>JAHSUH010001079.1:3320000-6148575 GCA_025388415.1 Cynanchum wilfordii
CACGATCTTTCCAGTCAAGGATACAGTTGTGATATTTAGCTGAAAAAGTCTTCTCTTTCCTTGTTTTTGGGTCTGGGATTTCTTTCCTTCTCCGGGGGGTAGTTTCTCAGTTTTCTGAACTGTGCACGTGCACGTGCATTTCCCTTTCTTCTCGGGCAATCTCAATCCAAACCTTAATTTTTATTTTTTATTTTTAAATAAGGGCAACATTGTGTACCCTGTTTTCTTGGGTTTTTTTTTTTTTTTGCTTGATTTCTCACTACTGACTCAATACAAATCTTTCAATTCGTTGATTTATTTGTTTCTTTTCCCCACTCCTCAATTCATTTTCCCATTTTTGCAAGCAACCTTTATACTACACTATTCTTTTCTCCTCCTACACTTCCTCCTCTGTCTGGCTGCCTGCTTTCTTTTCTTTTCTGGGATCTCACGATTAAGGTCAGTACACATTTCTCAGTTTTAGAATTTGTATATTTCATCTGGGTTTTTTTTCTCAAACAGCCAGGAAAATGATGATTTTTGTAGTGGGAAATATTTGTTTTAGTTTAAGTCTTTGTGTATCGTCCATTTTCTTGTGCTGCCAAAAAAATGTTGAATGCTTTGCAAGTCAGTAATGGGCGGAAGGAAGAACCTATTTACTACTATTACTACTCATTACCGTTTAATTTTATTTATTTTTTTTCCTTTACTCGTACCTAATCTTATTAATTTTCGTAGTTGACCAAAACGTTTATTCATTTATTTCTTTTTCTTTCAATTGCGTATGAATTGTAAATTATAAGCAACGGTTCTATTGATTTCTAAGAGGAGACTGCAATTTTCTTAAGAGTATAGATTCGGCTCTATGCTGGAAATTCTGCTATTTTTAATGCTTTTCTTATGAAGTTTATCTATTATGCAGCAGTTATGGTAGGTGATAAGAATTGACTCTTGGTTCTTTGCTATATATTCCGAGCTTGAAGAAGTAGAGAGAAAAATGGGGTTCAAATTTATTTTCTCCGTGATTTTGTTCGGTGCGATTTGTGGTTGTGTAGTTATAAGTGAACCCACCGAAGATAAGGAAGCTTTGCTTGATTTTGCTAATAATGTTCATCATTCAAGGCCATTGAACTGGGATGAGAGAACTTCTGCCTGTAATTATTGGGTTGGTGTCACATGTAACCATGACAATTCCAGAGTAATTGCTGTGCGGTTGCCTGGATTTGGTTTTCGAGGTTCAATTCCTTTGAACACTCTCAGTCGATTGTCGGCGCTTCAGATCTTGAGTTTGAGGTCTAATGGATTCAGTGGCTCTTTTCCTTCTGACCTTTTGAATTTAGGAAATTTGACCTGGTTGTATCTCCAGTCAAATAAATTCGAAGGTCCACTGCCGGAGGATTTTTCCGTTTGGAAAAATCTCTCTGTTATCAATTTCTCAGACAACGGTTTTAATGGCAGTATCCCTCCTTCTATTTCCAATTTGACTCATTTGACTGCCTTGAATCTTTCTAATAACTCCCTCTCTGGTGAAATTCCTGATCTCAATTTACCTACTCTTCAGCTCTTGGATCTTTCCAACAATAACCTCAGCGGAAAAATTCCTCGGTCTCTGGTCAGATTTCCTAGTTCTTCTTTCTCTGGCAATCAACTATCTCCCGAAGATTCATCTCCGCCGCCAGTTCCTCCTCCCAGTGACCAATCAAAGAAGAAGAAGTCCTCGTCGAAACTTAGTGAACCTGCAATATTGGGAATCATAATTGGTGGCTCCACTCTTCTGTTCATATTAATTGCAGTGCTACTTGTTCTTTACTACTCAAATAATAAGGAAGACAACGGCGACCACGATGTAACAGCAGCTAAGCAAAAGCCATCAAAGAAGGAAGAGTTGATTATTAAGAAATCAGGAAGTCAGGATGGAGAAAACAGGCTGGTATTTTTCGCTGGCTGTAATCTTGCTTTTGACTTGGAAGATTTGCTGAGAGCTTCAGCAGAGGTGCTTGGGAAAGGATCGTTTGGAACAACATACAAAGCAGCATTAGAGGATGCAACCACAGTTGCAGTGAAGAGATTGAAGGAAGTTACAGTTGGGAAAAGAGAATTTGAGCTCCAGATGGCAGTTGTTGGAAATATAAGCCATGAAAATTTAGCTTCTTTAAGGGCATATTACTACTCCAAGGATGAAAAGCTAATGGTTTATGACTACTATGTTCAGGGAAGCGTCTCACAAATGCTTCATGGTATGTATATGCAGGAAGTTTTCTTTCTCCATTGCTGCTCCTATTTCTAATGTCAGTAGGTTTAATGTGCTTTGTTCATAATGTTTGCAGGGAAGAGAGGTGAGAAACGGATTCCATTAGACTGGGAATCGCGTCTTAGAATTGCAATTGGAACTGCAAGAGGTATAGCTCATATTCATATGGAATCCGGTGGGAAGCTTGTCCATGGAAACATAAAGGCTTCCAACATTTTTTTGAACTCTCAAGAGTATGGTTGTGTTTCTGATCTTGGATTGGCAACGATCATAGCTCCAATAGCTCCACCTACTGCCATAAGAACAGCAGGATATCGCGCCCCTGAAGTTGCTGACCCCAGGAAAGTTTCTCAGGCATCAGATGTATATAGCTATGGGGTGCTGCTGCTTGAACTTCTCACTGGAAAATCTCCAACACATTCCATAGGCGGAAGTGAGGTTGTCCACTTGGTGAGATGGGTTAACTCTGTTGTTCGTGAGGAGTGGACTGCTGAAGTGTTTGATGTAGAACTTCTGAGATATCCTAATATAGAGGAAGAGATGGTGGAAATGTTGAGAATTGGGATGACTTGTGTTGCCAGAATGCCTGAGCAGAGACCAAAAATGATCGAGGTGGTGAAGATGGTTGAGGATATTAGAAGGGAAACAAAAACCGAAGAATCAACGCCCTCCTTGACACCCCTGGCAAATTGACATGGCTGGATCCTCGTTTCTGCGCCAGTCTTTAGGGACACTACTTGTGGCGATAGTTTTTTTTTTTTTTTTTTTCCACATTTTAATTTTTTTCCCCGTTTTGTTAGTTAAGAAAGGTTATTTTTATTATTTGTAATATGTAGTTTTTTTCATCTTCCCACCTGTCATTAGAATTAGTTCACCAACCTCATAGCAAGAAGTCAAAACCATGTTTAGATTTTGGGAATCGTCTCTTGGTAACTGTATTTTAAACAGGGGAAAGTGATTGCATTTTCACTTTTCACTTTGCATCATCAATCACGAGTTCACGTATTTTTACCACCTAATAATCAAATACCACCCATTAAATTGAAATAGATAGCATTAGATGCACGAGTGGTGCGGATCAACAAGTCTGTTATATATGGAGGGGATGAATAATCCTTCTGTCTGGGTTCTTAAGGACCAAAATTTCAGAGCAATTGACCAAGTATAAGAAAACATACTACAGCATACTACGGTTAGGGAAGATTATACTACAAGAACTGGCAAACAACAGAGTAAAAACTGAGCAACAAATTGCAGGAAGCCCATTGCTTCAAGGTCGTGTATCGTGTACAGAGCATCCTTAGATAACAACACAATTAAAATGTCGAAAGTAATCTCATGTAGAGGCTTTTAAGGACACAGACACCTTAAACAAGAAGAAAGATGATGTGACGAGAAAAGATATCAGGGGAATAAGAACATAACATGCCAGCAAACATAAAAGGATCTTTTTTATTGTCACTATTCACAAATATTACATTATATCCATTCAAAAGTCTTCTCTTTCAAAGGATTGCGAGAGTTGAAAATCCTCGATAGGTAGGGAATCACCTACTGAAAATCACCTCAGCAATGATAAAGAATAACTCATCTTTATACACAAAAATAACAGAAAGAGTTACACAAACCAGGTAGCATATGCATACAAATAAATTAATCTGCCACTGCAACTTGTTTCTGCAGAATTTGTGTTTTAACACCTCCTGAAGCATGGAACAAAATAAGTGTCAGGAATACATTCAGCATATTCGAAATCAGATTATTACAGATAAAAAGAGCTGCAAATCTGTGGACAATGCCAATTATCTCATAGGTATTTATAACCAACCTTCGACTTCCTCAAATTGAATTTCCTTCACCAGGTCTGCAGCTGCATTGTATGTGAACCTGCACAATCAATCAAAAATCAAGTAAAACAATCTTAAGATAGAAAATGCTGGTCATTCTCTCCCTAGTGAGCTCTTTAAGAGAGTGCAAATAGATAAAATTAACAATCAATTCAATATTCAAATTCACACCCATCTCCATCTCTGAGTCGTAAAAGAAATTTCTAAAAGGAGCAACCGAGTCATAGAGAATTTGAACAAATGAACTGAGATTTATTCAGGCATGTCTATGGTCTATGGTCTATGAACTGAGATTTTTTTGGATCAATTTTAGGACTGCCTACATATCTATGGCAAATAGATGGCTTTAACAGAAGCCTTGAAAACAATAATAAATAATAAAAAAAGAACTGTGTAGTAAAAAAGTTACCTTAATACCTTTGAGATATAAAACAAAGTAATTGTATAGATTGATGCACAATATTAAGAAAATAATAGCCTGAAAAGCAGATGAGGACAAGAAGATAGTCTCATTTACCTGTTAGAGTGAACCACTTCAAGTTCATAATCAGAAGCACTCCTTGTAGCGTCAACCAGGGCATTAACAATCTCTGATTTCCGAGTACTGGCAATAAGTACATCATACTCAGTTGGTATAACTATAGCTAAAAAGTGATCACCCTGTTCACTTAAACAAAGCTTTTCCACAGCTGCAAGAGCAATCCGCCTTCTAAGAGTATCAGTGTCCGGGTCAATGAAGTAAAGGGCAAAATCAGTGACTAAAAGAATGCGACGCTTCATCTTCCCTGAACCAGTAAATTTTAAAATCTTATCTGCAAAGAGGACTGTTTTGTCTCCTGAAACATAGATAATAAAATTAGATATGAAAAAAAATGAAACAAAATAAAATGAAGCCAGACACGCCATAAACTTGCAAACTATGCTAATATAGTCTGAATTGTCAAGAAAAACTGAGATATGGCTATATCTAGAAATATCCACTCACTCTCTGGCACGAGCATTTTGGTTCTAACTGAAGAAATATTTAGATCAATATCTTAGAAATAAAGAAAAGTTACAGTAAAATGAACAAATAAGATTCTTATTTGCCGCATTCTAAGCATCTTCATATAAAGATTTAGATTGCTGCAACCTTAAAAGGACAAAGTGAAACATCCATCACAAAACCAGGACTTTACAACTAATTTAAGCATATCTTAACCAAAGGTTCAAAATAAACTCCTGATGAAAAAGGAACTTGGATGTTCAAGAACATCATAGAGCAAAGCTAGCTGCATAAATAAGCATACATATTCTCTGACTCAAAGAGGAGTGGTCATTTTGAGCTGATCTCTATAAGAACCTTCAACACCTATACCTCAGTATTTATCCATATTAACCAAGTGATTCTGGAAATAACTATATATATAAAGCATGAAAATTGTACAACGGTGAAAGTCAATTAAGAAAATTAGAAGCTCCAACTTCTCCATGCGATATCAGCTATGTGGGGAACAAGGATAAGCTATGAACCAGTTCAAACATCAAATCTGGAACATCTCTAATTGAATAAAACTAACAGCAGAAATAAATCACGGATTTGCTCATGAAATGAGAAATCAAATTAACAACACCAAAACTGAGAGGTAACCGCAAAGCCTATTACCTTGTTTATTGAGAATCTTCAAGATGTAGGGTCTAGAAGGCACGTTGATATAATCTTTACTGGGAAAGTCATCTTTGCTTTCGCCATTGTCTTGAATCTCGCCATCATCATCGTCGTAACGAACAACCGGTAGGTCTTTCTGTACTCGCCCTCTCGAATTAAAACGTGACATAATTTAAGTCTAGCGACGAGCCGACGGCAAGGTTCCGGGAATCCTCCGCCTGTTGGGGCGGTGGTTAGTTAGTTTGCGTAAAGATTTGGGCGTTCTGAGTCTAACGTGCAGATCGGTGCCAATTATCCACACTAGGTCGGGTCAAATCCTATTGTATGATTATTGGACCCAACAACGACGCCGTCATTGATGTTGAAGAATGCGTCGTGTCTTTTTCATTATTAAATTACGCTTTTTTTTTTTTTCTCAATTTATTAAAATTGTATTTTTTTAAAAAAAAAATACTAAATTCGGGAATTGAAGAAACCCATGGGCTATCAGATTTTCTTTGGTTGGATGAATCAATGGGCTGGCTATCACTAAAATAGAAAAACATGGAATAGTCATTTGATAAAGGTGTCATTCACCGCCTAAATGAATAGAGGGAAATTGGGAATAGAAACCAAGCACAAGTAATTGCTAGTGGGGGACAACGAATAATAGAATCCAATCTTTTGCGTGAAAAACAAATCCTCTATTCCCTTATTTCTTTCTCAGGAAAAGAAAAAAAGACACAGAAAAAAGATAGCCTCAGCCTTATACCCAAATTTGGTGGCTTTGCCAATAAACTCATCATTAATACCCTTTCAATGCACCAACAATATTCATTGTTTCAATTCAGTTGTTTTTATAGTAAAGTTTTATTTTGAATTTTAAATAGCATTCATAATGCGTTTTACAATTTGTCAAGTCAAACTCTTACTTAAGGATAAAATTTTATTTTGGCTCTTTCATGTGAGTGTCAAATATTTGACTTATATAATATTCATAATGCGTTTGTATAATGTGGTTAACAAAATATTTGATTAATAGAATATTAGTTATATTCAATTGTAAATTAATAAAAAATATATATAATATGTATATTTTAATGCTCCAACTAATTTAATATTGACCTTAATTATATTTTATAAAATTTAATTTTTATTTGAGAGAAGTTTTTACTTATTTTTGCCATTTGCTTTGAATTCAAAGCCTATACTTTTACTTTTTCCACTCTGATCTAAACAATCCTTGAAATATATGAACCACAATGTTGACATTTCCTAATATCTCCTTGTTTACCACTAATGCAATATTTCAATAAATATATAAATTAAATTTATTTTCCTGGAGTCAAATTTGATTTAAAATTTTCTTTCACCTAAAAAAAAAAAAAAAAAAAAAAAAAAAAAAAAAAGTAGTGTACATAACATAACGTGATTTTCTTAGCTGGCCCATGCACTGTATCCAACCAGCAACGAGTCTAATTCCCCTTCATTATGTTTCCTACGACGTCGCTTTCTCGTCTAATTATTAAAGATGAATAATAACGCGGGGCTAAGCTTTCGGCGGAAAACAGTCGTAATTCCTTTCCCCAGCCTTGAAACCGGGGCCCACTTTAGGTCCGAAGGAATCAACCATAAAAAAAAAAAAAAAAAAGGAAAACAAATCAACCCATTCATTCATTCATTCATTTTTCATTTGCAAAATAGCATTAGAGCATTAGCTGCACCTTTTGTGGAGGACGGGAACTCACGAGATTCTGTTACCGTAGCTATTATATAAACGTTTCCTCTCGGAATTTATATTTCCTTCTCTATCAGCTGTTCGTCATCTCTCTTTCTCTCTCTCTCTTTTCTCGATCGGAAATCGTGTTCTCAAGCGGTTACTAGACAGACGCCGGGAGTTGCCGAATCCATAAATCTTCGCGGTATGATCTCAATTATGTCTTATTTTACTTGTTAATTAATTTATGAGAAACTATGTTGTTTTTTCCCCTGAAATTAGGTGAATTGCTGCGATTACGTGTATGTATTTAGGTTACCTACCGTGGACCTACGTGTGTGTCTACGCCTGGACCTCTTGTTTTAGCTTCGTTATTCGTAGAATTTTGTATAGATTAGGTGCTTGCTATAATTCAGGTTGGTGGAAAGATCGTCATATAATATAGTATATCTGTTTTTTTTTTTTTTTTTGAGGCAGATCTTAATGTACGAACCTTTTTTTTTTCCTTCTAAATTGTAGTGAGGAGTGGACATGGCTTCTAAGCGGATCTTGAAGGAACTCAAGGATCTTCAAAAGGATCCTCCTGCTTCTTGCAGTGCTGGTATATTACCTTTACTTGTGTTGTTGTTTAAGAAAATATACACGCATGTATACAAATATGGAAAATACCAGCACAAATATATATATATATACATATTTATTTGTGTGCAAAGATATTTAAATTTATTTCAATTCAATTTATAATTTTCTGTAGCACTATATATCCAGAAATATTGTTTTTACCAGTTTTGAATCATATGTTGTGGGCCGAAAGATGCCAAAATCATTTTTGTGGATCACTGAAAACTGTTATCCAAGTTCTAAATGGATCTTTTACTGGGCAAAGATTTTGAGGTTCTTCAGAGTCTATGTGATCCCTAAAATAGAGGAATTAATATTCCTTTGGAATATCATTTTCCCTTAAATATTTAGGACCTTATAAATTATTTGGTATGCCATCTAGTGTCGTATTCCTTAAACACAAGACGTTTTAAATCTCTATGGAAACATCCTAACTAGCTCTGTTCATGTCGCTGTCTGCTACTGGTGCCCATGGAACTATACTAATTATATAACAATAAAGCGTTCTATTAAACTTGTGGATTATGAAAGATCTTCTCTACACCTATTTCATTTTAATCTCAAAATTGAAACTTGTTGCTTGTTCATAGTCCTCTTATATTACGGAAAATGATGCACAAAATGAGTCACATGCATAGTTACTTTGAGTTGGGTTGATTGTAATCATGGCAACATATTTCGAAGATATAGGTTTGTTTAAATATGTGAAATTTGATTCAGGTCCAGTGCATGAGGACATGTTTCACTGGCAAGCGACAATTATGGGTCCTCCAGATAGTCCATATGCTGGTGGAGTTTTCTTAGTTACCATCCACTTTCCTCCAGATTATCCATTCAAGCCACCTAAGGTGTGACCTGATTCATGTTCTTCAAACTTGCTAACTATGTGGTTGTGTTTACTCGAGCAGTTATTTTGTTTCAAAAGACGCTAGAAATTAGTATTCAGATACCTAATTGTGATTCCATGTTTTGTTTCACCTTAGCTATATAATTTTGGATTTTTGTATACTAAGTTGCTCGTAAAATGCAGGTGGCTTTTAGGACAAAAGTCTTCCACCCAAATATCAACAGCAACGGAAGTATATGCCTCGACATTTTGAAGGAGCAGTGGAGTCCTGCATTAACAATTTCCAAGGTTCTCTAATTTAGCAATTTGAAGAATTGTTGTTCTCTTTCTTGACATCTCATTATTTATTTTGAGGAAGTTTTAACTTGTGCTAAATTATAGGTTTTGCTTTCTATATGTTCTCTGTTAACGGACCCAAATCCTGATGATCCGTTGGTTCCAGAGATTGCACACATGTACAAGACAGACAGAAATAAGTATGAGACTACTGCCAGGAGCTGGACTCAAAAGTATGCCATGGGCTAAGGATGCTTTGGTATTTCACTGTGGACGCCATTTATTTCCTAATACTTTACTCTACTTATTCTGTATGGATTTCTTCGAATTTGTCTTCAATTCTTAAAAGTGGAAAAATGGCGGGTAGCCATGCCTTGCCTTAGAAAATGTAGAAATGGAATAGGTGAGATTGTTGTAAAAGGGGCTGTGGGAGTTGGGCCTTTTTTGTAACATGGTACTGAAAGTAACTACTTATTGCCTTCTCCCGAAATTTATTATTTCACCCAAAAGCTTTTCTCTGCTCGTTTTCTCCTTTTTGTTACTAAATACTATAACCAAAAAAGGG
Source organism: Cynanchum wilfordii (assembly GCA_025388415.1). Taxonomy (NCBI): domain Eukaryota; kingdom Viridiplantae; phylum Streptophyta; class Magnoliopsida; order Gentianales; family Apocynaceae; genus Cynanchum; species Cynanchum wilfordii. The sequence continues at coordinate 3,329,731 of JAHSUH010001079.1, forward strand.
GGGGCTTTTACTACTTATTGCTCCCAAAATACAATAATTTCTTCTTCAATTACAATAATATTTTTTAAATTTTAATTATTTTTATTTTGTTTATTTCTTTTTAAATAGGGTAAATAAAAAGCAGTGGAAGTGTATATACATATTTGTGTGTTTGTGTGGATTAGTTGAATTTCTAGTCACTAATTATTTTTTCTTATGTGATCTCAATTTCGGAGATGAATTTGCATTTCTATAATTAATTACATTTATTTATTTTATTATTTTTTTCGGAACTTGTATAAGGTTAGTTGTATAAAATTGAGTTTCTCTGGAGTATCTACAAATGTTTGTTGAGCGCAGCCAGCAATAATCTTTGTCTTGGATATGAAAATGACCGAATTAAGCTTTTTTTTTTTTTTTTTCCTGGTCTGAAACCCGGAATATCATTACCATTGAAAAAATGGTATGTACAAAGATGGTAATCACCAACCAACCAAGCAAAAAACACAGATCCTATGACAGAATTAAGCTATTGATGAGCTATTTAGCTTTCATTTTGGAAGGAATAATTAACCATGAGTGCGCATCATGACCATTCATGAAGAAAAAAATTTTCATATATGGAGTTGTACTAATTCTTCTAAAGTCTTAGATCACCTGGAGGCCAAATCATGGAGCCTCTTAGTTCAGTGACTCTGGATCACCTGGGAGCAGGGGCAGCTGTCAAGACTCTTTAGATCTCATAGTGCATTCCGACTTGCAGGAATTTGCCAGGTGGGATTCTGAGCGATGAAATTGCGGATCTTGAGTTCTTCTGAAGAAATCTATAGATATAGTTAATGAGAATATGGGATAACCAGCCGTTACTTTCTTTCGATTGCAGGATGGTCCGCCCAGCCACGAAGATCACTCCTTTATCCAATGCTTGTCCTAACTTCTCCGCTTCTTCTGGCGTATCAGAAATCTCCCCAAGTTTACCTATAATTGTGGCCACCACATCCTCTTCCACTAAACTCTGCTGATCTTTGTAGCCGAATTGAATCAAGCACCGATAGACTCCATTAATTCCCAAACTTCCCACATCAAGGCGTTCCTCGGGAAGTACTGTTTTGATTGGCAGTGTCCTTATGGTCACAATGATGGTGATTTCCCTGAGGGAGCTGGTGCTTTGTAGGTAATGACGAACTATAGGTGGGATTCCATGGGCAAGGTCGGTACAAAATATGCAAACACCTGGTGGGCGGTAAAGGTCATTGCTTGATACCATCTGGTTAAATTCGCTTATGCTCAATTTCCTGCTGGCATCAAATGCCTCCTTCCTGCTCCTCCCGCTGGTCCACGACAACATTATTACCAAAAAGAAGGCTGCGATTGCAAAAGGCACCCAACCACCCTGTGGGATCTTGTTGAGCAAGGACGAAACAAATATGCCTTCCACGAATATTAAGGGGACCAAGAATGCCAGGATGAGCAGAAAGTGAGTGTCCCAAATAACCAGCATCACCAATGTCACAAGGCACGTAGTTATCACCATAACCCATACAACAGCAACACCTGCAATGCAAAAGAAAAGTTACTGACTGACATACAGAAACAGGGAAATTAGTGGGTAAAAAATAAAAAATAAGAAAGCATTTTACCATAAGCATTCCCTATTTCAACTCCTTGTTTGAATATCACTACTAGAGCAATACATATAACCATGATGGTATAGTTGATTTCTGGACAATAAATCTGTCCCTCGTGCTTGGAAGATGTGTGCTTTATATTAACTCTAGGAAAGCAACCCAAAGAAAGAGACTGCTTAACAATGGAAAACGTCGCAGATATCATTGCCTGGCTAGCAACAATCGCAGCCAAGGTGGATATGATGAACATTGGCCAGTAAACTGGCTTTGGAACCGAACTATAGAAAGCCGACGAAATCTGATCGGGATGCTTGGTTATGTAAGCCATTTCCCCGGCATAACTTATGATCAGTGATGGATACACGAACAAAGAAAACGTTAACTGCAAAATCAATCATGTTTTTCCTGGAATTAGAATCAGTGATTACCGGAATTATATATTTTAACTTTCTAAGAATTGTAAGTAACCTGAATTGCCCTCTTGTTGAAGTGACCCAAATCAGCAAACATGGCTTCAGCCCCTGTAGTACACAAGAATACTGCACCTAAGAGCTCCCAACCTGTTTTGCCTTGTCTCGTAAAGAACTTAATAATGTAGTGAGGTGACAAGGCTTTAAGGATGGTCGGATTGTAAGTAGCAATATTGTAAACGCCGATCATGACATTCGAAGTAAACCACAGAAACATGATAGGAGAAAAGGAGAATCCAACTTTGCTGGTGCCATGTCTCTGGATAAGGAAAAGAACCGCAAGTAGGATAACAGATATTATCACAACGTAGCCTGCAGAAAGCAAAACAACAAAACAAAAAAGGGTATTATAGTTAATCTAGAGTGAAGTTAAACAGTATTAGAACATGATAATTATTCAAAGTTTTGTTTACGCGTTGTTATCTTTGGAGAAAGTGATTGAATCCCTGCGACTGCAGATAGAACTGTAACAGAACATCATCAAATTTCAATATAAGATTTTCCAATTACAATTATTTAAAATTCAAGCACCGGAAGAAACTAAGAAATGTATGCATTTTACCACTGGTGGCGGGTGTTAATGCACCATCGCCGATAACCATGGAAGTTCCGAGCAACACGACAAAAGTTAGGAGATTCTGAGCCACTTTACTTTTCTCAATAAAACTCTTGGTTCTGGATTTTATGTTACTCCCTTGGGTATAATATGCCATGGTTGCATCAGATTCCAATCTAGAACTGTGGATTGTCAATTTATTCTTGAAATTTATATGCCTGCACAGCGATGAATACAAAGCGAACGTACCACCTTCGCCGTGGTCGTCAGCTCGAAGCACGACAAAGACATATTTGAACAAGGGGATTATTGTGAGTGTCCAGAAAATGAGACTAAGAACTCCAAGAAGATCATCTTCTTCAGGATTCTTAAGCCCAACAATAGATGACAAAACATAAAGCGGCGAAGTTCCAATATCTCCATACACCACTCCAAGAGATTGATATGCCAGTAACAATGTTTGCATCCCGTTATAATCCTAAATTATAATCTAAAAACAATTAGCAAAATTTTTTAGAAGAAGATCATAAACTAAGACAATAATTAAACCTCAAACATTTTATGTAACCTAAAATCTCTGATTTCTCAAAAAAAAAAAGAATATTATATATATATATATATATAAAGAGAGAGAGAGAGAGAGAGATAAAAAACTGTTACGATCCAGAGATTTGAGAGCTGCAGGAATGGCTAACCTTCCGAGCCTGAACCGTACGCCTGTACTTTTTTGTGAAAATCATGTTACCAGCGGCATCATCTACCGCGATTACATTAGAGTTCTGCTTCTCACCTTCTGCGGCGTCAATGTCAACTTCGGATTGAATGGAATCCATGGCTGACATTCCGAAATGAAAAATGAAAAAACAACTAAACAATCACAGAAAAGGCCGGACTCTGACGCCGCTAAAGCAGCACGGGCGGCATCATGTGTATTCTTATCTACTCCTTACCGAAATCACGATCCCGGAGAGGCGGGAAACTCATAAAATGGTTGAAGTCACGTTTAAGTTGTTGTTATCCCCAATCCTTCTGCTAACAGCGGTTGAGAATACAAACATTCACCGCCATTAATTAGATTAGTTTCCTCCACAAACCATTCATTCATTTAAATTCTGTTCTAAAATGTTGGTTTGTTTTATACTTTTATTTTCGGGATTTACCTTTTTTTCTTTAATTTTGAATTTTGATTTCACGCGGTATGACGTGGAATTAAAATTTATTGCTCTTTAACCCCGGTTTTTAAGAATATTCTAGAATTTTTATTTAAGAAAATCAAATGCCTAATTGCTTAAGGGGCTTAACAACAATATGTAAATTTTGTATAAGGAAATTAAATTTGAAGCAATTAATTATTGTAACAGGAGAATCTTTAGAGGCGGACTTTAAATTTATTGCTAACAGACTAATAATCATATGAAATTTCTGTTTAAGGAAATTAAACTTTGACCCAACAATATGATAAAGCCAAAGAGTGATCATATAAAAAAAAAAAAGTATAAGAATTAAACTTTATAGATAAAGAACTGAAGGTAAAACGAGCTTGTAAATAGTTCTGAGGTCAAGAATTTCAACATGATGAATTAGTTTAGATATCACCCTCACATATATTGGGCCGACAGATATTTTACACCAACAAACTGTAATCTAAACATATCTGGGCTTTGAATTATCATACATCGAAAAAAAGCCCACCATCTCAATAATGAGTTTAATTTCCCTTCTCACTATACATATATATATATATATATATTTTTTTTTTTGTCATTGTAAATAGTTCCAATTATGAATGATGATTTTTTAAATTATATTTATATTCAAATTAATTTTGTTGGAGCTGGGTAAGTCTAAGTAAAACTTTGGCCAAATTTAAAATGAATATATATATATATATATATATATATATATATAAGAACCTTTATCAGTTCACTTACGACTTGATTTGAGATATTATCACTATCTCAAAATAATATTCTTCCTTTGATGGAATGTTGGAAATTACACTTGTTAATCTTTTAAATTTTTGAAGAAATTAACAATAATTTTAAATATCAATATAACAACTAATATTTATCAAAGTATTATGATAATTATTATGGAATTTTTTTGGGAAAAATAAGATAATAACAATACATAAAATTCAAATTTAAAATCTTTTATTTAGGAGGTAATATATTTCTTCTAGACCGACACATTTATATGTAATAAAAACATTACCATCGACCATATTGGGGCTTAGTGTTTAACTTTCCATTTGTATGGGGGAACTATTCGTGGGCCGAAACTCATATTGCTTTAAAACGATCATTCTAAACCCACTCTTAAAGTGGCTGATTCCAAATACACTAATATAACTAAATTCTACCAAATATTTGTTGGTTCAAGTAGAAAGTTTTGCAATATCTTAAGTTCGAACAATAGAGGTATGATGCAACTCAAATCTTAGAATAAATACAGGCTATTTTTTAAGTAAAAAGTAAGATTTACAAATAGAAATCCAACTTAAATTTAAGTTAAAAGAGTACTTGGTCAACCTAGCAATTCGAGAGAGTTGGTAAGCGAACTCCCAAAGCCTTCCTATGTGAGTTCGCATAACGGATGCTTTAGAAAAAAAAAAAAATATTACCAAATGGCGTCATCACTGAGGTAAAATGTAGAGAGAGAGAAGAAAACATATATATAAAAAAGGTCAAAAAATTATGGGGAAAATGAAGATTTGAGGATTTGATCACTGGTTTCAAGACCTGCCCTCGAGCCCTTACTTACCATTGTCGTGGGATCAAATAAAAATTAATTAGTTTTAAAGATAAAGGAAGGAGAAAATGGTGGAGAGTAGAAGCTCAGAAAGTAAGACAGCATCATCTGGGAATACTAAAAGGCATTAATTATGTGTTTCCTTGTTCCCAATACAAAAAACCATCAACTCCATTTACTCCTTCCTCTCTTTGCCCATCCTTTTCTTACTAATAATCAAATCTCTTTTCTTTTCTTTTTTTTCTATGATTAATTCTTACACATTTCAATCAAACCCATAATCTCTTTAAATAATAATAGTAAAATGAAAAATGTTTTTATTCAATCAAATATATAAATATATATTTTTAAAAGAAATGGGATTGGGAGAATTTTTCGGAAAAAAAGTCTAACACGGTTTAATTTTAAATTAGTGGGAGATTTAAAATAGCAAAGCCGGAGATTTAAGTTCGATTCTCAGCTATTATACTCATTTTATAATTATTATGCACATGTTGAACCTTATATATAAAGTATCATTTAATTTAAGTTTTAAATGATTATATATATATATATATACAAATTCAATCTTATAATCTTATATATATTTATCAATTTATATGTGTATTAGTTATATATATTATATTATTGACAAAATTCAAAGTGAGATACTGATATCCGGCAAGAAGATCGTGAACACGAGTGGGCGAAATATATATATATATATAGAGAGAGAGAGAGAGAGATTGTGTAAGAACTACAAGGTTCCTGAAAATCTGGTCCATTAATTGAAGGGATAACCTAACCTAACTCAAATGCTGCTCACTTCCCCTAAATTCCATTTATATATATATAGAGATAGATGAAGCTAGCAGCAGAAGCAGCCTTCTTTGCAATGTCCTCAGATGAAGACAAACTGCAACTCTCCCCATTTCTGGTTGACTTCCACTAATTCCAGTTCTCTCTCTCTTTTAGTGGGATTATTACGTGTAATCTCTCACCTGCTTCCATGAATGGACTTTTCTTTCAATTTTTATTCATACATACATACACATTGTCTCTAGTGTTATAGGTAATTTTTTTTAGTTTGAATTTAATATATTAAAAAAAAAAAAAAACTAGACTCGATTTATAATTTTTTTTTTATCTTTATTATTATTATTATTATTGTCATTCTCCATTATCACAAACAAACAGGAATTTTGAAATGTTAATTGCGACAATGATTAGTAGGTTCCATATTGTACTTAGTTGTCTCTGCTCCTTTGAGAAAACCACATGCGACCATACAAATCAAAAGCCAACCCCCAAAAAAAAAAAAAAAAAAAAAAATGTTGGAGAACATTAAGATAGTACTAATAATATAATATAAAAAACATAATTTGTAATGTTTAGACAAATAATCTCGTTTTAATCAAATAATACTAACCAAAAAAAAAAAAAAATCTCGAAACCCACCAACAAAATTTAAGATTAAAAGGAAAAGTTGGAAAGGGAGACAACATTACCAAATCCATATACCATTTTCCCCTTTTACATAAAACACTAAAAATGTTTTTTTTTTTTTCCAAATTAATTGTGTTCTAATTTTAACTATTAAAAAAATAATAAAACCAGAGATATTTAATATTTTAATGTTAAAAGCTTAAGCAAATCAAAAGGATCTTAGCCAGAAAAATAATACTTACATTATGATTATAATAATAATATAATGTTAAGCAAATGAAGAAATATCTGCGAAGTGAGAAGAGAGACGGCCGGAGTTGGAAAAGAATAAAACACAGAGAACACGTCGACACCACGTTGAGGAAACACGTGCCGTGGAGTTATGAAGACCGACGGCGCAAACGACGCCGGTTAGCGGTGGCTCGGAAAAGTGAAAATTGTCAGTGGAGACTGGTGAGAAAGAAAGAAAGATGGAGGGTCTCTCAGTGGCTCACAAGTCACGGCGGCATCGTATCAAGCCGGTCCCAACTGTCGTTAAGTCCCAAGACAAAAGCACCTCCCCCCGGTCGGTAACCTATTTTTTGATTTCATACCTTTTCTTTCTTTTTATTTATTTATTTATTTTAATACTATCATGTAGTAATATATATATTATTTTTTCATGTTTGCTTTTATAATTTCTTAAAATACACTATTTGCCTTTAAGTTTGAATAATACAAAACACTATTTATCCTATATATATATATATATATATATTTGTACAACAATAACGTAAACCTCGTAAAAAAGTAAATTCTATTATAAATTAAGATTACATTAACTTAATTACAAATCCTTATTTGCTCAAAATTAATAAATGAAATATATTCTTTAACCGCGCGTACAAAAATAGACAAACAACGTCCATGTGTATGTGAAGTTCCTCTCCTAGCCTAATGGTCCAAGAGTTCTCTCTCAATCAAAATGTTAAGGGTTCAAATCTCTCTTGGTCATCATTCTAGGAGTTTCTCTCTTACATCCCGACTTGTCAAGAGGTTAAGAGTTTAAATTTCACCCGGGGTTTCACAGTTAGAGATATATTTGCAAGGGCATGATATACCCTTTGTTGGGCCTTCATGGATTGATTAGTTTGGATTGGAAGGGCTGCGAATACCACATAAAAAAAAAAAAAAGTCCATGTGTATGTAAATTAAAATTCATAAGAAAATTATAACAAATATTTTTTACCCTTTTTCAAAAAAGTAAAGTAGTGAAATAGTATATAAATATTTTAACCCCAGTTTCGGTCTGATAAGTATACTCGATTATGAATTTATAAGTTATAATCCTTACTTATTTCTATTTTCATTTGATAAATCACAAACAAAAGATTACGTTGTTCTTATTTTTATTATTTTTGTGTGCATATATGTATGAAAAAAATAAAATAAAATACTTCTTATATATATATTAATGGTTGTATATTTAAATAAATTTTAATTATTCTTTTAAAAAAAAAAAATTAAAATGGTTATAAGAGTAACTTTTCTTGATCCGTTACATCTATAGAAAAAAAGGAAAAAGAATATATACATACATATATATATATATATATGTTTATATATATGTATATATATGTGTGTGCTGAAGTTATAAATATCTAGCTAGGGGGGCAGTTGTGCACCGTGCAAGTGAGGGTCAAAAGATTGCAGGATAGATATATATGTATATATATATATATATAAAGGGGGGTGAGTGCGTGTGGATTCAAAAGTTAAGAGAGAGAGAGACCAACATTTCTTGCTTCATGGAGACGCTTCATACACTTTCTTTGTAACACAGACAACACTCACTGTGGTTGTTTCATGAACTTCCACGTCCAAAGATAACATTTTTTTTTTCAATTTTAAACTTTGGTTGTTGATTGTTTCCACATTTCGTCATAATAATAATCCAGTACCCCTCATCTCTCTCTATTATATATATATATATATATATATTGCCATAATAAATATATACTCACAAGCGTACGATATGACTATAAATCTATTAAATCGTTTTGAATATTTAAATTAATCTTATATTATATATTATATACTTACAGTAGAAACGAAATAATATAATATAATAGTATTTCTTGAATCGTGCAGTAGTAGTAGTTGTAATTGTTAAGTTTGTAACGTTAAAATTCGAGCTAGGCTTAATATTTTTTTTGGTTGTCGTCGCCTTCAGAAACAAACACCATAATCAAGCTTTCAGAGTATGAAATATATGTATATATCTATCACTCTGCCCCCCCTGCCTGGCCCCTCTTTTCATAATACACTTTCCCTAATTTTTTTTATTACTTTAATTTTTGGCGATTAATTACGCAAATACGTGGGAGAATTATTAAATTCACATATTTACACGCATCCTCGCCTTTTATATATATATATATATATATATTAATTATATATGATTTAGTTTAGATGAATAATTCGGATAAATATTAATAATTCATTTTCTTGGTACTTATCAAAAGATTAATATAAATTTTCTTATATTAAGAAAATATAAAAATTAATTGACATTTTTTTTAAAAAAAAAAAAAACCATCAGTTTATTTAAAACTTATACGTAATATGGAATTTTTTTTTTTTTTTTTTTTTTACGGGGGAACCTACAGCCGCTACTCTTCAAGTGCGCTCTGGGTAAATCCTCGGGCATAGCGCAGTAGCCTGCAAACCACACCAGCCAGGTAAACTACACTAGGTAAACCTTATGTAACAAACTTGACCAAGGAAGGCGTTGGCAGGATTCGAACCTGAGACCTTCAGACACTAAGTAACCCACCGCACCAACTCGGCCTAATATGGAATCCTTGTTTAAAAAAGAATAGGTAGCTACCGCCTTCTCCTTTATATTTCATTCCTTTTACAATTTACGAAATATACTCTTCACATATAAAATTAAAGAAAAGCTTTAATACAAGTAACTGGTCTCCAACTCCACATTCCTTTCTTTACAAAAGTGGAAAAAACCAAGAAAAAAAAAAAGTTTGAAAGGCTGTGGTTAAAAAGATCTTGTTTTTTTTTTTTTTTGGAAAACTTTATAAGTTCAACGTATATACATATATACAAATATATTCTTATTTGCATCGATTATATTTACATAGGGAAATTGGTCAAATTGGTCCATTAACTTATAATTTTTTTTTGCAATTTCATCCATTTTCTTTTCTTTTGGCCAATTTCATCCTTTATCTTTATAATTTTGGCCAATTTCATCCTTCCGTTAATTTTTTGTTGGTCAACGGTTATATTTCATAAAAATCATTTTCTAAAGGGTAAAAATGTCAATCCACTGTTTTTTAAAAAAAATTGGCTAAATTCATCCCTTAACTTATAAATTTTTTGCGATTCATCTTTTTTTAAAATTTTTGGATAATTTTATCCCTTATCCTTATAATTTTGGTCAATTTCATTCTTTTGTTAATTTTTTTTATCAACGAGTTATATTTAATAAATATAATTTTTTCAAGGATAAAAATGTCAATTCACTTTTTTAAAAAAAAAAAAAAAACACACACACACACAAAATTTGTGAAAAACATAGTGGAAGTTATGCCGGTGCCGACTTTTCGAATCCAATAATTCTCCCTAAAAGCCCTCTAATATACTTGAAAACATGTGTCCCGCACTGGCGGTGAGAAGATGACGATGTCGGCACCGGCGGAACTTACACTTTGTTTTTCACAAATTTTTTTTTTTTTTTTTTTTTAAAGTGAATTGATATTTTTACCCTTAAGAAAATTATTTTTAATAAATATAACCGTTGACCCAAAAAAAATTAACTGAAGGATAAAATTGGGAAAAATTATAAAGATAAGGGATGAATTATCCAAAAATTCTTAAAAATGATGAAATCGTAAAAAAATTATAAGTCAAGGGATGAAATCGCAAAAAAAATATAAGTTAAGGGATGAATTTGGCCAATATTTTTTAAAACAGTGAATTGACATTTTTACCCTTGAGAAAATGGTTTTTATGAAATATAACTGTTGACTGACGGTTGACCAAAACAAAAATTTAACTAAATGATGAAATTGGCCAAAATTATAAAGATAAAAGATGGAATTTTCCAAAAGAAAAGATAAAGGATGAAATCGCAAAAACTTTATAAGTTAAAAGACCAATTTGGCCAATTTCCCTATTTACATAATATAAGTTGTTTTGTAATCTATATATATAGTAAAATGTCGCCTTTTAAAAAAATTAGTCATCAATTTACATATGAAGAGTCTCATAAATAAATTTCTAATATTCCTATCAATTTAAATTTTAATAAAAGTAATAATTTATCTCGATTTAATAAAATAAATATGTTACCTTATTATATAAGAAATAAATATGTAATGATATATAAAATAATGAGTCTAAATACTTATATAATCAACTTTAAAATTTCACTTTTAATACAATAAGAATAATATCTATCAAATCATAATCTCGACACAGACAAATTAGTTATTGACAATGAGTTAGGAAAGAAAAATTACTATATATATATATATATATATATATATACACAATGTTTTATGCATTGGGTGGGTGAGCGCGTCTGTTTCAATGGTCCATCAGATGCAAACACATGATGAACCAAAATTGTAGAAAAAAAAAAAAAACACACGACACACGGAGCAAGTGTAGCTGCTTTATTATTTTTTTCTCTTCAATCAAGAACTTCTGGGACTCGGTGACATTTTTAGTAGTAGTAAATGATGATTAGAGGGCCCCGCTGGGATACTGGTGGGGTGGGGAGATATGGCAGAATCACCAGTCCCCAACCCCCACCCGGCACCCGGATATTAATAGAAATACTTCCTACTTGTTAAAAACTCTTGGATTTGATGACGGTGGTAATGCCTTGCTGCCCTCTCTCATTGACCTCTTTCTTTTAGCTAAAATACGGCCGAATACTACAAAATTTAAATCTTGAAGTGCCCAAAATTTTTTTTTAAAAAACATTTTATTAATAATAAAATTAACGTTAATTTTACAATTAGTACTTAATTATTAATTTTATTTACTCCAAGAATCTAAACCCCTCAATATATATATAAAAATATATATAATAATATAAAATATATATATATATTTGTCAAACTCGATGTTAGTATTTCTCTGTTTGTCTTTTGCTCTATGATTTATCACTTGTCTCAATATTACGGGGTGGTTCCAACGGAGTCCAAGATAACCACCTTAAATTTATTTAATTTTTTTGGAAATTATTAATTTGTTGACAGTTTTGATTGTATTTGCTAATCCAAATACTAACAATGATAACAGACCGTTTTCTCCCAGACATGACATGGGATCCGCACTGCATGTATATCTAAGTAGAAACTGGGATTTTCTTTCGTAAAATCTAAGCAAAATGTACTCAATTTCCAACAAAATACATTTGTATGTCGTTTTCTTATGTAATATTTACAAGACGATTATACATTTATACAAAACGAACAACTTCTAAATATCCAAACATTAATCCTATGATTTATTTTCAATGTTCCAATCAAAAATTATTTCTTAATATTACTAAGAATTTCTTTAATTCATAAATTTCTCATTTACCACTGGGTGTAATTTATGGGTGAAGATTATACACAAATCAATCAAAGACAAATTTGCCATAAAGAAGGTGCAATTAATACTTATAACCTCTCAAATTATTATGTGTCATCACAACGACCCAACATGTTCAACTGATTTGTGAAGGAATTAATATTGGTTTATACTTGTTTTCTGTGTCTACGTTTATCAATGAAAGAAGTTGGTGCAATAATAAGTTTGTGTACATCATCAGTTAGATGCTTCAATTTAAAGAGGGGTGAGAAAAAAATAAAAATTAAAAACTTAATTCAAGTTATTCCTTTCATTTATTGCGTTTTTATTACTCCTTTGATTTATTTATTTTTATTTTTATTTTTAATTTTTTTTATCTCGAACTCATGACATCTAAAAGTCATAAAAGTAATTTTTTCCCTTATGTTTATGAGTCTCTCCATCAACCAAAAGGTTGAGGGTTCGAAAACCTGGTAACAATTGGTCTAGGAGTTTCTTCATTACATCATGACTTATCAAAAGGTTAATGGTTTAAACTTCACCGTGATGTTTCCCCGGTTTGAGATATATTCGCCAAACATGTATATCCGGCGGGCCTTAGGCCTTCGAGTGGGTGGATAACTGGGACGGGAGAGATACCACCTAAAAAAAAAAGTCATAAATAAAGTTACTACCCATTAAGTTAGGCCTTTTTGACACATATGTTAGTTTTTTTTTAACAAAAATATATGAATTTTTTATATTTTGTTAAAAAATTTAATTTATTACCAAAAAAAAAAAAAAAAAAAAAAAAAAAATAAATGTTAATAAATAATACAACTACGGTAGAGAAAGTTTTCCCACTTTTAATATAGTAAATTTACTGTCCAAAATTATTTGTCATACTAAAATTAGACAGGAATGCATTAAGAATTTTCCAAATTTGAATTGAAGTAGCTCCTTGAATTATTACATTAACCTCCCATTAACTTAGTAGTTAGTAGTAATATTTACTCATTAAAGAATCCATTTTTTTAAAAAAAAAAAAATATATATATATATATATCTACATACAATGTAACTTTTTTTTTTTTTTGGACGATTAGGTCCTCAGCTACAATTTCTCTGAACAATCATCATGTGCGGTAAAGATATTATGGCTGTCTGTGACTGTGAGTTTTTCACCTTAACGAGGATGGCCAAGTTGCCCATGATTGTTTAACCAGGATTATTACACCCACGCACACACCTAACCCCGTCTCCTCTCGCGTGAAAATCACCACTCTCTGTGAAAGACTATGCGTTAATCACACACACAAGAAAAGTCGCGTGAAACAAAACACTTTCTCGAGTTTAGGAATTTGAAAACAAGGTAAAACCCAGAGAAGCCGTACATTACCAAATTATAAATGGCGGCACATTCTAGGTTGCCCGCCACGTTATTTCTAGCTGTTAAAAAGCCAAATTATAATTCAATTAAGTGAATATTAAAATTTATTTATTTATATTTTATTTTCAACATAATTGTCCAATATATTGATAAATTTTTTTTTTTAAAAAAATAAATAAAGATAAATAATTATTCCTATTTTAAACCGCACCTCCCAAAATAAAACAAGTATGTTTCAGTTGAAATGCCTAAAAAAAAATTAGCAAGTGACAGCTAATTTTGGGTTTGAATTGCGGTAATTTATCAAATATTTTGAGATGGAAAATAAGCAGTAGAAATATAAATAAGTATAAATTACCAAAACTATTATAAAAATTGGTCAAAGAGGCGAGTAGTTGTAAATCGCTTTTCAATTTGACCGACATATTTTAACTGGGCCGAGCATCCTGGGCCTCACGTGACCGGTCACACATTCTTCGAGAATAAAAAAAAAAAATCATGTGCTGACTCAGCTCCAGTTGATGTTCACTCATTGGACCAACGTCCATCACCGGGTCCACTTCCCCCGTACGTGTCGAAATCACACACTGGCGAAGATGCGGCGACCCGTGTGCTTGGTCCCGTCGTCGCCGGAATCTTTGGCCTCTACACTCCCCGCCGGCGTGAAACTGTAATTACCCTTTCCCCCTTTTTTTTAAAAAAATAAAAAATTCACATTTTATTTACCTTAATGAGAACACAAAAACAAAATATTAGAAAAATAAATTAAAAAAAAAAAAAAAAGAAAAACAGGAGTATAGTAGGAGAAGTAGTTTCAAATTATCGGGGATACCAATTTCGGCTGGTGGATCCTATAAAACAGCGATTTCAGTGTCATCGTCTCCACCGTAAATTAAACGTTGCCACTATTTTCTCCCCCAAAATACTTCTCTCCCTTCATCTTCTTCCTCTTCGTCTACTTCTGCTTTTGAGATTCTAAAATCGTACGAAACACTTACAGTTTGAATGAATCTGAGATTGACTTCTTAATTATCTCTAAGATTCTGCGAGATCGAGTTTCCATCTCTGGTACCTCCGCGAGAGCCTTTTTGGAGAATCAAACTTGGGCGGAATTTTTCTTTTTTTTTTTTTTTTAAATCTTCCTTTCTCAATTTCTTTTTAAAGCCTGAGGTTCACCTTTCTGAAAAGCTCTGTTCCCTCTCTCTCTATTTCTTTCTCTCTCCAGAGCCTATGTATGTGCAGAGTGCAGGGCTCTTCAGCTGCTTGTTTGTCTGTGCGGGTGTGTGCTTCTTACTACTTTCTTCCCTTTGAAAATCTCATCTTTTAACGTTGCTCTTCTTTTTCTCTGTCAGATTTTTTTTTTTCCTACTCTTCTATCAGCGTGTCGTCTATTCTCTCTCTGTCTCTGCGTTTTGTGAAGCTTCTCTTTGACGGTTCTTTCGCTTTCTCCATCTTTATTCCTAGTCTCGTGTCCGGTGTCTCCCGTCTCAAAGCAATCTTCCTTTCCTTTTTTTTTTTTTATTAATATATTCAACTTGTTCATGGTGGTGCCTTCATTTCTTCTTGTTTGCTAAAGGACTCCCATAAAAGAAAAGGAAAACAAAATATGGATCCTGCTCTGTTATGCCCGGTAAAATATACAGAACACCGGAATCTAACTAAAAAGCTCACCAAGCCTTCTTCTGCTAAAATGACTAAAAAGTCCTCCGATTACAACCCAGTCTTCGTTCCCAGGACTGTTCGGATATCAGTCACTGACCCAGACGCGACAGACTCCTCCAGCGATGAAGACGACGAACTGTTCGGACGACAGCGCGTGAAGCGTTACATCAATGAAATAAAAATCGAAGCCTGCAGATACAATGTTAACAGCGCCGGCAGCGGGGCCCACCCGAAGAAAAGGGCTAATACGGAGGCTGCTCTTCAGGCTAAGCAGAAGCCTATGAAGGCTAAGGAGCAACCGGCTACTGCGACAGGAAATGTCCGTAAGTTTCGTGGAGTACGGCAGCGACCTTGGGGTAAATGGGCAGCGGAGATCAGAGACCCAGCTCGACGTGTCAGGCTCTGGTTGGGCACTTATGATACTGCTGAGGAAGCTGCTATGGTGTACGACAACGCAGCAATTAAACTCCGTGGACCGGATGCCTTGACCAACTTCGTCACTCCTCCGGCTAAGGACAACCCAGAGATCAACGTTTCGACGGAGTCCGTCGGTTACGACTCCGGTGAGGAGTCACACAACCTTCGTTCTCCGACTTCTGTTCTGCGGTTCAGGAGTAGCCAATCGAGTGAGGAGGAGACGACGGAGCCACGGTGCCAGCTGTCGGATCCTGTTCTTGACGATGTCCAACAAGAAGCCGTGGAGTCTGTTGATGGTCCGACAGTTGATTCCGTGGACGAACAAATGGTTCGGCGGTTTCAACCGCGACAACAACATCGTCCGGTGGTTCTACTCCAGAGTGACGTGGAAGAATGTCAGGGAGAGACATGTACGGTTCCGGAGTATTCAAATGAATATATGCCCATGGACATTCCTTTCTTAGACAACAACTTCTTCAACTACCAGTCTCCGGAAGAAATAACAACAACCTTCGAAAACACGCCATGTTTTTCAAATGACTTCGGCATGTCTTTCGATGACGACGTACATTCGTTGGCAGCCTTCACCAACGACTTGTTAGCGAGTGATGAGGCTTTTTTCGACGAGTTTAAGGAACAACAACCGTCATTTCAAGATCTCGGTTCACTAGAACTCGACGTTTGCGATTACTTCCAAGATAACTTGAACGATTTTGCCACCGTGGATGCTCTTATGGCACTATGACAAAAACCTCTTGAATTCTTCGACGGTCGCCGGCTTGCCATTTTTTCTTCTGGCAAATTTTGTCCTCCGGCGATCGGAAAAATATCGGATCGTGTACTTTTATTTTATTTTAAATTTTAAATAAGGTAATATAGTTTATTTAAGGATCCCATAGTTTATTAGTAATATAAATATTATCAAATGTTAGAATCTATCTTCATTTAGAAAGAAAAAATGGAGATTTAATGTAAGGTTTTCTGAGTAGGTTTTTTTTTTTTTTTTTTTTTTTTTTTTTTTTGTGAGTGTGTAATATCGCGGCTAAGTGAAATGAATAATATATTAATTTTTCTTAAACATATTATTATTACCATTTTTGTTTAAATTATGAGAATCTAATATTTTAGTAATGTTTAATAATCGTGTGTTATGGGCTATAGATCTTGTACTGCCATAGTGGCATTCTTTTTGCCCACACGGGTAGGCGAGATTTGCGGTTGTCCAATTGACCGGACGAGACGGTCGGTGCTAGACTTAGTTTGGTAAGAAAAGTCTTCATTTTTCTCGCTTCAATGAAAACATAACTGTAAATTTTTTCACCTCTCCTTGTGTTTGATCTTTTAAGGTTGATTTTCCGCAAAATTTTTAGTGTCTTCACTACTGTACGTTACCAAGTTTTATGAATGAAATTTTCTTCTTTCTGGTTTGACTAAATCTATGTATAACTGTAAATAATATTATTTTAATTTAGTGTAAAAAAAAAAAAATATATATATATATATATATATATATATAAAACTGTGAACAGCATAGTAAAATTTGATGCGCTGGGTTTTTAACCCCATCCGGGTATGTAATTAAATTAAAGTTGTCCTGTTTGTGGGAAAAAAGAAAAGTGTATTCATTCCATTAGTGAATTTGACATCTCTAAACCAGCCTTTGGGAATCCTCCATCATTTCTTGTCCTTTTTTCCAACTATATTTGTATCCTACAAAATAAATAAATAAACCACTGTTGATTGATTAAACCCCATTAAAAGTACCAAAAAGACAATTCCAAAATTATTACCATTTTTTTTTTTTTTTTTTTTTTTTGTAGTGTAGACAGGATACTTGTTTGTTTCAGACAAAATTGGTCCAAAATATATATATTTGATACATTACATCTTTTCCCTATATTATCTCGGTATAATTTTGTATATAAGATTTGCATGGTAGACTAAGAACATAGAGAAGAAGAAATAAGTGGTCTACGATAGTACATGTGTGCGGATGTTTTTTTTTCCTTTCCTTTTATGGAACATGTCTTTGCAAAAAAAAAAAAAAAAAAAAAAGGGTCAAGAACTTTACGTTATACTATTATACATATATATATATATATATATATAATATACTAAATCACCTGAGAATATCTGGCTTGTGGAAAATGTGGCAATCGTTTTCACACAATATAACGTCAAATCTAAGTTACTGTCGGGTTCATCGGTATTTATACTAATTAAAGCCTTTAGAGGGCCAATATGAAGTGGGAAAAAAAAAATTTAAAATTATCTACATTTTCCAATTATCTACGTATGTATATATATTAAATAAATTAGCACGTATATTATTTTTATTAATAATATAGTAAAAGATTCGGTTCATATATATATATAAACTCTGTAAGGAAGATTGTACTTTTTTTATATATATATATATATATACTTAGTGGAACTGTGACAGGTTGGTGTGAAATTGTCCTGAAACGTTATTATGTCCAATGCTTCCATAACATTGCCATATTCTTCCTGCAATGAACGGTAGCTAAATTCAGACATTCAAATGCAGCAGCTTTGGCCCCCCTCTTCCTAAATTCTAAATTCTCCATTTCTTAAACACTTGTTTTTGTTAGTCCCCCCCCCCCATACTACATAGTACTCTTTTTTTTTTTTTTTTCATAATGGAATAAAACAATATTTATAGATAATTTTTTTATTCGTATTCTTGTAATTAATGTTTTCAATTTATACTTAATCAAATTTAAAAGATATTTTATTTTTTTTTTTTTTGAAATGAAAAGACACAATAACTTTTATATATATTTTTTTAATGTATAGCAACTAAAAAGAAGTAAAAAAATATTTTAAAATATTCTTCAATATATCTTAGATTTTACCCACTCCATATATGATCTTGTCTTTTCACTTGTTTGACAACAACATTAAATTCACCTCAACCTACGTATCTACTTCGACAAGTTTTTTCTCAACCATAAATGCAGATTTGGTCAGAAGAAAAAGTCAAACCAAGAAGTAAATGTAGCTAAAATTCGAATCATGAGAGCATTGAGTGTTCAGATTTTTTTTTTTATGCTCCTATTTGATGGAGATCAATCCAATACAAGTAGTAAATTGTAAACAGTTTGTTAATACGATAGAAAACTTCGTACTTTTAAGTTTTTACTGTTATGATGGTTATGTTAGAGTTAGGAATAACTTTTTTTTTTTTTTTTTTTAGTGATGGTGTTCGAATTTTTACCAACTAATTCAACATTGAGATCATCGAACAACATTATAACTGGACTTGGGTGTCGAACCCCTAAAGGGGCAGTTGGGGGAGCGGTCTCTTGCCACTCGACCACACAACCTCGGACAGAGTTAGGAATAACTTGATTGTATAGCAATAACTTCATATGCTTAATAATTTAAACAAAAAAAAAAAAAAAGGTTTAATCAAACCAGCTCATAAATAAGCATAGAACCACCTTTTCCTTCTTCTTCTGCCCTTTTTTTTTTTTTTTTTTTTTTTTTTTTTTCCCTTTTTCCTCAAATCTTATTCATTTGGTACAATCGAGTACACATAACTTTATCAACAAGATAGTGGGATGTGGATTCAGAATACTTTTTAGGGTAAGTAGATAATAGATATTTTTTTATTAGACCATTTAATAGATGAAGTTATCACGATTTTGACTAATACAAATTCGGTTGAAATTGTGCTTGCAGAATTTAACTCTTACTTGGGAGAATGCTGCATCGAACTCTACACCTATTGTAGCATTCACAGTATACTTTCTTATTATAGCAAAGCAAATGCTTAGTAGATAATAGATATATATATATATATATATATATATATATATATATATAAACACACTTGAGAGGCAAACTCCCCTCTGAGACCTTTAAAAGATTAAAGAATCACATACCCCCCCAAAAAAAAAAAAAGGAAAAAAAAAGGAGAAAAAAAAAGCCTGCCACACACACAGAGATATACATATATAAATATAAAATATGATACGTGTAAAATTTAGAAGGGTATAAAAAGGAAGGTAATGCGGGATAGGTTACAGACGTCGGCATGAGAGTAAAGGCTTTAGAGATACAAAAGAGAAGTTTTTGAGGAAGGTGATTGATTATTATGCATGCTCCATTCCGATATCACAAGGGCCAATCCATCAGACCAGACCAGACCAGACCAGACCAGACTGGCAACTTGCCCTCGAGTCTTTGGGCACTGCGGAAATTAAAAAAAAAAAAAAAAACCTACTTATAAGACACAAGGATTGCTCAAAATCATAGCGTAATCATTGTTCCCAACTGGTTTTTCTGATTTATTACCACTACTAATTATATCTTACCTCCTCAGTTCTGACCACCGTGTTTAATGTTAATTATAGCTGTACGTAGCTTCATCTCCTTCTTTCACGTGACACCTTTTCTTTTTTTTCCTTTTCTAATATCTCAAAAAGTTTTGATTGAATTTCAATTATAAACGACACTTTTAAATTATGTTTTTATTTTTTTTATAACACGAATTCAAATTTGTAACTTTATTTAATTTAAAATAGCTTTTTCCGGCTTTGTGAGATTTGAGGAGAAATAATTTTTTCAATTTTTTTTTTTTTTTTGTTTCACGGGAGAGTCAGAGTGAGAAGTTGTTGCTGGCAAGTGGGGGTGGTAATAATAATAACCAAGAACTGACTACTTTTAGTAAATGAAATATGAAACAAGAAACATAGGCTCTGTCTGTTTTCGAACAAATATATATATATATATATATATATATTAGTATATGGCAGTAAAACTT
This sequence comes from Cynanchum wilfordii, assembly GCA_025388415.1. Lineage (NCBI taxonomy): Eukaryota > Viridiplantae > Streptophyta > Magnoliopsida > Gentianales > Apocynaceae > Cynanchum > Cynanchum wilfordii. The sequence continues at coordinate 3,350,363 of JAHSUH010001079.1, forward strand.
GTTATTGACGATTCAGCTACCTAAGACTGTTAACATTTGCAGCTTACAAATCCCAGTGGTCCCTTTTACTACTGTTCGTATTCATCACCATGCACTATGGTGGGCTGTGTCAGTAAGTAGCGCCACAACTGCCCTTTTTTTATTTGCCAGTATATAGTTCTAGCAAAATAAATAAATTAAATATTCAGCAAAAAAAAATTAAATAATCAAACCATTCAAATTTACTTTATTGGGATTTTTGTTTTTTTTATTTATATAATCTTATATAATATTTATAATACAATTTTTTATTGTGTTAAATCAATAATTTTATTTACAAAAGTCTTTAACACTTCTTTAAAAAGGTAAGTTTCTATTTTTAAAACATTACTTTATATACACATAGCATTTAATTAGAAACTCATGACTTTGATTGTCCAAAGAGAGGAATTTGGGATATTTTATGGAGTACAAGTGGTTGCACCAATATGATAAGTCAAATATTGTAACAAATTAATAAATTTTAGGATTTTTTTTTTTAACAAGTATATATGAAAAGAATTTTAAGATGATAAGATTTTCTTGGAAAATAAGTAAACGATTTAAGCCATGTTTGGATGCCAAGAGAATGGAAAATCAAAATAGATATATATATATATATATATATATATATATATATATATAGCTTCAAAGTCAAAAGGGTTTGCACAAGGAGGTGGCAGGTCCCAAAATTTCAAGAAATTCTGGTTTCGTATATCCTGTAAAATTTCCCATATTATATTTTACAAGATTTTTTATTGTCTTATACTAATAGATATAGATATAGACAAGGGTCAGATTCAAGAATACATTAGATGGTCATGTAAATTTAGGTTTTTACTGGGGAAGACATAATATATATATATGTGTGTGTGTTGGGGTGGTTGGTGGTGTAGAGGCAGGCAGAGTCATTATCAGTCCGGTGGGACAAAAGTTGGAGCACCAGAAATTGGCCGGTTGGCAGGCAATCGAGTATTTATTGTTTGTCAAAATGCACAACAAACCATTTGAAAATTCACGAAAAGTGATCCCATGCACATAATGCCAGACAAAATATTATTCACTATCTTTGGCTCATTTCACCTATAAGCCAAAATTTAACACACACACACACAAAAAAAAAAAAAAAAAAACCCTCCTAACTGCTATACGTATAAGCAGTAGGATAGGGTAGGGTCTGGTTTCGATTTTAAGTATATAATTAATTGTTCATATTAAAAGAAAACAATGTAATTATATGTATTTTTTTATTTTTTTTAAAAATACAAGAATGGATATAATTTTTCTTTTATTTGAAAAAGAATGAAAAATATTATTAAATTTAATGAGAATAATTAAGTAAGAAAAAAGATTATTTTATATTTTTTATATTAAAAATTTAATGTGAATTTTCTCTCCGTTAATTTTAAATCAGTCGGGTGGAATCGAAACTGCAGTTTACGAAGCGGTCATTTTATTTAAAAGGCATACACTTCATGGCTACACACAGATAAAAATATATATATATATATATATATATACAGAGAGACACGATGAAAAGCAGTGACCAGGCGGTGTGGTTTTAACATAAATTCTTGATAATTCTAATAAATCTCCGGCGCCGACTGCCGAGGCCTCGTGGATCACTTCTAATAGCAGCAAATAAGTAGCTATTTGGTTCTAGCGTTCGCTAACAACTGCAGCCTTTTTTTTTTTTGGTGAAGAAAGAGAAAAATGAATAAGAAGATAAGAAGGAGCCCAGTTTGGCTATGATGATTAATACTGCAAAAAAAAAAAAAAAAAAGTGGAGAAAAAGTGGAGCAATATTGCAAAAATAATAAATGAACAAGGACAATATATATGTACAGTTTCAGAATCTGAAATCCCAGACCGTTTGCTTCTCCTCTCATGTGTGTTTTTTTCTTTGGTTTTGGTCCCCTCTCCATGCCACCGGACCCCCCCAAATACTACCTCTACTTCCACCACGACTGATCACAGATAATCTTCCATCTCCTTTTTTCAGATTTTCTTCTTTTTTATTTTTAACCATCTAATAGTCAGAGTAATTATTAATCTAGATTCATAGCATCTCGATCTCGTGTAATATTCACAATGTATTTTTATTTTTTTTCAATTAAGATTTTATATAATATATATATATATATATATATATATATATATATCAATTAATTTGGTGGGTGAAGTGAATAATAAGAGTAAAAAAGAACAAGGAAATATAATTTACTGTGCATATTGTGTTCCCAAGACCAACATTTTGTAGCTGAGGTAGTAAAGTCCAATTTGATCACATGCCATGTGCTTAATGCTACTTTTACGGATAATATATTTCAAATTAAATTAATAACGTACCAACAAAAATAATTAATATATATATATATATATTTAAGTGGAAATTACTGTGATTCAGCAAAAAAAAAAAAAAAAAAAAAATGGAAATTACTGTGACCAAACAAAACAAAATCTATTGAAAGCGGACCAGACGTCAAGAAAATCACCATAGGATACTCAAGTCAAATAAAATCACATCAATCAGGGGTCGTCCGTACGAGTGAATGAACAAAAGACAGCCGTCCGATTCAAACTTTTACACCATCAATTATACAGTAATGCGCCACAGTTACTTCTGTCTTGTTCCATAAAATCATGAATGCTTATTTCTCCCACGATGTTTAAGTCAGAAGAAAAGACTTTTGGGATCGGAAACAACCATAATAGACAGCAAGCAAGCAAGCATTCCAACACCATTTCTCACTTGAGATTTTGGTTAAAAGACTGAATATATATTTTTCTGGAAGAGGAGTTCGGGCCCTTTGCTCAGCTGTATGGAAATGATCAGTTTGGTAGAACGTGAAATAGGAATGGGCTTTTTACCACGATAAAGAATAAAAAAAGATAAAATTCAAGAGTCAAAATCTTTATAATAATAGCAATAATGATAATGATAATGACCCACGTGAGTGGAGCCTGTTTAATATTCTTATGTAAAAAAATACGTGAGAGTTCTCTTAAAAGATCAAAAACATGGCCCATTCTCTAACTGTTCACTGTACGACCAAGATATCTATTGGGCCCGATTTTTCTCCGCGTGTTTTTTACCCTTTTTCTACTTTTTAAGTCCTCAACAATGGAAAACAAACCTGGTCGGGCCCACTCCCCCCTCCTTTTTCCAACGGAATTTAGATTTAGGGTGTATTTTTTTTATAAAATATAAATTATTCTTTACTTTTTGAAATTTTGAGGTCTGATAAATGTTGTTTAATGAAAATAAGAAGTTGTTTTTGGTCAAATTTGAATTATATAAGTCTAGTTTGGACGGCGCCAACGCCAACACGGAGAGGAAGATATGTGTGTGTGGTGGCGGAAAGAGGCCAAAAAGAGAAGATCTGTTTGTTCTTCCGTTTCCACGGCGGCGGCGATACTGGCATGATGATAGCGATTGCCATAGAAAATGAAAGCCGGTGAGAACTCAAAAAAGGAGGTGTTGTTTTTATATATATATATTTTTTTTTCTTTTTGGTTTGTGTGTTCTAATGTGTGTAAACGAAGGATTTGATGAGCTTTGAATTCATATTTGATGACACTTTATCCACTACAAACCCGGATGTTAGTTATTATAAAGTAAGGAATGTTACAAAACATGTTGGAGAACTTTTTTCAAATTGGAGACACAAACAAATCCTTTTTTTGCTTGTGCTTCAGCAGAATTCATAGACTTTAGACTTTCATTATATTATATATATATATATATTTAGTTTTGTATTGTCACCGCATAAATCCGAATGAACTGATAAAGAGTTTTTAATTTTTATGGCTTATATGAAGTTGAAAATATAATTTGTGTCCTTTCAACAACAACATATAGTCATTTAGTAATTGGGACGTAAATAAATATATATATATATATATATATATATTCAAAGATCAGCACAACAGAATCACAATGTTTAATAATAATGTCTGTAAAAACAGAGGAAAACTAATATTTATGTACAACAAATCAACATATTAAAAAATGGCGTGTTAAAGATCAGGAGAATAATGCGCACAATCTTTTTTCACAATTATTCACGGTAAAATTCTAGTTCTTTCAATTTTGCTACTTTTTAACTAACCCCTAGCCAATAACACATCCAACTGAGGCGAACGACCATCGGAAGAAGAAGAAGAAGAAGAACCCTCCGGCCGGGAAACTTTGGTCATTCTTCGGTTGTACAGAACATCTTCTTGCCTTGATGATGATGGTAATTCTAAAATGTATTTGTCCTTGATACTGACACGATGAAGATGCATAAGTGCAAGCATGCTGATCGTGAACAAAGCTGCATTTCCCAGAATTCCTCCCATCCGATCCACCTTAAGAGAATCCCTGACAAATTTAAAACTCGATACAAATATGTTTAAGAATGCATTAGGAATCACCTCTTTTTGTGATGGGAATTTTTTATTCCCAGCAGCTGGTGATGCTGATGGAGGAGTGCAACAAAGATTCTCTGGTGAAACAAAGTGACTGGCTTTATGAACATCTCCCACTAAAGCTCGAGCTTCTTCGATGACTTTATATTTCTTGCCCTGGTGTTCAGCCAATCTCAGGGCAAGAACTATGCGACTTTGCTCTAAACGAGCAATGGCAGCATCTCTTTCTGATCTCTGTTGCGTCTGTACAGTCTGTAGGATGGCAAAACAAAACCTTTCAATGAGTAATAACTCGAAATTACTCAAGGACACGAAAGAAAAAAACAAAGGATATATATATATATATATATATGCTTATGATCAATTAACTATCAAAAAGATTGAATACATTTCAGATACAAAGAATAACCAACAATCATTTCGAATTGAGAGAAGGGCCATCATTTTATGCTTGGGAACTATACTACAAACAGAAGTGAGTGAGAGATTACACTACATTTTCCACATCAAAGGTTTTTGTGGCAGGGATTTTCGAAGATCAAATTTTTCGCGTGCATATATGACATCGTATACACAACATTAGACTGTTACAATAAAAACACCAAGACACTTATCCTTGTTCTGAATTTTTCAGGAAGGAGTTTCCTTTTCCTGCCTGAACAAGAAACCTTCATTTCTCAAGAACTACTAGTATCATGGTATAGTCCTGCACTAATCATCAAGACATATCAAGGGACAATTTTTCTTGTGTATCCAGCTTACGCTAGTATGTGACTAGATAACTCGAGGATGGAAGAAACTGTTCTTGGAATACAGATAATATGAAAAATTTTACCAGGGAATACAAGTCATGTTTCCAGGCATTTGTGCAATGAAGATTCAGTTAATTACTGTTAGCAAACAAAATATATTATTCTTTAGGTATGCAAAATGCACATATTTTTGGACCAAAACAAGCAATGAACAAAGGGAACAAATAGGTTTACTCTCCTGCACAAATTTTTAACTGGAAATAACTACTAGTCTCAAGTCTGATAGTCACCATTTTATTCACCATTGAATCAGAAAAATTGACAGTTACGACATATAATGCAGTCATTTCAGAGTTCTCAGCTCTTGGATTCAACCAGAAAAACAATCATACCCTCGTATCAGGAAAAGAAAATATTAGACAAATTACAAGGGCGAAACAGAGTTGGCAACAGTTGGTTATCCTGCTAACTATTATAAATTGTCACCTGCTTATTTCGTAGGTTCACATGAATATCTCCTGAAAAGATACTTTGGTCTGTTATATACAGCCAAGTTGGATGCCAAATTTTAGGTCAAGAACAATCAACTCTTCTTATGAAAATTAGTCAGAAGACACTGAAAGCACACACAAAACTATACTGTCTCCGAGCTAGTATGAAAATGAGCAATGCTAATGACTCCTGAACAGGTACTTCACCTCAAAAAAATACAGAAATTTAATGCAACATTTTTATAAAAACAATTAAAAAGATTATATATAAATATATAAACACATACTCACTGGACTAAGATGATTAAAAGTTGGAAGCTTATACATAAGTTTAATTTTTAAACTATCATAGGGAGAATGGAAAACTTAAAAAACATTAGAATGGGGAAAGTACTAGTTTATTCTTAAACTGATTCCTACGGCAAACAATTCCAAATCACATGATAAAAAAATAATGAAATTTAGAAATTGCAAGAGAATAAAATTTAGGACATGATAATTTCTCACTAACACACGCCCCATTATCTCCTTCCCTTACGAGATGAAGGGTCATCTGGGGGAGGCATTCCATCAGTAAGGCCCTGTCTCACATTTTCAGATAGCTCTAGAAATTTCAAAAACTTAAAGAAAAAAAGGAAAATTTAACTTCTTTCACATTTTAACCTGTAAATGCGACAACTTTACGGTGACTTCCCCTTTAGTTTCAAGAATTTCTGTGTTTTATTGAACAAAAAGATCCAATTTTTAAAATGCTCAAGAACGTCGAGTAGGCAGAACAGACATATAACATTCAGTATACGGATAAGAGAAACTAAAACCTTAATTTATCACTTACATGGAAGAACTCGAGCTGGTCTTCGAGATTCTCAAGGGCAGTCCGAATGACATTTAGACTCTTGGCTTCTTGAAGTGCGGCGGTGACATCAGCATCGTGCCCAACAGAGTAATCCTTGAAGTAAACGAATCCAGTTCCGTTATTATCGCCTCCGTTGGTGGCAGCGACACCGGAAGCTCTCTTCTTTGGGATGAAGAAGTCATCATCAGATTGGGATTGGGATTGGGATTTGCGGTTCTGGGACTTGATAGAATTAAGAAAGTGGGCTCGAGAAATTGAGTGAATTGCATCGCTGAGCTTATCGTGCAAATCCCAGATTTTCTCCAGTACGGCTTCAATCTCTTCTCCCTCCATTTCCCATTTCATTGAGCAAGAGAATCAGGGGACGGGGAAAAAAGAAATAAAAGGCGTAAACTTTATACTGCTCTGTAATGGAGAAGCAGTATCCTTTGATTCCTTACTTCTTGGTTGGGGGAGAAACATAACATATGGGAAGTGGTAAAAGGTGTTCTTAGGGTTTGAGCTTTCTTATTTTTGTTTGGAAGTCTCTTCTGTCACAGTCTCTGATGATGACCTTTTCTTGATTTTCCGCTTTCCTCTCTAATTTTAACAAGTTTCAGAATGTATATTTGGCGAGAAAGAAAATTGACATTTAAATTTAAAAATTAAATATTAAAAATATAATTACAATAGAACCCTCTCTCGTCCGCCCTCGGCTGGTCCGCCACTCTGATTGATCCGACCATATTATCATTATTTTCCTTTTTCACTTTTCCCTTATTTATTCTGTGTTTCATCCACTTTTTATATATATATATATATATATATATTATGTTGTATGTATAGATACATGTATATATATATCGGCAACCATGAGCAACAAAAGGCAAACCACATAAATAAAAGAAAGACAAATTTCTCACAATTTTAGAAAATAATGGTGAATAAACTGTTTTGGAAGAAATTTTTCCAAATTATTACAGCTGTTTTGAAAAATAATAGTGAAGAAACTGCGAACGAGGATTCAGACGGTGATGCTTTGGCGAACCCCTACCCGAATTTCACACACTGACGCCAAGAATGCTTTTGATATTGCCCTTCAGTACATCGAGCGGAACTCAACCTCAACACCTATGGACATTTTGTGGATCAAGAAATGGAGGAATATTGCAGCTAAGTCTAGAATTTCATTTGCTAAACAAAAATCTATAACTGACTTTTTTTTCTAAGTAATTTTTTACTACATATGTCTATATACATACTTATATTTGTATAACGCTTACATTCAAATTTTTAGTATTACATATGTACATAAATAAAATTTTTCTCAGTATATTCCGATTACCCCCAGTTCCAAAGGTGACGAATTAGAGAGGTTCTACTGTATCTCAAATTCAAACTCAAAAATATAATTAACTCTCTTCCCCCTCCATTTCCCATTTCATTGAGCAAGATAATCAGTGTGTGAGATCCACTTATGATGTTGTTTCAAGAGTCCTCTTGTGCTCCACTGCGTCCGACTCCTAATGTGTGAATTTTTTGGTATTTTCTTCGATTTAATTATAAAAAAAAAAAACTCAAACTCAAACTAAGAAAGTTAAATATTTATTTAAAATTTTCACATTTATTTTTTTAGAAAGTTAAATTGCATCAACTCAGTCCCTCATGGTTAAGTATTTTTCTATTAGGTACATTATTTTACTAAATATAGTATGTCATAAATAGGCCAACATTCCAGTTGTTGATCATTATTAAACATAAAATTAATTTAACTTTTTTTTGAAAAATCTTGTGGGAAATGTTGATGCAATTGAATATTCAGGGTAAAGTGGTAAATTATATAATTTGAAAGGACTAACAGTGAAATATCGCGAATAAATAAATGCGTGGATTTCAGTTGTCCTGGATAGTGGTTGCGCAATATCCAACGCACGTTACGATGAACCCGAATGGGCGGGAATCTTTTCAACAACATGTGGATTTCCCGCACTTTGACTCCTTCCTTTTTCTTTTATTAAAATAAAATAATTATTTTAGATAATTGCAATAACTTATATATGTGATTGAGCCTCGATCTATGCCGGAAATCACATAACGTCATTGATTTCTTTCCTCAATTAGCATTCCACCCTCACCTCACGAAATGCTCTCAACCACAACCATATAAAAAAAAAAAATCTACGATTTCGATAATGTTTAATCAAATATAAGAATTCAAAATCAGTAAAGGATTTGAAATTTTAAAAGTAATTCAAATTTTTAAGGTATCATTTTTTACGATTTGAGTTTTTAAGTTTGTGTCAAAACTATGAGTTTGTTAAGACATATATGATCTCGAGAAGTATGAGTTCAAAACATAATAGATGTAAAAATGTCTCTAAATTTTTTAAAAAAAAAATTTATTACAATTGTAATACTTTATAATATAAATTCAATAAAAAACAATTAATTTATTAATTTTCTTTTTAAATCTTTAACTAATATATCATGAATATGAATATTAATCTATATATAAGTATTTAATATTATTTTCACGTACAAATATTAATTAACTTTTTCTTGATCAGTAAAATTAGATAACTTATTATTTATAACTAAGTTGATATCATTATTAAATGTGTTAATTAAATTTAAAATTTAAAATTTAATTATTAAAGATTTTATTAAAATCTGATAAAAAAATTGACGCCCAATATTTACGATAGGCTGAAAGGACACGATGTCATCCAATCAGATGCTCTTTGGATAACCTGATTCCACGTAAGGTTTATTAGGCTTAAGCGCACAAAAATAGAAAAGAAATTTCCGCTCAATTTTTGAGGCGGCCCAAATTGCTGCCCTAATTTCAGAGACTTTTTTTTTTTTTTTGGGCTCTATCGGTCTTAATTCACTATTGTTTCTTATTCGCTGTTTCCTCTCCTCCAAGGAACTCGGAACTGGGAGACGCTCACTCTGTTTCGGTTTGTTTCATTCATGCTATGCTAATAGTTTTCATAATCAAAGGATCAAAGCTGAGATCAAAAGGTTCCTCCTGTTTCCAACGATTCCGGTTTTATTTCTTTAGGGTTCCTGGATTGCTTGCTATTTGATTAAATTTTGAAAAATTTTGTGTCTAAGGAATGATTTTATTTTCAGAATAACCGTTTTTGTGATCGCAGTAGTTATCCTTCTGTCACTCCGGTTGATTTTGTTCCATACATTATATAAAAGAATTTGCTTTTGTGAATGTTTTATTATTTTTTTTCCGTTTAAAATTTGTTCCCTTATAAGCGGGCAATGATTATTGTTGAGATTAGCGGCTTAATTAACTACTCTATTTGATCAGCTTAAGTATTGGTTCTCGATTGTTTGGCATCCATAGCCATTTGAAAATCAACTGCGTGTTGTTTTTCAGGTTGATCCATCTTTGGTTCAAGGTCTTTAAATTATTAAGAAGAGAAAGATAGGGGTCAGAAAGGATGGTTGACAAATTGAGTCATAATCAAATTCCATGGGTGAATGCAGCAGAGCAGTCCTCAAGAATTTTGGGGATCAATAATAGTGTTTCGCTAATGTCGGAAACGTTGTCTATTGCTGATGGAATTGAAGCTTCACCTACTCAGGATTCCAAAATGCAACATTCCAGCACCGTCTCTGATGTCAAATTGGGCTTTTCTGAGAGAGCTTTTTCTGCTGGAGGAGCAGCAGTTCTCTCAGCCATTCTAGTTAACCCACTTGATGTTGCGAAGGTTTTTTTTTTTTTTTTTTTTTCATTTTTCTGTTGCCCTAGTCCCTCAAATTTATTATTTTATTTTCCTATGATTTTATTTTTGAGCGTGAACTAACTTCCCCTGTTTCCCTTTTTCATATTTGTGTCTTGTGTATTTGTTTTTTTTTTTTTTTCTGAGTAATTATCTGCTTCTATAATTGGTTTCCTTACATTAAATGCCCTTTGCAACATGCATTGGTATAAATAACTTATAGGTTATCAGAAATTTCTTTTCTAAGTCAAATTATTTCGACTTTCTTCATTCCTGTCCTATACTAAACCTGTCTGAGTTTGCATTTTCTTGGCTATGTAATTTCTGAATACTAATGAAGGGAAAAAAAAAGAAGAAGTAATCTTGTAATTGAACATTATTTTCTTCTTAGACGTTAAGAGGAAATTTGTCTCTATGTTTGCCTGTCATTTCTTCTCCTGCTTCTGCTTCTTAGCCAGTATCTTTTCTGTTCATTTTGCAGACAAGACTGCAAGCACAGGCTGCTGGAGTTGCTTATTCACATCCTCTAAGCAATCTTACAAGTCGAATGGCCTTCTTTGGACCTACTATGGTGATTGATCTTATCTGTTTATTTTAAAGCTTCCCCTCGCCTGTAATGATTTACCATTCATAGTTGTTATTGAAAAATCATATGCTAGTTTATGTGAATTGTATATTTAGGTCCATCCTAGTATAGTTGTGTGCAATGTTTATGGAGTAGGGTTGGGTGGTGGGAAAAGCTTCTTTCTTTTGTTCCTTGCTTAGTGCTGCATAGATATGCTGAGATGTGTATTTCCAGATGTTTGCAGATCTAAGGTGTTCTCCCTCATGCACTAGGGCTGGAGTCCATGGAACTGTTTCCATCTGCCCACCTGATTGCTTCCAATATAAAGGGACCTTAGATGTTTTCTACAAAATAATCCGACAGGTTTGCATGCTGATCATTAAATTTGAGCCTAAGTAACATTGGTCTTTGCTAATGCTTTATACGATACTAATATAATTAGACTTTTACTGGCTTCAAAAGCATTACTTATGCTACTTGTGGTTTGGAGTTCCCGATTTTCCTAATATCTTAGGTAATATTTTGAAATTACTTCATCAGGAAGGAATTGCTAAGCTTTGGAGAGGCACAAATGCAGGACTAGCATTGGCTGTACCGACTGTAAGTATTTTTGTTATTCAAGGGGTTGTTTCAATGGAGAAAATATTAGATCCACTAAACTTGAAATTATTCTCAAAATCTCATATAAACTGAGGTAGGATTAATTTTTCCACAGGTGGGCATCTATCTTCCTTTTTATGACATTTTTCGCAATCGTTTGGAGGAATTCACCTCACAAAATGCTACTGGCTTGACACCATATGTGCCCTTAGTGGCTGGCTCACTAGCACGATCATTGGCTTGTATAAGTTGTTATCCAATTGAGCTTGCCAGAACTCGCATGCAGGTATTCTATCTACTTTCTTCGATGTTTCACGTATGTTAGGGTTAGCTATTGTTTTCTCTTCATTTCTACTTTCTAGCTGTTTCTAGCGGCTGGAGTGGGAATGGTGGGGAGAAAGTTGTAAGGGTGAAGAGAAATTCTAATAGTAATATTGTCTCTAAGTGACTTAAAAGTATTGAATTTGTTATCTTTGAAGCCAATGTGTGCTTTTTGCTTTTTTTCCGTTGGGTTCTCTCTCTTTGTTTGTTTTTCTTTTCTAATTAACATCTGTTTCACAGGCTTTCAAGGAAACCCACACTGGTAAGAAGCCTCCTGGAGTTTTGAAGACTTTATATGAAGTGACCTCCCATGTCAAGAGCACAACTAATGATCACAGATGTAAGAAAATTTTTCTGAAGTTATTGAGGAATTTATGTAGATGTATTTCCCTATTTTATGTAGTACCAACATATTTGTTTTGTCGGCATGATTTGTGTAAATATTACTAGGTGTAAAAACTTGCTTCCGTTATTTGTTCCCAGATTCATGATCATTGTAAAGATATTGTTTCCGCTTGGTTTATTTTTTAAACATTTGGATAGCCACGTATATGAGTTTGTTGTTGGGGAGGTGCAGTTGTGTGGGTTTGTTGAAAAACTAACTCGGTTATTTCTATGAAAAAAATATATTTCTCTTATGGAGAAGATATGCCCTTCTCACATTATCAATTGTTTGATGTCTCTCAGTTTCTGTCAACTGTCCTAATCATTTAGAGGAAGTATATTGGTGTCTGATAAATGTTTAGATTGTCTAATCTTCTTTTTCTTATTTATTCTCAAATATTTCCTGGTTACTCTGGTGTTCCACAGCAGTTACATGAATGTCCTCTTGCAGCTCTTGCAGTTCTGTTTCTATTGATAAATATTTCCTCTTACAGTGCAGAATTACCGTGTTCTATGGACTGGCCTAGGGGCACAACTTGCTCGTGATGTTCCTTTCTCCGCAATCTGTTGGTCAACCCTTGAGCCAGTGAGGAATCATTCCTTTAGTTGATTTTTGGATCTGAATTTGTTAATATACTCCCTTCAAATGTTTCAAGAACCAAATGTCTACAATTGAAATGTACAGGTTAGAAGGCGGCTTCTTAGTTTAACGGGAGATGAAACTCATGCTGCCAGAGTTCTTGGGGCAAATTTCTGTGCTGGTTTTGTTGCAGGAAGTGTTGCTGCTGCTGCTACATGTCCACTTGATGTTGCAAAAACACGAAGGCAAATTGAGGTTTACTTTCTTGATCTAGCTTGTACTTATTTTAATACGAACTTTGAAATTTATTAGAGCTTGGAGATTTAATTGAATTTCATTCAGTACATGGTCATGCCATGGGTTTGGCTTTTCATTCCTATATTGCTGTTATGCTGTTTATTTCCACTTATGCATGAACTTTTTGTCTGACATGAATAAGTAGTTCATGCTCTATCATAAGTTTTATGGCCTTAGAGGTGTCTCCAAAGATAACAATATGTTTACCTTTTTATTTATCATCAGATTATGGCTTATGGATCATTTGATTGATTTTTTACTTCTACTTTTGCTTTAATAAAAAAAGATTATTGTCAAAGTCTAATAAAGTGATACCAAACAAGTTATACTACTATTTTAAAATATTACCATGAAATAGTAAATAGTGCAGCTATGTACATGTGCCTGTAACTCTGATGTAAATAGTGCTGGTACTGAGCTTCACTAAAATTGGACATGTTAAGTAGTTGGTATTGTAACCTGGATTTCTATAAATTGGCTGATTGTTGCCACTCTCAAGTTGAAGATTAGTTTCCTTGTTCTAGGTAGTGATATTTAAAATTCAATTTCTTGTGAAAGAAACAAAATCAAAATAAAGCTTCTTCCTGGTAGAGTTTCAAAATGATGTTCTGCTTCTTTAAAGTAGTGATAAGTAGTGATATGTTCCTATTTGTCCTTCCCTGTTTTCATTTACAGAAGGACCCCGCAAGGGCTTTGAGGATGACTACAAGAAAAACGCTGGTGGAGATATGGAGGTATGTATCAAAGCACATCGCATGGTTTTGTAAATGGGATAATTAATTAATGCATTGTAATGGAAATTTGACTATGTTGCTTGTGAATTATGCACAAATTGGATGTTACTAGTTGCTTTGCGTCCTTTTACACTTTCTCCCAACACTTGCAGTGAATGTTTTTGTTTTTTGGTTTATTCTTCTCAGTTATGCATCAATCTGTTTGGTTTTTTCCTGCATGCATCCATCTGTCATTGATTAAAAGGGTTAATTTACTCTTTTGCCAGAGATGGAGGCTTAAAAGGACTGTTCACTGGTGTTGGCCCTCGTGTTGGTCGAGCTGGCCCTTCGGTTGGAATTGTGGTTTCTTTTTATGAGGTCATGAAGTATGTTATTAATCATGGGTATGGAACAGCTTAATGAAAGGAAATCATCGAGGTTGTGATTTTTCAGTTTTTGAAGCCTGCCTTTCAGTTTGGATGAAAGGTGTAGGTCCTCTGATTCTTGGTAGATTAACCGGCTGACTACAGTTCTGTGAGTAGTGAACTGTACATATACTAATGCAGGCAATACTCAATAATACTCAACTCTTTTCGTTTTACCTTCCGTAGCCAAACTTTAGAAGAGATTTTGAACAAAGAGTGAGAAATTTTGCAGTCAGTTTTTCCTGAGACTCTTGTCTCAGCTAGTTTAGAATTCTGTTTATCCTTCTTTGTACATTAGTTAGGACCCATTACTTCAATTTCCACATCTATCTTAAATTAGGGAAATCTAAGCTTTGCTTTGTGCAAGGGCCAAACAATTTGTTAATTGATATTCTCCAAATCTTCAAGTGACTTCATCTCTTACCAGAGGTAAACTGAGGAAATATTTTTTTATTTTTTATTTTTGGAGATGGATCTTTGGTTAGCATTTGGATATGGAAACAGGCTACAGTGATAATGGTTTTTAGATTCTCGCGAATTGAATTTGTTTTTGTTATCTTCTATTTGATTTTACAGCACCTAATTTGCAGTTACCGGTTGTAGATTCATAAATACAAGTCTTATTTTGTTGACGCCCTGTATTCCAGCTTCTTTAGATTCAAAATTTTGCCTTTTGTTAAAAAGGTAAATTTTACTCACGATATTTGTAATATATTTAGTGATTAGGTTATTTGATGGAAACTTATGGCTCTTTTTTTTTTTTTTTTTTTTATATATGTAATATTGACAATTCTTGTATGGTTATTTGACTAATTAACTAATTCAGAAGGCTTTTATAAAAATTTCAAGACTAGTGTGTAAAACAAATTAATTTTTGGTAACTTGACACTAATTTTCATCTATCCTATAGAAATGTTTAAAAGCTTAAAATATCTATTTTAAGCATGCATATAATAAATGGTGATTTATTTATTATTTATTAAATTACTTTTTATTTAATGCAAATTAAAAGATCCAAATCATGAAAAATATCTTAGAAAAGTAGAAAGTGTATCTCAGATATTTAATTAAAATCACATTAATGACTTTTCGGAAAATCACATTAAAATTTAATGATTATTAAATATTGAAAGGAAAAAACATTGGAGGAAAGTGGAAGTATATTAAACTGGACTTGGATAGCAATGTATACAAACTTGAACGAGTTTTGGAAATGCGCCATCCTATTCCTTAATGCAAATTGTTGGACATATCATGTGATGATGATGGGTCATTAAGACTTAAGAGAGGAAGACGGAGAAATCCACATCAAATCAAGACAAGGAATTTCTCCAGAAATTAAACCAAATTAACAAACAAGCCATTTTTCTAAAAGTAATCAAATATAAGTCAGAATGTATATATATATATATATATATATATATGTACGTACTTATCAAAAAAAAAAAATAAATATATATATATATATATATATATATATATATATATGTACGTAAAAATGGATCAGTCGTGGAATTGAGGTTGGTTTCTCCAGTTGTGCTTCCTATTTCTTCATCTGAAATTTATGCTGGCAGATCATGAATAATAGTTAATTACTACTAGTAGCTAATGAAAAAGATAAGTCAAGATCAAAGCCACCAGCATTAGAACGTACGCAATCCCTTGATCTATTGTTGTACCTGCATACACACACACACACACATATATATATATATATATACATCAATGCCCAAAATATATTGGAAAATTTATTTTTCTTGTAGAAATTAAATATACAGGAACAGATGAGAGGGCGAATTAATAATACCATCATTGGCCGAGATGCCGGGAGATTGTGCAGATGGAGAAGGAGTATGAGCTGGCCCTGAGGAATCACCCATGGCGACCGTGACCATGATCATCACAAAAATGCAATTCAAGAATGCTGTTAATGCTTTATTAGCTACCTGCATTTTCCTTATCATTTTTTTTTTTTGAAAAGGGACAAATGAACTATATTCTCAAATCTTCTTCTGGGATTACTAGTTTAGAATAGCCTTTTCAGTCCTGAAATTTAAGGGTTGCGCCTGTGTCCTTTTTTATTTTTTTTGGGGGAAAAGAATTTTGTAATCTGCAAATGAGGAAACAAAATTCTCAGGAGGAAACAAAAAAAAATGGTGTACAGACGCAGCGAGAAGAGACAAAATCGGGGAAGGAGTTTTTGAGTATTTTTATTTTGTATAATGGAAGAGAGATGATCGGAGAAAAAAGGGTGGTAGACACCACAAAGACCGGTGGCAAAGCATGAATTCAGCACTTCCATTCCGAGGGCTCCAAAACCTGACCTACATACACGTATCCTTTCTTTCCTTTTGTTTTGGGGACCGTTGTTACAAGTTCGTATTCAGTTTTCGATAATTTGCTAGCATAATTCTAACTCGGTACTCATAGTCAAAAGGGATTTCCCACAAAAAAAAAAAAACTTTTACCATTTCAAGTGCCTTAATTTGGTTCCATGGCAGGCCAAAGAGGATCTTCCTTGTTCTCATACATGGCAAACAGCTGCTTAGAGTAGTGTGTTGCCAAATGCCTGCACATCTCAATCCCTTTGGGGTCATGCTCTTGCAACTCCTTTACAGACTTCTTTAAATCGCCCATTGGATCTCCATCCGTGAGAAATTCGCCTAACTTGCTGCCCCTGTATTTATTGTATATTAAATTTAAATACAGTAAAGTAAAATTATAACTTAGTAATTTTCACATGTCACAAACTTTTTCATCCTCTGTAGGATAAAATCTCGATCTCGATCTCAATCTGCAAGTGCATATATGATCATGGTAGTACAATGCACATTATTTAAATACACACAAAAAGAGATGAACACTTTGGTTACCTTACAGCATCACACTGGCTAAATCCTCGTTGATTGGCAAATATTGTTGCTTTACTCAATCTTTCCTCGGATGTTTGCTTCCGATAAAGAGCACAGACAGCCTTCATGCACAGTTCAGGGTCCTTCCCAAAAGCAGCCAGCATATCTGCCTCAAATACCCACTTAATCATCAAACAATCTTTCTTCCTTCCTATTCTAGATATTATATCTCTGTAATCCATGTTGCTGTCTGATGCATCATCCGACTCTGCAGTAGACCTCTCATCACCCTCTGAATCAGAGCTACTGACAATAAAGCCATTCAAGCTTTCATCTTCACCATCTGATTCATCCTCTTCTGTTTCATCAGCTTTAACAATCCCATTAGTTGGAATTCCACAAAGAGATTGAGTCTCATTGCTTTGCATATCACTATGAGAATATCTCTCCGGTGTTCCTTCCTTAAATTGTTTTCTCAATCGCACTAACCGCCTTCTTGGAATAGGTTTCCCATCTTTGTTGCCAGGAGCGACACCAAGAGGGAAAGTTGATTCAGGTAGATGGTCTTTCCGTAGCCTACAAATTGGAAAATTATCATCAGTATCACTTCCACTGTCGCTAGCAATGACATTGGGAGCTCTCTTCCTTTTAGCATTCAACATAGAGGATGTTCTTCTATTGCAGTGTGGTACTGGTACATCATCTTCCTCGC
This sequence comes from Cynanchum wilfordii, assembly GCA_025388415.1. NCBI lineage: Eukaryota > Viridiplantae > Streptophyta > Magnoliopsida > Gentianales > Apocynaceae > Cynanchum > Cynanchum wilfordii. The sequence continues at coordinate 3,368,061 of JAHSUH010001079.1, forward strand.
TTTCAATAGCACTCGAAGTCAAATTATTTTTTGAAGTTAATTCCTTCCCATCTGTGGAAAACACATTATCAGCATCAGTCAAACCACAGGCCCTCTTCCCTGCTTGAATATCAAAAACAGGTAGATTAATAGTATTTGCTTCATCATCACTATCACTAATGTCAATAGGACACAGAGGCAGAGGCCTTGCATGAGCTGGTGTTTTGGGTGTCATCTTCTTGCCAGGAGTCCCTTCTTCAAAAACCAATTGCTTTCGAGCTCGACTAACACATCCCATCTCATTCTCATGTAGAATGTCACTCTTGGCTCCAACCTTATGTACTACATTTGAAAACAGCCTGTCAATTACAGGCGTGGATGCACCACAAATTCCACTCTGCATCTCCTTACCTCCTCCAGATGATACAGTGCCCAACTTCACCATTCCAGTCAACGTGCATTCCTCGGCTTTTGTGTTTAAACTCTTTTCCAGCACTGCCACCTGCAATTCCAGATCCTTGCACTTTGCCTCCAGAACTCCAACCTCAGCATTCGAAGCATTATTCTCCACCATCAATTCAAAAAGCTCGTCTCCTTTCTCTATTATATCAGCATCTTGGGTATCCTTCACCTCTACAGAAGTGTCCTTCCGAAAATCAGCAATTTTGTTCTGAAGCTCTCTATTTCCTTTTTCCAGTCTGCAAACCTCATCCTCAAGCACAAGCTTGTCAAGAGTCACTGTTGAAAGCTTACCCTCTAACGATTCAAGCTCGAATTTATTCTTCTCAATTTCCAGTTCTAGCATATTACATCTTTTTTCAGCTTTCTTACGTTTCTCTTCCAATTCAAAACATCTAGAGCAGTGATCCAATTCACTTCCGCCAGAGACATTACAAATATTGGTGGTTTCTTTACCTACTATGCCTTCTAAGTCTGCTCCAACATCAACCTTCATTAATTTCCCATTTAACTCCATTATTTTCTCTCTTGATCACTAAACCAGTCAAATTTTGCTATTGCATGGAAATTTCAATAAACTCAAGCCCATATAAAAAGATTCAATAAATCCTACAAATAGAGAGAAAAAGCACTATAAGTGGTGTGGACTCAACATACTCAAACCCTGCATACAAAAAGAACAAAGGCCAGGAAAAAAAAAAAAAAAATGAAGAAATAAAAACCCTCAAACCGTTGCAGTAAGGGACAGAGGAAAATTCATTTCTTTTCTTCAAAAACGGACAATTCCGGAAGCACAAATAGGTAGCTTAAGAGTTAAGAACCATGGTGGAAAAAAGGAAGAGAAGAAATGATCAAAAGGAAAGTGAACTTACGGAAACGGCAGATTGATTTCTTCAGAGTTGATCAAGAAAACTTCGCAGAATTCCGAGCAGCGAATAGAAGACAAATGTGGAAAGCGGAGGTAAGTCTCGAGAGCTTTCGGTTCTTTTAAGGCCCTTGAACCGGGCGGCGGTTCAGCTTGTAATGGAAGTAACTATAACGGAATTTAGCAGAATTATAACACAAAAATGATAAATATCTCCTCAAGATTCATCAAATTAGTGGATGTCCATCGGATAATCGTATTTATATTTTAATGTCGAGATAATTAGATAATTAATGATATGTGACAAGTGTTAGATGATGTTTATCCCTAAGGTGACAAGTGTCACCATCATGCTTATCTTATAGGTGAAATGTCAACTGTGCATTTAATCCCGGGTGACAAGTGGCACACTTGAAGTTTATCCTCTCTTTTTTAACCCCTATAAATATAGAGTCTACTTCCCTTTATAAAGATACAAAAAAAATCATTTCGAAAGTAATATAATAATATTTTCTATTCTTTATACATTTCTCTCTTTTACTTTCATCTCATTGTTTTATATAATTTCATAATAAGATCAATTGAATTGATTAATTGTTTATTCAATTAGAGCAAATAATAACACGGTACTGATTTTGAGTATCGAATTTATTAATTAAAATAAAAAACATTATAATTCAAATGAATCATTTTGGAATTTGGAAATGGGGCACAATTATTTAAGAAACAATTTAGGGTGCGGATTTTACACGAAGTGCCGCTGACACGAATCTTGAATCTTGAATGCCTTATTATAGAATGAATATTCTCAAAGTTCTCAGTGGATTCAGTCATTCATCTGGCGGAATAATTCCTATTCATACAAAGGCGATATTTCTCAAGCATTCGGTAATGTTAAGGCATGCTCAGCGGTTCTCCACTTTCTCGGATGAACCAGAATTAGAGGAATTCCTTGGTTATATGGACAATCTCAAGAACTATGAAAAGTGCGGAGTGCCAAAAGGTGCCGGAACTGATACCGATGATGGATTTGATCTCGGAAGGATGAGGAGACTCATGCAACTTCTCGGTAACCCTCATTACAAATTCAAGGTTAATTTTTCTCATTTCTTCGTGCCTCTGCTACTGAATTGCATATATATTGTTAAATCTATTCGAAGAATATATGTAACTTTTTCTTGTTTTTGTGTGTTTTACTTATTGAATTGAGTTAACTTTGGAAAGGATAAACTTTTGTTCTTTAATCAATCGTGTATGAGGTATAATTTCTGAAGAATTGTTTCTGTTCGACAAACAGATTAATAGGGGTTATTGCAGCACCCACGCTAGTAGCAAATAGAATCTGTTTCTTTTGTCTCGAGACACCATAATACTGGGGAGAGTTAGAAACACATGACAAGTAGTCTTAGGTAACTCAGAAAATTCAGTTTGATGTTTGAAACTGTTAATGCAAACAGAGGTGCCTATAATTTCATTGACATTACAAAACTGTGATTATAGATTCTACTTAATTTTAAGTAGAGAACTCTTGAACATGTTCTCCCCCTCTCTTGCCCCTGTCTTCGGATTAGTAACTTGTTAGGTACTACAAAGTAGCTTCCAAATACTGGGTTTCTGTGACCAACATTCTGTAGTAGTCAAAGTGATAGAAAGTGATGTAATAAATTTTGGTGTCAGAAAAGGGATCTAAACCTTTTAAGTTGTTTCTCTCCAGTTACATTACCTTAAATAAGCTTTCTGCTGATAAAAGCAACAATGGAAAGAAAATATAGGAAAGATGACACACTTGTGTTGCACTTTTTCATTTCTTTAATGTTTTGAATTCTTGGATGAATATGCATGTTAACAAATGACCTCTTGCAAGTACTGAATGCCCCAACTGGATGAAGAATTAGTTCTTTCTTGGCTGTCTGGATCTCAGGAATGTTGTTGTTGTCTTTCTGATTGTTAGGATTTCCAGTCATTATAAAATTCCATTTTAACTAGCCTGGCATCACTATAGGCTTTTCACATTGCTGGAACAAAGGGGAAAGGATCAACTGCCGCCTTTCTCTCTAGCATTCTAAGGGCAGAAGGATATCTTGTAGGTTGCTATACCAGGTCTAGTCTATTAATTTTTAATTTTTTTTCTTGGAATACATTTTTTTATTAAATAAGTGACAGTTAATGCAAACTGCTTTATCTCTTGATTTCATATGAACTTGACTCTGCTACTTTGTCTTTTGAGCAGTCCACATGTGCAAACTATCCGGGAACGCATAACATTAGGCATATCTGGTGAACCTGTGTCGGCAAAGACTTTGAGTAATCATTTTCAAAGCATACGGACCACTATTGATCATGCAGTAGAACTTGAAAACCGCCATCTCAGTCATTTTGAGGTATGAATACTGCAAGGTACATGTTTTGTTGCACAAAGGAAAGATGACTTTGCATATTTGTCAATAGGCAGTTTCTGATGTTATTTTCTCTGTTTGAGTTCAAATTGCAATTCTGTCTATTGACTTGTATTTTATTAAATGTTTTTTCTCGACTGTTGACACACTACTACTGTTGTCTGGATTATCTATCAGATCTTTACTGCTGTGGCATTCAGCCTATTTGCAAAAGAGAGCATTGATATTGCAGTAATTGAGGTTTATTTCCTTCTTGTAACTCCTTAAATTCTTATGGAGACATTTTTTATTTTGTTTTTTTCGCGCTTTGATGTCAATGGTAGACTAAATTATTTGGAACTCACTAATTCTTTGGTAACTTTTGGTAACCATTTCTGCTTTTATCAAACGATGTATAAAAGAGGAATGGTGGAGACCTTTGCCCAAATGAATCTAAGTAATTGGTTTTTTCATAGGCTGGATTGGGTGGAGCACGAGATGCTACTAATGTCATTTCAAGTTCTACTCTTGCTGCATCAATCATAACAACAATTGGTGAGGAGCATCTGGCTGCACTTGGGGGTTCCTTGGAAAGTATTGCAATGGCAAAGTCAGGAATAATTAAAGATGGATGTCCAGTTAGGTGGTTCTTCTTCATAAGCTTCTCTTGTTACATGGATCTGCTATTTTAAGACATTCAAAACTTAATTTTGAACGGCTCTTAAGTGACAAGTCATGCTCATAATGCTTCCTTTTGTTTAAATGAAGTGCAGTCTTTCTATGTTCAGTAACTTGGTTATTCCAATTCGAGCAAACTAGCTTGGTTTAAGCTAATGGAATATTTTATGTCTGTGTGATGAAGTTATAATAGTCTTAACATTGTCACAATGATGCCAATATGTCTCTTCTTGACTTTTGTTGCTGACATGCTTGAAGTCTTTCCTTTTAACTCACTTTATAAGATGCATTTCACTTAGGCATATTGGCGTGGCTATGATCAACTTAGTATTGTAGAACAAAACATGCATTTGATTTAAGTTCCTTCTCATTTATGTTTAGTGGTTATTCTAGACTTCTCACTTGGTGATTAAATCTTCAGCTGGTTCTAGGTGGGCCATTCCTTCCTCATATTGAGCAAATTCTCCGTGACAAAGCATCTATTTTGTCTTCTCCTGTTGTATTAGCATCTGATAATGGAAACAAAAGTATCCTTAAATGTATTGAGAAAATATATGGCACACCTCGACAATCTTGTGACATTGTGCTCCAGATTGAGAAGGACCTGCAGCTGGTGTGCTATTAACATTAACTCTGCTAAACTTTTCATCTATTAATTCAATTACTAATTCTCAATCATTTCTATATGTCATTCTCTCCATCTCTTCTATTTACGAACTTCTTGAGTTCCGTGACATGCAGTTCCTTGAGTTGCATGATGTGAAACTGCCGATGCTTGGATCTCACCAACTTACAAATGCTGTGACTGCCACCTGTGCAGCACTATGCTTTCGTAGTCAAGGTGAGAAATTGACTTTGTTGTGGATTTGATGTATCACAGTAACAAAGATGCAGGACTAGTTTATGGTTTCAATTGGTTTTCTATATCATTGTGCCAGCAGTAGAAATACAGGGAGGGAGGTTGGAGACCAAATTACTGGAGTTTCACTATTTTTAATAGGGAAAAAACAAGTTAATTGGGGAGCCTTTATAGATCCTTCCTTTATTCCTACAAAAGTTATCCAACTACAAAACATATTTTTGCCTCTTGTTGTCTCCCAACTTCATGTTCTTGGTTGTGCTTCTTTACCTAACATGAAAATAGAGAAAGCTAGAGATTATGCAATGATTTAGTAATGGCACTCTAAAGTTGAATTTTTCCTTACCTAAAAATTTAAAAATAATGCTGCCACTGAGAAGTTATCTTTGTTAAGAATGTTAATCTCCAAACTTGAATTGATTTCTTTCTCTTCTTTTCTGGATATTCCAGGATGGAGATTATCGAATGATTCCATTCGTGCCGGTCTAGAAAGTGCATTTTTGCCTGGCAGAAACCAAATTTTAACTCTTGAAGAGGCTGAGGTGTTAGGATTATCTGGGACAGCCATACTTATTGACGGAGGTCGGGTTCTGATTTCTTAAATCTAACATGGAAATATATTATTCAGACTTTAACTTTCAATTATTTAAATTGAACATGATGATGTTCCACAACCTTTTTCAGCTCATACCAAGGAATCTGCCAGAGCCTTAGCCTGTACTATTGAGATGTTATTCCCAGAAAGAGAATTAGTTTTCGTGGTTGGTATGGCAAATGACAAAGATCATTTCGGCTTTGCACAAGAACTACTTACAGGTTTACCCTACTTGGTGTAACAGATGTTCTCTTTCCTTGTTGACATGAAAATAGCAATATTTTAAAGATCAAGACCAGGTGGTCCTTCATATGCATGACTGTGCCCCTGATTCCCAAAAAAAGGGAAAAAAAAATCTTTGAATTGAATTATTAGTCTTTACTGTTCCAATGAAAAGCCTACATTCACCACTGTGTTTTTTGTGCTTTAGGAACATTAACAAGTGCAAATTTATGTAGTAATAAAGTATAGAATATGTGAACTTAATAGTTATGCCTTTTCTTGGTCTCAAATCATGGCAGTCAAAGGTTTGAAAGCTGTACTCTTCACCGAAGTTAGCATATCTGGAGATAAGTCTCGGACAACCTCAGCATCCTCGTTGAAAAGTAGTTGGATTCGAGCATCCAGAGAGATGGACTTACGCACTTGTACCTACCAAATTGGTGAACATGGTAATATAAGGGATCAAGAGACTCATTTGGAAGAGAGATTGGATTGTCAAGGCATATTATTTGCTGAAGGATCAGTAATGGTTTGTATGAAAGCTGGGTCTCAAATACTTGCTAGAACAAGAACAAAAGGAAAATCTGGAATCATTGTGGTTACTGGATCTTTGCATGTTGTTTCAGCTATACTTGGCTCTCTCAAGGGATAAGACTCTTCTGGTAAGGAGTTCTTCCCTGCATAAATTTTCCTTCTGAATTGTCTTACCTGTACATCTTCATACAAAGGAAAATTTTCTAGTTCCATATTCTATTATCATTAAATGGTTGGAAATCTAAAATTGTTATTCCCATACTTATTTGATCGTCTGAATTTTATGTCTCATATTATCTTGTAGACATTTAGGTGGTTATTTGATATTGGAAGGTTATGACATAAAAAAAAAAACATCCTTGTAATGTTTAAAGATTCTTAATTAACTGAGTTATACCATGATGTAGGGTAAGGGAGAAACGTGTTAAATCTCTATAGAACAATTGTTATTTTGGGACCCCAAAAGTCCGAGACATTCTTACAAAAAAATGAGATGGATGTGGCCGCTGCGTTAATTGCCTTGGCTTGCGAGCTCAAAATTACATCTTGCCAACCACCTATCTTTCTCATCTGTCACCATCAGAAAAAAAAAAAAAAGGAAAAAAAGAAAAGAGAACTTTTTCCTTACACTTTTTAGCTTTAGAATTTAGTTATTAATGATTGAGTGTGGATTCTTGGCTTTTACTTTTATAATCCAAAATAGAAATAATTGAGTGATTAAACACAAAAACAATGCCTTAGGTACTCTCCATGTTGACCGACCATGATCTCCATCCAAACAAGAGAGGACCTGAAGCCATCACCTTGTTGACTGTACCATAGCATACCTTTAGTGAGATTTGCTAAAAAATTTTGCCATAAAACAGTTTAAATTTAAGTATTAATTTAATGGGTATATATATATAGTGTAGAAGGCTTTTAAGACAGACTAGAACTATGAACTCGTAAGGAGGGCCAGTGCTTTTCTGTCGGTGAATAATATTGGATTGTGCAATTGTTGAACCAACCATATATAGTACGTAGTAATTATATATATATGTGTGTGTGTGTTACCAATAAGCTAAGGTTATAATGAAAATAAGTGAACCAAGGTAACTAGGTAGGTAGGTAGCTAGTGGTGCCCTATGTCTGGTATGAAATATATGTACATATAGTTGTTTAACCAAATTGATGGCATTTCAATAAAATATAGAGCATTTAGTGGACATTATTTCTACGAGAATGTCTGCCTGTAGTAGTTTGGATGAATGGGTGAAGGATATATAGGCCAAAATTTTACGTAGTACAGTAAGCAGACAACGATGCATGCCCAGCAGTATTTAATTAGTGTTGACATAATTCAAGAACAATGTACTGAAACTCAAATATTTACTCTCTCTCTCTCTCTATATATATATACACATTCACACGATAAAAATGTCATATTGCTGTAAGAAATTAGCTGACGAAAAAAATGGGAGGGCGGGGCTGCACCAGCCACCATCCAACCGTTACAGGTTATGAACATCAAAATGGGGCATAGAAATCTATATCATAATTAAGAGCGTAGGGTCCCTTTCAACCAAGAAAAGGGGGGGAAAAAAAATGGTGTGTGTGTGCGTGCATGGCAGAAGCAGTAGTAACTCCCGAAATTTTAGCGAGAATTGTGAAACCTGAAATGTTTTACCATTAGCTATAGCTGCATGCACATGTAAATTAAACCCATGTATTGTGCGTGGTAAGGTTAAAAAAGATAAAAAATATATATATATATATATATATATATATATATATATATATATATATGTGTGTGTGTGTGTGTATATATGTGTGTGTGTGTATATAGTAGGCGATATTATAAGAATACTCATACTTTTCTTGGCTCGAATTTAATGGCGTTTCTGCAGATTGAAATTAATGAAGTTTAGGAGGACCCCGCTTATTTACTTCATCTTTGTTTTCAAATTTTGTCCCACATTCCCATTTAATACTGCGTTCAGAACACTGGAGCATGTAATTTATATATATATATACATAACTTATATTTACTATGCTTTATTTATTTATTTCTTCGACTTTTTTTTTTCTCTTTTTTTTAAATTAATGATGAGATATTACTGTATGAGAGGGAGATGAAAATGCCTTGGATTCTTAGGTTTGCATGTATAATGTATTGTTAAGGGAACATAAGGTGTACCCCTCATAAAGGAATGGTTAGAAGAAGCGAGAGCTGCAGGATCTTTTAGGGTTTTTTGCATTAATATATATATTGGATTCCCCATTGACACTAACTATTTCAATTTGAAATATTACAGTGTAGATGAAACAGTTAAGTTTTTATATATACATACGTTGACTGTTAGTTTTGCACTGTCATGCAAACTATATTACTTATATATATATATTAGCCCTAGAGTCCTGTAAATTTACTCTGAAAATGGATATAATATATATATATGGGTTTTGTTGCAGTGATTAAGCTTTCATTGTATATGATGATATATTTGACTAGACGAACTTAGTAGAGTATATGAGAATTTAAATTTATTACCTGGCTAATGTGTATAATTTGAGAGAGAGGGAGTTGTTGGAGATGGTAAATGCTAAAAAAAGTGAAAAAAAAAAAAATAGGGTTGATATGGAAGTAGAGATGATAAATCCAAAGCTAGGCCATAGTTTGGGTTCTCATACAGAAAAACGCACTCCCATGCTGAACATGCAATTACTACTCCTTTGAGAACAGACTCTGCCACCATGCCACGATAGCAGCAGCAGTGTGTAAGTAAGTACTCAGGAGAGAGAGAGAGAGAGAGAGAGAGAGAGAGAGAGTGTAAAGTGTGTGTGAATTCATATTCATATATTTGATATATTTGATATATTTGATAAAATGTAGAGGAGGAGGCAGGCAGTTATACAAGTTGATTGGGAAAAAATTAAATAGTAAATCATAGGAAGCACGGAGATACCGTGTCTGCGCATTGAAGCTCTCTCTCCATTAACAGACAAGTTGCAGGTTTTGTTCTGTGCCCCATCCTCCTCCATCTGCCCCTTCCTTCTTCCTTCCTTCCTCATTAATTTATTTACTTTCTCTCTCTTTCTCTCTCTACTTCCCCTTTAATTATTCATCCCTCTCCTTTCCTTCCCATCTTTGTCGTTTTGCATTTCAAACATTTTCTCCACCACCACCACCTCACCAATCATTCTTCTTCTTCTTCTTCTTTTTTCTTTTTTTTTTTGGGTGATTTAAGAACTCAATAAATTGTGTGTCTGCAGCGAACTAATTTACTGCCTACGGTATAATAATTATATCAAATTCCAGGGCATCTTCTGCTACTAAATTTAATTTTTTGTTGAATTAAATTATAACTTCTATTATTTACTTGACCAATTTGCAAAGAATAATGGTATGCTCTTTCTCAAATGCCACGGTCACCAACTCCGGTGTAATAACTGCAGAAAACTTCCACAGCCATTAAAACTTCTTTAAGGTTCATTGAGCGAGTGAGGAGTTTATATATATATATACACAATACTATGTATTTCCAAGCTCTATTAAAGCTCTCTTTTTTGTCATAATATATATATATATATCTATACATATATCAATTTAAGGCTATCATTTATTTTATTCCAATTTTTATGATATGATGCTACTATATGTAGCAGCTGCAAAAACTGAAGTGCCTTCAACACATCAAATCTTGCCATTCTTGCTCTCCAATATATGTTCAGCATCTGCCAATAGCTAGTCCTATGTAAAATTTTTCTCTCTGCACTGTGGTGGTAAACTAGCTAGAGTTTTGCCATAAATATAACTAACTCCAAAATAATTAATTCAAATGGTAACATTCACCAGAGTAATATATATATATATAAATATATATAACATTCACCAGAGTAATTATATATATAAATAAGATGTAGAATTTCAAGGCACAAGTGAACTGTTAAGGAGCAGTTCTACTTTAAGTGAGATTGAACCTTGATTTATATAAGCTAAAAGTGCCTTCTATTATTGTATTCTTGACAAGGAGCAAAAGATTTTTGTAATTGCGCATGCAATGCAACTTAAATCCTCAAATAGATCACATAATTAATCTTTAAATTGTAAAAAGGACCATCTAAAAATGTCTTTTCCTTTGTTTAAGAATGATTTACAAGTTTTATTTCATTTCCAAACAATAGGAATAATCAAATCTAATATTATCTTCAAATCAATTAATCTATGGAAGTCCAACACGAATCAAATGACCATATATATATATATATATATAATCCTCTGACCAATATCTAATTGTCCTATACATATATACACGTGTGTGTGTGTTTTTATTTTATATAATGTATCAGTTAATCATGAATTAAAAAAAAGTTAAATAATTATTTTTAATAAATAGTAGAGTGTTTTAATTTTTATTAGTGATAGATATTATCTATATCTACAGTGTCCCTACACATATATATAATGAATGTAAGGGTCGATATTCCGTTTTATTTTTCTCATATCCCAAAAGAAAAGGAGAGGAAACCCTTTTTTATAAACTAACTCTCTCATTTTTTGGCTGCTGGATCCAACGGCTCTCAAAACATTTTTCTTGCTTTTTCCTGTGTCTGTGAGTCAGGCTTCTGCTGCTGCTGTTTTTTCTCCGACCTTGAGAGTCAGTGCTTTCTCTGCTGTCCTTTTGAAGATAAATACATTTAACCCTAAAAAAAAAAGACCCACATACACAATTTACAATACAATTCAACGGTAAGGAAGATGAATGCTTAATTCCTTTCTTCTTTCTTCTTCTTTTTTTTTTTTTTTTTTGTAGCAAAAATAAGTTGATGGTGATAGTTTAATTAGTCCCTTTCACTCCAGCTCTTTGTATTTACTGTCTTTTCTTGATCTTGACAACCAACCAAAAAAACAAAAAAAAAAAAACATCATCGTTTCTTAGTCTCTTTCCGACTTCATTGATCATCCTTAATTTTCACAATTTCTCCATTCTTAGGAATTAATTTATGGAGGGTGAAAGTTTGTCGGAATTGTTTGATCATCATCATGAGACGGCGGACCTGTTTGCAGCTTCACCGGAGGACATCTTTAGCGCTTTAGAAGCTTTGGAAGCCGTTTCCGAATTTAACTCTATAAATCCAATCGCGCCGCCACCGGCTCCGCTGGAAGAAAGTAGTACAACCACAACAACTACTACTACTACTACTACTAATGGTAATTATTTTAACTCATCATCAAAAGACGGAGAAGGAGAAGAAGAAGAAGAAGAAAAGCTGAGCAGCAGCAGACTTGTCTCCCAAAAGTCCACGTCATCAAGTGTTTTTCTACAAGACCAAGACTACTCCGATCAAAACGTCGACGACGACGACGAACCTCTCCACATCTCCAGAAAAAAACGCAAGAATAGACACGACGAAAACGACGTCGTCGTTGTCGTCCCTTCATCATCAGATGGACAACAAAGAATCTCCCACATAACGGTGGAGAGAAACCGTAGGAAGCAAATGAATGAACACTTAACCGTATTGCGTTCTCTAATGCCATGCTTTTACGTCAAACGTGTAAGTCTTTCCTTCCTTCCTTTCATTACTTAATTAGAACCTTCCAGAATATTCCATTCAATTCCATATATATATCGTGCATGGGTACTACTGCAGGGTGATCAAGCTTCGATAATAGGTGGAGTTGTGGATTACATAAACGAATTGCAGCAAGTACTTCAATCTCTGGAAGCAAAAAAACAAAGGAAAGTATACAGTAATGAAGTAATACTGAATAGTCCAAGAATTATATCATCGTCGTCACCAACACTAATTATTAATAGTCCCAGGAAACCACCATTAAGCCCTAGATTAATTAACCTGCCTATAAGTCCAAGAACCCCACAACCAACCAGCCCTTACAATAATAATAACTTTGCCACGTCATCATCAACCAGGTTTCCGGCTCCCGCGTTACCATCTCCTTCCTCTTCTTCTTCTTCGTCTTCTTCCTCCAATGTCAATATTATTGACAGCGTTAATGAGCTTGTTGCGAATTCAAGATCCCCCATTGCTGAGGTGGAAGTTAAGTTTTCCGGAGCTAATGTTCTCTTAAAGACGGTATCTCCACGTATACCTGGACAACCTGTCAAGATTATTTCTGCTCTTGAAGATCTTTCTCTTGAAGTCCTCCATGTCAACATCACCACCATTGATGAAAAGATGCTTAATTCTTTCACCATTAAGGTATATGCATGCACTTCTTTTCTTTCTTTCTCCTTTTATATATATATATACACATTTGGTACGTTATAATATATATGTACAGAATTAAGAAACAACTTCAACCTTTTTTTTAAAAAAAAAAAAAAGATTCTAAAATTAGAAAGAATTAATTAAACGTTGACGGTCTCCCTTAAATGATGGTCCAAACATAGTTTAGTTTCTATATTTATGCCCGACATATATATATAGATGTTAATTATCTTGTTTTTTTTTTTTCAAATTGAAATTGTTCAATAAATATGAAGATGTTAAGGTTTCTTTAAAGGATTCAAGATTTAATTTTTTGCTCGGTTGTAGTGTAGGTTTAGGTTAACGTGTTATGAGTTATCCTCTTTTTGGAAGAGACAGTTTAGTACGGAGAAATATTTCCTCTTTTCTTTGGGATTGAAAATTTCTTTTTCAATAATATCTCAGTAAAAAAAAAGAAAGACTTTCCAATTTTAGCATGTGAAAATTCAAATTGTACTGTTATTTACAGTATGTTCAGCGAGATAATCTGTCACTATTTTTAAAGTTTAAACTGATTTTTTTCTACCCTTTTATGTGAAAACATAAGCCATAGAATTATTCTCATAAACTATATGTATATGTTTCATATATATTATTAGAAAAAAGTACTGTTGAATGATGAATGGTTTTGGTGAGCTAATGAGTGGAGATGCACATTTCTATTGCATTTTATATATATATATATATATATATATATGATCAGATTGGAATCGAATGCCAACTCAGCGCTGACGAACTCGCCCAGCTAATTCAGCAGACGTTTCTAGTTTCCTAGCATGCATTATTCTGCAAAAACCCTAGTCCGCTCCGGTCCCTCTCTCTCTGCTCAATTATTTAACACAGAACCTAGCTCCAACAACAATAACAAAGAGGAGAGAGAGAGAGACAGAAATGCATGGATTACACACCACAGATTGTTCGATCTTCCTTCACAGTTCAAGTACCGTAGATCAGCTTCTTTTTTTTTTTTTTTTTTTTTTTTTTTTTTTAAATCTTTTTGTTTTTCGTCTTTGTTAAAACAGTAGATGATGGATCAGCCAGTTATTGGATTGACTTAATTTGTATGTGACACTAAAATATTACTGATCAGTCTTCTTTCAACCTTAATTTGTGTCTTTCCACTATTATTTCTAATTATTTTACCAAATTTCACAGACTTTTTTATATATATTACGCTTTATGTACGATATTGATCAGAATCAAATAATCAAGTGATTTGGGTTGATGAAGAGAGTTAATTTTTTTATGGGTCACCAGCTAGCTGATATATATATAGACTGGGAGAAGACGACAATCCCCATGGAATCATAACACTTTCTGATCAGTTCCTCGTTGTTTGGACATTCTTAATGCCTCCACCTCTCCCCTATATATGATCATCAAAACCTCTAATATTATTATTATTAATCTCCTCGATCAACTCAACATCATATATCTTCCAACCATATATATATATATATGAGATCATTAAGGTCAGTTTCTGTTATAAGTCTGTATAATAATAATTAAAAAGATATATATATATATATATATATATATATATATATATGTTGATGATGTTTTTGAACCTTCCTTCTTCTGGAACCTGTCTTTAATCTTCCTACTAGCTCCTTGATAAAAGAAACATGTTAGAGATCACTAGAACATGAATTAACCTTCAATCTTAAAGAACCAAACGCTGAAACAAAAAATGGGAGATTAGGTTTTGTTCTGTCACGTTTCGATACAATTATATATATTAACGATGTAGTTTGTGGTTAAGTGCTTTCTTTTTTTTGGGATAATTGTAAATATGTTAGTAATTAAGTTTATAAAACATGTCAAGAAGGCGTAGCTGCTCAGTTGGTGTACCCTCACTTATGACATGAGAGGTTATGAATTTGAGACACGATAGAAGTTAGGATTTTTAAAAAAAAAAAAAAAAAAGTTTATAAAACAAAATTTTGAAAATTTTTTTTAGTAAAGTTTTTTTTTCTCAATCTGAAAGTCTCTTTAGAACATCACACTTGATAAATTAAGTGAGACACTTAAAAAAAAAAAAAAAATAAAATCAACTAAACTATCACATTTTCTCGAGATTATTGTAACATTAAAAAAAAAAAAAAAAAAAAAAAAGAGATTGAGATTGGGCCGGGTTGGCAGGCAGGCTTGGATGAGTTATAAAGATCTGAAGGGGGACCAATTCAGGCGCTTCGGTCCATCGCATTCACGAAATAATATGCCGCTGTTTTCCGGAATCAGAATCCGACCGGGACCAATGCATTTGTTTTTAAAAATTAAATTTAGGGGTGAGTGGGGCTTATCAGAATCCAAATCCCCTTCTTTCCCTTTCATCCATCTAAATAAGACATGCTTTTGCGCCGGTCAGTGATTTTTCTTTTCGTTTCAGAACTCTCTGTAAAATATTAACTAACACGCGCTCCAAGTACAAACTTTTATTATCATATTATAAATCAAATCAACCAAATTTTAAAAATGTCTGTCTCAAACTCTGTATATATATATATACAAGTATTTATTATGAGATGGAAAAAGTAAATTTATTATTTTCTATATTTATAATATTATTGGGCTGGCCCAAAAAGAAAAAGTCTATGTAAGCCCAAAGATCTTCAATTGGGTTTTAACTCCCTTAAAGAATCAAAAACATAAATTGGGCTATGGTTTTTTGTATCCATATGGACAACAATCCGTTATTAAGATCTTTAATTTATATTTTGTACGTGAAATGGTATTTTCTAAAAATATCTTTGAAATTCAAATCAAACTGGCGCAACTTATTCCCGTCCACATTCATTTCTTTTCTTTCCTTGTTTCTAAGATGAGAATTGAGATGAACAAACACTGTACGGAGTAAGTTCTCTATCTTCTTCTATTCGATCGATAGCTAATTTTCTTCTGCAAATCTTTGTATCGGCTTCAATTGTGATTTCTGGTGGAGCTTGTTCATCGCCAATCCACTTTAAGGTGCTGATTCTACTACAATACTCTTGCTTGTGGTTTATTCTATAGGAAAATTCTGATGATAAAAATAGGTTTATGATTTACTTTTCCCCCCCATTTTTAGTTGTTGAAATTGAGAAAAAGCTGTTAATAATTTAATGAACCTCTAGTTCGTCGTTTTACATCATTAACTTAATGTCATAACTGTTAAAAACGAGGTCAATTATCCATTACTTATGCACGTAATGTTAAAACCTTTTTGTAGACGAATCATTCCGAGATGGATTAATCTACCTGTTACTTCTTCAGTTTTCTGCCTGTGAATTTTGGGGAAAGAAACGACTACTAACTTGAATGGATTTTCCAATTACTTTATCATGTTTGTTTGCTGAAAAGCTAAGAATAGAGTTTCATTTCTCAATCTAAGCAACATCAGTTATTTGGTTGTTCTGATTAATAGAACAATGTAAAATAGCCCACCGGTAGCTGCCTGGCTGGAAATAGATTTGAATCTTTTTATATCAAAGATGCTTCAATTTAAAAAAAACTCTAGATTTTGAATGGCATTCAAGGATTAAATAGTATGCTTCTTGAAAACTGTAATTTGCAATAATTTCGAAACTTCTTACAAACATCCTATTTTTTGACAATGGATCAGATGACAGACAAACAACTACTACACTTGTTCCTCACAGGGAATAGTCAAGATACATTTCAAAGCGATTGTTATGAAATTGTTACCTTCATAACTGACACCTAACTAGCTACTCTCAAATCGTGAAGCTGCCAACAGCAAAAGGAAGACGCTGATACTTCTACGGTAATAATATAAATTTCTTCTTGCTTTAGCTTTACTATCTATCTGCAGTCACTAGCTGCAAATTACTATTAGAAAAAGTCTCATAATCTGAAAATTTTTGTCAGTTTGGAGTTGATATTCTTGACATTACAATCAAGAAAAGAACCCACGATTTTCAAATGTAAAGTTCGTGTCAAATTCCATTTCACTGAATGGGTTTGGTAAACCAATGGTTGGGGAGTTTGTAGCTGAAGTTGCTGCTGAGATTAGATCAGTGAGTTCAGATTCTGAAGGATGTGAACTGAGGTTTCCTGCAAAATTGTTTATTATATGTGAGGATGACACAGAGAAATAGTTCGATTCTGAGTTTGTAGGAGACAAAAATGAGGTGGATATATTTCCTGGGAAGTTGTTTTGAATTCCAGGGGGAAAGAAAGCGTGACTTTCTGCATCAGCGGTTGGTATTGAAGGGAAGCTGATGGAAGAAACTGGTTGATTGTGAGTACTGTCATTGTTCTCAGTGATTACTTTCAGGCCTGTTTGGAAACTCAAGAGTACCTCATTTTGATTTTGTTGTGGCTGGGAGTGGGAGGTTACTTGCTGCTGATGATGATGATTCACCCCTGAGCTTGCTTCTGGCCTTTCGGGCAATGGTTGAGGTGGTGGATTTAGTACTTCAGAAGCACGCTGGCTACAAGTGTGCTTTCCACGGTATGTTATTTCAAATATGGTGGGATCGTCATCAGATCTTTGAACTTGCTTTGTTGCCAAACAACCTTGGACATGTCGATGGGTGCATCTATAATAACCCCTGCAGATAGGTATGGATGAGAATTAATAAAGCAGTTCTGCAGAGCAAAAATAAAGAAGACTGAGGAGCCGGAGTAAATGACCTGATCAAACTATTCTTACCTTGGATATTTAGCACCAAGAATGTCTTTTTGCCCGTACTTTCTCCAGCTATAGCCATCACCGAGAGGTCCTTCTAATCCTATCCCAGGACAAACTTGAACATGTTTTGTCCACCGCGGCATGGCATTTCTGCGGCACAAAGGCAATCAATCAATCGGAGTATATATTATTAGCAGACACTGAAATATTCACATCGTGTGCGCATTATCACGTAACGTATGGTACGTACCTTCTCCTTGGTGTATCTCTGTGGTCGTGTTGATCCCTGTGAAATTCCCGATCAGAATCTTCACTGCGCGTCGGACTTCCACTCAGGGATCTTGGGGATTCAGACGTTCCTGCAGCAGCAGCCGGTGTCTCTGTAGCAGTGGCGCCATTTGCTCTGATGAGCAAATTTAAAACCTTGTCGTAGGAATTCAGGATCCTCTGAACCAGCAATTCAAGGGTTTCGCGCGAAGAATTGGGGACATTAAGGTGGATCTGGAGCTGCTTGGCTAACTCCTTCCCTAATGTCAGCTCATTAATTATCAGATTTTTGAGCTCCATCTCCCCTAAGCTCTCCATCGAACTACAAACCAAAATTGTGGACGTCTGATTATTTATCAATGTAGTAGTCCGGAAAGCAGCTTTGTCCGTAATTGTATCAACTTGCAAGCATTCTCAGACAATGGATACAGATGAGCACATCAGTATTTGCACGTTGGTGTTGCAGGAATTGAACTTTTGCTTCTGAAGTCATGCAAAATTGTGGAAAATTATATAAATTGCAACAAAGATAAAGAAACGAAAAGGAGTGGATTGGGTGCAACTGAAGTTTAAGTTTAAGCATAGGAGGATGACTATGAATGGCGAAAGTATGGAGATGGGGTTTTAGACTAAGTCTGTGATTGTTCTTATATGTAAGGGTTTATTTGAATGGAGAAATTGAGGGAACAGAGGGGATAGACACATAGCATTGCAATGGATGGTATTCGTAAGAAAAGAAGAAAAATGGAAAGATTTGACCGAAGAAAAAAAAATGAAAAAAGCGAGGTTTTCCTGGGTAGACTGGTCTTTGGTCATCAAAGGTGTAGATGGGGTAAAACGGTCCAATTGCTGACCATTTCAAACCCATCTGAATAATACTACTTTGTTAGTAGTATTAATTTAGCCACAATTTTATTTCTTTATTATTATTTAAAAAAAAGAAAAAAAGAAAAACCCCTTTATGAATGCTAATACAAGTCATCTATTAATTTTATTACACTTAAGGTTCGTTAATTTTTATGCAACCTAAGTTTTGAGTTAAGTATAATATGTCTTATGACTCTTATCTAATCTGCTCCTCTTACTTGTCTTTTCACATTTCCTTTTAAAATTGTTTTTACTTGAATAAATTTGAATATAATAACAATATCAAACTTTTGAAATAAATATCGTTATTATCAATATCACATATCAAAATAAATATTAGTAATTTAATATTCAGCAATATATATATATATATATATATATATTAGTAATTTAACCCCAAAAAAAATCAAAAAATATTATTTTTAATTAAAAAATATATTAATTTTTAAAATATTATAATTTTTTAATCTATAAAAAAATAAATAAAGAGAGTAATAATAATAATTATTATTGTTGTGTGGCAACACCCAATGTATTACTAAGATTTTTGACTTGCTATTCTGAGAAATGTCCCAATAAGTAGCATATGTCACACAAACTTGGATTGTTCTCTTTATGGAGTAGTAATAGTAGTAGTACGTAGTCAACCGAATGACATATTATTTAAAAGTATTCTTAAATTAATATTAATTTTTTTTGATGAAATTATTCTTTTTATTTTATTGACATTATTATAATTTAAATTCCTAATTTTTTTAAAAAAATTATAAATAAAAAAATATTTATCTAATTATAAATAAAATTGTTGGAGAAAAAAGAAGAATGTAGCGTATTAAAAAGGTTATTAAAACTTAAAAGGTTGTTTCATGGACCGAAGAAATTTCAAAGGATTCTTCCGCGTCAGTGATAAGTTTTATATATATATATATATATATATATATATATATAAATATGGTCAACGGTCTTCTCTCTCCGAATCCCATTATCTTGGCCTTTCTTTCTTTCACGTTTCAACTCATCAAGGAAGGATCATTCAAGATTTCCACGTTGATTGTCCAAGAATTTTCCTTGTTTTTTTCTTCTCTCACCATTTAAAAGAATATTTCAAGATTTTGATTAGGTCACCCCACCAATCTTAAGTACTCTCTCTCTCTCAAACAAACAATTAAATTAAGTTCGTTCCATATTATTATCAGCATGAATCAATTTATTTTCATTACAAAATTGTGGTTAGAAAAATATTGGTTTTTATGATCAATAATGGTTTTATTACAACAAAAGTGGACTCTTACCGAAAGAATATAGGTAGGTGTATTGTTGGAAGGAGACAAAGAGACATTATTACTACAACACCTTCCACCTGCTGCTGGTTTCATAGAAATTATTTATGAATTCGATGGTTCAACATCCGTGTTAGTAGACTTTACAAGTATAATTCGGATCAAATCTAGATTAGTCCGGATATCAAATGATTTAACAAAAAAAAATATATTCTTATAACATGAGTTGTTTTTGAATGAGTTCTAATTTTTGTTCCAGTCGAATAGATTTTGCAAAATGTAAACTATAATCTTAAGTTTTAAAACGATAAGTACGAATTATATATTACTAACTCACCTTAACTTATAAAGTATATATATTTTGATATAATATTTATTATATATTTTAAGGTATTAAAGTCTTTTTCCATCTTGAAACTTAAAACTATCATCTAATTTTGTTAAGAATCTACATCGAGAACACTTGAACTAATTAAGGTTAATTAAGTTAATTAATTAAGTCATAAAATATTAATTTTGGTAAGGAGACAAATTAATGTTTCTAGTACAACCTATGATTACTACTACAAATTAGTATACTATTCTACAACGTACTTGTTGGACTTATCTAATCTCATTAATTAAGTTTTCAATTTGTATTTTTTAATGTTATAAAATAAAAAGTTTCTTTTGTTAAAAGGAAAAAAAAAAAGGATTAATAAATATAAAATGAAAGTCAATTGGCCACCGAATTGAGGACAACGTGGTTGCTGAATTGCGTCAAAGGGACCGGAAATTACTAACTTTTTTTTTATGTTTTATACATTAATTAGTTTTTAGATCTCTTGAATCTGAATCATCATCACTTCCTTATTATTTTAAACTTAAATGATAGTTAAGTCCTCGTTTGTTACAATGAGAAAGTGTATTGTGAATATTATATGAGATTGAGTGTTCGATACTCACTGTGAGCACCATATAAGAGTTATAGTAAAAATTGAACTTTCTCTGGGCAATTCAAACCCAGATTTTATTCCAGAATATTAGATGGTTTAATTTTAAAAAAAAAAAAGAAAAAGTTAAATGTTAGTTTAGTGGGAAAAGGAACTTTTTCAATCAAACCTATGATTTATGAGTTTTTTTTTTTTGAATACTATGTTAGACTTTAGTCATATGATGATATATATCCAGTATTGTTTGTTAGAACATGACATCAGATTTTTTTTTTTTTTTTTTTTTCTAAATTGTTAACGAAAAATAAATTTAATGGAGCTGCAAATAATATATAATCTAATAATTGAGAAGAAAACTTAATGTAATTAGTGGTGGTATTTTTTTTTTTTTTTTTTTTTTTGAGACGGTGGTATTTAAAAATAAAATAAAATTTTATTAATAGAAAAATAAAGTATATATAGATTATTAGATTTCTAGAACTAATGAACTTCTAACATCTTGTTTGATATTTCTATGAACCTTCTAGAATATATTTAATATAAAAAAAAAATGAATATATATTTTTTTTTTTTTTTTTTTTTTTTTGGTAATAATTACAATTTTCTCTTTGGTTTAAGAGGGTGACTATTTGGATTCCAATTTTTTCTTTTTTATTATTTCCCATATAATATAATTCGATAGTTTCAAATGGCTTAGAATGAAGCAACGTATGGATATGCAGACCACCATATTACTGTAGGTCCTACTTTTTTAAAAATAATATATTGTACCCAATGAATAATAGCCACGTGTATCAAACCATATCCATAAACTCCGCCAATAAAATATCTGAGCTTCCAGTCTCAGCTTGCCACGAAGAGTTTTCCATATATCTTTCTCTGCTGTGGCAGTGGCCACGTCGGAGCCTCTCTTCTGGGCATCCACGAGCGCATTCTCTTCACCGTCGATCATCTCTCCCGCCATTTCCTGCCGTTGATCTTTTTGAGGAAAAAGCTTGTGGCTTGTGTAATTCTTGGTTGTATTTATGAAAAAATATTTTTCCTTTGTATTTTTTTAGAGCCATCTCTTCTCACTGTTGTCCAGATTCTTCCCTTTAAAAGACAGGAACTTGCCATTGGAATCTTGAATCATCGGCCGGAGTTTGGATTCTTTGGAGATTGCTGGCTTGATTTTACCTAGGTACTAATGTGACTTCATTGATCTCTGTTAAATTTGCTTCGTTTTAGTTCATGAATTGCTTCTCTGAATTCGATATAAATATTTCTGTCAACAATTGTTCAACCAAACGCATTGGTAGTGATCATAAGTTAGTTCATGGAGGACTAATTCGTATCTACTTCTCCGGAAACGGAAATGATTGTTAGAAGGATTTAATATCTTATCTGGGCTTCTCTGTGATTGGTTATTTAGGTGCTTGCTTAGCTAGGGGAGCACTTCTTGCCATGACTGAATAGCTTGCTTGCCGAAGGATTTATTTATTTATTTATTTATTTTTAATAATCTGTTTTTATCTAAATCATATTATTCTTTAAATGTGTAGAAGCTTTTTTTCTTCATGCACTAGCTTGTGAGGATTGACTGAAAAGTAAGTGGTGAAGGGGAAAATTTTTTTGTGGGAGATTTTATAATCTTCATGATGATAATTCACGCACAAATGTGACTTCTTGGAGTTTTGTTTATCCTGTGCATTTTGTTTAATGATCACAGCCTGTTTGTTTCTTGTTTGAATAAATTTTGTAGTTTTTGCCAGTTAATTGGATCCCTTATAGCTAGTTCCTTCTAAATTTGTCGAAGTGGTTGATTGTGTACTGCTATATGGTTAATGTTTGATGTGTGACTTGATTATTGGATTATCCAATGTGTGTTTTCTATTAAGTCTTGAAACTGCTTATGGAATAGCACAGTGGCTCTTCATTAATCTCTCTTATTTAATATAGTAATGTTTACTTTGTTTGGAACATGAGCAGGTGCAAGACTTCTTCTAGGTGTTGGTAGAACTTTTGCTCCCCATATATATATTATTTCTGATTCTCCAACCCTCTCATGGGAGTTGTGTCTGTTTCTAGCTCTGCTGCAAGACGTCCATTGGGATTGAGTGCGAAATTGTCGACTCGTTTATCTCAGCCTAGAAGACCGGCAGCATTGTCGTTCAGGACTGGTAAATCAAAAAATGCCACTTTGGTTGCACCCCAAGAATCCCATTCATTAACTATGGAGGCATCTAAAGAGAATGAAAAGAGAGTTAAACGAGCAGGAAGGCATCCGAAAAGAGTAGAAGCTGTCTCTGTAGATCAAGCCACTCCAAGTACTTTAGAACTAGACTATAATGAGGCTGCTGCAAAACTTGAACATATTTATAAGCGTAGTCCTGCAAGTTCTGAATGTGATACAGAATTATTGAAAGATCATGAAGGGAAGAGAGGAAGACAAAGAAAAGCTGTTGAAGAAGCCAATGAGGAGGCAAATAAAGGAACTACTTACACTGTTGTAAGGAGTGGGAGGAGGAAATCAAAAAGATTGAGTCTTGATAAGAGGATTGCTCTGAGAAAGAAAAAAGATATTGAAGCTTTAACTTTATCCCAAAGAAAAAAGCTCACCTACCATGATGAAGATGAAAAAATCGATAGGCTTGTCAGAGAATATTCAGCTTCTACTGACTTTGGCAGCTTAGACTGGAAGAAAATGAAAATCCCTTCGGTTCTTACTTCATCTGAGCATGCATGGCTTTTTAAGTTAATGCAACCATTGAAGGTGATCATGACTTTGGTTAAGTGATTTTAAAATCCATCCTGAAACCCAGGATTCAAGAAAGGAAATATGAAAGATAATGCAATAAGGAACTGAGGGATTTCATTTGTGATATAATCTTTATCTTTTTGTTTTACTGATTTATCTACTGTAATCTAGGCAATTCTGCAAGTTAAAGATAACTTGCAAATTGAGCTGGGAAGAGACCCAACTGATGCTGAATTAGCAGAGGCAACAAACATGGAGGTTAACGAATTGAGGAAGAACATGAAAGTTGGTCGAGCAGCCAGAAACAAACTGATTAAGGTAATTACTTACTGTGCTGCTAACAATTGGATATTAGGAAACTTGCAATGGTTTAAACTAAAATATTAATTTGGATAGCATCCTGATGCTTAAAAACTCAAAAAGTAACACAAAACATGTTTAATTTATTATAGATATCTGGTATTGTGATGATCCTTCAACTATTCCCTGATTTTTCATAATATGTGTAAATTTTAAGAAGTTTGACAGTCATGTTGCTGATTGGTTGCAGCATAATCTCCGCCTTGTTTTGTTTGTGATGAACAAATATTTTCGAGACTTTTCCAGTGGGTCAAGATTCCAAGACCTCTGTCAGGCAGGAGTAAAAGGACTCATTACAGCCATTGATCGTTTTGAACCAAAGAGAAAGTTTAGGCTTTCAACATATGGCCTCTTTTGGATCAGACATGCAATTATACGTTCTATGACACTTTCAAGCTTCACCAAAGTTTCCTTCGGCCTGGAGTCGGTAAGCTTCCACATCGCATCCTTTTAATTATGGACAACATCACTATATGACATAGCTGAAGTTTTGCTTGTTTTCTTTTGTACAACCTTAATATGCAGTCCTCCTTAAATAACTCATTGCAGAAAAATCTGTTTTATGAATATTAACCCAAACACTTGAATTTTTTCTCCTGATGCAGATTAGAGCTGAAATCCATAAGGCCAAGTTAGAGTTGTTGTTTGAACTCAAAAGAATGCCTACAGAAAAAGAAATAACAGACAGAGTTGGAATATCTCCAGAAAGATATCATGAAGTGATGAGAGCATCAAAGCCCATAATCTCTCTCAATTCAAGGCATTCAGTAACACAAGAAGAGTTTATCAATGGCATTACTGATGTTGATGGTGTTGAAGGAGATAAAAGGAAGCAACCTGCTCTGCTCAGGCTTGCGCTTGATGATGTGGTAATATTTTTCTCCATGTTAATACCTGGCTTGGTGTGTTTTCTTTACATATACACACAAACACATATATATATATATATATATTGTGTTTGTGTGAAAACTGATTGTTAATCTATCCTTTACAGCTTGATTCTTTAAAGCCCAAGGAGAGTTTAGTAATCAGACAGAGATATGGACTTGATGGTAGAGGAGATAGAACACTGGGGGAAATTGCAGGGAACTTGAACATTTCAAGAGAAATGGTAAGGAAGCATGAGGTGAAGGCACTCATGAAGCTCAAGCATCCAACTCGCGTGGATTATCTTCGTCGTTACATATACTAGAAGAGATGAATGAACTACTACAATCCATCTCCAGAATTCAAGCATATACGGATCAAATTCGATCATTTTGCAATTAAATTTAATTGAAAAAAGGGATGAAAACTTCAATTGGAGAGAAACTGCTAAATATGCTCTCAAGATGCCCTCTTTTCTTCATGTTGTATACTAATCATTTCTTACATATGAACATAGCCACATACAGATGTAGTCCTTCCTTATAGGCTCTTACAATTGCATTACCTAGTACATATCCTTTTTAACCTTTTTTTTTTCTTTTTTCCAGCATTGTCCTTTTGTTTGATGTAATTAAGGTGAATTTACAGAGTTAAAGAGTCTATATATATTGTCAACATTTGGTAATGTTGATAATTACAATCTGTTGTACTTCCTATACAATTGAAACTGGTGTTATAGTATACATTATAAATGAGAAATGTGATCCACAAAATTATATTAGAATTGAACAAAATCCGCCCTGTCATCAACAGTCTGGAAATAGCCTTCATAACACTCCATTCAAGAAAAAGATATATATATATAATGAGAGAGAGAGAGCATTATTATGGTTGTTGTGGTCAAAAGATCATTGCATGTTAAAGAAACATATCCTTTGGTATTTGCAGTTTGATGTGTATCACAATTAGTATTGGCTTTTGGAAGTACGACAAAGTTTGGGAAAGCACCATAATTTCCCACTTCTCGCTTGATTCCACAGTCAATCAACAATATTATCCACATAACTTAATTTATAATAAGCAGAAAAAGAATCCTTAATCAACACCTGTCTGAATAACTACGGTTCTAAAAATTCTAGCTTTTACTACAATATATATATATATATATATATATATATATATATATATATATATATATTGATTGTTTCTTAAGATATTGTAGATGATCATTTGAAGGCACACTGAAGCGGCGCTGGCATTCTTATGTCCAAGCAGGAAATGCGCATATAATATATTATGTTGACACACAGGCCTTCTTTGAAACATCCCTATCTACCTTATCCAAATAGTTAACACTGTGCACATTACATTTTATATCGATTTCTAACAAGAATATATTC
This sequence comes from Cynanchum wilfordii, assembly GCA_025388415.1. NCBI lineage: Eukaryota > Viridiplantae > Streptophyta > Magnoliopsida > Gentianales > Apocynaceae > Cynanchum > Cynanchum wilfordii. The sequence goes on from JAHSUH010001079.1 coordinate 3,394,222, forward strand.
ATGAACATTTATCTATCTTTTTATTTTATTTTTCTTATTTTCTTCTTGTCACCCAATGATCTTTCAGTAAATCGGCGAATCCCATCCAACCTGAAGAATTTTTTTTTTAATTGGTTAGAAAATTCTCAGGTTTTTAAGTTCTTGATTTGTGTCCATTCATTGAACTCAACGTGTGCAGTTTCAAGAAATGTCACAAAAGAAAACAGCAAAGCCATGCAAAACCAAATTGACAACACTCGCTAAAGATTAATTTAAAATTTTCAGACAACATAAATATATATATATATAACACTAATTTAAAGTTACATTCTTCATAAATTTAGATTAGAATTTTACATTCTTATAACTTCACTCCACTTTGATACTTCAAAAAGTAATGAGTCTGGCTTGGGTATGGAAAAATGTTAAATCATCTGGCTAATTGTCCCACCTAATGAGATGCCTACAAATCAGCGAGCGTGATTAGTTTGGGCATAAAATGTTTTGAAGGTGTCACCCCTTAGTGATAGGATCAGACCCACCCAAGACATTCGTGCGAAAAAAAAAAAAAAAAAATAATGGGACACAAAAAAAAAGAAATGTTGAAATCATCAGCATCATAATAAATAAATGCTGCTTCATATAGCCATCCTTTTCTCTATACACGATGAAGAAAGTTCCACTTTCGTGCCAAATACTTATTCTGATATGTTCCCCCCAAAAAAAAAAATTAAATACTTATTCTGATATGCATACTTTAACCAAGCACCAAATATAAAGATTTTTTTTTTTTTCCTCTCTAAACCATTAGTCGTGTAAATCTTAAGAATAATTACGACAGTTGAGCACTAGACAAAAGAAAGAATTTTTGCCATTCACTACAAGTGAGTAAAAAGATTCCATAGTTCAATATTTGTTATAGATGTCACGTAAGAATTATGATAAAAAAATTTCACGATTAAGAGTCGGGTTGTATAAATATTATCAATTTTAAATTGTCGAAATAGTATAGTAGCTTCATCTAATAAATTTTTTAAAAAAAAAAAAAAAAAATCCAAAGTTTTTTGGTTACTGTTTGTGTAGGACACCAAAAGGATAAAAAAAACTGGAAGAATTTGATTCTGCAAGTTGAAATCCTTCCTTCTGTTAGTTTGCTGTCTTTCTTCGATATTCCTCTCCTCAGTGTGTTTGGATCTGAAATTTCATTTCTCTACTTTTCAATACTCTATAGAATTTCTTGACCTAACTATTTTTTCATGAATATTTCCATGCATGTTATTGTTACGGGGCTTTGCATTTGCATGCCTTGAAATATATCTCATGAGTTTTACATGTCGATGATTTTATATATATATATATATATATATATGAGAGAGAGAGAGAGAGAGAAACATAAATATATTTACCAAAACTCTTTTTTCAAAGAAAAATAATAATAATATTAAAGAAAAAAAGTTTCAGCATGTTCTTTTAACGGATGAAAAACTATTTAATTTTATTCGTGAAAGATACACTTGAAAATAGAAGCTTTATCAATGGATGATTAATGCAACCTGAAAAAAAAAAAAAGCATTGTAATCATTTTTTATAAATATATTATTATAAGATGGTTTTGGTTAGTGGAAGTCTAAATATTATATATATATATTCCACTTATAAGACCAAAATAGTAAAACTAAAATTTAAAATTTTGGTTTTACCATTATTATAATTATTAATTATGGGACCGCTCAATTTATAATTTTTTATTTCCACGACGTAAAATATATACATAAGTATACTTACAATTTATTAAATTATTTTAAATTTTAATTTTGTAAAATTAAATTTCTAATTTGAGTGGACTATAATTTTTTAATCTATTGGCGCATTTGTTTGCAAAAAACACGAATTCCAGCAAAATCGTCACTACTTTTTTTTAAAATTTTCTTCTCATTTCACAGTGATTTCAATTTATTTATATATATATATATATAAAACTTTAATGTTTGTTGAAAAATATTTCTAACCACAAGATTAGTATTAAAAGACGTGGACAAAAATCTTCTTTTTTTTTTTTTTTTTATATATATATATATTTTGGTGCCAGTTCAACTTGTATATATATATACCTCACCCATACTAAGCTTACTGCTGTGGTGCAATATCTCATAAAACCCAGTCCTTAATTTCTTCAAAGGGTTTTATATAATTCATTGGAGCTTTCCTTGTCTTGTTGCCAAAAATGGGGGATAGGCTGCGTTTGGCCGTAGGAATACTTGGTAGAAATTCTCTATTTATTTTTTTATGTAAATAAAGAAATTTAATTTAGAAATGAATTTAACCTTTTTTTTTTTTTTTTTGCATGGTTTGTTTCTTGTTATAATTATACAGGGAATACAAGCAGCATGTTGCTTTACTCTACACCAATGTAATGAATTAATTAATTAGTTCAATAATCTGAGATTTAATTATTATTTTTTTTAATATTAATGTTAATTATAATTTTGGCAGAATAACATTTACGAGAATAGTAAGAAAGAAGAGCCTTGGAGATTTTTCATGCATACCGTACGTGGTTGCTTTGTTGAACAGTTGCATTTATACTTGGTATGGATTGCCTGTAGTAAGCTGCAGGTGGGAAAACATGGTCATGGTTCCCACCAATGGGATTGGGATTTTGTTGGAGATTTCCTTCATAATTATATATCTCACTTACGCTTCAGCCACTCGAAGGGCAAGTATATATATATATATTCATTCATTTATTTAATTAATTTTAATTTCAATTTCTATAATGTATGCATGCGCATGTCACATTTTGATATATATATATATATATATATATATATATATTCGATGGATCGGATTAATGCATGACAGAAAAGAGCGGCAGCAATGGCGGTATTTGCTATCGTAGTGTTTGTCACCACTGCTTTACTATCAGCCTTCGCACTTCACGATTACAGACACCGGAAAATGTTGGTCGGCAGTGTCGGACTTGTTGTCTCCGCCACTATGTATGCTTCTCCTCTCTCAGTTGTGGTGAGTACGTAGATTCTCCTACAATATATATATATACATTCGTAATCCTAATTAATTTCTTAGTAAAAAAAAAAATTATTACAGGGATGTAATTCGGTGTCGTTACGGTTATACAGTGAAAACAGTATAATAATATTATGGAATTTTTTATTTTATAATGTGACAGAAACAAGTGATAAAAACGAAGAGCGTGGAATTTATGCCATTCCATTTGTCATTTTTCTCATTCCTTGCAAGTACGTTTTGGATGGTTTATGGAATACTAAGCCACGATCTTTTCCTCACGGTTTGTGTTTCTGAAATATATATATATATATATATATATATATATATATTCACTGTTGTTTGGACTGAATTAGATCGAGATTTGTAAATGCGTTCCAATAATGTTCTTACTGGCTTTGCAGAGTCCAAATATTGTGGGTTCCCCATTAGGACTATTCCAGCTTCTAATATACTGCAAGTATAGGAAGAAGGGAATAATCATTAACGAAGAACCACCACCACCGCCGGCAACCAAATGGGATGTCGAGAGCAACGATGACAGAAGTAAGCAACAACTCAGCCTAACTACTACGACTGCTACTGCAGATGATCAGAAGAATTGACGATCCAACCTAATTATTAATTTTATATATTAATTATTATTATTAATGGTACAATAATATTATGGGAGGAATTAGGCCTTTGTTGTCTTCATTGTTAAGTTAATGGAGCAAATGTTCTCTGTTTTGTATTGAATATGCTTAATTAAAGTTCTATTCATATGTTATTCTATCAATATATATATATATAATCTGATGTTTCAATTGGTTAATCATCTCTCACTAATAACTCAACTCATAACAATGATAAAGTATTGTATTTGAACATATTTTTAATAATAGCTAATAATAAAAAAATAAAAAAATAAAAAGGAAGAAATGTATTGTTATTACAAATTAAGTCCAACAATATTAGCTATAAAGAATACAGAATAGAATATATACAGATTGATGAGAACCATTGAGCTTTTGTAAAAATGCTAATTAATCAGCTGGGGTCATGTGAATAAAATAATAGACAATTCTAGTTTCAGGTCCAGAATTTATGCTGCTCAAATTCTCTGCTCTCTTTTCTATAGTATATATATTGATAATTACTGTTACCTTATATCTTATTCCATATATGTATATGTAGACATGTTAAAGCCTTTCATACGTGCAAAAGAAAACAGAATAAGGTAATCAAACTCATAATCATTTAAGTAAGATTGTATCTAACTGAGTTAGAGTTAATGTTTGTATACCTGGAAAGGGTTAATCTTTTGGCTATACAGGGAAGATTGATCAAAATACAGTAGGCATTTCATGGTATCAATTTGAACAAAGCAGCTTCCTTTAGTGGTGAGGACAAAGTTTGTAACTCAGTGCAGGAATCTGCTACATTTGCTGTAAGTTGCTGTAAAGTAGCATAAATAGCAGTACTACAAGGATGTGTTCTATCATCTACAGAAAATATGTGTACCCTGCTGTTTAGTTCAATCCAACTACACCCTTGATCCTTCTTAACTTTCAAATCCCTTAATATTTTCCTCATTTTCATCTTTTCAGTCCATCTTCCCAACTTGGCATATATGTTGGACATTATAACACAAGTGGATATAGGATTAGGGTTCAAAGCAAACAACTTATCAGCAACCCTCTCACCCACATCCATGTCCATCCATGACCAACAAGCATTTAGCAGTGTAATCAAGATAACTTCATCAGCCTGAAATGGCATCTCTTTGATAAGATCCTCTGCTTCGCGAACATGTCCAAATCGGCCAAGAAGATCTACCACACATGTAAAATGCTCCAATGATGGTGGAGTAGCATAACATTCCTTCTTCATCAAGTGGAAATACTTCATACCTTCGTTGACTAAACCTGCTCCGGCACAAGCAGACAAGACAGCAACAAAGGTTGCCCCATTTGGGTTCACTCCAGCTTCCAACATTTGTTCAAATTGATGGATTGCCTTAGAACCAAGACCGTGATAGGCATAACCATGAATCAAAGCTGTCCAAGCTGCTACATTGGGGTTAGAAATGTATCTAAATGATGCCTGTGCATCGGTAATTCTACCACATTTAGAGTACATGTCAACAAGTGCTGTTCCTACATATACATTGAACTCAAATGGAGTTTTTGCCAATTGACCATGGATCTGTAACCCTTGTTGAAGAGAACCAAGGCATGAGCATGCACGAAATACAGCAGAAAATGTTGATCTAGTATGGGCGATCGACAGCGTATGCATGTCTATGTATAGTCTTATGGCATTCTCATGCTGATCATTTTCAATAAAACCAGAAATCATTGAATTCCAAGAAACAGGGTTTTCCTGTCCTTTAATTCCTTCGAAAAGTTCCAAAGCTTTACCGATATCTCCGGTCCTGGAAAATGCATGAATCATAGTATTATAGGAAACTAGATTCTTTTTTGGCATTTCTTGAAACAACATCTTCGAATACTCAACTTGACCACAACGTGCATACCCCTTGATCATTAGATTATAAGAAATCGTATCCTTCTCATGCAATCCATTGAATACCAATTCAGCTTCCTCAATTCTACCAACCATCAGAAATCCCTCTATTAGCATATTTGAATTGTCTAAAGATGGAGTCACCAGTCCCCAGTATACTCTCTTGGCATCACCAACAAGTTCGATTTTACAGTAGAATTCCAGGAGAGCTCCACTAATTGAACGTTCAAACTCAAACCCCGATTTTATCAATAGCCCATGTAAGCCTTTCCCATCAGGAATAGAAACTATTCTTCCACAAGCTCTAATCATACAATCCAAAGTAAACTCATTAGGAACAGATTCTGCATTTCCTCTCATTCTACGAAACAACTCAAAAGCCTTATGGCATTCATCTTGGCTCTTCGAATACCCTGAGATTAACGAAGTCCAAGCAAAAATATCACGAAAGGGCATCCTATTGAAAACATTCAATGCATCACTCATTAGATTACACTGAACATAGGCCACAAGCATTAAGCTCCACAATAGCTCATTCCTCTCGTGTAAATCATCAAAAAATTTTCTAGCACCTTCAATATCCCAACAACCAGCATAAAAATACAAAAGAGAAGTTCCCACAAACTCATAATTCTGAAAACTGGATTTCAGAACAAGACCAGTAATTTGCTGCCCGAAACTTAACGATTGACTGCGGGCACAAACACTTAGTACAGAAGAACAAGTAGTTTCGTTGAGTTTCATACTGGAGTAGTGCATTAGTGAAAGTAGATCGAGAGCCTGATCGTATAGACCCCATTTAGAGTAGCCAGTTATCATGGCGTTCCATGAAACAACCGTTCTCTCGGGCATTCCGTCGAACAGTTTTCGAGCTTCTTCAAGTTGACCATGTTTAACATGAGTGGTAATAGCAAGATTTCTGGATTTGATGCCTTCAAATTTACTATATCGGGTTTGCTTTCCATTGTCGATTAGGGTTGAATAGAAGTATGAATTATTTTTCCACCGCCGGTGTTTCCAGCTGCCAAAAAATGCAGACTTCAGCAGCGACATGACATATTAGCTGAGCAGGGGCACCAAGACAGTTGCGTCCTCCTATCCGTTTGTTGGCGCGGGTTGACTCTTCAGTTTGTTAGCTTAAAAAAAAAAAAACATTAAAGAACTTAATTAGTAAAAACTCATTTAATTAAGGACCAAATAATAAATTACTCAAATTTAAAAAATACTCTTCTCATTTTTTATATAAATATTATTATTTATTAATATTTAAATCAAGAATGATTTATTTGTACTAATATAATAGAATGGGAAAAATAAAGTGAGGAATTATTTGATCAAATCTTTCATGGAGTCCATGCACGAAGACACGTAGCACTCTCAGCCCTCCTCTCTCTTTCTCTGAGCAGAAATTTCCAGTTCGTCTCTCTGACTAATTCTCGATTTAATTTACAAACTTCCTTCCATCTCCTTAATTTCCAGAAGAGAATAATTTCTTCAGCTTTTCTGTTTCTATACACAAATCGCAGTCACGTATATATATATATATATATATATATATATTAACATTAATTTTACAGAATATATACACACACATATATATATCTTCATAAGATAGGGAGAAAATGGTGAAGCTAGCATCAGCCCGAGAGAACCGAATGTACGGACCGAGGTTGTCGCGGAACAGATCAGAATACACAAACGCAGGGATTTTTGTATTCGCAACAATTTTGCTTCTAAGTGGATTAGCTGCTCAGTTCTCGTACGAGCCGAAATCGGGGATTGTCGTTTTGCTCATAGCACTTGTGCTTCTTACTTTAGTCAATCTTCACGATCTTTTTGCTCATCTTGCCGGTATCGATTATCGATTTTCTCTTATGGCTTTTGATCTCCAGCTTGCTCTTGTGGAGTTCGCTGTCCCTGTTGTTCACATCTTGGGAAACATTCTCCATTTTCTAGGATTTCTTTTTCTTCTCTTGCAGGTATATATATATATATATATATATAAAAACTCACTTTCCTTATTTATGAATGTACCTTTTTATATGTTTACAAAAAAAGAATGTACCTTTTTATATATTTTCTGAATAATTTATTGAAATTTCACCTTGCATATTTAGCTTTTTGAGAAATTGAAGAGCTTAATTAAGCTGTCATTGCCATCATTTGTTGATTATTGTAATGTATTGGGTCTTATTTTGAAAATTTGTGATTGGAAGGATAAATTTAATTTAAATAATGCTTATAAAAACGAAAAATTTTGTTTAGAATGTTTTGTATAGCATATTTTTTTCCCCCCTGAAACACATTCGCAAAGTTTCCTTGATGGTTTTGGTTGGTTTACTTTTAGACTAAAGTTAAAGAAATTACTCCCTAGCTATCTCAGGGTTTTGTTTCCTTTGATCAGGCCTCTTTAATTATTGTCTGGAACTATTTGTTTTCTTTTGTAGGCTGAAAAAGGTTACAGTTACTTCAGATTGGAAAACCACGCCCTAAACATGCTTATTGCTGGTGCTATACTCTGGTTACTTGGTTCAATCCATAACTCTTGTCAGATTTATGAAAGAGCTGATGGAGATGTTCAGATTTTGCAAGAAAGTGTCCACATTCCATTCTTGATGGGAAGCTTGTTATTTCTTGTGGGTGCAGTCCTTAATAGGAGAGAGCAGGCTGCAGGATATGTTCACCATGGTTTGGATTTATTGGTGAGTGAAATTCCCTATAAGCACTGCATTTCCATTAACCATATGAATTTGATATGTGTTGCAAAAACAAAATGTTGAAAAATTTTTATATGTATGATCTTGATTTGTAGTTCAGATATTACATTGATTCAACACAAATCTTTTTATCAACTTATATCTTTGTAATATATGAGGTCTAAGGACACTGTATCTGTTTTCTTGTTTGTATTGCAGAGGAGATTATTATGTTCACTGTCTTGATAAGGGGAAATCTTCTGAGTTTCTAAGGGGAAAATAGTGACAGTTCAAATTTAGTATATTTTTTTCATTGTATATCATCAAGTTTTACTAATATTCTGCACCCATAGTTTGGCATTGGATGTTAAGATGCGTTACTATATCTGAATTTTTCAACAGAGATGTTAGCAATTTGTTCATGTGATAATTAGTTTGCTCTATATGTTTAATTTGGCCACAACTTGGCTACTGACTCCCACAATTATTATAATTGTGCAGGGTTCAACTTACATATGGTTGGGCATGACTGGTTCTGTATTATTTTTCATTGGTGGGATAAATAATGTGACAAAAGTTTTCAAGATGCAGCAAGCTAGTGGTTTAAGGCTGGAGAAATTACGAGGCGGAGCACAAGACCAACTAATTCAAATACAAGAAGGACAAATGCCTCTCATTATGGATGAATCTCGGATGCGGAAAAAGGGGCCATCAGAAGAAGGAGGAGAAGAAGAAAGACCAGCAATTGCCCCAACTCCTTACAAGGATATTCTTATCGGTCAGGCTTGAGCTACTGATAAAAACTTACTTCTCTTGTTTTCTCATATATGTGTCCCCTACGTTGAACAACTTCATCCATACAGTGTCTTATTCAACCAAAAAAAAAAAAAAAAAAAAAAAAAAAAAAAGGTTTGAAAAAAGAAGTACTGCATGCATATTCAATTAGCATCTTGTACACAGTAATTTCCAAATGTTTTTGCCATCTTTGGTGTACTTTGGTTATTTGATGTCTGGAGATTGATGTTTCCCACTATATTTTTCCCTTTTATTTTTGGAGATAGTTTGTATCAGTTATGTTGTTCTTTGTGTTCCCTGTGTATCTTCATGCATGTTTGCCTTACAAAGGTATTATTTTCAGGGTGAAAATGCTGCAACTTCTTCACTAATTTTGATTAGTTAAGCTGGGAGATCATTTTTCCCTTTCTTGCATATTTAATTAAGTGGTGGTATTTATTTGGCTCAACTAATTTGGTTTGACTGTTTTGAGGATTAAACCAAGGTTGTTTTTACTATATTTAGGTTTGTGTCAAATTTTGCTGTTAATGTTTGCCAATGGTTGTAAGGATGAAAAAGAAAATGATAATATATTTTGGACCAAATTCACTATTTTCTCTAAATTAAATTAAATTAAATTTTATTTAATTACATAATAATTTTACTTAATTGACAAAACAAATAATATTATTTGTGATTAGTCAATTAAATCTTAACCCAATTTATTATTTAATACGAACTGATCGGGCAGAGCTGGTGATCTTTATTTACCCACAAACACTATACTAAATTATGAATATGTGTAATTATGATAAATTTAATAAGGTCCATTACCACAAACACTTAAAACAGGTTTATTGAGAATTTTCCGGTTAGGAAAAAGGCAATTGGTAGATATTTGGTAAATTTGTAGGATAATTGGCGAAATTAGTCTTGTATTTGGATTAATTTTTCTAATGGGTCCGAATTTGTTATTAGAAAAAAACTAAAAAGAATTTAATAGCTGCCCTGATTCATGCTTAAACGGCCAGTCATCTTTAGTAACTTTGCTAACTTCCGCAGGGTTTCTCTTTTTCTTTCTTATTCGTTATTACATACACACACCCGTCGCGCCAAGTTGTCATAGCGGATCGACGGTACCTGAGCCCACAACCAATCAATTCAAAGGTTAAATCTTCCGTCTCTCTGTCTAAAACGTCTTTGCTGTTTGTCTCCTCGCGAGCCCTAATTTCTCAAATCTCTCGGGTAAAAATTCCTCGAACAATCTAATTTCTTCTCCTTTGCCCTATTCTTGCACGCACCACGGGTTTCGGGTTTGTGTATGCTGATTTACTCTTTTGCTTGTTGAATTTTAAATCTGTCAGTGTTTCTTGATTTTTATTTTTTATTTTTTATTTTTGGACTGTTTCAAATTCGTTTTGTATCGATTTGTCGATGACGCAAAACAATTAACGCATGAATTTGTTTTTTTTTTTGGGGGGGTTTAATTTATTTCTGATACCAAACTTCTTTGTTACTGAACTTTTTCTTGAATTGGGGTTGTCCTGGACCCTATATGAGAAGTGCTGGTCAAAATCTGTTTGCATAATTTCAGTTTAGCTAAGATGGGTGAGCTGTAGACCTTCGTTCTCTAATTGATGCACGTTAAGGATTGTGGTATTCTTCTAGGGTTCATGTGAAATCATTAGTTATCCTTTTGTTATCAGTGCAAAACCTGTTATTATTCAAACAAAGTGATACCCGTGCACTTTATTTTTTTCCTAAGCTTTTTTTTTTTTTTTGGGTTGAAGTGATATTAATGCAGCTCTTAGTTATAAATAACCCGACATATAGTGGCATAAAGTTATACTCATTTAAAAGGTAGGAGACATATAACCGGATTTGTGGCATCAATCGGTAAGCCTGTAAGGTGTGGTGGGATAATATTGGTTGGGTGGGGGTTCTTGGGGGGAAGGGTATGATGAAAGTCTGTTTTTGAGAGAATGATATAGATATGTTATACCAATGAATTGACCTACAGTATGTGATCTGGAATACATGAGTGGTGAGGCCTTTATCCCTCTAATCCACTTCTCCTTGATTGCAGGGAGGGTCTTCTGGTTGGTATGGCTTCAGTTTCCAGTCAGCCTCAGTTCCGCTATACACAGCCCCCATCCAAGGTTCTTCACTTAAGGAACTTACCATGGGAGTGTACTGAGGAGGAGTTAGTTGAATTGGGGAAGCCCTTCGGAAAAGTTGTTAACACAAAATGTAACGTTGGAGCAAATCGTAATCAAGCTTTTATAGAATTTGTGAGTTCTTATTCTGTTTTTCTTTCTTTTCTTAATGAGTTCTGTCTTTATTTGAGTTGAGATTTCCTTATCTATCATCCTTGTCTTGTAGGCAGAACTGAATCAAGCTATTGCAATGATATCATATTATGCTTCGTCATCCGAACCAGCTCAGGTACGCGGGAAAACTGTCTATCTACAGTACTCCAACAGGCAGGAAATAGTGAACAACAAAACTACTGCAGATGTAGCTGGAAATGTACTCTTGGTAACAATTGAGGGTAATGATGCACGTCTTGTCAGCATCGATGTTCTTCATTTGGTAAGCAGCAACACTTGTTCCCTGCAAACTCATACTTTAAAGAAATATCACTTTCATAGAACCTGTTCTCTATGGTTTCTGGTGGTTTGGCTGTATTGTATGACCTGGTTTTGTTAAACTTGTTGTTTGACAACAACCTGAATGGATCAGCAGGCCCATGTCAAGGAAATACCTTCAATGGCAGCTAATTGCTTCGGGAGAAAGAGCGCATGTGTGTTTGTCTTCTTTCTCTCTGCTGGCTCTTTCTTCCCTCCTTCCTTCTCATCTTTCCATCTCTAATTTTCTGAAGACTGTGGGGTCAATTTTCTTTTCCCACTTTTTGCATTTGTCTTCCACCCCCAACCCCCTGGTTGATATTTTCATAGAAATATATTAGATACAAGATGGTCTTCCATTTGGAGGATGGTGCAAAGTTACTTTTTCAAGATATTTATTTTCATCTGAAAAGAGTTGAAACTTTATAAAACTTTGTGGCATAGGAAAGTTTGAAATAAGAGCATAAGTATTTTTTTTTTCCCTTTGCTTGATGGAGCTATTGTGGAGAAGACTTTTCCTTTTCCTTTTTTTTTTCTGTTAATGTTCTTATTACGTAAGAGAGTATGAATCTTAGAATTTCTTGGCCCCAGTGGACAAAGGATCTCAGAATAGGTAGCTTTTTTAACCTCAATCAGATATTATGACGTATGCTTCATACCTTAAAGTATCTCTTGTATAGCAACATATTTTTCTCGTCCAATGGACCAAAGGATCTGCAGAATAGGAGACTCGTTTCAGATATTTTGACCTCTCTTTCATATCTTAAGGGCTCTCATGGGTTGCAGTTTTATCTCTTTCTTTTGTCCTGAAACACAAAGATTGTTTTCATTCTTCTTTTAAGAAAGACGGGATTTTTTTGGAGTAATAGATTGGTTGAGTATAATGTAGAGAGTGAGTTACGAATCTTTGTTGTCCAATGGACTAAGAAGTTTACCACAATAATTTTTCTTGATCTCTGATCCTGATATTATAGACCCTTTGACATTCCTTGTGAATCCAACCTAATTCTGGTGCATAAAGATTTTCTTTTTCTTTTTTGTGGGTTGGGGGGGGGTGTTGTGGTTGTTCTATGAGTGTGTGAAGAAATGAAAGATTGGTAGCCAGCTCCCATTATACCTAGAGTATGTGAGAGAGGAAAATTTTCCTACCCTTCGGACCAAAAGGTTTACCATATAGGTTTCTTTCTTAACCCCTCATTTTAATTTTTATGACCTCTCTTTCGTACCTTGAAGTCACATACTTTTAGTCTGGATCCGGTCTGATCAATTAGACTATTTATGGTATTCAAACTAGTCCAATTGAATCAATTAGACCACCTTTCTCCAAAACCATTATGGACTCTTATAACCGTTTTAACTGCCCAATTATTTGGTTGAAGAATTGAATTGATAAACTTGTAGGTTCAAGAACAAATCAATTATTTTTTTTTAAAAAAAAAAATTGTAAATTGTAGCTTAATTAGTCTAAATTTCAACATAAACTCTGAACTATCAAACATGAAGTAGAAACATTTTTGACTCAGTGGTCCAATTCTGAAAAAGAGCTTTAAGTATTCATAAGTAGCAGTTATCACACATGTCCTGTAAACTATTCTTAGGCTCAGAATATGTTCAGGATCTTGTAACTATTTTTATGTATCCTAAAGATCATCTAATTACTTAGATCACATATAATAGTTATTTGAAATATTTAAGGTATCCTTGTAGTTCTGCACTACTTTAGATTATAGATTGATGACACTAAAGTGTTTTTTGCTCACAGTTGGCTGTTGATGTGTTTTGTGTATCTGCTCATGGATCCTATGAAAAATTTAGTCTAGGTTCACTGAATTAATCATTCAATTAACAAATTATGTCCATGCTTGTGGTGAAAACCTAAAGATCAACTAATTCCATACACAACTTTTGAATCCAAGTTTTATGCATTGACAAGCTCTTCCTCTCTTCTTCTTTTACTTCCTGATTCCCTGATGGCTCTTTATAGTAAAAGATTATAGCGGTATTCATTAGATTCAGAAGTGGCTAGTAGCTGGAAACGAGGTCTACAGAGAGTTATCAAGTAATATCTCTGGAAACTCTGTCCTTAAGTCAATGCTTGTAGGTAATGCCCACTGGAAAAAGAAGGTCTCCATATTTTCAAAACTACCAAGAAGCTGATCTTAATTCTTCTACTCCCACAATTTTTATTTGACTCATTTTTGCTGAATCTTATGTCTGTTTAACTTCAAAAAATTAAGATAACATGTATATCCTTTCCCCTTAATACCCTTCTACTTTATTTTTGTTGAATCCTAATACCCTTCTACTTAATCTGTTACATCTATTGTTTGTTAATGAAAAGTGAAAGTTTATTTTAGTCTTTTATTATATTATCAAAACTACATTAATATTAATATTTTCTTAAAGAGTTGGAAGTATGAAGGATGACAAGTTAAAAAAAGAAAATAAAATGGAGGGAGTATTTGATATCGAAACATGATTCTCTACCTTGATTTCTGATAATCATTTACATTTCCTTTTTTTTTTTTCCACATTATAATTTCCATTGGCTAATAATACTGGATCAGCTGTAGTATGTGGACTAGAAAGGAATTTTGCAAATTTTTTCTTGATTAAAATGAGGTTGTGAAAACAACATGATACATTTTCCTGAAAGTTTTTTTTTTTCCTCAGGTATTCTCGGCTTTTGGTTTTGTCCATAAGATTACAACTTTTGAGAAGACAGCAGGATTCCAGGTGTCTTTATTTGCTCGACTCTCTAGGTTCCCCTCCTTACGACTCAAATTCTCATGAAATTTGAATGCTTTTTACAGGCTTTGGTGCAATTTTCTGATGCAGAAACTGCTTCTACTGCAAAGGATTCCCTTGATGGAAGAAGCATTCCCAGGTGATGTTGGGTTTATTTTTGGGCTTGGCATGTTGCCCACTGTTGTGGATCATATCTGTAGATGTGGTGCACATGATTGACTGGACGTCTTTCAGGAGCCCTTACCAAAAGGGGTACTTGCATGCTTCTTACCCCATTCTACCTCCTCTTGCTCTTTTGGTCACTTAATGTACCCATTTTTGAGTTATTTTGATCTATTTTAGCATACTCACTACTGGTCGTTAACTCTGTGGTTATGTTTCAGAATAGGTCTTAATTTAGATTTTGGTGATCATTGTGCAGATAAAGTGAATGAGCTATTTCACACCTATTTTCTCAACCCCACCGACCCGGGAAAAAAAAAAAGAAGAAGAAACAGATAATAACTAAATAAAGAAGAAGGATAAAGATAGAGGGAAAAAAAAAATGTTTCTAATTAATCATTTTCATGGCATGATTTTATATGCTTTACAACCTTGGAGTATGAGCATTTTTCTCAATCATACTTGACTGATAGAGAAACTAGAATAATAACCAGCATAGTCATCTTTCTGCTTCACAATCAAAGCTATGTTTTTTTGTTTTGCAATTTATTCTAAGAGTTTTTGCTGTTACCTAGCTTATTTTCTGATTCTGTCTTTGATCTTTTCTATAACAGGTACTTAATTCCAGAGCTGGGACCATGTACTCTTAGAATCACATATTCTGCACATACTGATCTGAGTGTCAAGTTTCAGAGTCATCGAAGCAGGTATCGTAATTTTCCAAAATTTTCTGGTGGTTGATTTTTACTTACTGTTTCAAGTTCTGATCTCTAAGTTCATGTATACTGGCTTGGTAAGCGTGAACATCTGATTCTCTGCAATTTTTTTATTGTTTCTTTGGAAGGTCTACCTTTTTATTACCTTATTATATATTTATTTTCTTTTGCTATAGGGACTACACTAATCCCCTTCTTCCAGTTGCCCCCTCTGCAATTGATGCTAGTGGACAGGTAAAGTAGTTTGACTTGTTATGTCTTGTATTTGATTTAAATTGAGATTGCATTCTGTTATTGATAGTTTAAGACTCATCATTGCATTTGACTCTTAATCCACTATTCCTCTTCAGAGATTCTTGTAAGAAATTGGTGGACATGCACCACAAGCATTAAAGTATTATATATAGCATAATATCTGTACCTTTCAGAAGGATTCTTAATCAACTATTCCTCTTCAGAGATTATTACTTGCATTATATTCAATTTGGTGACAACTATTACCCACTATTTTTTTTTAATTGGTTTTTATTTTTTTAATACTGTATTTTATAATATTTGGAAACTTGCATGTGCAACATTTGGTTGGTAACATCTTTATGAAGTTATTTTCATTGCTTCAGTTCAGCTTAGGCCTAGATGGGAAGAAACTAGAGCCTGAAAGCAATGTTCTTCTTGCATCCATTGAGAATATGCAGTATGCCGTCACCTTGGATGTTTTACACATGGTAAGGTTACTTATCTGTGAGCAGTGAGCTTGGTCACATCTCATTCAGTATTACCCTTAGTTTTTTTTTTTTTTTTGGGTATTTATGATCTTTTTGCTCCAGGTATTTTCTGCTTTTGGGCCAGTGTTAAAGATTGCTATGTTTGATAAAAATGGTGGTCTTCAGGCATTGATACAGTATCCTGGTAAAATAGTATTCAGCTTAAAATCTTGTCAATTGTTTTTATTTCTTGCCCTAAAAATCTTGTCAATCTTTTAAATCAGCAAGACATTTATTGATATTTCCCCAAGTTATCCTAATTTAATTTATTGTTTCATGTATTTCCAATAAATCATTAAATGTTTTTTAATGATATATTAGTCATTTCTATTATATTTCTATAGATTTTTCAACAAATTCTCAATTCATGTGTAATGTCAAGCACTTAGATGATTCTTGGAATGGAGAGAGTATCTTTTTTTTTTTTTTCCTTTTGGGAGTATTTAGGTTTATTCAGAGAGGGAAAACTCTAATGGTCCAAGAGCTTATATTTGTGGTATCTGTTTTGATTGCTTCATGTAATAGTTACTGGCATGTACTTTGTTTTATTTAAAAGCTTGCTAAAGGTAATGAATATATATATATCTGTGCATATGATGCAGTTCTAAATTTTTTTATAGAAAAAAATAGGGAAAGATAATTGAATATCGCTTGAGTCCATTTGTTAGTTTTTTCTTTTTTTTTTCTTTTTTTGTTACAGAAAGTAAAAATAATATATTCATCCAATGCCCATGCAGATGTCCAGATTGCTGTTGTTGCCAAGGATGCTTTGGAGGGGCATTGCATATATGATGGAGGGTACTGCAAGCTTCATATCTCTTATTCACGACATACTGATCTCAGCATAAAGGTAATGGATATTAGCAATATGTGTTGCACCTAATGAATATCATATTAGACCCTGTTTTCGGTTCCATTTGTTGTGACATTTTTTAAGCGGGAATAGCCAATTACTAAATATCAAATTAAAATTCTTGTATTTAAAGACAATACAATATTTGGACTTCGTCAAAATATAAATGGAAATATTTTGTAATGTTATGGTCAGCAATACATGAGTGGTTTTTTTTTTTTGTGTGTTTTTCAAAGAATATATGATGTACTTCATACACTTTTTGTACAACAAAATTTTTAGGTCATTTTTTGTACTACAAAATTTTTAGGTATTTTTTCCCTAAATTTTGCTGTTTTTATATGAATGGAGTGTTAGTGCTAATTATGATGACATCTTCATTAACTCCATGCTTCAAAGTCTGTGAATGAAGTCTACTTTTTTTTCTAAACTTAAATTGATGTATGAATAAAATTTATAAATTGGTGTATAGACTTGATCTTATGATTGATTTCAGGTTAACAATGACCGGAGTCGAGACTACACACTTGCAAATGCTGCCCCCGTGATGAATGCTCAACCTTCAATTCTAGGGCAGCAGCCAATGACAATGGGAGGTCACAGTGCTCCCTCATACAATGGTGCCCAATATCCACCACCTCCTACAGGTCCTGCAGCAACTCAGCAGTCCGGAGGTTGGAACTCATCTGTCACATCGGTGCCCATGCAGCAGATGCACAATCCCCATTATTTTCCCCCTGGTAGTATGCCTTCTGAAATGGGGCCTGGGATGATGCCTATGCATAGCCAGAATGGTGGTATGCCACATTCTGCAGGAATGGCTCCTTATCCACAGCAATAGCATTTGCTTGCAGATGAATTTTCTTAAGGCTATAGCCCATATTTTGGTTATTGCTGGCTGTAATGACAGTTATGTTCTCCTATATTTCCCTCCCTCCGACCAAACAAGAACAAGAAAAAGAAAAGAGAAAAGAGAAAAGAGAAAAAACTGTGGATTTCTAGGGCGGGAATCTGCCTGGACCTGGAATAGTTTTAAGTTACTTGCTTCTATAATGTATACTAACCGGAGAACCTATTGGAAATTACCTTTGTGTTTCAGTACGGCCCTTTTTTTTTTTTTTTTTTTTTTTTTTTTTATCCTTGTTTATTATACTTTAAAAGAGCTGCCACGAATTACATCTCTCTTCCCACATTGATCAAAACGATCTTTCTAAGATTTTTATCAGGATCGTTCAGATCGTCTTCTTTCCAACGATCTTTTGCTGCTTCCAGGAAAATTGTCCATTTTAGATAAAATAAATTTTACTGGATTTGTGTTTTGGGAGAACCAAATTGGATCCAACTGAAGTATTTGGTAGAGAGCTCTCCTGAATGCAAATTATTTGGGGGGATGTTCATTCATCAACCAAAATAATAATAATAAATGAATTAGTAAATTTTGTAAAATTAATTTATGAGTAGCTATATATGTGTTAAAAACATGGGAAAAATGTGAAAATCTAAATAAATGTGCCTTTGGATAAGAAAAATATCGTGAGATAAATATATTTTTTACTCAGATTATAAAGCAATAAGCACTGAATAATTTTTTTTAACTTAAAAAGACTTTTCTCAGTTCAATCGAGAGGAGATAAGGTTTCTGTAAGATTCAATTTCGTTAAGTTCTGCCTATCGTGTGGCTGAAATTCTCTCAATCCACACACAAACTTGCACCCATTTTTTTTTTTTGTTTTTTTATCTCACCTCTCTCCTCTCTCCTCTCTCTATATGCAGCAGTTCTTGAAAATTTCAGACTTGAGTCCACTTCACACTGGCACTCTTAATTCTCTTGAACGGCAATTTTCTTGGCTTTCTTTAAACCCTAAACTGATTCTCATCCCTTTGTGCAACTATGTCCACTGCATTTCAAGCTTCTTTCAACTGCAAACCTCTTTCACTCTCTCAAAATCGTTTCCGTCCATGCCGTCTGAAATATTTTAATGATAATTGTTTCAGTCTCTCTAAATTAATTTCTCGTAATCCTTATCCTATCTCTATTGACTCTCGGGTTTGCCGTCGTAGTGCTTTCCTAGTAGCCTGTACATTGCATTCAGATAGTGTTCATTCTTTTTCGTCTGATAAAAATGGTTTAAAATCGGATTCTGAAAAACAAGAGTTTAAAAATGATGTTTCTTCCGGTGAAAGTTTGGGGATTGAATCCGCGTCGGAGTCTAGTGCGAATGCTAACGCTAATGCTGATTTGGGTAAGGAGGAGGGCAAGTCCGGTGAGGAGAATGAAGTGGTCAAGGGGAAGTTACCTGTAGTGGTTTTCTTTCTCGGTCTGTTTGCTACTGCTAAGAAAGGTTTCGACAAGTTTATTGAGTCTATTTTGTATTTTTGGTTCTGGCCTTTCGTGCCGGAGGGAAAGCGGCTCATGCGCTTGCTGGCAGAGGCGGATGACAATCCTAAGGACTCTGCTAAGCAGAGCGCTTTGTTAGCTGAACTCAATAAGCACAGGTAGCAAAAAGTACTGTTTTTGGCCTCATGTGATTTTTCTTTGGCTACTGAACATGTAAATTATTGCTCTTATTAATTCTTACTAGGCTTTTAAACAATAGTGGCCTTGTACGGGATTTAATTGCAGGAAATGGTATAAATATATTATGAATTTAAGCTATTTATTAAACCTTATTTAGTCTGATATTTGTAAGATCAAAATTATTGGATTATGTCTTTCTGTAAAAATAATTGTTGTGATCATTTTCACATTCTAAGGCGTTTAGGAGGCCAACTGGTTCTTCTGATCTATTTTTAAAATAATTAATGTATTTATATATATGGTTGCCTTGCCTTGTCTAGTTTGCCCCCCACCCCCTTTTTTTTTTTTTTTTTTTCCTTTTCTTGAGGGGAATTTAGCAAAATCATCCAAAAGCAGTTAGCATTGCACATTCTTAATGAAGAAAAATGGAGGGTATATGCAGTTGGCTCTTTAATTTAAAATAAATAACAAGTAAAGGAAAAAAGAAAGAAGAAAAAAAAAAAAAAAAAATCTGATTTGGTACTTTGACATCTTCTTATTGTCAGGCCAGAGGCAGTCATCGAGCGATTTGAGCAAAAGGATTATGCTGTTGATAGTAGAGGAGTTGCAGAATACTTACGAGCTCTTGTGGCATCTAATCGCATTGCTGACTATGTTCCTGATGAAGAATCTGGAAAACCTTCCAGTCTTCCTTCCTTGGTATTAGTTTATAGAACTTGATTTCTTTCTTCTGTTTGTATTTACAGCTTACATGGATATATAAAATAATAATAATAATTCTGGTGGGGGAGAAGGGGGGTAATTTTGTATGTGACTCTTGATGGTAAAGCTGATAAACCTGTTTATGGGGCCATGACTTATAGTTTAAACTTGATCTCTCTTTTATGTTATGTAACTTTTCTGTTGTTTCCTTATTACAGGAGCATCCTATTTTCAATTGATCATGTTATTTGAATCATCTATGTGCTACTAATGTTTTGAAATGTTCCTCATTTATTTGTCTAAAAAGCATTGCCTATTTATTGGTTGTTCAGTTTATAGAATAGTAAAAATTTACTAACTAAAGCACTCATTCTTTTGTTATTTAATCTTACACACCTAGTTGGAAGAGTTGAAGCAGCGTGCAACAGGGAACTTGGATGAACCTTTTTTGAGCCCTGGTATATCTGAAAAGCTGCCACTTCATGTTGTGATGGTAAGGAATCAAATGGTGCATCTGATGTATAATTTCCATATAAATCATTAGTTAACAGAATTTTAACATACTCCCCCACCCTTGCTCTCATCTCCTACAAGAAAGGCTTATGCATACCATATAACATAGAAAAAACTTTGTCATTGTAAATTTTCGGTATTAGCTTCTTTGTTATCCCTGTGGTTACCATAGTTGAAAACTCGCCTTAGGTGTGATAGAGACAAATGTCAGCTTCCATTTAAAGTCTATAAAAGGAGTGGGAAAGACTTTTGTAAAGCGAAATTTTTATTTGGTGTACTATAGAAGATAAGTCTTGATAGTCTTTATCTAATTAAAGTTATTCTTATTGTCTAGGAAATGAAAAGTTCTACTTGTTTTAAATTAAGAATATTTTGTTAGATATAGTTAAGAAGGCAAGTCCCAGTAGATGAAGGATTTAGTTGATTGGTTATCTATGCATTTTGTATGCTGTTTTTCTGCGATTAATGATATTTGCAGAATTTTCATTTCATGATTTTTGTGATTCAGTTAACCCCTAGAAATGATGCCTAGGGTTCTTCCACTTAATGAGACACTAAGAATTCTTTGTTTCCTTTATACTAGAAAGTATTGGAGGGTTTTGTTCTACATGAACATATATATGATTTGAAATCATAGTACTTTCATTTTTCTTGTAGGTTGATCCTAAAGCGTCAGGTAAATCACGTCTTATTAAGGAGCTCGTGACCACAGTCTTGGTCACTGCTGCTCTTAGTTTGTTGTGGTAAGTTTTATGTTATTTAATTTTATTATCAGTGAGTTATTATTGTAGCCATTTTTAGATTTGCTTGCCCATTTGACAATTGACCAATTTATTTCAGAATTAGCTAAAGTTGTCTTGATTTAGTTTTCGGGTGTCTGATGGTTTAAGAGCAAGGTTTCTTGGCTTTTAAGAATAAAAAAGATTACCTTTTCTTAACATTCATTTTCCTCCTCCCTCCCTGCTCTCATTTGTTTGTATGTGTTCTGATGTCTATGTTACAGAATTTAACCGTACTTGGTGGTGCCATATGAAAATTGTATAATATATTCATAAGAATTTCTCTTTCCATTTCAAATCTTGAAATTGTTTTAGGATAAAGGGTGTTGCTGGACTTCAGAAATATATTGGAAGTTTAGGTGGAGTAGGGACTTCAGCTCCTGGTTCAAGTTCTTCTTATTCCTCTAAAGAACTGACTAAAGAGGTTATTCCAGAAAAGGTAGATGTTTTGTCAACCTACCATTTTTTTAATCTTTCTCTTAGTATTATCTTTTTGGTGCTTGGAAATAATGTTGTCATTTTTTTTTTCCCGGAATAATTTCAATCAACTTGAATGGAAAAGTAGACTCAAATGATGAATTCTTTCTATCTTATCTTTATGCTGGTTTCTTGGATGGTCCTTATCTCTTGAATTATGAATGATCTGTGATACTGAATCAAAATCTGAATTTCTTTGGAAGCATGTAAATGAACTATCACCTACAATTTATAGTTGAATGTATATTACTTATCTATAGACCATTAGGTCCTTTTTATTCATCTGCTTTTGATGATTTATGGACTGATTACAAAGTATAATTTAATTATTTACCCACAATAACACTCCCCACCCCACCCCCCCCCCTCCCCCCCAAAAAAAAAAAAAAAAAAAGAGAAAAGAATCCATGTACTGGTACTTATCTACTTATTACATGGAAAATATTCACAATCCTTTCCAATGCAGAAGGTCAAAACATTTAAGGATGTTAAAGG
This sequence comes from Cynanchum wilfordii, assembly GCA_025388415.1. Lineage (NCBI taxonomy): Eukaryota > Viridiplantae > Streptophyta > Magnoliopsida > Gentianales > Apocynaceae > Cynanchum > Cynanchum wilfordii. Next base: position 3,416,560 of record JAHSUH010001079.1, read on the forward strand.
GTGTGATGATGCTAAACAAGAGCTTGAGGAGATTGTTGAGTACCTAAAAAACCCTGCGAAGTTCACCCGGTTAGGGGGGAAATTGCCAAAGGTCTGATCATATTCCTTCTTTGCCCTTACCATATGCAGTTTATAGGCTTTTGTGGTGTGTCTGTCCATGATTTTATTCTGTGGAGTATATTGATTTTAGGGAATTCTATTAACTGGAGCACCTGGGACTGGAAAGACATTGCTGGCCAAGGTAAGATGTTTTGTTCATTTGTAATATGTTTCTTGTATAATATTCTGCTGCCAGATCGAATAATTGAAATTGAATGTTTTTCTTCTGCTTTAGTTCCCAGCCAAGTTGTTGAAAGTCTCTCTCTCTCTCAATTGCTTTTATCTTACTTGAACCGTATGTATTGAATGAAAGGCTATTGCTGGAGAAGCTGGAGTACCTTTCTTCTATAGAGCAGGCTCTGAATTTGAAGAGATGTGAGTGTTATTTTCCCTTATTTTTTCTCGTGATAAAATAAGTTCATAAGATATGTCACATCAAGAAATTTTTTTAACAACCATGACAGCTTTCCATCGTTTGTATACTGATTAAGGTATTTTTGGTATGAACAGTCTAGAAAAAGTGCTAGGCAAGTAGGCTAAGGTGATGCAGCTGATTTCAGGAGAGATAGTTGTAACAATAGATGAGAAAAATATGTTATTAAATTACCATGAATGGTTTGTACAGTGTATCTAGCTGCAGCTTATACAGAACTTTGACAAAAAGCTTGGCTAAAACTGAGCTCCTGCTACTTATCCCTCATAAACATGACCTAGAGTTTAAAAATTCTAAAAGGTCATAGTCATTTCATCTGAATGCTGGGAAATTGTCTTCTGCTTCAAGAATTAAACAGTTAAAAGATATGTATCCTTCGTTAAATGGTAGAAGAGATTGCGTTCTGCTTGGCTTGTGAAAAAAGCTTATAAGCATGCTGTGGAAACTTTTCAAGTAACATTTTTGTGTTTAGGCTCTAGTATTTCTGTCTGTTGTCAGTTTTTTCCCCCTTCACTTTTGGGGGAGAAAAAGGAGAAAAGATCCCATTAATGATGCTTTAGCATTTGACAAGCACTGAACTATCAAATCCTTGCAAGCATAGATTCAATTTAACATTTCTATTTAATTTTTCTCATGTTTCTTGTGCTAGGTTTGTTGGAGTTGGTGCTCGGCGTGTAAGATCTCTGTTTCAAGCTGCTAAGAAAAAGGTATTTCTTCTGCGTGCTGTGTTCTGTCATATATCCAGAAATAAAAAGAGAAAGAAGGAGAAAGAATTCATTTGTCAGTCTCTAAATTAAGCATTTATAGCTATGAGATTCTCTATATGGTTAATATCACCTGAATATACATACTCTTCTGGCCATCTCCTCAGGATTATAACTTTGATTTAATACATCAATAGAACAGTTTTTTTTTTTTTTTTTTGTTTACCACAAACATGTGTAACCTTTAATCTTGGAGCATATCTTGGTTGTTAGATCTCATCAGTGCAGTCATTTGCTACTCTTTTGGTTGTTTTATTGATGCAGAGTTAAATACATTTGAACACTGAGTTAGTCTTTAGTAATAAATTAGTTTAGAATGCATCATGATTGCTACAATATGAGACTGCTATACTTGTCTTTGAATCTCAAGTCAGAACTGAAAACATTCCTTTAAATCTTTTATAGGATTGATGTATTACATGTGATGAGCTTGTTCTTATACTGTTAATATTTGTGGATGTGCTTGGAGTTTTGTTTTACTTGTGTGTCTATGGATGCACGTGTGTATATCCAGTCTCTGATTGTCTTTTTTCCCGTTGCGCTGCTTAATGAATTTAAATTATCAGCATTGAGTTCTTAGATGGTAAAAATAAATTCTGAGATGGATTTAAATTGTTTTCCCGAAAGCACAAAAAGCAATGTGATATTTTCTTATATCCTTTGCCAATTTAGTTATTTCACGTTTAAGGGCTTCTTTTTCTCTCTGTAATGACATGCTTTCATGATTTTTATTTTATGTTTACAGGCTCCATGCATTATTTTTATTGATGAAATTGATGCTGTTGGATCAACTCGAAAGCAATGGGAAGGCCATACAAAGAAAACACTGCACCAACTACTTGTGGAAATGGATGGTTTTGAGCAAAATACGGTATGAAGAGTTGATGTATTTCGTAATAATCTTCTAGTCCTGTTTCTGAGTATCATGATCATAATTATGATTATTTTTGTTATAGGGAATTATCGTCATGGCTGCAACAAACTTGCCTGACATACTTGATGCAGCTTTGACACGACCTGGTAGATTTGACCGGCATGTAAGTTCTAATCACTTTTGGAAGATACAATGTTAAGTTCTGAACTTCTATTTTTTCTTTTACTCCTTCCATTTTTTACTTGTCGGAGAATATTATGAGGTTCTTTTTACTTATCACCTTATAAAATAGAGGCAACACGTTTTTCCCTCAATACCCCTTCAAATAATGCATTAACAACTAATATTTATTAATTTTTCTTTGTAGAAGAATGTGAAATCAAAAGTTATTTTAGCGTCAGTTTTAGTGTTTTCTTAATAAGTATGAAATCTTGTCGGTAAAAGAACAGAGGGAGTAACTTGCATGAACATTGACCTATCTTGTTTAGTAAGATTGGTTTTGTTGAAGAATTTTTGGTCATTCTTAAAAGCTCTCCTCCGATAGTAGACTTTTGTTGTAGTCTACTATTGTTACTTGGTAATTTGAAGAACGTGTTGGATAATAAGCTTCAATGATCTCCTTTTTAGCAGATATGCACCAAGTTCTCAAACTTCTCGTTTGTGTAACTGCTCACAGACTTTAGACCTTACATCTGGAAAGACTTCTTGAACTCCTATTCTTTTACATTGCATACCTATTCATGTGGAAGCTTTTTACTGTTTTTATCTCATCTGTAAATTGTGGAGTTTGAAAGTGCTGCCATTTTTCTGAATGCTTACAAAAAATGCAAAGTCAACTGAATTAAGATTTTTTATTATTATTATTTCAGATTGTTGTTCCTAGTCCAGATATTCAAGGTCGCCTGGAGATACTGGATCTCTATATACAGGACAAACCCATGGCTGATGATGTGGATTTGAGAGCAATTGCACGTGGAACGCCAGGATTCAATGGGGCAGGTTTGTTTTTTGCCATATGGAATATATCCAAGTTAGTTTTTTTCATGTGCAAGAAATTTTTGTTGTGGTTATTTTCCACAATCTTGTTGTGTTGCTGATTTTTAGTGGAAGTTGGTTTGGAATAAAGCTAGATATATGTATAATGTTTTAATTATCTTGAATTCATCAATCTGAACTTGTTGAGATATCTACAGTTAACTTTGGTTGGACTGGTGGATTTTTATGCTGACATTCTGCTGACCTTGCAAAGGAAATTGACATGTTATGTTTTGTATATGTTTTGGCTATTGTATCGTGAACAAAGAACTTGGATGTTCTCCTGAAGAATGCATAAACACTGAAAATTGTTTGTGTCAGTTCTTTGGAAAATTTTTCCTGACCTGTGCTTTCTCCTGTTTTCTAATACTCGACTTTCGAACAGATCTTGCAAATTTGGTGAATACAGCTGCCATCAGGGCTGCTGTTGAAGGTGCTGAGAAATTAACTGCAGCACACTTGGAATATGCAAAAGATAGGATAATGATGGGAACTGAACGGAAAACAATGCATTTGTCAGAAGAGTCGAAGAAGGTATGATGTACTATTTTGATCAGAAAATTTTTCTCTCTTAAGAAGCTTTCCTGATAATTTATTACGTCTATATTCCTGACAAAAAACAGCATTTAGGTACCCTCCAAATCAATTAAGTTAATAACTGTGTCAACTTAACCCGATATTTTAATTATGTAATTCACTTACCAAAAAATAATTGAATTAACGTCAATAATAAAATTAAAATATAATAACTTATTACTATAAGATATTTTAAAACGAAAATATTAAAAAAGAATATGGTACTAGGTATTATTTCTAATAAAATTATGTTAAAATTTTGGTGGAAATTTTTAATAGTCATATTTTAAAAATTTACACATGTAAAATTGAATTTAAATATACTAAATATTTAAATAATTACTAAAAAGAAAAAAAATTAAAATTAGTAAAAAGAAGTGTCAAATTTTTAGAATATGACTTTTATCAAAGGTAATTGTCGATCATATAGAAGGCTTTTACGAGATAATAACATTGGAAAATATTCAATCACTAATGAAATAAAATATTTAAATTTATTGATGTTCATAATAAGTATCTAAAATTTAAACAAAAATAATTAATACAATAAGGATTCATCAATTTTTATTGAATAACACTTATATATTTAAAAAAATAATATTAATTATAATAATAATTTGTGGGTTTTTTAGTTAAGAGTCGGTTCAGTTCAATCTCTTTACAATTCTAACCTATTAGAATATCCAAACATGCAAACCTTGAACTCTATACCATATGTCCTGTCCAATATTATCACCACTAAGAACGGGTATCTAATAAATTCTTACAAATTACTGTTCTACCTTTCTAGCTTTTATATTGGTTAAGGAACGCTTTGTTTAATTAACCCCCCATTCGAGCAGAAATTCAGTTCTTTTTTCAATAGTAAATAGATGTGAGAATTCTAGGCATTTCAATGCAGTTTTAAAGCAGACCAATGTATTCTGCCCTTTTCAGCTCACAGCATATCATGAAAGTGGCCATGCACTTGTTGCTCTGAAGACTGAAGGGGCCCTTCCAATACACAAGGCAACAATCATGCCACGTGGATCGGCTTTAGGAATGGTTACACAGCTCCCGTCAAGTGATGAGACTTCAATCAGCAAGAGGCAGTTGTTAGCACGCCTTGATGTTTGTATGGGAGGAAGGGTAGCAGAAGAACTTATATTTGGTCAGAACCATATCACTACTGGAGCAGTTAGTGATTTCAACACAGCTACTGAGCTTGCTCGTTATATGGTTGGTTTTAGTTATCTAACCCTCTATCTCCTGGGCTTTTAAAGTAAAATCTTTATTCTTGCTTTGACTTCTGTTTTAATCATGTAATGAGATGAAATTCCTTTGCTTGACAAGGTGTCTGTCTGTGGGATGAGTGATGCAATTGGGCCTGTTCACATCAAAGAGCGACCTGGCTCAGAACTGCAGTCACGTATTGATGCTGAAGTATGCATTTTTATATGATATATATCCTCTGGTGCAATGACATATTGTTGTTCATTGCTTTTAATCTGTTTTGTTGGTTTTGCAGGTGGTTAAGCTTCTGAGAGAAGCTTATGATCGTGTAAAGGCCCTGGTAAAGAAGGTATGCGTTATCATTCCCCCATTTTGAAATGGTTGTCTAAATTAACTACTCTTGTTGTTTCCGTTTGAGGTGCCCCAATCTCTTGGATCAATAGTGCAACAATTATTTTTATTTATTGTTATCATTAAATTAGGACAGTGATTGAGAACTTTACTCAACGTTAATTGGAGGCATGATGTTATTTGAGTCATTTTAGTCATGCTTTCTTTGAAGTTTTGGTAATTCATTAATTTTTTCTCTTTAGCCTAATTCTGACATCTATTTCCAACTGGATCACTGTCCAATTATTTATAAAATTTTAAAACAAATAAATAAATTGTACTTTGGATGTAATTGTATTACCATCTGCCTTGGCACCTGTTTATCTACACAAATCTTTTGAGATGTGCAGTATTTATCTTTCAGACAGTAGCCAAAAATTGTATTGGGCTTGTCTTGTTTATCAAATACGCCATATTGGATCCAAAGGGGCAGTCTTGGCTTATGTAGGATAGATTGTGTTGGAAGTAATAAATGTTTGCTGATTCAACTGTCTAATGAAATATTTTTTTCTGTTTCTGACATTGTCTCCCTAGCACGAGAAAGCACTGCATGCGCTTGCCAATGCACTTCTTGAGTATGAGACTCTAACTGCAGAACAAATAAAGCGAATCCTTCTTCCTTATGGTGATGGATCAGAATCGGAGAGTCAAGAGCAACAGCAGCAACCAGAGGAAGAGGAACTTGAAAGCGTTGGGGAGCTATGTACAGCGTAGTATACAAAGAAATAGAGCAATTCATTTACACGGAATCCTGCAGTCCAACCTGGGATTCCTGTTGTTGTAACAAATGTCACTCATTGCAAAGATGCCCCCTCCCATGGGTAAAATTTTGGAAGCAAGTGGAACATCATTTCTTAGTAAAACTTTCTCTATACCTTTCTTTCTTAAATTGATACACACCATTTTTTACTTGTCTGTATTAACTAACTATTTGCTGTGGGTAATCCCTGTGCGAGTCAGATAGGTTTGTGTACAGTTGCACACTTGCACCTTGGGATTCTTTGTATTATTAACTAATAATAAATTTTCAATGTCACCTTTTTTGTTTTTTTTTTTTTTTTTTTTTTTTTGGATCACAAACATACTCAGCACTTGTATTTACGGAACTATAAGAACAGTCTGGTATACAGTCAGAGAAAACCTAAAGAGTATGATATACAGCCAAAGAAAACCTAAACACTTTTAAGGGATAAAATACCGCTTTCCTTCTGCAATATCCTTTCACACGAGGGTTTGAAGCTTTTGGAGTCTGTGGTTCTCAGGCTAAGTACTAACACCGTCCAATGAGACCTCAGACTAAGAAACAGTAGCACAGAATACAGGCAAAAATAGAAAACCATCTTTAGTAACTGTCATATTGACAAACTGCCACTAGTCCACCTCCAAAGCCTCAGAGAATGGAAGGCAGGCCTTGAAAGCAGCTCCATCCTTGGTGAACATAGCCTAAGCCATATCGGTCACGCCTGCTCATGCTCGGTCAATGGGTTCACTCCTGTCCTGCATAGCAAGCCTCTCAGACACATCAGCCAATGATTTGAGATTGCACTTTATTACTGCTTCAACAAAATAACAGGTGTCATCCTTGGTGTTGCCTTCAGGGACATCCACCACAAATGATTCTATCACCAAAGTCCCTGGTCTTCCTTCAATGACTTCAGGATGGACAGATATAACTGAAGAATAGTTCTGCGCAAATTCAGGAAAATCAAAGAAATTACATACCAGAAATGGATTCATAATCATAATAGAATTTGGATGGAGTATATAGATTCAAACTCCTAGACCATGAAAACACGTAACACTTCCAAATTCATAAATCGTTAAATGCCATATATATAAGCCATCAAAAGTTAATGGTTATTTGTCAGTGGACATCAAATCTTCAAAATTCAACTTCTGCAGAAGCACATTCAAAATGCAAATGTAGCAACGGCAAGAGGATTTATGCAGAACCCCACCACGGAAGCTAGTTTTGCATTTAGAACCTCTACCACAAAACTGAAAACAAGAATTTCATGAACATTACACGTATTTTTCTTAACCATTACATATGCACCCGTGAAGATAATCTTTGAAGCACTTATAAAGTTTTTATCAGATCATCCAACACTACTCAGTTCAGAAATAGCTCGAGCTGCTCAGTCATTTGGGATGTATTACATATCCATCCTCTATAGCTAGCACCTGTTTCCACATGAATCACACTAGCATGTCAAGTAAATATGAAGAACTGATCAAGACTAGGGATCTGGCATAAGATGAGTGTGAATGCCGTCACAATAGCTCATCTCCAAGGATAAAGGGAGATGGATCCCATGCAGAGGAACGAAGGGGCATAAAATGACAGTGAAGGTGCAATTTCAAAGAATTTCAGTATGCTGAGGAAAAATTCCACAAATCACCTAATATAAACAGAGTGTCTAAATCCAATATCATTACCCTTTTTTCATGCTAGAGAATGCAATTAAGGTGACTCAATCTTGATAATGCCATAGTTCTATTAGCAAGGGATCACAACAATTGCTAACGTGTAAAAGTCTTCAAAACACAAATCCCTTTGTCCAAAGAACATACAACAGTAATTATTTTCATTTCATATTTATTAAAGTAACATAAAAAGTTGTAAAAATCAAAGAAGCATAGCACCACTAGAGGATGCCAAAAAAGATCACACTGCAGACTGCAGAGCATCAAAGTAATCTATGGCTCCAATCAACCAGCAAGAATTCTGTGTGGACAAAAATGGCATGCGAGAATCTTCAAAAACACACTTTTCTCAAAAAATAATAATAATAATTATAAGTTTTCAAGGATCAATTTCTTAAACTACGTTGATAACAAGAAATATTTGATTAAACAAAAAAAAAAAAAAAAATCATCCACATACCCTGAGCCTATGATCACCTCCAATTATTCTGATACTGAGCACATGCTCTTCATCATTAAGAAGCTCCAACCTTTCGGTGCTAGTAGTGGCAGGAAGCCCAGATTTGACATCAACTTCCCTAAGACTACCGATCTCTAGATTCCCCCGCACAACACACCTCCTGACAAATGGTTTGTACTTCTGTGGCTGATCAAACCTCCTTACCAATGACCAAACCTTTAAAAAACCAACATTTCCGAACATTAGGGACTTAGTGCACGCTGCTGAAACAAACACTTGTCAACTGAGATTACAATAAAATACTAAATAAAGAAAGAGCGCTAAAAGTCTTTTAAGTTTCATTATGATGAACAACATTGTTCCCACAAGGATCGAAGTGTAAATTAAGACTATATTGCAGGGCTCTTATAGTTAGTCAAGTAAATAAGATACACAATTTTAAATATAACACAATGAAGCGAATAACATAGGTAACTGAAACGTTTAGGGCACTAACCTTGCTATTCAATCAAATCAACTGATAAAGCTAACCCCAGAGTAACGTCTAATTAATCAAAATCTGAATATCTAAGCAATTAAGCTCAGGATCTCAAGATTTCAATCCAGAAAGAGCTAATACAAACGTCTTAAATTCTTGCATAAATTGAAAGAACAGAATGAAATTAAAACACATCCCCAGCCTCCATATTCCTCGGATCAATAATAGACTACCAACAGCCGCCGGACAAATACACACAAAATAATACTAATGGATTGAAGTAATCAAACGGCTAGGTATTATTTAATAAAACCTTTTTGTAAACAATTAAAACAACAACCATAACGATAATAATAATTGAAGGAAATCCATAAAAGTAAAATTCGGAGCTCCAGAAGACAAAATCAAAAAGGAAGGATCCTAGTTAAATTAATCCTTCAAGCAACTTCTGAACTGAATCCAATGATCCAGCCCCCAATCAATCGATCCGATAACAAACAATAATTGCATAACAGTAGGAAAAGAGATAAACGAAGCCAGAATTAAAAAAACTTGGAGGAATATATACGTACGAGATGAACAGGCGCTTTGATGCGCTTGACGAGAACGGAACTGCATTGGTTTTCGGCAGGTTCATGTCTGTGATGTTTCCTAATGAATTCTCTCTCAGTTCCGCAAAATCCATTCTCAACTGCGTTCATCTTCAATAGCTACAACAAACATCCACCACACGGAACACACACTCTATCTCTCTCTCTCTCTTTCTGTCCGGAAAAATCCAACCGGAACGCCTTTCAATAACACAGGGATTGAAACGCGCGATTGGGTAATCGTTATAGGACGAGGGAGCGAATTGAGTCAACTCAGTAAACCTCCGAAGTCGGCAGCACCGCCATGACAAAAGCAGAAATTAATAAGGCAAAAACTGATTGTTGATTCACCAATCTGCTGCTCACATTCATCGCCTGCGCCAAAAATTAATATCATATTATATTATATTGGAAATGAATTGCCGGTACACACAACACGCACTCTCTTATTTTCTTTCTCACAATTTTTTACTCCCTATTTAAGCACCGCTTCTTGGCATTGGATAGGAGTTTTTTTCTTTTACATTATTTTATTCCGACTCTCTCTCTCTTCTTTTGCTTTCTCTCTCTTATGGATGAGTTGATGTTGCTTCTGATTTCATCCGTATTGGGTTAAATGGAACTGGCGAAACGCATTCCTTTCTATTCTTTGCCCTTCCTATTGTCCGTATCTGCAACTTGCGCCATATCTTTTGTCCTTTTGTGCGTCTCGATTTTTCTCGAAGCCCCATAATACCCTTGAAGAGCCCATCTATTTACATCTTTCTGTTCACGTGCGCCCTCGTGCAGCCGAGTTGAGTCCGCCGTTAAGGTTACAAGTCCCACTGTTGTTTGACGTTTTCCGCCGCCAGGATCTTTTAGGCACTAATTATCTAATTGTATTTCTTTTCTTCTTCTTTTTTTTTTTTAATTTAATTATAAAAAAATTACTTATTTAAGTTAAATAAGTTTCTTTTAAAAATGTATTCCAGAAATACCCACGCCTATATTTTTAACCTTATGTGAAAAAAAAAAATTCTTTTTTAAGTAATACAAGATATTTTTTAATTTTTCTTTTAAACTAAAAATGAGATGTATAAAGTAAAAAATTATACTTTACAAATGTAGTTTAAAAATAAATAGTTTGTAAGTAATTGGATAGTTAGGATAAACTCGAAATAGGGTTTAAAATAAAATATTCGGGAATATACTATGCGGGTAAGAAAGCAAGAAATAGGAAGTGGACCAATGAATTGAATTTTGTTTAGATGAATAAAAGCACATTTGATTGGTTGGTTGGTTGGTAGTATTGCAAGTAAGAAAAAATAAGGTAATAAAAAAAGACAAGGTAGAAACAGTCTCACGATTGAAGATGATGAAGTGACTATTTTTTTTTTTTTTTTTTTTTGGTGTTCAGCCAATGATTGATTGAAGTTAGCAGCCATGACTAGTATTAGTGGATGTGGATCTCTTTCTTCCTCACATAATATATATAGACTCTTCCCACGTTTGCTTAATTACGTATAAAAGTGAACGTAACTATTCATTATTAATAATATTAAGAATCTTTAAGCTCATATTACAATTATAATTCGACAATATTTATAATTAATTATTTTGTATTGTTATTATTGTATTAAAAGGAATATCATAAATTGATTATGAATATTTATATTTATTCTTATATATCATTAACACATACACTTATCATTTCGATGTGAGACAATGCATCACAATGATTTCATCATCCAATTACAACTAGTGAGAAGTGGTGCTGATGGATTCATTCTTTTGGAGAGAATAAATGGAAAAGGTACAAACATAAGAAGGTGGGTATATATATGGTTTGGCAAGTGAATTGAATCCAGCAAAATTGATGTCACTCTGCCCTTTTTCATTATTCTTCAACCAAAATAAAGAATAATGTCCACTATATCCCATTTACCACTTACTCCTTTTTCTGGATTCCATCATAGAGAAACTTTTCCTCCCTCATCTTCAAAATAAAATTTCCAAAATGATTAATTTAACTTCTGTTAAACTAAAAAGTTATTATTTACATTAATTTTTAAATTATAAAAACTCATAAATTTATAGTTTCTAAAAAATAGTGTGAAAATATAAAATTTTATATATATATGAAAAGGAGGAGTACATCTTTTGTTTGCATTTTTGGTAAGAGTTTGTGTTCTGCAGACCACATGAATTCCAATACATTATATCCATACAATGAATGGTCTTGGACGCATGCGTTGTCCCATTACATAATCCACCTCCAATATAAATATACACACATATATTACAACTTTAGATAATCGTGTTAGATCTATTAATATTTTTTTTTTTCTTTTTTTTTAAAAAACAAAAATCTAAAATAAAGACTTATGATGGATTCCAATAAATTTAAATTATTAAGAGACTAAATTTATAATATATATTATAGCACAAGATGTTTATGGAAAATAAATTTAGGACCGAAGTGTAATTTTGAACCAATATCTTCAATTAAATTAAAAAAGTCATTTAACAACTTGCGAATGACTTTGTTTAAATATATATATATATATATAAAGTACTTCCTTCATCCACAAATATTTATAAATTTTTTTTTTTAATTTCAAATATATATTTGTTTTATTGACATGGAAGTAGTGGTAATAAACTAGTAAATTACTTACCAAAAAAAATAAAAAAATAAAAAAAACTAGTAAATTATGGTAAGTTGTGAATAGCTTCTAGAACGTGGACCGCAGATTCAGACCTTAATTTCCAAGTGCTTAGATATTCAGATGGATTCTCCACTGTGATAAAGAAAGGAAGCAACAAGCTTAGGGAAAGAAAGAAGAAAAAAAAAAAATACACACACAGAAGAAACACTATAAAGTGTACTTTTTTTTTTTTTTTTCCCCAGAAGTTTCCGCAACAGAACTCATTGGAAATGGTGGATTAAAAGAGGTAGAAGACCTACCATTAATAATCCCACTATATATGTATAACTAGATACAGATTCTGTATTGAGCTGGCTACAATTTAATTCCTGTATTTGAACAATCATGTCTCAAGTTTTAAAAAATAATAATAAACAAAATGCAACACCCAAATTCCAGTGCATAATAATAATAATACTCACAAAGGAAATGAAAAGGAAAGGTCTGCCAAAAAATCCTAAAATAGGAGAGTTCCATTATGAGATTTTTTTCTCCATTTTCATACCACTTTATTAATTCCATTTAAATATCTCTCCATTCCCAATATTTGTGGTCAGCAGCAGTAGGTAAGAAATAAAGAAATAAAAATACATCAAAGATTTTTAATTGGGTAAAAAGGAAGAAAACAACAACACAATAAGAAGATGATCAGTTTTGGAATCCTTGGATCAAATTCCTAATTGAAAAGTTTTGAACAAAAAGGAAAGGAAACCTAGAAAGGTACTTTGATAGATAGATAGATAGATAGATACGGTATTTCAGAAAGCACGAAATGCACTTTCCTCTTAATATATATGTACAAGAGAGAGAGAGAGAGTTACTATTCAGTCGGAGCATTCCCGGCGGTAAAAAGAAGGCCAGTTATACTCCCCACTGTATATTGCTACTCTCTTCATGTGTCTAACTTATATTATATAATTCTGAGTATACACAAAGAGTACAGAACTAACCCGACCCGACCCAAATATGCAGCAAGAAGTTTACTTGGAAGTTTGTCCCCATCTAGCCAGGCGTATCAAGAAGGAAAGCACTTCAGAAGGGTTGCGGAGGGAAACTGAAGCCAGAGTCTCTCTTGGGGTTGAAGAAACAATTATTGGAAATCCCATTCCTCTGCTTTTCAGTACCTATATATATATATAGTAGGATAACATTTATCATCACTTAAGTAGTTAGTACAACTTTGGACATGATTTGGAAAAAAAAAAAAAAAAGGGAAAAAGAATGGTGTTTTTACCTTGAAAGCATCTTCATCAGTCTTGTCATCTCCAATATAGATAGGGAGAACATTGGTAGATCCAGAAAATCCTAGAGTGTCCAACAAGTAAACCAGTGCATTGCCCTTATTCCACTCTATGGATGGCCTAAGTTCCAATACCTTCTTGCCTCTAGTCAGATGAAAGCCAGAGTGCTGTCCAAGTACCAACAGAACTTTCTTTTCCAACGCTGGATAATCCTGAAACAATATAGGAATATTAAAAATTACTTCAGTATATATATATATTATATATATATATATATATATACACACAAAGCAACACAAAGAAAAGGAAAAGGAAATTAAAACTTACATCCTCCTGAACATGTCGGTAATGTACTGAAATGCAGAACCTGTTGTCCTCTATAAAGACACCTGGTATTTCATTTGTACCCTCTTTCAACTTGTTTAACATCTGTCCATAACGCGGAAAACTGATAGAATTAGTACAAGGAAGAAAAAAAAAAGAAACAAGAAGCTATGAAGGATGATGATCAGAACCTCTTGAATCTCAGGCAAAAACTCCTTAGCAGGTTGAAAGATGGTAACACCACTGCCCTGCACCAATAAGAAGTAAGAACTCACATGTCACTACGTTTATCTGTTTGGAAAAATATTAGTATATATGGAAGAAGAATTAAATGCTAATTATTTAACCTTTTTGTCTAGGCCCTGTTTCTGATATTTGAATTCATAAGACTCCAATTGCATAGAAGGTCCCATGATATCCATACCATGGCTCCCTGCATAGTACACATCATCTAGCTTGACAAATTCATACACCTGAAAAAAATTTACAAAAGAGATTAATATTCTTATGACAACATAATCAGATTATTAAAACTGGAGTTGGGCAAAAACTGAATTCATTAATGTCAGTCACCTTGCTACGGCTTCTACCACTGATTATAGCAGTTGGGAAATGTCTAGCTACTTCACGTACTGCTGACCGCATCTGCATATATATGAAGTTGAGAATTATGCAACAAAACAGTCCACAATCATATATGCAGCTTATTATAAAGGTGGCTAAAGAAAAATGGAAAATATATATATATTGTTACCGCATCAGACATGAATGCACGTTCAGGGTCATCAACAATGGGTGCCAGAGTTCCATCATAGTCCAGAAAAAGGACAATTTGTTTGCCCATTGCTGCGGTCATCATCCCTGTAAATGCCTTTAAAGCAGAAGGGTGTTCTTTCTGAGGAAAGGGGGAAAAGAGAAAAAAAAAAAAAGTGTATTCAAAATTAAAAGTGTAGCATTTTAAAGTTTATGAAGTAAAATAAGAGCAAAATAACTAGGCACTTACCAACCAAGAGATGTATTTTGCATCTGCAGAAGCAAGAAGAGCAGCATCATGTGGTTCATTGGTGACATGATGATGAACTGCAGCAACGAAGTCTTCTGGTTCAATCTTATCACGTTTAGGCTGTGTGAAGTATTCTATACTCTCTGCCTTTCCAAGCCATCTCTGGAATGCGATTGCATGGTATAGTTTGGCAATCTTATCCCTCATCTCGAACTACCTGCAAAAAAAAAAAAAAAATGTTACAATTTTACGTTTCCAATAAAATTGTATCATTCTTCTCACAATCCAAGAGCTATGTTGAGAATGGGATTTAAAGGCAAAGCTAAATAGGCCCAATTTAACTAGTCCAAGAAAGGATTAGCCCCACATCCTCAAGCCTTAAAAAACGAACATGGGCTAAAACTGAATTTTAAAATAGCCCAAACCGTTCGTATCCGAGAAATTCTTTCTTTCTGGCCCCCAAACACTCTGCTTGCACAAAGGGCGTCAGTTCGACACTCCATTTCAGTCAATATTATCAAATCCCAATATTGGATTGGCGGATAAAAATCGGACATCATCAAAAAAAAAAAAAAAAAAAAAGTTCGTACAGGGAAGAAAAAGAAATTATATAGATATATACATAATTATTTACATTTCCTTTTATTTTTAAAGGAAAAAAGAAACATTAGTGAGGCGAGAGAAATGTGTTTCTCTCCTTTAATTAGATAAGTTATTTTTGGTGAAAAAGTTTTGGAAAAGTTTAGGAAATACCATCTCGTTTTTCATTTTGTTGTTATATATATATATGACTAGGTAAAACGTCAGATAAAAAGTCATAAGCAATCAGGTTACCACAACTGTCTTAAGAATATTATATATATATGAAAAAAGGAGGTATTAACAGACAAGATTTGATTTAAGAAAAAGCAGAACAAGGAAAGAAGAAAAGACAAAAGAAGGGGAAGCAACAGAAAAATATATGATAATGTAAAAAGTCATATTCGATGACTCAACCTTACATGGCAAGTTCGTAAAGATGTAATAGATCAATCATGAAGTTCAGATAATTAACCCAATTGCTGCTTTATACCAAGTCTCTTTTTATACGATAAATGGTTGTTGGGTTGGACCTAAAATCTAAAACAATTCCTTTTGTCTCTGATAATTAATTCGATTAGGAAATATATCTATCTACATTTCTTTAAATCTCGATCTGTCTGGGATATGGAGGGAGCAATACCTAGAAAGAAAAGGACGGCCACAATGATAAAAAAAAAAAAGTAATAATAAAATAAAGCTTCAGAAAAAGAAAATTTCTGAGGAACCAAATTAAATAGAGTTCATGCTATCAGTTGGTTCATGGTTTTCCTTCTCTGTTAGTCTACAAGAAGGAAATTTTGACAAGAAACTATCTATCTATATATAAGTTATACACACCACATGCGCATGCGATCCACGCATGATTTTTGAATAAATTCCTAACCTGCCATTATAAGTGTAGAACATGATCAGCTTAACATAGACAATTTCAAAACTCTTTCCTAAGTAAAAAGATTTTTTTTTTTTTTTTTCTCTGAATGATTTCTGTTACTGCACTCTACCTTATGTACTCTTAATGCAAATAAGTTGAATGCCAAGAACACAGTTCTAAGTCACCCGTAGAGATTGATTCAGAAACAGAAGAAAACGTGCTTATGATGAACAAAACAAGAAGTTTAATTAAAATCAACAAAATAATTGTCTCAACAATTTTAATTTTTGTGCAAATCACATGAAACTCAAGTAACATTCTCGCTACGTATAATCCACATACACGTGCTCTCTATTGAAACCCACGAATTAATCATAACAGAAGCTGGGCTAAATGTTAACTGCCACGCTCATTTAAATTTTTTTTTTTTAAAAGACAAAAAAGACTAACAGAAGTTGAACGTGAGGTCAGTGTGAACAAAGGAAAATATATATGGTAAAAGAGTAAATAATAATAAAATGGTCTGACAAAAAAGTTATGTGTCAATCACAGGACAGGAGTTGATTATCGAGAAGGATTGGAAATTAAAAATAGGTAGAAAGAAACCTTAGGAACACGGTTTAAACTGGAGGAGAAAACGACTTTAAAAATCTTCCGAAAGAGAACAAACAACATGGGACGAACAGGTCTACGTCTTGAGGAAAGTACCTAGAACTGGAATATAAAATTATACTAGTCTAATATTGCTACATTGTACTCAGAGGTATTATAATTAAAATACTAGTAATAATTCTACTAATATTATAATACTACTATTATTATAATTAATCATTCTATTGTATTATGAATAAATTTAAGATGCAGATACCGACCTCTTTGATTTTTGTATTAATAAAAAAATGACTTGATTGTGAGAAAAAAAACATGCAGTTTGTATTTGGTCTGTGGGAAAGTCGCAAATGAGAACAACGCAAGGCCTAAATACCAGCTAGGCTGTCAAAATTAAGAAACTAAATAACAATGAATTGGATTTTTTTTGGTTCTCTTTCTTACCTTTTTTTCCTATTGTTGTTCTTTGTCGGAACAAAACCAATGAGATTAGATTCAAGTGCTTCTTTTAGTTTCAACCATTAAATAGACACCCATTATTCCAAAATCTTGCTTTTCCAGTTTTCAGGAGGATTACTCTATTTTCTCACTCATACTAATTGAGAAGAGTACTATAATAATGGTTTTCCTAGCGCATTAAAGTTTAAGGGAAAAGAATGTTTAAAGTATCTATACATGTTTCAAGAACAGAAACTTGCAATAAAGTCAGTAGGTAGAAAAAACTAATGGTCCAATTTAATTTCTCCCCGGACAAAAGATATGGAATAATTAATGTAGGACAAATCAATTTTGGTAAGAGAAAATAATAGTATTATTTTAATTGTCATAAATAAATAATAAAATATATATATATATATATATATAAAACACTGGAGAGAAAAATTTCACACAAATAATTAAAACAAATTTTGATTTTGTAAAAATAACATAATAGTATTTATGCAAAATAGAAGAACTGCTTGAAATTAGAGACACTGGTCAAGGGGGCAAAAAAGAGGAAAGAAAAATCGTTCAAAGGGAATTGGGACATGCGTGAGTGTACGCGCTGTCTCACCACCGTCAATAACGGTTTTACAGGTTATGGTCGTTTCAGTCAGTCAAAAGCGACACCTAAGTGTCGGCGGAGGGACCCAAAATCTTTCCATCCCCTAAAAAGAGCCAAACCGCCGTCGACTTGTGAAAGTCCGGAAACTTTAACAGAGCAGACTGCTCTACTCTGTCTACAAGTGTCGCCAGAAAACAGGTTGATCTGAACTGTTCATGGGTGGGTGGGTAGTTTTACCAATCCATCTGGCTCAGCAAACACAAAAAGGATATCTAAACTGGATTTTTGTACCTATGTGGGCCTTTCGGGCTCTCAACAGTACAAATCTGGCCCAGTCAATAGGTGGGGCCAAGCCCGCACCACGTGTGCGGTTCAAATACCACATGTATCTACATTATGCAGAAAGTGAAAATAACTGAAACTGAAAAAGGTACATATGGGAATCTGAGAAAATAAGGATGGCGCGTACCTCTTTCGACGACGTCGTTATAAGTAAACAAAACCACGCACTTGTTTAGGCGCGTAGAAGTAAAGAAGGAAGACCTTGATGTGCTCCTCGGAGGGAAGAAAAAAACGAACACCAACCGCTTTTTGGTTTGTTCCTGAATCCTGCCCATCATGAAAACTCTGCCTTATTTATTAATTTGCGCCGGGAAGGAAACTCCAATAATAAATAGTCATGCTAAAGTACACTTCTCCAAAAAAAAATCCTTTTTATTATTTTTCTCAGAGAAATAAAATAAATGACGCCGGAATTAAACTAAACGTCGTCGATTCCAATCGGAATACCTTCCCAGTAATGAAGCCGTGAAAAATTGTCAGTCGTAAACATTAATTGTCTTACACAGAGCAAAAAAGGAAAAACTAGGATAGGAAGAAGTTGTGGATGCAAATAAGGATTAACGGGGGGCAACAGTAAGTCATACAAAAATAAATGCAGCTTTAACAATTTGAATGCCGAAGAGGAAAAAAAAATTAAAAAAACGCACTCCATTTCCGATCAAAACATATCAAAGTCAGCAGCAGACAGAATAGAAAAGATATGAAGAGAAAATCAAGGATTGTGTGAACGTGCGCGAGAGATCAGAAGTAAAATTAAAATGATTATTAGAAAACTTACACGGATCTTCTGGAAATTACTCGGAGGCGGAAACGTTAGGCTTGGGAGTTGGGAGAAGGAGAGGAGAAGAGAATTGGGGAAGGTCAATGGAACTGAAACATAAGAGAAGAGAGTGAAGTGATAGGAGAGAAGAAGAAGAAGAAGAAGAAGAAGAAGGGGAGGAAGGGGAATGAGGGAATGGAGGGAAAAGGGTATTTATAGATAGTGGAAACTGAAAAGGGTAGGGTGGGGAGTGGGGATGATTTGGGACATACAAATTTGGTTTGGGATTAAGATTCTGGTAATTTTGAAACTTACCATTCACCATTTGAATCAGGACTGCTAATTTTCTGACCCCTACCACTTACCTTTTTTCTCTTCTTTTTCCTTAAAAAAATAAAAATAAAATCAAGAGATTAAGTAAATTATTATGTTGTATTTGGGCTTTTATTATTTTTTATTCTTTTGAATTGTGATATGATACACCAATGATATTCGAACTCTCGACCTTTTGATTGAAGGAAAGACTCTTAGATCATTAGGTCGGAAGAAAAACTTCAAAATTATATACATACTTAACAATTTTTTAAATAAAGGTTTAAAGAAATTCCAATTACTAATATAAGAATAAATAAATAAATTCTGGTCCACGTCAGGAATCTTTTTTAACTGTGGTCAATGAGTACTAATTTTCTTCTTTCGTTTTTATTTATTTATTTTTTTTTTTAGAATAAGATATTTTTAAAATATGTTATTTTGTCATAAGGTAGTCTTATTATTTTTTAATAATATACAATAAAAACCAATTTTTCTATAAAATATATAACTTTCTATTCAATCACATTAAAAAATGAAATATATTTTATAGATATTACAACATTCAATTCTTTTTCTTTTTCTTTTTTTTTTCAATTTATTTTATAAATTATCTTTCATATTTATTTGAATTTTGTAATGGTTAAAGATTATGCTATTAAACATTAACACGTGTCCTAAGGACTTTATTTCGTAATTTTATATTTTCAATGGATTATTTAATACTTTAGTTATTTTGGGCACAATTTAATTAGCAAATATCCATATTAATGCACGTACATGATTTTTAATTTTTTGGGCATGTTACTAATAAATGCACGTACATGGTACAATATTATAGATATGTTCATAATCAATACAAATTATCTTTTAAATGTTTTGAGATAATAATATTGTATATATTTACATAATTTAATAAATAAATAAATACAAAGATAACATTTATGAATTAAAGCAATACATCATGAGAAGATTAATGCGTAAAAGATTTCATTAAATTCTTCTATTTTGTTTTCGTGGATTATTTAAAAGACATTTTATTCTAAAAAAAAAAAAAGAAAAGTGGACAAAGTGGATGCTTGTTTATTTTAGAATACCAAAAATAAATGTCAAACCTTTTAAAATATTTCTTTCATCTGTTCAACAAAAAAAAAAAAATATATATATATATATATAAAAATTTAAAATGTCTTATATTTTAATAATCTTCATTTTCAATCATAAATCATTAATAATATTACAAAGTAATTACATTAAAATATCAAATACCAATTACTGTTACGTTAAAAAAGAATGTTGACATATTAAAATTTTTAAATAAATAATAAAAAATAATCCACCCATTCATATAATTGAAGTATTTATTTTATAACATCAATTAATTAAGAAATTACAGAAAATGCAATAGATATAATGAACTAAGAATATAAAAAAATATATTACATTTGTTGAAAATAAAATAAAAAATTCTAAAATTTAATTAAAATATGCATTAAGTACATGTATATGGCACAATCTTGGTTCCTTAAAATAAGCTGCTTTTTCAAATATATATATTAAATTTTGAAAAAAAATTCACTTAAAATTACTCCAACTTACAATCTACATTTTATTTTATATAAATAAATAAATAAAAATAAGCACAATTCTATTTAGGAGATTAAAAAGAATATAAGAATAAAAAATGGCCTACGAGATAAGAAAATTTGTTTTAGAGTACAATATTTTTCTAAAGTATGGCTTATTTATAACTCAAAAAATCTTTTTATAAAAAAAAAAAAACTCAAAAATTAAGTGACAGGTTGTCCTACAGATTTTGGGGAGCATTTAATTGTATCTTCTTTTTTTTTTTTTTTAATGTAGTAAATTAATTGTATGTATTATACCTTTTTCTTTTTTCTTTTTGTGGGCAAAGCGGAAGGTGCAAAAAAGGCCCATTAAACATATGGGTTTACATCTCCCCTTTTTAGGTCTGCATTGGCAAAGAGGTCCACACCACCCATTTACCAAATCACAGGTTTACTTTTGCTTTGACAAGAAATAGATGATTGTCGTTTTTAGTCCTTAATCTTTTAAAGTTTAGTCAATTTAGTCCTTTATCTTCTTTTAAATTTTTTTATCCTTCATTTTTCTATATAAATAGTTTATTCAACGAGGGGATGAACAATAGGAGTCCAGCAAAAGAATGCAATCCATGTGATACTTAAAGTTAAGGGGAAAAGGTTCTTGCATAAACTTAGTATTGCTTTAACCAAAATACAATTGCAAAAGATGTTTCCTGAGAGAATTGTGACAGACAGCCCAAAAAATGTATATATATATAAAGCCCCTATAGTAAAAACAGCATATGCAAATCCCCCTAGGATTTAGAGCCACACTAACTTATCAAAAAAATGGGGTGTCAATTCTGACTAGGGATGGGAAAATAATGCCAATCCTAACTTGAAAATTCTAAACTATCTTCAGCTTCTGCAATCAACAAAATGTCATCACCCTGTGTTCATGCTTTCCTTACTGTTTCCTTCCCCCTTTCTGCCTGCTTCCTTCATCACTATCCACTCTTATCACATTACCATCTTTCGGAGCCCCAACTTCTTAAACTCTTCCATCAATGAGCTCAAGAGGTGTTGCTGCAGGGTCCAGCTCCAGGGAATCCTTTGGAATATTTGGAGCTTCATCACCTGCAAGCTCATGGTATGGGACCTGATGAGAAAAACGAAACATCTCTTCTCTGGGTATTGTCTTCACCTTTCCTGAATCCACATCAGGAACAAACACCGTCTTGAAACCCACAACTTTTATTAGAGGAGCTACTTGTACACCTTGGTCCTCACTGTAGTTACTACGCACAACCACCATCTCATACTTGTGGATTATGTCTTCAGGGGTACTCTCATTCCATTCTGGGGACCAATTTTGGTAGAGTGCCCAAACATCTCCCTTCCTGGGAAATATGTGAACTACTCCACGCAAGCCTTTTGACCACTTTACTTTATGTGAAAAAGAGTTAATAGACTTGCTCATTTCATGTCTGCCATGCCTGAACTCTCCGCATGTTTTATAGAAACCTAAACCCACCCACTCCATTTCCCCAAATTCACTAGTGGTTTTAGAGTTCAGAAAGTTTAGTCTCACCTTGAATGGCTTCCTTGATATCACCTTATTAATCATAGCATAGAAACGAGGCATACCATCATCGTCATCGTATGCAGCCCATACTTCATTCTCTTCAAAAGAACCCTCCGTCCTATCCAGATCAAAATCATGAAAATCAGGATCAGGAACGCTCATTGTTGCCACAGTAATCTCAGCATCACCTGCATCAGTGCTGTTATCAAGCTTTTCTGCTCGGTCAGCACTCTGGCTAGCACATGACATAATAGTTCCACTTGGATCACATCCATGACTCTTAATGGTACTTCTTCCTTTTCCATTTTTGCTCTCTTTGACCTTCTCTATCTTCAAAGTTTTGTTGGATGCCTTTGATTTCCATTCATCCAGTTGGCAACGAACCTGCTTACGTCCCTTCTCTATCAGCATGCTCCGGACTTCAAATGGTGCCAGTTCTCTGACACTGTCAGGTATGGGTCTACTATAGTTACCAGTAAGACCACGCATCCTATCAGCCTCAAACCCACTTCTTCCTGGTGCTGATGTAGTTTCTCCACTCCCAGTCTGCCAGTTATGTGTAAAGTTCACTCCATGAGAATAACCATCAGCACCTAGTCGGGTCTTTTTGTAGGGCCCTTCTCCTACAGAAGCAGAGCTATATCCAAAATTTGCATCCCACCCAGCAGCAAAGTGGGACGAATCACGCTCTCTCTTAACTTTCTCATGTGCCTGCTGAATAACATTAGCTGCTTTTGCTGCAATAGAAGGGTCCACACTACCAACACCAGCAGTCCTCGATAGTGAGTCCCGCTGGAAGTTTGAGTTAGCAAATGAATGCTGTCCAGTTGGTCCAGATCTTGAATCCTTACCGGCAGTGGCAGAACTTCGACCAGGCTGAGCTGAATTATTTGCAGCAGCACTGTTATTTGAATTATGACTCCGTTGGCGAGAACTAGAAGAGGAAATTGAAGACCTAGAACTATTGAAAGGAGGAGCAGTCTCCGAAGCTAGAAAAGCATAATGGCAATTGGGACACAAGAGAGTGTGGTTAAGATAAATCTTGAGGTATTCATAATGCATCTTACAGCGGTGGCAAATAGTCCAAAAGGTATCAGTCCTTTGATTGGCTGGCCGCTGAGAGGGAGCAGCGGGTGCCCGATTATTGCTGTGCGAGGTCTTCGGAGCTGAAGATGTCCTACTTGTATGACTATGGAGGCCATTTGCATGTGAAGTTGCAGATGGACCACTGGTATGCACTGAAGCACTATGATTAAATCCTCTCGAGGACCTCCTTCGGTTGTATTCTAACCTCTTGGGCTTGTCAGATAACAAGATCCAGGCCTCACAAAGCAGTTTAAAAGCACCATCTGCTCCAGCAGATTTATTTTTATCTGGGTGAAGCAAGAGAGCCAACTTCCTGTACTGCTTCTTGATTGTTTCATCATCAGCTGTGGGGGTTACTCCAAGAATGCCATACCAATCCACTTCACCCCCAACTCTATTCTCAGAAGCAACATAAACATCAATTGTATTCAATAACTGAGAAAGACCATCAAGTTGCGGGTATAAACTTTGTGCTTTTTGAGCGAATTTCTTTGCACCAGCAAAGTCCTTCTTATCCAATTTCTCCTCAGCAATGGTTCTTGCGCGGATCGCCTCATCTCTGTTGCACTCCATGATTAGAAATGTGCTTCTGAATGTAGTCCTGCCTCCTGCTATTCTCCTCTTTCAACAACAAGAACTTTGGGTACAAAACAAAAACTTGAAGACAATGTATATCTCATTCCTCAAGTCTTGTCAATTGCTGAACCTGATGCGCAAAACAGGCAAGTAGAGGGTAGTTATACAAGAGCCAAAGAAAAAAAAAATGATGCAATTGAGAAAAACTAAAAAAGGAAATTCCTGCATGCCAACTCATTCTAAAAGAACTAACTAAAGAAATTTAATATAGTCTTAGTAATTCTCTAGCTGCAAATGGAAATTTGTTAACTCCAAATACAATAATAAAAAAGTCAGTGGTACAAAACTTTCATCACCAACAGAGCTAGATATAACAGTAACCTATTCATAATAATCATCTTGTTATTGGAATAAAATTCAAACAATCAACTTATGAATCTCTCAGCATAAATGCTTTACTCCAATCCTGTAATTCAAAATACTCTTTCCTTTTGTTTGAATGAGTGGACGGAAGGTAACTGCACTCAACATTGGATGAAAGCATTAACTATTATGAATTAACCCCTTTCAACATCAAAGGATACCAATTTTGAAATCCATATTTAGTTATTGAAGATAACCAGCATCAGATAATGCCATAATTTCTAGTTATGGATCAGTATAATCTATCGTTAGTACCAACAAAATGACTACAAATTCAGAATTACAAGATTCCCCCAAAATACCCAGAGACATGGTTAGTACCAATTCCTCCTCATCCAATAGAAAAAGGATGGACTTCCCAGCCTAATTTGTAATCTGTTTCAAAACCAGGCCAATGACAATATTCTATTTCCAATGAAGATTGCCAGAAATCTGACCACGACAGCTCAAGTTAAACATTAATACAAAACAGAACGAATCAAAGGAGAATGTTATAGTTGAATCAGAATGTCCACAAGTATCCATTCAGAAGCAGGCCCAATACCCATTCCAATCCCAATAAAAAACTTTTGGGGGAAAAAGAAAAAACCAGAGTAGTGATGGGCGAAAGTTTAACCAAGAAAATAGAATGAAGCAATAGAAGAAGTCGAAATGCCCAACAAGCTCAGAGCATCATTAGTTCAATTAACAATGACAACCACCAGCACCTCCATAGCAGACTGAAAACATCAATTAGAGTTAAAATTGAGAATCGCAACCGCAAAGTAAAAACAATAAAAACTAACGAACCAGTTCGGATGCGGCAAGTCCAGGAAAGTACAAGATTCTTCGAAGATTATAGATAGAGAATCCGATTTAAATTCCACTCATTCAAAGTGGATCTGAAGCAATTCGCGACGCTTAAAAGATCAGCAACGGTCGAATTCCACTGTTCAAATGAACGAAACCAAAGAAATCAGCAGCCCAGAGCCGGGAACCCTAGAATCAGTAAAAAAAAATCATAAAAAATTTGGGCAATAAAATCAAAAAGAAAGTCGAAAAAAGTTTTCAGTTGTTTACCATGCAAAATATGCGTACTTGAATCAGCAAAAAATAAAAGTATATGTTTTTGTTGTTGTTGACCTTTGAGTTTCCCACCAATTTGATGGAGAGAGACCTGCAATTTTGGTCAAAACCCCTCGAGCCCAAGAACAATTTGAAATCCCTTCAAAAGTAAAATTCCACAAATATAAAAGAAAATTATGTACAGACATGGGGGGTGTGATTTATATATTTTCTCCCAACTTTTTTTTTTCTTTTTTTTACCCTAACCATGGTTAAATATTTACTATGGTTACTTTTTTAACTCTTCAATTAGGAAGCCCTTTTTGGTCATTTCCTTTCTCAATTTTTAAATTTATGAATGATTTTATGATGTTATCATAGGTACATTTTCATTTTTTGAACATCTAAATTCATAAAAAGATTAAAATAATTTCCCACCTATATTTGACTTTTATGAGATTCAAACTTTTTAAACAATTTTTTTTTACTTCTACATAAATAAAATTGTAATTATAATTAAAATATGCATATACAAACAATATAATATACTAAATTCATAACTATTCATTTTTTGGTTACATATAAAATAAAGAATATAGAAAAAATGAAACATAAATGTATCAAGATGAAAACTAATTGGTCACTTTGTGAACATGTTTAGTGTAAATGTGTTGTTGAATAGGTAAAAAGAGAGGGAAAGTGTGCATTTTGTGTGTGTTTCCTTCTTGTGGATAATACTTCATTTGTTTTTATTACAATATCCAAATTTATAGCAATGGAATGTTGTATGATTTTGATTTTTGAAAATTTTATGTTTCTTTCTCTCTCTCAATATATATATATATATATATATATATATATATATATATATTGTTTAAATTTGAATCTTTTATAGACAAAATAGGTGACTAATAACTAAAATATTATAATGATTTTATTGTTATTTATATTTATAACTTTTCTCCACTTAGCTAATATGTGTAGATTGAGTATTTTATTTCAAACATAATTTTTTTTTAGTTTCATATTTGTCTTGTTACCATGTATGATATTAAATTATTAATATGCGTAATATTAACTGTTATATTGAAACAAAATGTGACATATGATGCAAATATGAATGGAAAGCAAAAAATTTACAAAACAAAATTATTGGCATTTTATACAAGATATTATGTGTGTTTATTATATATATGATTATGAACAAGGATAAATTAGTAATACACAAACATTTTTTATATCTCAGCTAACAAATACACACATAATTTTAAAACATAAGTACTGAAATATGCTCATAAATTATAAAATTTCCACAATTATAGTGTATTTACAAAAAAAAAAAAAAAAGTAGAGTTATCACTTGACATCTTGAACAAGTTACATCGAAAAAAGGGGAGGAGGATTGAGGTTGTGAATCAACTGATAAAATAGTAGCGTGCGTGCGGGTTTGGGGGGAGTACCGGTTCATCTGAATGATAAATTGAAGACCAAAAGGATTTATTGAATTTAGAGGTACAGTACCGCTACAATTACCAGGAAAAAGATGGACAAACCTATAACACATCGAACAATACCACATACACGAATGCATACACCTCCAACATCAAATTAATAAAAACCAATGAATGAACAAATCACTGCCTTCTCGATCTGCACATTCAGCAGCCGAATCCCTAATAAAACTGCAAGAATACTGCACATGCAATGTCTCAACAATTTCCTCAATCCTGTCTAGATTCCTCCCGTGGGCAATCAACTGGATCAGCTTTCTTGTGGTGAAACTTCACTACAATGCAAGTGATATTATCAGCACTGCCACGAGTAAAAGCTGTCTCTGTCAACTTTCTAGCTGCTGCTTCAGGATCTTCCTCTGTTTGAGCAATTGAGATGGCGTCCTGATCAGAAAATAACAGAACTCAGAAACAGGATTTCTTTTATTCTGTTTTCTATTGAGAAAAAAGGAAAAAGAAGAAGTGCAGATTCCTTATATAACAGTCAAGATCTATTAATGGTGGCACTGATTTGGTAGGAACTGAAGTGACCATATCCTCTTTGCCAATTAAGGCTTTATTCCATGTAGAGCTGCAGGATATCTTGCACTCCAAATTCTAATGTGGAAAAATAGAATATATGCTGATAAATGAAAAATATCCTAACTACTATTTAAGTTTTCTTTGGGTTGATTTTAATCAATTATTTCAAAAGAATTAATCATTTATCTACTTTTTATTTCTCCAAATTGATCCTTCCTTCTATCAAACTTCAAAATAAGTCAATACCCGACCATTTTATTGCACGTGACCAGTACACCATTAAATTTAAATAGTCTTTTTTGTCATTTCATGTTCTTGTCGCCTCAAAACACAAATATTTCTTCATATCTTTCATGAAATGAAAAAAAAAAAAAAGTCACGTGCCCAAAAAAGTGATAAGATATCAACCAATTTTGATCGAAAGGACCAATTTAGGGAAATAAAAATAAATAAAGGATCAATTTATTTAAAATAAAAAATTTAAGACCAATTTGTAGAAATGTGGGAATTCCAGAAATAAATTTATGTAACTGCAGAAGTTGCCAACAGAGCAACCCCAACTCATCCCCAAACCCAAATTCACTATGTTAGATGAAATATCTAAACGATGTGACCATTAATATCACTGAAACTTGATAAACATATAAAGATGACGACTTGTATTTTTATTTACAAGAGGAACTATGTCAAGAAGCCCAATAACAAGTCTAACCTCATTTGCCACAACATCCCATAGTCCATCACTTGCAAGCACTAGTAGTTCAAGTTCCTCATCAATTTCCAAATCCTGTAAAACATGTCATTACAAGTTCTATCTTGAAAGCAACAAAGAAAGCAAATTGTGATAAGACCAAGATGGCATTACACAACCGACATGCAACTAGAATTAAATATATTTTATATTAGCCCTTGTGGAGTGGATATAAAAGAAAGTGTCGGCATTTATTATAAATCATCTGCAATAGAGAAATAATTTTTTCAATGTCATTAATAACTTACCTGAATCTCAGGTTCAGCCACCACAAATTGTTTCAGCATGCGATTTCCAAAAGCACGGGACATAGCTAAGACACCACCAACCCTCCAAGTTCCTGAAAATACATTGAGACAAGAATGAACTCAAGTGTTTTGCTTATGCATAAGATCATCACAAGCATGTGCCAAGAATATAATTCTCCACTCAAACTAAATGTTCTAAATATTAATAACTGAAACGTAAATTTTAAAAAAAAAAAAAAAAATTGAATACATTTCCAAAGAGCAGAACAACAATTGAGGATGTCCACAGAAGTCTTTAATTGTGGTATCATCCTTTCAAGTAGGTAAAATTTTAAAAATTGAAAGGAATGCAAACAGACACAGAAATTAGTGATGAGAAAACCTTCATATAAGACCAGTAGGGAAAATCCATGTAGCACCAAAGGCAGTTGAATTTAATATGATCCCAGTTCAAAGGAATATTAAACCATTTTCTCATGAAAAATTCACTAATAAGCCAGAGTATAACTCATCAAACAGGGTAGATACCATCCCTGATATTGATAGATTCCTTAAGTTTTGTCACAATCTGATATCAATAAACTAGCAAGTATGTAATATGGCATTTTTCACTAGTGGGATCCTTACCTGCCCACATTACAACACCTCCAGCACTTTCAATTCTCTTTCGTTCATCACTTCTATTTGGTTTGTGATCCTCAGAGAGAGGAATTGCTGCGGCAATAAAAAAAAGGCCCTGGCATTAGAAACTAAAGCTACATAGCAAATGTTATTGGACTAATTTCTGATTTTGTGCTTTTAAAGTGAGATGATCAACACAAGATAACACAGTCGATGTTCATTTTAAAATCGTCAAAAATAGCAATTCCAGAGTAAACACCTATTATCTAACAAGACTAAGGAACAAACGTATTACTCCCTCCTTTAAAAAAAAAGACTTGTCATAGTTTATGGTTTGGTTAGTCCCGTTTTCTTTTTAAATCAAGGTTCCATCAAATAACACCACAAAACATCTTTTTCAAGACTGTTCATACAACTATATACCTCATCAATTAAGATAGAGTATTGCAATTAATGGTGTATTTGCCTTTTGGAAATAACCATAAGCGTAGAACAATATCTTTAAACTCTTAACTATATTCCTTAGTTTGTACATAAAGTCAAATTAGCACAAATATTTTTGAAAATGAGGAAGTACAAATACATATAATAAGTATATAAGGAAAACATGTCATACATAGTACACAAATCAATCTAATCTTCTTATAGATTTGATATCAATAAAAATATTGAAGACCACTATTCATAAAAATTGTTTTAAGATATGAGCATGACCTATTTGCTATCCAACAGAACACTGGTAATGTGACACAGAAAACCTTCTTCATCATTACATCCACATAAGTCCTCCATCAGTAGGTAACAATCTCAGAGGTAAAAGAGAATGAGAATTATGAAGGCTTAATTTACCTTTCCCAGCTTTTGATATTATGGTTCGAGAATCCCCAACATTGGCCACATATAAATGATTGCCAACTAGAACAGCAGTTGATGCAGTAGAACCATCATCTCTGAAAGTATCTTTTTCAGACTCCAGAAAGTCTCTATCAGTCTGCTGATAAATGTTACCTGAAAAGTGTAAAGCAAAAACATGATCATTTTTTTCAGCCATATCCAGAGTAAAAAAAAAAAAAAACAAAACAGAGTAAAAGTAAATAGCACTAGAAAGGTAGGATGCATTCCACACCCATAAACAAAGGAGATATGGGAAGCTAGTATGCGGAGAACACGCATTCTCCATAAATTAACACATCCGACACTGTCCTGCAACATCACAAGAATGCTGCAGGGCAGAGATGAAACATTATCAAACAGAAAAAAAAATATCCAGCGCAACGAGTCAATATCACAATCATCAACTCACTTATGGCCAGTTTGGTGTTAGCTCTAAACTCGGGATGTTTCATAAGGTTCTCAAAGAGGTGTTGCTTCAAAAATTCGGCAGCACGAGAACCACCATGACCTGTAGAAAAAAACACGTCAATTGGAAAATAATTCATGTTAATAGGTGAAATAAAACTAAGTTCTGTACAAGTAAACAGATCTGGCTATTTATTATATATCTCCAGTTTCAATAAAAGACCAGGATCAGTAGTTTGGGGTTACTAGTCCAGTTTTTCAGGAAATCAGCAAGGTGTTACCATAATATATGCATATTGTTCACAGTTCAAATTTTAAGACCCAGGTCACTATCAATGCTCTTCTGAAATGACCAATTGAAAACAAAAGCAACCCAATTGACGACACCATTCCAATCAAAATTTTGATCAAATCAGTAAAGAAACTCGTACCAATCCAACATTGAGACAAAGATGCAAGTAGTTCTTATTCGTAGCAAAAGAGAAACATTTGTCCTAAGCTGCATGCCTGATGCAGGTAGCAGAAAACTACACTAACAAACAGAACTGCAACTTTGGCAGCTTTTTGTGACATCTACCATCAGGAGAGAGAAGATAAGGGGCACCCACCATCAAATATTCCAAACAGGCATACTGTGTGCCCATCAACTTTGGATGTTTTGATGTCATAGAAGTCCTCCATGCTAGCTCTCTTTCCTCTAAAACTTGAATATCCACAACTAAGACTTCCATCTTCACTGCAAATTAAAAGAGATTCCAACTTAGTTCATGTCACACCACATACGAGAAAGATGGTCACATAAAACAAGTAGAAACCAAAAGCAGTTCTGAACAAGTAGATGGTGTAATTGAGCAAGTATAGAACGACGGCACATGCTTTTGGAAATTGTAGCTCCTTGAGATCACTAAGATATTGCAGGAGAAGACGTGAAAGCTCCAAAAGAAAGTATTTACATGATTCTCACTATCATCTCAAGCCAATAATATTCAATGAACCACATGCTGTATACGTTAAAGACTACAAACAGCATATCGAAAATAAAATTAGAACAGAGAAGTGTGCTCCATTCTTCAACACCATAAGATGGCAGTACCAAATTTCTTGCACAAAAGTAACTTCTACCCAGCTTAAATTAGTCTCTTACCAAGACCATAATAGTCGGCTCATTAAGATGCTATACATATCTAAAACCCAAGACACCCATTGAGAATCAGATCAACCCGACAGAGTAAGAACTTAATCTCACATAAGTATGATATCTTAAATGTCATATAACTAGTAAAAATGTTATATGCACAACCCAGTCCTAGAAACTTTTTGGAGGATGCATAGTGGGCCTGCAATTCTGAATTGCATCAGAAACAGCTTATATATATGTCCAGCATTTAAGTGGCAAATCCATGAATCCTAAAAAATCCAAGGACCTAAAATTAATGCATCAGGAACAGGTGTTTTTATCAAAAAATAAATCATGGCAGATCAAACAAACAGCAATTAACTGTACTGTGAATATATCATCCATTACTTTCGTTTTTTATTATTTAGAAATACAATGCCACTTCAAGTGTCCACATTTTTTTTTCATGATTGCAGCCCAGGATAAACTGAACTTTTCGACATTAACAGGAAAGAAATCCATGTAACAAACATTAATTACGGTTATAAGTCCAATCACCTTTTCCATCCTCCACTAGCATATCCACCATCATCATCTTTCTCAAGTAGGACATCACCAATAGGTCCTCCCTTGGTAGTTGCACTTGCGCCTACAGTGTCCACCATCATCTTTCTTTTCAAAGTAAACTTGCAAACCTCTAAATAATTTAACCTCAGGACTGCATTCAAATTTCTCCCAACAGTGGCAAATTGCCTTCTCTCAGTGGATCTCCATTTATACCCAGCCTGAATGACAGACCTTGGACAGATGCTGCATAACATCTAAATGAGTAACTGGCAGCCTACCTACTTCTGGTCTGGACCTGTTAAAGAATATATAGTTTTTCTACTTAAAAAAAAATCAATCTTAACATATATACATATATCACACTCGGATGAAAATATGATATTAAAACAAAGTGAAAACTTTCTAAGCAATTATCCAAGTCATCACAACCATTTTAGTATTTTTTTTTTCCCCTTAAAGCTGATAATTTCAAATGGAGCAAACTCATAATAAGATATTATAAGCTACACTAAGTAAACTACTTAGTAGCATCAAACAACATCATTCTGCAAGACCACGACCGGAAAATAAAAAAAATAAAAAAATTCTCATTTTGAAAATTCTGAAACGAAATCATAGACTTCGATTTATTACAACTTTCAGTTCAAGCTTGACATTTCTCACCGTGAAATCAACCAACGAAACATATCACACAGTGAATATGGATCGGATCTTACTGTCAGAGAAGTCGCACCGGCCAACCTGGAAACCACATCTTGCATAACAGATCCTACACAAAATTAACCAATTATAGCAAGACTAATTCAATAGCGAATCTAACCGATAACGGAAAGAAAGGGGAAAAAATCATCAAAAAGGGAGAAAAAAAACAATCATAATAAGAATTTAAGAAAACGCATACCGGCTCCGTTCACAAATAAACCGATCGATCAACCAGCTAGAGAACGATGAAGATCGCAGAAGATCCGAATCACAGATTCGAATCACAGCCGAATTTAGAATAAAAATTAAACTTAAATAAAATATAAAATACAAAAAACTTTAATGATACAATTTATAGTTAAACAGCTTTTGCTTTTTCGTTATCCCTAAAGCATAAGGAGAATCTGAGAAACTCAATGAGTAAAGAGAAATTCCGACGCATACAGAATAATCTGAAAGGAACGAATGTATTTCGTTTGGCCTGAGAAAGAGAAAGAGAGAGAAAAAGCCAATAAGGAAATGAAAGAGGAAGAGGACTCCCTTACGCATACGCACACACACACACAGAGTCACACTCGCACTCACAGATACAAGACGAGAAAGACGCCTGGCTCGTAAAGTTCGCCACCGAAGTGAAACGGATACGTGGCACTCCTCATGCACTCGCTTTCACTCTTTTTATTATTATTATTATTATTTTTTTCTCTAAGGGTGCGATCCCATGCACTTCAAAGAAAGACAATTTGACGAATCAGATTGTGTGATGTGTTTACACTTGTCCAATAATAAGAGGTGGTGATGAAATAAACATCACAAACATTGCCAAGATGTATTAGGTTCTTTTTCTTTAATTAATTAGAGTGGATTTAAGGAAATAAAGATAAATTATTGATTAATTGTTTGGTGTTAAATTAATTATATGATCAGAAAAGCAGAAAGTTGATTAAAGATGGGATTGATGAATTTGGAAGTGACTTAAAATTAAAAAAATCAGCTCAGCTGGCGATGAAGTGTTCCTTCCCAAGCAAAACTTTACTATTAATTCCAAATTAATACTGACTAAACCCCAATAATTAAATACTGCTAATAATACCGTCCCAATCCAACTAATTCTTAACAGGGCTCCACCAACATTCATTCATTCATTTTATCTCTGTGGTCACACCCGAAAAATAAAGAATTAAAAACTTTAGCTTACCTTCGAATCAATCATGACCGTTCATTTTCGATTAATGCAATCCTTAGATGGATGTAGATAAGCATCTGCCGTGGATAGAGTGTATGAGATATTTTTTTTGTCTCTATCAATTGAATTACTGATCTTTTTGCATATTGACAATTTAATCCCTCAAATTTCTTCCAGCATTTTGCCCAAAATATGTAAATGCCATTAATATAATATTATATATTATTATCAACCTAAGTAGTCGGAGACATCACAATCTTAACTAATTTAAATTTGATCAATGTTAGATCTACAAAATGTAACTCTTATTAAAAAAAAATCTCACCTGACATATATATTATTAGTTGAAAACACAACGATTAGAGAAAAAAAAAAATATATATATATATATATATATATATATATATATATAAATATATATAAAGATGGTGTTGACTTTTTGTAATTTTTTTTTTTTTTTTTTTTTTTTTGGTAATTTTTTGTAAACTATATTGGATTCTTGGAAGGTTAATAAAATGATGTGTTGCAAGTAATAATCTTTCTTTACAATATTGACAAAGTGTGTCGAGTCGATACCATACAGACCCTAATCTTCAAGCAACATTTTCTCCATACCAGCATCTCTACTTTTTTTTTTTTTTTTATACTCACTTGGGGGTATATGTTGTCCCCCACCTAATTTGGTGAGACTAATCCGGACTCGGTCTGCAGAACGCTCGCAGAGTTCAACTCTTACTCGAGGTTGAAGGTCCGACCCAGAGTTTTTTTTAACATAACACTAACCACCTCGGGGGGATTCGAAACCTCGACCATCCGCTCTGGAGAAAGCATTAGGAGTCCGCGCACCAACTCCCCCAAGCTACCGGGTCATCTCTGCTTTATTTATATATAAGATTGAGTTTTTTGTGTTCAACCATAATCTGCAGATTAGTTGATTTGAATGAGATTGAGAATTTGTGTTCTTAAATATTTATGATTCTAAGATTGTTTCACAAAAATGGCATGCTACGTACTTGCTAATCTAGACATCCTCCAAGGCAATTATGCAAATACGCAAAAATTAGTGATTGATAACTTTTATGTTTCCTTTTTACGTTTTTTCTTCGCATATATTATTTAGATTCATAGGATGTTGTATGTATTTGAATAATCATATGACGGATTTTTTTGTTTATTATGGTTCTTTTTATTATATAAATACAACTGTATTAGTATTGATTATTATTATTATTTTTTTAAATAGTCGATAAAATACATATATTTGTAAAAGTACAAAAAAAAAAAAAAGTTATAGAAGATGGTTGGTTATTTCTATCCTTGTAATTATATTAAGAATAATTGATGAGTTTAGTCTCAAATATTGTAAATATTGTAATTATATTTTTTCTTTTTTTTTCTTTATTTCTTTATATTTTACCATTTTCTTTAACTAACTAAACAATATAAATAGTTAAGTTTTTTAGTTTTTTAATGGATTCCATTAAAAATAACCTAATTTTTCTCTAATAAAAAATTTTTAGAATTTAAAAGTTAAAAAATATATTTTGGGATTGAGATTACCAAAAGTAAATTTATTTGAAACCAAATTCATTAATTATTCTTATATTAATTATTTTTCAATAAATTAATTTAATTTCTTATTACTATCTTTGTCTTTATATTATATTTTTAATAAGTTATTAAAATTTTTAAAATTATATATTGATTCTTTTTTTATTTTTTTAAATTTCAATAATTCATTAATGTGAAAAAAATGATGAGATTTTTTTTTTCTCCACTATTCCTTGGAGAGATGGGTTGAGAAGTCACCGTCAATTAAAATAGAATCAACGGTTTTGGTCAAGTCAACCTTTTGACTTTAGACGATTGTGGGAATTTGGGTTCCAACGGCGCTAAAGTAAAATTAGTCTGGCCTCTTTTTTCCTTCTCTTATTTATTTTTTATTTTTTATTTTTTGAAAGATTAGCAAGTTTAAGCCTTAAATTATTTAAATATTTAACAAGTTTAATTTATTTATTTTTTAAATTTTATTGTATATTTAGTCTTTGAGTAATTGGTGAATTTTGGTCTCAATCAAATTGATATTTGATAAGTTTAGTCTTAAAATATTTTTTTTTTTACTTTTAAAGTCTAAAACTTTTTTACATAAAAAAACTAAGGTATTTTTTATAAATTTCGTCAATTTTTTTTTTAATTATAATTTAACGTTTGTGTGGTTTATTGAATAAGAGAAAAGGACAATCAAGTCATTTTACATAAAATATAATTTATATATATATTATTTTACCCTTTTGAAAATATTTTGTGAATGAGTGTTTGCAACTTTTTTTTAGTCTAATTTTGTAAATATTTCATATAAAGTGATTTAATTATTTTTTTTAATCGATTGAAATCACACAAATCGTTAAATTTTAAAAAAAAAATTTGATGAAATTTGTGAAAAAGAACCTTAATTGTCATAGGTAAAAAAGTTTTGGGCTTTAAATATAAAAAAAAATATATGACTAAACTTGTCAAACATAAATTTATTTGAGATTAAATTCACTCATTACTATATAATTATTCCATTCATAAAAAATATAATTACCCGATTGTTTGGGAGAGTTGTTGTGAGGACTCCTAATGTTTCCTTCAGAGCAAATAGTCCAGGTTTTGAATCCCCTGAAGTGATCTCCGTAGATCGAATCCGGATTAGTCTTATAGTGGAGATACCAAGTGCCCCAAGTGGGCATACAAAACTATATATGTATATGTGGGTCCAGAATACATCCGACCCGTTGCCATCTCTATAAATTTATCCCATGTTCCTAATGCACCCTGCCTTTTTGTCTTATAACGCCCACAAACCTTTTCTCCTTTCATTTTTTTTTTTTTTTTTTTTTTTTTTTTTTTGTGAATACAATGTACAATGTTTTCCCCCACAATTAGATTGGATGTAGTAATCATTTCTGATAATAAATATTCTAAAAATATCAATATTAATATCTTTTTTTTTATATAGTGAATATAATTTAAATGTTATTTAACTTTATTTTAATTCAATTATAAATAATTATTAAAGTATAAATTGTGAAAATTAATTATATAAATATTTAAAAAATGTATTTTTAATTTTAGGTTTAATTTCTAAAAGAGAATGTAATTTGAAATATATATGTATATCATTTTTCTATCTTGACAGCGAAATTAAATATATATATATATATATAAAAAAACAACAACTCATTATTGTCGAACTGTTTTTCCAATCTAATATTATTGCACCGATATTTATATTATGAAGACAATAGTTTCTTCCCTTAGAATAATAATATTAATATAGTAAATATATATCTAATAGTTGCAAGACGCAATTGAATTGGTAAGAAATTTTATTGATTTAAGTAAAATTAAAAATTTAAATATTGATTTATATATGTAATTATTTAAAATTTTAGACTCGAACATCAAGAAGGACTAAAACTTTATTATAATTATTACATGCTATTAACAATAAATATTAAACTTATAAACTCACGTAACATAAAAGATTCATCGAAAAAAAAATATTTAATCAAAGGTAAAGAAACTCAACAAGTACAATGTACAACTAATATT
This sequence comes from Cynanchum wilfordii, assembly GCA_025388415.1. Lineage (NCBI taxonomy): Eukaryota > Viridiplantae > Streptophyta > Magnoliopsida > Gentianales > Apocynaceae > Cynanchum > Cynanchum wilfordii. The sequence goes on from JAHSUH010001079.1 coordinate 3,454,053, forward strand.
TGTGAGGACAATCAAAATCCGGATGGATGGATGGATGGCTGGCGCACGGGATATTTACCTTAAAATACTGACCAACCAATCAAAAAAAAAAATTATTTGGATAAAGATTCAATTCAAATCAAATAGTATTTTAAGTAAAATTAAAAATATGTTTAAATTCAAATTTTATTTTTTGACTCAATATAATAATATTGTTTGAAAAAACCCACCTAATATCTCCCATTATTATTATTTATTTAAGGGAAAAAAGGATCATAACAGTGGGTCCCACTAAGAAAGGAAAGACCAAGTTGTGTAACTGTACTTTTGGTGGACTTCTTCCCTTGTATCTATGATCGAAGACAGACACAAGAAAAAGAGACACCCCACCATAAGAAACTCCTCTCTCTTTTTCCTTTCCTATCTTCGTTGATTTCATTTTGTGCAACTTCAAATAAGTATTATTTCTTTGGAAATTAGTGAAAAAAAAGGAGGAAGTTGGGTCAAGTGAAACATCTTTGTGCATCAATATCATGATGTTCTTGTTTGTATCTGCTTTTAAATTTTAATTGAAAAAAAAAAGAGAAAAATATATAAGCTTGGGTATAGTGGGTTGGAAGTTTCCTTGAAGTTTCTGTGGATTTTAAGGACAACTTTTTCTCTCTGTCTGTCTCATTAGAATTCTTGGCCTTCAACTCTGGTGACTGCTTGAGTGGACAATTGGAGCGTGTCTCATACTCTACACCTTTTTTTTTTTCTTCTGCTTTGGTATGGTTGGTTGAATATCTTTTTATTTTTTGGGGGTGGGTTGGAGGAATAAAGAGGTTTTAGCTTAATTTTTATTCTTCAATTGGAGTTTGGTTTCCTGGTGAGCATTTTTCATTTTACTTTGCTGATGGGTCTCTGATTATTATATTTTTTTTTTTTAACCTTCTATGGTTTTCCTCTTCACTTTCTTTGTTTAGTTTCTTGCCTATTGTGTATGTTCTCATTTCCAGATTAGATAATGATGTAGCTATTCATGTAACTTTTTATTTATTTTTAAATCTTTTGATGGATTTTTGATTCAACTCTTGAGGTTAGATTAAATTTATTAGCTTTCAGTTGTCTTGGAAGGAAATACATGGGTTTTGCTGGGATATTTAGCTAACTAGCTGGGTACGTTTTGAGGGTTTTTGAGGTCGAATTGTGATGAGATTAAACAGAGTGGAGAACTTGCTACACTATGAGGATCATGGCAACTCTGGAAAGTTAGAATTGTTTCGGAAATCCACCCCCCCAGAGAGGCCTTTTTATTTTTTTTTCTCATTTGGATTTTACAGACTTCAGCATTAATTCTGGAATATTAGCATTAATTTTAGCTTACATTACTTGCCTACATTTCTCTGCACGTTTCAATAAGTAATTTTCTCATTCACTTATGATTTGTTTTCTTGATTCTTTAATACCTGCACTTGATATCAATAGTTTGACTTGTGCTCTGCAATCTTCTGGTGTTGCTTGCTGGTTGATTTTTAATATTTAAGAAGTTTTCTTATTGTCTTCAGGGATAGTTGTTCATTACTGGTGCAAGTGATAGCAAGTTCCAAATGAAGAACTAACTTATTCCACCAAGTCTTTAAATGCTTGCACTTTTATGAATGACCTGGAGCTATGAATTACCCCCCTGAAAAGTTTGTCAGGTTTGTTTTTTTTTATTCACACTACTTAAAATGTATGAGATATTTATTAGAAAATAATTAATTTTCTTGAGTACACGGTTCTCAGAAAACAAGAAGAGACCAAGAATGATGTTAGATACACAACAGATAGAAAAGATGTTTGAAAGTTTAACTTGTTCTTGAGAATTCACAGACTGTATGATACCATGATTCAGCAAGAAAGTTTTTCAATTTTTATCTGTAAAACACAGTAGAAAAAGGCTTATAAAGGTAAAAGAAATTTTGTAATTATTAAGAATGATGGTAATTGGCAGTGCTAGATATTCGTATAGAATATACACCCACTCACCTACCTATCTACCTTTTAGCATGACATTTTTGTTTCCAAACAATTACCTCTAAATGAGTATAATTTTTAGGACCAACAAGTTCGTATTTAAATTCTTGGTGTGTTTCTTTTAGCATTAGTTTTCCAATATATTATTATTATATGTTATACAGGTTCCAGGATTGGAAATCAGAAAAGAGCTCTGATGGTGGATATGCAAACGAAAGATTTCATTCGGGAAAATTCAGAAGAACCTTAAATTCAGTTTCTGATAAATTCCTCAGGGGCTTTGAAAGTGGTTCTGGAAGGATCAAAAGCTTAAAGGACTCATTCAAATCCTTCTCACTGCATAACCTGCTGCCCAGTGGGAAACAGATTCTTGATCCACAAGGCTCATTCCTTCAGAAATGGAATAAAATATTTGTGCTATCATGCATTGTTGCCATCTCTTTGGACCCTTTGTTCTTTTACATTCCAATCATTGATGATGATAAAAAGTGTCTTACTCTGGACCAAAAATTAGAGATTACAGCTTGCGTCTTACGTTTCTTTACTGACATATTCCACCTGATTCATATCATTTTTCAATTTCGAACTGGTTTCATTGCCCCTTCATCACGTGTGTTTGGAAGAGGTGTTTTAGTCGAAGATTCTTGGGCAATAGCAAAGCGATATTTGTCATCTTACTTTTTGATTGACATTCTTGCCGTACTTCCACTGCCACAGGTGAGAGAGATAAGATGACCTAAATGTACTGTTAATAAAACTTACCTTAAAATTTGTAACAGCTTCCTAAACAGTCCTTGTCTCATAATCCTGCTACAAGCAGGTTGACAATTTCATGCATTTCTTTTTTCTTGAGATTTGTAGTATTACATAGCAAATATGAATCTCCTGTCGGACCATGTTGATAAGTTGTGTGTCAATTTTCTGCAGATAAAGAGTCTAATTTCTTTGTAATCTTCACAGGCTGTAATCTTGATTGTCCTTCCTAGAATGAGAGGTGCAAGATCTTTGAACACTAAAAATCTGTTGAAGTTCATTGTGTTCTTCCAATATGTACCAAGGGTTCTTCGAGTTTACCCATTATATAAAGAAGTGACAAGAACTTCTGGTATCCTAACTGAAACTGCTTGGGCTGGAGCAGCATTTAATCTCTTTCTGTATATGCTTGCCAGTCACGTAAGTTCTCCTAATTTTTTTTTTTTGTCTTAAATGCCTGGTATAGTTATTGTAGCTTTGTATAGCTCATATTTACTTCCTTTTAGTTGCCTAAACATTTTTTTTTGCTATAGTTATTCCTTTAATGAGATTCTCCAAAGTTATCTCTGTGACTACCTTTTTCCTGACTCTCAGTACCTACTGAGGAAGGTTTATAACATGATCATTTGCCATCCTTGTGGTGTTAGATTGGTCCCATTTCATTTTGTGTATTTTTGAATTTGTTTCTCACAGTCACTTCATTGATGAATTTGTATGACCACGCTTGTAGTTATTGGGAGCTTTTTGGTACTTGTTCTCTATAGAACGTGAAACTACATGCTGGCAGAGAGCTTGTGGCAATCAGTCTGCTTGCCTTCATGCATCACTGTTCTGTGGTGATGATCACACTAGATTCAAGACATTACTAAATAGTTCATGTCCGATACAAGAACCAGATTCTACAGCTTTTGATTTTGGGATATTCCTCGATGCTCTTCAATCTGGTGTGGTGGCATCAACAGATTTTCCTCAGAAGTTTTTTTACTGTTTCTGGTGGGGTCTTCAAAATTTGAGGTACTCATGGGGAGTTTTCTTCTTTGGACCAGAATTTCTTATTTCTTCTTCATTATCAACTTCATCATGAGAGCCCACATTTTTACACCATGTATATATTTATATTTCTTTTTGGATTTTTTGTTTTTGGTTAATATGTACCCTTTTCAACTAATTTGGAATGAATCTATAAAAGAGATTTTTGAAAATACATGATTGAAATATGATATTAAGTTATCTTTAAAATGAGTCAAACTAAGACCTATCACTTAATTCTGATTCAGCCTTCAGCATTCTGCATCTGTTCTTTCAGGATATTATTATACATTTTTTGGGGTAATATAATAAGTAATTTTTCCTTTTTTTTTTTTTGATACGTGCAGTTCTCTTGGTCAGAATCTCAAAACAAGTACCTTTGTATGGGAAATCTGCTTTGCAGTTTTCATTTCCATTTCTGGCTTGGTGTTATTCTCATTTCTAATCGGAAATATGCAGGTAAGGTCATCCTCAGTTCTTTACACTGTTTTATGCATCGTGAAATTTTTCGTATTTAAAGGAGTGTTAAGGAAAGAAAAACATTAATAAATGCTGGTAATCTTCTCACAACAATTAATAAATACTTGTGTTTCACCAGACATATCTGCAGTCTACTACACTAAGATTAGAGGAGATGAGGGTAAAAAGACGGGATGCAGAGCAATGGATGTCTCATCGCCTTCTCCCTGAGAATCTAAGGGAGCGAATCAGGCGATACGAGCAGTACAGATGGCAGGAAACTAGGGGTGTTGATGAGGAGAATCTGATTCATAACCTACCCAAAGACCTTAGAAGAGATATAAAGCGACATCTTTGTCTTGCTCTGCTCATGAGAGTAAGTATCTCCTGACCTGAAAAAAAAACAGAGTTCATCATCTTATTAATTATCATTTGGACATTTACTTTTTTATCATTCCTAATGTGTTTAATATAATAAAGGTGCCGATGTTTGAAAAAATGGACGAACAACTTTTAGATGCATTGTGTGACCGTCTTAAGCCAGTACTTTTCACTGAGGACAGCTACATTGTAAGAGAGGGTGATCCAGTTGACGAGATGCTATTTATTATGCGTGGAAAACTATTTTCAGTCACAACTAATGGAGGAAGGACAGGGTTCTTCAATTCGGATTATTTGAAAGCTGGTGATTTTTGTGGAGAAGAGCTCCTCACTTGGGCATTGGATCCCCATTCCTCGGCTAATCTCCCGATTTCAACGAGAACGGTCCAAGCTCTCTCGGAAGTTGAAGCGTTTGCCTTAGTGGCTGACGATTTGAAATTTGTGGCGTCTCAGTTCCGGCGACTCCACAGTAAGCAAATCCGTCACACTTTTAGGTTTTACTCGCAGCAATGGAGGAGTTGGGCTGCTTGTTTCATACAAGCGGCATGGCGCCGCTATTCTAGGAAGAAGTTGGAAGAATCTCTGCGCGAGGAAGAAGATAGATTGCAGAGTGCACTGGCAAGAGGGAGTGGGACTTCGCCCAGTTTGGGCGCCACCATCTATGCTTCACGGTTTGCTGCTAATGCACTTCGTGCTATACGGAGGAATGGTACTAGGAAAGCTAGGATGGCAGAGAGAGTATCGCCATTTATGCCGCAAAAACCTGCAGAGCCTGATTTTACTGCTGAAGATAATTAATTAGTGTTATCACCTTTTCTTTTGGCAATTGTATTATTATTTGATGATGTCTTTTTTTTTTCCCTTGGTGCGGGAACAAAGGATGATAGCATTAGAAATGTTTCCCCTGTGCATGTATATATATATATATTCCTGTTGTACATGTAAAAAAGGCTTCCATTTTTTCGTCCCTGTTGTGATAGTTTGTGCTTTTTCTCGCTTCATGAATACAAAATCGGAAATCAGTGTCTAATGGATCTTGTGTACAGAGAGTTGCACATGAATCCTTATTGAAAGCATTGTATTGATCCCTGCTCCTAGCAGTAACCTGATGATGCACATGCCATTTATGACCATTGAGATAGATACACTGCTAAACAATACCCGCGATTGACATGATTGGAACTGTTTTTTAAAGTTTCCTAGCAATAATTTCTCAAGAGAATCTTATAAACATAGGCTCTCATCACTATTAAATCATCCCCTCTTCAATTCATGTCTATTTTCAGTTTCCATGCCTAAATATTGCAAACATTTGGTTACTCTAAACAACAGACCACATAATGAGCGCCTACACATCACCAAAAATTAACAATCAAACAAGTTAACTCGTTGTTATTTGGGATAATACATCTTTAATTATGGCCACAAAAATTAATTAGTGTAATTATCTGAAATCTCCATTTACTTGTAATCTTCCCACCGTCAAAGGGACACTCAGCGTTTGGATGGGGTATTACGGAGGTGGCTGATTTCCCTCTTGACAAAAGATGGCAATGCAAAGGCCGCTCTATGAACCTGTAAATCACTTTGTGGGTTAACCAAAAATTCATAAGAAATAGACTCCAGTAAATTCTTTCTATATATGTTCCGATTTTGCAAAGGAGGTAACAGAATCTATTTTTATCCAGTCATTCAAGAACGTTACTATGTAAGTACTTCTGAAACATATGGATTGACCACAAATACAACCCATATACTTCTTCCATGAATAAAATACTATGTAAGTCATTGATTCTCCATAGTCTCCACAGAAACTTAGAGAAACCAAATAACAGAAATTGGGTTATCCATTTGATATCATGCTAATGTAGTTTTTAATTTCAATCTGCTCATGATAGTATACATGAACAACGCAATCTCAGCCCAAAATAAAGATCAAATCCTTTGCATTAAGAAGAGTTTTAGCTGTAATAAAAGATAGCAGCATCTGAACAAATTCTTAATTCAACAGTGATCATCAATTACTAATAAAAGTGTCTTAATTATATTTTTAATATTTATCTATAGAAATTTCAACCTATTTTAAATTGTTATCAAAATTTAAATGTTATTTTTTATTCTAAAATGATTATCCAAGTAAACCTATAAAATTTACATACTATACTTCCTCAATTAATCAGCTCATGAACATTTTTCTGGTTCAACACTGTCATTATCATTACTTGACGATGTTTATATGATGACATGCAAACAGAGTTTAGGATATAGCACTCGCTGAAATGTGAATTTACCTCTGAATTATAAAATTTGAGCTCCCTTCGATAATGAATTGCTCCCTCTAGCTTCTCAATGGGATTAATGGGATGCAGAAAATCAACAGGCGGGCCCTCGGTTGAGCATAGAACAAATCCTATGACACCACTGCATACCAAACACAGACACCATCCTTAAATATATCAAATTGTGCTGAAAAATATCCCCAACTCCCACCGTGACGGTAATGGAAAAAGTTCAAGAGGGAAGGGGGAGCCAAAAAGATGTAATAAACAAAAGCTAATCTGAGAAGTGAAAAAAAAATGTAAATACATATCCTAAGGCATTAAAAAGGAAATATAAAACACAACTTAAGGAACGGCCGCTGCATATCCTAATTCCTAAGGCAAGTGTTTGTATGGAATACCTTGGGTATGTAGGAACGGTTGTCCAAGCATAATGAACAGAACCTCTAAATATTTCTTGACATATAGAAATCATATCTTGAATAAGATGTGTATGGAGCCATAGACTCTCTGCCATGTTACAGAGGACTCCTCCAGGCTTTAAGGCTCTAGCAATTGTTGTAAAAAATGGTCTCTCCACAAGTTCTTGAGCAGGACCTGTAAAATGTGGGCAGAAACTTTAAAGTTTTTGGGTCCATTAGGAACATTTTTTTTTTAAACTATTTATTCAGAAAATAAATTTTCAAGGGAGTTAATTATATTTTTAATATATATAAAAAAATTCAATTGAAAAATGTTCAAATTTAAATGATATATCTATTTTGATTTCCTGCCTCTAAGAAATTGGTTGTTTTAATGGACATATGTCTCAGTATCTGCATGAATTTTAACTCAGCAGCATATTACAATATACACCCCTCAGATCCCTGATTCTGATAGTACAAAATGCAAAGGAAAGGCCAAAGTTCCAACAATCTGGCATGAGCGAGCATCCAAGAAAGAAAAGAAAATTGTAAGAATGACCCCAAATGAATTGTACGAAATATACAAAAGCTGAAAATCTCAGTGAATACTCACTGTTAAGGTAAATCCCAGTTCTAGAGAACCACTGAGTAAGTGTATAATGGAAACTAGGCAATGAATGGCATGTGATGGAGAAAGACACATACATAGATAAGAAAAACAAAGACAAGAATTGTAAAGCTTACTAGCTCCCTTATATTTCCCCTCCCATCATGACATAAGAACAAGAATAAATAAAAAGGACAAATGAGTACATGAGAATGCAAACATGTAGCATACTTCATTAACATACCTACAGGGTCTGAAGAATCAACAATAACTGCATCATACTTTCCTTTAGGTGCTTTCCTTAGAAATTCAACAGCTGTTGGGAGCACCCAAAAAAGAAACCATTAACTAAGATTTACATGTTTGGAAGGAAAAATGACAAGCAAAGGATTTGTTTTTCCAAATATAACTCATGAATTTTACAGGTGTGTATTTTACGAGATGAACATTCAATAATGAGATAGACCTCCTAAATTGCTCTTCTTTATGGAACTGGACACAATGGATTATACTCTGGACTAAAATTGATTTCACATAGACAGGAAATAACCAGAAGGAAATCTAGTGAGGGACCCAGGAACAGAGGATATATTGGAAGAGAGGGATTATCAGTTGCATATCTTCTGTCTTGTTGGGGTCCTAGAGATGTTATTTCAGTTATATTATTTGGTTTGAGAAGACAATGGAATGGTAGGATGCCTGATAACCATATGCAAAGATCCCACAAGAATTTATTTAAATACTATAAAAGGTTTACATACCATCACCCACATGAAGATGCACACGTGGATCATCAAAACCAATAGCCAACTCTGGAAAGAACTTCTTACTTACCTGTAACATGATTTTTTAATAAAAACATTATTTCCCAAATAAAACTGGCATAAAATAAAGGATTTTCATTTTCACAACTTACATCTATAACCATTTTATCTATCTCACAGATATCAATTAACTCCACAGAGCAGTGACGAGAAATTTCCCTAAGAACCCCACCATCACCACCACCAACAACCAGAACCTGCATCTCATGAGCATAATTAGGAAAGAACAAATATTTCCATTACCACCTAAAACAGCAAAAAGTCATGGAAAAGAGTATAGTCAATATCTTCTTGCACCTAGTAGACATAATACATAATCTTCCATTTAATAAGTAGCTGATGGTACTAGGGGTAACGAAACATAACAAAAACAAAAAAAAAAATGCACAAAAACAACCAAGAACAATCCCACCCAACAACCCGGACCACACACCATAAATCAGCAAACAGAGGACAAACAGGTAACCAGATTGATCAAGTAGAGGAAGAGACTAAACTGAACTCCAAATGATAACGTGAAAATTATGCAAAAGCCACAAATTTTAATGGATAAAAACACAACTTTCTTGACAGTTCATTCAGAAATAACAGATTTTGGTGGAGCAGAAAAAAGGAAAGTTGGGAGATTCACCACCATTTTTCATAGAAACGAAGAGTCATAACATGAAAGGACATAATACACTGAGCTATGGATAAAAAAAAAAGCCATCAATCCTAGCATAGCACTCTTCCTGCAAGTGAAGCAATGATAAAGAGAAGTATGGTAAGACATAAACAAAGTTATTCACCCTACAAACTTCAGATGCATGGAAGGATGTGTCTATGAGGATACTATTGTTCATCTCAACCGATACTGAAATATTTGCACACTAAGTAGTCAATGAGAGGGAAATTGTGAGTCTGTAGGAACCAAAAAGATTAATATTCTAAGGTAGTTTTGCAGTAATGGCGCCAATTCTCACAAAATAATGTCATTGCAAAATAAAATACTATGAGATAATCTAACCTTTATAGATCATCTAAAATGCGGATAAATATAATGCAGAAAAGGAAGTGTTAAAATATTACTTCATAAGAAATGAAGGATATTTCTGAATTCAGAAATTTACGTTATTAGGGGATTTAATGGAACAAAGGGGAAGATGGGTTATCATCTCCTGATAAGCACACTCATCTTTCTCCGTCAACTGAATAATCCCATCCAGCACAAGTACTTTTCCATATGATGCGGACTGCAAAGCAAAGAAGAGGTTTCGATAACTACGGAAGTCCAAAAAAAAAAAAAAAAAAAAAAAAAAAAAAACATATAGCAGAAGTATTCTAGTAATGAAGAAAGATTCAGTACCTCAAAAACCAATACCTCCTGGAACTCTGATCTATCCCAGAATAAAATGTTTTCAACTTTCAGTGAATGTGCTTCTCCTACAGTTTTGCATGTAATGGTATGTAACCATATGTTGCATAAAAAAGGAGATGAAAGATAAAACTTCAAAGTGAAGGAATTCATGATATCTTAATACTGATGCTAATCTAAAAACTTCAATATCCTATTATATAGGCAGAAAAGTGGCAAACATTATCCAACAATCAACAAGCACACTTGTACCTAACTACCAATGCAAATAATTTTTTGAAATACAATGCCTATCTCGATGATTAATTAGCAAGGAATATGAATCTTTTTATTCATTTCAACATAAGCCCAACTGCAGTTAAATTGCCTCCTTTTTTTTTTTTTTCTTTTATAGTTTCTTGTTTTAATAGACTCTAACAGCAAAAATATCAGCTTCATGAAAAAAAATCAAAAGAACTGTTCAGAAATGTAATATCACAGCTCCTGAATTATTTCTTAGGCATGCATGCAGAAGAAACATGTGAATATCAATACAGTAAATGGGTACTTATACATTAAGAACAAATTAGAAGTCAAATACGAGCAAAAAGCATGCAAGAATATATTCCCACGTAAAAGGCAACCATATTAGTCTACAAGCAAGCGGAGGAAAAATGCAAAGCACACCTGGCCACATGGGATTGTTAAAATACACCATCAGCTTTCCCTTTATATCTGTAACAGGTAACATTAGAGCAAGAGTTAATACAAATTATATTCTCATAGTATTAGTCTATCAATAAGTAGGGAAAAACACAAAGCAAACCTTTGTTAAATTGCGGTAGCTTTGCAGTCTGATTATCTGTAACAGGCAACAAGAGAGCAAGAGTCAATAAAGTTAACCCATTTGACTCCAATACTCGAGTAAGAAAAATAACCAAAAAGTAAAAGAAAATATAAAACATAAAAGCAAAGAAGAATATGTAATAATCACCAGAGAACCATCCAGAAATAATCGTGGAGGGGCGTTTGTCTTCTCGCTCAGGGGCAGATGCCAAAGCTTTGAGGCAACAAGAAGGGATAACAGCCTTATCTGAACCGTTGGTGCCATCATTCTTCTCATCCATAATCTTCTGGCATTCCAAACCTCTTCCTGCGACGTCCTCCATAAACTATCTTTTTCGTATTTGGATCCAGTCTCTAGTTGCCTGAATTCAAATTAAATATCATACTAAACACATTAAGAAACATTACACGTAAAAACAACCAAAAATGTAAAACAAAAATATTCCGGACAACTACTATATCTTCATCAGTTACTGAAAATTCGTTCTGATTAGGAATGAAAAAGCTTACCAACAAGGTAATTCTCTAATTTAACACTTCAGCAGTATCCCACCAATCAAGCTACCGACAAAGGAATGAAAATTATGCTTTAAATAAGTAAAGTCCAAAACACATCTAGAAATGTAACGACAAGTTCTAAGTCAAAAACAAATAAATAGATTACCAGTACTACTGACGCATAAGATCAAATAATTTTTTAACCAAAAAATAATAATAATAATAAGGCGTCATGCTGACGTAGACAAAATTGCTGTACAATCGTTAAAAACTGTCTTAGTTTTCTTTCTTTTCCCTTCTTTTTTCTTTCCCCTCTATTACCTTCAGTTGACGCTCTACTTACAATCACAATCCAAATTATATACATTCCACTCAATCAAACAAATGTCGAAAGAATCCATCTAGACACATCCTAAAATCAACTGCGTACATTTAACGCTACATGGTCAAATTCCTTTGCATGCTTAAACCAAAGACTAGGTGCTAGGGTTCAACATCCCAGTGCAAAAATTTCTCCAGAAAATCAACACACTCCATAGAAAATAGTGATATATATGTTAAGAGTATCAGAAGACCAAAAAAAAAAAAAAAAAAAACAGAGAAGAAGGAAGAAAAAAGAAAAAAAAAAAAGAGAATAAATCATACTGATGCTAATGGCGCGGCAACAGTTTCTTCTGCCGACGAATCCTTGATGACTACTAATGCAGTGGATTTTCAATATATAATGAAAAATGCGTTTACGATTTTGGTAAGACCGGGAAATGGAAAACGAATCGAAGAGAGAGAAATTGCGTCTGAAGGACTGCTGCTTCTTTTCTCTATTAGTTGTAAAGGAGAGCAGGATAAAAAAACCAGAGCTCCTTCTGGAAGATGGCGAATAAGAGAGCGAATTTAGGTATTTATAATCGGCCGAAGAAATTTTGGAAAAAATAAAGTAATTGCCTAAAATATCATCAGCACCGTAAACGTGTGTACAAAATAAAAATTTGTGGTACTGGATGCAAACAGAATCCGTAAAAGTGATTGTAGTTAGAGTATTGTTGGGCGTAAATTATTTTTTTAGTCCCACGCTTTTTTTTTTTTTTTTTTTTTTTTTTAGTCCCACGCTTTATTTTTTTTTTTTTTTTTTTTCTCTTAAAAAAAAAAAATTAAATAAACCTCCATATCTTAAAATTTGAGATTTCAAAATAAATAAATAGACCAATAAGAAAAAAATAGTCCAATATATATATTTTTTTTGAGTTGGTATCTCAGGCCTTTCGGTCCGGATTAATCCGTCCAATACTTTCTTTCTTTCTTTTTTTTTTTTTTTTTAAAAAAAATTATATATAAATGATTTATGAAACTTGAAAATGATCGTATAAAACAAATAAAAAATAAAATATAATTATTTAGAATAGAAAATAAAATTTATTTAAAATTATTTTAAATATTACTTGATTTGTATAGCAGCCTCATGAGTTCAACCTACAATTAAACTATAAAATTTAAAATTTCTAAAAAAAAAAATTAAATATTTTTTCAAAGCAAATCTTTTTTATCATAAATTTGATTTATAATCTACCATTTATACGTTAAAAAATCTACTAAAAAATTAAATCAATCAATCAATTACATTAGAGACCTTTATACTGTTTCAAATATATCAATTTTCCTTATTTTAAAACCATGCGATTCATGCCTAATTCACTGTCGGTGGGTGAAAATAAATAAATACTATGCAATGTATAATATTACTTTCAAAGTAAATTTAACACAATTATTTTAATTTATCTTGGGAACCTTTTTTTTTAAATTGTAGTTGAATTAAATTTCATTAAATCTTAATTATTATTATTTTTTCTAAAAATCAATCCTCTGCGCATCTATCCATATTGACAATTAATATATACATTTAGAATAACAATTTTATTTTTATCGAAAATTAAAATATACACTTTCAGATCATGACCATTTCAAGCCAGAAGAGACAGACAACACAATAATAGATTTTCAGTACGTAAAAGTTATGGAGAACTCCTTTTATACTGTACATGCATCAGTCCCAGTATTTTCCTTCCAACCGTCAAAATTCATCATGTGAAAATTCCGACGTTAAACTGGAAAAATTATTTCCCACGATCGAACGTTCATTTTTGTTAGGCGAGGAAAGAAATCCGAACACGCACGCACAAAATTGATTCCAAGACGATATAATCTTTTATCTCCGCAACTCAACTACAATAACGCTAATGTTATCTCGGCTGCCACGAGCGATGGCTAGTTCGGCCAACAGAGCAGCTGCAGTTGCAGCAGAGGCAGGATTATTTCCTCGTCGGGCGCCGCAGCGTCCAGACACTACAATATTATCATCATCATCAGCAGCAGCAGCTCTATAATCTGTTTCAGTATAAGATTTCTTCCCGTTCATCAACACTTGGTTATCAGTGGCGACGATGACGCCTCTTTTTATTTGACCAGAAAAACATCTCCTCACGATGTGGCACGCGACGTCGTTTGAAACCACGTCCCACAAACCGTCGCTGGCCAGGATCAAGAACTCATCCCGGCTAGTTCTTTTTGTTACTATGACTTCAGGGTCTGATATCACGTATGGCTTCAGGTAGTGATCCCCTGCCATTCCATTGAAATATAATATATCCGATCATTTTAATGAAACATAAAACCAATACATACAATATATATATATATATAGAGAGAGAGAGAGAAACCTATAGATCTCGATGTGGCAAGTACTCCCAAAACCCGTTGACCATTCCAATTTATGACTCTCCCTCCACAGTGCTCAATTCTCTCAAATTCGTCAGATCTGTCAGGCTGACCAAAAAAATAAAATGGTGTTACTCGAATAAAGAAAACTAAAATTAGAACACTAAATTTAATTACACTGATAAATAAATATCAAGAAGATATTTTGGTTAAAAATAGACAAAATACTGAAAAAATACACATGTTCAAAGTGAGTTGTCACCACTCTTAAAACTTAAATGATAAAGAAAATAATAAAAACTATATATATATATATATTAAAATAAATTTATTTATCATTTCTCACATAAAAAATATAAAGTGATAACTTTCCCCAAACTACACAATTGATTCTGCACATTCTTCGTAACTTTTGCAACTTTATCCTCTTCCCCCAATGATGGCTTTATTGAACCCATTTTTCAAGATGATAATTCCTAATGGAAATAATTATTTCCTTTAATCCAAGTTAGAATCTAGTTAGTTCTTAATTATTACCTTTGCAAGTAAGTAGTATCACTATAATTAGGAAAAATGAAGCAACGACACGACCTAGTACTCAAAAGTAAAATTCATGTCATTACAAGATGGAAGGTTCTGAGGAATCTATTTTTAATGTAATATTCTTTTAATTACCTAAAAGTTTAATGGAGGCAAATATTTTAGTCATCACCAAGGGAAAATGGGAGAAAAAAAAAAAAAAAAAAAAAAATCAGACAAATAGTGTGAAGATTTTTTTATTTTTTTATTTATTTTTTTTGATAAGCAAGAGTGTGAAGAATTAATTGCATAAAAAGAGGTAATGTCGCGTACGTTTTTTGTCGAATAAAGACTACCTTGTGATCGGTGGACAAAGGCACAGCAACTCCTCCACGTGAAAGCACAGCCCTTGAATCCCCACAATTAGCAACCACCACCTCTTCATCTCCAACCACCGCCACCACCGCCGTGGATCCCATTGTCGCCACCGCCGCACCACTTTTGTTCACCTCCTCGTCGATCTTCTCAAAGCTTTCCAGCATCACCTTGTTCCAGTTTACAGTTACCTCGCCCCGATTACTTATCTCCTCGTCTTCCTTCTCCAGTATCTCCATTAACACCTTGTGTAACCGGTCACGACAGTCATGCGCAACGCGTGACCCTCCGTGACCATCATAAACACCGAAAAAATCGTATTCCTTTGATCCTCTTCTTAAACACCCTGGCTCCACCGCTACCGCATCCTCCATTTCTCTCCTCCTTCCTATCAGAGAAATCGAACCGTGCGACCAGCACCTTATGACATCATTCCCGTTCTCTCCGGCACTAATATTGTCTTCTATGACGTCATCGGAAGTTCCCGCCGGGATAACTATTTTTGCGTTGGTTAACCCCTCATTCGAAAGAGGCGACGGAAGGGAAAAGGATATAACCGCTGAACATTCTTCATTTTCATATGATAGTTTTTTTTCCATTAATAGTAATTTACTGTTTTCCGATCTCTTTCTCTTCGAAGATCGGTCTCTTTCTGGAAAACCAGACTGTAAATTTTCCGCAGACTTATATCGGCGTAGTCCTAATCTTTTGCGCCGAAGACAACTGTGTTGCCTCCTTTTACCATTGAGTTCTATCATATCGGAGGAATCTGACAGCACAGTTCTCCGACCACCAGTCTCCGTTCCCGGAGACTTGAGTGCCAAATTCTCAATCATTACGTGAAATGAATGTGGTGCTATCTCATACTATCTGCCATCACTGACAGCAGGAAAATGCACTACTCAATCTCAACTTATATACAAAACAAAATCTGGGAAGTCTTCACCGTCCGATGAATTTCCACACCTTATGATATGCAGCCAGCTGGTGCGGAATGCGGCTGGTCTATCAAATCGAGAAATATAAAGGTGGGATACTCAAGAAAGATAGACGTGTGCGGCTGAGATTCGTGGAGGGGGGTATACGTGGGAAGACAGATCGGGAACTAACTGATGTGGTTTGGTGGGAACGTGGACCACCTATGATCTCTAGAAATGGATGCGTGGCGCCTTGTTTTGGACCCCGATGTTTAAAAGTATCTCCGGTGCTGTTTGGTGGACAAGAATGTTGACTCGCCCGAACCTAAAGTGGGGACCTTAATAAGGACACGTGTTTCTGAATCTGGCATTGTGGACGATCGCCGGATGCTACGTGTCGACAATCGAAACTGTAATTTGAAATTTGAGTTTTTTTTTTTTTGATACATTGGGAAGAAGACTTTGGGTGTCGAACCCACAAAGTGAGGGTTGAGGAGGTGGGCTCTTGCCACCACACAACCTCGACAGATTTGAGTTCTTAAATGCTCTCGGATTTTTTTTTTTTTTAATTTTTCAAATTCTCTCTAGTTGACATTTTTGTCCAATAATATATATAAATACTTTTATCATGATTTATGAATATAGAAATAATTTGATAATCAAAATTAAAAATCAAATTAAAAAAAATGTTGGCCCGGCATCTTTAGAATCTTCTAGGTCCAAATAATAACACATTTTTATTATTTTTCTTATTTATGAAAAAAAAAGTCATAAACAAAATAACATTATAATTGCAAAATAAAAAATCTTGAATAATTATTATGTCCTTTTCCTGAAAAAAGAACTTTTAATTTGAGTTATAAGCTTCAAGAGTCTTCTTGTGCTCTGCTGTGTCCAACTCTTGATATATGAATTTTCTGATATTTTTTCCAATTTAATTATAAAAAAAAATAATAAATAAATTATGTAGTTTTGACAATTAAATTATATGTTGTTATCAAGAATTATGAAAAGAATTTGCACGTGCCTTTGTCTCGACAACAAATCATTTGTAGAAACGTGTGAGGTTGTGATCTCATCAACAATATTTATTTTTTATTTTTAAAGAAAAAAGTATTATTATTATTATTATTATAATGTCACCCTAAAACTGAGTAGAAAGGTAAAATCAATCAGTATTTCAATAATTTAGGCAACAATCTGATGATGAACGTACCTACGATACGAAGAAAGGATTTGGAGGCATTTGCAAGAGTTCAGCAGCATCTTCTTGAAGCATCTCAACAACTTTATTCATGGAGGGACGTTTTTCTGGGAGCATTTGAATGCACCATAAACCTACTATGATCATGTTCTTTAAACCCTTTGTTGAATTTCTTATCTCTAGATCATTTCCATCCTTCAGCTGATCATAAAGCCATTTAGGGAAATGAACTGGGGTTTCTACTACTTGTTCAGCAACGTTTTTAATTTTGCCCACCATTTCCATCAAAAAGATCCCATAACTATAAACATCAGATTTGTAGGAGACTTCCCCTATATTCTTGTAGTAAAACTCTGGTGCCATGCCTCTGCTACTACCCACCAAAGGATCATATAACTTGACAAGGCCAAAATCAGAGATCTTTGGATTCAAATTTCCATCAAGCAAGACATTGTGTGGCTTAAAACCAATATGTGAAGTTTGAATCCCTAAATTTTGATGTAAATGATCAATGCCACGGGCAACTTCAAGACAGATCCAATGCATTTTCTGGTAGCTAAAGGAAGACAACAGAGGATCTTTTTCTTCTTCTTCTTCTTTTCCAGATCGAGATACATTGAGGTACTTCAGGAGAGAGCCATTAGGCATTAAATCGTATACTAAAAAGGCTTGTTTCTCACCTTCAAGGCAAAAACCAATGAGTTGCAGCAGACTATTATGGTGAATTTTTGCCATGGAAGCTACTAGATTTGCAAATTCTTGCACGCTAGACATGGATTTGTTGTCCATCATCTTTACAGCAATTGGGGGACCGCTCCGTAGCTTTCCTTTGAAAACCGTTCCATATCCTCCTGTCCCTAATCTTTCTTTGAAGTTACCGGTCATCTTCTTGATCTCGGAGTAACTGTAACGTATGGGGATATGGCTGAAATTCTTTTGTTCTTCGAAGATATCTCCGATGTGTTCGTATTTTGACAAATTATTGTTTCTCTTCCGCCATTTATGCACAAGTAATCCGATCAGGAAAGAAAACCCAATTAAAAATCTCACTCCCAAAATTCCACTTACACAGTTTGGCAAGAGGAATTACTAGTAAATAGTACAGTATAAACCATTAACCTTAATTTATGTAAGAAGGGAGTGATGAATGAGCCTTACCAATTGCAATGCCACCATATACTAGAATGTATGCTGCCATAAAGAAAGATAAAATGGTTGCCATAGATTAAGCTCAAAAATATGAAACAGAGCAATTCAATGGAGGAAAAAGAAATGGAGAAAATAGAAACGCTACTTACGTGCCCAGTATAACAATCGACCTGCAATAGCCAAACCAAAAAAAAAAAAAAATTCTGCAGAAATCGGATTAAACAACAAATAGAATCAGGAAAAAGGGACGATTCAAGGGAAGATAAAAGGAAATGTTACGCACAGTGGAAAGCGAGTTCTGAAAGAGGGACGTCCTCGTAGCAGATGGAATAGGGGCGGCAAACAACGGAATTGCTTTCAATAATACAATTGCCATGGCCATTACAATCAGAACACAAGGAATAAATCCAGGAAAGCTCGAACCCGTAAACAAACGCCTCATGGATGCTCGATAAAGAGGATTCAACGGACGGATACGAGCGTGCGGAACGAATCACCGTTTCGACGCCGCAGGACGCTTCCAAATCCGCTAGGGTCAGCTCGTTTCCGACCAAAATATATCTATGAATTTTTGAGGAGTTGATTGAACTGCTGTTGTTTCTGTCGCTACAGAAACTAATATCCACGTACTGAGAAGAATTCTTCACAGGATTTAGGCATTGGATGAATACCAAAGGAACGTTGTTGCTGTCAGAATATCCACGGTAAATGTCGTCTGAAATACTTTCTTCAGTCGAATTAAGGGGAAAAGAGCAGGAATTGTTATATTCTAGGGCAGAATCAACCACCCGTATACTGAATCTCTCATAATCAATTGATTGGACATAGTAATTTCGAGAATTCAAACGCAGGATAGTGCGATTGTTCTGACAGTCAAGTTCGAAGTTGGGGTTGCCGCAATTCCTGGGATCATCTTTTAACCGGAAAGGAAAAGTTATGTTATTTATATTTCCACAGGAAGAAGGAACACAAACAGAACTGATCTGACCATGGCAGCAGGTACAGGTTAGGAAAAAACCAAGTAGAAGAATTACAGAACTTGGGGAAGAGGAGCTTCTTCTTCTACTTCTACTCCTCATCTCCAAACAGGTAAGTAAGATTTCTGCAGTTTCCTCCATTCAACAGAATTCTTTTGGGTTGAATGCTGAATGATTAGGTCATTTCACAGCTCGACTGAATAATAAATAATATATCGAAGGTAAGGCGATTATAATATAAAAAACCTTAGGAGTTTGGAAGCAATCATGAATTAAGGGTTATTGACCAAATGATTTCCACTTCTGAATATTGAAGTCAACCCACAAGTTCATAGAACCGCGTTTCTTAAGCTTACCTGTCTAATTTCTTTAAGTGAACAAGAAAAATAGAAATCGGTGCAAAGTCAATGAATATTGATTGATTCTAATTTTTTTCCCAACTTTTAAGTGAACAGATGGATCTCAATACCCTAACAAGTCTTCTCCCAGAATTACAGATTACCTCCTGGAAGGTTTGGACTATGGATATTTCCCTTCTGATCTTGTACATGTACTTCGTACATCTTGGAGTTGCAGGAGCTGAACCTGCAGGAATATGGCAAGATGAGTGCTCTCCCACAAGCTGTGGTAGGGATTCAGGGATTGTTATCCGGTTCCCCTTTTGGCTAAAAGATCGTCAGCCAGATTTCTGCGGTTATCCAGGCTTTGAGCTCTCTTGCTCCAGTAACAACACTGCTATACTTGAGCTCCAACTGCCAGTAAAATCTCGAACAAATAGTCTTGTATTTCCAGTTTCAGTTAAAGTTTCAGTCCTAGACATCAATTACAAATCTCAAGTAATGAAAATCTCTGCTCTGAATGCTTCTTGTCTACCAAAGGAATTTCCTAGTATGAACTCCTCTGTCTTTTCTCCATTTGACATTGCCGAGGACTTCACTTATGCCTACACTTTATTCAATTGTTCTCCAAGCTACACTCGGAAGCCTTGGGACTGGGGAAATGAGGTTACTTGCCTTAATAGTAATGGTTATGGTGTCCTTGGTTTTTCATCTTTGTATGGGATATCAGACTTGCCTCTACCTTCTTGCACAAAGATGTACGATTTCTCAAATTTCCCACTGGAAGTGTTCAATGGATTAGATAAATATAGATCTGTTGAAACCTATGTCAACTGGTCTAGACCATCCTGTGCAATTTGTGAAGCCGAAGGAAAACTTTGTACGTTGAGGAGCAATACATCTCGTAAAGAAATCCAATGCTTTGATATCCCTAAACCTCAGCAGCCTGGAATTAGAAAAGGTGCATACTTTTCAGTGATTTGTAATTTTCGTTTGGACTGCTTGCATTAGGAAACATTTTTCAGGTCTTGCATTTACATGTTTAAACTCATGATCAGACAACCCAATTCGTGGATTTTGGTGTTTTAGACTCGATTAATGAACATTTTTTTTTTCCTGCAGGAGTTTTGAAGAATTTAATTATTATATGTAAGTCCTTTATCTACTCTACTTTTAGAAATATCATCTCTGTGAATCTGTTGTAAAGGGTTTCTGTTATGATGATCAAACGCAGGTGGAGCAGTAGGCCTATTACTCATTGGGGTGATTGTTTGTTTGGTCATCTTAAAAGTAAAGAAAGAAGATCAAAAGAGAATTGCAATGTCTTTGGAGAACTACAAAGCTTTTATCCTTGCAGTAGTTTCTTATGCTGATATTAAGAAAATCACAAACCAGTTCAAGGAGAAACTTGGTGAAGGAAGCTATGGAAGAGTGTACAAAGGAAAGCTTCCAAATGAGACTATTGTTTCTGTGAAGGTGCTTAGCAATTTCAGGGAAAATGGTGAAGAATTCATCAGAGAAATGAGAAGAATAGGGAGAATCCACCACCCGAATGTGATTCCCTTAGTTGGGTACTGTGCAGATGGAAAGAAACGAGCTTTGGTGTA
Source organism: Cynanchum wilfordii (assembly GCA_025388415.1). Classification (NCBI taxonomy): domain Eukaryota; kingdom Viridiplantae; phylum Streptophyta; class Magnoliopsida; order Gentianales; family Apocynaceae; genus Cynanchum; species Cynanchum wilfordii. The sequence goes on from JAHSUH010001079.1 coordinate 3,475,238, forward strand.
CGATGAGTTCATTCCAAATGATTCACTGCTAAAAATTGTTTCATCGGAAGATAAACTCCACTCACTTGGTTACAAGAAATGGCAAGAAATTGCGATTGGTATAGCCAAAGGGATTGATCATATTCACCAAGGATGCAGCCAACAAATTCTTCATTTAGACATCAATCCAAAGAATATTCTCCTAGATGAAAACTATAATCCCAAGATCACTGACATTGGACTAGCAAAATTGTCATCAAAGGAACAGAACGTGATATCCCTCATTGCATCACAAGGAATGACAGACTATGTTGCTCCAGAGTTGATCTCCAGTAACTTGCACAATGCCTCAGAGAAATCAGATGTCTTCAGTTTTGGAATGTTACTGTTTGATATGGTTGGTAGAAGCCATGCTGGAGCTGGAGCTGGGCAGAGCAGACAAATTTACTTTCCGGAATGGATGTACAGTCAGTTGAATATGAGTATGAGAGAAGAGGATGCATCTGTCCAAATTGATAGAGAAGGAAAGGATTACATACAGAGGAAACTAATCATTGTTGGCCTTTGGTGCACTCAATGGTATCCAGAGGATCGTCCTTCCATGAATGCTGTGATTCAAATGCTTGAAGGAGACAACTTATTACCCATCATGCCCCCCTTTCGGTGATGCAACTTAACCAAACACTAAGCCTTTCTAGTACAGCAGTGCTATAAATTATTAGTTAGCATTTACTATGTACATAAATAATTATAAATTTTCTAGATCTTTCCTCTGCAAAGTTCTTTATCATTTCCAAATTCCAATGACCTTTTTGCAATAAGTACATGATAAAAAGATGAAGAAAGGGGGAAAAAAAAAAAATGGTTCACAGCTCCGGAGGGGACGGGGAAGAGGGCTTGGGAGAATTCCGGCAAACCGGACAAGAAGCGTTCAACCGGAGCCACTCATCAATACAATCTGCATGGAAGCAATGTTGGCAGGAAGGGATGGTCCTCAGAGTTTCCTTGGGGCTATACTCAGACAAGCATATTGGACAGATGTTGTCATCGGGCTTGGGCAACCTTCGGCTCTCCCCTAAGATTGTTTTAGGGTATGATTCAATTGTAGGCCCATCTAGGCCCGAGATAATAATGGGCTGAGGAGACGCACTGGAGCTGAATTCAATCACAGGGCCAGGATTTCTCCCCCTAACAGAGGCCTTAATCCGAGTGCAAATGTAAACTCCGAGCCCGATGACAAATAGAAATGCTGGAACTCCAACTCCCACGCTAATGGAATAGCGCGCAGCTCTTGGAAGCCCTTCAATTTTTTGGTCATAAGTCAATTTCATTATATTCACAAATATTTTATTTTTTTAAATGCTATATGAAAAATAAACATTTCGAATTTTCCTGTGTAGTTGGAATTTTTATATGGTTTTGAAGTGGAACACATTAGCGTGTGGAAGATGATTTTGACTAAATCAAATAAGGGATTTTAGTGGGTGCAATTTCAAAGTCAACGGAAGCAAATAATGATTAGAGAGGGAAACAGCAGTGAGCACCACCTATAAACACCACTAGGCACGGGCCCAAAAAACACTAAATTCTTCAAAAACGTGTTAAAATTAAATAAATATCATAAAAAATTGTGATCACAGATTCTATTTATTTCCTTTCATTTTGAGAAAAATAAAATAAAATCTTAAACCAAAGATGGGAGAATCTGTCAATTCCAAATCTCAAGAAAAGATCCAAAAAAAAAAAAAAGAAAAGAAAAAGATACGAGTGAGAGGATTAAGAAGAAAAGAGAAACCAACCCACCTTTAATTACAAAATATTCCGGAGTTGACTATCTGTCATTGAAAATGAAAATGAGAACCGCGAAGGTCACATAAGTGGTGGCGGCCTAAGCCTCAAATGAACTTGGGAGGTGGCTGTGGCTCAAAAAAAAAAAAGACCTGCATGGTCCATCTTATTCTATTTTTAAGTCCAAAAATGTGGTCAATTTTTCTTAGGAATTGTATTAAATAATATATATAATTTTCCAGTGATGCTTTATCGCCTCTTGCCTAGAACAGAGAAGATATTTCTTCGATTGATCGTTTCAATGGAAGATAGAGAGATATTTAGGAATTGGTCCCTAAAATTTGAACGGTTCTTGTGCACTAGATACTCTTATATCACTCATCTAAACTACATTATTGAGGGAGGAATATAAAATGGAGCCAAATTTGTTAATATCAATGGGAGTAGGCGTTAGTTTAACTAATGGATAGCTAAAAAAAAAAAAAAAAAAACCTAGTTGACCATCTCAAATTCCTAAAACCAAGACCATAGTGACAGAGCGATTCAGTATTTTCCAGTCCAAGCAAAAGTGACCCCTATTAAATCTACCATGAAAGAATGGAGAAAGAAAGGAAATTCCAGTAATCTACCATGAAATAAACTCGGAGGGTTGATGAAACTTACCACGGCGCTCAGTCTTGCATTCAATATCAGAACTGGAATTGCTCTTGAGGCCACACCGTCCTCCCCGTGATTCACACCTCCCACACTCAGGAGCAGCCCACGTGAGGCGGATGTCTTCACTGAGATCTGAGGACCAAATCTGCTCAAAATATGGCCACTGAACAGGAACAGGTATGGCTGTTATAAAGCTGCACGAAGCTGACAGGATCCTAGCAGCACGCACGTTAGAAGTGGCAACAACTGTGTACGTAGAATCACTAAGGCAAGCTATGGGATTAAACCGGAATCGTCTGTAATCAAATGTGCAATTGAACAGTGTAAACTCCTGATAGTAAACTCCAGAAAATGGCGAACCCGATAGGTTTAAGTTGAGAAGTCTTTGCGGGAGGCAGTTATTGGGATCATTAAGCCATACATCTTGAGAGGCATAATCTATGGCTTGAACACTGAACTGTCCAGAATTTGGTAGCTGAACAGCTGTTTGGTTCAGGCCATCACAGATCAGGTCAAACCCCGGATACCCACACTGCTTTGGCTGGATGTTATCTAGCCGAAAAGGGAATCGTATCACAGGCTCATTCCGTCGACATGCAGAGCTGAAGCAGAGGTCTGCACCTGAAACAAGTACAACCCAGGAAGCCAAGATTACAAAGAAAGCAATGTTCTTGTGCATAGCCATTTGCCTGGGTTAGTTGATGTTCCTGTGGCAAAAACCTATGTCAAACACTACCTCATAGGACTTATATATCATATGTGAATGTGGTTTATGGCCTTTGGTTCCTAGGCTCTATGATTAAGACTAAATAAATATTTAATTACCATGGGATCCACAAACTGACGCAAAGGTTTTGGAGATGTTTAACTACTGGAGTTACAAGTCAACAAATTTTAAGTATTATATTATAATGTCAACAATACAAGCCAATCAACCAACTATCAAATTGCATGATCATCTTACTTTGCTCTCAAGATTCAATCAATGAGCTATTTTGATCCTGTTAATATGTTCTAACTAAAAGTTATATGATCTTATCCATTCTGTTCCCAAGTTTCAACCTAAGAGCATGGGTGATCCTAATAACATTTCCCAAGTTTCGATACTCAGATAACATCTATGTTACAGTACAATCAGATATATTAAACATAACATAATCAAAAGGCTTTCAATTGCATCCTCCAATTTTCCATCTGGAATTTTCACATAATTATCAGTTTTGCATCCCAAGAAACTTCCCACTTCATCAATTATTTTAATGAAAGAAAAAGGAAGAAACCCTTTTTCAACATTCAATCTAAAGAATAAAGATAGCCACCAGGGACTAGCTCAGCAAAGACCGGAGCTCTTATTTCTGCTCTGTCACTCAGTCCCAATGAAGGCAGTGAAATACCAACATCATAACCACTTTCCTTCCGACCCTCCACTCTTCTAACTGACTACAAGGAACCCTTAATTTCAGAACCAATTGCCCACAAACGAATGCTGCTAAAAAATTACACCAATAGAGCAACTTATACGCTTCCCTAATTATTTAACAAATCAAAGGTAGGCAGGAATATTGTCATACATTATGTAATAGATTTATCTTTCATCTATCAAAAAGCATTAAAATACTATAAGTTATGCATCGTAGTTTCACATCAGATAGTCGTTCTCAGATTACAGGTATTTTTCTTGACCAAAAAATAAAAATCTGGAAAAACAATTAATAAAGCCTCCAAAGTTGAAACTAAAATTCTGGACTAACCCGCCAGACCATAAAAGATTCAGAAATAAATTCTCACGAACAATAATCAAGAAAAAAAATCAACAAGTTCTTCTCAAAATATTACTTAAACAATGAAATGGACAATTGTCAAAAATTGCCTTTATTCTGACTATTTCAGCAAAGTTTGATATTAATATTTAAAATATGAGCAATACATATTGATTTCTGTATCTAATTCAGATTCCATTCCCTTGAGGAGTACCTAAAATCACATAGAAGAAAATTGAAGAAAGTTTCCATTCAAAATACGTTCACCTAACAAGAAAGGAGCAAGGGAAATTTTCAGAAATCAGAGCAGCGGCCGTTTCGTTCCCAATCCCCATATCTGGTGGGCTCTGGACCTCGGGGACCTCCAATTTCACCGGTACTTTCATTGACATGGATATTATCATCGCTTGCGTCACCGTCATCATCTTTAACATCATCCGACTCTAATTGACTCTGATGCTCGATCTTAAACTCTTGGATAGGAGTTTTTTGGCCCTTGATATCATCCTGCTGCTGATGCTGTTCTTGAGTTTGAAACCGAGGAGTCGAGGAGCAGATGAGTCTGCTTGCTGAGTTCAAGGAGAAATCGGTCTTCACGTATGATAATCCCATATTAGGTTTACATTGCGCTACCATGGTTGCAAAAATGCGCCCAAATTTGCTTGCCATCTTTCTTCTTCTCTAACTCTCTATGCGATTTCTTCAGACCGCCTTTTTAAAGTCTCCCTAATAGGCAGGCGGTGCGAGCTTCCGTTCAGAAATCAGCTTCTCACAAAATGACTATTTTTTTATTTAAATTTTATTTTTTTCCCTTTTTAAATAAAAAAATAAAATAAAAGAAAAATGACATTGCCATTTTATTTTTTTTTATTTTAATTTAATCTTCTGAGTAGTCACTAAAAATACAGTATGAATATTTCAGAATCGAACAACATGGGAAGCTCTTATAACATATTTCTTCTTTTTTTTTTTTTTATTTATTTATTTATAAAAGTTCAATTTGAAGACCTTGCAACTAATAAATCATTAATTATTCATTCAATCTCATGTATTTGTCTTATTATAAATGGAAAATTTTTTGATTAGTCTTATATTTGTTTGATTAGCCTTACATATTTAATTTTTACACACCATAGCATCCCTTTTTCTTTTATTTTCCCTTTGTGTGAAAAGGCTGCTTCTTTTGTATTCTTTCTACCCTGTTAATATCAAGAAATGTTCTTGTAGAAGCAGACTGTCCAGTCATATCCTGTTACTTTCATTTTGTATTTGCATTAAATTTTTTTGAATAGAGAAAGTTACAGGTGGGGAAATTCTTAAAATTTACAAAACTGGATAAGGAAAAGGCCTAAACTTTGTTTGAGAAAGAATTAAAGAATCTTGACAAGGGGTACATAAACATTGAAAAACAGAGACTACTTACATTTTCTTCACATAGCTAGCTATAGATATAATGTATATATGGTGGAGTCTGGCAACAGTTGAATGTCTTTAACACAATCCTCGTATTACTCGATAGAAAGAACTGAAAACTCTGGACCATCTTTATAAATGCCATGATCTTCAGCTATCTCACGAGGAGCAAGGAAAGGTTTTGGAGGCATACGTAGTTCAGCATCTTCTTCAAGCATCTCAACAACTTTGTTCATATCAGGTCTGTCTGTAGGCTTCATTTGTATGCACCATAAAGCAACTATAATCATTTTCTTTACCAATTTTTTCTCTTCTACACTGACATATCCCATTTCTATGTCCTTTCCCTGACTGAGTTGATCATAAGCCCAAGAAGGGAAGTAAATTTGGCTAACAGGCTCAGCAGCAAATGGATTTATGTTTTCCCTTCTGCTAGCCATTTCCATCAGCAACATTCCGTAACTGTACACATCAGCCTTGTGTGAAACTCCACCAATGTTTTTGTAGAACAGTTCCGGAGCCATGTATCCCATTGTCCCTCTTGCTGCTGGCATGGATATGATACTCTCATTAGTCGGATACAATTGAGCAAGTCCAAAATCAGATATCTTTGGTTTGAAATTCTCATCAAGAAGAATGTTGTGAGGCTTAATATCAAAATGAAGAATCCTCATATCACAACCTCGGTGCAGGTAATCGATCCCACGACCCACTTCAAGAGAAATCTCAAACATTCTTTCATAACTCAAGGAGATGAAATCTCGTCTGGGGAAAATGAACTTGTCAAGAGAACCATTAGGCATGAATTCGTAAATCAGGGCACGCTTTGATCCTTCAACGCAGAAGCCAATAAGCTGCACAATATTAACATGGTGAATCCTTCCAATAGTACCAACTTCACTGGAAAATTCTTGCTCACTTGCTATGGATTCGCTCATCATCTTTACAGCAACAAGAAGTCCACTACGAAGCTTCCCTTTGTACACAGAACCATATCCTCCTTCCCCCAATTTATCCTTGAAATTGTTAGTCATCTTCTTGATTTCAGAGTAACCATACCTGATGGGCATCAAGTTATTTTGTCCTTTTAGAAACTCCTCAATGGTTTCATCAGCTGCTAAGTGCCTTCTTCTTGATTTATACACAATTAAGATCATCAAACAGATAAATCCAATAAAAAATCTGATTGCCACCAGCCCTCCTACAAAGTTGGAAAAAATCAAGAGAGTGAGATACTACTACTGTACTAGGTCTGTTGTTTCATGATAAACATCCCAAAGTTGCCTAGTAATAAAATTGGAGAGACCGAGTTTTACCTAATGCAATACCTCCCCAAACTCCAATTAGAACTGCCATAATCACAAAAGAAAAGAAATTTCAGAGCAGATATATATATATATATATAAACAAGTCATATTGTTGTACTAAAAAAAGGGAAAAAACAGAGCAAACAAAATCAAAGCACTCACATCCCCACCACTCAAATTGACCTGCATTGTCCAAAAAAGAGCATCATAAGCGAATTATTCCAAAATCTTTGAAGAAAAAAAAATTCAGAAATATTAAAAATGATTGTACTTACAGCGGAAGCCAAGCAAAGAAATTGGGACATCTTCACGACAGTAATGACGACAAGTAACAGTGTTTCCCTCGAGGCTGCAGTAGCCATAAGTCCTTTCACACTCTGCACAAAAAACCCTATACCAGGACAGCTCAAACCCATAAGCCAAACCCTCACGGATGTTAGGCAAAGAGGTGTAATTCTTCATAGGCCCACGAGTTGAAACCCTTGTCAACCTGTCAATGCCACAAGAATCCGCCAAATCTGAAATCTTCTCGTTACCAACTACGACATAGTTATACACAGCGGATGAATTGGAAGATACGGTGCCGTTTTCCGCGTTCCTGATGCTGCAGAAAGAAATATCCACATACCGAGAAAAATTTACAGGGGCTAAACAATTGATGAATACTACAGGTACGTTGTAATCTAGAATCTGATTGTAAACTAGGCTGGGTACATCATCATATAGAATAGCAGAATTAATCGGAAGAGAACACGAATTGTTATTATCCAATCCCGGATCAACCACTCGTATTGTGAAGTTATCATAAGCGATTGCCTGAACGTAGAATCTCTTAGAATTTAAAGTCAAGATGGCGTGATTGTTCTGGCAATCGAGTTCGAAATCGGAATCTCCACAATTCTTCGGATCACCTCTCAAACGAAAAGGGTAGGTTATATTATCCAGCTTCCCGCAGGAAGAAGGAGGGCACAAGGCGTTGTTCTGGGCTCGACAGCTACAGATAAGCAAGCAAATCACAAGTAAAAATGAGAAACCCAAAATTGTTCTTGACATTTTTTCGAGAAAATAGCAATGGATAGCAAGGTAGTGGAGGAATGGCTCATGGATTCAAGAATCAAGACTCTTTATCTTTATGTAATAATATTCTATTGGGGTTGACCGATGAACAACAAAATTGACCGCAAGTGGAGATGACTGGTTGCTGCAGTGGGGTTCTCGATTTTGCAAATGGTATGGACTAAACGCGGTGGAGAAAGTGAGAAGAGAGGGAGTGGTTCTCCTGTTTTCTTCCCATATTGACTGGATCATGATGCCATTTTGCTTCGCCCTTGCCTAATTATGATAATTGACCAAATATAGTGGTCATGTTTGAAAAGTCAGCGAGACAATACTGAAGAAAAGTATTATTCATTTCTGCAATGCAGATAGGATTGGGTAAACTAATGATTTTGGACGACACGCGTTTTCTGGTACCCGACAAAAAATTTCAAGATTTGTTTTCTGATTAATTCATCTATTGCTACTCTTAGAATGTTAGCACAAAGCATTTTATCAAACCAAATCAAATAAAAAGAGATTCAATTCAAAGAAAATTTTGGGGCTTCTGTATCCGATCCGGAGATGGGATGTTACCCTTATCCCAGAATTTTGGCCTTCATATTCATAGTATGCATTATTGGAGTTGCAGAACCGGCAGCTGGTCAAGAAGATGGGTGTTTTCCGGCTAGTTGTGGAAGATCTGGGCCAACCATTCGTTTTCCTTTCCGGCTAAAAGGTCGTCATCCTGAACATTGTGGCTACCCTAGCCCTGGCTTTGAACTCTCTTGCTCCGCTACCAATACCACTGAGGTTGAGATCCAATTTCCGGTTCAAGCATCGGCCAGGAATATACTGATCCCTTTACGAGTTAAAATTCGAGTCAATAACATTAATTATGTGTCTCAGCAGATTGATTTTTCTCCCATCAATCATGATTGCCTTCCGAAACAGCTTCCTACTATTGAATTTCAACCTAATTCATCATTCCCCCCTCCGTTCAAGATGATCCAAGGTTACTCTTACGAGTACACTTTATTCAATTGCTCTTTGAATAACAACGACAACAATAGCAGAACATACATCAGATATGGAAATCCCGTTCCTTGCCTTGGCGAACAGGGCTACCAAGTTCTAGCATTCGGTTCTTTCTACAGTACCTCAGAGTTCACACTCTCATCTTGTTCGAAGTTGTATAATATCTCTAATGTTCCATCTGACCTTTTCGATGATCCTAGCATTACTCTTGAATGGTCCAAACCATCCTGTGGACAGTGTGAAGCAAAAGGACAGGAATGTCGTTTGAAGAAAAACACCATTGATGCTGAAACAGAATGCATTGACATCTCTACACAACCTCCAAAAGGTTCTACCTAGTTTCCACTTCACGTTTTATGATGATACTCATTTATTTGGATATCTTGTTTATTTAATTTCTTTATTTGCAGGTACATCGAAGAATGTAGTGATTACAGTGGTAGTAGTGGTTGTGTTAGGGGTGTTGATGGTGTTTCTTGTGTTGTACTATTTCATCAGCTTGAAGAAAAAGAAAGAACAGAAGAAGTTTGTGAACTTTCTGGAGAATTATAAAGCACTTAAACCCTCAAGGTTCAGTTATGCAGACATCAAGAAGATTACAGACCAATTTAAGGATAGATTAGGGAAAGGGGGTTATGGAACAGTATACAAAGGGAAGCTCACCGATGATATTTTTCTTGCAGTCAAGGTTCTTAACCAGTCCAAAGGTAATGGTGAAGATTTCATTAATGAGGTATCAACCATAGGTAGAATCCACCACATAAACGTGGTCAGATTGGTGGGATATTGTGCAGATGGATGCAGAAGAGCTCTTGTTTATGAGTTCCTACCACACGATTCTCTTGATAAGATCATACGGTCAAGAAAGCAGAGCAGCTCTCTTGGTTGGGAGAAGCTCCAACAAATTGCAATTGGGATAGCCAAAGGGCTTGATTATCTTCATCAGGGATGTAACAAGAGGATCCTCCATTTTGACATCAAACCACAAAACATCCTGTTGGATCAGAATTTCAACCCCAGGGTTGCTGATTTTGGGCTGGCGAAATTGTGTTCCAGAGAACAAAGTGTGGTGGCCATGACTGCTGCGCGAGGTACAATAGGATATATTGCACCAGAGGTATTCTCTAGGAACTTTGGTTCTGTTTCTTACAAATCAGATGTCTATAGCTACGGGATGTTGCTACTTGACATAGTTGGAGGAAGGAAGAGATTCAATTCAAAAGCAGAGGAAAACAGCAGCAGCAGTGAAATCTACTATCCAGAATGGATGTACAACCAATTGGAAAAAGGAGAAGAGATGGCAAACCAAATTGATATTAAGGGAGAAGAAGACAACAAAATCTTCAAGAAAATAGCAATTGTCGGACTTTGGTGCATTCAGTGGTATCCCTCTGATCGCCCTTCCATGAAAGTTGTGATTCAAATGCTTGAAGGAGAAAACTTACCCACCATGCCCCCTAACCCTTTTGGTGCTGCAGCTTCGCCAAACACTAACACTGAAGAAAGTGGAAGCCTTTCTAGTAGCGAAATCAACAGCATAGAGAGAAATTAATTAGCAATTTACTTTGTCCAATTATCTTTACTCTGCAAACTTCTGTATCATTTCCAGATTTCAATGATGCAAAACCACATCTGTAGGTTGAAACTGGTCAACAAAATAGCCTATGGACAATCTCATTTCAATATGACAAGATTTGCACATATATTAAATCTACTTGCAGAAAATAAAAGGTAAAATATTTAACTGTACATTATTTGTTAGTTGTTGTTGCCATACAACAGCAAACAAATACAGAGGAGATAGAAAAATGAATAACCGAAGACCTTTCAGTGTCCTAAAGAGTTATTTTTTTTCCCTGCCTGCAAACGTTCTGTGAACACTTCTTCAAAAGCCTTTTTATTTCCACCCAAAATTGGTCCGCTGCGCTGGTAACACCGCTGTTTGCTGCTTTTCTAAGACTGCTTGTAATAATTACTGCAACTAACATTTTGTATGTTGCCATTACTGTCTGTTTATTGCTGCTATCTTAGTCCCCGCATGTAATTCTTCTTCTTCCTCCTCACTTACCACTTTGACGTCTGTCTCGTCTCTCATCAGATACTTGTCAACCTGTGCAGCAGCTTGCCTGCCTTCAGATATAGCCCACACCACTAAGGATTGGCCTCGTCGGCAATCACCAGCTGCAAATACTCCTTCTACGCTCGTTGAAAACCGACCATATTCTGCTTTAAAGTTCGACCTGTTGTCCACTTCCAAATCCAGTTTTTCTGCTATAGTCTGAAAGGGAACAAATAAAAGAATAAACTGAAATGAGAAATCAAATTGACAATATCACACCACTCTAATTCTTTCTATGCATTTACTAATTAAATAAGAAGCAGAGTTATCAGGAAGTTCAGATAACTAACCGATTCTGGACCAAGGAAACCCATGGCTAACAAAACTAAATCAGCCTCAATCATCTCCTCAGATCCTTCTACTTCCTTAAACTGGAACCTCCCACTGGTATCCTTCTCCCACTTCACCCTTATTACTTCAAGACCTTTAACAACCCCATTTTCATCCCCAACAAATCGCTTAGTCAACACCTCATATGTCCTTGGGTCTTTCCCGAACTTGCTACCAGCCTCATGGTGCCCATAGTCTACTCTGAATACGCGGGGCCACTGGATTGCCAAAAACCAAATCAGCAAAATCATATTGCAGAACATAACTGATTTAACAAAAATCAGACAAAATGAAGTAAAGGAAAAACAATAAAAGGAGGAAGAGAAATGTAAACGCAACTACACCAAAATTTTTTAGAAATAGTATACACCTAATGAGTGAAAGTCAGCAAGTAGGTAACCACTTATATTGGCAGTGGGGCAACAGGGTGAATACTTTAATACAATATCGGTAACTGCAAAAGAAACAAAAAAGTTGGCAGCACCTGTGGCCAAGGGTTGCCTGGAGCCCTGGTCAGTGGTGGCTGAGGCAGCAGCTCTAAATTAACAACGCCACTGCAACCATGTCTGATAGATGTACCTATACAATCAGTACCAGTGTCACCTCCACCAATAACCACTACCTTCTTCCCTTTAGCCGATATGAAATTCCCATCCTGAAGATTACTGTCCAACAAGCTCTTTGTATTCGCATGAAGAAATTCCATGGCAAAATGAACACCAGAGAGCTCACGTCCAGGAACATTAAGGTCTCTGCAAAATTGTGAGTGAATTTGAGTTTTTTTTTTCTTTTTTTCAAGAAGACGTAAAAGATATTTTTCTCAGATATCTCAGCAAAAATAGTAGTATATTCGGTCACCTTGGCTTTGTCGCACCCACAGCCAAAACAATGGAATTGTGCTCCTGGTGAAGTCGGTCCAGGGAATACATGGGATCATTTCCTACATTGGCATTAACCACAAAGTTCACGCCTTCCTTCTCCATAAGGTCAACCCTTCTTTGAACAACATCAATTTTGTCAGCCTTCATGTTAGGTACTCCATACATCATAAGACCACCTATTCGATCAGAACGCTCAAACACTGTAACAGAATGGCCCATCTTATTCAACTGGTCAGCAGCAGCCAAGCCAGCAGGTCCACTACCAACGACAGCTACTTTTTTTCTGTAACACAGGATGATTAGTATCTCTTTTGCAAACTAAAAACCATGCACAAGAGATAGTAAGATAATGAGAAATATGACGAAAAATGTCCATGTAATATGTCAAGGGAAACGAGCAACCACAAGTGCAATAGTGCATACCCAGTTCTCTGGGGAGGAGGTCTTGGCACCATCCATCCTTCCTCAAAGGCCTTATCTATGATAGCACACTCAATGCTTTTAATTGAAACGGGATTCTCAATAATTCCCAGGACACAGGACCCTTCACAAGGTGCAGGACATACTCTGCCAGTGAACTCAGGGAAGTTGTTAGTCTCAAGAAGCCTATCTAATGCTTCACGCCATCTGTTCTGATACACTAGCTCATTGAATTCGGGTATCTTATTTCCAAGAGGGCATCCAGAATTCTCCTAAATGTTCCAACAATAGATAGATGAGAAAAACTATTCAGTTCACAGCAAGCAATTTTCAAGAAATATCATCTTTAAGTAGGAATCAAAATCTACCTGATGGCAAAATGGGGTTCCGCAGTCCATACATCGAGCAGACTGTGTCTTAAGAAGTGGTCCAGGCTTTCCTTCTACCATTACTTCTTTCCAATCATTGATTCGAGAATTGGGATCTCTATATGAAATGCTCTCACGCTCATATGCTACAAAACCACGATGCTTTACAGCATCAGCTACCTTGGTTGGTCTCTTGTTGGGTGTGGATTCTTCAACCTGCTAATTTTCAATAGGTCAGTGAAAAGCCTCTGAAACAAACTACTTTTCTTTATTGAAGTCATAAAAAAATCAAATATTCCTAGAAGAATGTAAAATAGATCCACATAAGACTATCAAACCTCTTTGCGCCAATTGAAGATTTTTTTGATTTATCAGAATATATTATATTGCAAAACCAGGAAAAATTAAGTTCTGAAAGTGAGGAATTCTCTGCAATATACATCACGGGAAATGTACAAATTCTATCCTGCTATATTGACACAGTAAGGTAAAACTTTCTCCATTTATGTTATATCCTAAATAATGATTCATAATTAGTCAGAGAAATTAAAAAAAAATCCCACTTCTTATCTGGATCCAAAAGTAGGTATCTTCAATCCTTAAGTGAGGAGTATCATACAAAGGTTTTTACCTGATTTTGTTCAATGTCCGAGGATGAAGCTGACAACTTCTTGAGCTCTTCAAAAGCATCTTTCTCCATTAGCTCAGCCTCTTCTTGCTCCTCAACTTCTTTCGCAGCTCTTTCAGCAGTCAATTTAGCATTCTCTTTCTCTTTCATGTTTGCAAGAACTCGCTTGTAGTCCCTAGGGAATACCTTAACAAATTTGGGCAAGAGATTATCGAAGTCTGCAAGAACGTCTTTTGCCAGTTGACTGTTAGTGTGACGCTGATGTTGTTGTATCATCATCCTGACAGTCAAAATATCGTCTTCATCCTCAACTCTATCAAGATCCACAAGCTCAGTGTTGCAACGGGATTGGAACGTAGAATCCACATCAAGAACATACGCAACACCACCACTCATGCCTGCAGCAAAGTTCCTTCCAGTTTTACCCAGCACAACAACACTTCCACCAGTCATGTATTCACAACCATGATCACCAACTCCTTCTACAACTGCTTTGGTTCCTGAGTTGCGAACACAGAACCTTTCTGCAGCCATTCCATTGAAGTAAGCTTCCCCAGAAGTTGCCCCGTAGAGAGCCACATTCCCTATTACAATGTTGTCCTTCGGGTCAAACTTGCTTCCTTTAGGAGGATAAACAATGATCTTCCCACCGGATAATCCCTTCCCAACATAGTCATTGCTATCACCCTCAAGCTCAAGTGTAATGCCTGGGCAAACAAAAGCTCCAAAACTCTGGCCTGCACTACCATCAAATTTGATATGGATAGTATCAGCCGGAAGTCCAACAATGCCATGGCGCTTTGTTACCTCATGGCTAAGCATAGTTCCTACTGCCCGATTTACATTGCAAATTGTTGTTTCAGCATATACAGGAATACTTTTCTCCAAAGCAGAATTAGACAACTTTATCAATTTATTATCCAATGCCAAGTCCAAACCATGATCCTGTTTCTGTATGCAATACTGAGCAGCATCTGGCCTGATATCAGCAGCAGGTCGAAGCAAAAGTGAAAGATCAATGTTTTTTAACTTCTCATTGTTCCTAACTAGATCTTCATCTAGTTCAAGCATATCTGAGCGACCAACCATTTCTTTAAGTGATCGAAAACCCAGCTGAGACATGATTTCTCGTACCTCCTCTGCTAACATAAAGAAAAAGTTTATTACATGTTCTGGTTCCCCAGCAAACTTTTCTCTTAGAACTGGATCCTGAGTAGCAATACCCACTGGACAAGTGTTTTTGTGGCACTTTCGCATCATAATGCATCCAAGAGTTATGAGGGGAGCAGTACTGAAACCAAACTCCTCAGCGCCAAGCAGGGCAGCAATGGCCACATCCCTTCCAGTTTTCAGCTGGCCATCCGTCTGAAGAACAGTTCGTCCACGTAGATCATTAGCAACTAAGGTTTGATGAGTCTCTGCAAGACCAAGTTCCCATGGGAGTCCGGCACTCTTTATGCCAGTCCATCTCGAGGCTCCAGTACCTCCATCATGACCCGAGATCAAGACATGATCAGCATGACCCTTGACCACACCACTAGCAATTACCCCGACACCAGCTTCAGAAACTAACTTAACACTTATGCGGGCCCCTGGATTTGCATTCTGTAGAAAGCAGGAAATGTTTGCAATCATATCTCTAATTCGACTACTAAAAGGTATCATATTTTTCTCAATCAATTAAAAGGGCGACAAATTCTATGCTGAGAAATTCATTAAACAATATATATATATATATATATATATATATATATATATATATATATATGATCTAGAAAGTGAAAATTAGGAGATCAGCAAATAAATCAGCAGGATATTAATTACCTTCAAATCATGAATTAGTTGTGCAAGATCTTCAATTGAATAGATATCATGATGAGGAGGAGGACTAATTAGCCCCACGCCAGCAGTGGAATTCCTCGTAACAGCAATATCACCAACCACCTTGTGGCCAGGTAGTTCACCACCTTCACCAGGTTTTGCTCCCTAAAGCAATAAAATTAAAATTGAAAAAATGTGATCAATCCTCACACAGATGAAACATACTTAAATTACTCATATTTCAATAAAGACATGCATTTATCAGTTAAAGATGCAAAGAATCCACAAAGGAGAGGATTAGTTTCATCCAGCATCAGTTCTTATGAATAGAATTCATAAACAGGAGAAGGCAACCATTAATATAGAGGCCAATGGGTAGAGACAAAAAGTAGACATGGATAAGGGTTTTCAAAAGAAACCACAAAACAAAGTATGTATACCTGAGCCATTTTTATTTGCAACTCATCAGCATTAGTGAGGTAATAACTTGACACACCAAACCTCCCACTTGCAACCTGCTTAATTGCGCTCCTCTTTGGATTCATAGAACCATCTGGAAGGGGTTCCATTCGAGAAGGTTGCTCACCACCCTCACCTGTCCACGAAGAATCAAGGTAAATAGAAGAGAATACAATTAATATATTTGTGTGAACATACATTCATAAGATACATGCTAAGTCCATTCACATTACCAGTATTTGACTTCCCTCCAAGTTTATTCATAGCAATAGCAAGAGTTGTGTGTGCCTCTAGTGATATTGAACCATAACTCATTGCTCCAGTACAGAATCGTTTTACAATCTCACTAGCTGGTTCAACTTCATCCAACGGAACCTTTAGTTCACCATCCTTGAATTTTAAAAGTCCCCTCAAATTGCAACCTTTGTTTAATTCTTGAATAAGTTTGGAATATTCCTTATAGGCACCCACACTGTTGGATCGGGCAGCCTCCTGAAGTTTTGCAATTGCAAGGGGATCATTCAGGTGAACCTCACCTCCTTTTCTCCAGTGATAATTACCAGGATTTGGAAGTGCTACAGCTTCTGCACCACCAGCAGGTAACATTCTAGATGGAAATGCCAAGCTATGCAATAGAAGTGCATCATGTGCAAGTGCTTCAAAAGTGGCACCTTCAACTCTGCTAGGAGTTCCTTTGAAACACCTCTCCATAACCTCAGATGAAAGGCCTACAGCCTCAAATATCTGGGCGCCCTTATAAGATGCTAAAGTTGAAATCCCCATTTTTGCAAGAACTTTCATCATACCATAGTTGCTTGCTTTGAAGTACTTCTTCACAAGTTCATCTTTTGAGTGAAACTCACCAGTTGCCTTTGGCGGAATTTTTCCATCCACCTGCAATCTCCAAATGGCCTCTATTGCCAAATAGGGAGAGATAGCATCAGCACCAAATCCGACTAGTGTACAGAAGTGGTGAACTTCACGAGGCTCAGCGGATTCAATAATCAGTGCAACTCGGGTTCGTTCAAGGTTTTTAACTAGATGATGATGCACAGCACCAACAGCCAATAAAGAGCTCACAGCAACACGCTTTTGGGAGAAGGCTGCATTTATTAAACAATAAAAACATAAGATTGATTGATGTAATCTTCAGTGTGAAGAAGGCCACATAACCAATTAGAGAAAGGAATGAAAAAGGTTCCGTGTTTTGGGGTCGGAGGAGAAATGGAAGAGAGGTGGTACCTCTATCAGAAAGTACAAGAGTTGTATAACCCTCCTTAATTGCCTCGTGGGCTTCAGAGCATAATTTATCCAGGGTCTCCTCCAAACCCTTCTTGCCACGCTCCTTGGAATATGTAATATCTAAAACTTTGCTCCGCCAGCCTCGGTAGTTCATTTTCTTAATTGCTCCCATTTCTTCAATGGAGAGGAGAGGCCCTTTAAGGGACAGGCGGTGACATTGTCCTTCTGTTGTCTCCGTAAGGTCACCTTCAGGGCCAACCATGCATTCCATGGAAGTAACAATCTTCTCCCGAATCGGATCAATTGGAGGGTTTGTGACTTGAGCAAACATCTGCTTGAAATATTCAAATGTAAGTTTCTCCCTATTAGACATCACTGCCAACGGAGCGTCATTTCCCATTGAACCAAGGGCCTCAACTCCATTTTTCGCCATAGGTAATAGCAGCATTTCCAAGGCTTCAACGGTATATCTGCATAAAGCAAAATTAAATCCAGCTGACATGGAAATGAAACTAAACATTAGCACTAGCTCAACAAGGATACAAACCCAAAGGCCTTTAGTGGAGCTAATAAGCCATGAATTCCCTTATTTTCCATGTCATCATCATCCTTCGAAGCCTAGGAAAAAATAAAGTATATAAAACTTTAGTCAGAAAAAAGAATCATGAAGGATATTGGAGGAAGAAACATTAAATATCATACTCACAGGCACCACTCCTGCAATAGGTGGGGGGACCCTGTCAGAATCTTGAACAGATTCAATAACATCTTTCAGTTCTATCTTTTGCCGCTTGAGCCACTCTCCGTAAGGCCTTGCAAGGGAGTACTGTTGCTTCAAGGCGTCATCATCCACCACAACATGGTTCTCAAAATCTACCAGAAGCATCATGCCAGGATTAAGTCTTCCTTTTCTACTGACATCTTCAGGTGGGATGTCAACCACCCCAACTTCACTGGCCATAATAACACGCCCACTGTGTGTAATGTAGAAACGGCCTGGCCGCAGTCCATTTCGATCCAATGTAGCCCCAAGATAGCGTCCATCAGTAACTGCATGTAAATTTCACGTAAGCACCACGAGCAACAGTGAACGTCTAAATTAAATCTCTCAACAACACATACATGATATCAGAGCAGGACCATCCCATGGTTCCATTAGTGCTGAGAAGTATTCATATAAGGCTTTGCGATCAGGATCCATATTCTTGTCATTTTGCCAGGCCTCAGGAATCATCATCATTATAGCTTCAGGAATACTTCGACCAGCTCGAACTAAAAGCTCAAGTACACCATCGAAAGCTCCTGTTTCATGCACAGATAAGAATTACCTACACAATATCCGAAAGAGGAAACTGCAAAGCCATTACGAGGAAAACTTTATATTTATGGAATAAGATGTTCATGTAGGGCACAAAACCAATGGTTTAGTCAAATATTTTGAGAATTCAGATGGGATCAAAGTTGGTTTTAATTAGTAGGGGAGGGAACCTGAATCAGATGAACTAGCATCAACAATAGGTAGAAGTTTCTTCATCTCACTCTTTGACAGGCCCAATGCTTTGCATTTTAGAAGACCTTCACGGGCTTTCATCCTGGAAATAGGTAGAAGGCAATAGGTGCTTAGTTTCATCAGGGAAATACAAAGAATTAGTTAAAGCCATTTTGCTTCCTACTACCTGATATAATGATCATTTTTTATTTACGTGGAGAAATATCAGAAGTATCCAGCATAGAGCTAGTAAAGACTAACCAGTTTACATTGCCTCTTAGTGTGTTAATTTCCCCATTGTGACCCAAGATACGCATTGGCTGAGCACGATCCCAGCTGGGAAAAGTATTTGTAGAAAATCGAGAATGAATCTGAAGAATAAGTAAGATGGACAATTTCATCAGCAAGTCAAATAAGAAAATAAATGAAGGTGGTGATTCTGTAGATAAAGTGCAGACAGACTATGTTCAGGGCGAATTGCGACACTAGTGTACACAGATCCAGCGAAAGCCCTAAACTACCTTGAGAGCAAACACAATTTCCTTGGCGTCATTAAGATGTGCATTTCATTGTTTAAGATCGATCACAGGCAGGTAGCCATTGAGTTTTGCAAACATGATTTACTTCATAATTAGGTTCCTTACCAACTCACCCAAAGAATCCAATCTCGCATCCAAATTCATATAGTGATCAAGGGTGTGGAAGAACTTAAGAGATCATTCATACTTCAATGCCTCAGAAGTCATTCCTCAACCTTGCATCTCTTCTGTTAACTGGTGGGTCCCATGCTGTTGGTTGTGAAGTATGGAGTCAGCAGACTAAGTAAAAGTGAATAGAAAAAATATTTACCAGGGCCATGTAGCTCGTAAACCTTTCATTGCCAAGATCTGCAAAGTAATATTCTTTCAGCTGATCCGGCTTCAGCTGACCTTTGTAGACTACCGTCCTACAGTATTATTAACAAAAAAATTTAATGAAATTCAGAGATGGAACAACAAATTGCAAGAGCATTGTCAGTTACAGTACAACTGACCTAGATGAAAGAGAACATATGTAGAAATCCTTTACTGCACCATGTTGGAGATTTAGTGCAGCTCGAATAGCTACCATTGAGACCCTCCTTAATATGTACATCTGGACGGGACAAACAATAGAGATGACAACACTTAGGAATATCTAGTTGTTTATAAAGCAACTATATAAGCATATTCCAGTACCAGAGACGGGTTAACTACCTGCTGTTCAAAATCAGCTTTTGACCTAGGAGTTGGTGTAAGAAAAACCTGCTCAATTACAGGTTCTGTCTGCAAAGCAGACTGGCCCAATCCTGAGTTATCAGTTGGAACAGGACGCCACCCCAGAACGGTATGCCCAAGTGATTCAGCCACCTAAGAATATTGATCAACCATTTTCCAGACAAGCCAAAAAATTAAAATTAATAATAAAATGTAAAAATCAAAACTCAAATAGTAACAAGAGAACTCTTCACAATTTCATTTCTCTCAATGGAAAATTTTCAGATACGATCAAAATGAACATCTTGCAGCACTACCTTTGTAAATACAATCTTGCTCTGTTCCCTTCGGCTTTCAGAGGTAGGAAGGAAAAACATGCCCACAGCATATTCTCCAAGTGGCGGTAGCTCAAAACCCACTTCCTTAGCAGCCTGAGAGCACATCACAAGACTTTTGTCCATCATGATAAAACAGACATATGATATAACTTTCAAATCAGATAAAACAGACACATAAGATAATCAATCGTGGCTACAATTTTCTTCCTCAAACATCTGTATATGAAGAAAAACGATCAAATTTATTCTTTACTTTAGTAATCAAGCTTAGCGTTAAAATCCCCACAACCCAGTAACTTCGATAAAGATGTAACGGAAAACTGGAACAGCCGGTGAAAAGGATAAATAAATAAATAAATAAGAATAATTACATCAGACAAAGTTCTTTATTAAAACGGACCTCCTTGTAGAAATCATGCGGAAGAGCCACAAGAATGCCTGCTCCATCACCAGTATTAGTCTCACAACCGCAAGCACCTCTGTGCGACATCCGAACCAACATTTCTATGGCATCGGTGACCTAAACACAAAAGAGAAGACCCCCATAAGCGTCTTGGATATGTAAATCTCATATTCATTTAGTTATATTAATAATTTATAGGTGACTATACAGTTTTGCGGCTGCTTTCGCCGGAGAGCTCTGCTACAAAGCCGACTCCACAGGAGTCCTTATCAAAGGAAGGATCGTAGAGACCAAGAGGCTTCTCCGGGATCTGGGACAATGCAGATTGCACCTGGACTACCCTGAGCTTTGGAGTTTGACCTGGCCCATCGGTTTGCCAAAGGTGTAACTTTTCCGAGGCTAAAACTCTCGGCAACCTCGAGCCAAAAAAATTAGAACTCAAAACTCCGCATCTACTCCTCCTCTTCGATGCTTTATCTCCACCGACTCTGTTGAACCGAGCAACATTCAACTGATGATTAACAAATGGTTTCGTCACCGAAGGCAATCCAACAAAACCTTTGTTTTTCGGTTGAATTAGAAACGAAGAAGAAGAACCCGGTGCTACCGACATTTGGGTTTTCCTCAATCGATCAGATTTTCCTTCTTAGTATAAGCGTTTTGAATTTTAAGAATAATCTCTGATTCAATTCAATAAGAACAGATATGTATATATATATATATATATAAAACAGATCGGGAAAATGTTCAACTGAATCAAAGACTTCGAGGAGAAAAGACGGCCAATTATATCCTGTCTGCAGTTATGAAATTTACAGGATCAAGAAATCCAAATCTGGATGTACAAGAAATTTCAGGTTTTACTTTGTAGATGGGTATATTTAGGGAGATTGAATTAGAAAAACAACTCTAAAAAGTAAAAACACGGGAAAACTTAGAAACAACCAAACAAAATTCACAATCTGAGAATCCGAGAAAGGATTCTAAATCCTCCAACTATGGGAGGAGGAGGAGGCGGCGGCGACGGCGGCGGGGGCAGGGCAGGGCAGAGAGGCGGCAAAGAAACTAAAAAATTATCGACCAGCGAAGCTCAAAGCTGTGCTATGCGAGTTTGTCTCGAGCACGAGTAGTGGGGGAATGTGAGTGGATTTATAGAGGAGTGTGTGAGACATAAATCTCACAAATAACAAAGGTAGTTTTAAATTTTCTATCCCCGCCCCACAGTGGACCCCATGTGAGGGTGGGATTTCATCGTAGGTTGGTCCCACAATCCAGTTCTAATTTTTTTTTTTTTTTTTAAAAATAGCGACGTGACAGCTAGAAATTTTTCGTTTAGGTAGCCACGTGTATTGGTGGACTATGCGGCACGCGACAACCGCTCATGGTGGGGTCTCCCTCTATCTATCGATATAATATGCTTTTAAATCCCATTTTACCCTTCGCCGCCTCACCCTTCACCCGGTAAAAGTGAAATAGATTTTTTTTTTTTTTATCGGCTAAATAAAATAAAATGATAAATTTGTGGGTTAGGTGAGAACGGAAAGTTGACCTGAGGGGAATAGACGTTTATGTGACGACAGGAGTGACGAAATAACGTTGTAGTTGTAGCTAAATTAGTAGTAGTATTTGTACTATGCGGGGACGCGGCCAACAGATTACGGTATCAAACTGCCGGCACCCCTATGCGGCCAACTGTAACCGATGCACATCATAATTCCTGAAACTCCCTCCTCCTCGATTTTATTTATTTATTTTTAAAAAAATATGATAATTTTATTTACCTAATATAAGACAATCAATCCACCAATTCAATTAAAAGTAATCTCCTATTTGTTTAACCATAAAAAATTATTTTTATACAACATTATATATCATTGTAAGACTAAATATCATATCAAAATATTAGAATACGTTAATAAAAAAAAAAAAAAAAAAAAAAAAAAGTCCCTTTCATGGAGAAGGGGATATGTTGCTGCAAGTTAAGATAAGGGGGAGACATTTCTTGTTGTTATCAGTGGGCTGATGTGAGGTACTGTGGTCTCGGTTTCCACCCAATACCGATAGTAAAAGTCGCCGGTAGTAGTAGTAATACTTTCTCGGGTCTTGACAATTTCCTGCCCTGCTCCCTATTCCACAACCGGCATGTTCCTCCATTGAAAACTAGGACAATTTTCCCTTTTTCTTTTTCTTTTTTTTTCTCCCTTTTTAATTTATAAGTACCAAAATTAAGTAATTTAATAAAAAAAATAATTATTAAATATTTTAATAAAAATAATAATAACGTCAACTAAAATACAATTTTTTTTATTATTATTTTTCTTAAAATTTAACTAGAATTTACCACCATTTCACAAGTGCAGGTTTCTCAGAAAATTCGTCCACGTTTTCTACGTGTTACTATATTGAATCACAAGAGTAAAAGAATCCATAAACTCTGCCATTTTTACCTACCTTTTAAGAATCAGAATCAATCAGGCATCAACAACTAACGTCAAAATCTCAACCACCGCAGAGGGGCGAGGTGGCGGCCACTGCCAATAATGGCACTAGTAGTAATAAAGAAACAAATTATAAAAAAATAAAAAATCGCCGCCGTGAAAAAACATTAATTTTTTTTTTTTGGTAAGTGAAAAATACATTAACTTAAAATACCACAAGAAATACCACATGTATCGAAAAATAAAATAAAAATACCACAAGAAATAATAATAGTGACGATTTTTTTTTTTTTTTAAAAAAAAAGACCAAAAAGTGTTCTCTGCTCTCTCTTATTATTATTTATTATTTATTTTTTAAAGAAAAAGGGACAGAAGAATCTAAAGAAATCTCAAAAAAGGGTGGTTGAGCCCCATAACGTCCAACCGTTTAAAAAGATTAGTTGAAGGTATGGATCTCTCTCTCCTCGTGTCGGAAAAGAACTGTTACGCCGTTACGACAAATCCCTCCATTATTTCTATGCTCTTTTATTTATTTATTTATTTTTCTTTTCCCTTCTCTTTCAATTATTTTAAATATATTTTGAAATATTTATTGTGATACTCTTTTTTTTTTTTATAATTATTGTGATACTTATATTACATCAAAATAATAAAATAATATATATAAGAATGAGTTTATATACTTATAGTCAATCTCGGGATATCACACCAAGTAGTTGTGACAATTGGTATCAACGCAGGTAACCAGCTCGAACTATGTAGTGGGAGCCACAACCTCTTGACAAGCCAGGAAGTAAGGAATAAACTCCTAGACCAATGACCAGGAAAGATTCGAACTCTCAACCAGGTTGAAGAAAAGACTCTAGACCATTAGACCATGAGATAAACTTCACATCGAGAACAATATAATAAGAATAATATCAAAAGTAGTGTAAATATTAATTAACAATTTAAATGTAGAAGGAGATTTCAAGGGAAGAATTTATCAAGAATTACTAATTCTAATGTAGTCTTTAATGGAATTTTGAGAAGTAAGTTGGATCATCTTTTTTCATGAATAAAGAAGAATCCTATGGCTTTTTTATAGTGCTTGAATTTCCGTACTCATTCCTAATTCTTGGTTTTAATGGAAAGTAGAAGAATTGCAGACGCGTCTTAAATGCTAATCCCATAGATTCTGCACTTTGCATATCTTTTTCAAAATTAACAAGTTTTATCTCTCAATATATGTATATGAAAAAGGAGAAATGCTTTTTTTAATTACCTAATTTCCAAAAGCCTTCATAAGAAAATGACAGAAAGGAATATATGCATTCGTTCACCAACCCCCTTTTTTTCCATCTCATTATTTCTCGTACCTATCAAGTTTTTATTCATCAACTAAATTTAAATTAATCATATATATATATATATATATATATATATATATTTTTTATATATATAAGAGGGAGGGGGATTTGGGTGTCGAACCCACAAAGTGGGGGTTGGGGAGGTGGGCTCTTTCACCACGCACCACGACAATATATATATATATATATATATATATATATATATATATATATATATATATTGCGATTTTATTTATTTTAGTGTCTTATAAGTTGGATTGAGGTCTTATGCAAAGGGTATTCTAGATATGTCATAAACTATAGAAAGTACTTTTAAGCCAAATTCACATATAAACTAATATTCGTTTGAAATTTTAAACAGTTACATACATGAGTAGGGGTTTGAACCAACCTCACTATGTTGTATTTTTATGTTTGAAAATTTCTGTTATAGATTTTTTTTTCGTATTACTCAATTATCAAATTTAAACTAATTAAATAGTGATTAAAAAGAAAAGAAAAAAAAAAAAAGTCAGACTGATGAAAATGAAGTTTAACCTAACTCATTATAAATAAGATAAAATATTAATAAAGAAGTTATATTTTGATTTGTTTAATTTCTAATTAAAAAAAAAAAAAAGACTACTAAGAGTAAAAAATATTGGTTAAATCGTTTGTTTATTTTATTTAAATGAGATTCTTCATTTTGAAAAAAAAAAGTAATTACAAGAAAAAAAAAAACTAGGCAAATTTTAATTAGAGTTAAAGATAATCAATTCTTAAAATTATTTATTTTGGATACAAGACACTCAATATTGCACTTAATCTAAAGAGAGGTTCACCATTTTTATAAGAAAAGTCTTCTTCTCCATTTCCTTTCTAATTCAATGTGGGACTTGGAAAAAGAGTAAATTCAACAAATAGTAGTATCTAAATTGTTCTTTACTTATTTAGATAAGATTTTGTGTATAATGATAAATTTGTCATCAGACTACTTTTCTTTTTTTTTTTTTTTTTTTTTTAAATCGTGTATTTGATGATTTATTGATTTTACCTATTCATCATGTGATTGGCTCTCCCCTTTTTGAACCTAATGCAGAGCATACAACATATTTTAAAATATAGAAAGTTTCATTATTATTAAAAAAAAAAAAAATCAAAAGAAAAGTATTCTTAAATTGAGAATTCGTTTGTCTATAGTTGTACCCTTTTCTTAGGCTAATGTAAGAATACATATATATATATATACTACTATTTGGATGAAAAGACAAATACTATTAGACAAAGGTTAGAATACAAAAATTGGGTAGCATGCTGGAGCAGACCATCGAAACACATGCTTACACCAGCATATGTACAACAAAACACTTGGCAATTTTGTTTTCTTCCCTCTCTATAATATTAATTCATGAACTACACATCAGCTTGAAAGCCTTTTTTTTTCTCCATTGCCATTTTCCAACCATGAACCCTTAAAAAAAAAAAAAAAAAAAAAAACTCGAAGTTGTAAATATTTATTTTTCAGAACTTTATAATTTTCTTTTTTTTATGAGAAGTTTATAAAAAATATGAAGCTTGTAATTTACCAGAATTGGAGTAATCAATGATTATATATATATATATATATATATATATATATATATATATATTTTTATACAAAAGACAAGATTCTTTATTGCAGTAACGTGGTATGGAGTAATGGGGAAGTTAATTTGTGAATTGTGATCCAACATGAATCTTATAAAATAATGGAAAAGCTAACCTGGATTCTATGCATAAATTTAGGCTTTTAGAAATTTTCTATTACGTATTAGCATTCAGTTATTAATTAAGATTGTTATGTATATGATTAAAATCTGTACTTAGATGACAAGCAAAGTTGTCTTTATGTTGTCTTAACACTCTAAAAACTTACTTAGCAAAAAAAAAAAAAAAAAAAAAAAAAAAAAAAAAAACTTAATTTATATAATATATTTATATTTATGTCTCACTTTTTTTTTATCACCATTTGCACACTTTAGATATATACATATATATATATATATATATATACACGAAATGGCCAAGACGCGGCGAAGGGAAAATAATTTCAGGTCATTTTGAAACTTAGATCTTGTATTGTAAAAGATAAAATAATCAAGATTGCATCTCAGGTCGGCAGTGGAATGATCGGGTATGATCTAATTAGTACTGTTGGTTTAAGGCAACCCAGCTCCTAAAAGTTCTCTAAATTTAAGTATTTATGTACGTAACTATTTAAAATTTATAGTTAAAGTCTTAAATAAGGTAACAATTCAAACTCATGACCACCAACATGGTGGTCGGGTGGTGAAACACCCCAAACTCACATGAACACTTAAGGTTCGAATCTCACCGAGGACGTAGAACTTTACAATTCTTTGGGAGTATTATGGGTTGGCGGTGGCTATAATCCTATAATTGGTCCTATGGACTTGGACTTTATCTTCTCGTGTGCTTTGGTGGGGCTAGGATGACCAAGTTGGGCTTAGTCTCGGCGAGCTGTGACCCTTATACAGCAAACGGAATATTCTCTAACGATTGAGTTTCCTTAATTGGGATAGCCACTTCAAGTTCTATACCTTACTCAGTCTTTTATTTAAAAAAAAAAAATTAAAAAAAAAAATTCAAACTCATGATGGCATAGTTTATTCTTTTGGTCATGGCCATATTCTTTTTTGTTTTGTTTGCTTAAGAGTCGTGAAAGTATTTAGTTAGTATTGTATTGTTAACTAATTGAGTAAGAGACGTGAAAGAGTTTTTTAGTTTATTCTTTTAAGGTCAAGGTCAAATTTACTTTAGAATAGTGTTTTTCTTTTATAGAAAAAAAAAGTTAGTTGTCCATTGCCTTCTTGAGGGGACCTTTCTTTACTCTTTTCTGATTCCAAAGGGTCAGTCATGTTTGTCTGATCAGTGCTCAGACTTGCCCCAAGAGCCGCAGGTTCTGCATGCAATTTGGATTCCCATTCCTCAATAAATATATAATATATATATATATATATATAATCAATATTTATTCATAATTATGTTAAATCTTTTAATCTTCAAATTTTAGTTTTATATGCAACATAAATCAATGCCGAATAAATTTATCTTCAACTAATAGATTTAATGGACTAGATTTAATATATTTCAATAGCAAGAAACAATAGAGTATATAGATATATATATTGTTGGGATCAGTTAGGTGGATAAAGTTTAAGTATAGTTGCCAGTTGCAGTTGTAGAGGGAAAAACGTCTATGAGTGATAGAAGGTTAAAATACTATATATATATATATATATATGTGTGTGTGTGAATCCATATAGAAAGACAAAGGGACCAATGATTAAAGTAAGAAAAGGAACAGAATAGATTTTCTCTGCACGTTTAGCTAGCCGGAAAGGGACATCATACATCCATGCATGTTTGCAAAGATGGCTGAATCTTGAAGAGCCTTTCGCTACGTGCTACAGATACTTAATTTCTTATTGTGTGGCTCTCAGTATCAATATAATATATACTATATTGTATTAAAAAAAAAATTAATGAACAACTTCACCTTATAAATTCGCTTTGACTCACTTTAAAATAGATCTCAAGAGTTTAAAATTATCATTTGATAAATGATTTAAATCATGCTTAATAACTGATTTAGTGATCTTATAATCGAACTATGTGTGACTTCAAGTACCAACACTTTCCTCCAATTATTCCTCTAATATATAAATATATATATATGTATATAAATCTTAAAGTGGTGTATATACAATATATTTATTTGCATCATCACACCATGTTATTTATTTATTTATTTATTTATTTTTCTCTCGTGATTAGAAGTAATAGTATAACTTCTTTAGTGTAGTAAATAATTTTGGTATTCCCCACAACCAATAAGTCCATTTCTCTGAATCATTTGTATGAGTTGGTGGGTTGATTTTGTTGCCAAGAAGAACAGAATTAGGTAGAAATTAGACATAATTGGCTATGATTGGCTTGTCCAAAGGGATGTCTGGTACATTGGTAGTGGACCAAATTGCATTGGTCCCGACATCTTTTTATCTTTTCTTACTTTCTACCCTAAGAGTAGGTGTAAGATGAAAAAAAAAAAAAAAAAAAAACACAAGAGGACAACGCATTTCAGAATAAGGTGGAAGTCCTATATCCCATTCTTTTACTTAAAAGTATTTTTATCTGTCAAATAAAAAGTATTTGAATTCAACTCAATTTTGTGTATAGTTTTGAAGTTCTCGCGAAAAAAATCTGTTTTTTTTTTGATTAACCACCGCAACCAAACAAACAAAGGGAGAAGAAAAAAAATCTGCAGATGTTATCATCTTTTGTTTTCCATTTTTTTTAAAAAAAAAAAAAAAAAAGCAATTGAACCCTAAAATAGACTATTGCAAATTGCAAAGATCCCTTGATAATAAACTTAGTAGATGTCTCAAAATCTGTAAATGAAATGGAGTTCCTTCACGTATGTACGAGGATGCCGGTTTGGGGGTTGATCGGTGAAATCAAGGAACAGTAAGGACTTTTGACAAACCAACATAAACAGTGGTGTGGTACTAGAAAAAGGAAAACCTATTTCTTATTCTTTTGTTTCTTGAAGAAATCGTTGTTATTTCCACAACAAATTGATGTTAGGAATATATTTTATTTTGCCCTTTTTGTATTATATTTTTTTATAAAATATTAACGTGATTTTTGGGATGGAGAAAGTACTGACAATGGATCATGCCAGTCTTAGAAAAGAAAAATACCGCTAGGCACAATGTTTTTCAGGAAGCTTGGGTTTGATATATCTCGGGCAGCATAGGTCCCAGGTAATTCATTGTCGGTAGTTAGTTTGAATGGTTTGTTTGTTTTGTTGCTTTTTTTTTAGTTTGATAAGCAAGATGATTTATAGTTTGACAGCAATATTGAAGGAACCTTTGACAAGTCCGAGTGCTTTGTATCATTTAGCAAGAGGACTATTGCTAGTACTTCAGAAGAATCACATGGGGAATGGCCCAGATGGGCCTTTTGTACCAGAAATCAGAGCACACAAGCAAACCAGTTGCATTGAAATTTCCAATCTAATTTAGATTACAATCTTTTACCTTCATGACTATTTCCAGTACAACGGAAGGTATCTTTACAGCAAATAAAAAAAAAAAAAAAAAAGAATTTTTTTTTTTTTTTTTTGTAAAAGAAAAAAACCCAAGCCAGACTTCCTCACCTCAAGAATTAGATGGCCAGAAAGACTCAAAAGAAGAAAAAAAGAAAAAAAAGAACCCCATTAAGTAAAGGCTCTAGATCTCAGTGTCAAAAAGACGGATAGTCACTTCAGAAACCACTCTTCGAGCGAAAGGAATATAACTCAAACTGTACCTGAAAATGGTTGTCAAAAATGATCAGGTAGCAGGGTAACCAGACAGCTTAATGGAGTAAAGATTTATGACATTCTCTTATAACCTGCATATGATTCTAGACAAATTCTCAGAACTAGATGCGGTAATAAACTAAAGTGGTGGGAATCATACTAAGAGAAACTTTATTCTGGATTCTATTTTCTCTTCATTCAAAAAGTAATACTGAAGTTGTACTCTATACTCTTTCCAGACCCTGGAAGAAATTCTAGAAAATTCATAATCACAGACTTAGTAGATACTCTTCATCTACTGACTGGAATGACTATGTCCTCATTCACCAAAAAAAAAAAAAAAAAAAAAAGACTATATACTCTATAGAATATATGTTAAGAAAGAAGTTTCCTGCTATTTATCTAAAAAGTTCTATTACCTTGAGAATTGTTGTTTTACTACAATTTCTACCTGGATATCTAGTTACAAAAGCCATATTTTCCGGAAGCTATTAACTAGAAAACACAATATAAATGCCTGCAGTCCTTTAAATAAAGAGAGAACTGCTAAATACCAATAGAAAACTGAGGCATAGTAAACTCACCAGATGAGGGCACAAATCTCACATATGATTGCTATGATTGTTAAGATCTTACTATGAATCTGCAATATCCCCAAAAAGAGTGAACTTGTCATGCAAAAAATAAGGTAAACACCTAAAGGATCTAGCCAGAAAAAGCTAGTGAAAGTTTAGCACAGATATTTGGTGAACTGTTACAAAAATTGACTATTGGAAAGATGAGACAGCATACACCTGAAGACCCCATGGATGCTAGGGTTACATTACTTTGGTTTAAGATAGGAATGTGATCAAAGTTTCAGTTTATCCTATTCTCCAGCTAATTAGAATTTTGTGTTGAACATGCACATTTAGAGTTCACTGGTTTAAAAATTAATGTGCCAGATATGGATAAGTTAAGTTAACATGCCTCATATTACTACTATAAGGACAAACATAAGACAGAAAATTCTTAATCACTTCAGGCTAAAGAAGGAATGACTACTAGAGTGAACTAAGAACAATGGAAAGGAGTAAATAAATGAAGAAACAGATATACAAGATAATCAATATATGTGTAATTTCACCTGAAAGTAGAAAAATCCACTTCATCTAAACTGTCAGCTCTAGTGCAACCACATATCCAAATTTACTCTAAGAAATTAAATCAGGGCGTAAACTTTTGATGTACATCTTAGTCAAGCCACCAACTTACCCAGAGAGCACACACGAGAGCTACAACAACACATCCGACATAGATAACAGTTGCATAAATGCGGACAGGATCAAGCATCATCCTCACTTGTTGCCCAGGTCCAATGAGGAAGGCTGTGCTGCCAGTACAGTTTCCAAATTGGTGTTTAGAGTACATAAGAGCAAAATTCAGATCTAGAACACTCTCTACAACTTGTGATCTCTGCTAGTTAGGTCATTCAGTGGTAGTTAGCTAAGATCTATCAAGTTAATGATACAACATTCTGCACAAGTACAATTCTCGGTGGGTTTTTATACTATAGCGATGGCTTCAAGATTATTGGAGAAATCAAACTGTACTTAAACACATTTTTCATGACCCACCTTCCAACTGCAAGCATGTTCCCAAACGTAAAAAGCAGGGCAAATTTGATTGGTTTCGCAAATACAATCAGAGACTGCAAAATAAGCATCATCAATCCATAAACGTTAGAGAAATCCCTCAAAGATGTCAGATAATGATGGAAAAAGAAAGAAAAAAACACTTCCTATATCTATCTTGTCAACTCCTTGAAAAGAAGAAATTCAAGACTAAGAACGAACCAGAGAACCAAAAGAAACCAGAAAATTGCACCAACTTTACAATGAATCTGATAAATTAAGTAAATGACACTCAATGCCAAAGAAATATAGGAATAGTGTCGTACCAGCAGCATACAAACGAAGCCAGCTAGTAAACAAGCAGCAAATCCATAGGTTCTCTGCTCATTCACAACCACATAAACAGAGAAAATTCATTGTGAGGTTTCAAGAAAAGTAGAATTTCTATGGTAAGCTCAAAAAATGTATCGATTTCTGAATAGATTAGAGAAGTGAACCTGAGTAGGGGAAAGAGAGCAAAGGCCTTCTGGCTCATCCAGCAACATGTCCTGCTGCTCGCTGGCTTCTTCATCTCCGCCGCTGAAGATGGATTTCCACATTATTCGAATTTTACTGGGATTTATTTCCCTATCATAGATATCTTCAGTAACCACGTCACGTTTGGTGTAACTGTTCCATTTTTAATGAGAAAATTCGTCCCTTCAGAAAGAGAAAAAGAAAAAAAAGAAAAAAAAGAAAAAAAGAGGAAAAAAAAGAGAAATTCCGTCCAAAAGTAAGTTACAGGGGGAAAAATACTCTGAAAACCCTACATTTTCTGAAATTATTGAAGAAGCAAAGCAACCAATGGCAAATAATAATGAATATTTTTGTTTTTTCGAAAAATAAAATTATAATTTTTATAAAAAATTATTAATATTTAATATAATAAATAATGATATTATTTCCAAAATATACATGTAGAGCAGAACCGAGGGACCCCAAAAAAAAAACAAAAAAGAAAAAGAAGAAGGTGCACTTTTCGTGGTGACAAGCTAACGACGGCGTCTTGAAGGACAATTATTATGCTGCTATATTTCCCTCTCTCTCCCCTAGTACTTCCACATAAACCCTGTAAGGCTTTTAAGTTTCATCGGAGCATCCCGTGCTGAAACCCTAGGTTCACGTTGAATTGCAGAGAAACACAGAGAGGGAAGAACTTCCTGAGAATGTCGTCGACTCTGCTGGAGGTCACTCGGGCGACTCACGAGGATGTGGAGCGTCTGGAGCGACTAATAGTCAAGGATCTCCAGAACGAACCTCCGACCGCGAAAGACCGGCTGTACCAGAGCCACCGCGTTCGCAACATGATAGAACAAATTACTCAGGCCACTCACAAACTTGTAATTCTATACACTTCCTCTATTCTTCTCCTTTCATTATTATTTTCAAATATTGAATAATTACTATTTATTTCTGTTCATATATTGTCTATTCTGACAACTTTCATTTGAAAGAACTGGTGATTTGAAACATGTTCGTTGTTCTTGTTGTTATTGTTTTTGTTTGTTTGTTTGTTTGTTTTTTTTTTTTTTTCAGGTTGAGATTTATGAAGATAAAGACAATGCGAGAAAAGATGAGATTGCCGCTCTTGGTGGTCAGACTGCTGCTGGAACCAACGTATTTAGCGTATTCTATGACAGACTAATAGAGGTTAATTTTTAATTTTTTTTCTCATATATCTTAATTATTGTTTGCACTGGCTTCAGTTCCAAAATTTGTGGTCCACTTCTATAGATAACTATTAAAATTTGATGAATGCCCAGAGTTCTTGTATGCTCAAACTTATACATCAACTAAAATTTTTAAATCTTATATACATTTTGTTATTTATGTGTATATATATATTGGTAATTGGACAAGGGAATTGTTACTTCATGTCATGTTTTTGGGTGAATCTTTTTAATTAACATTTTGATATAGAAATGTGATGTGCGCCTTTTCTTTCCCCCTTAAGTTTTTTCACCCTGTCACATTTCTATAGGTCAATTGTACCCTTAGCTTATAGTTTTCTCTCTTTAAGTGTAGATTCGGGAGTACCACAGACGACATCCTGCTGCACGTGTTGTAGATGTCAATGAAGACTATGAGCAGCTTCTGAAAGAGGAACCTCAAATTGAATTCACTGGCGAGGTCAGCCAATCTGTGTTTCCAGACTCTGTTGTGTATACCTTCTTGTATTTGTGCATTGATTGATCTGCCCGAAGGTTAAGTTAGTTTGCAAGTAATGTTTCTATAATTAATTTTGTTAATTGTAAAATAGCACCACCTATATACCTTTGGTAATGTGTACTGAAAAAAAATTCAAATTGCAATTTCACTCTCTTTGCTTATTTAGTCCTGTTTTAAACAGTTTATATTGATTAATGACCAAAATCTTAAATTAGCAATGAAGTCTTTCAAGAGCCAGATCTCAGAAGTTATTACTATCTATGGGTTGCTATGAATCAATTGAACCAATAACCAAGAACTAAGATTTTGTTTTGTGTAAGGCCTAAATGTATGAGACACTTTATTTGTTCCACTCCGGCATAAACTACAGGTCTTATTTAGAAGAAGAATTATTTGATACCATATAGTGTGTTTTGGTCAGGCTTATTTTCTTACAATAACAGAGATAAAAGAGAATAACAGTATTCAGAAAATGCCTTTTGCAGTTGCCAGCCTTCTGTAAGAACTGTAAATTGTGGAATTCTACATGTTCACATAACAAGTATTCTATATGTGCATGTGTTTGTGGTTTTATACAGGGTCACCGCGCATCCATGTTTTCTCTGCTCATGCTCTCTATTTTGTTGACTAATATCAATTTAATTTTCAGGAAGGCTTTGGAAGGTATCTTGATTTGCATGAGTTGTTCAATGATTACATTAATTCCAAGTTCGGAGAGCCAACCGAATATACTGCTTACCTTGATGTTTTCTCACAACTACATAAGATTCCAAAAAAGATGAAGTTCACCAGGTTAACACCTTCTGTTTTAGTTATACATATGATTGAGTAGAGCTCTCTTGTTGCTTGCTGTATTTACAATTTTTCTTTGAGTCTTTGAGTAAAGATATGCTTAAGTGGAAGAAGCTGGTTGTCCAAGGTGGAACTTCTTACTCCACAAACACAGGTTTTTTGTTTCTTGAGTTCTGGGAGATGATGTGTTTTAGAAAATAAGTGGTCATATGAAATCCATTGGCAGACATAGTAGAGACCTTTTGTTCTCTACTCCCACCAGATTCAAATGAATGTCATTCTAAGAAACTTTTTGCTGTTATGAAATTTTTCCAAGAATAAAGCACCACATTATTGGTTCTTCAAAATGTTCTAGTTTCTGTATAGGTCGATATATTCTTTTATCTTATAATTGATACTATTTACTAGCTTCCTAAATCCATGTTTGGAACTGGATGGAGTAATTGACAAGGTAATTGTATGAAGAGAAATTGAAGTTCAATTGGTCTTGGAGATCCAATGCATGTTACTTTTCACCCTGTCCATTGATTGTTGTTATGCCTAAATCAAGGTTGTGGAATTTGAAATTTTGAGGATAAACTACATCTATCCCTATTTTGTTGAAATAAAAGGAATCAGTTGCTCTTGTATTAAACATGTATACACACATAGGTACTCAGATTGACAACAATTGATTCTAAATTTGCTTATAAAGTAATATTCTTGGCAAGATATTATACCTGAAATACTATTGTTGTTAAGAAGGAGATGTGAAAATAATTGATTTATCTTGAATGCTTCCTGAATTAGGTCTTTATTGAGTTTCTAATGTTTTCTTCTTTAGCCTTGAATAATAAAATCATGATTTTTTGTTGGATATCGTTTTAGGTTGTTTTAGTTGTGTATCCATCAACTTAGACAAACCTCTGATATTCAGAGATATATTTCCTTCTTTAGATTGTATCCATATTCTTTTCGAACCATCCTTAAGGAAGTTGAAGAAGATGGATGATTTTATGAGTTTTAAGCTATGTAGACTGAGTGTTATTCTACTTGAGCATCCTGGCTTTGGGTGATGGAGCAAGGAAAAGTTGTCCATCTTGTCATTTGGGGGAAGCCGCTCTGAGGAGTGGTAGAGCTTTCAGAGACATTGAATTTATCAGTATAGAATAGTAAATTCTCCAAATCCATTTGTTAAGGATATTGGATGAATCTTTTGGGCTTCTTTTGTTCTATACATTTCTGGTGCCCTTTTTTGGAATGACATAAACCATGTCCTTATCAAGATGTTCTTTCTGTTTGTTTCTCCAGCAAACAAATTTATCTCTAATGAGATTTATCTTTATAGAGATGTTTATGTGTCATATAATAGAATTAATTGGTCTACTTTATGTTCATTCATAAACACAACAAGATAAACACAGTGTGGATATGTATATGCTGTTATATAATATCTTTCATCTATGCAGGCAGTACAAGGAATATTTGCAGAAACTGTTGGATTATCTTTTGAATTTTTTTGAGAGAACAGAGCCCTTGCAAGATCTTGACCGGATATTCTCAAAGGTTTGTTTGTTCTTTCTGCTCTTCCTTAACATGAGAACTTATGGATGCACATTGTGTTGCTACTTTTACACCTTGAGATTTGTCTGGCTGAGTTTGGCCTAAGGACTTGTAATCATGACAATTTTTTCTTTTAGTATTTTAACTATTTATGGAGTCCTTTGATTTACCTGATTTCTCCTAATCCTCTATAAATGCTAGTTTGATCCTCTTTCAAGTGATCTGTTTAATTTGTTCACATGATATGACTTTGTACAGAGGAAAAAAAAAATTGTGTTTTATTGGCAATGGAGGCTGTGAAATGACTCTCTGTATTTAGAGGTAGAGAATTTCATCCTTGAAAAAGATATGGAGGGTGGGAGAATTGAAATGTATCTGTCTGTTTCTCTTGAAGTTTTAGAATGAGCTTAGCTGAACCAAACAAAACTCTTAATTTTCATATTATGCTTTCTGGCTTCCATGGTAAAGACCTGTCAGGATACAAGTTCAGAATAAGATGGCCAATTGTTATGTCAATGTTTGCCCCTTTCTCTTTCCAATGTTTTTTTTTTCCTGCACATGTTTCTATTGGTGCTGTTTGCTGAGAGTACTTGGTGGTAGGTAACTAGTGAATTTGAAGAGCGATGGATGAATGGGAATGTTCAAGGATGGGAGAATGAGGCCCAAGAAAATGGAAATGCTCCTGCTCAACATACTGTCATTGATCTTGATTATTATAGTTCAGTTGAAGAATTGATGGAAGTGGGACCTGATAAGTTAAAAGAGGTACAGAATAGTTACCAATTTCCTTATTTAGTTTGATTCATTTTAGTAAATGTTAATTTGGTAGAATAGGACTAGGGGTTAGAATGTGGTAAAAATTAACTTCCTGAGGAGCAGGATTATGTAGATTAACCCACTGTATTTCCTGTCAGGGCTTGGCTGCCATAGGGCTGAAGACTGGAGGGACTCTTGAGCAGCGTGCAGAGAGGCTTTTCCTTACAAAGGTGAGGTGAATCTTGTTTTACTAGTAATTTTCTATTTTATGTGAACTCTAGCATTCTATTTCCAAGAATGACCTATTACCTCTGTTGGATTTTTGTCATCTACCTGGTTAACTACTGCAATGACAACTTGAATGAGTATTGGCCATATATATCTGCATATATATTTTATGCTATGTCTGGAAATCTCATTATCATGGATCATTCTTTAGAAAGCAATATGCAACTTTCTGAAAACTAATTACTTTATTTACTTGGCATTGACTTCAGATTATTTTCATTTAAATCTTCATTTTGCAGAATACACCTCTTGAGCAGCTGGACAGAAAACATTTTGCCAAGGGTAATCGTGGATCAGATCAGAATGGTACTGCTTCAGCTCCACGGTCTGGTGAAGATGCTAGAGAGATTGCCTTGATGGAAGTCAAAGTGGAAAAAATTTGCGACTTGCTTGATGACGTGAGTTATATGTTTTTTAGTCTTCTCTTCAATTACTGTGTTTTTCCTAAAGAAGTTCTATGCTTAGTCATGGTTGTTTATGCAAACGATCATTTTTAAGGGAATCAAATCCTTTCAAATATGAATGGATGCTATAGATTGTTTCAAGTAAAGCAACTATTTTTAACCTTCTGCAGACAATTCAGCGGACAAAAGAAAATGTTGAGAAAAAACAGGCTTTGACATATGAGGAAATGGAAGCTGAGCGTGAAGAGGTAATTAACACATTTTAAATCTCCTTTGGCTCTGCAAAATGAATTGCTCTCCCCCTAACACTCTATTTTTTAATTCCAGGAAGTGGAACAGGCAGAGTCTGAAAGTGACGATGATGAGCAGCAAATCTATAATCCTCTCAAATTGCCTATGGGATGGGATGGTAAGCCCATCCCATACTGGTTGTATAAACTGCATGGCCTTGGTCAGGTACTGTCTCCTAAGCTAGTTATTTTATACTACATGAATTTTTCATTTATTTGCTTTCATTTGTTAGTGACACCGTTGATGATAAAGGCAATGCCTTGTAGGTAGGTAGATGATTATTTTCCTTTATGGGCAATAATCAGCACTGTAGAAGCATTTTCATTTCATGGGGTCAATTAGTTGGGATGCAGATGTATTGGAATTTATGTCTGATTGCTATCCCATGTAACATGTCTAACTACTTTTCTTTCTCTAATGATGTCTTCTTTCGTATTCCATATTTGTCCCTTCAAAACCAGAAATACGAGATGATGTGAGTCCTTTGTGTCCCGTTGCACTTTGCAATTGTAGGTGTTTATAAGAGTGATTACGTTATTGCACATAAGAAGAGAATTTCTAAGCAAAATAGTTAGCTGATGCTCATCTTATAAATTACCTTACCTCCTTGAGATGTGTTACTTTCTGCATCACCTTTACTGTTGCAAGATGGATTTGGTTGTATGTTTTACTTTCTTGGGTAACACTATCCTGAGCAATAAGGGCTGACAGCATCTTCTGGGCTTTTCAGGAGTTCAAGTGTGAGATATGTGGGAATCATAGCTACTGGGGCCGCAGGGCATATGAGCGGCATTTCAAAGAATGGAGGCATCAGCATGGAATGAGATGCCTAGGTATCCCGAATACAAAAAACTTCAATGAGATCACATCAATTGAGGTAGGCTTTTAAACATACTTCTTTGATGTTTCTATTTCCTCAAAGATTGAACAGAACCATTAAGATTGTCCTTTAAATTCCATTGATCTTTATCTGAAGCCATGCGTTTCTTGAGGTATCTGGCTTTAATGTTCTTTGCAATGTTATCCAGCACACTTCTTACTAGTTAAAATATCTTTTCTTTCTTAAGTGTGTGGGCATTGTTACATGCACTTTCCATTATAATTGGAGAACAACATGCTTGTAATGTTCTTCTGCGATCAATGGATGTTTATGGAATCTTCTGCTCTTCTTCTTGTCTTAAATGGCCTCCCAAGTCACAAATTTTAATCTCTTCTTAGGAAGCAAAACAACTTTGGGAGAGAATCCAAGAACGGCAAGGATTTAACAAGTGGCGCCCTGATCTTGAGGAGGAATATGAAGACCAAGAGGGTAACATTTACAACAAGAAGACCTATACTGATCTCCAGCGCCAGGGTTTGATCTAGAGAACAAATTTTTTGGTTTTAATCCATCACATCCAAGTTAATGGGATGACGTGGTATGTTAAACACTATATGCCCCTGTATACCATTTTCCATTCATAGAAGCTCAACAAGAAGCATCTGCTGAGCGTTTCACTTAGTGCTTATGACTTTGAGAAGTCACAGGGAAGAATTACTCGGCTATTGCCTATTGGCGTCTCTTTGGTATAACTCCTTACAGGAATCTAGGTTGCTGGTGAAGAGAAGTGTACCGTGAGCACATGGGGTCCTGCAGAGAAGAAAAAGATTCCATGTATAGATCACTGGCTTTTAACTTCAGCTCTCTTTTGCATTCCAATGTCCGTACTGGTGTTAACCTTTTGTATTCCCTTGTAATTTGTATTCATTGGCGTGTCTGTACTCATTAGTTTACTGTTTGGATAAATGTGAAATAATATAGGAAATCACTTTTTATCTTTTATTTTATTTTTGAAGTAATAAGGTGTGGGCCAGCCTCCTTAGGATGAGCCGCCAAGGATGATTTACTATAGGTGATTGCTTTTGTCTTAGGATGCTTCGCAACAGATGGAGGTAAAGGTAAGGGGTTGCCACCTGAAGTGCCAATCAACACAACTATATCGGGAAGAAAAGGTCAATATTGCGATGGTAATACTGTACACAATAATTTATGTACAAAGATTTACCTGTTGCTCTCGTCATTGCAAGACTTAGCAAAGAAGAGAGCTGATCCATTTACAGTTCTTAGAACCAACAATCTAGAATCCACATATGTACCACATACAATTTTTGAGAGATCAAACATTTCAGGAGGGATTTGTGTCCGAACTTCATTAATTACCTTTCCTGCAGTTTGAACATCACTACTCAAGGGGTCATCTAGACTCATTTTCATCTCAATGTCACTGGAAACGAGTTTAACAACTGGAAGGCTTGATGGAAATTCCTTTATTGGTACAGCCTGCTTCCATTTTTTACTTGCCAAATTCTTAACCGCAGCATCTTCAGCATTCACACCTGATGCTGGAAATCTATTTGTTACATCTTCATCCTTTAGATATAAACGTTTACCAGATCTCATTCTGAAAAGGGATTGCACTTGAAACTGTCCACAAACTCCAGCCTTGTTATGAGGCCAGTCACTGCCCATGATAACTGTAAATCCTATATCAGAGACAACTGAAAAATTTAAACGTGGTTTTGAGGATTTACACACTTTAAGACACGCATCGCCAATAAGAACTCTGGCAGGAGGTTGTCTAAGGGTCAAGCCAATGTGCCTTCCAGTATAATATAGAAGACGCCATTTCCCAGGAAGCAAATCCAACCAATCCTGCAGTATCCCAAAAATATGCATTAGGAAAGAACATTTTTATGGCTAAGAACCCCAGAACAGGGACTGGAAAATCAAATGCATCCTGACAAAGGAAGAATGAAAACTAGGACAGGAAAAGTGTAATAGAAAGACCAACATTTAAGTAATGTGCTGGGAGCTAGTAGATTATCAGGGAATTCTGGGGTTTACTGCAATGAATGAATTAATTCTGGCAGTTAAGGTTAGCTAATTCATGCTAACTTATTGAACCCAATCTACAGCTGCAGAGGTTGCTAATCAATGGTACTAGTCAATTCTTGAATTGAGACGCAACTAATAAAGGTAATAACAAGGCACCTCGAATTCCACATGGGAAGGCATTTTCCAGCTACAAAGAAATCAGTAAATGCAAGAAAGAAACACAAATGCTATTATGTTGACAACAGAAAGATAAAAGAACGTACTCTTGGCTTTGAGTGAGGATTCAACATTTCCATTAGTTCAATAAAATGGGCAAGCCTACTTCTCTGCAATGAACAAAAAAAACTCCATACTCAATTAACCAGCCAAAGAGGGAAAAAAGAACTCTCAAATTTTCAGCAAAATGCACAAAAAAGGATAAAGTTATGAAAAAGCTGTGCACAGAAGAAAATCTAGTTACAAAGATTTCTTGACACCCTAGAGACATTCAGAAGAAAAATTATCATTTCATATTAAACTGAAAGTATCGGTGCACTTCACCAGTATGGTTTGAGAAAAGATTGTGAACATTATTAAAGAATTAAAAAACTGAACAATGCACAGAGTACTTTCTCTGCAATAAACAAAATATATATACATAAAAGGAAAAAGAAATCCCAACAAGCATATGGTAATGTAAGCAGTCCACAAAATTATGCCTCATTTGACAATCTATTTACCAAGATTTCTTGACGCCAATAAGAGACATTTAGAAAAAAAAGGTCATTTTATAATAATCTAAAAGTATTGATGCACTTCTTCACCAGTATGATGCGAGAAGAAGATTGTGAACATCAATCAATAATTAAAAAACTTGAATAACATGTTGATTGAACAGTCCATCTAAAATGATCTCCAACTATCTTGTACTGAGAAAAAAAAACTGTAGTAGTAATAATGATGATTTATACATTGTACTACCGGTTGAAGTGCTTCAACAAATTTATGAATAAGCAGTCAAAGGGCTAATATCACAAAGTAGATCCAATTAAGTATCTCTCTATCGGTAATACATGTTTATGAAAAATAATACTATAAAACATCTTTTATTAAACCAAGTAAAGACCAAGTAGGGGCCATGAAATTTGAGTTTTCTTACAGTGTGAAAGATGTAGCCTTCAGTTTTTTCTATTTATGCATCACATTTTGGACACTTAGTCTATAGCTTAAGATAATGACACGTACCAAAGAAAAAAAGAAGAAAATTTCAAAAGCTAAGATTGGAATGAAATGGTTGACGCTAACAGAAAAATAGCATATCGTCAAAGCATCCAAACCTGCTGCTGGTTATAAATGTACTCCTCTGTGATCCGAACTGCAGTAGAACCAAGATTCCATCTGATCATGTCCATTGAAAGGTCCACTCGCCATCTTGGTCCACACAAGAATGGGTGCCGCAAGGCATTTAAGCAACTGCAAAGCATAATATGGAGAATGATCAGCAGAAAAAGAATTTAAAACAAAGATGTCCTCAAAAGTTAGAATTATATGGAAAATAATAGAATATCTTCAACGAAATTCTGAAACTGCTTTATGCCAATGCCAAATAGCTGCTTGTGAGATCTCATATCCTAAGTTGCAGATAAAATCAATATCCAACATTGACATTGTTCCTGTCAAGGTTCACAAACCATCCATTTTCCTAGATTAGGGAGCTTGACTAGATTATGATGGGATCTTCAAATTCATAGGTTGAATTCACCTATTTCTTTCCTTGGTGGTTAGGAGAATCAGGTGATTCAAATATTCTAAAGCAGGTTGATGATAGAAGATACATGAAGATCAAATGGATTAGAGACAATAGATGCATAAAAAATCTTTTATTCCAAGTGGCAGGCTGAGCTGATTGTCAAACATATAGATAGGTGGAAATCTGGTTAGAGGATTTAAAGAATATTGCTCTAGAAAACCTAAAAGAAAAATTTTCAGATGTGGCAGAACCTAAAAGTAAAAAGAACTTCAGTCATTGTAAGTCCACTGGTTTAAGAACAAACACAGACAATCTCCAGTACCAATCTTTGGATAGTGATATTTTTATCAGATACCTTCTAATGTCTGAATT
This sequence comes from Cynanchum wilfordii, assembly GCA_025388415.1. Classification (NCBI taxonomy): domain Eukaryota; kingdom Viridiplantae; phylum Streptophyta; class Magnoliopsida; order Gentianales; family Apocynaceae; genus Cynanchum; species Cynanchum wilfordii. Next base: position 3,517,949 of record JAHSUH010001079.1, read on the forward strand.
GGGGGTCTATGACAGAAGAATGTATATAATGAGTCATTCTTTCCATAATGCCACTAGGTACTCAACTCATTCAGCATGTTAGCAAACTCTGAAGCATTTTATAAGTGAAATGCCTGTTTAATTTCTTCAATTCATAAATCAGTTACACAAAAGAGCAGTATTACCTTATTCTTTGTGAAGGTTTCGTTGCAAGTAGTAGAGAAAGCAAGTTCCAACCTGCACCCCAGTTTCTATCAAGTATCTGAAATAAAACATATGAATCTTTAGGTGCTCTTTTAAATGGTAAGGAGTTTATGGATGAAGTGATATGAGTCCAGGCAATAGATACTAACTTGGAGTCCCGTATTACCACCTGAGGAATTCCTATTAACCGTGTGCAGCAAAAATTCGCGCAAGCCAGAGGGATCATTTCCCTAAACACAAAAAAAATTTACAACTGTAGAAGGAAGAACTAAATAAAACAAATAATTGTAAGTGTTTACAGCTCAACAGTGTGAACACCTTATTGAGAAATGATTTGAACTTCATAAAGCTAGATTGATCCATGAGTTCCCTTAACACCATTTTTGCCATGACGAATCCAACACATCTAAACAATGCAAGTATAAAGAAAAGGAAAGAGCATGAAAAAACTCTGTAGATAAAGATGGCGTAATAAGTTGTTTGATAAAGTAACTGTACCTCATGTCAAATGCAATCATCATTCTTCTCCTGTCCATGTTTCCTAATATGTTACTCTCTGAACAACTCTCATCAAAGTCAACAGCATTTCCCAATATCCCGACCTTTCAAGGGACAAAAGAAGAAGAATTAAAGAGTTTCAAAGTTAAGAGGACATCTTAGATACAGTAAAGGAAGAATCAAAGATTTCAAGAACATGGACTTGGGCAATACCTTGCCCTTCCCTCCCTCCACCCCCAATGGGCGCGCACACACACAAAAAAGAAGAATAATTATGAGATCAATCTAATTCTTATTCCATGATTGCAGAGAAATATATATATCTATATATATCTCACCACTGAAATATTGTAAGTGATATTAGATCAAAGAGAAGTAACTTAGTTTGCCTTCATAACTGGAATAATTCTTCAGCAGATTAGCATATTTACGTTAATGATATGCATCTAAAAAGCCTCCATGCTTTCAACAGCTACTGTGTTTTCCCGGTATTGACCATTAGCTCTATTTATGTAGAATGCAGAGAAGTCAACCTATACCAGCTTAGATACGAACCAAGTTTGTAGATAAGTTAAAAACTTCAACGAAGGTGTATTACAATTTTTCTCATGTGTGCTCTCACACCCTTTCATTTTGACAAAAGTTCACAGACCAGCACCACTCTAAATTAGAAGCAAATTCTGTTTTGAAATTCAAGAAAAATTTTATAGCAAATGAAATGTGCATGTACATAAATCACATAGTTGCAGATCCAACAAGATAAGCATAAAATATTTCTTGGGAAAATTCTGTCTGTTTGTTTTTTATTATGTTGTAGCAGTTAGAGTGAAGGAACCTAATGAAGTTTAAGTTACAGAATAGCAGAATCTAGACTTCTTTACCGCTTGCACAAACAAATAAACTAGTTCTCACTTTGATATGTCTATCCACTGGGCTAATGTGCAAATTTTCAAGCCTTAACTCTGTATGGGCAAGTCCATGGCTGTGAAGGTAATTCACCTGAGTTGACAGGCAAGTATAATGCATTAGTAGCCGCAGGAAACAAAACACATAAAGCCTATCTATGCTTGTTGATATAAATCAGATAACAAGAATAAGACATACTCCAATTAGAAGATCCCTCATTAAAATCCGAGTGAGTCGCAACTGTCGAGAGACAGCAGGCCCACCGATAGTATCATCTCCAACTCTCCTAGCAGATTCTTCATCCAGGGCAAGAGTAGCTTCCAGAGTTGGAAGCCAATCAGACTGTTGGAGCCAATGTCTTAAAGAAAAACTGCCATGATACTGAAAATAATGTGTTACAAGCCATGGAGTTCTCTCTTCCTTTTTCCTTTCGTCCATATGTACAAGAGACACAGAACCATAGAAGGAAATATTACAAATTAGCAATAAGGAAACCTACCCCATGAACTAGAGTAAATGAGCCACTGTCATCGGTAGAATATGAACAGACATAGCCATAAACTTGCATTGAGTAAGAATGGTACAATAATCTACGACGCTCCAGTCTCTTAAGCACCTACACCAAATACAGATTATCAAACACTAAAACCAATTATACAAGAGCTTTAATTTAGTACTTGCCAGTTGTGACCAACCTCTATGGCTCGTTTCCCTCTGCGCTTGGCCTGAACTGTAGATAGTTGTCGAAGAACAACTTTGGTGTTAAACAATGGACTGCTTAACATAACCATCAAAGAAGTTTAAATGAGTAACAGATCTGAGGAAAAATTTAAAAGGTTGGTCTTCGTAGGATAATTGCAATATAGGCTCAAAACAAACTAACCTGTGGACATCCTTGACGGTGGCTTCAGAAATAACTTCATCTACCTGATCAAACACTTCATGGTGTTAAAATGAATAACAAGACTCTTACATCATTTTAAACCACTGGTTTTTCGTATGTGTATATACTATATATATAAACTTTACCCGGCCAGTAAGGCCAATGCTGACGCGATCACTGATTCTGAAATCCGACATTTTGAATTTGATGACATGACTAAATTCATCCTCAACCGAGTTATCCGGCACTGTTGCATTACTACTCCTGTAACTAGTACTTGAATCACTCTCTTTGAATTCCGATGACGATACAGCTTCATTAGACAGTGAACAACTTATCCTTAACCTCTTGAAGTAAAAATTACGGTCGATTCTGTTGATAGGAGGCATAATTCTGGGTGTCCTAGAGCCAGAACACGGTATATAAACACCCTCCAGGCTCGGAGACGAACAAATTCCAATTAACGCCATTGGATACTACCACAAACTACCTAAGCATTCAGATCAACTAAAACAAGTAAAAATCACACGAATTCCGCAAATCAACTAAACAACCTAAATCGTTGAATTAAGCTAGAAATTATAACAATTGGATCAAACATTAACATGTTTCGTTTAACAAAACTAGCCACAAGCTCAGATGAGAACTATTACATGACAAATTATTAGCATAGACGAAGAAACAGAGAGATATACCTGTAATAGAGATTAGTGATTGTGATGGAATTAGCAGAAGAATCGAAGGTACGAAACGAGAGAGCTGTCATGGTTGGGCATATGTAGGGAGGAGGCGTGTGAAGATGGCGTGCAGGAAGAAGCTTGAAGTAATTCGACATGAGTCTCTCGCATGTCTACGTCTGCTCCTTCAAATATCTCTCCTTCTCTGCCCCCTTCCGGATTTATAGACTTGCTTTACTTTTGAGAACTCTTTAATTAGAAACAAATTTGTGCAGCGGCAGGGTCCGCATGATTTTTCATTTAAATATCTAAAAGTGAACTTTGCCCTTCCGTCCAAAAATTTGCCGCTGAAGAGATTTGAAACCGCGTCCTCACGCGTAAGGACGCAGCGTTTAACCGCTGAGCTACAGATATTTGTTTGTTAATTTTTTACATAATTTAAATATATACTTAACCTCTCTACTTCACTTTTTTCCAATATGGGTTTCTTGTTTTTATCATTCTATTTCTTCTTCTCCTCTTCCTCTTTTGTTTCCAAAGGAAGGGACGGATATATTAAAATATCAACGAATTTTTTTTTATAAAATGTTGTCGGATATATTAAAATATCAACAGAATACAGAGCAAAAAGGTCAAAAAAGTGTTCATCTGGCCAGAAGTCTAAAGGTAAACAAGCCAGGTCAACTTGACCACAAAAGAGGAAAAGAAAGCCCATTTGGCCAGAGTATGAGCAGCAAGATTACAAGATCTAAAGCAAAAGATAGAAACCAAGAAGGCATCTACAATCTAACAGCGAATTTCCCAGTTAATCAAAGAGTGCCGCCTCCGTCTTCAAACTGTGGTGATCCATTGAGCCCAGGATGAATTTTTGGGCGTCTCCTTAATTGTGACACTGTCCATCTTGAGTTTCTCGCCACTAAATACAATTAGACTCAGGAGCTGTACAAAACCTATACAAGGGTAACAAAGCCTTAGCCCATAAAATGAGTTTCTTTTTTTATCATTCTATATCCTTCTTCCCTTCCCCCCCCCCCCTCAACACCACCTTCCACCAAAATAGATTCTCATTTTTTTTAAATAAAATATTGAGAGTTTACTGTGCCAATAAACTATTCAATTTTTTTAATAAAATATTTAAATTTTACTTTTTTTAAAAAAAAAATTATTTATAAATTTTAATTTTTATAATTTTCTAATAATAGTAATTCATAAATTTATTTTTTATAATTTTTATAAACATTAATTATAATTATACTTGTATTATATTTAACAAAGTGACTTAAAAATCAATTGAAATTATAATATATTATAATATTAAAATAATATTTTATGTATTAATGTAAAGTAATTATTTTTTGGTGGGAGGTGGGGTTGAGGAGGAGGAAGAGGAAGAGGAGAAGAAGAAAAAAAAGGATAAAAAAAGAAACCCATTTTGGGAAAAAAAGTGAAGTAGAGAAGTTAAGTATATAGTTAAATTATGTAAAAAATTAGCAAATAAATATTTGTAGCTCAGCGGTTAAATGCCACGTCCTCACGCGTGAGGACGCGGTCTCTTCAGTGGAAAAATTTTTCCAATTTTCGATAATAAAATATATCCAATGTAAAAAAAAAAAAAATCCTTATAAAAAAAATTATAAAATATATTCAATGTGAAAAGACAAAAATACCCTTAAATAAAAATTACAAATTTTTAATATATATTTCTATGGTGAAAAGACCAAAAAACCCCCCAAAAAATAAATGGAAAAAAAGACAAATTTTTTTGACGGAAAGGCAAAATAATTGACTTTTTAAAGTTTGATGGCAAAAAAAGTGAAAAATAAAGTTTAGAGGCAAAACTCAAAATTTTCAAAAGTTCGAGTGCAGTTTAGATGATTTACCCTTTAATAAAAGAAGGGTAAAAATAATTACTCTAATCATAATTAAATAGCAAAAACTTTACTATAATCAAGAGTCATTTTTATAATGTTTACACTGACATTTAATATTAAATAAAAATAAAATAGGAATTTTAAATTTCATCTTAAATAAAAATAAAAAAATAAAAAAATAAAAAAAGAAGAAGAAGAAAGAGAATTTCTCTATTTCAATTTAAAAATCTGATCAAGATCACCATCCCGACTAAATAAGACAGTGACTATTCTTACAATTGAAACACAGATGTAATATTGAAAGTGTTGATTCTCAAGATAGAGAATATATATATATATATATATGTCATCTGGTCTATACAACATTCCTGAAGTCCATTATTGATACCTTCACAACCTATCAGATGCAGGGAAAAAATGAAAAGAAAAGAAAATAAATACATATTCCTATTTTTTTCCCGAGAAAAATTACAAGGTTAGCTATTTGGCTGCGCCGTCTGGTAGGAGAAAAAGAAATGGTTAGAACTCCTTGTGGAGAAATAATGGCTGTGATATGTATGTAACCTAATTCATGAACTTTCGACAATTTGGAGCTTTACACAAACAAGGGACTCTGACTTCGTCACACTCATCAGGATCAAACAAGTAGTCGTACCTGTGAAGGAGAAGGCAGCCAAAAGGGATTTTAATGAAGTTACTAAATATCAATTGTACATGTCAGCATATCTACATGCAAATATTCAAACAAATTAAAACACACTATACAGAGATAGAGAAAAGAGTGATTACGTTAACTCATCACCGGCAGAAACATTTGTCTTGGCAATAAGTACAATCCGGCTCTCATCATCACCTACACTCATGATCCTCGCGTAGCAGTTGGGCATGCACTGAAAAGAAAGGCAAGTCATGAAGATATATTTGAGGTGGAAACAGGAATTGGAGAAGATTGCAGCATTTAAAAAGACAATAAGGACAAGTTCACATTAAAAGAAAGCTTACAGAATGGTTAATTAAACGTGCAATGTTTCCCTTATCTGTGGCATCCACCACGACTTCTTCACTAATCTTAAATAGCTGCAGGAGAGAGATTCCACAAATCAAGAAACAAACAGAGAGGAGTTGACTTTAAAAAGATCATTGAAAGAGAAATTATGAGGGGTTTTTGCCGCAATAAATAGCTTACATAGCAATCTTTGCCCTCTACACGATATCGTGCTTCCCTTAAATCTGCAATACTGCGCCTGACCTGCTCACCACGATATTCAAGAACCTGGAGAAAATACATGCAAATTACATGTGAATCTTACCAAGACATAAAAGAGCAGCTCAGAAATATGTCAAGTGACCTGCTTGTAACTTAAAACAACCCAAGGTAGACAAATTTAAAAAATTAAAATAGTTTGATGATATGATACACCAATGAATACTCATAATAAATGTATGAAGGCTTACTGTCCTTACACTAATATGGAAAGATAACAACTAGCTGACCCAAGCAAATATTATACAAGATCAAGTTCAACTTGGTTAGAGATATACTTGGCAATAAAAATATTTTTCATCTAAAAAAAGGGTAATGAATGTCACTGGTATTCTAGCACCTGAGTCTCAAAACTAACCATTTAATTAGTGAGAGTTGGATGATAACTTGCTTAAAGTCAAATGCGCTCTAGCATTCTTGTCAAGTGAAAGTATGACATTCGATTTGGGACAAAGGCTTTATCACATTTAGCACTTGGAAAAAGGTTTTGAGTGCAGTGTAAGCTTGGTTATGCTTCACTAGCTTCAGGTCAAATCCTTAAGTCAAACAACAAGCTTGAGCTTAACACTTAAAACATTTCAATTAGTAACAAACTTTATGTGTGCAAGCTACATTTTCTTGCAATTTGGAAAAGATATACAATACACATATTTGCAAGACATGTTAGAAGATTAAAGAACACACCATTTCTCCTTCCAGGATATTTCTTCGAGCAAAGAGGCCCCATCCATGTATTCCAGATCTTCCAAAGCAGACACGGTCCATTTCCGTTCTCTAGAATCACAGTTGGCCATAAGAAAATCAGAATTACAATATATACACTACTGACTAATTAAGCAACAAGAATGGAGAACTTGCCTGTAAATGACGAAGACGTTCCTTGAATGTAGAAAAGCCTTTAGGTTCCTCTACTACCTGTAGAGAACAGAAAAATCAATATCTAAATATCCAGATGCGCTCTTTTCAAGTGCAGATCAACAAAAAGAAACTTACTCTGGTAGTATTCAAGCTTCTTATTGAACCTAAAGAATGGTGACAGGGTCTCTTTACTTGGTGTGCAATGGCCTCTTCCCCATTTCTTTGGCCCTAGTTAGAGAGAAAAATTAAGGTGGTCAAAATTTGTCTCAATAACGGGAGTAAATTCAAAACAAATAAGAGAACAGAATAAGTTGGAGTTAAAGGCTGTTATTCTTTTCAGGTTCTATTCATCTGGCAGGGAGCCACAAGCACTGCAATTAAAGCTGATTTTTTTTTTTTTTTTTTTTGGGGGGGAAAAAATTTTAGGGCAATTCACATTGACGTCCATTTTTACAAAGTAATAAGTTCATATCTAAAGCAGAGACTTTTCAGCAAAACAGAAGGTTCAGGCAGAGGAAAAAGAAAGAAAATAATCATTTGCAGATCCAGGAAAACATGACCATCTCGGAAACCGAGTAATTCCAATTCTCAACAAAAGTACAATCTTTGCGTATGATTCGTCCAAAATATTTTTTTGTTCTTACAGAGGGCCAGAAAATTGGATCTTAAGCAAATTTTATAATTTAGGATTTTTATTCGTTACCTTTACATCTATTATTAACACATTATTTCCTTTCCGAAAAGGAGTTACCTTATTGTTTAGTCTCTTATAGGTCCGGCACCTAGCTGCAGAGAAAGGATTAACCTCCTCAAGTCCCACAACAGGAGCTTCCTGAAGCTTCAACCTGTTTGCTGAAAATAACCTTGAACCAGTACTTTTCCTATTCTGAATGAGGCCTTTTGTGGAGTAAGTCCCTTTGGGAGTCTGTATAATCAGAACGTTATCTGGATTTGGAGTTCTGCAGAAAAAAGTGACAAGTAATAACATATTAAAATTGCCAGATTATGTTACACTCCCACATAAGCCCATAATCATCTAGAATTAACCTTGATCATTCCAAATACATATAAAAGCTGAATAAGAATCATGACATAAGCAATAGGTACTTTAACCCCAAAATGCCCAGTACCTGTGGTAAGCACAATAGGAAACCATTTTGGTAATCTGCTTTCCATTTTTTTCCAAGCAATGCAACTGCAGTTATAGAAGTGAAAGAATCAGTTATATATATCATATAAAGAAAAGCATACTTTGACAAAGGTTATTACTGGTTTATGGATGGGTTACAAAGCACAGTCTTTGGACAGGAGAGAAACATTAAACAATCACTAAGGAACACAATGCCCAAGTGAAACAATTAGCAAGATAAACGGCACATAAATTGACAAGTTAGTTTTCATTAAGTCCTAAGACAAGCAAGACGTTAGCCTTTAAAGTAGAAAGGTTAGGTTATTCAAGTAAAAAGCCTATAGGTCGTAACACCAGAGAATAGCTCCTGAATCAACAAATTGCAAAATCCACTATGCATATTCAGAGAAGAAGCCATCCATGTAAAGTAAACAAATAATATCTAGTCAACAAGCACTACAAATATCTTTATAATAGTATAAGGTTCTGTTCTTTCCTGAAAACTTCAAGACTACTTTTCCATATCTTCATGATGTACTTCAACACTTTCTTTACTAAACTTCCACTCAGAAAATTTGAGGGAGGGATAATACTACCTTCAATTTTAAAATATATATATATATATAGAAAAAAAAAGGGAGTTACTGGTGTTTTGGGCACTGCCTTGCTAAAAGTGTGAGCTTAGAAGAATTTTTGTTACAAAATAATATCTTATCTGTTAGAAATTCAGGAATGCATATTTTTCCCTCAATTATATCCTTGTCCTTTATTACTCCACTAAACCACCATATTAATTAAATTTTTCAACTTCTCACAAGAAAAACTATTCCCAATAGAAATACTAATATCAAAATAGTCATTGACACTTTCTCATACACATTAGTGACAAATTTTATGCCTGTCTCCAGATTCTAAGAGAAAATCAAAGCAGTACTCTATAAGAATAAAGTGCTGAGGTAGTGCTTAATTTAGAACAATCAAACAAAGGATAATCCATTTCCCATAACCTAATACAAAAATATTTATATCTCAAATAGATGCAGTAAACTATAACAAGGTATAACAGATATAGCAAAGGTAGGTTATCTGTCCCTTCAAATGTACCATGATGTTAACTAAGATATTTAACATGTAAGAATCAGATAACGTATGACTGGTCAATTGTTTCTTGAGATACCAAATATGAAGTGTCAGAAACTGAGAAGTGAAAGTCTCACCTCCATGCGATACCCAGCCCTTGATGCACACATTGCATGGTAATAAGTCGAACATTTACAGCACTGTGTGCATGAACCATGAATTTGCTTGCATACTACACAAATCTGAAAAGTTAAACATAAAAAATCAAGGCATAACTCATAAAAAATTACTAAAACCTTCATGGACATAGAGAATACTGGGTAACAATTACCTGTGCACTACTAAAATAAAAACTGAATGAAAAACTATAACAGATATATGATCCGAAGATGTAAACAAGGGTTGAGATCAAGCTTTAATCTCATTGACCCATATAGCTATATGCTTATGTTGATACAAGTGAAAGAAAATTCTACCTTTACAAAAGAGTTTGAAGGAATTCTTAAAATGCCAACAGCAGGTTCCATCTTTTCATCACTTGCAAAACAAACTTCTGGCTGAAACCAAGCACAGGTGATATGGACCCACAAAGGATCGATATCAGTTGGCTTCATGGCACCCCCTGAAATGAATTAAGGAAAATGAAAATTTTCAAGCAGTTTATAACAATTTAATCCAAAAGCTTTGAGAAACAACTAACAGACAGTAATAAGATATTGATGTCATTTATAGAATAAATTGGACTAGTGTACATATTATGTTGTGATACTTTTTGTACAATTTGAGAAGTTCTGTCCATGCTATATAAACTGAATTAAACTAAACTTTCCAGTAGAATATACCACCATGAAGAAACAAGCCAAATACAGAGGAAGATCAATGAAGAGAGTAAGTCATATCAATGCAGAAGCACGCTTCTTATGATTTTTACACTCCCCAGAAAAAGGAAAAGGAATTCTAAATACCAGAAAAAATAAACACTATAGTGAACAGTGCAAATATTGGACATAAATTCATGCCTTTCACAGGACAGAGGCAACACTCCCGTTCAATATCAGGTGTCTCGCAGGACCTACAGACCCATGAAGTGAAGTCCTGAACATTCCTTGCACCATAGCATTCTTGATGAACAGCTATTTGACATCTGATAGAAGAATAATAAAAGCATCAGCATACCTTACACCTACTGGAAGGCATATACACATAAAATTATTAGTATAACTTTGATCTATTTGATTGAATGTGCATGTATACGTGAGTGTGCATACATGCAAGTAGACTATTACTTGAAGCTAAGCAAATGCTAGCATAAAGTTGCACACATAAGTATGTTCAGATTCCTAGCAACCTGTTGCACACATAAAGTTGCAAGAGTACCTGATGCAGATTATAATTTTATTGTAATCCCAATCTTCAACCCACCGGCATACTGCACACCTTTCTGTAGTCCACCTAGCATAAACAGGTTCATACTTTTCTGTGGAAAATTAACGCACTCTATCATGTGAGGACTACTCACCGTCTTACATTTGAATTGAATCATCTCATGAAAGATTGAGATTAAAAAAAATAAAAAGAAGAAGTCCAGGATGGAAATACCTTGAAGAAAAGTAAGCAATTTCTGCCTCCTCACTTTTATAGAAGGACGCTTCAAAGACTTGACGGGAACAGCAGTGCGTGCATGATACTCTGCTACCTGCAGCATCTGTGAAGCCAAAAAGGCCACCTTAACATACATTATGAGAGGAAAAGATAATAAATATAATTGGATTCTTCTTTTCAATTAAACTTAAAATAAGAATGGCAAATGAAAATCCCTTAAAACTTGAGAGAGTGTCAAATTCAATGTTTCATTGGATGCTTTTCAAGTGATAGTTGAACAATTTGACAGATAATTAACATAGCATGAACAGGGGAAGAAGAAAAGACAATTAGTAGATCTAAAATTTATTAATTGTAACAAAACCAAGACTAGATTATGCATGAAATGTCATCTGCATTTAAAATACGAACCCATTGTTCAAGAGGTATCAAGGAACCTTTCACCTTGATGCTAGCCTTCCAGTTTTTTATCTTGCAGCCTGTATGCCTCTCCCATTCGCTAAGTGCTAGCTTTTTTGTTCCACAAGACCCACACTTGCAAACAACTCTAAAACAGAGAGGGAAAGAATGTGTTATGGAGTTTAGGCTATAATCAGTCGCAGGAAGTGAGGAATTAGAGAAAGATTAGAATGAAATCATTCAACTTCAATTGAAAGCAGCTAGTAAAATGTAATAACAAACCAAAAACATAATCTTAACAAAATTCTCGAATGAGCACTAAAAAATAATTTTATCCTTGAGAAAACATAGTGAGAAGAAATTGAAGCCATGTGAATACAGAGACTGACGCAATGATTACAAAAGAAACCCAGTAAAGGTACTGTCAACAAGGCAGTAACTATCATCTTGCTTAATAAGCTCTGACATAAGTTAGTTGCACTTACAAATGAAGGCTAGGAAAATAGATGCCTTCCACTCCAGAGCAGACAACAGAAACCTTGTCAGGAAGGCCATTCTTCTTATTATTTCTGTATAAGAGCACAATTCTCAGGAATCTCTTCATACTAGTGTAATTGAATTTGCAAGAAAAATTGGAATGCTAGTAAAAACATACTTACTTGGTTTTAAGGTGAAAATTTTCTGAATCAGATAACTCAAAGTTAAACCGAGCTTTGCATTCAGGACAATAATACTCAGAGGTTCCAATATCCTACAAAGAGATGAACAGCAATGCTTACTCAACTATTTCCATGTCCACTTAGAAATTATGTAGTCAACCATGTCAAATGAAAAGCAATAATTGAAGACAAAAGGAAACCTTCAAATTCCTGCTTGAGATTTTGTCGCACTCTGCATGCACCCAAACTTTACAACCATCACATCTTACCTAATTTGATCAAGAAATTGCAACCTTCATTTTTCAGGAAAAAGGAAAGACAGGAAGAATGGATTTTGGCATGATTTTAGAAAGAACAATTGCAAGCATCTGTACAGTAAAACTGTCTTACCCAAGGCCCACTATCAGAATGATTCCAAATCTTTTTGCATATGGCACAATAATGCTTTATTTTCTTTAACTGGTACCAAAAAAACCCGCAATTAGAATAAACATCATCTAGCTCACAGAAATTTGAAACAGAAACTCCAGAAAAGAAATTGCAAAAGATGCGGGCCAAGTCATCTAACAAACCCTGGCACAAGAAGCACACAAGCGGTGGCTTCCAACATTTGAGTCATTTAATTTCCTCGGGATTTTAGGAGAGATTCTTAGACCACAGGCTTCACAAGATTCTGACTCTTTTTTCCCACACGGGTCCTGCAGAAAAGAAGATACAGGGTTGGCATAAAACTAAAGAGTGACCCCATACGAAATAAAAATCATCCGTGGTGAAAAGCAATTTACGGCCAAATTGTGGCAGCAACAGCAGGAAAATATAAAATTGAAAATTCAACAACTTTTAAATTATTTTTGCAGAAAATTTTCCCAAACAAAGATACAGACTGAAAAGATAACCAATTTATAAATGAAAATCCTTAATGTAAAGAGAACTTGCCTTTTTCAAGGAATTACATTCGGGATCCTGGTTTGAATCAGATGCTTCAAATACCCCTCTTGCAAGAGATTGGATGTATTCCAAATTGCCAGCAGCTGCATTGATTTCAACCATCAGCATCTCACTAAAGCCACTTTCAGCTAAAAATGCTTCCTCAATGGCAGACCTCATATCACTGGGCTTGCTACCATTCAAATCTGTCTGCCCCTGAAAACTAAACCAAACAAAAGTTCCACAATAATCTCACCATCAACATATTTGAAGATTAATTTTCACAAGCGCAAGAATTACCAACCTGTCTATATAATCTACAAAAGGAAAAATCATCCCTCGTTTAACCCATGCATAGTCCTGTCCATCAGCACAACTAATCTCAGTAAATCTACTTATCAATTTCTATTTATGAAACAAAAACAGAAGAAAGAAACATCAGTGATGTTCTAAAAGCTAGTTATGGTTAAAAAGATAGGAAGTACAGACTTACCCTTTGTGTCCCATTACCAGAGTAACCAAAAAACATCACGCAAACTGCACAAGTAACACGAAAATTTAAAACTTGTTGGGGAGCTTGCGTCTCTGGATCAAGGACAATGGCGGGCCAAGCAGGACAGTGCCTCCCGGATATGGCCCAAACTACATCACCAGGACCAAAATCACCAGGACCATATCTCTTACCCTTCCTCTTAACCTCCTCCTTTGAGAATTCATCAATGCCACTCATATCTATACAGTCTTCTAATTCTTCATTTTCATTTATCTCCGGTAATTGCTCAGTCAGAGACGTCAATGAACTTCGAGAACTAGAATGCTTCCTAATATCGAATCCTTGTGGCCTAAGTTCCTCCATTTCATCCACCATATAAGAAGAAAACTTTCGACACTGGTTATGAACTTTATCTTTCTTATTTACAGCTTCCCCACGAACTTTAGAGTTCTTGGCGCTATTTTTCTCCTTATATGGATTGAATTCTGGGTCTAAGTCTGATTCTTTTACGCTGGTTTTACTCTTATCTTTCTTCCAGTTGTCAAGAATGGAGTCGTTAAATCGAGAAGGCAATACCTGAACTCGCCCTCTGGAAGTTCTCACCAAGGGCGGGCGCGGAGACTCCTGCATAATTCTATCGCCGGTCTCATCACCGTCTACTTTTGCCTCCCCCTGGCCTGGAGAGCATGAGACCTCGGTGCACCACGACACTGCAGCCGCCGCTGTCGTCCCTGTACAGAAACCACTTTCTGATAAAATTCTTCGGAGACCGTAACCACTAAACGAAATAACACCTGCGGCAACATCCCCAAGTAGATGCCTAGGATAATACCCATTTTTAGTTTTGCGTTTCTTGCGATTCCCAGAACTGTCGTCGTCCTCTCCGCCAGAGACAGCGAGTCTGCACCGTTTCAAACTCGGCATTACCGATTTCAAATTCTTCTTAATTATCATCTTTCTTCCACAACAAGTCCACACTCCAATTCTAACTTTGAATTTTATCCAAAGCCCTAATTTCCCGAAATTGAAACCCTAAAGACTCGACAAGCAGAGAAACTTGGTACGCAAGAGAAATACTCGGAAATTTATCGTCCCCGGAAATAAATTAGAAACAGAAATCGAATTACGGAAACGAAAACTAAACAAATCACATATCTGAGGATGGTGGTCGGAATAGGGGAAAAACCTGCTCCCAGGAATCGGTATCTGAATAGGGATCTCTGTTTCCCGCAGCTCTCTTCTTTCTCTCTCTACTACAACTACTCACGAGAGAGGGATAAAAATAAAAATATTCATTGTATTGTATGTATATATAAAATATATTAATATATATATATATATATATATATATATACTGGCTTCGAATTAAGTATTATATTAAAATGGAGAAAGGATTTTCTTGATAGAGCGTGTGCGTGTGGAGATATATAGATACAGAGTTGTGTATGTATAGGTTTGGAAGATTCAGAAAAGAGTAAGGATGGATGACGAATTTGGGCTTGGACGCAAGAAGTCGGCATTTTGATAGTTAAAGCGTAAAAGTGGCGATTTTAAGTAATAAAAATGCTAACTTGCACGCACCTAAGGTGCTCGGAGATTGCAGGCAGGTTTTCTACTACTACTCTTTTATGGCAAAATTTCTGGTTTTTTAATTGCAAGTTTATTTTTCTTTCTTTTTTTCTTTTTTTCTTTTTTTTTTTCTTTTTTGTTTTGGCAGAGGTTGCCTGCATAAAGGCTGTCCTCCAAAGATACTTGGAGTTTGAGGAATAAAGAAAAGTGGTACTAATGGATAATGGGAATTTTTTTTTTAAGATTGGTGGGTCTTGGACATAATTTATTTCTGTTTAGAGTTTCGTTAATTATATTTCGAAATATAACGATTATTTAGTTAGTTTTTTTTATTTTAGAGAGAAATCGGTTATGGCTTGATGATGATTATGAGAAATTGAAGAATAATCTTCGATCACTTTAATGTTGTTTTTTTGGTGAGAGAAACTTCTTACTTTTTTTGGTCTTGTGGGAAAATGGAAAAAAAAAAGAAAAATCAAGAAGTGGGACGGCGGAGTCTGTCTCCCGGGCTGTCATGACTAAATTGGAATGACTAATAAAGAGAGAATAATAAGTTTTGAAGACAATGGGATTCCAACGGTTTCAGAACATTCTAGAGAACTGATTAATGGTAATGTTTTTGATAATTAGTTTGTGGATTATTTATACACAAAAATATAAATAAATAAAACAGAGATGATGGAGAAAAATAACAGCAGGGTGGTAAGGGCAAAAAGTTGTAGTAACCCCGTGACAACATGTCGGCCGGAATATCTTTCCCGCCGGTTTGGTTTTGCCGTTGCCGGAGTTATAATATAAGTACAATAATCGTGGTGGTACGTATGAAAAATGGTTACCACCCTTTCTTTTCTTTTTTTTTTCTTTCTTTCTTAGATTGACAATGTGGGCCACCACTTAGTTCGTTCCTATTGTACTTTGAAAAAAAAAATAAAAACTGGGTGAAAATCGAGTAGAATTTTTTGGGGACAGACGGCGGCGATAGGTGGTTACGGTGGACTTGGTGGTGTTACAGGCGGAGGTGTTCTTGTGGGAGTTAAAAGAATTTGGATTCTAATATGGTTCTTTTTATTGTTTTAGAAGTGAGAAACGCAGCAGAGCAGTCGATATTTCACGTTGCGAGGGGTAACGATGGAAAATATGTAAATAAAACCAATATTAGAATTTTCTTTTTTTTTTTTTTTTTTTTTTTTTTTTTTTTTTTTTTTTTTTTTTCGTCGTTTTGAAAAAACCGCGGAGGTGTTTTTCTTGTGAGGAGTGTGGTGTAGACAGAATATTTTTCACTTTGATAATTTATTAAACAAAATTTTATTATGTTTTTTAATTTGATTTTATTTAAATAAATAATCATATGTTTTGCGAATCTAATTTTGACCATTTTCATTTTCAGGTAAGTTGGAGACCACCTTGTTGGAAGAAAATTTCTCCAGATCGGAGCAGGGGAATCTGGCTGGTGAAGAACGTGAATAGTTTAGTTTCTGTTTTTCTTCGGCGTGGAAAAATTAGGGAAAGAGGATTCAGTTTCGCGCAATACTCAATCGTATATATATATATATAGAGGAAGAAAAAGAAGGCAGCTGCTACCGAAGCTTGCTGATCAGATCGGTAATTCAGGAATGAGCCTACAAAAATGGTGGATAACTGAGGAAGAGCTTGGGGGAAAAGGATACCAATTGATTGCCGTGGTTCCGACGAGGTCGGATCCGGTTGGATTGATGTTTTTGTATTCTACTCTGAAGAATTGGAACTGGAACAAAACAAGTGCAATTTACTTGACTAATTTGGAGAAAAGTCTCATCTGGATCTGCCGATAATGATGGTGAAGCATATCTTTGATGAAAATTCTGGTGAAAAGTTGGGACTGAATGGTTTAGAATACACAATCACTTCAACTAGCCCAATCCGTTATCATCCCCTTAGTTTTGTAGCCCATCTCAGCTTCAATATGTTTGACCAAAAATCTTAATCCAGAGGGCAGTCAGTTTCCTTCTGATTTAAGTGATTGTGCATATTCGAATCCACAATCAAATTAAAAATTTAGCCCTAGATCTAATCAACTGAACATAATTTTAAATTTGAATTGGAGCTTAAACAAAACACTGGAATACCACTTACATAACAAGCACTAGAAGGGAAAACACCTGGAAACAGGAAAATACTAAAAGACTTTCCCACCATTTGATTCAACAAGGAGCCACTAAATAGTATATTATAAAAGCAAGAATTCAATTCATAAGCGGCTGATTTGATACACAAAACAGCTTATTATTGATTGAACATACACTCTTATATACAACAGCACTACTAGGATAACATTATCTATAAAGGGTTTGGTTTTTTTTTTTTTTTTATTATTATTGAAGCTTTTTTAGGGAGATTAACTAGTTCTAGAGTTCCAGGATCCATTTTTTTTTTTTTTTATTGAGCAGATCCGGTTTTATCTTGCATATTAGTTTTATCTTGCAACAGTAGTAATACACTTGGTTAACTACTGAACTGCTTGCTACCTTTCTACATTTACTCTTGGTCTACTAAGAGTTAGCTCTTATAGCTTCTTAGAAGAATCAAGTTCTTCAGTCCTTGCAAATCTTCCCCGGATCCTTGGCTGACTGTCAGCAAGTGCTTTCCTGCAAGCATACTGATCAAATACAATAGGGCATCGTAAGACAAATGATCCAACTAAAACCAATAAAGAAATTATTAGAAAGAATGTATATTATTATCCCCAACGACCCAAGAATGTCCGGATTTATCAGAGCAAAAGGATAGAATTGAAACGTGCAACTCAAGCAATAAGCCTATCTCTAGTGGTGGTAGTGGCACAAGTAGTAGTGACTAAGAAGAGGTAAGAAGAACAGTCCATCAGTTTTACCTTAATTTTTCGACCAAAATTCCTCTTTGTCTTCTTGTTCCTGTATCTGGAGAGCTTTTCCTTGCGATCTTCAGAGGTGCAGCAAGTAATTATCTGTGGTTGCCCCATTGGAGAGATGAGGTTTATATTGCCATTACCAAGAGTCTGTGTCATAAAAACTCAGTATCAAATGACCCAGCCCTATCCTGCTGAAAAGGCGAGAGAAACATCTAAAAATTTCTCAGTTTATGGATTCATCATGGAGAAATACATGTGAAGCTTATCATTCATGGTGACAACTTGCTCAAATTGTTTGGACCAGGGAAACATGAAATACAGAAGAAGTTTATCATTTCTCACCAATATTTGATACAAGAGGCAGTGTAAAGGCATAGTGCATGAATTAAGGCACACCTCCTCACAACAGGAAGAGACCTTAACTTCAATGTGTTGATCACACAAATCTTAGATTTAGCATCATTACACATGCGATTCACAGCAAGGTCATTTACTCACTTGTTTGATCTAGGCCACAGTTGAAATCTAGTTTTCCCCTTCGATGGAACTGACTTGCATTGCACATTCTTAGCAGAAATATTCATAAACCAACAATTACAAAAATTGTTGCACACATGGATCGAACCCTGTGACCTTCTAGATATAGGTAAAACTATTTGACTAGTTGAATTGCACTTGCATGTCATGACACTAGACATTAATTAGATTGGATAACATGTCCAAGTGTTATGTTTGACAATTATAAATCTTCATGTTTAGTCTGCTTAGGTGGTAGTATTCTTCTATTCTGTCTACGATTTGTAATATTGGATTTGTGTTCCCAAGTCCTCCACACTTCCAGATGCCTAAAGGGTGTGCCTACAATATATATATGTACCTTCCTTGTTCTCAAATAGCCAAGAAATACACTTCCAATTAATTATATATTAAAAAGGAATAACATAATTAACCGATGTAAAGACAACAGGAGAAAGTAACTAAACTTGACCTTTACGTCACCTTCACTGTATGCTCTTCGCATCCCATACACAGATCCCAAATCCATTCTAGAAAAATCAAGAAAGTTAGGCTTCATTGAGGTTCCAGGTATCCACTCCATCGAACTTAGACACCCTGAACTAACGCTTTTCTGGAATGGTTCCTGAGAGAGCATGTCTCCTGTGATCAGGTCGTCATCATTATTCTTTGCAAGAGGAATCTTGATATCCAGAAACTCACTAAGTGGTGTTTCTGTGGCTTCCTTAGCCAGGATATCCTTCCTGCATTCATAGAAAACCTCACTAAAAAGTTGTCCATTGTCAATTGAGGATTCAATATCTGAGACCTTGAGGTCTTGGGAGGCTATGACATCTCCACCACAAGATATCATTGACATTGCAGCTGTCATTATTGGATCAATTCCCATCAGGGGCTCCTCAATTATTGGTTCTGGAGCCTTAAATAGATCACCTTCTGCCCCAAGATCATAATCTGATATTGAGGATGTTGTAATCAGATTGCACTGCATCACAACACAAAATCAGAAAATCTGGAGAGGCTTAGGTAACACAAAAGTATCAAAATAATTCAAGAGGCAAATTTTCAACTCGCTTCAGGGTCCTGTAGTAGATGAAGAAGTCATAAAATGTAAAAATCTCATCTTTTAAGTAAATGGGTTGGTTGGAATGAATTAGGCGGCTTTTACTAGATACTAACTACCAAGACAAAACTGAAGAAGAAAACACCACCAAATAATTAGATGTTTCCACCATCGTCATATTTGTCAATTGAAAATTTACAAAAGAATTGAAATGATATTTTCCCTTTTTCTGAAGAAAATTTTGTTCAAGAAGCAAATGCCATTTATTTGTCCTACATACCCCCAAAAAAGTAAAGAGAATTTCAGCCCCCAAGCATTAATTAATCCAAGATGATGGTAGATCTTCCCACTATAACCAAACTAGAGAAATCTAGTGTAACTTTTCAAAGGAAATATACACTTCTTGTTAATTTAGTGATTGGCCCAACCAAAATGCTTGAGCATAGAAGAAGAAGTGCAGTAACTTTAACTTTTTCTTCTTCAGGTTGTGCAAGTGCGGTTAAAAAGTAAATCTTTTCCACAAGTTGACATCAATATACTTCGAAATAGCTAAAAGGAGAAGAAGAAAGAAAATAAAGATATGGCCATTGATGAATTCTATTGAGAAGAAAATATGAAAAAAGAGTAGTGAACACGGAACTGCTGATTGTGATATTCTTTTCCCGTCTTTTTTAGCATATAGATCAAGCACACAAAAGAAGACTCAAATGTTTTCCTTAAATGTACTTTTTGATAGCTCAAAAAAATGCCTTTTCGTGAAAAGAAAAATTAAAATTAAAGAAAAATCCTCCCTTTAAAGAGTTCAATTTTTACTCTTTTTTTTTTTTTTTTTTTCTTTTTCTTTTCTTTTCTTTCAAATTTCACGTCGGTCATATGTGGTGGTGTTTCATCTGCTGATTTTTACCATGGGGAGTCAGACATTCTAATCGAATGATAGAGAACGTATTTTCCCCCCAGAATTTTAACACCGAAATAAAGAAATAATCAGAGCGCCTTCAATGGAGGAAAAAAAAAAGAAAATCACAACATTGAAGAGCTCAAGAAATAATCCCGAAGAGGAAGAAAACCCCCAATCAAATTAAATAAATAAAAAAGCTCAAAAGAACCAGTTCAGTACCAGAAAAAAAAAGTTCAAACCATTCTTCTTAATCATCCAAAAAATGCTAATCAATCAAAGAAACCGACATTTGGGACGCAAAAGGAAGTGCAAAAAACATAGAAAAAGAAAAAGAAAAAGTACCATTGAAGCATTGGGCTTTAGAGAGCATGAAAAATCTTCAAACTGCTGAACTTCTAGAGGGAAGCTCTGAAAGTAAGGATACATAAGCCCATCCTCTGCATACATTTCTTTAAAAATTGTCCAGTTTTTTTGGGGGTTCTAAGGTCTAGAGAGAAGCCACTACCTCCACCACCGTCACCGCCACTTTTTCTCTTCCACACACTGTATGTGGAGCTTTTTTGATAGAGAGGAACATAAATGGCAAAAAAAAAGGTCCTTCTTATAGATGTCAAAAACAAAAGCAGAGAAAACAGAGAGAGCAGCTGCAGAAAGAAACAGCCGTAATGAGGAGAGAGAGTGTGGAAAAAAAGAATCTCCCTTTGGTTAGTTCTTTGGGGTCTTCATTAAGGTATGTGAATTTATATTAGAAAAGAAAAATCATATCAATATCTGAGCCAAAAAAAAAAAAACAAAAAAAAAAAAAAAAAAAAGAAAGAAAAGAAAAATCATAATCAACATATTAAAATATGCATTATTGCTGTATAGAGAAAATGACTTTTTCTTCTTCTTTTCTTTTTTCCCCTCGTCTCTCTTTTCACTATTGTTTATGTTTCTCGGGCTTCCTATATACTTTCTATATTTTTATTGCTAATTTTTTTGGGTGTTATTAAAAGAAAACAATAATTGGTGGATTTGGTGCAAATAAATTTATATTTGGTAAGTTTAGTTTTAATTTTTTTTTTTTTAACCTTTAAAGTCTTAAACTTTTTCATTTAAGAAAACTAAGGTTCTTTTTCACAAATTTCGTTAAATTTTAAAAAAATTTAACGGTTTGTATGGTTTATTGAATAAAAGAAAAGGACAATCAAGTCAATTTACATGAAATATATTTTTATGTATATCATTTTATCCTTTCAAAAATATTTTGTGAATAAGTGTTACAACTATTTTTACTCTAATTTTGTAGATATTTCATGTAAAGTGACTTAATTATCTTTTATTTAATCCACTAAAATCACACAAATCATTAAATTTTTTTAAAAAAAAAATTGATGAAATTTGTGAAAAAGTACATTAGTTATATTAGATAAAAAAGTTTAAGATTTTAAAAGTCAAAAATATATTTTTAAGACTAAGTTTGACAAATATAAATTTATTTAGACTAAATTCACCAATTACTTATATATATATATTATTTAACTTAAGATATTTAATTTATACTTTAGATTTCATAATAAATTTTTATGTCCTTACCTATGTTATGAGAAAATGATATTTATTTATCAACTGTAATTATTTTTATACATGATTAATAAGGATAAATACCACACATTCATTTCCTATATTCTAGAAACAAAAACAAAAATGTTGCAAAATAACATGATTAGATACATATAAATTAATATAAATATCTTACTGTATAAAACAGAAATAAAATAAAAGAAAGTTAATGTCATTATCTAGTTTGGATCCCAATTGGAAGATGAGATAATGATGACCTAATTGAAAGAAATTAAAATATATGAATGAAGTTTGAACTAAGACAGATTTAGGTATGCAAGTGTTTATAATATTTCCATTTTTTATCCATAGAAAAATTATAAAATAAAATAATCGGTGAGTTTGGTCACAAACAAATTTATTTTTGGCAAGTTTAGTCCCAATTTTTTTTTAAAACTTTTAAAATCTCAAAATTTTTATTACAAAATTTTTTAAAAAATATAAAAATTTAATAGTTTTATTGTTTAATTAATTAAAGAAAAGAGTAAAACCGTCAATAGAAGTGAGAATCATAAAAAGAAAATAAATAAATAACGAGCTATTGTGGAAAAGGTTTCAAACCCCTCATCGCTAACAATTTGTAATTGAGTGGCGCGGTACAGTCGCCGACGAAACCTTCTAAGAAAGTATATCATGTATCTTCTGTTTGAGAATTTTGGTCATGCAACAATAAAAAGGAAGAAAAAAAACCCATATCAGAACATGCTGAGGATTACAAAAATTCAAGAACCATGTAAATAGTGGCAAAAATGGATATTTCAGACGCCATTAGAGAGATGAACTCCTCTCTGCCGAGGAGCTTAACAGGAGTGTCTGATCTGGGAGAAACCAAACAGCTCTTCTGGGATCAAGAATCCGACCCGGCCACCATGACCCGTTCATCCTACGGACCCAAACCAAGCCGCCACAATTTCTTCTTCTTATTTATTTATTTATTTTTCGTAATTATTAATTGTATTGACTTTTTACCCTTTTATTTACTTAACTAAACAATATAAACTGTTAAATTTTAAATTTTTTTGAAGGAATCTATTAATAATGATTTTATTTTTCTCTAATAAAAAATTTTGGGACTTTAAAAAATTAAAAAAAAAATTTTAAGACTAAATTTATCAAAAATAAATTTAGTTGAGATCAAACTCATTAATTATTCTATAAAATAAAATAAATAAATATGATTGGAATACAAAAAGGGACAAAAGAAATTTTGGAACATCAACATCAAATTACTATGGTGGGTCCCGATCGGCACTCATCATGTTATTATTTTAGTTTGGGCATTTGCATATTCTCCTTTGGTATAATGCATATGCACCCCTTTACTACCCAATTCTTTGTGCTTTAACAACACTCTTTCAATCATATAAATCCTAAGTTTTCGTTTAAGTTAAGTTGTGAGTTTGAATTTGTTGTAGTCAGTCACGTGTACAATTATATTCTAATGTAAAAATATAACCTAAAATTTATTAAGTTATATGGTTTATTATTACTTAATAAAACTTTTTCCTAAGTAAAAATTGAACATAACTTGATTTTGATTGATATAATTTTGAGAAGTTATCCATTTTATAAGGTACTCAGTTCGAAGTAATCTCTTTTAGAACTGGATTGATTTCTTATAGAGAGAAAATTTTACTCTAAATTTTAAACAACTACTCAACATAGAATCTCGTTTAAATTAAAATAACTACTTAGAGAATATTATTTTCCCTTCTTTTCCCTTCTTTGAAACTATTGAGAAATTGCAATTCTAAATTCTTGGATGGTGTCGCTCCTCCTCATTCCCAATTTGATTATTAACCACGCGCGTTTCTCCACGCCAATATGAATACGGACATCAATTGCCAATAAGTTCAGGTAAAGACACGACAGATCGCGTTGCCTCACTCGCCACTTTTCGCTCGGTTATGTTATTATCATATCAAGTTTTTTTTTTTTTTTTGATAAGCATTATCATATCAAGTTGAATGGTTCATTTGACAACTAGGTAATATTAAGACAATTTTTAATATTTTATCATTATTTTTATTTTCTCTATATTTCATAAAATAAATCAACAATTTTATTTTTTAAAAAAATAAATAATACAAGGACTCGATTATCTAAAAAGAAATATATAATATATATATATATATATACTCATTTATCCAAACAAAAATATTTCAAGACTTCAATTCACTTTAATTCATTTTAGATGAGTCTCACATGTTTAAAACACATTATTAAGTAAAGAGCTTCAAACATCTCCTACTTAATAACGGTTCAAAAATCTCCTAGACGAGCTGAATTCAGGTCACAACAATGTCCAATTATTAATATATATTTTTTAAACATAAAAACTTCTATCCAAATACTATTTATTTTTTTTTCAATCTTTTCTTTTCTCGTGAGGGCTAAAATTATACTTATTATGGTAAGAGATGATCTGGAAATGGTACAATAGAATCATTAATGGTATTTTATTAATAAAATCTAAGGATCTTGAGTAGTAGTAGTAGTAGTACTAAACTAATACTAATAAAAGTTAATGATCTAAATTAATGTTCATATTTAGATTTTTGCCATTTTAAGAGGTTTCCTTAAATGCAGTAGTACTACTACCTTATTCAACTAAATGTTAACTACCGCTGCTACTCTTGTCATGTGATCAGTCCATTCAATTGTCCCAAAATTTCAGCATCACATGGTGCACCTACTAATTTTTTTTTTTCCTTATCACCACCTATCCGGGTCAGGTCCAATAGAGAGCCGCACCTCGATTAATTTTGTGGGTACACAGACCCTCCGTAAAGAGTTTCTCACAACTGTACTTCGGATAATTCAAGGAGTTAACCCCCAAATTCGATGACTCCGAAAGGAATTGGTGTCAGAATTAGATCCAAAATGTCCAGATTTACAGTTCATTTCGGAGATCTTACTACTAATCCAACCCCACGGAATTATGGTGCACCTACTATATATATATATATATATATATATATATATATAATGCTCATTTTTTTTTTGATGCATGTATATATAATGCTCATATCATTTAATTATTTAAAGTTTTTATTTCAAAATTATACTCGAGTTGTATTCACAAAATTTAATTCTTACTTACATGATTGTCAAACATGTATTTTCATTTTTTCTTGAACGAAATTTAATCAAATAAAAAATTATAATAAAAGAACCCATCACGTGATGAAAAATCCAAAAATGTATTGGGGTCAAGTGATACCACTCCTCCTAATTAAAAATGTGCCCGTACTGTTGGTACACTATAGCAATAAATTCACATTTCCCTTTTTTAAAGTTTGATTGAACAGGGAACTGTCATTATTATGGAGGATACAGAGATACATTTTTTTTCCCCCTAATTTTTTATATTTTTTTTACTTAAGTATCTATTATCCGAACCCACACAGGTTGACTAATCCAAATTTAGTCTGGGGTGTACTCGCAGAGTTCAACTCTTACTCGAGGATGAGGGTCCGACTCAGAGCTTTTTAACGTGGCGCTAACCACCTCGGGGAGATTCGAACCCTCGACCATCCGCCATGAAGAAAAGCTTATAAACTCCCCCAAGCTACTGAATTCTTTTCCCCCTAATTTTAGTTACGTGATTTTATACTTTTTAATGTGACTTAAATTTATAATATTAAATAATTATACAGAGATAGTCATTATCGTGTGTTACAATCTATTATTATTTTTAGTATTTAATAAAAAAAAAATCAAATTGATCAGTCCAACATATGCAACACTATTCAATTGAATCACAAATAAAAATTTCGAGTTACTGTTTTAATCAAAATTATTAATTATTATAAAATTTAATTCTTATTCAAAAAGATAAATCTTTTGTCAGGAAGGACTAATATATAAATGCTATGGCTTTTGGAGGAATACTAATAATTGTGTCGGAAGGTGAAATAAGTGATGAAAAGTCTTTCCTGCTTCCAGTTCATCAAAAATAATTTAGAAAAAACATGTAATAAATGATGTATGCATAAAAATTATTCCATTACATAGTTTTTTTTTTTGTTTTTTTTAAATTAAAAAAAAAAAAAAACAATTATGATGAAATATAATTGACTGTAGACGGAGTTTACCAAAAAAAAAAAAAAAAAAAAAAAAAAAAGGAATAAGACGAATGTAAGCTTGAAAGAAAAGAATCTGTCCTCCAGTTGGATGAAATTATTCATCCTTGAAAGGAAAAAAAATGGACCTCCACCACCTTCCAATTTGCTCTTTTCTCATAATAAATATATATATATTAATAATTAATTTAGCCCTTATAAAATATATATATATATATATTTTTCAATTTATAGTAAAAGTATTATGATCATATTATTATTAATTAATAATATAATTAGTATTTAAAATTAACTAAAATTTAATTAAGGTGATTTTTTTTTTTGTAAATAAATTAAGGTGAAATTAGTAGCATATAAAAAAAAAATACTCCATCTGAACCTAACTTTTGTCGTTTTCCTAATGTGTGAATAGCAGCAGTATCGCACCCAAAAGCGAATATATATATATATATATATATATATGTGTGACAAAATCATCGAAGTCACGGAAGAGTACATACTTTACTAGTGGCTGATATAACTCCCCATTTTTTTTTTTTAAATATTTAGCCTAGTGTCCCCATCTTATTTAGTGAGGCTTGCGGAATGTTGGTAGAGTTCAACTCTTACTCGAGGGTGAATGCTTAACTCGGAGTTTTTTTAATATGGCGTTAACCACCTCCAGGGGATTCGAAACTTCGACCATCCGCCCTGAAGGAATCATTAAGAGTCTGTGCACCAACTCTCTCAAGTTACCGGGTTATAACTTCCCATTTCTAACAAAATACCTTAGGTTTAAACAAGAAATTACCTTGTACCATAATGTATTTATTTCAACAATCTTATATATATATATATATATATATATATATATATATATATATTTGTCTGGACAAATTTTCGTGAGATGAGACTTCCAAAACTACAACATACAACATACAACTGAATTTGTAATATAAAATCATCTTTGATATAAATCGAACTCATGATCTCTTACTTGACAAAACAAGTCAGACACTCAAGTGAAAGAAGTTAAAAAGAAATGTTATACAAAATGGTGAGTTGGTTTAGGCGTGACTTTCCTAATGCTAAAAGGGAAAAAGAAAAGGCAAAATAAAAAATTTTAAAAAAAAAAAAACTGAAATAGCGAAACCCACAGGAAAGTGTTGGAGTACGGGATTCCATTTTAGGAAAGGGGAAAAGTATCGGAAAAATGTAATATCAGAAGAAAAAAAAAAAAGTCAAATAGCGGTATTCATCAAAAAAAGGGGGAAAAAAAAGAAAAAAAAGAAAATGGATTTATGGAATCGGGCTGTAAAGGGTGGAAAATTTGAAAAAAAAGAAAAAAAAAAAAGGGTATGAGAATTTCAACGAAGCTTTAACAGGCAAAGATTAATGGTGGATATGCCCACTTTCAGTGTCGATCTAGAAGCAATTCAAGAACCGACTGTGCACTTTTTCCGGGATGGCTCATTCATCAAAGACTGATCTGTAAGTAGTGGTTTTTATATATATATATATATATATATATATATATATAGCTTAGAAGAACGCATTCATAAGATCATCTTGACTTATAAAATATAATTTATTCTAATAAACGGAATAAAATTTTCAATTTTATAAGTCAAGGAACAAGGTGAGAGCAACCAATACTATTAAATTAAATTAGAATCAAATATTCTAATTTACTTTAATGGAATACATATAATATAAGAAAATTATAAGTAAATTTTTATTATGATTGACAGCTTCTACTAATCAATTTTATTTCCATTTTAATTTGGTTCAGTGTGGAGATAGGAAAGAATAAGCTTGCCCATGAATTGCATCTGGTCACAATCATTTTTTTCAACTTCTTGCAATAATGATTATAATACCATAATCATTGGAAAAAAAAAAAATTGGAATGGGAAACCACTATGAAATCAAAGCATTTTGGAGGTTCATAATTATTATTTTAATTATGGTATATAATATATATATATATATATTGTGCTTAGACAGGACAAGTATTAATGCTTTTGAACACTAAAATCTTAAGTTTAATTACTTAATACATCTGATAAGATCTAAATATATGAACAATATATTTTTTTTGAAATCAAATTTGAATATATATAAATTTTTACATCTTAATTAGGTTTCTGAGGTTAAGGAGCTCCAAAGAATTTTTGAGATACCTTTTTATTAGTGTTGGAGAGTCATACAAAAAATTTATATTAGTGTGATTTCTCTCGTATTTATTTAAGATTATCGATAATATGTATGGTATTATTATTGATTGAGAAATAGAGATGGGTTTTTGATGCAAGAAAGAGAGATGCCATTGACAACAATATTATAAGAATTTGATAGCTTGGGAACAGCTGTATTGGATCGTCCCTTTGTGGGAATTCTTTTGTCTTTCTTGTTGGAAGCTAAACGCAAATGGAATTCCTTTGGTGAAAAAATATGGGACCCCTTTTGTGTTACATAGCCTTCCATATATGGCCCAAGAACTAAATGGAACTTTTTGTTCTTTTTCAATCTAAATTACCAACCAAAAATAAAGAAATAGAGAGAGAAATTAAGAGAGCTCCCAGCACTCCTATACATATATACGTACGTTTCCTCCAAAATGAGTGGCATCTAACTCATTAGCTGCTACTTGATATGACGCTGACAAAATTTGAGAGTGACTGATTTATTATGAACAGCAGAAGATTCTTTTTACCCTAAATTTTGATTTATAAATAAGTAGGAAAAAAAAGAAACCCTTTTTCTTGCTTTTATATTA
The DNA here is from genome assembly GCA_025388415.1 of Cynanchum wilfordii. Classification (NCBI taxonomy): domain Eukaryota; kingdom Viridiplantae; phylum Streptophyta; class Magnoliopsida; order Gentianales; family Apocynaceae; genus Cynanchum; species Cynanchum wilfordii. The sequence continues at coordinate 3,546,735 of JAHSUH010001079.1, forward strand.
TATATATATATATATATATATATATATATATATATCTCGTTATGGCCACGTTTGTTTGCGCGGAATCATTGAACTTCTTGGAAGATGATATCATGATTAGAGCGATAAATGAGGCGAGCTGAACCGAACATCATAAATTTGAGCTCGTTTGAATACTATTTAAGCTTGTTCGTTTAATAATTCGAGCCAAAACTTTTGTTCGAGTTCATTCGATTATTTGTTTATAAAGCTCGAGTTTGAGCTCGAGTTTGTTCGATTATTTGTTTATAAAGCTCGAGTTCGTGAACTATGACATTTTTTTTTTAATTTTTTTATTTAAATAATATATATAAAAATTATAATAAAAAAAATTAATAATATGTTCGCGAACACTTCTCGAATAGTGTTTGAATAAGCTCAAAAATTAATCAAGTCTAAAAATTTGTTCGAGTTCGGTTCGATTAATAAACGAACGAGCTCGAACCAGCTTTGTTTGCTCTAATCATGATGATGAGGAGGAGGAGGGAAAAAGAATCAATTGATCAGAGAAGTTGGAGAATGAACAATGTGAAACTGGAGCTAGCTAACTTTATGGAAGTGTCCTGTATGTATGCATGCATGCATATTAATTTTTGTGTGTTTCTTTGTCACGTATATATGAGTTGTTTTCCAGCCAGCAAATGGACATTACTAATAATTACTGTTGTTGTTGTTCGTGGAGAGTTTGCGTGCTTGAAAGATACCAAAAGGTTGAGGCAATTCCTTGAGCCATGACACGTATGAGATTATATATTGTCAGTTTTCATGTTTTGGGGACTACTTCCACAAATGCAGAATACATTCAAGAATTTGGAATAAAGTTTCATTTCTTTTTTGACACTGCCCTTCTCCTTCTCCTTCTTCTTCTCCTTCCCTACCTTATTCCCATACGTCCAAACACCATCAAAACCACTCTCTCTCCTCAATTTGAGCTGTCCTCATTCTAGCTAGCAACTGTTACTACAATTAGATTTAGTGAATATAGAGTTTTTTTTTTTTTTTTATACATGAGGGAGGGAGACTTGGGTGTCGAACCCCCGAAGGGGTAGTTGGGGGGTGGCCTTTTGCCACTCCACCACACAACTTCCGACAGTTAATATGGAGTTAAATCAATTTTTTTTCTATTTTAAAATTTTATTCAAAGAAAATTACACTCAATTTTACTTCTATTTACTTCTAAGGGGTAAATTTGCTAGGGAAGAATATAAGTTATTATTAATACAATATATATATATCATGGTTAAAACACTGGGGAATTTTGGTGATTAGAAGTTTGTATAAAGAAATATAGAATTTATTGAGAAGTTGAGAATGCCGAAATTAGAACCGTGGGTGGAGGGGGGGTGGGGGGCAGGTACAATGCACGCACATTATTAAGTGGTAAAAATGACGAACAACAACGTCCAATCTATTCAGAGAAGAATTCTGATGACTGAAACGACAAAACTGGATGCTTTCTTACATTACATACATATATATTATATAAGAGAGATTTTTATGTCCTAATTTTAATTAGCTATATGCTGCAGTTTTAAGAGTTTCTTCCTGTGAATTTCTCTCAAATTAATTAATAAAAATACCGCAGTCAACAAAAATTTGTGTATGTTAACTACAAATGGTGTGTTAATTTTGTTCATTTTCTCTTTTAACTATAAGATTAGGAGTTCAAATCATTCTCATACGGATAAAACATATTTTGTCTTTTAGTTGTATTTAGTTGTTTAAGTGTCTCATCTAACCTACCAAATGAGTGACTTAAATTCGACAGATATCGTAAATAACTTTATATCGCAATTTTAATTCAAAAAAAATAAAATAAAATATTTTTTGTACTTTGTACTGCTAGGTTACCTAAGTAGTACGATTTGGAAGGTTGCTACCGTTTCCTCGGAAGTAATGGGTGGCCATATTTAATTGTCAGACTTTCTTTCTTTCCTTCCTTTTTTTTTTTTTTTTTTTTTTTTTATTTTAAATTTTGATAGAATAATTAGTATATGTATAAAAATTATATAATTTGATTAATAGGTAATAACTAATGGCTTTTTTTTTTTTTTTTTTTTTTCAGGAAGAAATGAAGCAATTGCATGATTGCTTCTTGCCCATACTTGGCACCTTTTCACAGTGTGTGTTTGTTTCTGATGTTACATTTCTGCTGTGCCCATACTATTATTATTATGCACCACTGTGCTGCTTTTATATCTCTGAATATATATGTAAGGAAAAAAGGGCAAATGATTCTTCAAACACACACACACTATTCAAGTAAAAGAAAGAATTTTCTTGCTTTGTTTATCATTTACCATCACCAGATCCTTTTTTTATTCTTAATTGTTTTATGTTTGACTAGCAAAATTTTGAAATATAAACTCGGTAGCTTGGAGTAGTTGGTGTGCAAATTCTTAATGCTCCCTCCAGGGTGGATAGTCGAAGTTTCGAATCTCCTGGGGTGGTTAGCGTCATGTTAAAAAAGCTCTGGGTCAGACCCTCACTCTCGAGTAAAAGGTGAACTCTGCGAGCACTTCGCAAGCCGAGTGCGGATTAGTCTCACCAAATAAGGTGGGAACACCGGGCGCCCCAGGTAAAAATAAAAAAAATGAAATTCGAAATATAAAATTGTTTTTTTAGAAGAACAAAATTATAATTTTGAGTCTTAAAAAAAAATATATATACTCCCTATTTACCTTAATTCAAATGAATTAACTACAAAGTTTCATGTAAAAGAGTAACAGCTTGTCACGATGTTAAAACTCCTCTCATAATTTTGTATGTTATTATTATATAATACATATGTATATATTATTTTTTTCCTTCATAAAGATTGATTAAGAAAACGACTTCCATAATAATAATAATATATATATATATATATATATATATATATATATATTATTTTTATTTTTTCAAAGTATGAAATAAAAGATTTACTCATTTTTCAACGCATCTATTAAAAGATTATAAAAAAAAAACCCCAAAAGAATAATCTATTAGTATTAATTGAAGAAAAATAGAGTAATAATAGTCTCTGGTAAGAGATTAATAAATTATTGCATCATGTCGCAAGCTTTAAATCACCATCTGTCAAGTATCATGGTTTAGTCCAGTGACTTATTAATGCCATTAAATTCATTAACAAACCAAAAAAGAGAAAAGTGGAACAAATTTGGAGTTAGCAAATCAATCAAAAGACCTTTCAAGCAGCAACAACAACATATAATTGTCAATTCAAGGCACGCTTGGTTTGTTTGTATCATTAATACTCAAATTGACACTACTTACTTACACTGGCATTCGGACAAAGTAGTAAAATTACAATCAATTATTAATCTCAACAAAAAGATTCTTTCTTTTCTGTTTTAACTGTTCAGGTGGAAAGTACAGAGGTTATAATTTTTACTTATTACTAGTTATACACGCAGGAGTCGTGGTCAGCCAAGGGTCCTCTTTTACTCTTTTTGGAAAGCAAAATGTAGGAAGGTGATGGAAATGACTTTAGTAGGCAAGGTCCCACGATGGTTTTATGGTTGCGCCATATTCATTCGCCACTTTGTTCACTTCTGCACAAACATTATCAACAAGACAATGACTATTTTTATGATCAATAATGCAAATGACTAAGGGGGTTCTGTTTCACTGTTAGCACTTCTGAGTTCTGACCTGAATGTATGTGTACAACACAGAAAAAATGTTGGGTGTATTAAGAGTAATCTGAAAATTACAACACAAGGTAGTTGGCTTTGCCCCCATAACTATTCAAGTTCCAAAACAAGAAAATTGTGCCAACATATCTATTTGATGTCCATCGGGCTTTCGACACATCATCTATCCTAAGGTTCTTCCATCCTATTTCATGCCCTTCCCCAACAACCACTATCTCATCTGGATTTTGGATTCCTACCCACAGTTTTAGCTTCACTGTTTTACTAGATAATCTTAAGGAAAAGTGGTTTTTATATATATACATATACCTACATATATATATATGCAAGAAGCTAAGAATTTCTTTAATTTTTTTATAAAATGAACTACCAATGTTTAACTTAAGCAAAATACTGTATATCCAAAATGAATAGACAACAATTTAACTACCTTCCAAGGCCCAAGAAAATATAAGTAAAATATATAAACAGAAAGTGCACAAAAAAAAAAAAAAAAAAAAGTTTAAAATATCTAAGCCCATGATACAGCTAATGAGGAGTACATTTATGCATATATCAAGGAGCCTTCAAAATGTAAATTGTTGTCCCGATTACTACTTTCAATAGAACAAGCTCTTGTCCCCCAACTCCAATCTCAGGGAACACTTCTTCATTAGTTTATCTTTGCCCTAGAGAAGTCCATTTCAGGATGCTGCAGAAATGCAAGATTACATATCATCATTAGATGTGTATCTCGGGTAAGAAAGAATGTCAAGGGAACAAACTGAAATTTGAATTTTACCTCAGCCATAAATTTTTTCAGAATATCTTGCTTCTGCATCTCCTCACTTGATGGAAGGCCCATGGATTTCTGTCGCTGGTCAAACTGTATGATACAGATTACAAAAATCAACCATGGGTGATTCAAAAACAGCAAAACAGTATGCCAAAAATGAAAGTGGATGAAGATCAAAAGGAAATACCACAATCCATACAAGAGCACAAAATCCAATCCAAAGAAGGGTAATCCACAAAAGATTTCTCTTTGATGTAAGTAGATGAGGTAAAAATGCCTTTGATTGATAAAATATGGTAGACTCATGCTTATGACGACAATCAGAAAATAATACAGGGATCCCTCCCTTCCCCTCTATTTATGATCAGATAAGCATATTTGTCAGTGCCTTTGTTCCTTTCCATATTTCACATTCAACTATTTTCTCTATTTCACAAAACATAGATAGGCTCTTAATTTCATATATAATTAGTTGTTCCTTTCAAAATCCCCTTAACTTTTCTTTTTTCTTCCCCTGTTTCAAACAACTTACTTAAAGTTGGCACATGAAGTAATGTAAGGGCATACGAGTAAAGTTGGCATTGATGCGACCAGTATTCTCTAAGTATGAAAGGTTGAAAAAGGCTGAATGAATACATATTTCCTACTTTACCCTGTCTCCTTATGATTTGCTGTTCTTCTAAACAATAAGATACATAGTTATCATCTTCAAGAATGACTAATTCTGACTTCCCAATCCTCCAAACCGAATCCAATAGACTATAGAATTCTCTTTAAGGAAAAAAAAGGGTATATATCTCAAAACTTTGTCAAATATTTATGACAGGTTGTAGCATTTATATTTTCGAGTGAAATTCAACATTTAATGAAGTAAAAAAAAATTATGAATATGGAAGCAATTGCGAGATCAAATATAATGTAAGAGGGGTGTGCCTACCATCATCTTCTCCACTGTTGACCGTGTTTCTGGGTCCAAATCCGACAGTTTGCTATTCTCAGGTTCCACCTTTTGGGTATCAATTTCAGGATCCCCATTCACCAAACAATTCCACCACTCCATCTGATTCTGTTTGGTCAGAAGAACACTAATAGATTTTTGATCCTCTACATGAAGTAAAGCAACAGGAAATAGTTAGTATTGTGACCTAAGTTTGTGCACTAAGCTAAGCTAAGACAAATCAAACAGTACTGCATGACATTCTACCTAAGCTCCAAAAGCAATCATCGACTTTCACAGGTTTATGAAGTTCTCCCTGCATACAAAAAGACCAGTAATATATGGATAAATCAAATGAAAAATATAAAGAAAGTGTTTAACATGGAATAATGGACTGAGAATTACAAACTTACATCAATTATTGAAGACTGACCCTTAAGCCCAACTTTAAGATGATTCTTCTTAATTTCACATGTAATGGATCTTGACTTTGTTCCAGGAGGGACAGGAATTTGAATATTCACCTCCTGAAGAGACTGGCCCCAAGAGTACTTGTCCATATCAAGGCCGTTGGCCTTGTTTGGTGTAGCTTCAAAAGGAAAAGAGGAGGACAAGCAAGAAAATGTCAATAATCCAATGTAATTTAAATTCCCCTTAGAATAATGCAAATAAAATTAAGGATAGTGCAATTTTTAAGTAACTTATTAAAATACACTAAAATATAAAGATCCACTTCAAAAAGGAGGAACATAACATTGGTATCCGTCTCCAACTAGATATGAGAAAATGTCATTCTAAGTGCAGAACTTATGTGTTTGATCGTCTCCCTGATTTTGAATAAAGAGCCATTACCTATCGAAATAGGTATTGGAGAGACTGAGAGAAAAACACTAATCAATTTCTAGAAGAGAGTAATACACTCTCTGCATCATACCGAACATCCCTTTAAGGTTCTCAGAGTTACAAGAATTAATGTTTATTTATGCACTTGATACAATTGATGTGGCCCAATTTCTAATGAACCCTGACCTAAGGTAAAAGTCTTTCGCCGAAATAAAAGTTATAAAAAAAACAACTTCTTTGAAAGGATAATCGAAAAGTCGACATAATAGAAACCATTAATGTTAATCGCTGAGAATAGCAGTCGAAAAAATAAATAAAGTATATACCTTTGGAACCTTTCTCGCTTTCCAAATTTTCCTCCTTAACCTGGCTTATCTTTGAATCATTCTCCATCTCCTCCTTGGGCTCTTGCTTGACTTGAACGGATGGTTTCTCCTCCTTTACTTTCTTCTCAGCGTTACCGATTTCCCGAGCCTTCTCCTTCCTCTTCCTCTCCTCCGTCGCTTCCACCTTGGATTTCACACTACGCACGACAGAAGAAACGTCAGGAACCAAAGCATCGCTCTTAAATAAATCTGTCTCTTTCGCCAGAAATTCCAATGCGGTCTGAAGAAACCCTAGTGGATTCGACGGATCAAGTTCTGCTTTGAATGGCTTCGTAGATGCCGCCGCCGCCGCTGCCGCCGATGAGGTTGGTTCCTCGTACTCGCTAATTATCGCCATTATATATAAATCAAAATCACAAAATTCTAGCGGTTTCAAAACCTGGGGTTTTGGTTTCTGCTATTTGGCTTACACGCTTCGAAGAGTGGGGGTATTTATAGCGTGAGATTTCTGAAAAATAATTTTGAAGGCGGACTAGGAGGACATGGAGAATTCCAGAACAATTGTTTTTTCCTTTTTTAAAACTGTTCAAATTACATAGATACCCTCCCTCGTTCGGATTTTTATCTTCTCAATTTTTAAATAATATTAGGCATATTTTGTGAATTTAAGTCTCTAAATAATTATATTTTGATAAAATCAAGTTTTTTAGATATATATATATATTTTCTAAAAAAAAGATATTATTTTCTTAATAATATTTCAATTATTTTTTGTCAAACCCATGGAACCTCTAATACAGGTATTGTTGAGATGATTGTAACGTATAAAAGATTACGATGTGAAGTCATAAATATAAAATATCTTTTTCCAAAAAAAAAAAAAAAAAAAAAAACACTACACATTAACAATAAAATTTGACAAAAATATATATTATATATATATATATATATATATATGAAAGACCAATTTCATCCAAATAAAATTTTTTGGAGATTACTATAATGGTTCAGTCTCCTTTTTTTTTCTTCTTTAAAATTTAGAATGTAGAGAATAAAAAAAAAGGAAAGTTTCCTATATCTTAAAATTTTAAAAATATATCAACTTTTATTTGGTATATGAACTCTTATTTTAAAATATGACTTTTTTTTTTTACTATTGATAATTACAATTAATTGATATAAGTTTGTGATAGATGTAATTTTATGGGAAGAAATTGAATTACTTTGATAATTTATATATAAAATTGTCAATAATACTAAAAATATAATTTTAGGAGAAATCTAATTGATTTATTATTTCTCACATAACTTTTAATCTAAATTGAATTTAGGAAAAAATAATTTGTCGTATTTGTGAGATAGATATTTATTATTATTATTTTTTTCTCTTTTGAACTTCCATGTTATATATTATTAGTCTAACAACTCGTCGGTTACAAAGAACTTAAAAAATTTTTGGAATTATTTTTTATATATATATATATTTGTAACGTATAAAAATACACACATTTAGAAAAAAAAATGATTAATATATATTTTTTTTAAGTTAAGATTATTAAAATATTTTTAACACTTTTTTTATATAAATAATTGAATGAATTAGTCAGGTTTCTTGAGAATAAATGAATATGAATGCACGTTATGGGCAACTTTCCATTGACTTCTCTCGAGAGAAAAATAAATAAATAATGGGAATTTGTGCAGACATAAACCTTTGGTCTTGCACACAATACAACCACAAACACAGTTGAATATGGTTCTGGCTTCTGCAGCGACCGCTAGATATTCTTCAGGTAACTTCTTTTTTAAAAAAAAAAGGTAACCACTGTGGGATACGGTTAATCTAGAATAAAGTTGCAAATCTTAACTTGCTGGTCTAATATTGGTATATATAACATTCATGGGGTTTTGAATTTGACCTTTATTGTTTAGGAATGTGATTCCATAACCCTGCAAGTGAATGGGAACACCTAAAACAGTTTGATTGTTTGAAGGAAAAAAAGAAAAAGAAAAAGCTATCAATTGGATGCAATTCAATCCAGTCTTCATTTGTCTTGGCAGAGCACATCAAAAGATCAAGGTGGGCAACAAAGCTAGAAGAAAGTAGTTCTTGATTTAATTTTGATGATGGATTTGGAAAGGGAAAATTTTCATCTTTCAGGACCTTTGCACTTGACTGTTATTGATTGGTTGGTATATTCAAGTTATCAGTAATTAATGTTTGTTAATCTTTCTATCGGAGTAAATTCAAAGCCTTATTTTCTTTGATTTTGTGCATGAAAGAATATTTTATCAACAAAAATTCAAATCCTTTTGGTGGGAGTTATAGTGCATCATTTTCAAAAGAATAGAATTGCCATACCGCAGGAAAAATGCTCACCATCGGAGGTCCATTGCAGCTAGCTTGGTTCAGGGTGCATACATTGTTGAACGCGATCGTCAACAGAACCGGGAAGGCCCAAATGCCCTTGCTCCACCTTGGTGGGAATTCTTTAATTTTCAGCTAATTCATGTGCTGGTGGATCCAGAGGATTCGTCAATCTTCGGCTGTGTTTATTGTAATCATAATAATAATCAACATTCTCCAAATTACGTCATCACTTTCAGAGGCACAATTATAAAACCACATACGAGATCCCAGGATCTGAAGTTGGATCTACAGTGCATCAGAAACCGTCTCCACCGCAGCTCCCGATATCAACTTGGCCTGAAAACTGTTCGAGAGATTGTCTCTAAGGCCGGATCTGGTAATAATGGTAATATAAGTAATAATAATAAGATCTGGTTAGCTGGACACTCTCTGGGCTCAGCAATTGCTTTGCTAATCGGAAGGAATTTGGTGAGGAGGATGGGATTTTGTCATATTGATGAGACGTACCTTTTCAATCCACCGTTCATTTCTACGCTGCCGCTGGAGAAGATAATAAAAAATGTGAAACTGAGGCAGGGAATGCGAGTAGCCAATAGTGTTATCACAGCCTGTCTCGCCGCCGCGGTGAAACGCGCTCGCCGGCGAAAGCCAGAACAACAAGGAGGAGATGATCCATTTACGGTTTTGTCTGGATGGATTCCTTACTTGTTCGTGAATCCATCTGATCCTATTTGCTCTGAGTACATTGGCTACTTCGAACACAGGGAGAAGATGATGGCGATTGGATCTGGGAAACTAGGGAAGCTAGCTGCACAGAATTCCATACTGAGTACCATATTATCAGCTTCAGCAGCTGCAAGAGGGAATGATTCTGATTATCCTGATTACGATTATGATTATGAACCATTTCATCTGGTTCCTAATGCGTATTTAACCACTAATCTTAGCTCGTCCCAGGGTTTCAAGCAAGCTCATGGAATTCATCAATGGTGGGGATCAGATGTTCAGCTGGAGCACAAACTACACGAGTTCAAATTAAAAATTTAATGGTCTCATCTAATGTAATCTGAATTCGACAGGGTTGTTAATTTTGTTGTGGACTGATGAATTTATGTTCAAACTAATTAATTTTACATGACAAATTTTCTCACATTTGTGAACTGGGACGATGGATAGAGAAAGGAAGAAAAACCAAGCAGAGACGGAAAAATAAAGATGTACACAGTTTCGATATATCATGTATGAAAAATCAAGAAAAACGCTTCACCGCCCAACTGGCCAGGGCCACTACAAACTGGGCCGTATTGTTTGCACAAGAGCCTTGCTAATGGGCTGACAGTAATTCAATAATTATATGGCTATCTCCTGGTTTGTATGTATTTTCCAGCCCACGGGCTTTCCAACATGGTGGTGATTGGCGTGATTCTTTTAATTAGGTTTTATTTGTTTTGATAAATATGAGTAATTTGTTTGAGTCATGTTAGAGATGATATTTCTATGTTCATGCATGTGTTTCAACTATTGGTCTAAGAGTTTCTCCTTTATATTTTGACTTGTCAAGAGGTTAAGGGTTTAAATTTCACCCGAGAGTTCTACAGTTCGAGATATATTAGCAAGTGCGGGTATACCCGCACTTTTGAACCTTCATGAGTGGATTAGTTTGGGCCGAAAGGGCTGAGATATCACCTCAAAAGAAAAACTATTGGTCTAATAGACTTCATAGTCAACTATTTTGCAATGTTCTAATATATTAAAATAATATTTCAAATTAATAACGAGTTCACACATACTTATCATATATTACAAAAAGAAAGACAAAACACCCGATTTTTTTTGCTGTAAACGTAATGGGGACTTGAGGAAAGAAATAGGTTTGTGAGGGAAGAGTTGAATTTGGGAAAAAATATTGTTAGAGAGGAGATGGGAGGCATAAGCATTAATGGAGGAGGTGGGTGACCCAAATCTCGAAACCTAAACAGAGATTTTTTTTTTTTTTTTTAATTTATTCGTCTTGGGTAGCTACTTTGAATCCAATTGAATCGAATTCGAGTTGCGTCGGATCACTAATGGGGGAAGCCCCCCCTACACATATTTCTACATAGGCAAGATTCGAATTCAAGATCTTACAATTGAAGAATCAAACTCCTTCCACTTGAGCCATATGCATTGATAACCTAAATAGAGAATTTCATATGACGTTTTAACACAAAGAAACCCGTCACACTCTACGGGAACATAATTCTTGGCTCCTCCATGTGGGAAGATGGTGTGTCTCATCAACTAATGCAATTACAACTTATTGATTGGCCCATTATGACAAATACTATTCTACTTACTATAAACTCAACACCATCCGGGTACTAAACAGTATAGCGAATTTAATACTTAGCTGTGAGTAAATGTCATATAAAAGATAATATAAGATGAGATATTTTTGTGAGTAAGAGTTAAAAAAATTCACACGATTAAAATAATTATTTAATATTAATTGTAAAACCTTAATTTTAAGAATATATATTTCTACTTGCAATTTGAAATCATGAATGTCTTTATTATTAAAAGTGAGATAGCTTAATAAATAAAAAATTAATTAAGAATTCTTTGTGTCATTAAAAACGTCTTAATTATTATACTAAATAAATAAATATGGAGAATCATAATTCTCTAATAACACACAAGTCTTGTCGACCAAAAACCATTACTGATTCATAAATAATTTAGTTCACCAATAAGTCAAGACAGAAATATATCATAATGAGCAGAGAAATCATATCCAACATTTTAATTATTAATAATACCAAAATAAAATACACAAAAATTAATTTATTTTTTTTATAAAAAAAAAGGAAAAAAAGAAAATTCAAATTGAAAAGTAAGTGTGGGTTCCTCCCCAAATCAATTCAGAAGACAAAAACCAAAAAAGAATACAATACTAAAATAGACTGAATGAACTTCTTTTTTTTGGGCTTCTTCGTCCATTTTGTTCTGTTATGTACGTAACTTCCTAAAGTAACAACTCCCACTCTCTTGTCTCACTCCGGTTTATATATTTATTGTGTTTGCTCATTTTCTAATTTCACATCGGGTAAGAAAGAAAAGGGAGAACGAAACTTTTCTTATAAAAAAGATGAATCTCTTTAGGTTAAGTGTATTATTGGGTATCTTGTGCACTAAAGAAAATAATTTTAGGAATTATTTATTTTAAACTCTAGTTAAAATTCTCATTGGATGAGAGTTATAGTTTTTTACTTGTAATTTTTTGTCGGTGTCTTCGGGTTATAGGTGTTAGAAGAGAAGTTGTGTGATTGTAACAATTTTTCACATAGTAGTTTTTCTCCTATTTTGGGAAGTTCTTTATGTTAAATTTTGTTATTTTCTCCATATTTGTATTTCTTGCATAAATTCTGAAAGAGAATTTAGGTAATTCAATTCTTAACAAAAAATATATAGATATATATATGATTTGAGAGTGAATTTCTTCCATTTATTGGTATTTTTCTAGAACGTAATTCTATTAAAGAATTAAATGTTTTAGTGAACATGATTTAGTTGATGAACTTTTAAATGATGAAAAGATGTAAACTTTTATGTGTTTAGAACTTAAATTTTCCTTGTTGAAAATTGAAATAATTTGATAATAACATCTACATATATATAAAAAATAAAATACTTTGTTTGTGGATTAAAAATAATATAAATAATATAAAAATTAAAATGATAAATTTTCATTATATATATACATATTTTTTGGGTAAATGACAAATCTTCATTATATATATATATATATATGTGGCGAGTAAGAAACATGCGATGTGCGGGTTGGCGACTTTAGTGTCATTTCCACGACACGATCAATTACTATGGGTTTGGTCGCTACTGTTCAAACCCCTGCACTCCACATGCATTCTCCTTTTGTATTATTATCAGGAAAAATGGAAAAATGGAAAAATTTAAAATATTTTCTTCTATAATATCTCGAATTTATTAATTAAGCAAAATTATTATTAATTTAATTGAATCTTTTTAAATTATTATTAATTTAATTGAATCTTTTTAACCCCTTTTTCTTCTTTATACTCGTGATGGTTTTTTGGCCTCATAATAATAATAATAATAATAATAATAATAATAATAATAATAATGGACCGGAATTTTTGTGAATGAAATTCATTTATATTTATTCTATTGTACATTATGAAATTTGAAAAAAAAAAGAAGGTAAAATAATAGTGATAATATGGAAATATTGGAGTAGGTAGGTGGAAAGAGGTGATTCATTAGTGAAGAAAATTAAGATGCCGCGGGGAAGTTGGGCGTGCGTCCCCCCAACTATTTAATCCTGTTGGTTGCTCCAAGTTTTTAATGACAAAATCTGCAAATAGAGATATATATATATATTTTATTTGAAATCGGATCTGTAGTCCTATGACTGAATTAAGTATCAAACTCTTAACTTTTTAGGAGTATGAGGGTACTGACCATTCAGCTACAACTCATTTGACTATATATATATATATATATATTACTCCTACTCATGCATAAATCTTCAATATTACATACATATATTATCGGACAATGGTCTGCTTAAGTTAAAATTTCTAACTTAAAAGTATAAAATTCTTTAAATTGTATTACATGTAACTAAATATTACAAATATGTTCGATTTATCTTTAATTTTAAGGTAAAAGTAAAAATTGAGACTGATAATTTAAAACAAGTTATATATTATATATATATACATCATACGCTAAGCTCAGCACATAGCATGATGATGGCATGCTTCTAGAATAAGAAGCCAAATTAAGTGCCTTTAAGAACTTAAAAAAGATTACTCATAAAGTCATATTTAGTAAACAAATAAAAAACTTTCACACATATCATCATTTCATTTAACTAACCCACTCTTTCATCCATCCATCCATGCACACACACACATTATATACACACACATATATATATATATATATGATATATATACATACATAACTTAACTAACCCTAGCTATAAATAATATATAATATTATTGGTAATTCTTACCAACAACAACAACAACAACCACCTCAATGCCGAACTCATTATCCTTATATTGACATTCTTAAATTCACCCATCATTTCATTCTTTTTCTGCTCAAAGATTCCTATATATTTCTTCCTCATAATTTATCCATACATATATATATATATATATATATAGCAATAAAATATTTCCATGATTATATTATATAATATATAGATATAGATATAGATATAGATATAGATATAGATAATGATAACGTATTTCACAAATTAAATTAAAGTATTCAATTAGAAAACAAAATTCCAGACAAGCATGACGTAGCAATATCTTAGGCCTACAACTTTAACTTTTTTTTTTTTTTTTTTTAATACCCACTTGGGACGTCTGGTATCCCCACCTTATTTGGTGAGACTAATCCGAACTCGGCCTGCAGAGTGTTCGTAGAGTTCAACTCTTACTCGAGGGTGATGGTCCGACTTAGAACTTTTTTAACATGACGCTAACCACTCTAAGGGAATTCGAAACTTCGAACATCCGCACTGAAAGAAGTATTAAGAGTATGCGCATCAACTCTCCCAAGCTACCGAGTTAACTTTAACTTTTGTTGATTCATTCACTATTAATGGAAACTGGAGCTTTCTGATACCTTCGGTGATTTCACGACATGTTACACTTTCTTAAATTAGAATTTTTTTTTTTTAAAAAATTATTATCAAAATTTAAATCTAACGTTTGCTACGAGTAGTAATTATTTAATTGAATTAGAGATCTCGTCCAATATTTGTAAATAGATTATTACTTGTATTAAATGTAGAGTTGGAAAAGACTTTCTTATTCTTTATATTACCTAAATTATTTTAAAATAAAATAAAATAAGAATAATAATTAGAAGAATTAGTATGAAGATTAATTAAATTAAGATGATTTTTTGGAGTGGAGGTAATTTTAATTAGGTAAAGAAAATTAGAGTTTTAGCGAGGTGTTACTTTAATTATTAACGACTAATTATTATTACTCTGAAAAGAAAAAGAATGGTGATAAAGTTTGGCAATTACGACATCTTTTTAGCAAAAATTCAAAGTTAAACCAAGAAATTAAGCAAACCTAAACTGTTACAAAATGAAGATGTGTCAAACTCTAAAATCCTTATAAACTCAATCACCACATTATTATATTGTAGAGAGCGCCAATTTTCAGCCAAGAAATTTATTAGATTATTATTATTATTATTATTATTATTATTATTATTTTAAATTTATCTGTATTTTGAACTCATGACCTCCAAAAGTCATAAGTGAGACGACGATAAATTCATTAGATATTAGAGTAAATAAATATTTTATTTTATTTTATTTTTTAAAAAAAACATTTTAAGTTGGAGTATAAATAATATTTTTTTCTTATAAACTATTAATTAAATGAAAATTCAGTAATAATTAATAATTAATATAATTGTTTGTCAAGTAAATAAAAATAATATTTCAATGTCATGAAAAGTAAATAAAATTAGAAAAAGCAGTTGATGTGATTTTTTTTTTATTTATAGGATAATTGATGTGAAAGCTTAAAATAAGAATTATGTTTATTATTATTGTTGTTGTTATTAGAAGAAACACGAAAAAATATTACAACTATATTTGCTATAACATAAAACATTCTTAAAACTTAAATTACTATAAATATATATATATATATATATATATGTAATTCCAACTGATTTTTTTTTTTTTTTTGGTACAAAAAAGCCAATTGTTTAGCATTCCAGCTCACATGGACTATCACAGCATTAGAAGCGGCTTAATTCTGCTGGTCCCCTTTCTCCATTGCACATAGACAAGTAGGAAAGTGCTAATAAATTACTAGTACTTCTTCAATTAGCAATATCTCATAAAACTAATTCCTTACACATTTCAATTTGGAATGTTAATTAGACTTTGCCTCACTCTTTATTTTTTGGAATTTATGTGTATATATATATATATATATACACACATTAAAGTACCACCTATACATAAAAACAAAACAGGTAGCTGGGGTCTAGAGTAAAAAAAAAAGGACATAAGTTAAAATGGACTTTCTTTACATTTTCCATTTTCCATTTTCATTCAAACTTTTCTATTTATTTTAAAAAAAAATTAAATTTAAATTACCACAAAAGAAAAATTATAATTAAATAATTAATTGTTAATTGATACCAGAAATGCTTTCTTTCTCAATCCACAGAAGTCCTTCATCCAATCAGCAGCAGTTCTCCGAGTAGAGGACAGCTAATAATAACTTCAATTAGCCTATGCCTAATATTGCCATTGACATAGACCTTACACCAACCTCTTCCATTCCATCTCCTTCCCTTATTTGCCATCCCCAAATATATATATATCTTATATAACGATTCCGCTCTCTGCCCATTCTTCTTCTTTTTCTACATATTGCTACTACTGCTACTACTAGTGCTCACTTTTCATCACCACCACCAAAAAGGGAATTTTACCCTTTCACTTTTTATTCTTTATGTGAGAATATATATATATTTGTCAATTACTGTTTGCTGATCGACTAAGTTTAATTAATAGCTGCCATGGGCTACGGTAGGCTAGTCTCTGATCAGGGAAGTGGTTCTTCTCGTCAAATACTTGCCGATGATCACTCCTCAGAAAATGCTACTACCAAAAAATCCGGGAGGAGTTGTAAACTCAAACCTGTGCTTATAATATCGGGGATTCTTTTGGTTGCCTCTGCCATTGCTGCTGGCGTGTTTGTTGCCTTCCGTACTAGAGGTTCTGCAGGCGAGCATTTGGTTCATCAGAAGCCTACTGCTGCTATTTCCCATACCTGTAGCAAAACTCGATTCCCAAGTCTCTGTGTCGATTCGCTCCTTAACTTCCCCGGAGCACTCACGGCCTCCGATAAAGACCTCGTCCACATTACAGTAAATATGACACTTCAACGCTTCGGCAAGGCGTTTTATGATGTCTCCGATCTTAGCAACGTCGTAATGGACCCAAGCATTCGCTCGGCTTACGATGACTGCCTTGAACTGTTGGGAGATTCCGTAGACCTTCTCTCCCGCTCCCTCGGTCTAACCGCTGTTACCCCCACCGACAGTGGAGCCTCATCGCCGTTCAGTTCTACTCAGAATGTGCTGACGTGGCTGAGTGCCTCTTTGACCAACCAGGACACTTGCGTGGAAGGATTCAACGAGGTGAAAGGCGGGAGCGTGAAGAATCTGATGTCGGAAAAATTAAAAGACTTAGCAGAATTAGTAAGCAATTGTCTGGCGATTTACTCGGCTTCCAACGGTAACGACGATTTCTCCGGTATTCCGATTGGGAATCGACGGAGGCTGATGGATTCTCATCACCATGATTTGTCGGTGGATCAACACGAGAATTTCCCGCACTGGTTATCTAAGAGAGAGAGAATGCTTCTTGACATGCCGGTAAGTTCAATTCAAGCCGACATAATCGTTTCCAGTGATGGCAACGGAACCGTGAAAACAATCGCGGAGGCAATAAAGAAGGTGCCGGAACACAGTGGTCGGCGTATCATAATCTACGTGAGGGCAGGAAAGTAAGTTCACGTGATCTACTTGGAAAAGCCAGAAACTTTTCATCCACTTTTAACTGCTCTCTTTTTCTATATCGAAATGACTAAAATATCCCTTCCCCCAATCACTTTCCTTTCACTATTTTTTTCTTTCTTTTCAATCACAAACAAATTACTATTTACTAACGACTTGTGCATATGTTTTCATCGCTGGTAATGATTGTGCAATTTTGAATTCCTCTTCATCCAATCAAACAACTACTTTTTTAATAATTTTTATTAATAATAATTAAGAATAATTTGGGGAAAAGGAAAAAAAAGGAAAATATTATACAGTGGATGAAGAAATTTATACTGTGTACTATTTTCTCTTTCAGGTACGTAGAAGACAATCTTAAGGTCGGAAGGAAAAAGACGAACGTGATGTTCATAGGAGACGGGAAGGGCAAAACCATAATTGCCGGAGGCAAAAGTGTGGCCGACCATTTAACAACATTTCACACCGCATCTTTCGGTAAAAATATTCTCTTTTTCTTCAATTATCATGACCTAAGTCGATCAGGTTATCAGCCAATATTATTACTAAGTAATATAAATATGAGTTTTTTTTTTTTTTTCTTGTGTAGTAATAATAATAATATCAAGCTTCATCTTTTTTTTTTTCCCTTAAAAAAAAAAATCATAATATTTAGTAATAAAAATGTTTGTGGACTAAAATAGTAGTAGGGGAGGGTGGGGTAGGCAAAATGGACATGCATGTTTATGTTAGCAGCACGTGGGTTGTCATTCTTAAGTTTGAAGGATGCTTCCTCCGGTTTAGGTCACACAGACACGTCCATAATGCTTCTTTGTGTCCAGATTCTTGTTATTAGTAGTTATTAATACTACCAACCAAAAGAAATTTTTAGTTTCTTTAAACAATACTCCCTTGATTTTGACTTATCAAGATTTTCTAGTACTCCATTCGTTTTAAAAAATTAATGTATCTTTAATAAAAATGATTAATAAATATGAGTATAAAGAAAAAATAAAAATGTGAAAATAAATAAAAGAGGGGAAGTATATGTTAAGATTGAGACTTTTACTTGGATTGGGTTTTGATGATGTGGTCCTCCCTAAACTTACTTACTCCTTAAGTATTATCAGCAGTACCTAAATTTCCCACATCGATCCTCCCTTTAAGTTTATAGAACTCATCAGCTTTTCATTACTTTACAAAAGAATAAAAGAAAGTGATCTCAGAAAAGTCTTTTTGTATGGATGCCAGTCTAATCTTTTGCCACAACTTCTTTTCTGAAGAGACTCATTTAGTCAATACTTTGTCGTGCCTCTTGTGTATTATTCTGCCAGAGGAAAAAGATTCTAGCTTTGCCTAATTTACATGATAAAAGTCTTTGAAGCCACTAGGCTCTTCCTTTGGAATACAATATTCAAACCATTATTAAACCGTTATGGTTAGGTATAGGTATTCACTAAGAATTTTTAAATAATAGTTACGATAATGATAACAGAAGAGGAAGCACTATAGGGGAATAAAAAAAAAAAAAAAAAGATGCTGCAGGATAGAGTTAGGTGGGCAGGGATCAAGTGAAACTTTTTATTATTGTTAATTATTTTTTTTGTGGGAATTAAGGAAAGCTCCGATAATTTTCTAGCCTCTGATCTCTGAAAGTTGGTTTGTTCTTGTTCCTTGAAAGTTGCAATCATCCTTGAAACTCCCATTTGCACACAATCATCAAAAGATATTGCATTACTGGGAGTGTCCATTTTCATTTTGTCTTTTATAAGCTCCCACATGTTAGTGGAAGGGAAAGAGTCTCCTCTGCTTTTCTAAGTAATTATTAATATGCAATTCTTATTTCTGTTATTAAAAAAAAAAAAAAGTTGAATTTTCTTTTTCCAGTTTATATAGTCCACCACACTCATTATTCTTAATTAAATCTCTCTTTTCAAGCAATTTTGCTTAAAAAAGAAATTTTTTTCTTTTTTCTTTAAGAGATTAATTTTATAAAGGAGAGAATGGTATAGTAGGGAGAAACCTAACAAAAGATGCAGAAGAAATTGGAAATCAGGGCCTATCATATGAGGATGTGTGTAATTAATTGTTGTTCTAGCAAAATGGGGATAGTGATAGCGTGACCAATTAAGTGGTGGCTAGAAATGTAAAGAGAATCACATTATTGGAGGTGGGGTATACTAATCCTATTATATCCCGTTCTTGAATTAAATTAAAGGCCCTAATTCATGGGGTTAAGTAATGGAATCCCATTTCTTTTCTAGTATTTTTATATTGTTAATTGTCCTATACTTACTATGTTAGTAATGGTTTAATATTGCAAGAGTAAGATGGTTTAAGTGGTTGGTTGATTGGGCTAATTAAGTTTCTTCAATTCTTTTTCACTTGGCTATCTATCTGTCTGTCTGGATGAGCAGCTGCTACTGGCGCTGGCTTCATTGCCAGGGATATCACATTTGAGAATTGGGCAGGACCACAAAAGCATCAGGCAGTAGCTCTTCGAGTTGGTGCAGATCATGCAGTTGTGTATAAGTGCAGCATTATTGGGTTCCAGGACACACTGTATGTCCACTCACAGCGTCAATTCTTCAGAGAATGCGACGTTTATGGAACGGTGGACTTCATTTTCGGGAATGCAGCAGTTGTTTTCCAGAACTGCAGTTTATACGCTCGAAAGCCCATGGACATGCAGAAGAACACCATTACTGCTCAGAACAGAAAAGATCCTAATCAGAACACAGGAATATCAATCCATGCTTGCAGAATTGTGGCAATGCCCGATCTCCAGGCATCCAAAGGCAGCTTCCCTACGTATCTGGGCCGTCCCTGGAAATTGTACTCGCGAACTGTGTACATGTTATCAAACATAGGCGATCATGTTCACCCGAGGGGTTGGCTAGAGTGGAACGCGACGTTTGCACTTGACACGCTTTACTACGGAGAGTACATGAATTTTGGACCAGGGGCGGCGCTAGGTCAGCGTGTAAAGTGGCCTGGCTATCGTGTGATTAAGACGGCAGCGGAGGCTAGCAAGTTCACGGTGGGCCAGTTCATCTTTGGATCATCGTGGTTGCCTTCCACAGGTGTGGCTTTTATGGCAGGTTTATCAACTTAAAAATTTGCAGATACCGTATAATAATATATAGTATAGAATACTTCTTTCAAAAGCATTAGTGGGAGCATTTATATCTTTCTTTTTTCCTGGTATATACTTCTAATAAGTATAGCTTTCTACTTTATTTTTATTCTATTTTTTTCATAAGGGAATAATTGTTTAATACAGTCTTACATATTGAATATTGTATAAGAAATTATTGTTTCTTTATGGAGAGGGCAAAAAGGTAATTCAGACCTGGGAGGTGTATTTATATGCTTCTACAAGTTGATGTAATATGTAAATGAAGTGCCGCTGTGTAATAATACTTGACACACTTCGGATTTGTCGGTGACATTGAATATCTCATCAATGCTTAAAGCTACTCCTTACGTCACACGCGGTGCGGTTATGAATATATATAATACATTGTAATGTGACTGAATCAATCATGTTATAAAGCATCTACAAAATAATCAATTATGTTATAAAAGTAAAAGTTCCTTGTCATTTAAAGTTTTTTATTAGTAATTTCATGTAATGTCCTAAGATGGTAATTTTTATTTTCCAATTTCAAAAGCTCAAACAACTTAGAATAGAATAGCATAGAATAAAAGTAGCAAATACTCTTGCTAGAACCAAAGTAACATGAACCAAAACAGATCCCAATGGCAAAGCTACATAGGATATAAGTCCTATCCCCACCACCCTCTTCCATGGCTGCCATGGAGTGTTGGGGGATTGGAATGACGGTAAACAGCTTACAAGACAAACTTTTTACAATGGACAGACTACAAAGTGACACAAGAGAAAAGTTCAAGGAGAAACCACAATGCATCACACCAAAGAGGGATAATATTATAGTGGTAACAGTTTGAACATCTTTCATTTCCATGTGCCATTAGTAGACCTAAGTATGTTATCTACAAGCTCTTTTATTTAAGTATAGAGCGAGTCTAAGTGACGATCCAAGATTGATGATACTGATTCAAGAAATGCTGCCTCGCTTGAACATGGAAGCAAACCTTCATGCGCTTCTTGAACAATTTGCTCTATAACTGATTCCTTTTTCAGCGTTTCCCGACACATAATGCTTCCAATGGCATATGGAGTAAGCCCTCTCTCTGCACCTTTTTTCAAAAGCATGGTGGAGATACGGAGGACACGTGCACATTCAAATGGGAGTTCCCATCCATAGAACTTCAAAAGTTCAATATCTTTATCAGCATCAAGTGATTTTATGTAACCTATTATCTCTGGAGAAAACTGTTGGCGTGCCTGAGGCCAGTAGAGCCAGTCGAAGGTGCAGTCTTCAAACTATAAAGAATAATAAATAGTTGAAGCGAGAAAGCATGCTAAGTTAAAGAGGGAGAAGCACATATAATAATAAAGAAAATGCTCATGGCAAAGCAACAGAACCTAGAGCCTTTACAAGCAGAACCATCCCCACCCCCCAACTTTGAGTAAACCTGGTCTTGAAATATCACCCCCCTTAAAAAAATAACATGCTTCGAACCAGTTGAAAAATCAGTTTTCTGAAAAGTAAGCTCTTTGCATGTTGGTTGGTAAAGCCTAAATCTAGTACCTAATCACATGCTATGTTGCTATGTCTCTGAGTATAGACTGTATCCATCATATGCAGAAAGTGCATATATTCAGGTCAACTACTTTTGGTAAGCAAAAACATTATAAAACAATCATTAAATAGAAATACAAGAATTAAAAATAAAATAAAAATTTACTTCTGTGTACTTACACTTTCAGGCAAGCAATAACCATGATCAATTGGGATAAGCTTGATTTGACCATTGCCTGCATCTCTATGCACCAGGATGTTGCCAGCATGCCTATCTGCATTAGCTAATCTAATATCCAAAACAGAAATCTTGTGAACATCATCCACAGGGAAAACACAAGGTCCCATGTCCTCACAACTTCCACAGTTCTCTATGAACATCTGCAAGGACCCAATCTTAATATTCTTATGGGAGTTATCATAACCTTCTGGATAATGAAATCCTTTATGTCGACATTTGATCATGAAAGTTGGGGGAACTCCAGCAAAGCCCTTTTCAGCATCATAAAATGAGCGCTGACCAAAAGTAGGATGATCCAAGATGTATGCCGCGACTTCCCTAAGTGCCCCTTCACCAACTCGTGTTCCCTTCTTCAATCCTTCACCACTGACTGTAAAGGGAAGTCCTCTAGGGTTATTTACGGCCATAGGCTCCTCATCAATAGGCTTAAATACAGACACATACTTTTTCCCAGATGAATCTTGCATGAAATATGCACCACCTGATCCTTCAGTTGACCTAACTGGTTGGTTACCCCTCTCTAGGCCAACATAAGTGCGATATAAGAGTTGCTTAATTACTGGAAATAGCACAACTTTCTGATTCACCATAAGTGGTTCTAGGATAAAATCTTTTTCCGAATTCTTAATGGCAACGGCTTGAAGCTCTTTAATTAATGATTCCGTTTGATTCTCCCTTCCACCTACCTCATTAATCCCTTGTTCTGGTAACTCAGATGCTATGATTGAGACTTCGAAATCCTTTCCAACAGGCTTAGCTCTAACCTTTGCTGATTTACAGACAAGCAAGTGAAGCACAGCATCATCACTACTACAGATATCATCTATGACCCTCTGATCTTCGAGCTCCTCACCATTACATACCAACTCTTGATTATTCAGATCAATAAAACCCTTTCCCCTTTTAGCAATCTGTTGTTTCACATAACCAATATTTCTTTTTCTCTGAATGTGAAACTCAAACTCTTTGCCACAGACAGTTGTAACAGTTATGGCTTGGAGATCGGAAAGCCGAAGGACTAAATGCAATACATTACCATCGGTAACCCCATAGTCCTGCACACAGGAATTGTTCCGAGCTAATTCTTTCCCATCAAAAACTAGCTTCTGCTTCTTCACAAAGAAACCTTTGTAGTTCTGGATTCTAAGCTTCACAGAAGCTATAGAATCTGACTCCAGAACACGCAAGGGTATCACAGATCCGGCAACAGTGAGAAAGATTAATATTGAATCCTTCAACCACGGACCATTTTGAGCCCAAGATTCACCTGGGAAATTGAAGTAATCTTCATGAACGGGGCTAAGAGCCACACTGGCAATCGACATTGCAGCCCTTAAAGGTTCAGTTTTCTTTTCCCTACCAATCAAATGGTAAAGCTCTAAATTTCAATAAGCATAGAGTCCATCATAAAACCCTAAGAACCAGAATCCCGGAAATCCAATAATAATTCCGGGGGAGTGACCAAAGAAAAAACAAGCGATACACCACCAATTCAAATATCCAGAAATGCAATTAGAGAAAGCGTGTATTGTAGCAAATGTGGCTAAACAATCAGGAACTGCAGCAAACAAAGTCTAAGAATTAGGGCTTTGATTCAGCCATGATTCAAACCGACACCCCCAATCCCGTCTCCCCCAATCCAGAATAAATATATAAAAAAAATGCAACAAATTCAAGGGTTAAACCAATAATACTACCATATATATATATATATATATATATATAATATAAAAATAATAAAACAATAAAATAAAAAGAAAGAAAAGGGAAATTTTCTTACCTTGGGGAAAGCAAAATGCTTAAGCAGAGCAACACTTAGATTTTCGAGGAAAAAATACGAAAATCTAACCGAAATCCATATCTTCTTTCAGTCATCACCTCCGGCTCTGTAGCTTTTCTCCATTTATAGAGATGAAAATCTTCAAGAAATGGGGTAAAACCGTGAGTGAGAGAGAGGGGAGTAATTTATTTTTAATGACAAATGTATCGAAGGCAGAATATATTTATACAGGTACTCAAGTGGGACCCTCTTACATTTTACTCTTTCTTTGTCCGAAAGACACGCCACGGAAGCCTTTTTTTTCGCCATATTACCGTTTTAGAACTTTATTAGTAACATATAATTGCGAAAAATTAGAAGGGTGACTGAAATTCAAAATATTATTACAAAAAAAAAAATATTATATCAGAAGACTTATATTTAAATCTTTATGTATTATTATTATTATATATAATCATTTTACTTTACTATTTTGTAACCATTTTTTTTTTTTTTTTAAGAGCACATATGACTATATTCACATACTTTAACAAATTAATTCTTATTCGAATTGAGTTGATCCTTATAAACAAAACTCTAACCAAGCTTATAAAGTTATTCTTTGACCCCAACAAAAATAAAAGAAGAAAGAATTCAACTAAAATGGATTCTCATAAGTTTTGTACATTTGGACTTTATTGGTACATGAGCTTTTTTATTATTACAATAACCAAAAAAAAAAATAAAGTTGTGTGTGTATGTAATAATAATAATACATGATTAAGAAAAAACTAAAGAAATGATAAAATATAAAAACCTCTGCTATATGGAAAAAAAAAAAACAAAAAAAACAAAGGTAAAATTCACAGACTCCTTTGAATGAAGTCCCAAATCCTGTTTTCCATGTAAATGCGATCTCCGAGACACCTTGGCATGTGACGTTCATCAGGAAATATCAACAGTTCATAAGGCTTACCAGCTGCCACTAGTGCATTCACAAGCCTTGCCGTGTGCCTGAAATGCACATTCTCATCAATCATGCCATGCACCAGCAGCAGTTTTCCTTTCATCTTGTGTACATGCTGCATCACTGAACTCTGCAGATAACCAGATGGATTTTCATCAGGCAAACCCATGTATTTTTCGGCGTAAAAAGTATCGTATCCATCCCATGATGTGACAGGAGCACCAGAAACTGCGCATCCGAATACTTCTGGAAACTTAACCAAACTCATAGCTGAAAGATACCCACCATAGCTCCAACCATATATTCCAATATGTCCTACTTCTGCTAGACCATCTTTTATGAGCCATTCCGCTCCAATTAATTGATCCTCAGCATCAATATGACCACAGTTATACTTAAGTGCACCTTCAAACTTCAGTCCACGCCGAGAAGTTCCTCTGTTATCCATCTGTAAGTAAGAATGGAAAGAAGCAAACATTACCCTCATTATTCATTATTAAGAAAGACCCAACATTCTGTGTCTCATGGTGGTACTGTGATAACAAAACAGAACAGCGTGTATGCCATTGTATGGATCATGCTGTTATTGTAACATTGTTAAATGAGCTTTTACAGTAGCGCAGCATATATGAATTTCACAAACAAGTAGTATTGGTGGGATAGAAAATTCGGTTTTCTTTGTCCAGGACACACAGCTCAATGATCCATTTATGTGCTAAAATGACAATTTTTTTATTTAGTGAAGCCACCTTCATGGGTCTCAACAAACAATTTATCATCAAAGAAAATTTTCCTCGTAGAACTACCAATGGGTGAAAATGCAGATTTTCATTGATCATGCATGCACAAAGAGAAGCAAAAAGCAGACATTAACCCACAAAAAGGAAACTAAAAAGAAAAATGTGATCATGGTGCAAGGGACCTTTTAGAGGGAAAAAAAAAAAAAAATCCCATTCTGAACTAAGAAGCATAGTACTAGAGAACATTCTCAATCGACAATGTTGAAAAGGAACCTTACCTTCCAAACTAAGATGCCTTTGCTTTTCAGATACTGGGCTCTCATATCAACTGTATTTACCCAGGAATCAGAGACAAGTTGTATGCTTGGACCACCATACACCTGAATCATGGTTTTATATGGTGGTGGTCCAAATTTTTCAGCATCAGGCTTGTATAGTGCACCATATAAAGTTGTTCCATCTTTAGCTGGTATTTGTATTATCTCTGGGGGCTCAAGGTGAAGCATTCTGAATCTTGGTATGTTGAGCTGTTGATCATACAGAGGCATAATTAACCTTCCATCATGTAAGGAGCAAAGATATATTTTTGGAGGCGAATTCAAAGAATCACGAATATCTACAAATCGCTGCAGCTGATGATCTAGGACAACCACATGTTTTCCCTTTTCTTGAGTTAATCGAGAAGGGGACTGCACAGGACATTTTTCATCTGGAAATAGTTTAGTACAATATAAATGAGTCTCTAATGGGCTATCTAATGTACCAGTGAAGTACACAAGACCAGCAGCCTCATTTACACCAGCAACTTGCTCCACCATCCAATCACCTTGCGTAATTGGTCCAAGACAAGCCCCATCTGAGTCATGCAGATACAAGTGTCTGAATCCTGTTTTCTCACTCGCCCAAATAAATCCCCCATGATATCTATTAAGTCCTTTGTCCAGAGGTGTGAAACAATCATGCAGGTTGATCCATGTCTCATGTTCTTCTTCCAAAAGTACTCTCCTTTGACCTGTTTTAATATCAAACTTCAGGAGCTTCAGTTTAGAATGTGATCTATTCAAAACCTGAGCAGTGAGTATGTTTCCCTGCATCCAATTGACTCTAGCTAAATATTCCTCATCATTTTCTTGATCCTTTCCACCACAGAGAAGATCCATCCAAGTCAAATTGCCCCCAGTTGCAGAAACAACTCCTAGACGCACTTTGACATTTGGGCCCCCTGCAAAGGGGTAAGCGTGATCTTCCTGTGCCTCTGAACCAACAGAACTTTTCCCCTGGTGCATTATTCTAAAAAGAGGTATCTCAGAAGAAACAACCTCTGTGAATGCTAGAAACTTGCTATCAAGTGACCACCAGTAACCATTCTTTCGCTCCATTTCCTCCTAGAGCCAGCAAAATAGATCATTTGAACTCATGGATCAACAATCTAATCAATTTTATATTTAACAAGCTTCTAATTCATGACCAAACCAAAAGACATATTCAAAACATCCAATTATATGAAAAATTAAGTGTCTCACCTGGGCTATATATTCCGCAAGACCATGTGTCTGCATAAAGTAAACCAAGAAAGAAATCATCATTCATGCATCAATCTCCCAAATACAGGAGGTGTATCCATCCAACACAAAACTCAATAAAATAAATGATTCTGAAAACATCAAGGGAAATGAGAAATCATAATGCTCTTAAGAGGCCTTTTGATGTCTCAGATTTAATATACCCCAAGCATACATTTGCACATACAGATAGACAATAGAGGAAGAAAAAGCAAGACATTTCATTCTTCGTCTTGGTTAGTAACTTGTACTACAATACACATATTTCAGGAATAACTTAATAGCATAAAATATAAATTTTATGGATTGCAAATATCAAGAAGTTTAGAATGTTTTGAACTCCAAAACTAATTTATACAACAACTCATCTCTAGAATTGTTGATCAATTATGAACTGTTATACTGATGTTATAATGAAGAAAACTCAACTAAAAGTAAAATATTGGTTGACAAACTGTCATTGCGTGGACTAACCTACACTAAACACATCACACTTTTTACATAATTCTTTAACTGTTCAATGTAGAATAGTCAACAGAGACTACAAATTCAAGTTAACAATCATGAAAACTTACAGTATTGAGTCCATCAGCACCCATTGTTACTTGCCTTAACTCATTGTATAAAAAGTTTAACACATGAAGCTCGTGATCTCTCACATAAGCAAGCATGGTGCCATCTGGGGAAATATGTGGATCAATTACTGGTGAAGACGAAGTACTCGCGATTCTCAGCTCTGGCTGCAGATGAAGATCCTGGAAATATATCTGTCCCATGATAAAAGAACATGCAACTAAGCTACAATTGTAGTGTATACACCACAGCAAGAGACAAAATAACTGTGTGACTCAAAAAGAATTACTACCTCCATCCCACAAAGATTAGATCTGCTGTATTGTCCTACAGATCAGAGAGGGAAATGTAATTGCTGTAGTTAAAGAAATCATTGTTGCATATTATTTTCCTCTTATACCCCTATGTTAATACTGAGTGACTCATACTTATTCTATTAATACTTGTTTTAGAAAATTACTGTTCGAAGAAATCGTTGTTCATTGTATTTGTTGATAAATATGCATATCAAGTGAGGGCATATAAAGGAAACTGATATATCAAGTATCCTTGGGAAAAAAAAGAAAGAAGCATATAATCTGAAGAAATGAAAACAGAGAATGGGTCCACCTTTCTGCATAAAGCTAGTATTAACCAGAAAAGAGAGCAAAACGAAAACCAAAGAGAACCGCAATGCAGAAAAGAATTATAAAGACAGGAGCAAGAAGAGAATGGTGATTTTCTGGAAACTTTATCAAGTTGAAAATGAATTTTTACAATAGACTGAAGTTCCTGAAATCTATCTAATTACTAACTCTAGAACACAAAACAAGTGTCTACTTCAAAATTACCAATCTACACAGCATGACCAGGTCTTTTGGACGTTCCCGTACATCAAATTATTGGAGAGTTAGGGGCAAAAATGTTCAGATGTGCACAATTTAAGTCCATGACATATATTCTGGAGTCACTGGTAAAGCTCATGACATGGTGCTTACTGTTTTCAGTGAGTCCATAAAATTTTAAAAGTTTTGGTAAGGGGAATATGCAAGCTAACCATTAATGATGCCAAAGCAGGCTTAAGAAATCCCATAGATTAAAGATTCTGAACAATCTCAGCAGAATCAATGTAAACACAAGTTTAAAATGAATTTTCAAATTCCATCAAAATCATCAGTTTCTTTAATCTATAGTACTGCAAATAAGACCTATTATCCCCATGATTTTTTAAGGAGAGTACTAGTAAATATTACGAAGGATCTCAAACTTCATACTACCCCAGGGTACTAATGAGCACACACAATTTTATATCAATACAACCTAAAGTAATAATGGTACCAAAAATGTAAAGCAATTAGAAATCTATTGCCTAAAACAAAAAAGGAAGTCAGCATTCGAGCTGATGCAATTGACAGCAGTATGATAATGTTTATAGCTAGTATAAGCCCAATTCAGTAACTAACCCCAACAGGAAGAGGCACCATGATTGTTTTCTTTCTTGAGCTTGTCTTCACCCATTCATACCGTGTCACTCCCAACCCGCGCTCCCTTGATCTCTCCCTCCTCAACTTTTCTTCGGCAGATAAGTTATTCTCATCAAGTCCACCATCAGGAGGACTAAAGAACAGTTCTTGTTTACCACCCTTGAGATTAAAAACAAAGACGTTCCTGTTCAAAGTTTGATCCGGACTAAATAAATATGTCACCAAACTATCATCAGGGCTGAAACTAATCAAAGTTGGAGCGCCATAACCTGACAAAGGACACTGCACTATATCTTCAACAGGAAATGAATCGCAGTAGTCCAAGGACTGTGTAACAGTAGGATCAGTTGCTGGCATATCGGGAGAAAACGATCTTGGACGTTTCAAAGTTTTTCCCTTTCTACTGGAATCAGTGGATTGCATTACCAAGTAATTAATCCAAAATTAAGCAGTTCACACATGAAACTGCTTAAACTGGCAAATCTGCACAATGTGAATGAGCCGATCAATGCAATGCCATAATATCATAAACCAGACAATGAATTGTTTTACCTACTTCTATATGACCAAAAACTAAAACCAACCAAGTAAATTTTTTTCTTTTTCCATTTTTTTCCCCCTTGTTTTTAGATAAACACCCACTAAGTAAATATAAAAAAGCATTGAAATGTGATCAATCTTGAAATGGAAAAACATAAATAGATAACTTTGGATTTTCTTTTCCACTTAACTATAGAACTTTAGAACTTTAGTCTCTAGATATTTGCAAGCGAAAATCTAAAAAAAAAAAAAAAAAAAAGAAAAAAAGAAAAGAAAAGAAAACAGAGAGTTGAAGAAATACATTAAACTATGATGACCCAGATCCAAATAATTCACCATGCCTGCAACTTTGACTGATACTAATGTAATTCACCAAGAAAGATAGCAAGAAAATTTAGTTTGGATAAGATTAGATTGAACTGATGGATAAACGGAAGTGTATTTCAAAACAAGCAATGAAGTTGGAAGCAAACCTCTCTATAAAAGTAGGAATTGGAATTGATCCGCCCCAAAGCAAGTGATCAAGAAAAACCGAAACTTCATTGAATCTTTCAGCCAGCAAATAGATGACAAAATTGGAGAATCCAATCGAATCGAATAAAATCGCCTTCTTCTTTTTGAGTTTTGATTCTCGTACACCTCTGTTTTTGACAACAACGAGGAGTAAAATGTACTACTCCTATTAAATCACAAACGAACAGTATTTTTTTAACCAAAAAATAGAGCTGTTCTCTCCTTTTCTTTTTCCGTTGACGAAAAAAATGATATTGAAATTCTGCCGTAGAATCAAGTAAGGTATGATTATCAAAAAAATAAAATAAAATCAAGTAAGGTATAATTTTGTAACAAATTTCACGATTGATGCCAATTTTTTTTTTTTTTTTTTATAAGTGTTTTAAATCATACATTTGAAAATGTATTTAAAAATTTTGTATTTATTTTATTAAATATAATTTTTGATTTTTTTTTTTAACAATGTTATAATTTTTATATATATAAGTAAAAAAAATTATTAATATTGACTAAAAGAAAGTAAAATTTGGTAAATTAATGTGTTAGAAAATCTATGAGAAGATCGCAGACATAAATTTTATTGCCAAAAAAGCATTGCGATGATGAGATTAGAAATGTGATATAATGGATGGATACGCACAAGAATCACGTGTGATTTATTACTTTCCTTTTTCTAGACCTACATTAAAACATACTTCTAAAACTGCTAATCTTTTATCTCTTTTATCCGATTGTATATGGATGTTGCATAAGTTCAAGGAATTTCGACTTAGTCATGTTTTCAGAGAGGCAAATACAATTACTGATTTACTTGTAAAACATAGAAATGCATAACAAGCAAATCAAATTGTCTTTTGTCAACCTCCAACTTTTACTTTAGATGCTTTCAATAAAGATTTGCCACAAACAAATGTGTTCCGACTATTTTGCTCTTACGAAGGGCCACTCTAATGAAACTCTATTTCTCTTTCCTATTAAAAAAAAAAAAAAAAAAAAAAAACCATACTTCTAAAACTATATATATATATGTACACACAATAAATATATATATATATATATATATAAACAGAACGGTCATTTCCCATTATTGATCTCCTATTCTGTTCAGTGGATGGCCGGAAAACTAACAAACTAAGGCTTCGGAATTCGCATCGTGTCTCTAGTCTACCATCTCATCTCATCTCATCTAAAGCTTCTCGGCCGGCGAACCTACTATTGACTGACACCTTTGCTTCTGTACAGTTTTTTGGCATCATCTTGTTTATTTGTAACAAAAACAGGGTCAGGTACCATACATAGTGTTTGTTGGATTCTTCTGCCCCCGTTTGATTGCTTGATTCTTAGCAGAAATTTGTCTCTACATATCTGAATCTTCAACTTCAGATCTTATCACAAAGCTGGGAAATGCTAGAGTTATATCCCTGAAACCCCAAGAATTTTTTTTTTTTTGTAATTAGGTATAATAAGTTTCAGGCATGATTATGGGAATTTTCATATTGGGGGCATTTTCCAAACAACACCTAATCTAATATTCAAGGAGTTGGATGATTATGAGTCCATTGTTGTAATCCCTAAAGTTAAGTTTCATTTCAAATTAGTATTTAGATTTTGTTAAATCCATCAAGCTTAAGCATTGTATCTCCTCTGATATTTTCGTGTTGAAAATTTGGGATCTTTTTTTTTTATCAACTTGAACTAGTTTTAGAGTAGATGACTATTTAACTTTGAGATTGCCAATATGGAAGAAAAAAACCAAAGAAAATGCACTTACTTCAGATATGGAAGGGTCATATTTCTCATAAGAGAAGGATATTTGGATACAAATTCCTTCCACTCCTCTTGATCAATCTTTCCATCAGCTTTTGTATCAGCATCTCTGAACGTCTACAAACAAGGGAAAAGAGCATATCATCATATTTCATCTGCAGATATAAACATCAAAAAAAGAAAAACACATATAGAACATGACATTAAAAATAAATAAATGGTTTTTTCGTCACCTTATCCACAATTGTTTCAACAACATCATCTGAAAGTACAAGATCTGATTCGTGCAAAAGCGCCAATACCATCTCTTTCAACTGCCAAACAAAATGCCATGTTTATAAAAAGATAATTGCAACTTCTACCTTTATTAGAGAACTGACAAGCGAAAACTTGATATCATTACAAAATCTACATAACGTTTTACCTCTTCTCTCTCTATGAAACCAGTTTGCCTCAAATCGTAGAGTCTGAATGCAACTGCAACAAAAGGAGGAGTCTTTAGTAGTACACAAATCAAGAAATCATTGATCAAACTAATCTTTCTTTTTTCTTTCTAAAAAAAGCATTTAAATTGTCAATAGCTACATATATATATATATATATATATATATCTACTTATAAAAAAATTTCAGTTCATACATGAGATTTTGTCTGATATTGGAGTATTTGGGTGAAATACTCCCAGTGATCGAACAAATTCACCAAATTCAATTACTCCATTGCGTTTAACATCAAAGAGATCAAATATCTGCATAACAATATGCCACTGGTCAACTGATAATACTTACTAGACGTTCTGCTTTCAATTGAATTGAAGATGATTGTGGTAATAATCAACTCAGCAAAACCAAAGATACAAAGAGATTACCCTATCAGCAAAGAGATTCCTCCTATTTCTATTCCGAAAAAGTGCAAGCTGAAATTCTTCCTAAAATTCAAATTGTACAGAAGGGGCATTCAGTAATATATGTCCTGCTCCAGCAGAAAGTTCTTTTTTTGCCTTGAGAAATGGAACGGAAAGGCATTAAAGATGAAAATTACCTTGTGAATGAGCCCGTCATCAACTATTGAGCTGCTTATTTTCTTAAATAGCTCAAGTAATGCTTCCACTTCACTCACAGTAACTTCAAAAAGAAAAAAGAAAAAGAGGTTACTTGTGGTAAGGTAAAAAAATAAAAGCACTTGCAGAAAATGAACTAAATGTCAACATATGATACTTCATCGCATATTCTTTTACAGGAATGAAACGAATTCCTAAGCAATATGCTAAAACTAAGAAGTAGAACATTGTCAGGTCAGCTACTATGTATAAGCACCACATGAAGAATCTTCAAAAAGATAATAGATTAAATTTCCATATAGGATACTCACATGGTGTTTCAGCCGCAAGAACAGTAGGTTCCTCATAACCAGGAATTTGCCTAAGGTTCTTTGAGTGAAAGCAGCCCATGAATCAGACTAGCATCAAATGATTTGTCCAGAATTAGTATGTCTGTACATAGAAATCTCTCATAGAACCCTGTCAACATGAATTACAAGATTTGATCAATTTCATATCACGAACTTTAATAATTGCAAAATTAACATTCTACAGCAGCTTCTCAATTGCATAGACCATCCATACCATCATGCCTGGAAATTGGTTAAATTAAATATATATATAACTCTTAGTAACACAAGAACAACATTCAAGCACAATTTCTTGTTTGTAAACAATAATTACAAAAACTATTCAAAATCATTGTCACTGGGAACAATTATTTCATACATAGGATTGAACAGTATTCCTAGCTATCAAACAATGTACTTTTGAGAATTTGAATTCTCTACTCAGTGCCAGAGTTTCTAGGCTAACCATGTCATGCCAGGCAAAAAAGTTCAAAATTCACAGGTTTGCAAGACAGTTATGATTGAAATTTATGAGAAAGTGACATAAGATAAGATAGCAAAATCCAGATATCACAGGTTTACAAGATAAAGTAACCCTAAACCATCCAAATCCACAGAAGAAGCTTTTCCAACCATTTTAGATAAAATTTGATGATCTTAAAGATGGTAGAATGTAATGCAGAAATACAAACTACATCTAGCAAATCCAGCAAGAAGAATGGAGAGACATGAAGTGAAAATCACAAGCAAACACTTCCAATGTTCAACCATAACCATCCAAAACTCTGTAGAGTAGCATACACAAGTTCATGGAAGGAATATGCAGCACTGAATATGGTTTCTGATAAGAGTTGGAAATTAGATTAACTGTAGACTCATTAATAAAGACTATAGTATCTTGGGGAGAGAGAGAGAGAGAGAGAGAGAGAGAGAGGGAAGACAGAGTAATTTGTAATCAGTCCTGATGAGTAAATATATTGCTATTCATCTCATTCATTTGTATTTCTTAAAAATATTTGTTATTTACAAGGTAGCAGTTTTACATTAAAAATAATAATAATAATAAAAAAATTTGCTTGGATTCTTTTGAATCACCCAATATATATATTATATATATATGTTTTTCTCTTTCCATTTCAAGATGCCGGGAGCACTGTTGTTTGGATTCTCAAGGTTCCAGTTCTATCTATATATGCAGTTTATGTAAGCCATTTTTTAAAAATATGTTAATAGGAAAAGTCATAGATAGAAGCTATAAACGTATGCCAACCGGGCAAAGAACATAAAATATGTATTCATGCTGGAAAATTGAATATTTTTATCAGAAATCTGACCTTTCCCTGAAGACACCTTAAAATATGTTTTCTCCTATTGGATCACTATCAAAAACTAAGCATCAAAACTAGCTAAGCACCACCAATTGCTTGGACAACTTGACTAGTCAAAAATTTAACATATATTATTATTAAGGGATCCAATAAAAAGAAACAAATTAAAAATTTATGAGAACAGAATGCAAACCATACAAGTTATTAGTGTGCAAGAGATAATTCCGAACATCAAACATGTGTACATACAGAATTTTGAGTCCAGCTACTGTGAATCTCGATGAACAGCCCACTAGAATGAATGGCAGTGGAATGAAGATATGGGTTTTTCCATAACAGGATTTATTTAAAGATGAAAAAAATAGCCATCTTTGAACATTAAAAAAAAAAAAAGGCATGCATAAGCAGATTGTGGTGCAGAAAAGAGGCGATAGATAGTATAAAATACATCAGAAAGAGTTCAATCAATCCGATAAGATAAGATAAGATGCAGCAATAAGGAAAATGAAGAGAAATTGAAATAAAGATTCTTGTTAATGCATTTTTAATCAAAATCACTTCCTCTGCATTCTTGTTTCAACTATTATATTAGTACCATTTAAGAGAAGAAACATCTCTGCTTGAGTCAACAAATAAATCCCAAAAAAATGTGCAAATGAAGAAAAAAAAAATTCAAGAATGCCTGAATTGAGTATGAGCATCATGATTAAAAAAAGAAAAAAGGGAAACCTTTTGGAGGTAGAATTTAGAAATTATCTCAGGCAATAAAGCTAAGAAATTTATCTGGATTTGTATCTCACAAATAATGTGGATTCTTGAATCTTCAATGTTGCTCAAAAAGAGAAGAAAAAAAAAAAAAAAGGAAAAAAAGGGGAGAAGCCTGTTTGTTTGTCAGGGAGGAAAGGTAGGGTATTTACCAACACGACACGCGAGGCGGAAACATGGTTACAGTTCTTCATCCAATATATATATATATATATATATAACTATATTAGAATAGAACCCAGTAAAAAGAATTTTGCATGTTTCAGTAAAATCTGTCTGTCTCTATCTTTGTCCATAGCAGTATTTATCAATTCCCTCAAGATTTCGACTTTCTGCTTCTCTCAAGATTTCGCTTTCTGCAACTAAAATAAAACGCAAGGACATAAGGAGAGACATTGACAGAACTTTTTTCTTGCAAATAATTCCCAACTCAAATTATATCAATTCTTAAATTATTATTTATTACTTTAAATTAATATTACATATTCTTTTATTAGTGAGTTATTTGTTAAATTTCTCACGTTGCCCTGCCCCCTGGAAAAAAAATGGTTTTTCTTCTCAGAACAGTACCCAAAGAGTAGTAGAAGAGAATTTTGAATGGTTGGTGTCACCACTTGCTAATTAACAATTAATTAAATGACTAAAAATAAATTAACGAAAAGGATTTGTATGGAAAGAGTCGGCAGCCGTATCTCCTTTTTCTACCAATTTGATTGAAACCCGAGATATGGTGACTTCATTTTTTTGTTTTCTCTATATAATAATAAATAAATTTAATAGCAGAAGTTTATATTTTTTTAAAAAATATAAATGGGTCTGCTGCTTTTGCAGGTTTGGGATATTTTTCCACAATTAAAATGTCGCTGATAAATAAAGGTCGTATGCACCCACCTCCTCTTACCCACCCACTGTTTGTGATCAATAATTTAAAAAATTGACAACTTTTCTACACTACCCCCAAAAAAAATCTTAAAATTTTAAAATTTAAAAGAAAAAAAAAAAAAAAAAAAAGAAGAAGAAAAGAATTTGACAGAAAAAATTAATTTTTCCAATTTATCCAATTTTCCAAAAATGAAAAAGAAAAAGAAAGTCTTCGAGTCCGTCCCACTTTTTTTTTGCCTTGGAGCTGTCCGAAAATGAAATAATAGAATACAAAGTGGGCCGAATTTGATATATTATATATGGCAGCGTTAGTCAACGGTCTGCTCTCTGTCACAAAGCTTTCTGCTCTTTTGGCGCTTCTGCACATAAATGATATTTTATAAGCCTTTTTTTTTTTTTTTTCTTTCTTGGGTCTGATTTTTTTATACGCTGAGCTCTCGTCCCTTCATGTGATTCACGTGCATTTTCTTTTCTTATATGGGCCTTAAGATAAGGTTCTTCCAAAACTTTGGGCCCTTGTCCTTCTTATTCTGCTAACATCGCTACCACTTCCTTTTTTTTTTTTTCATTTTTTTTTTTTTTTATAAAATCAGAGAAATAACAAGATTTTTCCATCCATTTACTTCAATTGAAATTTTTTGGAGAAATAGGTTTTAGAAACTTCTTTTAAAAAAAAAAAAAAAAAAAATCCCCAAAAAGTTGTCCAATCTGTTGAACTAGATCCCTGTAATCATCTTTAAGCATTCAGTTTCTTCTAAACAAGGAAAGGGAAGGCAGCTGAGTCGTAGTAGAGGCAAAGAATTTGAACCCGTGATTGATGCAAAAACTATTATAAAAGTAGGAACAAATTGCGTTTTCTTTTTTTTTTTTTTTCATATGAATTATGAATATAAGTACTGTACATACATTGGACTTGGATCTATGTAGGGTTGAGTATAAAACGCTTAGAGAGCAACAATGGAAGGAAGTTCCTGCTCCACCTCAGCTTCACCATCAAACCCCTCGACACTACTTCTTCTTGTCTGCATTCCAGATCACCACAGAAACACGTAAGAAAATCGTCAAGTTCGAGTCTCAAATGCATTGGATTGAATTTATAAAATAAAAAAAACAATCCAAACCAGATGGGAGGGTTTAATGAATTACCTTTTCGTCTTTACATTTATGTTCTGAAAGATAGCGGTCTAATGCGCCCTCGCCGTAAAGGATTTTAGCGCCACTGATCCGACCATCGTCGCTGATGGAATCCTCGTCAACAACAACACCATCTATTATTTCCTTCCCTGTTCTAATATCTGGAATCTACAAAGGAGATCGGGAAAAATAAAAGTTTACATGTGTAGATTTGGCAGCTCGGATGGAGATTTTTAAATTAGGTCATTGCAAGACACAGTAGTGGAAGGTAAAAGGTAGGATAGAGAAAAGGAGTAAAAATGGAAAATGAAGGTAGAAATAAATATACCTCATACATGGCATCCATCAAAATGGTCTCCAGTATGGCTCGCAAACCACGAGCCCCTGTATTTTTAGTTACAGCTTTTCGAGCTATTAATCTGAGTGCATTTTCAGTAAAATGAAGCTTAACCTGATAAAAGGAAAAATGATCAGATAGTGAAATATATATATATATATATATATATGTATGTATATATGTATGTATGTATGTATGTATGTATCTATATCTCTAGATTTGCTCTCGAAAGGCAAGTAAATAACCTAACAGGAAATCTACTTGATTCTAGAAAAGATATTCAAGGAGGAAGCGCTGATATGAACTTTACCCCATTCATCTGAAACATCTTTTTGTATTGCTTGCCCAATGCATTTTTTGGCTCCGTGAGAACCTATATGAAAAGGAGGTTATATGAAAAATATATTTTACATTCAAAATAGAGAGAGTGAATACTACACCTGCACAAGTTGATTCTCGGTAAGTGCTGACAAGCTAACAAGGACAGGGAATCGCCCAACAAACTCAGGAATAAGGCCATAAGCAATCAGATCACTACTTTCAACCTATAAAACCAGACAGATTTGGTTGAAAAACCCGCATGTTTCGAATTATAACCAATTGTTGGAAAGAATACAAATACAGGAAAGAGGCAGAGAGAGACTTACAGTCTCTAACAGTGTTGAGGTCACAGAAGCATTTATAACACCTCCAATTCTCATGTTTGCACGCACTGGAGCATCAAACCCGATAGAAGAATCTTGACGCCTGAAAACATTGCTTAAAAGTTTAAAGACAAAGGACCAATAATATGCCTACCAGAACAAACCAAATGCCAAATGCTAGTGGTAGTAGTATAACCTTTCTGAGATTGTTTTCTCCAAATCAACGAAAGCACCTCCACATATAAAGAGAATGTCTTTTGTGTCAATCTACAAAAGAAAAAGAATTCTCCGGCATTATGCAACAAAAAGAGATGACAATTTATGCAAAATATGAGAAAATATTAACAAATCAGCAGTCAAGAACTTAAAAACTGAAGTCTATGAGTGTCCACCACGTCTTAAAAATCACCACGAGGATGAGAGGGATAGAGATTTCTTCAAA
Organism: Cynanchum wilfordii; assembly: GCA_025388415.1. Taxonomy (NCBI): domain Eukaryota; kingdom Viridiplantae; phylum Streptophyta; class Magnoliopsida; order Gentianales; family Apocynaceae; genus Cynanchum; species Cynanchum wilfordii. The sequence continues at coordinate 3,585,957 of JAHSUH010001079.1, forward strand.
ATCCTGAATGCCCAAAGCAGTAGACTCCTAAGTAGTCATACTTTCAAAGTCACGCTATTAATGGGACACTTCCAATTATATCAATATCACTGGCCTCTTCAACCAAGACATGTAAGTGAAGAAGACAAGATTTTCAAAATAACCTCAGAGCCCACTCCCCACTCCCCACTCCCCACTCAATACCATTCCCACTTCCTTTAAAATGAGTAGTCAACTGAAAGAGAACGATGATTGTGTGTTTTCCACACATTTTATTGCTGGGATTGACTTGAAGAATAGGAAAGCCACTTTGCAAATCCAACAACATTCTACACTCCAAAAAGGAAGAAGAAGCAGCCAGAAACTGGGCTTATACACCACAAAGTGTACTATAACACCTATGTGCATTTAGTATATTATCAGATAGGATCTCCTACAAATGGTCTGACTTACAAAGAAAATATATAATCAAAGCTGTTATTAAACTAATAATGTTCCAGTAATACAGTTCCATGAACTTTATAATCACAAAGGGAAAGATACAAAGTTTTACAGTACTAGTAGCTGAGAGCACTCCATAAGAACAACAGAGATAAATGTTTAAAAATTATCTTCAGAACCACTCAGAAGAAACAAAAAAAAAAATTTCACATGTTAATATGGAGCAGGACAACTATACCTGAATATTATCTCCTCTAGGATGCTTGCGAGCACCCTTCTCAGGGACATTTACAATCTGTACTCAAAGAGTTACAATAATCAGTAGAGAATTAACCAACCATTAGACATTCAGTAAAGAAACAGTCTACGTGACAATCAGTTTCTAGGCATCATGATTAAGTCAAAAAGAGATTGCTTGACCTTAATCTTAGGTATTAGTTGTCATAGGTACATCAGGGTTAGGTCACACCAAGTATGTCATTTGAAATCTAGCTGACTATACTTCAAACAATTTAGAATCCACAGACAATTATGAAATATAGCACTTACTGTGCCTTCAAGCATTTTCAACAATGCCTGCTGGACACCCTCTCCTGAAACATCTCTACTAATATTAAGGCTCTCAGCCTGCAGCAGGAAAGTTAACAAATTCAGCAAGAAGACAGGCAAGTTTAATAATAATTTTGAAATTAATCTGTATATGGACTTCCAAGAAGTTGCATGGACAACCTTTTTTGTTATTTTGTCAACTTCATCAATATACACTATGCCTTGCTGCGCAGCTGCAACATTATAGTCAGCAACCTGAAATGAGAAGTAATTCAGCATTACTGGTCAAAACAAAAGCTAAAAATTTTGCATTATAAAAAGGTGAATGCATTTAGAAGACTGCTTTTATTTATGGTGACAGGTCGCAGTTATTAAAATTTGTTGGGACATGCTAAAGTGCACTCTCCTATACATGATTATAAAATCACAACTAAAGATATGAAATGAAAAGATGACTGGCAAGAAAGCAAATCACAAAAAGTGGGGGAAAAGGGGAGCAAGGAAGGGTGCAAATACACAATGCAGTAAATGCCAGAGCAGTTAGAGGGAGAGTGCTAGAGAAAAACATCTTGCAACACCACTGAGGGTACTTTTCTTCAACTATAATTTTAATAAATCAAGGAAGGGAACCAAATGTTAAAACAGAATAATCTGAGTATTGGTTCCCAATATTCAATTCTAGATGAAATACCGGCAACTGCTAAATGTAGTTTTCACTCTATGAAACTTTGTCTGTTATACAACAAGTTAACAACTAAACAAACTTTAAATTCCTCAAAGGATAATGCTCTTTCCAGCCTATTATAAGAAGTTTTGGAATATAGGTGAGAGCATGCCACAATATTTTAAACAAAATGATCTATAATAATACAAATATTTAGATGGGAAATAAAATCAGAGTTTCACTTGATTCAAATTCATCAATATTCATGGTACATACCGTAAGGAGCTTGTATAAGATGGATTCGACATCTTCCCCAACATATCCTGCCTGCAAAAATGATTAGACAGACAAGCTTGTATTATTTGATGAGAAGCACAGTTAACCTCCCCAGAAGCAGACAGATATAGCACAAGTAAAATAATATAAATCTGTAACCTCAGAACAGAGCTATGGGAAATATAGTAATCAAGAAAATGATTAACATTCTGAGATATCCAAAGAGAAAGATTTAATTCAACTCTTTTAGTGTCTCATCAGAAATATAATCTCCACTAGAATAATCATTCAAAAACTTGCCTGAGTGAGTGTGGTTGCATCAGCAATTACGAATGGAACATTCACTAGACGTGCTAAGGTTTTGGCAAGTAATGTCTTCCCTGTCCTTGAAATGACATCAAAGTACACAGAAGTGAAACTGAGATATAGATAAGAGAAGACAAACATATTTTTTGGTAATATTCAATATTCAGTAACCCTTGATCTGAACACCATGGCACAAAGAAGAGAATCTCAATAAAATAGATGCTCTTTTGGACATACCATGCCCTATTTTTCTTCATGATTCGTATAAATCTCAATAAAGTTCAATATAGAACACTATAATTAGTAACTTATAAGGCATTCCAGGTAAGATCCCCAGAAATACATATCCACCAAATGATGTAACCTGTTGTCTTTGACATGAAAGCATTTTTCTCTATCACTAACATGAAGAGACCTTTATTTTGTATTAATTCTCGAGATCAAAGGGCAAGCAATATAAGAATTAAGAATAAAGGGGATCATAAATTACCTGAACCTGTCGGTCCCATTAGAAGAATGTTGCTTTTCTCTAGTTCAACTGACTCAATATCTTCAGCATCAGGTTCATTACTGGTTGAATCTCCAGGAGGCCTAACTTTCCAATTTGTTTTGCTAAATGTTAGCCATGACACACACAACCAAAAATGTTGCTAGAAAATAATGATAAGACAGGCATTTAGAAAAAATCCAAATTGTTTCATGCTCTAAAGGAGCTTATTGATAACAACACAGAGACATTCTAGCAGATATGCTACCACAAAAAAAAAAAAAAAAAAAAAAAACAAAAAAGGAAAAGCAACAACTAAACAGTAGTCTGGAAGGGTAATAACTAACCACTTATCTAAAGAGTTATAAATTCTCTTGTAGTGATTGTATACTGCCACCGAAAGGACCTAAGAAAACAAATCAATCAGGGTGCATCAGCAGCAAACATTTAATAATAATAATAATGAAGTCTTAAACAAACCTATCACACTACTTCAAATGGGGCAAGAAAATATCTGATTACCCCATTATTAAGAGAAGATTTATTAATTCCTCTTTCTTTTTATTTCAGCAAAAAGGGCATCAAGAAAGATTCAGAAAAAAAAAAAAGAGAAAAACCTTTTTAGCTCTTTCCTGCCCAATGACAAACTTATCGAGTCCTTTACAAATCTCCTTTGGAGTGGGAAAATGTACACCCAAATTAGAACCTCCCCAGCAACCATCTCTGGAGCCAGAACCGATGGTGGTTTGCCCTTCTCCTGTCTGTACGAACTTACCATGAGTCACCACAATTCCACCTCCAGGAGGTTGTTGCCAAACCTCGGGAGGGTCCCCGTAAGAATTCAATATTCCCACTTTACTTCTGGTGGTTTTAGTAGACTTAACAGAATTGTTTCGGTTATCATCATAATCAATACTGACGAATCCCCCGCGAAGTGAGAAAGGCTTGAATAGTGTCAAACTGGAATTGAAGTTGTATCCATAATTTGTAAAGAAATGGTTATCCCATTTACTCCGAGAATTCAATTGGAACGATGTCAGGAGGCGACCGGCGTGCATATGATTTAACACAAAGTACCTGAAGTGCGAACCCACCAGAGACGTAACGACTCTGGAAGATTTCGACTGCAGAGCAGCAGCAGCCATGCCAAAGTTACGAACAAGATTGAGATGGACAACAAATGATGTAAAGTAAACAACGAAAAAGGATCTTTGAATCTTGTAGAGGAAAGCAAGATGAACTTCTTTAAACTGAATTTAAAGAAAGAAAGCGATAGCGCGTTAAAGTTTACACGATTTGGGATTTTCTTGGAAAAAAAACTAGAGAAATGCAATTTAGGATAAGAAAAAGCGAAGGAATTTGGGTGGATTTTTTTGAATTTCGTTAAGGGTTAGAGAATCTGGAATGGACTTAAGTGGGTTAGTTGCAGGGTTTTTGAGATTTTTACCGGTAAAGTGAGATGGAATTGAGAATTCGTATATAGAGAGAGAGAGGAATCTATTATCACGGTTTGAGACCAAAAAAATCCAAGGAAGGAAAGGGAAACATCTGCCACTATTTACATGGCTTCGGGAATATCTAATTTGGACGCAACCGCCGTAAGGAGGAGGAGGAGGAGGATTTTACACGAAACGCCGACGTTTTCCTTACATGAGAAGGCTCAGAAAGCAAACATCAACTTCTCCAAGGGATGGCAAATTCAAGAGAGAAGAGGTGCAAACCCTATGAATGTCAGTGAAAATAAAATCATTTGACAAAATATCTAATGATTATATTTCTATTAATGGTATTGCACAATGGCATTTATCATACACCAACTGGAAGAGAAGACATTTATATAAGAAACTTAATATTATGTACAAGCAACTTGTACTGTGACAAGTTTCGAAATGCCTACACACAGTATTTTGGCAATTTCTGGGTTAAATTAGTGCCTTAAAATGAGTCGTCAGATTGCTGGCGGGGCTGCCTTTGTCTCAGGTTCTTCTGTATTAGCATGTGATTGAGAAATACTGCCACAGGGAAGACGAACAAATCAGGTGAAGGAAATTCAAGAACACATGCACGGGTGCTTCATAGTACACCTCTGATAACATTTCGTTATTACTTATACTTATTTTATGATGGCTTTTTATCCACCAAATGTTTGAAAGTTAGCAATTTCAACAAAGTACTTTTATGCAACCAGAAAAACGATCCCATCACACACACACACACACATATATATATATATATAAAGAAGACTCAAGAAATATCACATCACTAATCCAATCTAACCAAACTTACTATGCTTCTGCTATACAGGGGAGTGTATAGATACAAACATGAAAGTATCATCATACTTACTGTTTAAGACTAATTCTGGCATCATCTATGGCAAGCTTTGCAGCATATACAGCCAACTTCTTCACCTAAAAACAGATCAAATTCAAATTAGAATGATAGATATAATTGATTTGCATATCATATAATCCACCATGTCTTCTAATAGCAACTTGCCATGCTGCAAATTCTGTACTTTTTTATTGGAACCAACCTATATCACCCAGCTATTTAAGTGCAGGCCTAGAAAAGTTGACAATTTGAAACAATACTGTAATATTCATGAGATGGATGAATGATAGTCAAATTAACTGCTTGAGAATGAAAAGGAAATAACTAATTTAGATAAGGACCATTTTTATTTTGTGTTAAATTTTTAATTTAATGTTAAAACAGTCTCGCATGTAGATACTAAAAAGAGCCCAATATGTTTAGAAATATTAACATAGAGAATAGACCCACATAGAATTTAAATTTGAGTGGGAGTTTTAAAAGACGGTAAAAATTCATTTGGAAAGCATGTCTAGAGACAATGCCGTAAATTTTAGGAGGGTATATGATCTATAAATTTAAGAATACTTTTACACACATTCATGCATGGACTGTATTCTTTTCAATAGGACTGACTTACACATGAACAATACATTGTAATAGTTCGTGATGGAATTTAATCAAAGGACTTCCCGCGGTTATACAATGCTAAATTACCTCATCTAAAACGTTGAAGTATTAGACGGGTTTTATTTATAAATTTTAAACAATTATGATTAGTTAATATTTAAATAGTAAAGGGGCTAGTTCCACATTCTGAACTGTGAGATTCAGTTTTGTTGTAATTTGCTATTACATGAGGTATAATTAGATTTGAGACACAAGATATTATGTTATCATCCATATAGACTATTCCCTTCTATTTCTATTTTAAATTATATCATTTAACTAGTACTGATACTCATTTAACTAGATAAAGGTAATTGTGATTCAAAGAAAAAGATTCAAAATATACCCAAGCTTGAGACTGGAATAAGTGACACCATCATGCATAAGGTACAGAATGTCAAAAACCATACACCCCCATTCCATGACTTCCCTAGAAACTTAAAATGAATTGCCTGCACCAAGGAACTTCCAATTGAACATACCTCCAATATATCTTGCTTGGATCTATGATTTTTGGGAAGCAAACGGAATTCCTCAGTCAATTTGATGCATTCTTCAACACTCTCCGGGGATACAAAGTCAACAGCTACTTTAGTGCAGGACTGAAAAACATTAAAGAAAAGACAAATCACGAAACCAAAATTAAGTGAGACTCAAATGGGATTAAAAAAGTTCTAATATTGTACAGTTTTAAAGACCATCAATACCTCATAAACAGCAAGAGACCTTATCGTTCAACTACAAAAAATTTCAAGTTTCTATATAGATGACCTCAACAAGACATCTGACATAGCAACTAAGTCTCAACTCTTATCCAGCATATCATCAAAAGAAAAACAAGTATTGTAAATCATGTTTAGAATCCGATCAAGCAGTTACGGAAAAGAATGTACCAAACAGTAAGCAAAAATTGGTTTTCAAAGTAGAAGTATCATTGTCACAAAACAAGCGGTTACATTCATCAGCAAAATAATTTACTCACTGCATTTTGCACAAATGATTGGTTGCAACAGAAATTTCAAGAAATCAATTATTAACAAGCTCAATTCCTGAAAAAGGGTTCCACCTGTTTATTTCTCACTTGATGCGGGCATCCTGCAGGGATGAAGACTGCCTCCCCAACATATTGCTCAAATGTCCATGGTTCAACATCTTGCATTAAGAAATTTGAACAACTCAGATGATTTTCCTGAATAAAGTACAGAAACAAATGAAAAGAAATTCTACCAAATTCCATTTTCAATTGCCTTTTGTGCTTCTCATTCAGATAAAAAGTCTGGTCGTGAATAGGATGAACAACCTAGAAGATGAAAATAGCTATTTCAGAGAATGAGTCTCATCATGTCAAATAAATCAATAAGCAACATTACCGACCGAATTCAGGGGAGCATTGTCTACATGACGAAATTCTTTCCAGTGCTTTTGCAAGTAAGCACTTAGCTTGGGGACATCCTCCCTACGAAAGATATCCCAAACAGCACCACTGTGCGCTGCTTCAGGGAAATGCTTCTTGTTTACTAGAGGATTCCTTGCCATAGATGAGCTTCCCTTAACCCGTGCTTTGTCACTTCTGCCAAGGTTTAGGCCATCGCATAGCATATCCTTCCCTTGGATTTCAATGGAGTTGCTTTCCCTTTTCCTGTTTGGAAGGATTTCAATGGAGTTGCTTTCCCTATTCCTGATCTGTCCTACTGCCTTGTCATCCACCACGCGAGCTAAAAGTTCAGATGAAGAACCAGCATCATTACATCCATCACTCAATGCATGGGAATTTAAAATGGGCAAGTGAGGGTATTTTATCTGATTTGAAGTAAATGAGAGCCCACCTGATAACAAAGATAGGTCAGAGATACCTGTATTTGTTGCATCCAAAGTAGAACACTCCAGACAGCGGTCAAGGTAATCTATATCTGCAGTTTCAAGATCCAACATGCTCAGTGAGAAGGGTGTGCTCCCTTGTTCCTCTACCCCTTCTTTATCTATGTTTTTAGTCTTACCATTGCTGTCACATCCTTTGCAGTCCAGGATTTCACATTTGTAAGGCTGGTTTAGTGTATCTATTACATAATCACTGACACCTTTATCTCCATTATTCTGTTGGTCATTCACATCATCACTTTCATCTTTCCTCCTTAAGGTTTTGATCATTTCATTCTGCCATGGGGCAACTTTCACCTCTGTTGTGTGCATCAAAATGTTTACCTGATCAAATTCAAGGATCAAAAATCTCCAGAAGGGTTTCAAAATAAAATAGTTACAACATATTCCATGACGAGCCAAAATGTTTTAACAATTAGGTCAAAAACTCAACAAGAATCCATCTTCAGCTTGCATTTGCTCCATTCTCAAGGGCAGATAGATATTAATAAAGAATAAAAGGAAAACAAGGCCAAGCCAACAGCTATGCTTTGATCATCTCCAAACAAAAATAGTACGAAGATGCCCATCTGTACATATGTTGCAAACAGAGGAGTGCCTAAAGTCTAGTAATTCTCCAACCATGAAGAAAGCTCGTAATAAAAAAAAACATAATATAAAATTAATTAAGTTAATCATAGAAGGTTACCGCATCAGAAATGTCACAGTGAAGTTTAGTGACTGAATCACCTCTACCAAGCTCTTCTGGATAACCATAAGCAATATAAGTTTTAGGCCCCAAGTCAGGTTTCAGGGCATGATCAGGAAGTTTTGTTGCAAGATTTAAGAGAGCAGAAACTGGATGGGTATAATCACTAAATGGTAGCATGGCCATAAATTCTGATCCATGTCTAGGCAAACATTCTTCAAATGAATTTTTAGGTGGCCAATCCTTCAATTTCAACATCTCTGGCCACCCATTGCTATGAATGCGGCCCTCTAAGTAGCCTCTGAAGAACTGCTTAATATTAATTTCAACCTGTTAATGAATGTTATGGTCAGCATGTTAATAACAGGTAAATTTTTACCCACAGTTCCAATTTAAATAGTAGCAAACATTAAATGTATACCTCACACCAATCCAAGCAATCAATGGCCTTGACACAGAAATTTTCCTCTTTTAGTTTTTTTCTTGCGCTTCTGAATGCCCTCCACATCACCATAGGCTCCCAACTAAGACCAGAAGCCGTTCCTAGAGTATTCCTGACAACAACAGGCTCACCTTTCCTCCAGTGCATCTGAAAATGCTCAAAATCACCCTGCCCTAAATCAACAGCATCAGGACAATAAAGAAAATTATCACAAGTATTTTTCCTGAATGCTGCTTGTCTTACTGCAACATGATTTTCATTGCATGCAGAAAATGTAGAAAGGCAAACAGAACAGTCTTCTGAAAATCTTGCATCAGCTAACTTGTGATTGACAAGAAGATCCTCGGCACTCTTAACTAGTTCATTGACCCAGTTAGCATAAAAAATGCGTCTTAGTGAAAGTATTCCTGAACCACAACCACTTTTATCTTTAGGTGGACATGGTATGCTACCATCAGATTTTGCTCGCCACACATGGAAGTCTCTAGGAGTCTTAACATGACCTTGATCCATAGAATCTGAGTTCTTGCAATGAGTTCCAAAAGAAGTTTCCTTTAACTCTGCAGAAAGACCATGCATCACCTCAACAGCCCCAAGGGGCGAAATCTTTGCATGTGAACTGCCAATCTTTGCACCATCTCTGAGTTCCCCACAACAATTAAGACATATATCATAAGAGCAAGCAGGGTTTTGACAGCTTCTATGGAAATTGACGATTGATGTATTGCAATAATCACTGTTAGGTAAAATTTGACCATAGTAAATATTTATGTATTCACAAGAACTCCAATACAGAAGTAACATCTAGATTATCATAAGACATTAGTCATAAACTCTAAATAATTGTCTAAGAGTAGGTTAAGGATACATTAAGTTTGAGCGGGACTATAGTATCAAAAACTTCATGTAGAGGAGAAAAAAGAATTGTAGCAACTTGTGCTTAAAAAAAGAACAAGGAGAAAAGAAACGAGAATACTTCTAGACAGCTTGTGCTTATTGGCTTAGATAAAACAAGCAAAATGGGGCCCTTATTCAAGTTGCATAAAGAGTATATACCAGTAAATTCGGTCATCTTCCTCAAGTAATATTTGTGGTATATCTTCTTCCACAAGGTCAGTACCTATAAAGCCATAGAGTGAACATTAGAATAAAACTACATAAAAACAATATCTTCAGGGGCACTCACATGCTAGATGACACTGTCAAATTTTAGTACCTTGTATTCTTGATTCAAGACTGAGTTCAGACTTCTGCTCCTCTTGAATGTGCCTAAGAAGAGGTAGAACCTTGTCAAGAAGATATAGCAATCTTTCCAATCTAGTGTTTTCATCCACTTCTTTGTTACAGCTCTGCAATGATCAAGGACACAAGAAGATAGTATCATTAAATGTTGCAATGAGAAAGTTCCTAAAACCAGAAACAAAGAATTGAAAGACGCATGCCTTCATGGTTATATTCGCTTGAAGGCAAGCTTGGCAATTACAAATACCACGACAAACAGGACAAGAATCCTTGATTTCTTGTTTTGTTCTCTCTGGGTACCTAATCATCATTAGCAAAGAATTTTACACATAAGAGCAGCAAAAGAATATATGCTAAAGTGAGGTAGATTTAAACTGATAGAGAGGTTAAATTTAATCTCTTAATACTCCCCCTTATATGTGGGCCATACCAATCACAAATTTTCTTAATAAGGCCTAACATGTGCACAATAATATCACTAAATGGGGGCAATAGTTGGAATTTGATATCTGGATCTCTAGCTCTAATACCAATGTAAAGTGAGGTAAATTGTCATCTACTTTTACAAGTTTAAGCTAATAGAGAAGGGGTTAAATTTAATATCTTAATAGTATCCATAGGAGTTAAAACACAACTTTCTAAAGCAGTAATGTCCTAGCATTGGACAATACCCAGAACAAATAACTAAACTGAAGCATTCTAATCTCAGAAGCAGTGAAATTCCAGTAAACTGGTGAATAAAGATTGGCTAGGTTCAAGAAACAAAAGAACTAAAACATTTCACTTTACCACTTTGTAATGCAAGCAGTGCAGTAACGCTTCCTTTTGCAGTTTGAACAGGAGACAAAATCTGCTTTCTCCTTTTTGCATTGGTGGCAATATGCGCTCCCTTGACCTTTCCAACTGATTGCTTGCTGAAGATTATTATATAGTCCAACTCAATTCCGCAGGGAGAAAAATGAAGTATAGCATTTAACAAGTTAGCATTGAGTGGCTAGAAAATCCAGAATATAGTTTTTACCACATTCCCAGGCAAGGGTGAGGGATTTCACTAATCTTATGCTTGAGAACTCTTGTTAACTATGCATGATGCAACTACCAGCAGTTCCTAAAGGCTTCTTCAGTAAATTAGAGAGATCCTATTAATTTAACAGGACCACTTGTTATAAGGAGAGGAGGTTAATGCAATTTCAAATTTCTAAGGTTGACAATCAACTCTTAAGGAAACGGCACCATGTCCCTTGATTCTCTCCACTATTTTGCAGGAACATTAACAGCAAATTCCAGCAACCAAAACGAATTGTAAGAGGAAAGGGGGGGAAGAAAAAAGTGAAAGAAAACTCACAGCTATTTCCTTTTGAGTTTTGGTACTTTCCTCTCCCTTGTGGACATTTTTAGAAGATTCCTGGATCATATTTCTTCCACTTTGTTTAGGCCCTACATGAAAATTGTCAAGTTGAAACTCAACCCCCTGCTTCACAACCTCATTACCTCCAGCATCAGCATCAGTTATCATCTTTTTGATCTTATGTTTGGAACCCTTGGGATTTTGTCCACCACCACAAGAAACAATTTCATCAAACCCCAGTACACTCTTTCCAACTGTTGGAAGTTGCATAACCTCATTCTCTATCATAGATATTTCATGTGCTCCCAGGCTCTGATAAACAACTATTTGGTTGGTCATTTCCTGTTCTTTAGACACTTGATGTTTTGCATCTGTTATCCCCTGATTGTGGTAAGTAACTGGCACCATTTTTGTGCTTCTTGAACCTTTTGGCCTTCCTTGCCTACCCCTCCTACCCTTAAGGTTTGAAACCCCGTTCACACCTAGTAATGCTTTGTTTATATTCTTTGAGCCCTTGGGTCTGCCACGGCCACGGCAACCCTTCTTCTTGAGGAACATGTTTCCATATCCAATACCTGAAACAATATCACTAACCATTCCACCATGTTCAGGATTTGAAACAATCTGCTTATTATTATCATTTGTACCATCATTTCCATTATATGGCACTTGCTCAGTCACCAAAGAGAATTGATTCAGAGTGCCCCCACTTCCACCCCTTGCAACAACAATCTCCAGTTTATTCCCTTCAACAGTAATTTTATTCTTACTCCTAGAACCTGTAGGCCTACCTCTCTTTTTATTCCCTCTATTGCTGTTATGACTCAAATTGCTTTCAACAAAATCAACTTGAGTACTATCTGCTTCAAAAACCTGAGCTTGCTGAACTTGTTCACCCAAGCTTTTCTCATTTTCTTCAAGATCAATTTTATTCTTATTCTTTGAACCTTTTGGTCTGCCTCTCCTTTTAGTCCCTGTACCACCATTTTCACTCAAACTACCTCCAAAACCTTCAATCAGATCAACTTCAATTCTGCCCGCTCCAAAAAGCTGACCTTGCTGAACTTGTTCATCCAAGCTTTTCTCGCATTCTTGAAGATCACTTTTATTCTTATTCTTTGAACCTTTTGGTCTTCCTCTCTTTTTGTTTCTTGTACTACCACCATTTTCCCCCAAATTGCCTCCAATAATCTCTCTTATCCCAACTCCAGTTTCAGTTGCTCCAAAGAGCTGGCCTTGCTGTATCTGTTTGGCCAGGCTTTTCTCATTTTCTTCAAGATAAAGTTTATTTTTATTCTTTGAACCTTTTGGCCTACCTCTCTTCTTAGTCCCTGTATCAACATTTTCATTCAAATTCCCTCCAATCTCACTAACCTCAAATCCAATTCTAGTTGGTCCAAAACAATGGTCTTCCTGAATTTGTTCACCCAGCCTCTTCTCATTTTCCCTTTTATTCTTTGAACCTTTTGGTCTGCCTCTCTTTTTAATCCCTGTACCGCCATTTTCACTCAAATTGCCTCCAACTATTTCTCTCTCATCAACTCCAATTCTAGATACTCCAGAAAGCTGGTCATGTTGAACTTGTCCACCTATGCTTCTCTCATTTTCTTCAGGATCAGTTTTGTTCATATTCTTCGAACCTTTTGGCCTACCTCTCTTTCTAGTCCCCATACCATCATTCTCGTTGAAAAGGCCTCCAACAATGCCACTCACCTCCGCTTCAATTCTAGTTGCTCCAAAAGGTTGGCCTTGCTGAATTCGGTCACTTAATCTTTTCTCATTTTCTTCGAGGTCAATTTTATTCTTGCTGCTTGAACCTTTTGGCCTACCCCTATTTTTAGTCCCCCCACCATTTCCAGTCAAATTGCCCCCAGCAATCCCACTAAACTCAACTTTAACTCCAGTGGTTTCAAGTTCGGCATCAAGAACCATCTTAATTTTTTTATTATTTTTTGAGCCAAGTGGCCTACCACGCTTCCTTTTCTGATCCACTTTCTCAATTTCACCCTCAATGATTACGCCAGAAGTTCCATTTCCGGGGATTTCCTGATTTTCTATCGAGTTAATCAGTGACTCATTTGGTGTTAAATGTTGTAGCCAACTTTGATAAGGGGTCTCAGAAAAACTCTGACCCGACATTGTTTCTGTTTACACCTCCATTAGTCCCCCCGCCTTCTCCATCATTTGCAAAACACCAAGTTAATCTTATTTGCAATTGAGCAACAACAACAAATAAAAATAAATTTTTTTTAAAAAAAAAAAACCCTAAAATTACAACATTTCAAAATTTCTAAAATAAAATCACGATTCCTGAGAAAACCAAATGCAAAACTCGTCTAATTAAAAGCTTGAGAAATTCATACTGACCTTTTCCTCGAGATATTATTGATAGGAAGGGAAATCGAATAATGACAGGGATTAAAAGTACTCTCCTAGCGAAAATTCACCGTTTCAGAGGCAATCTTTCTCAGCTTAAAAATTGAATCCCCAAAGCACAGCGCACACTGAAACTCATAATACTAACAGTCTAAAGTACTATTACTGCTGGTTTTGAAAAAGAAAAACTAAGCGTCAAGTGCCGCTTTTTGGGCCTGGTCGATATAAAATATGTTTTTTTTTTTTTTTTTCCTTTAAGCATCCGGTATCCGAACTGCGCCGACTAATCCGGATTCGATCGCAGAGTCCAATTAACCACTTCAGGAATTTGAACTTTCGATCATCCGCCCTGAGGAAAAGCTTTAGGACCGCTTACTAACTCCCCAAGCTGCTAGGTTAAATATGTTATTACTAGTACTATAATTTTTTTTTTTTAAAATTTTTAAATTTTTACTTCAGGTTTTTTTATAAATAAAATTATAAAAATATACTTGTTATATTTTTAATTTGAAAAATAAGCTATTTTAATCTTTATATCTGAATAAATAATTTTTATGATTTTATTATTGAATCCTATATATTTTATTATTTAATCATAAACAATTTTATAATTTATAATTTATAATTTCATTAACTAACTTATATTAAATTAAGTTAATTTAAAAAATAATTTAATATGCATTTTTAAAATTTTAATTAAAAAAATAAAAAATAAAATAAAATTGTTCATATAATTAAACTGATTAAACTAATTAATCCTAAAAACTTACCAAATGAGTTTCTCTTATGCTGTAGAATATATATATTAATATAAAATTATGATTAATCTGACAAGAAAATCTAGTTTAGTTGATATTAATCTCATGGTTGACTTCAAATGTTTCTTGAAAAGAAAACAAAAGAATTTCAACTTCTCAGAAATGAAGGCTAAAAGCAAACCATTACAGCAGCACAAGGGGAATATAAAGGCCTTGCCAGAATTCTTACACACACAGCACAGTTTCTCTGTAACATTTTTTTTTGCAACCAAGATGAACTCCAAGTGCACCTCTCATAAATTTCATCCTCAAATAATATAAAAGAATTGAGTACTTGATGGGAGAAAGAACCATCCGTACAATCCTTGAGTGGAATAGGTTCCTTGCTGCCAGTAGTCTGGTTTTTCGAGACTCAAGAGGACAGGGAATCCTCATTATTCTGCTGAATGTATAAATGATGTTGCTGAATGTAATTTATTACAGCATCTGCAGTTAAGTATTTCACAGATAATCCTCTAGAAATGCATTCCCTGTCACTCAAAAAAGAGGAGAAAAAAAAATATATATTTGTGAGCAGGTAATGTCTTACTTCTTTGCCCATTTAATTTGGTTTATAGAAAGAGGTATTTACCGGAGTCCAGTTGAACTGATCCCATTTTGTACCACTTCATCAACCACCCTGATGTTGCCCTGGCATTGCACAAAAAATTTGTGGTTAATTAATAACTGAATACTCATAGAGTAACATCTCTTGTCTTCTTCTCTACAATGCCTTGCCGTGCCCTGCGTGTCAATCCCTCAGCAGGGCAGTTGGGGCATATGGCAAGATCAGGTGCTTTAGGTTTTGACTGGCAAATGTGCAAGGAATAATGCAAAAAACAAAAAAATAAAACACACAAATACATATTCAGTAGACATTGCAGCACATCAAACAGAGGTTTCCGAATCCTAAATATGCAGATTTTCTCACCTTGTATTCATTCAGAATGTCATCTTTAGAAATAACCTTCTCAACATCCTGACCACCTCGGCGAATACAAACCAAACCAAAGTCTCGGCATATCGACCTAACCTGAATAAAGTGACAGACAAAAAAATCAGTAATCTTCTTTTAACGTTTTTTAAGAAATTTTAATCTCTACTTGGAAAATCAGGGTTTCCATTCTCTAGTGTGTCCAATACCATTCATCATTGAGGATCATGGATAATATATCAAGGTGCTCTGGTTTCTCATAGTCATTAGCAAGAATGGATACATCAAAAAAAAAGATTTCACCATCATAACATTTTATAGAGCATCATGGTAGCAAAATAACCTATTTATCATGCCAATACAACAACTAATCACACATTTTCAGCCATGGATTCAATTTCTACAACTACGAGCAACAATACATTAACCTTGCTCAAACTTTAGTTGCTAGGTTTTTAAGTACTTTTCCAACATATAAAATGGGAGACAACACATTACCTGATCAGGAATCCAAGCTCCAGGAATGGTGAAGGATTCTAGCAGGTCAGAACCACATACAAGCATGACCTTGAGAGAATCTATATACAAAGAGTTCATGAAATTAGAAACAAACAATCTTTAGTCAATATTAGATATCCTATGCTGTAGAAAAACCAGATATTCATATATTGGATATTGTTCTAAAAACATCAGAGCAACTCATAACTATGCATAATGTGGATAAGATAGTAATCTGCTCAGTTATATGTTCTGCATGGGATAAGGTAATCCAAATAATAGAAATATTAAAAAATAACTTGAATTACTATGGAGGGAAATAAATTCTGTCAAGACTCTGGTTTGGATAGCAACCATTCTAACCATAGTTGCAAAATTCTGCAATTAAAGAATTATTTTTGGGCCCAAAGGAGATACAGAATAGGACTGGGAAACTCACCACTACATACCAAGCAACTCTCACATAACAAAGTTCTAATTCTGGATAAAACTGTTAATGTTCGCTGGTAAGAAGCCTGGCTTGCCTGTAGAAATCATATTGGAAGTTAAAGATAGTATACACGAAGTTATAACCAAAATGTAGCCCATCACTGAGCATAAACTAACTCCCATTTGTCAAGACAGGTAGAGAAAGACCTCCCAGGAATCCACCATCACAAATTCAGAACTTCTGCAAGCCAGATTACACATTGCAATTCGGTGTTCTGCTGATATAAGACCCTATAGTGATAAAGGTAGAAACATCTATTAGCAAGGGAACCTGGTTTGACCTTGTATAAGTGATAGTTAACAAGAAGGAAGATCTATTTGAACTTGATACCTTCTTTTCCTCTGTATGACATGACTAGTCGGATGATCAATACTCAAATATACCTCAGCAAAATAAAGTTTCATTTAACTCTAAAATAAGGATTTGGGATATTTAAAGTTGAAATGCATTAAACCCTTTTCCATTTCCTTATTCAATTTTGGGTTGTGGCATAAACAATATTGGGCAGACCCTATAAAGCTACTGAAGGGGCAGATAGCTGCTGATTTCTTACCCAGTTAAAAAGAGAGAATTTTTATTTTTTTTATTTTTTATTTTTTGTTTAAGAATAGTGATAATCAATGATCTAATTGCTTTCCTAAAAGAATAGTTACTTTATTCTCATCACTTACAACGCTGATTGATAACAACGTACCCATTTTTTCAATGAGGCACTTTGTTCCTGAATCAACTTGGGCCACTCATCCAAGGTTAACATGCCAAGTCAGTCCAATCTCATTGGTAGAGGAACATAATATACCTTTTTCTTGTATGCATCATTTACTGGTGACATGTAGCCTCCAATCACACAATACCCATCTGAATTTAGAGCATCTCTTGCCAACTCTAAGAATGAAAACAGAGAAATGTATAAATGAAATGAAGATGTAATTTGTGACGCAAATGAATACAATACCAATCAAGTAATTTATTCAACATAGTTTACTAACATCCCAATTTACGAACTCGTGATTTTAGTTAGCAGGTTAACTTGAGGATGGAGAAATATGATCCAAAGTTCATACTATGATGCACTTGAAAGGGACACCAAAGTTTATCTTCTTCCTTGAAAAGTAAAGAAAAATAAAAGATCTAAAACAATTAGAAGATAAAGGAACTACTAACCGAAACATCGCAAGTGCATGTAGGTTGGAGGATTGAAACTTCCAGTTGATACTAAAACTACGTATTCTTTCCTGAAAATGAAAGGAAATGGAGTTTAAAATGATAACCTTATCTACTTGTAGTATAGTTTGCCTAAACCTAATAGATAGTGGAATGTGCTGGAAGAGAGGCAGAAAGCCATAAACTTTGCAGGGCATCATCTATAAATACAAAGAAAGGATCAACATCCATCCAGGGCATCATCTACCCAACCTACAAGTAAACTTTGCAGTATTAAACAATCATATGATTTCCTCTTAATGTAAATAGACAATTGACAAAATTGATGCTTCATGTTTACTTTAAATCAATACAAAGCTGGAATTGGAGGAGCTTATACCTTGAAAATCCCACACCATTTAAGTCTTTCACATATTCACAAAAAGGAAAAGGTTCTTACTTTAGAACTACCACCAAACCCACAGAAAAAAATAATAATACCAATAAAGAACACCAAACATATTCAATTCTTGACCATTAATGGAAAATTTAGAACACCAAAGGCTACTAAAAGAGAGAAGAAAACTTGCCTGGTTTCATGGATTCGTGGCTCATTTGAATCATTTAAGGCAAGAGATAATTTCTCCATTGGCAATGTCATACCTTCCTATGAAAAATTTCTGTATATATATATATATATATATATATATATATATATGTATGTTAGGACCAAAAGAGTTCTAATTATAAGAAAAGAAAAAGAAAAGAAAGAAGAGGGACGAGGATGGAATTCAAAGAACTTTTCTTTTCTTCCTTGCAAGGATTATATGAATGTGCAGAAGAAAGACAGGAGCAGCTTTTGGCCAACAGCTATTTCCTTTTGAGTTTTGGTACTTTCCTCTCCCTTATGGACATTTTTAGAAGATTCCTGGATCATATTTCTTCCACTTTGTTTAGGCCCTACATGAACATTGTCAAGTTGAAACTCAACCCCCTGCTTCACAACCTCATTACCTCCAGCATCAGCATCAGTTATCATCTTTTTGATCTTATGTTTGGAACCCTTGGGATTTTGTCCACCACCACAAGAAACAATTTCATCAAACCCCAGCAATCCCACTAAACTCAACTTTAACTCCAGTGGTTTCAAGTTCGACATCAAGAACCATCTTAATTTTTTAATTATTTTTTGAGCCAAGTGGCCTACCACGCTTCCTTTTCTGATCCACTTTCTCAATTTCACCCTCAATGATTACGCCAGAAGTTCCATTTCCGGGGATTTTCTGATTTTCCATCGAGTTAATCAGTGACTCATTTGGTGTTAAATGTTGCAGCCAACTTTGATAAGGCGTCTCAGAAAAACTCTGACCCGACATTGTTTCTGTTTACACCTCCATTAGTCCCCCCCCTTCCCCCCTCCCCCTTCTCCATCATTTGCAAAACACCAAGTTAATCTTTATTTGCAATCGAGCAACAACAACAAATAAATAAAAATATATTTTTTTTTTTAAAAAAAAAAAAACCCTAAATTATTGAGAAATTCATACTGACCTTTTCCTCGAGATATTATTGATAGGAAGGGAAATCGAATAATGACAGGAATTAAAAGTACTCTCCTAGCGAAAATTCCCCGTTTCAGAGGCAATCTTTCTCAGCTAAAAAATTGAATCCCCAAAGCGCAGCGCACACTGAAAACTCATAATACTAACAGTCTAAGTACTATTACTGCTGGTTTTGAAAAAAAAAAAAAAAAAAACTAAGCGTCAAGTGCCGCTTTTTGGGCCTGGTCGATATAAAATATGCTATTACTAGTACTATAATTTTATTTTTTTTTATTTATTTATTTTTTTTTTTTTAAAAATTTTACTTCATCCTTAGGTTTTTATATAAATAATTTTTTAAAAATATACTTGTTATATTTATAATTTGAAAAATAAGCTATTTTAATCTTTATATCTGAATAAATAATTTTTATGATTTTATTATTGAATCCTAAACAATTTTATAATTTCATTAACTAACTTATATTAAATTAAGTTAATTTAAAAAATAATTTAATATGCATTTTTAAAATTTTAATTAAAAAATAAAAATAAAATAAAATTGTTCATATAATTAGACTGATTAAACTAATTAATCCTAAAAACTTACCAAATGAGTTTCTCTTATGCTGTAGAATATATATATATTAATATAAAATTATGATTAATCTGACAAGAAAATCTAGTTTAGTTGATATTAATCTTGACTTCAAATGTTTCTTGAAAAGAAAACAAAAGAATTTCAACTTCTCAGAAATGAAGGCTAAAAGCAAACCATTACAGCAGCACAAGGGGAATATAAAGGCCTAGCTAGAACGCACAGCACAGTTTCTCTATGAGTATTCAGTTATTAATTAACCACAAATTTTCAGCAAATATGAAAATCGAGAAATATATATATGTGAAAATAATTTTAATATTTTTTTATTTGAATAAAATATTTTTTATGTAAATATATAATATAAATTTATTAAATTATTTACTTAAAGAACATAAATACAAGTTTTCAAATAAAAAATAATAATTAGTTCAAAGAGTTAAAAAAGTAAAAATATAAGAATATTTTGTTATTCAAGTGTTAAACGATTTTTAAAAAAATTATTAATGACTTGTTATTTCCTATCATATTAGACTTTTTTTTAAAAAAAAAAAAAATCATCAAATATGTAAAAGATTTTTTATTTAAATAAAATATTTTTTATGTCAATATATAATATAAATTTATTAAATTACTTAATTCAAGAATATAAAAATAAATCTTAAAATTAAAATTAATTGAATATATAAATACAAATAAAAAAAAATTACTTTACATAATTACATAAAATATTATTTTAATATTATAATATATTATAATTTCAATTAATTTTTATATCACTTTGTTAAATATAATATAAGTATAATGATAATAATTAATAATAAATATAATATATATTATGAAAATTATATTAAAAAAATGTTTATAAATTAATATTATTAGAAAATGATAAAATTAAAATTTATAAATAATTTTTTAAAAAAATAGGAAATTATATTTAAATATTTTATTAAAAAATATTCAGATCTATTTTGGCAAAGTAGTGGCTGAATATTTTATTAAAAAAAAATAAGTCTCTACTTTGACAAAGTAAATGTTGTATATTTTATTAAAAAAAATTGAGCATCTACTTTGTCAAAGTAGAGGTACCCCATTTTGGGAAGTTGGAAAAAAAGTAACCTCATTTTGACAATAATCTCAAAATTTACCTCATTTTTGGAATAAACCCTGAACTTAATACCTACTTTTCCTGGACATGACTAGTCGGATAATCAATTGTCAAATATTCCTCAGCAAAATAAAGTTTCATATAACTCTAAAATAAGGATTTGGGATATTTAAAGTGGAAACGCATTAAACCCTTTTACATTTTCTAATTCAATTTTGGGTTGTGGCATAGACACTATTGGGCAGATCCTATAAGGCTACTGAAGGGGCAGAGAGCTGCTGATTTCTTACCCAGTTAAAAAGCAGAGAATTTTTTTCTGTTTAAGATTAGTGAAAATCAATGATCTTCTTGTAAAGTCTCTGTTGGAAAATGAAATATCAGGAACATGAAGCAATAATGTTATATTTCGTATTCAACAATAAGTCGTGTCCAAGAACAGAAGTTGAAAGTGACACTAGTACCCTGTGTTCTCTAGGCATAGCACAAAAAATGTCTATCCAGAGTAAGACCAAGATTAGCTGCAAGTGCATGGAGACCACAAGCAACATTTACTTGTCCATCACCTCTGGAAAACATCATATAGCCAAACACCTATCAACTCTACATATGTCAAACAAGGAAGTAGGGAACAATTTTGAGAATAAAAAAGAACCAGGCATCTTAGCAACCATTCTAATTAAACCAAATGAAAACTAATACTATGATGCTCCACTAGCCCAAAAAGGCAACTAACCCAAAGAGCATGACCACCCAATCCACGAATAGAAACATGATAGAAACTCTTGAAGTATTCTGAAATTTCACATCCAATATCTTATCAATGCTATTCTTCCACAGCTAAAGGCTTACTAGGAAATGAGACTACCCCAGTGACAGGGAAATAAACACATTTAAGACGTGCATTGGCGTCAACAGATGCTCTGAGCCCTAAACAATTAAACAGTAGATAATAAGAGTATTTAGTGCAACCTAAGCAAATTTGTAATAATTTGATCTTGGAATAAAAGGAAGGGTAAACTATCCCGGTAACACCTTAACTTTTCCGGATTCTGGGTTTTGCACCAAAACTTTTTTTTTTATTTTCCAGGGGTATTTTAGTCTTTTCCTATTTCAAAAATTTTTTTATATTTTTTTCAGCTGGCGGGATTCGAACCCGCACCCTTCTATTTCAAATTTTTTTAATTTTTTTTTATCCGCACAAAACAACAAAAATGAACGTGTTTTACCACTGCGCTATAAACATTATTTGTATTATTTCTAACGGAAATTTTATTTATTATCTTTAAAGAGATTTTTGTTTTATAAAAAATAATTATTTTTGCTATTGGTAAAATTAGAACCCAACATCACGACGAATTTAAACACACTTTGTCACTGCATCAATATTGTAAATTATATAATTTTTTACGGAAGTTTTATTTATTATCTTTAAAAATATTTATTTTATATATAAAAATTATATATTCTATATCCTGAACCGCAAACCGTACACTCTCAAATGAGCGTGCTTTGTCACTTCACCAATGACCTAGATTGTATTTTTTTACAAGAGATTTATTTATTAAAGAAAATCATTTTAAATATAATAAATAACACTCATGTAAAAATAATATAATTTAAAACATTGGTATTGTAGAAAAACACGTTTAGTTTCAAAGCACGCGTTGGGTTTGAATCCTGCTAACAACAAAAATTTAATTTTTTTAAAAAAATAAAAATCACCTTAAAGTTAATAGATAAAATTCATGTAAAAAATAATATAGTCTAGAACATTGGTACAGTGAGAAAGCTTATAAAAAAATATTTTTAAAGATAATAAATAAAACTCTAGTAAAAAATTATATAATTTACAATATTGGTGCAATGACAAAGTGTGTTTAAATTCTTCGTGATGTAGGGTTCGAATTTTACCAATAACAAAAATAATTATTTTTTATAAAACAAAAATCTCTTTAAAGAAAATAAATAAAATTTCTGTTAGAAATAATACAAATAATGTCTATGGCGCAGTGGTAAAACATGTCCATTTTTGTTGTGTTGTGCGGGTGCGGGTTCGAATCCAGCCAGCGGAAAAAAATTTGAAATAGAAGGGTGCGGGTTTGAATGAGGTGTTACCAAGGATCATTCCCCATAAAAACAAGCTATTACAAAAATGAACATGGAAACAAATTAAACCCTTCCCCCTTAAACATTCCCTTTCCTCCTAGTTCACCAACTCGTATTTTAGTCCTCTTCTTCTGCGATGGTAGGCACCTCCCTCGGGCGTCCCCCCCCCCGTGGGGGGTGTGCCGACGATTTGTTAGTTGACTCACGACATTCCAGTTCACAACACCTTCTTTTGAACATTCTTCACGTAAAACCCCGATCTCTTCTTGAACATTGAGGTTTCCCTAGGTAAAGGGACATAATTAACATCACTAACGATAACACAATAAAATGTTAGTATAGCATTTAAAGGGCATTATGGTAGATATCGTAATATTTATCTTATTTTTTAAAGGGCTGGTAGATATCGTAATATTTATCTCCTATATTATATATCTTAATTTTTATCTTTTATATTTATTTATATCATAATATTTATTTAATAATTCCTTACTCAATCAAAAGTCTATTATGATTAGGAAATCATATATTATTATACATACAAGATCAAACAAAGGGGAAAGATAAGTGGAATCCTTTAATACAAATAATGGAATCTCTTTAAAGAAAATAAATAAAATTTCCGTTAGAAATAATACAAATAATGTCTATGACACGGTGGTAAAACACGTCCATTTTTGTTGTGTTGTGCGGGTGCGGGTTCGAATTCCGCCAGCTAAAAAAAAATTGAAATAGAAGGGTGCGGGTTTGAATGAGGTGTTACCAGGATAATTTACCCTAAAAGGAATCTTACCAAGGATCATTCCCCATAAAAACAAGCTATTACAAAAATGAACATGGAAACAAATTAAACCCTTCCCCCTTAAACATTCCCTTTCCTCCTAGTTCACCATCGTATTTTGGCCCATCAAAAAAGGAAAAAAGCACTTCACCATCCATTCTGAATTCTCATCTCCTCGACAGTAAGTCTGACCAATTCATCAAGCATGGTCATCAAATTCTCTTCTTCGGACCATTGAGGTTTCCCTAGGTAAAGGGACATAATTAACATCACTAACGATAACACAATAAAATGTTAGTATAGCATTCAAAGAATCGCCGTGAATAACATACCTCCATTGGTGTCGACCGCTTTCCTAACACATCTCGGCCGGCCCCCCCCGAGAACACCGCCTCGCTTCGTCTCCCAAACAACCATGCGGCTCTACGGCTCTAAAGTATTAGTAGATATCGTAATATTTACCTTATTTTTTAAAGGGCATTATGGTAGATATCGTAATATTTATCTTATTTTTTAAAGGGCTGGTAGATATCGTAATATTTATCTCCTATATTATATATCTTAATTTTTATCTTTTATATTTATTTATATCATAATATTTATTTAATAATCCCTTACTCAATCAAAAGTCTATTATGATTAGGAAATCATATATTATTATACATACAAGATCAAACAAAGGGGAAACATAAGTGGAATCCTTTAATACAAATAATGGAATCTCTTTAAAGAAAATAAATAAAATTTCCGTTAGAAATAATACAAATAATGTCTATGACACGGTGGTAAAACACGTCCATTTTTGTTGTGTTGTGCGGGTGCGGGTTCGAATCCCGCCAGCTGAAAAAAAAATTGAAATAGAAGGGTGCGGGTTTGAATGAGGTGTTACCGGGATAATTTACCCTAAAAGGAATCTTACCAAGGATCATTCCCCATAAAAACAAGCTATTACAAAAATGAACATGGAAACAAATTAAACCCTTCCCCCTTAAACATTCCCTTTCCTCTTAGTTCACCATTTGGCCCATCAAAAAGGGGAAAAAAAAATTCTCACGTTGCGACTCATTCCATTGGCTTGCAGCGGCTACTGTACGATTTGTTAGTTGACTCACGACATTCCAGTTCACAACACCTTCTTTTGAACATTCTTCACGTAAAACCCCGATCTCTTCTTCGGACCATTGAGGTTTCCATAGGTAAAGGGACATAATTAACATCACTAACGATAACACAATAAAATGTTAGTATAGCATTCAAAGAATCGCCGTGAATAACATACCTCCATTGGTGGTCGCCTTTCCTAACGGCTGGCCGGTGTCGGCCCCGAGAAAACCCCACTGCGCTTCGCCCCCAAACAACTCTGCGGGGGCCGGCTCTAAAGTATTGGTAGATATCGTAATATTTACCTTATTTTTTAAAGGGCATTATGGTAGATATCGTAATATTTATCTTATTTTTTAAAGGGCTGGTAGATATCGTAATATTTATCTCCTATATTATATATCTTAATTTTTATCTTTTATATTTATTTATATCATAATATTTATTTAATAATTCCTTACTCAATCAGAAGTCTATTCTGATTAGGAAATCATATATTATTATACATACAAGATCAAACAAAGGGGAAAGGTAAGTGGAATCCTTCTCTAAAAAACCATAATCTTTTCAGCCTTTCTTTTGGTTTTGTTTCTGACTTAAGCATCGGAGGAGCTTTACGGGGAGCAATCTCCGTTTGGCTTTGTTTTTTACAGAAACGAAGATTCGGGAGATCGAGATTAAGGTGTTTAGAGATTGGATGCCACATCATAATTGGCGCCCACCGTATTTTGCACAAACCCCTCTATAACCCCATCAATGGACCCTTCTCCTTCACAGGTTGCCGCTGGTGATTCTGTCATTCCCGATACTTCTACACAGCTCACCTTGGCTTCCATTCCCGTTCCATCACAAACTGTCCATCTGGATTCCACATCGCTTGATAACCCTCCACTCAATCTTGTCACTCCTCCATCCGACCAACCGGCCGCTCCTGCTTCTCGCTCTTGTTTTTCACGAGAGCGATTTGCTTCTCTTGTTAAATCGAGTTAAGGAACTCGAACAACAGGTGCATCATCAACGAGGGATGCCTATCCTGGATGAGCCTTTTGCTGCGGCCGTTCATCATCCCCCTGTTTCCTCTTCTCTGCCTAGTCGCGTCCGCACGGGTCCTTTTTATGTTGCGTCTACTGGCACACACTTGTATTCTCCAACTCGTGACGCAATCCCGCCTCTAGTTTCGACTTCGACGCAATCCGATCGGAAGCGCCCAACGGACGCAGCTGCCCCCAACTTAGATAATAATGATGCTCTTGTTCCGTATCTCAACCAAGTTCAACAGATGTTTGCACCTTCTCCCTGTGGCTTACAACCCAAAGAGTCTAATCCTTTGATTGAGGAGTATCGTACGACTCGTCTTCCCAAAGATTTTAAGGTTCCCGTATTCAAACCATACACAGGAGAATCGGATCCCGACCGTCATCTTAAGCACTACGACACGGTTATGGAGATGCATTCTGTAGACGATATCACCCTTTGTAAATATTTTGCCAGCACCCTGGAAGCGGCTCCTTTAGACTGGTTCATTGCTTTACCTAATAATTCTATTTCTTCCTTTACACAGTTAGGTGCTCTTTTTCTTCAAAATTTTGCAGGTAGTCGCACCTTAAAAAAGTCCAAACGACATTTGCTCTCTATAAAACAGCAGTCTGGAGAGTTGTTATCTTCGTATTTGACACGGTTCAATAAGGAGACGCTTAATATTAAAAATCTTACCGAGGAAGGATATGTTGAATCTTTTTGTGAAGGGTTGCAACCAAGTCGATACTCGGAAAAATTGAATCGGTTAGAACCGACAACAATGAAGGAACTTTTTGATAAGATCAATAAATGGGTTAAGGGTGAAGATGCCGAAGCAGCAAAGAAAGAGAGATGAAAAGCGGAAGATAATGACACTTCACGGAAAGATCACGGACAATACCACCCCAAACCTTATGATAGGCCATATGATTCCAAATATCGCGATTGTCCTTTGCGACCATTTTTTAGACCCCCAGTGCTTTGGATAATCATAGACGTTACCCCCGTAACACGTACAATGTTGACATACCCAGGCGTAAGAGTCCAAGTAATGGACGATCCCGTGGTTCCCATGCTCCTGCACATTCGGTTCAGGAATTTTTTACTCCTTTAAATACTAGTCCAACTCACATCCTTGCCCTAGTAAATGATCCGAAAATCCTTCCCGCACCTAGACCCATGACAGAACCAAGAGAAAAGCGGAGTACCGATAAATATTGTACATATCATAAAGACATTGGTCATCAAACGGATCATTGTTATAGTTTGAAAAGAAATATTGAGAAAGCCATTCAAAACGATTTTTTAAAGGAGTTTGTTGCTAAACAGGATACTGTAGACGATACTAGATCTTCAAGAGATAACCATCCTCCCCGAGTTATTAATATGATCATTGATGACCCTTTCCCAGAGAAAAGACAAAAGACGAATGATGGCGTTCCATTAATTGTCTCAATGCAAATAGAGGATTGCATAGTAAGACGAATCTTAGTAGATACGGGAAGTTCAGTCAACATTATCTATCGGACTATATTGACTGCAATGGGTATAACACCACACACCAAACATCGGGACAAGGTACCTTTGGTTGGCTTTGCTGGCAACATCATTCACGCAATCGGAATTGTCTAATTGCGTACAACTTGGGGGAATGACAACAATAAAATCACTCGATTAGTGGATTTTTATGTGGTAGATGCATCCTCATCATACAACGTAATTTGGGGACGACCGGGGTTAAATATGATGGAAGCACAAGTCAGTACTTTCCATAACAAAATTTATATGATGATTAATGGGTTTATTCATAGCATTTCAGGAGACGCACAGCCGACTCAAACATGTTTTGTTACGGAAAGAAGTGCCATACAGGCGGAACAAATAACTTTTGAAGACAAACAGATGGACGATGCTCAAATTGCGCCTTTATCGGAACTTGTTGATTGTCGAATGCAAGGGCAGGACGATAAGACATTCGTATAGGCAGATGTTTGGCTCCACAGTTACAAGAAGAGTTAGTCCAGGTGTTAAATGAATTTCGGGATGTGTTTACTTGGCAGACGAAAGATCTCGGGATGATTTCACGGGATTTAGCTGAGCATCGTAAAGGTATACCGGATTCTGTTAAACCCATTGTTCGGAAGAGACATTTTTTCGCAACAGATCGACAGACAACAATAAAGAAAGAAGTTAATGCTCTATTGGATGCGGGTATTATCGAAGTGTCGAATATCCCACATGGGTATCCAACCCAGTGCTTGTTCCAAAACCAGATGGATCATGGAGGATGTGTATAGATTTCACATCTATCAATAAACATATACCTAAAAGACCATTTCCTCTGCCAAAAGTTGATCAGCTTGTGGATGCAACAGCGGGTCATGCTCTATTATGTTTCTTAGATGCGCACAAAGGGTATCATCGGATTTTGATGGTGGTTGAAGACAAAGAGAAAATGTCTTTTATAACTCTTTTGGGTCTTTATTGTTATCAACGTATGCCGTTTGGATTGAAGAATGCAGGAGCCGAATTTTAGAACATGATGAATAACGTGTTTACAAAACAGTTGGGTAGAAACGTCGAGGTGTATGTTGATGATATCCTCATCAAAACACGAGACGCATCTAATTTTATTGCAGACGTACGAGAAACTTTGCTGACAATTCGTCAACATGGGTTGAAATTAAATCCTAAAAAATGTTCCTTCGGAGTAGAAACATGCAAATTTTTGGGTTATGTTGTTTCCCCTAAAGGAATTGAAGTCAATCCAGCAAAAACACAAGCCTTGCTTGATATGAAACCACCTACGCATTAAACGAAGTTCAACGACTCACTGGACGCATCACTGCTTTGAACAGATTCCTAGCAATCGCTGGAGACAAATCTTATCATTTCTATAAGGTCAGCACAATCATATAAACTTTCATTTTTTGTAGGTAGTTTTTTCTTCTTGTACTAACATTCATTTAACAGGTCTTGCGAAACCTTAAAGCTAATAATTTCCAATGGACGACTGAATGTCAATAAGTTCCGATGGTGATATTTATCTTATTTTTTAACGGGCATTATGATAGATATCGTAATATTTACCTTATTTTTTAAAGGGCATTATGGTAGATATCGTAATATTTATCTCCTATATTATATATCTTAATTTTTATCTTTTATATTTATATATATCATAATATTTATTTAACAATTCCTTACTCAATCGGAAGGCTATTCCGATTAGAAAATCATATATTATTATAAATACAAGGTCAAACAAAGGGAAAGGAGTGAGTGAAATCCTTCTCAAAAAACCCTAATCTTTCCCTGACTTTCTTTCTATTTTTGTTTTGACTTAAGCATCGGAGGGGCTGAGCAATCTCTGTTTGGCTTTGGAACGAAGATTCGGAAGATTGAGATTAATGTGTTTAGAGATTGGAGGCCACATCATTAGTATAGCATTCAAAGAACCGCCATGAATAACATACCTCCATTGGTGTCGGCTGCTTTCCTAACAGCTTGGCCGGTGTCAGCTCCCTGAGAAACACCGTCTATTTCTGTTTCCCAAACAACTCTGCGGCTGACGGCTCTACGACGAACACCGCTGCTGCCGGCTGCCGCACCTACGGCACTGCAGGTTCCGGCAACTATGCCGCTGCTGGTCATCTTCTAGTTTTTTTTTTTTCACCCTCAAACTAAACTTACAAGCTAGTGTTCATTAATTTCAAAATTTAATGTTATATATAGATTGAAAATCAGAAAAAGTAATTTTATATAAATTTCTAACTAAAAATGATTTATCTGAATTAATTCTGATATTCGGAATTGGCGCGCCAAAGCGACTTGCAAAACCCAGAATCTGTTTGGATTCTAATTGACAGCTGCCAGACAGATGGCATTAAATGCGGAAGTCTCGCCGTAAGTTAAAAATATTTTTGTACTCAGATTGTATCCTAAAATTTTGTACCAATTTTTGTATCATCAATATAGTTTATCCAAAATTTTATTTTAAAAAAATAAAAAGAAAGAATGTAAATATTTTAAAATTATCATTTATATTTAAATCTAAGGTATAGTATTATTTATTTTTTTATTCATACAATAACTCTCTATTATTTTAAAAACTAATAAATAGCATTCATATCTTTATTTTATGAATTAATTAATTAATTTTTAATAGATAATTTCTCTTACACTAACAGATATTTTATATTAATTTTTTTTTTTTTAAAAAAAATGTTATGAGATTTCTACAATTTTCGGAAAGAAAGCAAGAGAGATGATGAAGAAGAAGAAGATAGAGAAAAATTTTAGGGCTTTTAGGGTTTTTATTGAAAATTACAAAAATATCTTTTATAAAAAATTTGGGTTTATTTTTTTAATTTTTGGACAAAAATGCCCCTGTCCAACATAGTGAAAAGGGGATTTGACGGAAAAATTACTGACCTAACGGCCAAACCGAGCGGAAGTGCAAGTTCTATACGATTTAAAAGATTGAGTGTCGTTAGGGCGACGAAAATAATTTAGGTGCTAAACTTGGATTTTAGAATTTAAAATGTGTTAATAAAATATTTTAATATATATATATATATTTTTTTTTTTTTTAAAAAGCCTTATTTGAGTTTTGAGAGGAAAAATGCTCCAGGAAAAGAATGAAGAGCCGTTGGCTCCTCCCACTGCATAATTCACACCTTTTGCATTGCCACAATTTTATTTTTTTTTCTTATGCAAATATCAATATCTAGAGAGGTTAAAAAGTTGTAGCTCAGTTGATAAACATTCTCACTTATGACATAAAAGTCATGAGTTCTAGACACACTAGCCGTTAGTACTTATCAAAAACAAATATCTAAAGAGATTTGCATAATTTAAAAGCTCCATGAATTGGTGTTAATAGAGGGGAAAAAAAAAAAAAAAAAACAACAACAACTTGGACATACTCTCCAAGGTTTACAGCATAAACTATTTCTATTCAACAAATCTATGAATTCGGGAACCATCTTAGCAAGAAGGCAGCAAAAACATAACTCCTACAGTCAATTTTCAATAATATTGTCAGAGAAGAAGAAGCCTGAAAAAGAAAAATTCAACAAAAATTTAAAAAATTATCCAACAAAAAAAATTAAATAACTTTATTCTTTTGTATTTCTATTTTTTTTTCTAATAAATTATTGATTTAAACAATTAAGATACACATTTCACTTGTTGAATCTACTTTTTGCTATAATTTATTATATTGTTTAAATTTTGATATTTTAATAATATAATTTATTTTGCTTCTATAAAATAAATAAATAAATTTCATCTTATAAAATATTGATTGCAGTTAAAAGTGTATAATTTAAACATCAATAAAATTAACTGCAAAGATATAAATTAATTTGAAGAACAGCTAATATATTTATAAGAATCTTATGGATATATATGAAGATAATATTAATATTATTGTAAATTTAAAAAGTTTCTTATACATAGAAAAGTATCAATATATTCCAACTAGCAGGGTAATCAGAAGTGGCAATCATGGCGGCTCCGGCACCAGCAGCAGCAGCAGTAGTGGCGACCAACAACAGCTTAGATTTGGCGCGCCAAAGCCACCTGATTACCATTTTCCTTTTCCACCATATATATATATATATATATATATATATATATATATATATATATATTATCATCATTACAACCATATATACTCACCACCCCATACTAAAGATATTAAGATACTGATGCAGTTGCAATATCTCAACATTTTTTCTTGCAGTGTCACTGAACAAGTTTTCCTAACAGTTAAAAAACTAATCTTATTTGCCAAATTATCTTTCATTCCTTTCGTTGTCATTGGCAAATAAAATATAAACTAAATAGCATACTATATGTAATTTATCTTCTGATACGCAGAAATAATCTTGTCCTCACTGTTGAGAGAGACCAGTAGAGTTACTCAAGCTTAAGAAGCAGCCCTTCTCCATCAAGAACTTTCGGTACCGGTCATGCTTTTTGGTATACTTCTTCATGACTTTTGAGTGATCTTTCTGCTTTATTTTCAGCTTATTAGCTAGCACTCGGAGTTTCTGCTGCTTCTCTTCAATCTGCTTCAAGATTCCAACATTTTGTTCAGATAAATGCTTCCCAGTATGTGAACAAACTATGGGAAACCGAATATCTGGCTCACTGTAGAAAACATAACAGCCATAGAATTCATTTCAGCAACACCAACTAATCTCATGTGATAAATAATTCATCACAAAAACTAAAAGAAAAAGGGAAAAGCTTTGACATTGCCTCAGACTTACCAGTGGCCCATGGGGAAAATTCCATTAATTATTATGCCTCCATCTAGTGATACTGCACCTCCAGTTATGAAAGAGCTAGCCTTATTCATGTCTTCCCTACTCTCATAGACTTGAAGCTCGCCAAATAGACGATAAAATAACGTCTCTCGAAGACCATGACCTGAAGAAGTCTTCCAACTCCAATGATTGACATAAGGGTCTATCATATTAACGGCAAAACCCAAAAAGCCTGGGGGAGGCTTTCCATTCGATAAAGTTGGTTTTGGCAAACATAGTATCCTCCGTGAGTCATCACGAATCTCCCCTGCATATGGCCTGACACACAAAATTCTGATGTTATCACAACAATTTGATATATATATATATATATATGTTAACAATTTGACGATTGTTTTTGCTAAAATACATTCTTGCCATTAGCAGGCTTGTAAAGTCTCTGTTGGAAAATGAAATATAAGGAACATGAAGCAATAATGTTATATTACATATTCAACAATAAGTCGTGTGCAAGAACAGAAGTTGAAAGTGACACCAGTACCTTATGTTCTCTAGGCATATCACAACAAAGTGTCTGTCTAGAGTAAGTCCTAGATTAGCTGCAAGTGCATGGAGACCACAAGCAACATTTACTTGTCCATCAGGTCCATACTTAACAAGACTGGAAGCAAATGAAGAGGATTCACAAACAATGGCAAGCATTTGATCCTCACCAAGAAATCTTGCAAGTATCCTACATCACGACAAAATTTGATTATTTGTATCCACCTCAATCATGAAGTAATTTTTAAAGGATACCCCAAGTGACCAACAAACTGTACTTGCACATAACAGAGCATCTGTACCTGCTAAGCTTATCGGTATGAACTATTCCCAAACAAGCAACAACACCTAAAATTTTATCCATGAAATCCCTCTGTTGCTCTAAGGGCTTGTTATTCAGTGACTGAAACATTCTACAGAAAACAGCAGCAGCAGTACCACTCTTGTGAGCAATCTGTCCCATGACCCAATCCTTTTCAGATGTACATCCCTGATCATGAGAACTATCAAGATCCAGGCTAGCTGCGACATAAAAAGATACACAATTTCTATATCAGCTCTATTTGGACCAACATTGATATCAGAGCATAACAAAGTTTGACATAAAATTACCCCAAAAAAGGATAAGAAAAGGTCCTCCATCTTGAAAGGACTATTTTTGCAAAGTCTCACACACACAGAGCACAGATTATTAGTAGCATCATTTAATTCACAAATCATCACTTGGGAGTAAAAAATATAGAAACATTATCATTATCATTAACAGAGTAGTATGGAAATTCAAATTCTTGTTCTCTGCTTTCCTATCATTCCCACTTTGGACAACTTTTCATCAAAGTGCCAGCATGGAGGAGCAAGCAAATTAGGATTACTTGACATGTTAATAAGCCCATATTCTTGAAGATAATTTACAGAATATTTTTTTGTTCCAATGATGGGGAATGAATTTCAAATGTTTCCAATTTTTGGTTTCTAAAAGACTTCCAGCAGTAAAACAAATAAGTAGAGTACATCATATAATGAAGAGAACCACTACTTTTATTTGCTAGTAAAATCTAGCGTTTCAACAAAAATGAAAGATGTCAACACAAACAGTATTATATTGCAAAGTGAATACCAGCAGAGAGCATAAAAGTCTATGATGACAGCAGACACTTCATGAAAAATAATTTTCTGTACATTTTGATTGCATAGATGTTCTAGACCATCCTATAGTAAAATTTTCAAACTCAACCTAAGAAAGACCAGTTGGGTAGAATATAACTGCTGGCGCCATGAGAAGAATGTATAAAGAACACATATCAAAGTATGGCCCTTCCATGAAAAAGTATACTTGTTAGGTAAAGAAGATAGCCAACAAGAAGGTATAGTTGCAGACCTTGTAAATTGCAAATTTCTTTTGTTGTTACATTCTGCTCGTGCTCAAGCAATTTGATGCTATCCTCAAGATCTTTGATGCACACACCGTAAATGCAAAGATTTTTCTCGAGAAGCTGTTGGCAAGGAGAATTCTTTTTCAGAACCTAAGGTTGGTATTGAAAGCTAGAAAACTTCAAATGGTACAAAATTTCAAAAAGCTCTACAAGTACATGTAGCATCAGACTTTTTAATGTTTATTGTTGTTTCCAGGAAAAACAAAAAGGACTTCACTCCATACCGTTTGATCCTTTATAATTGATAGGATTAAGCTTTGCACATTTGAATTCAAAGACAAGTCCGGAAGGCTCAACCTCTCATCTGATGTTTGATTACGAAAATCAACAGATTTCATTTCTGAAGGCGATAAACCAGAAAATCCCGGAAAAGGAGAAATGTTCCTTTCTAAACTTTCTGCTGGAACTGGAAGGCATTCATGTTCCTGTTCTGGAGCCCGCTCAACATGGACCTATGCAGAAAATTTCAATCAGTAATGTAAGTTAAGATTGATTTGAAATGAAATAAAACGAGAAAAAACTTTAGAAACCTCAATGCTTAGGTGAAGCTCAGGATGAAAGGAGTGAGATACTTCAAAGTAGAAAATTCCTTCAGTTACAGGAACAGGAATACTCCGAACTTTACAACGGCCATAGCTGAAGCTATATCGCACTGAATCGTCTATTTGGAGGGAATCAGACTGTACTGTAAGAGTATGGGATTGGCCACCTTTATCTTCGTTGTGGATATTTTCATCCACTTCTCCTTCAGTTTTTATAACTTCAAAAATCAAATTCTCCAACTGAGTACCAGCCGCACAAGATATAGGTTGCTGACATCAACAAGAAACCAAGATGACATGAATGCAAATTTTAAGGAGAAAAACAATGGGCAACACAAAAAGAAGATGATTGTACTTGAAATGCAGCGCGCAGAATTCTTCTTTCGGTTTGAAGCACTTGCTCGAAAATCACACGTCCTTTCGACAAAACAGAAAAGGAAACTGCGGAAACAAAAAATATTAAGAATCAAATTTGAACCCATGCAACATTGGAATTCTATAACGAATCATGTAAAAATAATAAATAAATAAAACTACCCTAAGTGGATTCTGTATCCCTAATCTATAATTCTAATTCCTTTCTCGCTATGTAACTTGAGTAAAATCCAGTATGAGTTTTTCCTCTTTTCATCGAAAATGGAGAATCGTACCACTTTTACCATAGCCTTCTGTAACTTTTAGAAGGCCACCGAGGTCAAGCCACCCTTTCTGATTTACCTGTGATAACAACAACAACAATACTTGTTAATGAAAATGAAAATTTTAAAGGTATATTTATTTAGTTACTATTTATACACACATAAATATATATATATATATATATATATTTACAAGAAAACTTTTATGTTTTAGTCTCCTAATTATTTTATTTTTTAAAATTTATTCAAAATACAAAATTTTTAAAAAATTGATATCTTAACTATTTTCATATTTTAGTTCGGTCTTTTTTACTGAAAATATTCTCAAATAGTCAGACATGTACAGAACAACTAAAAATTCAACAAATTTTGGTTAAAAAGACTGGAAATATTCCTTTTTAATATATAATTTTTTTAAAATTTCAAATGTTCAAATTTAAATAATATGCACAGAATTACTGTTCAAATAAAAAAATTACAGAAGATTCAGGGGATCATCAATATTTAAGAATCTGATGTACTAACCTTAAAGTCAGAACCTCTTTTCAGAATACAAAATCCATCAACTTCCAAAGAGATAGTCTCAGGTTCTCTGACATGATTATTATATGCATCAAATACCTGGGAGAAAACAAAATATTTATATATATATATATATCAATTTATTATCATATAATAAAATGTTCATATTTCCAGAAACAAAAACATTATACTACTTAAAACTCTTAGAAGGAGAACAATAGCCTATGTACCTCTAATTTAAGGTCCCTAATAACCTGTCCAGGAATCAATTCTTTCCCAAGCAACACTGGTTTAATGGACACACTTTTCGGGGCTCCAGGGAAAACTAAGGCAAAACACAGTAAATAAGTTTGATTTTTCACGATTTATTGCAATTGAAATTGGCATAAGAAATAAGGCAATCAAAAAGAAAAAAAGGAAAAAAAGGAGACCTTGACATGGAGTTTCAATGGAGAAAGATACATGTTTTGAAAATAAAGAAAACTTGGCTTCATAACTTGGTCTAATCTTGTCCAGTGTACGGCTTTCTACCATCACATCCTGCAAGTTTTAACAATGTTCAGAAAAAATTTTGGCATCCAGAACAACAAGAAGAAGAAGAGTATTTGTATTCGGATTTTATACAAACTATACCTCAACTCTCAATGTGAGATAATCTGGGGACAATGACTGTTTCATACCGGTTAGCTGAGCATTGAATCCTGCACTTCCACCACTTATCTTGATCTTTACTTCAGTATTGCAAGAAAATGGAATACGGTTGGAATATTTATCATAGCATGCAACCAAGATTGGTGGAAAACACGAGCCAACTCTACAAATCAAAACTTATTTACGAACACTGGAAGGCAAATTTGGAAGAAAACGTTAGGGATAAAAAAGAAGAAACAAAGTACCTTGTCCTATTGATCTTTGGATCACTTAACAACTTCCATTTTCCAACTTGTGGCAATGCTTTTACATGAACTTTCTTTTCGAACTTCCTACAACTCAGCTCTTCCTTCATTCGGCAACAAGAAAATAGGGGAAGGTCAGAATAATTATGTCACAATCTTTATATGAAAGAAAAAATGCATAATATTTACCAGAGAAAACGAAAATGTATAGTGACCAGCTTTACAAAACAACTCGGGTAACTCTGATCTTAGAGGTAATATGTACAGACCATGAAAGCCTCTCCGAGATGATGGTCTTATCTTATGTGAAAATATTGTTTTAGAATTAGTATTGTCAGCTCTATATATAATTTCTATAGTCATTTCAGCATCTTCTTGAAGAATGTCTCTTTGGTCTATAGGCCTAGATGCCATGGCAGGTTTGGAACAAGCAGGACGAATCACTGCAACAATTTCCTTGGGTGGAACAAATCCGGCATCTATTACACCACCTAGAACTTCCTGCAGCCAAATATAAATAACAAAAAGTATCTAAGAAAAAGCAACAAATGATGCCAATATACTTGATTAGTAATGTTTCAGCTAGTCAATGGTGTAAATAGGTAGCGAATGTCCAATAGCTGTTGAGTTCATTATACAAACTTTTGAGCTAATTATCTTCCTCAATATCAAAATCTTGTAAAAATATTTCATATGATTGTTCTTATTTCTAGACCCAGGAAGTATGTTTATCAAAAAAGAACCAAGTAAGAGATTAGAAACAACAATAAAGGCATGTCAAATTAAACTACAATTAGTTTATCATCAAATAATTGAACACTTAGTAAATCAATTGGTATGCTGCATCCATTGCTTCCAAGTCTTAAGAAGATAGAAAATAGAAGTTACATGCTCTCTTGGATTCGAAAATGTGTCTATATTTCAAAACAACAACAATATATATAACATATATATCAAGAAGAAAAAGAGAGCAAACTAACCCCTTCAATTCCTAAATTAAGACAATGCATGGCATTCAACATATCAATTGAAGATGGAGCTTTCTGTCTAGACTTCTCAATTTGGTTTTCCCACGCAGCATCTTCCACAGCTACAAACTGAATTAACTTGAAACTTATTCATTAGCATTTATGATTCTGTAACTAGGAATAATTCATCAGAAAGGAATGAACTACACAAACAATATTTCCTATCAAAGATGAAACTGACCTTTCCAGTATCTATCACACTAACTGGTAAAGAGATAGACTTGCCAATTTCTATGCTTGCATTTTCATCATCAATGTGAAGCGCACAACCACTATCATTCGGAACACCCATTGGCCTAACAATAAAATTTTTATTGCAAAATAATGGTTTAGGCCTATTACATGAGAGACAAACAATAATTGGTTGTAACAAACATGACAAAAGAATCCTGTACCTGCAGATGAGGCGAGCTTCACCTATTTTAACACAGGAGTAAACAAAGTAGCATCATTACATTCAGTAATTTGAATAACCAAATATTAAATGGAAAAAGGGGGAATCAAGAACATCATCAGTGCAGGAATAAACATTGCTGGACAGGGATGGTGTTGAATGCAAAACAGTAAAATGTCACAGTATCACTTACCACCTGCATCTCCTTTACAGTTTTCAAGGATAATATACTCCAGTGTAGCATAGGTATTTGTTCTATGGTAACCTGCACATGCTCCTTTTAGAACTTTGACCTTTTGTCCTGATATCCAAGAGTTTCCTTTTCTGAAAAAGCGTTTATGAACCCTAATAACTGAAAATTAACCCATATTACATTAAGAAATGACTACAAGAGCAAATTCCAAAAATGAACAAATGATAAAGCAATGAAAGTGAAATTTAAGAAGACTCCAGTGTCCCAACAAGCTATTTGATAGGAGATTCATATGAAATCAATATGTCAATGTGACACAATTTCATTATTACCATCAGAAGATATGCCAAGTTCATTCTTGTTTGAAGGATCAACTATGATTATTGGTTCATCCTCCCCACTATCAACTTCCTCGTCATATGCATCATGCATCTGAGAAATCCAGTCAATATATTGCTTCTCCAGTTGGGCGAGATTCAATTCTTTTCCATCCTTGATGATATTTATATGCACATCTATGGAACAACATTGATGTAATCAATAATATATACTGAAAATTGATAAGGTATTCTATGTAAAACAATAAACCAATAAAATTACCTTTATCAAGAGTCTTGCTACCAAAATTCTTCAATGCAATAGTATATGGATGGTGATGTGCGAAATCCGTCTTGACAATCAAGCAAAGCAGAAAAACAAGTCAATAAAATTCCCTTTTGTACTGCATTTGACATCATGAAGAACCATTTTTCACATGAACTTCTCAAAAATATCCAAATATAACCATGGATATCTCTCCTTGAGAAAATTACTTATTTATATAGATTTTTCTTTAATACAGAGGAAAACAAGTTGAGACATCAAACATTTGGACCAAATGATTACTTGAAGCTTTCAAACCAAGAGAAATGCATCCTCACTAAAGAAAAAAAAAAACTCACTGTAAAATATAGTTAACATGATAAACATTTTTTTAAGGATAACTGGATAATTTTAGGGCTTAATCACCAATCTTTGGTCCAAGCAGGAAAGAAGGATACATAAAGTACATACATCAAAAGTATCTTTTGACTGGTTTTGAGAGCATTTTAACAAGAGAAAATATATAAATGTAAAGAGTCGGAACATCAAAGAAAATGAGATCTTATACCTTTGAGGTAGTGGGACTGAAACCACCATCAGTATCTGCCTTGGAAACAATTACAACCGGGATCAATCAAAAATGAAAAAGTTAAAAAGGACAATTTTTGCAATGGGAAGAAAATACAGCATGAACAAGAAAGATTTTAAAATAAGGTGTCAGTTAAAAGCTTCTGTTCATAAGGAAATCAATGACAATAGTTCCCTAAGAACATATCTAACCTATGAAGCATTTAACCCGAAAACAGCACCTCTTCAAGGCCAGGCCTCGGACTCCCTTTCTCTGCTTAGGCTCCATAAAGGGAAGCCATGCCTGGAACAAATCAAAATGTAAATATTTACTCATTAAAAAACAATACAGCCAAGAAAGTTAAGTGAAACTACAAACTATCAAGTCTTATCTATTGCATTTTACACAAATATTCAGCCTCCAGAATTTTCAAAATCCTCTCACTGCAAACAAATCTTAAATATTTGGAATCCTCTGAGGCAAAACTGAATACATATTAATATACTGGTATTAAAGAACAAAGAAAGTATATGTTTTTCATAACAGATAAAGCTGTGTTACCATGGTCATCTAGGACTCAGAATCCAGCCAGACTGGAGGTAAGGTCAAAGGATAAAAAAATATAAAATCACCTTTGAAAAACATCATATAGCCTGTTACCTATCAACTTTACATATGTCAAACAAGGAAGTAGGGAACAACATTGAGGATTAAAATAAACAGGCATCTTAGCAACCATTCCAATTAAACCAAATGAAAATTAATACTATGATGCTCCACAGCTCAGAAAAGTAATTTCCGGAAATTGATTCAGATCAACTAACCCAACGAGCATCTGGTAGCAGACGACCCAATCGACGAATAGAAACATGACTGAAACTCTTGAAGTCTTCTGAAATTCCACATCCATTTTCTTTAAGTGTCTCCAATATCTTATCAATGCTCTCCTTCCCCTTTTTAAGTATAGGATAAATTATAAAAGACATAGATTATATGTTGCATTGGTGTAACATAAAAGTATGCATCTTGAAAAAATCCGAAAAAGAAAGGCATACTAGGAAATGAGACTACCCGAATGATAGGAAAATAAACACATTTAAGACGTGCATTGGCGTCCACAGATGCTCTGAGCCCTAAAAAATTAAGCAATAGATAATAAGAGTACTTAGTGCAACCTAAGCAGATGTAATAATTTGATCTTGGAATAAAAGAAAGATCTTACCAAGGTTGGGAGTTGAAGAAACATCTTGAGAAAAATGAAGTTGCAGGGTGAAGTCTGGTCCATTGCAAGAGAGTAAGTTTGTTACAGCCACCTCCCCACCTGTTACCTCTGCTAAGTTGTCATTGTTTACCTGTAGAGTTTCAAATATATTTTGCATGAGCTAACAAGCTCCAGATACAACAAACAAAAAAAACATCAATTCCATCAACATAAAGAGAAAAAACAACTTGTTCCAATAGATTTAAGGATCTGAGTAGATAATATCTCCTATTTTTTGACAATGCTTCTTTGTTATAAGATATAAAATATCTAATAATATTTTTGATGGAAAAGATAACATCTCAGAGTGAACATGTGAAATTCTAGCTGAAAAATTTTAAAAAGTAAATTATTGTAGTAAGATTCTAGTAGAATAACGTAAAAAGACAAAAGAGAGTTTCAAAGCACTCAACCATATTATAATCCATGATATAGCTGAAATAGGAGCACCCAAAGAAAGGTGATGACAAAATTGTAAGCCTGGCCAATGCCAATTAACTAATAATATGGCATGTGATTAATAGCTATAGCTGAACTTAGGAAAGTAGACATAAGAATAGTGAGAAGTATTACGTATTTAGGAACTCAAATAAAAGAGATCTCAATGCAAAAAAAACATACACCCGTTGAATAAACACATACATGACCTCTATTACATGAACCTCCAAATAGCATGACTGCAAAGAAAATGTGCAAGAATAGATGAAATTAACTTCTAAAACATTTAACGTCATGAAAAACCCAATCATATAAATAAATCTACAAAAAATTGATAAATGGGTAGCACATGAAATTTGAAATACATCATACCACAAACTCAATCGGCATTGTGGTTCTTCCGGTCTTGGACACTTCGTTATTCTAACAAAAATCAAAGAAAAACAATGAGCATATAAGTAGTATCACCGAATTCCAACCATTAAATTTTGACTAGCAGCCCCATATGCTATTTGAGTAGCATCCAGCGTCTCATTTCATGTACACGTGATTGTCACAATATATATATATATACCAAGGATGGAATACATTTATGTAAATATGGATGACCTACATCATTTACCCAACAAAAAGACACTATTTTGTTGACATTTAACTTGCATGCCTAGTAACAACTACTATGTATCCCTTGTGACCAACACTCACAGTTTTCATAGGGAGCAGCATTATTAGCCTTACAACATTCATTTTACACAAGCTAAAGTCCAGCATAATAGTTTCACTAAAAGGCTGATCAGTGTAAACTTTGATTGGGCTTCCAATGATCTCGTTTTAGTTCATTAGCAATTCAATCATCAGACTTTAACAAGATATTTATTGATCATATGCCTTTTAAAATTGAAAAAAAAAATTTGTAGTTTTGTGGAATTACCTGAATATAAGGAAAATAAATGTCTTTTAAAGCACATTGCAGACGCAATATATCCATAATTCGGAAACTAGGCTCAAAAACTTCAACCTGTCAGAGGTATAGAGAGTCAATGAAATAGTCACCCTTGCAAAATATACATATCACACACTTCAAAAATGCCAATGATAATTATTATGTATTGAAGCATTAACAAAGGGAATTGTATGCTAAGAAGCAAGCAAGCCAAGGATAGCAAAATTATAGAATAGATATACCTTTGTAAAACTTCCATGAGATGCTCTCTTAATCTCACATTTCAAAGGGTTTCGAAAACCGCCACCTGCCTAGGGGAGATGATATAATTGAACTTTAATTCCCCCAAAATTAAAACCTCCAAAAAATAATTCAAGGAAAGAGGAGAAAAATGGAAAATGTCCAGTGAAAAGAAAAGTAATTAAATAGAGAAGTAATCTACCCTCCAACTCTGTTCTGTGGAAGCTTTGAGTAAAGCCTCTCTATCTAACTGTAGCATAGATACTTTCTTTGACTGTCTTGTCTTGGAGGACACTAAACCACGCCTTGGAGTAGAAATACAAGTGGGAGGTAAATTTCAGCCTTTTTTTTTACTTCATTGGGGAAAAAAAAACATGAATGGAAGATCACTAGGTTAGAGCAGGTTATACCTTCCCAAGTGCATAGATGCAATAAGGCCTCCATAGCCATACAGTCCAAAATAAGGCTGCATTAGCAAAAAAATATTTTAAATGTAAATAGAAATTAGAAAATTTAGCTTTTGAGAATGTGTTACGATAGTAGTTGAAGATGTGGGAGTCTTACAGTATCCACCAGAGCTTACAACATAAACTAAAAGGACAGACCCTGACATTTTATTATCTATTCTATTTCAATCCCATGTTCAAAAACTTACCCCTTAGACCTTTAGTTCAAATTTGAAGCCTGATTGAGAGTGATAGGCCTTTAGTAAATCTACTTTAGCTTATAGGCATCTTCATAAGAATCCTACTTAAAGAAATTTTAGTACAGGGTTCATTTTTGAACTTTGGACATAATGGCAAGCTAGATTAACCGATAAGGAAAACTACAACATTGACAAACATTGCAAATAAAATAGTTTAAAAATAAGGTAGTCAAGAAAAAGGAAGCATCCAATATCAACAAAAAGACTATCAAAACAAGTATATATATATATATATATATGTAAGATTCACAGCTTACCATCAAAAAAGGAGGTTTACATCCTATAGCTTGTTCTTTGACTGATCTATTTGAAGAAGCTCCCATCTTTCCCCTAAAAAAATGAATCAATAACAAGCAGGGACAAAAAATACAAGCAAGTGAAACTGATGTCAATAGATTACCAATGAATGAACTTCGATTACAGAAATTGGAGAAGGCATCAGTAAATGCCAGCTAAAACAAATCCTTCCGCCATGCATTAGGGGCCAGTATGTATCAATAAATTACACAACTTCTTTCAAATTTTATTAAGGAAAAATGAAGGTGACTCTTGAAAAAGCAATAGAATATACAGTAGTATA
This sequence comes from Cynanchum wilfordii, assembly GCA_025388415.1. Taxonomy (NCBI): domain Eukaryota; kingdom Viridiplantae; phylum Streptophyta; class Magnoliopsida; order Gentianales; family Apocynaceae; genus Cynanchum; species Cynanchum wilfordii. Next base: position 3,629,514 of record JAHSUH010001079.1, read on the forward strand.
GATTCTCAATTTCTTACTCCTCTGGACTTCATGAAAACTTTCTTTCTCACAAAAACTGTAAAACCCTTAAACTCAGCTCTACAAAGAGTTAAAGCATTTAGGGGATACCAGAATAGTAAAATAGAAAGGAAAAAATAAGGCAAATGAAAGGGAAGAATCCGACTTTCAGAAGCATTTCATTTAAAGAGATTAGTTGCAGGGGGTGCAGCAATAGTAAAGAAGAAAACTTTTGCACAATATTCTTCAGATTATGTAAGATAGTTTCTCCTGCAGGAATGTTTACCCAAATAAACTAATTGAAAGGCCCAAACAATCATCAAATCATAATGCAGCAAATGTATGTAAGATAAAAAAAAATTGCCTTCCGAAAACAATGCTACTCTATGACAATCTTTAAGATAAGAACTTGAAAGATCAATCGAAATCATGCCATTACATTAAATCCAAAATCAGCATTAGGATGGGATAAGAATTTTCCTAACTCAAAGTTAGAACTGAAATTTCAGATATAAAGCATGAACGCTAGGTAAAACCTCTATTGTGCAGATCCAATCCTCCCAGAAATATAAACTCTATGTAAACTAATAGAGAAGATTGCATTCAGCAAATAACACCATTGAGCAAGAGTCAGTAAGAATTCATTATACCACTGCACTAAGGAATTCTCATGACTTCCATCCATCCCAGGCCCAGTGTCAAAAATTTCAATTTTTTGTTCTTTAATCGTCACACTGCGAGCAAAGAGGGAACAAATTCATAAGTTTCACAGTTAACAATTCCAGTTAAAGAAAAACCACGGCAGCAAAATAGACAGAAACCACAATCATAACACAACAAAATGAATAAGTAGACCCAAGAAATGATAATGCAGTTAGAATTTCCATCCATATTCTATTACTTTTATTAAAATTAGATAAAGAAAGGGGGTAAAACCTTGATCAAGAGAAAAAATACAACGAATAAATTCATTGCAGGAACTTTAATAATTACATCAGCAACAAAAAATCATTCATGAGACAGAAAAAATCATATATGTAACAACCATTTTAAGCAGAAACCCAGTTCTTTAAAGATTCAAATACCATACGACATATTTTACCTGAATGAATAAAGTCACATATATGCAAAGAGAAGAATGTGAACAAAAATTATTAGAAACAATGACCAAACATGCATTGGAAGGAACATCTCTTTCGTTCTTATTATCTTAAATAACACAAAAAAGAGATTCCAAGATGATCCAAAAAAAAAAAAAAACAAGCAAAACCACCAGAATTGTTGAAATTCAACAGCTAAAGTGTTGTTACCTTATCAGTCTCCTCTCACCAGGTTTATTAGACCACACTGCCTGCAGTGAATTATCCTAAAAAACAAATAAAAAATGAAGTTAAATTCCAATTAGTATTATAATACAATAGAATTTCTATCCCTATGTGCTTGTATTGAGTGCTCACAATCAAGTCAGCAAGGGCAGTTTCATAAGTATACTCTTCAGGGAGCTCCTTCAATAAGTCTGTGGATGGAATCAGGTTCCACATATTCTAGGGGCAAACATGACTACAAAGATTAATTACTTACCAAAAAAATTGAAGGAGATTAAATTTATACAAAAAAAGTCAATCAAAAGTGCACCTCAAAGATATCTACTTCGCCTGATCCGTCCTGTTTCAATATTACAGAACATGATAAGCAAAAACTTATTTCAACATTTAAAATTAAGAGGAAAAAAAAAAGGCATAAAAATTAACATTGAAACAAACAAACACTCACTTTAAGCCTCAATATATGGCACTTGTTAGCTTTGAAATCCTCTAAATTGAGCTTCATTGTTATCTTATTCTCGTAAGCATCCACAATATGTAAGCTTTGGCTATTCCAATCGATGGTTTTTTCCTGTTTTTCAGGCGCCAATGTTCTAATTCTACTTAAATACTCTTTTTTCACACAAACAACAAACTCCTGAAGAGTCATTTCTCCACCTTTGCCGCGAATTTTCAAATCCACACTCGTTCCATTCGGCAAGAGAACGCAAAACTCAAAAACTTTGTCCACAGTCGAGTTATTAACTTCTTTGTTAAATAAAGGATAGAACCTCCTCGGCGATCTTTCATCGACTGAATCTCTGTAAACCCTTTTTCCCAGAATACTTTGTTTTTCCCCCGAGTCCATCTGTGAGTCAACAAGTAAACAATTAAAAGAATAAAACCTTCCAAATTGTAAATAAAATGTTACAGAATTCCTGGTTGTGAACAAGAATTATTTCAGAGAAAATCAAGATAAACAGAGTAAAACCATGTAAGGAAATGAAAAGAAAAAAGCAGGCTTTCTGTGCAGAAACAAAAAGGACAAAAAAAAAAGGGCCATGTCAAGGTGCAAGAACCCTTCTTTTCTAGTAATAGAAACATTTCAAACCTGACAATCTATACAAAAAGAGAAAAAATTAAACAAGAAGCAGAAGGTCATTTGATTCTTGTGCAGCGTATAATTATAATACGCATAAAAAAAGAACTCCATATTATAATTAAGTTCAGGTAATGGCTTACGGAAAAATTAAAAAAAATGGTCTGACTGTTCTTTGCCGAAAGTGAAGGAGAAGAACAGAGGAATGAGACGATTTTTACAGTTAGTTTGTTTGTTTGTTTGGAAGTGCAAGAAAGGAAACTAAAGGAAGATGAAGAGAAGATGAATGCCAAGAGACTAAGCAGCAGAAGAGGTTAATGGTGCATGATCAGTGCGCACCGTGCTAAAATGAGCCGGAATGCGTACTGCGCTTTCCTAATATGTGAAAGCGTATCTAGCTTAAAAAAAAAAAAAAAAAAGAAAGCGTATCTCTCAACGTCTCTATTATTTGATTTGATGTTTAAATAACAATTTAGGCAGTAATTCGAAAGTCATTTTCTCCTCTCTCTCTCTAGAGGCTTTTCTTTTTCTTTTTCTTTTTCTTTTTTCTTTCTCCTTTTTCCTTTTTCCTGTTTTCTCCACTTTGTAGTGTTTCCCACTTTTTCGTCTACTTTTCCCAACTTTAGTTAGTACTCTTTTTTAGTTAGTCATGGCAAAAAATTCCGACTGCATAGAACTTGGGAGAGAGAGACAAAGTCTGCGGTACTTTTATTTCCGTATGCTCATGAGGAGGTACTTATATATTTCCCAATATTCTCCACAAGTTGTAATAGAAAAAAAAAACAAACCCCCAATCTAGTAGATTGGTGGTTTTTTTGTGTTTTTTTTTTTCCCTTTTTTGTATAGAGTGATTGAATTACTTTAGTTATTCATTAGACCAGCGGCGGCCTTTTTATTTTTTCTTCCCCTTTTTCCCTCTTTTTTTGTTTGATTATTATATTTTTTTCTTTTTTTTTTAATTTTATAAAAAAATCCTCATTGCGCCCTATTCCATGCTTGATATTAAAATATGGCATTGGAGCACTAATGGGCATTATTCAGTTAAGTCGGGGTATTAGCTTACCCATCGTATGGATTCAATTGCAAGGAATAACCCTGCAAGTTCAGAAACAAATGCTTCATCCCAGCTCTGGAAGAGAATATGGAAGCTACCGGTCACTCCAAGAGTGCAGCAATTCTTGTGGAGGATTTGTTCGGATATACTGCCATCTCAAGCGGTTATTGCCCGCAGACTAGGGGGTCCTACAAATTGTCAAATTTGTGGATTTCATGAGGATGCGGCTTTCCATGCATTGGTGTTATGCCCTTTTGCATGAACGGTATGGAGTGCTCGGAAGGTCTTTTTCTGCCACAAACTCCTTTTAGAGACCTGAAAAAGATGATTTGTTATATGGTGCAATACAAAGGTGAGAGGGTGTTAAAAGGATTTGCTAAAAAGTGGCTTGGGTGGTATGGTGCAACAGAAACCGGTTGATACATAGTCGGGATACAGAATTTTTGGAGGTCCTAAGGAATTGTTGTCAGCAAGTGGAGGCTTTGGTCCTCAAGGAACCAGTTTTACGTCCACAGAGTGTCACCTATAATCCAGCACAGAGGTTACCGAGGGGTATTTATTTAGATCAAAGCTCCATCCACAGTATGCTTTCTTATTTTCAATTGTCAATTTAATTAAATGTAAAAATTAATACCTTTTTCTTATTTAATTAAATTTAAGTTATTATTTGAAGTCCAAAACCTATAAGAAAATGGAGTTAAATTCCAATTAGTATCATAATACAATAGAAATTTCCAACCTAAGCTCCTAATCTTTCGTTTTTTTTTTTTTTTCCTTTAATGAAATTTAAAAAAGTATATTTTTTTCATCAATATTTTATTTTTTATTTAAGTTTTTAAATATTGATCGTTATTTAATTGGAGCCAAAACTTTGTTCGAGTTCGTCGATTATTTTTTTAAAAGCTCGAGTTCGCTCGAGTGTTTGTTTTATAAAACTCGAGTTCGAGCTCGAGCGAAACTATGGCATTTTTTTTTTTTTTTATTAAATATATAAAAATTATAATAAAAAAATAATAATATGTTCGCCGCTCCATTATGTATCAACAAAAAAGCTCAAAATTAATCGAAAATTTGTTCGAGTCGGCTCGATTAATAAGCGAACGAGCTTGAACCGAACATAACCCCTGAGCGAGCTTTGTCCGCGAACTTCCCCCCCCCCCCCAACAAAAAAAAAATTTATATATAAGAGTTGATTCTGCATTTTTTTTTGTAATGTCTCTATATAAGATTCTAACTTTCTAATACCATAATTTTCTCTTTAATTTTATTATTATTATTTTTGTTAACCTTTTGTATTTAAATTTTTTTAAAAAAACTTTGTTTATTTCTTTGGAATAACTTCTTTTGCTATCAATAAAACGTAACATGTCACAAATTTTTTTTAAAAAAAAAAAAAAAAAAACCTTCTCTTTTTTCAAGTTTAAGTTTAAAAACAAAAAATTCTATTTTAAATTCTTGATAAAGATACATAATCAATATAAAAATTAAAATTTCATATATAAATATTTCACCTTTATATTTTATTTTAAAGAAAATTATTTTATACTAATAGACAAATTTAAAATTATATATCTTAATTTTTTTTTGTTTTAAATATTAATACATGATATAACTATATAAAATTTTTCATGTTATATTCATATTTAAGTGTAAATGTATCACTATATATATATATATATTATGGAATATGGAATATGGTGGAGTGAGATCATAAGAAGGTATATATATATATATGGTATATAAGGTATGAAAGATGATTATGGTATACAAAGGTATTAATATATAAGGACATAAAAAGGAATTTTTATACTTTTATAACCAATAATATAATATAATAATTCTAAATAATTAGAATCCTTTTCTTTATGGAATTTTATTACAATCATAATATAACTAATTTGGGATTATGTTTATATATATATATATATATATATATATATATATATATATATATAAAGAGATAAAGAGATCCATATAGGTTAAAATACATTATATTAGTGTGCACCCATTAGATTTCGTAAGTACGAAATTATGAATCTCAATAGAAATCGTCTCCATTCTATTACTCCAAAATCAACTCAAATCCCAATTAAACAAGGGATCAAACGAGGGAGAAAATCTGTCCTAAAAAAATTGGATGACTCTTAAATACATGTCTCTTGAGCGAGTAAAAAAAACTCGTGATTTTGATGATGAAACTACTTCAAAATATCGCAAAAAGGAAAAAGAAGAGTTTTTTGCTGTGGCAAAGGATCCTTCGTCTTATTTTGAGAGAGATGATGATGATGATAAAGAGAGTATAGAAGAGGGCCCTTTGACAAAGTTTGTTCGACGTACGATAGATAGCTTAATTCGAAAGTATATACGCAAGAATTGGAGTTCAATTTCAAAGTTATTGTCCACAACCACTTATGATCCATCTCGGTCTCATTCTTTAACACGCCCACGTGTTCCATCTGTCTCATTCGATTGCACCGGAATGACTCCATTGCAGGCGACGAGATACGCCAATGCCCTCCGCAGGCGTGATTGGATTGAAGCTTATAAAGAGTTACGTATCATCCTTTTTGACTCGTATCATTCTGCAACAATAATTCCTTCATTCAATTCTGAGTACGATGAAAAGAGCCCTTTGATGAAGTATCTCATGCCTATGATAGAATTTTCAATTGGAAAATATATACATAAGAATTGCACTTATTATCCAAATAGGATATAATAAAGTATTATCGAGAGAAAAAAAAAAGTTATATCTACAAATTTAAATAGGTTTTATTTATGTTTTTTTTTTATAGAATATATATATATATTTTTTTCTTTTAAAGAAGTATTAATAATAGCAATGATGAGAGAGAAAGAGAAAAAAATATTTAAAATATTATTAAAACTTTTTTTTTTTACTTCCAACTCTTATTTGAGGGTGAAGTCTGGCCCAGAGCTTTTTAAGCTAACGCTAACCACCTCGGAAGGATTCCAACTCTCGACCATCCGCCTGAGGAGAAGCTTAACTTTGAATCTCGGAAATTTGAATATTAATAACTAAAAGGTTTAAAAGCTCTCACTTTGAGTAAGAGTTGGACTCAACAAGTGCACCCCAGATTAGCACTCGAGTAAAATATAAAGGTGAAATATTTATATATGAAATTTCTATACAGCTCTGATCCACACTCGTTCCATTAGGCAAAAGAACGCAAAAACTCAAATACGTTTTCTAACAGTCATGTTATTTAACTAAAGAAGAGAACTTAAAAACTAGAAGTCTATGAGTGTCCATAAGTATTCGTACTTTCAAAGTCACGCTATTAATGGGGAAACTTCCAATCATATCAATATCACTGGCCTCTTCAACCAAGACATGTAAATGTAATTGAAGAAGACAAGATGTCCAAACTAACCTCGGTGCCCACTCCCCACTCCCATTTCCTTTAAAATGAGTAGTCAACTGAAAGAGAACGATGATTTTGTGTGTTTTCCACACATTTAATATCTGGGATTGACTTGAAGAATGGGAAGGCCACTTCGAAAATCCAACAACATTCCACACTCCAAAAAGGAAGAAGGAGGAGCCAGAAACTGGGGCTTATAAGCACCAGAAAAACTCTACTATATCCACTTTTCTCATTTATAAGCACCTATGTGCATTTATTATATTATCTGATAGGATATCCTACACATGACCCGACTTACAAAGAAAATCTTTTACTTTATCATCACAAAGGGAAAGATACAAAATTTTACAGCACCTAGTAGCTGAGAGTCCTCCATATGAACAACAGAGACGAACGTTTAAAAATCATCCTCAGAACTACACAGAAGAAACAATAAAAATTTCATATGTTGATATGGAGCAGGACAACTATACCTGAATATTATCTCCTCTAGGATGCTTGCGAGCACCCTTCTCAGGGAGATTTACAATCTGTACTCTAAAAGAGTTACAATAATCAGTAGAGAATTAACCAACCATTAGACATTCAGTAAAGAAACAGTATGTGAAAATCAGTTTCTATGCATCATGATTAAGTCAAAAAGAGTTTGCTTGACCTTCGTCTTAGGTATTAATTGACATAGGTACATCAGGATTAGGTCACACCAAGTTGAAATCTAGCTGACTATACTTCAAACAATTTGGAATCCACAGATAATTATGAAATAGAGCACTTACTGTCCCTTCTGGACACCCTCGCCTGAAACATCTCTACTTATATTAAGGCTATCAGCCTGCAGCAGAAAAAAGTTAACAAATTCAGCAGCATGGACAACCTTTTTTTGTTATTTTGCCAACTTCATCAATGTACACTATGCCTTGCTCTGCAGCTGCAACACTGTAGTCAGCAACCTGAAATGAGAAGTACCTAAGCATTACTGGTCAAACAAAAGCTAAAAGTTTTGCATTATAACAAAGTGAATACATTTAGAACACTGCTTTTGTTTACGGTGACAGGTCCCAGTTACTAAAATTTGTTGGGACATGCTAAAGTGCACTCTCCTGTACATGATTATAAAATCACAACTAAAGATATGAAATGAAAAGACAGTAGTGGGGGAAAAGGCGGAAATGGGGGAAAAGGCGGAAAAGGGGGAAAAGGAAGGGTGCAAATACACAATGCACTAAATGCCAAGAGCAGTTAGAGAGAGAGTGATAGAGGAAAAACATCTTGCAAGTTGCAACAACACTGAGGGTACTTTTCTTTAACTACAATTTTAATAAATCAAGGAAGGGCACAAAATGTTAAAACAGACTAATCTGAGTATTGGTTCCCAATATTCAATTCTAGATGAAATACCTGCAACTGCCAAATGTAGTTTTCAGAATATGAAACTTTGTCTGTTATACAACAAGTTAACAACTAAACAAACTTTAAATTCATCAAAGAATAATGCTCTTCCCAGGCTATTATAAGAAGTTTTGGAATATAGGTGAGAGCACGCCCCAATATTTCAAACAAAACGATCTATAATCATACAAATATTTAGATGGGTAATAAAATCAAAGTTTCACTTGATTCAAATTCATCAGTATTCATGGTACAAACCGCAAGGAGCTTGTATAAGATGGATTCGGCATCTTCCCCAACATATCCTGCCTGCAAAGATGATTAGACAGACAAGCTTGTATTATTTGATGAGAAGCACAGTTAACCTCCCCAGAAGCAGACAGATACAACACAAGTAAAATAATATAAATCTGTAACCTCAGAACAGAGCTAAGGGAAATAAATATAGTAATCAAGAAAATGATTAGCATTCTGAGATATCCAAAGGGAAAGATTTAGTTCAAATTTTTTAGTGTCTCATTAGAAATATAATCTCCACTAGAATAATCATTCAAATACTTGCCTGAGTGAGTGTAGTTGCATCAGCAATTACGAATGGGATATACACAAGACGTGCTAAGGTTTTGGCAAGTAATGTCTTCCCTGTCCTTGAAATGACATCAAAGTACGCAGAAGTGAAACGATAAGAGAAGACAAACATATTTTTGGTAATATTCAATATTCAGTAACCCTTGATCTGAACACCATGGCACAAAGAAGAGAATCTCAATAAAATAGATGCTGTTTTGAACATACCATGCCCTATTTTTCTTCATGATTCGTATAATAAATCTCAATAAAGTTTATTATAGAACACTATAATTAGTAACTAAGGCTTTTTCCACGTAAGATCCCCAGAAATACATATCCACCAAATGATGTCACCTGTTGTCTAGGACATGAAAGCATTTTTCTCTATCACTAACATGATGAGAAAGCATGAGACCTTTATTTTGGATTAATTCTTGAGATCAGAGGGCAAGCAATATAAGAACTAAGAATGAAGGGGAGCATAAATTACCTGAACCTGTTGGTCCCATTAGAAGAATGTTGCTTTTCTCTAGTTCAACTGACTCAATATCTTCAGCATCAGGTTCATTACTGGCTGAATCTCCAGGAGGCCTAACTTTCCAAGTTGTTTTGCTAAATGTTAGCCATGAAACGCACAAGCAAAAAAGTCAGCTAGAAAATAATGATAAGGCAGGCATTTAGAAAATCCAAATTGTTGCACAGGATTGTTTCATGCTATAAAGGAGCTTATTGATAACAACACAGCAACATTCTAGCAGATATGCTACCAAAAAAAAAAAAAAAAAAAAAAAAAAGAAAAAAAAGAGGAAAGGCAACAACTAAACAATAGTCTGGAAGGGTAATAACTAACCACTTATCTAAAGAGTTATAAATTCTCCTGTAGTGATTGTATACTGCCACCGAAAGGACCTAAGAAAACAAATCAATCAGGATGTATTCGCAGCAAACATTTAATAATAATAATAATAATGAAGTCTTAAACAACCTATCAGACTACTTCAAATGGGGTAAGAAAATATCTGATTACCCCATTATTAAGAGAAGATTTATTAATTCCTCTTTCTTTCTATTACAGCAAAAGGGCATCAAGAAAGATTGAGAAACAAAGAGAAAAACCTTTTTCGCTTTCCTGCCCAATGACGAACTTATCGAGCCCTTTACAAATCTCCTTTGGAGCGGAAAAATACACACCCAAATTAGAACCACCCAGCAACCATCTCTGGAGCCAGAACCACCTCCCGAACCGGTGGTGATGGTAGTTTGCCCTTCTCCTGTCTGTACGAACTTATTGTTAGTCACCACAATTCCACCTCACCAGGAGGTTGTTGCCAAACCTCGGGAGGGCCCTGTAAGAATCGAATATTCCCACTTTGCTTCTGGTGGTTTTAGTAGACTTAAAAGAATTATTTCGGCTATCATCATAATCGAGAAAGGCTTGAATAGTGTCAAAGTGGAATTGAATTTGTCAAAGTGAAATAGTTATCCGATTTACTCCGAGAATTCAACTGGAACGATGCGAAGGAGGCGACCGGCGTGCTTATGATTTAATACAAAGTACCTGAACTGCGAACCCACCAGAAACTAACGACTCTGGAAACTAAACAAAGAAAAAGGATCTTTGAATCTTGTAGAGGAAAGCAAGATAAACTTCTTTAAACTGAATTCAAAGAAAGAAAACGATAGCGCTTTAAAGTTTTATACGATTTGGGATTTTCTTGAGAAAATATCTAGAGAAAATGCAATTTAGAATAAGAAAAAGCAAAGGAATTTGGGTGGATTTTTGAGAATTTCGTTAAGGGTTAGAGAATCTGGAATGGACTCAAAGCGGGTTAGTCACTGGTTTTTTAAGATTTTTAGATGGAAATTAAGAATGCACACAGGATCTTTTGAGGAATGCACCTTAATAGCAATACCTGGACAAGATAGAAGATTAGCATAAAGCACTCAGGTCCCCCATACATTTAGCCGTGATCATTCCCCATTGAACAAATGAAGGAAAGGAATTAAACCCTTTCCCCCCTTAAACACAAAAATTAACTACATTACCAATTAGCAACTGGAAGAACAATTATAAAAAAAAAAAACCAAGAAACAAAGATATTAATATCCATCCAGTAAAATCAAGAAAACGAAAGAGTAGCAAATGTCAGTCCCAAAATGAAAAAAATAAAAAAAAAAAAAAAAAAAAACCCAACTGTCTCTGCTATCCATGCAGTTTACCAATTACCATCCATGCTGAATTCTCAAATCTTCCACAGTTAGTCGGACCAATTCATCGAACGTGTTCATGAAGTTGGCGCGCAGTTGTTCTCTTGCTTCATTAACTCGCGGGATCGGATGCGTCACCTCCCTCTGAGGCGTCACCTGCGGAGTATCAGAAAGCGTAACTGTTGGAATCTGCTCCGAGTTTGGGATTGGAAGTCTGTTCTTCCTTTGGATACATTGCCATTGAGCCTCACATCCTCCAGCCGTTCTCCCCTTTATTTTACTGGAGATCACGTTCCAGTCCCACCCATCCCCCATTGAGCTTTGAACATTCTACAATCAGAATGTGTCGTCTGCGCTCCATTGCTTTCTTGCTATTTGGTAAAAGAACAGAAAATAAAATAAGTGATATATTACAGTTTAAACCAACTTAGACTCCCTGAATACTAATATAAAGAACCGCCGTGAACAACGTACCTCGGATGTTGCTCGTTTCGGGAGAAAGACGGCTGGTGCTACTGCCCGGATGAAGACGGCTGGTGCTACTGCCCGGATGAAGATGGCTGGTGCCCGCGCCACCATAAACTCCTGCGGCTTCTGGAGATGTTCCGGTTCCGGCTCCCGTAGAAGTGACGCAAGAAACTCTATTGGGATCATTCTAGAAAAATTTAGAATTTTTGAAAGAAGTCTAGAATTTTCTAGTAGTTTGTGAAATTTTCTAGAGTACTTTAGAGATGTATGAAGCCTTCTAGAATCTTGTAGAAAGGAATGAAATGATATGGAAGAGAGAATAACTTCCTAGAATGTGAAGAGAGGTGTGAAAAATTCTAGAGAACTAATATTCATTATTGGATCAAATAAATTTTCACCATTCATTGAGAAGGTGAAATAGTATAAATAGACGTGAGACCTTCATTCACAACATCCATTCAAAAAAAGAGTGATCCACTACCTAGCGTGAGAGATATCCTCTTTGAGAGAGAAAGTTTGAGAGTTCTTCTTAATCCTCAAACCTAGGTGAACCACTATAGTGTGAGGTAGTTTTGTAAATACATTTTTGTAATCTTTCTATTTTTTTGTATAGTGGAAGAATCTTCATATTGGAGAATTATAAATTTTTAAACTCCATCATTATCTTTGTTTTCTAAATATCCATTTTAACTTCACGAAATAGAGAATGAGGAAAGTTTCCAACAAACTCCCATTCCGGGTTCTTTGCGCATTTCTAGTTTTGGGATACATGCTGTTTTTTCTAGTTTCTTAAAAAAGTAGGCAGAAATGAAAATTGGTGTAGTTCCTGAAGTTTAATGTTAGTCATAAGTGATATATATATATATTGGGAAAATAAAAAATTTTCAAAAACAAAATAATAATAATAATAATTGAAAATTTGTCCACGTAGTAATCTCAAAACAATGTTATAGTCTCCAAGAAAGTAGATATTTGAAACAATAACTTGTTTAGGGTCTTCTTCAAGAACTACAGTATTTATAAGCCCTCAAAGTAAAAAATATTGTATTCTTAAAAAATACAGCAGTTTGTTATTTTTACTGTTGTCCTTTTTTCTTTTTTTTTTTTTTTTTTTTTTTTTTTTTTGGCAGAATGTAATTGGAATTTGGAAAAATAGAAACGTTTGGATTTTAATTGACAACTGCTAGACAGATGAGCAATATTTTTAGACTTAGATTTCACTCTCGGTATCCTGAAAATTTTGTATCCAATTTTTGCTTCCAAAATCAAATATAGTTTACCCAAAATTTTATTTTAAGAAAGAATGTAAATATTTCAAAATTATTGTGTATATTTCACTCTAAGGTATATTATTATCACTATTTATTTTTTATTCATACAATAACTCTGTATCATTTTTAAAAAGAATTAATAGTATTCAATATATTTATTTTATGAATTAAGTAATTAGATAATTTCTAATTTAAAGTCCCTAATAACCTGTCAGGAATCATCAATTGCTGGTTTAATGGACACAATTCCGGGGCTCCGGGAAAAACTAAGGCAAAAAACAGTAATTAGTGTGATTTTTCATGATTCATTGCAATTAAAATTGGCATAGGAAATGAGGCAATCAAAAAAAAAAAAAGAAAGAAATAAATAAATAAATATAAAAAAAATAAAAGACCTTGACATTGAGTTTCAACTTTCAATGGAGAAAAATTCATCTTTTGAAAATAAAGAAAACTTGGCTTCATAACTTGGTCTAATCTTGTCCACTGTACAACTTTCTACCATCACATCCTGCAAGTTATAACAATGTTCAGAAATAATTGTGGCATCCAGAACACGAAGAAGAAGAAGAAGAAGAAGAAGAGTATTTGTATGCGGATTTTATACAAACTATACCTCAACTCTCAATGTGTAGATAATCTGGGGACAATGACTTTCATACCGGTTAGCAGAGCATTGAATCCTGCACATCCACTACTTATCTTGATCTTTACTTCAGTATTACAAGAAAATGGAATACTGTTGGAATATCTATCATAGCAGGCTACCAAGATTGGTGGAAAACACGAGTCAACTCTACAAATCAAAACTTAGTTACGAACACTGGATGATAAAAATTTGGAAGAAAACGTTTAGGAAAAAAAAAAAAGAAGAAGAAACAAAGTACCTTGTTCTGTTGATCTTTGGATCACTTAACAACTTCCATTTTCCAACTTGTGGCAATGCTTTTACATGAACTTTCTTTTCGAACTTCCTACAACTCAGCTCATCCTTCATTCGCCATCAAGAAAATAGGGGAAAGTCAGAATAATTATGTCACAATCTTTAAAGATTAAAGAAGAAAACCAGTAATAATGAAAGAAAAAATGCATACTATTTACCAGAGAAAACGAAAATGTATAGTGACCAGCTTTCCAAAACAACTCAGGTAATTCTCTGCTCTTAGAGGTAATATGTACAGACCATGAAAGCCTCTCCGAGATGAAGGTCTTATCTGACGTGAAAATATTGTTTTAGAATTCGTATTGTCATCTCTATATATAATTTCTATAGTCATTTCTGCATCTTCTTGAAGAATATCTCTTTGGTCTATAGGCCTAGATGCCATGGCAGGTTTGAAACAAGCAGGACGAATCACTGCAACAATTTCCTTGGGTGGAACAAATCCGGCATCTATTACACCACCTAGAACTTCCTGCAGCCAAATATAAATAACAAAAAGTATCTAAGAAAAAGCAACAAATGATGTCAATATACGTGATTAGTAATGTTTCAGCTAGTCAATGGTGTAAATAGGTAGTGAATGTCCAATAGCTGTTGAGTTCATTATACAAACTTTTGAGCTAATTATCTTCCTCAATATCAAAATCTTGTAAAAATATTTCATATGATTGTTCTTATTTCTAGACCCAGGAAGTATGCTTATCAAAAAAGAACCAAGTAAGAGATTAGAAACAACAATAAAGGCATGTCAAATTAAACTACTATTAGTTTATCATCAAATAATTGAACACTTAGTAAATCAATTGGTATGCTGCATCCATTGCTTCCAAGTCTTAAGAAGATAGAAAATAGAAGTTACACGCTCTCTTGGATTCGAAAATGTGTCTATATTTCAAAACAACAACAATATATATAACATATATATCAAGAAGAAAAAGAAAGCAAACTAACCCCTTCAATTCCTAAATTAAGACAATGCATGGCATTCAACATATCAATTGAAGATGGAGCTTTCTGTCTAGACTTCTCAATTTGGTTTTCCCACGCAGCATCTTCCACAGCTACAAACTGAATTAACTTGAAACTTATTCATTAGCATTTATGATTCTGTAACTAGGAATAATTCATCAGAAAGGAATGAACTACACAAACAATATTTCCTATCAAAGATGAAACTGACCTTTCCAGTATCTATCACACTAACTGGTAAAGAGATAGACTTGCCAATTTCTATGCTTGCATTTTCATCATCAATGTGAAGCGCACAACCACTATCATTCGGAACACCCATTGGCCTAACAATAAAATTTTTATTGCAAAATAATGGTTTAGGCCTATTACATGAGAGACAAACAATAATTGGTTGTAACAAACATGACAAAAGAATCCTGTACCTGCAGATGAGGCGTGCTTCACCTATTTTAACACAGGAGTAAACAAAGTAGCATCATTACATTCAGTAATTTGAATAACCAAATATTAAATGGAAAAAGGGGGAATCAAGAACATCATCAGTACAGGAATAAGCATTGCTGGACAGGGATGGTATTGAATGCAAAACAGTAAAATGTCATAGTATCACTTACCACCTGCATCTCCTTTCCAGTTTTCAAGGATAATATACTCCATAGGCTGTGTAGCATAGGTATTTGTTTTATGGTAACCTGCACATGCTCGAACTTTGACCTTTTGTCCTGATATCCAAGAGTTTCCTTTTCTGAAAAAGCATTTATGAACCCTAATAACTGAAAATTAACCCGTATTACAATAAGAAATGACTACAAGAGCAAATTCAAAAAATGAACAAATGATAAAGCAATGAAAGTGAAATTTAAATGTAAATAGCAATTAGAAAATTTAGCTTTTAAGAATGTGTTACGATAGTAGTTGAAGATGTGGAAATCTTACCGTATCCACGACAGCTTACAACATAAACTAAAAGGACAGCCCCTGATATTTTATTCTATCTATTCTATTTCAATCCCCATGTTCAAAAACTTACCCCTTAGACCTTTAGTTCAAATTTGAAGCCTGATTGAGAGTGATAGACCTTTAGGTAAATCTACTTTAGCTTCTAGGCATCTTCATAAGAATCCTACTTAAAGAACTTTTAGTTCAGGGTTCATTCTTGAACTCTGGACATACATGGCAAGCTAGATTAACCAATAAGGAAAACTACAACATTGACAAACATTGTAAATTTAAAATAAGGTAGTCAAGAAAAAGGAAGCATCCAATATCAACAAAAAAACTATCAAAACAAGTGTATATATATATGTAAGATTCACAGCTTACCATCAAAAAAGGAGGTTTACATCCTATAACTTGTTCTTTGACTGATCTATGTGAAGAAGCTCCCATCCTTCCCCTAAAAAAATGAATCAATAACAAGCAGGAACAAGAAATACAAGCAAGTGAAACTGATGTCAATAGATTACCAATGAATGAACTTCAATTACAGAAATTGGAGAAGGCATCAATAAATGCCAGCTAAAACAAATCCTTCCACCATGCATTAGGCGCTAGTAAATTAAACAACCTCTTTCAAATTTTATTTAGGAAAAATGAAGGTGATTCTTGAAAAGGCAATAGAACATACAGTAGTATAGATCCTCAATTTCTTTACTCCTCTGGTCTTCAAGAAAACTTTCTTTCTCACAAAAACTGTAAAACCCTTAAACTCGCTCTACAAAGAGGTAAAGCGTTCAGTGGATACCAGAATAGTAAAAAAGAAAGGAAAAAATAAGGTAAATGAAAGGGAAGAATCCGACTTTCAGAAGCATTTCATTTAAAGAGATTAGTTGCAGGGGGTGCAGCAATAGTAAGGAAGAAAACTTTTGCGCAAAATTCTTCAGATTATGCAAGGTAGTTTCTCCTGCGGGAATGTTTACCCAAATAAACTAATTGAAAGGCCCAAACAATCATCAAATCAAAATGCAGTAAATGTATGTAAGAAAAAAAAAAAAAATTGCCTTCCAAAAACATTGCTACTCTATGACAATCTTTAAGATAAGAACTTAAAAAATCAATCGAAATCATGCCGTTACATTAAATCCAAAATCAGCATTAGGATGGGGTAAGAATTTTCCTAAATCAAAGTTAGAACTGAAATTTCAGATATAAAGCATGAATGCTAGGTAAAACTCTATTGTGCAGATCCAATCCTCCCAGAAATATAAACTCTATGTAAACTAATAGAGAAGATTGCATTCAGCAAATAACACCATTGAGCAAGAGTCAGTAAGAATTCATTATACCACTGCACTAAGGAATTCTCATGACTTCCATCCATCCCAGGCCCAGTGTCAAAATTTTCAATTTTTTGTTCAGTAATCTTCACACTGCGAGCAAAGAGGGAACAAATTCATAAGTTTCACAGTTAACAATTCCAGTTTAAGAAAAACCGCAGCAGCAAAATAGACAGAAACCACAATCATAACACAACAAAATGAATAAGTAGACCCAAGAAATGATAATGCAGTTAGAACTTCCATCCATATTCTATTACTTTTATTAAAATTAGATAAAAGAAAGAGGGTAAAACCTTGATCAAGAGAAAAAATGCAACAAATAAATTCATTGCAGGGACTTAAATAATTACATCAGCAACAAAAAAATCATCCATGAGACAGAAAAAATCATATATGCAACAACCTGACATAACCTTCAAGTAAATAGTGAATGGTTGTCAATTTCAACATTTTAGCAGGCTTACTAGCTTGAACATCAAACATGAGGGCAAGAATTTAACCAGAAACCCAGTTCTTTAAAGATTCAATTATCATACCACAAATTTTACCTAAATAAAGTCCACATATATGCAAAGCGAAGAATGTGAACAAAAATTATGAGAAACAGTGACCAAACATGCAATGGAAAGAACATCTCTTTAGTTCTTATTATCTTAAAGAACACAAAAAAAATTCCAAGATGATAAAAAAAAACAAGCAAAACCACCAGAATTGTTGAAATTCAACAGGTAAAGTGTTGTTACCTTATCAGTCTCCTCTCACCAGGTTTATTAGACCGCACTGCCTGCTCCTATTAAACAAATTAAAAGTGTAGTTAAATTCCAATTAGTATTATAATACAATAGAATTTCCATCCCTATGTGCTTGTATTGAGTGCTCACAATCAAGTCAGCAAGGGCAGTTTCATAAGTATACTCTTCAGGGAGCTCCTTCAATAAGTCTGTGGCTGGTGTGAGGTTCCACATGTTCTAGGGACAAAGATGACTACAAAGGTTAATTACTTACCAAAAAAAATAAAGGAGATTAAATTTATTCAAAAAGGTCAATCAAAAGTGCACCTCAAAGATATCCACTTCGTCCTGTTTCAGTAATACAGAACATAATAAACAGAAACTTATTTCAACAAATTAAAAGGGAAAAGAAAGGCCTAAAAATTAACATTGAAACAAACAAACACTCACTTTAAGCCTCAATATATGGCACTTGTTAGCTTTGAAATCCTCTAAATTGAGCTTCATTGTTATCTTATTCTCGTAAGCATCCACAATATGTAAACTTTGGCTATTCCAATCGATGGTTTTTTTCTGTTTTTCAGGCGCCAATGTTCTAATTCTACTAAAATACTCTTTTTTCACACGAATAACAAACTCCTGAAGAGTCATTTCTCCACCTTTGCCGCGAATTTTCAAATCCACACTCGTTCCATTCGGTAAGAGAACGCAAAACTCAAAAACTTTGTCCACGGTCGAGTTATTAACTTCTTTGTTAACTAAAGGAGAGAACCTCCTCGGCGACCTTTCATCGACTGAATCTCTGTAAACCCTTTTTCCGATTTTTTTTTCCCGAGTCCATCTGTGAGTCAACAAATAAACAATTAAAAGAATAAAACCTTCCAAATTGTAAATAAAATGTTATAGAATTCCTGGTTGTGAACAAGCATTATTTTAGAGAAAATCAAGATAAACAGAGTAAAACCATGTAAGGAGATGAGAAGAAAAAAGCAGGCTTTCCGTGCAGAAACAAAAGAAAAAAAAAAAAAAAAAAAAAAAAAAAAAGGGGTCATGTCAAGGTGCAAGAACCCTTCTTTTCTAGTAATAGAAACATTTCAAACCTGACAATCTATACAAAAAGAGAAAAAAAGTAAAAATGAAGCAGAAGGTCATTTGATTATTGTGCACCGTATAATTATAATACACATAAAAAAGAACTCCATATAATAATTAAGTTCAGGTAATGGCTTACGGAAAAAAAAAATGGTCTGACTGTTCTTTGCGGAAAGTGAAGGGAGAAGAACAGAGGAATGAGACGATTTTTACAGTTTGTTTGTTTGTTTGTTTGGAAGCACGAGAAAGGAAAGATGAAGTGGAATGCCAAGAGACAGGCAGCGGAAGAGGTGAATGGTGCATGATCAGTGCGCACCGTACTAAAATGAGCCGGAATGCGTACTGCGCTTTCCTAGTATGTGAAAACGTATCTCAACGTCTCTATTCTTCGATTTTATTATTTTTTTTTTCGATTCGATTTTATTTTTAAATGACCTTTTTATGCTGTATTTGGAAAGTTAAAAATTGTCAGATTTAAATTATTATTAATTATTTTAAGACATAATTTGCTAGTAATTTTTTATTATATATTTCTAATAATTCAATCAATTAACTTATAAATATTTATTTTATTAAAAATATAATTTTATTCAAACAAATATTCATCATTAACTAAAATTTAAATTTACAAAAATAATAGATTATGATTTAGGAAATAAACAAATAATAATCCAATTTGAATATTACTAAAGCTTTTGTCATTTTACATCTTTAATAATTTAAAAATTATTATGATTAAACACTAATGTGATTATATTTTTTTATACGTAATTTCTTAAAATAATTTATATTTTGAACAATATTTTTTAAAAATATGTAAAATTTTCTTTTACTCCTCGAAAAGCTGTTGAAGAAAATAACTAAGGTTGCCTATGTTTTCTTTCCGAAAAGGTGGGATACCGGGCGTCCCAAATAGGTTAAAAAAAAAAAAAATTTGCCTATGTTTGATAATATTACCCTTAGTACCACCAATAGTCTGTTGAAGATAATTATGATATGAAATAATCATTAATCTTGTCCTTGAAGCTATTTCTTAATTTGGAATGTACTTAATCTTATAGTTTTATACATATAAAAAAAATATATGTTAAATAATATAAATAAGATACACGGTAAATTTTTTTGTTAAATTATCTTGTATTATATAAAATTATACCCTATTATAAAAAAAGTTTTGTTATGTGATATCTCATTAAAATAAGAAGTGAATGCGTAAAAATATATAAAATTTGATTCAAGTACGCATATTCGATTTGAGATATCATTTTAATATAATAAGAATAATATTACCTAGTTGACCTTATGCGTTGCTAGACCCATATTCACAAGATAAGTCCGAGTACACTAATAATAATAATAATAAACTTTGGTATGATTGGCTTAATTTCTTGTTGAAACATGGAACAAGATAAGGGAAGACAAAGATGGCCTCTCAACATCATAACCTAATTAAGGTATGGAAAGTTTCTTATTTTCATATTAGCATATGTTGTTCTCGCTACCTTGGAAAGGAAATCTTACCTTAGATTTGTCCATCATGTGAAACCACCAACATTAACGTTAATATTACCCTCTTTTTTTTACCTCTTTTAAAATTAAAGTATTTTTTCTTAAATCCTTTTAACTAATTAAAATTATTTTTTTATTTTTTTTTTGTACAAAATACAAATGAGATTAATAATATAAACAAAATAATTAAAAGAAAATGCATAGAATAATATAAATCAACATCCATCGCCGCCATAGGTTAGTATTGTTCTTGCTTCTGTTAGCATGTGAGTCGGCCCCGCCCATAAACTGAGTTTTCTCGTGAGTCAAAACTTTTCAAAAAGTACAATGCCCCAAATGTTCTAAAACTCTCATAATTTTTTTTTTTTTTTGCAGTTAGTATATATATATATATATATATATATAATATTCTAGTACATCTCTCATAGTACTCATTTTTTAAAAAACAAAAAATTATAAGCAATAATCTACTTTTCATCGAAAATAAATAGCACATTATAACCCAACAGTTTGAGAGAGTTGGTAAGTAGATTTTTAAAGTTTCTCCTCAGGGCGGATGATCGAGGGTTCGAATTCCCTGAGGTGGTTAGCGTCACGTTAAAAAGCTCTGAGTCGGACCCTCACCCTCGAGTAAGAGTTGGACTATGCGAGCGCACCCCAGACCGAATCCAAATTAATCGACCCGTGTGAGTTTGGATACCGAATGCTTAAAAAAAAAAATACATTATGAAATATACTATACTCCCCATCTCATAGTAAAAGGAGAAGATGAGCCAAGGATATTGTGGTCATCAAGATATTTCAGGCCTTGGGTTTAGCTTGATTGGAAATGCTACATGAGGTGGTCAAGGGTTTGATTTTTTTGAGCATGGATTCTTTAGGGCTTTCTTGGATAAAGTATCATATTATCTAAAAGTTAAATTTTATCGACACAAATTGAATTAAATGGATTGAGTTAGATATTGTAAAGGGCGCAATTAGATCCAAAACAAAATTAATGATCTAACCAAAAATTATTTATTATAATTTTAATTGTTTCTTTTCCTTCTCTGTTTTTGGGTATGGGGGTGGGAGCAGGGAATATGTAATTTCCCTTTAAATGCAAGCAAAAAGGGTGGCATCTACCAATGTGATGTTTGTAAAGAGAATTAATCAGGGACTAAACTTTAATATCTCTTTTAGTACCGTACGTGGAGGTTGTTTCCTGCAAAAGACTGGTGGTGGTGAAATCACATACATATATATATATACATACATATATATATATATATATATAAATATAACTTCACAGCTCAGCAAAAAAAAATATATATTCATTGTGCCATCTGCAGAGTCTTCATTGTAGAGGTCCCAGAAAGTTTGATTACACAACAAATTTGGTACTTTTTCAAAATATTAAGGGAAGAATATGAATATAAAAAAAAAATTTGGATTCGTATCAAATTGATTTAAAATAATTACATTTAATAAATAAATTTAACATACAAATTAATAGTGATAATAAATTATATGAATATAATGCAAGTTATAAAATTAATAATTATAGAGTGGTTTACCTTTTGGTTAGAGAAAGAAAAAGAAATGAGTAAAAAAAAAAAAAAAAAAAAACGGTTACAAACTATAGGGATCAGTTACTCTGACGGAGAGTTTTGACAATTCTAAAATACAGAGAAGTAAAGGACCCACTGCGAGTTAAGGGATTTGAGTACATGTCATGATCTTATTGGTTGGAACCAACCGTGTGGTATACGCAATACAAGGCCATCACCCGTGGGAATGATAAATACCAACGGCAAATGCGCGGGTGCTTTTAGTTAATTCTTGCTCCGCACTTTGTACAAACCTCTCTCTCTCTCTCTCTCTTTAATCATCTCTCCTCACTTCTGTTATCTTCTCTTCTCTTCTGTCTTTTCTCTCTGATCAACCAACTTTGTACGATGGTTTTCATACAATCCGCCGCTGAAATCAAGAAATGAGAGTCAATGTCCTTAAGAAAAGGAAAAAAAAGGAGAGATTTCTGAAGCATTGTACTGATTATATTGATTCTTCTTATTATTTATTGAATTTTGTTTTTCTTTTTATAAGGTAATTTCAATTTCATGTTCTGAATTTAACGTGTTCGAGATTTGCATTGTTTGTGGTATTTTGGATTTTGAAAAAAAAAAAGGAAGAAAAAACCTTGATTTTGATCTAATTTCGAGCCTGTGAAGATCCTCCTTGGCATTTTGGAATAGGATTATGGGGAAGAAAGGTAATGGCTGGTTTTCGTCAGTGAAGAAGGTATTCAAACAGCACTCCAAGGAAACGAATCCGCCACAGGAAAAGAAGGTTAGCCATGTTCTTCCGTAATCGTGTATTGGTTGATTGATTATTTACACTAATTATCATTAAGGAATTATAGTTTATGGAAGAGGCTGTTGTGATCTGTAATATAGAGAGACTGACACTGCTGCTGGCTCTCTTGTTGCACCATTTCTAAGTAATCTTTTGGGACACACCATTTATTCTTGCTTACTTCATAGTTTTGTTTTATTTACTCTTGATTAACAATCTAATAACATCTTTGCTAGAATTGTAATGTCAGAATTCTTCATAATTTTTACTTTGGTTGCACGATAGCCGGAAATATCAATTGAGGATTTATTAATTAATAAAAAAATCATGTCCATCCAATCTGATTATAAATATGATTACTATAAAAAATACATAAAGCAATTTTAGCTAGAAAAATCTGCAGGAACTGTATGAAATATAAATGTCTCATCATTTGAGGATCTATGATATGTAACCATCCATAATTCCATATCTCAGCTGGCGGTTGATGGCTTTGAATGTAACTCATTAACCCAATTAAGATTATATGGTCCCCGAGTAACATGGCATAAAGAAGAAAAGTGCGGACCTGATGATATATTGCTATCTGTCCAACTATGCAATCACATCACACCCAATTATGTTCATGTGCTGTGGCTATGTTACATTGTTCATTTCCCGTGTTATTGCTATATTTGACTTCACAATTATTTGTTCAAAGAAAATTGTTTTGTTGTTGAGCTTCTTCTTTTGACTGATTGATTAGATGAATGTGCTAATGGTAATTTTTTTTAACTTTTTTGTCACAAAATTTAGAAGGAAACTGTAGAAAAATGGCAACATGACGTTCCAGAAGTTGTATCGGTTGAACATTTTCCTGCAGAGAGTTCCCCAGATTTCACAGTTGTTGAAAGCCGTGAATCATCCTCTCCTACTGCTGAAGATCCCAATCATGCCATAGCTGTTGCAGTTGCAACTGCCGCTGCCGCTGAAGCAGCTGTTGCAGCTGCTCAAGCTGCTGCTAAAGTGGTTAGATTGGCTGGTTATGGACGTCAATCTAAGGAAGATAGGGCTGCTACCCTTATACAGTCTCATTACAGGGGTTATTTGGTAACACACTTTGGTCCTTGTTCACCACATGATGATATTACTACTGCACTTATTAAATTGATTGTGTTAAACAAAACAAATGGAAAAACAGATGGGCACGTGAAATTGGATATGACTATACAATAAATGTGGCAGGGAGGCTGGATGTCAGAGATTATAACAGTAACTCTACCAGATGAGATAAAATGATTAATCTTTTCTTTTTTGTAGAGTAACTTTAATGGTAACTTGATGGTTATAGTGGTTTCTTTTTCCGTGGTTTATAGAAATCAACTTGAACGATTTGCTTTCTTTTTTTTTTATTTTTAGAAACTTGTTTCAATTTTGAAGAAAAGAGATACTCATGGTAGTATATCTCCATTTGATGGATGTAGGCAAGACGTGCTCTGCGTGCCCTGAAGGGACTAGTGAGGCTACAAGCACTGGTTAGGGGTCACAATGTGCGGAAGCAAGCTCAGATGACAATGAGATGCATGCAAGCATTAGTCCGTGTTCAGGCAAGAGTACGTGCACGAAGACTCCAATTAGCCCACGACAAACTCCAAAACAGAATGGAGGAAGAAGAAGAAAGACTTATGAAGCTGAAGGAAGAAGCTTCAAAGCAGAGGAGCTCGAGAAAGAAAAGTGAAATGGGAAGTTGGGACAGCAGAATCATGAGCATGGACAAAATTAAGGAGAATTCTATGAGGAAACATGATGCTGAAATAAAGAGGGAAAGAGCCCTTGCTTATGCTTTTGCTTATCAGGTAGGTGAATTTTAGTTGTTCAATTCTTGAAAGTCAAGCGACATTTGCACTTTAACCAATGCCCTTTTTTTTTTTTTTAACCTAATAAATTTGATGGGAAAACAAATAACAGCGACAGCAGGAGGAACATAATAAACTTTTGCAATCCGATCCAAATGGTGAGGAGGCATTATTGTGTGCCGACGAGAATGAAAATTCACGGTGGGGATGGAATTGGCTGGAGCAATGGATGGCATCACAGCCTTACCACGCTCGACATTTGATGTTGCCACCACGAGAGACCTCCTATGTGACGCTTACCTCCACGGATGACATGTCGGAGAAGACGGTCGAAATGGACTTTGTGACTCCAATGGGCTCTGAAAACATCATGCCAAATCGTAGCAGCAGCAGTTTCGGTGTCGGTGGAGAATTGGTAGCTGAATCAAGCCCATACATAAACAGACACCAAGGAAGCCCATATCAGCCCAGTTACATGGCCCCAACCCAGTCTGCAAAAGCAAAGGCAAAAGGTCATGATCTGCTAAAGAATCGCAGCCCATCTTCTAAAAGAGGATTGGTAAATGGGCTAAACAATGATTCGACAAGTTCAGGAGGGAGAACAGTGGCCACTTATCAGGCCCCAAGAAGCCCGAACACGAAAGGAAATGTTAGTAGACTGTCTTCTAAGTGGGGCGGCAGATACAGCCCAGACTCAAGCAGCGAGGAGAGGATGACATTACCTTTGGGAGGAATTCTCGGTGGATATGGTAGAGCTAATTTTGTTTAAATTGTAATTTTCCATAAAAATAAAAAAATAATCTATGAATGGGTGGGTAATGATGTTAGTAGTATTTTTTTTTTTCCTCCACAAAATGAGAACTAGATTGTGTAATGTTTGGCAACTTATTATTATTTTATGTTGTTTTCTTGGGAGTTAGTTAGCTTTGGACATCACCTTGGAAGACGCAAATGAGCTAATTTATCACTGTATTTTACATTCAGCCAGCTCCTTTTCCCCCTTCCCACCCATTCTCCTGGAAAAGGGATTTTAATTGGATTTTTTTTCTTTTCCTTTTTGTTTTTTTTCCACAAAAGGATTTTGGCTTATGCCTAGTTTGAATAGGCAAGGCTTGGGGAAAAAACATTAAAGAGTTTGCAGATGAAATCCCTACTTTAGAGGAAAGAAGTTATTCGATTTCTTTCTGTGGGATATACACAGTAAGTAAAAAAAAAAAAAAAAAATCAGATGTACTTACTTTAATCATCAAAATTGAGGACAAAAAGAAAGAAAGAAAGAAAAAAGTAAAATGGTGATATTATTATTCTGGACATCAGAAGACTTTTGGTGGGCCCCGAATTAAAGGCTTCTTAACCACCGTTCCTTCCATTTCAATACATCCTCCTCGTCTTTTGTTTTTGGGGAGGATTACGTGTCATTTATAGGTGCCATCTTCGCGCCAACTGCTAAAGTAAAGGTGGAGGAAACAAAATAAAATCGAATCTGCATAATTTTATAAAATATTTTTTTTAAGCATTTTATAAAATATCATTCATCAAAAAAAAAAAAAAAAAAAATTATAAAATATCAAACCCATTCTGTTTTTCGAGCTTAAAATAAAATAAATAATTTATTATAATGAAAGAAAATATCTTACAATTTTTTTTTTTTTATTTAAAAAAATATATATATTGAAAGTGAAAATTTTTTGGTTGTATTTGTTATACATAGGGATCTGAATGTTCTCTCCGAACGAAGCAACGTCGTTTTTGGATTCTCTCTTCATTCTCTCGTTGTTCGAGTTTTGATTTCAATCTATCAGATCCTAAAGAGGAGGTGGCCATTGGCTTTTCCACTCTCAAATTCGATACTTCTATCTCTTTGCTTCTTGCTTGGGTTCTCTTACTAAGCAATGGACGCACTGCGAACTTCCGGAATGGGAATCTCTACTAGAACTTCATTTGGGAGCTGTGTAGAGAGTTATGGCAAGTGCTTTAGTGTCATTAGGCCAGTGGGTTTTGCTTCTGCCTTGTACTACACACAAATGAGAAGGAAAATGAGGTCTTTTTGCATCCGTAGATCATTTGCAGTAAGTAGTAATCAACACGGAAACGGGTTTAGCGCTTCGCAAGATGGGCCTTCCTCTGTGGAGGATGGTAAGAAGGAGAAGGGTCTTTTGTTGGGAACTGAGAAGGATGATTCTGGCTCCGTTCTTGGGTTTCACTTGATCCCTCAATCTGGTATGCACTCTCTCGCTTCCTGTTTCTATTCCATTTTCAGTTTTTCCCTGTTTTCCTCAAAAAGTTTTGGAACTAAAATTTCTTCCTCTATTTTATTGCCAACATGAAGTGGCATTAGCATGCAGCCATTTGCATCCTGCATTTCTCTTCCATATCTAATTTGCTTGCTCGTATGGACGACCATGCATAAGAATGGATTTTAACATCTTTCCGGGATTTATGATCTAGTATATCTGATGATTTAGAGCACTCTATTTAGAGGATTTGCTGATTTCCGAATGTTTTCATTTAATTTTGAAGTAGTATCTTTGCTCGTCTGTGCCCTGCCTGTAAACTTGACGCTCTACTATGCTTTTCTAGTCAAATATTCTTCCAGAATTATATTATTTCAAGTAGTTTCATATCTGTTTAGTCTGATTTCTCAGTGGTTTATGAAATTTCAAGTTAACAAGATTTTGGAAGTCTTGTCAGCTATGTAAAATCTTCTTTTCATGAAAAAGATGAACTGCTCAAAATTTGGTGACAAAATTTTACCTGATTGGACTTGGAAGTTACAGGCGAGGAAAACTTTGTGGAATCAGCCGTAACGGCTTCTAACATCAAAGGTGATGCTGATACCGATATAGGAATGGAAGATCCACTGTCAGTCAGAGCAACACATAATATTGTTTTTGTCACCGCTGAGGCCTCCCCATACTCAAAGACTGGAGGACTAGGTGATGTTTGTGGCTCTTTGCCTATATCCCTTGCTGCTAGGGGACACAGAGTAATGGTTGTTTCACCTCATTACTCTGATGGGAGCACTTCAGATAAAACATTTGCCAATGCAGTTAATGTTGGTTGTCCAACCAAGATTTACTGCTTTGGTGGTGTACATGAAGCTTCCTTTTTCCATGAATACAGGGAAGGTGTGGATTGGGTATGATATTTTATGTTTCATTTGTCATTCATTCCATTTCAACTTCTTAAGTTATTGTTCCTTGTTCCAGCGGCTGTTGGTTTCTAATGAACTGAGGAAATGGTTTATATTTGCGCTGGAAACTTTTGCTATATGTTGGCTCTTATTGCTCTTGTTATTAGGTTTTTGTGGACCATCCTTCATATCACAGGCCTGGGACACCTTATGGCGATTCTTATGGTGCTTTTAGTGATAATCAGGTGTGTTGTGAGTGTTTTCCTTCCCTTTTCTAATTGTAATATTAATGTATGGGCTCTATGAAATATTGACATTATCTAGTCAATTTGGTGATCCTTGATTCTTCCTCTCCATTTTCCTTGTCAGTTTCGGTTCACTTTGCTCTGTCATGCAGCATGTGAAGCTCCCTTAGTGCTACCCTTGGGGGGATTCACTTATGGAGAGAAATGTCTTTTCCTTGCTAATGATTGGCACGCTGGTCTAGTTCCGATGTGTGTGACTTGTAAATCTATTTATTATTTTGCTACGCACTTTTTTCCCCTAATATGTTTTATAGCAACCATATTCATGTTTCCAGAAGGTACTGGCACTGAATGAATTTTAATTTCCTGGTAGACTTCTTGCTGCCAAGTATCGTCCATATGGCGTTTACAAGGATGCTCGAAGTATTTTTGTGATACATAACCTTGCACATCAGGTATCTATCTTTGGTGACAAGTCTAATTCAGCTCTACTGGATGGAACCACCTAACTTATAATGACTACACAAGAATGTGAATCTGTGAGAAATACAAGTTGGAGGTTTTATTATCATTTAGACATAAGTTGCATGTCTTTTGTAGCTGCTTTCCAGTATAAGTCATGGCATTATTAATAAAGGATCTGTTTTATTTCCTGTGTAAAAAACTCTTTTTTGTTCCTCCCTGCTTTTTCTTTGGGTGATAAGGGAGTGGAGCCTGCAGCAACATATCAGAATTTTGGATTGCCTTCAGAGTGGTATGGAGCATTGGAGTGGATCTTTCCCACCTGGGCCAGAACACATGCCCTAGACACTGGTGAAGCTGTCAATGTTTTGAAAGGTGCAATTGTAACTGCAGACAGAATTCTGACTGTCAGCCAGGTGAAATGTTTGACAGTTAACGTTACATATGTAGTATTCACATTTAGGTATGCCATAAGACGATCGTCTGGTTTAACACAATCCTTTTAGTTGCTATCCAAAGTTTTTGATGCTAAGTACAGCTTTAATGATATGATGGAGCAGGGGGGCAGTTTTTTACATCTTTATTACTGTGTATTACTTTTTATGTTTTCTGGAAATCATTGTATGATATTTGGTATTATTTTCTTCTGATGTAGGGTTACTCCTGGGAAATTACTACTCCAGAAGGTGGATATGGGTTACATGAGATTCTGAGTAGCAGAAAGTCAGTTCTAGATGGTGAGTTATTTTTCCTTTTTTTATTATTTTTTTTCTTTCCTGTCTGTATTTTTATCGTTACTTAGATGCAGTCCTTTGTGGAGATATTTTTATCAGAATCTTTTTGGTTACGACTAAAGGCAAAGTGGATTGGTTGTTCAACATTTAAGATGTTTAATTATTGCTTGACTTTCTCAAGTTGTAAGTTTTACATTTATTTCTACTCATGTACACAAATTATGAGCAGTATTGATGTTCTCTTTTTTTAAGATTAAATTTTGCAGAATGGATTGATTATTCTTCATATATAATATTCCAAACAATTGCTTTGAGTTTCTGCTATTTAAGTTTTACATTTATTCCTAATCTTGTACAGGAATAACAAACGGCATTGATATTAATGAATGGGATCCCTCTTCAGACAAGCATATTGCTTCACACTATTCCATTGATGACCTTTCAGGAAAGGTACTTTGATTTCAGATACCGAACAATTTATTAGATTTGCAGGTGTAAGGCTTATTTGTCAGAAAGAATTATTTGATTGTTTTGTAGTTGACATTTCTGCATTGAGGGGTGTTTAATCAACAGTAATAACCTTTAGAAAGATTAAAATGTGAGTACAGAAAGGCTTCATTCTTGTATAATGCAGCTGCTTATTTGCTTATAACATGCAGGCGGAATGCAAAACTGCCTTACAGGAGGAATTAGGTCTTCCTGTTAAATCTGATTGCCCATTGGTGAGAAAATGTTCTTTACTCTCTATTGCCGAATTCTTGTATATAGATTCTAAGATGCAATGGACTACAGATTGGGTTTATCGGGAGATTGGACTTCCAGAAAGGTGTTGACATATTACTGTCAGCCACCCCAGAACTTTTGCAAGAAGATGTTCAATTTGTAAGCACTGTATCTATTCTTTTTTTGACTGTTGTTTGTGCATGGTAATATATTCCTAGTTGGAGGTGCTTATTAGCAGATTGCCTTTCTTTCTGCTTGATGTGTTGGAGTTTTCAACAGTGGATATCACTTGTATTTCATTGCTATTCGTCTACTTTGCCTTTTCCCTTTGAAATAGTAACTCAAGTTAGCTTTAGGTTCTATGTCAAGCAGCTCCAGGTTAACAACTTCCTGAGATGACTTGAGTTGTTTGCACTTTGTATATTCTCGTTGGCTCCTTCTAGATTGTTTGCTCAGTTTTTCTGTGAAAGTATCCCTTGCTTTGGCTATCTGGTTGTACATCTTCATAGTCAGCTGGAGCTGCAGTCAATAGGGTTGGGTATCTGAGGCCTGGGAGGTCAGAATCACTTATCCTCTGTGCTCATTGTCCATAGATTAGGCATGACATTGTAGCCAGCATGAATTTAGGGGGTTATTTCCTCTGTGTTCAGTCATGAATTTACATCTCTCTATCAAGCAAAAAAGAACGCGAGGAGGATAATGTAATTCACCTGACTTATTCCAGGTAATGCTTGGATCTGGAGAGAAACAATATGAGGATTGGATGAGGCACATGGAGACTCTCCACCGAGACAAATTTCGTGGTTGGGTTGGATTTAGTGTCCCCATTTCACATAGAATAACAGCAGGGTAAATTTAAAGGTTGAGTGTGAACTTATTTTGTTACTAAGTATATATTTTTTTTTGGAGAGGTAACTTGCTGTGCCTGTCATAATTGCAGCTGCGACATACTCATAATGCCTTCAAGATTTGAGCCATGTGGTTTGAACCAATTGTATGCAATGAGATATGGAACTGTTCCTGTTGTTCACAATACAGGAGGACTTAAGGTATGTTGCTCTGATAATTGAAAGGGTTAATCTTGGAGTAAAGTTTTTAACTCATGATGCACTCTCTTTCTTTTCTAGGACACTGTGAAGAACTTTAATCCATATGCTCACGAAGGCAGGGGTGAGGGTACAGGGTATGTCTTTCATCCAAAGTGCTTTCATTGATCAAGCTTATTTGAAATATTGCCCTTTTCCATAAATTCTACAGGAGACTTGATTCAACACATGTTTTTCTATAGCAAAGCATGCCTAAACATTAGCATTAGTACCTTGTCCTTTTGCCTTCCTTGGACATGGGGCCCTGGATCCAAGATGGTAGTCAACAGATCATGTTACTTTCAAGATAGACAACGAAATATTGTGGCAATAAAAAGTAATTATAATGAAAAATCTTTCATCTGGTTGTAGAATGATAGAAGAGTTTTCTCTCTCCTCTCTAGTTTCACTGGAAATAAGAGTTGGAGCTCATTGTTGTGATTAATACTTAGTGATAAAAGATACCGGCTGTAGGAGGCTTCCAGCTGTTTGGGAAGAAGTGTGGTAATCTTTTTTCTTCCCACTGGAAAGATGGATAATCTGGTGCTTGGTGCAAAAACTTGTCCATTTTGTTATTAAGAATTTAGAAAATATTTATGACTTGGAATCTGCTGTTAGTTAGTTACGTGGTATCATGTTGATTTGAACATCCGTGGCTTACTACTTATTGGCTTCTCTTTATGTCTCTTAACAGGTGGACTTTTTCTCCTTTATCAAAAGAAAATCTGCTCAATGTAAGTTGAATGCCCATTGAAATTTTATATGCTCCACTTTTGTTTGCTATATATATATATATGTATATATATCTTCTTCAAAGTGTTGGTGGCGGCTTAAGAGTAATATTTCTGATTGCTGACTGTAGTGAAAATGTGTTTTGCAGGCACTAAAATTAGCAATTGGGACATACAGAGAACACAAATCATCTTGGGAGGGATTGATAAAGAGAGGGATGGAGAGGAACTATTCTTGGAACAATGCTGCGGAACAATACGAGCAAGTTTTCCAATGGGCCTTCATGGATCCTCCTTATGTAAAATGAGAGAAAGGAATATTCTTTTTGTAACTTTAGCCTACTCTTCTACTCTCTTAGTTGTAGCATATACGGCACACGAGATTTTTTAGGTCCATAATTCATTAAAAAAAAATAAATGTCATTCTTTGCTGTGAACAGAGAACCTCCCACCCCACCATGGATGAATTTGTAAGGTTTTAAGGAGAATTTTTGTGTCCTTCACCAGTAATCTTAGTAGTAGACTAGTAGTAGTCCCTCATCAGCATTACACAGTTGCGGGTTTCTGCAGCGTTGTAGAAGAGAGAGAAAATGTCAATTGTTTTTAAAATTTTTATTTTCCTTATCAATTCAACAATTGAGAGTTCTTAAATAAAACGTGTTTTTAGTATTCACCAAAAAAAAAAGAAAAAAAAAAAAAACGGTGTTTTTAGTAACGTAAAACAGCACAAATTGCAGCAACTCAGAATTGAAAGGTAAGTTTAGATTGATTGAAGTTTTAAATATAATTAATTATTAAATAGATATATCAGGATGTTTAATTTAAAATATCTTTTTGCCGTATTATTTGATTGAATAAATTTGTCTGACTCTCTCCTTCTCTACGTGTTGGGTTGCGCAAATCCCACATCGGATTAATCTAATGTTGTGAAGAGCTAGCTGTTTCTATTAAAAGGGAGCTTCTGACTACTGATAAAGTATCTTTGCGCTTGGGGCAATGACGCAGCTAGTGAGGTTCTAACCGAGGCGCGTCTATTGCTGGTTGAAAACTATTTCCAAACCCCCTCATTGGCCTGGGTTTGGCCTAGGCCTCTGAGAATTTCTGGAAGGGCTCCCTTTAATTAGGGTAAAGCCCTACAATCTAAGTTCAAATCATTTTTATCTTCTTGAAAATTATGAATAAATATTTATATCTAAATATAGTAAAAATGATAGACAATCCAAATCTAGAGTAATTCTTGGGATTTGAACCCAATAATGTATACAATACCACTCCTTAATTAGGGACAAAGAAGAAAAAAAAAAAAGCACAATCAAAGGAAGAATAATTAATTATTAAAATAAATATTTTTGGGTAAATTATTTTCCATTGAAGGAATTTGGTTTGGAGAAGTAAGTAAAGGCGAAGACATTCTTGGTGGGGGAAAAAAGGTCAACTGAGGTTGCTGTCTCCTCCTCTCTTTCTCCATCTCTCTTCCGATGGCTTAACTGAAAGCTCATCCGCGGGGAGGACAATCCTTCTTCTTCTTCTTCTTCTTCCTTTTTCTTTTCTTTTTCCATTTACTACTTGGAAATCCGCATCGTAATCGGAATCTCCAAATGCCTCTTTATACGTCTTCCCTTCTTTACTCCATATTATTCTTGATTTAATTTTTAAACCAAAAATATTGTTGTTGCGTTCCTGTGTTATGTTATGTAGGGAGGAAGGACTTGGGGGTATCAATCGCACCTGATTTTCTTTTGTGTCGATGTACAGTGATCTGGATCCTGATTGGTTTGAATCGCCATTAAATAGATGATGAGGATTTCGGATCCCAATTTGATCTACTACGCTTGTATTGCCAAAGCCACCACAGTTCTTGCCGAATTCAATTCCAAAGATGCAGATCTTGGGTCCCTTGCCATCAGATGTCTTGAGAAAACCCCTCCGTTGCACTCCGTCTTCTCCCACACGGTGCGTAACAGGACCTATACGTTCTTGATCGATGACCACTTTTCGTATTTTGTCATTTTCGACGCAAAGCTTGATAATTCTGAAGGGTTAGCTTTTCTGAAGAGCGTCAAGGAAGCCTTCAATGGCTTGAAATCCTCTGCCAATAAACGGTTGGATGCCTTGACTTCTCATTGTTTGCAGGGTGAGTTTAATCCCGTTTTCCACCAATTATTATCCCCGAATCCGGTGATCGGTGGCCTCGATTCCCCATCTTTAGGGATAAGTTTCACTAGCGACGAGAGCTCGGATTTATCAAGGGGCAGTGGTAGCGGGCCCGTCGGGATGCCGTTGTTGGCCGATCCCGTGGTCACTCTGAAGAAGAAAAGGAGATCTTTGTTCGGTGAATGTTCAGGAGGGGAAGCGAGAAAAGGCGGTGATTTGATGAATGATAGGGGATTGGATCCTTCGGTAGATGGACCTGTGGGATTGAGTAGGGATTTCTCTCTTATAATGAACAAGAATGTTCTTTACTCCGGTGATCTTGGACACTCCCAGAAAGCCAAGAAGGTATGGAAAAAGCATGTTTGGGTGGTATTATCATTGGATTTGATTATTTGTACCATCTTGTTCGTGGTGTGGTTGTGCATATGCGGAGGTTTCAAATGTATTGATAATTGAGCTTTTTTTTTTTTTTTTTCTTCTTTCTTCTCTTTCTTTCTTTTGCCCTTTTTCCTTTTTGCTTTGGAGATGGATGGATGTTGTTTTTCATCAATATATTTGATGTTTTCTTTTTCTTCCATCTAACAATGCCGATAATCTCTTTCATTTCATACCCAAAGGGGGTTGGGGTTACGGTACAGGGGCTTCATCATCCATAGATGCAGCAGAGATGATAGGTAATGGCAAGTTTGTTGGTTACCAGAGTTGCAGCAGCTGTAATTGTGTTTCCTCTGGCTTTTCTTTGCCATCTTTCAGGCAGCGGCTTTTATAATACTGGTAATGCTTTGGAGGATTGAGCTTTCAATAACTCAGCCTTTGTTTAGGTGTTGAGATAAAAAAAAAAAAAAAAAAAACAAAAGGAAGAAGAAGAAGAAGAAAAAATAAGTACTTCTCCTTCCGCACTCTGAACTGTGTATAAACTACATATGTACCATCTTAGTGTTTTTTTTTTTTCTTTCTTTCTTTTGTAACTGGAATTGTAATGTGCCGTTTGTTTCGTGTTGGAGGTATGGAATAAAATCTGTTCACTTTTTTCTTTTTTTTGGGTTCTGATCCCTCTCATTTAATGCAAAACTGAAAATTTATGTACTAGATTTGTGCCTCCTAAATCCAAAAGAATATCAGAAACTTTAGGAAAATTAAGGAAAGGATACATTCTTTATTGAGGTATTTTCAGGATATAAGGAATGATGCTAATCTGGGTCAACTACATAGGCAACCTTTTTGGGTCAACAGCGTGACATTAAATTATGTTCATTGCAACCATCCTTCCACAACGTATACAACAACTACCAACTCGTATTCTACTATAATACCAGCTGCATCCACTGAAAAGTTAAACAAACCTCTTATGTACAACAAAGATGAACATCTACGAACAAAATCGGTACAACATTATCAATTGCTCTGAAATTTTAAATGAAACTAGCAGTGTTTATGAATCTAAGAAGATAATAAAGGTATCATCACCCCCCGGAAGATGAGATGAGATGAGCCATTCTGCTTTACGAGAATAATTTAACCACAAGGTGTCAGCTTCTTGTTCCCTGCACCACGAGGATTATCATCCTTCCAGTCATCCCATGCCCTTGCCTTATCTTGGGCAGCATCATCATCTTCATCTTCCTCCTCACCAGGCCTTAACTTCCTATTATCTTTATACCATGATGAATTGGCTTCTTCCATTAGCTTAACATTTCTTTCTTGCCATTTGTTCATTATTTCCATCTCCTTCAGTCCAGCTTCCTCGATGCTCATTGTAGGCAATCTATTTTTAAATGCCAAAAAAAAAATGTTAAAAAATATTCCATCTTTTCATTAAACTTCATTTCTTCTACATTTCTCATACATTTTTTTTTATATATGTTTACCTGTAATGGGGCTGGAAAACTTGTGCTGCTATCCTTTCTCGTTCACTCGTAGGATTCTTGCTCACAAGACTTGCTGGTCCAAATATCATAGGTTTGTGTTCATGCACCTCTGAAACCTTCTTTCTTCCCTCTATGACATCTTGAGCAAATGTAGCACAGGTTATAGGCTGTGCTGGTTTTGTGTATCTAGCCCGTGCAGCAGCATCACGATGCCAAGCTTCTGCTTTCATGATGCGTTCATCAAAAACAGAATTGTCATCAAGTCCTTCCTGTAAGTATACACCAAATTAAACATCTGAGGCTCTGAGTATGTATTTTTTGAGTACAAATCAATTCTGCGACAAATAGTAAACTAAGAGAACATGCATAGAAATGATTCCAAAAGAAAGAGATGGCACATATGTTACAAGCTGTTACCCAACCGAACTTGCATTGCCAGTGTTAGGTTTGGGATAGTAGCAGTTTCAAAATACATTTAAGAGCGGGTCAAAGTCATACTTGACGGCAGATGACGACTTAACAATATCCTTCACAGATGTTGAAGGAAAGAAATGCCACTAACAGTAAAGGCAACAATGATGACATAAACATGTCCAATTATCCATGCGTCATCTCTAGTATTAAATAACACTAGGTATCTTAAAAAAATGATATACAAATGACAAATTTCCTAAAGAGGAGAGATTAGCACCTGTAATTGCTTCTCCTTAACTGCCGATAATATTTCTTCTTCCTTTTTTAGCATTTCAATCAGATCAAAAGCCTGAATTTCAGTTAAGAAGCAGGTTATTAAAGAGATCAAGGTACTAATAACAATGGCAACTTATACCATCTAAAACACAAACCTTACACAGGGCCAACGAAATTGTTGTAAGCCACGCCTGCAAAATGACCATCAAGTTACTAAAGTGGAACACCCAAAGCTAAAATGTCAAAGAGCATTCACTTATATGACCCTGTTTCTGGAATCCTAAAAATCTCTATCAGTCAGCAGTATTCATTTGTACAAGAACTTGACCCAATCATTTGGCTCATTTCAAGATAACAACTATTACATCTTATTTCAGAAATTTCCCATATAATATGAAGTTTCAGCTATTATGAATTGGCAGAGAGATTAAAGAAGACCTAAAAGTGTTGTTTCAGTTAAAATAAATAAGAAATGATGAACTATTCCACATGAAGAAATAAAAGACTCAGGAAGATGGAAAACCATAGCCCAACAAGTGAAGCAATGCCAGTTCTCTTGAGAAAACAAGCTACAGTTAAAAGGTTCCTTCTGAGTGTCTGAGAAATAGAAACGTATAATAGTTTCCCTACATGTACCTTCCAGTGCAGGACTTCTCTTTCAATAGATATAAAAACCTATAGGGTCCTAAAAGGAATTGTTTATTCTTTTCTCCCCCTCTCTCTTAAAATCACAACATGAAACTTAAGAGAAAAACAACTAACCTCCCTTTCTTCGTCTCCATCATCGTCTGACATTTCTTCTTCTTCAGACACGACAGGAGTAGATATTGCTGCTGCTTTAGTTGAACGGCCCCTGCGTTCCTTTCGTTCCTTAATTTCTTGCAGTTTTGACTCTGCAGCTCTTTGACGTTTAAACCTAGCAATCTGAAACAACATAATGGTGACATAGTTCAATTGCATGGAAGGGGTCCATTCGGTACAAGTGAATGAAACATTAACTTGAATCTTGAATGAGTGAGTGAATCAGAGTCACCTTCTTTGCCCTGCGGTCCACAGAAGAATTTGCACTATTTTGAGCTGAAAATTCTAACTCCTCTTCAGGAACAAGCTCCATCACTTCACAGAATGAAATGAATTCCTGGAATAAAAATAAAAGACAAATATAAAAAATGTAGCTATTTTGCAAGCGATATTCCTACAAAAACAAGGAGTAGAACACCAGGGTCATGGAAAGCTCATCTGTTCCACCTTTAGTTTCGCTTGAGAAACCTTGAGGACTGGTATCCTATCATCTTGGACAATCTTTTCTGTCAGTTCACCAAGGTAGAACGGCACCTATTGCAGAAATATAAGACACATACTTCATGTAACATTTCACTAAAATCAAAACATGAGTGATCTCTGCAGTATAACCAGACACCCAAAAGGAAAGGGAGGAGGGACGGAAGGCATGTATAGTTGAACATATCAAACACAGTAAAGTATGTCAATGACAATGATATTAGAATCAGTAATTGCAAGAGGGAGCCATATCATGAACAGAAACAAATAAAAAAATTAACATCACATATAGTTTATGAATGGGAAGTTTGAATGGAGCAGCCATCAAGAACCTCCAGACAAGAGAACACAAATAAATCATAAATAAGAAACAGCTAAACTATCAGAAACTGCAAAATAGATATTTGTCCAACCAACTAGGTACACCTACACAAAACTATAAATAATATTAAAAGTTTTCATTTTATCATGAATGTTGCAAAAACAAAGACTAACAAGCGAATAAAATTAGAACATTCAATCAAAATTTTACTTTTTCAAAATAACAACAATTTTCCACACTTTTGACACCAAGACTGCAAAACGAATTTACTCACTAGAATATACTTGAGATTTGTTGAGCTAATGTCCTCCTTGGTCTCGTTTGCTGAGAATAGCCCTAACTTGCTTATCATATCCTCGCACTGTTTCAAAAGTTCGCAACCTTTCTTCACAGTGTCCTGGAAGTACACAAATTTAAAATAAATAAATAACCAAGGAAAGCACAAAATGAACAAAGAGTTGTATTTT
Organism: Cynanchum wilfordii; assembly: GCA_025388415.1. NCBI lineage: Eukaryota > Viridiplantae > Streptophyta > Magnoliopsida > Gentianales > Apocynaceae > Cynanchum > Cynanchum wilfordii. The sequence goes on from JAHSUH010001079.1 coordinate 3,667,853, forward strand.
TGCCTGTATATAAAAATTTACCTGATCGACGGTAAACTCAGAGGCGGCAAAGTGGATTTTTCGAGCCTGCTCGAAGAGAGCCGGTAAAGACATCTCTTCCATCTTCAATTCACCCATGCTTGAAATAATCGATTGCATAAATGCAAGCCCTAATAATTTGAGAAAAATTTACACTCCAACAGATTCTTCGTTCAAAAATTTCTCACTTATACCGATCGAGAACGAACACCAACTTCTGGGTGATCGACACCAACAATAATCCGTCTAGTCTATGGCGTCCGGAATGAAGATCTTCAATAGCCGTGGAGGAGGAATCAAGTGCGAAAGCAGTTGGAGATTAGAAAATATAAGTAGTGCGAGCCGATCGTCTGATTGCCACGTCAAACGCCTCCCTTTGACCAAATTCTCCGGAAGGACCTAGATCGTGGGCTTCCACAGTAACCCGAAATGGTAACATTTGGCCCAAAGGGATTTAAGACCTTTTTAGTTCAGTCAAAAATTATGGGCTTTGCCTCAGACTGTTCTACAAACAACTATTCTTAATAAAGCCCAAAAAAAAGCCCATTCCACTATGTTAATAAGAATATCTCAATCTCATTTTTTAGTGAAGGGTTTATAAATATATATAATTTCGATAAAAATAAATAAATACCAATTCGTTATTCTAATTAAATATTTAGTAGTTTTTTTTTTTTTTTTTTATTAAATGTGTGAATAAAAATTAATTTGTTGGAGTGGAAGGAGGATATTTGGTTTGGTTTTCTGAAAAAGCCATTAAATAGGGTTTTTGAAACTCTGTAGCAAAAGCCCGGTAAAAAACTCAGACGAAATTCTGTTATTATCTTCCAAGTCGACGATAGCTGCCCCTGCCTCGCTCCTTCACAGGTGAATCTTGAAGTCCTCCCGCCACTTCCACTTCCTCTTCCCCCCTTCCATTGAGTCAGATAGAGCAGCAATTCTTGGTAGATTAGATACCCAGAGAACTTTGAAGTCTTCCCTTTTTATGCCATTTTTTCAAAATTTTGTTTTGGTGGTGGGTTGATTTTTTTGATGTTCTATATTCTATAGTTGGTGCTGATGGCAAAGTATTTTGTAGTTAAACATTTTTTTTTTACACATCAGGAATCAATAGAAAATGCTCGAGTTAGTCTTGTGTAGATTTTTTTAAAATTTTTTTTAAACACATTCTATCAAATTCTTGCTGGGGTTTGGGAGTTTTGGTTAATTTTTTAAAATTTTTTTCAAGCACCTGAAATCCGCTACTTCAGGTATGAAAACGGATTAAAGAATGGTTTCGTTTTTAAGAATTTTTTGGTACCAGACATTTCCATATTTGGGGAAAAAAAAATTAGTTGGCTATTGCATTTGAGAGCATTCTAGTAAACAGATTCTTTAAAAACTTTCTAAGTGGGAATAATTTTAAATTGACTTCTCCGCTGTGCAGAAACTGTTGATGAATCAGAAATTTTAAGTTTTGATGAATATGTGTAAATTTTTTATTTTGCAATACTGACTTCTCGGTTATGCTGCCCCTCGCATGCCTTTAGAGCCCTGGCAACTGATGGAAATGAATCTTTCCACTGAAAGCTGATCAACTGACTGAAGGTGTTTTTTGACTTCCAAAACTGGACAGGTTCAGTGTTAATCGCAAGGATTAGCCTTTTTGAAGACAAAATACATGGCTCTTGACAAGGCAGATGCTCAGAACAAATGGGAATTCAGTTGGTCAGTTTCTTTTATTTATGTATGTAAATTTCTAATGCAATGTGCTGCAGTTATCATGGTTAAGTTAGTTATAATGGTTATCAAATTCATTTTTCAAGTGAAAAAAAAAACTTTTCGGTTATATATATTTATTTATTGTAGTCCGAGCATCTTTACTAAGGATATAACAGATCATATTGTTATAAGATGTTTAAAGTTCATTGGCATGTTGTTGATGCATATTTCACCAAACAAGAGTTAAAGGGCTTAACTTTCTGTAGTGTGTTTCCAACTATATTGGCCTAATTTTGTAGCTAGTGGGATTTGCTTCCTCTATTCAAGTTGTAAGATGCTAGATATATAAAGAGATCTTTATGCATATCTCAAACGAAAATTGCATGTGTACATGTTTATACAAGATTAGTAGTTTCTGGAAATCTCTATTTATAGTCTAGACGGTGAACAAATATAAGATTTTCCCGTTTTAGGAGTTGTGAGAGTGGGGGGTGCTTAACAGAAAACTTGCATGTATATCTGGATATTCCATGAAATTGTGATAAAACTATATAAGAGACCCTTTTAATTAAATTAAAAATGTATTATCACTGTCAACTCTGTAGTTCTCTGCTCACAAATTGAGGAATTGGTCCTGGAGTTTTTATTGTTTGTATAACAGATAGAAAGAATGCCTTTTGCAGTGACCTAGAAGTTAACTATGGATCCAAGAAAAAAGCTGATATTGTCTACTCATCACTGAATGTGGACAAAGAGGTGAGATCTGCTACTGCTTAACCAACAATCTTGTTATGCTATTTTCTACTTGATTTGACTCTTCTGCTGAAATTGCAGTTGCAGCCTGATAAGGTGAAACGGGAAATATCAGTCTCTGATGGGAAGCTTTTTGTGTGAGCTCTTTTTCTATTAACAATTATTTATTCAAAGCTCGTTAATAAATATTGTTTATATTCTTCACATTTTTTAAAGATTTGTATGTCATAATTACTTGTGAACTGTGTTAAATGAACTTTACAAAATATGATGGATATTTTTACCTTCATGACAGAAGTTTTAGATACCTTGAAAAATACGTGATTCTGTTGTTGTGTTAGAGATTGAGTGAAGTATCTTTTCACTAATTTAAGCTATATTAGGTATGATATATATATATATATATATATATGGAACAATTGAGAAGTATCTAATGCATGCCCCAATTGGCATTACAAATTTCTGTAATTCACACTCCATGTTTGTTTATACAGGCATTTTGAAGCAATTGAAGCAAGGTTTCTGCGTGCATCATTTAGTGCATTTGTCGACGTGCTTACTCTTGCTACTAAGACAATCGAAGAATTTGGTCAGGGGATGGACTTGTTGTAACCTTACTGCACTGTATCTTTAGTTGTAGTTCTGCTGTTTTGGGTTAAAAAAGAAAAGATTAATTTGGATGTTTATTAAACCACGGTTTGTTTCTATTTCAGATGTACATGATTAATACTCTGATTGGTTGTACTTCCCTTTTTTTTTTTTTTTTTTTCATGTAAAAGCTTTGGATTCTTTCCCCCAAAAGAAAAAACAAAGGAAAATGTAAGTTAAATTTTTTTTTTCCTTTTAATGTTGGATCAAATTTATAATGTACCCTTTCTATTGTGTGAAATACCTTAGATTTATTGCAAAAACAACTCAAGAACGGACAGGTGACAACTGGTAACTTGTGCAAACGAAAGGCAACAATGGGAAAAGAGATAAACACACTCCTATTATAAAATGGGTCTAAAAAGGGGGGAAATTTAAAGGATAATCGCTTGTGTGTGTATGTGTGTGTTTATATATATATATATGGGTATAGCCTATAGATGCCTCTTTGCTGCTCTGTTTGTGGTGCTTAGTATTCGTCCAAGTAAGTATACAACATGTCATCTTTCCTTGATTTCCGTCGGCTGAGCAATGCCTTGAGAAGGCGTTTACTTTTGCTATTGTTTTGTTCAGTATCTTTGGAGTTGTCTCTGTCTGCATGGAGACGCATTGAAGCTGATTTTCTAGGCTCTGAAGGATACTGTAAATAAAACGAAAACAACATTTCAACATTAATAAATGGCAAAGAAACTGAAAAGAAAGAAAGAAAGAGATGTTGTAATCTTCTTCTGCACCTGTCTTGAAGGGTTTGGAGTTGTTGGTCTACTTCTTGAGCTGGGAGTTGTAGGGCGTGACTTTTTCGGTGTAGTTTGGCGACTAGCAAATGATCCAGATCGCAGAAGAGAAAATCTATGTGGTGAAACTGTTCGCCTCTCTATTCATCAAATCAAATCAAATCAAATCAATAATAATAATGAGTAGTGATTGATAAAGCAGAGCAGAATAAAAACACAAACTCAAGAAGAGAGAAAAAGGAACCTGATTCTTTCCTATGTGATGTGGTGCCTGAGAATGAGAAACTTCCAGGTTGCTGCTGTGAAAGCCTTGGAGAGGGTGAAATGGAATGTCCTGCTGTGGATGATGGAGTTTCTCTAATTGAAGCTCTTACAGCTGTTGAATTTTTACCAATCATTTTCATAAGAGACTTGATCAAATAAATAAATAAGAGGGGAAGAAAAATCTTTTTCTTACAGTTCCTGAACTGTTGCCAATCATCTTCATCATCCAGACTGCATCCTTGGTATTTTGATTTGCTGCTGCCGTTGAGACCCTTAATGGTCTCACCAACTGAGTTGAAAAGAAAAGAAAATGTTGAAAATCTTTAGTCTCTAGATAGATAGATACAAAGAGAAAATCCATGAAGCAAAGCTAGAATAGAGTTGAGTTTAATTGCCTGGCAAGATGTATCTTTTGTGAAACTTTGGGATATTTATCACCAGTGACTGTTCAGATAAGCCCTCGCGGTCGATATATTTCTGGCAACTCCTCAGTCTCTGAGAAAGTACAGCAAAAGAATACCATTAGAAATTACTCTTGAATGCAAAGAAAGGAGAACCCCTACACTACTGAATCTCTGTACAAGCATTCCATTGAAAACTATGCCATTATTCAGATTCTATGTTCTAAGATGGGAGATTAAGGCCATTCACATTCACCTGCTCAATGCAAGATATGCGTTGCTCAATTCCAGAAACTTCATCAACTTTTTCATCCAGTAGATCGTTGACTTTGTATGACACAGAGCCCAAATGATCCACAGTATTTACCAGAGCTCTGATGGCGTAATCTTTCAAAGTGTGAACCACTCTGTGTAAAAATACAAAATATTTCAACAGCAAATAACCATAAAAGAAAAGCCTTTATGAATAGGGAAGAGGAGTTTGAACACAGGTTCTTGTTATCTGAAAGTAACTCACATGTGCTTTTGATCATCATTGCTGTATGATAGCTCAAAATACTCAGCTGCAGAGTACAATTGCTTTCTCAGATTCTTCAAATCCTTGAAAAAAATGGGAAACAAACAGGTATGCATTACAAATTTACAATTTACAACAAGAAATGGTTGAACCAAGAATATCATTTCTTTTTTCTTTTGGAATGCAGGAACATTGGTAAAATTGCTTGAACTTTTAATAATTACAGGAAGAAGAAGACATATCCTAATTCCTATTCCAAATTCCAATCGAAGTTGGAGAAATGAGAGAATACCTTAAGACTATCAGAGAAGAACATACTCTCCTGCATAGAAACCTCATCAGTAGTTGGCTGGCTCTCGAGGTAGGGAAATCGGAGCAGCTGAAGCTATTGCCTCCATTAATGTGTAAGGAGCAGTCCAAGTTAGCTTACCTTGCAATGTTTAAAAAAAAGAATCTTAACAGTCAATTCAAATTGAGATTGAAGTTTTTTAGTAGTTTGATGGATCTTCTGTGCCAAAATTGGAACCAATCGAATCACTTCTATCAACAGATGAACTAAGCAGAACAGGACTAACATTATCTGCAATTACAATAAAATCGACAAACAAGAAGAACTGGAATTTCCACCAAAAGTAAGTAATCATTCATACCCGTTTTCCGATGATCAATTCTCGTCCGCCGTGTCAGTCAGTCAGTAAGAAAACAAAGACTAGCCCAGAAAAAAAAGGCCAAAAAAAGCCAATGGAGGTAGTAATAATGAAAGACAGATGATAAATTGATAATTCCCCTTTTTTTCTTCTCCCCTTCACAAAAGCTGTAAAAGCCACACCAACCTAAACCTTTCAGCTTTGATCACAAAGTTTAGAAATTTTGAAGAAAGAAAGACAGAGAGATAGGAGGAGGAGGAGGAGGACACAAAATTGGTCCATCCATCCACTCAACTGACAAAGACTAGTAGTATCATTAGGATTTCAAGATTTCTTTTGACCACCAAAAAAAAAGAAAAGAAAACGACAAGAATCGGTTTGACTATGGGAATAGAATGGGAGTAATCAATAATCACATACAGTGGAAAGCCCAGAAAGTGAAAAACACAGACACAGAAACAAGGCAATTAATTTGTAGGTGAAAGGGGAGAAAAAAGAAGAAGAAGAAGAAGAAGAAGAAGAAGAAGATCATGGGTAACAGCATCAAGGCCACCAAACAGTACGAAAAAGGGGAATCCGGAGCTGATTAAGCAAAAGTAGTCCACCCCTTTTGAGAAACAAGAACTGCGGAGCAGACCCACCATAATCTCTTTCTAATCATTACCGTTTCAACAGGAAATTTTAATTTTTTTTAAAAAAAAATAAATAAATTTGATTATCCCACAGGAAAAATGTGTGAAAGAAAAATTCATCATCATAAAGTTTCAAACAGTATGAAAACATTGACGGGAAGCCATAACCATTAACAATTTGCAGCAGGCGTGCGTATACTATATTTTAACTAATCTTGTGCTCCACTCCTACCATATAAATAAATAACAGATAGAATGTGAAAACGTGCCCTCCCACTTACACCATTGTTTCGGCCATAAACTTCTGAAAAAAATTGTCTCTTTGTCTCTACTATATAAATGATTCATTTTTTTCTTTTTTAAAAATGTACATTCAATAGAATGGAAATGAGTTTTTTTAGATGATTTATTACCTATTTATAAATTTTTTTTTTTATTTTACATCAAATAGTATTGAAAATGCACTTTTTGAATGGAAATGAGTTAATATGATGTTGATAAGACTAAATAGTAAATATGTTGGTCCAGTTTGATTACTGTTACTTGCCTTGAGCCTACGGCTTTCTTCACTCTCCTCATCTACTCCCAAAAGCTTGTTATAGTATTTAAAAAAATAAAAAATTAATAATTTTACTCAGAGAAAAAAAACATTATTATAAAGTCATACATGGTTTCCAAAAATGAATTAATATACAACTTTGTTGTTACAATTATGAATAATTTAAGATTAAGAATTAGGAATTGAGGCAGTTAAAAGTTCAAGTCATTTTAATGAGTGGTGCATAAAATGAAATTATTTCAACCCACCATAGCACTTGGTTGCAGCTCCTAAAGTTTCTCCTCGAGGCGGATGGTCGAGGGTTTGAATCTCCAGCGAGTTAACGTCACGCACGTAAAAAGCTGGTGGGCCCCTCACCTCGAGCGGGGAGCTCTGCGAGCGCACTCCAGGCTGAATCCGGATTAGTCGGCTCGTGTGGGTTCGAATACCGGATGTTTAAGGAAAAAAAAAATGAATTATCTCATATTACTTCGTTGAAGTTTAAAGTTCATGTCATTATTGTTAGGCGTGCTTACGAGTATTTTGGTGCTTTGCTATCTTGTTTCATTTACTATGATCCCATAAGTGAGTATGACACAAATAAAATAAGATAGAAACTATTAATCTCATTTATACAAACATACTCACTAATTAACCCGGTAGCTTGGGGAAGTTGATAAACGGACTCTTAATGCTTCATCTATGGTGGATAATAGAGGTTTTGAATCTCTTGGGGTGGTTAGCGTCATGTTAAAAGCTCTGGGCTAGACTCTAACCCTCAAGTAAGAGTTGAACTCTGCGAGCGCTCCGCAGGCCGAGTCCAGATTAAGTCTCACCGAAAAAGTGGGGACATCGGACGCCCCAAGTGGGTACCAAAAAAAAAAAACAAACATACTCACTAATTTTGAGATTCTTTTATTATCTTTATACTTAAAAATATTTAAAAAAATTATTTGAATATTCTCGACCTAATTCTTATTTCTTGATAATTTAAGGGTTTAAATGAAATAAATCTCTAACCTAAATCTATTTTTGCACGAAATAAGGTCCACTAATTTACAATAATTCAATTTAGTCACAATGTGCTTACGTGGTATAGTCAACTCATTGTTTGACCTTATCATGAATGTTAATTGGTTGATTGCGAAATTGAGTTGATAAACTCATTTCTTTTTAAAATTAAATATTCTTAAACAGAGGCACGTGATGGAGCGGTAGACTCCTCTTTCCTTAACTAATGATCCATATTTCAAATTCTAACTTAAATTATATGTAAGGTGGAACCACAATAAGTTGATTTTTTTTTTCCTTTCTCTTGTTTGACAATTATTTTTATTTTTTATTAATATTTTTTTTCTTTTTGGAAAGTTGAAATAAAAGGTATGAATGATAGTCTGCACCAATAGTTGATTGGAGAGATAACACATTATTGCCTGCCAAAATTTCCTTTCCTTAATCAATCAGTGCCGTGATTCGCGGCCAAACCCTTCTTGTAGGAAAAAGTTTTTTTTTTTTTTTTTCAATATACAGAAAGGAAAAATTTTTAAATTGCAATTTTACTTATGATTTTTTAGAGATTATGAATTGTGACACTTTTGAAGAATACTAATTTTTTAATGATTTTCAGATTATACGTATGAATGAGATTGTTACTAATTGAATTATATTTTTTTTACACTTAGTGACATTTTTTATCTAATATATTATTGTTCAGTGAAATAAGAAGGGGGAATAAGTAGAAGTTAATAGGTAAATGATTTATGTTATGTAAACAACTTTTTGACACGTAAAATTGGATTTATTGTAATTAAAAGTTAAAATAAAATTAAAAAAAAAGAAGAAGAAGAAGAAAGCTGCGTTATTAAGTGAATTAAATCGTATTAAAAAGTAAAAACCAGCGGTTTTCTTTTTTCATAAACTAATTTAATGATTACACCCACTTTCGCTAAATATGCTAGACAAAATATTTTAAAAAATTTCATTTAATTACCTGACAACTCCTTTAATATAATTCACTTTTGATACAAAATCAATTAATGAGAAAATTAATTTTAGGTGAACAAAATTCAATGTTCAGCTTTTAATGTGCAGATATATATATATATATATATATATATTTACCCACTTGGGGCGTCCGGTGTCCCACCTTATTTGGTGAGACTAATCCGGACTCGGCATGCGGAGTGCTCGCAGAGTTGAACTCTTACTCGAGGGTGAGGGCTTGACCTAGAGCTTTTTTTAACATGACGCTAACCACCCTAGGGGATTCGAAATCTCGACCATCCTGTCGTGGAGGAAGCATTAAGAGTTCGCACACTAACTCCAAACTATCGGGTTGTATATATATATATATTTATATTATTATATATATATATATATATATATATATATATATATATATATATATATATATATATTACATACATACACATAATACAAGTCTAATTATATGTTTAATAAAAAAAGGTAAAATCATATTGGGTTTGAATTGGCCTCAAAATTTAAATAATAATAATAATATTATTTACAATGCTTTAAATAAAGTGCTCTATATAACCAGTTTAAAAAAAAAAAAAAAAAAATTTAGTCGCTAAACTATTTATGAAGTTTGTTTTTTTTTTTTTCCTCAATATTTTTTTTTGTCATACATGCAACAAAAAAAAACATGAAGACCAAAAAAACCTAATTTATAAAATATAAGAAGTTGAGGACTAAACACATAAATATTTCTTTAAGCTAATTTAGAATTGAGTTAAATTATTCACATAATTTTTGAATTAGTATAGGTTTAATTCAATAATAATAATAAAAGAAACAATAAATTATACGCCTATAAGATAATAGTAATAAAGTTCTTCCCAGTGTACTGGAATGAAATTGGGCCTTAAATAAAGCCCAAAATCAAAGATTACATTGTGGGCCTCCCCACGTAATTTTGATTTCTGAAAAATGATTGAAAAAACGGGCCTTTTAGCTTAAATATTTTCGTAATCCGTGTAGCTCGAGAAATGGCCTAATTAGTTACTTTTACTTCAAAATAAACCAATATTTTTATTTGATAATTTTAATTAATTAATCAAATAATTTTTTTTTTTGAGTTGAACTTATTTTTAAAATGATTTTATGTCTTATTTTAGGATTATATTGTTTTTTTTCCTTATCGCACGGGTGTTATGGGTAGGTCCGTCACCGAGGGGCGACACCTTCAAGCCATTCTACGCTCGGACTAATCTCGCTCGCTGAATTGTAGGGACAGTTGGTAAGAGGATTTAACATTTTTCCATACCCTAGCCATGATTTGAAACCTAGATCATTGGTTAAGGGAGGAGGAGCCCTTACCGCTTCACCACATGCCTCTGATTGGATTATATTGTTGTGTTGTGTTATTTTCATAAATAATTTTTAAATTAATCGATAAAAATATTAAATTATTAGAAATAAACTTAATAGTCAAACTCTTCGACTCCAAGTGTTGAGCACTCTATGTCATATACAGTGAGCATCATATAAGAATTACAATGACGTTTTTATCTTCTTGTAAGTTATACTTAAAACACAATATGAATTAAATTTAAATTAGTTAACTCTAATGTGTAGATGAATTGGTAAAGAGCTTTCCTAGCTTAAACCCCAATTCATGTATGCATCTGTTTAAAATTTGGTGTCAGAGCTTTCACTCGCAAGGGACCAACCCGCTCAAAAGAGGATGTAAATTTGGCTTAAACGTGTCATCTCATAGTTTGGGATACATCTAAAACACCTTATGCTTAAGTAAAAAAAAAAAAAAATGTTTAGTTAGAGTAACTCTATACTAATAATCTAAAAATAAAATTATAAAAAAAAAACATTGAACATTGAAAGTGTTGTATCTTAATGAAAATACACATGTGATCGTGAAGTTATTTAACAATTTGTGTCGTTGAAATGAATATATGGATTACTTATATATATATATATATATATATAGATTGAATCTTTGGGTATTATCTCATAAGAACTTAATACTACACGCTTTATATATACTAGCACGTAAGAGAACTATTTATTTATTTTTACCTTTTAAAAAAAATAAAAATAAAAATAAAAATCTTTCCACGTGCCGCTACATGATGTTGAGAAAATTAACATCCTATATAATATTTTAAAACTCATGATTTATTATTTATAATTTAATCAAATTATCCTTAATTCAAATGATATTTGTTTTGAAAAACGTGGAGTTTCGATATACGAGGAATACAACCTGGAAGTACTAGAAAAAAAAAAAAAGGAAGGGAAGAGTAGAAAGAATACTACACTTCCTAATATTATTATTATTAATGGTTTAGGATTAGGTTCCGCCGCATTCCAAAACACGGGGTTATATTACAGACCTCAACTTAATTAATTAGCCGTGTTTTTCCTTTATTTATTTTTTAAAAAATTTAAACATTAAGTACGAGAAGATACGTGGGTTCATTAATTGACCAATGGGAAGCCATGACGGCTTATTATGGTTTGGTTATTAATTAATGCAAATTACGAAACCCCAAAATAAAAATAATAATTAACCCTTCAGAATATTGTTAAATTAACTCATTCAATTCAATTCATTTTTCATTTTGTTCATTTATTAATTCGTCCTCAGCCTCGTTAATTATTCTGTAACTGCTTCGTCCACTTAAAAACTTCTTAATCCTCCCCCCTCCAACTGTTTTCACATCTAACTTAATATATATATATATATATATATATTATTTTTTAAAAGAAAAGGTTGAATCAAAATACATAAACACATATATATATATACAATGTATATTATAATTTAACACTCGTATATATGCAAACATTTATATATATAAATAATTTCACACTAGTAATAAGCAAGACTTGTTACATGTGGTTTGTAGGTCAAAATTTTTTTTTTTTTTTTACGTGTTATTAAAAAATTGAGATATTTCTGAATGAGAGTCAAAACTTAGTTGACATAACTAAAACGAATTCAAATTAGTCTTCCTTTACATATATGCCGAATCTGGATTAATTAATTAGTTGATCACATTAATTTTGTTTTGTACATTTTTTCGAGTAAGAGTCAAACTCTCCTAATATTACTTAAATTGAATTCACATTGAAATAACAATTTCACATATGAAATGATAAAAAAAAGGAAGAAAAATTTAATGTAAGATGACAATACAGCTAATTAGAACACACACATATATATATATAGTATAGTATATATATTACTCTCTAAGTGATAAACACGTATGCATATAATATTATTGTTTACATTAAAATTTAAAATAACATAAAAAGAACAGGAGGAAAATGAGGGTTAATATTTGACAATGCATGTATATGGAAATGTATTTTGCCAATATATATATATATATATATATATATATATATATATGGCGTGTATATCCATGTACACTTGTTGAAGTGAACATTATAAGCATTAATTACAGAGAGAGAAAGAGAGGAATATAATGCATCGTCCTGCGTGTGATTGGTAATTGTTTCACCATTAATAACTTAATTAAGTTGAATCCATCATCTTTACTGTAACTCCCATGATGGTGTGAACCTAATTCTCCCATTTTCTTTTCTTTCTCTTTCCCCTTATCTCTATACTTATAATAATCTCTTCCCAATTCTTCTTCTCTTGAATCTGGATTATAATTATTGCAATTCATAGAGCACTTTCTTTTTCTTTTCTTCCTTTCTTCTGTACGTATGCAATATGGATTCTGCAATGTCGTCAAGCCTTATCAATAATCAGCATGGATATGATGATCTGTTCTCCTTTCCTGATCAACCTCCTCCTCTTTGGTATGATTTTACTACGTGGGTTTTCATTTTTCATGCTACTTATCAACCTTTTTTACTAACAATATATATATATCTTCCATATTTTTTCTTGAACAATTTTTGTTTTTTTTTCTTTTGTAGGGCATGGGAAGTGCCATATAATTTCAACGAGGAATGTCTTTGTTTCGATCAATCACAATGTTATCACATGAATCATCAATTCCCGCAGAACAATTCAGATCATCAATTCAAGGATTTCGAAGACATCTGCAGTGAATATGGCAGGTGGTGGCTCGACGACTTTAACAATCAAAAGAACGTGCCGCAATTATTTCAAGAAAACTTGCAGGTTGACTCTAAACCTCTCGTGAATCCTTACGACGTGGGATCGGGAATGATGGAAAGGGTTGGTTCTCATGCAGTAAAGAAAGAATCTTGTTCTTCCTTTTCTACTTCCTCTTCTTCTTCGTCAGTTAATCATTCGGTTCCAAGCGAGATATGCAACAAGAAGTCCGCCGCCGCGGGTGGCGGTGGAGGACTAGAATTGGAAGAGATTCAGAAATACTTCGACGTTCCAATAACCAAAGCAGCTAAAGAACTGAAAGTAGGTTTGACTGTCTTGAAGAAAAGATGCAGAGAACTTAACATCAGAAGATGGCCTCATAGGAAAATCAAAAGCTTGGAATCCCTAATCACCAACGTCAAGGTATATATATATATATATATAGTAAACATAATTAGTTCACTATTAAAATTATGGTATAAAGTATAAATTCTTATAAATATATATTTTTTTGGGTGGCAGGAATTGGGAATGATGAAAGAGGTAGACATGTTGGAAGAGCACAAAAGAATGTTGCAAGAGATTCCAGAAATGGAACTTAATGAAAGAACAAAGAGGTTGAGGCAAGCATGTTTCAAGGCCAATTATAAGAAGAGAAGAGCACTTTCTTTCTCTGCTGCTGCTGCTGCTGTTGGATGCCCTAGCTAGTTTCACAGTCTGAATTTTTAACATTTCACATATATATATATATATATATATATATATATATATATATATATATATATATTAGTTTTTCTATTGGTAGATAGATTTCTTTGCATTATTAGTTCACTAAGAATTTGAAATGGAACATTTTCTTTATTTTACCTAGCTAATTAAGCATTTTAATTGACAGTGTTTTCTAAATTATCTACTTTTGTTATATATATATATATATATATGTATATTGAGGATATAGTTGTGGATTTAATGTTTGGTTTTACTTCATATATATATATATATATATATATATATATATATATATATTGCGTAGAATTCATGTATCTATAAAGATATTTATGAACATTATGTTTCTGGATTACATCCAAGATGTGAATGAAAACTTGTATTATATGTGTATATGTATATATAATTTATCCTTGTACATACATGGAGATATGAGATTCAAAGTGTTCTTTTGGCAATGGGGAGGGTTGATTTTCATTGGAATGACTTATTATTACTTATTATTATACTAATAATACACATTATTATAGATAGATTAATGAATTCGAATTATAACAATAAATAAAATTTATTTATATAAAATTATTAAAATGACAGTTATTATTCTTTGGATATAAAAATAGTATTTTTTAATATTTTATGTTTTTATTTGTCAAAGTATTAATTTACTCATTCTTATATAATTTTGCATGCCATCTCTTCAAATTTTATTATTACTATCCCAACTTAAGAATAAATTCCCAACATTAAGAATTCTAAAATTATATTATATATATATTTTTTTAAAAAAAATTATACATACAATAAAAAGAATTTGGAATTTATATATATATAAAAAAGGAGAATATTAAGTTGATAGAGTCCATTTGACAATTATTTAGGAATAGCTTATCTAAGATTTTTCTTAAATAATTAAAAATTTGATTCTTAATATATATAATAATACTGTTATTATTTATTTATTGGAAAATTTTAATATTCTTTAACTTATATGCGTTTATATGTAAGTAATTTGTAAATAAAATTCATGTAAAAATCTAGTACCAAAAGAAATAAAGAAATGTGTTATTTTATTTTTTTGAGAAAATGTGTTATTTATTAGTATTTTATTGGACAGCTTTGATTGGGTGATATTCTTATTTGATCCAATGGCATATATAGAATATTCTTCAAGCATATTACTTTCGCGGGCTGATAACTTGATCAGTAATCCATGCCCTGCCCAAACCAAATTCTCTCTCCTCCGCCATTCCATTCCCAGTCTTAAAGCTTTAATTAGTAGTCTCGCTTCACCATGGCTGCTTATAGTGATTTTCCGAACTCATCTGCAATCTGCATATGCCGGCTGCAGTGTGAGTACTGTTGCACAGGCAAAGGCAGCCGACCAGGATTCTATGAATCTCACCTGTTTGACAGTTTGCCGGACTCGGATATATATGTTCATCAATGGAGGTAAGTCAACCAGCTATTTGTGTGTATATTTTTATGTACATATATCTGCGTTTGTCTTCTTAATTGATTCTGGAAATTCTTGTCTGTTCACCATAGCATAACCTGATTATCGCCGTTGATTGATTGATTCATGATCAATGAGAAAGACAGGTACCGATTTCTGGACTACGTACTTAGTTACTTCTCATATATGTGTATATATTTATTATTGGATTGTTTTATAATTGTTGTGTTGGTATGGTAAGTAAGTATTCTTCCTAAATTATTAGGAATTAGAATGGGTTTTGAGTCCCCTAAAGTTTTCGTTGAGTTCGGTTTTGTCCTCTGAAATTTGAGGTTTCCACTTATCTTTGTGTGAAATCTTCCATGATTTTTCTTTTTTTTTAAAGCCCTTTGGAGTTCATAGAAAAGATCCTTGACTGTCTGGTTCATTTTTGTTGTCCTGATTGAGTTCAGAGTTGTTTTAAAATGCAATCATTTCCGTGTTCGGAAACTAGAAGTTGAATTTGAGGTTTCCACTTATCTTTGTGTGAAATCTTCCATGATTTTTCTTTTTTTTTCAAGCCCTTTGGAGTTCATAGAAAAGATCCTTGACTGTCTGGTTCATTTTTGTTGTCCTGATTGAGTTCAGAGTTGTTTTAAAATGCAATCATTTCCGTGTTCGGAAACTAGAAGTTGAATTTGGCAAATTAAGTTGTTTATTGAATTTCAAGCTTTATAATTCATTAAAAAAAAAAAAAAAAGGAATTTCAAGCTTTATAAATGGAATGGTTCATGATTCCATGAACAATTGAACTCTTGACTAACATAAATAGTATAAATGAAATAATACTTCTAACTACAAACATGGCGAGGCACCCACCACCAGCATGGTGTTCGGGTGGTGAAGTACTCCAAATTCACATGAACACCCAAGGTTTGAACCTCACTGAGGATGTAGAACTTTACCAATTCTTTCGAAATATTATGAGCTGACGGTGACTTGCCTATAATCTTTGTTCATGTAGACTTGGGCTTTATCCCTCGTGTGTTGGTGGGGCTAGGATGATTAAGTTGGAGTTAGTCTTAACGAACTGTGACTCTTATACAACGAAAGAAACATTCCCTAACAGTTGAGTTCCCTTAGTTGTGGTAACCAACTTTTTAATTACAAAAAAAAAAAACATGGCGAGGCACCCCTTTTCTGTGCCATCAGCTCATAAATATTTTGCCTTTATATTCCATTACTAATCTCAAATGCTGTGTAATGGAAGCCAAAAAATACTAAAAAGTGTTTTCATGGAGATCGTGTCGGTGTCGGTGTCGGGGGGTTAGTTTTGTTGTATTCCTTGTACAATAGTTTAGATACACCTTGAGATCGGACTCCGGTATTGTATAGGAGAAAAACCCTTATTTCTGGGAGGTCATAGAAAAAGAAAAGAATTTTCTCTGCAAAACAAAAGAAACGGAACGAAAGTTAAGGCTTTTATAGCGCACTGCCTTTGACCAGAAGACAGGTCGTCTCCCTTCTTTATTTCATGTTAGGAAATACCATACCTTTAAATGTCTCAAACTTCTTTTTATAGGGTTTATCAGGTACTGAAATGTTAGTGATAAGAGACCAAAGGAGCACATTGCAAAGTCATGTAGTTTTGCTATGGAGTCATCCTTGAAATTCAAACTGATTACTCCCTCAGTTTTCCTTCTACTCCAAATCCAAGTAGACATACACCCTGAAAATAAATCATCATCACCATAAGTAAAATACAAATATTTCCCCAAGAACAACAAATTGTCGCAGAACACATTCAAGAACTGACTTCTAGGTGCAGTAAAATTTTATCCACCCAACAGAAATAAACCTCAAAATTTTGAATTAGAAAGCTTTCATTGTTTATCTCATACCTTAAGAAACAGAAATCACCCTAATTAAACTCATAGAAGTTTGCTTAAACATACATATCGGGGGCTGGTGCATATGGTATTATGAACCGTAGACTTGAAACTCATATAGGTTTATACTATAATATTGCAGTGTAAGTATAAGTTTAAATTGCATTACTTGATTAACCCCAGACATAAAGATATAAAAAATATTCAGCCACCATATTTGACATTTAAATGTATAAGCTTAATGACATCTAAACAAGTGGGAGACAAGGCTAGGGATGAGTGTGTAGTACTTACCGGGCTTTTCCATAGGCAAGTTTGTCCAGTCACATGGGGTTATCTTTTTAGTTGATGCTTCAATCAATTCTTGTAGAGATGCATTGACCTGCATTTGTTATTAAGATATCAAACTAAATGTTACATATTTTAATGGCAGAAAAATTGGGGAGTACAGGAAGGCAACATATCTAAATCAGAATGAGGAGACAGCAAACACAATGGAAGGTGAATATCAATTTCATTGCACTCTCTTTCATGCTTCATAAGAATCTATGAAACTTTCTCTTTCATGACCCACATTGGGAATGAAGAAGAGTAATGCAGTTTTCACTCATCTATAAAAGCATGCTTTACAAAAACACAATAATTTCATGAACAACTTCAAAAAACTATAGAACTACCCTTATATCAATTCTAAAATAGTCTCTCTTTTTGTTCCTGATTAATCAGTAACAGTATTCATTCATCTTCTGGACATCAAATTCAAAGAGTATTCTTAGCAATGTGAATTAAGGACTTTCTAAGACATTTTTCTGATATCTTTTGTTCCTTTGATCTCAGTGTGCAAATTGTTTGTCTTCACCAACTTCATAGTTTTATTCATCTACAAGAGTAGTGATAATGAGATTCATCTATAGAGTTACAGAAAGGACCTTCGATTAATTCATCTGGTACTGTTAATCATCAAAGACTAAATATGGACTCATTTATCCAGCAAGAGAGAGTTGGTCATTATTTGAGTGAATGACTGTGTAACGACCTCTTAACGGAACCCAAAAAAATAAAATTACATAACTTTCATATGAAGGCAGCAGCGTTAGTCAGGATGCTTTGAATTGAGCTTGGGGATTCAAGTGTTGGGATCCCTCCTTAATTGGAGAGATTTTAAAAAATTTAAAATTTTCTAAAGAAGTGTAGACTTCTCTATAAACTTGTGAAATCTTCTAGAAAACACTAAAGTTGAGTGGAACCTTATGGAAGGGTGCAGAGATGCCTAGAATGTGAAGAGAAGTGTGGAGACTTATAAAGAAATTAATCTCCAACCCTTGGATCAAATCAATCTCCACCATTCATTGGGGAAGGGGAGTAGTATAAATAGAGGTGGAGACCTTCACCCCAAATCCGTCCGAGACAAGAGAAATCCATTTCATAGAGTCAGTGATATCTCTTTGAGAGAAAATAAGATAATTTGAGAGTTCTTTTAATACTCAAACTTAAGTGAACTACTAAAGTGTGAGGTATCTTTGTAAACACATTTTTTATAATCTTACTATTCTTTTGTTTAGTGGAAAAATCTTCGTATTGTAGAATTATAAACTTTTGAGCTTCATTACTATCTTTCTAAATGCCTATATTAACTTTATAAAGTAAAGAAAGACAAAACTTTCCCAAAAAGACAATAAAATTTCTAAAAAACTTCCATAGATATTCCTAGGATAGTTTTTTATATGAGTAAAGTATTAAAATATATACCTCTTCAGTCCTCTCATGGGTGACAAGATGTCCTCCATGAAGTTCTATCATTCTAGCAGATGGATATAATTTTTCAGCAATTTTCCTTGCATGGCATAATTGAGCGATGATGTCATTCCTACACATATTTAACAGTCTGCTTAGTTTGTCTATTCAGATATTTTCTGGTTTCAAAATATAAATTTAGGGAATGATCTAATGTTAGCTACCTTCCATGAATAACCGATACAAGGAATCCTGCATCACGGATTGCTTCAAATTCTGCACTTGTAATTTTATGTCTCCAGCATGCATTTAATTGACCTTCAAATCCATAACTTGATTGCATACCATTTTTTGATATACTTTCTACATATTCCTGCCAAATTTGTACAGATAAGTGTGTAAATATACAAGAGAAAGGACCTAATTTCTTCTTATATAGCATGATTATAGTAATCCTAGACATTATCTAGAAATTTTCCCAAATGAAAAAATTATAATAATAAAGTATATAAATTTCCAAAGTGCCCTTTAATATCTAAAATATAGAAATGTATGGATGGGGGTAGGGATGAAGGTAAGTGAAAGTTAATAGGCAATGAATGGTGTTTTAGTCATCCAACCTATTGAATTTCTTTGTCAAATTCAATGAAGAATAAGCAAGAAAAACCTATCTTTCTTTTCTTTGTTAAGGGTAAGACAAGTTAGATCTCAGGCTTTATATATTAATACTCCTTACTTTATGTAAAATTGCTCTTCTGGTCTTCTCTCCAACACGCCCCTGAAGATATTCCTGCAAAGATGAACAAAAGTTGATTTCATCAGTTATATTCATTCAATTCCACAATAAGATTGATTGTGCCAAATTTGTGAAATTCGGAAGACTATTATTAACCTGTGAATAGTGGGTATCCAAATCAACAGCTGCCCTTTGTTGAGGAGTTTTTGCCATCAGAAAACGAATTGCCACTGATAAAGTCTGGCTATCGATCTGCAGAAATGTAAGAAGAATAATCAATTCTGGTTCTTAAATTATCAAAATCCTGTTTGTGAGCTATGCATGAAATCAACATTCTACGGTAAGCGTGGTATAATACAATGCTTACATAATAGTAAATAATAACACTTCAAACTATACCTTTGGTATACATTCTTTACCGCCACCTGTTACATTTATTAAAGCCAAAGATAAAACTCTATCGGGTGCCATTGCAGCCAATTTACAAGCTATCATTCCTCCTGCATTTATATGAACTCCAGTGAGATATCTATTGCCAAGGTATTCAATTTTTCTTTCTTTTTTAATCTTTTACGGAAAATTCAAATGAAACTAGAGCTAACTAAATCAAGAATATCCAGCAAATGACAGACAGATAATAACAAGGGCAAAATTCGCTCACTCACCCATCGAGTGCCCAAAGACATGAGCTTTATCCCAACCTAAGTGATCCATCAGAGCTACTGCATCTTCCGCCATTATTGTTGTTCTGTCACCAATAAATAACATTCAACTTAGTTCACAGCTGCTAAGAAAACATGGATGATGGCATTTTATTTTAATGTTTCTTTTCTTTCTCTTCTTTAGTGGGAGCATTTAAAACATTCCCTTTTAATTAGAGTATAAAAGTATAGATATACCCATATATTTAGTACTCCTAGTTATTCACTCCCAAAACTTCCATAGAAAAGGGGGAAAAAATTTATTACAACACTTTTCTCACTGATATGAGCTAAGGAACCATCAATCTAAACTACGAAAAACATATTGAATCTTAGAAGATAAACAAAATTCCCAACTCTGGTGTGCGGGATTACGCATTATACTTCTTCTGTATAGATACCCAAACGAGAAAAAGCAAAGGAGACTCACGTATAAGCTGCTCTTTTGGTGGGCACCGAACTTAGACCTATTCCACGATTATCAAAAACACAGACCTCAATACCGCTACTCTCGCAGTCTACATCATCAGAACTCTGATCGCCGGTGGTCGATTTCTCATCGTTGGGAGTTAAGGTCCCAGCAAACGCCCTAATTTGAGGAGCCCATGAACCGTGAGTAGCAGCGAATCCTAAACAACATCAATCGATAAAACAATCATTGAACCACGAAACTTTTGTAAAATCATCCCTCCCAAAAGAGTAAATACGATTTTTAAAGTACGCCTTCCCCAATTGCCTTACCTATGATCATAAGCACTTTGATCGGACCTCGACCGTAAGTCCGGTAGAATATCTTGATTCCTTTATCATTGTTATTATTATTTACAGTTGCCTCATCACCATTCTGTGGTGCACTAACGTTACAGAACGGCATGTTTCCAGTTAAATGCAAGAGATTAAGAAGAAATTGGA
The DNA here is from genome assembly GCA_025388415.1 of Cynanchum wilfordii. Lineage (NCBI taxonomy): Eukaryota > Viridiplantae > Streptophyta > Magnoliopsida > Gentianales > Apocynaceae > Cynanchum > Cynanchum wilfordii. The sequence goes on from JAHSUH010001079.1 coordinate 3,688,915, forward strand.
GAGAAATAAATTAATAAATAATCAGAGTAATAAGAGGATAGGAGGAAGACGATGAGAGAACATATTTATATGAATCCAGGAAATAGAATCCAGAACCGAGTCATATTTGGAAAACAAATTTTGATGAGAAGTCAATTTTATTTATTTATTATTATTTTATTATTATTTTTAATAGGACAGGATTACTCGTGGAGGATAAGGAGTGGTTGGGGATGGCTGAGTAAGATGGTCGGCTTTTAGTCAGAGTCAAACTACTGCCAAAAATAGTTTTTTTTCCCTTTATTTAAGGGAACGCGAAGGGAAATTTCTTAATTTATACTCGTTTTTTATTAGGACTACTAATTAAGTAATAGACAAATTATAAAAGCATTATTCTAAAAAAAAAAAAAATCAAAATTATAAAAGCATTCAATGTGAAAGATATTGTAAATATTAATATTTCTTATATTAGATTTTGAGTTGACTTTATTATTCTAAATATAGAATAACAGAGATATTTTTTTTTTTCTTTTTTTTTGTGTGTGGTGTCCGGGTTATACTCGGATAATCCATACACGAATCCGACAAAGACAATGACTGGGTTGGCTAAAAAGTTGAGTTGGGTGTCAACTAACCCCCACCCTTCGAGAAGAGTGTGGTTGTTGACCACTTGACCACAACTCACTTGACACATAGATGTTTTATTCAAAAGAGATAATTCATTAATTATAAAAAAAGTATTCATTTTTTTATTTTATTTTATTTTAATTTTATCTATCGTATTAAAAGATAATATAAAATCTCCAAAATATAACACGCAAGGGAATGCTTGATCTAATTACATAATAATATTTATAATAAAAAAAATTTAAAATGTGTAATTAAATAAATTAAAGTGCAAAGAGGAAAATAAATTTATATAGCTTACTTAATTATGAACCACAAAATTCACGTGGAACTTATCAATAATTGTGTTCAATTTGTCTCTCCTGTGAAGCACAGAAGAAATCTACAACCACTATTGGGTTTATGTGTGGATATAAAGATAGGAAGTAGGAACAAAGCTACGTGTGTGTATGTGAATATGACTCATGTATTTATTATTATTATTAATTTATCTGATATTCTGAATTTTTATTTTTTAATTAATTAAAATTCAATTACTTTTATATTTATAGAATTTTAAAGAATTATCTTATATATAAGACGAATTAGAATCCTCTTGTAATTATTGTCACTAGGCATGCAGACACCCTTGTCTCCCACCTTATCTTGGCATAGTAACGGATGCTCTCATATGCCCCAATTCCGAGCAATTTAATTTATACTTAAAAAGGGAAAGAATTCCGGAAGTATCCAAATCGTTCTTTTTGGGAATATATATATATATATACATAAAAAGAGGGACAAACAGAGATGAGATGAGAAGATACGCATTAAAAAGAGGTAAAAAGAGAAAGCAAAATCATAATTTAGTGGTAATTACTGGTTCCTCCAAAAATCATCTTAAAAATAGATAAATAAAGAATATATATATAATTTTTTAAAAAAACATAAAAAGAATAATAATTTTTTAAAAAAAAGAGTTAGGAGTAAATTATTTTCTTGATTTAAATATAACAAAATTAACTAAAAAAAAAAAAAAACAAGCACGTTTTAAAAATAGATGTCCCACTAAATGGATAAAGAATGAGTCAAATCTCTAGTGATCAGCAGTCTTAGTGATAACTTTTGAAACTACTGTTCTAAAACGAAATAGTGAAATTGAAGTCTCATATAAAACCAAAAGGATGATCCTTAACATGTATTCAAGTTTTTGACTTATGTTTGGGGTATACTAAAAATTATATAATTATATTTTAATTTCTATCACGAATTTTAATCATAAGATATAAAAGCACCTAAGGTTGTTGTTAATTGTTTTTTTTTTTTATGATATTAAATATGGTACATACAAGACTGAATTATTTCTCTTCACGAAAAATATTTTAATTAAAAATAAATATATAAGGGGCAAATAATGTGAGAATACAAATGTATACGGAACTAAAAGCAAGAATTTTCCCATCTAATATTCTTCATCAAAGTTCAGGAAAAGCTGGATATGGAAATGCAAAAATAATCCTAATGAAAAATGGTCGATAACATTTATATCTTAAATATGAAGAACCATAGTATAATCTTCGTACCAGTATTACGAGATTGAATTTGGATCACAGCAAAAGACTAAATACATTATCTGGACATATCTTCTCCATATTCCATACATTCTGATTCCAAAACAAGTAAAAGAAAAGACAAAAAACAAACTGATTGCTCCTGTACTAGAACATCTACATTTTTCCTACTCCCCCATCCCATGATCTTATATGACATTGGTTTTGTCAAATTTTCAAGACATATCAAGCTCACTGGCCAATGGATATTTCACAACTATGAGTATAATATCATTAGAAGTATCGTATGTTAAACCAAGCAAAGATCCTAAATGAACTATGAAGCAAGGAGTATTACCTGATCAAGGATCTTCACAAGTCTTACCCTCAGCTCAGCATAACAGACGTTAGCCACTACAACTGCACACATCGACTATTTCTCCAGCAAAACACCATGATGTTCAATAGTCGTGTTGAATTTTCAAGGCCATCTGATGATCCTCTCTTCCTTCTAGTTTCTCCTCTCCCTGTTGTGACAGAAAATAAAGGTAAAATAGTGAAACTCAAGATTTGAGGAATAAACCTGATATTGAATGTTATCTTTTGGTGCTATACAATATTTACATATAGTCAGCCATGTTTTTTATCCAAGCACAGCGTGATTATGGACCATTTGGTTGCACAAATATACCAAACTGGTCTGCCTAGACTTATCTGGAGGACAATTAGAAGTTCAGGACCAAGTAGACATATACATGTTAATTAAATTGAAACGTCACAATAGGAGAAACAAAAAAGAGCCCAGTGAATGACCACATTATCAGGAAAACAATTATGCAGGGTGACCAAATGAAAACTAAATCAATACAGAAGTTAATCAAGATCTGCAGTTAAATGAATTCAGATTAACGTACAGATTGCTCATACCCACATTATAAAGATGAAGATAGTTACAGTCGAACTTAGAAACTATCTTTCTTGCCGTTACTGAGACATGCAAGCTCAAAATTGGAAATTCAGCCCTTGTTTACCTTGGATAAGAGCAGAAAACGCACACACCCAAAACCAATCTTGGCAGTGATGATGGAACAGAAGGAATAATTTAGCACAAGATACAAGATTAGTATGCAATCATGTCTTTGTATTTTTTCCTGAGATTGGACAATCTTCTTTCAAGAGGTAACTTTTCTATTCTCATCCCCAATTTATCCAAGCAATGTATAATTTTTTTCAGCGTCTCCACAACTTCCTCACTCTCGTAGCCAAATGTCAACTCTTGGATCTTCAAAACCCTCTTCAACAGCGCCAGTATAGCTTTATCATCTTCTCCTAATCTTGTCTGAATGGAGACCAAACAATCAAGAGCTTCACCTGCAATATAAGATATTTGTCAGGGAGGTAGGGAACAACAAAAATAAATTTTAAAAAAAAAAAAATTGTATACTGAAAGCCACAATCATTAACAATAAAGATCCCCATAGAGAGCATAAAAGAAGAAAGCCAAAGAAAGGTCCGGACTAGAAGAATCTTCTCCAAGAGCTAATAAACGAAAGAATGGGAACTGTTCAGGATACACAGTTGAAGAAATTTAAAAAGCCATATGCTGATATGCAGCTTACCAACTAGTGGAGATTCTTCCCCAAATGCTACTTCACGAACACGTAAAACTTCCAATGCTAAGCTTTCAGCTTCTTTATCTCGATTTAGATTGTACAAGGTAACTGCCAGATGCAACATGGGATACGTGATGGATGGATCATCAGGAGGCACTTTATTCATCGTAATCTGCAAACTTCTCCTCAGCAGCCGTTCAGCTTCAGCAAAATTCTTGGAGCGTGAGTAGGAAGTTGCAAGATTCACAAGATGGGTAACACAGCTTTCATGGTCTTTCCCTTTGTGTTTCTCAGTGATTAACAAGCATTCCTCTATCAGAGCTCGACCTTCTTTAGATCTGGTTAATGCAAAACAAACAATCTATTCATGAAAATTCTGATACAATAAGAAAATGAGAAAGTTCCCTGTGTATTTAAGCCAACCAATCTCCCACTACCATAACTAAACAATTTCATTATGTTGTCTTAGCTTGTTTTATTCCATCATTCTTTCTCAATTACATAGATCTTCCAGTACTGATGAATGAATCCCATTTTTATTTCGGTTGAACAAAAAATGACTAGAAAGTAGTAGAGTGAAAGTATAGCTTGAAGAGTAATCAGATCAGAATAAATAAATGAAAATGAAATAACATCATCTTCCTATACAACATAGGTGATACAAATGCTTTACCTTCCTGTCATGTGAAGTAATTCTGCCAACTCTATTCTCACCTTCTCCATCACTTTGTCCTCCAATGCCATGAAATTTGTGTTCTTGAATGTCTCAAGAGCTTTGTTATATAGATTGATAGCTTCATCCAAGCTACCTGTACAAGATGGTATTCAAACCAAATATAGAAAAACTTACGATTTTAGATGTGACTTGGAACATGTAAAAATGTAGTAAAAGTTAACGTCATAACAATGTGAAATTCCAATTTTACACCATCTATAAGGATATTCCAGAATTTCCAATTTTAAAATGGGAATTTCATTGTGAGTATGAAAGTGTCTAGGTGGTTTCATCCTTTCCCTTTTTTCTCAGTTTTGCTCCTCCTATGACCCAAGAAATGTCATTGTCATGCTTCCATCAAGATTCATTCATGATTATCAATAAAGAGATGGGTCAATAGAAAGATTTAACCAGAACCAGAAGAATTATGCAGTAACTTTAAACAACTATAAAGGCAAAGTGTAAAAACTCTAGAAAAAGAAGACATAATAAGATACCAAAATGTTAATAATTCACCTTTTCCGCACTTCACACGTGCTAGGGAACACATAGCCATTCCTACCCTTCCATCTTTTTCTCCATACAACTTCTTGTACATGTTCAGAATACTAATCACAAAATAGAAAGCAAAAGAAAACATATTAATCCAAATCAAAAGACCACTACACAATCAAAGTCCATGGGAAGCATAAAACAAACCGATTAAAGTGAACTTCAGCTTCATATCTCTTTCCTTCTTGCAGTAAAAGGTTGCCAAGTCCCGACAAAGGTAAAACCAACTCCTCACTTTCAGTGCCCTTGCTTAATTCCAATATTGTGATGACTCGTTGGTATGCATCAATTGCCTCAGCAGCTTTTCCAATAGAACCCAGCACTTTTGCCATCCCTAATAATGGTGTCTTAAGAAAGCAGCTAGTATTCCCTGCAAAGGAAAAATAAATTGACAAATGTGGGTTGCTGTACAACTCTGCCAGAAGGCTGGATCATGTTAAGTTGCAAACAGCTGAAAATCAACAGTTTGTTTATGGGTAGTCTGGATGCATTTAAATGAATCATTCATCAACCAGCTCATTTTTCAGGTAAAATATAATCCACACCCATAAAAAAAGACATCCGCTGGTTTCTCAACAAGCACTAACCATTCACAACACAGCCTTCAAATGTCAAAACTAAGTATTCTCAAATGATACTAATCTGTTGCAGACAACGTGCACAAGAAATTTATTAAAGAAATCTAGGAAAACTAACTCACCATATTTCATCTCTGTAACACTAATTGCTCTCTGGTATAAATTGATGGCCATCTCAAAATTCTCCAACTTTTCATACATATTGCCCATATGTACGAGGATTGAATCCAGAAGAGGCTCGTTCTCCTTCAACCCAGCAGCAACACTGTTTAACTAGCAAAGGAAGTCGAGAAAAATATAATCATTAAAACCAAAAAATGGGCAAACATCCAAAAAGCTACATCAAACTAGAAATGAACAATTGAAAACATCCAAGCCAATCAAGTCAATACATAACTAATTGGCAAAACAGAAAAGAAACAAACCAACTCACAACAAGGCTAAAGTCATCATTTTAAAATGTTGGGTTAAAAAAAAGACTGGAGGGAAGAAAACAGAAGGAGATGAGATACAAATCCCCTCCCCCAGAGGAAAAAAAGGAATCCTCTTATTGCCAAATTCACTAACCATATTTAAAATTGAACCAACAACAGCCTTGTCTCCAAGAGCCATGTACCCCAAGGCTATGACATTGAGAATGGCAGCTTCTTCTATGCCTCTGGCTCCTGCATCCAGCTGTTCTTTGACAGCTTCATAATTTGCCTGAAGTAGGTCTATGGCTTCATTTTCCTTTCCCAATCTCAACAAAGTTTTGACTTCACAGAATAAATTATCTAGCTGACTTTCAAGAATGTTGATACTGTCAGGGCAGTTCGATGAGGAATCAGTCAGATATTTTAACCTGTGAACAATGAAATGTCGGAACAAATATGAACACTAGGATATCATGTTATTATGTAAGTGAAACATCTCCAGGAAACACTAGAAAATCATATTGCAGCAAGCTAATAAGAAGTTACAGAAAACATGACAATCATCCCAGAATTGACTGGAATTACCATTTAAAATTTGACAATAAATCTGAGGGAAGCTCAATAAAGGCCTATAAGGGTATCAATTAATGCTTAAAAAAGGATTCTGCAAAAACCTGGAAAATCCCACGACAATACATGCTTATGCAACAAGTTGTGTAAAGAAAACAACACTGATGGAATTGAAGCTGCTATATTCTTCACTAATTCTGTAAACCTTTAATGCTACTGCTACAAATGAGCCCTTTGTAGATTTTTATCATCGTAGGCATTCCCATGGTAGGAGCTCCTCTAAACTCATGAAAGATGATTATACATCAACAGCAGAACTCAAAGAATGCAAGAAGATACCCAATTGAATCAACTAAATTTAGTGGCAAGCAACTAGAAAAAGAAAAAACCTTCCATTTAATGCTTATCTTCAAAGAGAGCATGATCAACTTAAATTGAGATAGCTTATAATCTTAATGAATTTGTACCGTCGAGTAGCAGCTTCGTTTTCTCCATCTACTTCCAGTGCACCAGCTGCAGCTAGCAATGTTTTCAACCGACTACCAGAAAGGGCTCCATAGAGCACCTTGTTGCATTTAATATTGCATTTTTGGCAAGGAAATTTATCCGCAGAAAATACGATGTCTCTCTGGTACTGATTAATATGAATGTTTAAATATGCTGGATTCCTCCTGAAAAATTAATCCAAAAAACCAACAAACAGGATAGATGTAAGACTTACAGAAACAAGATGGGGCTCTGGAAGGGGCCTGAGCGGGAGAAAATAGATGCAAAAACATATTATGAGACTAACTAATTACAAAACTGAACTTAAATGAAAGGCATCCATGATCCCTAACCGATACTCAAATACTCTTACCACATTTTACCAAATACAACACTTTATATTTGGCTATGTCAAAATATTATTTCAACAGTTTCAAGTATTATAACCATATCAAACCACAGATTATCTTAGAAATTCTGGATGGTAATCAAGCATAAAACCAGAAACACATTCAAATTAATCAAACTTTGTGAATCTCCAACTAAGTCGCTTTACATAATCAAAGATAACAAGTTTAGAATGAAAAGGAATTCAATGAGCCCAAGTATGATAAAAAAGACTTAAAAAACTACAGAATTGTTTAAGGAAACGAGAAAAAAGTAAAGTTGAACAAAAAAATTATAACAGAGGAGAAGTTTACAAAGAGCTGAGCATAAAAAGATAAAAGCACTAATTCAACTCCATTTCGGTCCTACCTGAAGAAGCAACTGAGACGAGAAGAAGAAACTGAGGGGAAAGAAAGCGATGCAGCCATTGGCATTCCTAGACACAGGTAGCTAAACTCGAAAGTTATCCTCTCCGAGTCTACGGGGGGTTTTTGAGATTTTCAGCAGAAGAAAAACAACGCAATTTGGGAACGCGTTCAGTTCGATTCCAAATTGTGAAAATGAGGAGGTGGGCTTGCTTTTAAGATCTTCTCCCTGTGGCCTATTATTGTAAGCGGTAATTATTTCCCCCACTCTCCTAATATAGAATTTTAAAAAGAAAAAAAAAAATTGTGAAAGCTAATTCCAAATTCGGACAACCATTTCTTTTATTTTAAAATACTTAATTAAAATTCAAATTAAGTATTATTTATATATACATACATATATTATTTCTTCTTTAAATTTAATTTTCTCTAATCCAATGGACTAAAGTTTATAATGCTTGGAAAAGTTCTAGAAGCACAACATTAAACACTAGCAACTCGAAACTAAAAAATTTACAAGAATTTCCCCTAAGATCTGGAAAATCAGTTTGACTAGTAATATATGACAAAAAGCAAGAAAGAGAAACGAACTCAATTCGTACATCTGCTAGGGAAGCTTGGAAGTAGATTTACAAAATATTGCCAATTTGAAACACCGAGAGAGATACCTACTGCTGTGTTCATCTTTCATCATAATTGTCACAGATCACGAGCAAAGAAGCTCCTCCAATTCATCTTTAGTCCTCAAAATTCTTCGAAAAAAGCAGCTTAGGAGATGTCCTCTTCAACTTCAAAATAAAAATGCATTTTATAAGAACAATTAATTGCAGCAAAAACTAACAGAACCTCTTGGGTCATGGGAGATCAGCAAGAATTTATCATGCATGTGCATATGTGGCCAGGAGAGAGAGAGAGAGAGAGAGACTCACTGCTCAAAATAAATCCCTGAAGCAAGCTCTGAGCTCTCTCTATTTGCTCTGGAGTACCGGAAATCTGGATGATCTTTTCTGTTTCTTTTGTACTATCTTCAATCAGTTTAACATTTGTTCCTGACAACTGTTAGTCAGAGACTCATGTGAACATCCTTTCTGCCATTGAGAACAAAAAATCATGATAATATAAATACTTTAAACACCTCGCTGATCTGAGTGAGTCTGTTTCTAGATTTGGTTATGAGCTTGGTGGCTGCATGTGGTGGTATGGACACTTCTAGGGCACTTCTAGTGACCAATGGCACAGAAACTCTGGTAAAAAGAAGTATGAAGGTGCAGTCAACAAAAATTTGTGACTTTCAAATTTAGCCCTTAGATAAAAGGATTGGAAAGATGGAAATAAAGAAACTGATATCTGGTACCTATCCAAACCATTTTTTGCACATTCAAAGCTTTCATTTTCATTTTCATTTTCCTTCATTACTTCACCACTAGAAGCACAAGTATCCTATAAACAAGGTAAAAAATCTTCTGTAAGTATTCTTTATGGGTACAGAATCTGGGACAAAGAAACCTTCAAATCAAGAGATTACGGAAGGTGATAGAGCTTGAGAAGACAATGGGAAGGGGGAAGAGAGCAGTTGGGTACAGGATACTGACAAGATCACAATCAAGTCCCTCAACCCCAGCACTGAAGTTCAAATCAAAAGAGTGAATCTGCAAATTTTCTTGGTCAATGTCATGCTGTCAATGTTTTTCCATACAAGAGAGAGGAAAAAGAAGAGGATGTTATGATATACCTTTGCTGGATGAGATTTTTGGTCATCAGGTGAATTTTGGGGGCTATCATTACCAATTAAAGTTTTCTGAGATGAAGTTACGTTGTGGTCAGAATTTGCTTCTTGTCTCATATCACTCCTTGTTGGGCTTGGAGCTGATTCAGGAAGTTGGAGTGTTTCCTCCTGGATGAACTCCCCATATGCAAAACTCCGAAGCATGGAGGTCACCTTGAGAAGAGCTTCTCGGGCTGCTTTAATCTCTCCTACAATCTGTAGACGCATGAGTTTTCTCTCTGCTGAAAACTCAAGTCTTAACCCATGTAATAGTCAATAAAATTCTTAAGTCTTCACAAAAGCAAAACCACACCTGTAGGATCTCATCGCCCTCAGAAGCACCTGCTGGAAGTTTTTCTTTAGGCAAAATCTGAACGTCTGCTCCATTAATTTTCCTCATTTCAAATGATAATCCATCTCGTCCGCCCAAGTATTCAACTTCATCTGACTGCACAAGCAATCTAGTGGTGATAATGTTTCCCTTTCCCAGAACAAGATCAGCTATACAGGTCTGGATATGCAGCAAAGCTTCTTGAGCAGGAAATAGCACATTGTCAGGGCCCTAAAGCACCAATAAATTTCACAGGTTTCAGAACCCTATATATATCATCTAGGAGAGAAAAAAAGGGAAAAGTATTATAAACATATACACACATCGAATTTATCGATTAACTTGATAAGATGTTAAGGATTAATGTGTAAAGCTGAAATCAAATTTGAGGAGCCAAGAAAGATGGTTGAGTCTTACCTGCTTCTGTCTCTGAGAAATAGAGTACGGTAAAAAAATGGAACAGGAGGTTCTACTAAAATGGCAGGAAAGAGTAAAAAAAAAAAAAAGAGAGGAAGAAAAAAGAAAGAAAAAGAAATAAGAGAAAAGGTGAACCTCAACGGATGAAATGATAATAATCTGCTCATCTGCACTAGCTATGTGATCAGCAACCCTAACGTCCACCCCAACTTCATCTTGAAGCAATTTCATGATCCCGCCTGACTCTCCAACAACTAAATTAATCTTGTTCACAGGACAAAGGATTCTAAAGACCAGTTCTTCATAGTAGAATTCCAGACTTTCAGTGAAAGGAGCTTTATTAGATTCAATAGCATGATCAGAAGAATGTGAGGGTAAATTGTCGCTATTGTTACCAGCCAAATGAGTGAACAACCTTGGTTCAAATGTAGAAATGTCCATAGAGGCTGACCTTTTTTTCTTCTTCCTCTGAGGGACAAACTCATCAATTCCTGTAATGAATTGCTGACGTGAATTTTGCCATCCATGGAAATTACTCTGTTCACGGTGTTGACTTTCTCGCAAGCGTGAGGAGATAATATCTATAGCATCTTTCACAGCATCCACATCACCAGCAACCTAAAAGAGAGAATAGTTAAGCAAACCAGTACAATGTGTGCAAAATTTATACCAAGAAAAAATATTTGCTTCAGGAATTTGGTGAGCTCAACCAATCAAAAAGTGTAATGTAATTCCAAGGCTAAATAGTTGAGTGAGGCTTGATTAAGAGCAATGTTTGAGCCATGAAAAGTAAAAGGTGCTATGCATGTATAATAATAGTTAAAGGTTTTAGAGGGAGATTCAATGGAGGATTAACATATCTTGAGTTCAGTAATTCAATTCCTAAAGAAAGCATGAAAACAGCCTCGTATCTGTAGAGAAAAGAGATCGTAGAAGAGAAAAAGATGCATTGGTATGCCACTAAGTATCAAAACAAAAGTCACTTGATTCCTCTAGCTTTACTACTTCTAGTATACCCACATGAGCAGTGCAAGCGGTCATTTCAATTTGGCTAGTCAATACTTCATATGCTTTCAGCTCATTCTTTTGGTATGTATTCTGTTTCCTTGATCTCCTAGAAGTCCAGAAGCTGTCATTTCTAAGCACCAGGTGCCGGGCATTTTCTTTAGGAGAAGCCATTTCAGTTCATTCTGGAGCAAAACTGATATCCTGTTTTCAGAGTTGCAGATCATTGTATTCAAACGTAATTTAAAGCTATTCAACCTTCAAATTCTTAGTAGCCAATCGGCCACTTTAGAACAGTTTTAGTTGGTTATGTAAGCATCTAACAGTGCTTGTTAAAACTAAAACAAGAAATCTAATACTCGAAAGTAATTCTTTCAAATTGTTGATTTGAAGTCCACTTTGTAATTCAGAGATAACTTCGGCTATAAACTTGGTGGTAGCAAATAAGTCAGACAGAAATACCGGAGACTTCAATCATTTCAGCAGCACACATAAACATTGTCAGAATTGTTCAGAGCGGAAAGTAAATAACGAGGAACAAGAAAACCTGAACGATTTCCTCGGATGTAGCAACACATCGAGGCAAAATTTGATCCCTAGTTAAAACCCTGATGTGGGCTTTGCTTTTGATCCTCATTTGCTCAATTATCTTCCCTCCTCTCCCTAGCAAGCACCCGACATGTACCCTCGAAACTATCAGCCTTGTAACCACCCGATTAGCATAATTATTGTTATGGTTATTGTTACTGTGATGATTTCTACCTCCTCTCCTAGACTCGTACTCTCCATCCTCGCTTACAGTTTCATTACATCCCCGCCCGCTACTACTGCCATAACATTCCAAAATCTTCTCATTTATCAAACGTAACGCCTCCTGAGACGGAGAAAATGCCGGCATGCGGCCATCGGGATCCCTCCTCCGTATGTCGGAAATCTCAATCACAAGCTCATGGTCTCCAGGAACCAAGTCATGCACATTAATCCGCGCACCGGTATTCTGTCTAATAGCATTTATTATGCTTCCAGACTTCCCAATCACTCCACCAGCCCTAGCATCAGGGCACAAAATTTTGAATGTCATCGTCACCATTACAGTCGAGTCAAAATATTTCCGGCCAACAGAACGCCGGTGATAATCCTTACTGTGATAATGGTGACTGGCATGAAAATGAGAATGCGATTGCGATTGTTTCCGCTGTCTAGTCCTGGGTAACATTTCAGAATCGTTTTCGTCATCATGTGAGTAATAATACCTCCTCGATCTGGATCTTTCCATCAAATAGTTTCAAAGTACTCTAGGGTTCCTTCAATGTCTGATATATCAATCCGTTCCAGTACAAATCCCAAAAAAAAATTTATCAAATTTTCCTTTGATCTTCCAAATGTTACAGGAGAAAGTCCAAATCTATTCCAATATCTATCTTTTTGAGAAAATTTCAAAATACCATCCGAAGAAATCAAATATATTTTGCGTTTACAGAAATAAGAGAGATTAGTAGCAGTACACTACTCCAAGTTCTTGATTGAGAAGTGATGTGGCAAAACAAACTGGAAGTTCAACTTTTTAACACGTAGTTTGACTATCCGATACCATAGGCTTCAGCTACGCGGATCTCCCTTTACTGTCTATTTACAAATTTTATTTTGGTCCTTGAATTTGTACTTTTATATTTTCATTTTTACTCCCTAAAATGTGAGTAAATGTATCTAAGTCCCTAAAAGTATGTTGACTTATAGAGTAAACTCTCCACCATCCACCACTATCTAGAACTGATTGTACAAATTTTCATTTTGAATTTTTTTTCCCCCAAAATTAATATTTTTTTAAAATAAAAATTCATTAAAGTTTGTTAAAAACATTTTTGTATCTTCCATTAATATATTAGTGTTTCCATTGTTTTGATATAAGAATTTGAAAGCATAATATGCATTATTACTCTATAATAGTTATTTATACTTAATTATTCTTTTAAAAAATTGTAATTTTTAAAATTTTATAATCAAACATTAGAAGACAAAGATAGTCCTAAGCTAGCCAATTTATGTGCAACTTTATTTGTCACCCTCGGATAAAATTTGATGTCAAATTGCCCAATATTGTCGAAATTGTTCTAAGTATTTCATCTAGAATGGTAAGATTTGTCTCTAAATTGTTAAGTTATATGCATAAAGTTAACAATATATAACAATCAAAATAGGCGTACCAAGTGTTTATAAATGTAATTCTAGCTTCACCATAGAGACATAACTTTCCCATATTCTAGTCCTATCATGGATTGTAATGGACATGCACATAATAATTAATAGAACATGTTTCGAACAAAATTAGAATAATTAGTCAAATAAGTTTAAATATTTTATATTTAATTTGAATATTTAAAAACAATAATCAAATTATCACATAATGACAAACAAATTATTCCAATATCAAAATGTTAACTCTAGTCTCTTAATCATGATTACTATAGTTAAATTTTGGATTACTAATTTAAAAAAATTATTTGAGGCATCCTTTTTTATTTGTTTTTCTTTTTAATATTTTTAAACATTTAGTAACAAAGAAGATAGATAATTTAATCAAACATCAAACATTTTGATATATTTGATTATAAATATTTTATTTTAATTTTTAAAATCTTAAATAAATTATATATGTTGAGATTTTGATAAGTTTGAATAAAAAGAAAATAAATGTCCAAAAGTCATCTGTGTTATATTATCTTTTAGGTAATTTTTATTTCAAAATGATCTTAAATAAATTATGTATTTTGAGATTTTGATATTTTTCGTTCAAAAAAGAACAAATGTCCAAAAATTATTGTATTTATGTTATTGTTTAGGTTATTTTTCTTTTAAAAATGATTAAAATTTAATTTATCTAATATTTAAAATATTAAAATAAGATATTTAGGACCAAACATATTACTAAATCTACTAATAACATTAAAATTTTACGTGTTAAATTTAGGGTGAAAAAATTAAGAGTGATGAAAAGTCAGGGGCATATTTATATTTTCAGAAAGATGGGAGCAATGCAAATAATTATATTAAGACTATAAAAGCAAAAAGAATGGTGGATTCTTTAGCCGTTAACTGACGCCAAGGCACTGCAATGGCTGCCCTATCATCTTTACACTACTTTTCACCTGTAAAAATACTTTGCTTTACTTAATCCTCATGTAGATTCCAAAAATTGTGTAAAATGATTTACAGTTTCCTTACTTTCTCTTTTCGCTTAAATTTCATTGGTATTGATTTTGATGCAGAGAATTGAAGTAAAACCTCTAATTAATCCGCGCAGGTTGAATTTCGAAGTTAGGTCTCAGGTAAACTATTGATTTCTTTTATTTTAGGGGTTTTTCATGGTACTGTTTATTTTTTCTAATTTTCCTCTGAAGTGAACTTTCGAAACATTAATACTCTTTTCCTTCTCTGGAACTGTTGATGGACAGCACAATTTCAACAAGAAAAGCGAGGGTGGTGGGCATAGGAGAGTATGGAGGCGAAGGAAATTGGTACAGCGATACTTTTTTTTTTTTTTAAAATTGCACAGTGAATTTATTCGCTTTTTGTTTATGTATTTATTATTCGGTTGTACTGACATTTTATATTATTTTCTACTCCGTTTGGCCTAGAAATTGTAGTTGAAAGCAGTTGCTAATTTTGTTCATTCTAAAAGTTCATCATCTTTCATTATAATTGAAATTAATATCTTATTCTCTGTAAAATCTACGTTTTTGGTGTGTATATAGATTTTGCTAGATACATATTGTATATCCCGGAGTGAGAAGCAGACTGTGATGATCCGAGTCAATGGTTTTCTTACATCAAGGATATATGTATAAATTGGTGATTTGAATTTCCTAAGCAAGTATTAAGTTGACTGGAATGGTAAATAAATCCTCTGAATTTATGAGGAATGTGAAGTAATTTGAGTCAAGGGGTTTATACTCTTACATGGCATTGTTATTTCAGGCATTTATTTTCTCAAGGCAAATTTGTATCAGGACCTTATTTTCCCCTCCTTTTTTGATATGGTTATTCTGTCAGGATCTTGAAATGCATGGTATTTCAGACATACAATGAATGCTTAACTGAATTCCATTTGATGGTTACTGAAATATGGAAAAGTTGTTATCTTCTGTTTCTGTGTGTTAAAAAATGTAGAATTACTCTTCAATCTATTTTGCTAGATAGGCTTAAAAGTTATAGTGTGAAGTGGTTATCATGAAAAATATCTGGGATTCAGGATTGGTAAGCTGCTTATGAATGGTAGAAAATAGTTGGGAGTAGAATCTAGTTCCGGTTTGGACTATTCACAATCATGGTTAAGTATAGAGTGTGAGCTGTGAGGTGTGGTATAGGGTGGGGGACTCCCTGTCTCTGAAAGTACTCTTTGATTAGACATGCCAACCTGACTCCCTTCTGGGCTGACTGAGTTGAAACTGTTGGAATAGGTTGTAATCTTATAGATGGATGATCTATTGCTGAAATCAGAATATTGCCTGTTTTTTTATGCTAAAAAAACACATAGCTAGGTTTATATTATGACTGCTGAATGGTAATAAATTGTCACACAATATAATCCTGTTTCATATTGTTAGAATCTTGATTACTTATTTGTAGGTTACAATGATTTTCTTTATTAATTGATAGAAACCATGGAAGAAGGATGAAACATTGGAATACAGGATGGAAAGGTTTCCTTTCCTTGAAGAGCAGGTGAGGCAGATAAGAGAAGGAGGGAAGATTCTCTCGATGGACATCGAGCGATTATTATTATCAGAAGATAATCGATTTGACTTTGTCAACGAGGTTGCTGCTGAGGCAAAAGCATACGTTGAGAGTAACAGAGATGAATATGGTGCAAAGAAGGCCATTCTTCATGTGCTGAGCAACAGAATGAATGATGCTGGTGTTTACCGTCCAGAAGCATACTTGGAACCTGATCCTTTTAAGCCTGGTCCTGGTTATTTGAAGGAAGAGCTCTCGTGAGATGCCTGCCTCCTTTATCATTAATATGTGTTCCATGTATTTGCTGTTATTGTTGTTAGAACTGATTACTGATTACTTTACCAAGGTGAGAAGACTAGTACGTTTCTGCAAATCTTTTTATTTGGCGGCACATTATAAAATTAAAAATTAAAAAAATAATATTTATTTGATGTTTTTTAAGCCAATATTTCTTCTTTTAGTTTTTTTAATAAAAATATGTCAATTTTAGCATTTTTAAATGTTGATAAAAACAGTGTAATAAATCTTTATTAGTACTCTTTTTAACTTGTCGTAAGAACTTTTAGTTTTTCTTTTGTTTCTTTCTCTTTTGCAAAGTAAGTGGTTATTAACAAGAAATTGACGTTCTTTATTTAAATTTGTAAAACTTATTTTAAATCGGATAATATTATTAAATTGTTATTAATTATTAATTTTTTTTTATATTCTATTTAATTTTCTTTTAAAATTTAATTATATTTATATTTTATCTCTCTCATAATTATTATTCATAATGAAGTATTATTCTATTTTAATTCTAATGGTTGTTCACATGTAGCAGCTCAAACTCAAAACATGAAAATCTAAAATTTAACTTTAATCAAATATCGTTATATTTGTAATAAAGAAAATATAATACATACTACTCAAAATATTTAAAAAAATAATAAATAAATAAAATTGATACAATGCTGCAACTGATTCTTCTAGTGTGAACCATAAGGATCAGTTTTGGATTATGATTTGAATTAATTTCCTATTATAAGTACAGAGTTTATAAGGAAGAAGAGGAAGAAAGAGGGGAAGACAGGAGGAGGCCCTGCAAATATTTATATATATATATATATATATATAGCGGGAATCGAAGAAAGGAATTCAGGAAACTTAACCCGCCCTTCACTTTATAACAACTGTACAGTAGGAATTTGGAAAAGAAAGTCAAGCTATTTTCTCCGTCCTCTGTTTATTTAATTGTCTTTGTTTATTCGTAACAGCAAGAATGGCGGATGCTTACTGGAGATACAGCGATAGCCGGCAACAGTCGGCTGCAGCTGTTCCGATACCGGTCGCCAAACGACCACGGCCCGATTACGGTACCTATTTTATGCTTCGTACAATTCAATTTTGTTTCTTGGGTTCTTGATTGGTTTGCTTCTTTTTTTTTTTTTTTTTTTTTTGTTTTCTCTTTAATTTTTTTTTATCGTAATGCAAAGGGGTTATGAGTCGTTTCTTTTTTCCGAGCATGGCTTTGAAGGATTTTGCTCTTATTAGGGTTTTGAGTTTTTCTTGTCCTCTTTTCGTTCATCCTAACTCGAGAGAGCAATATGAATTGTTGCTTTCTTTAAGACTTTCTATCGGTTTTTAACAAGATAGTAGCTTTATAAAAGTTTTTCATAGATCTAATCATTTTTATATTTTTCACGAGAGTGTTTGGATTTTCATTTATTCAAAATTAAGACAGTGCTTTCAATGTGTATGGTCGGATCAGGAGGAAGCGTAGTAACCCATGTCTTGTTTACCTAGGGTTTCTATTCTTAATAGCCTTCATTCCTCCTTTTATTTATTTATTTATTTTTTTGTTTGTTCGAAAATGAAAGGTCTGTGATAATAAATTAGTTCTGTTGTGTAGTTGTTCAAAGTCATGCTGTATTTTACAGGTTATATGACATACCTGCTTTTTACATTTGTTTCACTTTGAACTCTTGTAGTTCCTATGTGGATTATCTGGGGCTCAAACAGACCTGTTTATAATTAATTTGGACTTCTCCTGCAATGCTGCAGATCTGCCCAGTGGCCATGAGTTGTCAAGCTATTATTCTCGTGAAGATGAAAGGGGAGCACATCGTGTCATCAGAGATACTGATCCCATTGGAGCATCATATGATCGTTACTTGCGTAGCTCGGTATTGAAGTTTATTTTACTCCAGATTGGAATTCATGTTGGGTAATTTTGATTGATGGAGATCTGTCATGTCTGATATATTCTTGTAAATTCAACAGCAATTGTCATCTTATGCTGGAAGTGAGCCTGCAAGATCATTGAGTGGTGGCCTTCCTGTTGATGACCCCCGTGTTATGGGAATTGGTGGATCTGATCCTGTTATAGGTTCAAAAAGTCGGACCATGGGAGTAGGTAGCAGTGGCAGTGGTGGAAGATCTGAACTTCCTCTACCCCCTGATGCTTCCAGTACACTTTTTGTGGAGGGCTTGCCTTCGAACTGTACACGCCGAGAGGTGTCTCGTATCCTTTTCTAGCATGTAAATTCACACCTGCTGCTGTGTGTCCTCTATAGGTTTATAGGTTTTGTTCCTTCACTCTGGTTTGCAGATATTTTTCGCCCTTTTGTAGGCTACAAAGAAGTAAGACTTGTAACAAAAGAATCAAGACATGTAAGAGTATTTGACTTCATGTTTTTATTTTGTAACTAATATTTCAAAGAATCTGTCCTTGATTTTCTTTACCAATTTTTAACACGTTTTTGTGTTTAACTTATGCAGGCTGGAGGTGATCCATTGGTTCTTTGTTTTGTTGATTTTGTGAGTCCAGCACATGCAGCTACTGCAATGGATGCCTTGCAAGGTAAGCTATATCCTTGTCCTTTTTAAGCCAATAGATAGATTGTTAAGTTATAATGTATAGTCATAGTGTTTATTGTGGAAAATTGATGAAGAGGTCAACAGGAACTTGGAAGATTGGGAATGTGCTAGAATTATTATTTTCCTAATAATGCCAAACACCCCAGAAATTTATTTTGTTCAATGATTACATTTTTCTACTTTTTGAGCATACTTAAAGCGGAATGGAGTTTTAATTTTGCTATAATTTCATGTATCATTAGATTGTCAAGGTTTAGGATCACACCTTTTAGTAAATAGCAACTATTTGATATAGAAGTAGACCCTCTTTTAAGATTGAGTTGCACCTGGGTGTCACGACATGATTTCCTCCCTTGGCATATGAGAGAGGAATGAGGAAGAAGATGGAACCTCACAATGTGAGACCACCTGTCTCAAAATGTTGCCACAGAGTTGCATTGTATGAGAGACTTCTGTGCTTGATTGGTAGATGAGCGGATGGAACTCTTTTTCTTCAGAACTTGATTCTCGTTCGGTTTAACTTGTTCTTATAATAAAATTGAAACTTTGCGTTTGTGAATCACCTGGTTTCACATTGTGGCAGTGGGCTCTCAATTGGTAGTGCTCGTATTGCACACTATAGATCCTGTCTTCATGTTTTAACTGAACCTCTTTATGTTTGTCATGTCATGTAGAAGAGAGAAATAAGTACTGAGGGAATTGGTGATGCCACTTGGCTGTGCTTATTAGGGAAATCTAACATACTTCATGTTTCTAAGCTTGCACCACAAGACCATAAAATTTGTTGCATTTTCTATGACGGAGTGTAATAATTGGATTCCAGTTCCCTTCTTCACTCATCCCCTAATTTTCATCCGAAATTTCGAGTTTTGAGGTGGGTAAATAGTGACAATGCGCATTACTCTCGAGTGTGTTTATTATATTGACGTTGCAAAGACGATGAGAGGTGTGAAATTCCTCAGTTGTCCCTAAGTAACCTTGGTCTCTTGGGGTGAAAAAGTAAAACTCAATCTTGCAGGTTATAAATTTGACGAGCACGACCGTGATTCTGTCCGTTTACGCCTCCAATTTGCTCGCTATCCTGGTGCAAGGTCAGGTGGCGGGCATCGTGGAAAACGTTGAATTATGCAGTTACAGGTGACGCATACTATATTCATACGCTTGACCCTTTACTATTTATGACCATTAGGTTCTGACAGAAGATCGCGGTTGTCAGTAAAAAGCACACTAAATTGTCGAAAAACGCTTTTCTGTAGGACCTCTTGAACTGGGAGATGTGGGGCTGTTTGAAGCCTGCAATTTCATGAATTACCTTATTTCCAATCGGGCACTTTGTAGGTCCAGCTTGAATCAGATTTCTTTACGTAATTCAAGGGGTTGCTGCTGAAATTTGAAAGCGCGTTTAACGTTTCCTGTGTTAGGCCTTTAATGGTAGTTGATGATGTTATATTTTTAGTTCAAGATATCGCGGTTAATAATGTTAACTATGGTCCTTATAATAGAATGGTGTTATATGTTTATATTACAATTGAAGTGTTGAATCTAGTTAGAGTCGCGTATCTGTTTAGACTCTTAGATGTTATGATATTACTTTAAGCTTATTTCCAGATTTTGGGGCTGTACTATCTTCGCACAGTTATTTGCTCTGTTCTTACATTTCACCGTTAGCTGTTCATTTTTGGCTTTTGCACATTGTGTATTTTCTATTCTGTAGTTTTAGCCAAAGCTTGGAAATAAGGGAATGAATAACTACTTCTCTAGCTCAGTATACATTTGGTTCTCATTCAACTGTAGTGTACGATTACTCCTGCAAGCTTCTCTTAATCATCATTTTAAAGTCTCATAGCGAAGGGGTGAAAATCAAGATGAGATTGGGATTTACATGGGTTTTGCATCTGCTGAAATGAAGGGATACTTGAATGGGTGCATTCCCTACCTACATATTTTTCGGTCTGTTTAAGGTCCTTGGTGGTTTTGAGCTTGCCTTTGGCACCAACTTGTTGCAGGGTCATGATCGGGTCTTTATTGATGATCTTAGCAATTATAGTTCACCTGTCAGAATATTACCAAGTTCCTGTCATCACCATCTAAACCTTTATGGAACATGGAAAGAAGGACAAGGGCACTCGTCTAGTTGAAACGGAATTTGGCCGTAGCATAAGTAGTTAGGGGACTTCTGTTCGCTGGCTCTTAAAGCCTTTTCGAAGATGAATTCCAGTGACTGTCCTTTGTGATCTGAAATCTCTTTGGAATGTCATGTGTAGTTTCTTAATTACATGGGGTGATTGCTAATAAACTTTAATTGTTGTCTGTTCTGAGCTACCTTTATATCTATGATGGATAGTTATTTTCAACTGAGTCACAATTGAATAATTAACGTGATTGGTTTTCTTCTTTTGTTGTTTTCCACCTAACCCCAACTTAGGACACCTAACATTCTCCCTTTCTGTTTACTTTTCTCTGTGCCCTTTCTGTTGTTTCTGATAATTCATTCATTTCTTCATTCCATATTGTGGATGAGCAGCTCTTGATTAGCCAAGTTTTGGCTTAGTCTGATTCATATTCTTGAAACAAAACATCTCATTTGTCATAGTAATATCACGAGACGAGACTGGATCAAATGTTTTTTCTGTTTTATCAAATTACTATTGATTGTATTGGTTCCTTTCTGACATTCACATCCTTGCCTATTGACGATGTGTATTGGGAATATTGGTGAATTATGAATTTTATTTATTTATTTTGTTAAAAGGACATTACTTGATAAAATCTCTTCCTTATCCGACGTTGATCATCCCTAATCTATTTTCGGTTAGCTAAATTAGATCTTTTTTGTTTTGTTTTGTGCAGTTAATTTTAGTGATGAAATTAGTGATTAAAAGCATGTGAACCAAATTATTTCTAGTCTAAATAAATGTCTTGAATGTTGGAAAGAGCAGGATAGAATTGACTTATAAGATCAAATCCCAAACTTCATGACCTAGCGATGAGAAATTTTCTTGAGTCTTTTTTTTAATTTATTTGTGTTCGGATTAAATGGAATTCGAGCCGTGTTGGATCTTTATCGAGGAGAAGCTTTTCTACTCCTATCTCTCTCCATAGGCAAGAGGTGAGATGGAAAACAAAGATAAATTTTTTTTTCCTTGAGTTGCGTGGCTTGATAACACCTCTAATATCAAAATTTAAAAGAATAACTTCTTTTGGATAAATTATTTATATTTAAATGCGCTACTGATGTGAGGCCTTATGGCTTAACCTTTTTTTTTTTTTTTCTTTTCCATGAAATGGAGTATTATATTAAAATATAATAGCAGCAATTGCAAGAAGCTCAAAAAAATCAGAATCTGGAGCCCTGAGCTCTCAAAACAGTGAGAAGTTCTAAGCATTTCTGAAGTACATTACTTACAATCATCGATGCAGGGGGAAGTCTCTGCTGAAATAGAGTCCGGTTGCGCCATTGCCAAATATCTTGTATTGCTTGTCGGAAAATATACTTCCATGTTCCTCTGAAATTCCCATTCGAGCGAAGGTTGGATTGGATCCAATCCACAGTATCAGTAGTTGTCCAGTCTGCTGCTACCGTCAAAGTACAATCCCTAACGGCATGCAATGAGGACTCAATTTCCTCCCCACAAACATCACACCCAGCATCTTCCACAATTCGTCTAAGCCCTAACAGCTGCTTAGTCTTTAGTCGGTTATGCTGTAGCATCCACAAAAGCAGATTACCTCGTGCTGGTCCTTTTAATCGCCAGATAGCATTCCATTTGGTTGCTTCCGTCGTACTAGGAGCCTCACTTCGGAGTAGTTCATAAGCAGATGCCGTTGTGAATCTGCCTGTAGCCGAGGGTGCTTATGGCTTAACCTTACTCTATCTTTATAAAAGAGTAACTTCTGAGAAATGGAAAACATTTTGGGCCGATGTGGTATTGGGCTTGATATGAGATAGTCGCCCAATACAGTTTCGGTTAAGGAAGAACTCTTCAAATTTCAGAGTTATAATCTCAAGCAATAACGTTTTGCCAAGTGGACGGAATCTACAATCTAATCTGTTAAATTAGTTAAGAGCCATGGATTGTGGTCTCACTTCCCTTATCTCTGGGTAAACCTGAGCCAGTGGATTCTTCTATTCACTATTATTGTATACTTCACCATCAACTCCAAAAAAAAAAAAAAAAAAAAAAAAAGAAGAGAAAAATCTCTTTAATTATCAAAACAATAAGGATTGGTTTTGCTTTTGTTCACACAAATTATTTCGATGGCGTTGTCTAGTCCTCAGCTGCAGAGGTTTCTGCTTACCAGATTGTACTGCAATTATGGGTTTAATAAAACAACAAAAAACAATAATATTAGAGTTAAGGTTGGTGGAGGGACGTGCTGTTCTGCTATAGCCATTGATGCACCGTCTGCTTTCACGGGTGTTTCCAGTATTAAATGGGGTTCAACCCAATTACAAGGTGCCCGTGAAGAGATGGAGGACGATGTTATCATTGTTCAGTCTGAAGATCTTGATGGGTTCTCTTATGCAGCTGTTTTTGATGGCCATGCCGGCTTTTCTTCAGCCAAGTTTCTCAGGTTTGTCACTTTGGCAACAACAGCATATACACCTCGCCCCCTCTCTCTTTGTATGTTAGATGTGCGCTTTTGCTGTTTGTTTTGGAATACTTTTAGAAAGTTCTTGCATTAAGTTTGGATGCTACTTTTGGCTTCTACTTGTTTTGAGGGGCAAAAACAGGTGTTTTTCAGTGTCCTTTAGCTTATGTACTAAAAGATTTGGTACCGTCTTCGCTCTAACATGGCTAAATTCAATTGTTATGTTGGCAACGGCAATTTATATATGAAGGACTTTCATCTGGTTATGATTTGCCTACTTTATAACTTAAAAATACTGGCTATAGGAATGAGCTGTACAAAGAATGTGTAGCAGCACTACAAGGTGGGGTTCTATTGAATGGGAAGGACTCGGAAACAGTCAAGAAGGCACTAGAAGAGGCTTTCCAGAATGCCGATATGAAACTCTTGAGCTGGTAAAGTAATACTGATTCTGTAGAGTTTTAGATGCTGTAAATCAAATTGTGGACACTGGACATACTAGTAGTCTCAATATGATTTTATATTTTATATGACTGCGTTGAAGGTTTAGATGCTGTTTCATTTTGTAAAGGCTTGAGACAAATGGGGAAGAGGATGAATCTGGCACCACGGCCACAGTTATTCTTGTAGGAAATGATGTGCTTTTCATCTCACATGTTGGTGACTCATGTTTGGTATACTGTTAATCTCAGCAGCGCTGTTTTTCATGATCTTTTAAATATTTATTCTATTTCCATTCTAACTAGTGGACAAGTGGAGTGTTCTATTTCTTTACTCTTAATTTGCTACTTCTCTGATGTAGGTTCTTTCTCGTTCTGGAAAACCAGAAGTTTTAACCAACTCCCATCGACCTTATGGTAGTAACAAAGCTTCTCTTCAAGAAATCAGGCGAATCAATGAAGCAGGTGGATGGGTGTGTTTTCCAATCTAAAAGTTGACAGTTTTCGTCATTTATTTCTTGAACTAAATATGGGTAATTGTTACCGTAGTGACAACATAGATGATCATTTTTTTATGCGATATAGTTACACAATAGTAGTAGAATAGTTTAGTTTAGAAACTTCTTTAAATATATGAATTATTATTTATAGGCCTCTCTACAAACTTTAGTTTTAAGGTTTGAATCAGATTGTTCAACAAACTTCTAGTAGAATCACCTGCTGATGAATAACATTTGTTGAACAGGCTAAATTAGATTCCTGGTTTCATATCAGCAAAGGCCTTGTCTTAATGTTTTCTGATAAAATCTGAATGTAAAATCCTATCTCAAGAAGGTATTGGTTAGCTTAGCAAGGGCTGAAAAGGTATATCCTGAAGTCTGATACATCTTTAACTTAAACATAATTAATAATGATATTGTGGGGGAGTTGACGTGAAAGCAAGAATTTTTTGTTGCTTATTCACTGGTATCTTGCTCCTTCTTTCATATAGATGTCAAGAGATGAACCTTATTATTAATTCTAATATTTTATTCCTTTCACAAGCTGATATAAAAAAACTCAGCTCTATTTCAGAAACATCATCAGATCCCTGTTACAATGTAGAAATGTAATAGGAATAATGGAAATTTTCATATATGATCTGCAGATTGTAAATGGCAGAATTTGTGGGGATATTGCTGTGTCACGTGCTTTTGGTGACATGAGGTTCAAGACCAAGAAATATGAGTATGTGCTAGCTTCATTTCCCATAAATTTAATTTATCATTCACATGTTCTTTAAAAAAAAAAAAAAGAAAGAAAAAAATTCCCTTCCAATTTGTGGTATCCTATATATTATGGATCCTATATTGATCTTCCAATGTGCCTGCTATGTAAAGGATGCTGGAGAAGGGAGTTGAAGAAGGCCGGTGGTCTGAGAAGTTCATCTCTCGGTAGGTTATATCACAGGTTCTTACTATGAATGTACCTCCTTTTGTTTCTATACTTGGTAGGATTAATTTTCCCTCTATTTTTATCGTTGTGTTCATTTCCATTGTACATATATAATTTTTTGGGCTATTCTTATCTTGTACCCTTTCTAAGTGAATCCACAGATTATACTTACATTTAATTTGGTGAACTATTTCTAATGTTTATAAAACAAAATAAATTCAGTAAGTATAGCTTATAGCATGCAGAATTGCATTTTCATTTCAGGAACTGGGAACTTGTTATTCTTATCATATCCATTGCTGGGAGAAGAATCACTTAGATAACTTCAAGGATCAACTCCCTGAGTAATATTTATTAGTTATTTAAAACTGTGACAGATAAAAGTGGAGTTTACAATTAGGTATTACAACAGGACCTAGATCGTTATTTCTTGTTGACATGTGATGGAAGGCAGGCTTAGGAAGTTTACGAGTCAAATAATGTACACAGCATAACAATGTTTTCAGACTATTCTGTTGTGATGCAAAAGCCTTCAGGTTTCTGTGGCAGGATTCAATTCAAGGGAGATTTGGTTTCTGCATGTCCTGATGTCTCCCAAGTTTCTCTTGGAAAAGATGAGGAATTTCTAATATTAGCATCTGATGGCTTGTGGGATTACATTAGCAGGTTTACTATTAAAACAATCAGCAATTGAAGTTTTGATTAGTTGTTTTTCTCTTCTATGGGATTCCTTATTGAAACTCTTCTATGTTTCAGTTCTGAAGCAGTTGATTTTGTTAGAAATCAACTAAGACAACATGGAGATGTTCAGGTAAGAAATATTCTATTAGGTTTAATTGTTGGGGTATGCTCTGTTTAACCTCTGTTTTCCCCGGTGTAACAGGTAGCTTCCGATGCACTTGCACAGAAGGCCCTGGTAATGAACTGTCTTCATAATTCTCATTCTACAAGCTCTTATGCAGGGTTTAGATCTTTTTCTTCTCATCCATCACCTTCTACTTTTTATTACAGGACCAGAAGTCACAAGATAACATCAGCATCATCATTGCTGATTTTGGGTATGCATGATTTTTCTTGGCTGTTCATGTTGAAAAATGAGTTATTGATTCTTCTTGTATGCTCTTATGTTGTAACAAATTGTTACATTTCCTTTTTCTGTTTACAGTCGAACTGATTGGGCAAGTCTGGCTCCCAAGAAGGACAACATTGTGCTGGAGTTTGGCCAAGCTTTGATTACCGTTGGTTTCGTGTCGGTTGGAATTTGGATGTCATCTCTACTGATCCCCTGAAGGGGAAATAATCCTCCTTGTCTGTACTGTGCTGTAAATATTATTAGTGGGAGTAGACTGATTTTCACTCTTTCTTGGTATATATATATATATATATAGTTTTTGTAGATTTACTCTCATAATGCCATGCAAATAACAATAACCCTTTTATGTGGAACATAGATGAGAGAATTGCATAACATATACATTCTCCCAAGAATCATGTCGCCTAAAAATTTCACTGGGTTTTTCTTATTATTGTCCATCATTTACACACACACACCCACATATATATGTATATATTAATTACTAGATAAAAAGTTGATTTTAGAGTGAGAGAGAGAGAGAGAGTTATTCAATTTGACCAAGTGAGTGTCTTTTCAAAAAAAAAAAAAAATAATAATAAAATTGAAGGGATATATACAGTATTTCGTAGAATGAGAAAATTTGACATTAAATTTGTACAGGATTTCTCATTGCTTATGGCCGGATCATCATTACAAAGTTTAACAAAATACGACTACTTTATCTAAAACCAAATCACAAATTTGAATTTTTGTAAATAAAAGTTAAATTTTTGTGGAGTTAAACAGACACTGGAGGTGTATCATCAGCTTTTTAATTATTTATATATTTCAAAGTGAAATTTTACATATATTTTATAAGGAAAAGTTTCTTATGGTTTGAATTTTATCCAAGACTTACATAGGAGAAAAATACCCTTTAGTATTTATTTCCATCAAGATTTATTTATTTATTTAGTTTAAATATTGGTTTCATGAACAATTTCATCTTTTTTTTTTTTTTCAAAACAAAAAAAAACAACAAATTTCTTTTTTTTTTTTTTTTTTTTTTTAAAATTTTCCCCTTCCCCTTTTTCCCTTTTTTTTTTTTTTTTTTCCCCTTCACACAAAAAAAAAAAAATTAATATATTTTTTTTTTTAATATTTTTTTTGTTTTCCCCCCTCCCCTCTCCTCTCGGGTCTTTTTATCCTTAATCCTTAGAGAAACGTTCTATACATAAAGAGGCTGAGCAGCTGCATGGATACGTTAATTATATATCATATTACCTTCAATATCATAAAAAAAGCCAAATGACTTCTTAGGGAAACAAAAATCCTCATTTTATTCCAGATTACTTTGTTTTATATATATATATATATATATATAGGTTTCAGCTACACAAGTGAAATTCATGAAAAAGCATGCATACATATGATATGATCATATATATATATATATATGGATAGATAGATACGTGGTGAAATAGGTAGGAAAAAAGGAGAATTTTATAAATTCTCTCAGGGGTTCCTATCACCCGTTTCCCGGTTTTTTCCCTCTTGGATCGTGCCGGCGATTTGGTCCAGCCTCGTCGTAATCCAAGACAACTTCTGGGACAATAATATTCTTCATCATCCCTTCCCCAACTCCATTATCCTTCATGCACCGACCGACAATCATCCAAAAAAAAGTTAATTAGTATATAATAATATAATTATGAATTAAACAATTGCAGCCAATATTAATTGTTTGCTTTAATTAAGTAAAATAATTATAATAATATATATATATTATTTATTTGATCAATTTTAGTTTATTGACGTTAATTAATTCTAGTATTACATTTCTCTTTTAGTCGGCTGGTCATGCATCCCAATCATCCGTCTATATATATATACTCATATTATACATATATGTCCGACAATTTTTAGTCCCACTAATCCGGTATAAAATAAAATGTATCATAACTACAACTTATTACTTACTTTGATCACTGTAATATCTCAAACTTATTATTTTTCAACT
Organism: Cynanchum wilfordii; assembly: GCA_025388415.1. Lineage (NCBI taxonomy): Eukaryota > Viridiplantae > Streptophyta > Magnoliopsida > Gentianales > Apocynaceae > Cynanchum > Cynanchum wilfordii. The sequence goes on from JAHSUH010001079.1 coordinate 3,717,378, forward strand.
GTAATAAAGTTATATATATACAAAACCATAAAAGAAGAACAAGAAAAGGGAACAGTACGTAGCATGATCTGCAGCCGCCATTGGCGTTTGTGTGTACCTTGTCAAGTGAGTACATGGGAGTTGCACTTACTCCATTATTGCTAAAGCCTTCAACCATGGATGGAAATTAATTGGCGGAATCAGAAGAAAAAAAAATCAGAATGGCTAATTATCACTACTTTCTTAGGAAGCGGAATACAAATATAACATCAGAATATATAATCTCACCTGGAGAAAGAAAACCAAGAATGAAGAGAAAAACTAGGAGAACAGAAATATGGTTGAATCTTGGATGCATGGCCGGCTCAATTTGATATATTCATATAGGGGAAAGATTGCGCGGCTTTTATTCTTGCACTGGTGCACCTATTAATGGCTTAATGGCTAATGGTGGTGAAGGGGGAGGATGGGGAGGGGTGGGGAATGGTGGTGATGGGGGGGGGGGGGGGGGGGGGGCAATGGTTTCAGGGCAGGGGTGTGAGTTGCCCCCACCAAAAACAGATGTACAATGATGAAGATATGCAATACCATTAATCCTTCCCCCACATGAATTCCACATATTGGAAGTCAACTGCACTATTTTACCTGTTACATCACTTTTCTTTCTTTTCTTTTTTTTTTTCTTTTTTTTTTTTAAAGATTGGATTTTTGTTGTATTCTAAAATTTTTTACTCTTGATTAGAAAATATTTCTCTATAATTAATAATTATAACAAGAATTAAATTATAAATTTTGTAGAAGACGATAACTCTTAAATAAAAAGGCTAATATTATGTGTGTATATATATATATTATATATATATATGCATGTGGGCACTTTGGTGATCCTCAAGATTTGCATGGCTATGATATCTTGTCCATTCTCATATATGCATGTGTGTATATATATATATATATAGATGTATATCTTGGCTCTCTTTTCTGCTTAATGATCAGTCACTTTTACTATGTTAATTGTACTGTTTCTTTTTTAAAATAAGTCAATCTACTTCTCATTTTCTTTTAGGAACATTAATGGGTGGTGCATATATATACATATATGTGTATATATATATATATCTGTGCTGGTTCAATATCATATCAAACCCCATTTATGGTGTATCTTAGTCTGCTTTTGTTTTAATGATAGGGAAGACCATGAAGGCTGTCGTAGTGCTGCAGGATGTGTGATTCAGGCAGTGTGGCACCAACTCATTCGCTTGACAAATGCAATGTACGTACGTATTGCCCCTTTTCTTCACCTTCTTCTTCTTTACCATTTTTTTTTATATTTTTAAAACGATAAAATAATTTAATAATTTGTATGTATTTATGTACTATAAGTTAATTATATCATAAATTAAATTGCTCCCAAAATGTATGTCTACTGTAAATTTGTGTGTATGTATTTCTATAAATTTGATAATAATTAGGTTATTGTATCATAGCTCTGGAGTTATAAATAATGGGTTTTTAATCATAAAATTAGAGAGTTTTTATTTAAGTCGTTCTTGTTTTAATTAATAACTACAAATTATGTCAAACAGATATAGTTCAATTGGTATCGGTCTCATTTATGATCTAGAGATGTAGGCGAAAATGCCTCAATATATATATATTTTTTAAAATAATAATAATAATAAAAACTACAAATTATATTTTTCAGATTTTATTTACTCAAAATCACATAAAAAGAGATGGACCATTTTTCTTTTTTTCCTTTTTTTTTTTTTTTTTTTTTTTTTTTTTTTTGAGGAGGAGATAATTGTGGAAAGAGATGGAGTAGAGAAATAATTAAAAAAATTGGGAGGAGGGGACCGGAATTGTCATTCTGGTATTGATGATTGAAAGCATTATGGAAAAAGGGAAAATGGATTTCTCCGTAGTACCAAACAGAAGAATGATAAGGTTCATATTTTCGTCACACAGCCAAATCATTTGACAATACACCAAAATTGGGGTATGACCTACTCTTCATTTTTTTTTTTTTTTTTTTAGGACAGAAATATATGGTGCACTTTTAGTGGAAGGCAACACTAATATATATATATATATATATATATATATATTTCTTTTAAGATTTATCAAAGTATTTAAAGTCCCCATTATTTCACATAATTCAAATTTTGTTTAAATTACATCAATATAAAGTCTACTTCTTGTTAAAAAAAAAAAAAAAATATATCATCTAAATTTTACATAAAATTTATTTATTTATTTATTTTTAAAAGGAATATTAATCTTATGATTTCATATAATATACACAATTTTTTTTTTTTTTGCCAAATTGAGGATAAGATGGAATTTTATTCTCAAAATTGAAAGAGTTCCAAGAATCAAGTTAGAAAAAAAAAAAAAAAAAAAGTACATATATTTATATTTCTAATTATGAGAATTTTTCACTTTCAATATAATTTTATCTAATTTTTATAGTCACTAGTAGTAATACTTTCAAATAAGTCATAATCTATTATAAAAAAAAAAAAAAAAAAAAAAAAAAAAAACCTAGTTATAAAGTTGCAAACAAAGAGAGGAACAAATTGAATTATTATATTTATTATTTAATCATCCATTATAAATAAAAAAGTTATTATTTAATCATCCATTATAAACAAAATGTAATTAATCATTCATTTTTTTGGGGAAATGTTGGGTATGATTACACTTCCCTTGTCGAATCATAAAACCCCTTTTTAATTTATATTGTTAGAACAAACCTTTTTATTTATTTATAAAAATTAATTTATATTAATTTTTTTATATATAATTTATAAAAATTTAAATATAAAGTATTAATGAAAGAAAAAAAATATCATTTTTAAGTTTAAAAAATAACAAGTAAAAAGTATATTATATTTTTATAATGACAATAAAAAAAATGAAAGAAATATTATAAAGAGGTGAAAAGGAGTAAAGAATTTGCATTATAATGCCACCTATGTAAATCAACTTTATTTTAATTTTAACAAAATTTTATCTTTTTTAAATATATATATATATATTTACTATACTAATTTGTATATATATATATATATTTAAAAAATTACATAAATAAAGATGATATTTTACCGTTTTATAATTATTTGAAATTTATTCACCAAAAAAAAAACTATTTGAAATTTTGAAGATTTAATTAAAGATTTTAAAGGTTTAAACAATTGATTGAATTGTTTGTTACTAAAAAAGTAAAGTTGCAAATTCTTTACCGTTTATGAATATATAGGGTATTAAGTACAGATATTCAGTTCAACTAGTCTTTTATTGGAATTCGAGTTCTATATATATATATATTTTATTAGAGCGGAAATAGTGTCCTTTTAGAATTCAAGTTCTGGTTGAAGAAGGATATCGTTTTTTAGAAATTCGTCCATATTGTGTATTATATATACATTGTTTGAACAGAAAAGAAAAGGTTCTAGAGATTCAATTCAAGGTATTTGTTTCTCCTAGAATCGAAGGAGGACTGAGGACATCCTTATTCCGCCGTTCCAAAAATTGGCGAAAAACCCCTTAGGGTTTGGAAATTTACAACAATTATATATATATATATATATATCTTTTGTTGTTTGAGGCTTTTAACAGAAAAACTACAAGGTACGAACGATTTGCTTTGACTAGTTGTTTTAGAATTCAATTTCTAGTTGAAGGATATTGCTTTATATTTATATACACTGTTTGAGCAGAAAAAGATACAGAGATTCCGTTCAATGACTCCTTCAGGATTTAAATTCTATTTGAAGAAGGATACTCATATTCCACTCTTCCAAAAAAATTACTGGAAACATAATCCCTTATGGTGTAGAAATTTAGCATTATATATATTTATATTGTTGTTGGATGTTGTTTGGACAGGGAAAAAAGGTATAACGTACACCAGATGATTCTGTTCAACGAGCAGTAGATAGATGGGTGGGCTGGAAAAAATGGCTGAAGATCTTAAAGTTATAAAAGACAAAGGCAAGAGCTTCAGACAATCAATTCTGTCGCTGCTGGTGCAATGGAGGGACTTTGAAGGTCAGTTGGATTTAACCGACAATAATTTGAATTTTTCTACAAGTCTTGGAGAACTTAAGTCCAGAGAGTATGCCTTGGAGCAGAGGGAGAAAGATATTCTTTTGTTTGTTGAGAAAAAGCAGAAGTTTTTGGAACTAAAAGAGGAGAAATTGATTAAATTTGTAGAGAATTATGCTCAAGAGGTAGAGAAGAAGTTCATTGTGCAGGAGGAGAGGGTACGTGGGCTTCTGGAGAAATTGGAATTTAGGAAGTCAGAGATGTTGGGATTAAAGAATTTTGTTGAAAAGAAGCTTTTGGAGATGGGAGAAAAGGAAAATCACTTTGTATCAATTCAGGATTCTCTTGAGAAGAAAAGATTGGAGGTTGAGGAAAAGGAGAATATGTGTATGGAGAGAGCAAAGGAAGTTGAATTTAAAGTTGAAGAATTAAATTTGATGATGGAGAATATTGAATTCAAAGAGAAACAAGTTGATTCTATTCGCGAAATTTATGAGAATCAATTAAATGATCTTAATATGAAGGAAAAATTATTGGAGAATAAGTTCGAGCTGTTGAAGAGGAAGGAGAATAGGATTGAAGATTTAGAAATTAATGATAAACAATTTGTGAATGCTACACAAAGTTTTGAGTTTGAATCTCATGTAAGAGCTAGAGTTAATGTGACATCTTCACCCGAGCAAAGATTACACCTACACCGTGTAAGAGCTATAGTGAACTCTTCACTTAATCAAGAGTTACATTCACACCATGTAAGAGATATTGTAAGACATTCTCCTGAGTTAGACTCTTCTCATGAGCTAGACTCATGTCATGTAAGAGATATTGTGAGACCTTCTCATAAGCTAGACCCATGTCATGTAAAAGGTAACGTGAGATTTTCTCCCGAGAGTGAGTTAAACTCACGTCGTATAAGAGAGATAACAAGATCTTCTCTTGAGAGTGAGTTAAACCCACACCGTGTAAGACCTATAGTGAACTCTTCTCTTAATCGTGAGTTAGATTCATGCCATGTAAGAGATATTGTAAGATCTTCTCCTGAGTTAGACTCACGCTATGTAAGAGATATTGCGAGACCTTCTCATGAGCTAGACTCATGCCATGTAAAAAATATCGCGAGATCTTCTCAGAGTGAGTTAAACTCACGCCATATAAGAGAGATAACAAGATCTTCTCTTGAGAGTGAGTTAGACTCACGCTATGTAAGAAATATGATAAGACCTTCCTCCGAGTGTGAATTAGACTCATGTCGCTATATAAGAAATTCCTTCGAGAAGCTTCTTCATTCAAAGGAAAGTGAAGTCACATTGGAGAAAGAGAAACTCATGCCAAACTATAAAATCTTGGAACCAAGGAAAAGAAATTATGATGAAGGGATAAAAGATTTCAACATCAAAGAGAAAAAACATAAAATTTCCTTCGAGGAGGAGCAAAGTTCAGAAGAAAGCAAAATCACATTGGAGAAAGAGACACTTGAAATACACAAAAGGGGATTCAATTTGAAAGAGAAAGAAGATAAAGAATCATCCAAGGAGCAATTCTCTTATCGTTTCAGAAACAAATACCCGGAAAGGACCATGCAACTGGGATCAGGTACGTTCCGTTATCCTCACAAGAATAATCACCCAAGGAGATTCAATGGTAATAGAAGATGAAGTTCTATGTATTATAATGAATTTTTTAAGCTTGAAATATTATATATATATATATGTGTGTGATTTGATTATAATATTGGGTACACTATCCTAATTTACTTGAACTATCTTAAAATTCACCAATTGTACCTAAATTAAAAAATGTTCATAACTTATAATTCATTGTGTGAAATTAGAAAAAATCGTCAAAATTCACTTTTACCTAACAAAAGTCATGGTATTTTTATCTTATTAAACAAACCTTTTTTCCTTAATTTCTTATAAGAGGGTAGTTTCATAATTTTAAACTCCGACTAATTTGGATTTGATTTGGGTTATGCCTACAAAGTTTAACTCTTGTTCAAGAAAAGTCTCATTATAACTTTTAAACGATACTCATAACATGTGTCGAGCTATCGACCTTGTGTAGTATTTACAATGCACTTTCTCATTTTCATGTATCAAAATAACATTCATCACATTATAATTGATCAAATAAAAATTTATGGACTATGTCATATGTCAACCTTGTGATATATTCTTAGGGTCTCTCACCTCATAGCATCCTCCTAGATTAGTCTTTTTTTGATAAGTGGTTCCTCCTAGATTAGTCAATATCCTCTTACTTAGATATTTGATTTGTTAAGTGAAAGGTTCAAAGTTTGACTCATGTTAAGACTGATCTTGTGTCACATTTGAGCTATATATCATAATAATAGAATCTCTCTCCATAGATCCGACCCCGATTAGTTGGTAACATATTAATTAGTCACTTCGATCTAATTTGTCAATCGAAATGCCTAAGTTTGATTCACATTAGAAACGAGTAAGAGTCGTATTAAGTTGTGTTCTAGTTTTAGGGGTCCCCATTGATTCTTCTCATATTTGTAAATATTCTCTAATATAAGTACTTTCATCTAACTCTCAAGTGAGAAGCCTTAGTTTAACTCAAGTTAGGGTCGACTTTATTTACATTCCAGTCGTGTGTTGTAGTCTTGGAATCTTTACCCATTGATCCTCCTGGATTAGTCAGCATCCCCTTACTTAAGTTCCTCTACCCGAGTGGTCAAGTAAGATATCTTGAATTCAACTCATGTTAGGGAGGACCTTGATCATATTTTATTCATGTTGTATAGTCTTAGAAATCTCCCCCATTGGTTCCTCTCGAATAAGTTGGTATCTTTACTTAGGTACCTCCACTGACATGTCAAGTGAGAAATCTTGAGTTCTACTAACGTTGAGAAAAACCTTTGATTTCATTTCAATCGTGTATTGTAGCCTTTGGGTCTTTATTCACAAATCTCTCCTAGGTTAGTACTCCCATACTCAAAGCACAAAGAACTTGCTTTGTCAAGTGAGAAGTCGTGAGTTTGACTCATATCAAAGACGATCTTGTGTCTCATTTCAATTGTATGTTATATAGTCTTGAGATCTTTCCTCGTAAGTCTCTCTGGATTAGTCGATATTTCCTTACTTGGGTACCTCTATCTTGCTTTGTCAAGTGATCCTATATTTGACTTACTTTAGGAAAGATTGCATGTCTCATTTCAACTGTATATGGAAATTTCTCATCATAGATAGCTCTCCAATTAATTGGTATCTCCTTATTTAGGTACCTCCACATAATTTATGAAGTAAGAAATTTTTAATTCGATTCAGATAACTTTTGAATCTTTCCCGTAAATTCCTTCGAATAATTTATAAAAAATATTAAAATAAATAAATAAGAGTAACTTGAATTGAAACATAGTTGACATTGGAATTTCCAACTGAAGTTTAAAATTTTGTCACGAATAAGTATTATAAATATCTTCACAATTTATTACAAAAATATAAATAATTTATTAAATTATTTTAATTTTCAATCATTATCATTAATTTCATATTCAAAATCAGCTTTGAGAAAATATTCAAAATCAGCTTTGAGAAAATTTAATATTGATTGTGAGAGCAAGCCACATCATTTTGATAATTCTTATTTCATCGATTAATCAAAAAAGTACCATTAGGAAAGAACTATCACAAGCCTAAATCATGAACTAAAATCGAATTAGAACAGTGAAAAAAGGTTAATTCGAATAAAAAAAGGAAAACCTAAAGTAAAAGTTAGAAACAATAATTTTTTTTTTTTTTTTTTTTTGGGAAATCCAACATAGCTACTGCGATTCTGTTCTTTTCGTCCCCTTCATTTTTCTTTTGTATATGTTATCACTCATACAGACAATTAGTCGGTAAGTTTTCTGTTTCCTTTAAAAGTTGTGACAAATTTAATTTCAATGACGATCAAACAAACGCAGTTTCATGTTATAGAAAAATGGATTAAAAGGAAATCCGATCATGACATCTTCGACATAAGAGCGTTCGGAATCATTGCACAAAGGAATTTTAGTTTATGCCTCTATAAATGGAATTTTCATCCTGTTTGACAGCGTACCATCCGGATTCATCATTAAAATTTGCCTATTCATCAACTAATTAAGTAAAGACACTAGCGCTTAACGGCCTGGGGGGAGCAAAGATAAGTAGTTCTAGACAAAATTTACAGTAAAAAAATATTTGGATGAAAGATATACATAATACATGAGACATATTAATCACCATCTCCATTAAAAGTAAGAGGCAAAAATGCAAATGCATTGCCTCCTACAAGTATCAATTTGCTCATCCTATCAACAGACATTTCATAACTGACACAATTTGTGACATTCAATGTCCCCTTCTCACTAAAGATCGAAAATTAAACTTCATTTTACATTCCAAACATATTTCTTAAGAGCTGAATTTGAAAAGCCAAAAAAAAAAGGAAAAAGAAAAAGAAGAAAGGATTTAAGCACCAAGATTTCATGGATGCATGGTATTTTGACCCTTGACTATAACAACTACTTCTTTTGAAAACAAGAGATAAATATGCAAGACGAATGATGCAACTAAAATGTCCTTAAATATTGGATAAGACCACCCCTGAAGGTATATTTGTTAACCCAAAAAACAAAAATGAATGAGATGGTATGCAATCCGACTTGACAAACAAGACACGGATGACTCAGACCAATGCAATATGTGGACTGACACCGGACAAAAAGAAAAATGAAATGTTTCTGAAAAAATCAATAAGGCAATGCAGAGGTGCCATGGGGTGGCTAAAAATGTCATGAACCAAAACTTTGCGCTTCTCAATCCCAACAACTCAAAAGCTTGGGAGGAATGACAGCACCTGGATAAAATTCTGGGGTATTTCTGGTAAAACTGAAAGAGACCTATAGGAAGTTAAAATCCAGCAGCCTTGTATGTTCATTCTATATGTCATAGCAATGTATCCAACCAAACCCCAACTCCAGATACTGTTAGAATATGCTTCTTTTGGAGGACCTTCAATCAGTTCTGAAAAGCTATCATCGCACACTGCCCCCCAATGACAGAATGAAAGAACCCGAACATGGTGCTGATGCAAGTTAGTGACAACCTGAAGATCAGTCACTTCTGTTGTCTGAAAATGCCAATGACCCAACATGTTGAATGCAATCCCGGACCCCGACTCGACACAAACATATGCATGCAGGGACTTCTGAAAATAAAAAAGTATGTACCAAGAGGATGCAGTCTCAAACAGAAATTGCACGAGTAATGGCAAGCTTAGCCCACTCAGCAGATTCCTTAATCAAATGATCATCTGAGGACAAGCATTCAGTTAAAAAGTCCTTGCATGAAAGAGACTGCTGAATTAAAGAACCAGCATTACTGCCAAGTGTATCTGCAAGATCACCTAGGACTCCAAGAGCAGTCTTCATCACCACATCATCCCTGTAACATATATAAAATAAAGTTAAAAGGATTTTAGGAGGTCTGAACCAAAAAGAATAAAAAAGGCATGAAAACCAACAGAAGGAACTCACATGTCTTTCTCCATGTAAATGCTATCCAGGAACTGCAATATATGAGGTGCATATGGAATTAAAAGCTGTGTTTTAGGAGAGTTCTTGAAACCCTGGAAGATCCCAGAATAGGCCTCTAAGATACCATTCCTCAAAAGGTTGGTATATTCTATCATCTCATCATCCGCACCTGATGTGTGCGAAGATAGCTCAGCGGCACTTTGCAGCATAGGCATGGCATACATCAAATACTTTTCGAAGTTTTCTCCTATTGCCAAAGCTATATCACCAAAGCATGAGAAGATAGGAGGTTTTACAGACCGATGCAACTGATTACTAGACAGATCTTTCAGGAGCTGGGTCATTATCCCGTCACAGTAAGGTAATATCTTGTCCTCCAATGCCCTACATATATCACCCACAACACCAACTGTGATAGCACATACTTGATACTCCTCAAAATTTTGAAGACCCATTTCCAAGTACTTGTAAAGTTCAGGCATGTACTTCGAAAAATCTGGACCTGTGGCATAGGCAAGGGCTCCAATAGCAAGCATTGCTTCCTCGTGAACAGTTGCACTTCGACAAGCGAAAACACGGAGGAAAAGATTCATGATCTGATCTGAAAACTGCATAAACATATACTTGGTTGCTTCTGAGGCGCCTAGTTTCTGGATAATTACCTGTAAACATCCACAAAGAAGGCCTTGCAACTCATTTTGCTTTTCTCTTTCATCAGATGAAAGTCTTTGGGCCTCCAATGTCTCGTGGAGCTTCGTCATAACAATAGGAATTAATTGTAACACCATTGGAGCTGTCTCGTCTGTTGAACACCGAACCACTTCATTCAGTGTCTCGTAAGCAGCAGTTCTTAGGCGTGACTCCCCTGCATCTTCCCGATCGGTGACAGCCAGAAGGGACTTGACAATTTCCTGGAAGTATGGAGTTATGGGAGATGATGTCCCCACATCCTCATAACCCTGAGCAAGGAAATACAGAGCACCACAGGCCTTCTCAGCAACATTTGCGGCATCACTCATGCTCTGCAGCAGAACAGTAATAATCTGTTGACAATTCACTGGAGTGATGATGGGGGTCTCTACAGTTGACCCGTGAAGAAATTCGAAAATTCTACCCAGAGTCCATGCTGTTGTGTCTTTCACATGGCTATTTGGGTCTGTTGTGAGAGCAGTGAGCATAAAGCCTAGTGCAACATTCACAATAGGTGTTAACTTATCAGGAGAAGGACCTTCCAGAATGGATCCAAAGGCATAAGTAGCAGCTTCTCTTTGTCTCCAATCAGGCTTTGTTATGTTCTCCTCTATAAAAGGCATGACAAGTGGCACAATGTCATCCCCCACAGTCCGAGCAACAAGACCAAGACAGGTGCCGCCAGCCATAGCAAGATTCCAAGCACCCTCGTCTTGATCCTGATCTTCTTCTTGCTTCAGAAGTGTCTCCAATAGCATAGGTACAAGGGCAGGAAGAGCTTGCTTGATGAAAAAATAACATGGGATTTCTGAATCTGCAGTAAACTCACCACCATAATCTTCCAAAATATCTATCTCCTCATCACAAATAGAACTCCAGAACTCAATTGCCTGTAGAGCAACAGGTTCTTCATCTTCCCTAACAGCTTTTGCAGTAATGTTAAAAATATCCTGTATGTATGGAGCTAACTTCTCATAGTAGGTTGAAGAAATTGAGACTAAACACTCAAAAGCAGCCTGCCTAATTTTTAAATCCGGGGATAAGGTCGCCTCACACACTACCCTCATAATATAATCACGCTCCATATCATTTGAAAAATTTGCATGGGCAAAGCCAAGAGCATTGTACAATGCTCGGGTTGCAGCAAGCCTAACGTCATTGTTTACCTCATTTGCATTCATGCCCTGAACAACAGCAGTGAGGATCTTGTTTACTTGATCTTGATCCACAACATCTGGAGAAACTTCTTCACACAAATATCCTAAAGTTTCCAAGGTGGCTTGTTTCACATGAGCTGGAACCTGATGAATATTAGACAAGAGGGATCCTATCAGTTCAGGCCATTGCTTTTGTGGCAACTCAATGCCTGCAACCTTGGCAATAACTTGTGAAGCTGTGGAACGAGCATCAGATACTGGGGAAGATAACGTCTGTAGTAAACATGCCTTGATCTGGGTTTTCACAGCAACATCCAGTGCCAACCATCGTTGAACGAGCTCATATTTTCTATGTTGTTCCTTGGCATCCAAGGCATTCTTAAGGATTAAACCAGCTAATTTACGACTGTCGACTGGCTTATCTTCGCCAGCAAGCTCCCCAGAAAGGGAAAGTAGAAAGCCAGGAAGATTTTGTTCCTGGAACTGTCTCAATGTATCCTCTGCATGTTTCCGCACAGTTGCATCAACTGCTTGTGCATTTAGGAGAACCTGGGTAACTTCCATTGCCATGCTATCCCTGTCCAATCAAAAGAGATAATATATGTTAAGCATTCCTAATTTCCATAGACATTTGAAAATGAAAAAGATATATTACATGTGAAGGATTACACTAAAAGTACATAGAACTATATTAATCCAAATAACTAAAGTTAATTACGTAAACCTGCTAAGAACAACACAATCAAGCAACTGATATGCTAACAGCGCACAAAAAAAATCCTCTTGAAAAGGAGTGTTAAAGAGCAAAATAAGTCACAGAATATAAAGATGGAAACATCAGATTAAAAAAACACAACTGACTGCAGAGAGCTTAAGTAACAAAACAAATAGCAAGCATAAACACATGAAAATGCAACAAAGGTATCAAATTAACATTAAGATTGATGGATGATAAGAAACTTAGATTAACAAAATAAATAAATAAATAAATAAATGAATTAATAAAATATCAGAAGGAAATTAACTAAAGTGACTTCGTATAAGATCCAAAGAAAAGTATAAGGTATACTGAATACCTCATCAGTTTTAGCAATAATTGGCCCACGAGTTATGAAGTCATTCAGGTGCAATTCCTCAATTTACCATCGGCCAAAGTAGTTAAAAGTCAACATACGACTCAATACAGTCGAACAAATAAAATCAACCCGAACTAACAAATAACAGTAGTCAGCAGATGAAAATACTTCCAATCGCATAGTAAACTCAATCCGATCCTTGCGTAAATTAAATAAATAATTAAAGCCTACTCAATCTAATACAGAAAAACGCGAGGAGTTAACTCCTGATGGAGAAAATCATAAAAAGCTCACCGATCTGACAAAACAAAGAATTTTTATCGTCAAAATCTAGTTCTTCTAGGATTCAGATACCACAAAAAAAAGAATACATACTTAGTAGATGCCCATAGTAAAGCCAAAAAAAAAATGAAAAAAAAAACGTTGTCTATTCGTAGATCAAAATTCTAAGTTTTAAATAACAAACTAATACCAAAACATCAGAGATTAGATCATCTCAACAAATTATAGAAAAAATCTGGATCGAGCATTGGACTCATTATTAGAAGATAAAATGGAAAATAAATAAATAAATCAAAACCAGACTATCCGCGGAAAAAAAAAAAAAAATCGACCAGAAGACAATAATTAGGTGGAAAATCACCTAGCGATTGAGCTGCTTGTAGCGCTGAGTAAGAGAGAGTCCTACTCCTCCCGGATCGACGAAAAACAAAAGCGGCGCACGGGAAACCCTAAGAGAGAGACGAAACCAAAGAAAAAGAAAGAAAGAGAGAAAGAAAGGGGCGCGTATGCAGAGCTGTACTTTGAATTATGTAAAAATGTTAGTTTTCATAAAATATAAAGTGTTATTTTCATTTTCAGGTATTATTAATATTTGGTCCCTCACAGTTTTGTAAGTATAAATATTATGAAAAACTATTGGCTGATATCTGGCAAGATTAAATATTTTAATCAACATCCACTTCAACTGGCCCCACCAATAACCTTTTTCTTTTTTAAGAAGAAGTAAGTTTCATATAATATCATTTTGACCCCTCTTTCTAAGTATAAATTCTTCCATTTTATCAATTACCAAAAAAAAAAAAAAAATTCTTCCATTTTATTTTATTTTTCCTGTGAAATTTTTGTTACCATTACTACTAATTATTAGGCCTGTCCTTGATTATTATTATAATATTTAAAGTCTATTTAAAATATTAAGGTGGCAGAAGTTGGGGATTTTCTTTTAATTAATTATATTAAAATCGTAATAATTATAGCTGTTCAAGGAAAGCTGTACTGGCAAATTGGGCATTATATCCAATCCGATGACGAAGGATTTGCAATGAAGCAAAAACCTTTTTGTCTTTTTACATCCACTTTCTCTCTGTAAGCAACTATTATTGTCGATGAACCATCTCTCATTCTTCCCATTCATTCTCTCTGTAAGGATTTAATATTAATAATTTTATCAAAAAAAAATTTATAATTTTTTTTTTTTTTTTTTTTTTTTTTTTTTTGGAAAATTATTACCATTCGAACAATGTTAAAATTTAATTAACACTTTAAAATTTAAAAAATAAATAAATAAATGTATTGGTGTGAAATGGACAGCAAAATTTCTATGGAATTAAATGGTAGAAGGAAGGATTAAACTTAAAAAACAAAATTTCATTTCTCATGCTGGAAATGGAAGCAAACATCAAAATTAAACCATAGTATTGCTTCATTTTTTGCTACAAGCCGTTGTGATGTCAAATGTATTACCCGATTCCGGCTGGCTGGCCAGCAGTTCCCAATCTGCTATATGTGTATATATATATATTCTCTTCTTAGCAGGCTCTGTTCACATCTGCCAATAATTAAAAATGGGGGATCACAGTTCATCGTGGTAATCCCCGTAGTATCTGCTGTTTTCATAAACTGAGTTATAGAAAATATTTTCATGATTCAGCATCTCTTCCAATGTTAATCTTCCATCCCTGTTATCATCAGCCTGATGAAAACAATCCCATGATCGTGATCCGATTCAGATATAGATGATGATCATCTTGGTGTTGATAAAGGAAAGAATTGACTAATTACTTACTTGGTTCATCAGATGAATGGTGTAATATTTGGAATACGCAAGCTCTCCAGGGCACAAGTAACGGAATGTTGGTTTCAATTCTTCTATTCTCAGAAATCTGCCAATACAAATTTTCACACAATCATCTCAATACACAATGCATTCATGAATTCTGAAAATATCCACAATTATCTCAAGAATGAAATTGATCACCTGTCCTTATCAGTATCAAGCTTCGAGAATACATCCTCAGGTGGAGGTGCCTGTTCTCCGGCAGATTCATATTCAACGTAAGTCTTATAAGTGTTGTAAACCCCATTCTCAAATTCCAGTAAGTCAAGCTTAGAATCATTATCTTTATCCATCAATCTGTAACAGTTAAAAGTATGGAAAAGATTATCAGGATGTTCAGAATATCCAACAACTGGAGTTTAACTCTTACTTGAATGAATTCTTCATATATATATATATATATATATTACCAAATTATTTTACCTAATCTTTTCCCTCAGCAACCATCTCTGAATCTGTTCGTTCCTACTGTCCTCTGGATGTGTGAAACTGCAGATATAGAAGGCATAAATATTACAGCTGAAACAATATATATAATTAGTACAGAATAAACAGGTTTAGATATAAAAGGGAATTAATTACTCTCTGAACTCGTATAAATTGAGGGCTCCGTTCCTATCAAGGTCGGCATTATTGAATTGTTCCATCCACCACCCAGCTTTCCCGTGTCTGCTGTCGTTTCTTTCTGTTCCACATTTGGTCTTTCATTAATAGAGAGCCCCTGTTCAACGAGTACACATATATACATATTTCATCCTCCATCCGTTTGGTTGGGGGACAAATTAAATTAAACGGGATGGGAAAACTCAATATACATTTTTTTCTCAATTCGATCATATTCTCAGAAGCATTTCATCAAATCCTTACGGTACAATCTACATATATATATATGTATATATATAATATATAAAATTACATACCTACATCTTCAGACGTAAACTGAGGGAGGTATTCAAAGAAAGAAATGGCTCCATCTCCGTCCTTGTCGCGTAATTCCAATTCTCTCCTTGACCTGACGTGCAACATATCAACGGTTTGCTGCATAAGCCAGGCATCAAGCTCCTTTGAATCAATCATGCCGTCCTGAGGAGATATATCCAGAAATGGAAACAAAACCATCAGCCTTAGGCTTAAATTTAAGCTTCCATCATCCTTGTAATATTTTTCTTCCTCAGATCTTCTGGAATTTGATTGCTTCTGCTCTTTATCCCTCCTCTGCACCTGCGCGTCTACCACGAAAGGATCAAAAACCGGAAACCTACTTCTCGAACCAAAACGTCTGCTTAGGCTTGGAAGAACTTTTTTATGCTTGTAATTTGGGTTTGAACTCCCAAAAATGACTATCAGTAGGACGATTGCGGTGGCTACGAGGATGCAAACCACCGCCTTCGACATTTTCCGTCAATCGGGGACCTGCAAAATCTTTCCCTCCCTTTTTTTTCCTTTTCTTTTTTTTTTTTTTCTTTTCAATAAGATATGATTAAGAAAACAGTTATTAAGAAAAAATAATAATAATTAAGAAATCTGTTATTGGCAGTTATGTTTCAAGGGTCATTCACCATTGCTTAATTAGTAACCTGGATTGTCCAAAGAAAATGGTCGACAAAAGCTGGATTATTTATTATTATTATTATTAAATTGGGAAAATATATAAAACTTCTTCATTCTTGTTTAATGAAATTTTTAGGTTCTTACATATTTGAAGGATCAAAATAAATCGATTAACGTTTACTTTTTTATATCATTACTCCCTACAAAATTAAACGTTATAATTGTAGCTTCTTTTTTTTATTGAAAAATAATTTTTTTTTTTTTTTTTTGAAAGAAGAAAAATAAATTGTACTTAAATATATCTATATATATCATAAAAAATATATCTATATACATTATTTTATATATAAAAAAAAAAAACTGTCAACCTTTTTTCTTATTTCAAAATTAAAATTTAAAACGAAATGATGAATTAGATAAATTTCATTAAGTTTTAGGTTAAACATCACTTTTAAATGTATAATATCTAAAATATCTATTTTATTTATCTTTGTATTTAAACTTTGTTTCAAAATTTTCATATTGGTATAAAATTAATAAAACAAAAGAATAAAAAAAAATTAAGTAATTATAATATTTTATTGTTCTTAATTTGTACCTATATTTTATATGAAATTCTTTATTTATAAGAAACAACTTGAGA
The DNA here is from genome assembly GCA_025388415.1 of Cynanchum wilfordii. NCBI lineage: Eukaryota > Viridiplantae > Streptophyta > Magnoliopsida > Gentianales > Apocynaceae > Cynanchum > Cynanchum wilfordii. Next base: position 3,734,170 of record JAHSUH010001079.1, read on the forward strand.
GATATAAAAAGATTAGGGGACTAAGAAGAGAAGAGGCATATATTATATATAAGTCTTCAATAAATATTTATATCATGTCTCGAACTCTTAACTTCTCATATTATAAATATTATAAATGAGGGGTTTACCAATTAAACTACGCTTTTTTACATATTTAAGTTAGTTTATTTTATTTTTTTCCCAAGTTATTTAATTTTTTGATATTATATTTATAAGTTAATTTGATTCAAAAAATAATAATTTATTAAGATTTGTGTTAGTTAATAAAACTATAAATGATAAAATTTGTCAAAAAAATAAATTATTTACCTAATTAAAAATAAAATAGAATTTGATATTTCAAAAATATAAATCTGTTTGCCCCCAACAAAAAACAAAAATTTTCCTTCTAAAATTTTAAAATATATATACCAATATTTAAATATTTAAATGAACTTTCGAGAAACAATTGGATCAAATCGCTTAAGTGTTTGAATTCACCGAAAAAAAAGAAAAAAGAAAAATCGCTAGGTGTTTCAGAAACAAACGGCTGTGATCCACCCAACGTTTAGTCCAACGAAAGAATGAATGCGATTGGTTCCAAAATCTCATATTGAATTCTAATTGGTCCACGTCATCGTTTCGTGACACATTATTGTTTGAAAGTTTGTATAATTCATAATTCTTCACTTTACGTACTCGGCTTCCAATTAGAAATTTCCTATCTTTATAAGTGCTCTCTCTTCGTTCTTCCTCTTCATTAACAGACTTGAAGTTCATCTTCATAAAGAGAAAGTGTCTCTTTTTTTTTCCGGTTAAGAACTCGTTGGCATTTAAAACCATGGCTAGTGTGCGGATGAAGCCTGCATCGTTGATTGTTTTCGGAATCGTATTGTTCGGTAAGTCTCTTATTTCAGAATTTTCATTTCAGGTTTATAGGATATAGAAACAGAATTTGAGAGTTTTCATCGCATATTGATATGATTTAGAAAAAAAAGGCAAATTTGATGCGTTTGCGGTCGCGTTCTGTTTCTATTTCAATTCTTACGAAGGCGATTGATTGAATTGTGTGTTATCAGTTTCTCATTAATTTATATGGCTTTTAGATCTGCTACTAGTCTACATTTTAGGTATGCGCTTGATTGAATCAAGGCTTCTCTTTTTGAGTAATTTTTTGTTTTTTTAAGAAAGCTTCATACTTTTAAATTTGTCTTTTCTCACCAGTATTTCCAGTGCTTATTAAGATTAATACATGCCTCTATCTAGTTTCCCAGTCAGTGATACTGCTTGTGGAATGTTTTAACTTTTTAGTCTAAGGAAAAATGAGTAATTGCATGATCTGTACACAAAAGCATTCCATATTAAATGTGTACCTATATGGTTGCTGTTTCTGGACAGGATGTTTATTTGCATTTTCTGTTGCAAAGGAGGAGGCACCAAAACTAGGAACTGTAATCGGGATAGATCTTGGAACAACTTATTCATGTGTTGGTGTTTACAAAAATGGGCATGTTGAAATTATAGCAAATGACCAAGGTAACCGCATTACCCCTTCGTGGGTTGCCTTCACCGATGACGAGAGATTGATTGGTGAGGCAGCAAAGAACCAGGCAGCAGTTAATCCTGAGAGGACCATCTTTGATGTGAAAAGACTCATCGGAAGAAAGTAATACATTGTCGTGTCTTTCATATTTTCATGTCCATACCAGTTAATACCATTACCTTATTGGAGTTATAATGACCTTTATTGCCTTTTAATTTAGATTCGAGGACAAAGAAGTTCAGAGGGACATGAAGCTTGTTCCATACAAGATTGTAAACAAGGATGGAAAACCATATATACAAGTCAAGATCTCAGCTGGAGAGACCAAGGTGTTTAGTCCTGAAGAGATCAGTGCTATGATTCTTACAAAAATGAAAGAAACCGCTGAAGCATTCCTCGGGAAGAAGATCAAAGATGCTGTAGTTACTGTTCCAGGTGAGCGAAACTTATTGGAATGTCTGAAGTGAATAGTTTGGAACGTATAAGTCATAACATATTCTTATACTTACTGCTTTTCCAATTCTGCAGCATACTTTAATGATGCCCAGAGGCAAGCCACCAAGGATGCAGGTATAATTGCTGGATTGAATGTTGCAAGAATTATTAATGAGCCTACAGCTGCTGCAATTGCCTACGGTTTGGACAAAAAGGGCGGTGAAAAGAACATCCTTGTATTTGACCTTGGTGGTGGGACCTTTGATGTCAGTATCTTGACCATAGATAATGGTGTATTTGAGGTTCTTGCAACAAATGGAGATACTCATCTTGGAGGTAAGAAGTTCTGCATCCTTGCTTTCTGTTAATTCAGCTCTTTTAGAGGTAGGATAGAGAAACTAGGGTGCCTCCTTTTAGTAAAATATGGAGGAAAGAAAGTTGCTCGGTGCAGTTTCTTTTTTGGCTCACTAGACTGCTTATGCTTCAAGGTTCTTGCACTAGTTTCTAAAATCAGAATTTTAGTTTTCATCATGAGCCACCTCCCTTTCAACTGGGAGAAACATTACCAATATTCCTTAATTTAGCCTTTAGAGAGGCTGCTTACAATTTATCAAATCTTTTTGTTAATTTGGACAGGTGAGGATTTTGATCAGAGGATAATGGAGTACTTCATTAAGCTCATCAAGAAGAAGCATGGAAAGGACATCAGTAAGGATAACAGAGCTCTTGGGAAGCTGAGGAGAGAATCAGAGCGTGCCAAGAGAGCTTTGAGTAGCCAACATCAAATCAGAGTTGAGATTGAGTCTCTCTTTGATGGTGTTGATTTCTCTGAATCACTTACCAGAGCTCGTTTTGAAGAGCTGAACAACGATTTGTTCAGAAAAACCATGGGACCTGTTAAGAAGGCTATGGATGATGCTGGTCTGGAGAAACATCAAATTGATGAAATTGTTCTTGTTGGTGGAAGCACCAGAATTCCAAAGGTTCAACAGCTTCTTAGGGATTATTTTGACGGGAAAGAGCCCAATAAGGGTGTTAACCCAGATGAGGCAGTTGCTTTTGGTGCTGCTGTACAAGGAGGAATCTTGAGTGGCGAGGGTGGTGATGAAACCAAAGGTATTGGCCCTCTAAACTATTTCTGATAAAATCATAAATCATGCCAACACGATCTGTGCTTCGAGTACAAGGACAACTAAAGTTTGAAGTTATAATGTACTCTACTTTGTGTATGAACAGATATTCTGCTTTTGGATGTGGCTCCTCTAACTCTCGGTATTGAAACTGTTGGTGGAGTGATGACAAAGTTGATTCCTAGGAACACTGTCATCCCAACTAAGAAATCACAAGTCTTTACTACATACCAGGACCAACAGACTACTGTCAGCATTCAGGTACTACTATATATATATCCCCAGTATAAGTGTGAACAGATACTAATTCTTAACTAGGTAGTATAAACGCATTGGACAGATATATTGTTTTATTTGATTTAAACTCCTAACCTGAGTCAGTGATAAACAGGTGTTTGAGGGAGAACGTAGTCTCACAAAGGATTGCAGGCTACTCGGAAAATTTGATCTAACTGGAATTGCCCCAGCTCCAAGGTAGAAAGATCACTATCTATTACTGAAAGAAGTGCTCTATATTGGGTTTATTTATCTGTGGCCTTACCAAAAGCTGATTGATTTGATTGTGTTTTATCAGGGGAACTCCTCAGATTGAAGTTACTTTTGAGGTTGATGCCAATGGTATTCTCAATGTTAAGGCAGAAGACAAGGCATCTGGAAAGTCTGAAAAGATAACTATAACCAACGACAAGGGTCGTTTGAGTCAAGAAGAGATTGAAAGAATGGTTCGTGAGGCTGAAGAATTTGCGGAGGAAGACAAAAAGGTTAAAGAAAGAATTGATGCCAGAAACAGCTTGGAGACCTATGTTTACAACATGAAAAACCAGATCAATGACAAGGACAAGCTGGCAGACAAATTGGAATCAGAAGAGAAGGAGAAAATTGAAACAGCAACGAAGGAGGCTCTTGACTGGTTAGATGATAATCAGACAGCTGAGAAGGAAGATTACGAGGAAAAGCTTAAAGAAGTCGAAGCTGTTTGCAATCCCATAATCACAGCTGTTTATCAGAGATCAGGTGGAGCTCCTGGTGATCCTGGTTCAGGTGAAGATGATGATAATCATGATGAGCTGTAGAGAAAGTATCGAGCTTAATTTCTCGTTTCTCATGTGGCTGCCGTAGAGATGTAGGATTAGGATGATAGCATAATCATAATATCTTTCTATATTCTTCGTGTCCCATTCACACATTGTGGAGGAGATAGGGTAGAATGGCGAAAACATTATAACTTCTCTTCTTGCTTTCCCTTTTTGTTCATTTTAGCCCTAATATTATGTATAGAAATCATTGATCTTTGCTATATGAGAAGTTTTCTACATGAATGCGTTTCTGCTTTAAACTTATTCTTTGTCGTGCCCGATCTGACTTACGAAAATCCAACAGCCAGTTTATCAACTGAAAATCAATGTTCATATTTCTCACCGTTTAAACCAATAAGCTGACAGAAAACCTTCTTAATTACATGCATCTGCACACCTAATGAGGCTCCTTCAGATAACAGAATAAATTCAACAAAGATAAATCTTTGTAGATTTAGACAACAATTACATTGAGTCAAAATACACATTTTATTTACTTTTTACACTTGCATGTTAATTACAATTTTAATATTTAACTACAAGATTTCAGATATTCAAAATTTAATTTTTCACCAAAATTTTTAATAAAATTTTATTTTAAAATAATCCTTGCCCAAATGGACCCAAAAAATTCAACCTCTACCGGTATAAAGGCAAAAAGACAAGTACTATATTTGCAGGTGAAATCTATAAGTAACTCATTATTATACATAGCATGTACATGGTCAAACTATGAATTAGTGGAACAGAAAGATCAAAGAAATGATCAGTTACTAGCTGCCGGCTTCATCCAAGGCCAGTTAGATTCACAAAGGTCACCTGGTGAATTGCCATCATCGTCCTTTATTCCCAAGTCGGCATTATGGTTGACAAGGAATTCAGCAATTTCTGCTCTCTCACAAACAACAGCATAATGCAGTGGTGTTTGACCTTCATTGTCCTGCAGATATTAACAGCAAAATTAAGAGAGATTAAGTGAATGGAAAAAAGGGAAAAGGAAGGGGAAAAAGGGTCCAGTAGATGACTAGGCAAAGACGGTTCTGTAACACTGCATATACACAAATTTAGCATTCTACACAACAAAGACCTTCCAATGGATTGACATAAGGAATAGTTAAAAGAACAGTCAAGCTGCTGACTGATAAAATAAGACCACTAACAAAAAAATCACTTAAACTTTAGTGCCAAAGCCACTAACATAATATAAGCTCTAGGAACAAGTAGTACCATTGACGATGTATCTTGCTAACAGTCCCTAACATCAACAGATGCTCGTGTTGAAAATGGACTATAGCATTATTATTTGATAGTCAAACAGTCTGATAAAGGTACAGTGACTGTCAACACCTAATAAAGAAGCACATATCCAAACAGAGAAATTTATGGCTGATGATTGGGGTTGAACAAAGGATGGCTCTTCTTATCGATTTCTAACAATACAAGAGTTAGGAAAATACCGCAATAACTTTCTGTTCTACAAGTAACTGTCTCCCAGACATTTATTAAAAGGGGATATGGAATTGCCTTTCTCAATATGCTGTGAGAGAATAAATTTGTGCCAATCTTACGAGGAAGAATTACTTTCTTCATGATAAAAAAAAGAGTTTCTTTAAGGTTTTCTTTACCTTTTCATTTACATCAGCATTCCTGCTTAGAAGCAACTCTGTGACATTCAAATGACCACGATCCACAGCCCAATGTAATGGTGTTCGCCCCTCACTATCTGCAGTAAATCCACCAGAAAAGCAATCAGGCTATAACAACCTTAGGCTACTGTTTGGACCCTTTCAAGACTCAAGGTTGTGTATCATGTACAAGAGATTTAAGTACACATAGAGCAAGAAACTGTACAGTGACAGCTCATAATTTTGAAGTTAATTATATGTTTCTGTCAAATCCAAAGTATTAAATGAATTACTCTTGAAAAGCTTAACTTTGTTTATCGACCTCAAACATCATTGCATTATATGAGAGGAGACCAATAAGAGTGACTTACCCTTAACATTCACTGGAACACCACTATCAATGCACTCGATCAAATTCTCTGCATCTCCTTCTCTTGCAAAAGCATGTAAGGCATCCAATTTTCTAAAAAGAAAGCAATAAGTCTTAATAAGAAATTCCAAATATTTCCCTAGGAACTTTCTTCTCAAATGTAGTATATGAGACTCTCAAATGCATTATACATGTATCGAACACAAATATCTTCTAAAATTCATTGGTCATTTTTATAAGTAATCACTGACGTAATGTAATTTTACCATCTTTAACATATAACACAAAACAGCTTACTATAATTGGTATATTTATCAATATACTAGTCTAACATAGTTTTCAACTTTCGTACCAGAGACATATTTAAAAGTGTAAAAGACAAAACACTTGGGATCTTCTATTATACCAATACAAATATACCAACTTTCATCATTTTATCAGTATTCAAATCATTTCTTCTAAATAAAAAAAATAAAAAAAATGACACAACACTTGGTACATTTGTATTGGTGTAACTAAGAAGGAAATAAAAAAATGTAAAAGAAGATCCTTAGCCAAAGACAACAATTAAATTGGTATGACTCCTACAAAAAGATCTGGGGAGAACCTAGAAAAGCATTGCAACCCACTTAAGTGATTAGATTAGCAATGACACATAAGAAAAATTGAAATGATAGCAAACTCTATTGAGAAATAAAAATCGAAAAGTACCTTAATCTACAATCAATATAGATATTACCTAATTCTTTTTTAACAGTAAGGTTGTTTTAAATAGTACAACTGAAATGATGAAACTAGGGACTCCCCATTCATGGTTGATGGTGCTTCTTTAAAGTTGCTAAAAAAATTTCTTTTCAATATACCAATTTTAAAATTTTGTATAGCATTATTTTTATTATTTAAAACCATCAATAAGAAAAAAATTATATTGAAAATCACCTTTGGTAGGTTTTTTTTTTTTTTCCCCCCTTTTTAAGCTAAAAGTAAAATTGAGTAGCAGGCTAGAACAGTTCAAAACATCTTTTAGGTAAAAGAGCAACTTGCAACTGAGAACAGGGCCAATTTGGTCTAGGATGCTCAAGGTCCTAGCATTGCTAATATCAGAATGCAAAATTCACAAAATTTTCTGCTTCATCTAGCAAATGATCCCAAATATACAACTCCTGAGTCAAGTTTCAATATAAGTACTGCATTTTTCTTCCCTCTCCCATAGTTAACTCCCCTTGAGCAATCTCAAACATAGCAATGGTGGCAAGGTATGAGTTAAATCAGCCTTGATAACCATACTCAAATTTTGAAAAATTCAAATATAATGGGTAGTGCATTGTTCCAAGCAGCTAGATTACAATCTACATGAAACGAAAATGTCAAAACTAAAATCCTCAGCATAAAAATAGAACAGGAACCTTACAGCTCATTTCCAGGTTCATCCTCATAAATAAAGGTGCTGAAAACAGGTCCCATTGGTCCTTTTGATTCGGCACTTGAGCTAGCACTAGTCTCTCTCCCTTGCTTCTTCTGTCCGTAGCCATAAAAGCAATGAATATCATGAGCAAGAAAGACAATATTATTATCATAAAGCAAGTCAAACTCTTACAATAGCTGAACCATCTGCCCAAGAAGGGTATAACTCAGTGACAATTTCAATATACTTCTGCATTGCGTCTTCAGGAGGCATAGCTCCCAACTTTTGCCATGCTTGCCTAGAAAACAATGGGAAAACATATTTCCATTCATCAGCAGTTATTTAACCCTGGAGAGAAAAAACTCATTTAACAAAAACAACTGGAAGTCAACTGTGTCTTCTTTCTCAAATGCTTAAAATCACGTCTATTCATTCAAAACAGAAGCAACATCCTATATCCTATATCCTATATCCTTTCCCCAAAAAGGCGCATCATCTAAAGAACAAAGACTGTAATGCCAAGAGAGATTCATCTTCTATAGAAAAGAAATGTAGACATCAATTAACAGTCACAGAAAAGAACAAAAGATTAAGACTACTGTTTTGGGGAGGGAGGATTCTGATCCTCTGCATCTGTTGTCTGGTAACAAGTGCAGGAGAAATTTATACAACACAAACCTAAACCATCCAATATTACAAAAATGGGGGAAAAAAAAATCAAATCAAACACAAAAAGAGCAGTGCAAAGTTTACATATCAGCAGTTTAATCCCTATACTTGATTGAGTCACAATCCCGTAGCAACTCAAAAGTGAACTTAGTTCGTACCAAGAACTCAAAATAAATTTACTATAAGCCACCAGCAAGAACCAAAACTAGCTGAAATTCATCTATTACCAGGAATTCCAAATCAATAACTCCGAAACACATCAATCTCCGAATACTAGTCTGTATTTGACCTAATAGTCCCCATAAGTAACCTAGTTGATCTATTTACGAATTGTGTAATAGCATATAAAAAAAAAAAGACAAATAACTAATAACATTACCACTTGGCACGAGCTGTCATTTTGAGAGCCGATGGCTGTGGTGTACTGCAGGGTCCCTCAGTGGCGATCTTGTAGAGACCATAGAGTTGCAACTGCAATTCATTAGAGACCTTCAGCGACGACCTATCCGCCGCAGTAGCTGCCACAAAGGCGGTGGCAGCACTGAATGTCTCATCTAATTCAGTGCTTTCTACGCCCTCCCAATCACTATCACTGTCACTTTCACTTTCCCTGCCACTATCAGTACCCCTAGCATCCAACGAGCTGCTCACCTTCAAAGCATCAGCATTCTCCTCCTCTTCCTTTTCTGAAATCAATGGTTCCTTCTCTTCCGAAACCCTAGACTGTTCGGCTAAAATTTCCAGTTCACCCTCAGATGATTTAGATTCACCTTCTCGGTCCAGATCAGCACGCGCGATACGAAGATTCTGATCTCGAAAAGCAAATATTACAGAAAAAAGTTTCGCCAAAAGGAAGGAGAAAATCACACCCAAAATAACAGATTGAAAAAACTGTTGCCAGTCCGCCATTGTCGCCTTAGTATAAAATCGTTTTAGTTACGAGCACGGAGCCCTATAAATTTCCTAAAAGGGGAAAAAAAAAGGAACAAAACTGCCGGAACGATGAAAATTAGCTGCAGTTATGTGGAATCAAAAATTATAGAAATTATCGAGAATAAACCCTAATATAGTATAATCGGGTAAATGACATTTGCTGGTAAGTTTCACATGAAGCAGGAGAAAAGGAGGAGGAGGAGGAGGAATCTAGAGTTGTAAGTCATTATACTATTTACTTCACGGTAGTCATCCCCACTTAGTTATCGAATCCGTTAGCGTGTTACATAGTGAAATTTTACAGAGAATCATCGCATTTTTTCGAATTTGCACATACACCCCTACTATTACCTCCTTTTTTTTCTCAAGTCCTACATTGTTTTTCCGTTTATCTCCGGATATTTATTAGCTATTTTAAATTTTGACTAAACATTATGTTTAGTTTTTTTTTTTCATACGAATTATTGGTAAATTGTTTGATTTTTATTTTAGATAATAATAAAAATATATATATTAAACTAATTTCTTTGTTATTTAAAATTTATTACTTTGAATAATTCTAGTAAATATTTAGTTATAATCAGTAAAATTTCTGATAAAAAAATATTAAAATTTTAATTTTAAATGTCCAAATTAATTCACATTGGCAGCAATAAAACAGCCTTACATATGAATTTGAGAATATCAGATCCCTTCTAAGAAGAGAACATAAAATTTCTACAACCATATTCAAGCAGTGCAATTAAATCCCTCAACTCCTTTAATTTCTTGCTAAATTCTTGGATCATTGACCTAAAATACAAGATCACCCATTACACAGAATGAATAACCACCCTTATTCTACATTGATATATGTGTGTATATATATATTATATATATATATATATATATATATATAAGCAGCTGCAAAATTTTGTAATGCAGAGAAAAGCTTTCAACATCTTCCTCCATTTGTGTTTCTTAGTATTTGCATTTTCCATAGCCTGAAATTTTCAATAAGCAAATGCAAAATTAGTTCATGATCACCATTCACCGAATCACCACGGATAATGGATTATGAAGGATGAGGTAAAAGAAGAATTCTGAAACAGATTCATCCTCATAAATATCAGACGTACTTACTTGGATCAGTGTTCGTGATAGCTCCAGTTTGTTTAAAGTCACAATCAAAATCATTTCCTCCTGTCGATTGGTAATATGCATTCATGGCATATGCAGCATGACCTCGAACTGTATCGGGAAGATAGCATGGTCCCCCTTCTTGGATGGGTCTGCAGTCAAATCCCAGTCCACACACGTAATCAATATTCTTTTGCAACGAATCTTCTTCCGCTCCAAGTTTGGGAAGGCACCATCGTTTCCCCTTTGTTGGTGCTGAGTCCGGGACTGGATTAGCAGGGCCAATTTCTGGTGGTGTTGGACTCGGATTCGATGGGAAATTTGCCTTTGCCTGTCAGATCCAATTTCAGAAACCAATCAAGCAAATGCATACAAGTACCAACAAAAATGTATTATGGTGATACTGATAATCGGCAGCGGCAGCTACCGTTGGCCGTAGAATCCCTATGTTGTAGACGGGAGTCATATCTGGCTGGAAGAGACCAAAATTTCTTTCGCAAATTGGTCCTGGCTTTAAATCCTCATTGAACAGAGCAAAAATGTATGTCTCAAATGTTCTGTTCGGCATGAGCGGCGTCCCAAATCCGGAATTCACGTGTTCCATGAGCTTCTGGTTGTATTCAGCAGCAGTTTCGGCATCAACACCAACTTGCCCTGCATCTCCTTTTGATGGCCAACCGGTTTCAGCTATGACAATCTCTAGATCTGAAAAATCCAGTCGAGTCAGAGCCGAGAAGATGGCATCTAACTGCCCATCCAACATGTTAGTATACATGAGTTTTGTGTTTTCATCAAACGCTCCTGGATTAGGCCTAAACAGAGCATAATCTATAGTACCGGCAGAACTGCCGAAAAATGGATACGGATTTATCAAGAAAGGTGAATTCGTAGCTCTTAGGAAACTAAGCAAAGGCCTTAAAACATTGGTATCATAGCCTTGCCGGAATTTTCCAGTGGAAGGTGGGCTTGAATTTGAAAGAATCCCTAGCGAATGTGGGGTAGAAATTTTGATACGACGGTCTAGAGATTCTCCAACAAGAGCCGTATGGAGAGTCTGCATTGCAGGGACGAGACTTATTATCAACAACTTGTTGGCGGTGGCTATTACTTCATTGCCAACTAGTATCCGGACAATATTTGTGGCGGGAACATGAGGTACTATACTTGTTTTCACCCATTGTTGAGCAAAACTCAGTTTTGTCAGGCGTGGAATTTGGTTGTTTGGAACAGTAACGGTGATGGCTATCCCCGTGTGTGCAAATGCTTTGAGTATGTCAGGGTTGGCATCAAAAAGCCTCACACGGTTGATAATGGTGGACTGCAGGAGGAAATGTGCCACTTGTGCCGGTGGAGGAAGATTGTCCGCCACCGTGCCGTAGTTGATGCCAATTGTTCCTTCAATTCCTGCAATCAAAACAATGCAAAAAACATTACTCAATTACTCTGCAAAAATCTCTGCATCTGATTATACCCAATTCTGATCCGCGACTGATTTCATACCTTGGAGATAAATTGATGTAAGAAGCAAGAAAATTTTGGCAGTTAGATGAACAGGAGCAAAATCAACAGTTTTCTCCATGAGTTACGCAAAGTTTGCAGTTGCACAAAGTCACAGTAGTTGATTAAGATGATTGCTTCTGGAGGGATTTTGGAGATACGTTTCTTTGTAATAGGGCATTTTTTTGCATGAAAATGTAGGAGTGTTCATGAGATAAAGAATATTAACTTTGTGGAAATATTAAATAGTTTACTCTACAGAATCTATATCCTTCTTGGATCTCAAGTCTACTAAAGGATCACACTGTCTTCTGGTTATTCACTGGTTTTACAAATTTTAAGGAAAAAAAAAAAATTACATGCGCATCCGGGGAATCGAACCCCGGTCAGTACCGTGGGAGGGTACTATGATACCACTACACCAGATGCGCTTTTTGTGAGGTAGGAGAAATATAAATTTAATTGTCCTAATTATTGGAAAAAGTAAATACCAAGTTTTCCAAGATGACAAATTTACCTCTGGATTCATAGGATCACAAATACCTTGGAGCCTCCATTCAGATGATAACATGCTCAATAGAAAAATAAATCAATGAATCCATCGTTAGTTTATATATATATGAACTTTCCTTTTCTTTGGCAAGTACTAAATTAGATGGAGCTGAAAATGTTTCAGTGTACACAGAAGTAGTAGAAGACGATGAAATGAAAAGGCAATAATATGAAAATCATCGGCATCCCAAGGTAGCTCTCCCTTCTTCATCAATAGTCGTATTTGTGCAAAGCTTTTGAAGGTCAACGTAACCTATAATGGTATCATCAAAGACAGCATTTTGGAGCTGAGCCTCCACAAAGGTGGATCCAGATAATACAGTGTTCTTAAATAAAGCTCCCCTGAGATCAGCTTTCCCAAAATTAACCCGATCAAGAACAGCATTTGAGAAGTCTGTTTCTGGAGAGAGAATCACATAAATCCAGCAGGCACAGATTAGATACAGTGTACAATCTTTCAATTCACATGGAGGTCAAGGAAGGAATCAGAAATGGAATTGCATCTGGACTACTGGAATTTCCCCTTCATTCCTTTAATCATGCATCAAGAACCTCATTTACAAGTTTTAAAGAGGATTTCCAATTTAACACCAGAAAAATCAGAATTATGTATAGTTTTTCATTTCCTGAGATTGCACAAAGGATAATTTCCCCAAAACCAACCATGACAATTATTTTCGAGCTTGTATACTATATGGATTCCAACCAAAGACACGGCAGATATAAAGACATGTAGTTTGTGCGTGGTAGTAGAAATAGTGACTTATTAAAATTTGGGGAAAGAAATATTATACCCTTGAAACTTGCTCCAACAGCATAGGCCTTGGACATAACAACTTCAGACATGTCAGCACCATCAAACTTAGCATCAGACATAAGTGCTGCAGCAAGAGATTTCCCTTTGAGGTTTGATTTCTCATTTGTGTAATCACAAAATCGGAGATCGAGTGGTTTGTCATAAACTCCATTTGCTTGGCCTATTGTATTCCCAACAAATGCACGCTCGCATCTATTGGGCTCTGTTGACAAAGGCGGCAACCTCTGCATATAAAATCCACATACATATATTCATCTCAAGATCAGTATCTACGAGTAATCAAATTTTACATTCAAACATTATCTCCATGTGAAATAAACATACCTAGAAATTTAGGGGAAACAAAAAAGGAAGGGATCTTAATTTTTTTTCACCTGATTAGCAGCAATGACTGGTGAGGCAGTCGCAACGGCCCAAACAGCAAGGATACCACAAGCGGCATTTCTTAGTTCCTTGAATTGAGATGCATTTTCATTACATTGGGAACTATCTCTTGAAGCTGCCAAACCAGAATAAAGCCTGATTGAACTAATATAATCCGTACTACCAACGCGACGAAGTTCTGTAATTTGAGTAATTAAATTAAATTAGATCAAACAAAGCTTTTAAGGAATTCTTACCGAAACACTTGAATTGAAGTGGCGAATGATGTTGCCGAGAAGAACGGCGGCCGGTTGAGGAATGTCCAGCCGAGAAGACGTTCTGGGAGATGGGAATGGAGAGGGTCGCCATTTTTTTGAGTGTGTATGTATCAGTCACTCACTGTCTTTCTTGCCAGTCTGCGACTTATCCATCCAGATTTCCTGAATGTACGTACACTTGCTCCTGACGTGGCCAACTTTTTGTTTTTTTAAACGATTTTTTGAATGTTTTCTTCTTCTTTTTTTTTTCACCAATTAGTTTTTCCTTTTAAAAAAAGAAATTAATATAATTTTTTTCCTCTCTTGATTTTGAATCTAAAAAAAAATATATTTAACTTTATTATATTCTACATCCATAATCAAGTCATTCAAATTATTTTTAAGAAAATCTCTAAAAAATACTAATTTCTTTATTCACCGGATTTAAATTTAAAACATCATATAAAACGATTAAATTTCTTTCATTTGAATTAATAACTTATTATAAAATATATATATATATATTTTTTTTTTAGTATGGATTTGAACCTCAAACTCACTTAAGTTAGAATAGTTTATTACCCGCTCACCCTATGCCTTAGGATTAAACTTATATCCTTTAACTTAGTAGAATTAATAAGTGACTTCTAAATAAGAGTTTATAAATATTATTTAAGACAAACTTTTTTAAAAAAATTAAAATAAACTAAAATTTTATTAATTTTATGTTTATAATTTAAATCAAATTCAAATTAATTATTTTTTAAAAAATAATAATAATAATAAAAAGAAAAGTAATTCGAACGATGGACTAGGTTTGAGTGATAGACGGCTCAAATATTCAGAATATAAAATATCTTTAACAAAAAAAAAAGGTTAGTTCAAAAATGAACCTAAAGAGTTCAGTCCTCATTGTCTTGGCCCAATTTGGCTTTGGCATCAATTATTATGTCTCCCTTACTCCATTTCCAAAGTTTTTTTTTTTTTTTCAAATTTGACCAAGTTTTTTTCTTAAAAAAGGTAAAATTTTAACTATTAAATATTTAATTATAAAAATACAACCAATTTAAATTTCTCAATAATAACTTATCAAAAAAAAATTATAAAATAATTTCTCAATAAACTTTAAATCCCATATTTCTTAAATAAAATTAATATCTATTCAAATAATCTCTCAAAATTTTGAGAGCTTTAATTGATTATCATTTTAAAGTCAAATTAAAGAGGAAAAAAATCAAAATAATTACTTTTGGTGAAAATATTATGAAATTATCATAATTTTTTAAATGAAATAAAAACTAAAGTAATAAAAGAATTTGGGACTACAAATTAATATTTTCAGGAGTAATTTGCATTTTATCTTAAGGTTTGATTTTTTTTTTTGGGACAATGGATTTGGGGGGTAAGGCGGTGGTCGGTCTTGTTTTTTCTTTATTCAATCCAATATCCATTCGCACGTTCGGCAAAGTTCTAAGAAATTACAAATCTTTTATTTTCCCTTCTCTTTCTCTCTCTAGGGCTTCTTTTCTAGGTCTTGCAATCTCCCTTGTAGAAGAAAAATGGAGGAGAATACAGGGATGCTTGATGGCCTGGCACGGTGGTTTGGAACGAGCGTCGCATCTGCATTCTTTGCGTCACTGGAGCGCTGTTCTTGTGTCAATCTTACTACCTACGACAGCGATGAGGACGAAGAAGAGGCTAAGGATCGGCCTCTCATGCTCACAAACCTTCAGACTTGTTCATCTGTCTCTTCTTCCGGCATAAATGTCAACAATAATGTTAATCCTACCTCCGTTGATAGCCTCCCCGTTTGATCCTCTGATCAATTCTGCTACTGATCGTGTTTTTTTTTTTTTTTCCCCCTTTTTCGTAATTTTCAATGTTGTACCTCTTTTGTTGACATTTTGAATTCTATTTTAGATGTTCATTTGAATGATTTTCAATGGTAGGTCGTTCAAATTGAATGTTGAATGGCTGGGTAATCGCAGTTAATCATTTTTTTTTTTTTTTTTTTTTTTTTCCTGTTGCCAAGAGTGCAGATTGTGTGTATATGTATATTTCTTTAATACTTTGATCACGTCCAATTCTGATGTCATGTTTTCTATTATTTCTTCTTGTATTGTCTTACTGTTAGCAGTTAAAATTTGAGCAGTGTGTATGGAATAAATGAAGAACTGGCAGTGATTTGCTGTTTGAAGTTGTTCTAAATTGGCTTAAGTGATTTTAGTTTGAGTCTTTCTTTCATTCAGCTAACAGATATTAAAATGGTTTTAGTGAATATTATAGAAGAAAAGGTTCGTCTGATGTTTTATTTTTATTTTTTCATCACATTTTGATTCTGTTTCTGGAGTTTCTTTCAAGTAAAATAGAAACTATCCTTGAGGAGTCTTTCTTTTCCACACAATCACTATCTACATGTGATGAATAGTTTCTTCTATTTTCTGATGATATAATGGCATTTTGAACACTGGCACTCTGGAATTTCAGGTGTAGAAGTATGATATTAAGATATTATATCTTGGGAGAGAGTGATCAGTGATGTTGAGCCTTCTTGAATGTAATCTGTGGTGTGGTAGGACTGGAGATCAGCTTAATGTTGATAGGTGCAAACATAGGCACTAACTTATTGTAGGAGAACCTTAGACAGAATCTTATATGGGAAGTTTCTAAATTTTATTGTAGAATGCATTTAGTTGTTTGTTGAACAACCCTATAGCTTGGTGATCTTTATTTGAAACAGATTCATCATCTTTTTTGCCTAGTAATGTCCTCTTCCAATTTGAAGTTTGGTGCATCCATAGATCTTGTGCTCTAGCTCGAACTGCAAATAACCAGTTTTATAGAGTTGTTGTATTGTCCTATGGATAGCTGTATCCATGTCGAATCACTTCATGTTTCTTTAGTTCACAAGTTACTACTGTTTCATTCCCTTGCCTTTTACTACTTTATCTGGATAATATGGGTCTTTGATGCTGGGCTCTCTGTATAAAATGTGCATAGTTAAACAACAGAGGTTTTTGAGGCTGTATTTTTTGTCATCTTATTAATATTATTGAATGTTGAGGGATAGTCGTAGTTTGAATCTGGATGCCTTGTCACTGTGGCATGCTCTGAACAACATTAGGCATTTGAGAATGTGCAATGAGCACTGAAGTTCTTTCAATATAGTCTGGTTGTTTAGATTTGAATTTTTCAAGGTGATTCAAAAGATGAGATGCTCTATATTTGGGGGTCTGGAGACTCCACAAGTGTTATATATTTTTATCATTATGCTAGACTAAACATTTGTGCTGCAAATTTTTGGTCCTAGGATGAAGTTATTTTGGTGATTCTGTATTCTAACCCACTAATCTAAGAAAGATTTGTGGGAGAAGATTAATTTAGAAGAGATTCACGGGAGGAAACTCCTCAAAGTTATAATATATAGTTAAAATTATGGTATAAAAAAATCGTCTATATCATGTGTCGAATTGAGATCTTTCACATAAAAGATCAAGTTAAGACAACTAAGTATATTTTTTTTTTTTTTTTTTTTTTTTTTTTGTGGGTAACTAAGTATAGAATTCTAAATTAACTAAGTTGTAGATGAAGTTATTGGTGACTTCTTGTCAAGCATGGTGTTAAGCGGGGCCCAACGTGAAAGGGGGGGGGGCTTCAAATTTTTAGGAAGCCCGATGAACGGGCTTGGGACCCGGAACTAGAAAATGTAAAAAGAAATAAGTTGGGTGGGTTATTGTTTCCATTTCTCTCTTTCCTATCATGTAAGTGATAATAGCAATTAATTTGCCTATACAACACAATTGTCTACTGCGCTGATTTATGGTTAAAAACACACTTAAATTTTTTGTCCACGTCAAAAAGTAGACTTCACTTGTAGGAAAAACAGTACTTAAAATAGTACCTACCATCATACAACATAATACAAGAACGAATATGGCCAAGACGAGCGGTGCAAAAATTGTCGGTAAATGATTGAAAATTAAGGGGGAAACTGAACATGTGCACTTCTCTTCCAAATCACGATCCAAGACAAGTTAGCTTTTGGTAAATAGAGGTATTACTAAACGACGTGTCAGAAATAGTTTGCTTAAGAACAGGAGAAAATGTTTGCATGGATGCCTTTTACCATTTCAGTTTTGGTTTCATTCCTCTTTTTCTTCTTCGAAGAGACCCAAACATTCTTTCATTCATTCTTGGATCTCGGTCCCTGCGTGCCAATATGATGATACTATTACTTCATCCATTGTTGTTTTCTTCAATTTTTAATGTATTGAATGAATACACTTTAATATATATCTATTGTCATAAATTTGAAATAATGTAATTTGACAAAAAAAAAAAAAAAAAGAAGAAAGACTACAAGTTAGTGATGTTAATTAAAAAGTTACTACATTTTATTTCTTCGCTTTCCTTTATTTATATTTATATTAATAATACAACTTTAGAGAGCAAAAGAGTGGAAATGTACAGTACAAATGGTGCTAAAGCAAAATTGAGTGACAAAAGAACCTTTTGACTACCACTACTGTAGTAATTAGAAAAGAATAATAATGTCAACTGTACACAATTAATCAACAATGGTGATGATCTAGGTTAACAAATATGTTAGTAGAGGAAGTGCCTCTCATGTTAGTGATACAAAATACCTCTATCCCTGCACCAAAGAAGTCCGGATATGCCTGGTAGCAGCAGCAGCAGAGATCAATGAAATCTGCCCCATAAAAATTAAGACTTGAGGATCAGAAAATAGAAGGATTATTAGATTGAATAGAGAGAGATGATAGATAATTTTCCCCTCCGGAGGGATCGATCTGGAGGATCAGAAAAAATGGCCCCTGAGCTGACATGATAAATCAAACCCCACCCTTTCAAATTGGATGAAATGGCAGACAAACGACTCAATTATTCGGACCATTAACAAAGATGAAGCTCCCCCACTCCCTTTTTTTTCCAGGGTATTTTCGACCACCAGCAAAAATGTCTTTTAAGGCCCCATTTTTCAAACAGAACAAATGGTATGGAAGAGAAGGTCCCCCCACCATCACCAATCCATTCTGAAAAGGATAGAGATATTGCAAATTGACTTCTTCCTCCTCATCCTCCTCCAATTCCTCCTTATACAGTAAGGTTAGGTGACCCGGAGGAACATATATAAAGTTTCCAAAATAGCAAATCAAAGAATCCCAAAGTGTATCTCAACAGGGCTGATATGGTAGCCATCCATGTTAGCATCTTTTATCCACAAGCTATCCAAAATAGCTCTCACCAGGTGCCCAACAAATAGACCTTTCAGAGCCTGAAAGGGACCAGTTCTACAGTTTCTCAGATTAAAGGCCATATCTGAAAAATTGGGTGCCAGTAAATCAAATTTCCGACCTCAGCAAAGGCAGAAACGGATGAGAGAAAAAAACAAACAAAAACCTCTTTGTCAGTGAGGAATCGGCAACCCATAATTGTGGAATGACCTAATCCGACCATCCCATCCAGCAGTAACAATAACCATGCCCCACGCATGACAATTGGATGAGCTCTGGAATGATGATTTTAGAAACTTGTACTGGGATTTATGCATACTTGACGAAAGACTAGGGGAACTTGATTTTGGAAGCTTTTCCTCGGGCCATGTTGCAGAACCCCTTGGAAAAGACTCTAAGAATAAGTCTTGACTCAAAGAAAAACAAGCAGAAGAGAAAGGCAACCTGTTTGTCTGATCCCGTCGTCCATCATCAGTATTACCGATGTTCAACCCAAACCAAGGTATTGCAATGGATGCATCACCACTGAAGCACTCAAATGATCTTATGGTTTTTGGTTCACAAGGAGACATATCGTCCAATGTAGAGCAATCCCACATATAAACATTAGAATCTTCACAAGCGGAAATTATATGCTTCCCATCAGGGGTGAAAAATGCAGAGTTGTGGTTTCCTGCACTTCGAGGGCCTAAAGAAAGATAGAAGCAAGAAAAAACCACTTGAAGTCAAAAACATGACAGAAAATTTATTTAGATTAAGATGCAAATGTCACATTGCTTACGGCAAAGAAAACGCAAAATACCTTTGTATTTCCTAATCACATCAATCCCACTAATGATCCTCACTTGAGCATCAGCAGAAGTAACCATTACTTTGCTTGGGTCCTTTGGGAAGAACTGTATTCGAAATCACGATGAATCAGAGAAAAATCCCAACTTGTAGGCACAAGAGCAGTGAAAGTAACAACAGAATCAGCAAAGTTAAGAGAACGGTCATAACCTGAAAGCTGGTTATCCTTTTGCAGGGGGACTTCCTTTTAGAGGATAAGCATGTCTGCTCTTCCAGCTGCAGGTGGTGATTATCTGTAGAAGCATGGTTTTCTTGGTTAAAGAAAACATCAAATCCTATATTCTTCTCCCATAATTACAATAAAACTAACACTAAAACATATTCACTTCAGTCAAGAAAGTTAAACCAAAAATTCTTATCTTTTCATTGAAACTGAAATACATTAAAAGCTACTCCACAGCAGACAGTTCAACAACTCCAGCAAGAATTCAACATGGTGCAAAAGTTCAAAAAATATATATTGGAAATATGTTGCTATGACAGTGACAATATATGTTGCTAAAGCACTTTTTTTTTATCACTAATTGAAAAAAATTAATAACCTAGTTGGAGCAACATCAACAAGGATTTCAAAAGAGAGTAGTGATATAGCAGTCATCTTACAACAACAAGAAGAAAAACAAAGTAGAAGTTATCAAAGAATAAATTGAGAAAGAAATAGACCTGCTACACTAAAAAGGCGACAGGTTCCTGTCAGGGAGCCAATGATACCACCCTAAATAACAAAAGAGGCATGGTTACTCATCTATAACTATCTGAAACCATACTCTTCTCTATGAAAAAGAAAGAATGCAGCAACAACACATACCTGCCCATCAGGGCGATAAGAAACAGCTGTTACTATGTCTCTTACATCAATCCAATCAACAACTCGCCTACCACTGATTTCCCAGATACGAACTTTTCCATCTATGGAACCACTTATGAAGTAATCATCATTCACGGGGTTGAATTGAATGCATGTAACTGTTTTGTTGCCAAATAGAAACAGACAACAATAAATTAGCTATTGTAAGTAGGTAACTCTGATTAATATTTAAAGAAAAAAAAGAAAAAAACAAGAAATAACATATAGATGAATTACCATAATTACTGTGTGGAAAAACCTTGAGGCACTGATCACTTCCTACTTGCCACAAGCAAACTGTTTTATCAATGGATGAAGAAAGCAAACACTGCATGCAGTGAGGGAATGAAGTCTGATTACTCATAAGAGTTTTACTTTAAAAACAGAAAATTAATTACTCATTTGGGCTATAAAGAACTTACATTGTTCAGTGACCACGAAAGATCGAGTATTTCTCCAGCGTGTCCTCTGAAAACATGCAATGGTTGCTCCGAAATTCGGAAAACCTTTGGTGGAAATATGATACAAGCGGAGTCCGGAGTTTTCCTAAGACTCCTTGTTTTACCAATTTTCTCTTTATCAGCAACAAGAGGTGCCAATTCAGAGAGATTGTTAACTGTGAAGTACAAGCATGAAGGATCAATATCTGGAAGATCAGTTTCATTAGTCCTCTCATCTTCCACCACTTTCCAAACCCGGACAATCCCATCTTCTCCAGCACTGGCTAAATACTGCCCATCAGGGCTGAATTTCATAGTCAAGATTGCACCCTTATGGGCAAGGATATCTTGCCCTTTGAAAAGAGCAGAGAGCTCCTTCAACTCCTTTTTATTTTGACGAACTTTGACTCTTTGAACCCTAACTGGAATGGAGGAGGAGCCATTAGTAGTTCCAAACTGTTCAGCACTTTCTTGTTGAAGAGAAATGCAAGACATTGATCGTATCCTATGCAGCCATCGATTTTTCAATCTCTCAACTATTTTTGCAGTGTGCCCATCAACCGGAATTTCTCTCTGCACAAATTCCTGAGACGAGGGAGGTACAGCATCAGATGATTCCTTGAATTGTTCATCTCCCTGCAAAAAACTGGCACCCAGCACTTGATGTTCTGCCGAATTACAATCCTCCTGCACATCATCATTGTTAAATTCCCTAGCACCATCAGAATTGCAACATCTACCTATGAAGTTTTCATTTGAACCCAATTTCCTCGCTGAACTGGATGCACTTGTGGACCAACTGGAACCAGTTGATCTGCTAGAAGAAAATTCATCCTCAAAAATTGAGTTTCTCAAAACAGCTCCACTGTTCTCAGTTACTCTGTCAATCTGTTCTCCAAATGAATCCTCGTCGCCGCCTCCTAAATCCACAGAATCATCTCCTCCAGGTACCATGTCTGAGTTTAGACCCATCCACCGAAAGAATTTGCTCCGCCGTTCCTTGACACTTCTGGGACTTCTAATCCACACATCATAGTTGAAATTATTGAAGTCCCAATTCTCAACACCGGAGACAGAATGATGATGATGATGATGGCAATCGGAATCCAAATCTGAAACTGATGCAAAGCACTCTTCAGCATCAAAGAACCGGTACTCACTCCCGTCGTCACTGAAGTTACTATCCATGATTCCTTGTGTTCAACCCATGAAACCCCACCACAAGAAATAACTTTTTAAGCCCTAGGCAATGTGCTAAATGCCCTCAAATAAAAAACCTATTAAAACAGCCAACAAAGGAATAAAATATAGCATTAATACAATAGACAAAATACACAACTACCAAGATCAGTAAAACAGGAAAAAAGAAAAAAGAAAACTCCATAGTTATCCAACTTCCACGGCCACCAGCAACAACCAAGGCAATAACATTACAAAAGGAAAAAAAAAAAAAATCTAATTAAACAAAGATTAGATCCAACATGGATCCCAATCCACAGCCATTGAACCTAGTCTTCCCATAGGATGACTACCCAAAAACAGAAACAAAAAATCAGCAAAATAAAGTATATTTACCACAAAGGAGAAGTAATCGGCATAGAAATATGAACCCTAGTCCCCAGCCAGATAAATTAACAATACCGAGGAGTAGTTAGTAAAGAAAAATTGAGAACCCATTGTAACGATGACGAGTGTGAGGACGTTAGGACCAGAATTGATTACATTTCAAGGAACCGATACATCTATCTATACTGAAACCAATATTTTTGTGTAAACGATTCACGTACATGTACAATAACAAAATCAGAAGAACATCGAAAGAAAAGAGGAAGATGAGAAATTCAAGGCAGTAAAAAAAATTAATAAAATTTGAAAAAAAAAAAAAGAAAAAAGAGAGAGATAAAGAAATGAAAAACGGATTTGCTCACATGGGTTCTGTTTATGCAAACGGAACTGCAGATGAGTCGAACATCATATGGTTAATTAACAACGGATTGAGGGGAATGGGAAAATATGAAACACCAATGGCAGCCCACTCTTAATTTTATACTCCCACATCTATCTCTATCTTTCTCTTTCCCTCTCTCTCTCTCTCTCTCTCTCTCTCTCTCTCTATAAGAGAGGAAAAAAGAGAAACAAAATCAAAAAAACGGAAATCGAAATGGAAACAGAGAAATTATGAATCATGAAGGAAAACCCAAAAAAAAAAAAATGATGAGATGAAAAACAGGGAAAAATTAAAATTTACTTTTTGACTAGTATAATTAATTAACGAAAATTAGGAAAAAAATCCCTTGATATTCGTGACCCAAAGGATGGCCCAAGAAACGAGATTTTGAGACTACTAGTACTAGTACTAGGCTCTTGAGGTCTGTTTATAGGCTTTCTCTGTATGCATTTTCATTTTGTATGTATGTATATATATTTATTTTTTTATATATATATTATTATGCATACATATAATATATATATATATATGCGCGTGTCCTACTAGTCTACTATTACCACCATTGTTATTGGAAAACTTGCTAAATTGTATTGTGTGCCTACCTACATTGCCTTTTCTTTCTTGCCTCACCACCCCCTTTCACCATCTGTGCATTTAGTTGGCCTTCAATTTCGATTTTCTCATTTAATATATTATTAATTAATTTATTGTACATTTAAATATAAATATAAATATATATAATAGTATTTTCAGTAAAATAATAAATATTTAATTTGCATCAAAATTTAAAAATATAAGATTATACTTGAGAACTCATTGTTTTAAATATATATATATATATATTATTCATTTTGAACAAAACTGATTTGTAGATAAGAGAAATTCACTTTATATTGAATGAAATTATGTTAGATAAATAGGTATTTGGATGAGATTTTATTATAATAAAAGTAAATTTTTTATAAGTATAATGATGATAGAAATTATCGGATTGTTAGAGGTACTGTATATGTAAATAATTCTGTACACCCTAAATTCTGAAGATTACTTATTTATAATAAGACGTATGTAAGTAGATAAAGAGTAAAACGTGAATTTAGGGATTCAAATTCCTACTCATATAACTGTTTAAAATTTAGTTAATACAAAAAGTAATACCTAAATGAAAATTTGGTGTATCATTTAATATATTTAGCCTTTCCATCACAAATTTCATTGTTTAGTAATGGTCAATATCATCCTCAAAGTTAATTTCATGAATAAAGAATCAAATTCACATGCTCATTATTCAATCGGGGCAAGGAAATAATAATAATAGTAATAACTCCACCAAATCATAAACATTAAAAAAATATAAATATATATTAAATTTCTTAATTTATATTATTATTTATTATTTATTATTGGCAATGGTCTCGTTTATAATTATATGAGATTATTGATTTAAATTACGTTAAAATAAAATAAAAATCTCAAAATATTATATTTTTTCTTCCACCTACAAAGTATATAAATAAAGAAAATGACAGTCTATAAGTAATATGGATTAAATTACAACATCTAAATTAGATTTGTAATTATATAGAGAGAATAATAAAAAGATACCCATATATTATTGTTATTATTACTGATTGGATTCGTGATTTTGATAAATTGAAAGGATCTTTGAGTAATTAACGCCGTTGATTAAAAAAAAAAGCTTCACATACATAAAATCACTTTTTATTTCACGGGACTAGTACTGGTAAAATAGTGCTTAATATTTCAGATTATTTTTTATTGCTAATGTAAATTTTTTGTGCCCGTGATTTTATTTATTTATTTTTCCTTTTTTCTCTTTATTTTTGGTTATTAACGATTTAATCTGTTGAACATTTCTGATATGGTGGCTGGAATGCCTCTCATCAACTATACTTAAAAAAAAAAAACTTTGAATACCAAATTAGTCCTTTGAAAAACTAGTATATTACGTTATTATTACAACTTTTCTTACTAAATTAGTAGGGTTGGATTTTTATTTTTAATTTTTTATAAAAAGTAAAATTAAATAATTAAACTTTTTATAATATTAAAAAAAACAATTGTAAGTCTAATATCACAAATAATAATAAATTTAATGTTTTGATTAGTCTAAATTAGAATCAAATTATATTTATATAATTTAACTCTTATTCAAAAAAATATCTGACTTTCATTTTTATATGTCACTAATCACGAGTAACATTTAAAATGCGTTTTCTATTGTGTCAAGTCAAAAAAACTTATTAATTCGTGTATTTTAATTTGTGTATATACTAATGTGGCTTCCTTCTCCGATCGCTCTTACTTCAAGCTCGAAATACAATTACATGTCAAAAGCAAAGCCAAATGAGGATTACTCAAAAAAAAAACTCATTTGTTTCTTAAGTCATAAACAACATATAAAAAGTTGAGAGAGATAATTTCACTTACTTGACCTCTAATATTATTTATATATGATTATAATGTAAGAATGCGATATTTTCTATATTCTTAAAGGAAGTAGTAATTAAGAAAGATCTTAATATATTATAAATTCTTTAAAAAATGTTAATATTAATATATGACAAAGATTTTTAAGAGATATTCGAATATCTTTTATTGATTATATTATAATAAAATAGGAAATAAAATAAATAATTTATCAGCGCTTCGTCTCTTAAGCAAATGGTTGGTGGTTCGAATCCCAACTTTTGTGAATGAAAAATAAACTTCTTGGTCAGTTTTCTACCACTTAGTGCGCTGACAATTGGGTGAGGGGATTAGTCACTGCGATCGACGGTAGATACTCTATTGAAGACAAAAAAAATAAATGATTTACAATGTATCTATCATAAAAGATTGTATATTTACCATGCACAAAACCTTTTTCAGCTCATTAATTCACGAAGTTAAAGTTATTATTCAAAGAAAAAAGTATATATAAAATAAAATTAATTATTATATAAAAAATTTCTCAGTGATTTCCCTTTTGGACGAAACACATACGACTGAGGAATGGGGATCCGCACCGATGGTTTAGCCTCAAAGGGTTCGGCTGATAATAATATCCGATTCCCAGAATTAAATGAATTTTTAAAAAATAATAATAATAATAAAATAAAAAATAAAAAAGCGGGGATAAGGGTAAGTTTGGAACAAAGTGTTTATTCTTTTCCTAAAATATTCCCAACATTATATTGTAATGGGAAGACTCTCAAGCTTTCTCAGTTTCCACTTATTGACGTCAAACGCAGCAGTTCCTTGACTCGGAAACTTCAAAGTGTCTACTTTGTTGGAAGTCTAAATTTTTTTTTTTTTTTTTTAAAATTTATTAACAAAAAATAAATAAAAATTAATGCTATTATTAGTACTACTACGATTTTAAATTGTCCGGATTAAATACAATTATTGAAGCCACCAAGAAAAATAAAAAGGAAAAAGAAATATATAAAATTTTTAAATTTTTTTTAGGTGGTATCCCTGGAAGGTCCAACAACGGTGCGGTATACCCGCACTTACGAATATATCTCAAATTGTAAAACTTCGTGTGAAGCTTAAACCCTTAACCTCTTGACAAGTCAGAAGGTAAAGGAGAAACTTCTACCAATAACCAAATAAAATTCAAACTTTTAACCTTTTTAATTGAAAGAAAAATCTAAACTATTAGACCATAAGAAAACAACCTAAAATTATATAAAAAGGAAAAATTTGACTGACAAACTATGGCGAAATTTGTCAGTCAAATATTTTCCTTTTTATATAATTTTATGAATTAAATATGTTTCTAATTTTGTTACCTGTTGCATTGGGATTGGTTGAAAGCATTATTAGAATTTAATTTTACTTTGACCTATGTACTATGTTACTCTTTACACTTTTACCAAAAAAAATAATAAAAACATGTTACTCTTTACACGGCTAATTCTTTTTATTTTATTTTATTTTAAATATATATAACAAATTCATCATTTTTCTTTTTCTTTTTCTTTTTAAGTAAAAAAAAAGTGTTTTTATAATTAATTTTAATTGTAATTTTAAAAATTAATATGATATTTATTAATATTTTTTATAAATAATATATCATATTAGTTTTTATATAGCAACGTAAAATACAAATTTTAGTATTTTTAAAATAATTTTTTTAAATTATTTACATATATTATTGTTTTTTTAAAAAATTAAAATGATGTTTTAAACTTTATTTGCTTTGATTTTCATTCCAAATTGAAGTAAAAAAGTTTGTATATAAATAATTATAGTCCTTCAAAACAGAAAATAAAAGAAAAAATAAATAAAGACAAGATTAAAAGTCTATTCTAAGGTCACGTGGTACGAACATTTCAAGTGTGTTTTGAAACTGATGCCGTAAAGAAAAAAAGAATTATCAAAAGGCTAAGGCCGCCTCTCTAGCGGTCAAATCTACTGTAAATAATGTCACGTGTTAGTTTTTTTTTTTTTTTTCCTCCATAAATCTTAACTCTCTTGCCCGACACAAATTAGCATTATATAAATGCTAAATATTATTATATATCATCTGTTATTTTTTATTCCTTCTCTTTGTTTCTCTTTAATTTATTATTTATTTACGAGATTGATAAATAATTTTTATATATATATATATATATATATATATATATTTCCTTCTAATACTTGCAAAAGTATTAGTAATAATTAGAATTGAGGTACTAAGATAAGTTTGGATTTAAATTAAAACAATAATTTTAAATACTGAATAAGAAAAAAAGTTATCAAATTATATCTTCTTTAACTTCATTGCATCCAATGTTTTTTTTTTTCCCAATAAAATAGACTAAACATCGAGTGGGGTAAATAATTAAATTGAATAAATTAGTTTTTTTTTAAAAAAAATAATTTAATAAATTAGTTAATTAGTCATAATCAATCAATTTAAATATTTCAATCAAATTAATCAATTGCAAATCAATGCTTTTTAAAAAATTAAAATATTTATAATCAATTAATGGATAAATAGTAGTAAAAAAAAATTAATGGATGAATAAGTCTAACTTACCACTCCTATGATTAATTTATTGATAATAATAACAATGATTGATATTTTCACATTTTTTTATCATTGCAAACTAACAAATAATATTTTTTAACTTTATTTTTTCTAAACATTACTTATAAATGTGAATAAAGGATATTAAAAAAAATATCAATAAGTGTGAACAATATACTATTAATTATAAAGATATTTTAATATTTTAATATTTTTAATTAAATGATATATTTTCTTTTCATCTAAAAAAAACGAAAGAAGAAAGGGAGTAATTAGAGAGAGAAAGTTTTGGGGCTGGAAATTGGGAATTGAGTTGGGTAAGCTAATAAGAAGTTCTCTTATTTTAAGTGAAGTTGAGTTCAAATTCTATTAATGTATGCATGTTAAATTTAAATTTTAGAGCTCATTCCGCAGGGGCAAACTCGACTCAAACGAAATAATTTAGACGAATTTAGTAATGTAAATTTAGTTTAAATGTGTCCTTTTATAATTTAGATTCATCTATGACACATCGTGGTCAAAAAAAAAAGAAATTGGGATTAATAATTCAGGGTACAGTCCCCAACTAAATTCCAAGTACATATAGCCGACTTAATTAATTTTCGAGGTTTCGAGGAATGTCAACAGTTTCTGACGTCGTTTTAAAGAAAATGGGAAGTGGCATCCAGTATTCTCTCCCTTTTTTTTTTTTTTTTTAAACCCTTTATATATATATATATATATATATATTGGTGAATATATAAATTTACATAATATAATACATATAATCAAGTTAAAAAAATACAATTTATACCATTATTTCATTTAATGGTATTTTTACCAGTTTTGGTCTTAATATATATATATATATGTATATTATTCAAAAGTGTAAAAACTAAAAAGTATATACTTACCAAAAAAAAAAAATAATAATAAAAAAAAAAATACTAAAAAGTATGTCTTGTATAAAGGCTAACAATTGGTTACGAAAGTCAAAAAGTGAATTTTAAGCTTGTTTCCCAAATAGATATATAGATATAATCTAGTCTACCCTCTATATATATATTAGGGGTAATTTGATTAAACATTTTGTTAGGCCTTAGGCTCTGTTTGTTTTTCTTCACTTTGGCTTTGATTACCGACCGCATTATTACAACATGGAAGTGTTTAGTACAGACAATACCCAAACATATCCATATTTCAACCACTAAGGTTTGTAAATTATTCATTCGTTAACTTAATGTCGTTTAAATTAAACTATCTTATTTGTCTTCTTCTTGTTTCATTTCATTGCGTAATCCCTTTTTCATCATTTTGTCTGAGAAAGCCTAAATCTTTACTCATGTTTTCCTCCTCCATTTTTATCGGCTGTCCGTTAATTTTTAGATTTTCTTAAATAATAAAAATAATATTAATAATCTTATAATATTGTTATAAATAACTGTTTAGAGATGTCCAAAACACCATCTCATTATTAGTAGTTTAATAATATTGTCCGCTTTAATTTATTTTATGTGTGTTTCATAGGTTTAAAATACGTTATTAAGTAAAGAACTTCACACTTATGCTCACGTGGAACTCCAAATCACAATAAATATTTACTTATTTAGTTTGAAATTTAATCCAAAAACACATTTAAAAGTATATATATATATATATATTTTTGAAGGGTGATATTTGTAAGACCGAATTATGGTGGGTGGAAAAATACTATAAAAATCACGTGTAAGTTTGGGATTTGCAGTTGGAAATATGTACCAAACATCTTGAATATTTCGACTTTTGAAGTTTGAAAATTCCTTTTGCATTTTTTTTTTAATTGGTATCTCAGGCCCTTTCGGGTTCAACAGTGTAGGTATATCCGTACTTGTAAATATATCTCGAACTGTGAAATTTAAACTTTTAACCTCTTGACAAGCCAGGAGACCAATGATCGGAAAAGATTCGAACCTTCAACCTTTTGGTTGAGGAAGACACTCCTATACCATTAGGCCAGGAGAGGAACTTTAAAATTCCTTTTGCATTTATGTTCCAAAAACATATTTAGCTACCATACTTCTGTAAAAAAAAAAGAAAGAAAAAAATTATTTCCTTTATTATACATTTTGATCCATCAATTATTATTATTAGTGTTATTATCACCAGTATGAAATGATCATTTCATTTGATATTGAAAGAGTGACATGTATAAAAAGAGTTTCCTTAATAAAAATCTATTTGATTTCAATTTAATTATGACATGACAGATAAATTTTATTTTTAAAAAAAAAAATAAAGCATTATATTATTATAATTTTAAAGAGTTCATAAAACATTAAATAGGAATATATATATAAAAGTGAGACAAGCATCGTCTAATAAGGGAGTTAGATTGAAATTGTTGGGTTAAAGTCAAAAAACAACATTAATTAGGTATGATGAACGCACGGGAGGAGCAAACCGAATCAAAGTCAAGCTTAGCCAAGTCATTTTTGTCGATTAATCATTCAATTAATTCCCACTATCCGATTATAATTATATTTTTATCTTGCAACAAAAAATCATTACTACCCGCCTATCGAGATTTAAAATATAATAATAATCTAATTATTATTACTATTAAAAACCTTGCAAATGCATGAATGGTAAGTTTTATTATTAGTATTCGGAATCTTTTAGTATATTCTTTAACCTTTTTCCTTTTCCTTTTCATTTTTTTTCAAAAGAGAAAAAAAAGTAACATGATTAACAATTAGTGTATTGATCCAAAACATCTTGGTTTGGTAGAAGTAGTGAATGAACCGTAAAAACACTAAGAGTTAAAAAGTGAGATTTTCTTTCAAATAAAATTTGGATTAATTGAATTAGTGATGTGAAAAAAAAAAAAATTTCTTTCACTTTGTCCCATAGAAATTTAAAGTTTTGATAACTAATACAATTTAATTAGTAAAATATTTTTTAATAATAATTAAACACGACACTTCAAATCAAATTACTCATATCAATAATATTACATAAAATAGTAATATCATTTATAATTGATATGTCATAAATTGAAATAGAAGTTAATTATGAGGAGAAATAAATGTCACAGTCCAAGTATTTACAATTGGAACAAAGGAAAAAGTAAGTTTCATCATAGCTAAAAGTATATGATAAGTGTTTGAGCCAATTCTAGCAAAAGCCATGCCAAAAGAAAAAAAAAAAAGAAAAGAAAAAGGACTGAAATGTCTCTTCATATATATTTTTTTTTAATACCCATTTGGGGCGCTCGATGTCTCCAACTTATTTGGTGAGATTAATCCGGACTCGGCATGCGGAACGCTCGCATAATTCAACTCTTACTCGAGGGTGAGAGTCTGACCCAAAGCTTTTTTACCATGACGCTAACCATCCCAAG
The DNA here is from genome assembly GCA_025388415.1 of Cynanchum wilfordii. Lineage (NCBI taxonomy): Eukaryota > Viridiplantae > Streptophyta > Magnoliopsida > Gentianales > Apocynaceae > Cynanchum > Cynanchum wilfordii. The sequence goes on from JAHSUH010001079.1 coordinate 3,765,660, forward strand.
GGATTCGAAACCTCGATCATTCGCCCTAGAGGAAGCATTAAGAATCCGCACACTAACTCCCCAAGGCTACCGGGTTTCTCTTCACATTTATTATAAGAGAGAATAAACACAAAAGGAAGCGAATAACAACATTGGAATAAGATCGAAAATTCCTTGTGTTTGTTTCTGCCTTACTCGAAATATGTCCACAATAATCGTAACATGGGACTGAGCTGTACAATTTGCAATATTACAATTCGAAAGGCCCCCCACCAATAATTATAGCCATCTAAAATAATAATTGTAATAATCACCTGGGAATAATAATTAATTGTAGCCATAAATAAATAATATTCATGGGTTTTGCCTGGTTCTTAAGCAACAAATCATTCTCAGAAAGAGAAACCCACGCTCGCCAAAGATTCTGTGCTTCGTCCCCATCTCTAAAATTCCAGTTCATGGATTCTCTTCCCTTCCCTTCCCTTCCCATACCGTTGACTACTTTTTAAAATATTTCTTCAGATTATGATTCTGCGTACGTACTTTGATTGTGGACAAGGTTAATTTTTTCTTTGGACAAATTCATGTATTTTACACATTTTTCCTCTTTTATATATAAATATATATATTATATATATATATGTATATTACACTTCTTCTTTTTTTTTTTTTATAAATGTATATTACACTTCTTCTTGTTATAACTATACAAATGTAAACAAAACACAAACACGAGAAGTCAATATTATAATGTAAAGTTTGTATCGTTAGCTTAGAAAATTTTTAAGTTGTTATTAAATAGGAGTATAATGTTTTTTATTTAATAATATATTTTAAAACCCATAAGCGCACAATTGAATTATAACGAACAATATTATTATATTTGACACAATAAATGTAAAATATATAAGTGCACAATTTAATTATAAAATTTAGTAATTAAATGCTAAAAACATAATCAGTACTTACATATATATATATATATATATATATATATATATATATATATATATATATATATATATATATATATATATTACAATAAATAGACCCTGTTGACAAATATTGCCTTCAATTCATGAATTACATGCTACGGATTTAGGTCTTACTTTTTTCATTTTTTATATATATATATATGGTATGATATTAATATCAATTCAAAATATAATTTTAATTAAAGAAATGTAATTAATAAATTGATAAAAGTAAAATAATAAACACACACTGTGTATGTGCTTACGTAACAGTATACGTGTATGGTTAATTTTTAAATTTTTTATTTTTTGATGAATATTTAAGTGTATGGTTATTAATAGAAACGAAAACGAAGGGTTGATTGAGAATATATATACTAAAGTAGAATAATTAGTTGCCGACCATTTATAGAATTTATTTATCATCATTATTACTTTTTTTAAAAAATAGTAACAAAAAAGTGTGACAAATGTATTGACGCATTGGCAACGCGCGCTGTTCTCTGTTTTTGTTGATGATTTCCACTGGTGTTGGGTGGCCGACATGTAAATTATGATATTATAAAAAAAAGACAATTTTGATTGATTACGTTATTATATAAAAAGTAGCTTTTCTTCAACGCTTTCATATTGCTTATTGATTGAACATGCAATATTATGCACCTCTTCTTCTATCCTTAATTATTTTCTTATTTATTTATTTATTAAAATATTTAAATTAATATTCAATCATTATAATTTTTTTTTTTTTTTATGACATGATGTGTTTTAGGTAGGTCCCAAATTATAAGAGACACATTTAAGTTCAATTCACATTTAGATTAATCTCGGTTAGAGCTGAGTTAGTCTTTTGCGAAGGGAAGTTCTGACTCTAAATTTTAAATAGTTATATAAATGAATTAGTATTTAAACCCTTTGACTGGGCCTTGGAGTCATAACCATTTTGAATAACTATATATATAGTTATTAAATGAGAATATTAGCTATGCAATTGTCTATTAAGCTGAGTATGCGATAATTTATTATTCTTTAATCGGGTAGAGTGTTAAACCATTTATATATATATATATATATATATATATATATATATATATATACACGAAAAAATAATTAATTTATTTAGAAAATATTTTTATATACATTTGAGTAAATGAGACAAATAATTAATACTGGTATTATTATAATTGATACAATTATAAGAAGAAAGCCATTCACAAAAAACTTTAAAAAAAAAAAAAAAAAAGAAGAAAGCCCATAGGTTTCAATTCCTCCTTGATTAACTAATAGAGACTTGACAGTTAAATTAATCTTGATTCACGAATGGTCGGCATGGGCCCAAATCTAGATATTTCTTATGATTACAATTATATAGTAATTTATTTATTTATAATATTTGTTTTCTTTAAAAAATAATTGTCCATAAATTTAATATTTTCATTTATTCATAAAATCTGAATATTTACTTTATAATTCATAATTAATAATTAACAATAAATATGCTATAGTATCCGCAATTCTTATTCAAAAAAAAAAAAACAAAAAAAAAAATCTGCAATTCTTAATTTATTATTTATTCGTTACATATTTAGTTTATTTATTTATTTAAGATCGTTTCAAGACAATAATTTGTACGTATATATATATATTATATTTAATAATAAAATTAAAGAATATTAACCCAACAACTGAGGAAGTTGATAAGCGGACTCCTAAAACTTCTCTTCAGGACGGATGATCGAGGGTTCGAATCCCCCGAGGTGGTTAGCGCAAGCATAAAAAGCTCTGGGCCAGATCATCACTCTTGAGTAAGAGTTGAACCGTGTGAATTCAAATACCGAATGCTTAAACATAAAATTAAAGAATATTTTTAATATAATTTTTCGGAGTCATTTCGAAAACTGACAAATCAGCATAAAGTTGGCCGACAGGTGATGGGGGCTACACAACCCCTCAAAAGAGTGCATAACTGACGGTAATGAAACCAGGCATCCATTTTGGGCAAAATTCTTCATACTTTCATCTCATTAAATTATTATTATTCCAAGAAATTATTTCAATTAAATTTAATTTTAAATGTGAATTATACTTACAATCTTTCATAAAGAAATATAAATTTAAAAAATTATCCTATAATATTTATAAATTCTTTTTTACTTTATATTAAATAAAAAATTTTACCTATCATCCTATTCTAGTCTTCTTCTTTTTCTATTATAATATATATATATAACCCCCGCAACTCGACTTGTCTGCTTCATGGGTGGTAATTTAACGAGTGGGACCTAACTTTTTATTTTATTTTATTTTGTGCTTTATTTTTTCGAGTTTTAATAAGATTAAATGAATAAAAAGTATTTAGTTTGGTATAACAAAAAAATACATTGTGAAAATTATATGATGTTAAAGGTTCAACGTTAATTGAGAGCTTTATGTAAGAGTCGGGATGAGACTTTTCTTTAAGTAAGGGTTGAACTCCGAAATTCAAATCGAAACCGAATTAGTTGGAATTATGATGATTTTAAATAATATATATATATATATATATATAATGAACAAGTTAACTAATCTTCCTTTGAAAAGTACTTATTTCATGCCGGTGATGGAGGGATGCGAATACCTAAATTAATATTTTAATTATGGTGCACGAAAAATCATCATTTCCTTATGTGTGTGTGTGTGCGTGTTTTTTTTTTTTTTTTTAAAAAAAAACAATCAAAGTAGGACTTAATCCTAAAAATATGAGGGACTATATTGATAAAAAAATCATTAAGGACTAAAATGTAAATGAATTGATGATAAACAATTAGTTATATTTCTTAATTATATTGACCACTTTTTTACTTATAAGTGGACTATATTGATAAAAAAAAAAAATCATTAAAGACTAAAACGTAAATGAATTAATGATAAACAGTTAGATATATTTCTTAATTAATTATATTTATTTATTTTACTTAAAAATACTAAACTGTTCAAAGAGGACTCTTGATTTGAAATTTATTGTGAACATTCATGAGAATTAAAAGTATTAGACAGAAATAATGGAGAATAAAAGGGTTATGGCTTAGCATTTGTAAATGCTACTTGTGATGGATGGTTCGATATTAACTGCGACGATCATGTAAAAGTTAGAAGAATTGAATTTTGTAGGCACAACCCAAAAATCAAGGTGAGACTTTTTCTTAAGAAAAATTTGAAATTTATGAGTATAATTCGAATTGAATCTAAATTAATTGAAATTGTAATAACTAAAAAAAAGTGTTATTTAGTTACGTGGTGACCGCAGACACTCTCCTCCACCAACAAATCTATGTGGGCCTCTTTAGTGCTTTGCTATTCTCTGCGAAACAGTAATTACGCCTTAGAATTGTTGTCCACTATTCACTTTGTCTTCAACCCCTTTCCCTTATTTATTTTTTATGTCTCAAAGCCCAAATTCTCTTCTTCATACACACACATATATATATATATATATATATAATATTTTTTAACCAAAATATATATATATTATAATATTTTTGAAAAATTTATATAACGTAATTGGTTGATTTTACCTTATTTAGATTTATTTTAGATTAGTCGAATATTGGGTCAATAAAATATATAAAAAAAAGAACATCTAATAGTAATGACACATCCTGAGAATCTGGTTACTGAACCTAAAAGATTTCGTTACTGACATATATACATACACACTCCCATCACATCCCACTGGCATTCCCAATTTCACACCCAAAAAAAAGAAAAAAGAAAAAATTATGACAACTGTAATTGGGGGGTGGGGTGGGGGTGGGGGTACAAGCATCTGATCAAAAACCTGATACATTATGTCCTGTGTGTAGAAATTTTTGTATGAATTCCCAGTAATGGCGATCATGTATTATAAAAGCCCTATACAATTTTGGACCACCCTATGTTCTTCAATTTTTCTCAGAACCACTTAACTCTTATTAGACCTTCGTGGTGGTCCTTATATATATATATATATGTATACCGGTAAGTTTCATCATAATCATGAGTTAAAGTGATCCTCCGACACATCTGTTCTCGTACACTTTTGACATTGCATTTGCATCCAACTTACCCTAATATAATCACCACTGACTTGGAGTTACAGATCCACCTTAAGAAGGCCCAATTTGACTGAGGAAAATACAATCCGGACCCGGGCTGCAAAATATTATAAATCCAATTCTGTAGGAGCCCATTTCAGTGCATAATCTGTGAGGAAAATATATAGATGTGTGTGTATACATTTCAAGAATGAATTGGTTTGCTTGTGAAAATGTTACATGAGGAGACTTTCTCCAGAACACACAAGACTAGAATTTGAATTTTGCTTGAACTTTATGTGCGCAATTCAATTCAAATCAAATCTAATCTAAATTAACGAGAAATGGATCCAACCAATACCAAAAAAAGAATTAGTTGGATTTTATAATTAGTGTCTGAAGTTAAACAAAGTGTTCAGTGGGGTATTCTTGTTCGTATGCATTGTAATCATAGTACAATCGCTCTCCTTTTCTTATGTCTCTGCAGGCAATTAGTAAGACCCTGCACTGGCCATGGACATTGTACCGAACACATTTTACATTCTGCTTCTTCTTTCCATCCCTGCACCACCACCACCAGCAACAACAATCTTTGAGGTTGACAGACAAAACAGGAAAGAAACTTCACTTGTCTAATCTTATATCTATTTCGTTAAAAAGAAAATTTTCAAGAAATGATAGGCTTACGGAGTATGGTTGTTGATGCCATTAATGAATCTAGCGATATTGCTGCGCTTGTCTGGACAGATAACAAGGCTCTTTAATGGATCAGCAGCATAAAGAAGAGTCATCATACTATCTCCATCGTCATTTTCACGATTTCTCAAGTAATCAACATCTCCCACATACTCTGTTATGATTGTTAAGTCCCTTATATATCTATCTGCTTCCACTGTGAATCTGTTCAACATTTATTAGATATGTGTATTTAATGTGTGTGCCTATATATATTTATAGCTTGTTATGGAAGAAAAAGGTAAGAAAAAAATTGTGAGTATACGCACCCTTCTTGAGGATCAGAGACTACCATAAGTGGTGGGCATTCACCTCTTTCCATCATAGTCTTGCACAAATTCAAGGTCTCAATATCTTCTTTTGGTAAAACCTTCAAAAGAGGAAAATCTAAGTAAGGTCAAGGCAAGTTATATTTTGGATAAGAATTATTAGTCCAACTATGATTTGCCCAAATGAAAAACATTTTCACCTGCATTCCTTCTCTTTCTAGTGCAGCAGAATTGGCTGATTTTGGGGCCATGCCATGAACATATGTAAGTTCATTACTGAACTCTGTTCTGGTATCTCTCAATGCAATGGCTAGAGATTGCATTTGTTGTAATCTCCTTTCAGGATCTTCACTAGGATTGAATGCCAACAACCTTCTCTTCTTCTTTGTCACGACTAAGCTGCTCGATCGTCTTCTTTTCTTTCGGCTATCTGAGAGAGAAAATAAAAAAACACTACTATTAGCCATTGTTTCCTTGAAAATATGGGTGCAGAAACACTGCAGCAGAAAGGCACATCAGAGTTCCATTTTACCTGGACTAAGTGCTTCACCTGCTTTCCATGACCTCTGAATGCGGAAAAACTCTAAAATTGTAGTTTGTACTAATGGAAAATCTGCATAGACATAGGATAAGAATAAAATTTCCAGATCATAAAATTCATGGAGAAAAAAATGTATCCGAATACCATATTAAATCTTCATCTGACTAAATTATTATAAAATGTTTCCAAACAATGATTCTAATTAATTTTTTTTTTTTTTTTTTAAACTTTTTTGTCTCAGAAATTTTGTTAATATTTTATTGCTAAATTTTAATATCTACCGTCTCTTTATTCTATTCCTATAAATTCCAGTGGTTTCTTAATTAAGTTGAAACTAATATACAGATTTGTTTGACTCTTTCAAGCAAAGAACAGCATAAGATGCTACGCAAATATAATTTACTAACAACATACAAAAAAAAAAGAAAACAGGAAAAAAAAATTCCAACTTAAAGCCGGCCAAATAAGTAGCTAAAAATCCAATGTTTTTTAATCGGAACAGAGATAGCTATTGAAAATTTGAAATGTTAAATGGCAAAGAATCCAACTACAAACTTCAACCTCGAAATAGAAAAAGTAAATATTAATAATAATATTACAGTATATAACAATGGAAGGATTAAATCAAATAAACAAAGACATAGTATAACGTACTGGTGAGTGTCTTGTCTTTGGAGCAAGATGGGCAGAGCCAAGAGCCTTTGGGCACTGACACGAGAATGGGTCGGAGGCAAAATAGATGAAGTCCGCGATTGCACTTGTCACACAGTAGAAGTTTATCCGGATTTTCCCCCGACCCACATTTCTCACAGAAAATGTCGTCGTAAACATCGTCGTCTTCTCCACTTTCCGTTTTGGATATTTTTCTCGATCTGGTTACCGACGAATGTGGTTTCGGAGCCTGGGTTATCTTCCTTAAAATCCCCGTCCTTGTAGAAACCATTCCGACCCGACGGATCGATCTGGTGACTGAGTGAAGATTGAGCAGAGAATGTAAGGGGATTTTGAGGCTCTCGGAAAGTATTCGTTCAGAACTGAGCTCCGAAAGGTGAGAGACAAATGAAATGAGACGGCGAATTGGGAATACGAAACACACCGAGAGCGCGCCAATTTCCCACTCTTTAGCCCGCCTTTTTCCGCCAAATTTATAAATGGGAGCTCAGTAAAAATATTCTTCCCCACATATTTTAATAATTTTTTTTTTTTTAAAACGATAAATTATTCTAATATTTTTTAAAATAATACTTGAATTAGATACTTTGAACAACACGAAAAGAAGTGTATGTAAATATATAAAGGAATAATTAATTATGGATCAGATTAATACAATTGTTGAGTTGAATATATTAATTTTAATAATTTTTAAAATATTTTATTGTAAAATACATATTAATTTTTTTTTTTTTGGTAAATCATATTAATTTTATTATATTTACCAAAAAGTATTAATTTTATTATATTTTCATATAAACTTTTGTGGAAAACAAAGTTAATAGTATTTTAATTAATATATTAATATATATATGTCTTCCTCCCTTCCACTCCCCCCATCAAAAAAGAAGAAAGAAATATATATATATATATATATATTTGTCTTCCGAGAGAGGACTAATAATTTGTCAATGATATGTTTGTATTTCTTGGTCAAAATGCCGGTAAGTATGCTCACCTATCTGCGGAGCTAAGGAATCACAGGATCTATGGAGTCCAAGGACCAAAATCCGAGACAAACGATCCACCTCGTCTCTTCAACTGACTCGGTTGTGTTCATTCGGTGGTGTTGGGCAGTAGCTCATTCCTCTGTCATTGGTCTCGATGCGGAATGGAAGCCCGTTCGCACTCACCAATCCACTTTTCCTACCGTTTCTCTCCTTCAAATTGCTTGCCGAGTTGCCGACCACTCCGACGCCGACTCCAACTCCTCTAACACGAGTCACTGCCGGTCGGACGAGTTACTCGTGTTTCTCCTTGACCTATTAGCCATCCCTCTCCCATCAGTTTACGAGATACTAAGGGATGTTTTCGTATCGCCTAAGATTCTGAAATTGGGTTTTAGATTCAAACAAGATTTGGCCTACCTCTCATCCACTTTCTGCGCTCAAGGTTGCGATCCTGGCTTTGATAGAGTATGTGTTGTTTCTTAGGATTTCGATTTCAATTTGTTTTGGTTGTTTATTTAATTTATAATTCGGGAAATGCAATTTGATCATATTAGCTCCCTTTGGTTTTGTTTGTTTTAAATTGTTCGGCAGGTGGAACCCTTTTTAGACATTTCACATATATACAACACTTTGCAGCACAAGCAACTGTCGGGGAGAAGGATACCAAAGCAAAGCAAGAGCTTGGCTACGATTTGCCAAGAAGTGTTGGGTATTTCACTTTCAAAGGTTTGATATTCCTTGCATATTGATTGGGCTTTCCAAGTTTTAAGAATTAATTTTGGTTCCATATTTTGGGAATGCATAATGATGTGGAAAGCGTTTAGGAACTTCAATGCAGTGATTGGTCACAAAGGCCACTTAGCGAAGAGCAGAAGACATATGCAGCTGCTGATGCTCAGTGTTTGCTTGAAATATTTGATGTCTTCAAGGAGAGGATTGAGAAAGAAGGTTGAGTGCAATCAATGTATTTTTTTATATATGTGTTGTTCCAATTTTAGTTATCTACGCAATTATTTTCTACTAGCTGTATGATAATTGTATCTGTTAATTATAGTTTGGCTTATTAAGTTAGGAACTGGTGTTACAAATGCCTCTTATGATCAATCAACCAAGGTTATGAGGAAATCTTATCCTAAACTTGTCCTAAGTTATGGGTTCATGGAACATATGTTGTTGCTGGCTTCTATTTTGACTGATATTCGTTTAAGGATTGCTTAAAGCATTTTCCTGCCTATTGCAGGGGATTTGAGTCACAAAGCAACCAGACATAGGTCATCTGCTTTGAATCTTGGGTTGAAGCAGATTCTCGAGACACCAGTTTGTAGTAAAACGGTATTCAGTAATACAGTTTGTGATGCTTCTGAATTGGTCCGAGCTGCCATGCCTGAGCTTTTTGGAAGGATACCTGCCACAGAGGCTATAAAGGCTGGGAATTCAATTGAAGTCACGAAAATGGACAGCACTCTTTCATGGATTATTAGAAAGTATTCTGATAAAATATTATTGAAGGATTCTGATAGAGAGCCTAAATTTGCCCGAAAGCAAGTAAAGAAAGTAAGGAAGTCTTCTGCTGGAATGACTCACAAAGAAAGGCAATTAGAAAGTATTGATGATTGGCAAGGCCCCCCACCATGGGATTTATCATTGGGTGGTGATGGACGCCCTAAGTTCCTTTGTGATGTGATGGTAAGTAGCATTATCAGTGATAGTCATGCAGAAGTTTTACCTACTTTACATTTTGGTTGGGCTAACTTTGTTTTATATAAAAAGCTTCCTGTTAAAGCTGATAGAAGGACTTTTAGGTTGAAGGCTTGGCAAAGCATTTACGTTGTGTTGGGATAGATGCTGCTGTTCCTCATTCAAAAAAGCCCGACTCCAGGTGCTAATTAAACCAGGAGATGAAGTTATTTGTTAGCACATGTAGGCTGCAGATACTACAGTCTGCTTTTTTGGGTTTTTCTTTCCTAATGCTTGTTTATCTGCAGAGATTTGATAGACCAAGCCTACAGGGAAAAAAGGGTGCTCTTAACACGTGATGCTAAGCTTTTAAGGCATAACTACGCGATAAAAAACCAGATATACAGGGTGAAGACTCTTTTAAAAAATGAGCAACTGCTTGAGGTAGAAATGTAATGTAATATTTTATTTTTTCATGAATAATCTTTATTTAATTTCACAAATCATGCTAGACTTTGAGGGACAAGTGAAAAGAAGGTTCACCAATCTTTCCTCTTGCATTTAATTGGTAAAAGAAAATATAAATATTATATATTCTCTCCTTTAGGACTATATTAGATAGTCTTTCTAAATTGTTTCCTATATGTATGTCCTATAGACGTGAATTGAATGTCTTGCAGGTAATTGAAATGTTTCAATTGAAAATCTCTGAGGATCAGCTGATGTCAAGGTGTACTAAATGCAATGGGGAATTCATTAAAAAACCTTTAACCACTGAAGAGGCTGTTGATGCTGCAAAAGGATTCCAAGTGATTCCCAACTGCTTGTTTAACCAGAATTTAGAGTTTTGGCAGTGCATGGACTGCTGTCAACTTTACTGGGAGGTAGTGATTCTCAATATGCATTTGCTTCACTTTTTCTTTGCCGAGATTTTTCTTTATTATGGTCAGTACTTAATTCATCACTTTTATGCTTGCAATGATCAACTTATTTACTTCTTTGACATAGCCATCTTCTTTTTCATACTTTCTCCTTATCTTCAGGAAAGAGGTCTGTTGTCTTTCTAATAGTTTTCCATATCATATAACTGAAAATTTAGTACTCGATTTCCTTTCTTAATTGCCATTTATGGGGGTGAAATTCAATTGATATTAACATTGTAAGAGAATTCAATTCATGAACCAGGAGGAATTAAAAAGCCTCCCCTTCCCCATGTAGGTGGTTCTGGGTCCAGTCATCCTATTCTTATTTAAGCTTAACAAGTATCAGTGCCTAAAACTGAGATGTTGATAAATTTTCTGACCTGGCCTCAAATTTATGACATCTTACTTACTGGGAAGTCTATCAAAGAGTCTTTGGCAATGGTTCCCAGTTGTGGGCCTTATCTTACCACGGAATTTGGTACATTTCCTTTGTCTAATTAAAGTATCCCGCATATAAATTTCATATCTTATCTTTCATGTTGGAAGAAAGTACACCTTCCTCTTTGCTTCTTGAATAAAGGGCGGTGTTCCCACACCCAAGTTTCCAGTGTTCTTTATTACACTAGATCGGACCCATATTCATTGTGATCTGAACTAGAAAAAACATTATTATTGTTGACCATTTGGAACACAAAACATCTAGATTGATTCCATTTTAATAGTTTTCTAAAGGCGGTGTTGTGCTGTACAATCTTTTGCAGGGTACCCAATATCACAGTGCGGTGCAGAAGTTCATCAATGTCTGCAAACTAAACGAATAGACTGGAACCCGTATATTGTTTGAGGATCTAGCAAGAGGTTGCCAGAAGGAAAACAAAATAAAATAATTATTTTGGTTCATTTTACAGTTATTCTCTTTTTTATTAACTTAACTTGTACTGTGTCATTTATTCAACTAGTGGGACTGCCGCATTGCAGCTGTTTCAGGTAAAAGCCATTCTGTTGTTCTGGACAGTAGTTCTTGTAAGGTACCCCCCACCGCTGTGAGTATCTGTAATAATGCTCATTTGTATTGCTTATTTTTCTTGAATAGTATGATTTTTTGTCAGTTACAAAATAGTTTAGCTGACTTGTCAAAGTGAAATGAAAGGTCTTTGAATTTACTTACTCATTCTTAGAGACAGAGGATGATTAAATTAGTGACTTTACTGATATTGGATTGTCTAAACCAAAAAAAAAGAAGTTTACTGAAATTAGTTTTTTGACTTGTTGCAATCAATGGTAATATGCATATATCAGACAAGTTATTTGACTTATAGGAATAAACTTTATGTCATTTAGTATTTAAATATTTGCAGTTGTTAAAGCACTAACGAATTGTTTAGAGTAAATGCTTTCTTTAGTTCTTATATTTGTCGAATATTGTTTTTGTATTCGAGAGTAACTTTTCTTTGTTTCTTTAAGAATTTTTTAAACAAACGACGAAAATGTTTGATTCCCGTTTCCAGAGATCAGTAATGTACACTATTCAAAAAGAAGGTGCTGACTGAAAACTGAAAACGTTGCCTTGGAAATAGTAGGGAGACGGTACACGTGGCAACGAATATCTGGAAAGAGAAAAAGGAAGGTTCTGCTGACGTGTGATGCACCACCACGGCAGGCTCCTCCTCCTCCTCCTCCTTCCTAATATTATTATTATACAGACATATTTTTACGTCAATCCCCGTCAAATCCAATAACGGATGGTCGCCTAGCCTCTCCTCTTTATGCCCCTCCGTTTTAACGGTCCAGATTTGATTTTACTCGAGAGTAACGCGCTCTGATGGGACCAATGTCCCCGCGCTCGCACCTCCATATATTCTTTATTCACGTGACGTTTCGGTTTCTTATTGGCTTCCACCCTCCCATTATTTTTTTCTCCTATTCGTTTTCCTAATTTATGGGCTAAATTGCAATGATTTTTTTTTTAAAAAAAATAAATTTAAACTTGTTTAGATAATGTAAATATATATATATATATTTTTAAAAAATTATCTTCCAATTCAAATAGAAGAAAGTAAAATTTACCAAATCATTCATATAAAATTATTTTTCTCAAACTTTTTCAAATGTCACATCATATTACTTATTTTTCTTCAATCATATTACAATAATAAAATTATTATATACCCCTATTTAAATTTATTTTTATAACAAAAAAGTACTATGATAATATATTACTACTATTTTTTTTCAACCCAAAAGAAGATTTCGGATATTTTTTAGTTTTGAGTTTTTTTTTTATTATTATTATTATTGAAAATGTTATCCAAAATACATCCTCAATGATTAGTGAATTTTTTTCCCCATTATAGACGTTTCTAAATGTAGAATTTTAATAAAAATTTTCTATTTAAAATATATTATCGAAAAAAAATTGGAAGAAAAAAATATAAAAAGAGTAAAAGGAGCATATTATCATAGATGATTGATGTGAAAAATGTGATAGATAGTTGTAAATTGGCTGTAATAGCTAAAAGATAATGCTTTATGTTCCAATAATTCAATATATATGTTAATAGATTTATTTTTTTTAAAACCAATAATTTTATTTATGATTTGTTGATTTAACTTCAATTTCATATCAAAACTATAAATGAATTAATTTTGTATGATATTTCAATTCGTGTTATAAATAATATATATATATATATATATATATATATATATATGAGATAGTCTAAATAGTAATAAAAATCTACTACCAATCACATCAATATAATTATCCCATAATTTAATATACCTATTTAAAGTCCATCATTAAATGTTGTACAAGTCAAAAGGACATATATTTTTTAGCAGATGCAGTAAATTAATAATGAATTATATAGTACTACTAATATTTAGTTAATTTAATGAAAACAAATACTAGCTCCTTTAATTTGGTCAAATTTTTATGCACATTAAAGAATTTTTTTAAATTTTTTTTTAAAATATATATATATATATATATATATATATATATATATATAAGAAACCTTCGTTTTCCTTATTTGGAAACATGAATGATCAAATTTTCATTCAACCCCCCCCCCCCATCCTTTCATATATGTCTCTATCCCTTTTCTTATAAAAAAATTACATACTAGAATATTATAACAATATTTTATTTAAAAAATTATAATTTCAATTTAGTAAAAAAGTTATTATCAATAGGGTTTCTTTGCCCTTAGACAGTATATTTATGCATATATATATATATATATATATATATATATATATATATATGAATAATGAGGTTTGATGCGCCCATAATGAATTAAATTAATGTTGAAGAAAGAAGATAAAATCAAACTACTTTCGCGAAAATAATGTTTGAAATCCGATGAAGATGAAGACCCTAGATTTAGACAGAATATTTGTTTCTTTTCTTTTTTTTTATGTATTTGTATTTTTTTTTGGCTTTCTCCTACTCACCTAAATTTTTTAGGTTGAATTTGCTCCCTGCGCCACTTAGTTTTAGGTTGGTGCTTTGTATTTCCGTGAATAATTTTAGTCATTTACTTTTGTAATATTTTTATTTTAATGAATATTCCACTTATTAAAAAAAATAATGCAAATGAAAGATGTTTGAATGCAATAAGAGATATTCATGTGAAACCATATATATATATGTGGATTATTATTATTATTATTATTTTTTTATTTATTTTAAAAAATAAAAAGTATGATTTCTAGCTAAATACTCCATTAAGCATAAGTTCTCATAAGGCCGGGGGGGGGTTGTTTTTTAGGAGTTGTTTATGGGTTACGGTGCACCCAAACTTTCTGTGAAGTGAAAATTGCCAATCAATTCTGTCTTTCAGATGAAAATGTACAGTAAAAAACCACTAACAACGAGAGAACTATATATATAATCACCTGATCAAATATAAATATATATATATTTCCAGTATTGAATATAGTCAGAAAAGAATCCATCCAGGTTCACACAGTATGTAAAAAATCCAACAAGCTTAAAAGCATGACATTGACTTGTGTAAATTATAATTAATATATATAAAAACTTAGTGCATCGTATGCATACATATGCATACATGATACACGATACACATATATATATAAGTGTATATATGTATATGTTGAATAAAGTATAGTGTACTAAAAGAAAGAAAGAAAGAAAGATAAGAAGAGCACTACATCTCTCTCATGCAGTCATCTCTCATCAAAGTGGCTTTCTGCTGGAAAAGTGGTTGATTTTCCTCTCTTTCTTTCTTTCAAAGACTCTTCTTCACATATCATCCTTTCATCTTCTCTTTCTCCTTTTTTTTCCCTTTTTCCTTTTTCCCATTTTTTCTTTCTCTCTTTATCTATGGATACTACTACTAATAATCAGTGGCCACAGGTAAAAAAGACACTTGTTTTTCCTTTTCTTTTCTTTCAGTTAATGATATCATATGATGATAATAAACATCTCTCTTCTTTTTCTCCCTTCCTTTTTTCTAGGTCTAAAATTTTCAAGACCTAATTTTCAGAATTCATAGTTTTTAATTTCTTTGTTTTTTTTTTTTGCAAAGATTTTTCCCCTTTCCCCCTCCCCCATCTCTCTCTCTCTGTATATATCTGCAGGCTACTACATAAACAAAACCCTTACTATTATTTTGAATTTGTGTTGCTATACATATATATATATATACACACACATACAAGTTACTTAGTTTGATTTGTTCTTGGTATACATGTATGGAATAATTAATCCCTTTTTAATATTTTTTTTTTTCTAGGGTATATGTCTAGTGAAACCACTTCATCATGAAACTTCAAAGCCGGCGACGGTGGCGGTGGGAGGAGGAGGAGTTGGTGGAGGAGAAAGGAAAGCAAGGCCACAAAAAGAACAAGCACTGAACTGCCCACGGTGTAACTCAACAAATACGAAATTCTGTTACTACAACAATTACAGCCTAACTCAGCCAAGGTATTTCTGCAAGACTTGTCGTAGGTATTGGACCGAAGGCGGTACTTTGAGAAACGTCCCTGTTGGCGGCGGATCAAGGAAGAACAAGAGATCTTCTTCTTCTTCTACTTCTATTTCTACTTCTTCTCCTAATAAGAAGTTTCCAGATCTCACCATCTTTTCTTCACAACCTACTTCTCATCAAAACCCTAATAATAATAATAAGATCCACCATCTTCTTAATGAGCTTCAGGGAAGACAAGACCTAAATTTGCCACATCATACTCCACTTGGGGGGGTTGATGACGGGCTTCTTCTTCATCATTTTCCTTTCACCACCGACACCAGGAAAACCCTTGATTCGACAAATTTGCCGGCGGCAGCTTTAGAGTTACTTAAAGCAGCTGGAATTCCGTCATCATCATCATCGTCATCATCACTTATGAGTTCTTTAAGTCTAATGCCGCCACCGCCACCACTACCGCCTGTTTCTGATTCTAATAATAACTCCATCTTCTATTACTACTCTTCTCCTCCGCATGCGGAGGAGCAGCAGCAGCCGGGGGCGGCGGTAGGGGTTCAAGATACGAGTAGCACAGCTGGCAGACGAATGTTTCTTCCGTACGAGGAATTAAAGCCAGTATCAGCGACAACCGTTGATCATCATCATCATCATGATCATGAATATCATAATAAAGTACAGCTAGGAGAAATATCTAATGGATACTGGAATGGGATGTTAGGTGGAGGTGGAGGAGGATCGTCTTGGTAAAAAAAAAAGTGTCTTTTATTTCTTTTTTCTTTCTTTCTTTCTTTCCTTTTTTTTTTTTAATTTTTTTTTTTTTTAAAATTTTATTTTCATGGGGTTTAATTTGGACTTTTAATGTGTGATGAGATCAACTGACAGATGTGTAAAACATGTTTTTTTTTTTCTTGGTTATGGTTATGATCATCATGATATGAGAAAATGTTTTTATTCTGTTCCTTTTCTCTTCGATCCCCTTTTCTAGCTTCTTCTATGCATATTATATATATATATATATATATTAACTTTTTCATTCGAAAACCTAATTAGTTTTCTTCTGTGTTGTTGTAAAGAAGAGAATTCATTTGTGTTGCTAGGTGTAATGTATGGATGGACTTGATGATCAGGAATTAATGTGATGTATATATGTGATGAATGCATTTCTCTGTAAATTTTTTGATCAAACTAAGTGTGATATATATCTAAGATTTGAAATTTTAGTTTCTTGATATAATTAGTCTAGTTTCATCATACATATATTCTATTTTTTATCTCGCAATAACCTGTAATATATATATATATATATATATATATATGAGAGTTGAACTGGCTTTTCCCTCCTGCCCATGGTCTTATATTGATGTTATATAATTGAATTATACTTTAAATTTATTTAATATTCGTTGTGAATTCTATCTAAAATTGAATAAATCAACATTTATAACAAGAAAAATTAGAATTTAAACTAATTGAAGTAGTAATTTTTAATTATTGAATAGTGTAACTAAAAAGAATTAAGTAATAAATATGTAAATAAGTCTCCTCTGTCTCCCTTCTCATTTCCCATTGTTTTCTTTCTTTCTTTCTTTCAGCACAGTATTGTTCTACGTAAAGATTACTTTGTGTGGTTTTTTCTTTCTTTCTTTCTTTTTTTTTTTTTTTTTTTTTTTTTTGGGGGGGTTAAAAAGACACACAGGTGATGGATTGTCAGGGGTTTGAGGAGCACCACCATCCATCTCACCTCCCCTTTGTGTCTTTTAGATTCTTCCAACCGTTAAAAGCACTCAACACACACACACACACACACAAAAAAAAAAAAAAAAAAAAGAGTAAAGGATTTGGAGGTCTGGAGAAGAATAATAATAACTATACTATACACCTGCAGAGAGAGAGAGATGAAGCACGATGGATCCAAATCTTTACATCACATGGTAGACCACTCCAAAAGATTCACTGCGTGCTCTCTTTTAATCACCTTTAATTCTTCTTCTTACTTTTATTTTACTATATATATATAGTACTACATATATCTATATAAACAAACATATATGTATGTATGTATGTATGTACTTACCAAAAAAAAAAAATGTATGTATGTATATTTGTTTCCCATGCAAGCGATGTAAAACTCTTCCATAAATGTGTATATTTGGGTAATATAATTGTGGTTTTCTTGGAAACCCACTCCAATCTTTTTTTGGATATCAACATTTGGCGACCTAAATGGTTGAATTGGGGTTGGGTTCAGCTTTAATTTGTCGTATGCTGTCTGAATATTTAAGAGGTCGACATCCATCAATTTTCCTGATTTGTTTTGCTTTAAATGCCATGCATGTTACTCACCTTTCTTAATTCATGCATACGTATGTATATATATATATATATATATATATATATATATATATATATATATATATATACTAACTAGCCCTATACTTCTACATCAACAGATGATCAAACGACATTAATTTTAAAGATTGATAAAATATACATACATCAAGGAAGATGTGTTAATTAAAAGATTGATGCATAATTAATTAATTGTTTCAGAGTCAGAATGGTTTTCCTTTTTTTTTTTTGAATCGGATTAAATGCAAATTGTGTTAAGTACTTCTTTGGATGTTTCCTTAATTGGCTTTCCTTAAAACATTCTTCTTGGTTAATCACCTGACCAATGACTATGCTTATAAATTACTTACTCACTTCAAATTAAAATTGTCATTTAAAGTTTGGATATAAATTTGTAAAATATCATTTGTGGTGTGTTTTACATTACTTTTAAAATAAAACTTTCTAATTTAAGAATTAATATGCCCAATTCAACTTATGAAGTGAATATTTTAAAAAAAAAAAAAAAAAAAAAAAAAAAGAAAAAAGAAAAAATCATGTATATAAATATTTAAAACTAAACTAAATCTTAAAGGCTGTATACATAATTGAGACAATAAGTAAAAGAAAAAAGATAAGTATTACTACAAAATATATATAAAGTATAATTTGGTGGAAAAAAAAAGCCGTGTATAGCAGGAGAAAAAAAACAAAAAAAACCCAAAGCGTAGGTGAGCTGGTAAGGAGCTTTCCTAACTTAAGTGAGGTTGGGGTTCAAACTCCACTCATGTATGCAACTGTTTAAAATTTGGGCCCAGAGCTTCCTCCCGCAATGGACCAACCCGGCTCGAATGAAGATTAGTCTAGATGTGAATTTGGGCTTAAAAGTGTCATCCTATAGTTTGAAACCCATCTAGAATACCCGTGTAAAAAAAAAAAAAAAAAAAAAAAAAAACAGCGAACAGAGTTAAAGTTAATGGGCTTAACGGTCCAAATAGTCTTTTTTTGGGCTGAAGGAAAAATTTCCCATACTTGGCTTGCTGAACTACCTGTTCTTACTTTTTTTTTTTTTTTTTTTTGCGAGAGAATTTTTATTTGAAGCAAAAATCAAATTTTATATGGTGTAATTTGTATTAATTAAAATAATTGTTTTAAATGTTAAATAGTTTACTACCAAATATTTTTAAATTGTATGTCCTATAGATTTTTTTTTATTTTAAAATTAATTATATCTTTTCCAGTTTATTCTTATTGAATAGAATTTTTTTTTTGCATGAAAATTAAAAATGATGCTTAAGGCGTGAATTTAATTTCGCGCCATAGAATAGTTCGTTTAGTTGGTGTCGACCCGACATGTCTCCACTGTTGGCCACCACTGTTCAATCGAGCCTGCCGCCAGATGAGGCGAGGCTGCTTCGGCTGAAACTGCCGGTGCCGGCTTCGGAATCCCTAGTGTGCAAACCAGTTGGCATTCTCTTTCCTGCAAAAAAGAAACCCACGTACAACCGAACACTCTCTTTAGCTTCTCCTCCTACTAGCAATGTAACTCTTCTTGATAGTCCTGTAAATTCCGGTACTTATGCATCTGTACTAGATGAGTGCAAATACCCGAGCTTTGGAAAGCAAGTTCATGGTCATGCGATGAAGAGCGGTCTCCATAGGCATGAATTTGTACAGACTAAGTTGATTCAGATGTACGGCAGATGTGGTTGTTTTAGTGATGCAGCTCAGGTGTTTGAAATTATGCCCGAAAGAAACTTGTATTCATGGACAGCGATTCTTAACTTATATTTAAAGAATGGGTGTCATGAGGAAGCATTTCTGTTGTTTCAGGATATGCTATTGGAAGATACTCCGTTGAATTTTTTTGTCTTTCCAGTAGTGTTGGGGATGTGCGATGACTATGGTGGGGTTAGATTGGGGAGACAGCTGCATGGAATTGTGATAAAATATGGGTTTGTTTCAAATATTTATGTGGGAAATGCTTTGATAGATATGTATGGTAAATGCAGAGTCTTCGAGGATTCCAATAAAGTCTTGAATTTCATGAAAGAGAGAGATTGTGTTTCTTGGAACTCTATCATTACAGCTTGTGCCTTGAATGGAATGGTACCTGAAGCCTTTGAATTCATGGAGAGGATGTCAAATGAGGATAATTTAGCGCCAAATGTTGTGTCTTGGAGTGCCATAATTGGGGGTCTTTCCCAAAATGGACACGATGAGGAAGCCATTGAGATGCTATACAAGATGAAAGCTGCTGGTTTTGCGCCAAATGCAAGGACACTAGCAACTGTTCTTCCTGCTTGTGCAAGATTGCAGACTCAATGCCTTGGGAAAGAAATTCATGGTTATATCACCAGACATGGGTTCATGTCCAACCCTTTTGTTGTCAATGGATTGGTCGATTTGTACCGGAGGTGTAGGGACATGAGAAGTGCTCAAAATGTATTTTCAGAATATTCATTGAAAAATGAAGTCTCTTATAATACAATGATTGTGGGTTATTGCGAGAATGGAGACATTTCAAGGGCCAAGGAGCTTTTCAATGAACTGGAATGGGAAGGCAAGGGAAGGGGTGTAATTTCATGGAACTCAATGATCTCAGGCTATGTGAATAACTTAATGTTTCGTGAAGCTTTACATATGTTTCGAGATTTAGTTATGGAAGAGATTGAAGCTGATAGTTCTACTCTTGGCAGTGCCCTTTCTGCCTGTGCAAATTTGAGTTCTTTAAAAAGTGGGAAAGAGTTACATTCCTATGCTATTGTAAGAGGTCTGGAAACGAATCCATTTGTGGGGGGAGCTTTAGTGGAAATGTACAGTAAATGTAAGGACTTAAAATCTGCACAACAAGCTTTTGATGAAGTAATTGGAAGGGATACAGCTGCATGGAACTCTTTGATATCAGGTTATGCTCGTTCTAATCAAATTGAAGGTGTCAAACGAAGCATTCAGAAGATGAAAGAGGAAGGTTTTGAACCAAATACACACACATGGAATGGTATTATTGCTGCTCAAGTTGAACAAGAACAAAATGAGTTAGCTGTAGAACTGTTCTTGGATATGCAAAAATCAAATGTGAGGCCTGATATTTACTCAGTGGGAATTATTTTACCAGTCTGCTCAAGGTTGGCAAGTATTAGACGAGGCAAACAGGTTCATTCATATGCAATTAGACATGGTTTTGAGTCAGATACATATATTGGAGCTGCTCTTGTAGATATGTATGCTAAATGTGGTAGCATAAAGCATTCAGAACTCGTTTATGAAGGGATAACAAGCAATAATCTGGTTACTGAAAATGCAATGCTTACTGCTTACGCCATGAATGGATTTGGGGAAGAAGGAATTGACTTCTTTTATGGGATGCTGGAGAAAAAAGGTTTTGAACCAGATGACATAACTTTCTTGTCAGTTCTTTCTTCATGTGTACATGCAGGATCAGTTGAAATAGGAAAAAAATGTTATAAGTTGATGGGATATTATGGTGTTACTCCAACATTAAAACACTACACTTGTCTAGTTGACCTTCTAAGCAGAGCTGGTAAGCTTAATGAAGCAAATAACGTTATTAAAAGAATGCCAATGGAACCTGATGCAGTGATTTGGGGTGCTTTGCTTGGAGGCTGCATCATCCATGGAAATGTTGAGTTAGGAGAATTTGCAGCTAATAAGCTCATAGAATTGGAACCACATAACAGCGGAAACCATGTGATGTTGGCCAATTTATACGCTTCTGCAGGCAGATGGGAAGATTATGCAAGAACAAGACTGAGAATCAATGATAGAGAGCTGCATAAAACTCCAGGATGTAGTTGGATTGAAGACAATGATGCAATTCATGTATTTGTAGCATCTGATAGATCTCATAAGAGAACTAAAGAGATTTATGCCGTTTTGGATAGCTTGACATTTCAAATGAGATTGACAAAGAATTCTGTTCCCTTGTAATTTTATCATCAGAATTCAGAAACCAGAAATTGCCTTAAGTTGATAAGCTCAAACAGTGTTCTTCCCAACCTCCAAGTGTCAATAGAGAGGGACAAGTTTATTCTCTTAACGCACAACCTCATGTGTTGGCAGACACAGAAAGCTCAACATGAATATTAAATAGAAGTAAATTATCACATATTTTAAAAGTTAAACTAAGAGGGAGTTCAAGTGAAATGTAACCAATAATAGAACAATTTGGAAAGGAAAGAGACAAATTAGTTCAATGAAAAAGCTTTCATTCAATGAATTCATAAACACTTTGGATAACAAGCAATCCTGTGATAACAAACATTGACAAGTAAACATTTGGAGTTTCTTTCTGTACATGATATATATATATATAAACAGCAACATCAGGAGGAAGAATCAAGAATTCTGGAGAGGCATGTGTGTACCATGGTTTTACCAATTATCTTTTACAATTTTTGACTTCTCAAGAATGAACTTCCCTTCCTTGTACTTCTGAGATGCCTCGTAAGCTCGCTCGTATTTCCAACCTAATACATCATGGCAATCACCACAATATATATCAGCAACTGTGTGTAGACCAGTCATCAGCTGCCTGTTTTCTTTGACACCCACAGTTATGTTCATCACATGAAAGAACAGGAATGCACGGCCATGTCTTCCCTGGAAAAGGTCACACAAACCAAACTGTATAAGTATTGCTTATTTGGAAGAATACAGTTTAGAACATCCTTCTATGGAATTTTTACATGGTAAATACAACAATCGCTACTACTGAAAACTTCTCCACTTGTGTTCAACACATTTCTAATGATGGAAAATTAGCCAGTTTAGTCATGTTTTATTAGTTTTTCACAATTTCGATAATTTTCAGGTGACCGTTTTGTTCTTTTTTATCATATTTTACCTATTTTTTAATCAAATTAAAACTTTAAAACCAATCCAAAGTTGAACAAGTTAAAAACTAAGAAAAAAAAGGTCAGTGCTCGTTTTGAAGTCCTAACTTGACAAAAAAAAGTTAGCTAAAATATGATCAAGGGCATTAAATCAGTCACAAAAAATAACACGGGACCAAAAAAGGAAAAACTAACAATACAACAACAAAAATGACCAATTTTCCTTCTAATGATATATACATATATGGCATTAAGAAATAATGAACTACATTCTCAGCATATGTTTCTTCCTCTAAGAGAAGATATAATAAGGCTTATGAAAACATATTACATTCCCAGCTCAAAAAGTTCATATTTTTGCCCCACTAGAAGAAAGGTTCCTCAGTTGTATCAGATGGGTTTAGAATTAAAAGCAAGGGCTGAGGATTCATTCTCAATACCCAGCAAAAAGCTCTTTTTCAATTTCACTAACCATGAACATAAATATATATATATATATATCATCCCAATGATGAATCACAATTAAGGAATCCATGTATTTCCATATTAAATTTCAGCATAATATGTGTAAGCAGGAAACCTAGAAATAGAGAAAGTTTCACCTGAAACGCCTTAGAGATAATATCATCATGAAGAGAAACCTGATTTCTACATTTAGAGCAACTGTACAAGCGAGGACCAACAACCACTTCATCCATCTGCCAAAAACAAAAAGAAATTTCTAGAGGGAAACAATAGGCATATTAACAAAAAAATTTTGTTAAGAAGAAGAGTTCAAGATCAAGTCAAAAAGTTATAGAGATAGATAAGCATCGCGATCAACTTACTAGCGGTAGAAAAGGGACCAGAAAGAATGTTTAATTTCAAGATTCGGTGATCCAGAATTCTGCTGCACCAGAAGACAATAATACCAATTAGCAGTACAAAAGTAATGGTACAAAAAAGGGAAAATTGGTGGAAGAAAAGGGACAAAATGAGAGATCAAATTACGGAGAAATGAAGTAGGTTTTGACAATTACAGGATTGGTTTAAGGGAAATGAACAATAACCTTAATAAACAATAAAGAAACGTGTGGAATGATATCGTCTACAGTTACAAGATTCAGAAAAGAAGAAAACCCGTGTATGCTAGTTTTTCTAATTTTAGTTGCATTAGGTAAAAACTCTCTGCTGTAAAAACCAATGCCACAAAACCATCAAATCAAAAAACCTTTTCACAGAATAGATTGGGAATTCAAGAAAAAAACCCCTTTATTCTTGTCTTGAAATCTCATCTACCGCCACTGGAGAAAAAAAAATTTACAAGAGATGGATATAGGCTTTATACTATTGTGAAACAGATTGAATTGAATAATTAGTACCTTAGTTATATATGAATAATTAGCATTCTCAGGGTTTTCGAGTCCTTTCAGTGGAGAATACTGGAAGGGCAGGGGGCAGGCAGAAGTACTGTACAGTTTTGCCGATTGTTCAGTTGAAGGTGGAAATTGTCTTTTAACACCCTTTTATGCGCGCGTTTATTGAACCTGATGCCGACGTGGCAATACAATCCTCACTTCTTCTTTTTTTTTCTAATAACCATAGTAAATTGAACACTTTAAACCAATCCCAAACTAGTATTTTAATTAAAATTTAATTTTTTTATAGGTATATTTTTTAAACTAAATAGCTGACAAGAAATTATTTAAGCTCTTTGAAATAATTTTATTTAATTTAAGGCCCGAATACTTCGGTTTGGATCATACAATATTGGGGAAGGTCCCAATAAAAAGGTTAAAAGATTTTTAGTGATGGCTCAGCAGCCCCACAGTACACTGAATTGTAGAAGTTGAAAGATAACAAAGATTTTACACACGCGGGACGACCAGAATTCTGATGGGATTTGATTCAATATTCTTTTAAAATCTTGGCCTTCTCAATTATAAACTTCCCTTCTTTATACTTCTCTCTTTCGTTGTAAGCTTGGATGTATTTCCAACCCATTTCCTCCCCACAGGTGTGGCAGTAAATGTTTGCAATTGCAAATATTCCAGTTATCAGTTGTCTCTCTTCTTTCGGACCCAAAACTATGTTCATCGCATGGCTGAACAGGTATGCTCTTCCTGATTTTGCCTGAATTAATTTAAATTTCAGAATCACCAGAGAAGAGAATCTAGGGCAAGGTGATTGATTTATAACTGTTGAATTAACAACTGTTTTTTCTTTTAAATTTTCCAAATCTTTTCTGATTTTTGCCTGAATTAAATTTCAATGAGTTTACCGGAGAATCAAATCGAACAGAGTGAGAGTGAATTTATTTATAACTGTCAAATCGGAGATAACTTACCCAGTATGATTTGGAAAGGAGGTTATCACGCCGAGCAATTGCAGTTCGGCATTTTCTGCAACTGTAAACAGAGTGATCGGTGGAATCAGCCATTTAAAAAAGGATCGGATGATTGCTTTCTCTGCCTGGTGGGGGGATCTTCAACTTCGTTTATATAGCTGAAGAAACGTGGAACCCAAGAAAAAACTCTCGACCAAGAAACATCCAGGACAGTGAGGGTATCACCATCAACTGATTGATCAGTTTAACAAATTATTGACCAATACGCAATAAAGACTTTTTTTTTGAGGTGGTATTTATACCCTTACACTTATGAATATATCTCCAACTATTAAAATTTGGGTGAAATTTAAATTTTTAACCTTTTGAGAAAGAAACTCCTAGACCAATGACCATGAGAGATTCGAACCCTCAACCTTTTGGTTGAGAAAGAAATTCCTAAATCATTAGGCTATGAGAGGAACGACCAATCGGCATAACACAAGGAAAAAAGTGACAAATTACAAACTTAGGATGGAAAAAAATACTGATGTGTTTTTTAATTAAAAAAATAGGAAAATCATTACCTATTTACATTTGTTTATAAAAATGATACAAGTGTAGTAATAATTGTAATGAAACTTATGGTTGAACTGGTTCCTTTTGAGAAATGAAAGAACAGTATAACTGCCAACAATTCTGTTTCTTTCTCTTACTACAGAAAATAAATAATTTCAGAGAGAAATTTGTAAGTGCGGGTAGGTCGACCTGCTAACCGTACTAGCTGGATCTGGACAGATTGGTATCTGCTTTTTTCCTCCCAATAGCATTGTTTCCCCCATCAAAGAATGAGGACTGTTCATTAAGAAAGTCGAGAATAGACAGCACTTTGGCAGCTAAAGATTTCATGCTACCATTTCCTCTTTGAGTAATATCCACCAATGGCATCTGTGCTGCTAGCTTATATTTTTCTTTGTACGTTGCCACCTTTAGTATCCTTTCCAATGCCTTGAGAGCTTTTTCCTGTAAGCGGAAACTGCTTGAGCTCAACAGTTTTATGATGGGAGCAATGCCATTGGCTTCGTCAAGAACCTTACTACCTTTCTGTGGCGATTCTCCATCAATCAGTGTCAAGATTGCATCTAGTGAAACTTCACAGGCTTCAGTATCTGGCTCTCCTAAGACTGCTACCAGGGGTTTTAGTGCTTTAGCTTCCAAGAGACAGAATGAAGATTCGACGCTGCAAATTCCAGAGTGCACGGGGCAATGATTTTCAGGTGCAGAGAAGCAACAGCTGAAGACGCCAGTTTTTTTTATTGGCCTGCTTAAGCTGAAGGAACTCTCTGAAAGCTGCTTAAGTGAAGTGGCTGCATTTCTTTTTGCCAAAGAGGTCCCAGAGGCTACTAAGTGTACAAGAATGGGTATAATTGAAGCTTCGGCGACTTTCTTCTGCCAATCAAGGTTAGTTGAGTGCGTGAATCGACAGAGTGCACCAGCAGCATGTTCTGCTATTCGACTCTTGTGAGAAGAATGAAAATTTCTGCTCGTTAGGCAATAGAAGATCACATCAAGAGACTCATCACTAAGGAGAGGCTGAGACAATTGAGACATATTCAGAAGATGAGAAATTATGCCTATGGCAGCAGCAACCTCGTCTTCATTACTAGAAGTTGTAATGATGCTTAACAAATTATCAGTGCACTTCACAGTCACATGCTCTGAGAACATGCTGTCATTACTATCTTCTGTCAGATAATAGAACAATTTCACAGCATCAGCCCTTATGGTGAGGTTGTCGAGTCCACATAATTGTACCAGGACCTTAACCGCAGATATCTAGTAAACAAAACAAACACATCAGATTTTCTTTAGAACAATCTGGTTGGTCAGAAGCTTACTTTCAATCACATTCTTAAAGCTCATATGTAAGCACTTTTGGAAGCCAAGCAATAAGATCTGGTAGGCAAGCAGTGAACATATGATTTTTTTTTTTTTTATTTAAGGTCTGTGGATCACATACTCACACACGTGATATAAATGTAAATATGGTTCCAGAATTTCAAAGAATGTTGTCAACACTAACTCATACCTGCCTTAACTGAGTCCTGAGGCTGAAACCAGCACGTGATATGCATAAAGCATGGAAGGTACAAAGAATACTGTGTTGTATGTCAGTTCCACTCAATGAAATAAGAGAAAAGAGTTTGAAAATCTCCTCTTCAGAGTTCAAAAACTTCTGTTGCACCTGATCTGCTTCTTGTGTAGTGGTTGAGATTGCAAGGTGCATAATTGTAGCGGCTATATTTTCACGTAAACTGGGACATGATAATGTGTGACAGAAGAGGAGTTTGAGCAGTGGGATATGAGCACCTTCTTTAATCATCTGTAAACCATTTTGTGTTACACTCGAGAGATTACGTAGAGCTTTAGCAGCAGCTGACTTCATTTGCATGTCGCTATTCAAGAGTAATTTCAGAAGTGGCTCCAGTGCACCATTTTCAAAAAACCAGACCTTATTGAGATCACTTAATTCAATATCTGACAAAGTGTTAGCCATCATCAACTGTGTACTGTCAGATCCTGCACAAATAGCAGAACAAATTGTTAGTACGTTTCTGCTGCATTATGCTTCAAAAGTTGTTCAATGGACAGATAGTTCAACTTTGCCTTAGAAAGAAAACAGTGGAAGATTAAAGTTACTCATACAAAAAAAAATGCTGCTGGATATCGGGATGGTTAAAGGAACTAAATTTTTGCCCAAGTATGGTAACTGGTTTCATAGTTTGTTTATTCTTTGATTTTTTATTTTTTTTTTCCTGTCAGCAAAATGACAGAAATAAAGGTTCAGGTTTAGGATCAAATGTGTCTAACATCTATTCTTTTGTCTGACCCTGGTCTTGTCTGACAGAGATTTGTCATATGATCATGATGTACAATTCTCTAGAACTCAAGTTGCCTCCCTCAGCAGAGTCAAGTTATGCAAACTTAGTTTCCATAATAACCTGCCTCGTTCATGTCCTCTGATAAACATTAAATGAATCCACTAGTTCTTTTGCTCTAAAAGCAACATATTACCGAACCAAGAAGGGGAAAAAGATACCTGAACATAGAAGGTGCAATAAAGGTCCAAAGTAATTTGCCCTTGCCATCTGTATAACATTCCCATCAAGGCAAGAGAGATTCTGCAAAATTTCTTGTGCATATCCTGCAGCTTGAACATCATCACCCCTGGACATAGTTACTACGAGAAGTATGCATCCTTGAACTCTCCCAATTAAACATCGAATGTCATCACTTTTTGATAGTAGTAAAATCAATTTCAGTGCCAATGTACTTTCTTCAACTTTACGTGCAAGGCAGCGGGCAATTAATTCTATGCCACTTTCCTCTTTAGCTATTAGCTCCTGACAATACATGACCAAATCAATGGAAAATAGTAATTTGTATGTGATGTGAGCATTACAGTAAAACAAGATAAAGCTACAAATTAGCAGGCAGTTGTGAGGGAAATTGAGAGGCATTCTAACATATGCATTATTATATGACTATTGAGTTGAAAGTTTGAATTTCTATATTTAAACAGAATGTATTCAGCATATGTTACTACCTTGTTTTTGTCACAATCCTGAGCAAGGAGGCAAAGGATGGTCAAACTATGATTCCTGATCTCAGTGTTGCTGGCTTGAAGAAGATTTATAAGAATTGGAACATAAGCTTCCATCATTATCCATTCACGGTGCAGCTGACTTTCTATGCAACAATAATGCAACTTCTCCAGGGAATGGAGTACTTCCTGATCATCATTTGACTGTACTTTAGATTTCAAGGAAACTATGGTAATCATTGTGTTTCTGCTTTTCCATTCTTCAATTGATTGTTTTAGAGTTCTATTGGTGCGCAGAGATGATTTATTCAAGGGAGTTTTGGTCAAGGGGCAAAGACTATTGCCATCTTCTAACCATTTCTCAATAGCCTTCCTCTCAAAAGTCTGCCCAGACAAAGTCTCCACTGGTTCCTCCATAATTTCCCCCGTGATTGGGCAATAAAATGATTGGAGAGGTTCCAGCAGGTGGCTCTGACTACCCAAAGAATTACGTTTAGTCAAGTATTTCCTCTCCCGCTCTTCAAGAGTTGTAGCCAGATCAGCCGTTTCAAGCAACAGAACTATCTGTTCCATCTGCAGTCCTTCCCCCACGTCCTTTATCATTGAAAAGCTTGTCATTTCATTCTTGAAATTTTGGAACAGTTTCTTCCCTTCTTCCTGTTCAGTCAAGATTCCAACAGACTTAGCAATTAGTGCAAATAAATCATTAGCACGGCAACGATCAATATTCCTGTCTTGTATTGCTAAATCTACTTTTTCCAAAATCTGCTCTTCAGTTGTGGTTAATTGATATTGTTCGGCCAGCATACTCTCACTGAGTTCCTTAATTTGGTTATTCATGCCTGATGAAACATCTAAAAAACCTGAAGCAATACAACCGAAAGCCAGACTGATATTAATTGTACTCTCCTCTAGTTGCCTTATTATCCGCCTGCCACTAAGTAGTAGATAGATCTTATTTCTGTTTCTGCATTCTATAGCTAGTTGTTTGGCAACTTTCAAACTCAGTTTTAGACTCTCCACTGCATTATTTAAGCCCTCAAAATTATTGACTGAAAATTTGGACAAATCATTTAGGAGATATGCCACATTCTCCAAGTAAGTTGAGAATTTCTTAAAGTTCTCCTTCTGAACAAGCACTGACCTAGCATCATCTACTGTTTCAGTAATGAACTGAGTAGCACCAGATAGAATTTCTGCAACATGGCTTCCCATTTCATTTACGTGGAAGATGAATAATCCTCGATCCCAAGAAATTACTTATAGCCAAATTTCATCACAAAAACTCAAATTCCAGATTCATTTCCAACTGAAGTGGTCATCACAATTTTTTTTTTTTTTTTTATTTTGAAAACCATATTTGAACTGCGCCATCATTCTCGAATCCAAATTAACCAGACAATTCGAGAGCGATTAAAGAGAGAACACAATACAAATGGTATCAACTGATTCCAATTCAAATAAATACTAGAGTTTTAGTACAAATATTAAGAAATTTGAATTTGAGATCGAAATTCCTTAACAAAACAAATTTAATAATAATAATCCAGAAATAATAAACCTGGAAATCAATACTAACATGCCAATGGAACAAAAACTAAAATGATGGGAAAGAAACAAAACCTTAAAATTTTCGAAACCAAGATCAAGTTCCGTTATGTAATCCGATCAATATTCAATAATGAATGACGAGAGAGAGTTTGGAAACAGAAAATTTTTCCAGTGCGGAACTGGGTTTTCCTTGGACCTCAGAGGATGGATAACCACAAGGAAAATTCTACCGACATTGACAGAAACTGTTATTTATTTGGTAATTAAGAAGACCAACGACTTGAAAATTCTTTGCATTTGCTTGAAGTTGCATGACCACTTTAAAGTTTAAACAACAAAAAGAAAAAAAGAAAATAAAAGCGCGGTTCCAGTCAAAGGAAGAAGTAGCAGGGCAGAAGTCAAGTCAACTCTAGGGAGTCGTTAGTCCACGTGGCAGAGTAAAATTAAGAAAGGGCATTGACGTTTTATTAACGTCATGAAAATACAGGTGATATATAACCCCGTCAAACGACGGCAGTTTTTCCCGACTGGAAGTTATTCGAATTTACAACTATGGCCCTTCAACTATTTTAAAATTTTTAATTGAACAGTTAACAAATTGTGAGAGTAAATTAGAGTGTAAACAAATAAATAAAAAAAATAGGGCGGCAAATTTAGTTAATTATAATATATAAAAGAGTATCTTGGAATGGAATGTGTGCATAAGAAAAGACAAATCACCAACTTTTTTTTTTTTTTGGTAAATTGTTTCTTGTTAGGTTAGAACAGTCACTGCGTGATTTTTAAAATAAATAGATGGAAAACTACTTTTGAATATTAAAAAGAAACAAGTTTCAGGTTTAACTTATATGGTTTTCTAATTATTATTTTTTTAAAAAAAAATTAAAATTAGAATTGAAAAAAATATAAATTTCTTATAATAATTTTTAATATTTTTTTTTTAAAAAAAATTAAATATTATTTGTCCTTTATGTGCCCCCTGCTCAAAGTGATAATGATGTATATAATATTTAACAAAAAGTGACATAAAGTATTCTTAAATGTAAAAAAAAAAAAAAAAAGCAATCATTGTTTATTTACCCAAAAAGGATGAATTTAAGGTAATAGAATGGTTGTCTAAGTTTGACCATTTCAGGATGTATTTACGTGAAAGAAGGATAGAATAAATAAAAAAATAATTTATATATTTTCCTTTTTTTTTGCATTAAAATAATTTATACATGTTATCAAATGACTAAAAATCCCCTAGAGTAATACGTCTACAACACGTTATTTTGCCATCACTTAAATATAATCAAATTTTGAATCATTTATTTCGTTAATTAGACATCTTTCTTTTATAATTGTAAATAAATTTAAATTCATATTCCTCTTTTATACTTTTTTTTAAAAAAAAAAAAAGATTCCTTAAAAGTCCTAGTTAAAAAACAATAAAAACACAGCTATTGCTCACCCGCTGCGTGACAGGATTATACTTTTTATGATTATGTGTATACTAATATATATATATATATATATATATATACACGGAGTTGTTTTTTTGTTTGTTTTTGTATCACAATTGAATTTCTTGTACCATAAGAAATCCACAATAATGCATGCTGACTTCGTCGAGGCCACGTACGTACGTAATAAGGTCGACGAAAAACCAATTATGTAAAGTTGCAGGTAGACCTTTCTCTTCCTTTTGGCCTGTATTTATTTACATTTATACCTTAGCATTACATAATTATAATATATATATATATATACACACACGTATGTATAACTGGTGGAGCAGCTTCATAAAATCAAAGGAGGAAAAAATAAATTAATAAATAAAACAAGGTTTTTGAATATATATTGAGCAGCAGCATAACCATAGCTAGCAAGGAAATACCGTCGTTGACTTTGTCCGGCCGGTGATATCTGGATATCTCCTCCTGTGGTGGTGGATATATATATTATAAAATTAAAGCTCAAACGACATTAATGGAGAAATGAAACAATTTAAGGAAAAGGCGACGATCAGTTTGTATCATATATATATGTATAATATATATATACATAACCTTGTGAAGGTAGGTGGATCGGAAGAATTTGATATATATGGAGCTGCGGTTGATCGATCTGAAAAAGGAAAAGCATACAAGAGTGATATTGATTCGGCTCATCTTCAAACTAGCTATTAAACTGCAGAATGAATGCGCGATGTCAGTTGATGATGAGCCGAGATCAATATCACGCCATGTCTACTTCTCATCAAGAACCCTACCTCGGATTATTTGACGAGTTAACTTAAGACAACGGTGCTCACACACATATATATATATATATATATATATATATAAAATATATATATGTATATGCAGGAAAACTTGAGTGCATTAATAATGGTTTTCCTGCAATCAAGAACATATATATATATATATATATATATATATATATATATATATATATATGAAGAGAAAAGAATCCACCTTATCATGATTAAGAGACAAAGAATCCACTATCTCTCAACCGAGACTATCAGTTTTTCCATGGTTCTTTCCATTGTTTATATTATATATATCTGATGGAGGATCTTTAAAGAATCTACACGTGAGACTTTCCTCTTGGTCTTGTTCTTTATCATTCCCATTCTTTAATTAAAAGTTAAAATAATTTAATATGATCTAGACACGGTGAACCTGTTTTGTAAAATATATATATATATATATATATATATATATATATATATATATATATATATATATGACGGATCAACTACTTGACATTGTTTTCAATGTATTAGATAAATACATCGAATTAATTATAAATATTTATACACATTCTTATATATATACTTTCGAGTGAATTGAATAAAGTTTCTTTTTTTTTCGACTAAATTAAGAAAATAAATAAGTGGTGTACATTATAATACGAATTTTGCAATAATGGACAAATTTTCAAGTTAAAGTAATTGAATGGTCCTCATGTGCTCCGTAGAATTTTACCATATCTTTCAGTCTTCCTAATGTAATCTTTGTTTTTTTTCCCCCTTTTGGCAAAGAACCCTAATCTATTCTAAGAAGAATAGTGATTAATAGAACAGATATGGTATAGGCACCAATTTATATATATATATATGTGTGTTAAATGGCGAATCCCTTTTTTTTTTTTGGCTTTCTTCTTTTCCAGCTGTGGTAAATGGAATGTAACAGCTGTTTTTTCATACATTTCAAAATAAGTCTGAAGTTGTGTTCAATTTGATTCTAATTCTGAATTTTTATAATTTACATATACATCACAAAAATTTTAATTCAATATAAATAAGATTTAGAGTTAAAACTTTATAGATGGATAAATATATGTCTATATAATTGCTTCAAAAACAATAAATATATCTATTAACTCAATTTCAAATTAATTAAAATTAAAGTGACTAATAACAAAAAAATTTAAGGAAAAAAAAAGGTGCACTTTTGATAAATGATTTATTTGTCTGATGCAATTTAATTACATCATATTAGTTAAGTGAGCTGAGGTACTGGAGTTGTTAACCTTTTGTTAGGTTTTGAAATCAAATTAATGATGGTGATGAATAAATGGTTTATGTAGTCAAAAGTTTAATTTTTTTTTCAATTTTAAATTAAGCATATTGAAGTTATTCTCATGGCCTAATGGTTTAAGAGTCTCTCCCTCAACCAAAAAGTTGAGGGTTCGAATCTCTTCTGGTCATTGGTTTAAGAGTTTTTCTCTTACCTTCTGGCTTGTCAAGAGGTTAAAGGTTTAAACTTCACACGGAGTTCCACAGTTCGAGATATATTCGCTCAAGTGCGGTATACTCGCACTGTTGGGCCTTCTTGGGTGGATTAATCTGAGTTGGAATGGCCTGAAATACCACCTAAAAAAAATTAAGCATATTAAAAAAGTATATTAAGAGAATATATATTAAAATATATCTAATTTAATTTAATCTTAAAATAATTGAGATAGAAATACCAAGAGACAAGCGGAGGAAAGAATCAGCCGCCATGGCCATTCATGAGTAATTAAACTGTGTATTATTAAGACTAAAGGCTAATGAAAGATTGGGCATTTTAAATTTTGAATTTGAATTTTTTTTTAAAATATATTTTTATTTGTGAAAATTTATTGTTATAATAATTCAAATTAAGTAGGTAAATTGGCAAAAAGGTCTCTTACATTATAAATGTTTTGCGATTTTATCCCTTTTCTTTTTTTTAGAAAATTTTATCTCTTATCTTATAAATTTTGGCCAATTTCATCCTTTCTGTTAATTTTTTTTGTCAACTGTTAGTTAACTGTTATATTTAAAAAAAATATTTTCTCAGGGGTAAAAATGTCATTTTACTGTTTAAAAATAAAAATAAAAAAATCCAAAACCTTAAAAATTTAAATTTTTATTTTAGTTTGACATGACAAGGAAAAGGCAAATTGGCAAAAAGGTCCCTTACATTATAAATGTTTTGCATTATTTCTTTTTTTTTTTTTTTTTTGGAAAATTTCATCCCTTATCTTATAAATTTTGGTCAATTTCATCATTTCCCTTTATTTTTTTTGTCAACTATTAAGTCAACTGTTATATTTTAAAAAAATTATTTTCTCGGGGGTAAAAATGTCATTTTACTGTTTTTTTTTTTAAAAAAAAACCCAAAACCTTAAAAATTTTAATTTTTCTTTTAGTTTGACATGACAAGGAAAATTATCAATTTTAAAAATATACTTAATATCATATATTTTGGTCAAAAATATCTTTTATATTTTTTTATTTATATAGATTTTCAAAGATTTTAAATGCTATCATATTAGTTCTTTGGGATCACTTTTTCACTTATTAATTTGGCTTGTTAAATAAAAATGGACACACTTAAAAATAAATTTGTCATTTACATATATTTTTTCTTTAAATTCTCCCTCAAAAGATCCGAAAGTTATAAAAAAATTGAAACTCCATTTATTAAAAATATTTTAACAATCGTGATATTTGTTTGCAAGTTTGATATTAATTTGAAAAGTAAATAGTTAAATTTATATATATTTATTTATTAATATTTGGTTTGACATGTTTGTCAAACTAAAAGAAAAATTAAAATTTTTAAGGTTTTGGTTTTTTTAAAAAAAAAACAGTAAAATGATATTTTTTCCCCGAGAAAATAATTTTTTTAAAATATAACAGTTGACTAATAGTTGACAAAAAAAAATTAACAGAAAGGATGAAATTGGCCAAAATTTATAAGATAAGGGATGAAATTTTCCAAAAAAAAAAAGAAAAGGGATGAAATCCCAAAATATTTATAATATAAGGGACCTTTTTAGCCAATTTGCCTTTTCCTTGTCATGTCAAACTAAAAGAAAAATTAAAATTTTTAAGGTTTTGAGTTTATTTATTTATTATTTTTAAACATTAAAATGACATTTTTACCTTTGAGAAAATAATTTTTTTTAAATATAACAGTTGACTAACGGTTGACCTAAAAAAAATTAACAGAAATGATGAAATTGACCAAAATTTATAAGATAATAGATGAAATTGGCCAAAATTTATAAGATAAGAGATGAAATTTTCCAAAAAAAAGTAAAAGGATGAAGTCGCAAAACATTTATAATGTAATAGACATTTTTGACCAATTGACCAATTAAGTATAACTAAGAAGTTTTAAGTTAAATTTGATTTTGAATAGTATAATTATTTTTTAAAGATAGGAGATCTATTCTGAATAGTATATTGCATGATGGTTTTTAGATATGGCCTGCAGAATCCACTCATAGACAGCACCAGTGGCTAATAAATATCTTAAATAATAGGGTAGGAAAAGTCGGTTTGAGAGGCTCACTAATTATTAAATTAATCATATTTAAGATAAAATGATTGAAAATAGTATTTTTTTTTAAAAAAAAAATTATGGCGATTAACATTTTTTTTAATAATTAATAAGTATAAAATTTTAAAATATTTATTATAGAGTATCAATATAAAAATATTGATAGATTCATCGTGATACGCCAAAAAAAATATTGCTTTTTCCTTGGACAAGAAGTAAAAAATCAGAAATACCGGTGGTTGCTCAAGTGGAATTGACTCTACACTTTCATACGGGAGATCCAGGGATCGAACCCGATTAAACGAAAGCGTTTGCGTTAGTAGACCTTCTATCTCTGCGTGTGAGAGGAGCAATGGTCCTCTTGTCACCTTGGTAGGGCTATGATGACTTAGTTGAATTTATTTTCAGTCAGTCTAATTCCTATGGCGAATAAAACATTCTAAAGACATGCTATTTTGATTATAAATAAGGCGACTACTATATTTTAAATTTTATATTGATTTTTCAAAAATAAAGATTTATAGTATCAATTGAAAATAATTTGGTAAGTAAGATATTTAATAGTTAATAGTTTGATTTTAAAAAATGGAGAGCCTATTACATCAATCATAAATAATTTAGTAATTAAATTCGTTAAGTTATCTTTTATTCTTATTGATTTACTTATAAATATTAAAAATTTAAGAAGTTGTCGTTCTGTTTGCCTTTTGGTAAACCGGATAACCGCCTGAACCCCTTGCCCCCTTCAAAGGAAACGGTTCAATATCGAACCGGATGCTACCGAGACATTTCACCGTTCTCCGGGAATTCGTTTTTCAGAGAAATACGTGATGTCGATGCCTAGGGTTTGAAATCCGAAATATGAAATTGAAGAAGAATTGAGAGTTTCTGTAATCGTTATTATTGTTCTACGCAATTTTCAATACGATAATGGAGGAAAGAGCACGAGAGATCCTCTTCAGAACCCGCCGTCATGCTACCGGAACTTACGCGGCTTACCCTCCGGCTCTTCAACAGGTTGATTCACTCTTCCATGTGGAACTGTTACATAACAGATCACCGGGAAATTTCTTATTTACTTGGATTGATTCTGTTTATTCTCCGTCGTATTCTCTGTTTATCTATCATGACTTTTTTTTTTTATATAAAGAATTTATCTATCATGACTTGTAGCTAATTACTCGTAATTGTTAATTCAGCCAAATCAAGGGAACGGAGGGAGTTTACTATCATTCCTTACTCCACGAGGTAAGTTCAAATATGCACCTAGTTTAGTATCTATTTTGAAGTTTTAGTCAAAAACTAAACTTTCAGACATGTTTGTGGATACTTCGTGTGCAAGGAATTTACCGAATTCTCATTCTGGTTTGACGCTCATTCAATTAAAACTTGCGAGGTTTTGAACTTTGATATTTATTTTTTTTTTTAAACTTTTTTTCCAAGTTTAACCGCACAAGGGTAGGTCGTTGCTAATGACTGTAAATTACATTAAAGGTTGTAGTGCAGGAATTTGATGCACTTATGTTGTTTAAGGGAGTGAGTTTAGGGGGTTGGAGATTTATATTTTGCTTGATTTGACAAGAAAGAATAGTTATACTGTTGATCGGACTTCATTTGCCCATCTTGATGTGAGGATGAAGGAATATTTGTGGGATAAATTTCATATAGCATGCGTGCAATTACTTATGAAACGCTCTGATGAAAAAAATGGACGATTTTAATTAGCACAGGCTGGTTGCATTTTTATTTGGTTTGCATGTATTCCCTTTTTGACTATTCTGCTTATATTCTCGCAGAACCTTGCTACCCATAAACTCCTAATTGTCATGTTTCATGGATTGATTTATTTGGTATAATTTTTTTGTGATTATTGCTCTTGTGAATAGTTTATCTAGTTCACCTGACTTGATACCCATTACTAATTGCATCAGAAATCCAATAACATGGTTTTCCTGCATCTTAAAAAATCCTCAATGTTGTGTATCTTGGTCTTTACTATGTTGCTTGGTTGGGACTCACTTCCCCTGAAAAGTAACCTTGTCGTCGTAGTGCTTAATATTTTTCCTTTTTAATTTTATGAAGGCATACAAATTGAGACAAAAACTTTTTTTAACAGTTTTCTTACTGTTATGCTTTCCTCTTTTTTAACCCACTTTTTTGTTTTGGTTGGCCAGCCCAGTTAATGAATGGGTTTTGTATTTTTTCCTGGTAACTGGTCTTAAGACATGAGATGAATCAACCCTGTCTTATTATTACTTTTGTTTCATTTTCACTCTTTTCATAATGCTGTCATAACCAATGCCTAACTGCTCTTTCAACATTTTAGATTTTTATTCTCTGACATGTTATTTCACTTCCTATGTGATTAAAGTTATAGTTCAACTTAAGGAGAGATGGACAGAGGACAAGAATGATAGGAAATCACGAAGGTCTGTGTCCTTATTTGTCTCTCCCACTGCAGAGCACGTGGCTATAGCTTTCGGGAGCCAGATAACATTCTTGTGCAAAGACAATGATTATCAAGTGCCAACTGGAACTTTTAACAGTAAGTCAGATCTCTGTGGAATATGGATGATAATATTGCTAAGATTTTGGGTTCTAACAAAGATGAGGCTTGAATGGTCTGTTGTTCAATTTGCCTTCTATTACTGATCACTCTCATGTGGTGGGAACTGACATTAATTCTGACTTCGCTGTTCTATTACTTCAAAGCAGTCTTTCCTCACTAATTCCCAGCAAGCATTTGCATGTGAAGAAACATATTTTCATTTCTAGATCCTGTAACCCAGAATCTCCTCACATCATAACACTGATGCATCAGTGGAAGTTATTGCTTGCATTTCACACGTTCTCATGGAATTATGGGGTGGGTCTGAAATTGCATATTTTCCTCTCTCCTTTCCATGTATTTAAAATCAGCTTTTAGTTTGGCCTTTTGGTAGAAGTTTCACTATGTAGTCCTTTATGAGGATCTAGTACTGTTTAAATATATTGTCCCTCTTAAGAAATTTAAGCTGAGAAACATTTATAATCAATTGTTGATGATTACTTTCTAACCTTTTTGTGTTTTATTTTGAACACTGTTTCTGAGTTTTATTTTTTCTATCAGGTGGTACCAGCAATATGTTTATTTGTGGCACATGGTCAGACGTTCACGATATTCTTGGAGTTGTTGATGATAATGATGGTATCTATCTTTTAAAAGCTAATGGAGAAGAAATTACCAGAATCACTAAGAAGTATCTTAAAATATCCTTGCCAATTTTAGGCTTGATTTTGCAAGATGAAAATGATGCAAAGAAATCTTGCTTGTAAGCTCAATTATTTATGCAAGATTCTTTTCTTTTCCCATTGGTTTTCCGTTATTTTCTCATTGACATCCTGGTCCACTTGTGAGTGGACTAAATCTTTTATAGGTGTACCTTTAGCATTCTCACGTCAGATGGTTTGCTCCATGATGTTGAGATTGGTCAAGATCCGAATCCCTGTCTGCTCTCAGCAAAGGTCTCACACAGTGGA
The DNA here is from genome assembly GCA_025388415.1 of Cynanchum wilfordii. NCBI lineage: Eukaryota > Viridiplantae > Streptophyta > Magnoliopsida > Gentianales > Apocynaceae > Cynanchum > Cynanchum wilfordii. The sequence continues at coordinate 3,805,399 of JAHSUH010001079.1, forward strand.
GCATTGCTGAAGAAGCAGGTTTTCTGTTTGGATTATTGTTCAACATTTTCTTTATTTGCTACAGTTAGTGCAGCTGGTAGTGCCCCTTTTCCCAAGACATCAGAACGTCCAGGTTGGTGAAATTTTGGGCGTGAGAAAAAATTTGTGTGTAGAGGATTTCTTATATCTACTATGTTGATATTCTGGTTCTGATATTTTTGGACCATTTCATTATATGATGGTTTAAATTGAGTCTCATAGATTTTGATCAGATGAATGAATATCTTTCCTTCTTAAATGTTTTTATTTCGAGATTTGACAGTAATTAACTCATATGCTTAAATTGGAAGAGAATGAAACAATCCTTTATTATTATTATTTTTTATCTCATGTTTCCAATGTGAAAGAAATAACCAAGAATGGGCCAGCAGGTGTTTTTGCTGCATGTGTCAATGAAAATTAAGAACAAACCTTTTTTGACAGAGCTTTTATGTACTTGCCTGTAAAGAGAAATCCGATTCTGATACTCGAGATTCCTTTTTGGTTATCAACTGAGAAATGGTGGAACTTCAAGTGACCTTTTAGAAGCTATATATTATGTAATATATTATTTTCTTGAGGCCTTTCTTGCCATTTGGAAGTCTTCAATTTTTTTGCCTTGCTCTTTCTCTCTCTCATTATCTGGTAATGTTATCTCTGTTCTTGGGGTTCAATGGGGCACAATAAATAAATAGAGATCTGACTTGTGATAAATCAGCTTTCTTCTTAGTTGATCACTGGTTCTTTCTCTCTCTCTCTCTCTTCATTTTTTTTTTCTTTTCGTTGTTCCCCTCAGAATTTTGTATGTCGTTGCCAGTTCTGTTCTGTCTTTAAAGGTATTTTACAATTTCTGCAGGAATAGTCTGTCTATCACTTTGGCGAAGGACTACCTGCTCAGTTTTGGAATTAATAACGTCTTCTGATTTTGAAGGTTTATATTCCAATGCTAAAGATCATAAGGGTTGGTTAACACATCCTAAGGTGTTAACTTCACCAAATGGAAAACTTATTGCTACGTTGGATGTTAGAGGGTGCTTATTTATTTTTATGTTTCATGAAGAACAGTGTTCTCTTCTAAGTTTTTCTGCTGAAGGGATTCAAAATTCAAAAAAAATTGAAAGGGGTACATCAAGCGGAGAGAGAGAATGTTTAACAGATATTGTAGATTTTGCTTGGTGGTCTGATGATATCCTTGCTGTTGTGAAAAGGGATGGAACATTTGCTGTGTTTGATGCCTATACTGGTCTCAAATTGTCACAGAATGATCCTGTTTACACAATGCCCCTTTTAGCTAGGGCGTCAAAGTCAGCTGGATACCTTTTTCTGCTGGAAAGTAAACCATTTTCACAAGACAAAGAATCTTATGATGAGAAGAGGGAAAACAACCTTTATCTTGCTGAGCAGTTTGATGGTACAAAGGTTTTATGGAATTTAGTTTCGTTTTCAGAGATATCTGTGTCTGAAATGTATGATATGCTAATTTGTAATGAGGAGTATCAGAGTGCTCTTAAGTTTGCTGATCGTCATGGACTAGATAAAGATGAGGTGCTGAAGTCTCAGTGGTTGTCATCTGGAAAAGGAGTGCATGAGATAAACACATTGCTCTCAGCCATTAAGGACCAAGTTTTTGTGCTTTCTGAATGTATCAACAGCATAGGACCTACAGAGGATGCTATGAAGGTTTTACTTGCTTATGGGCTCCGCCTAACAGAACGTTATAAATTCTCTTCAGAAGATGATGAATGCATCCAGACCTTGGACTTCTGCATTGCAAGACTCAAGTTGCTACAGTTTAGAGACCGCCTGGAAACATTTCTTGGCATAAATATGGGAAGGTAGTTTTGCCTTATTCATTGAGATTCTAAAGAAAATATTTTTATCAGAAAAATGGCTTACTAATTTGTCTTATACTTTTCTACTATAATCTGACAATGTTATTGTTTCCCCTCCCTTCCCTTTTTCTCTTAATAGTTCTAACCTTGAAGTGTTTTCTTACTCATGTATCTAATTTACTTAATGGGGCATAGCCAATATCTCTTCGCAAGCTTCTTTTTAACTTTGACATATATGACTAAATTGAAGGTTTTAACACTTGTTACACACTCGATCAACTTGTAGTAATAGTTTCAACAGTTTCTGTTTCTATGTTTCTCGTTGCCTCGGTAATTGGCTTTTCTTGTCATTTCCTGGATTGACGTTTCTATTATGTATTAAGAAAAATAAATCAAAGCCATGATAACAATAAGCAGGGATGGAACTAAAGTCAGCTAATGATATACTTCTTTTTCTAATACCCTTGACCTTTTGTGGAAATCTCTGAAGTTTCTCTTAGTTAAACTTGCCAGGCCGGGATGCATTTCAGGAGATCTTACAAAAACTTTAGAGTGGGATGTCCAGAGCTCTGCTGATTACATTTCATTTTCCTCTTCTTGATTCTTGTTCATTTCTTCTCTTTTGATTTCTTTACTTATTTATCTTCTTGATGAGGTGGTTTACCATTTGAAGAAGCAGAGGTTAGAATATGATCTTCGGGGAAATGGAAATTCTAATCTTCAGCATGTGCGTGTCTTGGTTGTAATTGATTGTGTAACTCCCTTTTCTGAATTGTTATTTGATGTTCTATGATATGATTTCCTTATATTCACTTTGGGACATTTACCTTACATTATTGATGAATGTGGGCCTCATATTGTCTTTTGGTTTTTTCCGTCTTGTAGTTGTAGACTATAAAATTGGTCGACACTAACTTGCAACTTAATGACTTAGCATCTTATAGGTTCTCTGTGCAGGATTACAACAAATTCCGTAGTTCACCGATCAATGAAGCTGCTGTAGTACTTGCAGAAAAGGGGAAGATCGGGGCTTTAAACCTTCTCTTTAAACGCCATCCTTATTCGTTGGTTCCTTTCATGTTGGATGTTTTAGCTGCTATCCCTGAAACAGTTCCAGTTCAAAATTATGCACAGCTGCTTCCAGGAAATTCTCCTCCAGTGGGTACTGTTCTGAGAGAAGAAGATTGGGTCGAATGTGATAAAATGATCTCATTAATTGAAAAACTACCCAATGACTACAGTAGCTCTAACCAGATTAGAACAGAACCCATTGTCAAGAAATGTACAGGATTTCGGTGGCCTTCAACTTCTGATCTCGCTATGTGGTACAAAAGCAGAGCTAGGGAGATCGATTCCTTAAGTGGCCAGCTTGACAACTCAATGTGCTTGATTGACATGGCTTGTCGAAAGGGGATTTCAGAATTAGAGCAGTTTCTGGAAGATATCACATACTTGGACCATCTTATATATTGTGAGGATCACAGAGACAGTATTTCACTGAGCCTGAGTGTTTGGGAGCGGCTGTCTGATTATGAAAAATTTAAACTGATGCTGATGGGTGTGAAAGAGGAAAATGTAATGGAAAGATTGCAGAAAAAGGCAATACCGTTTATGAAGAAAAAGTCATGCCTTGTGACCAGTCAGGCTGAAAACAGTCCACCGGGCAGCAAGTCTACTGCAGATAAGATAGTCGATTCATTTCTTGTTCGATGGCTGAAAGAGATATCTTTGGAGAATAAGTTAGAAATATGCTCAATAGTGCTCGGGGTAGGGTTCAGTTCAGAAAATAATTGTTTTTTCGCTGATGATACTGAAGTGGTGGATTCTGCTCTCCAATGTATATACTTGTGCTCAGCCACAGACAAATGGACAACCATGGCATCCATTTTGTCTAAACTTCCATTTTTACGAGGTACATTTTCTTAGAATGGCAGGTTCCAACTCCTGCCCCCTTGAAAAAGTAAATAAAATTGAAGTGTTCTTCCGGGATCTCTATCTCATTTTGGCTATATGGAAGATAAATTTCATGTGTTCTGGACAAAAGGTTCATATCTTTTAGGTATACTGGCAGAATTTTTGTCAATTGAACTCTCATTTCTTTGTGTATCCTTTAGGAGGTAAAATTTACAAAGTAGTTTTCTTCTCCTGAGAGGTTACTTGTCGATAAGTGGTTTCCTGTGTATTGCACAACACTGAAAGGGCTTTTCTTTGCTTATTTAGTTTGCCATAACTGAGCATATATTGCAAACCAATTTAATATGTAAGAGATTGAATAGAAGTTAGCAGCTTCCTTGTACCCCCACCCCCACAAAAAAATAAATAAATTAATTTAAAAATAAAGGAAAAAGAAAAAAGGAGGATTATCCTTATTTCCCCAAATGGATTTGCAGGAGAACTGTTCCTGAATTATTCTGCCCAACCCACTAAATTTTGTTGATAGTATTCTGCTTCCCTTTGTCACAACAAGTAGTAAAAAATGTATCGTAATTGTTCTCCAGTAATTATCAAGGATTTGGTATGTGTTATTAATTTGAGCAAGTTGTTTCCTACATACATGAATTGCATAAGCATGTCTAAAATTGTGCCTGTGTCCTTTTTCAAATGTAAAGCAACATTATTTGTACTCTCGCAGGTTCTGAATATGAGGGACTTAAGTCAAGACTGAGACTTGCTGAAGGCCATATTGAAGCAGGAAGGCTTTTGTCAATTTATCAGGTTTTTTGGCTTTTATTTTTTGTTTGTGGCTCTATTTGTCTGACATTTGTTTAAAAGAGCATAGGATACTTTTATATTTATATATTCTTTTATCCTAGCTCGGGATGGGAAGGTGTAGCTGCTAGTACTTTTCTGCTCCTTTTAATAATCTTTTTCTTTTCCTGTCTAAAGATATGAAATCCTGCTAGACTTTCACATCAAACTTCAAAATTAGACTTAAAAAGAATCAGAAATCCCAGTTTCAGGTTGCTTTTGTAGGCTTTATTTTACTATGGTGTAGGTATTCTTACATTAAGGAATTGGAATAGACTCCCAGAATTTCCTTCTTTTTTTGGGGATGTCCATTTGTGATTCTCATTGCTGCTTTACTCTTATTTACTTCCAGTTACGTCAAATTGGTACACTGTATTCTTCTAAAACAACTTCAGGTGTTATTCTGGATGAAAATATGTACATAAGGCATGTTTCTGCTCCTGAAACTCTATAGCAGGAAGAAAATTTTGATATTACAATGGATATACTTAGTCTTAGTTGGTTACTCTACTGAGTATCAATATACCTATGATTGTCATTTTTCCATGACATTTTATCTGCTGTCTTTTTACCAGGTTCCAAAGCCTATTAACTTTTTCCTGGAATCGTACCTTGATGAGAAAGGTGTGAAACAGATACTTCGTCTCATTCTTTCCAAATTTATTCGGCGGCAGCTGGGGCGATCAGATAATGACTGGGCAAATTTGTGGCATGATTTGCTTTCTTTGCAAGAAAAAGCATTTCCTTTCCTTGATTTGGAGTATGTCTTGATAGAATTCTGCAGGGGACTGCTGAAGGCAGGGAAGTTTTCACTTGCAAGGAACTATTTGAAAGGCACTGGTTCGGTTGCTTTGGCTGCTGATAAGGCTGAAAGTCTTGTCATTCAAGCTGCCCGAGAATATTTCTTTTCAGCATCAAGTCTGGATAGCCAAGAAGTATGTGTTAAATCTCTTTCTACTTGTACTATTAGAACTTGTTTTGGCAAGTCTTTATGTGGTTGCTGAATTATGAATCTGTCTGAATACATGGAAATGAGAAAGTATAACATGATGACTCTTTTAGTTGGGTAGTATTTTCACTAATAACTTTTTTGTAAAAAAGATCTTAAGTGGATATGGGGGGTGGTGGTGGGGGTGGGGAATCACAAATAAACGTATAAAATTTTAATCTGCAGTCCATGGTGTGTATTACTTTGGCAGTGGTACGTTTGAGTGTTGACATAGGCAAATATTTTTGTTCCCTAACTGTTTAGAAAGCTTTAGGGTGTATTTGGACAACAATTATATAGAGTCAAATATACATTTTATTTAGTTTGACCATTAAATACCATTTAGCCAAAAATTCTACTAGAATTTTATTTCACTTTCACTCTCAATTTTCAGTGGAGATGAATAGTAAAAGTTATTTATTACATTTCTCAAAAACAATTCTATCTCACATTTTTTTCCATTTTTTTAATCACTATAATTAGTACATCCACCTACCCAACCTATCATACCTAATGAAGCCCACAATACTTTTAATAAATTAATACACACCAAAAAATGTGAATAATAGTAAAATTTAATATCTAATAAAATTAGAAACTTTGACTAATTAACTTTTAACTTTATCACTAACCTAAATTCAAATTCAAATCTTAATTGACTTTTTCTCCCTCTTATCTACTATTGAAAATGAAATACAATTTTTACTAACAAGATACCTTTGCATGTGCACTATAGATTCTTCTTTGGAGACATTTTGTCTCTCCTGTGCAGGGCATTTTTCAGTTTGGGATAATAGTTTCTGTTTACAGATTCCTTATGCATGTATGTGTGCTCAATCTGATATTGGAAAATTCGAAATACATTGTCTTGAAAATTCCTTGATTGTCATCTTTCCTTGGATATTATTTTCTTAACAACTAAGTGATTTTCATTTGTTGTTCTGAGGAAAGGCGAATTAGCAATTTTTATTCCCAAAGTTTTTTCATTTGGTATGTTAGGTCCTTAATGATTATTTTTAGCTTTTTAGTTCTTATAGTTTCTATAATCCCCATTATAGGTTCTCTGTTTTTTTTTTCCCCTCAAAAATATTACCGATTGATTCATAAAATGCTAAACATAGGCAAAAAAGGATTTGTAGTGCAAATTGGAAAACTATTGAGATCTAAAATACCAACTAGACTTGATAATTAGCCACTTAAGGTGCTACTTGATTTTAAACAGATATGGAAAGCAAAGGAATGCCTAAATATCTTGCCTGGCAACAGAAATGTCGGGGCAGAGATTGATATCATTAATGCTGTTACTGTGAAACTCCCAAACCTTGGAGTGAGTATCCTACCAATGCAATTTAGGCAAATGAAAGATCCAATGGAAATAGTTAAGATGGCTATCACAAGTCAAGCAGGAGCATATCTCAATGTAGATGAACTTATTGAAGTTGCCAAACTGCTTGGATTGAACTCACAAGATGAGGTATCAGCTGTACAAGAAGCTATTGCAAGAGAAGCAGCAGTCGCTGGAGATCTTCAACTAGCCTTTGACCTGTGTTTCCTTTTAGCTAAAAAGGGACATGGTTCTGTCTGGGACTTGTGTGCTGCTCTTGCTAGAGGTCCCGCCCTTGAGAATATGGACATTAGTTCTCGGAAACATCTGTTGGGATTTTCTTTGAGCCATTGCGATGAAGAATCTATTGGAGAGTTGTTACATGCATGGAAAGATCTGGATATGCAAGGACAGTGCGAGTCTTTGATGATGCTGACAGGGAAAGAGCCTCGCATGGCTCACAGTTCATCAAACATCTACAATCCATCATTTACTACTCTGGGTACAGCTGATGTAGAAGTTTGGGCAGAAAAGGATGATAATGTTGGTTTTGATGGTCAAGAAGTACAGTTTAACAGGATAAAGGAGGTTCTGTCTCTAATAGCCAATAATTTGTCCATTGAGGAAACTAATCACTGGGAATCTCTCAGGGATAATGGGAAAATTTTGTCTTTTGCTGCTTTAGACCTCCCATGGTTACTTGAACTCAGTACTAGTGAAGAATTAGAGGAAAAGCATATATCCGGCTCAATTTCATTAAAGAAATATGTCGGCATTAGGGCACAAGCAATTTTGTCTATTCTTTCATGGTTGGCGATGAATAATTTGGCTCCCAAAGATCATTTGATTGCCTCCCTTGCTAAACTCGTTATGGAACCTCCTGTTACTGAAGAGGAAGACATCTTAGGATGCTCCTTTCTTTTAAATTTAGTGGATGCTTTTAACGGAGTGGATGTAATTGAAAGATTTGTGAACATGCGGGATAGGTACAATGAAATCAATAGCATTATGAATGTGGGCATGATCTATGGTCGGTTGCATAACCGTGGAGTTGAGTGCCTGGATCCTGGTCAGAGGAGGTTGCTGCTGAGTAAGGAATTTGAGAACAAGCAACGATCAGTTACTTCAGGTTTATCTCCTACTTGTCTGATTTAGATTTTGAGGATATCATTCTTCTTACTCAATATTAGTTGTGGACAGTTGGAAATGCTTCTATTGTGTCTTCCATGTGTATTTGTCTTTAATCTTTTGTTTTTATAAATTTTGACTCTGGCCTCATGTTTCTTCTCAAATGCCTATATGCCTATACCTTTGAATTTAGGTGAAATGGATCAACTAGACAAGACACAATCAACATTCTGGAGAGAATGGAAAATAAAATTAGAGGAACAAAAGCGTGTGGCAGATCAATCTAGAATTTTGAAACAAATAATTCCTGGTGTTGAAACTGCACGTTGTTTGTCTGGAGATATGGAATACATAGAGACCATCGTGTTTTCCCTGATTGAATCTCTAAAACTGGAGAAGAAACATATATTGAAGGATTTATCCATATTGGTTCAAACGTATGGCTTAGATAAAACCAAGGTATACTTGTCTGAAATATCAAGCTTGTATCTAAGCTAGATGAAATTGTTCATGCCACTTATATGAGATGGCCTGAATTGAGTAATGATGTCTAATTAAATTTTCGTAGTTATAGTATCTTTTTTCATGAAATATTTTTTATTGCTTTTCAGGTGTTTCTGCACTATATCAGCTCTATCCTTGTATCTGAATCTTGGACAGTTGAGGATATTGTAATGGACATTTCTGAATTGAAAGAGGAACTACTTGCTTCTGCACCAGAAACAATAGAAGTCATTACTTCATCTGTCTACCCTATGATTGATGGACATGATAAGAAGCGGCTTGCTTGTATTTATAGTCTACTTTCAGAGTGCTACTTACAGCTAGGGGAACAAAAAGAAACACTTCCTATTATTAACTCTGATCTGCATCATTCAAACATAATGAGCTTGGCTCATTTCAGCAAGATTGTTGGACAAGAATGCTATAGGATTTCATCTATAGGTGGTCTGGACTTCAAAAATGTTGCTGGATTACAAGATCTTAATTGGAATAACTTCAGAAGTGAAATCTATTCCAACATTGATGAAAGTAGTGTGGAAGCTCTTGCAAATATGGTCCGTAACCTTCTTGGGATTTATGGGGAGTCAGTTCCTGTTGGTAATTTTTCTTGGCAGGATGTCTATAAACATCACCTGTTCAGGTTGATGAAAGTTTTGGAAACAGAATCTAAAATATTGAATGATGTTCAGAGCTCTCAAGATCTTTATACATTTGTAGTTAAACTTGAGCAGACTTATGATGTTTGCCGTAAGTATGTCAAATTCTTGGAATACCCACATGTTTTGATCTTGATGAAATTATTCTTCACAGTAATCTTAACCATTGAGAAACCTTCAAGGGGTAAATCTTTTGATTCAACGTGGCAGGAGTGTCTCATCATGGTGTTGAATTTGTGGCTTAGGCTTGTGTATGAGTTTCGGGAACTTGGACTCTGTCAAAATTCTGATGAAATCTTTTCAGAATGTTTGACCATCTGTCTCAAGGATTTTGTGAACTTGGTTACAGAGGGCAAAGTCTCCCCAAATGAAGGTTGGGGCACTGTGGTTAGTTTCGTTAGCTGTGGTCTTGATGGTGGTTCTGTGCATGAAGTATTCAACTTTTGTAGAGCAATGCTTTTCTCAGGATGTAGGTTTGTATCTATAGCAGAAGTATTTACGGATGCAGTCAGTCAGCTCCTGCCTGAATCAGCAATGGTATTGAATGCAGAGAAAATTTCTATCAATATCCAGGACCTTCCTCATCTCTACCTGAGTATACTCGAAACAATCTTGCCAGACTTGGAGATCGGATCACTTCAACAGCAGAATTTGCATTGTCTCTTATCATCTTTGAGTAAATTGGAGGGAGATTTGGAGGAGCTGAAGAGAGTCAGGCATATTGTTTGGGAGAGGATTGCGGAGTTTTCTGGTAACTTACAGCTCCCCAGCCATATTCGAGTATACATCCTGGAGCTTATGCAGTTTATTTCTGCAACAAGGACAAAAGGGAAAGGGTTTTCTGCTGAAATAGAGGCCAGTCTTCTTCCTTGGGAAGGCTGTGAAGATTTACAAAATACTACTGTAAACCATGAAAAGACAACTGCTGAGCAGATTACAAACATCACAGATACATCTAACAGATTTAAAAACACTCTTGTTGCCCTGAAATCATCTCAGCTGTTGTCAATTATCTCGCCAAGCATGGAAATTACAGCAGAAGATCTATTAACTGTTGAATCAGCAGTTTCTTGTTTCCTTGAAGTATCTAAGTCAGCTACTTCTGAAGCCCATCTTGATGCTTTGGTGGCTATGCTGGGGGAATGGGATGGTCTTTTTGTGGATGGAAGTACTGAATCTCCAAAGTTATCTGACGATGGAAATGGTTGGAGTAATGATGATTGGGATGAGGGATGGGAAAGCTTCCAGGATGAACCTAAGGAGGAAAAAGTTAAGGATAATATGGTTTGTTCTATACATCCTCTGCATGTGTGTTGGTTGGAAATCTTCAAAAAGATGTTTATGCTTTCTAGGTATATGGAGTTGCTGAAGCTGATTGATCAATATAGTGGTCAAATGATGCAAATATTACTGGATGAAGATGATGCTAATTGTTTGAGCCAAATTGCACTTGACATCAACTGCATTGTAGCTCTCAAAGTGACGCTGTTATTTCCTTTTGAAGCACCACAGCTGCAGTGCTTGGGTGCAGTGGAGGACATGTTAAAACAAAGAGGCATTCCTGAGGAACTTGGTCACGACTATGAATTTTTAGTCCTTGTATTGTCTTCTGGAATCATAACAAGGATCATTAATAGATCCTCTTACAGCACCCTATTTTCATGTCTTTGCTATCTCATCGGGAATTTTTCACGTCACTATCAGGAGGCACAGTTATCAAGCCACAGAAACTTGATGGTCAATGAAGATGATCAACACAATAAAAAGCACAGTTTTCTTTTTACAAGACTTCTCCTTCCATGTTATATATCAGAGCTGGTGAAAGCTGATCAGCTGATTCTTGCAGGATTTATTGTCATGAAGTTTTTGCATACAAATGCTTCTCTTAGTTTAGTAAATGTTACGGACGCAATTCTTAGAAGGTATTTGCAAAATCAACTTCAAATGCTACAAGAGGGTGAATCCTTTGTGGAAGACTTGACAAACGAATGTATATTGAGTAGCAGTATTGCCAGTTTAAAAGGAAAGATAGCCAATTTGGTGCAGTCAGCTGTATCATTACTTTCTCTGGATGGTAGATGATATAATATATCTCTCCCCCTAAAATTGTTCAATTGAAATGGGCTTCTGGGATGTCTGGGATTTCTTGTTTGGAGACTGGATGTACGAGTTTACTTGATTATATTTTCTTGAAAGAGAACTTGGTGGGGGTGTGGAAAAACTCATACCTTAGATTGTACAAAGTTGCATGCTTATGTTTTAAGCTGCCCGATAGATGAAGAGAAAAGATATACAAATTCTTTCTTGTTTCTGTATCTCGTCTAACTACATTCTTATTTCATTTGCTCTCACCAGGAACTTCACTCTTCTTGAATAGGGTGGCACAGGTTTTTGGAGTGAAGTAGGTGATCTCTGCTTGAACTGAACACCGCACTTTACGCTTGACCTGTCCACACCATAAATGAATGTGAGCAAGAGAAACCTTTCTTCTGATTGGTGTTTCGTTTTTTTTTTTTTTTTTTTTTTTCACCCCAACATTTTTCATTATCATTATTATTTTTTTGTTGACTTCCTTTTATTAATGTACATTTATCTCACATATTTATATCAAATAAGCCTCTTAACGGTTTTTTTCTTTTTTAATTCTGAAACTTTTTAGCCTCTAAGACTATTAGCAATACATTTTTGTCCCTGTTTGAAACAGTCTTTTTAGTTCGTCATACAAATTTAAAATACATATACATATATTTGATATTTTTTAGTAAACTATATTTTTATTAGGAATTTATTGAATTTGTTATTATTTACCTTTCTATATTTAAATTAAGAATAGATATTGAACGTCGAAAGGAATTAAAAGTGGCAACATTCTTGCCGCCTGGCTCCCATGAAAGTAAAATATAAATTAAGTTTTGGAGCGTGTGGCGGTAAAAGCGTGACATCCACAAAACTGCCACACTAGTGAAGAAAATGCAGTCGAATGTACAAAGAAAAGGGCGAGTGCACCACATTTTTTTTGTAGCGAGAAAACACCTCTACACAGGCGAGCGGAAGCCACTGGAACTTTTAACCACCGCATCATTACAAGTGAACAGAAAAGTCGCTTTCGATAGATGGAAAGCTCATCCTGATCTAATCCGGCAATGATCTAATCTTCTCTCTCTGTGGTCTGGAACGAGGTAATTTGCAATTGCGGATGTAATTGTGAGACGGATAAGTTACCTCCAGACGTGTGTGTGAAGATTTTCTGCCTTTTGGATCACCAAAATCTGGCAACTGCTCAGTTAGGTCAGTGCTAACGCAAGCCTCCTTCCTTTCGTATTTGTATATGAGATTCTCAGCTTTATTCAATTTTCTCCTGCTTTTAGTTTTGTTGATTGTTGTCTAGTACATGATAAGAATCATGAATCATAAGATCCGGTAGGGGTTTCTCCCCTAGAATTATGTTTATTCAAACTGTTGTGTGATTATTATTTACCGGGAATTAGCCTGTGATTTGTTTTCTTAGCTGTTGCATTGTGATCTCTGTGTGATTTCTGCTTTGACTCATGAGAAAATATATGAGAGGTTGTTGTTTCTGTTGATGATGGCATGCGTTCGTGATTTAGAAACACAATCGGATAATAAAAGAGGAGAGATGGAGATATTTTTCTGCTCTGAAAGATTTCTAGTTCTAAATTCTTTGTCAAAGTCAAATTAGATGTCTGCAAGTACATCCTGATTCTATCTTGTAGGTGATTCGAAATTCAAGTCTCTTTCTGGAGATGGATTAGATATTTAGATTAGACGATCCTCTGTCTCGTCCAATTCAGGAAGCAACATACCGATAGATGCACCACCGATGAGTTTTCTGAGGGAAATCAGAAATGGTTCTGTTGCATTCTGGAACATGATCACGACATATGACGCCTAGCTATTCTGCTTAAAAGTCCGGCCTCGGTAAAATTCTATGTGGATTTGGGCTTCTTGTGTTGGATGGGTAAAGCAAGCTTCAATTCACTTTGCGGTAGCTCCTAGCAACGAACTTTGCAAAAGGAAGAATATCCTTTAAAAGTAGAAGGAGCAGTGCTCGATCTAAATCCTTTGCTGTGAATTTCAATTTAAGTAGATCTTGCATTATGTTTCAGCTACAGCACTGTTCTTTTTCCTACTATTAACGATTGGAAATGCCTTCTTTGATCATGTTGAAGTGTGCAGGAAGTGGAAAAACTTAGCCTCTGAGAACACTTTATGGTCTAACCTGTTTAAGGAAAGATGGGGGACAGATTGCGCCACATTCTACGCTCCTATAGATTCAAGGACATGGAAAGACGTATATATAGTGCAAGATCGATGTGACCGGTTTGGAGTGTAAGTTAAAATATGCATATGGGTTTAACTATTTTCTTTGTCCCTTCTGTTTTTGTTGCATAGGGTGTAATATGTCATTTGATCCTAAAGCTGAATGGAAGACTTTTAATAGTCACCATGTCAATATGCTGTTGTTGGTAGTATTTTGTCCTCCAATATGTATGATGCTTTTCCTGTTGTGTCCAAATCTTTGTGCTTTGTGTTCTTTTGTGCTACTGTCTACCACTTGGTAGCTCTTTACCGTTCAGTTGAGAAGACAGAAAACATATGGATAACTCATTTTAGTGTGAGGGAGCATAGTGTCCCGCGTATATAGAAAGCTGACTGGAGAACCAGAATTCAGGAAAAAGAAAAGTTTGCCGTGCGAGTTTTAGAAAAAGAAATATATATGTGTGAGTGTGTGTGTGACATTTTGAAAAACGGTTTTTAAACTTTAAGAAGATTTCAACTCTAGCTGAAGAATTAACACCTACTCTTATTTAGTTTGGAAATATTGTACTATTAGGGGCCTGAAGATCATAAGAGAAGGAGAGGATTATTTCCTTGTTCACCAAGGTGAGATTCAGAGGCATTTGGGTAGAAGACAACCCGAAACTGTAGGAATTGATTCTTCGTCGGAAGCTGGTCAGGGAAATGATCGCTTAGGTAGTGACGAACATTGTTCAAGTATTTTGGACAAAATTATTTTCTTCATTGGGGACATGGAAGCTGCATCCACACATGCAAAGCGAATCTGTAGATAGTTTCAGTAGCATGTTAATTTATTCTGATGTTTCCATTAAAGAGTACCTGTGTGTTGTAATATAGAATCTCATTACTGACTTACTAGAGAACATTTTTTCTTTCATGGAAGTTCTAATGTTATTCAGTATATGAAATGAATGCATTTACCAAAAAAAAAAAAACAGTATATGAAATGAATGTGTATTTTTTATGTTATGTTTTTCTCTTAGAATAATCACATTGCACATCCCTGGATCATGCATTATTCAAAGTTTTTATTTTGGCTGTACTCTATTGAAGCTATTGCAGTAATATTTCAGCCAATAATAATATATCATCAGTGGAGCAATATTTCTTTCTAACAAAACCAGGAAGAGGAACTTCTCTCGTCAAACTTCGAATGATAATTTCTCCAAATTTTAGTAATAGATCCTTAAAGGTCTGCCTTCTCTTATTCAGCTCCTGAAAGAAGCCTCAGTTTTAAGGTTTATTACGTGATCGCCACTCACTTATGATAATGACACAGACGATTTTGGTTGGAAAGTCTGTTTAAGAATGATTTTGAAGTAACAAATAAAAAAATAATTTATTAATATTTGCAAAGCTGTTCCTAGAAAAGCACTGGTTTAGTGAATAAGAAAGCATTACTGTAAAAGAATGCCTACTGGAGAGTTTATGTATGTGACACCAACCTTTGGGACAGACTACAGGACACACATCTAATAACATTAAACCACTAAGCCAGCCCTTTTCATTTATCCAGACAAAAGTTACTTGCTTAATCGACCTATGCTTACATAAAGTCATTTGTAATGCATCCTCAGCCAACAATGGTAATATAATGGCTTTCCATAACGTCAATTTACATCTATATGTGATGTCATATATAAAGAATGTTCAACAGCTTCTCAGTTGCTATGAAAATATAAATGGTCAAATATAATGGAATAAAGCACCAAATACAAAATTACGGTCCAAACAGGATATCTTAACCTGCGACCAATAAAACAAATTCAAACCAGTGGCTGAAATATATCTGTAGGTGTTTATGCTTTGTCTTTGCATTAACTATGAACAAAGACTAACAATGACAGTTACACCAGCGCCCACCGCCTGCTGCTGATCTACTAGCTAATCCTTTACCTTTTTTTTTTTTTTGGTTCTCAATTTCTCAATAGTGATTACTGAATCAAAAGTGTGCGCTACAATCAGGCAGGGGTGGATTATGGTATTAAGTAGGTTGTTGCGCAACCTCAAAAAACTTAAGCTTATCTTAATCATTGGCATCAAGGAACATTCAATGGCTCAGATTCTGTGTCTTTTTCTTTCATTGCTGTCCAATCTTCTGTCTCTGCAGAAAGATACAAAACATGGGAATAAATCACCCATTAAAATATGCATGTTATAATAGCACTGACCAGTATATATCAAAACTCTGCAAATTATGGAACCTCAAATTGGACCTTGATGTTAACTTTCAATCCCAGAATATCAAACTTACTTGGCTTATCTGTAATAGTTGCAAGCCGTCTTTGCAGGACCGATGCCATAAAGAGGAAAATTGAGCACATACCAAACATTACACTGATGGGGAATGCACCAACCTTCAAATGTCAAAAGGTACCAATTTATCATCATGATAACAATACTCATCATACATCATAGAAAATTCATTTAGCTGTTTCTGTGACAAAATAAAGGAACATTAACTAGTTCCAGCACGGAGTAGAAAATGGTAAACAAGTTCAGTCAAAGCATAATATTAAGCTCAAGTGAAATTGACAATATAACAGTGATGAGAGAGCATGTTCAGAATGTTAAATTTAAAAAAAAAAAACTAAGAAACAATTGAAGGTAACTTACATTGTACAGCACAATGCAAACAAAGATGTTGAGAGGGATACGGAAGAAATTCAAAATGGTGCTCCTTGCCTCTTCTGGGATGTACTGAGATCTCATCTTCATAATGGATGGCCAGAAAATACCCACACAAGCCTCAAAGGTACAGAACCCAATAAGTTGAAGGCAACCAGAAAATGTGATACCTCCACCCTTTACTTCTGAAGGAGTTATCAAGAACTGCAAACAGAGAAGAGTCATTGGGGCAACATACAAGGAAAACACCTAGTACATAAACAAAATAGGACGTGTGACGTACACTTATAATAATAGGTAGCAAAAGGGAAGCAGAACCAATCATGAATACAATTTGCATATAGCTCTCCACTTTAAGAGTGTTGCGTGCCAACAGTCGAGATGCAATTGAGCTTCCCAACATTGAACCCATCATTAACGTGGCAAAAATAAAACCATGGGGAATTTCCTCATTGTTTGGACTCAAAGCGGGAGTCCACAGAAACACAAAAGTATACATTGAACCTTCAAACAAGGACTGTATTGCACCCAGCAATGCGATCTTCTCATCTAAATCACAAGACAAGGAAATTATCTACTAAAGAAAATGACTATATTCTAAAAGTAAAATACAAGGAACTTTAAATCATCCAGAAGAGTTTTATGCTAACACAAGCAAGATCTACCTGA
This sequence comes from Cynanchum wilfordii, assembly GCA_025388415.1. Taxonomy (NCBI): domain Eukaryota; kingdom Viridiplantae; phylum Streptophyta; class Magnoliopsida; order Gentianales; family Apocynaceae; genus Cynanchum; species Cynanchum wilfordii. The sequence goes on from JAHSUH010001079.1 coordinate 3,822,214, forward strand.
AGCAATTGCTACAGCTGCATTCTTGAATTGAGTAAGCAAATCCTTGTTCTCCGAAGGGTCTCCATAGTTCTCAGTCCATGATAACATTATAATAGTCATTCCAATTGCAAGAAAGCAGGCAGCAGCATCAAAGGGTGATACAGGCCCAAGACCTAGGACATCAACTAGAAGATTTCCAAACAATCCAGAAAGGATAGCAACAAGACCATTTCCAAAAAATACTGCCTTTGAGAAAGTTAAAGAAAGCCATTGCTGGTCAAAACCCCTCTGCAAAGCATATCACAAACATTAGTACATTGAGGCAGGGTACCATCTACTCTGGTTGTTAGTTCATGGAGTTCAATTAAACTTAATGAGCCCTAAATAAAATCTCATTTGTGATGTCATGTGAAACATAAAGTAGCAAACAGAATCACCTAGTCATGTATTCATGGGAAGGTCACCCTAAACAGAAAAGTTCTAACCAAGATGCATGATGCTCATTTGGGTTTCATTTACTAAATCCTAGAAAATGTGAAGTAATGACAGCTTACAACCAATTAAATAATAATGTCTCCGTTGAGAGTATCACAGGTTTCACACCTTGAAGTGTTCAGCCACAAGCCAAGACTCAAATGCTGAGAAAAGCAGGGAAGTGGCAATACCACCTAAAACACGCCCCAACATCAGAACTTTGTATTGAGGGGAATGCTTAGTAAAGCAGCTGAGAATGTATGTGATGCAGTAAGTCACGGATGCTCTCTTCCGTCCCCTGCAATTTTATTAATACTTGAATGAGAACTAATTTGATAGTAAAACACTAGGGAAACAGGAATTGGAGAAAGAAGCCTCACTGTTTGTCTGCAAGAGATCCAACAATTGTCCCAAACAGCATGGAAGATCCAAATCCAGCAATGAAGAGTTGCCCAATTTCCCCTTTCCCAAAGCCATATACACTGTAAAGGTAGTAAACATATGGGCCCTGCAACCAGTCACCGGCTATAGCCATATGAAAGTTACCATTAGAAAGTATTCATACACTATTTAAAGAAGTGCGATGCAGGAAGAAAACAAAGTTTGTAATAATGCAGGTAACAGCAAAATACTTAGACAATGGTTTTCACCCCCACCGTCCCATCAGTATGAACTACAAATGCCAACAAACTGTGCCAAAAGCCTCAATGTGAGCATTTCCATTTTTAATCAGGTACTTATAAAGTCTTGGACTGATTTCATGTTTGGGAATCTCATCTGCAGAACAATGGACCGCATAGGATGGTATAATTCCCCAAATCCCATGCATCATGGAAGTAATCATAAAAATAATTTTAAAGGGAAAAAAAAAAATGCACCAGGTACCATCTGTAACAAGTTTTAGATGAATGGAAACGAGAATGTTATAGGCATTAAGAAGAGCATAAATACAAGTAAAATATCAACAAATACATAGATATATATATATATATATATATATATATATATATATATATATATATATATAATCCAAAGTTGAAGTATGTTCCTAGAAATTTCGTTATAGTAATTTCACATTCCGCATATACTCTCATATACCAAAGATACCACTTAAACTCACAAAATATGAAGATCTAATACATATAGGATTCAACTTTTTCCACCTTCTCGTCACATTATTGATCAAATGAAACTGTCATAATTCACGTAACATTGGCAAGATCCAGATCCACCTCTCAAAAAATCAACCTCAAACACGAAATGATTGTTGGAAATAGAATCATACTCAAAATAAACAGATCTAATAGCTAAATGAGCAATATTCCATAACTATCATACATTGCACAAACCAGATCGGACACACTGACATTAAAACACATTTAGCAATTTAGGGGAAATAATAACAATGCACGTGATGCAAAATTCGACAAATTCCAGAAGGCTAGATCTGATTCCTACCCATCATGAGAGAGTAAACAACAAGATAATTGTTCTTGAACGAATTGAATGCCTGGGAAGTGACGACGCGATCCTTATTGTTCTTACTCAGCTCCAGACCTAACAGGATAGAAGCTAGGACTCCAAACAGTAGGTAAAAGAACAGCTCCATTTTTCCTCACCACCACCACCAGACTCCTACCTCAAATCTCCAAATCTCGGAGAGATCTGTGTGCCCTAGGCAGATTGAACACTCTCAACAATCACAGTGATATAGAAGGAGTACCGAAGAAGGAAGCAATTCGAAACGCAATGTTACAATGTTCTTCTCACGGAGAGTGAGAGAGCTTTTACGTACGCAATCAGAGAGGTGGAGTATTTATACAAGCAAATGGGACGCGGTTCAGGAATGTTGATGATGAGTCGGGTCTCAGCCGTTAGATTAGTAGCGGGGACGCGTGGTGGATCCTGATTTGTCTTCTAGGTGTCGGTGGGTGCTCTTGTGTTGGAGGACAGCGGGTGCACTGGAACGACGTTAGTATACTATATAAAATTAATTAAGTAGTAGTAGTAAGTAATGCCATCCAAATTCCAAATGGCACATGACCGTGTAATGTGGACCCCATATGGGATGGGTTTAACCAAAACTTTTTGTTTTAATCACTTAACTATTTATATTTTTACAATTTAATCCTGAATTTTATTAACTATGCCGATCAAAATTAGTTAATATTTAAACATTTTAACCCGATAGTTTAGGAAAGTTGGTAAGCAAACTCATAATGTTTCATCTATGGTGGATGGTTGAGGGTTGGAATCCCCTGGGGTGGTTAGCGTCATGTTAAAAATTCTGGGTCGGACCCTAACTCTCAAGTAAGAGTTGAACTCTGCAGGTCGAGTGAGTCCGGATTAGTCTCACCGAAAAGGTGAGACACCGGGTGCCCCAAGTGAGTACTAAAAAAAAATTAAACATCTTTAAGCACATGATCAATACATTTAATAAATTTGTAATTTCATAAATAATATTTATTTTGTTAAATTTTAAGTTTAAGATATCTAAAAGATAATAGATATTGTGCAATTTAGATATATGACCGATTTGGATAAATGAAAAAATACATAAAGAATCAAAAAGTTTGAAATAAGAAAAAAAAATTAATACCAATCCAATGAAACCTAATTATTAAGTTGTTATTTATTATACAATTATTCAAAATTCAGAAAATTCAAAAAATTGGGAGAAATGAAATATAAAAAGGGGTTGGCGCAGTGGGAAAAGGATTTCAGATTTGATTGGGGAACGGATTACAAATATCCATGTGCATGGGTATTATTAACCTTACACATTTATTAGGCAACTTTATTTGTTTCATAGGACCATTTTTCACATGGTTTACTATAATGCATTTATATGCAAAGTTTTCGTACTTAAAAAATAAATAAATAACGTGCATCAAATTCCAAATGGGAAAATAGTGAAAGAAAGGAAATTAAGCAATTTCCCTTTTATTTATTTTGTCCCTTCAACTAAAAAATTGAAGAAAGGAATTAAAGAAAAGGGAGAGGAAAAAGAATCTTCCCCATGTTAAATAAAAGCTATATAAAAGGGGAAAAGAATCAATCCAGAAGAAGGGGTCTTTATTGAACTTGTATTATTGTATATTTGGAACGGATATCTTTTTTATATATATATATATATGAAAAAAAAAATAGAATGGATAATAATTAATAAAAAAAAAATTATTAAAGTGAAAAGCTTGTGGTAAGAAGAAAAACATAAAGGAAAAAAGGGTTGGTATTTAATGCGAAGATTTGGTCTTGAAATTGAAAGAATGAATCCCCAAACCCGGAATTTCAGATCATTGACTTTTTACAAAGGCTACTACTAGATCTATTCTAGTCACGGCATAACAATAATAATAATAATAATAAATCATTTTCTAAAATTCTTTAATCATTAATCTGTGTATTTGTTATTGTCGAAGTCATAAACTCTGAAAATTATAAACTCTTTGTTAAGATTTTTTAATCATTAATCTGTGTTTGTTATTATATTTCAAACTCATAAACTCCGAAAATTATAAGTGAAATTGATATCAATTAAGTGATCGATGCATTCTTAATCATTTTAATTAAAAACACAAAAATATTATTAATTTTATTTTTTGAAAAATAAAAATAAAGTCTTATTTTCTCATTTTCTCTCCATGGTAGTCAGTAGGTAGTAGGGAGTCAGTAAATTAAAAAACATGAGTAAGTTCAGAGTGGGAAAACCGTCGGCAGACGGGAGTTTCTAACAAGTCATATATAGTCAATTTATAGGTGGTGTGTCGGTATAGCTTCATTTAAGAATATCTCAAATCGGGGAAATTGCAGGTACTACTAATCAACTTTTAAGTCCAATTGTCTTATTTAATTAGTACTACCTAAGACTATAAAATTAAATTCATGTCCTCTTTCTTTTTCTTACAATATATATATTTTTCCCTCTGGTCATCTATTAACCTAAGCTTTCATTTTGGCATGTGGTTTGGATACTTTTTTAAAAATATATATATTTTTATTTTTGTCATTTAAAGAAAATATATTCTTACATATATATATAATTGTCTCATTAATATTATTACATTATACCAATGATATTGAAAGATTATATAAGTTTTTCTAATTTATATAAGTAAGATTGTAGTTTTTTTTTAAAATATATATTTTTAAACATGTAATGTCAATTTTTGACGTACTTTTGTACTTAAATAAGTACATATTAGAATGATATTTTGTGGGGTAAAAAAGAACGATAAAATATGGGAGCCTATACAAAGGGAATATTATTAAATTTGGTACAAGATTAATTTTTTTTTTATTTACAAGGTGACCTTTTTTGTTTTTGGGATGGAGGAGAGGGGGGAGTGTAGTGGTTATACGAGGTCACTATTGAAATTTCTTTCCAACGAAAATAGTATTCGGAGTGAAGTAACAGCCTGGCATAAGTGCCTTACACGAAGAGCAACAACTGAAGAAAAAGACAACCACCGTGGGGAAGGTCCGGCATGCCACCCATTGCCAACCTTTAATTCTTTACCATTATTTCTCATTTCTCATCACGATATTTATATATATTTTCTTTTGAATTTCCTGTGAGGAAGGGACGTGGGATGTTCTGCACAGTGGTCAAAGCCTTATAATTTAAAATATGTAAAAAAGCATCATTCTTGTGTTCAATTAAGGATGGATTCATTGAGATTCACCAAAAAAAAAAAAAAAAAAAAAAAAAAGGATGGATTCATTGAGATGGTACCGATTTCAATTCCACATAAAGGAGAGATGAGAGTAAAGAGTAAACACACAGAAATAGTAGCTAAAATGGGGAGCTAGTTCATAGATTTATCCCAACCTAAATACTTCCTAATTTCAAAGACAGTGGCATATTAACTAATTAGGGATAATCAAATGTTAAAACTAAGGGTTTAATTATAATATTACTCAAAATTATGACTCATAAATCATAGATGTGAGAGACCATTTATCACTAAACTAAGTGAACCTTTTACTGATATAATAAAGATGGGAGGATCATAGCCAAAACTCACCTCCACCTGGACTAACTGGACAAATGGAAGGAAGCCAAGTCGGAATATCATTTGCACCATATCCACAAACTTCGATTGTCCGAGCAGAAAATATCCACAGATCACTTCTTCCGCTAACTTCCAAGAATGGGTGCTCAAAACCTCTTTAGCAAAATGAATCCAAACCCTGAAGCACGAACGGAACATTCATATTGTTCTATAATCTGTCTCAAATAAGAAAAAAAAAAAAAAAATCTAGCCTGTTACAGCAAAGTGTCGCTATTTTTCTAAGTCATTTATTTGCACTGCAACTTTGGAAGCTTGTGGATATGTCCGCCTTCACTTCAATCACACCACATTCATCTTCCTCCTTATGCCACAGCTTCAGTTCCACACGCCTTGTGCAAAATCCATACACAACAAATGAATTCAGTTGCTGTTACTCAACTCCCATTGCTCTCAGATCCTTGAGAAGGAGAAACTCCCAAAGCTTCGAGCCCCTCAGAGTTCGGAGTGCAGCAACCAAACCTGCAAAATCACCAGGTATTTGCTATAAACTCCCTTAATCAAGAGCTAATGTCTCCAATTAGCAGCAGAATTGGTATTTTCATTATTTGCAAGAAAATACTTTCACCAAACATACTCTGAGTAATTTTTTTGGCATTGGAGGGATTAGCTGAAGAAGATTGGTCAACTAAGCGAAAGTATCTGCTAGAGAAAAAGGTAAGAGCTCTCTTCCTATGTGCTAGATAAAATCAATCAAGCGATGGTGAAGCCAGATCTTAAGCTCTACAGTGAACATTAAGCTGCTAAGCAGAATTCTGCAGAAGAGCCCTTCTACTATTGAAACCAAAACGGGAAAAAACAACTGCTACCAAGCACATGAACATTGGAAGCTTCTAGAGAATGCAAGTTGTGCTGGATCATTTTAGTATATCTTTAAATGGATTACCATCATCCCACACTTGACATGTCTTCACGAGAATATATGTTTGAGACATTCATTTTCTCAAATTTAGTCAATTATTTTAACATTGTAATCACAAACCAAAAATACCTTTATAATACAGTTGACAAACTTAAATAACTAGAGAAGCATCTACCATAGTAAAAGAGTAAGTTGAATTTTATCTCGAGAAAAAGAACATGAAGAAAAATTTGACTGAGGTCTAACAAGACAGAATTGCTTAGGTAAGGAGCGTGGAGGTGAAAGAAGCACTGCGACTTCAGAAAGAGAATAACTTTGTCATCCTTGATGTACGCCCAGAAGCAGAGTTCAAAGAGGTCTGTTTTATCTCCTTTCTATTTTCCTAGTTCTTTACAGTATTCTGCTTCAGAAATTGCAGTCAAAACCCAAATCTTTTAAGGTAGAGAAACAGAATGGCCAAAATCACTCCAAAGAATTGAGAATAATCTATTCTGATCTCCACCATGGAATCAACCACCTCTGTGGCTCATACATGTATAATGAGAATTTTTTGCATCACTCAAGAGGACTAGGCTGGCACTCCAACACAATATACTAAGATGGGTAAATCTCAATCTGGCTAGATAATCCAACTTGATGTTAACAGGTTATACTAACTAAATATCCCAGTAAAGCATATGGATAAGCTTCCCCAAAAATTTAGATTCTAATTTGAAACTTATGAAAGCATCAAAACATGGTTCACTTCAACTTAGCTAGCTTATTAAGACAAAGTTGTGGCTTAACATGGCTAACTATATATATCTTGCCACAGGGCCATCCACCGGGAGCAATTAATGTTCAAGTGTACAGGCTTATTAAGGAGTGGACAGCATGGGATATTGCCAGGAGGCTGGCATTTGCATTTTTTGGGATCTTCCAAGGGACAGAGGAAAACCCTGAGTTCATCCAAAGTATGGTTTTCTGCTATCATCTCTTTATTTAGGACTACACTTGATATTTGTGTGCTAACAATACTCAATTTGACTCTTGAAAGCAGGTGTGGAATCAAAAATAGATAAGAATGCAAAAATTATAGTAGCTTGCTCTGCTGGGGGCACAATGAAGCCATCACAAAATCTTCCAGAAGGACAACAGTCAAGGTTTAATACTTACTCTTTTGTTGTTCTTGTTCTATGCACGTTAATTGCTTATTTCCTCACCATCAGACCATAGAAGTCATAAAACCATTAGTGGGTAAGTTAAAAAAGAGAAGGCAGTTAGGGAAAAAGAAATAGGTAAAGTAGAAAAGAGGTTCAATTTCAAAACCTCTGTACACATCATCTGAAGAACAGGTAACTCATCATATTTATTATTTCCTGCAGGTCACTTATAGCAGCTTACTTACTGGTTCTCAATGGTTATTCCAATGTTTACTACTTAGAAGGAGGACTCTACAATTGGTTTAAAGAAGAACTACCTGTAGTTTCTGAAGAATGAAATATACCCAAAAGAGTGCCTCTCAGTAGGATTTACTTCTAATGTGATGTTATTCGCCTTTAGGAGACAATTTTTATCTATGAAAGAGATCCAAAATACAGGGCCTGCATCAGCTGTGGATTTTTTTTTTTTCCTTTTATTTCTTCTTTTTTAAATAGTTTCTCTGGTATCCAAGGGTCCTAAGTCGCCTTGCAGAACTTTCAAGAAAATGATGCAGCGCATGGAAAATGCATGAAATTTAGAACTAAGTTCATAATTGAAATCTTATGAAAAAGAAATTGACTTACTGCCAAACTAGAAGATTCAAAAGTCCTAACCAAATCACATGGCTAAAAGCTGCAAATGGATATGCATTGCACACCAGCCAAAATCTACTAGATAGTTGTATGTGTTCCTAGATATCTTATTTCGAGACCATACTAGTAAAACCAATGTCGAGGCAAGCTGTAATAAATCCAATCCCTAGCAAAATAGCACTCTATTTTGGGAGCTCTTGAGATTTCATACATTAATCAAAAAGTATGTCCACAAACTAGAAAATTACCTCTTTAAGGAATAATGTTTTCATCCAGTAGAAAATCTAGATTAAGGTCGAATCTTTTGCATAACTTACTTTCTTGATTAAGACAACAAAGAAGCCCTTGCCATAGAAAGAGCACCTTCATAAGTTCGATTTCCACCAATGAATCCACTCATATGCACAAAAATACAGCTAGGAATCCCTGCAGCTTCAGAAAGTTCCTCATCAGTCAAACCCCTCCATAGAGGCGGTAGAGCTTTTCGACTTTCAAATTTTTCTGTTGAGATTGCAACTGCCTGAACACGCCAATTTTTACTTCTACTGTCCTACAAAAGAGCACATGTAAATGATAAAACTGAAAAAATTTCAATGATTTTGCAACTAATATTGTTTTTATAAAATCCCAGTCATTCTTTTCACATTGTTCTTGTGCAACAGGAAGGATACCATTTAGAGCCGTACAGGAAAAATAATAAAAGCATCTATAACAAGATAAACAAAAGCTTTCCGATACTAAGGGGAGGGAACCTCATTTTTCCTAGGTAGATAATTCTTCTTAGCATATTAGATTGCATCTTTCCTAAGTTTTAGGAGCTGTAGTTACATCCTCATAAAACAGTACTACAGAATCACTCTTTCAAAATCCCAAAGAAATTTTACTGAATGTAGTTCCTGAAATCAATCAAGAATAAAAAGAGACAGCGGAACATGTGAATACCTCATAAACAACATACTTGATGGAAGGATTGATTTTCATTTCTTCCTCAAGCTCAAATATGTGAAGCTTCCACTGAAAGAAGATAACAAACTATTAATTTTGAGCATTTAGATCCTTAGTGTAGTAACATATAAGAGAAAGAAATATAGCATAGACCAATATGACACAATTTGAAGTAGGTGGCTATAGGAGGTCAGGCGAGACTGATCAGATAACTAGCATTTGATCATTCAGCTATAACTGAAAGAGTATGTTTCCACTTACAGGACAAGATCTAGTTAAAACCACAATTTCTCCAGTGGGATCAATCTGTTTTCTTGCAGATAGACACTCCATTACAATTGACCGAGCTGGCAACCATGACTTAGCATAAAACTGAATGATCTGTAAAAAGAACATCAAAATTCTTCATCCTTTAGCATATCCTTTTTGAAGCATATAATTGCAGTGAGTACTTTGAGTGAAAAACAAATAAAAACCTCCCAAAACTATCTTTGGGTTTCAAAAGTACTTTGAGGCGTAATATTAACCTAATTAATGCACTAAGAAATTTCAAGAAAAATATGACCTCCAAAAATTCCATCCCAGCCATCATCATTGCACGATGGAAAGCTTCATTCTCATGTTTGGATGATTGGTCAGGATAAGTCCAGTCCAGATTCAATCTGCCAACTCTGGATGATAAGTTTGTGTTGTTCACAAATATTGGAGTCCGATCTGTGTCATATTGATTTATTCCATTGTCAATAGCATCAACTGCCTGTCAAACAAATTATTATAGTAAATGCTGATAGGCATCCACCAAATAAACCTACTAGCCCTGGCATATTCAGCAGTAACTGCTATCTTTAAAAAAATTTTACTTATCAGAAGATTTGATGGCATTTTATCAATTGCTTCTATCCAGCATGGATACATTCAATTACCCATGTTTTTTAAGGTTTACATAGAAATCAAAGCATTCTTCTGATAAAAATAATACATATCATAGCACAACCATCTTTTTTACATAGCAGGACGTGACTCTTATTTTCACCAGAAAGTAATAAGATGCATTTTTAGTTACCAGTTGTTACAGCCATAAAATAAAAAACAATAAACACGTGGCTTAAGGTGTCTATTGATTATCATATAAAACACAGATTTTGGTGCTGCAATTGAAAATTCTAAGTCCAGACTTCCGTTGCCCGGTTGAATAGTAAACTAGAGATAAAAAAATCATTCAGAAGATCATGAAGAGATAGCATAACATATAAATTACAGCAGTACAAGGGGGGTGGAGAATAAAGAAGAAGAAGAAAAGAATAAGATGAGAAAAATCACACCTCAATGAAATGCTTATAAATAGCCAAGAACAATCGGTGCACATTAGGATGTCCCTCATCAAGCTGAACCTCTTTTGATACAATCTCCTTCCCATAATGCTGGAAAATTATTATTGAGATTTAGAATTTTCTTTACCATGACTACTTGAAATCCATGGAGGAAGTTTCTGCTGCTTCTTAAGAAACCTCTTTTGTGAGTGTGTGGTTGTATGTTTTCTTTATATGCAAAAAAAAAAAAAAAAAAAAAAAAAAAAAAAAAGGTATGGCATTCCTTGAATCAAATTGAGAAAGAAACCATTGATAGCACTTGAAAATAAACATAAAACTGCAAGTGAAGAGATGACAATACATGGGTTAAAGATGATGGGAATACCTTATAGACAAGGCCGGCACTACTCAGTTTAGTGGTGAAACCGTGACCGAAAACCTCATCAAATCCATTTTGATGATGATCATAGCGGTCTCTGCTCGGGTCATATACTCCACCAACGTCCAGTACCGCATCTAATTCTTCCAAAACCTATAAAAATTTCCTTCAAAATCGATCAACGTAAAATATACAGATAACAGTGAAGGAAAATGCTGCATATACATGCCTGGGGGTCGCGAATGCGGATAATTTCGGCATTGAAGAACTTGTTGGTGAGTCGAATCATAAAGCAGCCTAGAGCTTCGTCACAGTGAAAGCTGCCATTGTGAGTACCGACCCGCTTAGGCGCAACGGCGGCTGCGGCGACACCAGTGAAAGCCCTAAACTTACTGAAACATTCGATAATCCCGACAGCGCATTGACTTCGCCAGCACACGGCGTGGCTAAGCCTTATGCCCGCAATGACGCACCCTCTGAGCATTCTTCCCTGAAATTTCAAATTTTAGGATATGGCCTTGAGTTCGACTAAATTCCCGGCAATTTGCTTCCAATATCAGTACAATTTCGCGGGAACCCAATATTTAACAGCAAAATTTCTACCATTTTTTTTTTTTTTACCATTGTGAAATACTCCCATTTTTATGAAATAATACCTCTATTAATAATAATATTACTTAATATTGTAAAGATTTGGATGGGCACATGGTGTGCACGTGAGATATTTCCCCCCTTAGAATGGTTAATGTTTAATCAAAAACTCTGATTAGTGGCTCGATAATGACTATAAAGTCCTTCAATTGTGGGATGAATTAATTAGCCTACTTCCTATGATTCCTCAATAAATGAGACTACCCTCCCAAATTCTATTTCCCACCTGTCTTATTACATTTAATAAATAATGTAAGTATTTTTATAGACTTAATTTCTTTCTTTTTTTATATTAAAATCTCTTTAATTAAAAATATGTATTTTATTGTGCATAATGTGAAATAATATAAGAATAAATAAAAGTTTATATTAAAAAAATTGAAAGAATAGGGAAGGATAACATTCAAAATATATATATAAATATATTCCTAATTTGGGCTGAAATAGGTGGGGTACGCAATATTCCAGAAGATGGGTATGGATGGAAAGTCAAGCATAATGGTTGAAATTTCAGCGGATATTATTATTCACGAGCTATGCTTGTTTTACAAAAGTCAAAAATAAAAAAACAGACCATCACATTTTACGGGTTTATTCCTAAAATGTAGTAATTTTTAAAAATTTTTTTAAAATATGGTTACTTTTTTACTTCTTTTCCAAAATATAGTAAGTTTATTTTGGTAAAGTAGATTCTTATTTTTTTTAATAAAATATCGAGAGTCTATTTTTACCAAAGTAGACTTACTATATTTTAAAAATGAGATGAAAAAATAACCATATTTTGAAAAGAATCTCAAAATTTGCCATATTTTGAAAATAAACTCCACATTTTACACCTCTTACCGTTATTACTGTCAACGGCCTTTTATAATGGGAATATCATTGTCGCCTATTTGAATATTAAAAATAAGGATTATTTTTATTATTGATAATAAAAAAATTTTAAAATTATGAGTTTGAAATATATTTAAAAAAATTATTTATTAAAATTTTAATATTTTTATATCATCGTCTTAATGTGAAGGCTACTACTTTTCAACAAATATTTCCCCTGTTTTGAATTATAACCAATGAATAGAATTCGCAGTACTACCAAATGCCACAAAAAAAAAAAAAAAAAGAAAACTCTTGGGAACAACAAACAGCAATGAGTACCATCACTGTACCTCTACGTCCAACGGTTTCCAACAGTGCTTGCTATCATTAAAGGAACACATTCTCACGCGCTCAAAGGAAAGAAATTCGTTAGCATAAACAAATGAGTATACCACTTAAATAACGCATTAAAAAGTTGCGAAGTTTGTGTCATTCATTATGGCAAATTATAAAAAAAAATTAAAAATATACATATACTTCCTACTAATAATTCAGTCATTTTGTACTAAACAAATGTATGATTCGATCATCCTTTTCATGAAAAGCCATTTTAAAAAAAAAAAAAAAAATCCAACAATTTGAAACCCTTTGGTCTGTCTAATAAAATATATGTATGTTCAACTTTCGTGTCTTGAATTTTCTTTTTCTTTTTCTGCCCCATCAAAATCAGCGGATTCCCTTTTGCTCCTTCTCAAAAGCCCGTATAGTTTTCGGAATTCTTTAACCGTTGGAATGTTACTTTCCTTACAAAATATTCCCGAATCGCCCGACTCTTCGACGACCCGAACCGACCCGTTTTCTCTAACCGATCCACTTTCCCTCAACCTCCGGGCTATCCTGCTGGCCACTTTTGCTTCCGCGTTACTTTGCAATGCGGATATCACCGATTTCAGGGCCCGACTGGGTGAGTTCCGATTCGCGATCATGATTTCACCTATTTCAGCCGGACTCAGACTTGCGCCGTTTTGGAAAACTTCTTCTACTTGGGGAAAAAGTTTGTGGTCCTTCAAGCCTAAATGACTGTTTGCCATGCTCTTGAACGCGTTGAAATCACACAAAGGGAACTGCAAGTGAACATCGATTCTTCCAGGCCTCAGAACCGTTGGATCAACTTGATCTTTCACGTTCATGGTGAAGACCATCACGCGCTCTTCCCCACAGCTGGATACTATTCCGTCCATGAAGTTTAATATCCCGGAGGAACTCACCGCGGTTGGTTTATCGACCAAATACCGATCTAGATCTTCGACCACGATCAAAGACTTGCTCGAGGTTTGCAACATGAGCAGTTTTAGATCCGAGTCGTCCGATACCTTGGATAAATCGAGGTCGTAGATATCGTAGCCGAGTGACTTGGCCATTGCAGCGACGAAAGTTGACTTTCCGGTACCGGAGGATCCGTACAGGAGATAACTCCTCTTCCAAACGCGGCCGAGGCGGTGGTAGTATTGTTTTGACTTGAGGAACGATTCTAAGTCGGATTTAATCTTGCTCTTCAAATCCGATTCCATCACGACCGAGTCAAGTGTCGCAGGATGCGTAAACGGAATCGACATCCACCGTCCTTTTCTCTGCGGATCGTCGCCTACGTTGATGTAAAGTTTAATTTCCTTCTTCCGCTGCTCAATCTCGTCAAAAACCGTGTGAATATGTTGGAGGTAGGGACGCAGAATCCTCCGCTTGTCGCATTTCCTGAGCTTCAACACCAGGGACTTGAGACCGGTTTGTTCGCATTTCTGATTAACCCAGAACAATCTGGCACCGAGAAACTTGTCAACGACAACCTGATTTGCGTCGAGGACGAGGTTAATCTCGCTAGGCTTATCACCGGAGAAAAGGTTGGTGAAGTCAGAATCCTCCACGCAAGGCAAAGAACTGAGATAAGTATAGACTCTGTGATAGAGTTGATTTTCCTGCATGTGTTCATTGAATTGCGGAACTCTGTAGAACTGGTACACATAACATCTGTCTGCTAAAAACTGCCACCAATTCTTAAGAATGTAGAGAATCGATGTCTTGGACAAGAATCTGATTACTAAAAATGAAATAATAACAGTCAATAAAAACAGGATTGGATTAACAAGAAACATGGCGGACGATATGTATATATGCACCACCCCACCACCACAACAACACATCCACTCACAGGAATAATGATAAAATTGACGATATGATGAACAAATGAGGGGGGGAGAAAGAGGTTAATTACACGCACTTTGGTAGAGTAGTAGTAGTATTATTATATACGGCTTTTTTTGGGATCAAAAGGCCGGAATAATAATTAGCTTTTGTATTGGCTGAAATTATGGAGGTTCTGTTTAAAGCTTATCATATCATCATCTGCCTGTCAAAAGAAGATGGAATCATCGGCATGATGGAGATGATGAGGTGGTTTCTCTGTAGGGCTTGCTCTGCAGACTGCTGCAGAAGAGATTTACAGTACAGAGAAAAAAAAAAAAAAAAAAGAGAAAAAAAAAGGGGGATGGGGAATAAACAAAAAAAAAAAAAAAAAAAGGTAGAAGTAGTGTTGTGTAAAAGGTATGTTGACAGGGGACCAAAAAAGGGCAAGAAAGAGAGAATAATGGGGTGGGGGAATATGGGTTGGGAAGAAAAAGAAAAAACCAAAATGGGCTTTTTTTAAAACGGTGTAATAGTTTGGTTTGAATTTGGAAGACGGCTATAGCCGGCACGGCAAAGCCAAGTCTAATCGGTCAAAATATTAACAAAAAGAAAAAAATTAAAACAAAGGAAAATGGAAAAGTAATTTTCCGTCCGGGTCCGGGTGTGTGTTTATCTGAAGACTAAATAGCTGTGTTTTTATGACTATTTTGGTAGCAGCATTCTTAATTTATATATATATAAAAGAATTCCGTGTGAAACATTATAAACAAATACTAATAATTTTGCCTAATCTTTGTTGCGAATTTTTTGTCAAATATGTAATAGGATCGATCATTTGTCTTGACTTCAATTTTAATTTGATTAGTGGAAAGAGCGGTGAAATGACATTTTCCGCTAAGTTTCCTGCTGTTGAGCAGCATTTACATTTAAAATTGGGTAGACTTTTAGCTGCCTCTTAATTAGTTCCATAAATGGATTGTACTATTTATTATATTCTATTTTTAAATCTTCATTTGATCTAAAATTCATGAGAAAATGGATCAGATTTAGTTATAATATATTATTTATATTGGTTAGTGTTTAAACAGTAATTTTTTTTATAAAGTAATATTTGCCTTTAAATCTGTTTAACCACCAACTAACTATACATTTAAAGTTTTCACTGTCGAATTTGTAATAAACCAACCAATTAAGTCATCTTAAAAGAGTTTCTTAAAGTACCTTTACAATTTTACTTTGGTTGACTGATGGTGGTTGGCTGAATTCCATTTCTATGTTTTCTGGTGGACACCATTAAAATGAAAGATATATATATATATATATATATATATATATATATATATATATTCTTCCACGTGCTTTGCTATCCTTTCTTTAATTTTGTCATCACACTTATAAATAGATATACATATGTGAAATCAAATAACATTTTAGTGTTTTTTAAAGTAATTTTAATATTTATGCAAAAATTCTTTTGATGAAATTACATTATTAAATTTGAATGGTACTACAAAAATGGCCACTGGTAAGCTAAGATTTTCTTTGTTGTTTTGGACAGCAAAGAGACAGAGCCATAATTTGCACCCTTTCCACTAAATGAAGGAGTCAAATGAGGAAGAGACATTTTAATATATATTATTTATTTTAAATTTAAGAATTTAAGATATTGCGATATTTTTATAAAATTTGTTAAAAGAATATATAGCTTTTATACATTAAAAATATATATATATATATTTTAAAACAAAAATATATTTTTGATTCCTATATAAGTCGATGCAGATAAGGTAACCATTAATGGTTTTGGAGCACGATCCAAACCAAACATCTAACCCCTTCTTAATTTCCTAGATTTTGATTGATTTGATACAATTTTTTCAACACCTAACTAATTTTAATATTAATTATTCGTCAAAGTTGATTCAACCAATTTATCTAATTAATTAGTTTAATTATATGAATAAATAAATATATATAAAAATATAAAATAAAATTTTATTCATTTTTTAAAAAATTATATAATTAATTTGAAGTTGTGGATCCCAAGATTTTTCAACCTTGTTAATAATTTACAAAATATAAAGTATTATAATACATTCTCTAAGTACAGTTTAACATACTATTAAAATTTAATACAATCATAATATTTAATAATTTACTTAAATTATGACTTTTTATAGTTATATTTAAGTACGTTATCAAATTTAGTTATTTATTTTAAATTAATTGTGAGTTCTATTACACAATTTTATTTAAGTTAGAAGAGTCAATATCAGTATAAATTTTTTTTAAGTGCTTAAATAAATACTAGAAAATTCTACGTGGCAGAAAAAAATAAATAAATAAATAAGAGTTGTAAGTGAGAAGCTGCCAAAGTTGGGGTCAATTAAATTGCGTGTTAATTGGTATACCAGCTCCCATAGTGCCAACGAGAGCTATTAAATGCACTCAGTCGGTATTCAGAGTCAAATTATACTGCCATCTTTATTTATTTATTTTAGTAAACATTTTATTCTAATAGAAAAGGAAAAAAAAAATATCGACTTTACCATGAATTTTTTTTCGAGAATAAGAAAAAATATCTAAGTAGCTTTAAAATTTTAAATATATTTAATCAAAACAAAAATAAAATCTGTAAAATAGATAAACTGACTATAAAATAGACATTCAGATATTTATATTTAACCATAAATATAGATCTTTAGGTTCACATCATATTTAAAAAAAAGTCTCAAAGTTTTTTTTTGCTTTTTCCTTTTGAAAGCTATTAGTCATCTTCCACAACGCATTGCCATCAACCCAAAATTCTTGGAGCCACCGCCACATTTATAGTCTTCGCAATACTTTTACTGGAAATAGTTGTATTTAAAGTTAAAAGATACTAATTTTTTTTTTTCCTATGTCGTATCTACTAATCCAGATTCAGAGCGGTTCGGAGATTACGGCTTTAAACTCTTTCCAATCGTAGTTATGGGAGATCAAACCGTGATTCCCCTACCAAGCTCAACCCCCATGCATGCACCACTGAGCCAACCAATAATTGGTAAAAGATTCTACTTTGACTCATAAAGAGAAAAAATCGAAAATATGCAAAAACCATAAAAATACAAAAAATATTCAAAATCTCCAAATGAGCAATGTTGGAAGTATAAAAATTAAGTAAATTCTTCCAATTAGATACATATCTAAGAGGACCTATCAATATATATATATATATATATATAAGAGGAATCTAGCTCTAGCTCAAAGGTTCGAAAGAAAAATTGTGGTGACGGAAGCTCTCCATTGCAATCACCCTTCCCGTCTCCCCTCTTTCTCTCGTTAATTAGCAATCATGGTAGGAAATTCAATAAAGAAGAAAACCGCCAGCCCCTCTAAAAAGGAACCTACACTAATTAATATCCTAAAATGTATTAATCCACTTCTGAAGGGTCCTGTTCGCCTGCCATTCAATAAACCAAAGAAAAGGTTAGACAACTCTAGAAGATGGGGCTCAAATATTCTGGTAAGTTACCCCACCTTACTAAGTTTTATCATATAAATGGACATGCAATAATAATTCCGTGTATTATGCATACATGTAACTTCTCTATTCTTTTTTTTTTTTTTTTCTCCTGGAGGTAGGGAGTTCATCTTTCAATTACACCGATACCAAAAAAATTGAAAATACATCTTAGTCAACAGAATTAAGGATCTTCAGCATCAGATCGAACATTCAGAATTTGGGAAGCCACAAGTTTAGAGAGCTCACTGATGGCAACTCGTACGTCCTCCTCATCCTGCCCAGAAAATCTTGATGACTCGGAACTTAATCTGCCATACTCACTTGCAGCAATCTTCGTTCTTCTGGAGGTGGCTATAGTTCTCTCCAAATCAGATTGGCGTAATCGTCTAGGTTCCTACAAGGAGGCATACGATGGAGGATCAAGAAACAATCAGTTATCTTGACCGAAACAAATAATAAAAAGAAAAAGCAAACTGCAAAAAAGGTGGGATGTATGGTTATGAAAAAGCTCTTGTGTAGGATTATGACACTCGAGCCTGTAATAGCAGAAAAGAATCACGGGTGCTGACCAATGAAACATTCAGTTATAAGACAAATTTATGAAAATTAGAAGAGGATCATCAGATCTTTGATTCACACAGTGATCTATCAGATCTCTAATGCACATTAGATTGTTAAAATGTAGCAATACTAACCAAAGAGAGGTTTCCCTCTTTCTCCGCATCAAGCAGGTCCCTGATAGGTAAATAGGCAGCCTTCTTGCAGAGGTCAAAAAGATCTGACCCTGAGCATCCTTGACAGAGACCAGCAATATAGCCATAATCAATATTAGCATCTACCATCTCATCCTTGAGAATGACTTTCAATATTTCAGCCCTCTCCCGACGACCAGGTAACCCTATCTCAAAAGACTGAGGTAGACGTCGAAGAATTGCCTCATCAAGCTCAGATGGACGGTTAGTGGCAGCCAGTACCATCACACGAGCATGTTCTAACATAAAAGTAGAATGTCATAAGAAAAAGAAATCTGAGAAGAAAATATATATACCATATAAGATACGTAAAAAAATATCATACTTACAGTTGGTTCAATTAAATTCAATTGTCTAACATCTAATATGTGCCTATACAAAAGATTACCCATAGTCCTCTCTAATACTCAAGCAAAATGCAGGGTTCTTGTGACTGGATTAAAACCATGCAATACTGGGCCAATATATTATTTATTACTTTCCAATCAATATTTTGAATGTTCACACCTCCAACAGGAATTGGCTAATCAAGTCCAACAATGGGTGTCCATCCAAAATAGTTTCAGCTAAAGTTTGTTTTATATCAAAAGTATAATTGTCATACATCTTTATTCCAGAAAGAAATTCATGTAAAATTATAAGTAGTCTATCTATTTGCAAACCATAGTGGGGGGGAGGGGGGCGGCTTTACAAATAGTTATTTCTTTAAATATGTTAGAAGCCTTGTATTGGTTTTCAAAAGAAGCCAAAAATAAAAAATACCTAGGTGGTGGATAATGAAACTGCTTTGGTTCTAATATGCCGAGGGAACTTGCATAGGTTAAGTACACAAGAAACTAAATAGTTAAATGCACATTATCCTTGAGCAGAAACAAGAAAATGTCACACTTACGATCAGTGGTGAAACCATCCCACAAGGCCATAAATTCTGTTTTCATGTTTGTTAATGCTTCGTGGTCAGTAGACTTGCGCTGCCCCAAAAAACTATCCACCTCATCGATGAAAATAATTGCTGGCTGGAGCTTATGGGCGAGGCTAAATACAGCAGCCACTGAAAGAATTATACAATTAAAAGATGAATAAGCATGAAGAAAGAAATCATACACAAAAGAAGGTTTCACTTTAGGAAATTTCAAGCAAATATAAACAGCCATGAGAATCAATCTCAAACAAGAAACAAAAGTTCAAAAAACTTGCTCTGAACTGTGTTCCCTTTGAGCAGAATGAGAGGTCAATAAGTACTTCTGGCATAGTCAAATTAAACAACTATAGAAATGTGTCGTGCAGGTGCATATGAAAACAAAAAGCATTCTACCATTTGAAGGATAAAGTCAATGGCACAACACTACCAAAAATATCAAATATGTAGTAATGAAAAAGAAAATGATAGAAGAGAACTGGGTTGCTCTAGACTTACCAAGTTTCTGAGCATCACCAAACCATTTGCTCATCAAATTCGATATTCTCACATTGATGAAAACAGCACCAGATTCCTTTGCAATTGCTTTGGCAAGCATAGTCTTCCCAGTCCCAGGAGGTCCATATAGCAATACACCTTTTTGTGGACCAAGAAGCTTCCCATGAGAAAACAGTTCAGGCCTCTGTAGTGGAAGAATCACCAACTCATATAATGCTTGCTTGATTTTCTCCAACCCACCAATAGAATCAAATTCGACATCAATGTGGTTGGGATTAATGACATCGCAAGCAATGACATCCTGTGCATGATTGAAAACATTAAAAAAAAAAAAAAAAATCAAAAGTAATCAATTACCAGCATCTTGATCATAGCTGAATTATGGTTACGATCCGTTTGCACAACACAATAAACGACACCTTTTAATGAGACAACATGAAATCATGCACAACTTAAAGAGGCAAAAGTATAATTCTGACCGGTAAAACAAGATTTATAGAAATTAAACCTCGTAAAGAATAGAAATAGAGTTGTCAGAGCCATTGCCCACATGAATATGTCACATACTCACATAAGGTATCTCAATTTCTTATACGAAACAAACTTGTTAGCAGATCAATTTCACCATATCAGTATACACAAAGCATCAAACTCTCGGTAAATCGGCTGAATTTAAACAACGCTAGCATACAACCCGCCCCCATAAAGAGGGGAAATGTCAAGAAAATTACCGTTTCATATATAGGAAATAGAAGTCTCTTTGGAAGGATATTATCTCGTAAATATTAAATAAGTATCCCATAATAAAACAAGGAAGATTAAAAGAATGGGAAGAATGACGAACCTCATAAGAATTGGTCTCAATAAGAGGACGACCCAAGCGCTTCGCAATTTCCCTCTTCTGTTGAAGGGCTTTCTTGGAGGCCTCACGATTGGGGTCAAGCATTCGAACGCCGGTGAACAACAATAAGCAGCTAACAGCCGCGCTGGCTACGTACAGTATCAACTCTTGAATGATTCTGGTCTCCGACGGCTTACTCGTCATCTTCTTCCCGGTTCTATTCCTCGCACTATTTGCGACAAACAAAATAAAATCCAATCAAACCTTAAAATTTATTTGCCTTCTTCGAAAGAAAAACAAGAAAATAAGCGAAATTCGAGCTCGACTTCCACAAGTTTTCGATTGAAGCAGGGGTTGTTTTCTTCTGTGGAAAGGAAATGATGATGGTGTTTGAAATAGGGAAGAGATTTCGCGATTCGTCTTTTTTGTTTTAAAACTGGGATCTGTATATTATATAATTTATAATAAATCGAAGGGCTATAAAAATCAGGAGATATTTTGTACAATCACGATTTCTCTTTTACTTTGGGTCGTCGACACTGGGCTTAGTTCAATGTTTTCAAAACCTCTTGGCCCATTAGAAAGTCCAATTAGGGTTTGGTTGCAGACTCACCCATTTTACGGATGGGTTAGTTTCATCCATTTTTCTAATAGTATATATTTTTTAAAATTCTTTTATAACAATTCTTATCCCCCCTCAACCAAAAAAAATAAAAGCCGAAATTTTTATCCAAATATGTTTAGAAATTATGTTCCTAATATGATTAGAAAATTTAAAATTAATTATAAATAAGAGAGTTGACTTTCCTCATAATTTATTTATTTTATTTTATTTTTTGATGAATAAACTTTCCTCATAATTATACTTTCAAATATTTAAATTTTAATCTTTTTCCTCTCTAATAACCATACTTCCAAACCTTTAGACTTCAATCTTTTTGCTTTTAGCTACTGTGGATTATTTCAATATGTTTTCGTCAGATATTCAAGATATTAAAGTTGATGTGGATGCCTCTAGCTCAAAAGGATTTGTGAAGGAAGAGAAGCAAACAAATGTAATTATAACACCAAGTCAAGATAACAGATTGACTCACGATTCGATTCCCCACAATCACGATTGGAAGAAGTTTAAAGTCGTAATCTCTGAACCCGCTACGAATCCAGATTAGTTGACCCGTGTGGGTTCGGATTGAAAAATTCTCTTCAACTTAGAAAAGATAAACGAAAGAGGCCAAGGACAAGAAAGAACATCATGCCTAACTCACAAGTTTATTATAACTCAAATTCTCCACCAAGATTGCCTAAAAACACATGCAAGCCCTACAAGATTTTGCACAACGACAAATCATTGAGGAACTTCAATTCGTCATGCCAAAAAAGATGTATCGTACTAATCTTAACCCAAACAACAATTTATCCATGCCAATACATCAATTATGTTGTATGTTTTTAACAAAAGATGAAACTCAGTGATCTAGAGTTACACGAAAAAATAAGCAAAAAAAGAAAGGTAAAAAGAATGGATGTATATGTAATAATTGATATAACACTTGATAAATCCAAATTATCTTTAAGAAGATGGGCGATAGAAAAAAGAAAAAGGTGATCCAAACATCACCCATGTGTTAGCTGAAAAATGAAATGATATTGTCAAAAAAATTTTCTTGAAGAATTAGATATTTTACAAATATATACAATTAAGAGTAAATAAAAAACTGTGGTTTCTTCTGGTTAAACTTCCAAAGGAAAACGAAAACCTTCCTACACTGCCATCAAATACAAATACAGAGGAGCCAAGACCATTTGAACATAAATTGCTAAATTTGTTTACAAACGAACACGAGATAACATTGCCACCAAACACAGAGGAGCCAGGACAATCTACAGAATGTCAACTTCCAAACGAGCCAGGAACATCTAGAGAATATCAGTGATTCTGTAACATTTTTTTTTCATGAATAAAATTTCTATTATAAAAATAATAATTAATATAAATGTGTCTATGCTCCAATTGAATCAATCGTAAAGCTTTTTGGCTGATTGAATTCTTGATAATTTAGTTTGACTCTTTAAGACTTTTTCTGCTTTCATCTCGTTCTTAGAAAGAGCTTTCGCTATAGCCTTCCTCTTCCGGACATTCTTTGATCTTTTCATTTGTACTCCTTTCACCTTACTGCAGCATAGATCAGGATTCAACAAAACAGCATAAAAATTAATAATACTTCGTAAAGCCGTACCCCAATACTAAAATATTAAAACTTCAGCAACTGAAAAATGTGTTGCTGTTTCATAGATGAAAATCAGCAACACATTTGCTGAAAAACAAACCAATTAAGACGAAAAAGTTGCTGTTTCTCTACACGCCAGAAATAATTTGAGCAGACTTAACAAACCAATTAAGACGCAAAAAAAATTCACTAAAAATTTGAATGGCACTTTTCAGCAACCATTGATTCCTCATAAAACCTTCAATTAATACAAATATTATCACAAACAGCTCCCCACCTATACTACAAACAACACGGAACAAAAAAATTGAGCTTCTTTACCGGCAATTGGCACTGACAGGTTTTCCGGAACAAGCAGATTCGGAAGTTTTCATTGCTAAACACAAAACAATAAATTAATTAATCGAAAATTCAATGCAATCTTCGAACTCACAGAGACAACGAAACGGTAAATTTCTCAAAGACAATATTTACCTTGAATTCCATTGGTGACGTCTAACTCTGACGCTATATCCATCGAAGCAGAGCCATTCTTCTTCTTGTTGTTGCTCCGGTTCTTCGCCATGCCTCCGAAGGTGAGAGAGAAACGTTTAGGGTTTCTCTTTCAACGCATTTAAGATTTCTCTTTTACTTCAAAGACTTGAAGAGGCAAAATCGGGCCATTGGGTCGTTGATACAGGGCTTATGTCATTGTATTCATAATCTTTTGGCCCATTACAAAGTCCAATTAGGTCATTCTGATTTTCTTCTTTCTTATCATTTTTTTATAAAAAAAAAAAAAAAAAAAAATCTATAAGGACTAATCTCACCAAATACACCCATTTACCTTTCTAAATAAAAATTATAGGGCTTTTTTTTAAAATATATATTATTATTATTTTTAAAATATAATTTTTTTTTTTAAATATATATTTTTTTGGTACCCACTTGAGCACCCGGTGTCCCCACCTTTTTTGT
The DNA here is from genome assembly GCA_025388415.1 of Cynanchum wilfordii. Taxonomy (NCBI): domain Eukaryota; kingdom Viridiplantae; phylum Streptophyta; class Magnoliopsida; order Gentianales; family Apocynaceae; genus Cynanchum; species Cynanchum wilfordii. The sequence goes on from JAHSUH010001079.1 coordinate 3,846,358, forward strand.
GAGACTAATATTATAATATATATTTTGAGATATATATATCATATAAATTTTAGGATATTAGAGATTTTTTTCATCCGAAACCTAAGAGTACCCTAATTTTATTAGGAGTCTAATTATGAAAAAAAAAACAAAATGTTAGCTTAAACATGTCTATTCCAATGTCTTTTTAGGAACGGATAGTTATTGTAGCAATATTCATGAAGATAAGGAATTTAAGCATATATTGTAGATATATAAATTTTATTTATATATTTAAATATATAATTAAATATTATTTATATATTTTAAATATATATTTATATTTATATTGTATATATTTGGATATTAAAAGATTTACCAGTGACACGTGACAGCCTCATAGTCATTGATTTTCACTCACTCTATCTATAAATAGAGGGTAAAAATTTCCTTAAGAAAAGGTTACAGATACCCTACTCACACGCACTCACTCAAGAAGCTGTGAAGTTGCATTCCTCACAAGAAGAGATCAAATTGTTCGATAGATCGAGATCAAGCCCACGCCCATCGGAAGAAAATAAATCAATTGGATCGAGACAAGCCCAAAACGCTCTTCGAATCCACGACGGATCGAATCAACGGATCCATAGAGATTGGACCCTTGCAATTTAAATTGTTATATAATTATTGTATTCAATTCATTATTTCTTGTAATTTTGATTTTATATGAAATAAAAGAAATTTTTATTATCTACACATATATCTATCAATTTTTATTTTTTATTTTTCCTAAATCGGATCTATATATATATATATGTATGAACGAAGATAAGGCCGGTCGAAATTCCAGCAACTTGTTCCTGCAAATCAGTGTCAAATCAACGACATATTTTAAAATGAATGTATTAGTAGTAAATTAAGTTACATGTTGGACAATTAGAATTATTGTATTAGACAAATAGGTTTACCTCATAATAATTTCACCAATAAATATAAATAGTTATAAATAAATAACCTTACATAATTATTTTAAAAGTTAATGATATCATATAATTATATATTTATATGTATACTTTTATAATAATTAAAAATTAAAAATTAAAAGATATTATCTATTTATAAATAGATAGAAATTTTTTTAAAATATATTGAATTTTAAAAGTGCTACATAACTCGTTATTATACATCTAATGATTTTTTTTTTTTTTTTGTGAGTAGTCTCGCAATTTTTTCCGTATCAAATTTTTAAATTAAAATATACATAAAAAAATGGTATATAATATAAACAATTTGGAATTTATATAATTGGCACTTTTATGCGGATCTCCTTTGTTGAGGGCATAATCACATGTAAGCAAATTCCCAAAACTAATATATATTTAAAATTGGGAGATGGATCACTGTTAAAATAATGCAAGATATGGAATAATTCCTTAGAAGTTGAGTACATTCTATACGCCTATTTCTTTCCCTTTTTAGGCACAAAACAAATACAATCTCACGATCTACTACCATTTTTTTTAATTTTTTTTTTAACTATTGTTTTTTCAAATTTTTAAAAGATATTGTTGGGATTCTCACTTATAATAAAAATAATTATTATTGTTATTTTAAAAATGTAATCCAAGAAGTAATTTATATAAATATTTAAAAGAAATATTTGATATAAATTTCCATAACAATTGGTATACCACTCACATAATATATTTTTTTTTTATCTAGAAATATATATATATATATATATATATATATATAATATCACAATAATATCATACTCTCCCGTGTGTCGTTGGTGAGGTTAGGATAACCAAGTTGAGCTTTTTCGCCAAGTTGTGCCCTTTATACATCGAACAAAACATTCTCTAGCGTTTGAGTTCCCCTAGTTGGGGTAGCCACTTCAGGTCTTGTACTGACGCAACCTTTTTTTTTACCAAAAAAAAAAAATCACAAACTCAACATATTAAGTAAATAATAAATTTTACAAAAATATATTTTTTTTAATTTTAGAAAAATAAATGAATAAAATATTAAAATTGACTGCCACAAAAATTTGGAGTCATATAAAAGAAAAATTTACCTGTTAAAAAAAAACGGAGTCCAATAATAAGGGTATCGAGTGGCGTAGCACTTTGAATGCCGTTGGATTAAAGATCTTTTGATTGGCAACCAATAAGGCCGTTTTCATGTGGACCCCACAATAAGGTAGTCCTCCCTAAGATAAAAGAAAAGCCACTGAATCGGATGCACCATGTTTTACACCACACGCCAGAAAGACAACCTTCTTTTAGTTCCCGGTAGACTATCTATCTTTTTCATTCCTTCCATTTCCAAATTCTCGTTTTTCTTTTTATTTTTTTCTAAGTTCGAAAAGCTTACACACTGGAGAGAATTTGTGAGTATGTCATCATCATCATCATCTCAATCTCCCTTTTTGGAATTGAATATTTGATATATGCATTGTACGTGTGTCTTTTTTCAAAGGAGGAAGAAATTTCTGGAGAAAATGATGGTGGGAGTCAACGAGATGGCAAATCATTTACAGTCCACCGTCTCTTTTGATTGCCAAGAAAATAATTAAAAAGAAAAGTAAAGAAAAAATGGGGGAGCTGTACTGATTTGTTTTTACTCTTTCCCCTGTTAGTGAAAATTTTTGAGTTAAGTTAATCTGTATGTACTACAAAATTGCTTTATGGGTTTTCTTTTTGTACTACTCATTTGAGTAGTAGTACAACTATTAGTGCTTCTGAAGTTTGATTTTTCTTGCCTATCAACTGTTTGATTATTGGTAGGTTTTCCTCTTTGCATTCATCATCATTTCTTTAAATTCTCCTATTATTACAACAGCTGCTACTTGCTTTCTAACGTTATTTGATTTCTCTCTTGTTCTACTGTTTTACTAGTGTGAGAAATTAGATTGTCAATTGTCTGTTTCCGACAAGTGGTGTGAGAGATTGTTCATTCTTCCATTTATTTGCAGAAAATAGAAATTCTAATTTTACTTTCTTTTTTTTTTCCCCTTGTGTTATATTATCTCTCTGCCGCCAATTTTGGAGAAAAAAGGGGGGTCTGCAGTCTGCCCGAGTAAGATTCATCTTTTACAATATGTGTATGTATATATATATATATATATATTTAATTTTAAATAACTGATGGGTAATTTTGATGACAGGATGAGTACAAGAATTACTCAAGTTGGGAATTCGGAGAATGAAGAACAGAGCAGTGAGATTAAAAGAGAGGAGGTTTTGGAAGAACAAGAAGAAGAAGAAGGAAGGGATGTGACGGTGACGACGGAGGACGTGAAAAGAATTCCTCCATGGACGAGACAGATCACCTTTAGAGGGATAGTTGCGAGCTTAGTTATTGGAATAATTTACAGCGTGATAGTTATGAAACTGAACCTCACAACTGGTCTAGTACCCAATCTCAATGTCTCTGCAGCTCTTCTTGCCTTTGTGTTTATCCAAACATGGACAAAATTGCTTCAGAAGGCCAATTTTGTCTCTGCTCCATTCACTAGGCAAGAGAATACAATCATTCAGACTTGTGCTGTTGCATGCTATAGCATTGCTGTTGGAGGTGGGCTTCCACATATTAATTACATACATACAAATACATAGATATATATATTCGTTGACTATAATTATGTTTTCTCCTCTTCTTAAGGTGGGTTTGGATCTTATCTTCTGGGACTAAACAAGAAGACATATGAACAAGCTGGAATTGATACTGATGGAAATTCACGTGGGAGCTATAAGGAACCTGGGCTTGATTGGATGATTGGTTTCCTTTTTGTTGTTAGCTTTGTGGGTCTCTTGGCATTGGTTCCTCTTCGAAAGGTAAGTAATAAAAATTTGTTTGTTTGTTTATTTCTTTGAGAAATTACAATTCACAATTCACCTAATTATTTTTCAGGTGATGATAATAGATTACAAGTTGACTTATCCAAGTGGAACTGCTACAGCAGTTCTCATCAATGGTTTTCACACTCCTAAAGGAGACCAAAATGCCAAGTACGTATCGCTTCATTTATCTTGTGCTGTATTTGATCATATTCATCACCTTATATTAGTATTTACAGAGAAAGATTGCTTTTTTTTTATTTGTTTTTTTTCCTTTTATTTTCCAGGAAACAAGTTCACGGGTTCATGAAATTCTTCTCAATGAGTTTCTTGTGGGGTATCTTTCAGTGGTTCTATTCAGGTGGAAGCCAGTGTGGGTTTTCCAACTTTCCCACGTTTGGGTTAAAAGCATGGAATCAGTCGTATGTTCTCCTCCCATTTTTTACCACTTTTTCTTGGGTGGTGGTGTTTTTTTTTAATGTGAATTTCACTATCTTGCAGATTCTATTTTGATTTCAGCATGACTTATATTGGGGCTGGAATGATTTGTTCGCATCTTGTCAACCTCTCTTTGCTTTTCGGAGCAGTTCTTTCTTGGGGAATAATGTGGCCATTGATAGACAAGAGAAAAGGGGATTGGTTTCCTCAGTCTTTACCAGAAAGCAGTATGAAGAGTTTAAATGGTTATAAGGTTTTTATTTCCATTGCCCTTATCTTAGGTGATGGTTTATATAATTTTCTAAAGACACTTTTCTTCACTAGCCGAAGTATATATGCTGCACTGAACAACAAGAAGAAGAATATTAAAACAGGTATTTAAGCAACTTTTTGAATATTCCTCATTAAACCCGATTCTACACGAAGATATTGTATATAATATATGTATTGTTTTGTTTTGCAGAAATTTCAAATGATAAAAAGCAGCCTCCTGATGATCTTCAACGAAATGAAGTATTCATGAGAGAAAGCATACCTATATGGCTGGCATGTGCAGGGTATGTATCATTCTCCGTCGTCTCCATCATAGTGATTCCTGTCATGTTCCCTCAGTTGAAGTGGTACTTTGTTCTCGTTGCCTATGTTCTTGCACCGTCTCTGAGTTTCTGCAATGCTTATGGTGCTGGTTTAACTGATATGAATATGGCATATAATTATGGGAAGGTAGCACTATTTATACTCGCTGCCTTAGCTGGGAAAGATAACGGTGTAGTTGCTGGTCTTATAGGGTGTGGTTTAATAAAATCTATTGTATCTATATCATCGGACTTAATGCATGATTTCAAGACGGGTCATCTTACACTTACTTCCCCTCGATCAATGCTTCTTAGTCAAGCTATTGGAACTGCCATCGGATGTATAGTTGCCCCTCTCACGTTCTTCCTCTTTTATCACGCATTTGATGTTGGAAATCCAGATGGGGAATATAAAGCTCCGTATGCACTGATATACAGAAACATGGCAATTCTTGGGGTTCAAGGCTTCTCTGCATTACCCGATCACTGTTTGCAGCTGTGTTATGGGTTTTTCACCTTTGCCATGTTAGCCAACTTTTCAAGAGATGCATTGCCAAAGAAGTTTGGGAAATGGATTCCACTCCCAATGGCTATGGCTGTCCCGTTCCTTGTTGGTGCTTACTTTGCCATTGACATGTGTGTGGGTAGTTTGATTGTCTTTGCTTGGCATAAGCTAGATGGCAAGAAAGCAAGTTTGATGGTTCCGGCAGTTGCCTCAGGTTTAATATGTGGAGATGGGCTGTGGATTCTCCCTTCATCGGTTCTCGCCTTGTTCAAAGTCAAACCACCCATCTGTATGAGATTCTTGCCCTCATTAACCTCCTGATAACTCATACATCACAGTTTGTTAATGAAGGATAAATGTATTTATTAGGCGGGTTCAAGAAAGAAAACAACTTTCTCTCTAGCTCTTAACCCAATATATAGCCCAACTATAGAGTAATAGGTTTTCTTGGTTCCAACATATAGTATCAATTAACAATAATGTACCCGAATTTTATTTAGCAAGTGCAGGAAGGAATTGTATACCTTTCCTCTGTTTCATGTAAAATATGGTAAAATAATAAAATAACCACACCACTACTTTTGAGAGTAGTTTAAAAGCGCAAAAATTACAAGGTATTGCCTATGAGCCAAATGGTTCAATGACATAGGAGAGTCATGCAATAAATATCATGGACAACAAATGCTCGCAAGAAAAAGAAAGAACACTAACAGAATATGGAGTTTGCACAATGGGGATTCCCAACATCTGTTTTACCATCCATCTGTACAAATCTAGCACCTTTTTTTTCATTATTATTGAGCTCTCAAGTAGAGTTTGAACTTATCCTATGCACACAATAATGATTACGCAACTGCCACAAACTTTTGCCCAAGAAAAGAATCAAAGCAACAGGACCTCCACTATGGGCGATTCGCTTGGTTGTAGTGAACTACAACAGACGGTACAACCTAGGATTGTGTTTCACTTTGAAGATTCTCAGTCCCACGAGTCTCATAATTCTTCACGGCTTGTATAGTCAGGGTACTATTTAAGCCAGTCAAATTTCTTTCCCAACTACCAATAATATTATTATTCTAAAGGGCATTCTGGGAATACTCATTTTCATTATGGACCTATTTTTCCAAAATGCCTAAAACAAGATATCTGTATCCCCAGATTCAGTTCTTCAAACTCTTAATTTCATGAGAGTTAAAGAGTTCCAATACAAGAATTGTTTGTGATAATTTTAAGGTTTTCCTCATTAGATTAACAAAATTATACACTCCGAAAAAACTCATAGCCTACCTGACCAGAAGTTTACGAAAACCAGTTTAATGTTTAGATTCCATCTTCACTAGCCAAGAAATACTTGAATCAGAGTAGTTAGTAGGTATAAAGAGGTGGGGTGGGGGTGTTTCTTACTGCTAGAAACAATTCTAAAGAACTGCTGTTAGTAAAAACTTCAATCCTATTAACTGTAAAATGTCAACCCATTATTGCACAGGAAGTTGGCAAAGAAATGGCAGAGCTTAGGACTCTGATAGCAGTTCCTTGTTAAAGTTTGAAGAAAAATGGATCATGGGGAATTCAATGCTCTTAATTGTGGAAAATGAAAGCACAACATTTATGACAAAGATGACCAAAAAAAAAATGACTACATTCAACAACCCAACGAGTGTTAAGATACTTGCACTCTTTTCAACTCCAAGGGTTCATTTAATCACTGAAACCATCATAAACACAGAGATGTCATTCAGCCCAACCCTGAACCTCGGCAAATATACAATCCCAATGTGTCAAACCAGAGGGCATTTAATTGATTCATTTAACCTATCCAAGTCCATAATTCATAAAGGCATTATTCCACTCTGCAGTTTCTAGATGAGATTTAAGTAGACTTAAAGATCAAACTCAGATCTTCACTACAAAGGGCATATAAATAAAATACTTAAACATGAATTTAACTATTGCAACTTCCGGATAATGTGTTTTCTCCATCAAAAGGACCTATCTTCTTCAGAATCTTTGGAAAACCACTACACATGGATGTTCTTAACAATACAACTCTCTTTTGCTTTCATATCATATGTTAGGCTGATATGACTTCACATTCATTTAGGGCTATAAAATTTCATTAAAATATATATATATATATATATATATTCAGTCTTTTCAAGTGAATTTCTGTTTTAATCCATCTTCTTATTCTGATTTAATTCGTGATTATCATGATCATTTCCCTTCCACCTGGAGTCTAAGGATGACAATTGCAGCAATAATAATAAACAGTTCACTACTATAATAAAGCATAAATAAGCAAGAGGCAATATTCAATAGATTATATATACAAGTAGAAAAATAAGCTACACCACCATATAGAATATAAGTTTATTTGGCAGAATGGGAGTAAAATATAAATTAAAACCATAGGACAAAGGAAAAAGAAATGGATCCTTCTTTTTTTCAAAAGGTTCAATCAATGAAACCTGTTTTCTGAAATACAGCATTACGCACTTGTCGTAAATCCCTTCCTTTAAGTGTCCTTCCGACGCCCTCAAAAACTGAGGAATTAACGTGCGACCTCGCCACGATGATGTGAGGCGGCACCATATCCTCTTCTTCATCTATCGCATCGTCCACGTCATCCAACTGTTCTAAACTATCGAATTCTCCAAATTTCTTCTTTGGCCACGCCGGCACATTCACGGGAGCGGATAGAGGGAATCTCCTAGCTCCAGAGGAGCTGAAATTCGACTTCTCAGACAGAAGAACGGGAGGAATCAACTTGGCCGCCGAGGTGGCGGAGAGAGAAGGGTTGAGCGTAGAATTCCGACGAACGAGAGGAGGATGGTGGTCGTGGGAAAGGGCAGCTGAGAGACCGTAGTTAGGCTGGCTGATGTGACTGCGGTGGGACCGGGAATGCGTAGTGGGGGAAGTGGAGATGGTGGGGGAGGAGTGAAAGTCCGCGTCGTCGGAAGACCAAACCACATCCCCTTCGTCGAGCTCGAAGGAAGAGGTATCATGTTGCGGGTGGGATTCGGGTTGATTTAAGAAGCCCAAGAAACGGAGTGACGGGGATGGAGACGCCATGGCTGTTGACTTGGTGCCTCGAGCCATGGCAAGAGAGAGGAAGAAAATGGAATTATTTTGTCGTTTTAATTTTTATTTTTTTATAAATTATTATATATTTATTTTGGATTTCAGTTGAATGATTTGGTGTTGTGAGGAGCAGAAAAATTCACAAATTCTGTTCAGTTGCGAGTGGGGGCAGTGGGACAGTCTGGTAGTGGCCGGTGGAAAGTATTCTGAAGGAATTCAATTTATTTTTATTACAAAACTTTAAATTTTCAAATAATTATGAGTTGGAATTACATTAAAATTTTAAAATATATTTTATTTTATGTATATATAAAAAGTAAAAAATAAATTCTCGTTAAAGATACATTACAAAAAAAAATTAATTTATTTAATATTTTCTTTAAAAAAATATACATTTTTATTTACAATAAATAAAATTGAAAGGGTTAAGAAAGTGTAGCTTATTTTCTTATTCATTCACTCCAAATAAATTATATTCAAGTTGATATTGGTTTGGAAATTAAATCTCAAAGGCCGCCCTCATAATTATATCAATCTAGTTTAAGAGTTTAAGATTAAGCATAAATTATTGAAAATGATTGAGATTAAGTTCAAAAAACCCTAAAAAAAAAAAAAAAACATTCCAAAAAACCCTTAAATTCATAATGATTTTATTCATTCAAAATGCTATCAAATCTATGAAGAATTTTTTTTTTTTTACACCTAATTTTCGTTTATTTTATGCAAATACAAAATTTGTGTTTACACATATTCTATTTTATTTATTCAAAAATTAATATATATATTTTTGAAAATTTATTTCAAACTGAATCTTTATTGAAAATTTGCAATGATAAGTTTTTTTTTTTTTTAATTTTAATATTTAAAAATCATATACTGACATAATTCAAAATGTCCGGCAGAGGCAGGAGCTGCCAAGGAAGGAAGCCGCTGGTTTTGATGGCACGCGTTTTTGAACGAAGACGAGCGTCCAATTGTGGAATAAAATGTGTATGTCGTTAATAAAATTTTTTTTATTTTATTTTATTTAAAAAAATGAGTTATTTATTTCGAAAATAATAAAGTTAAATTTTAAATTAAAAATAATCGTTATCTTATTATTTCACTTTCTTTCAAGAAGATGTAATTTAGATTTAATTATAACCCAAAAACATTTTGAGTTCAAAAAATTTTAAAAAGATTTGAAGTTTTTCTTTTTTATTTGGTGAAAATTATTGTTTAAAATACAGCCGAAATCGTCGAACATAATTGAAAGTGGGTCCCACAGACTACAGAATGATCTAGTAGTCTAGTTTTTTTTTCCTTTTTTTTTCCCTTATTATATATTTTACTTTTGCTTTTATTTTAAAAGTTTTTCGTTTTCTGTTTTTATTTTTAAAGTCCTTTAAAGACACTCTTTAAAATTATTTTATACTGTAATGATCTCACTCATATATTTTACACTTTTTTTTTTTCTTTTAAAAAAACATATCTTACACTGTTAAGCAATAAAAATATTTTTTATCATTATTTAATTTCTAAAGTCATCAAAATTCCAACTAATTTAAATTTAATTTAAATTATATGTATAGAGTTCAATTCTTACTTAAAAGTGACTTCAATCTCGTATAATATTCACAATATTATTTTTTATTGAGTCAAGTCTAAAGCTCATAAATATTATATAATGTTTATATTAAAAAATTTTAAAAAAAGAACCCACTAAATAACCCATTACCTCCATACATTATTATAGAAAATGGCATACACTTTTTCCCTTCTTTTCTTTTAGGGTTTTGTCTCAATCTTATTTAAAGTCTTCAAAGTCAAATTTTTTCAATTTTGATGAAATCTTGTGAATTAAATGTATGTAAAGGTTAAGAAAACGGTCACGTATTGAGACTGATATGTCTAAATCCAAATTTGGCAATAATAAATTTCTCTATTAGTATATATTATAGAAACAAGACAAAAAAAAAAGACAAAAGACAAAGGAAGAAAAAGTTGGAAATTTCAACTAATATTTAGGAGGCCATTGACGAATGTTTTTGTGGTCACTCTCTATTTTTTTTTTTTTTTTCAACCTCCAGATTGGGAGATCGACACCCTCCCCTATGTATCAAAAAAAAAAAAAAAAAAAAGTAATTTTATATTTCTAATTTTGATAGGTAAGATTATTTCTTATTATTGTTGATTTTATGAAATATTATTTTTTTGGGTCTAAGGAATTAATTCTTTAATTTTTTTTTTTAAAAAAATTAAGATTGTAAATTATTTGTTTGTATTACGTAAAACAAAATTTGTTTGAATCATCACTCATCTACTACCACTAATATATTATGATTAGTGGATATTATTTTTTATATTCCTAATGAATAAACATTTCTACAACTAATAGTATTTTTTTTATTTTTTTTTTCTTAAAAAAATGAAGAAGCAGTAGTGCTTTAGTTGTCAATTTTGACTTAATAATGAACAAATAATATCCAAATTGAAGAAAATAGAAAAAATCTTTAGAGCCATTAATTTTGACAAATGTTTCTTCTTCTTCTTCTACCATAAAATAAATATATATAGTATATGCATAAAATCTAGATTTGAATATCTATATTTTTAATATATAATTTTAAAATAATTATCTATATTTGAATATCTATATTTTAATTAATATAGTTTTTTTTTTTGGTAAAGTTTCTACAATTTAATCCCCTTTAAATATTTTATACGGTTTAATTTCGTTTTATTATTTAATCTTAAACAATAACTCTTTCATGGCAAAAAAGGAAAAAACATTGAATATGTAATTTTTTATCTTTTATTTTTTTAAAATTAATTACATAATTTATTTTTGACAGTAAATACAAAATTATTAATATGTAAACACAAATATCAAATAATGTAAAGTTTTAAACAAAAAAAATATATATATAATTTTTTTACTGAAATAGATGCATTTTTCGCACGAGAATTTAATAAATAATGCGTAGGTTGAAGAGTGACGAGTTTTGTAGCGACGGGCAACAAACTACATAAGGAGAGCGTGGAATTCATATGGTTCACGGAACTGCGGAAGTCCCATTTTTGTAAATTTTCATAAAACGTAAGCCCACTTTCGTAAAGTCATCAAGATCTGGACGAATAAAGAGCTCCGGAACAAGTGATTCGTTCGTTTTTCGGAGTTACAGGCAGTTGTGGTCTCTCTCTATATATCACATTGAACTCTCCGAAGTGATCCGGACCTGAGCCTGAGATTTTTTAGTTTTTCCCTTGAACTTCATTATATTTTACTTCTACTTGATTCTGTTTGTAAGGAGATTCTTAAATATTGATTTTATCATTATTATTATTTTTTTTTTTAAATTTGGAATTTTGTATTGACTTAGTCTTTCCGATGATTTAGAATCTGCATGTAATTATTTTCTGGTGTTTGAATTTTGCGTGGAGTATCAGGAGAAGAATGGCGTCGGATCAGAAAGTGCATACGTTTGATGAGGTAGCGAAGCACAACAAGACCAAGGATTGTTGGCTCGTCATCGATGGAAAGGTTAGATTCATTTCATTTCTCTTTAGAATTAATCGATTGATTTTAAATTGAATTTTATTAGTGGTTTATGGGAATTCGGCTGTTTATTTTTTTTTTTTTTTTTTTTAGAATGGAGGTTTCTGGAATTTGAGAGGGTTTTTTTTGGGTTCTTTGTGGATCTGTTTATTCGCATAAAATATTTTTGTAAAATTAGATGATTTGTTTATTTTCTTACCTTTTAGCAACTGAAAGGTGCCTATGGAATATGATCAAATAATTCCTTTTGCTTTTTGGTGGCTTATTTTGGGTTAGAATATCACTTTCAGTTTGAGGTATACATAAGGAGAGATTCTTCTAATTGGTTTACACTAGAGATTTTCTTGGTCTCCTTGAGGGAATCAGTTAAATAGTTACTAAATTAATTTTTTCATTGAAAATTATTGGTGTGCATTTCTGCTGATTGATTGTTGTGCTACTCGTACTGGAGGCTCCCAGTGCAATGCAATTGGGTAAATCAGTTCCCTCTCAGTTTATATTAAGCTGAGAATTCTGGTACTGAACTTTGTTGTTTATGTTTGGGATAGCCGGGAGTAGGTTTCTGTGCTGGGACATTTGGAGGGAGCATGTCTGAAAACGATTCACCCTTGGAGTTGTATTTAGCTTTGCCTTATTTTCTGATTGGTTTCTAGAAATATGTTAAGTGATGACTTAATTTGCAGGTGTACGATGTGACCCCATTTATGGAAGATCACCCAGGAGGTGATGAAGTCTTGCTTTCTGCAACGGGTAATTTGTGAAAATAATCCATTTCTGGTCACTTTTTAATGGGGGTTTACTAACAACGAATCTCCCCTCTAATACCATTTTACACGCAAAATTACAGGAAAGGATGCTACAAATGATTTCGAGGATGTTGGCCACTCTGATTCAGCCAGAGAAATGATGGACAAATACTACATTGGGGAGATTGACAAGGCAACTGTTCCCCTGAAACGCACCTATATCCCGCCCCAACAAGCCCAATACAATCCTGATAAGACTCCAGAATTCGTCATTAAGGTTTTACAGTTCCTTGTACCCCTACTGATCTTGGGTTTGGCTTTTGCTGTCCGGCATTATACAAAGGAGAAGTGATTAGTCTAGTCTTTTATATTTGCTCAGTTTGGATGGCAACATTCAACTTATGTTAGCTTTCAGAATTGAACTATTTATACTCTAAGACCTCCCCATGAATTTACATCTCTCCTTTTTATGGTTTGGTACAATATTTATGTTATAGTTTCTTTCATACATATTATGGCTCTATTGGAGTTTTGTTTATGAGTTTTTTGGCAAATAAAGATGTAAATTGAGCAGCTGCACTCACCCTTCAAATAAGGTAATAAGCTAAGGCATCTGCAAGTCTAATTAGAAACACAGGTAACACTAGAAAGTGCAAATATGTGCTATTCTATCTATCCACAAGACACCGTCATTCGCAACATTTTAGAAGTCAAATATCTTGAACAAAGTTGCATATCCATTGAACACTGGGGAACCTGGGCGTAACATAAAAAGACAATATTCCACATTTTTCAGAAATGGACGAAAGCATCATGTTCAGATGTGATTTAAGTAGGTTCTGTTTGTTCATAAGTAATGCCGCTCCCAACCAGAGTTGCATCCAGCAAAATAGAAAATCATACCAACATTCAATTTGTATCAAGGTTGTCCCCCCCACCATAAAACAACGAAAGTGTTAACCAACGTCAATAAATTAATTACCAAGTTATTGTTATAGCTTCCATCAGAAAGGAGTCTCTATCCTGTCATGGAGGGTAACCACCAAACCATGAGCATCATCAAGGAGTTTCCATACATCTAGGTGCCCAGCCATGCTGTTGCACTCCCTTAATATCTCATCCATGCTGTTATACTTCTCTATGATCTGTTTCTTCCTCTGCAAGACAGATGCTGCAATAGCATACAACAGCAGATCTTCTGTTGGTGGGGCACGAAGCCTTATCCTGCTCCAAGCAGACTTTCCAATCCCAGCCCGAATTGCAGCCTGATCAGCCCACATAACCTCCCAAAGGCAAAGTGTTTGTTCAAAAGTCAATTCCCTCCTGAAGAGCACAACCACCATTCTGTAGACGAAAAAGCAGTCCTCAGCCTCGAGCTTTTCCAGATGTCTGTAGAGGTGTGAATCTTTAAACTTGATGATTTTGGACACAATATTAAGTTGCCTTCTGATCCCTACCTCATCAAGCCTGAAATTATGGCGAGCCTTCCTCATAAAACCAACAAAGCACCAAAAAGCTTCATGGTCCTCTGTCATCACACTAATTATTGGAGATAGCAAGTCACTCATTCCTTGACAATAACCAATTTCAGGATCATAAACTGCATAGGCTTCAAGTATTGCAACCAATCTAGCAGCATGGAATATCTTGCATGGTTCAAGGTGATTATAATCCTTTAATTCAACAGCTTCAGCAAAATGATAAGCTCTGTCCTCTGGAACTGCAGCCTGAGAGGGGGAATATGAAATCCATTCTGCATTAGCACGGATGGCATCAAGGCGGATGATTCGTTGCCATGAGGTAAAATCTTCTGAGTTATGAAGCTTTGACTGGACTTCTGTCTTTGAGGGAGATGTATCCGGCTCATCCAGGATATCAGGATCATTCTCATCCTTGCTTTCTGTAGTCGGAAAAGTATGGCTCACTTCAGCATCCTCCGAGGAATCAGAGTCTGACGAATCAGTGTCACTCACAACACTTGCATCTGTGATTCGTTTAGAACCAGCATCTCCATCCAATATTATACCAGTAGAATGCTCTGAGTTCTCAACATATGGAGACATTTCCTCGCTGGAAAGAGATTCCCTAGCACTAACAACATCTTCAGAATTGGGAGAATTACTGCCTTCAATAACACTTCTTCTCTCCTCACCATCAACTGATCTACTTTGTTTCAGAAGTTGGCGACACCGTCTCCTAAGTTTTTCATATTCCTTCCTACAGAACCAGTTGTCAAATAGTCAAACACCAAGAACCCAATACATGTAGAGAGAGAGAAAGATTGAGATTTTGCAACCACACCTTTTCTGAGTTCTTATCACCTCTCTTTCTTCTTTTGAGCTGCTCAACTCATAGCTGCAGCAGAAAATAGTGACGATGAGGATAGTAAACCATGATAATCTTCTTAGTTTTGAAAGGATAAAAACCATCCATAGTTCAGTTACCAAATTATATAATGAAACAATTATTATCTACCAGAAATATTTAGAACATCAACAGGAAGTACGCCAATTCCCTCATCACTTCTAAACTCAGAACTCTATGGAAGTTTCAATTGCAATCTCAAATTCAAAATTAGGGGTGCTTCCTCCTAACCCCCGCCACAGGTAAAAATGATTTAAGGAAATAAAAGAACAGAACAGAAACTGAAAAAAAAAAAAAAAAAATAGAAGAGGACAAGGACTTAACTTGAGAAGAGATATGAGGAAAAAAAGAGTGTGAAATCCTTTCTATTTCAGAAATTATAACACAGAAAAAGAAACCACATATTGCAACACTAAGTTCATAACCATAATAAATCAACATCCAGGTTCAATCATGCAGACATTTATTGAGTCAGCAGCATCCAATAAATTTTGAAATATTTCCACAAGTGAAAATCTGGGAAGGAGGGATTACTTTTTACAAATAGGACAACCAATTTCGGCAAGTAAAGTAAGCAACAATTATAGAAAAGCAAACAGCTTATCAAAGATACATACACTCCAAGCAGAAATGGCCAAACCTCTGCCCTTATTCTTGGATCAATACCCTAAAGAGAAATGTAATAGAATTGTTAGATTAGATCCGACAACGTAGAAACAATACTTGTAATTTAAAGTGTTCTTAGTTATCAACCAATAGTAAAGTGAAATTCCAAGAAAGAAGTAACCAACCCCACTCCGCACTTTCTTCAAAAACTTTGCTCCACCATCACGAAGTTTTCCTTCTGGGCTAAACATACTTCTCCATTGCTGAGGGGAAAGAGCATTTTTCCGTTTTCTGCGGGACCATGGAGATTTGAGACGACCCCTGGAAACAAGTGAGGATTTCACTATCAATTAGTGCGGCTTAACTTAAAAACAACAGTTAATACATGATAGAATTGATGAAAAAGACTCCCAAGCAATAAACAAAGCAACAAGAGGAAAGACCATGTATGAGAACATTCATGAATTGGATATCTTAAGCAAGCCTATTAAGGAAAATCTCACCAGATGCACCAAGTAAAAGAAATCACATAAATTACTAGTTCCCTCTGCTACTCAGATTCCTCAAAGTTGATCATTTTATATCATCACGTCTTAGAGAAGAAAAGGTCATACATAGTTCCATATTCAAAAGAACAAACCAAACCCACAATAAATACTGATCAAGAATGAAGTATTGATTGATGCGAAAATAGGCTATGGGCTAAATTCTTCAGGGTCTCAAATTGTGCATGTCTTAGACAAAAGAGTCTTGCCTTCCAATGGATAACTAATGAAGCAGGTAGAAGAACATAAGAAGAAAAGGCTCTAAAATGCCAAACTAGAAAACCCTAAGAGTGCTGAAAAATATTGTTAAAAAGCAAGTTCCTGTACAAACAAGGTAAGAATATGTAATTGAAGCAGGAGAGTCTTTTTTAAATGACATGTTAAGCTAAAATTTTTTTTGCTTCTTCAGTCATCCATTAATTGGATATGCCTCTTAAGGAAGCTCTTTATCATCACTACTGGAGATGAATGTTCAATACTAAATCAAGCAGAGCCTTTCCCCTTTTCCAAATTTCAGATACTTCAAAGAAGAGATAAAATGTATATAATGGCGAAGATCCAAGGAGTGAAGAAGTGAAACTTTCAGCAATGATCAATGAATTTCAACAATCACACAACTTGAAGACATCCAAAGTTCTAAACGCAGCCTTTGACAAGGAAGGGATATACTATCTCACCCTCCACCGAAAACTCTTAAGTAAAACACCTAACTCAAACTTAAAATTATATAGAGGGAAAAAAAAAAAAAAAAAAAGAATGAAAAAAGCATGTTCGACGAAATGTGCACATAAACAACAATGAAATTGAAAAGGGAAAATAAAGCTGACTTGACGTCCTTTTGTAACCATAACCAAAGAGAGACATGAAGCTCGCTCTAAATCTACCATAAACGAATGTATCTTTCTCAAGTAAAATCTCGAGATCAAATTGAAAGCACCATTTGGATAAACTAAAAGGATATTATGTTCACAAGGATGGGCAAAAGAAAGATAAAGAGGAGAAAACAAAACCAAGTTTACTACTCCAAAATCGAGATCTAAACTACAGAAAGAGTTGGAAAGTAGGAACAGTTACTTAGAGCTACAGGTAAAAGAGGATCTAGAAAGAGAGGACAGGTTGCAAAGGTGACTCACCGATCAGAAGAAGAGCAAGAAGCTGGCGAAGAAGACGCTACTACGAATAGAACCGATCTCAAATGAATCCACGACGACGACGGAGATGATGAAGACGGTGAATTGGAATTGGAATTTGAAGATGACGAAGTCTGACTTCGTCTGAGAGCTTTCATCTACTGCTACACTTCTTTTTTTTTTTTTTTCTAAGGAAATAATTTTTAAAGTTTGGGAAAACAAGAATGAATTACTCTAGAAATGGATTCTTAGGGCTTCTCAACTTTCCATGAGAGAAGGAATCAATAATTTTTCGGAGAAACTTTTGAGATTGTTCTTTTTACCTAGTGGTGTAGAGAAGGGCGGCGGCCAAGGCAAGACCAGCCAAGGCCGTGACGGCAACAGCTACTCCGGCATTAGAAGCAGCTTCATCATTCCAGAATCCGCCGCCGCGGCCGCCGAGGAAAACCACTCCACCAAGCTTACTGATACTAACACCGATGACCCGAACAGCATTCGAATAAGCCCGAACAGAGGTGGTGAAGAGCAAGAGCATAGGTGAAAAGAAAATGCTCAAATGGAAGAAGTGGATAGAGATGGTTGTTGATTGACAATAATGCCCCTATACAGCTCCAACAATACTAGTAGTGGGATTTCCAATTTTCCACCATAACCAACTCTTCTCTCAGTGCTGCTTTCTTTCTTCTTCCTCTTTCCTCTTTTCTCTTTTCTCTTTCTTTATTACTATTATTATCATTATTATTATTATTATTATTACTCACTTTCCTCTTTTCCTCATAAGACTTTTTCTTTGTCTCTTCTGTGATTTTATTTACGTGCCTTGGGCCTAGGGAAGTAATAGTTTCTCTCTCTAGGGGTAATAGATAGAAGAAAATGAAATTCTATTTATCTTTTAATAATTTATTTTTCAAAAATAAATTATTTTAAAATTTTTTATATCTAAGTTCATTGAATTTATTTTATCAAAAGAATTTTTAAAATATTTAATTAATGGGGAGATCTGACTTTCGGAAAAATCAACTATCATTTATTACTAATGAACCTTAGTTCAATGAAAAATCTACATGTTATTTTCTTATTTACGAGTTTAAGTAATATAAAAATAAAAAATTGTAGTGTATATTCCACTCCTCTATATACTAAGTAACAGTTTTTTTTTTTTTTTTTTTAAATTATTATTTTCTAATTGTCAGAGTTTCTGAAGCACGAATTCAACAGAAAATTGGTCACGCAAAAAAAGCAAAAGAAAAAGGGAAGGGTCAGAGAGTACAAGTATTCTTCTACAAGTACTCTACAGAAACTCCAGTTTCTCGGAATTTGCCAATATATCTTATCTTATTCCATTCCCATCTACAAATTCATGCTTTGCTTTTGTTATACTTCTATTTATCGTATTCTAAACATTTAAATAAATTAGTATATTTAGTCTTAATTTTATTTTTATTTCTCAAACTTTATTACATATGTATATATTTTTTTTTTTCTTTCATTTGTCACAATTTATAAATAGTAAAAATAATTTTTTAATGAAGATTTTATAATATTAGGAATAATAGAAGAAATGCTGAAATATTTGACTATTATAAGGTGTCATTATGAAGTGTAACTAGCAAGACATCCATAGTGCTGTGTTGATTCATGATGTTTGTTTTCTCTCTCTTTTTTACCATAATTATGAATTATTAACTCCATCTATGGTAACAACTTTCGGTTCAAAGTCACCTATAAATTTGCTAATAATAATTTTCCTAAGTATAATTGTGGTAATATTTGTTTCCAAATCCTTTTCATATTGTTACAAAAAAAAAAAAAAAAAAAAAAAAAAAAGGGGTATGTAGTTAGGTTATTTAAAAGTGACCCTTCGGAACCTGAATTATAGTTATTGTCAAAGGGAAACGTATTCAAACATTTGTGTGACACGGCACTTTTTTTGGTTGGACATGGTTTTGTATGCATTTATGAATCCTCAAAGGGATAATAAATGAATACAATACTAAAAATATTCAAATCCAATGATTTTTTATTGTTCCCCATTGTACAGTATTATGAGTACTTGTACGATACATTAGCAAAAACTTTTGCAACGGGAGAATTACAATACAACTGGATCAGCACCCAGTTGAATTTTTTCTAGCATCACGCAAAGGAAGGAGGAAAGACTGAAATTTAAAGTTCCGAGGCAGCATCCTTAGAAATGAACCAAGTGAGCTCCTCCTCGGCAGAAACTTCGGCAGCGGGCAAATCACTGTTTTCAGAGAGGGCTTTTTTCACGGTATGGGCTAACTCAGATCCGGTAATCACCATAGCAATTTCCGAGGCAGAATTTATCACCGGAAAAGTGAAAGTGATCCTCGGTGGAGGTGGTTTTGGGGAGTCAGTTATGAATGTAACCCATCGCTTCTTCTCAAATCTTTGATTACGGTTAGGGAACAAAGAAGCAACGTGACCGTCAGGACCCATTCCGAGCAGCATAAGATCAAATTTTGGGAAACCAGAAGCTTCCGAGAGAGGAAGGATTTTCTTTCCAACTAAATCACGTATTCTGGCTTCATAATCATCAGCTGCTCCCTCTGGAGACAATTTATCGTTTATGGCATAAATCTGGTGAGATGGTATTGATACCTGCTAATCCAAACCATTTAATTAATTAATTAATTAACTCAGTTGACATGAATCATCACAAAACATAAACCAGAGAGAATTAAAATGCCCAAATTCTTAGCTCAGGAAAAAAAACGCCCAATTAATTTCTTAAATTATTCCATTAAGCAGGGGAGATTCGAAACCTTTGATAGAAATCCATCATAGGCAAGCTTATAATTGCTCTCCTTGTCATTCAATGGAACCACCCGCTCATCCACCCAAAAGATACTCCACTTCGCCCAATCCACAGAATCGGTATAAGGAGGTTGAGCTAGAAACCTAAAATCCAGAGCCCAAGGGATCGTTAAAAATTCACGAGAAACAGAAATCGAACGGAGGTTAATTAATTAACGCTTGAAAAAAAAAAAAAAAGTATCACAATTAATTACCTCATCGTCTCAATCAGAGAACCACCGGATAGAACGACGGAGAAAGAGCCTTTCTCCTTAACAAATTTTTCGGAGAGATCGGCGGTGTATTTGGCAAGCGCGATGCCAACATCTTCCTCAGAATCGAACTTCAGTATGGTCTTTTTGCCTTTGTTGCTCGCCATCTCAACCCTGATTGCTAGGCCTAAGAGCACTAAGGTAAATATGAAAATGGAATGAACAAACACCTTTTGAGTCATGACTAGACATTAATAATGGAGTTCGTAAGCCATATATATACTACACGTGTCGGGCTGAAAATTATGCCATTACTGTACATGTGTTCAATATTCACGTACTCTTCGTCCAACTTCAGATCAGAATGAAGATTTTTCTTTGTTGGAACCTTCTGTATTTGGACAGCCATTAACGCACTCTATAAAATTATGTAGTTCAACTGATACCATTATTTATGCCAATTGTATTTATATACATGTAATAACTGCTCTTAATATATATATATATATATATATATATGGTGTGTAGTTAATATTTGACAAGCATGCACTGAATTGAATGTTCAAGAACTTCTATTCTCATATAATGGTTAAATTTATTTATTTTTTTCTCCTTTTTTATATGTATATGCAGTATACGGAATGATAAGTAGTCGGTAGAGAACAAAAAAAAAAAAAAATTCTCATGGTCTGAGCATTCAAATATGTAATATAGTCTCCACTAAAGGTTTTATTTAGTAATTTATAAGGATCCTTGATAGATTTTTTTTTTTTTTTTAAATAACAAATAAAAAATATATATATTATACATTACATCCAATATATATATATATAACATATTTTATATATGTTATATATATATATTAACCATGAAATAATGATGTATTTGAGCCGCAAGAAAGGTGTAAAGGGGTATATGGCTATTAAAGTTAATTTGGCAAAAGCTTACGATCGAGTTGAGTGGAGTGTGTTAACACAAATTCTTCGGTGTTTTGGTTTTGGAGAAAAGTTTATTGGGCTTATCTATGATTGTATTTCATCTGCTAAATTTTCTATATTATTAAACGGCAGTCCGCATGGTTATTTCACGACTGGAAGAGGGGTGAGGCAAGGAGACCCGATGTCGCCTGCTTTATTTACGATGCTATCCGATGTGTTATCGCGCATGATTGTGGAAGCAGAAAGGGCTGGCCGATTAACAGGAGTAAAGATTTCCAGGAACGGCCCATGTGTGTCGCATTTGATGTATGCTGACGATCTTGTCCTATATTGTAAAGCTAATGAGAGTGAAGCAACGGAAGCAAGGAATGTTCTACGGATGTACTTGTGACAGCACTGGCCAGGAGATTAATTGGACTAAATCAGTTGTGCACTTCAGCCAGAATGTTTCCCGACATGATAAGAGCCAATTATGCCGAATCCTTGGTATGCAGGAGTGTAACCATAAGTCGAAATATTTGGGCCAACAATTCTGTCAGTTTAAATCTAAGAGGGAGGTGTTCAGCGGTGTCTTGGAAGCTCTGTCCAACAGACTATCGGGTTGGAGGCAGAGAAGTCTTTCGATGGCGGGGCGCATAGTTTTAATTAAGTCTGTTGCGCAGGCGTTACCTTCCTATTCCATGCAATCTTTTCTACTACCTATGAATCTGCTCTCTAAGTTGGACAAAAGAATGAGAGACTTTTTTTGGGGATTTAAAGAGGATCGGTCTCATCATTTATATTTAAAGGCCTGGAAAAGTATTTGTACCCCTAAGCAACTTGGCGGCGTTGGGATTAGAAAACTTGCAGACGTGAATCGGGCTTTTGTTACCAAACTTGCATGGACAACTTTCACTCAACCTGCGAAACCTTGGGTCAAACTGGTAAAAGCCAAACACTTGCGGGGAAGGAGAATTCTTGATAATGAACACTCGAGGCGGGTTTCCTCGTGGATTTGGGGGGGAATCCGTAGCTGTTTGAGCACTTTGCGTAAGGGTTTCTGTTTTCAGGTGGGGAGAAAGTCTCCTCTTTGTGTTTGCAGTGACCCGTGGCTTCCTATGGCGGCTGATTTTTGCATTCCCACGGATTGTGATATCCCACACAACATAAATTTTGTTCAAGATCTCATGCTGCCGAATGAAGGGATATGGAATTCCGATCTCATTCACCAATCTTTCCCTAACCACATTGCTGAGATTATTCTCCGGACACCTATTCTTGACATGGAGAAAGACAGACCTATATGGTGCCACTCCACGACAGGGGCTTATACCATTAAGTCCACGTATCGTTGGTTACAACTAGAACATACCGTTGATCAGCAGGATGACAGTGTGAGAGATTTGTGGAAAATGATATGGAATAGCAACTTGCATGGCAGGCATGAACTGATGCTTTGGAGATGGGTTAACAACGCAATACCTACGATGCAGAGGCTCCAAAACATCATTCCAACTCATAATTATGGGTGCCATCTCTGTGGGGCCCAACTTGAATCAATGCATCATTTGGTTTTTGAATGTCCCCTCATGGTGTTGATTTGGTGGAACTCCCCGTGGCAACTGAAAATTGAGGCATTTAAACACCTTCAATTGAAGGAGTGGATAAAGATGATGCTGGGACACAACAACCCAATTCCTGTGGATGATAGTGAGAAGAACAAAATGAAATACTATTTTGTGGTGGCACTGGAACAAATTTGGCTGGCGCGAAATCAGAAATGGAAAGGGACTGCTGATCCTAACTGGGAGGGCATTGTTCAAGATGTAAAAGTGCATGCAGTTCGCCAATGGAGAGCAGGGAATACTCGGGCTGCAAAGAGGAAACAACCGGCTAATTTAGGTGTGCTTTGTAATTGGCAGGCCCCTCCTATGGGTGTACTTAAATTTAATTTTGATGCTGCGTTTAGTGAGGGCACTACAACGGTTAGATGCGTACTTAGAAACTCTTGTGGAATCATAGTGGGGGCTTGAGTGAATCGCTTCAAGTCTGCGAATCCCTTCTGTGCGGAAACAGAAGCGGCTATCCACGCCCTTAAACTAGCGGAGGAGCTGAAATTGGAGAAAGTGTGTTTTGAAGGTGACGCATCAAATGTCATTTTGGCTCTTAAAGGCCTTTTGCAGTTTGATGATTGGAGAGTTTTTGTTAAACTTGAATTGGGAAGATTTTTGCTTGCTCGTAATTTGTTTTGGAGCATGGCTTTTGTTCCCCGTGATTGTAACTCGACTGCCCATTTTTTAGCTAAATGGACATCTCCGCTTTCTTTTTGTGGTCCTGTTCCACCCAACCTGATTAACCCACCTCTATGGGGAGAGAAGGGGGTGCCAAATTAGGATGTGTGTTGTTTGTTTCTGTTTTAATTTATGCATTCTAAAAAAAAAACATATTTTATATATATTAGTCAATAAAATAGTACTGGGTATAATTGGAAGATCATGAATTATATGAAAATGGTAATTATTATGAGTACAAGTTAAACTTTCAAAGACCTGAATTGTATCAATTTTTAGTCCAATAGGATACTTCGAATATGGGCATGGAGAAAAACTACAATTATTCATATAATTAATTCGTACTTTTCTTGCAACAACTTTAAGTCGCGGCTTTTATGTAGCAATTATTTAATTTTTATGTATTGTTTCCGCTGCAATTGTCAAATATGCGCAGTTGGTTGTAAATAAATAATAATAAACGCACCCATGCTTAGAAATTCTACTAGTATACGTCTGCGTAACATATTTGTCAATGCTAGGATTACCTAATGTGTGTGTGTATATATATGTATGTGTGTCTTAGAAGAGGGCGTTTGAATATTATTGTACTACTTGTCACGTGAAACATGATATGAGGTGTCACTATTATTCTTCTATCAGGATTTGAATGGGGGCTGCTTGATTTTTGAATATAATAAAAGATTAGAAAATTATTTGCCATGTGAATTTGAAGACTCTGTATGTACTGATGAATTTTACTTGAAAGGTAAGAAATGAATTTTCTCAAATATTAGGGACCTAAAGAAAAAAAAAAAAAAAAAACAAACTGATGATTAATGACCAAACAAACAAAAAAACTACATTGTTCTGGCCTACCATTTAAATCGGTTCGTCACCAGCACGAATAAGTAGGTAGGATAGGAGGCATTTACTTGTTCACACAACTTAAGAAACATGTCCGACAACACAGTTTTATTTGCTGGTTGTACAAAAGATACAAAGTAAAATCCGCATGTTAAGATTAGCATCTTCAACAATTATACAGGACAACATCCTCAAAACCAACCCAACAGTGTTGGTCACAAGCATACGCTAAGTTACATCTTTGAAGCTGCTCCCTTGTCCAGAAACCACATTAATTCCCCTTCAGGAGAAACCAATTGCACCGGAAGTGTTTCAGGTTTCTTCCCATCACCCAGCGCTGTATGGATAACATCTGCTTTGCCAGATCCTGCTACAACAAGGGCAATATGTGCAGATGAGTTTATAACAGGAAATGTGAAAGTGATCCTCTCTGGGGGAGGCTTAGGCGAGTCCTTGATGAAAGTAACCCACTTCTTGCTTTCTTGAACCAGAGGATGCCCAGGGAACAGAGAGGCTACATGTCCATCTGGGCCCATACCCAAAAGCATGATATCAAATTTTGGAAAGCCGCTAGATTGAGACAGTTCAATTGTGCCATTGTTAACTAAATGCTTGAGACATGTCTCATAATCCTCTGCTGCTGCCTCAGCTGACAATGCATCATTGATGGAGTATACATTACCAGGTGGAATAGGAATCTGCAAAGAAAAGGAAATGTGTAAACATTCAGTGGGATTTCTATTTTCCAAATATTCTAATATGTGAGATAGGACATGAAGGAGCTGCTATGAGATTGCATGAAAAAGTCAAATATAATAATATTCTGCTGATTGGTATCTTTTCCACACACAAATATCGAAGACATTACCCTACCCATGCTAGGAAAAGAAAGGGGTAAGAAAATTAGGGTAGAAGATTGTTAACAAATCTAGTGTCACCACTACCAAGTATCACTCTCCTTGATGCTGAGACTGGGTTCTTTTTCCTTCACCACGAGGAACCAAGGAGCTCATACTCTAAAAAAAAAATGCAGAGTCACTGAGGAAATAACCTCAAATACGTTGCAAGAGTGAAAATCAAATTACTACAAGAGAAAAACTGGAGCATTAGCCTTGCCATAATTTGAAATTAGTAATGGTCTTCACCACTTTAACGATTTTACCAGCCAAAACGGGGGAATAAATTTGTTTCTCAGCCATTGATAATGAGCTCTTGACAATGCAGATTATACTTATACATAATTGTTGTCTATCTACTAAATGCAACAACAGATACAATTGAATTAATGATCTTTCATCATCATACATAGCCCCTAATAGAGATATTCTAATATGGAGGAAAACTAGATCCAACAACTAAAAATATGATTGGATAACATATCATGTTCCGAAAGGCCTGGAACAAATGAAGCCTAGTAAAGATAACTTACAGTGTCAGTGACATTTCATTATAACAACTTTCCAGTGGAAGGAGACCTCCAAATAAGCAGAAAAAATCCTCCAATCTAGTAATGTTATTTAAGCTCATGATCATAATTGAATATTTAACACACCTATCAACAAGTTAAATTTGAAGATCCTAGTCTTAGCCCGAAACATTCATTCTTATCTTTTCTTTTCTGTCCATGTCTCACATCACTCTTGTGCTTTCGAATGCACCACCAACAATTACAATTTCATACAAAATCAAATGATAGAGAAGCCAAGAAAGAACCTTGAAGAAAAATAAAAAGTATCAAGAAAATAACTAGGTAATTCGTAGTCAAATGCAATTTACATCCTACACTAGTTTCTGCCGTGGCTCCTAGCATTAACAAATTAATCTTATTGATGGTTAATAAATGAGATTGTATTCATTCAACAATTATATATTCATTCCACAATCCTGCAGAAGTTAATAGTTATATCATATACAAATAAGATGGTAGAGCGGATATCACCCCCAATTATCACTCAGTTAAAACACTAGAACTTCAATTGAAGGAGACTCTAATATATTGATTGAGACACAAATTACTTAACATTTGGGTACTTTGTGAAATTATTAATGCTATCCATACCTTAGATAGAAAACCATCGTAAGCAAGCAAATAATTGCTCTCGGGATCGTTCTTCGGAACTACTCTTTCGTCTACCCAGAAGAAGTGCCATTTAGACCAATCAATTGAATCAATATAAGGAGGCTCCACTAGTTTCCTGCAATGCAAGTGCCAATCAGAACATTCAACCAAAAGGCTCTTTCATAGCTAATAAAATATAACTCAAACAAAATTTTGTATCGCCCCAATTTTATACAAACAAAAAATAAATGGCCAAAGTAACAACAGCAAATCGATTAAAAAGACAGAAAGGTAGGTAGCGAATTGTATATAACCTGAGAGATTTGATAAGAGAACCACCGGATACGACAACTGTAAAAGCAGTGCGCTGTTGACAAATTTTTTCAGATAGATCGGAGACGTATTTCGCCAGTGAGACGGCCAGTTCCTCCTCTGAATCAAACACCTGTACTTTGCCTTTGCTATTATCCGTGGAAACTCCAGCCATGGTCGCCTTAGCTCTGTAATCAAATTTCTTAGAATCCGAGCTAATGCCAGAAAAATTCTTCTGCTGCCTGAGCGAGCAAGAAAGAGGTTTAGCTACAATGGAACGAAGATTCAACCGAATGCACGGCAATGATCTCCGGAAAGAGGTGAAACAATCTGGGAGAGAGTGGATAGTATGAGGGAGAACGCGAGAGTAAGAGGCCATCCGCGGTGCGCACCGACTGGTGCTTTATGGGGTCAACCGGCGACTGTGATTCTGTGAATAATGCAAGTGAAATGGGTTTTGCTAGTTGGATCGATTGATGATGACCTGGCGGTTGATACTATGTGAGAATTGACACGTTGGCTTGGCGCTTGCGTAACAGATTTTAGCTGTGGTTGTTGCGCTGAGGCTCTCTTTTGAGTAGGCGGTTCTTTGAGTAATAATTTTTTTTTTTTTTTTTTTTTTTTTTTTTTTTTTTTTAATAATTTACATAATAAATTCCTTTATTTTCTAAATAAAAAAATTACTTAAGGATAAAAAAAAAAGAAAGGTCTAGTAAGGAAACTTTCCTCACTAAGATCAGAGAAATGTTGTTCAAGATTAAGCATTTGTAGGATGAGCAGAACACAAACTTTTCTTCTGACATGGTTTCATGGGGACAATGTCTGAAAGTTTAATTCAAGAATGTTAAAGAGAATTTGACTAAAGCCAGCAAGCATTTCTATCCTTGGAGCATTTAGTGTAAAATGTTTTCACCCTCTTGTAGATGTACAAACAGCTTTGGCCTCAACACTTCCCTTTTCTGTGAAAATCAGAATGAGGTTCCCCTTGTTATTTGCCTGCCGGACTCCCATATGGCAAATGTCCATTGTCTGCTAATGATTTAGCTGGTTGCAAGAATAAACAGACATCAATAGTTCTGATTTTGAGAAACAGTAGAATGGAACTAACATGATTATATTTGATGTAATCACAGGATTGAGGGAAGAAACCAAAACATCTTGAAATAGAAAAAGGGACCTCCTTGCTCACCTTGTCTGAAATATATTTTGTATCATTCTGCGGGGTGATTCGAGGGCTGCATTTTCTAATTGAAGCAATTCTTCTGAAGTTAGTTGCCAACCAAGGGCCCCTAAATTCTCATCGGCTTGTTTAACTGACTTAACGCCAGGAATTGGAACTGTCCCCTTGCAAATGCACCAATTTATAGCAACCTGCGAAAACAATTCCTTTAGGAGTAGAAGAACTTCATGGCTTTTGGCATAAAAACTTCTGCAAAGAACTAGCCATTGAATTATAGTGCAAAAAGAGATTATATAAAAGGCATCCTGTTGGCATCCTCACCACTATGCTTCACAGTGTAGTTACAATGCCAGAGCAAAATCAAGGAATAATACCTGTGGCACAGTTTTGTTTCTTTTCTTAGAAATTGCTTTTAGTGAACTTAATAAAGGTTCCAATCCAGGAAGGATTTGCCTAAACAGTAAGCCCCTGTAAAAAGAGAAGCACATCATATACTAGGTAGAAACTTGAAAATTTTGAACCTCAGGTTGTAACTCCTGTTCAAAAGTGAGAACATGCGTAAGTGGTCTGTGTACCTAGGTCCACGAGGAAGATTTGATAGGCTGTATTTCCCAGTTAGCATCCCAAGCCCCAGAGGACTATATGAGATTAAACGAATACCAAGAGAATCACATATGCTCTTGATCTCCATCTGATCTGCTCCCATACTGAGTAGTGAAAATTGAACCTGAAGATTCAGATCCCTGAAACCAATATTATTAATCATAATTATAGGAAAAAGAATAAACAAAAAAAAAAAAAGGAAAGAACATAAGAGCTGTGATTGTTAACATCCTAAACAGTAGTGACTAGTGAAGTAAATTGCTTGACTTGAAGCCTCTATACAACTCAAAAGTGCTAAGGTTCATGTTTACACAAACCTGTCTAACATGAGAAAATATCCAGATTACTGAACACAAAATTGGCTTGAAATACATAATCTCTACCACAACGATGTATGATTAGATTATCTACAATAAACATTAAGACTTAGCAGTGATGCTAATTACTGCAAAGATCAGTGCTAGTTACATAATAAAGCATGGATGAACAGCTACCTGAGCTGAGCATAAAGGAACTCCTCGAGCAGTAAGATAATCGTGTATTTTCAATAGTTGTTTTGGTCCATAATTGCTCACGCCAACTGCACGTACTAACCTCTGTATCATAGGATAATTAAAACACTAGCATAGGTTATATAAGAGAAGTAATTTGGTAATAGCATGCAATGCACTTGAGCACCCTATTTGTTTCAGCGAGCATGCCAGGCCCTTAAAACTTTTCTTTGCTACAGAAACATTGAGAAAGAAGCATTCCTAGGTTTTCTAGACAAGTCAAAAGGACACAATTCATAAGAACAACACAAGCAATAAACAGTCTTGTCTGAGAAATTACTGAAAGATTATGTAACCTTCTCATACATTGCAACTAAACCATCCCACAGAGCCCGCTCCTGAAGAGGAGCGTAATTCGCAGTTGACCAATGCAACTGTCCAATTCCAATTTGTTCAATTTGCATCCTTTCCAAAGAAGACCTGAAAAAAAAATATACTTAGAGTAATCTCCAACAAAATTAAGTGGATCAGGTATTTGTATAGAGAGAGACTTTCTTACCCTTGTGTCTTCTAATTTAAAATGAATAAAATTTTGTCTCCACAAAATTCATTTCTTATTATTCTTTTCAAAAGTATTGACATTCTTCTCTGCGGTATCTGTCATATGGACTCAAACTTGTTCCCCATTTTTTCTGCCTAAAGAGTTCTGTACTTCTAGAAACTGGAAAATAACGAAATGTAGATTCAAAACATTAAAATTATAGAGAGCATACTTGCAAGCATTGACAAATTGGGAAGGTGTTAAGCGCCAAGGGTACGCGGCGAACTTTGTAGCGATTATAACATTATCTTGTATCGGCTTCTTTCCTCCTGAAATGCAACAAGATAGTAGATACAGCAGTCATCGTAAACTATTCTCCGAACTCTCGAATTGCAAATATCTGGTCAACACTCAACAGAGGAACTCTTTTGTGCTTGAGATCTATATATTAACATCAATGGCTAGCAAATTTGGATGAATTTAGGCTGCAATGGAATGGAATACTTCAAAATAATAAATGATCCAGGGTGATTATGATCAAATGTATTACAAAATCTATGTATATAGTTCAATTTCATAGGAGAGAACAGAGAACTAGTAATGAAAGAGAAACCAAAGCACCAACCATTGTACTCCCGGATGAACTTCCCGAGGAGTTTCTCGCTTTGTCCATTTAACTTCCCAGTGCCGTAAGAATCGGCTGTATCAAAAAGGTTAATACCATTTTCCACCGCCAGATTGAAAGTCTGCTGAAGTTCGGCATCCATCTTTTCCTGGTAGCCCCATAAAAGCTGGTTTCCCCATGCCCAAGTCCCAAACCCCATAGGAGACACAGTAAGTGGGCCCATCTTTACCTAATAAGATTAATCCCTGAACAAGAATCAGCGCAATTATATCCATATAGTCACACATCTTCTCGGCGAAAGTAAATAATTATATTAATTACCTTTTGCCATGGCCAAAACCGAGGGAGTTTGAAGGCCTTATTAAAGTCCAAGGATGAGGAAGAAATGAAGGAGTCATTTGAAGATGAAGAACATCTGAAGTATGAATTCGGAGATGAAACTGACATTGGCACTCCAATTCCAATAGACGACGCCATTGCCATTCTTGTTCGTCTCGTTGGCCGTAGGAGGACAGATACTTCCTCCGGTAAGGGGAAATGCTCCGGCGCGTTTTGTGTGGTAGCCTGGTAGGAATAGAAGGCAGCAAACTAAAGGTGTGATAGCATGTAGATAACATGAACATTGACCTCTGTTTTTCCTTTTATTTTTAAATAAAAAATTTACTTTTTTATTGACGGCTGTGGGATTTGAACCCACGCCCTTTCGGACCAGAGCCTAAATCTGGCGCCTTAGACCACTCGGCCAAACCGTCATTTATTTTATAAAACTATAATACAAAATATTTATAACAATTATCAAATTTAGTTATTCTTTTTCTCTATATATATATATATAGAAAGATATACACATATGTATATACACTTTCTTCTAATTAGTTCGTATTGAACTCTTCCCATTATAGGGTAAGATCACTACAAAAATTGAGTTGCTGATATATATATATATATATATATATGAAGATGAATTCATCTTAAATTTAAAGGTTCAAGATCTCTGATTCAAACCACGGTTCGGCAACCGTATTCCCTAATTCTCCTGTAAAAAAAAAAAAAAAAAAGTAAGTACCAATAACAATATTTATAAATTTCCATTAATATAACAAAATATCTGTTCGGATATAAATCATAGATTGTCTTGTCAAGAACAAACATTTTAAAAGTAAACACGTCTCTTAATTTTGTATTGATCATAACTATCTATCTTTTTTTTTTCTTCTTATTACAAACCGTGTTCAAATTAGCTTTATATATATACATGTGTCGTAAATAAATATATATATCATGATGATGAAGATATTGCTCGACAATATTATAGGAGGTGAAAAAGAATAAGGGTTTAAATATATATAAAAAATCAAAATTAATTACTATATATCAAATGTGCAGATAAGAAATACTCTCTCTCTCTCTCTCTCTATATATATATATATATGCAAACTCTTCTCTACATATGTAAATTTACAAATATAGCCTCCCCATGAAATTGTTAACACTAATTCGTTGCTTATCATCATCATTACTCATTAGGAAATCACGTCCACTACTGCAATAAATATATATATATATTTGGTCAGAGATTAATTAATTAATTAATTCCACCAACTAGAAGGACTACAAGACTCGTCCAAGAAGCTATCTTGTACTGATGGAACTGGAAGATCGCACCATTTCTTGTCAGCTGGTGATGCTAATGAAGAACTGGTTGCATATTCGTGATCAGTCGATTGCAACCTCAGAAATTCTATTATTTCTTGTTTCTCCTTCTCGTGATTTTCTCTCAAGTATTTCTCAACAACTCCTGCCTCCTCATTTTCTTCCTCCGACCACAAACCCCAACTGCCCTCTTCATCATCAGATACTTTGTTGTTTCTGATTTTAGCTGAATCTCTGTATCCGCCATTTTCACGTGAATTCTTGCTAATGCTACTTTGCTCTCCATGTCTTTTTTCGTACAAGCTTCTCAGTGTCTGAATCTGTCAGGGAAAAAAAAAATAAACAAATAAAATTACGCTCGTCATTTGTCACATACTCTTAAGTTCATATACATATATGTTAAATACGATTTTTTGATTGAAATCTTAGGTTAAAACAAGCTTAATTACCTGTTCAAGTAAAGACTCATTTTCATTCTTCAGTGACTCGAACTGCTGATTTAGGGCATCGAAGTCTTCTTTAAGAACTCGATATTCCGACTCCATTTGCTTCGACCGCCACCTGGCTCTCTTATTCTGAAACCAGATGGACACTTGGCGGGGATGCAACCCGATATCCTTAGCCAGTTGTACCTTCTTCTTCGGCTCAAGTTTGGTGGCTTGGCTGAAAACCGACTCCAGTAACTTCACTTGTTCATCACTGAACCTTTTACAGCTGTTTTGACCGTTCTTTTTCTTCTTCTCCGCCGGATTTTCACAACTCTCTTTACTAGAAACCTCAATATCGTCTTGTTCCATTGTGTTATTCATGAGCTCCAAACCAATTCTTTGTTTTTTTCCCCCTCTATTGATATAAATCTATATATATTTTAGAAGATTGATGAAGATGAGGTGTTTTTGATATATATAGTGTATATATATATATATATATATATATATATATTTATATATATAAGGCATGCATTGATGAAAGTAAGTAAGTAAGTACCTAACGGGGTTGCTTTCGAATGGCGGGGCTTGGTTTGACGGATAATAATAATAGAAGTAATTTTTCAGAGAGTGCAAAGCTATCTTTTCACTTTTCGGGACGTATTTATATCTTTGTCTCTTTCTTTCTTTCTTCCTTCCTTCCCAGTTCTGTGTCTATCTTTTTTTTTTTTTTTTTTTTTTTACCCACTTCGGGCCCGTTATCTCACCTTATTTTGTGAGACTAATCCGGACTCGGCCTGCAGAGCACTTACAGAGTTCAACTCTTACTCGATGATAAAGGTCCGATTCAGAGCTTTTTTAATATGGCGCTAACTACCCAAGGAGATTCGAAATTATGACCATCCACCCTGGAGGAAGGATTAGGAGTCCGCACATCAACTCTACCAAACTACCGGGATTTTTGTTGTTTTTTTGGATGAGATTGCGATAAACATTATAGGGCAGGCTACGAGGATAAGAATGGATATCCGTTATATTTGTGACTTGAGATAATAATTATTATACTTACAAGTAAACATGTAATGAATATTTCCCACCAAGTCGGTAAAAGAGTATAATAAAAAGGATTAAAAATTGTTTTATTGCAACTTTTTTTTTTTTATACGAATCCTTTTTCTGTGTCTTTTTTTTTTTTATAACTATTTGGTTATCTAATTTGTTTTAACCTTGTAACAATAAAATTAAAAATATATATAATTTTTCTTTTTTATTAAAAAAAGAAAATTGCATGTTCTTAGTCGGTCCATATATATATATTTATATTTTGATTCCTTTCTCCATGTCTATAGCTTTGTTATGTTTTTTATACACTATTTGTGTTGGGTTCGTTTCTCTTCATTTAACTCCACATTAGTATAATATTATTTACTTTGGACCTCAACCCTCACTGATTTGTTCTGGAGACTTTCCCAAAAAGCCTCAAACTAATTGAGTAGATAGAACTCCTTATATACTAAGTAACTTTTGTCTAATATTTCAATATGTTAGGTTGACATCCTAACTCAACAATTTGGGGACAGAAAATAGACTTTTAACTACAACCGTTGAGAAGGAGAGAAGAAGGCAACATCAACTTGAGAGGGAAAAGATTTTTGAAGCCTAGTACGGACAAAAAAGAAATGGTGTAAAATTAAGTGTTTGCAAAATTATTAGGAGGAAGAAAATCCAATACGTGAACCAATCTAAAACACTTCAACCATAACAAGAAGATTCTTCACATTTCATTACACACACATATATAAACAACTGTACTGTATGTATATACACATTATTCCGTGTTTGAACGTTGAACCTTCTCCTCCATATTGTCTTCTTCTTGACACAGTTAATTAAAACTCCAAAACCCAATAATTCCCACCGGAATAATATAATATATATATATATATATATATATATATATATATATATATATATATATACACTGGCTGCTCCTACAGTGACCAAAACATGTACGATCTGTCCCTCCAGTGATAATATATATATATATATATATATATATATATTGGATGATAAAAATGAAAAGCATCCAAAATGCTTCGCTAAGCTAAGCTTTAATTATATTAAAATTTGTAAGTGTAATTCGAGTAGAATATTAAATGCTGTATAACAAAATAAAAAATCGATTGTGATGTGATGATAAAAGTTATTACCACATGAGAGGAGGGACCCTCACGATGGAAATGCGTTGTCATAAGTGGTATAGGTTAGCTATTTTTCTTCGTCTTCCTATCCTTTGCTCGGTGGGGAGCCACCGTGCATGGTGACAGTTTGAGGTCTGCATGAAAATAAAAAAAAAGAGAAAAAAAGGAAACATTTCTCTTTCAAATTCAAAAGAGTGTTTTGTTTTCTAGACCTTACATCCACTGGTTTCTTGACCAGTGTAAAGATGAATTTATTTAGACGTTTGGAGTTTTGTATAATATGTCCACATCCTTGATGCCACAAGTTTTCTCTTACAAACTCTAATATATATATATACCTAACCCTGTTGTCCACCCCGAAAATGACCTATACTTTTGTCTTTAAAATATGGCCATGATAATTATCGTAATTTTTTTTTTTTTTTTTACCCACAAGGGCGTTCAGGTGTCCATCTTTTTTCTGTAACACTAATTTGAACTTGACCGCGGAACGCTAACAAAGTTCAACTCTTACTCGAAAATTAATGTCTAACTCAAAATTTTTAACCTGACACTAACCATATCGAATTCATAATTTTTTAGATATGCAAGTTGATGATCATATCCCTTCAATTGTAGGGTCCTTATAACCAATATGAGATGTCGGTAGTTGATTCGCGTGCCACGATCACAAATGGAAAGCTATTATTGTGCCAAATAAGATCAACAACATTAATATAAATTTATTTAAATAGTCATTATTTTTTAATAATATTATTTTAATTTTTAAAAAAAAATTAAAGTGAAAGTTTAATAATTAAATATATTTAAATACCAAATCACCCCAACCTAACTTGAAGTAATTTCCGACATAAAGCTGTAAGTGATCAACTTGGAGATAGGAATTTGATCATCACGCATTACTTATGTCTTACGGACAAGACGTGTTAAATATCTTCTTCTTTCATTTTTTTTTTTTTATTTTATTTGTAATTATGTGATAAATTAGTAACAGATTAATAATAAAGAATCTTATTTATAATTCTAAATCATAAATTCAAGTAAAATTATCAAAAAAAAATTTTCTCCAAACTAATATATATGTTATATTTGGCCCACTTCAAGGTGGGGTTTTAGGCGCTATGTAATAAGAGCTCATAGATTTTTTAAGTGAGAGATGTGAAATTCTAAGTCACATTATATTTTTTTATTGTGTTATAAACAATTCAATAATATTATCCGTTTTAACACATTTCATTCTGTCCTTACGGATTTTAAAACGTATTATTGAATAAAAAACTTTAGAACCTACTTAATAACATATAAACAATCTCCTAGGCCAAAAAAAAAATAAAAAAACAAAGAAAGAAAAGAAAAATAATGCAACCCAAAGTTTGGGGGAGTAAGCGAATTCCTAAAGCTTCTCCTCGGGGCGGATGGTCGAGGGTTCGAATTCCCCTGGGGTGGTTAGCACCACGTTAAAAAGTTCTGGGTCAAGCCCTCACCCTCGAGTAAGAGTTGGACTTTGCGAGCGCATCCCAGGCCGAATCCGGATTAGTCGGCCTGAGAAATGCAGAAATTGTGTATAGGGTGGGAATGGAAATAGGGGAAATGAACAAATGAACAATCTTTCAACTGATTGATTGATTTGATTGTATGTATGTATATTTATACCTTACATGGAGAAAGTTTCCTTATCTCTTCATATTAATAAGCTATCACATTCTTGTTATTAGTACTAATTAAAGAAATAGATGGGTTGATGATTTATATGTTTGTGATATTTATGTAAAAATAATGTGTTACAAACAGCCTAAAAATATTATCCGTTTAAAATATGTCATTACGTAAATGACTTAAAACTCATACTTAAAACTGTTTAATCGATCTTTTAGACGAGTTGAGCAATATGAGATTTTATGTCAGAATATATAAAGTTATAAGATGTTTTTATCATAATTTGAACTATAAACCTCTCACTTGACAGATTAGATAAAAAATTTATATTAGAACTATAATAGACCCTTTATGGGCATTTTAAAAAAAAAAAAATTGGAAATAGGCCCATAATGGAGAGAATAATGTTATATGATTTGCTATAGAGGATCCATTATAAAATTTTATTGATATAGGTGGGCTACTAATGGGCCTAACTCAAATGAGCCAAACTATTGTGTTGTCCAATATCAAGAGAGGAAATCCAGTTGTACTGCTCTCCTATAAAAGGCCCAATGGGCCTCACTGAACTGGTATAGAAAAATGGGTTGCACTTGAGCGGACTGGACCTTCCTTTCTTATTATCCATTTTTGAATGAATTTCACCCGCTACTGTATTTAACCAAAGAAAAAAAAATCACAAATAAGAAAATGAGAAGTATTATTATTAACCCGAAATTAATTATAGAAGTTAGAATTTTTAAAAAAAAAAAAAAAAAAAAATTATCAAAACTGACATCATAGGGACAATTCTATCCCACCACCCGTTCACCAACTCCACTTACCCGAATTAAATTCTCAACTTCCAATGAATAAAAAAAAAAAAATTAAAAATTATAATTTATGTTGTGATATTTTCCCTTTATATAAATAAATATATATATATATATATATATATAAATAATATTTGACAAAACACAAAATAATGGGTGTAACATTATTAGAGGACATGTTGCAAAAGGAAAGTCCTCTTCACGTGTGTTGCAGCGTCTCTGCCGGGAGATCCGTTGATTTTCTTTTGTCTCTCTTTAATTAATCAATCTTTCTCGAAAATATCCCCTAATAATTTCACAAGTACAATTAATTATTTATTTCTTCAATTCTATAAATTATTTTATATAATTTAATTATTCTGTAAATTCTATTTTTTTTTTTGTTAAAACCTCATATGAATAACCCGTAAATAAAAAATTTTAAACTTCTACTTAATGTGAATAATGTGAGAGTGCAAGTTACAACAATACCAGTATTTTAAGGAAAAAAGAAAAGTAAAATCAGCAATTGTTGGGGGGAGTGGGAGCCATAGTGAAATTGGAATATGCTAATCTTAGTACGTACTCTCTCAATCGGAATGATTTCTTCAATCGGACGTATAAGATCCTCTGAATAAATTGTCATATAAAACACTTTATTAATGCATTTTGTTAATAAGTGTGAATTTAAAAATAATTAAAAATAATTAAAAATAATGTTGTTTTGTGATATATAAATAAAATCATAGGTGGGTGGGTCTCTTTTGCTCTGGTCATTTCTGCTCCCCAGCTGTTTGATGTAGGGCTTAGGTGTTCTGCTTCCCAACCCACCCTTTTTAATCTTCTTCTTCTTGTCCTCTCCTTCCTCCATGGAACCAAATCATTGTATTCATCATTACCAAATGAGAAACCCATCCTTCCAGTAAAAAGATAAATCTCCTCAAAGTTTGGTTATTATTATAGTTTCTCACCTTCCCTCCCCTGTATATCTGTATTTCATATACTATTATTATGTTATCTCCATTGCAAAATTGACATGATAATTAATATCTAGAAGAAGCTGATAAATCATAGATGGAGTTTTTTCAATCAATCTCATCATCAGCAGCAGTAGCACACTCGCCGGAAGAGGGAGGATCGATCCATATTCCTTTTTATATCGCCCATAAAAATTCTGCAAAATACGATGAAACTATAGATATGTATGTATGGAAGCTTCTGTTTTTGAGGGGAATGTTGTCTGGCTCGAGGCCGCCGAATTAAAATTACCCACCCAGATTATTCGATTCAGTTTCTAACCCATATCTGTCTCTCTATGAATATATTAATGTGTGTGAATATATATATATTTTACGCTCGATCTATCTCTCAAATGAAATGAACTGCATATGTGTTTTTTGTGCGTGATTTAATTATATAAGTATTCTTCCTTCCTTACCGAGGGAGTCTCGGACCAGGCTTCATTCCCCCCAAATACTGCTTCCGATGCGATTACCTTAATTTCAAGCTCCACCGCTTTGTACTACCGGCCGGCAGCAGTCGATGATCGGCCTTTCTGCAGAAGATGAGCGGCAGCAGCACTATTTCTTTCCACAGCCGGTAACTTGTACCGGTTTCCTTTATCTTTTTATTTGCTTTGTTTGGGATAACATTCACGCTTTTTCCCTGTTTACTTTTTTTTTTTTTTTTATCTCCTTTAATCTGATATTCTGCAAATTAATTTTGTTACTTTCAAAAGATTGGTTGATAATAACAATTAAGCTCTTAACACAAATTTGGTTTCACTTGTATAAAATCTCAACAATATATAGTAAATTTTAAGGATTTTCATAATTTGAGATTCCTCATGATCACCTTCAGGGTTAATTAATGTAATATATAATTAAGGTTTTCCTCTGGATTATCAATGTTCATCACTAATTGGGAACTCGAGTTTCTGAAGTTTTTCAGGCTAAAAATTTTAGGGATTATGTTTCTAGCTAGCTAGTGCTTCTCCCAAATTGTTATTGGTTAAGGAAACTGAAACAATATGTGTACATATATATGTGTGTGTGATTATTCATTACTGAGTTGTATCTATATGTTTTATTTTCTTTGTATTGTGTGTAGAATTAGCATTTGGATTTAATTCATATTTTCTGGTCAAGTCTTGCAATTCTTTCCTGCCATCTTTTAGTGGGTTTCTTAAATTAATGCATATAAAAACATATCAATTCTGTATAGAAGTATATATATAATATTTGATTTAGTTCCAAAAGTACAGCTCTCTGATGGATGGATACCAATACATGCAATCCATCTTCTACCTTTTATTAGTGCAGAATAAATTTTGTGTATTCCTCAAACTGGAACTTAATTGCAAATTCTACAACTTCATGATATAGAATTAGAACTTTTCATAATTAATTGAATTTAATTGTATTTTTTCAGCTTTACACATGTATGTAATCACGGTCTATTATTTTCCCTTTAATAGTAAGTACCACCCTCCATGGAAATGCTTGGTTTGGACCCTCTTATATTATCTGGTACTAAAGTTTCACTCTCCTTTTTTCACTTAAAAGAAACCATAAAGGGTAAGCTGTTAATAGAATACATAGAATTTATATTATATACATATAGAGTGTGTGCTTTCATTGTGAATGTTACGTAAAAGTCAGTGTGAGATTTTTTTCCCTTTACGAGAGTAACTCAAGCCAAATCTAAAATTTAAATATCAAAATTGTGATAGTTTTGGAAAATAGATGGTGTAAGTATACTAAAATAAAAGGGGTAGAAGTAGAACTTGTCACACACGTTTGAGCTGCAGGTTGCGTTCAGTGTAATGTTGCATCTCAGGACTTTCAAAATAATAAGTTTATGTATGGAACACTCTTATTACCCATATCCAAACAGACTCTCTCTCCAGTTTTTGCATTGCACGATCTTTTCAGAATTCAGGGCTTGGGAAAACTGCAACGATGGAGACTGCAAAAGAAAAGGATCACTTATTCTTCCTCAGCCAATCTGTGAGTTGACATAATATCTTCTCTCTCTAGAAAGTAGAAATGTCAGCTGTTATGTTAGTCTTGGATAGAAGGACCTTTTACTGTAACCTGGTTTTAGGTTTCTATAAATGGGAAGAATTCATTCTAATAAAGCCAACTTCCAAAGTTCCAAAACTACCATCTTCATGCTACACCATTTCATACTATCAGCTGTCAATATCTCATCCAGCGATCCGGATAGAAAGATGTCTTCTTTCTTTCTTTCTTTTTGTTATTTTTTATTTATTTTTTATCTTTTGGTTTTTCCTCTTTAGTAATCCCTTCTGTAAATGGAGAATTTTCCATAAAGGTGACTTCTTTGCTCTGCACCAATACATTTCAGCATCATTGTATATACATATATATATATAAAAAAGTGGCGCATTTCCCCAATGAGAAACCTTAATACACATTCTTTATACATTTGCCCTAATTTTCAAGAAAGGACTCCACCTAATGTCCTAAACAAATGCATATCTTAGTAATGTGTTCTTCTCTACATGTTTTTTTTTGTTTTTTTTTTGTCTAAATCCGGATCACTTGTATTAATGAATACCAAGTACAAAAAAGTTCTTCTCTACATGTCGTTACTTGTTATCCGGGTTAAAGCCAACCTCTTTCCAACCAAGACACATTCGGCATAGTCTTTTTTAAGAATATGGCCATGTCAACAATATTCCATTGGTTGATTTCAGTCTCCGGTCTACGACTTTCTTTCGATAGATTACATCTTTGTTCGTCCGTAAAGACCACTCTAAATATCTCTTCATTAAGGTTTAGTTTCCCTTTCTTAGTTGTATAATGTATAAAAAGTACATATTATTAGTTAATGTCAAAGGAAGTCTTTATTTAGCCCCGCCCACTAATAGAATGCACACTAAACCACTGCTCGTGTATGCGGCTTTATGAGCCCCCGGCGAGTGAGGGATACGAGCCGATATAGTGTAGCCCGCCCGGCGCTTGAGGGCCCAGCCTTTTTAAATAGGAGGGGTTTTTTGTTTTTTTTTTCTCTCGATAAGTATTAAGAAACGCTAAATAAGTTCACTAGATTTAAAATTTGTTAAAATAATTCCAGAAAAGTCTAAAACTATTTTAAAAAATTCTTTAATTCAGTCTCTTAATAATTTTTTATGTTTCTTATCTTCTTAAATTGTTCTTTTAGATCAAAATTGTGTAATTATTTTTTACATTTTTTTTTAATTGATCTTAAATTTTTTATTTCAAATAAATTGACTTTTATCTATTTTAATTTTTTTAAAAAAAACTTTTAATCAAAATTGATCAATATCTAACAATTTTTTAAAATAGATAAATCTAAATATTAAGAGATTTAAACACAAAATTTTTTTAATAAAAAAAAACATATATAGAGAGAGAGACGTGTGGGAGGGAAGAGTTCTATAGTTCTCTATGGTTGATCTGTTACAATCATAACAATCTTTTTTCTTTATGATTTGGTAAGTTTCTTGCTATCTTTCCACGGAGACTAAAATCGGAATAGGTTAGAGTTGATTTTTTTTTTTTAAAATGCATATTTTTGTAAGTATATATATATATATATGTTTTTTTTTAAAAAAAATTATAAATTCTATCATATCTCGAACTCATGATCTCCCAAGAGTACTACTAACTGAGCAACGCCTTTTTATTTTTTATTTTTTATAAGGGTAAACAGTACCGGTAATATTGGGATTTGGGATTTGGGATTTGGTTACCGGTAATATATATATATGACAATATTCTGTTGGAGTTACTTGAAATCGACAAATTATTATACGCGAGATTTTGTAGATCTCTTTCATTTAATTATATTCTATTTCAATAAGGTTTTATTAAGTTAGATAGTTTAATCCGATTCAAAAATTTAATCTAAATCTAACCAATTTAGTTTTCAAAAAAAAAAAAAAAAAACCAATTTAATAAGATAT
Organism: Cynanchum wilfordii; assembly: GCA_025388415.1. Taxonomy (NCBI): domain Eukaryota; kingdom Viridiplantae; phylum Streptophyta; class Magnoliopsida; order Gentianales; family Apocynaceae; genus Cynanchum; species Cynanchum wilfordii. The sequence continues at coordinate 3,888,263 of JAHSUH010001079.1, forward strand.
ATTAGAATTTTTAAAAAATGAAATATTTAAATCTTAATTTCATTATATAAAATAAAATTTAAATATAAATAATTTATCAAATTTTATAAATATTTTTTTATATATTAACTATAAAGTATTTTTTATATATATATATATATATTAAATACTATAAAATTAGAAGTTGAAAAAATGAAGAAAATTTTAAATAAATTTTGTATTTAAATTTTTTTAAAATTTTAAGAATTTACTTTACAATTCAAATTAGTTTAAACTTGTTAATCTAATATTTGATTCGAAGTAATGACATCAAAACTATGAGGCTACATCGCTTATCGATTTTAATTTTAATATATTTTTATTCTTAAGTAAAAGAAAAAAAAATTAGAGAAAGAGGTTGTAAGTAATAAAAGAAATATATTAGAGTTCTTTTTTTAAAAAAAAAAAAATTAACATGTTTCGAATTCTTCAGGTCATAATTAAAGTTGCTACTAATATTAAAGTTAAAAATGTATATGTAACATGTTTATCAGGAAAAAGCTTACCACAAAAAAATGTTTATCAGGAAAAAAAAAAAAAAATTATTGTATATGTAATAATACATGAGCCGGAAAAAGAAAGCACGTCCGTACATTTACGCTATCTTAGGAAACAATCTGATAAAGCACCACAGCACCAGCACCACCATCTTCTCTCTCTTTCGCCCGCTCCCTCTCTCTAACAATAACATTATTATCATTTGTAGCTGCAAAACAGCCTGGTCCCCTGTCGGTTGAGAGTGGAGGAGGGAAAATCACACACCGTCTTCCTCCCTCTCTCTCTCTCCAGGGCCCCTGGTTCCTAAACTATGCAATTCCAGGACCTCCAAAAAGTATTACCATCACCGTTAACTTTCATATTCCGCGGCCACGCCCGGCCGCCGGTTCGTACCACCACCATTTCTACATATTTTATCCATGAGAAAATTCCTCTCCATCATTAGAGCCGATGTCGTCGTGGAATTCCCATCGCCACCAGCACCGGCACCGACACCGTTATTGTCTCCTTCACTAACCCCAATTTACACATTGGACAGAGATTCCTATTTATTCCATCCTTCAAATTCAATTCGGGAGGTAGTTTTTGATTTTATTACCCTTTCGTTAATAGGCTGTATAGTACTCCTCTGTTTCTTTTCAATCATCATTATACTCTATCTCTGCCTTAAATCGCGTCGATGGCGCCATTTACGACGCTTCAATTCCTTCTGGTTCACCCGAATACTCCTCGTCTCCTTCGCTTCCCTTTGGGCTGTCGGAGAAGCTCTCCGCTTAAACATCTTCCGAGGACAATATTTTTTCCCTTTCCTGCCTTCCATGTCCTTAGATCAACAAATCAATCTCTGCAAAATCCATCAGGTCTTGTCTCTGGGATTCTTCGAACCGGCTTTTTTGGTCACCCTTCTATTATTGGTAAACTTCTCGATCAGGAATCAATTCCCCCCTCGGATGTGGGCTTTAGGTACCGTGTTTCTCGCCTGTTCTCCCGTTTTAGCCCTACAGACACTTTCCGTCTTCTTCTCCCCTTTGAATACAAGGCTACCCAACATTATGCACGAGAGCTCCCTCCATTACACGGATCATTTCGGGAACACGGTGGTGCTCTGTAAGTATCCTGTTCTTAGCATCCTTGTGTTTGGAGCTTTTGTGGGTGGATACATATTGGCCTTTTTGGTATCTTCTTCGAAGGTGGTATCATTTGTTATCAATAAAAACCTTACGGCTCGAATCAACGCTCTTGCTTCCACGGTGATGGTAGCCCTGCCCCTGCAAATACTTTTCCTCGCATTCTCTATTCTGTGTTCGCCGGTGGAAATCACTCACCGCTGCGCCGTGCTCGCAATGTTCCTCTGCATCGCGTGGTTCCTCGTGACTGGGGTTTTCATATTGGTAATTTCACCGATTACTGAGGCATTCGTGGCGGGAGGACACTTTTGCCCCTGGAGACCTGGCTTCTGCTCACGGCGGCGCGGAAGTTGAGTTTTGTTTTTTAACATTTTGGCGGGGAAGGAAACGGTTTGAGGAGGATCCTGGATCTATGGGGAAAAATCTGCTAGGAATATCGGGCTCTCTATCATTTTCTTGCAGATCCGGCTGAGGGCAGTTCGGTCAATCAGACTTGAATAGCCGGCCGATACTGCTGCTTACAGCACGGGGTTGTGAATTTTGAAATGTCCGATACACAAGGGGTTTTTTTTTTTTTTTTTTTTTACACAAGAGTGACAATTAATTACCCAGAAAAGCATTTAAGTTGATTTTTTGAACTAAGTACTTTACAGGGACATTAAAAAAAAAAAAAAAAAATGACCTTTTTTCCCAGTTTATAAGCTCTTTTTCCTCAACTCAATCCGTATATATTTATTCTTTTTCTTCTTTTTTTTTTAATTCCTAACGAAAATGAGGGGGGAAAATGTAAATACCAAAAGTTTTGTTTAAATATCACTTCTGCAAAAGATTTTAAATAGAAAAAGGGGTAGTATGAGTAAAATAGGAATAATGATTAGGTGTTCTTACAGATTATACAACGATCTCTCTATAATATGCAGAGTTCAATGAAATTTTTGTTTTCTTTATGGTAGTATTTATTATTATTATTATTTCAACATTTTATTAATTAATGAATTTTAACTTTTATCATTATTAATTAAGATATATGTAAATAATAATAACCATTTCAAAATGGACCCTAAAGTAATATTTTGTTTAAAGAAAAATGCTAAGGCCCAATAATGAGGTCTCATAAACAGGCCCAAAGAAAATTATCAGCCCACCATATTTGACTTTCTTGGGACCTCTAATATAACAATATGAATACGTAAAGCCCCCAGAGGACTAATATAAGGTTCTCCGGCACTTCCAGCTGGAGAAGAGGAAAATATGTTTCTTGGGGAACAAGTCAATGTCCGCGTTAATTAATAACCCTTCAACAATTCATCTTGACCATTTTGGCCTCCGGAGGGAAGGACAGCGCACTGCATTTTTTAATTTTTTTTATGAATTTCTCATTATCATAAATGATAATATTATTAATTTTTTTAAAATTAATTACATTGAAAATATATATATTACATGATGTATTAAAAAATATAGTATAAGACTCCACCTAAAAAACGGTTGTACGTAAAATCTGAATCTTAGCAGAAATGATATCTGCACCCGCGTTGCAGCCATAATTTAGTTGTGACAGCCGTCTCAGCATCTCACCGTTAGGCCCATCAATTTCAAAAGTTAGATTAAAATAAATAAAAAAAAAAAAGGCAAAATTTCAGTTTTCTAGTTTTGCCAACTGTAAACTGCAAATTTTTTTTTTTTTTTCTTTCGTTCATAATGCCAAATAAAGTAACTAAATTGGTTATACGTTTCCATTAAATACATAACTTTTTTCCTCCAATCATAATTATTTTTTTTTTTTTATTTTAGTGGGTAATCATAATTATTTTATTACTCTTTCAAACAAATTAATTTAAATTTTTTTACTAATATAAATATATATATATATATTATGGAGGGAAACTAGCATTTTACGAGCAAAAAGAAATAGAATATTTCCTTTATTTCTTTTCTCTCTCTTTTTTCAAAAGGTAAAGAAAGATGCACCGACTACGAATGATTATGCTTTTCTTGTCCACTCTTTGGTCCCTCATACATACATACATACATACATACATACATACATACCATACATACATATAACATAAAAAATCCCTTTTATATTGGAGCCATCCTTTTTCTATCCTACTTTGGAATTTGGTGCTTTTTTCCACTTCCCAAAAAGTAAATGAATAACTGTATTGATATTGATTTGTCTATTTATTCCATTTCCATCAACTAATTTATATATATATTAAAAAAAAAAAAAATTCTACAAAGAGGGAAAAAAATACTAAACACAATTGGAATTATGGTTGATTATCTTCTTCAAATTTAATTAGGGTGATAATTATGCGGAGTACATAAATTAATTAATGATTGATAATGATTCCTTCCTTAGTCAAGCTCAGCAGAAAAATAGGTCACGCCAACTTTTCCTTAGACCAGGGGATATATCTGGAGCATAATCCGGCATCAGATTGGGTACTGGCCCATATGCTTATGGCCCAATTAAACCGTCATTTCAGTTGCATTTAATTTTATTATTATTATTATTTTTAAAAAAATTACAAGTTGTCTTAGATATATATCGGATCAAAGAGTATTCATTTTTAAATCAATTCATATATTAATTAATCTCGTTTGAATCGAGTCGGTTTTTTACGTAAAAAAGTGTTGATCATAAATTTTAAACAACTGTATATATATGAATTGAGGTTTGAACCGTCAACTTTATTTAAATAAGAATATAACTCTTTATCAGCTTACCATAAAATTTTTAAAAATATTGTATAACATAAATAAATTTTTTTAGTTTATCATATAAGCTTCATAGTTTTTTTACTTAACAGAGAAGTAATAAATAAATAATAAATTAAAGAAAAGTAAATGAAAAAATAAATAACATTATGATAATCTATATATATATATATATATTTAATAATATATTTTTAACATTTAATTAATAATTTAATGTAAATTAACCGAAAAGGGGAAAAAATAAATGAAAAATAAAGGGTGTAGATACTTTAATGATTGATATAGCTTTAAAAAATTCCACGCAGAAAAAAAAAAAAAAAAAAAAAAAAAAAAAAATATATATATATATATATAGGGTCACGTGCACGTATTGGAGTTGAACATCTACCAGACCCACTCTTGGGTACTTGTTCTATGATGACGTAAGGTGACGATATCGTTGTCGGTCATAACTTATCCTTCGTGGACCCCACACAGTGCCACAGTGGCAAAATATTAAACAAGTGCTCCGTTACCTAATTTAATTCTAGAACAACAGTGTTTGTTCATTAAAAAACTCCATCCTTCTTTTTACCTCCTTTGTAAAGAATTGCTGTTGCCAATCCTCTTTCTTCTAATTCCAATCTGATTCCCTCCCTGGCGTTGGCTTTTTCTTTTTATTCCTTTTTATTTTTTTTTTCAAATTATATTCTTGTGAACAATAAAATTTTCTTTTCGATTATTATCATTTGCAAAATAAATAATCAAAAATATATAAAAGTCACAAGATAATATATATTTTGATGTTGGGTTCGAATCTTTATATTTCTTCGCCGATTCTTTTCGTCGTGGATCCGAGGGCATTTTGGGCTTGTCTCGATCCAATGGATTTTGATTTCTTCCAAGGAGCGTTTTGGGCTAGATCTCGGAATGGATTTGAACTTCGAGGGCCTTTGGGCTTCATCTCGATCCATCTGTATTTGATTTGATTTCTCCGATGGTCTTTGGACTTGATCTCATAATGGATTTGACTTCTCGAGAGCCTTGGGGCTTGCTTGATCTCGAAGGGAGGAAGGATGCGCCAGAAACTATAAATTTTTATTTATTTTTCAACTAATGGATTATTAATCTGATATTTAATTTTCAAAGATTTCCCATATGGAAAAAGAACTATAAATGAAGGAATAAAAATATGAATGTCAAATAGGTTTAATTAAATTGGTTAGGTTTTTTTTAAAAAATAATAATAATAATAAAAAAAAGGGTTAGGTTGCTATACTTTCTCGGACATTGACAAATACTTAGAAACATATTCCAAGGTTGTCACAAATAAATAAAAATAAATAAATTTTCTTAAAATTCACTAATAGATTTTTATTTTTTTTAAAAAAAAAACTAATATACATTATATTCGCCTTTAAAATAATTGAAAAGATTGGCCAGCAAATAACAATTGACCTTTGGGCTTCGAGAGCGGGGCCCGTAAAAAAATTGTTTTACAGTTCCTCGAAGAGGCGGAATTCCAAAGTTAACCCAAATCCCTAATTTAAGGTTAAAGACCGTTTCAGCTTCTCCAGAGGGCTGACCTGTTAGCTGTTAGCCGTTAACTTTGCCGTTTCTTTTACCCATTCTCCCGTCTAGAGCCGTTAGATTTCTTTCGTTTTTGTGTATAAATCAAGAAAAGTCCCCCCCTAACCTCCCTTCTTGTTAGCTTTTTATCCTGTTGATAAAGATATATATATTTTTTTAAATTTAAAAAAAAAAAAAAAGGGATTTATATAAACGAGTAGAACTATATATACCCTTCATCTCTGCATCTTCTAATCCCTCTCTCTCTCTCTCTTTCCGAAACCTAATATATTTTGGTAGTTTCTATATGCTTTGCAATTCAATTACGAAATATCATGAGCAACATTCCAAGTTCTTTAACTGATTCTTCGTTTACCCTTTTTAAGCTAGCCATCTCTTCTTCTGATCCTTGGCCTTTTTCTGTATTTTCCTTCTTCTTGTAACGAATTCCCTCCCCCGTCTCTCTTTTAGCGAGAAAGGACAATTTTAAAAATCATCGCAGAAAGAGAATTAGGGATTTTTTTGTTTTCTTTTTTTATTTTGATCTGTTTTAATTGCCTGTTGTGTTGTGGTGTTATTATTGATTTTTTTGAGATATGGGTAGTGGCGATAAAAATCATCACCATCTGATCAATTTTCATCTGCACTTCCACAACCACCACCACCACCATCAAGGTAATGGCGGAGGTAGCGGTAGCGGGAAGAAAGAGAATAGGAATATACCCAAGGGTTGCTTCGCGATTATGGTGGGTCAAGGCGAGGAGCAACAGAGATTCGTCATACCGGTGATTTATATCAATCATCCTCTGTTTATGCAATTGCTGAAGGAAGCAGAGGAAGAGTACGGTTTCGATCATAATGGTCCGATCAATATTCCCTGTCACGTTGAGGAGTTTCGGCATGTCCAGGGTATAATTGATAAGGAAAATTCTCAGGTCCACCATCACAACCACAACCACAACCATCACCACCACCACCACCACGCTTGGTGTTTCAAGGCCTGATTATATATATTCTCTAGTTATTATTGATTTCATAGGCGGTTTTTTTGTTTGCCTTTCCTCCTCCTCCTCCTCCTCCTCCTCCTCTACTCCTAAGGATGTAAAAAAATTTCTTCCTCATGTTTTCTTTGATTTTTAGGGTTTATACACTTATCTACTTATCATCCCTGTTGTTACGATCTTAAACTATATATTATTACAATTTTTTTTTTTTTTATTATTCACAGTCAATATGATTGTTTTTTTCTTAAATCATTGTCTCTGATTTGACTGTCAAAATAAAACAGCAATCCAGAACTTCTTCTCTGTTCATATTACATTAATGTCCTAGATTTTTTTTTTTTTTTCCTGTTTGTTTTGCTGATGGAATTAATATATTGTCGGCACCTCATCATGATGACACAGCCTCGTAGAAATAAGGTTCAATTTTTCCCACAAAATTGTTCCACTTGATATTAACCTCAGAAATCAGTATTTTGACAAGAAAAGAGAAAAAACTTGATTTGATTAGTAATTGGCATAAAGCATCTATTTGTTATACATAGTCAGTCCCACACACAGCACAGCTTATATATCATCATCCTCTTCAGTTCTTTTTCATGTCTTTTCATTAAAGCAAGCATCTTTCTTTTTTTTTTTTTTTTTTTTTTTTTAATGCATGAAATTCTTTATAACATTTTGATTTTATTATAATCCAATGGTATTTCATTTTTTCTTGTAGCACCAAATCATGCCACTTTTTTTTTGTAGTAAATATATTTATTTTTATAATACATGAAAAAAATTAAATTGTTAATTCAAAATCAAAATAAGGATCATCATCTTTTAAGTAAATATATACGTAGAAGATTGTAAAGAAAAAGGATATAGAGGAAATTTTGAAAATAAAGAAAAGATAGAGAATCTAAGGAGAAAAGATTTGGGAAAGAGATAGCGAATAACTTAACTATCAAAATGGTTGTGGATTGAAGAAGAAGAAAGTGGAAACTTAGAAATTCCAGATTGTCAATTAGAAGAAGAAGCACTATCATCAATCATCAATCATCATTTGTTTTTATATTTCTTCAACGGTAAGATGAACTGTATACAACTTTCTTTTTGCGTGTTTCTTCAGTCACACATTTTCTTCTAATTCCCTCCTCACTTTAAAAATATTTATAAAATATTCTTCAAACTTAACCTTTCTTTTCTTTTTTTTTTTTTTTTTTTTTTAAAGATATCATTCTTTTTTTTTTTTTTTTTTACTTAAAAAAAAAATAATATATCTTTTAATTTTAATTTTTGACTAAAATATCAGAAAATTTTAAAAAAAAAAAAAAGTTTTATATGGGAGAAATGAAAATAAAATAAGAAAAAGGAAATGTGGAGGATTTTCTCCAGTCCCCTAGAAAGTGGGAGACTGACTTTTGACTTTGTATACATACACCCACACATATGGTGGCTCCTACATCTCTGGCTTTTGACTATGGAATGAATTCTCCTTCTTTTATCATCATTATTATTTTTTTTCCTTATCGCATGGGTGTTTTGGGTGGGTCTTGTCACTGAGGAGTGGCACCTTCAAGTCATTCTACGCCCGGACTAATCCCGCTCGTTGATTTGTAGGCACCTCATTGGATGAGATAGCTGGCCAGAGGATTTAACATTTTTCCATACCCAAGCCAAGATTTAAAACCCGAATCATTGGTTAAGGGGGATGAGAGTCTCTACCGCTCCACTACATACCTCTGGTTCATCATTATTATTATTATTATTATTATTGTTTGTTCACAAAAAAAAAAAAATATTATTATTATTTAACAAAGAAAAGAATGTATATATATATAAAAGTATGGGTCCTTTTATATTTCTGGCAATGTTGAAATATTTTGCCTTTGTTACATGCTTTTCTTCCTCAACCATGATTCATAATGTTTTAATTTATACACAAACATTAGCATAAATAATGTTTGGGTTCCAATTCCATTTGCACTAAGAAAAGACACCTCCAACACCAAAACTCCCACCACTCCTTTTTTTTTTTTTTTTTTTTTTAAAAAAAAAAAAAATTTATATATATTTGTAGAGATAACCAAACATCCCACTAATTTTAATGCACTGATAGCTCTCCTTCATCACTTTATTCATATCATTTACTTTCACTCCTAATTAAATAATTCAACCTTTTTCCTTTTCTTTTCTTCTTTATTACTATTGATATATATATATATATATTATAAAGTAAACTACTAAATATGACAAAAGAAACTATGAATAGTTCATTTTTTTATAAAAAAAAATGAAAATTATATCTCATTTGTAATATTTATTTTTTTATTTAAATTTATAATCTATAATTTAGAATAAAAGCATATAGCATACATTACATATGTATATTCGTTGGTATAAGAATTGTGATCTCAAAAGATACATAATATATTTATTTGTAATTGTGTGTGAATTAAGTTTTTATTAATGGGATGAGTTTGATTTTTCTTATATCTATCTATTTATATATATAATAAGTAATTATATATAATAAGTAATGAGAATGTGACAGACTTTATTAAAAACATGAAAGGGAGAATCAATAAGTGGCTATCAAAGAGGAGGAAATGCAAATTGCGCCGTAACTAATAAACTATAGCAGTAAATGATGTTTGGGTTTGGCTGCCTTGGGAGCCAGGATATCTATCATATCAATCCCTTTTCTTCCTAAATGTATGTAAGTTGATTTTCATTTCCATTCCAATTTCAATTTCAATTTCCTGTGCTGTGCCTTGCCTTTTTGCCTTTTGCCTTTTGTCTTTTGCCTTTACAGTGGTGCTTCTAAAATTCTAATGGGGAATTGGGATGGGGATTGGGGATTGGGGATTGGGGATTGGTTCCTCCTCCGCCATAACTTTTCCATGACTGGGACAGGATAGGGTTGGGTTTATCACGGCGGATCATTCACTACTACTTACTTACTGAGGCGAGCGTACTATATCTATAAGTTTGAGAATTGCAATTTGCAAATGGGTAATTCAATGCACACACAGACACAGTTACTTACAATCGTCACGGGAAAGATCCTGTTAAAATTTTAGAAAATTAATCCAATCCGGATTCCAGATGGATTGGTGTTTTTTGCTGAGTGGATGGATGGATCACATTCACAATTTCACATGCTTTGCTTCAAAAACCAGTTAGAGGGGAAGTCATGAGGGAACAGATAGATATAGTTTGATTGTCTGGTAAAAATATGGAGGTTACAAAGTCTTAGTCGGTTAGTTCTGGAAAAGGAAACCAGATCGTATTTGCTTGCAGGGGAGGAACAAGAACTTGGAAGTACAGCCCGGAAGTTTCTTCTGTGCTAAATTTAGCCCTGCATTTACATGTTTCACGGGTTATGCCCTCTCCATTACTTTTTTCTGTGTTTTGCCTTTCCAGTCCATTTACTAATAACAAAGAGATAGAGGATTGGGGGGTGGGGACTGCAAGTGGGAGTAAAAAAATGTACTGTATCCATCACCCACCACACAAAATGCCCATTCTTTTTCTATTCAGGTTTCTCCCTCTATTGTTCATGAAAAGCTATATATTTTATTATCTTTTTTTTCTATACATTTTTAAATCTAATCTTATAGATAGGTGTTCATAATAATGAAAAATTACCTAATTTTGCCTTCCATAAAGAAGTTCTTTCATATTTCTGATCTCGACAATTTTAAGGGGAAGTTACGAGTCTGATTCAATGGAAAATTTTGTTACAGTGCTGTATAGTTTTGACTATCTTTGTAGTTTGTTTGCTATTTTAATATATATCGAGATCTCCGGTTAAGAATAAAATAAATAAAATTAAAAAAAAAAAAAAAAAACAGGTTAACAGAGAGTAAATAGAAAGGCTAAAGGGAAAAGCTGGGTAATGAACAATAGAGGGAGTGTAAGTAACCAAGAAACCTGAATAAAAGAATGCCCATAATTCACAAACAGGACGATTACAAACCATGTTTTGTTGTTCTCTCTCTGTTTTTTTTTTTCCTTAATACATCCGACAGAGAATCTAGCTCTAGGCATGTCCGGAAAAAATATATATGTAATGTTGTGAGACACAACAAAGTTCATTTACCTGAGCTGAGCCCTTACTTCCTTCCTTGCTCTACAAACATCCCAAATTCTGCACATCTTTCATTCAAATAAATAAAAAAATCTCGGTACCTTTTCTCTTTTTCTTTTAAGGGAAAAACAAAAAAGACAAAAACCCCATCGTCCCTATTATGCCCCAGATGATGAGAATGGCTATTGATGGTGTCTTGTATTTGAACTACGCAGTGTAACGCCATGCAAAAACTTGGTAAACCCAAGAAAACTGAGTTTTCCATCGACTTCCCTTATCCAGTCTTTGAGTAAAGGGTAAGCTGCTGGGCCAACGTTCATTTCCTGCATGGAAGAGTGAGTGCCAATGAGTTGTGGATGAAAAGGGCAGATTTAAAACCAAAAAAAAAGAGAAAAAAAGTAATGAACTGTTGTTAAATCCCCCCTTTTTTTTACCATTTTATTAGTATTTACCTTTGCTAGTTCCTCAACAGAAGAAACACGGTTGCCTTCTTGTTCGAAATACTCAAATGCAGTGGATGCAATCTGTTCCCAATTTTCAAGAGCCTCCAATTGAAATATACTAATTGCAGCAGCACAGAACTCTTCAAAGTCCATCTTTTTGTATGACAAAGGTTCCAACTTAAATGCCAAAAAGAGTTCATTATCAGATATTTTCATATATTGGAAAAAGCAAGGGAGTAAAGACAAACTCATCAAACGAGAGATAAATAAGTCTCACCAAATTTAAAATTTCGGGAACTCTAGACTCCCTCATTGCCTCAGATGCATTTTTCATGAGAGCCTGCAAAGAAAGCATATTTCATAGACTGTATTTCCCACTTGGAAAACATATCTAACTGGTCACATCAAGTACAAGTCACACTAACCGTTCGAAAATTTTCAAGGGAGATAAACCCATCTCTAGGTTCCAAAAGATTAAATTGGGCCCTTAAGTAGTTGAGCTCGTCCTCTGTCAAAGCTCTAGAAATAGCCTGCAGAAGTAGATTTGCAAAACCATACATCAGAATGCATTGAGTCTTCATAAATGAATACTTTTAAGACTGATCTAGTATTGCCTCCCAGATTCTCATAAGATTTCCTAATGTCAATTCCACAAGTTATGATCGTACCTTAAGAGCTGCACGCTTCAACGGTGTTGCCCGGATGTAAGACTTGACTAGTTTGTAAATACATATGTCTAGAGGCACAGCACAGTTTTGATCGCTTAACCACGGATGAGCTGTGAAATAATGAAGAATCTTATGAGCTTTATTCAGTGCAAAAGAGAAAAGTGCATGAGTAGCAAAATACAGTCCAAAAGGGAACAAGTTAATAATTGCCATATGTATTGCTACCTCTTATCAAAAACAGAATGTTTACTTAATTTTAAAAAGGAATTTAAAGGGATAAGTTACTCTATATATCCTTGTTAGTAATAGGACTGGTGTCTTAGTGGGAATAAAACCCTCAAATTAAAAGGGTCAGAAATAATACTTTAAGCTAAATAAAATAAATTTTGGACATTATCTTTGTTAGTTATATGAGTAACTGGACAGAAAAAATGAAATATGGATATTCAGTTTAGGACAACAGACCACTGTTTCCCTCAGCCCCATGTGCAGTTCCTGATATGTAAAATCAATGCTAAAACTTACCCAGTGCTTGGGCGGCCGTCATTCTTTTCCTGTGATCTTTATTCAGAAGCCGTCTTACGAAGTCTTTGGCTTGTGGTGATACTGTAGGCCAAGGCGAGTCATCAAAGTTAGGATCAGCTCGAAGCACAGAACGAAAAATCCCTGACTCAGTACGAGCCCAAAAGGGACGGCTTCCACACAGTAAGATGTATGTTATTACACCAATGCTCCAAATATCTGCTTCAACGCTGTATGATCTATGAAGTACCTCAGGTGCAACATAATATGCACTTCCAACAATGTCATTGAGACGTTGATCTGAAAATGAGAACAAGCAGTTGATGTCTTTATTATTGAAGAATGAAGCCATAAATAAGAAAACAGCAGGTAATTATCATAAGGACGTGAAAAACTACCAGCAGTTTGGCACAAAAACTAATGTCCACAAATTGCAAAAGGAAACCCACATCAATTCCCTCTAGTCTCATTAAAAAGAAGAAAGGGCAAGCATATTATAAGCAACAGTGAAACTTCAGAGGATTAGATTCAGTAATTACAGCTCAGTTAACATACTCGTCTCAACTGCGGGAAATTTGAGTGATAGATCAAGTAATCTTGACCCTTTGAAATATAGTAACACAATTTGTCAATGACAACGGTCTGCAACTTCAGATTAAATTCAAATTGATTGAAAAATAAATCACTTGTTCAGTTCAAATTCAATTAACATTAACATAAAGGAGGAAAATGTTCTAGTATCAAGGTTCAGCACCACAATTATACTATTACATGTAGCTATTGTGAACAGAATTCATTTTCCTGCGGACAAAAACAAATCTATAAACAATACAAACACCAAAATTGCACACAAATTTTGTTCCACTCCATCTGCAATTTCCTAAGATAGTAAGAAGAGACTCTTTGAAAAGAAGCCAGGCATCATCTTATACAAAAAGGATAACATAAACAATTCTCTACTCAGCTTCAGTAAACAATCCCTTAAAGGTAGGAGGATCCATAAATCACAAAGTAGCTATCCTTAACACAAATATATTGATCCCACCTGTTACAAACCAAGAGAATTATCAGCATAGGAGTTTCTTAGCTACATTAAGGCCCCAATCTCTAAATAAGATCCAGTCTTTATATCTTATACCTTACTAAAATAATAAAAAAAATAAGGCATCCAAGATGACAGGCTCATTAGAAATTAAAAGGCTTTACAAACTCATACCTGATCACAAATTTCCTAAATTTTGAACGACCAAATAAAAGTTTCCAAATTGAATCTAAAACAATTAGCGGATACTACTACCACTAATAAATAGCGAGATAAATCATCAAAAGACACCAGAAAATTGAAGAACAAAAGAAACTGAGGTAGAAATATCAGTAGGATATGTAACCATTACCAGGTCTGATAAAGTCAGATAGACCAAAATCTATGACCTTCATTGTAGCATCTTCATCCCTTGTGCTAAACAGAAAATTCTGCCGAATAACCAAGTGATTGACAAAATTACTCTTGGTGCACGCGATTTAACATAACCAATTCACTACACTACCAAAATTTATTAATATGAAACACTTTATATCCAAACTAAGTATATTTTCAAATAGATGTTGTTTGTATACATATATATACAGAATCATGCATGTTTTAATACACGTGTTTTGCAGTACCTCAGGCTTCAGATCACGGTGCACAACGCCTTGAAGATGGCAAAAGGAAACAACAGTTAATATCTGAGTCACGATACCCTTAGCATCTTTCTCTGAGTATCTCCCACCTCTGAGAAACAAACACAGCAATGTACAGTTACAATTCTAGTGTGATTATTAGGAGAACAAAATGTTAGCTGTTAACTGAATACCTTGATAAAATTCTGTCAAGCAGTTCACCTCCTTCACACAGCCTATCAAAATCAACACAATTGTAAACAAATAAGTACAGAGCTCTATGTCAAAACTATAACCATACCAAGCTTACTCATGCATAATGATACTCTACCCTACATGAGGAAAAAGGAAAAAATGTCCACTAGATCAAGGTGGTGGCCTTCAAATTACTACAAGATTCAAGTCTCAGTGAAATGGTTATCAGACATTTTCTTTGATTTATGCACTTTTAACAGATAATAATAAAATGTCATTAATTGAAACTGAAATGAGTCTTGCAACATATGAGGATTGTGCGATGAAATAAAGCAAAGAATACATACTCCATGACAATGTAGACATTATTGGCATCCTCAAATGCATCATGCAATTTGACCAGATTTCTATGCCCAGACAAGGCTTTCAAAATCTTCACCTCTCTGCGAACATCTTCAATTGATATTGCTGTAGTCATCTGCAAACACCAATTTTCTATTAACAACCCAAAAACTAACTCATGCATGTAGGTACAAATTTCTACCATGTATCCATTATCAGCTTATATGATTCAAAAGGGACTATGAAAGCTAAATAAAACACAGTCTCATGATTAACTTTCAAAAAGTCTGCTTGGAGTATGAAACTGTATCTAGGAACAGGTTTGCAACACATAAAACCAAAGGACAACCTCAATCTACATATCACTAACAACACAGCCTGAATGTCCAATATTTGAGAGCTTAAGCAGAATTAAAGAAGCTATAAAAGCCCAGTCTAAGCTAGCTTTTCTTCGGATTACAGAGTGAACATTTTTAATCAAATATGACCATTTGTCATATCATGTCCTTGCAAGAATTTTGATTGCCATTGATATCTTCTGCAATATTGTCTCATCCATGTCTCGGTTAATAAACAATAAAAGCACAAAATGGGCATCCCTGACTAATTCAGTTGCATCTCTTTCTCCTGTACATCTGGCGTATAAATTCAAATTTTGCAGCGAGATACATGGAAATGTACACTTATATATATTCAAAGAGCATGGAAAACTTATTCCAATCAAACCAAGAAGGTTCACCCCACTTCCCATCCCTCCAAATCCAGAAAAAAAAAAAAAAAAAAAAAAAAAAAAAAAAACTTCGCCACTGTATTAAATATGCATATCATAAAAAAATGTTGATCAGAGTATCTAAAATCTTTCAAATTCTTTCTACACCAGAAAAGAAAGAAATAAAAACGAAAACGAATAAATGATCTGTGCAGGGAAAGCTTACCTCATCAGCATTTGACGATATGTTTCTTCGATTAATACAAAATGGATCGGTTACATATAAATCTCAAAAATCAATAACTGAAAGAAAATCATATATATATATGTGCTACCTTCCAGGGTTACTCAACATATATATATATATATATATATATACAAATACTAAAAACGTTTTAAAGGTTTAAGAGTACAAACAAAAAAATTCAAGCACATACCACACACCTTAGCTTTGGAAATAATCTTCACGGCTACGGGTTGATTCTTGAGCTCTCCCTTTTTACCTTTGGCCCAACACGTATGACCGAAATGCCCTCGACCGACTTCTTTTCCCAATTCATACTTAGCCCCAAAATTTTTGGGATAGCCAAAGCTCTTATCAAGCGGTCTCTCGCCTTCCCCATGCTCCGGTATCGGACCCTCCTTGGGCATAGCCGTGGAAGCTCCTTGCCTCTTCATAATAGCGGACATGATCGGCTTGGCCGGAGAGGGAGGCGGGAAAGGCCACTTGAATTTCCTACCGGGAGTCCTTGCCGGAGAAGGCGACGGAGCCACACCGGCGGGATATGGACTCTGCCATGGACTGGCAGCGAAAGAGTGAGCTGGGGTACTTTTATTGCTGGAGTGACCATTCGCCGATGGAGGAACTGGTGACACCGAGTGAACCGGATTCCGGCGGCGCTGGTGGTTAGATGCAGCGGATTCAGCACTAGCTGATACAGTAACGGAATCGGGTTCGATGGGATTATCAACCCTGTGCACTGATACAGCAACATCTTTACTGCAACAATGCCCCATTACAGCAATTAAAAACAATAGCAGCAGAGCAACACTTCCGGCGAGAGGATCGTTCAAAGCGTAATCATCAGTAAGAAAAAAAAAAATAAAATGGTCAACCCTGGACGCCGGCCAACGAAGTTTCAGAGAATTTCTTTTTTTTTTTTTAAGCGCGTTGGAGTGGGTGTTTTTTTTTTATATAAGTGGAGAGTTTGAAAATGGCAGAAAAGGTAGGCAGTAGGAAGGAAGAGAGAGAGAGAGAGAGAGGGCATTAAGCAATTGAGTAAATGGGTTTTTATTGTCGACATAAAGTTCAAAGTTTTGAATAATAAGCCTAACGTCAGAGTTTGCGTAAATGTTGCTGTTCAGACACGAGACAAAAGATACTACTGTGCTAATCATTTTTCTTTCCTCTTTTTCCTTTTTATTCCATTTTTTGTTATATTCTATAAAATACATATACATAGAAATAAAATATATATTTTTTTATGCGTAGAAATAAAATATCTTATTCTTAAATGGAAATTTTTAAAAAAATACAACCAATATTTTTATGGCTAATTTAATCCATCTCATATGTAATTGTTTCAAAAAGTAAATATTTATATATAAAATGTATCCACTTTTTTCTTCCACTCATCTAAATCAGCTCTATGTAATCTCCTTTTTTAACTGATCAGCAAATTGTTAAATAATCTTTATTTTATTTAAATATATTTTTATTTTCAATGTAATGTCACGATCCAAATTTAATGAGTTAAAAACGTAATTATAAGTTTGACATTATTTATAATCAATTAAATAATATTATCTTTATCTTATAAAAATAAAAATATTGTGCTAACAATATAAATAAACATCTCGACTTGAGTTGAGTAAAGTAAAAAAAACTAAAAAGTGAGGAGGAAAGAAATGAAAAGGTTAATAGTGGAATTTAGTAGTAGTAGCAGCACCTGGTTGTGCTGGTGCTAATGGTTATGATACCCAATTATTGTGGTAGTTCTCTTATGTTTAACCTTGTGGTCCTACCTTTATCAATTGTTTTTTCCAACTACTTCTGCTCTCCATTTAATCTCATAATTTTCTTCTTATCCTAAAATTGCGGGATTTTTATGAGAATAAATAAAAACATAAAAATATTATTATTATTATTATTTTTTTTAACTTGTAATACATAAAAAATATTTTATATGTTTTATGACTTATAATCTCGTATTATTATTTATTAGATTGAGTAAAGTATTTTATTAACACTTTTTAAATTTTAGAATCCAAGTTTAACACCTAAACTTTTTTGTCGCCTCTAGCGACACTCAAACTTTCAAAACGTCCGGATCTAGCACTTCCGTTCGGTTTGACTGTTAGATCAATAATTTTTCTGTTAAGTCCCCTTTTTCACTGTGTTGGACAGGGGCATTTTTGTCCGCTGCAAATTTTTTTTTTCCTTCGGCAGTCGTCTTCCTCTCTCTCTCTCTTCTTCTTCTTTCTACTTCTTTTGCCGTCTTCTCTCTCTCTCCTTCTTCTTTTTTTCTACCTTCTTCTCTCTCTCCTTTTTCTTTCTTCTTCTGCTATAAATATAAAAGATATACATTTTGGAAAAATATTTGAATTTTTTATTAATTTGGATGAATTGGAAACATCTTTTTTTCCATTTCTATTTACCCAGTTCATATCTTTGTTTCGTGTGTTCCCAAGAGGAATTATATCTCTTCAATCTCGAAATACCGCCTAAATAAGCTGCGCGAGAGTCAAATAGGTCGGGAAGAAAGAGTATGAGGTCGGTTTGGACGATATACATCTTGGTTGGTCCCCCACCACTAGAGATTGGAGCATTTAATTAATCTTTCTTCTAAAAAAGAGATTCTTATAATTAGAATAAATGGAATTTGAAGCTGCAAGGGTGCACCAAAAGCCCTTCTTTTATTGTTGTTCCTCTCGGATACATGACTTACATACCCGATTGAACATTCTTGGAAAACAATCAAATCGAGAGCGGAGAATTTGCCATTCAATCTTGCGAACTAATCGAGACCAAAATTGGAAAAAGAGATACGAACGGAAAGGAATAACCAATCGATTAAAAAACATGAAACCATTTTGTTTCAATAGAGGTATGAGAAAGGGTTGGGGGCAATGAAGTAGGTGAAGTGGTTGGCTTGTGAAATAGCCTCGGCTTTTAGGGAAGTCCCCTTCCTTTTAAGGCGGACTTTATTTCCTTGTCTGTATGCAGTCCGTAAGCTTTCTTTTTGTTCTATCTCGTACGCATCGGTTTCAGCCTTCCAGTCTTCGCTCGAATTCAATCCCTTTCGAAAAAGTCATCCCCTTTTCATTTCTTCGTTGAGCGAGTAAGCCTTTTTCCTTCCGGTTTTGGTAAGCGGCTTGGCACCTTCCTATTCTTCTATCATTGAAAAGAAATGTGAATTTTGTAAGAAGATATAAATTTAAAATATATAAATTTTGAAGAAAAAAAAAAGAAGTAGAAAGAAGAAGAAGAGAGAGAGAAGAAGACGGTGGAAGAAGTAGAAGAAGAAGAAGAAGAGAGAGAGAAGAAGAAAAAAAAATTGCAGCGGACAAAAATGCCCTTGCCCAAGCCACAGTGTAAAAGGAGACTTGACAGAAAAATTATTGACCTAACGGTCAAACTGGACGGAAGTGCTAGATCTTGATGTTTTGAAAGTTTAAGTGTCTCTAGGGCGATAAAAAAATTTAGGTGTTAAACTTGGATTCTCGGATTTTAAAAGTGTTAGTAAAATATTTTACCCTATGAGATTTAATGAGCAGTTATTAAATATAAATATGAAATCTTTTTTTTTTTACTCATGTAACGTGTTTTAAATTTGTGAGGCTTAAATTTGATTTATTTATTTGTACTTATTTAAAAACTATATGATTAAATTTATCAATTGTGTGTTTTATTAACTGGAAATATATTTAAAGTTTTTATTAAATTCAAAATATTTTAAGAACAATTGTGTCAAAATATAACGCAGTGTGGGTAGTACAAGGTTCTTTGGTATTATCGAGGGCCTTTTGTTGTTATTGTTTCATTTTCTGGATTTCCAATTCTTCATCTTCATGGTAATAATATATATGTAGTGTATGTGTTTTTTAATGACCAAAAAAACCATCTTATGAAGGGTTAAACTAATAAAGAAAGACGAGTAGACACAATAAAATTGATAATAATATAATATAAATATTATAAGTTCGAGTATTATTCATAATATAAATTTGAAGATTAAATAATAATAATAATAATAATAATAATTACATAATAAAAACATAAGTTGAGTCCTAAATTTAAAAAAATCAAGAGCAATTTCATGTCAAGATTCAAGAAACATGGTTGTTGGAGTTGGATGTGAACTTGATGACATTATGCCTTTTGGGATTTCCATGTGGCATAAATATATATATATATATATTTTTTTATATATATATATATATATATATATCTTAACGAACCTATTTTACTAATTGCATGCAGTGTAAGGTAGTGCAACTACTTCGTCAAACCGTACCAAAATTAAATTAAATATATATTAATGTTGTGTTATAAAGAGTCACCTTAAATTGATTTTAATTTAAAATGTGTAATTAAATAAAATACATTAAATTCATACTTAATAATTTTTTAAGGAAATAATATGAGACACTTGGTTATTTACTTAGTATTAGAAAAAGTGTGTTAAAAAAATACAAATACTATAAAATAGTATAAGTGGAAACTATAATACTAAGGATGAGATGATGTTGCTTGAATGCGTTAAGTTAATTTAATTAAATATATAATTATAAATAAAAAGTTAAAATTAATTAAATGTTCAGATGACGTAATAATAACTATTACAAAATTCAAACATATTGAACATTTCTAAGAATCTTTTTCAATATTGTTTATCAAACCAAATTCGATCGAATATAAATGTATTATAATATATATATATATATACACTTCCTTATCGGGTCCGTGCAAATAGCTAACTTTAGGCCTGTGATTGGGCTGGCTGGGGTAATATTATCACTCGTTGGGCTTATCAGGTTAAAGCTTAATTTCCATAGAATAATTCAATTTAAATTTTTTATTGTATATTATTAAACATATTCAAGTTTTTTTTTTTTAAAAAATTATTAATTAATTTTCTATACCTTGTGTTACCATATTATGTTATATAATATATATATATATATATTTTTTTTTTTTTGGTAATTTATGGTGTTATATAATATGGTAGTTGCAGTTTGTAAGTTGCTTTACCGTTGACCAGCCCGCGCTTCCAACTCGTACTGGGGTTGTAAAAGGGAAAAATAAAAAAAATGTGACCAAGTAAGACAACGATAGCTCATTCAGGGGCCCAGTTCACGAACCTCATAAAAAGTAGTAGTAGTAGTATCTGCCATCAAGTGTATGATACTCGCGTATCAAGATGGTTCTGATGCACGTCCTCGAAGGTCGGAAAAGTCATGAGACAATTTGACATAAATAGTCCCTAAATTATGAGTATTTGATAAAATTGGCACATATATTATTTTTTTATTTAATTTATTTTTAAACTATTTAACCCTTAATATTAAAAAAAAAAATTTAAAAGTATATTTGTTTTTTTAAAAAAAAAAAAAAAATTAAACATATTTTTTATATATGTTTTTAATTTTTTATTTTTATACTATATTATTTAACTAATATATATACACAACATAGTATATGTTTAAACATGAGAAAGATAAAAAATATTGTTAAACTTTTTTATTCTGATATTAACAGTTCATTTAATAAAATTTGAATGAAAGAATTAATTTTATATTATTTAAATAATTTAGGGATCAATTTAACTAAAAAATAAAAAATGAGAACTAATTTTATCAAAGATTCAAAATTTAAGGGACTCTTTATACAAATTTAATAAAGTTATGATCTACTTAATACTAAAGCGTATGACACACGCACCTTTAGGAGCGTACGTAGTAAATCTCGCAGTGCAGTGCTCAAATAAAAGGCGGGAGTGTTGCCTCTGTATCTAAACATCTCACTTTTTTCGTCTGTCGTCAACGTAAATTTTTCTTTTGGGATTTTACCACCTGATCTTTCTTCTTATTATCGTGTGATATACAATTATAAATATAAACCTTTTAATTACAGACATAATTTTATTTCCCTTCACGTAAAAGTTAATTAAAAACCCTTCTTATTTTTCTCCCCAAAAACCCCACCTTTTCCGAAGTCCTAATTCCACCATCGTCGAGGGTAAGATTGAGAGTGATGCTAATAAGACGGTCTGATTCGTTTCTCAGTTAACTAAAATTTTCCGTTATTCATTTGATCCATTGTGGGTTGCAGTTTTGTAGCGCATTCTAGGGCTCTTGGATTTCCTCTTAATTGCTTAGTTGTTTTTTCTCTTTTGCCCAACAAAAGTGTTCTGCGAGAGAGAAAAAAAATTAGGGTTTCAGAAGTTGGAAGGATCTTGGTACTTTATAGATTCAGTTAATGGAGGCCGCGGCGGGTGTTATCGCCGCCGGGCGGGGTATTTCTTTGCCAATAAACTCCTCGCAGGCTTCTCGGAAAGAGTGGCGAGTTGTCTCCGAACAATCTGTTCGAAACTCTAGTAACGAGGTATTCTTATCTTCGAAAAACCTGTTTGATTACTTACTGTTTTTATTTTTGCACAATTTTATGATGATAAATGATGAATGATGTATAGGACTTGGAGCGTTCCAAGTTAGGGCATTCTGACGAAAGGTTGATATATGAGGTGAAGAATGTGTTCTGAAAAATTAGTGTTTTCTGCTCGCTCCCTTACCCCCCTATTTTTCAATTGATTATTATTTAAAGTTACGAACGCAAATGAGAAATGAAGGTGATTTCGTGTGTTCTTAAGGTGCAGCAGGGGAGAGAGCCGGCTGATGTGGACTTTTGCTCTGTTACGATTGATGGAAATTCGGATAATGATATTCTACAGCAGCGACTACACAGCGTGGTAAAGCAAAAAGAAGAATTGCAGCAAATGGAGATTGACATTCGTGCTCAGCTCATTGCCAGAGGGGAGATAACGGAGATGAGGAACACTTACGATGCACAAATCAAAGATCATGCAAATGCCAATATCATGCTTCAAGTTTGTATTTCTACTCATTAAACTGACTTGCATGCTTATCTGGACAGTTTAATTATATGCATTGGTTCACAAATTTTTCTACTCCCTCTTAATTCTCTATTCCTGTTGGATGTGAAGGAGCAACTGCGGGAGAAGGAACAAAGGGTGCTTGAGTTGGAGAGAAGGATTGAGGAGAAAGACAGGGAGTTGCACGCTATCAGACTAGACAATGAAGCGGTTCGTTTGGATTCTTAATTCTAGAATGCAGAAAATATTTCATTTGGGTCTCTGGCTTTCTTTGCTAATTATTGCGATCTTATTAATTTGCTAGGTATGGGCTAAAGAGGATCTGCTTCGAGAGCAAAGCAAAGAACTGCAGACATACAGGCATGAGCTTCTAAGCATTAGTTATATCATGATTGGATTTGAAAGGGGTTAGAGGAAACAATAGCATGATCCTCTTCAACTGTAGCCAAGTGAAGCAAATGCAATTTTTTTTTTTTTTTTAAAAAAAATTCTAATTTCTATTCCTCATAATGTCTTGGGGTTTAAGTGAAACAGGAAATAATTTGAATAAATTCTGAAAAGGAAAAATAAAGAGCAAGGAGCAACAGAGAGACTGTTTCATGTTTAAATGTGGGCATAAATCTGACTTGATTCATATTTATATCTCATTTGTCAGGAGAGAGAGGGATAGCACTGAAGCTGAAAGAGCTCAACATATCAAACAAATCCATGACCTTCAGGAACACATTCAAGAAAAAGAACGTCAGTTTATGGAATTGCAGGAGAAGGTCTGTCTATGATTCTTTGAGTAACATGATTAACAGTGGAAGCCTTTCAATTTGCATCTCTGTATTTGTTCTAGAAATATGTTCTGAAGATTTATTTGTTGTTCATCATGTCATGTGTTTCCATTCTATTTTTTGCCTGAGTACTGTTGACATGATTCATTGTGGATTTTAGTACCTTGCTCTAACTAGTTTGAATTCTCGTCTTGTTCAGAATAGAAATGCTCAAGAAAACATAATCTACAAAGATGAACAACTGAGGGAGGCTCAATCTTGGATTAGTCGTGTCCAAGAGATGGATGCACTGCAATCAAACACCAACCATTCACTGCAAGCTGAACTTCGGGAACGTACAGAACAGTATAACCAGCTCTGGCTTGCCTGTCAAAGACAGGTTTCTTTGTTTGCCCATAGCATTTCTTTGATTCTTGTGTGTGGAACTTGCATTTGTGTATAAATGTTCACTTTTATTTATTTGATCCGTAAACTTGGTTTTGTTTAGAGTTTACTTTGTTTTTAGGGTGAACTTGAGGTTGACAGAATTTTTATTTCTCTAGTTTGGTGAGATGGAACGTCTGCATCTGCACTTACAACAACTTCAAGTTGAATTGGCTGAAACACGAGAAAGGACTGGAACTTTCTCAGATGGCCCACATGTCCACCAAACAAATCAAAAGGATGCATCTCAGATTGGGCAGAGCAATAGCAACCACCTGGATATGAGTGGAAGTGGTGGTACCCCTGGTGGAAGTGCTGGCAGCCTACCCAATGGGAATGTTGATAATGCTTCTTTTGTTTCTGTTGGGAATGTGCAGGTAGTACTCTCTTCATCACTAATTGCATGTTGCAGTGCATAATTCTGCTGATATATTTTACATGATATGTGTTGATTGAAGTGATTAAATAGATACAATTTGGTAGTGAATGCCTATTAAGGATCATTCTGGCAGTGGCTTTTCCCTTAAGAAATGCTTAAGAAGAGTGGTTTTTTTCAATCTTGACTAAGCTACTACTAGCAGGCACTGAGAACACTGATTTGCTCTTTGAGCAAAAATTCATATGATAGCCAATGGAGCTACATCTCTTTACCGCCCCTATATTTGGCTTGGTTTTTAATCTCAATTATGAAATAGGGCACAGGTTTAAACTCTCCACTACATGTTAATGGATGTTTTTCAACCTCCACCCCACCGTAAGCTACTTAAGAGTTGCTAATTGTCTATTGTAATTCAGGTAGAACGAGTATTTCTTGAATGTGGACATTTCCACTTTCAATGTCTTTTAATGCCCAACTGATTATAGAAACAATTATATACCTATTGCTTGAAATTCGTCCAATTTTTAGTCAGTTGTGGTCTTTCTGTTTCTGTAGTGACATTGTCAGCCTAGGTTGAATTTAGTTTCATTTTGTGACTTTTTTTCACAATAGATATTGTTCAGAATTCCCTCATAGATTTTTGGAATAAATTATTCTGCTTTATCAACTAAAAGTGTATCAGAAGTCTGTCTAATGTAGATGTTCTAGTCTACCACCCTTGATGCAGTCTGAATCATAAATTTTCTTTTCCATGCTTTCTATGTGTTACCAGACCGATCATATCCATGGTGTTCCATTTGCTCCCTCATCTCTCCTTGGGATGCCAACCTACATCCCTCCTGCACAGGTGTCTGCTTTACATCCTTTTATGCTGCATCAGCAAGGTGTCCCTCATTCTGTAGCATCACATGTTCAACAATCTCATGTTGGGCATTTTCATTCAATGCCCACAACCTCATCTCTTCAGCATTGGCATAACTCACAGGTAGTATTTTAATCTATATTAGGTCCTATTATATGAATGTGTGGCATTATCTTAGCTGGATAGTAGTTGCTGACTTTTATTTTCTGTTCTTGTTTTTCAAGGTTGTCTCAGAAGGTCCACAGATGCCAACTCAAGATCAACATTCTTCTCTGCAAACTGACCCAGCATTGTTGAGACCAGAAACCAATTATGACTTTGAGGCCTCTGTGAATGGTCAAGTCATTCATCCAGATTATCTAAATGCCAATATTAGCCAAGGTGTGGAGGCTCATTCTGTTGTTCCATCCTCAAATATCAATGGCCAGGTTTGTTACTCGAACTCTTGTTGTTTCCTTTTACCTATTGCTTAACCCTTGATGGTTTGATTGCATTCTCATCCCAATTACAAACTTTTTCAGGACATTGATTTGATAGAAAAAGGTTATTCAATAGATGCAAAATCTCAGCAGAGCTTGCAGCAAATCTCTGCCCAGTTTCATGATGCTCTAAGATTGAACTCCAATGAAAGTAATGATAACAAGGTACTCCTGTAGTTTTATACCAGCATGGTCTCTGATGTGTTTCTTCCTGGACTTACCTGACATTAGTCTTGTTATAATACATGTTATTGCTGTTGATTAGAATTATGAATTAATGCACTTTCACTTGCCTATTGTTAGGAGAAGAATGTTAATTCATTCGAGTCCCAAGGTTTAATAGTGGAAAGACCTGATTCTACTTCTAATATCCCTTCTCCTGAAGAAGCAAATCACACTGGAAATTTAAGTGACAGTGCAATAAACACTGCCTCTGATGTGGTTTCATCTGAATCATTTGCTTCTGCAAGCCAGAAAAATACTGTTGCAGCTGGGAAATCTTCAGAGACACCGCTACTTGATGAAAGATCTTTGTTGGCTTGCATTGTGCGTACAATTCCACCTGGGGGTAGAATTCGCATTAGTTCAACAGTGAGTTAAATTTATTTCTTTCCACAAGCATTATAAAGAAAAATGATGTTTTATGTTTTCAACTCCTTTTTGTGGTTTATGTTACATGCGTTATCATGTTTCCTTCTATCGGCAGCTTCCAAATAGACTTGGTAAAATGATTGCCCCTTTACACTGGCATGACTATAAGAAGAAGTATGGGAAGCTTGATGAATTTGTCTCCAGTCATCCTGAAGTAAGTGCTTTATTCTTTAAAATTTGACATTTCTGGATTCTGTATTCTAATTCAAGTCACCTAATTCTATCTTTCAGTTATTTGTAATTGAAGGTGACTACATCCAACTTCGAGAAGGAGCACAAGAAATAATAGCTGCAACATCAGCTGTGGCTAAAGTTGCTGCTGCTGCTGCAGCTACATCTTTCTCGTCCGTGTTGCCTTCTGTTGCTGTGACTCCAATGGCACAGTCTCATCGTTTAAAAAAAGCTCCTTCTGAGTCCTCATCTGGGAAATCTGACAACAGTATGTTCAAGGAGTATGTGGCCTCTAGACCTCCAAATGTTGTAGAAAATTCTGCTCACCTCTCATTGGTGCAGAACTCACCTTCAAATGGTGTTTCTTTCAATGTTCCTGGGGGTGTTCAAAGTATAAAGATTTTGAAATCTAAGGATCATGTTGAAATGAATGGTTCTGAGATCAGGCCTGTTCAACCCGTGCAGCTGGCAGTTGGAAATGGGCCAAATTCTGACAAGAATGACTTTGGAAGCTCCCAGCACAAGGGTTCAAATCACTGGAGAGCCAGTGCCAGTGTAGTAGGGAAACAGCAGGGAAGGTATTTCTCAATTCATCTTTATGAGCTGCATCATTTTTGTTATTTTTTATGACAGTAATTGCATTCTCTTCCCTTTATATCCACCATTGATACTGGTCTTCTTGTCAGGACAATTGGTGCTGCTACAAGTTCTAGAAGATAGTGACTTGTTGCTTGGTAATTGTTCTTTAATTGTGTTTTGTACTGGTTTTTGATTCTATAGTCGATATTATGGATAGAGAGGATGATTCTTACTTGCTTTGGATTCCATGAATTTTCTGTTGCTAGCTTTGAATCTTGTAACATGTTTAAGTACATCTGATTCATTTTATGTGGTACTAATATCTTTTAGATTTGTATGACTACCCCATGTTTTGCTGTTATGGTCTTTGGCTGTATGCACTTCTGTACTGGATATGTGTTTCTTTTTATCACTGTTTGACTTTTTCAACTGATTTTTTCCACTCTGTCTGATCAATTTGTACTTTCTAATTAATTTGTCTGTCATTTTGCGATTTTTAATCTATTAAGGCTCCTTCAAGGCTCCTATCCTTTACCAGCTAAAATGAAATGGTAAAATGATTAATTTTGTTCAAGGACAAACTAAATAATGAGAACCATGAAATGATTGAGAGGTAATTTAGAAAAGCTATGGTTCTTGTGGACATACAAAGGAGGGGTTTTATTGTTGTCCAGATGAATGATTCTATTGTAGGTCACTTGATCTTATTCTCTTGAATGATCAAAATCAGGGTATATTTGGAGATAGTTGAACTGACAATACTGTTTCTGGTGATCCATCCTTGTGTATTTTAGTAGTAGTGAATAACATGCTTACTACTTTTCACCCCCATTAATTTTTTAAGAATTGGGGAGTGGCTTGGAAACTTCGTAAGGAGAATTGCATTGTTAAACCGCGTGCCTTCCTTCGTCTTTGGTCCTGACTTGAATTGCATTGTCAAACTTTTTGCGCTCTTTGGTTTGACTTGAATTTTGATTTTCCATTTTCTAGGTCAATCCAAGTTAGTGAAGTTATAATTAATAAGATATTTGTTTTGTTATAATTAATAATAAAGGTAAGGCATTTTTCAATGTAGTTCAATACTCTTGCTGTAATCTTGAAATTCTTCAATTTCTTAATATTAGAAGTAATTTTCTGGAACTGACTGAATTAACGATTTGACTGTTGTTATGTGTCAAACTTTATTTTGGCAGGTTAAATTATTTTGAAGCTTGGGTTATCCACAATGACTTTATGTAGGTGAACCCAATGGCACAGATCTGGCGAGAGGGAGATGATGACAAGTGGGAGGTTGTATGCTCTCTAGTTCGAATCTCCAGTTATTTTCTGATTTTAATTGTTGTTCCCATTTGGTGGAAAAAGTTGCTAATTTCTCTTCGTGTTTAGTTATGCTGGGAACTGTACATTTGTTGGCAATGATATTCATATGCACCAATTTATTTTCTGGATTTAAACTATTAAAAAAATACTTTTCTCAGAATGGTTTTACTTGTGTAGTCTGTTCAGAAAGCAATTCACTTCAGCTGGGAAGTATGATATGGATAACCAATTTTTTACCCAAAAGAGTTTATTTAAATTTTAATAGAAAATTAAAATGTATATATTTTTGAATGTTATATATATATATTAAAAAATAAAGATATATAAATAGGGTATTTGAAAATTTTCTTTCTTAATTTTTAAATAAAAAGGTTATTTACATTTTTTTAAAAATATGTAAAATATACTGTATAAATTCTCTGACTGACTTGGCGTATTTTGTTATTGATAATTCTAACATTGTGCAAGTGTCTCGTGAAAATTAAAGTATCTAACGGGTAAAAATTTAATAAGAATCGAAAAGACAAATTATCCTTTTTAAAATCTGTAAATTGAATATATAAAATAGTTAGAATTCATTCCTATCTCTCTCTCTCTCTCTCTCTCTCCCTCTCTCCCTACAATACATAAGAACTGTATGACTCTAAACCATAACTAAAAATTTCAAGTTCTTGGGCTGTTAACGAATGCAGAAAGAAGTAAATAACAAGGAGTCCAGTAGATGTAAAATGAAGAAGAATATGTCCGAGGCCGGTGAGCAATAATAGAGCCATAGCAAGAATAGAATACTTCGCCTCTCAAACGACAGAGAGAACAAAGAAAAATTTCGATGCATAGATTCCTCGTTGCCTCCCCACTACCTAAAAGAAGAACACTACTTACTTTGCCCTCACAGAGGAGAAAGTCATTGCCAGAGGAAATTAATTATCACCAAAATCATCACACCATATCAATTTTTTTTGCCATGTTGTTTTAGCTGACTTGGACATCTATGATTCTCATCAATCTATTCATTCGTTCATTCATTCATCTCAGGCATATAAAACTGTCAATGCTAGAGCTCATTTCCCTTGGCCTTCAGAAGAATTAGCTTCCAAGGTGTTTTGTTTGTTGCTACGCCCCTCCATCAAGTTTCCCGAATGTCCCGGTAGCAACATTTGATGCATCCCATTGTTGGCAGCAGCTTGGGCTTGGAACTGTTGATGTTGTGCCTGGAGTTGGAGTAGTTGGTGTTGCTGATCTTGAGGGCGGAGTGCATTAAGCTGGAAAGGTAACTTTGGAGCACTAACTCCCTGTTGCTGCTGGAATGATGTCGGTTGAGTTTGCTGTACGTTATTTCCGTGCTGAGGACCTGAACTTGGGGGCATCTGTGACAAAAACAACAGCATTAGATTTTAGGAAACATATAACTAATAATTGAAACAACAACCTATCTCTACCTGTGGAGGTGTCGATGATGTCTGGGGTTGAGCATCAGCTATTGCAGCTAAATACATCAAGTTCCTCTGAAGGATAGCCTGATACCTAAAACTCTCACAAAAAGGTATCAAAAATCAATCTTCAGATAGTTCTTCAAATATTCATCAAGTTCCCGTAATGCTTATCGAGCAAAATAATCCAAGCCTATATTTTCATGAAGTAACAGTAGAGTAAAGCCAATAAAATCAATAAAAAAAGTTCCTTAACAGATAAGGACTTTGTCAAAGAAGGCTTGGAAGCTTTTAATACTATTAAAAAACCATCAAGCTTTAAATTTCAGACAAGAAAGTCCACCTTTATTGTAGCCCAACCCTTCCAAATTACACGAAAAATTGCTTGTTCTGTTCAAATATATTTTTGTCCTAAGATATCTTTTTTTCAGTTTCAAATGTCGAACCATAGCAGTTAGAAAATGAACTATAATTCTAGCCTCAGCTACTATAAAGTAGTTATTTTTGGAATCATTCCAGCATAAAAAGATTAGAAGCCTTGAGACAGTCAAAATCATTAGTTAAACTTACAATATTTATAACTCTTTTTAAATTTCAGTCAAGAAAGTACACCTCCATTGTTGCCCAACCGTCGCAAACCACATGACAAATGCTTGTTCCATTAGAAGATGTTTTAGTCCTTAGAGATGTTTTGAGTTTCAGATATCAAATCATATAGCAGTTAAGAAATTTGTTTGTTTGACATTATTCTGGCATAAAAGATTGGGAGCTTTGGTAGTTCTTCTTCACATCATTTAACATTTTCAATAAAGTTTTCAAGCCACAGAGCTTAACCACAAGCGTAAGTGGATTAATTTAATTTCCATTTCATTCCAATTCTTAGTGCTCAAGATGATGCAAAAAGCAGATTAAAGAAATAATCGGTATAAAATTCAATCAAGCTCTTCCACAAGGCTTAGTACAAGGCAACAACTACGGAGGCCAGCAATTACATTTATGATAGAAGACTCTTATTCAATTGTATACTCAGAATTTTTGAGGCCTTAAAATAGGATATTTCCGGAATTTACTTGCTTTCAAATATTCAGGTATATCCAGACTTTAGCTAAAGACACCTACAAAAGCTCTCGTAGCTGAAAGTGAACAGGGTTTCTCTATTCTTTAATGTTCAAATTCCATAAATGCATGCTACAGATATGACACAATCAATCAACATGTCATATTTTTATGCAGTACTTCGAAATTTAAAGAAACAACTTACTGTGCACATTCTGCTAGTTTGCCAAGATTTTGGTTTTCCAGTATCGCCATAATCAAATTTTTATTCTCATCCAAGTACTGCATGAGGCAGAAACAAAATGCAGGTGGGAATATTCAGATAAGCTTTTGCAAACAGAACCGAAGATAATCCAACCCTCGATATACCCTACAACTCAACTGATTAAAAGCTGAAAAAAACTCGTCATAATACAGACTCAAAGCTACATTCTCTTATAATGTTAGAATGACAGACAAAAGCTATCAGATTTAAAGATATCCCCAAAACTTCCCAACAAATAAAAAAAACACAAAAATGTACCTTCTGAATCTGCTCCGTAGTAATGGTATTAGGAGAAAACGGCAAGGGAGGAACAGAGTTCAACGTCGGCGGCGGCGGTGGCGGCTGTTGCTGCATCTTCTTGCAAAATCCGATTTCTCAAGCGGAATGAAAATTCCTAAAGCTCTAATTAAAAGCTTAAACCCTAGTTCCCTTCCCCCCAAGATTATATGATAAAGAAACAGGAGAAAGCTAGAAGATTTGATCGAAGCAGGAGATAAGAGTTACAATTACAAACCGGGTTGTTGAAGATGCAGAAGAATGCTGCAGCCCTGAAAAAAATATTTAAAGAGAGAAAAAAAGATTCTTGGAAGAAGATTGGTGATAGTAAGGCGGCAGTTACGGAGAACAATGCATATAGACAGCCAGACTCCGAGGCGACGGCTGTACTCAATTACTACAACCCCGTGTGACCAATGTTGGCAGGATTTAGAACTCCATTGATATATATATACACATTTTTTTTTTTTTGTGGTAATTTATATATATACACTTTTAAGTATTAATGCAGTCAAACTTTAATTCATCAAAAAAAAAAAAAAAAAAAATAATGTAGTCAAACTTTATAGTCCATTTTAAACTACACTCTTAACTATTTTATACTATATATATTTTAATTATATATTTTTTAAAAAATTAAATTCATAAATTTATGATTTACAAAAAAAAAAAAAAATTCATAAATTTATGAGTTGGCCGATTAAATATGGAAATATGGTTTAACGAGTTATTGAGTTATCGATAGTTATTAGTAATTTTTTTTTTTTTTTTTTCCGATAAGTGATTGTTTTTTTTTTGATAAGCGATTGTTATTATTAGTAATTGGGTAGAATTTGAGCAAGCGTGATAGATATTACATGACCTTATTTCTAGGACGCTTAAAGTGAATGCGCTGAAGTCTTTAAAATGTCCAGAAAGAATATCTCGTCCTTGCCGTTGGTAGCGTCGGTGAAGTGAAAACGGAGAAAAAAAAAATATGGGGTACGTTCTCAGGGCGAGGCTAGCTTCCTTCTTCGCCGGAGCAGCGGTTGCTTCCTTTTCTGGTATCTACCTTCTTCAACAGGATCACAAAGTCTTTCACCACTCCCTTTCTCAACAGGTTCTTCGGATTCTATCTATTTCACTGGTTTATCTTTCGAATTAGGTCTTTTAGGGTGAAATCTTTAGAGAATCAGAATTAGATGGGAAGAATTTTTATTTTGTTTTGAATGAACTCGTATGCCTGTATTTTATTTGTATATTATATTTGTCTCCATTGATTTCTTAATTTGACACTCATGTTTCATGCTAACTTTACCGTTGTCTATCTTTTAATCCTATGAAACCGACAATTTATTGGATGAATGTGATGTAGCAGTAAGTGTTATTTTTTTCAAATATATATATATAATCTATATCAATCCACAATTTCCCCCTGATGAATTGTGGAGAACAGCTGCTATTTTACAGGGGAAGCATTTTTTCATTTCGTGGCTTTAGTTGATTTGGCAGAATCAAGCCTTGACATGTCTTTTCCAACTTTTATCCTCCTTATGTATGATTGCTGTTATGTTGTGATGCATTCTGGGATTTATTGTAGTAACTCCAGTTGCACTGAACAATTATTATGTATCAACAGATGAAAGAAATCAATGACTCTTTGGATGGACGCATTTCTGCTTTGGAGAAGTTGAAGGGAAACAAAATTTCACAGCATGCTGAAGCAACAGAATAGATGGCTGTCAGTGGCAAAGCTTGACTGTTGCTGCTATCTTATGATATCAAGTTACTCATCTTCTAGTAATAATGCTTATCTAGTCTTGTTACCTTTATTAGACTTACTTGGCAGTTTTAAGTGCCCTTTTGCTTATTCTCTCTTATTGAACAGATTTTTTTTTTTTTTTTTTTTTTTGAGAGACAAAAATTTTCTAGCTCTGGAAAATCTTGTAAGTTGTTCTTTAGCTCTTTCTGTGCTTTTCCTTTAATGTTTTGACATCTGGTGAACATCTAAGAGAATTTAACAATCCACTTTACCTATGCTTTGAGTTTGACAACATAATAATATTGTCTCATTGAGGAGACTTTCTGTATTAAAGCTATAAATATATACAACTTCAATGGTGTATATGAACCATATGTCATTTTTGGATTTTCAGTGTTAGATTTGAATTAGGGAATCTCACGCTCTGATACCATTATTAAAACAAGGTAAATAGCAGCTTGCTCTAACAACTTAAGCTGATACCATTATTAAAACAAGGTAAATAGCTGCTCTAACAACTTAAGCTAATAGAGAAGGTTAAATTTTAAAAAGTGTTTCAATCAACTGTTTTAATATATTGAATTAGGATCTTTTGATATACTTTCCCAATTGCTGGAAGATATTTACAATCCTGTCTTCCTCACCGGTTAAGAGTGAAACAAACTAAAGGAGTAACCTCTAGGGGGAGGACATTAAACCATTTGCATACGAGATGGTGGTACTCATCATTTGCTTGGCATAATTTTGTTAGCCAAAAATTTGTGTTGCTTAGTAATGACTATTAGAAACCTGAACTAATGCATTTATCTACTGCTGTTTCAGTTGTATGATGCAAATTGATGAGTGAACCTACCATATCTCTCATGGTAGGCCTCAATTTTGCATCAAGTTCAGTACATCTAAGTGCCAAATCCATCAAACTCTGGGCCATGGCTTGTTCATCCATATCCCAGGAAAAAATTTCTTCATCAAGGCAATAAAACCTGATATTATTCTGCAAATTTCTCATCCAGGAAACTATATCTAATCCTTCTTCAAAACTGGGATCAACGGACAGCTTCCTGCAAAGAAGCTCCAACAATACAACACCGTAGCTGTATACATCACATTTCTCTGTCAAAGTTATCGAATATGCATTCTCTGTAAGAAGAAGAAAAAAAATGGTTAAGCATGTGGTGGAGCAGAAGACAGAAGATTAAGATCTGTCATGAATGAGCTGGAGCAATTTTTTTACCTGGAGCCATATAACCTAATGTTCCAACGATTACTGATTTGGTTGAATTCTCATCATCAGCAGTAGAAACCATTTTAGCCATTCCAAAATCTCCAATTTTTGGTTCCAGTTCAGCATCCAAGAATATATTATCAGATTTTATATCTCTGTGAATGACTTGCGGCACGCAATCGTGGTGAAGATATGATAGACCTTGAGCAATACCAAGAGCAATTCGGTGACGAGTTTTCCAGTTCAAATCTACACGAGGCTTGATTCTGTGTAGCACATCATGGAGAGTTCCCCCTGGCATGAACTCGGTAAGAATGATGCCGTATCCATTGCGGAGACAGTATCCTCCCATTTTAACCACATTCCTGTGCCTGATTGAACTTAGGGTTCTAATTTCTGCGTTAAATTTTGTCTTTGACAAATCCACCTTCTTCACTGCCCAGTTCTTTCTGGATCTCATAGACTCTGCTCTGTAAACTGTCCCGTGCTTCCCTCTCCCAATAACATATCTTTCACTCCAGCCTTCAGTTGCACGCATAATGTCATCGAACTTTAGATCTTCGGGCAAATCCTCAGATCTTGATTGGCACTCCTCAAGTAGATAGTGCTGTGGTGGAAACTGATGGCGGATGCGAATCACAACCAAGGATACTGCAGCAACAAGGACAAACATGGAGATGAAAAGGACAATTATTACATTGGTATGAAATTTTCCTGTACGAGGTTTTCTTGCTTCTCTGCATGCATTATTTAATCCTGTACCATGTAAGCATAGTCTCGAGTTTCCAAGGAAAGATCCGGGATGTGAATCCAATGCTTTCCTCCACAAAACTGGAACTCGGCCGCTGAGTTGATTAAAGGATATGTTCACTAAGGAAAGAGAGAGCATACTGTTTAATTCTGATGGTATTTCACCTGAGAATTGGTTGCTCGAAATATCTAATATCTCTAACTTGTCTAGATTGCTAAGGCATTTCGGAATTTCACCAGATAGCCTGTTCATACTTAGATTTAGAATGGAACTCAAATGCTGGAGTAGTCCTAGGCTGCAAGGAATTGGACCTTCTATTAAATTGCTTCCTAGCTGAAGTTCTGTAAGATGTTGGCTGCTGTAAAAGGCATCTGGGATGACACCATTCAGCTTGTTCTCTTGAAGGAGAATGCGTTTCAGTGTCAACGATGATATGATCTCTGAAGGAATGGTGCACGATAGGTCATTCTTGCTGAGATCCAATTCGATTAATCTTGGACTTTGACTAAGCTCAATTGGAATAGGTCCCGTCAATCTGTTTGAAGAAATCCTCAGAATTTCTAGCTTCTTTAGCTCTCCAAACTCTGGAGGTATAAACCCAGAAAACCTATTCTCGGAAAGATCAAGCATTGAGAGATTGTTCCATGAACCAAACAATGAAGGAACCCTTCCTTCGAACATATTCCCTCCAAGATCAAGATACGAGATGCTTGAGTTGTTGTTTCCTATGCTGACTGATATTGTTCCTTGCAGGAAATTATTGCTGAGGATCACTCTCCTCAGAGACTTGCATCTTGAGATTTCAACAGGGAAGCTGCCATTTAAGTGGTTGCTTCCTAGTGTCAACACCGAAAGACAGTTTCCAGCGCACAAGTGAGAAGGTATTGATCCTTCAAAATGATTGGCTGTTAAATCCAGTTTAAGTAACCCCGGAACATTATACTTGCCAAGCTCAGGTGGAATATGACCATTGAGCTCATTATGAGCCAAAGAGAGGAAGGTCAGTGTAGTCAAGTTGCTAATACCTGTTGGGATTATTCCAGTTAATCTGTTCTCGTACAAAGCTAATTCCTCCAGGCTGCTCATGTTGCATATGCATTCTGGAATACTACCTTTGATTCTGTTGCTGAACGCATGAAAAATCTTGAGGCTCTGAAGATGGCAAATTTCACTAGGTATTATTCCATTGATGAAGTTCTTCTGTACCCTGATTTCAACTAGGGCAGTGCAGAATCCAAGTTCTGAAGGTATTGAATCTGTAAGGATATTGTCATTTAAAAACAGAGAATTCAGATGCTCCAGCTTTCCAATTGACTTAGGAATCTGACCGGTTAAGTTGTTTCTTGACAAATCTAAATAAGTCAGCATATGACTGTTTCCTATCTCACTGGATATATTACCACTGAATTTATTGCCTGAGAGAACAATCTCTTGTAAATTTCTAAGAACCCACAAGGTCTCTGGGATATTCCCTTCAAAGCTGTTTTCTTGAAAAAAAAGAACCTCAAGTTGTGAAAGTTCCTTGAAGAATTCTGGTGGTATAATTCCTCCAAAGTTGTTTGAAGAAGCATAGAACAGAGTTAGATTTCGACAATTACCCAGGCAATGCGGTAAAGAACCAGAAAGAGAATTGTCATGAACACGAATATCAGTAAGTGAACAAGAACCATTCTTGAAATCAGGCAAAGGTCCAGTCAGATTGTTTGAACTCAGGTACAGAAATTTCAGATTTGGCAGTGCAAACAATTCAACAGGAATATCTCCTGTTAACAAATTGTCATTCAGTGCCAGATATTCAAGTCTTTCAGAAGAACCTACCTGAGGAGGAATCTTGCCGGAAATGGCATTATAGCCCAAGTCGAGTTCAAGAAGCTTCTTTGAATTGAAGATCCCAGGTGGAATTTGTCCAGAAAAGCCATTGTCAGTGAGAAATATGCTGCTGAGTTGGCTACAGTTTCCAAGAGAAGCAGGAACACCGCCGGTGAAGTTGTTTAAACTAAGATCAAGTGAGAGTAAATGGGGGAGCTGGCATAGACTGGCTATGGAGTTTGTTAGAATACCCGAAAGCCCAAACCCTGATAGGTTCAAGGATTTGACATGAAAATGTTCGTCGTACAAATAACAAGATACCCCTGACCAATGGCAGTGAGAAGAAGGCTCCCCATCCTCTGTCTGATTCCAGTGCAGCATCTGCCGAGAAAATTCCGGTAAACTCTGGCGGAAATGAAGGAGATGAACGGCAGCAGCTTCAGGCAAAGCGGTTGAGTTCGGGAGGAGGTGTACAAGCAATAGAATGCAATAATAGAGGAGCATAAAGAACATTGTTTGTTAATTCCTAGTATTTCTTGTCGAAGTTTAGACACCGTTTTGGTCTATTTATTAAATGGTGTGTAAGAAGCAGAGTGCACTGCACACATGTTTGTTTGGATATGCAGCTTTGGTGGTAATACTAATATAAAAATACTACTGGTACTTTAGTATTCAGGGACATCACGAATTGCTGCTTTTGATTTGAAGATTACATTGATTTATATACTTTACAGAGGGACAGAGGCACGTTGGGCTGTGTGGGGAAGATTCCCGTAGGTTTAAAAGGGCAATGATACTGTTCCCCCAAATGCCCTCCTCTCTTGCTTTTCTTCTTAGTTTTCTGAATACTTATTTTTCCATTCAAGTTACACTATCAAACTTCTTCTTCCTCGGGCTCACCACGAGTCTCACAGTATATCTCCAGCATCATCTTCCTTATACTTAAATTTATTTTTTTTATGTACTTTGAATGTAAAACCAAATATTATACTGATGTAAAGCAAAGTTTAGCAAATATATAATTATACTTGTATTGAAAACTCATTTCTCAATTCATAATATTAAAACTCAGACTTGTATCTTTCTTTTATGGAGAATTTTAAGTTGTAAACTAAGATTTTCTATGATTTTTTTTTTTTTAAAATGTACTTACATAATTAATTAATTGCATTCTTTTTTCAATTGTTTTGACAAGGTGTTACAAAAATTAAGAAAAGGGAATTGTTAATAAGCATGTTGTTAGATTTGGATCCCTCAATTGAGTAAATGTTCCTTTTTTCCAATTTATTGTGCTTTGACTTTGTTTAATTCTAATATGCTCTTGTCGTCTTAGTTATTAATATTTTCATGAAGAGTAAGCAATCCCTTTTTTCCTTTCTTTAATTATGACTATTTGCCTAACTTTTCTAATTAAAATTTTGAATTGAGAACCTAAGACGTAGGTGAGCTGGTAAGGAGTTTTTTTAGGCTTAAGTGAGGTTGAGTTCAAACCTCCACTCATGTGTGCAGCTGTTTAAAATTTAGGCTAGAATTTCCTCTCGTAAGGGACCAACCCGGCTCTAATGAGATTAGTACTCTCATAATTTGATATTCATCTAGGACACCATGTGACTAAAAAAAAAAAAAATTGAATTGAGAAAAAAAAAATTATTTTTATGCACATATTAAATCTATTATTTTTTAAAAACTTGAACATAATTTATCCAATAAATTTTTATACTTTTTTAAAAAAAAAAAAAACTAGTTTTTTTTTTTTTTAAAAAAAAATAATAATAAGTTCCTTGGATTTAAGGGATTTAGGAGTGCTAGTGACGGTAGGCTGCAGCTTTTAATGAAATGCGTATTTGTTCAAACGTTTAAATCGGCCCAACCGACACGGAAATTACCCTCCCACCATTTTCCAAGAAAGTTTTCATTAATAATAATATTAAATAAATAGAAATTCCTACTTATTGAAATAAATAAATTATAATTTTATTATATATATAAAAAAATCTACAAATTATCACCAATAAATTATAAATATTTTTCAACCTCTCACAATAAAATTAATAATGTGCAACTAAAAACCTTTAAAGTATTGACATTCATATTCAATTATGTTACCATAATCAATAATTATTTAAAATTTTAAATAATATCAAATTTGGTTGACAATAGTAATTTTATTTTATTTATAAAATAACTCAAATTTGTCAAATAGGTTGTGGCCGATTGGTCAGCACTCATGCTTTCAACCTAAAGGTTGGGTTCAACACTCAATTCAGTCATAGTACTGCTAGGTTCGGTTAAAAAAAAAAAAAAAAAAAACTCAAATTTATAATTTTTTCATTAAAAAAAAACTAAATTTTGGTTAAAATTAAAAATTGGAAATTTGATAAGAACAAGAACCACCGATGGGAAATGACCAAACAAAAACTGTTTCCATTGGTCGAGAAAAACTCGCACAATAAGCAATCCTTCCTTCCCCCACTCGATTGACTTGACTTATTAGTGTTGCTTCCTCCGTTCGTTCGTTCGTTCCTCGGTGCCTCTTTTAGCAACGACGATTTCTAATTCCCCGGAAGTCCAAAAAACCTAATTTTCCTCCGCAAAATCCTTTATGGCTTTCTTCCCCAATTTCTCTCTTTTCCCTTTGTTATTGTTTACTTTCGTTCTTCTTGGTCTCACCGCCACCACCACCTTTGCCGAGATCAGATACACTGAGATCCGTTCCGATTCTCGCTCCACTATCCCATTTGATGAATTCGGTTTCACTCATTCCGGCCGTCTCAACCTCACCGTTACTGAGATCGCCCTTTCCAAGCCTCAAGCTGATCTCTCCCTTCTCGGATTTTACCTCTCCACCCGTGATGCTTGGGATCAAGTCCTGCAACAGCTTCTCGACGGCGATATCCAATGTCCTCTTCAATCAGAACATGTCAAAGTTGTTTTCGCTTTCAACCAATTGGGTAAGACCCCGAAACAAGAGTTCCAAAGCCTCAACTTCAAGGTCTCCGATGCCAATCAATTCACGCTTCTTTTCTCTAATTGCGTACCCGATTTGAAGGTTTCCATGAATGTTCACTCTGTTATGTACAATTTCAACCCCAAGACTGGTCAGCTTGACTATCTATCTGCTGGCAAAACTTCTTTGCCTTCCATCTATTTCCTGTTTTTCTTGGTGTATTTAGCGCTTGCTACTTTCTGGGTTTATACGCTTTTCAAGAATCGTCTCTCCACTTATCATATTCACTACTTTATGCTTACTGTGGTCATTCTGAAAGCATTCAATTTGTTATGCGAGACCGAGGATAA
This sequence comes from Cynanchum wilfordii, assembly GCA_025388415.1. Taxonomy (NCBI): domain Eukaryota; kingdom Viridiplantae; phylum Streptophyta; class Magnoliopsida; order Gentianales; family Apocynaceae; genus Cynanchum; species Cynanchum wilfordii. The sequence continues at coordinate 3,928,406 of JAHSUH010001079.1, forward strand.
ATCTTTCATTAAGAGGACCGGGACGGCTCACGGTTGGGATATCCTCTTCTATGTGTTTAGTTTCTTGAAGGGTATCACCTTGTTCACATTGATTGTGTTGATTGGGACTGGTTGGTCCTTCTTGAAGCCTTACTTGCAAGATAAGGAGAAGAAAGTCTTGATTATTGTTATCCCATTGCAAGTTGTGGCTAATGTTGCACAGGTTGTGATCGATGAGACTGGACCTTATGGTGAAAATTCATATACTTGGAAAAAGGTCTTCTTGCTGGTTGATATCATCTGCTGCTGCGCTGTATTGTTCCCTATTGTTTGGTCAATTAAGAACTTGCGTGAGGCTGCCAAGATGGATGGGAAGGCTGCTGTAAATTTGGTCAAGTTAACCTTGTTCAGGCAGTACTACATTGTGGTTATTTCTTATATATACTTTACAAGGGTGGTGGTTTATGCTTTGGAGACCATCACTTCCTATAAGTTTGAATGGACTGGTGTTGTTGCTTCTGAATTGGCTACTCTTGCCTTCTATGTATTTACTGGCTATAATTTTAGGCCAAAGGTCCATAATCCATATTTCGCCATTGATGATGAAGAGGAAGAAGCAGCTGCCGAGGCACTCAAGCTTGAAGATGAATTTGAGTTATGAGTTATGATTCCTTCCCGTAAATTGGATACAATAGCTTGTTGAACAGGGACATAATGAATCATATTCAACTAGTTTTTGCAGGATCAAAAGATATTTTACTGAACCAGAATTATTTACTCTGTTTTCATTAGAAATATTTAAAGCTCTCTTAGTTTTTTGATTCCATAATGTACAATCACTCTTTTTGTCATGTTTGGCTGTTTATTAAGTAATGGATAGAAACATGTGTAGTCTCCCATGTATGTTCTGTTCCTTTTTTTTCATCATAAGTTTTGTGCTAAGAAAAATTATACTGTGTTGTTGAGGAATATGCATCTCTTTTACAGTGTTTTTGTTTACTGTTTTTATTTTCAAAACGTTTCTAATTGTTTTCAGGGTATGGAACATATAATTCAGACATATTTTGATGCTATAAGTTGTAGAATCCTGGCTATCCTATTGATGGTGTCTGCTGGTTGGCTAAAATTTCTCGTTTGATCTCTCAATTTGTCTAACGTTACCATCTCAGTGTTTTTTGGTAGTTTCTTCTGGACGAGAATGTGTTTCATGGTGGAACAATGCAGCATTCCTATTCAGTCTCAGCTAGGAATACCTTGTCCACACGTAGGATATGGTCTTTGACCAAGTTTCTGAATTTATGATTTAACCAACTTTGTGCATTCTTAATTGTTCCCGGCATGGTAGTAAAGCTTGTTGTGCCCTTTTTTATGGGAGAACTGACTCCTCTGATTCACACCAGTTCTTCCTTTCTGCAATTTTTTTACATTGGATGCTTATACATGATAGAAAATGCCTGTGCTTATGGGTCTTCTTCAATTTCTTTTGGATGAGCATGTGTTTCATGGCATGGGATCCATTGCAGCCTTGAAGCTCCAAGAAGATCCCAGGGTCAGTTTGGCCCTTGAGATTTTATTACTGAGTCACTGGAAATCCTTGGCTGCTGGGAAAGTACACACACCTTGGATATTATGGTCATTAAACAAGTTTCAGACATTCTGATATATTGTAGCTTCTGCATTCCTATTGACATTGCTCCTGCTCCGGTATGGAACTATGAGAGGTATATTCATATTTTTAATGAGCATCTTTCTAGCAAAACCAACATTTAAGAAATGTTTTTTATTTGAAGGTATCATAATTTGATTTAAATTGCGAACACAATGTTTAGTTTTTATTCAAAAGAATTTTTTTATTTTGATTTTTATATGTAGTATTCACAAAACTTTAGGCCAATGCAAGGGCTAATATTTGAGAAAAAAACTGACTCATCTGACAACTATCCATTTTTCATTTTTCCCCTTTTGTAATGTCTAAAATGGGATTGGGTTGATGGAGATACTTGTTGTTCAAATGTTCAAATGATGGAGTACTTGTTGTTTGCTTGGACTAGTGACTATCAACACTAGATGGTTTTTTTTTTTCTTAAAAAAATGTATATATATATATATATATATCTTTAGAAGGAGTCTTCCATGATGGGAGTAAGTGCACACTGTCCCTGAAAACATCAAGAAGGATTATAGGCTAAATAATCCATAATTAAGTTGATTACCACCACCACCACAAAGAAAGGTTGATTGAAAATGAGAAGCCGCCTTTTTCTGTTTTAAGTTGAGACAAGAGAGAGAGAGAGAGGCATTCCTTTCCTTGGTGGTGGAGTAGTTACTTTTGACAGACAAGTCTTAATTATTCACTATCTAAACAGTGCCTGTTTCATTATTGGTGACCAAATTTTTTGCTCTCATTTTGAATAACAAAAATAAAAAATAATACACTCCAAAAATAAAAAATAAAAAAGATGGCACTGAACTCCATGAAATTATGATTATTATTATTTTTTGGTTAAAAGGAAAAAGGAAGTGAAATGAAAGGACAAAATGTTTGTCGTTAGGCTTTTGGATTGGTACATGAATGAAACAGTGGGAGTGGGCTACTCTACCATAAGGTGATTTTATTTGGACCTTTGTTTGGTAAATCTTTGGGCCTACTTAAACCCATTTTTTTAGATTTTCCTTTTTTGACCCAAATATACCCATTATTAAAAAAAAAAAAAAAAAAAAAAAAAAAAAAAACCTATACATACTCCACATCTTCCAGCTCACACTGGGCCCCACACCAATATTTGCTTGCGTTTCTTTCCCCCACTATTCCAGCCGTACTATTTAACAGTTTCTTCCAAATTCATTGTCTTCCAATATTTATTTATATATATTTTCTTAACTTTTTCAATTCCATATTTATTTCACAGTAACTAATCTGAAATTGATAGCATATTCTAAGGAAATGATCTGGTACATTTGATTCCGAATCGAATAACCAAAAAAAAAAAAAAAAAAAAAAAAATAAAATAATGAGTGGGGGGAGGGGGAAAATGGTGAGTGGTCTCCTTGGCGGTGGTAGCTTTGAAATCACAGAACATACTTGGCCCATCCCCACTCTAAATGCATCTTTTATTTTCTTGCTGCTTACTCGGAGACAACCCTTCCCCGCACTCTTTTTTTTTTTTTTTTTTTTTTTTGACAAGTTCCTTTTACCCATTTACTCATAATTAATATCGATTTTATTTATATGATAATCTCATTAGATTTTTTATTTTATTTATTTTATTTAATGTTGAGATATTTATAGGAAGGGGTGAAGTAAAAGTAAGGAATCCATTATACTCAAAGGGTAGTGTGTATTTAGCGGATGAAATGTTAGGGGAGAAGGGATATAATATAATGGCCCACCTCCTCTTTTCCCATGTGCTTCCTTCCTCCCTCATTCCAATTTCTATTTCTTTCTCTTTTTCATTTTTATTTTTTATTAATTACTTTCTTTTAATAATTGTCGCTTTACGTATATATATATATATATTTTTTTTTTTTGTTTTTTTGTTTCATGAAATATGAATATATTTCTTTCAAAAAATCTATTATATATTATATGTAGATATCTGTAAGGATCCCAAAATCTGATGATAAAAGATATCACACAAGTACGTCAAAACCAATAATCCGTCCAAATTAAGTATTATATATTATTAACCTTTTTTTTTTTTTTTTTGGTAATTGATAGTATATATTGATGATAAGAAATGTAAAAGTAGAACTTTTTTATATTTTTGTTAATCCCAAATAATAATTAAGACTTAAAATATAATCTTATAAAAAAAAAAAAAAAAGGAAAATTGAAAAAAGAATGGGAGAGTGAGGAAAAGAAGGGATAAGAAAAACAACCGTCTAATTGAACCAATTAGGAAGAAGAAAAGGAGAGGTTCCATTTTTCCTTCCTCTTCCCTTATCTTCTTCTTCTTCTCCTTCTACTACTAGTTCCAGAAATTTCTTGCATTATTATTATTCTGCTGAATTTAATTTTATTATTATTATTATTTTTTATTCTGGGAAAAAAAAAATTAAATTTGTGGGGTGGGGTGGCGTGGGTTCATGACATAGTCATGTCAAAGGCCCACAATAGCGTGTGTTGTCACATCTAATTTGAATCGCTTTTAATGCAAAAATAAACACTATTGGGAGCATCCAAATTCAATTTTCCAGATTTGATAAGATTTACACACTTTGTTTTTGTTTCTTCTTCTCTCCCTCCCCAGTCACTCCTTTTATATATATATATATATATATATATATATATATATTACTAAGTATGTGTGAAAAATATAATCAGAAAATGTCTATGAGGGGAGAGAGAGAGAGAGAGAGATTCTTAATTAAGTTAGTTGAACATTCATTGGAATAAAGAAAAAAAGAGAAGAAGAAAATGTAGTGAAAGCAGAATTACGTACGGTGGTTAAGCTTTATGATAACGATGGATATGTGCAATTATAAGAGAGAGAAAGAGAGATGGGCTTTAACTGTGATGTCTCTACAACGGTGCGAATGTTGGAAGCATGGGAGCAAAGCCAAGGCCGAGAATGGCGGCAAACCCATTATTTTCTTTTAATATCCAAAACCCATTAGGAAAAACATTTTAATTTCCTTATCTTCTTCAGAAGAAAAGCTTCCCTTTAGTGCCCTCCCATCCCCACAGGGAAAAGAAACAGTCTAGTGTTGCTTTTCGAATTTGAAAGGGTACATAACATATAACACAGATTAAGAAGTAGGATTTGTAGATTTGTTTCTGTTTTCTTTCTTTTTTGTATTAGTGGTACTGCTACTGCTACTGCTACTGCTGCTTTTGCTTTGATAAGATTGTTTGTTTGTTTAAGTGGTTACCACTTTCCAGTTTAGGAAACAATAAGAAGAGTATGAAAAACGGTAAGACTATTGCTTCATCACTTCTTCTTCTTCTTCTTCTTCTTCTTCTTCTTCTAGCCTTTCGGAAAAAGCGTCTCCTCCTCCACAGAGGAAACTAATGGAGTTCCAAACCAATAATATTAATATTAGTAATATAAGTAGAAGAAGTAGTACTGCCGATGCCGGCGATGATCATCATGAATCGTATCCATCATCGGACAAAGGCATGAGTCATGATCCTCGCCGTCCATTGCTATCAACTAACGGTGTTGATGATGGGAGTGGTCCCACCTCAAACGACAGCGGAGCTAACGAGGTAGGGAGAACTAGCTGCTTCCCTGCATCATCTACTCCTAGGATAACTACTACCAGTAGTAGCAATATTTTCCGTGTTGATACTACTAGTAGTAATACTCGCGGAGGTGCTCCTGCCTCAGGCACTCCTACTCTAAGAACTTTGCAGCCTTTTGACATTTCTCTTTCCCAAACCGCCTTCAAATCCCCAGGTATTTTTCCTTTTCTTTTTCTTTTTGTTAAAAAAAAAAAAGAATATATTCCTCATCCTCCTCCCCTTCCCCTTCCCGGTGGTACGTACAATGTTATTTGAACTTCTCTTTCTTTCTGCCATGGATTAAGAAAGGTACTGAAACTCTCTTAAACTTATGTTTACACTTGTTTTTGTGTTTTAAGGAGGAGGGATGGCGGCAGCTCTGGGATTTCCTTTTACTGTGGCTCAATGGAAGGAACTCGAGAGACAAGCTATGGTTTACAAATACATGGTGGCATCTTTACCCGTGCCTCCTGATCTTCTCATACCAGTTAACACCAGAAATTTCTCAGATCCATCTCTTCCATGTGAGATTTTCCTAGCCCCTATATCTCTCTATCTATTTTCATTTCTGTCTTTTTCTGTATTTCGCTAGTGGGATATTTGGGTGCAATTTCGGAGAGTACTACTTTGTTTTTCTCTTTTCCCTTGGTGTTATTTTATTTGTCCTGACGGATTAGTCTTTCCTTTGTGTAAATGTTTTCCTTTTTTTTTTTGGGTGGAAAGTGGGCAGTGGTTCTCTGTATAGCCTAAGGTATCAGAACAGAGACCCAGAGCCTGGAAGATGCAAAAGAACTGACGGCAAGAAATGGAGATGCTCTAGAGATGTGGCGCCCCATCAGAAATACTGTGAGCGCCACATGCACAGAGGCCGTCCCCGTTCAAGAAAGCATGTGGAAGTTCATCCATCTGTTGATGCTAACAATAACAATAACAAGAACAAGAAGACCCGCCTTAATCAGACCCCACCTCTTCAGTCGAACCCTACCGATCAACACAACGACAGTTTTTCTCCGTTATTTCCCGGAACTGTCGGTCAGACTAAGGATGCTCTCATCCTCGGAGATGCCCGTGCAAGTGCAACTACTCAAAATATCTCACCTTCTCCTTACAAAGAATCACACAGGTTGATAACTGGCCTCATGCCGCCGGTAACCTTTTTTTTTTTTTTTTTTTTTTTGGTGGGGGCAGAATGCATTAACTTATTTGTATTGCCGATTTTGTGTTTTTTGGTTGAAGAATGCTTGGCAGGATGATGCAGAATGGCGAAATGGTGACGGCTACGAACGGAGTTGAGCAGCAATGGTTGCATTTGATGGATCCCAAAAGGGGATTGCCTGCCGAGAGGCAATTTTACGGCACAAATGGCTCTATTTTACACCACGGTTTCGCTGAAGATCAGCCGTTAAATTTGTTTTCTTACTCAGATCTTACCCAAGAAGATATCCGCAGTCGACATGAGGATTGTCATTTGTTTCTAAATAACTCGGATTTAATCTCTCTGAAGCAGCCCCAAATGGACGATTTCCCTATTTCTAGGGATTTCATCGATGCATGGTCGAACGGAAATCTAGAGAACATCAACAACGAGCCCTCGATGTCAGCGTCACAAGGTAACCTCTCTCCTTCGTCACTGAATCTCTCAATCGCCATGGCAGCCGGAGATGTCCTGGACACTCAAATGGGACTGAGCCGCGTAGTGCATCATCATGCTCCTCCTCCAGCAGCAGCAGCAAGAGTTGCAGAACACGAGCACCGAGGTCCCAAATACTTCCCAGCCTCTTGGCTTCCTTTTTCCTCGGGTGGACCATTAGCTGAAGTATTACAACCTAGCAACATGTGTGGCGGCTCGAATCCAGCCTCTCCGTATGCAACAAATACAGATTCACTTAGTCCTCCGGCTACCGCCGTTTCATCACCATCTGGGGTTCTTCAAAGAGCATTGTTCTCTCAATCAGATGGCAGCGTCTGCAATAGCCCCACCATTGCAGTTTCAGCCGCTCCACAAGAGGTAGTTCCGTTCCAGTGGTTTAGTTAATTTTTGACATCCTTCTTTTTTTTTTTTTTTTTTTTTTTTTTGGTATTTTTCCCTTGATTATGTGTTCTTTATTATCCCGGAGTTTGTTTCAATTATTGCATAATACAGTTGCTTTTTTTTTCTTTAAAGTTAATTAACCGACCTGAAAAAGACACCTTTGTTTGTAACTTTTATCCTTCTTGTCTGTGTTTTCGCCATGGATATGTTTTTGCCCTCTTAATTTAATATAATATAATTTTCTAGTACAATCAGGTTTATAGGGACAGGATTAATGTAATTAAGAATGGTTTGGTAATATGTTAATATGTATTTTGGTGTTGATTATTATATTTTATTAATGTCATTTTGTGATGGTTGTGCTTGATTCAAAAGTACGATCTCCTTTCCTTTGGTCGGAAAAATATCTGCCGCTGCTTTTCTTTGCTTATCCAAAAATTGTCTGCTGCAATATTGTGCTTGTAGTCCCACTCTTCTACCTATATATCCTCGAAGATATTTTTCTCTCTTTTATGGTTTAAATTATCAAAAAAAAAAACTGAATATTTTGTTCCTCATTAATACAAAATAAATTGAATTGATGTGGCCAGAATATAGTTATTTAAGTGGCAATCAAGATTTCAGAGTTTGAAGACACAGGAAATTCATATTGGTAGAGAAAGGGTTGAATCTATAATTTAATTTTTAAATTAAAATAACAATTAAATTTTTATTTTTTTTAAGGTACTGTTGGACTGTTTAATTTGGTTATATAGTTTTAACTTGATATTTCTAATATTCAATACATTTTACATTTGCCAAGTAATTATGGGTTTTACATATTAATTATTAATTTAAAATATCTTTTTTAATAATATTTAATATTTATATAACAATTGTTAAATAATTAATTTTAAGGTTGTTTAGTTCATAATAGCTGGACGTCAATTGAGGATTGAGATTCGGGCGTGACATAGAATATGGTCTCGTTTTATGGTTATGAGACACATGTATTACGTCACTCTCTAAATATATTGGACACTGCTTATGGTGACGCCTCGTATCATGTCACTCCGTTTCATTTTTGGGTCCAATAATTTTATTTTTATTTTTATTTTTTAGCTTTTTTATACTCTAACAAGGGGATTTGAAACCTCGACCATTCGTCCCGACCTCGGGGGATTTGAAACCTCGATCATCCGTCCCGAAGAGAAGCATTAAAAGTCTGCTTACCAACTCCCCTAAACTGCCGGATTGCTGCATGGTATTTCCAATGGAGAACAAAAGATGAAATATTTTAGGAAAAAAAAAAAGAAAAAAAAAAGAAAGAAATGTAGAATCCAGTATATTAAGCGAAAGCCCAGATTCTCTGATTTGAGAGTTGAATAAAGTAGGCTGGCAACTTATGAACAAGGTCTAAGCTCTACAGCCCAGCAGTAACTTTGGGCCTAGTAAAGCCAGTCAATGCTTCACTTTACCCAAAATTATAATATATATTTGTACTAATAAAAAATTATATAAATTTAAACTTATTTAATGCGCTAATAATAAATATAGAACTAAAATTTTCAAATCTTTTTTGTTAAATAAAAGAGTTTTTTCAATATAATAATAATAAAAGAAATTAACACAAAATTCAGATAAAATATGGTTAATTTCTTCCTGTTGGCATCAATTAAGTTACTACTCAATCAATGGACTAATATTACATAATTGGTGATTATCTCAACCATCTCCTCGGACTCCTCCTTCCGCCACCCCTACTAGGTGAAGGAGAGGAAATCTTCTGCTCATCGTGAATGCGTTTACCTGCTGCAGCCATCTTACAGCTAGAAGAATTCCTGAACACACTTTGCAAACTGCTGAGATTATATGCTCCCGCCGCCGAGTCATTACATGGTTGATCAGCCAAAGACAGACGTTTCTTCTCCACTAGTCCGACGATACCTCTGTTTCCTTCTCTCTCTGGAGTCGAAGGATATCTCTGTCTCGGGGCACTCAGTGACCGTACTCGTGCAACTGCTGATGCAGTGGCCGCCATGTACTTGCGTTGCGGTACGTTATTTCTTCCACGTTGATCTAATCTACTACAGTAATAAGTGTACCGCGCTGGAGTTTGTGCTGATGATGAATACGAATTGTTTCTCTCTTCGTCTTCCCCATAGCAACCTGTTGAATGGATCTGGAGTGGCTTCGTTCGGCACGGGGATGGCATGGGCAATACAGAGAGATTCTGGTGGAATCTATGCAATTGCTGAGGAGATGAAGAAGAAGTTTGTCTTCGATTTTGTTGTTCCCGGTAATTATAATAATAATAACTGTTGGCTGAGGAGGTGGAGGATTGGATTGTGTCAATTTCAACAATTTTTACATCATCCCTTTCTGAACATTCGGCATTGGTACTTTCATTGTGCTCTCTGCCAGATCTCCCCAACATCTAATATTTATATGAATTATTTTTTTTAGTACCAACCAGCAACTGCAGTCTGCAGCTCAAATCGTAAATGAAGGGAACAACAAATAAGAGGAAGTTAATTAATTAGAATTAGAACCTGCTGAGAGAAGGCATGGGCAAGAGAAATTTCAGGTTCTGAATTTGAATGGGACTCTTTTACTTGATGCCACTGCTCATCCGAATCCGAGAGATCTTGATCCCATCTAGACTGGATATATAGAGAATTATTAACCCCAGCAGAGAATCAAAATATAAATTTCAAAGAAAATTGATCTAACACTCACGGTAATTATATTGTAATGAGTGGGGTTAGAAGATTGACCAGTAATGCTGAGCGTAGAAACAGAGGTTCTCCCGTTTGAATGTGATAGACTCTTACGTTGGTTACATACTCTATCTTGAACTCGCATCAGAGCCTGCATGTATTTAAGAGTTGTCCTTGCTTGCTTTCGGACATTTTGCCCTCTTACTAATGCTTGTAACTTTACCAATCCCTTCAGTGCCCCAAGAGCTCGCCTTGCCTAAAAACACAATCATAACAAAAATATCAAATTTGCGTATTTTCATGTTTATTAAACAAAAGAATGGCGAGTAGCAGATCGCTGTATTACCAAGTAGCCCCTGAAGGCTGTCTGAATCAAAACAGCGGACTGCTGTTCTCGAAGTGGGAAAGAAGGCCTCGTCGTAAGCCGAATAATTTCTGCAGTTGCTTCAGCAGCGGCTGTAGTAGTTGCCATGGCAACCGCTATTGCACGTTGTAGATCAAATTTGACATCTTCCGGTTCAGTACGGCTCGCAGGAACATCATCAAACGCAGGAAAAGTAATGAGCGTCCGTTCGTCATGCTGTATTGTCGTTTCACTTAACACTGGCTTCCTGAAAATCCATCTTCTTTTTCCCCTCTTCTGAAATTAAAAAAAATCAAAATTTATTAAATGTAAGAAAAATTTTAAAAATGAATTGGTAGGGGCCGCGCGAACGCTGGCCCCTGGGCAGACCTTAGGCGGACACCCCCTCCGAAATGCAATGAAGGTCACCAACTTAGGTCATGGGTCTTATTGATCGCCCATTCACCCCGTAGGTGAGAGAAGGAAAATTGTTAAGTCGACCTACTATTGTTGAAAAAAAAATGGTAGGCACTCTATACCATACTTACTATACCATGGTTATAGTATGGTAGATATGGTAGATAACCTATCATTTTTTTTTTCAACAATAGTAAACGGGACCTAACAATATAATACTAAAGCCCTGCTTCCCTTTATATAGTTACTTCTCTTCTAGCCACCTATTTCTTTCACCGATGTGGGACAAAACAACACTATGCATGCCCAGTTTTATAATTAATATGGGGGAAGATGCCTTACCTTTTCTTCTTCTTCTTGCTCTTGTTCTTCCCTTCTTTTGCTATTCCTCTTCTCATTTTTGTCTTTGGCTGGAGATCTGAAAGCCTTCTTCACTACATTCAACCAGGAATTGCTCCCCGTCTTCCCCATCTGAAATTTTTCTTGGGATTTCAGCTCTGCTAATAATACAATATATATAGAGAGAGAGAGGAGCAGCAGCAGTAGCAAATGATTTTATCTAGGGGTACAGAATAGAATAGCTTTAATAAATGGTGGCATACAAATTAAGCATCCAAAGAACGTAATGTTTCTTAGGGTCAGACAGATTTGGGACAAATCATGAAAGAATGTGTGCACTTCTCGATAATTCTTAAAGCTGCAAAAAGAAACATAACATATACATAATGGACTGTATAAGCTATGCTTTTCCTTTCTTTTCTTTTGTTCTGTTAGATGAAAAAAAGTTAAAGAATTTCTCCTTCACGTGTTATGAGGTGATGTAAGGGTGCTCAGAAACCAAGACTATTGCTACATATAATATATATATATATATATATATATACTTGAATTAAATTAATTCATTTAATAATAATCGTCTTCAAAGTTCAAAGGGCACTATTGGGGGACTGATCATTTGCATGTACCATGCGGGACTTTTGAGCATGCAAAAAATTATAAGGGCAGAGTTCTCGAGTTCTGTTAAAGAACTCAGATATCGATATGTAAGGATGTATGTATGTATGTATTACGGTGGAATGGAATCTGGATGTTCCATGGATGGATCCTAGGAGCAATATTGGCGTTTTGTTTTATACCAAGATTCAAGAACCTGACTCAGATTACCTTTTTTCTTTGCCTCTATGTATTTCTCAAATTCAATTTCTTTAAAGCAAGTTTGTGGTTTCTTTTTGGAGAGGAGACAGCTTGAATATCTGAAGTTTTGGTTAACAAGTAAGTTACTTTCTTACAGGCATATGTTTGACTGATTTTTTTTTTTTTTTTTTTTTTTCTTGGCGCAGCCTTTTACTGCCTATCTGTGGTAGATCATGTGCAATACATGGTATATTTCTGTATACTCATCATTCTACTTTACTTTCATTTTCCCTTTCAAGTTTTTAATTTTACTTTATTTGACTGTCTCAATTTTATATTTATAAAATTCTAACTCAAAATTTTATTTTAAAAGAACTAAATTCCCTAAATTCCTTGCCACTTCAACCTTTGTGACCATGATTTTTGTCTTAAACTTCCCTGAGTATTCAATACCTACTTGAAAAATCTGATTTTGGAAATAATCATTTTTAACTGTGACTAATTTACAATTCAACCTTTTTAATATTGATAAGATAGTCACTTTAACCTCACTAATCCAAAAAATTGAACCTTTTTTTTTTCCTCTATTAAAAAAAAAAAAATCATTTATTCATTTACAAACCTTCTTAATGAGAGTGATTTATTATTCCGTAACCCTAAGCAAGAGAGTATTTGGTCCAAATATATAAGAGTAAAACTTAAGGGTGGATTGATCCACTTTGTCAGGCCCAAATTTTATTACACAATTTGAACCGAGTCAGAATAATTGAACCCATCTATCACTTTTAATAATATATTTCCCTTTTTTTTTGGTATGACCCCATTTGGGGCGTCCGGTATCCTTACTTTTGGTGAGACTAATCCGAACTCGGCTACGAAGCGCTCGCAGAGTTCAACTCTTACTCGATGGTAGGGTCTGGCCCAAAGTTTTTTAACGTGGCGCTAACCACTCCAAGGGGATTCGAACCCTCGATCATCCGCTCTGGAGGAAGCATTAGGAGTCCGCTTAGACCAACTCCCCCAAGCTGCTGGGTTAATATATTTCCCTTTTATGGACAAACAAAAAAATAAATAAAATAAAATCAATGCCCACAAAAAACAACGTCAAGGATGGAAGCTCTTGTTTTTTTTTGCCTATGGAGAGATAGGAAGAGTTTTTTTTCCAATAGAAGTTTAACCCAATTCAAATCCAATATAATCGAGTTAAGAATACAAATAAAATAAATTAGAAGAAAAAAAAGTAAAGGATGGAAGCTCCTCAGCGAATCGAGAAAGAAAAGATATAGATCATTCGAGACAAATGGAGAACATAACAGCAAACTCACGAGTGAGAGAAAAGGGTTGATATTATTTCATTTGAACCTCAATCCAGAGTCTTCGACTTCGTGGGTCCAATCTCAAATATTCCCGATTTCTCCACGCCCTTCCTCCCCATTTCTACCTATGTGTATATATACACTCGAACTCAGCTGTCTCAAACAAGAATATCGAGGAAATCAGCAAAAGCAAAAAAAAAAAAAAAAAACATCCCAAGCATCTTCTTCAACTCAGTAGTGTGTAAAATATATATATATAATCCTTTCTCCAAATGGCTACCAAGCTTCTAGCATGTTGTGCTTCTCCGATTGCATCAAACAACGGTATCAAGTATCCTACCAAACCGGTTGGAGTGCCATGTGCTTCCGTATCATTCCCATTGGCAAATAAGCCACACAAGTTATCAAGGGTGGCTCCAGTGCGAGCTCAGGCCGCTGCCGGGGACCACAAAGAAACATCACTTGACGTGAAGCACGTCAGTAATAACCAAGGCAACAACAGCAACACCGGTACTTCCTTGGAACGGAGGCCTCAAAGTAGATTGGCAGCTCTAGACGTCTCTCCTCTTGGTAAGTCATCCGATCCCATGCATTGCATGAATAAATTTAATTGTTACATCAATACAAATATAATAAATATCATAACCTAAAAATTGGATTTAGGTCTGTTGGATCCTATGTCTCCAATGAGGACAATGCGGCAGATGCTGAACACTATGGACCGTTTGTTTGAGGATAGTATGGGATTACCAGCACGGAACAGGAACGCAGGGGGAGGAGTGCGTGCCCCGTGGGAGATACAGGACGAAGAACACGAGATCAAAATGAGGTTTGACATGCCCGGTCTCTCCAGGGAAGATGTCAAGGTTTCCCTGGAAGATGATATACTGGTCATTAAAGGAGAGCACAAAAAGCAAGAAGAAAATGAAGAAGATTCATGGTCAAGCAGGGGTTACAGCTCTTATAACACACAACTCCAACTCCCGGAAAACTGCGACAAGGATAATATCAAGGCAGAACTCAAGAACGGAGTTCTTTACATTTCCATCCCCAAGAAAAAGGTGGAACGCAAAGTAGTCGATGTAAAGATCAACTGAGACTATAGTATAACTGTAACTGCAAAGATGCTATCATTATTGTAATAAACTTGACTTGCGGCAATGGAGCTGGGTTGTATATATTATAAATCACATTCTCATTTCCTTCTGTTTTAAATTAAAAGCTCCAATTCATACCTGATCAAATGCAGAAGCCTATAATATGTTAGCCAACTAAAAATGTTCAGCTGACATTAATTACTTCTTGAGGATACAAGAAGTTAAATTTATCTTCATAAGACACTCTTTTCACATGTAAGATGAAAATAAACTTTTATAATAAGTCCAACACATGGTGATATAAACGATAATCAATATATCGAATAACAAGAAGATACAAATTTAGGTCTTCTTATAATTTGATACAACATTTTTAAGTAAAATTGCATCATTTAAGAGGGGTTTGATTTAAGTATTCATCAAAAATGCAAATATCCTACTTAACCAGTCCATAAGTAGGAAGTGATTCACAGAACTGAGGGGTAAGGTATTTGCATAGCAGCTACTACAATGAACAAAACGATATGTCTAAAGATTTCCTTTCAAATCTATGCCAAGAAAAAGAAAGTGCCTTACCCATCAATCAACAAGAATATATCTAGCATCCTAAGTTCCTGATATGGCCTTAAATGTTAGCAAAGTACAGGGGAAAAAAAAAAAAAAAAAAAAAGCTATAAAAACCATAAGAAGGCGTCCAGGATGATACCAGTTAGGAAAACTTAGCTGTTCATGGTGAAGTATATCTATCTTCTTTCATCAACTTGTTCAACTGTACCCCAAAATCATCTTCCCCATGCCAAATTACAGAGGGAAGAATACATGACATCTAGGATCTGACTGATCTGAAAATCTACCTGCTATAACAATGATTGTGAACAAGTGCACTGAATTGTGATTGTGAGCAAATAGGATATACACCTCTGAAGTCGAATCTTCAAATTGAGTTTGTGTATTGTCGCAATAAAGCTAGTTTCTGTTCTTTTGCTGCATTTTCCGATTCAGAAGTTTAAGAAAATCGGCCTCTGCAAGTGAGAGCACTTGATTCAGCAGTAGCCTAACTGCAGCCTCCTCCATAATTGCATACCTAGGTTTGATTCTATCCTTTAGACTGTAACCAAAGTACTGAGGGAACTTAACCACGTCAGACTTCTTATATCCCATTGTCAAAAAGAACTCCCACTTGGGGATCAGGTTCTCTTCCAAGCTGAATGTATACAGTGTCCCATATCTGGAAATCATAGTCCTGACTTCCTCAATACTAAAACCCTTTTCCAGAAAAAATTGTGTCACAGGCTTCAAATTTGCCTCTATACTAAGTCCAAATGTTTGAGGTGATCGATATAGAAGAAGTGCAACATCAACCTCCAAAGTATGGAAGTACTTAGCTGTAGGTCGTAGCTTATCCTCTACACTGTAACTGATAATATTAGGGAACCTTGTGAGAACCTTACCAACGCACTCAGCTGAGAGACCCATTTCATAAAGAAAATCAACTGTTTCATTCAGTTTCTGCCTGCTGTACGTAAGAAGTGCTGGAAAGCGATAAATAACTTTTGCCCATTGTTTTTTATCTACTCCCATGTTTTCCAAAAACGTCATTGTAGGAATGAGGTTTTCAGAAAGACTAATTCCAACAAGTTGAGGTCTTTTACTCAGGATAATTGGAATGTCTGATTTTGCTACACCAAGTTCAAGAAGGAACTCAACCACTGGTTTGATTTTTCCTTCCAAGCTGTAGTAGGAAAAAGCGGGGAATTTGCGAATCACTTCTCTAATCACCTCAAGTTCCATTCCAAGTTCAACAAGGTAAGTAATATGTGGGGGAAGTCTCCCTGCTGGACTAATCTCACTGACCCGAGCCAAGGCTCTCAGCTTCTTGGGATCAAGAATTTTGGCAGTTGGAGATATTACTGTATCAGAACTTTCTTTGATTGGAGGCTTCTTGGAGGTTTCTTCCAGCTTTTCTTTGTCAGGTGGCTCTGGAAAGCTTTCTACCACATCTACCAGAACTTTTCCATATTCCTCGAGGAGAGTTTCCAGGTATGAAATAAGGGCATCCCTGATCTCCAGAGTTGTAAGTTCTCGGCCTACAATTCAAAGTAAATTCAAATGCTACTGGCATTTAGTGGAACAGCATACACTACTTTTCAAAAAAAGGAAAAAAAAAGTAAAAAATCTAAAGATCAACAAACATTAGGATCGAACCTACTAGGTAGCGGGATTTGTGAATAGAATGAAGTTGAGAGAGAAGGTGATCAATGAAAGCATCAGACTTGTTGATCGTTCTAGCAGCAAGGGCATTGCTTAACCCTTGTTTTTTCAAAAACAAGGTGAGTACAGCCTTGGCTTCTTCTTTTTCTGCAGCTAACAGGGTTGGAGACACCATCCTTTGGTTGAAAGAACCATCTACTCCTGAATCAGCTGTTCAACAAAATAAATTATTTGAAATCATTACACAGGGCATTCACATAAAGTTGTTTGGTCATCCATGAAGTCAAGGATAAAATAGCTAATGTTTGTCATTTGGAAGAAGATTAAAATCCAATACTCACTGTACTTTGCCTGGCACGTGAAAAGCCTCTGAGATGATATATACTGAGTCCTGCCATGGATATGTGTCAGCAATCAAAGTATAAGCTATATTGAACTACTAAACATTATTCAACACCTCTTATTTCATAACATAGTTTAGACATCTAGAAGAACTAAAACTTCATTGCAGTTCAAAATTAGAAGAAAAATTCAGCCTCAAAGAACTCAATTCAAATATCCTAGTTCAACAAAAGAGTCTCCAAATTTAGCACATTGCACTTAGATTTCTTCATCAAATTCACATAAACAGTACTTATAAAAGATGCTATCCATTCCGTTAATCAACAAAACAAATCTAGATGGAATTGGAACCGGTAACTTTCAACTGTGCAGGTGTTACAATAGCAAAAACAAAATAGGACTCTAGCCACTCTCAGCTAACATTTCCCACCCCCAACCTCACAAGGGCTATATACGCAGAACACACAACGGTATCGTTGAGTTTTGGGATCATTCTCCGGAAACCATAGAGATTGGAGGCATCCAAATTAGAACCCTTACTTTTCAGTTTTCGCAACAATTCTTCAAACGCGTTAAATGGTAATTCAGAAACGAAATTCATGCCTCGAATTTAACAGGCTAAAATCGTTGATACCTAAATTTAAACCCGTTTATTAATTAGAATTAAAAAAAAAAAAAAAAAAAAAATTAGAGCAAACCTGTGGTATAGTCTCAAACCCGTGAGGGGAACAAGGGAAACAACTGAAATGGACAATCTCTTGGATGGTTGCCTCCATGAAACCCTCAAGGTAGAACAGAGCATAGGTGAACGGGCAGTTGGGAAGTCATGAAGTCCCAAATTAGCGAATGAAAAGCTGATGCGCATAGCTTCCTTGTCACTGAGTATACTCTGTTCAGCCCTTTATTCAAAAACCGCAGAATCACAGAATAACAATGCGGAAGATGAAAAAATCAAGCTCTTAGCTTCGGCGGACAAGTGAAAGACCCTCAAAACCTTGAAACTTCGGTAGCTATGGCTGCCATCTGTGGCTGGAAATCTACTAAGATCCCTTTCTTTCCTTCCGAAATAAAAAACAAAAACAAAATGGCATTTTTTGCGCTCTCTCTCTATATATATATTTTGATTTGTCACTTCACTTGGAAAATCTTTTGTATAATACAGACCAGGACATGGTCCTATTATACTCTTATCTACTAGTTGTAGTATCTTTTTTTTTTTTTTTTTTTTTTTTTTTTCTAAATTACTAGTTGTAGTATCTAATATTTTAATTTTCATTTTAAAATTTTCTAATTAAAATTATAAATAAATGACGTCATTAATTTTGTTTTTGTCAATTTTAAAAGTTCATAATTTTATTTTTATTTTTTAATAATAATAATAAAGTTAAAATATGGAAGGAGATTCAAACAAAAAGCCTTCCTTTGGCACTGACATTATAAATCAAATTAAATTTACACATATTTTCAACAAAACTCATTTTCTTCGGGAACAGATCCCAAGCTTTGGTTTTTGGAGGTGGAAAATCAGCATGAGCAGTAGAACTAGTGATGATCTTGATTTCTGATACAAGAAGAGGAGTAGTAGCGAAAGATATTTTTCTTGGTTATGACTACTTTGATGGCCTTATTCGTAGTTGCTGAAAACTTCAGAATCTCGCCATCCATTTTCACGTCGACCCGCCTCCCTCCACTTCCTCTTCCTCTTCCTCTTCCTCTGCAGCATTAATTGTTCTGGTGGAGATGCCGTGGTGCGTCTGTAGCTCAGTGGAGGTGCCGTGGAATTAGTGATGAGTCAAACGGTTGCCCATTTTGGAGAAGAAGGTTAAGTAGTATTTATTTTATTTTCTACCTCAATTCAATTTTTTGCATATAACCTTCCTATTATAATTCATTATTAATAAAAGTCGTTGAAGGTATTATTAAATTAAAAAAAAAAAAAAAATTCAGACCCACGCCAACAAGACTACTCCATGTGACTAAAAATATAAACTCTTCTTAGACTTTTTCAACCGTGTTATAATCTTGGAGTTAAAAAAAGAAAACAAGATTCAAAAAAAGAACACTGAAGAAAAAGTCAGTGAGGTCAGATAAAGAGTCATAAAACTGTAGTACTAGTTTTTTTTTTTTTTTTTTTTTTTTTTTTGAGGCACTGATTCAACGTAGTGCAAGATCCATTAAACCAACACCACCAACCTCAAAATTTTGTCCAACTCTATACGAAAGAAGCTAAAAGCAGCCCAATGATTTAAATAAGTATCCTCCAGTGGGTTACGACGACCGACCGACCATACCCCCATCTCAAGACACAATGGGAAACAAGACGCTACCAACATAATTTTGAAGCAGACAGTGCGTAACTTAGAAAGTATTTTGCAGCTATGTATGCGTATATCATATATATATATATAATCAGCAAAAGATCAGCAGCTCATAGGAAATGCCATGATGACTCTCTCTCTCTCTCTCTCTCTCTCTCTCTCTCTCTCTCTCTCTCTCTCTCTCTCTGTCTCTCCCTCCCTCCTCTCAGTGCATGGATGGGCGTGGAGATCGAGGCCTAACAGGGGTCTTCGATGGGCTTACCCTGCACAGATTCAAAGTCACCATTATAATTCTTTAGAAAAATACAAAGCAAAAAACATAACAAGAAGAACGGAAGAGAAATATGGGAGTGGGGGAAATGCAACCTTATGGGAAGTGATCCCAGTACCGCACCACTGCAGTTCAGAGCAGCTATTGCACTCTCAGCCTGCAGAAGAACCCAAAACAATTAAAACCAAAAAAAAAAAAAGGTCCCCAAATTTGTTCCTTCATGGTTACACAAAGGGAGAAGTACTAACATCAAATGGAAAAAAGAATCTTTCACGTGACAAAAGTCAATGCATTCTTGCTGGTGTATATTTAATTTATGGGAATCTAACCAACTCTTCTTTCTTTGTCTATGGCTATATTATACACCACACCATCAAAGCATAATACACAACTTTAGTACAACAAACATTGGAAAGGAATTTTCCATCTTAAAGCCAGTCCCAATAAAAATATTGCATACAAACACAGAAAAGTAAAAAAAGGAAAATAAAAAAATTGAAACACTGCTGCAAAATACCGAGTAAAATAAAGCATACAAATATATATAATATATATATACACATTATTATATAATAAGTTTTTGAAGTTAATAGTTCTATCATACAAATGTCAATAATTGAGCTTATAGGTTAATAAGTTAGTTCTATGATCCCATAATCTCTTCAAAACACCAATGCCAAATTAATAATCATCATCATGAGTCAGACAAAATGATTGCAATTCTGGCCTTAGAAACTCTTGCTGCAAATTATTTTCTTATACATTGAAGGATTTAAATTTAGTTGTTTTGTGGGTAAGAGTCACTTGGAATCATGAATATCCCATTTTTCATCTATTTCAAAGAAAACATAACAGCTGAAAGGATATATTTTATACTGGCACAAAAAAGCACAGCAACAAGGTACAAAAAAACACATTCACCCAACACTAGATAAGCCTCACCTGAAAGGTATCAAGGCACTTTTATCAGAAAAGCCTGCACCTAAGCAATTAGATGCAACTTGACATTGTTTCTATTAGCATCTAAAACAATAACACAAAGTCTGGAACTCTATTCGATTCTAGACCCCCTATGATGGAAGAGAATCAACCAAGGAGTCTTCTATGAAAGCCTAAGAACCTCCAGACATAAACAACTAACTGGGCATTAATACTGAGAAGTTCAGAATGGAAACAAATGGCTGCTTTTCAGCATACAGTTCTCACTTTTATCTGTTTTTCAGCTTACACTTCTGCAACTAATCTGATTGCAGATAGTTTACATGCTTGCAGACTCAAGAGCAAAAGCACTACTTGGTACTAAATTCACTTAACAAGTACAAGAAATAACAGAAATGACTGTTACTGCACAATACCTGCATGTTAAATTATATAAAATCCATGGATCAATTTGAAATATGCCATGTAAGCATACATCCACAAACAAATCTCATGCTACAGCCTTCATTATAATGGAAAAAAGATAAGTACTGTTTTGAAATAATTTTCATCATCAATTTCACCCATCCTGGCACAAGCATTGTCAAAACAAGTTGGAGATATTATGATGGAAAAAGCGAGCAATGCAAGATCACAACCAGTGTACAGTATCAAAAGATACTGCTACCTTAAGATCCTTAATTTGTAGATCAGGAATATGATACCAGTCAGTCCTTAAAACAGAACAGAGAAATAAATTCCCTAGATAATGTTTGGATAAGCTTATGTCTGTTTTTTTTTTTTTTTTTTTTTTTTTAAGAATTTCAGCATCTAGGTTTTTACCAATTTCCTCAAAGAAATAGGAGAAGGCTTGGAAGAAGCTAGGGCTAAACTAACAAGTTGACTATAACAGGCCGACTTAAAGACTCAGTGAACTCTTTGCTAACTACAAATGCTTCACAGGCTACCAGCTATACCATGTAATCAACAAAAGACAAAAATAAGTCATATGTTGAGATTTTAAAAAAAAAATAAAAAATAAAAAATACATAGAATAAAGAAATAAGTCACTGTTGCTCAATCTGAAAATTTCTCTCTACCACTATGCATGCGCATTCAAGTAGGAATGAGGTTTAAGACCTATAAGAGTAAAATGATTTAAGAAATACAACTACCATCTCAGGCTTCCTAAAACCCAGAAAATAAAAGAAAATTCAGTTCCTCAGGGAGTAGAAGGGGGAATCTCCCCTTCTTTCCACCTTTGGGTATACCAAAAGAGTAGGGAAATGAGTATCAAATGAAACATAAATTCTCTTAATAAGTAGCTCTTTACCAAATTAAAGCCTAAAAAATTTTAACACCTAATGTATATTAATTCTTTCCTCCTTAAGAAAGAGTAAATAACAGAAGCATCCTGCAGTTCAGATGCTTTGAGACAAAGAGTAAGCTCCCCTGAATTGGAGGATCAAAGATGGGCCAAGCCAAGTGTAAGATCATATATTTTCTACTGCTAAAGAATGGAACCCAATGAGGATTTATGATTATGAGCTTTACCAAAGTAAAAGTATAGTTGACAGGCAAACAAGGTCATATTTTTCGTATCACTCATGTGATTACACCAGGAGAAGCAACTGATGCTTGCCCAAAATTGACGAGCACATTATAGCACATATATATTTTATAATGCAAAAGTTCATCCTCAAAAGGGTGCCAAATTGCATCAATGTCAATACATTGGTCTTTTTCCACAATCAAAGAGCAGAAAGAAACAATTGCACAATGAAGTTTCTAATGTATAAACAAGAAAGATAAACTTCAAAATTCTTAAAGATCACATAACCAAAGTTGTGAATGACATTATTCATAGAATACGGAAACTACTATCATGTTCAGGATTAAAAAGGAACAGAAAAAAAAAAAGGTCAGGAAGTAGCATAATATATATATATATACATATATATATATATAAAGAAAAAAAAGCAGGAAAACAAGTAAAAAGGACATGCCAATACCATTGCAAATTCAACAAAAGCTATTCGAGTTGAATGATGATAGTCACCCAGCAACCTCAAGCGATGAACCTGCGGCAGAGAAGGCATTCCAAGCTTAAACATGTGATTCAAGAATTAATAGAAACTAGTTATCATACAAAAGCAGCAACAAACCTCTCCACAGAGAGACTCAAAGAAGAGCTTGACATCTGCTTGTGAAACCTAGATTAAACAGAAGAAAGAGTCAACTACAGTTCAACTTGTAAACTGTGAGCTGAAGAGACCAAGTTCAAGAGTTACCTTCTTATCTATGTTTGTACAATAAATAGTTCTTGTGCACATCTCCCTTTCATCTTCAGACTACAGAACAATCCAAAACAATCTATTAGTCAATCCACCAAAAAAAAAGCATTGACATCTTCAAATTCAGATGGGTTTGCAACATAGAAGCCCAAAAATGAACAGAAAATTCTAACCCGAGGCAAGAAAGTTGGATTCACGGGAGCAATTGCAGTTTTTGAAGGAAGTACCCTTACAGGGTAATACCCAAGCATAGTTCCAGCAAGACTTAAAGCATTCCTTGCACCTTCTGTACAGTACATGAGATATAATGTAAGTAACCAAGCAGATCAACCTAAGTGGATGAAATAACCAGTTATTTGATGCACCTTCATCAGTGAACTCAATGAAGGCAAAACGAAGCACAGAATTAGGGTCACCACAAACTCGGCAGTCAACAACCTGTACGAGAATAAAGAAAGATGATCCATGTTTTCTAGGCATAACTAAAGAGTAAGAAAATATTAAAATACTTTGACAAGATAGAAACATATTTACCTGTCCACAACTAAGAAAGAGTGCTGCAAGTCGCTCTTCAGTAACCTACAGTGGAAGCAAAGAAGAAAGCAAAGGTAAGACATGAGTTATATGGTTTAAACCAAAAAAAAAAAAAAAATGCTCAAAAGAACGAAGACAATACACAAGGGGATTCATATTTTACCTGATGATCTATGTCAGATACGTATACCGTCCGCTTAATTACGTCATCTCTTTGAGCCATGCTAGTTCGGCTGTTCATCCTTCGCCTTCCATGGCTGTAGTTATTTTTCTTCTGCATTTATAATCTAAATCAGCATCAAATAAATGAACCGCAATGGAAAGACAAAATGTTGTTGAAGTCTTAAAGAAAACAAAAGACAATCATCCATGACAACATCATAAGAATGAGTAGCTAGCAACAAATTCAACTGAATGAAGTACACAACTTAATTCGACTTGATAATAGCAAATGCCAAGAAAGAAGGAATAATTCCAATGCCTATTATGCATTCTAGAAAACATTATTTATCATCAGAGGTGAGCTTTCAGCCCTAATCATTCATAATAAAATACAACTCATTTGAAAAAATAAAATAAACATTGATAATTGATGAACCAACATTTCTGTAAAAGATGAATCTTTGTAAAAAAAAAAAAAAAAAAGACACAAGTAACCTTCAATTATTATCTTTACTAGGACTTCCATCATCCAAAGGTATTGTACTAGTTAATGGCAATGAAATGAGACGATACTATTCAGAGAAATGTTTACCCGTCTGATAGAATTTCCATTGGGAATCCCAGAGTTAGTTTGAATTACAAAATTGTTAGCCGCAAATCCAAATAGCCTAAGAGGGTTGTTGGCAGCCAATGAAGGTGGCACAAATTCCTCGGCCATTGGATTCAATTTTGAGAGCATATCTTCCAAATCCCTCATTTCCCTCTTAAACCCCTCACCACCATCATCCACACTTTCTTCAATATCCTCCAATCCGTTAATATCCTGGTCACTGTTGTCGTTACTGTGATTGCTGTCGGACAATCCATTTCCGTTGAGGGAGTGCTGTTGCTGCTGAATTCCAGCGGACATCTGATTAGCAGTCGGCTGAACATTAGTACCGCCGTTTCCATTTTGCTGCGAAATAACCATATTCTGTGGCTGCTGCGGCATGAGGTTCATGTGGAAGTCTTGATCGGTAGGTGGTGATGGCTTCGTTGACCTCGGAGCAGGAGGGTTTTGATGGTTTGTTGTACCAGATGAAGTCTTGGTGGACAGATTATGGTGGTGATCGCCGCCGACGTCGTCGTTTGGTACATTTGCATTCGGGTCAGTCCGATTCGATGAACCAACCATGTTGATCCCGGCATTCTCAACCACCGCCATGATCGTTTCTTAACCCTCTTACTGTATTGACTTACAAACCCCCTTAGCCAAAGATTCTATTGTTATTTTTCTTGTTTTTTTCCTTTTCTGGCCCTGCAAAGAAAAGATAATAATGGAAAAGAAAGCATTTTTCTTTTTTATTGCTCCGTCGTCAATTCAAAACAAAACAATGGGTTTTGCCCCTTTTTCTCCCTAATCTCTCAGAACTAAAACTCTAGATAAAAGTAAAATAAAAAATAAAAAAATAAAAAATAAAATAAACATACCTGAAAGGTGTAAGTCTAAATGGCGTCCATTAATCAGGAAAAATAAAAAAGAAAGAACAGGAAGAAGTTAAGGATCGTAAGCTGAGAAATCAAAGAAGAAGAAGAAACTAGAAAGGGCAAAAAAAACAGAACAGAGCTTTTTTTCTTTATTTCTTTTTCCTCCTCGTCTGCTACTAAGTATATAATTTAATTTAATCCGGTTCTCTCTGTGGATACTATTATTTTAGTGAGGGGGTATGCACAGAGAAAAATATAGAGCGAGAGAGAAGTGAATGTGTATATAGAGATAGAGAGAGAAAGAGAAGAGAGAGAGAGAAAAAAAAAAAACGAGGTGAGTTCTTCTTCGGATCGTCCGTTTTGGGCACACCTAATACTCTTTTTTCTGTTGGACCCCCCTCTTCTTCTTCTTCTCCCTCTTTTGTTTCTCACAATCACAAAAAGCCAAAAATGTTATCACTGCAAAACCAACATTTTTTACCTTCCTTAATTTCACAATTACAAGTATTTATTATCATCTTTAATAATATTGATTTTTTTTTTTTTTTTTTTTTTTTACAAAAAAAAAAATTAATGTATTAAGAACATAATGATGGGATGTATCATTACGGCTCAATGTTGATGATGATGATGATGATGATGGATGGCATATACTACTTCCTAAACACATGCGTGTGCCTCTGTCAATAGCAGTTTATGTCGTAATTATGACTATTATACCCTCAAATAAATTTTATTTATTTTTTAAATATTATTTTTACTAAAGTTTTTATAAATTTCATTAGTCACATCTCATCACTTACCTAACCTTTGTAAATAATAATAAATTAAAAAAGAGAACAATTTATTAATCACTTTTTTTTTTCTTTTCCTTTTTCTCTTTCACAAGAATCACAACCATCTCCATCGTTTTCGCTACTAAAATCTCCCTTTTTCCTATCTCTCTATTTTTTTAAAAAAATAATAATAATAATATATATTGATCTAAAACCTTTATTCCCTCATAACTATTATTTTCTAACAAAAGCATTCCTCGCGGTAAATTGAAAAAAAAAAAAAAAAAAAAAAAAAATACTGAAATAATTGGAGAAGTTTTATATTTGAAAAATATGACTAATTTAATTTTTACACATGAAAATCTTGAACCGTCTCATTTTATTTATATATTTGGTCGTAGGGATAGTCCGAACGCCACGTGTAAGAGAGAGTACGATGGCAGCAGAAAGTAATTTTATTTTATTTTTTTTTCTAAATTATCAAATTGATTGATGTTCAATATAGTAATTATTAAAATTATGCTTTTATTACCACGTCAAATAAAGAAAGTAATAAAAGTTTTAAGTGTGATTATATTAATATTTAAGTGTTGAAAAAAACAACCAGTGCCATGTAGTGAAGTGGTATAGGTTCCTCCTCCCTTAACCAACCAATGATTCAGGTTTTAAATTTTGGTTTGAGTATGAAAAAATATTAAATTCTCTTGTCAGCTATCTTACCAAATAATGTGCTTATAAATTAGTGAACGAGATTAACCTGAACGTGGAATAGCTGAAGATGCGACCTCACGTAACGAGACCCACCTAAAACACCCGCACGAATTAAATTGGAAGAGGAAAGAGAGGAAGGCGCCATTCCGGTCAGTCTTTTTTATCTGTGGCTCTGGCGGTCTGTGTGTGTACACACGACAAAATACTACAGTTTCAGACGAACAGTTTCCTCTGCCTCTCGCACTCCCTTTTTTTTTTTTTCCTCTGCAATTTTTTAATTATTATTATTATTTTTTTTCCTTTTTTCTCTTCCTCTTCTTGAAAAGGGCATCAGAAATTCATTGTAATCTTTTCCGTCCTCTTTCGCTTTTTCTTTTTATCCATCACCTCTGCCCTAATTTGTACCTATCCGCTGCCGCGTGTCATACAGTTACGTACTTACTCACACCCTCTCCTTTCTAAGTTTTTAGTAGTATCTCAATCCCTTCCGATATAGATTAATCTACTCGAATATATCTCAAATTATAAAACTCGGGTAAAATTATGAGGTAAGAGAGAAACTTCTAGATCAATGACTAGAAGAGGAAGTTCCTAATTCTGTCCACTGTTCATTTTAGACAAAAAAAATATATATATTTTTGGAAAAAATATTTTCAACTATCTATAAAATGTAATAAATAATAATTTCTTAGAATTTATTTTCTACCTCTTTAAATACTGCTCTTAATCTTTTATTTATTATAAACACATAATTGCATGTGTTAAAAAAAAAAAAAAAAAAAAAAAATAATTGAATGTGAATAATTAAAATACTATAACGGTGAATCTAATCTGATCTACAACTAAATAAGAAAATATTACGACCTCGTTTTACTCGTGTTGATACAAAAGGGATAGTACCAGCATTTTTCTATCACTTTCATGTGGGGGATTTTTTGGTTACATAATTAAATGTCACCAGTATTAATCCTCACCACCTGTCCATATTACTCTAAGTAGTATTATTTATATTGAATAAAATAAAATAATATTTTATATTTTAAAGGTTAAAAAAATATATTAATTTGTGATAAAAAAAAAAAATCATATTTATTTACTTAGTAATGGTACAGAGAGTCGAAACGTCGTCGTCGGATGTAGCGTTAGGAGTTGGGATTAGGTGAGTTAAATTGAATAGTTGTAAAAGTCATAAGATTTATGGCATGCTTGACCAATTTCCAGAAAGTTGGCCTTTTCAAATCAGACAGCGTCATTTATTATTTATTTATTATATTATATATATATATATATTCTTAGTCAGGGTTATGAATTTAATATATATATATATATATATCACTGTTCAGTTATATATATAAATTTGGGAATTTTTTAGAATTTAAATATTAAAATTTTAATAAACATATTATTTTTCAAAAGAGAGATAATTTAATTATTATTATTATTATAATTTAAAATAAGAATGATATAATGATTTTTTAATAATTTGCATTCTAACTATGAAACACTATAAATTTAAACCTTTAAAATTAATATTTTATATTAAAATATAATTAGCACACTTCAATATTTACATTTTAAATCAATAAAATACTTTTTAAAAAAAAAATGTTCGTAGAGAGAATATATATATTACGTTTATGATATTTATTAAAAGAAACACATTTATATAACCATTACCATTTAATGATTAATATTAACATGATACAAAATTTCCATAAAAAAAAAAAGGATCCGATTCTTTTTTGTCGTGTTGTATAATTATTATGCAAAAAGAATACATTATATTTAGTAAACATGGGCAAAATATAAATATTTTCTTTATGAAGGAAAAAAAAAATGAATAAATAAAAAAGTGGTGAAATTAACCCTAAAATTTTAAAGAGTATTGTACTATATTTTGCCATTATATACGTATGTAAGTTAATTTTGACAATAATAAGATACAATAATTACAATATCTTCATTACAAGTTTACATATACACATATTTACACGTTTCTCTCAAATATTTTAATATCATAATTAATATATATCATTGAATGAGCAAATTATCAGATAAAATAGCTTAATTTACATATGTACGAAAGAATGAAATAAATAAATTTCCACAAAAATGTCCTGATAAAATTGAATGTTGTTAGTTTTTTCAAATTTAAAGATCTAAAATACTAAATATATATAAAAATAATAATAAATCAGATAATGTTTAGCAGTTTAACAATAATTTTTTTAAAAAAAATTAAATTAATGTTATATTATGTTGTGTTGTAGACACTGAAATTTATTTATATATTTAAATATATATTGAAGATATGAATTTATATTACTGTGGTAACATATGTAAAATTAATATTGGGGAAAATCATAGGTAAAATCGGGGGGGGACGGAGAAGAGAGAAACTCCCCCGCCCCCCCCGCCCGGGCCCCCCCGCGGCCTCCCTCTCCCGCTCACGCCGAGAAGTCAAATCCATTCCGAGATCCAAGTCCAAAGACTATCGAAGAAATCGTCCAAAGATCATCGGAGAAATCAAATCAAATACGGATGGATCGAGATCAAGCCCAAAGGCCCTTGAAGTTCAAATTCAGATCCGAGCCCCCAAACCCCCTCGGGAAATCAAAATCGCATCCGGACCGAAGCCCAAAATGCCCGATCCGCGTGAAAAGAATCGACGAAGAAATATAAAGATTCGAACCCAACATCAAAAATATATATTATCTACATTTATATTTTTGATTATTTATTTTGCAGATGATAATAATCAAAAATAAAAATTTTATTGTTCACAACTGTGTTTAAAATATTAAAATTTAATCTTGGAAATTTTTTTTTATATATATAATGATAGATAAGGAAATGAAATTATGAAGATAATAATGATGAATTTGTTGGGTTAAAGTTAGTAGTAACTAACAAGTCGTATAATCAAATGATCCAACGTGCAATATTTATTTCACCAAACAGAAACGGCGAATCATGAAAACTGCAAAAAAAAAAAAAAAAAAAAAAAGAAAGTTGGAGAGAGAATCATTTATTATTTTTTTGTGGTAACAGCTGTTATACTTATAATTCATAGTCCCTGATTTTGATTAACAAACTCTCATTACACACACAAACAAAATATTTATTTAGAAAGGGACCAATCCAATCACCTTCATCATCAACCTTTCCCATCAATCATTTACCTAATGCAATTTTTTTTTAATATAAAAAAATACTCATATACAAATTATATTTAACTTATTTACTATTTAATAACTATTTAAATACAACTAATTAAAAATCGAGTTAATAGAGAATCAAACACTTTATCACGAGTTATTAACAATTAACTATATTTACAAAAATAATAAGATAGTTAGTTATGTTAATCGGATCACAACAACGGAATATTATATAATATTCCGTTAAATGAATTATGAAAGTGACTATGATAGGACGAGTTATTAGAAGCATAGGGTGTTTTCATTCCAAGAACCATAGTTCCAGTATCTCGGGATACCCGATGCTGTGTGGATTATATAGACATTACGTATATTTATTTTTTAAAATTTCATATTCAAATCTAAAAACAAATAACTCATTCTATTATATTATAGCTATTATTTAATTTAATAATTACAATGAAATGAAACCTTAACTATGAAGAAACATAGTACTTTCTTATCTAAATTTTTTTATTAATTATCCTAAAATATACAAATTTTGATTTTTTTTTTAATAATATATAATTTTAACTGACATGAATTGCTTATGAGTCGGAGGGGATGAGCCAAACAGGACATTAGGCGTTGAGGTCTATGTTGATGCCTCCACCTTGGCTAGCCTTTTTCTCCAACATCAATCTGTACATATCCTTCGTAATTATAGTGATTAGAATTTATAAATAGGGGCAACGATTCCTGTCCAGAATCTTGAATTTTAGGCTAAGGGGGTCCAATAATACAAGTAAAATAATCAAAGGTTTTACTTTGAAAAAGAAAAGAAAAAGGAATAAAGAAGTTTTATGAAAAACAGGGGGCACCATCATCAGCCCTCCGTTGCAGAAAACGAGAAGTTAGTTGACAAATTGGTAAGCGTGAAAGAAACAAAATGGACGGATAAGGCAAAATTCATTGAATGTGGGGAGCGGAACGTTAAAAAGGGAAAAAAATGAAACACACATCATCGGCATATTGAAAAGGTATCAGATTCTAATAAAATCATATGCCAGGTATTTTGGGGGAAAGAAGATCACGCAATAAATAAATAATTTCTCAGACTGCTGAGATAGTTTGAATTGAAAATAAAAACAATTGACTGCGAATGAAAAATTAGTCAAAATGAAGTCATGAAACTACCGAAATGTTTGACCACCAGCTACCCTGTCCTCTAGAGGGGAGCCTAACAAAACATCAGTTTTGCCACGAATAATAAGCATGTAACTGTGACTATTTCATGGAATAACTAACAATAATACGATAATAAATAATAATACTCATGTTAAAAAACATTCATATATATATATATATATATTATAGATACATATTTATACAGGAGAGGGAGAGAGTAGAAATTCTGGTTGTAGTCTTTGCAAAAGTATCCCACAGAAGGGGCAAAACGGTTTTGTGGGTGTTTCAGAGATGGTAGAATCTAGAGCAGGTTGAAAATCTAATGGATATTTGGACAGTGAGATAAAACTAGAAGGTGCTAAGTTTGACACCCGTCTCTTACAAGATATACAAAACCACGGAGGAGTAATGGGGCAGCAGACTACCATAGAAACAGCACACCTTGTTAGTTTGTGCCTCTTACCAACTTCAACACCATTCTTTAATCCACCACCACAGAATGCATCTTCTGCAGATTCAAATGGAACAGGTGCAGAACAGAAACTGCATTTCTCTTCCTCTACGTATTCACATACAGATGAAAGTCGCCTGTTGAAAGGAAAAACCAAAGTATCACATAAGCAAATCACCAGATTGAAGTTGTACCATATATTCATACCAAGAGCAAAAAAGATGCACACTCAGGACATGCTTAAAACTTTGAGGATACAAAAATGGAACTGCAGGGACAGTGCCAGTGAGAAAAATAAGGTGCTACAACATTTGCTATATGAATGGTATCAACAAAACATGTTCTGCATTTATCAACAAAGAAGTCCAATTAATATATTTAACTGAAAATAAAATTTCCTGTACAACAACAAAAGAAAAAAAGGAGGAAAGAAACCTTCTGCCAAAGAAGATGGAAAAAACGAAAATGGATTAAATATGAAAGGAACAGATGGAGTACCTCTTCTCAATTTTCCCTACTTCCTGAGCAGAAACAATTAGATGATCCTTTGTAGCATGCGTGTTAATTTTGACCCATTTCATCATCTGATTGAGTCCAGCAGGAGTCCAGCATCTAAATTTACAAAAATCAGTGCTCAAACATGAATCAAGTTTTAATATGGCAGAAAAATTCATGGACAGAATTCTTTCACGAATCTCCTTTTCACTGTGTTCAAGCAACCTTGACCAAAAGGTATTTTGTTCTTGAACCTCTTTGCATTCTTGATTTCTGCTATCAATATGGCCTGTGCTGAGATCTTTAAGAACTATGTGCCTGATAATGACATTGAGAATCTGCAACTGGCGCGACTTCATACTTGGAAGAAGTTTAAAGATTTCATATGATAGAACAGAAAAGTCAAATTTTGATCCAAAAAATAATCCCATCAATTTAAGCAGTATATAATCCACAAACTTGGGTACAAACTGCTTGAAGGCAGAGAGTGCTGCTAGGACATCCCAAAAGACCAAAGGCTCGTCCATATTATGGTGTTGATTGAGAGACCACAAAATATTATTATTCCAACTTATCAGTTCTTTCTCATCAAAGCCACGAAAAGCTTCAATGTCAAAATCAGGAAATCTACTGAAAATCAAGTCCAACTGCTGCCCTCCAATCCAAAGGAACTCAACTGCACCTTTCTGACTCCTGTGTGATTGCCCACAATTGAAAATATCCCATGAGCAGAAATGAGAAAAACTAATACATAATGACAAGAAATGCAACAGCCATACAAATGGGTCTTCTCACTTTCATGCTTTATTAACTACAACCGCGATGCATAATTGCTCTGATGATAAAGGGAATTTTTCCTGAGACTACATACACCCAATAAATCAAATGGGTTCAAACAAATATGGTTTGCTATTTTTTTATTAATTATTTTATGATAGACCTAATTTAATAGTTGACCGTGAGCTAAAAACTCCAAGATCCTCCCCCACCACCCCCCCCCCCCCCCAAAAAAAAAAAAAAAAAAAAAGAGAGAGAGAGAAGAGTCTAATGGGCCCAAACTAAGAGGATTTTCTCTCACAAAAAGTATCAAATCATGAAATGCTGGAGGAGATTGACTAAAACGCACCTTTCTTGGTACATTGGGTTTAACAGATAAGAATCAAAACTGTGAACCTTCAATCCAAAAAATGAGAAAATAAAGTTAGTTTATGTTTCATCACGATAAAACCTCTAAGAAATTGAACAAAAGGAAATTCAGAGAGGAAAGATAAAGGAGAACATTTTTGCCCTAGTGCAGGAGCACTTGAAACAAACAAGTGGATCCAACGGAGTTCTACCAGCATGCACCTTCACTTTTGTCCCAATAGTTCAACTCTTATGATTCTTTTCTCTTACATTACTTGCTCATTCTCTTCAGTATATGTTTTACGTTTTCTTTTCCTCCCTTGTAGATAAGTACAAAAGACCAATAATATATCTATATATATTACAATCTAGAAAGACTCTAATGGAACCTGCAAGCTGAAAATAACAATCTATCTTCTCAACCGAAAAAGAGAAAAAAAATGGATTCTTTGAAACTGTATAAAAGATAAGAAAAGCTCAAGCTCCTACAAGAAAACAGAGAAAAGATGAACAGGTTTACAATCCTGTTCAATCTTTAAGCTATATAACAGGTTTACAATCCTTTTTAGACTAACTCAATTAATATCTAAATAAGTAAACATATTGAAGAACAAGTGAGCATTTCATAGAAACTTGGAAGCAGTAGCTGAATTTCAGAAAACTAATATATCTTCTATTATCTCCACATTTTAATTGTGCATGTGTATGCATGTGTGCGTGTGTGTGTGAGAGATCTTATTACTTCACACGAATTTGTTCTGGAACCTAAGATCAGATGGGTGGTGATAAAAGTGAAGATTAAATGGATACTATGGTTCCATAAAACATAGGAAACTAGACAACACAGGGAACTTCTAGAAAATAAAATGAAAATATACCAAAGCAACTGCTAAATTTCCAGGGGATACTGCAAGACCAAAGCAAGAATCATACACATCTGGAACCTGCAGATAAGAGAAAACTTTTGTTCAAGCATTAAAACAATATATAAGCAGGAGAAACAAAACAATTAGAGGGTATCTCATACATCAAATGAGCTTCGGAATCCAGGGGTATTTGATGGAATAGGTACTTCGTCTAGAGAATTTTCATGTAATGTCCAACTGTGCATAGTACCATCCTGTTGTTCAAAATGGAAAAGGAGGAATTGAAATGACATGTCAATTTTCTCAAACATTTATTCTGAAGGATCAGTAAAGCATTTTAGGGAAAGAGATACAGGCTTAATTATCAAATAGAATGGAAGAGGAAAAGGGAAAACGAATCATAAGTTAATTATCTAATCATTCAGATTATGATACCTGTCCACAGCTATACAGACACTTTCCATGAAATGCCCAAGCTAGACCTGTAACCTGGAGTCTTTCATAATGTTAATTAAAATTGTTAAAAAATAGAAGATGATATACCACAGTAACTTACAATTTGGTCATGAGCACTGAAACAGCCGACTTTATCAAATTTGCTAGTATACAGATCACCAATCCAAACTTCAACTGACCCAGATCCCTTGCCAATAGCTAAAAGCACTGTTCCTTGTGAATTTTTTGGAACAAATAGTGTAAGTACAGAGATTGGACTGCAACCAGAAGTCACAACCTATTTCAATGAGCAATGGTGAGTAAAAGACCCAATCAAATTCTTCCCTTGTCAGTACAAACAAATAACAAATAGTGCTAATTCTGAAAGAAATAATGACCTCCTTCAGCAGGTCAAAGGGTGCATGATCAAGTTTTGATGGCTTCATGAGTTCCTTGCCATATGCCTTCCAAAGTTTCACACTAACAACAAAAGAAAAAAGGGAAAAAAGAAATGTTCGGGTATCATTAGTAGAAAGGTAAATTGAGCAACTTGGGTAGATATTTAGAGATAATGTGACAACTTATTTACTAAGGCACCAAGATAAAGCTTCCCAAATTAAAAAATAGACAACATTCAAAAGTAGAAAAAAATGGCTAAAATTTTCTCTATTACCTTCACTTCACTCAATTTATTAATTGTAGTTCGCCATAAACACAATAGTTAACTTGGCCAAATATATGCACAACATTTTCTTATTAATAATGGTTCCTTCTAAAGTTCACAGATGGTAAGAAGACTATACAAATTAACCTGGCATGCAAAAATGTGTCATATGATGGAGAACCAGTGGTGCATGTTAGAAGTGAAATTTAGCTGCAAAAGAGTGTCAAATTAATCAGCATTAGAACTGACCTTCCATTAGAACTCCCAGTAGCCAGCACAAGTTGTGGATTTGAAATGTCAGACTCATAAAGAGACCAGTTAACTGCTGTTACCCAGAAGTCATGTGCCTGGAGAAATCCAATCAGCTGTGGACCAAGTGAATCCCCAGCATCCATGCAAGAGTACTGTTGTGGTTCATCAATGCTCCAGAAAGATATTCTGCCGGACTTCGCCCCGACTGCCAGTACAGAAAGGCTGCCTAACAAGTTACTTGGGGAAGTTCCAACCACAGAAGTGAGCCGTAGAGTAGGTGACCAAACCACAACAAGGGACGACAACATAGAACTGCGAGAAGTATATTGCTCGGCAGTTATCAAGGAAATACTGTGATGTTTTGGGACTTTTTTTGAAGACTTTCTCTTTGAATGCACCTCTTCATGATTAGCCACACATACCAAATCGCGCACATTGTTTTCTATCTGAAATTAACAATGCCAAGAACTTTTTTAAACTTCTTGAAATTGAAGTGTACCAGTGAGAAAGGTAATTGAATATAATGAAATTGCAGATAACTATGCAATCATAACCAAAACAATGGTTTGCTTGAATAATCATATAACATCACAAATTGAAATATAAAAGAGCTTGCAAAACTATGAAAGGTGTACAAATGGGTAATGCCTTCTGCCTCTTCCTTTGGATATATTGTTTTGCAGAGTCAACAACTAGTTGACTATCCACATCAGGTTGATTTGGCTGAGCTTCACCTGAATGCTCCTGGAAATAAAAGACCAATAAAAATGACTAAAGTGAGAATCTCAAGAAAACCAAAAAAGTCAAACACAACATGTACCGCTAGGAGTAGGCCACCAAGTAAACAGCCAAACACCACTAAACAGAATATATAGTGATAAAAAATTATATCAAGCAAAACAAAGAAAGGAGGATATCTACCTCTGCATCTTTGAAAGATAAAATTCCTGATTCACCAAAACTAACACTTGCAAGATATGTATAAAGACTCTCTGAGATATCTGTAACCTACAAAACAGAGAAAATGTACGAGTAAGAAAGAAAATTCAAGAGCAAACAAAATCATAGGTTCAGGCAAATATACAAAGATTCTTTTGGTTTGATCAAGAAAGGAAGCATGATCTCCGATATTCTACTCATATAAATGATTTGAGTTACATATGGCTAAACCGTACATGAATAGATGTTAAACTCAAGCAGATGCCTAAAAAAATAGAATCATTATCTCTTCCTGAAGTAAATTAAGGAAGAGTGGGATCCATTTTAAATAGCTGCGCCATATCTTCTATAATAAATATACCCCCCGTAATCTTTGTGATAACATCCGCCAATCCACATAAAAAAGTCTTGCATGGTTACTTTCCACTGTGTGCATGGTGGTAGCTACACTTAAAATGCTCTTTCCACTGTCAAAAAGATTCCTAGTTTCTCATCCTTGCTAATTACATACCTCTATCCATTCTGCTGAATACTCACAAAATGGCATACGATAAACTTTGACATGCCCCTGGGTGGTGCACACAGCAAGTAGACAGCTACAACAATTCAAATAAAGTTGGTCAATGATAAGAAAAGCAATAGAGAGAAAGAGAATCCTCTGTACTGACAAGTGAAACAAGAAGAGGTCACAGGTGAAACAATGTAAATTTCATACCCTCCATTAGGAGCAAATCCAATTGGAGACCAGGAAATTGAGCGAGCGCAAGGTCGAATCTCGCGAGTTAAAGCAATGGGCAACATACACGGGGAAAGTAAGTCTGCCAGTTTGCGCAGTGAGAAAAAGAGGTAAAAATAAACAATCAGGAATAAATGTAAAGATCAAAAACAGAATACAGCCACATCATATCTGGAAATATCAAAGAATTGAAGGAACAAAACTTGCATAAACCATGAGACCGACAATTGCCGCAACACATACTCACATGCACGTACCTTCTCTGCTGATCAGTCCAATAGGAAACGGCTTGTCAGCCGGTAACTTGATCAATCCTCGAGGTCCAAATGGAGTTGCCGGATTCTTAAACAAATTAATAATGCGAATCAATTAGCAAACTACTAATACTTCCCTTCGCCAAGAAAGAAAGAGGGGAAACAACTAATATTTCACAGCATAAGAAACACACACACACATATATATATATAAATAAAAACAAGAGCAATGCTAGGTTGTCTTAATTACCAGAATTGTAACAAGATGGCCAGAAGCAACTGCAACTAAGTTTTCATCGGACCAGACGACGGAATTAGGGTAACACGGCGATGCCACAAGAGCAGCTGCCTGGAAACGCTCCGGCATCGTTGTGTCTCGCCAGAAGCCGGTTAAGGAGAGATTGAAAAGAAAAGAGAGGAGGGAAAAATCTGTTAGCAGCACCAAAATTAAAACGGTGTTGTAGTTTTTAGCAGAAGATAACCGAGCAGGGTTCGAAACTCGTAAAGAGTATAGAGAATGTGAGGAGGTTTGATCCGTACCGGCCGCCAGCCCCCGGGTTCTAAAGCGGAATCGGGTTTTGCATTCTCTCGTTGTTATTTTACTTTTCTACCCTTATATATTTGAACGCAAAACAAAGTGTAAAAACTGAGATGCCAGAATTTTGATAAAATTTATAGGAAACTTAAAGAATGGAAAAGTAAATAAATAAAATCATTCCACAAAGAATGGGCTTTTTCTGAGAATAATCAAATAACTTACGTTTTCTGAGAATTCGTCCTTCGGAGAAGTTATTACTGCAGGAGGATCATCATGTGATTTTGTTAGTCTTCTTTTTCTTCCCCATAAATTCCCTACAAAAATCAAGAATTCAAATTAAAGAAATAAAAAAATCAACAAAAAGTAGATTTGACAAGAACAAAACTTAAATGAATAATTCAAGTTAAAGAAAACAAAAATTAAAAGAGATACTGGTTCACCTTCATTCATCAAGAAACAAAGAAACAATAACAACAAAATCAAGAAGTATGAAAATTTGTCCTTCGGTGAAACTAATATTGCAAGAGGAATGGAGGATCATCACTGTGATCTTATTAGTCTTCTTTTTCTTCCGGTAAAAATAATAGGAATGAAGTACACAAAATGAATAATTGAGATAAACCCTGCAAAAATCAAAGAATTAAAGTTAAACAAACAAAAATTAAAATAGACAACAAAAGAAAGTGCAAACAAAGCAAATAAAATGTTATCAGAAGAGAAAAAACAACAGGAAACAAACCTAAGATATGAAATGTCGTCATGTAGTTGGAATTCGGAAGAGTTTGATCGAGATACCCGACCCGAGAGAATAGATTGAACAAGTGAGGGAAAAAGAATGAGAATTGGATTGAGTAAGTGAATGAACAGTGATATATATGTATATATATACTGAAGAATTAGGATCTTACAGTGCGGAATTCACTGGAATTTTCAAAATAGCCGTTGTAAAATATGTTCTCCAATTGCCCCTGTTCTGAATGGTTTACTTTGCTTCTCCTGTATCTCCGCATCTCCGACGGGGGTAATTTAGGAAGTTAATGGAAAGCTAAAGGCGGTTATTTTTTTTTTTCCTCGATTTTGGAAATTTCTAATCCCACTGTTTTTTTTTTTTTTTTTTTTTAAGGAAGTTAATTAATTAGGACAGCCTAACTTTGGCAGGTAGTTGAGGAATGAAGAACAAATTAGCCTCTAAAAATATATATTTGTTACTATTAAAAATATTTATTTATTTATTTTAAAATATATAATACATGTTTAGATTTGAAAGGTTATATTGTTAAAGAAATTAATATAACTTTTTTAAAAAAATATGAAGTAAAAAAAAAAAAGTTAAAATAGTTACAAAATTGTCACTAAAAAGATAGAATCAGATATAATCGTTTATATATATATATATGAGATATATAAAATATAAAAAAAAAAAAAAAATTTTTTTTTTTTTATTATAAAAATGTAAGAGGTAAGCCAATATCTGAGCCCTAAATTCTCAACACAAGGAAGGGTGCCTTCGATAGCGGCAGCGGGTCGAGAGGATTGGGGATTGGACAGAACAGGGGCTCCGGGTTGAATTGTCTCAGTCCGAGTACTACTTTCTTACCTTATGTTCTTTCTTTTGAAAAGACTTGGTTTTATTTCACCATCTTTTTGAACTCCGAAGCGCATTGTTTGGTATCTGATTAGGGAGGAACAGGAAGTGGTGAAGAAACCCTAGTTTCATCAAACGCTTGGCTGTGGGTCGGGAGATTCAGAATTGGCTCCGAGTTCATAATTTCTTGCTTGCTCTTTGCTCCGGTATGATTTTATATTCATGTGTGCTTCTGTCTTCCCTCGAAGTATTGTTCAATTTTCATCTGGCGTTAAACCGGGGTGCACGTTGGAGTGTCGATTTAGGGAAAACATATATTTATTTTGTTCTGGAGATATGTTATTATCGTGGTCTTCTTACAGTCCTTGTTGCTTAAAAAGAAAAAAAAAAAATTTTAATTTGGGGTTTTGGGGTAGTTGGTGGTGTTGGGTTGAGGTAAAATTCAACGAAAAGAATTTGATTCTTCAGATTGGCGCTTGTTGAAGTTTGCTTGTGGCAAAATGAGGATTGTAACTATGAACCGCTCACTCTCCTGTGGAGTGTCTTCCTTAAAACATCTGATAAATAATAAAATTTCTTAAATTACAGTCGTGAAACCAGCCCACTAATTACCCAGTCATCTCTTAGGACATGGATAATGATTTCATTATTTGTCTACTCTTTTGTTTCTATTTCTCCATGGGATTTAACACTCTTCCTCCATCTGTATTCTTGTGTGTGAATTGAGAACGACAATTAGTTTTGATGTTTGTTACTTTTTTCTTAATTTTGCATCAGTGACCTCTACCAGTATCCTAAATTTCCAAGCAGTGCTTACATCGTCATGTATAAGCTAACAATTTAAGGGGATGATGAACAGAACATTTTCTCCCCTTTAATGTGTATTTCTCGTCTTTCATTTTGGAGATTAGAAGGTCATATGTTCTAGTTGCTTTGCCACTGGAACATGAATGGGATATTTTTTTTGGTTTATATCTCACCCATTTTATGGGGATAAAAGTGGATTTTTCCCTTTCCTGTTGACAGCATCATTCGAACTTTAATGTCTGTTTGTTGTTTGTTTCTATTTGAATATGTGTGTCTTGTATTTCATAAATATTTTCATTGGGCTACATTTTTTAATGGCCATAAAGAAAGAGAAGTGCCATTAAGAGACCTGTTAATGTAGAAATTTGTGTCAACTAAGATATCTACAAGGGATGTTTAAATTTTGCGGTTCTTCACTGTAATTAAATACAGTCTGAACAAGGTAAATGCATTAGTATGTGGAATCTTACCTCATCTCGTGACAGAAATGCTTTGTTTATGATAGATGTCAAGCGCTTGGACTTTGAGCTTTGGAATCATACATAGGGATGTAGATTGGGAATGGGAGGAGTCAGGGTGGAGTTTTGTCTATTTATATAAAATTGGAGGTTCTTGCTCATCTCGGAAGAGCTATACATCTGCAAAATTTTTAAAGAGGATGAAGAGATCAAAATTTATTTCAAATAAATTATTGCTTTGGAGCATATGGAGCATATGAGCATGGAGCTTGTGGAGCACCGCTCACAGCAAGGATTGCTCACTTGGTTTGCTTCATAGTTTTTCATTTTGAATTTGGTTCTTTATAATCTCTGTGCACATGAAGATGTTTGAGTATTTCTAGGATTTTAAAATCGTTTGCTTCTCAAGGTATGTGCTCATTAGGTCTGTCCTGATTTATGATTTTTTACAGTATGTTCTATGTGCAGTATTGCAGCTCAGGCTTGATTACTGTATACTTTTCTGGAACTGAAAATGAGTGGCCGTTTTTCACGGACGATCTACGTTGGGAACCTTCCCTCAGATATAAAAGAGTGGGAAGTTGAAGATCTGTTCTACAAGGTTTGAATTATTTTTCATTGCTGGAAAACTTCATTATATAATCTTATGACCACAATCTAGATTGTATATAGTACTGTTCCATCTATATCTTCATTGGGAACAAGACTCAATGCAGTCTATGGAGTTGGCTTGAAAAGAAGTTTTGTCTGTTGAGTGCCTGTGTATTTTTTTTCTTCTCTCTCTGTGTCGAGTTTTTTTCATTGTACTTGTATACAGATGATGTCTATCAGGTTTAGCAATCAGACTGTTGTCCTCAATTTTTAGTTCGTTTCAAGCCTAAAGTAAATTATTATTATTTTTTTTCAAATCCTGACACTTAATTATCCTTCTTAGAATTTAAAGATGCTCTTCTTATGTATTTTTTCCACTTGCGGTTTGCAGTATGGCCGTATCATTGACATTGAATTGAAGATTCCACCTCGTCCTCCTTGCTATTGCTTCGTGGAGGTATTTATACTTTGACCTATTTATGCTGTGTATTTTTTGTTTGTGATTATATGATTATTCTTACATCAACCTTTCTATTATTTGGATGGAATATATAACTTATCTTGGAAAACCTATTTCATGTAGTTTGAGAGCTCACGTGATGCAGATGATGCAATTAGGGGAAGGGATGGCTATAACTTTGATGGTTGTCGACTGAGGGTAAGAAGAGACGGGGCTGTTTTATCTGTTCATTATAAACTTCTCATTGATATGTGTTTGTCTTGAATATAGGTTGAACTTGCTCATGGTGGCAGAGGACCATCTTCTTCAAGTGACCGTCGTGGTAGCTGGGTGGTGGTGGTGGTGGTGGTGGTGGCAGTAGCGGTGGCGGTGGCGGCCGTTATGGTGTTTCGCGCCATTCAGAATTTCGAGGTTTTCCTGCTGCTCAAGACTGCTGCTTATGTTTTCTTTTTTAATTTCAAATATATCTGATTTCTTGTGCCTATCTAGTTATTGTCCGAGGCCTTCCATCTTCTGCTTCTTGGCAAGATCTGAAGGTAACTATTTACTGCTTGTTTACTGTTAAATGCATTGATCAATCCATGACACAATGTTTTGTTGGGTTTTTTCAGGATCATATGCGAAAAGCTGGGGATGTGTGCTTTGCAGAAGTTTCCCGTGACAGTGAGGGTACGGTTTATTATTGCTGCATTTATATAATGTCTTTGCTTTCCACAAGTGACTGTTAAAAACATAAAAGTTCTTTTTCCCTTTGCATCTGATTTACTCCTTGCACACAGGAACTTTTGGCTTGGTTGATTATACTGCTTTGGATGATATGAAATATGCGGTGGGTCAGCTTCTGAATCTCTGGTCTGCTTGTATTCTTGTTTGGATAAGATTTTAGCTAATGCTTTCAGTATGCTGCAGATTCGGAAACTTGACGACACTGAATTTAAAAATCCTTGGACCAAGACTCGTATCAGGGTATGGAACTTGCTTCCTTTATTTTTCTTCTGGCCTTTTATAATAAAAGTATACGTTACAGGAAGTAGGATAAATATCTTGGTGTTGGATTGTTTCTTTCTTCTCCTTACCCTGTTTTGTTAGTTGTCTTGTGCTGCTGAGCTACTAGCAAAGTTAAGTTTAAAGTATGAGCTGCTTATAGGTCTTTCTTTTTCTACCTTTTGTGGATAGGTAAAGGAATACAAAGGCCGTAGTCCTTCACGGAGCCGAAGTAGGAGTCGTAGCAGAAGCAGATCTCCTAGAAGGAACAGGAGGTATTAACTCCAGCAGATTTATTGCCCATTCTTAATATGAATTTTGACTATCCTTATCTTTGAATGGTT
The DNA here is from genome assembly GCA_025388415.1 of Cynanchum wilfordii. NCBI lineage: Eukaryota > Viridiplantae > Streptophyta > Magnoliopsida > Gentianales > Apocynaceae > Cynanchum > Cynanchum wilfordii. The sequence goes on from JAHSUH010001079.1 coordinate 3,970,963, forward strand.
GTTTGGTCTTTAGCAAATCAGCAGAGGGACGATCTGTTTCTAGGTCACCTTCCAAGTCAAGATCTCCATCTCCTGTCAAATCACCAAGGTACGTGAGCCTTGGCTTTTCTTACTGGTTTCATTATGTCCATGGGGGTGTATTTTTATGTTTCATTTTAGGAAAATTTATATAATTGGTTTTTCCTGTTCTTTATTGTTATTACATCATCATCTTCCTCTCATTTTGTTGCTAGTGTCTGCAATGCTGGATATTCAACCCTTTCACTTACTTTCTGTTTTACCAGAGCTAGGTCAAGGTCAAGGTCAAGGTCAAGGTCAAGGTCAAGATCAAGGTCAAGATCGAGGTCAGCATCCCCTCGTCAGGTGAGAGACAGTATGCTCCCTTTTTTTATAATCGTATTGCAGGATTTTCTCGGTCAATGTTGCATAAGAAGTTGAGTATTCCTTGCTTTACCTGAACCTTTTTTGCAACAATGTCAATTTTAGGCACGCTCTGGAAGCGCTTGACTTGATCTCTATTCAATGTGAAGTCGAGCTTTGTTTGTTCGTTGCTTCTATGATCAAGTCCAACTGAGGGCAGAAATTGAAGTTGTGTTGTTCACAGCAACGAACAACCTTTTCGGGGCTATGATATTTTGGTGTGTTATTTTAAGTTACTAAGTATTATTAGAACTTTTTGTCGACAGTAAGAAAGTATGGATGTATTCTTGTTTAAGACCGTTTGGATAATGAAGTGTTGTTAATTAAGCCTACAGTTATTGACATGTCAAGTAAGAGAGTATCACTTCCCTTTTTTTTTTTTTTTTTTTTAAAATATTATTATTTAAAATAAAAAGAGACTTGAGGATCTAACCAAAAAAATCTAACTAGGATCCTGATGACCGGGTCCTTATCCTTGGAGTATGTTTTGTTTTATTGATTTAATGATTTATATCAAATATCATATAAAAATATTTTGATCCAATCAGTTTAATCTAATTCTGAAAACCATTATATTGGGACTAAGCACGTTACAATTTTTCAAATTCAATTATGCTGGTTTGAACCCATAAGGTTTTTTTAAATTAGAGATATTACTTTTAAAAAAAAAATTATAAACCGTGTCCTTCTCTGGTCTGTTGGTAAATCTTTTGGTAAATATTAATATTTTTTTAAAATTTTTTTTTCTATGAGTCCGGACTAATATAGAATTTTTTTTTTTGGATCGGACTAATATAGAATTAAATCATATCTCAAACTATTTCTCCATATTCAAGAATGTAAATTCTTTAAAATCAAATCAGAATAATTTCCCTATATGATATGAATATGTTGAGGAACCTTCATCTTCTTTGGGCTTTTGGAGCTCATTTTAGAAAGTAGGCAATCCAAGACCCAAGGTCTTTGATAAGCCCATTCTGTACCCTAATTTCCCACCGTATAAAAAAGTCCACTTCAACTGGAAACCCCTTCCCCCAAAATCCTTTCCAATCTAACGCAAGATCACCTGCAGCAGCAAATTTTCACCGCGACTCCTGCCGTCACCAGGTCCGATAATATCTTGGCTCCCATCTGTTCTTTCCCACTTCTCCAAAATGGGAACTGGGATTATTGGTACTCGCTAAGTGTTTTTAAATTTCATCTGTCTTTTATACTTAACTGAATTTCGATGTTTCATTTGTTTTTTTTATGTAGATCAATTAGACCTAAAAAAATGTCGTTCGGAGAAACTGCTACTGTCTATGCTGCCCTGATTCTACACGATGATGGCATTTCTATCACTGTAGGCTTTCATCCATCTCTAGTTTTCCATCCTTACTCTCTCTAACCTTTCGTTCTTCTGTATTTCATTTGATTTGATTTTAACCGATTAATGTGTACCAGTCTGAGAAGCTTGTAACCTTGTTGGAAGCTGCCAATGTGAAAGTGGAATCATATTGGCCTAGTCTCATTGCCAAGCTATGCGAGAAAAGGAACGTTGCAGACCTCATTAGCAATATTGGCGCTGGTGGAGGAGCTGCTGTTGCTGTTGCTGCCCCTGCTGGAGGGTCCGCTGGTGCTGCCCCTGCCGCAGCTCCTGCTGCTGAAGAGAAGAAGGTAAAAATAGTGTTATTCTTTGAGCTCTGCAATGTTTTGACCCTGAATTGTTTAAGCTCCTGTCTTGAGCAGTTACTGAATCTATCTGGACCATTTTTATTGTCTAATTTTATCAGGAGGAGCCCAAGGAAGAGAGTGATGACGATATGGGTTTCAGCTTGTTCGACTAAATTGAGATGCACTTAGGGAGTTAAAATTAAATTGGAGATTTAGCCTTTTTTTTTTATATCTTCTTTTTGTTCAGGAAGTACTGTTACTGATGAAATTTCATAATGGAAATGCTGTATTCTCAGTTTTGCGTCTTTAATCAATTCTGCGCTTCTTTGTTGGTTCTCTTTTTAGAGTTCATGTTTACTGCATTTATTTTGCTGTAGGATTTTAAGGACACTCTTAAATGTTGGACCTGTTGGTTGTATTGTATGAATTTTTAACACAAGTTGTGGGAGTAGTTTCAATACTCTTTTTAAGTGTTGATTCAATTCTGACACATATGTGGCTGTGGCCTTCTATTTGCTTTGTCCGAATTTTTCTGCATGTCTGTTCATAGTTAAACTTTTATTGGTTGAATGGTTTAATCTGATGTACTTAGGTTCGCTGCAAATTTTGTATTAGTTCTAAGATCATAGTGAAATGATTTGAGCATTTGGTCAGTCCAGTATTACTCTGACATTTTTCTATTTCCTTTGGGCATAAGCATTGTTGTGGATTGTTGTGGTGTTCTTGATGGTTCTTCATGGATCAGCTTTCTAAGCTTAACTTTTTGCAAAGCTCAACTGTTCATCTTCTTACATTAGTTAGAGATAATGTATGAACCTTAGATTTGATTTACAAATGTCTGGTAAGCATGCTTTGTTCAATTGTTATTCTCTTTGGCCAATAATTTGTTTGTTTTGTTTTTAGTTAAGCCAATTTTAAGATTTTTGGGCACATTGGAGATAGGAAACTAGCGAAAGTATTATTTTTTCTTGTTGAAATAATTTGTTTAATGGAATTTGAATGAATTCTGTTTCCCTCATTATTCCCTAACTTGCACCCTGTGAAATAAAAGAACCAATAACAAGTTTATTTTATGCAACAAAAACATAAGCATACAGGGGACACGTTAGCTTCGATTTAATTAGTCATATATTTTAATATTGAAAGTTTTCGTTCATAAAATTTTTTTTCCGTGTTTTCCAAGTAAGTTGAATTCTGTACCAGATGATGATGATGATGCTGCGCCCAATAATTATTTTCTTGTCTCGTGGATGAAAAATATAAGCTAGTTCTTTCAGTCGCGATGGAAGAAAGAAGGAAAGTTCTCAATTTAGTAATATCACTACTTATTATTTTTTATAATTATATCACTACTTATTTTTAAAATTTGATATTTTATTTTATTTTTTTACAATTTAGTCACGTAATATCTAATAAGTAAATTATCAAAAGTACTAGTTATTACTACAATGATCAATTAAGAAAATAAAAATAATAAAAATAATTAAAAGATGAAGTTTTTAATTTTTAAAATTAAGTCTAGAAGAATAAAAAATAAAAAAAAATAAAAAAAAGAATATCTAGAAGAATAAAATAATTGGATCAAGTCAATTATGTTCTTATTTGTAAAGCCGACAGACTGACGGACACCGGCTTGACCAAATCGGACATCCGACGTTAGAGTAATTCTCAAACGCAATTGGGGATTTGGGACTGTTTTTTATTTTATTTATAAAATTTGGTACTTACCTAAAAACTCTCCTGGACAGGCCACGTCCCACCACCCGCTGGGTCCGGTTTTAGTAATTTTCACTTTCGAAACCCAAAAATTGCCATTTGGTTCATCCACCTTTCGACACGTCCAATTTGCTACCTGTTTCTTTCGGTTTCCAGGACGCGTCCCCTCGCACCGAATTAGAAACTTCCTTTTTTTTCGTGTCTATTCGAGATATTTCCTGAAACCCTCCCTCCCCTTCTCAAAATTCAATTATTTCCCTCCTTCTATAAATACCATCCCCTTAATTAACCAATTACACAATTCGCAATTGATCAACAATTTTCTCGAAAGAAAAAAAAATTCTCCCCCAAAATATATTCTCTCTCTCGCTGAATCTTCTTCCAATTAAATTTTTAACCATGTTGATGTCCATGTTCAGTTCTTTCGATGCTTTCAGCGCCGAGTCTCTCGGCCACAAGTTTAGTTTTTCCTCGCCATCGGTTGCCGGTCTTAAGAAAGAAGCTACAGTACCGGGATCTTCTTCTCCTTCTTCTGGTTCTCAAGGGGCGACCGCGAGCGATATCGGCAACAAAGGAAAAGATGGAATTAAGAAGCCTGAAGTTAATCAGCGTCCCCTCAGGCAGCCGAGGTTTGCTGTGGAATTGGACGGAGTTCACTGTTTTGAGACCATCATTCCTTACTGATCGACGCTCTCCAATTTACCCTAATTTTGCTCTGTATCTCATATCTCTTGTCATTGATTTACATGTACTTACATGATGATTCGTAAAGTGAAAATATTAGACAAATATTAATTTTATAAATTCTTTTGTACAATTTTCAAATGGTTTCCTTTCTTCTTGTAATTGTTTTTGTTCGGAAATCGGAATAGGTCACGACTCCAAAAGTTCATGTAATAAGTGCACAAATTGTAGTATATATTTCAATTTTTTTTGGTCTGAACTTTGTTCTTCATCATAACCGCGGACGGTGGATTCCTTAGTTGCAACGGTCATAGAAGAAGACCCGTAGTGATGAAAGAAAATTCAATGCGAAGACTTTTATTTGAACACGTATTTTCTCACATAACCTTTTCTCTTCTTAGTGTTTTATGCTTAAATATCTATCTAATATCATCAAATAAACATTAACGTAAAAAGATACATATTAAATATTATATGTTACGACTGTATTAGTCAACACAGTTCTATACCTAAGGAGATTGAATTAGTTCACAGTTCTATAAAAATGGATCAAAAGAGACTTGTCCAGTTCGGGTGGCATGCTCTAACAGAGAATTGGTCTTCTGAATGTTCAGTTTCCCCTTGTGGTGGTCAAGGCGTTTACCAGGCCTGAACAAGAAGAGTCAAAGCAAAAGTTGGGAATCTGCCTAGTTTCTCATCATAATTTAATAATCAGCCAGTGAAACAAAATTTTTCCCCAAAAAATTAATATCATCGTCATGGGCAAGTAACTTCTTCACTCTGGCTATTTCCCTCCCGCCGCCACATGTAATGTTTTTTTTACTACTATCCTAAGGTTGCAGATATGGATCCACCATCGCCATAAAAAAATGGGGACAGTGTTTAGATGGCGTGGTTAGTTATCGTTCATTTCTGTAAATAAACAATTTACGCATGGATAACGTTATCCTCCTTTCTTATCCAAACCCAAGTCTTTGTGCAACATGTCATCTTCACAACATGTTTTGTATTTTTTTTTGTTGTTGTTGTTGTTGTTGTTGTTGTTGTTGTCATATTTACTGCCTTTAAATAAGTAGGTTTGCTTATGGTTTTTAATTACTTGAATTTGTGATCAAATTATGTTTAAAGAATTCAAAAGGAATATGTTAACATGGTGGTGGGGTTTCTTGCCCACCAACTGTTTGATTTAAATATTTAGGCCAAATATATATTGTGTTGCATGTGAAAATGACTACAAATTGGCGTCCGGTGAAAATAACAGGGTCTGACCGCTGAACCATTTTTAATTCATTGGAAGTGACTCCGGAAAACTATAGATTAACAAAAAGATGGAGAAAATCTTCACATTATTCACAATTCACATGCACTGTAATGGTTGAGTCCCAATTTTGGAAAGAAGAGGAATAAAAAATTCTTTATTTTATTTATTCTTAGGGGGGAAATGTTATCTAACAAGTGTAGCATATGAAGTCTAAGATGATTTTTTTTTTTGTAATTTAGCGTATAAATTGAGTGTATTTGTACCGTTGTACCGTGAGGAATGAGGATTGTCCATTTGAGATTGAGAGAGATCTTGATATTATCTTTTCCTGCAGTGTGCTGCCGTCTTTTGCACCTTTTCTTTCCTTTCAAGTATTCTTTGCTTCAGTTCTTCATCAAGGCATCTCAAATTAATTCTCTCTCTTTCTTCTTCTTCTTCTTCTTACACAACCAGAAAAATTCACATTTGAGAAATCATTTGGGAGAAGTTGCTCATCATCTGTTCAACTTCAACAATGGGTATAGCTGCAATTTTCTTGACAGCACCTGCTGCAGCTGCTGCTGCTGGGCTTTACCTCTTGGATAGGCAACAGAACGAATGCCAATCTAAGGTGAGTGTCTTTATTAAATGTTTCTTATATTAACCAACACCAGTTTTCTGTCTTTTCTTCTTCTTCTTCCAGCATACTTTTTGGGGTTGTTTCTTTGGCTCATTCTGTTCATGTATATTTAGGTTGTGGGAGATGGATTACATATATCAAAGATGGATTTGTTGGCGAAACTAAAGAAAGGGTCTGATGAAGAGACGCCAAAATTCGCTCCACAGTTTGATGGTTTAAACTGTTTTGAAACTATGGTGAGCCATTAGTCTTTTCTGGGCTCTGCTGAAAGATGGGCGAGCAGCCATGAACACCAAGCTTGCTATCAGAGCATATAAACATCACCAAAGATTCGTATACTTTGTTCAAGATCTTGTTTTTCCTAATTCTAAGTACTGTAGAAGATTCATTTTTTGGGTTAAATGTAAACATATTATTTTGCATATATACTGGTTTACTATTATTGGCTTAAGCCTATTACTATTTTTCCCTGTTCTCCCCTTTCTTGTCCTTTTTTTCTTTAAGATAAGTTGGTCATCTTGTACTAAGGTGACCGGTATCCTATCAACTAATTCCGAAGGAATTTATAGGAAAAAAAACATATAATTAAAATTTAAATATAAAACTATCTCTAATTAGGTTATCATTTTTTTAACAAATTATCTTGTACTTACAGAGAAAGGCAGTCCTTCTAAATAACTGAATCTAATAACATAAAAGAACCTACACTGGATTTGTATTGTTATGCATTTTTTTTTTTTTTTGGTAGTTACATGGAAAAATATGCAAAAATCAAGAACAAAATCCAGATGCCAAGGACACTAAAAGATAAAACTTTCATGTTTTAACGATAAACATCTCAAAAGCAGATGCCAGTCACCGGTAAAAGTTCATTGATCACCGGTGGTATTCTACCACCGAGATGGGAGTAGCAGCATAAGGATTCATTAATGGACTCGACGATTACAAAACCATACTATCTTCCTGGGCGCGCTAGTCTACCTATGTTTGCAAATGTTCTTCCAATGCTAAATATAACTGTCTTGGTGAGGAGTCCTCGATCAACACTACAAGCAAGAACTACAGCACCGCCAATTACAAGGAGCTTTGGTATGTTTACTCCCTTGGGGTGGTTCTCAGGTGAACAAACCACTTCAGTTTCTGATGGGACCTCGTCGCCGTTCTCTAAGGCCTTAATGTAGTCTGGATCAATCTTTGAGTTAATCTGAGCCATAAATGCATGATGTGAGATAGGTTCTCCAGATGCTCTTCCCTTCTGGTAAGCTCGAAATCCACGCTCAATCTTCCTGACTGCTCCCCACATACCTTGTCTAACTCCAAATTTTGCAATTTCCCATGGAATGCCCATATCTTCATGGTGGAAGAGTATCACTTCGCATGCAGTAAGGTGACCATTATTCTTCTTCGATTCCACTGCAAACATGACCCAAAAAAATCATTTGTCAGATATGGAGATCCAAAATCATGAGAACATGGAAGATTTTAAATTTGAATTTAGAGATAGCAATAGGAAAGGAAGAAATCTCTATTACCTGCTTGAATGAACCAACTCGAATAATACAGGTCCACACGTCTTGGCTTGTCTCTCCTTGGAATGGAATCATTAGGCACTCCCTGATTCCAATGGTACACAGCATCAGTTAGGAAGCATATGCAAAACAGGCAGGAAGAGGTACAGGGAAATCTATTTGCAGTTGTTACAACAACATTCATGATTACATCAAATAAATGGTATAGGACAACTAAATCCCATCACCCTCAAGTGCTTCATACACACATTGTCTTATTGGCAATTTCCACAACACTTCCCAAAAAGATACAATTACTGTTGTGCATGCTTCGTGAGTTTATGAACAAAGCGACAAGTCCAGACTAACTACATTCTAATTATAAAAAGCTTGTCCTTTACTGGACTTCGTTAAAACCATGGAATTTGTTTTGTTTACTATACTTATGAGAAAATTGTGTGAAGGATCCTCTATGGAGTATGGAACAAATGGTTATTTAGATTCCCTAGTTTTCCATCCCCTTCTATTTTCACAAAACTTCACCAGCACATATGTTCATATAAGACATAATCAAAGGAAAATTGGTATCAACACTTCCAAAGCAAAATTTGACACAATGATAATAATCCAAGTAATGTTTGAAACAGGTTGTATGCCTTGCAAGGGTTATATTCAATAAGCTATGTATAAACATGCTGGTCTGTGTCCAACCAGGGAAGAAAAAATTCACATTACCTTAGTTACACAATAGTAAGATCTCCCTGATTCCCATATTCGACGCCCAATTATGTATTCTCTATCACTGCAGAAGAAGGGAAACTGCAAAAAAGCACATTCAGGAAGATGATCTCTTGCAAAATTGAATCAAGGGTGTACCACAGCAAGACAAAGGATAATCTTCCACACAATTTATTGACAAGAGCTTGCATAAGACCATCTTCTTAGCATAGTAGTGTAATTAACTTCTTGGATTAAACCATGAGATTAATAAGGCCCTTTCTTTACCTTTCGTACCCAGTGCACTATCATTGTTCCAGTAGTGGGGCATTCTTCAACAGTTTGGGCATGAATAAGCATGTCATCCCATTTCAGTCTAAACTCATCATCCCAGTAGAAGTCCCTAAGTAATTCTGGAGTAGCATTCTCATAGACCGTTCTGCTACAGTATTGAGGAGGACCAGTCTGATAAAAGAAAGCCATATAAGGGAAATATACTCAAAAGCAGAATTTTACAGAAACTAAAGGGATGCAGTAAGCAAGTGAAAACACTAGTGACAACTATAATCTATCTATCTCCAGGAAACAAACTCAAGAAGAATTTTTCCGTTTTCTTTTTGTGTATTAAACAATAATACCTCTGGATCTCTCTGCCAAGCTTGGTAGCTCATATCAGAAGTGGAGCGTTCCATCACATGTTTCCAAGGAGGCCCTCCATCTTTCTTCTTCACGAGACGGCAAAAATGTTCTAAATCATCCTCTTTCACTGCTACAAGCTCTGCACTTTTAACTTGTGATGAACTGAATGAATAGCAAAGACATGTTAGGAATTCAGCCATCACCCCCAAAATAACAGAGGAAAAAGATAGAAACTTGTTGAATTCAGAAGGAAAAGATTACCCGGACGACATAGCAGTAATAGGCTGATTCTCTATTACATTATTCCTAGCAGAAGTACCAAAATTGGAAGGATTAACAGAGGTGGAGAGCGAAGAAGTCACTGAAATATCAGACTTGCAGTAACCCAAGGCAGCCCACCTGGGTTTCCAAGCCCATCCTACCATTATACCAAGAAAAAAAGCAACCCAAACTGGGAATAAGTAAATAATCATCCCCAGAACCGTTCCCCCCATCGTTAACTCCAAAATTTCATTCCATAAAGCCATAAAACAATAGAAAAATAATAAAAATTAAAAAAATCTAGAGCCCCTTCTGTATAATCTGTACGCGAGCCAACAGACCTTAAAAAAGAAAAAGAAAAAAAAAATCAAAAAGAGATGCTTAACTCCAAATTCATCATCAAGAAGCTCCGCTAAAACTAGCGGAGGTTCAAGAAACAGAAAGAGAAACTATGGAAAGAATCAAAGAGAGATAATTATAGGGTAAGAAGGAAGAGAAGGAGACAATAGATTAGGAGATAACAACGAAAAAGAAACGAATGGCTGAGAAAAAGGTTCTAATAAGATAACCCAGCTATGAAAGATTTCGTTTTTTGGATGTTTTCCCCTCCCAGCTACGCTTCTTCCGTCCCAGAAGAAGAAAATTGTGCGTCTCTAATTAGGCAAAAAAATGACAATCTTTTAGTTGAAAGAAACCATTCGTCCCTCTCTCCCGCTCGCTCCCTTAGTAGCAATCACAATTCACATACACCGCCAATCCCCTGTTAAATATTTCTTTTTCCTAGACCAAAAAGAAAATTGAGACAGAATCTCAGCCACATCTACCAGCTGGGTTTATTAAAACGAGGGAGGAGTTTAAAGTGTAATTCTTGGACCCATTTCTTCGAATCTGGATTAGTGTGAATTCAGATACCATGTTATTAGAAAAAAAAAAAAAAAAAAAAAAACGAGGGAGACTCTCGGGAAGGTGGTGGTCACAGTTTGGCTGAGTTTAGGAGGAGATTTTTAGTGGGGCTTTCTCAAATTTGTAGGCAGACAAAAATTGAATTGAATCCATGGTTAAAATGTTTCTTTGGTCCTCCTTTGGGTTTTTGCCCCATAAATGGCCGAGCAAAACATTCTACGAATCACAATATTTTGTAGGATCCAATTAGTTAAATCAAAATTTATCAAATTAATTTTTTGATTTACAAGAAATCTAAATTTTAGAAGAAATCAAAATTCTTTGACAATTTATTCCAACAACTAATATTGGTGTCGTAGTACTTTTTGAACGTTAAGTAAGTAAAAAATCGTTTTCCTAGGAATACACGTTGAATTTTGGTATTTGGATAGGTTTCTGATTCTCCAAAGGCCCAAAACAAGGGTACTGGGCTCTTCTTCAATTTCGACACGTGTGAAATATTTATTTTTATCGAAATAATTAATATATTTTTTTTTCTTCAAGAAAGTTAAAAAGGGAAGTATTTGAATATAATTTAAATAAATTTTAAACTGGGTAAGAGGAGTAGTACCTTTGCCACGTGGAAATAATTATTTAATCCCATAGTGTATGATTACTGATTAGTCGTAAATGATCAGTAAATTACTTCACTTTTCAACTCGAAACAATCCTAACCAATTACAATCAGACAACTGTTACTATCAAATCAAACCAAATACACTCATAATGTAATGGAGGTCTTCCCAACATAAAGCTCAGCCGACGCCCCCTCACGATCCCGACACACGCGTCGCCGGCGAGCTTCTCTTCTGCTTTACATCATCGTCGGCGGGGCGGACTCTGAAGTCCTCCACCTTTTATTTCCTTCCACTTTAATACTTCCCCCCAAATGTTTCAAAAGCATTGTTGAGTTTAGCCCCCAATTTTCTCCACCTATTAAAGCTAAAATGCTCTGCTCAATTTCTGCTCCGGGAAAATCCAGTTCCAAATGGCTCGATCGTCTCCGGTCATCCAAAGGTTTCCCACCCGGCGCTGACCTTGATCTTGAGCAATTTCTTAACGACTGCCAGAGCTCGAGTCCTCCCAATCTCCAGCGAGATAGGCCCACATCCACCTCCGACCCCAACTGTTCTCGGAACGACCGAAAGTTCGAAGCTCAAAACCCCGACGGAGACACGCGACTGTTGAGTATGATGAGCAATGTATTGGCTGAGCTCTTCGTAATGGGTGGTAACTCCAATAGCTTGCCTAGTAAGAAGTGCTCCCGTAAACAACCAAACCCTAAGTTTTGCGCGGCTATAGATTCTCCAGGATCTAATACCCACAATAATAATAGCGGCAGCAATGAGAATGCACATGCACTGATGAAGAACGAGAGTTCTTCACCGATGAGTGATCACAACAGTGGAGTGGGAATGGCTAAGGACCGGAGTAGTGATGAGCAGTTGAAACTGGTAGACGATGTGAAATGCGGTGATGAGGAAGAAAAGGAGAAGGGCTGTGCAAGCTTGTTGGGATTCTCCAGAACTGAAGTGACTGTGATTGACACTAGCTTTGCTACGTGGAAATTTGAAAAGATGCTGTTCAGGAAGAAGAACGTTTGGAAAGTTCGTGATAAGAATGGCAAGATGGTGAATTTAGGGAAGAAAAAGAAGAAGAGGAAAGCAAGTGCTTTAGATAATGGAAATAGTGGTGGTGCTGAAGATAAGAAGCAAAAGGTTCTGCACGGGCAATGTAGTTTGTCTAAGAAAGGAAGTGGAGGTGCAATCAATGAAGTAAGCCAAAAGCTTTTACATCTTTATGTTATTTGTGATTCTGGTGATATTGTTTATTTCTATCTTCTCAGTGGTGCTGTTTTAGCCTAGCATTTATAGTCAGCTATATAATCAATGCAAAATTTTATGTGCTAATATCATATTTTATGCCGCGATCTTCATTTGTATATCTTTCTACCAAGTTAATGTACTTGACTTACCAACTCGTTAATCCTTTCCATTGCTCACTTTGATGCTTGTATCTTTTTTATTTCCAGTGTTTCACAGTTTAGTTGGATTCATGCACACATTTTAATTTTCTTTTGAATTTCACCTATGATTGATTAGAAACAGATGTTCTGATGGTATTGGAAATAGTTGGGGCAATCAAGAATGGATTTATTGTATAACTAACTAACTCATCAGGGAACAAAGTGTCTCTATACCTCATCTGAGGATCTTAGGATGCAAAAGTGCAGCTTTCTGTGGCAACCTCTAGATTTCAGTTTGTTATCGAGGAGTTTTCTCTGCTTTATATGGCAAGTTTGACAAAGATCATTAAGCTGCATGCTACTGAGATGAATCTTACTGAAATCATCATTTGCAATGTATATTGTTCAGGTTGCCACTAAATTTTTAATTGGTAGCTGTCTAATTAGAACTTTTATATTATGGTAATCAGGTTAACTGCTTGAGAACTTTTTGAGGTAAGACTATCTTAACCAGACGTTCTGCAGAGAGTGTCATTCCTGTTTTATTTGTTTCCTACCAAATTGGGACGTTAGCTTTAGGTGGTGAGGTAGTGGAAGGATGCAATTTATTTTCAGGATTCTCATGTAGTTGCATATGCAAATGCCATTGCTTCTAGAGTATTCCTAGAACTTTCCATACTTTAGCATACTTGGAGTGCTGTGTACATTATGAATGCTTTAGGTGTAGGTTTATCCTTCAAGGCTTGTGTAATTCTTAATTAGTTGTTTTCGGTAGACCACATAGGATCCTGATTCCTTCTCCTTAATTTCCATTTAGCTCATATAACTTGCTCTATATATCAAACGTGGTCTTTTGCTCTTTGTACTTAATATGAGACTTGCACTTACTAATGGAAACTTTAAAACTTCTTAGTTTATGATCATATGCCTATGTTTTATGCTATCTTCAGTGATGACTTTCATTTGCCGTGGGATATTAGTATGCTTTGCTCATAAAAATCTTATGAGAGGCTGAATGAATGTTGTTGGTCTTATCCATATTTTGTGAGGTTGTCAATATGCAAGTGTTATGTGTAAATAAGAATTGCTCATTGCTACTTTTCCTTTTAATTGCTCTTTTTAAAGCCTCAAAAATTGTAAATCTTGAAATACCTTTTGCAGGAGACTTCACAGTCTAATAAATCAGACACTATTGGCAAAGCTTCCAAGAAGAATTCAGATAAAGGTAGTTCAGTTGTCCTTATAAAAAACATACCCACGAGCAAGAAGATTGGAATGAGTGGGTCCCGAAGTTGTCCAAAGTCAACTCAGAGACCACCGAAACCTTAATATGAAGGGAACGTGACTGCAAATTTCTCTGTTGGACAAAGAACAACTGAGTTAAATGATGCATAGTCTCGAAGCAACAGTGAAAAGTGAGGCTTCTCTGCCCATTGAAGATTGTAAAATCTGTTTCCAATTTATCCATTCTTTATTTGATATATATATATATATATATATATATATATATATATATATATATATCTATATATATTCTATAACCATAACATTATTTGATAGCTAATTAGCCAAAAAAAAAAAACATTATTTGATAGCCCCATAATTTGTTAAGCAATATTTTCCACTCTATTTAGTGATGCAGGAGCTTATTGTTGTTATGGCATTGGCCTTTGTCTTGTCCATGCGAGCAACAATAAAATAGGAAATGTGTGTGTTTTCTCATTAGTTTCTGCAGAGATGCATTCAGAAATGTAACCATATGTCTGGATTTGCAGAGATGAACTCTAATAATGGTGACCGTATATATATAAACTCATATTTTATAAATTCTCCAATTTAAGTAAGAATGAAAAACTTCAGTTAAGATTATATAAGGAAGCAGAATTGGTCCATTCTATATTGACAACTTCTTTTATTTATATATATCCATTCGCTTAATAGATTATTTTTCTGCTTGGATATAAGGGAATCGACCCATTAGCTTCTGGTGGGGTGAGATTGAACCCGATTTCGAATGCATTAGGATTTAGGAATTCCCCAGCCTGTCCCCTGACCCCTGCCCCACGTTCCGTAATCAAGAATTCTGATTGTTATCCTAACTTGTAGCCTGTCTCCTGGTTGCATAAGTATCGTTGCTGTGGAGCAATGGTTGAGCTCTTTATCATGGCCGGAGACCGGCTTTCTCTTTCTCCTCCTTGTCCGGCAGGATCCGCACTAAGCTTTGCAACAAGAACAGCCCATTTCCCTGTTACGTCAGTAGTATGGTTACCCGTTCATGGCTGCTTCTCCATGCTGCAATTCGCTGTTGCTTATTCACCGAGCTCATCCACAAAATTACGCCTCCGCTACTGCAGAAGCACTGACGACAAAGACATGGCTTTCGCCACTAGCACCAACTCTGCTGCGTATTCTGGTGAGTTCCTCCTCCATTCTTTGAGGCATAACTACAAATACGTGGTGTACTAATTCCTCTTGATTGCTCAATCTTTTCAGAGACAACGCTCTTCTCGCTCTTCCGTCAAATTGGATTTAACGAAAAGGATACGGAAGCCCTGTTGCTAACCAACCCGGCTCTCAGATTCACCCCTTACGAATCCATTTATACCCGATTGCAATCCCTACAAGACCTTGGAGTCAAAGGTGCTGCCCTCTCGCGTTTAGTTTCGAAAAGACCTGACGTTTTAACAGCTGAGGAAGTTGAAGCATTTATGTGCTTTCTTCTTCGGAACGACGACTTAAATTTACGAGGAAAAATTGAAGCTAGCCAAATTGAGCGCCTCTTGTATTCAACAGAACCGAGATTCCTTCTGGGATTTGAGGGCAAAGTAAGATTATTGCTTCGTCATGGAATTCCCCAAGAAAAGCTCCCACTCGTTCTCAATAAGGCTAATTTGACCAAAGCCTTGTGCCTGAAATCTGTTCAAGAAATCGAGAGAATGTTTGCTTTCCTGAACCGTGTTGGTGGAGTAGATGTAATTCTTAGACGTCCGGCAACTCTAAATTACGACTTGGACAGCAAGTTGATCCCAAGAATTGGTTTCCTCTTTGATTTGAGTGGGGGAGATGAAGTTGCAACGGCAACTTTGTTACGTAAACTGCCATTTCTGGTGGCGTACAGTATCGACCACTTGAGTGATCATGTTGAGTTCCTAAAATCATTTGCCGGGTTAAGTGATTCTGAGATATTCAGGATTGCACTCATCTATCCCAATTTGTTTAGTGCTAGCAGGAAGAGGAAATTGCATCCTAGGATTGACTTTCTCAAAAAATGTGGGCTGAATTCCAACGACATATTTAAGTTCTTGACTAAAGCTCCTTTGTTTATTAGTCTATCTTTCGAGGAGAATCTTGCACATAAACTGGGTTTCTTATTCAAGCTTGGTTATAAGGATAGAACAAAGGAATTGGCCACGGCAATGGGAGCTGTAACTAGGACCAGCTGCATAAATATGCAGGAGGCGATTGGGATTTTTCTAGAATATGGGTTAAGCTGTGAAAACATTTTGGAGATGAGCATGAAACATCCACAGGTGCTACAATATAACCACGAATCATTGAAGGAGAAACTGGACTATTTGGTTAAGGATATGGGTCGTGAAGTTGGAGAATTGTTGTCTTTTCCTGCATTCCTTGGTTACAAACTAGATAGTAGGATAAAACATAGATACGAAGCAAAAAAAGAGTACTATAGGTGAAGGGCTGTCCTTAAACAAGCTTTTGACTGTGTCAACAGCGAGATTCTCAGAGAAAAGCAATAAGAAAACTGCCAAGATGGTTAACAGTGTGAATGTAGGCGATGACTGACTGATATCCAGAAAGATTGGTTTTTCTTTCATTATGTTATGTGCAGAGAGTTGAAGATTTCAGGACCAGTAAGAATCAATTGTTTCGGAATTTTGATCATCTCAGGCTGTATCTTAATTGTTTTCTTTCCCAGGGTAACTATGAAGCTCAACTCCTCATTCTCATCATACCCGTGATTAATTTAAGATCAACTCGCTGGTTCCCCTGTGATTACTGTATCTGTAAAATTATAAATGTTTATCACACTGGTCCTGAATTCCTTTGAATCATTCATTATGCAATGCTGCTTAATGGTCGTCATTTCACAAGAGATTATCAGAGCATTATCTTTGATTTCTTGACAATGTATAAAAAATTGCTATGTGATTTCTTGATTTCTGTTAATGAATTTCATCCCTGCAATTTCAGGAGAAAATTTTTGGGTGTCTGGATGGATTCTGCCAAAATTGAGAGGTTTTGTCCTAGAGAGATGGAGGAGATCAATGCTGACCTTGTTAATTTATTTGGAGAAATTGGTGGTAGAACTGTAAGAGGAATCATATTATTATTATAGAACTGAAGCTTATTCATGAATTCAACAATCCTACTCCAGCCAGTTCCCACTAATTAATAATACTGCTACATTGCGTATCATTAAACCAGAAACTTTCCTCGATGTTTCTATGAACTCTGTACAACAAAGTTCGGTTCATTGGCATATATATATATATAAAAGGGTTTTTACAATAATGATTGATGTGCCAACACAAATCTATTCCGCCATGGATGGTTCTCTAGCAGGTTCAACCACCAATGACTCCAATTTATCTGTTTCACCATTCTCCTTGGGAATGATGAGTCCATAACCACCAGCTTTTCTTTTGTACACAATGTTAATCTCACCTAAAATCACACGAACAACAACAATCAGCATAGATCATGCAAAACTCAAAACTATTAATCCAAAACAATAATACAGGCAGTAAACTCACCAGTTTCTTCATTTCGAAAACCATAGAAGTCATGATTAACATTTTCCAGCTGTTCAATCGCTTCGTTAACTGTCAATGGTGGCATGTCAAAGTATTTTGTGCGGACAATCTGGAGATCACACATTGAGTTATATAATGAGAAGAATCAAAGGGAATAAAACCAAAACAAAAGGTACATTTTTGGTGATAATGACTCTGTCTCTGGACATGTACTGATGTGCCAATTCTTAGTATTTCTTTAATATGTGAACAATTATCAATAATCAACAAATGCTGAGTTAAAACTGAGGCCTAACTTAGGATTTTGCATAATAAAGCCTAACACTTTGAAGTTTGAACAATAGATATTCATATTAAATTGAAGGTGACAAATTAAATGAAAATGCAGGCAGAAACCAAACCTCATTGGCAAAATCCTCTTCATCTTCATATTGTTCCTCTGGTACTTCATCTGCTACTGTATCTAAATCCTCCTCGAGCAAACCAGGATCCCGAACCTTAAGTCTATCAAAGCCCTTCATGTGACGGCCATGATCTGAGTCTTTCTCCTTGATCTTCCTCAACTTCCTCTGTATGATCGATGCCACCAAATCAATACTTCCAAAAAGCGTCTCTGCCTCCTCTTCTGCCCGGACAACTCCATGCTTCTTAGTAAACAATGTTACCTGAAAAATGTTATAGATAGTTAAGACAGATCAAACACCCCCCCCAAAAAAAAAAAATTAAACAGCTACTGGTAGGTGGGAGGCACACCTCACATCTTCTAACTTTTGGTCCTTTTCCCAACTCTCCCCCTCGGACCGACAATCTGACATCCACTTCCCTCACTAAGTGAGTATGCTTTTGAACTGCCTTCCCCATCTTCTCTTCGACGTGACTCTTCACAGTTGGGGCTAACTGCAATTGCAGAACGCAGACAGCTTTGTAAATTTTTATTTATTTATTTATTTTTCAAGAAACCGTTTAAAATTGGGGAAATCATGATGATGAAATGATAAATACCTCTATATTTCTGCCCTGGAGGATTAATTTGACTGAAGAGAGTGGACCCTCCCACGCCATTCGGGCGCCCATCCTTCTTGTTGCGATAATTTTGAAAGGAACAATCTCAAGCGACCTGAACCCGGAACCGAAGAAGCTGGTCGAGCATAGCTGTGACTTGCTAGAAGAATTCGCAAGGGATAGAGACGAAGTAGAGCAATTAGTGGAAGATGACGAACAACAAGAGAGATAAGGACGTCGGAAAGGAGTTTGCAGAGCAGGAGAAGCCATCGCCATTTTTGAATCCGGATCCAAAAGCTTAGCAAAGCGGGAAGAAAGAGCAAATGGAGTAGAGTTCTTGAGTAAGAATTAAAAAAAAAAAAATCCAAGTACAGTGAAGAGCGGAGAAGATTGATCGAAAACGGTGACCGCGGGACTGAGGGAATTGCTGAAATAATAGAGAGAAAACTTGAAGGAGACAGCGATACATTATCCAGAAGTCTGAATTCGGATTGGGATGATGGATGACACGTGACCCTCGTAGAGTTACATAAGGATAACCATGGTTCGATAATGGCTTACCAACAAACAAATAAATCGACAATCTAAGTCAACTCATTTATTCGTCTCAAAACCCGCAAATTGAAGAATTATAAATTTTTTTTTTCCTAAAGACACGATGTATTTTATATAGTCTTAAAATTATGGAATAATATTTTTAAATTAATTTATATTTATATCTAAATTATTTTTCATTCGAATTCGAGTCAACTGGCGACACAATATTTTAGCAAATAAATGGCAAACATTATTTTGTAGCTGGCAACAACGACACCATTTTAATATTGAAAGCAAAACACATTCAAACAGAGTCTAAAATTTTTAGATCATCTTAAAATACTTGTGGATTTCTTGATTCAACAAGTTTTTTTTTTTTTTTAAAAAAAAAAAATTAATTCTTAAAAAAGGGTCTTCTCTTCTGGCAAACATGGCGCATCTTACATATGAATAAAAATAGTGGTGTTTACCTAGTGTAATTTATCCGATTGGTGTGGTTCAAAGCACTCGCTTATATCCGGGGTTTACCAGGCGCACTTGAAGAACGGCTACGGTTCCCCGTCAAAAAAAAAAAAAAAAAAAAAAAAATAGTGGTAAAAAGAAAGGATAAAGTGAAAAACCTAATTTTGTATTTTTCTTTGTCTGCTCCAAAAAAAAAAAAAAACGCAAATATCTAAATAAAATGACCGTTTTGATGCTTATGCATCTTTTAGTAAAAATATATTCGGGAGAGATTGTGTGTTATATTCTCTTATAATGTCAAAAAATCATAATAATAAGGTTTTTTCATAACTCAGAATAAATAAATAGGGTATATTATTATTAATACTTTTAAAAAAGAAGTTCTTACGATGAAAGCCCACAGTTTTTCTTTTTTCAATTTTTTTTTTTTTTTACACTAAGAGCCCAAAACCAAGCCCACAGAAAAAAAAAATACCACGTGTCTGTCTGTCTGTCTGTCTGTCTGTCTCGGGTACATGGAACGGCATCTAAAATATCAGTAGTAAAAATGGTTTTTATTAAAAAAAAAAAAAAAGGATTTGGACAAAAATTGTACAACACGATTCTCTCTCTCCGTTGGTCGAACAACTAGTAGCATGTCTCAATCTGACACGTCCACCCACCAACGTTTTGAAATTCGAAACCATAAACAGGGGCAATTTGGGGAATTAACAATAAATCATCAGTTTTTTTTGTTTTTTTAAATTTTATGGTCTGCCCAATTGGATAAATCTAAATAAGCAAACCGTACAATCCACATCTGCCACTGTAGAACTTGACCCCACTCCAACCCCTCAAAGAAAAAAAAAAAAAAAGAAAAAAAAGGCCACTTGTTCCAATATGACACCTCAGAGATATTTTCAATTGTATCTAATCAGGAGGTCAAATAACCACAAAGGGCCTTTGTGTAAATTCACAGCATAAATAAAAATTATACATATATATTTTATCTCCCACACACAACAGCCACCACTAGTTTAGTAACCGGCGGTCTTTCTTTTGGTTGCAATGCGAATCTATCCAATCAGAGAGCGAGTACGTTTTCTCATTTCATAATCGCAAGAACAAAGGAAAATAATAATAATAATAATAATAAAAGAAAAGAAGTGTGAAGAAGAAGATACGGGATGGCACCTTTGACATCTCCGAAACCACACAATGAAAGATCTCATGTGCGTCTCCACGTGTCCCGTTCCTATCCATTACCTTCAAAAATATCTTCTCAGCTGGGCCCCTATGTCTTCTCATCCCAAAAATATCTAAAAAGAAAATATTAAATTCAACCATCTCCGGACATTTAAAATATTAGGCGCCACCAAAACCCAGGCGCAAAGGAGAGGCCAATGACGCTTTACTTTTTGATCAAGTTGTGACGTGGCCAATTTGGACCATAAACCTAAAATAAAGAAAAAAAATAAAATAATAATAATAAAAAAAAGACTCCCCCTTCTAGATATTTTTAGGATTTTTTCTTTCTTTTTTTATCCTACTCCACTACTTATTTTTCATTGCTTATTTGTACTAGCAAATTATTTGATTTTTTTAAAAAATGGAAAAACTTTTCATAATTCACCGATTTATGTGAGCCATTAGATTTGAGGCGGTTAAATGGTAAAAGGATCATCAACTACCATTAGATCGAGGAGAACCAATGAGAAACGGGAAGAAAGGGAAGGTCTTTTTAAAGATACAAGTTTTAGATATTTTACGATTTAGAATTTTTTTTTTTTTTAATTTATATTTTGGGGGGGAAGAAAAAAAAAAAAAAAAGGAAAAGAAAAAAGGAGGGGAAGAAGGAGAAGAGACAGCAATAGCAGTAGTAAGCAGATTCTAGTAAGCAGTCTTTTTCGGTTCAACGATTACCACTAAGCGCGACTGGTGAGGGAGGGACAAAGGTATTTCTTACTTCGTCATTGATTGGTGTTTATTCATTCATTCTTCTTCAGAACTGCTACTAGTGTTGGTGGGTGGAGAAAAATTGAAAAAAGAAGAAGAATGGGCGAGGTTGTGGTGAGCAGTGAAGACGGGAATAGGATGAGAATGGAATTGGGAACTAGAGGAACTCAGGTGGGAAAAGAGGAGATTAGTAAGAAGAAGAATGATGATTCTGCTTCGGTTTCACCTCTGGTAACCTCTGGGGATGCTTGTTCGTCTTTTGTGAGGTGGGAGAGTTTTCTGCCCAAAATGGTGCTCAGAGTGTTGCTTGTGGAAGCCGATGATTCTACTAGGCAGATTATTGCTGCTCTTCTCAGGAAATGCAATTATAAAGGTAACTGTTGCTCAATTGTGCAGTTCCGTGAATTAGATAGTTCTTCATCGCCTGAATTGGTTCTGTGGAAAAAAATAAAATACTGCTTATTGTTTCCGTTTCTGATTTTTAGCCTTGTCTCTTCAGTTGAGTGCTAGCTAACTACGTGGTAATGATCGCAGAATGCTCAATTTGGGGGTAGCTTAATTTTTGGGAATTTTAGTTTAGGAAATTCAATTGCTTGATTTTGAAAAATTTTTTAGTTTCTGAAATTCAATTAATAGTGGAATATTTTATTTAATTGCAAAGGCTGTGCTAAATCTTCCACAAAGTAACAGTATTGGTTTCAGTGATGTTTTGTATACTCTCTTCTTCTTGTTACCTTTTGCGATGAGATTCTCTGTTTCTGCTCTTAATAAAATGGAGTGTTATTATATGCTTTTTGGAGGCTTTCTTCAAGGTTGGGAAGAATACAACTTTACTTGGCGAAATTTGAGATCTTCAAAAATCCCTGCGACAAATCAAGTGTAGATTTAAGAAAATAAAGAGAAAAAAAAATTCTTGTCTCTATGATAGCAAATGTTGCCATTTACTTTTCGTAGGCATTTTTTGTTCACTCGTAAAATTTTTAAATTGAAAAAATATGGTTTAATTGTCTTATCTATAAGAAAAAACTACTATGTTCAAGAGAAGGTTTAAAGTTCTAGCTAGAGTATTGTTCATCATCTAAAGGGTCGCTTGTATTATTTATAGAAATTGTCATGCCATATTCTATGTCATCATAAAGTTGTAGGAATTTTCTGGAGTTCATGAGGTCTGAAATCTAAAATTAATTTGATTCAACTATGTAGCGATAAGTTGAAAAAGCTGCAAACTTCTATGATTCAGAATATTCCGTACTAAATGACATTTTTATTCTATTAAAGAAAGAGAACTAAACTCAAAATTAACTCCATACTGAAATTTTAATCCATTTTATTTGATCAGTTGTTGCAATTCCTGATGGCTTGAAGGCATGGGAGGTTCTAAAAGGAAGACCCCACAGCATAGATCTCATATTGACTGAAGTTGACCTTCCATCAATTTCTGGATTTGCTCTTCTCACCTTAATAATGGAACATGAGATCTGCAAAAGTATCCCTGTAATAAGTAAGATATGCTCTTCCAAAACTACATGCCATTTATCTTGATTTGCGTCAAGTTACTGGTGTACATGAGTTAACTTTTACTACCTTCTCGTGCAGTGATGTCCTCACAGGATTCAGTTAGTACAGTATATAAATGCATGATGAGAGGGGCCGCTGACTTTCTTGTTAAACCTGTGCGAAAAAATGAGCTAAGAAATTTGTGGCAACATGTCTGGAGGAGACAAGCTGTAAGTACAATTTTCACTCTCTTCAACATTCTTTTTTGATGTTGTCTACACTGAAATGACAATTTCATGGTATCATATTGAATTTCACGTTATTCCTATCAGTCAAGTAGTGTTGGACTGGGCCCCCCAGATGAAAGTGTTGCACAACAGAAGGATGAAGCCACAGCAGAAAATAATGCCATTAGTAATTATTCAAGTGATTACATGGCCTGCATTCAGAGAAATCGGGAATGTATTGAGAAAGGAACTGATGCTCAGGTAATAGTTCAGTTGAACCTCGCTAGCACTTGAGTTAAGTGGTCTGTTTAGTATTATTCCCTTTTCCTGTTTAAATCACAATGAGAACAACTTGATACCAGAAAGAGACTAACAAAATGGTCTATACGATTGCTGTGGGCTTAAAAGTCTACCTTAATGAAATTTGGGGTATTCTTGCCACAAATGTTAGTATCACTTGAATTGTTTAGAACCGTTGATGAAACATATTAGTTTTATATAGCTTACAAGTCCTTTAGATAGAATTTAAATATTATGTAATATTTTAATAAATGACAGCACACTTCAAATTTTTTAAATTTTTAAATGTTTTATTCTGCAGAGCTCTTGTACAAAGCCAGAGTTGGATGCTGAAGGCGCTGATGCTGAAGGCGCTGATACTGAATGCGTTCAAGACCTCTCATGCTCAAAACGGAGCAAGCCAACTTTATGTGACATGGATGTACAGAAACATGAAGAATGTCACACTGTGGGTGATAGAGATCGAGCATGTAATAAAGATGAGGGTATGTCTTTTGTGTTAATTATTTCTCTCAATTAGAGGTGTTTTTTTTTTTTTTTATGCTTTGTATACGGCAAGTGAATGATCTCTGTTATTATTATTATCATTTGAAACACAGGGTTAAGAGTAACCAGCGCTATTGATACTATGAGGATGACTTATGGAGAAGACTTAACATCAAATAATCATTTCAAACAATTTCTGTCCATTGGTCAAGCTTGTGAAAGCAATGGTGTACTTGTGAACCCTTCTAAGGAAGCAATTGATTTAATTGGAGCTTTTGATAACTACCTGAAGTGTTTGAATAAGAGCGCTAGTTCAAATACAGGTATAGACAAGGTTGAATCCTCGCCATTACTGGATCTTTCCTTGAAAAGATCTCATCCCAGTGGCTCTGTCAATCAAGTAACAGATGATAGGCCTGGTCTAATACAATCTGATGCGTCAGCCTTTTCACGGTTAGTTTGTCTCCTGGTCCTTCATTGACTTTGCAATAATGTCGTCAAATAGTTCTGGCCTTACTCTAATTATTCAGTCATTTAGTGACAAGAAATGATAAACTCAAACTTGATATGCGTATTGAAAGTTTAAATTTCTGCTCTTTTCGCTTGTCTCCTGGAAAAAAAATGCAATTTGGACTTGTTTTCCTCATATTGGTTCAACCAATTTAACTACTTTGTGGCAAGCGCACACTGTGCGCACATGATAATAAGGTTAAAATGAGATGCAACTTGTAAGGAAGAGTCTTGTACTTCGTATGAAGAAACGTTCAGTCTCGGCCAATGTCAATCAAGGAATTCTGTTTATTTTCACTTGTGTGTTTTGCTGGACGGAAATAGAATCACGATTATCTGTTCCAAGTTGGCTTTTCTTACAAAAAGTCTTATTCATATCTTGGGGAATAATTTTCTTCAAGGTATTAGTCATTTATTTTTTTTGGGGGTGGTGGGGGGCGGGGTGGTGGTGGGTTAAGTCACCTAGTTTTTTTTTTGGAGTTTAAGTTACCTAGTTTGTATGTGGAGGTAATTGTAGAATTTTTACTAAAAATCAGGAGTGAAACGTGAAACCAGAGACCTCCCGTACAAAGGGGTATTTTGGAGTTTACTGTTTTACTCCTTTCCGCTGCAGTTATGGTCCAAATGAAAGGTGCTTTTTATTTCACACCTTTTTTTTTCTCCTCCGCTTCTGTTTGTGTAAGGAAACTTCTTGAAGATAAGTCTGTAAAAGATAGCAAATGAATCAGGAAATAACTACTAGATTCTTTTAATACCAGATCTATCTTTAAATTGCCCATGATAATGGAGCATGGCTAGTGTGTGCATGTTCAGTCATGGTACTCTTGCTTCAATATCTGTTTGAAAACTGATGTGCTAGGTTAGTTCACCGTGTACTCCCAATTGGTATTTCATTGGTCTTGCTCTGGAAAATCTTTGCTTGTACATTTCACTGTTCAATTGTTCTGTCATTAAATTTTTAAAACAAATTTAGCAAGTCAAATTTTCCCCTTATTTCCAATTCTTCTTCGGTTATATGAGTTAAAAGACATGATGCTCTAGGATTGTTACTGAAGAGTTTTGAAGCTAATGTAAAAATTGTTACATGCAGCTATGTCAACAAGACAATACAAGCTCCACACTCCACATCGCCTAGCACCTGTAATCAACAGAACGATCACAGAACCGATTCTAATAAACAATTGCCCAATCACACGGTTAATTATACTTCTGACACTCATGAGCAGATGATCATTTCTCCAAAAGACATTCACTTCGATGCTGGCCAACTTGGAGAAGCTGAAATTCAATTTTCAAGCCATCAACAAAGATTGGTACCCACTCCTATCCCAGTAAGAGGTGTAAGATACCAGAATCTGAGCAATGTCTATGGTTCTTTTATATCTCCAGTATTTTGTTCACATTCGAGCTCGTCACCAATGCCAAGTCCAGGTTCAGTAAGCCATCAGGAGCCTTCCTATCAAGTAAATTCATTTCCCTCACTCAAACATCAGACAGGAGATTCTCAGCAGTTCCGAGATTCAACGAATCAAAATACCAATGATGCCACCGACAACAGTGAGAACAAAGAGGTGCATAAGTTGGAGTCAGCTGAGGAGCAGGGTCATCTTTCTTCTCCAACTGATCGGAGTACAAATAGCAGTTTCTGTAATGGAAATTTGACCCATCTTCACAACCTAGGCGATGGAAGCAATGGCAGAATAGATACAGTTCCATATATGTCCTCAGAATGTGAAAATGAAGAAGCTTTCCGAATTCGGGATGGAAACTCTCTTCGGTCTGTGCAAAGAGAAGCAGCTCTTACAAAGTTCCGCCTAAAAAGGAAAGAAAGATGCTTTGAGAAAAAGGTAAGTCTAGTCTACTAATTTTATTAATAAAAAGTTGTAGGAAGAAACATTCCATATTTTGTGTTTAATCTTGAAAAGGACCCTTCTCAAATTTCGCATAAATGATCACATTAGATTCCTCTGGAGCTTAATTTTATAATTTGGTTTGGATGGTGTTTGATTGCTTCTACTAAAATCTCCTGCTTGAATAATATTCTGCTGCCATGTTAAAACTGAGTAATCAGATATGTCTGCTGGTGGATATTTGTTGTGGTAACGCACGAAACTTTAAAATTCATGTAATCACTTTCTTCTTGTCTGTAGCATTAACATATCGAGACAAATGCTGGTGCATGATATTTATTTTCCCTTGTAGTTGACTGCTTGACTCAGTGGGATCATTTATTTCATTTGACTTCAGTCTAGACGCGAAAAGATTATCTACCTTTTTAAGGATTATTTCTCTATATTGTGATAAAATATATGAAAAAGAGTAGCCAGTTCCCATTTAGATCATTAATCCTACATGCATCTCGATGATTGCTACCTCAGAGAAACCCATCTTTCTCTTGTGAGATATTGCTATGTTTGTCTCCGACATTTCTATAGATGTGCGTGTTTCTTTCATTACTTAATTATTTCCTGAATGTTCTCTCACAGGTGCGGTATGAAAGTAGGAAAAAACTTGCTGAAAAGCGACCTAGAGTTAAAGGACAGTTTGTTCGCCAGGTGCACAATGAAACTCCGTCATCAGCAAGTTAACTCCCTAAATGATCTGCGAAATGAAGGAAAAATCCATCTGGCAGCTGAGAATAGCCTCTGTCTGTATTGTTGAAAGTTCAAATGTCAAATAGGTGTTAGCATCACTTTTGTTCCTCCTAATTTTCTCTAGGCTATGTTTTTGTTGTAATATAGTTGATTTCGCTCCTTGGGCATGATCTAAGGCGTCCTCTATAGGTTGCCATTTTGTTCATATGTACATTCTTTCTGACATATACACATGACCTGCCACTGCAAGTTTTTGTAGTGATAACTAAGGATCAGAGTTTAGAGAAACACGTCATACTAGTTTAACTTTACCTCGATAGCTCGGTTAAATGACATGGTTTATGTATGTATACTTTGATGCTTATAAGTAAAATTATGGTTTTCGCTTTCTTGTATGCTTTTTGCCCGTTTCTTCGCCTGGTGATTCATTCTAAATGTTTAAATGGTGAAGCACACGCCTGTGTATGCCTTAGGAATAGGAGTCAAACAAAAGGACATGCAGTTTGGATCTTTAACTCAATTTAAGCTATTTGCAGGAATTCTCCCCCGAGAATTTTTATCTCCTCACTATCAAACCTCTTTTCTTAGGATTATATGCACGAGTATATAGTTTCTGAGATTTGTTTCTGGTATTGGAAGGATTAGGTGATGGATTGCACTTGTTTCCCTCTATTTCTGTCTGTTACCAAGTTTTAATCTAATTTTTGGTAGATATTATATTCAATCTGAAATCTCGGCTGCTCCCTTTTTACGTACCTAAATCCAAAGGTTCCATTGTTTACGGCCCTGGTTTCAACACAGATGGACTAGGGTGTTTTTGAAACTACCTCTACCAGCTTAGAAGTTAAGAATACAAGTGATGCCTATGATTGGGAAAAGTAAATAAATCAAATAAAAGAACAAACCTGTTATTAGTTAAGGGTTAAAGTAGAAAAAAGTTGTCTTTTAGCCTTTGGCATTGGAATCGCTATGGCTACCTGGGTGAAGATGGCTTCGTCCAGACTTGGATTGGGGGAAAAAAAAAAAGTTATTGCTTCTTGAGTTGCGCACACATAGTTTCTTCCAACTTTAAACATCATCATTTCTAATTAGAGATGATGTATGGCTTTCTATGGTGAAGGATGGGGGTGGGAACATATGAAAAGTAAAAGCCAAATTGCATAAAGATCCAAATACTTGGAGACAAGTAAATTCAAATGGGCTATGAAAATGAAAGAAAAGTCCCTTCACTAGCACAAGAGCCATATCAGAAAATTCGTTTCAGATTAAAAAAAAAAAAAAAAAAAAAACTGAGAACTCTACAAAAACACCTAATTGAGAAGGATGGTGAAGCACGCAATGTAAAAATGGAGGTTGAAATCAAACGCAGTTCTTGCTGGGATTACATAGTGATATCTCGTATGTGCTGCTGGTTGGTCACTGCATCAATCATTTTCCATTAATTATATTGGTATAAGAGAGCAGGAAAGTTATGGAGCTTTGTTGGTTTGTGTACTTGGCAATGGAAACGGAAAAGCTTAGGTGAACTAGTCTTCAATCCTCCAAATCCCCATAGGGAAAAAAAAAAAAAAAAAAAAAAAAAAAAAGAGGAAGGGGAAGAGCTTTATTGATCTCAGACAAGGATAGCAATGTTGGGTCCCCAAATGGAAGAAAATTGAGAAGTTGAAACAATAAAAGATCAGGTGAAAAAGGAGGAGAAAGTCGAAACGATGGGCGGGTGGTGGTGGTGGTGGACCAAAAGCTTTTTTTCTTTCTTTTCTCTTCTCCTGATTGGAAGTTTTTGAAGGCTCAAAACTGACTTGGGCACTGCTTTTTTTAACCATTTATTATTATTATTAAGATGATCATCATTATATACATTTAATTTTACGTGTAAGTTTCATGCACGTAATATGCAATGCTCCCACCATAATTTCATAATTCATCATCATTTTACATCATTACTTATTCATAATAGAACTTGATGTGTTGACTAATACTATTAACTTGTATCAAATATATGTTCAAACTAAATTAATCATAAATACTTTTAAAAGAGAGTTGTAGAAAACATCCATATAGAGAGGGTCCCTCTTCCCATGAGGTCTCAACCATGAAAACCCTAAAGTCCTTTTCTTAACTTAAAAGTAACAAACAGCAAAGGTAGAAATATAAATATACACTCTTTTTAAATAAGATATATATATATATATATATATAGGGGAGGGGCATCTCGTCTTCCCCTCTTACCTTTGAACTCCTTTTTTTATGTTTCTGTGCACACAACTTCCCAATAATTAACATGGGCTCATAGAGAAGCAAGTAAGTAAAAGTATTGATAACATAGGAAATCAATCAACCCTAAAAACCCTTTTCTTTTCCATGGCTATAAATGATAATGCTCAACTTGATTGATCATAATTGCAGCGTTTGTCACGCTACTCCAATACCCTCCCTCTCTCTTAGCACTTTTAAGTTTTAACCCCCCCCAAAAAAAAAAAAAAAAAAAAAGATAAAGTCTTTAACTTTTTCTTTTCCTTAAAATTTTTTTTAATGAAATTAGTATAATTCTAATAAAAGACCTTCCACGTGAGATTCCGGGCAGACAGATATAATCCCCAGTATATCTTTCTTTGATCTGAAATTTAAATTTTGTGATTTGTTGCTTTGAAGATATATATATATATATATACATAAAAGTTTGAATAATTGCCAAAGTGGAATGCATATTCAATGATGGGAATGAATTAGACCCTACTCTATTGAGGACTCAGTGCTAGAATCTGCCCAATCACCAACCAATATGTATATATATAGCAGCTTTTATTTGATACTGCTACTTGAGAACAGAGCATATGCATTTTCATTTCTTTTCCACCCCCAAAAAGAAAGAAGAATGAAAAACAGAGGAAAATCCCTCACCAAGAAAAAGGATGGTTTGGTACTAAATATTGGTTTTGCATGAATCTTTTGAGACACTTCTGTACAATTAGTAGGAGACAAGCACCAATGCACCCGATCTCATCAGAACTCCGAAGTACTAAGATGGGTGACCCCTTGGGAAGTCCTCGTGTTGCACTCCTTTGAAAAAGTCAATTGCTTGTGGTTGAGTTGGTACAAATGTACCTCCCAAGTATCCCCTCTTGTCGGGTGATGAGGGTTCGACACCAGAGATTCAGCAAAAATTGCTGTCAGATCCAGGTGGGGATTAATCGGATCAACCAGGCCCGGATACCCCCACTATTAAAAAAAAAAAAAAAAAAAAGGAGACAAGGATCAAAAAAAGAGTTGGTAGGTGTAATTGATTGAAGCCTCACTCAAGACTCTTACTTGTTTTTGCACACAATACTTTTGAAGATGAATATGAAATGTCATCTCTCTTAATTCAATATTAATGAAGAGATAAAAAGACAATAATCATAATCCAAGTTTCATAACAATTATATCAACTTTTTGAATCCTGATATATAATCTCCATTTTTTTCTTTTTTGCTTTTCAAAAGGTCAATCATGTCTGCCCTTAAGTCTCTTGCTCATTATTACAAGTGCTGTCCTTGAATGAATGGAGGATTAATAAAAGAATTCTATTTAGTTAAACCTCAGCATGATTAATGTCATAGTAAACAACCATTTATTATAAATTCCTTCTGAATTAATCAATTAGAGTATTTGGATTATTTTACTAAAGAAGCAGAGACAAAATAATTGTGTCTTTTTTCTCTCTCATCAATACAGGAACTTGTTTGTTTGTTTCTTTCTAATATTTATTTATTAAACCCTTTCAGTTGCTTACCATTGTAAATTTCCATCCTTCGTCTCCCCCCACCGTAGAGATAGCAAATGTCTCAAATCCATGAAAAATCTCCAAAACACTGTGGTGGTGGTAAGCAAGGATTTTCTGTAGACAAGAAATTCAGAAGGTTCAACAAAAAGCTATTCTACACCTTCTCAACATTCCTCCTCTCTCTTTCTGCACTCATCTTCCTGGTTTGGCTTCTCCTACATCCCACAAAACCTCTGTTTTCACTCAAACAAGCTGATGTTTATCAACTCAACCTCTCTGGACCTCACCTTCTAAATTCCTCCATTCAAGCAACCTTACTCTCCACTAATCCAAACAACAAGGTGGGTATTTACTACGACATTCTACAGGTTTATGTCTCCTACAAGGGCCAGCAGATCACTCTCCACACCTCTCTTCCGCCATTCTATCAAGCCCATGAAGAAAGTAACCTCCTTTCGGCTTCTCTCGTTGGTTATGGGTTACCAGTGGCTCCCTCTTTTGGTTATGAAGTGGGGCGGGACCAAATTGCCGGAAATCTTGTCCTGAACCTCAAGGGAAACGGTTGTCTTCGCTGGAAGGTGGGAACTTGGGTGTCGGGGAGGTACAGGTTCAACATCAACTGCGTAGCAATCATGCCTTTCGGACCTTCTATACCCACAGGTCCACTCACCACTAAGCAAGGAACTCAGTGCTCAACCACACTCTGAACGACTACTACTGTAAAGATTTTTCTTCTTGTTTAATTCCATGGTTTTGGTTTTTTTTTTTTTTTTTACAGTAAATGGTATCATCTATATATATATAAATACATACAGCCTGCAGTAGCTTCTTCCTCTGTAAGATATTACTTCTCCCATCGTAATTGATGATGCATGCTTTGATTGCATTTCTAGTAGTTATGTCATTAGTATTTAAAGCCACTGTTCCAACTAATACAGATTAGACTTGCTTACTACTTGTGATAAGCCAAAAGGCTTATTCTTTGTCAATAGACCATGTCCTAGAAGTATAAGCTATAATAACATCTTGAGGAAAGATGGCAGCCACCACTCAGACTACACAGGTTGTCTTAAAGTTTTAATGTCATCTCAAGATAAGTCACTACAAGTACGCCCCCAGCCCTTGAAAAGGATTTCAGTTCATATTATATATATATATGTATTTGTAAATAAAACTATTAGAACTTCGTGCCAAATGTAGGAGGGTGCATAACTAAATTCCTTTGGAGTAACAGAGCCACTTTCTAACCAAAATAAACACACAAAAGGAAGGATCATGTAGTTTCCTATCTTTTATATTATGACCCTGAATTTGGAGCAGAGCAGTCAACTTTAGGCTCGCCGTTCAGGAAAGGAGTACCAAATAAAATATAATACAATTAGAGAAACACAAACTCCATAAAGATGCAAAAAAAAAAGTAAAATTCTGCTGCATCAAAAGCTAAACATACTTTTTATGGTGTTACAAATGCCACAATATTCAACCTTTTTCCTTCTTTTTTTAGCTTCGCCTCTACCAATTGCAGCTCAATAGAGCTCCTAATGTGCGAAAAGTTTTATGTGGATACATATGCTACCAACTTCAGAAGATGGTGGTTTGTCATTATATGCAGGCTTCTTTTGATTCTTTAGTAAGCACATTGAAACCTCTTGGATGTGATGAATCCACTAGTGGTAATAGTGGAGGTTTCATATAGCTTTTCTTGGTCCTCTCCACAGTGGAAACTGTAATAACCAGACAGATTCAAGGAGCAAATATTGACTAGGAACACTAACATTAACAATCAGTCTTTTATCTTTTCTGTTTAAGATCACAAATGCAAACATTTGTTTACAAGTATATTCATCGCGATAGAAAGTGCAATCATGTAGCAAATAAGAAGAATACTTTCAGAAAAGGAAGACACCAAGAGATACATGCTAACTAATCCGAAAAGGTTCCAATGAAAGATAAAAACATTGGAGAAACTGGTGCTCACCTGACCTTAAGACAACAATAAAAAAGCTCTTTTTTCAAGATTCATGGATCAACAACAGGCATCCCATACCAACAGGTATCCTAGGATACTACTTGTGCTCCTTTAGTTTCCAAATATTATGGCATAATACCTCAGTTTTAAAGACAGAAATCAATTAAACTAGAAAAACATGCTTCAATGCTGGACCGACCCTGCAAAATTACATGTAAGCTTCTCTTTTTAGTTAACCTTCAGGTAATCACGCCATATTGCCCTGTCCTCCATACAGAATGCCAAATTTTCCCCACTAAAAGAATTAGAGACAAGTAGCCAAGCACTTACTTGCTAATAGTAAGTAAATTCAGGTGAAGGATTAAACATCCATGAAAATACCACGTGAAGCCATCTCAAATATAACCCTAGCACCAGAAGTATCAAGTGACCATTGTTAAGAGTTCTCAACAGCTATCTATGCTCACCTTTGCTTAAAATAAACAGACCTTTCAAAGATAATTTTAGTATATTGTAGATGAAAGTAAGTGTAGTAGATAATTTTCTAAAATATCTTATAGCTAAAACTGGCATAAACTTCCAAGATCTTCTAAACAAAACATGCATAAAAATTACTGGCAGCACTGCACAACATTAAAATCATAAGAGTTAAACGCCACCCAATTGAAGCATAGTCTCATGCACACTAAACTTGCATATATTACATGGTTCTGCACAGCGTGCCATCCAAGAAACCAAATAGGCACCTTCCCAAACCCTTCTTCTTCTTTACAATTTATTAATTTTGCATGATTATGAGGATCCATAGAGAGAGACTTCTACCAACAGCAAATTTGAAGAATGAAAAGAAGTAAGAAACATAAAGCAACTTAAAAGCAAAATTGTTCTCCCATTCAGTGCCAAGGGTGTATGTATTCGTATGTAGATATATATATGGATAAATATTATATCCGCTCTTTACAAAACTCAGAATAAACCTATACAGCGTTAATCTTCAAGTAGAAAATAGGTACCAAAATTTTATCAATAAAGAAGACTCCAAAACCAACCTCTAATAAGAAAGATTAATAAATCTTGGAATGGAACTAAGACTCAACCCACTTCCAATAATGCTTTTTACAGGAAACAGCCCCGTCAGCCAACTTCTTCCCATCCGAATCCTCGTACTCCTCGTCCTCTTCTGTACAGAATTCGCCTTCTGGCAAACCTTCCACTATTGCATCTACCGTATGCAATACATAACAAGCCGGTAAACCTGGGTAAGACACCGAAGCCCTCTCCTCCACCTTTTTGGTATAGGAATCAGGAACAATCCTCACAATGCCATTATCACCAAAAATGCCAAAAGACCCCAGTCCTCCACTAATAATAGAGCCAAGCTCTTCTTTCACCGCCCTTCGAACTGCAGCCTCAACTGATTCGCCGGGCTTCATTTTTTCTGATAAGGGACGGCACCTTTCACGGACATCGCCGTTGGACAATTCTTGGTGCGATTCCACAAGAATTTTATTGTCTTTTCCTATAATTCTAACAACCGCAACCTCGACGGTCCGAATAGGAGGCGTGGAGTCGGCAAGCAAAGTTTCGCCCTCGGATAGCTCGAGCCAGAGGTTGTGAATGTTCTTGGTACCAGGCTTGACCCCCCAAGAGGCGAAAGATTCAGATGGCAAACGAGGCTTAAGCCAATCGGAGAGGGACTGAGGAGTAGAAAAGTTTGGATTTTTGGGAGTCTTGGAGCCGGAGGAGGGGAAAGCCATATTAGGGATTCTGAAGAACCTGCGATGATTAAGAGGGAAAGAGAGTTTCGGGATAAAAGTAACAGGGGAAACGGGTTTGGGGGAAGAGACGAGATAAAAAAGAGAAAAGACGGCAGTGAAGATGAAGTCCGGGAGTGAAGTGAAGGGCCTCCTGTGGAAGTGGGATGGAACCGGGAGGTGACGGTGTGGAGGTGACGGTGGCGGCGGCGGTCGTGTGGGTGGATGTGAAGACATGTAAAGAAAACAGTGTATTAACCTAATGTGGCGGACGAGAGAAAGGAGGAGGAGGAGGCCGTCAACACATCTGAAACTGATTTCGGGGGAAAAAAATAGAGGTTGGAATTCAAGGAATGAAGATCAGGGATTTTACTATTTATTTCTCTCTCTCTCTCTCTCTTCTTTTCACTGTAAAAGAGAGAATGTTTTTACCAAAATAAATTTATAGAAATTTTCTTTTCCCTGTAAAAGTAGAGTATTTCTTACCCAAATAAATAAATTATACTTTTTTGTTTTATTCCAAGTCATCATCTGTAGACTTCAAATACATTATTTAGTTATTCGTATTATTTTAATTAAATCTCTAAAACCAACTCTGTTAGCCACCATTAAATTATATATTAATATTAACCATTTTTTTAAAAAAATAAAAATATATATATATAGTATAATATTAAATTATTCGATAATTTAATAATTGGATAAGTTTTGAAAGTTAAAAATATCTAATTCTCACTGATTTTAAATAAAAAAGACTGATATGAGCCAAATTGTAAAGAAAAACGGTTGTAGAATATCCGCACCACTCTTTTATCCCAGGAGAAATATATACCTGAGATCCCAATTAACTCTTAACTACACACAATCACTTCACCTCAACATAGGTTGTCCTGACAAAATATGAACCATTGAGTTTCACAATATCTAAACATTCTATTCTTTATTTCTTCAAATCATCAGTGTACAATAGATAGCTTCATTTCTGTAACTCCAATTGTTGATAAGTTTAGTAAAAAGAATAGGACAGCACAAAAATAATCATTCATATACAAATAACCTCAATGAGGGCATATATATATATATATAAGTCTAATCAGAAACACTTCATTAGAGCTAGTAGGACTCTGTACATTAACATACAATCAAGAGGGGATGTCCAACTTCAAAAAATACCAAGGCTACAATAAAGAATTAGCCAAGCCAAAGGCCTCAAAAAGAAAAAGAGCAAACTCGGCCAACAAAAGGATCTAAGAGTCCAACTAACAAAAGAAAAGATATAAATCCTAATATATTGATGTTAATGTTTTGGTTATACAGATGGAAGGATGTTTTGCACAAAGAAGAACTCCCCAGCCAACTTGACAATTGTGTTTTAACCTCAAGGAACACTATACCCCTCCTTTACTGCTTTTACACATAGTATAGGCATTCCCTATACCCATAACAACTTCAATCATAGTAATTCTACTTCCACATGCTATTTAATTTTCCCCAACATGTTAACAACTCTCCTCATAGTCCTTATATTACACATTGTATTATTTTACTACGCAACAGCAATCACAATTATTTGAAGATCCAACTAAATAAATAAATAAATAAAATCTAAAATCAAGCAGGTGTGTTTAAATCATTTTGGAGTGAAAATTTTATTGTTGAGGAGTTTCTCACAGCAATCTCATCCCTCAAAGTTGAGGAAATGAAGCGGACAAAGCAGCATTCCTAGTTTTCATCTTCTAAAAGAATCGTGGTTCTAAAATGACCAAAGAAGAATTAGACAAGATAAACACCACATTAATATTAAATAGAATTTTTAAAATATACTTCATAAGTAACATCATGTATAAGGATAGTCTTTTTCATGAAACTAAAACTCCATTCTAAAAAAAAAAAAAACACCTAACAGAGTGAATTACTTTCCTAAGAAGATGATATTTCATCTTGTTCTTATAATTTTTACTTATCAGAATTACATTTTGTCTGTCACTAGGTTAGTGTAATAAGAAAATACTAATAAAGATATCACTTTTAAGAACGTAAACTAAAACTAGCATAGACAAACACCATCTAGTTGAGTGTCTCTGAATGTCTTGTATCACTTTAGTCTCCCACCAAAAATCCTCCAAGCACGAACTAGGGGCAACACAAACAGGAAAATCATGCTTATGGCAGATAGAGCAGGGGAACAAGTAAGAAATCAGTACTAAATTATGGACTCTTTAACTATATTCTCCCATACCAAGATATGATACTCTTAATATCAATAGATTGATGGAATAGATATAAGCTTCAGGTTATAATAAACAGTTGAATTACTCTATTTTGACAATGACCTTATCAGTTCCCTTAGACTCTCAGAAGCTGAGCCTTGTTTGAAAGTGCAATAGCAATCCAGTCAGGCTGTGCTGCTGACCATTGAAGTTGATTAATCTCAGTTTCAGCCAAATACATGGAAATAGGATCAATTCCATTAGGCCTAGCAACTGTGGGTAACTCCCAGATAAGCGCCTGACCATCATCTCCAGCAGAACAAATATGTCTACAGCTATGGGGAGCCCAAGCAATGGCATTGACGCTTGC
The DNA here is from genome assembly GCA_025388415.1 of Cynanchum wilfordii. Taxonomy (NCBI): domain Eukaryota; kingdom Viridiplantae; phylum Streptophyta; class Magnoliopsida; order Gentianales; family Apocynaceae; genus Cynanchum; species Cynanchum wilfordii. The sequence goes on from JAHSUH010001079.1 coordinate 4,007,740, forward strand.
CTGATGCCTCTCCAACTCTGCCACGGGCATAGTTGGGGACCTAATATCCAAAACCACAATCTTATTACTATCCATTAGCATTGTAGCCATATACCTCAAATCCTGCTTGTTCCAAGCCAATCTCAACAAGGGAGTATCAGGCTGTGGAGACTCGTATATAATTGTGGAGTGCTCTTTATCCCTCAAATCGAAAATTCTCACAGACCCATCCGCTGAAACCGATGCAAAAACCCCTGCCTCCCCCCAAGCAATGTCATAAACCTCTTTATCATGGGCAATTAACTGGGTTTCCACCACCCCCTTCTCAATATCCCAAATAGTACAAGTGGTGTCAATGCTGGACGTCCCAATTCTCCTGGGCTCAACTTCATTCCAATCAAAGGAAGTTAAAGGAGCACAGAACTCACTGGTCTTGCTATTGTTGAGAGTGGAAAAGGGTTCAATAGATGAATCGCGAACTTCCCAGAGACGAAGGTAGTCACCGGAAGAAGCGAGAAGATCAGTGGACTTGAGAAGGGAGGCAGCGGGTTTAGGATGGAACATTAACTTGGTAGGCGGGTAAGGATGATCGAAAGATAGACCGGGAACGGGTTTGACAGATAGATTATCTTCATCAAAGGAGAGGATGTCAACTCGATTATTGAGTTCCTCTATGAAACTTCCAATGGCAAGACGGCGGCAGCGGGAGTTAACAGCAGCAGAAGCAGAAGCAGAAGAGAAAGCCATGGCATACATAGGGTAAGGACATTCATAGGTGACAGAGGTTTCGGATCTGAGGTGCAGATGAGGTTCTTGGGATGAACTTTCCATTTCTTGTGATTCCCAATGTTCTTGATCCTCCCCAACTCAAAGAAATCGTATGAAACCTTGCAAAATTTCTTTCTTTTCTTCCACCAGGACGATTACAGAATAATTCTCTATAATGACTTCTTGGAAATTTATACTCGTAGTTAAAAAGGAATTATCATCAGGGTTTGGAATTCCATTCTGGCATGCTGAGCATTTGACCGGTAGATGAAAATTCTTTGGGTTGAGACTTGAGAGGAGAAGTAGTGGTGAACAGTGAACTTAGTTTGGATTTCTCGGTTCTTCGGGCAAAACACTAAAACCCGGGGACCACGTGCTAATCAACCAAGGGAAAAAAAAAAAAAAAAGGAAATATTATTGGGCTTGGGCTTTATGCTATGGATCAGAATAGAAGCCCAAATACCAAAATCCACTTGATATCCTTTGGACCCAATACGTAGATATGGATCACCAGGCAAGAAATATACTATAATTTCACAAACCCAAAATTTTGAATACAATCATCTTTTCGGACCCAAAAAAAAAAAAAAAAAAAAAAGGAAAAATTTTGGTATAATTAACAAACTAGATATAAATCCTCATAATATATAGATACACTCCAATGGTTTTTTGGACTGTAGTAAATGTCATGGGCTTAGTATATGGCAGCCCAGCCCTGGTTTTAATTTTTTTTGCTTAAGCATCCGTTATCCAAACCCACACGAGCTAACTAATCCAAATTCGGTCTGGGATGCGCTCGCAGAGTCCAACTTTTACTCGAGGGTGAGGGTCCGATCCAAAACTTTTTAACGTGACGCTAACCACCTCAAAAGGAATCATATGTCTTTTCTTCTTTAGATATGCCAATAGAATGAAAAATTTTGAATAATATCGTATAATATTTATATTATATATACATGTTATAAACTATAAAAGTGTGTCTCATATCGTGGATTAGAATAACTAAGTTATCAAGAGACTAGGTCAAAACAAAAAGAATTCCATCCAAATTGCTATATTGGATTGCACAGAAAATAATGATATAATAATTAGACAAGAAAAAGGAAATTGAAATGTAATGGATTACATCCTACCGCCTGCTTACAGGGAACCACAGAAAAAATATGCCACGTGTGACAAAAGCTTCCATGCAATGCCATTGACTCGTTCTTGTGCCCACGAAGCACGTTTGGAAAAATTCATTACTTTCAGCTCCCTTTCAATGTCTCAACATTTTAAATCTTTTGTGTACATTTTCTATAAATATATATATATATATATATATATATATATATATATTACGCGTCTTACATTAAAAATTATGATGAATATAAACATGTAATAAATGTATAGAATATATAACACTAAATAGTTGGTTTTAGACCCTCTCAAGCCATAAGTTGAGTTTGGCACGAGTTCGGCAAGTTGGTCTCTTGATAATATATAAAGAGATTATTAAATATCAATTTTTTTTTGTTAAGTTATAATAAAATCATAATATTCATGGTTTTTTTTTTTTTTAAAAAAAAATTCTAATTTCTATCATGTTTCGAACTCATGATCTTCTATGTCATAAGTGAATGTGTTATCAACTGAGCTATATCTTCTTGACCATAATATTCATGTTTTGTATTAAATGTTTTTATTTCTTTTGAGTCACATGTTAGCTAGTAAACAAATCGTATGGAAGATATTGGAGATTAGTGTTGTCTGTCCAAACTAAGAGGATCGTAGACTCTTGACTTTGTACAGATAAATAACTATTGATCATGAGATTCAGATTCAAAAAAAAAAAAAAAAAAAAAAAGGTTGTCTGAAATTGGAGGATTGATGATCGACAGCAGTATGATGATTATTAAGGTACGTACAAATTGAAAAACAACACAATTGACACGAGCCACAACCTGCAAAATTTCTATCCCTTTCCATACGCCACAACCAGATACTCTGAATTCCTTATCTATTTAGTCTTTTTTTTTTTCCACTTTGTTAGCCATATCTAAATTAATTAATTTGATAATAAATTTTATTTAATTAATCTTTTGTAATTAGTAATTACATGGGAGTGCACATTCAACCTTCTCGATCAATGATCAAACGAATAATAATAATAATAAAATATTAATATAAACTAAATTATTATCTTGTCTTATAGTGACTTTTTTTTTTTTTTCTTGTCTTAGAGTTTTTTTGTCTTAGAGTTAATGACAGTATAAGTCTTCATCGGACAACTCAAGATTTATGTTACAAAGACAATTGTTATTATTAAGTTCGGATTTGTTTAATCCTAAGTGGAATTAATTAAATTAAAATTGAACCAAATAACTTCATTAAAAATAAAATAATTAAAAATCATTGCAGTTAGAGACAAATTAAGGGGGTTTTCAAGAACGAAATATTTTAGGGAATTTCTCTCAGCAAAAGAAATTTGAAATAATATTATGCATGTAGAAAGTAACATTCATAATTTGAAGTCTTTAATTAGTAGAGTTATATTTTTTTTTTTTTGGGTGGTATCTCGGGCCTTTTCCTGCCCAAACTAATCCACCTAGGATGACCTAACAGTGCGGATATACCTGCACTTGCGAATATATCTCGAACTGTGGAACTTCACTGGCCAGGAGAGATTCGAACCCTCAACCACATTATGTCGAAGAGGAACTTCAGTAGAGTTATATTAAAAGTCAAAAAAAAATCTTTAATTTTTTTTAAAAAATTAATATAAAATTAAAATGTAATAAAAAAAATGTCACATGTGATTCAGCATGTAAAATTATAATATTTATATATATATTTTTATTATATATATATATATATATATAATTAGAGATTCACAATGCGAATAATCTGGGATTGTCATTACTTGACATCTCAATCGAATCCTGAATTGGTTTATAAGCTTTTTTAAAAATATATATATTATTATTAGCAATTGTTGAAGAGATCTTCCCTAACAAAAAAATAATTCTGTTCAATTTGCATAATTAGTCAACTATTTGGGAAAGAAATTCACCAACATCCCCAAAAAAAAAAAAAAAAAAAAATCAGCTTTGACCCACAAACCAATAATTCAATTGCTATAAATTATCAAAAAATAAAAGAGTATTTTCTAATTTAAATAGGATTGTAAGTTTAAAATATTTTATTTAATTTAAATAAAAATTAATATAAATATAATCATATCTAAAGACTCTTATCATAATATTGAAAATTTTAATAAAGATACTTTTTTGAAAAAATTAAATATATTTTATTTTATTTTATAAAAAATACAAATTGATTTTTCATAAAATATTGTGTTTAATGCCAATGATGAGTTTTATGACTTGGACAGTTTTACATATTTCAATGATAGCTGTTTTTTTTTTTTTTTTTTTTTCCCTCTTCAGAGGAGAATCAATTTTTTAACCTTTTTAACGTATTTCAATGATATCGTTCTTTGTCTTTTCTCTTGAGATGGGAAAATCAATTTTTCTTGGTTCTTTTATTTCAATGATAGAGGTTTTTTCTATTTTTTTCTCTTGAGGGGAGAGAATCAATAATAGCGGTTGTCTTTCTCTTCTCTGGAGATGAGACAATCAATTTTTTACCGTGGTTTCCTCTATCTTCTCTCTTGAGAGGAGATTATGATTTTTCAATGATAGTAGTTTTCTGTCTTATCTTTCAATGTTTACATGATCTTTCTCTTATTAATTACAATTTATTTCTTTTAATAAGAGTGATGGTTTGACATAGATCCAATTCATATTTTCAAATTTCGTCTTAAAAAACTATATATGTAAATAAGCTATTAAATAGTCATTAAACATGAGTCTGATTTGGATTCCACATTACTCAAAAAAACTCTAAGGAGTGGTTATTGGTTGAAAAATATTAATGAATACACTTGTGTTATGAAGAATCATAATCTTTTTAAGGGAAAAAGGAACTCCATTCATTCAGTATTAACCATATATATATATATATAATATATATATATATTTTGATAAATAATATTAACCAATATTTTTACGCATTATCTATTGGTGATATTTTGCACAATCAGTGTGATACACGTTGTCGTATAAATCAATATTTTGCACAATTAGTGTGATAAACGTTGTCGTATAAATCATTTTTTGTTTTTTTTTTTTTTGGGGGAACCCGCATCCGCTATTCGTCAAGTGCGCTCTGGGTAAACCCTCGGACATAGCGCAATATCCCGCAAACCACGCCAGCCAGGTAAACTACACTTGGTAAACCCCGTGTAACAGGCTCGACCAATAAGACGTTGGTAAAATTTGAACCAGGGACCTTGCAGTCTCAAACAGCCTACTCCACCAACTCAGTCATCCCTTACGGAACTTTGTTTTTTTTTTTATTACAGGGGGAAGATGGTGTCGATCTCACCATCTGTGAGGTTTGGGGTTGTCGTATAAATTATATTAACTGTAGTAAAAGTGGCCCAACAGCTACAGCTGTCTCGTTTTCATTGGATGAAGACTTTTAGGTCAACCTAATAAGTAATCGTTCCCTATATATTAATGACTAAACAATCCATTTTTCTGACAGCAGTTTTAGTTTTAGTGAATCTTCTCCTAATACATTTAAGATATTAAAAAAAAGTTCCATCTGAGTTCTGTGATGTGTTTCTATTTCGCCAGAGTTCATGGATACTAAAGTTTTATCCTCCGGCGTTCGCTACTCCAGCCTTCCCGACAGTTATGTCCGTCCCGAATCTGAAAGACCTAAACTTTCTGAAGTTTCCGATTGCGAACATGTTCCGTTAATCGACTTGATGCACGGAGATAAGAGCTATATTGTCCGACAAGTTGGGGAAGCCTGTAGAGACTTCGGTTTTTTCCAGGTTAGGTGTTTTTTTTTTTTTTTTTCCAATCTGGGTTTTAGGTCGAGGAATATTATATTAATTAATAGAGTTTGGAATTAGTGGTTATAAATTTTAAAAATGTTATTATTATTACTTGGTACTGGTGCAGGTTATAAATCATGGGGTGTCAAAGAAGACGGTGGAGGAAATGCAAAATGTATCAAAAGAATTTTTCGGTCTGCCGGTGGAAGAGAAAATGAAGCTGTATTCCGATGATCCATTAAAAACCACGAGATTGTCCACAAGTTTCAATGTGAAAAAGGAAAAGGTACACAATTGGAGAGACTACCTCCGCCTTCACTGCTATCCTTTGGACAAATACGTTACCGACTGGCCATCTAATCCACCTCTTTTCAAGTAAGTATATATATATATATATATATATATATCATTATATACAAACTTCTTATATATATAAATACTGCATTTTTATGCATGCAAAATTTTTAATGAAAAAGTAGATCTCAGTTTACTATATCTATCAAAAAAAAAAAAAAAAAAAATCTCAGTTTACTACTTTAGGCCATGTGCCATGTGTTTGGCCATTCTTCCATAGGTTCGGCTGCCACCGATATTATGATATTATCTGTTTTTAGATTAAATTTTCACAATTTTATTTTTGAACACTTTCTTACAAGGTTTAATACTAATAAAATAAATAAGATATTTATATAATAGACAACTTTTACCTTATTTTCAAATATGAGACTTGAATTAATATCCCAACATCATCTGTCATGTGCCATGTGCCATGTGCCATGTGCTAGACTATATTATTATCAAAATAGTAATATTTATTTAACTTTTAATTGCACCAAATTTTGCCTCTCTTTTTTTTCCCTGGGGTCATTGTCTGGTTATATCAGTTATCATAAATAATATGTTGTCCTAATTTGAATTTTATTTCCGTCTATTTAGTAGAATGGTAAAAGTCTTAAATATATTTCTAACATGACATAAAAATTTATATAATAATGAAATTATTATACATAGCCACATGGGTAAAGGAAGAAAAGCTAGTTTTACGGAACTTAATTATATAAAAAAGTGCACGGGAATTGGTCCCTATTTTCTTTAGTTTACTTTTTTTTTATTATTATTATTATTATTATTATTATTTTTGCCTTGTTATTCGTGCCTCATTCAGTATCCAATTTTTTCCAAATAAAAGTTGGTCATGGAAATCGTTTAAATTTCTTGTTCTTTGGCGTGATGCGTCGTCGAAATAATTGATGACGCAGGGAATGACGTTGTTTTAGTGACGTCATCTCCATCGCTCACAAGATGTCAGCATCGAATGCTACATAATTTTTATTTTTATTTTTTGTGTGGCTGACATCACCGCCAAAATCCGCGTTTGACGTGGGCGGAGTTTGGACTCTTGCCTCCTGTACGCTGTCCTAGGCTGGAAACTGATTAACTTTTACTGTACCCTTGCTGATTAGGTGCTTACTCAGCAATCTCTCTAGATCGCGGCTGTATTTTGACTCCCATTTTCTTTTTTATATATATATATATATATATTGGATCTGATAATTTCTTATTTAAATTAAAAATTTTCTCCAAATAATATTTTATGCTGGCTAATATATATAATTTCGATGACTTAAAACCATTTATTCAAAAAAAAAAATTAGTGATTTGATTCCTTACCTAATGTTTGCATTCATATTGAAGCTTTTATCAAAATATTGTGAGATTTTTTTAGGGGGGGGGGGGGGGGGGTGCTTGTATGTAAAATGAGGGAGTGTGAACATGACAAGGTACCAGCTAAGATTAGGAAAATGTTAATGTCGTTCTCAATTAATTAAACTATGAGAAGCATCTTGAAAGTACAATTAATTGAGCGGTAGCATGTTTTGTCGAATTAAATGACTAGCAGCTAGCTAACACGGTTCAAATTAGTCCCAACACCATACCTAATCTTCTAGAAGCCCTCTCTCTCTCTCTCTCTTTTCTTCTTTTTCTTTAAATAATAATAAATTAATACGTAATTAGTAACAATTAATGAAGAAAATGTTTTATTATGTGACAGGGAAACAGTGAGCAGTTACTGCACTGAGGTTCGACAACTGGGGTTTAGATTGCAGGAGCTAATATCGGAGAGCTTAGGTTTAGACAAAGATTGTTTCAAAGACGTTCTCGGTGAACAAGGACAACACATGGCCGTAAATTATTACCCTCCTTGTCCGCAGCCGGAGTTGACATATGGATTGCCCGGACACACAGATCCCAATGCCCTCACTATTCTTCTTCAAGACTTGGATGTTTCAGGTCTTCAAGTCCTCAAAGACGGTAAATGGCTAGCAGTGAAACCTCATCCTGATGCTTTTGTCGTCAATATTGGAGACCAGATTCAGGTACTCTACTGGTATTTTATTTTCATCGACTAAAAATATATATAAAATAAAATTGTGTCCGTGATGATTTTAATTTGTACTTTTTTAATTGAGTAGGCGTTGAGTAATGGGAAGTACAAAAGTGTATGGCATCGAGCTGTGGTTAATGCTGAAAAAGAAAGACTTTCGGTGGCTTCGTTCCTATGTCCATTTGATGGTGCCATGATTAGTGCTCCAAAGGCACTAACTGAAAACGGATCCCCAGTTGTATACAAGGATTTCACTTATGGAGAGTACTACTCCAAGTTTTGGAGCAGGAATCTCGACCAAGAACACTGTTTGGAACTTTTCAAGAACTAAAAAAAAAAAAAAAACTATCATGAAACTTTGTTTTTCCCCCCTCCCCCCTTACTAAATAATTGTGGGATTCTTTTCTTTTCTTTTTTTTTTCTTGATAAATAATAATTGTGGGATTCTGTAATAATAATAATAATAATAATAATAATATGTATGTGCTTTGTTATAAAATATTTTCTTTCCTCCCTTTTATTACTGTAATAGTTTTATTTTGTCTATCTTTGACTTTTTCCCGTTGCAACTACATCCAACCAAGTCAAAACAAAAAACTGTTACCCTCAAATGTTACATTAATAAATATCATGTTTAGATAAGTAGATGACTAGGTCTTTAGCCATGAGGTGGAGAAAGTCTACCGTGTGGCTGACTAATCGGTTTTACCCATTTCTCCCTCTATTGGATGAGGATAATATCCTCAAATTAATCGCGCTGGATGTGTGAAGGGAAAAAAAAAAGAGTTTATTATTCCACATTTAATATTTGATAATGTATATAAAAAAGTATTGAATAATAATTAATAATAAATAGAGGTTTTTCATTTTAATATATTAATTATGGTTTACTCATTTATATTATTAAATAAAATTTAATTTAATAATTTAACATACACAAAAAAAAACTCTACTCTTTTTTTTGTTGTCACACTCTACACTTATGATTAAGAAGTAACCATTGTCCCGCAAGGGATGACCGAGTTGGTGGAGTAGGCTGCTGGGGACTGCAAGGTCTCTTGTTCAAATCCTACCAACGTCTTCTTGGTCGATCGAGACACAGAGTTTACCCAGTGTAGTTTACCCGGCTGACGTGATTTGCAGGCTATTGTGCTATGCCCGAGGGTTTACCCAAAGCGCACTTCGACGACGAAGAATGCGGAAAAACAAACACAAAAAAAAAAAAAAAAAAAAAGAGGTAACCACGTAAATCACGTTAGAGTGACCCAAAAAAAAAGGTAAAATAGAATATCCCCCAATCACAAAAGAGAGCCCAGTGTATTTTTTTTCCATCTCTGCCCCTTTACGGAAAAACTCTTTTTAAAAGCCCACTTAGGGGAAAAAAGGATGGCCCGTAATAAGGCCCAAGTCCATGTGGGTAGCTACATTTGTACTTTTTTTTTTTTTTTTTTTTTTGCCTATAAACCCTCTTAAAAGTCTTGCAAATTGGTGCGCGGAATCCTTATTTTATTTTATTTTCCATCCCAAACAATTCATATATATATATATATATATATATATATATATATAAATCAATATTGTTGGGCCCGTTTCTTATCGGGTTGGGCTGCCACCTCACCTAACTCCACATTAGTATGATATATGTCCCTTTGGGCCTAAGTCCTCACTGTTTTGTTTTTGGGACTTTGGCCCAAAAGGCCCCATACTAATGGAGTAGATGAAACTCCTTATATATTAGATAACTTTTGTCTAATCTTTCGATGTGGGATTTGGGTTGACACACCAACCCCAGCAATCCTCCCCTCAAACCAAGGACCACATACCCGTGGGTCTCCCATCCAACGAAATCCGCTTGCACTTCCGGACCACCACACACCCGTGGCCTCCCTCCGGAACACACCGCAAGACACCACCATCGTTGGACATCACATTGAGGGCTTCCCACACCGAACATATGCAACCCACTTAACCTTGGGCTCTGATACCACTTGTTGGGTCCGTTTCTCATCGGGTTGGGCTGCCACCTCACCTAACTCCACATTAGTATGATATTGTCCGCTTTGGGCCTAAGCCCTCACGGTTTTGTTCTTGGGACTTTCCCAAAAGGCTTCATACTAATGGAGTAGATGAAACTCCTTATATATTAGATAACTTTTGTCTAATCTTTCGATGTGAGATTTGGGTTGACACACCAACCCAACAAATATTACGTAATCGTGTTGTGAAAATTACCTCATAATCGTAGAAGTATGGGAAGCATAGTGTCTCTCTATGCAGAAGTTGCGATTTTATTATGTGGTAAGGATCCCACAATCCACTCTTCCAGGATGAGGTGAACTTTCACCTACTAAATTTGAATTTTGAAAATACCAAAACTCAACCACTTCCTTTGTCCCTCTTTTTTTTTTTTTTATTAAAAAAAACATTTTCCTTTTTTAACAAATAAGGAAGTAGAATATAATTCTAAGAAAGTGGAAGTTTGAAAAATGACATTTTTATTTTCAATCATATTTGTGTAATGGGAAGATTACATCACCACGATGGACTTGTAAAAGGGAGATACATTGATGTCTCTGACTGTGTCTACTCAAAAACAGGCACCATAATTTTTTATTTACCGTGGTAAATATATATTAATAATTGTAATAACAAACACGATCAAGCAAAAATTAATGAAGGGGGCATGAGTTTCAAAATCATTTGAGCAATTCCATAATCCAAGTGTACTTGTAAGCACAGCATATCTTGCGGAAGTCTTTGAATCCTGCTTTCTTCGCCAATGCCTCAAATTCTTTCTCTGTCCTCTCTTTCCCACCTGGGTTGTGCGCTAACATGATCACGTCAACGTGCACTACGTTTTGGGTTTCAAGCGTCGTGTTCGGAGCTTCCGGCAGTACACACTCCGCAAGAATTACCTTCCCGTTTTCCGGCAGGGATTTGTAGCAATTCTTCAAGAACTTCAGGCAGTGTTCGTCACTCCAGTCGTGACATATCCACTGCATGCATGCAACAAATTATTAGATTATCTGTTCATATTTAAAATTTATGGGTTCAAAAAAAAAGAAGAATTAATTATACGCACCTTCATGAAAATGGCATCTCCATTGGGGACACTGACAAACATGTCACCGCCGACATGTTCAACGCCAGGACGAGGCTTGGGAGCATCTTCAATAACGTGGGGCAAATCGAAGTTGATACCTTTGATGTTGGGATATTTAGAGAGGATCATGGAAAGTGTAGCTCCAGTGCCGCCGCCAACATCAACCACGGTCTTAAGGCCTTCGAAACCCTGGTAGGTTTCTAGAATCTTCTTCATGATGATGGTTGAGTGGTTAGACATTCCCTGGTTGAAAACTTTGTTGAATCTTGGATCGGTGCCGTGGTACTCAAATGCACTCATTCCGTATGCCTTGTTAAATGGAATTCCCCCATCAAGAATTGCATCTTTTAAGTGGTACCTGCAGTTCAGAAAAACCCCACTTATGTTATTTTACTTTACATATATTTTTCCCTAAATATATATATATATATATATCAAAGTAAAACATTTTTATTCATGGTTAATGTCAAATTAAGAGTTGAACTCACTAAATTAATAGACCACCAATGAGACTATTGATACACGTATATATGATTAAGACAAAGAAAGAAAAATGAAAACGATTCTATTACACGTTTTGGACAAATTTTAGTAATTTTTTTTTTTTTTTTTTTTTATATAGTAATTTTTTATTACACACGAAATTATCAAAATCCTCCAAGTCCTACCAACCCCGTGTCCTATAATGATCCAAGTGGTCGGCGAACAACCTTAATAGTTGTTTTATTTCATTTTCATTTTTATTTTGTTTACGTGCCAAATGTTCCGTTCTTTTTTCTTTTTCTTTTTTTTTTTTTTTTTAAAAAAATTATTATTATTAATTTGGCTAGAGTCGTCTCAAATGGTAATTTGGCTTAAAAAAAAGAGAGCAAACTAAAAGAAACACCAATAACCAATAAGTTGTTAATTACTACTCTATAAAACACAGTGACTTCCAGCAAGTCCCGAGCAGTAACTACTATTGTTTTGAGACTAAATCATATATATATATATATATTTTTTATATATATATATATATATACACATATTAGATTGACCAAATTCATCCGCTTTTAACATTTGATTCCCGCCATAATGATAAAAATGACATTATTGACGAATCGAATATTTTATATAATATATACATATATTGATATAGTTTTCAATAATTCAAATAGGTAAGCATGATGGACGATTACTGAACCCGGTTCGGACGTGACAAAAGTAATCATGATTTTCTGCAATTGGTATTAGAAAAAGTAGGGAAAAAAGCTTACCAGCTTTCCATAAGGACCTTATCTTGATTCATAAGCAACAGAGGAGCCATAGACACGCCATCCTCGTTCTTAGTCAAGTACTTACAGACGGGTGCCAGACCATATAGCCTCTCGACGCCGCCGCCGTCTGGAAGATTCTTCAGAGTACACTTGAGAACGGAGTAGCTCGCCAGCAAGCGGAGAATTCTATCGAGCATGACGTGTGCGTCTGGGTTCTGCGTCGGGAGCTGCGAAGCCAGCTCCGACGAAGACACGTAAGCGCCTGGTCCGGCCTTCTTAATTAGCTCTAGAAGGTCGAGTTCGATAGCAGATTTTAGGACCATAGGAAGTACCGAGGCACTTGCCAGCTGCATCGCGTGTAAGCAAGCAGCTTCATCTTCTCCGGCCATTTCGAACGACGGCGGTTTATGAATAAATTTTATCTGTCAGATCAGGATTCAGAACCCGCAAAAAGCTTCGAGGATTTCAGTTCCAATTTGGGGTGCCTTTATATAATATTTTGTCTTCATTTTTTTTTTTTAGGGTATTAAGAAAATGGGGTTGGGGGGAGAGAAAAGTCATGAGTGGTAGTGGGGACTGACTATGGTGAGAGAGTTGTATGATTGTAAATGAAAGCAATTAGAGAGAGAGAGAGAGAGAGAGGAAGAGAAAGAGAGAGAGAGAGAGAGAGCCACGTGGCCCAACTGTTCCTTTTTTTTCTTTTGGTAAAGAAGGCGCCTATATAGTATACAGTCTATAAAATTACAAATTAATCAATACATGGATAAACAAACCATCTTAAATTAAAAATTAAAAATTAAAAATTTGAGTGGTTTATAACTAAAATCTTATTAAAATATTTTATTTTATTTTATTTAATAATAATACTAAGTATTGAAAGCAGAAATTTCGTTTTCAATTAATAGGGAAGTAAAAACATGAGAGATGGATGGATCATTAGCGTGTGAAGTGAGACTGAGACATAAATCATTAAATCTGGATTCACAAGTCTTTCTTTTTCGTTTTTTTTTCCTTTTGTAACCGTAGATGTTGAAAAGTCCAAATCAAACTTGCGAAGTAGAAAGAGACCGCATGTCTCACCTACCTCCTCTTCATGTGGTCCCCACCCACTTTAAAAATAAAAAAAAAATTCTGCAGCAATTTGCGACTATTTAGTGAAGTTGAAGACCGGCCACATCTACTAGCATGCACTTCCTGACTGAAGACCTTTTTAAACTTTTTATACTTAGATTTTAGATTTAAAATAACTCCCTTTCTTTAAGTATTTATGTTTGTCTGATCAATGTTATGTTTTTATTTATTTATTTTTTTCCAGGAAAAAAAAAAATAAATTTATATTTTAATAATTTTTAAATTTTTTATTTTGATTTTTCTCACTAAAATTATTTAATTTTTCTAAATATTTAAATACGCTTACAAACATGTTATTTTATATCCCAAAGCTAAAATTTAACAGGAAGCAAAACAAAAATAACACGTGTCCAACTCATATTTGAATAATAAAAATAATAACTAATAATTTGATAAATAAAATGGATACATCAAACTTGCGTATCTAGAAACAAAGGATTCGGTCAAACTGTAATGAAATTATTTGACTTTTTTTTAAAAAAATCGGCTGATCGTGTCCGTTGAATTGACGATTGTCTAAAATTATATTTTTGCGTGATGTCTTTCACTCCATCTCCTTTTATTTATTATAATTTTTTTTTGGGTCCTTTTTCCTTATTATTCAATTTATTCTGAAGGCAATCCATTGACCATTGTTATCAGTCAAATCGACATTTTTTCACTATTATTTTTTATGCAAATTAAAATCTCTAATTTATAAATATAAAATTAAAATTTAAACCACATTATATTATAAATTATAGCTCCAATATGACTTAAATTTTTGAAGCAGTAAAATTAATTAATATTTATGAATCGTATCAATATAGAATTTATAAATTTTAAATTATAAAAATATAAATAATTCACATAAATCGTATTACGTTTCCATGTGAAAGAGAAAAATAGTAAAGAGGTCACTTGAATAAAAAAAAAAAATCATAAATTTTGCATTGTATGCTTAAGTTTTTATTAATAAAACATTTCTTGAATCCTTCTAGGAGTTTACTTTGAATTACTGTCACAACGTTGTTTTTTTAATAACGTTCAACTTTTTATTAGTTATCTAGTAAACTTTTGTATGATTTATGAAATAACATTTATTTTAAAAAATAAAAATAAATTTTTTTTAAGTTGTTTCGTAATTTTTTATTTTTATTTTTTATAAAGAGTATTAATCAATGTATATATATATATATATATATATATATATATATATATATATATATATATATATTTTAGTTTGGTGCAAGATGTTCTAAATGATCTCAAACTATAAAATAATATTTTTGAGTCAAATCTATATTCAGATTGAATTTTCATCCAAATTAGATTCATCTCTTACCGTTATAAGAACAAATTTTAACCCAAAATTTTAAATTGCTTAAATTATAATTATAATTCAAAATAAAATGTTCAACACTAAAAAATGAAAACCGACTAAATTTTTTTTTTTTGGTAATTTATTTGTTTTCAGTAGACACTTTGGGTTGCAACTAAACCGAATTTGAGTCGCGTTGGACCCCTATTGAAGGGAAGTCATTCCTACACCTATCTTTCTATAGACAAAGAATTTAAACGTGAGACCTTGCATATAAAGAATCAAACTCCTTCTATTTGAGCATGGTAAAACTGACTACATCTACCGAGACTCTGTTAAAAAAAAAAAATCAGCTGTCCAATTCCAGGCCCATTTACAAATACTAAATTCGGGCTGCTACTACTGAAATGCTAAAATATCATATTTGGGCTTATTCTGTAGCTTCCCAACGAGGCTGGGAAATTGGAAAACCCCAATGGTGTTTCCAGAATTTCAAAATTCTTTCCCTTTTCCAAATTGGAAAATTCGAAAAATTTACCTATCCTCATCAGTTCCGAAGCGTTGTTCTTCCTCCACTGGGGGGTTTCGGCGGCTTGCTTCCCGGCTGTGGTTTCATTTTTATCTTTCACGTTTCTGTCACACAGAAAAGAATAATGTGTAAAAGGAAGAGAAATTCGGAACCGAAAGTGATCGATTACTCAACCCTTAATTATCCAAAAACTGCTATAGACATTGATTTGTGCGCTTCGCCTATGTCTGAAGAAGACGAGAGTTCTCTGCGATCCATTTTCTGCCTGAAAAGCAGAGAAAAAATGAGGGAAATTGAAGAGAAGGAAGATTGCTTTATCTTAGGGTTCGATCCCTATGAAATCACGAAACTCTCCTTTTCGATAAGTCCTGCGGACTCCTCACGTGATCTCCTTATCACTGCTGAGAAGGGACAGGTGTGTGTAGTTTTTTTTTTTTTTTAGAAGCATATTTTTGCAATCTGTTAGCTGTTTCTGTACTCTATTAACCTACATTTTGAGTTTGATCATGAAACTGTTTTTAAATTTCTGAAGTACTCGTTGGCCGTAGCACTTACTTCCCCTGAATTTCCTATATATGGTTTATCTGCGTTCTCCCAGGTAGCGTGTAGAGATTACCCACACTCAAGACATGTTTGTATAAAATATCCTTTTGAGAAGACGCCTCACGAGAAATACTGCAAACTGGTAAATCTTTGTTGTGGTCTTTTAAATTGCTATGACCATAATTTATTTTAACTAAAATCTCTGTTCTGCTTCCGTTTTGCAGTGTTATTGTTTTGTTTGCGATGTGGCGGCTCCTTGCAGAAAATGGACGGGAACTTCCGGCCACTGCAATGCCATTGACAATGAAGGCTGGAACTTTGAAAGGAAGAAGATGCAACAGTTATAGGGACATTGGGATAAAAATCTCTTTATCTTCTGCCTATAATTTCTGAATCATCATTTTGTGATTTTGATCACTTTTTTGGAGCACAATGACCACCAATCCCTTTGAATTCTGTTGAAGCCATAGTTAGCCATATTTATCATTTATGCTTACATGTCAGAAATCATGGGCACTTGTACATATTATGATGCGTATGATAATAGACTATTTGGTACTCGCATAACCCAACTCTTACTCGAGCGATTTAAACCATGGACACAGAACTTTTTAACGTGACCCTAACCACTTCGGAGATTTGAACCTTCGACCATCCGATATGAAGAGAAGCTTTAGGAATTCCTTACCAACTTCCCAACCTGTTGGGTTTACTCAAACATATTCTTTCAACATAAAATTTATTTGGAGTTAATAAAGTTACTTTTTCATTTTTAGCTAATCCAAATATACCTTTAATTTGTTATTAGAAAAAAAAATAAAAGAATTTTTTTTTGGTTACACCCATTCCATGTAGGCAAACAGCTTTTATTATTTTTATTTTATTTTTTTCCCTTTAAATCTTGGGTCTACGAAACCGAGGAAAATAATTGTAGACCTTCAAATTACTGGACTAAAGAGTCGAGGCCCATAATAAATGTTACCCTAAATTTAAAATCGTCATCACTTCCTCATCGTTCCAACTAAGGTTATCTTCTTCTTCTCCCCTCTCGTTTTTCCACACACACATTCTCCTTCAGTGAAAAGCGGCACAATGCCGGGTCCCGTCCTTGAAGAAGTCGTGAATGAGGAGAAGTTTCAGGTAGCCTGCTGTCCATCTAATCTAAGAGTTGTATTTTATTTCTCTGAATTTATAGCTCTTGATTAATGTAATGATGTAATGGAATTTTTTACTTATTTATTTCGTTGTGAATTTAACTTTCGGAAAATGCATCAGAACGATGAACCTGTTGTAGAGGACGTGAAAGAGGAAGATGAGCATGAAGACGATGCAGAGGATTCTGACGACGATGATGACAAGGATCACGGTGCTCAAGGTTGAAATAATCTCTGTTCATTGTCATTTTAAAGATATTTCCATGTGCATTTTAAATTTACTTTTTAAATGGATGAATTCCATTAGTCATCTCCGGTCAAATTTATATTATATTCATTGCCGTGTGTGCGCTGAACGTGTATTCCCTGATACTACATTTGGAAATGCCACAATTCTATTGACAACCGCTTGATGATCTGATGCTTCAGATTCTCGTATCTTATTTGTTTTTAGACTGATTATCTTATTAAATGATGTTCTGTCTTCTTCGCCAGTCTATGTCTACCTCAGTTTTCGCAGAAATTGGTTCTCTGTGAGTGTTTGACAGATATTATATTGTGTCGGTAATCGATCTGGTGATGAAGCATTTTCTTTTACTATTTATTTATTTAGTTACGAAATGGTGCAAAATTTAGATTTTGCATTCATTTTGTTTCTATATTTGAAGGCATTCTTCCTTAATTCAAAACCACACCAGCTGGTTCCATTCAACATGTTTTTCTTTTTAATTATTCTTCTCCATGAATCATGCTTCATTCTAGTGCTTATGTACTCTTGTGTCTATAGCGAACTTAGACTCTGCTTTGTTATTGCCCATTCTGCTGACTGTTTGATATAACATCTTTTAATATGAAAATAAGAGTAGCTGGCAGATACATGCTCAAGGTAAAACTTTTGTTGTGATTAGGTTGGCTGTTTTTCTTGTTGCCTTTATGTTCTTTATTTCTCTGGATCTTTTTCCTACTTTATTGACTATCATTTCATAGCAGGATATTTTATGTTTGTATTTCATCTCTGCAAATTGCTATATGTTTAGCAGCTATTATATCTATGATTTAAGAATTACTTTTCTGTAGTTCTCCCTTGCAATGTTGCTTGTGCTGTATCCATGATAGTTCTCTCAGAAGTTTGTTGTTTGTGAACAAATGCAACACTGCATGATTTTTTCTTCTTTCTTTCCTTGGATTGAATGCCATCTAAATTGGGAATGCATTTTACTGCTCATGTGCATTTTCTCCTAGTTATTCTATGTATAAGTTGAGTTGTATTCTACCCTGCATTATCTGTATGTATTCAATGCCATGTGTCTTTAACTCCCATCCGAAGCACTTCCTCTCTGTGTGCAGACATCATCAGAATTATGCTGTTGTTTTGTTTCTTCTGTCAGTTTCATTTCATGGGAACCACATACAGGTGCTAATGAGAGTTCAAAGCAGAGCAGAAGTGAGAAGAAGAGTCGAAAGGCTATGTTGAAGCTTGGCATGAAACCTATTACTGGTGTCAGTAGGGTCACTATTAAGAGAACAAAAAATGTAAGATTGGGTTTTATTATCTGATCATCTTTTTATTATTATTATTTTCTGTGGATGTATATACCATATCAAAGTTTATTACCATCTGCAGGTATTGTTTTTCATCTCAAAACCTGATGTATTCAAAAGCCCAAACTCTGAGACCTATGTTATATTTGGTGAAGCTAAAATAGAGGACTTGAACTCTCAGCTACAGACACAAGCAGCTCAACAATTTAGAATGCCAGACGTGGGTTCTGTGGTCTCAAAGGAAGACTTCTCTGCATCCGATGCTGCAGCACAAGCAGATGAAGAAGAAGAAGAAGAGGTCGATGATACTGGTATATTGCCACAAGACATTGAATTGGTGATGACACAGGCAGGTGTCTCAAAAGCCAAAGCTGTTAAGGCGCTCAGGTCTCAGAATGGAGATATTGTTAGCGCCATCATGGAGCTAACCAACTAAAGCATCATTTTATTTTGATGATAAGTAGCTGAATTTATGGTATGGTATTATTTACTTTATTTTTTTATCATTCTTGTTGAACCATCTTATTAAAGAGAGGCTTTATTTTTTTTGCTGTTGGCATTGTCATTTATCTATTAGGGTTGATCTTGCTTTCTGGTATTTAAAAAAGATAACAAATAATTGAAGTAAAAGATTTAGTTTGATCTGGTGGGTCCTTGTAACAGTTTCCAGAGGCCAAGATCATGTTCTGTTTTAAGTATCTACAGTAGTATAGACAGGACACCCTAAATTTCGGGAAGAGCTGGCCAAATTGATAAATTAATGTGTTGGTATTACTGGCAAATCCCATGCATGATAATTTATCATTCTATATTATATACCTTACCCCAATGTTACAACAATGGAAAAGCAAGTGAAGGGCAGGACCATGAATACCCATTTTTTATGTTTTTCAAATTATAAAGGCGGGCTCCATCCGTTACTAAAACGCCGATGTTTAAAGATATATATTTAAAGAATGTGTGCTCTTACGCTGTTACACTCATTACAGGTTCTCGGTCATTTTCAGATCGATTCAAATGTCAAATCTATAACAGGTTCAAAGAAATTCATCCGAATCATAGCATCAATCATGAAGTTTTTTTAAATAGAAAGTGGACAAACATGTCAAGAAACTGGAAGGCCGGCCGACCACCGTAGGTTGGGATTGCTTAAGCATTTCTAATCTTGGCCCAACCAATAGTGTTGTGCTAGGGTGATTCATTGAACATATGCTTATTATACAACTCAAAAGAGAAAAGTTTAATACAATCAGTCTTATAACTGCCCAATCGATTAAATAAAAATGAAGATGCATGATTGCTGGTTTGTTTACATGCATACGACACGAAAGTGGTCACCACCATTGAACAGTACAGTGGTACATAGTTTAGCTAATTTATCACTCTACAGTTCACTCTTATCTCTCCTGCGTTTCCCGTTAACACCCCAATCGTACCCATTTTCACCATTGCAGCACCAAACTTATTTTTCCACAGAAATGGACTCCGAGCATTTTGAATCACTTCATTTGCCGTCAATACATCCGCAAGCAGAGTTTGATCAGAAGTAAACAGACCTCTGTTAGCTAGAATAGCGGCATAGTAGCTGGTATCCGTGATTGTTGGAGTTGGAGGATCCATTGGCACAACCAAGTTAGGATTCGTACTGCCCTGGGGGCACTGCTGCATTAGCCTGGCTGCGTAGGCGCTGTCCAAATTCGGGTCCTGGCTGTGTGTAGTGTTGAAACTGTATAGTCTATTGCTAAATGATCCGCAATGGGAACGACCGATCGTGTGAGAACCTGCGTCATAGTTTCATCTAATTCATGCCACACAACTACTTATTAATTAGTGTTCTCATTGTAATAAAAACAATATCTATATATATATTTTATCCATATTATTTACTACACTTTTTTCCAATTTCATGGTCAAGAATTACTTACCGGAGAGTGTTACCATTTCTTGTTGCGTGAGTCCCTTGTTAATAAAAGCACGAGTGAGCTGATTGACATCAAACCTAGGACTTGGTAAGTTTGCAGATGCCTCGTTATCTACAGAGATTCTTCCATCTCTCCTTCCAGCAGGAACATCGTAACCGAACCCTCCAGTCTACGCACGTTGCATGTGTAAATCAAAAATTAATATATGATGATCATGATCAAAGAATATAGCTAAAAAAAAAAAAAAAAAAAAGAAAATGGATGTTCTTACAATCTCGACGCTGTCCCTTGCTGCAAATGCAAGAATATCAGCACACGAAACGAGGTTTGGGCATAAGTTCTCTATTGTAGCCTTTGCATTGTCAATAACTTCGAAACCACGAAGACTTGGATTATTAGCCGGTGAATCTTTCTCTGCTTTGTTTGAAGGAGTTGAGTCAATAAGCACCGATCCATCACATCCCTGCGCCAAATTCATGTTTAATTATTTATTAATAAATAAAATGCATAAAATATATTATATATATATATATATATATATATATATATATATATACAATCTTTTCTTACCCTTACAAAACAATCGTGAAAATGTATTCTAACGAGGCCCGCAGCCAAACCAGGGTTGCTCGTGAATGCTTTTCGAACTTCATTTTTGACAACGATTTCAGCCAATGGACAAGAACTCTGATAAAAACCTACTTGAAGCTGTGCATTTGAGTGAACACAGTGGCACAAGATGAGCGTAAGAGTTGAGAATTGGATAGTTATCTTCTTCGAACTCATAATTATTTGTTATGTTTTTCCTTTTTCCTCTTTTTGAGAAAAAGAAAAGGTGATTTATCAAGCTAGCTTATTTTTGCTGGTAAAAGGGCACAATCAAAGATACATATTTATAGACATAATCCCTTTTTGTTCCCACCTATGAGTGCTGAACTATATACCAATTATCATGATTCACAAGCTTCCAAGTTCAGGATTATTAATTTGAGCAAGCAATAAGCTGTAAATTAAAACATGGTCAAGGGAAATCAGTGTGTGTGCGCGCTTTGCTTTGTTGAGAAGAAGAAGAAAAGACAACTGGAGTGGGACAGAGAATGGATAATTTACGCGCAAAAAATTTTGATATTACATAATAATAACATTATTAATAAAAGAGCAGTTCATGAAGAAAATTAAAAAAAAAAAAAAAAAGGTTCATTAATTAGTAAGCAGGGAAAAAAATATTATATATAATTAGGAGATAAATATTTTAGTTTTGACTTTGAGAGCATGTAAAAACAAAAAGAGTGGTTGGAGTATAAGGATTAACATAAAATTTAAGCAAATTGCTCCATCCTATACAACTAAATAAAACAACTTGTTTTCTTCTTCTTTTTCTTTTCCCCTCAAATTAAGGGGGGAGGGGACCTTCTTATTGACTAATTTGCTTTTCTCCATTTATTTTCTAATAAAATAAGCTTCAAATTGCATCCTACTTCTTATATATACATTTTTTTTTCCCCTTATTGTAAAATGGTGCTGAAATAAAAGTGATTCTCCTAATTTCATGTCCGAGATTGAGAGTTTAATTTCATCTATGAAAATGGAACATATTACGTAGTAGTCAGTTGTTTACTTTTAATAGAAAAGTATTTATAGTAAAAATTTTCACTTTTAATGGTAATGAATACTTTTACTTAAAAACAAGAAATATATTTAATATAAAATGTTTTTAAATATTGATAGTGAAAATGATTATGAAGTAATTAATGTTCTTCGTTTGCTTACCAAAAAAAAAAATTAATGTTCTTCGTTAGTCAGCTGATCACGAGACTTACTGGACAAATTAGACACGATTTAGTTATTTCACCTTTCAAATATTTAGCTTGTGTGTATATATATATATATATATAAAAATATATATATATATGTATGTATTTGTTCAATTTCTTCTGAATTTGTGTTATGGGTCCACATATAAATTATATGGTACTGGAAAATCCAGTTAGGCATGATGATATTTTTTCTTCTAACAGTGAAGAAAGATGTTAATATATGGCAGGCAGCGACAAGTAGACTACCAAATTATCATACTCTTTTAAGTTTTCTAAATAATTATTTATGCATTTATTTAGAACACAAAATCTTTTATTTTATCATTTGGAATAACAAATTATTATTGGTGCACAATGATCTTACATTAAAATGAATTGACGCGTTTGAAATTATTGGACATTGAGATGATTTTTGAGAACAGTAAACACACCAAGCCCCACAATTCTTTGAATCCTTATTTTAGTGTTACAAACATATATATAAGCAATATTTTAATTAAAATTCGATAGGGTCCAAGTTAAGGGTGGTGTGGGGAATTTACGAGCCTGCAATTTTGTCGAATTTCTCCATCAGTTCCAGTAAGAACCTCAATTTGACTCATTTTGATCATTGCCATAACGAAATCAACCTTCCATTTCCAGTCACTCAATGAGTAGATGTAGACTAGTGGAAGAGACAAAGGGCCCGTAAGCAGTGCTTCGTCAGATGTAAACAGAGCCCGGTGTGCAATAACATCTCCGTAATAGCTATTTTCGAAAATGACCGGACTTGAGTTCATTTCCACCACCAGGTTTGGATCAACATCTGTTCCTCCTCCTTCTTCTTCTTCTTCTTCTTCTTGTTTTTTAATAAGTGGACACTTGAACTTTAGGATTTCTGCAATGTGTGGGTTAAGGCTGGGATCTTGTTTAAAATCTTTGCTGAAATTGTATAATCTGTCGCTGAATGATTTGCAGTGAGACCGACCAATCGTGTGTGCTCCTGCATAATTTATTTATAATATATCATCAATTCTAAATAATTAAGGGGGAAAAGTTAATAAGAAAAATTAATATACCTAGAAGTGCAACCATTTCATGTTGGGATAGTCCCTTCTTAGCAAAAGCTGCAGTAATTTTATCAAGATCATCGGTAGGAGAAGGTATGTCTTGGGTCTCTTTTGCAACTGAAATTTTTCCATCTCGTCTTCCTGACGGGACCTTCCAACCAAGGCCGCCATGGGTCTTCTCTCACCACCACCATTAAACAAACAAACAAACAAACAAATCATTTATTAATTAATTACTACATGCACCATGCAATTTTATTCAATTTATGTATACACAGTCATTACACACAAGAATCAAAACGTACAAAACAACTGACCAATACAAAAGAGTCTCTAGCCGCAAATTGTAGAATATCGGCACAAGAGACAACTCCTTTGCACGCAGCTTCAACTCTGGCCTTGGCTCTGTCTATAACCTCAAAACCTCGAACAGTGTTGCCGTTTGGTGGACCGTCTTTCTCCGATGATCCTTTTTTAACTGAGTCTAGCAGTATCGATGCATCACACCCCTATATAGACATTATCAATTTTTATTTTTTTATTTTTTTTTTAAAAAAAAAGGTGCGTTTGATAAAGAAATAATAAAGTTTACCCTAACAAAACAATCATGGAAAGACAATCTGATAATGCCGGCAGCAATTCCGGTGTTTTCGTAGAAGGACTTTCGGACCTCATCGGCAACAATAAGTTCAGCATGGGGGCATGAATTTTTGTAAAAGCCTACTTGGAGGAGGTCTTGCTGCGGTGGTGCTGCTGCTGCTGCGCCCGTCGTTGTTTGATAATCATTACTGAGAAATATTATTATTAGTACTGCAAAAAACATAGGCCGCACACCTCCCATTTTTCACAATCGAATCAAAAGAGTCAGGAGTGAGAGTGAGAGAGAAAGGGCGGTTGCATGGTTCTTTTAAAACCATCAATTCCATATATCACGCAGGCTTGTCTTACGAATAATTAATGGAGACGGAAAGTATATATATATTTCATGATCATCAATTCTGCGTTTTGGAGAGGATAGATTGTGCACTGCGTCTCTCTTTTTTGTATTATTATTATTTGTTACGGACAGATGTTTTCTGTTTTCAGGAGGAAACAAATTTATGTGATTTAGTTGAAAATTAAAATATCTTTCGATATAATCTTACTTTTCTAATATCCTGAGAGTAATATTAATCTTAGTTATCGAGTTCCAAGGGTATGGGGAACTTCTCAACTTGCTAGACAATCTCGTTTGGTTCTTCCCCCCCTCCCCTTCTTTTTTTTTTTTTTTTTTTCTTTTTTTTTAATTTTTAGTTACACAAAATTCTTACATTACTTAATTATTAAATTTGATGTATTTCATACAAAATTAAAATATTAATGTTTTAATTTATCATAATAAAAAAATTAAAATTTATTTATTTATTAATATAATATTTTATATTTTGTATTTATTAAAAAAAGAAAAAAAAAAAAAAAAGAAGAAAAAAAGTAAATACAAAGAATTTTACGTCATAGGAAATTATTACTAACTGATTACAGGTAAGCAGAAACCTCGTGAGTGGCTTTTTCAGTTAAGAAGACATTAACTTGTTCAAAGTCAAAATTCAGTTCCATGTATCTCTCTTCATACTGACATTAACTTTGTTCCTTAGGAAGGTATGACGCGATCCTCAGTGATCCAACTTCAATATCTCAATTTAACTTTCTAAATTGAAAGTTAAAAAGGTAATATATATATAAGAAAAAGTAAATAAAGGACATTATTTTACTAATTGTGATTTTGTAATGAGCTAATAAATTAAATTCTAGTAGTTCAGCCTAACCACAAGGTAGGCAAAGAGAAATATAACAATAAAAAATAAAAAATAAAAATAAAAATAAAAGATTGTAATTGAACAGAAGCCCAGAACAATGTCATAAAATCTCTCCAAACATTGTTAGAGGAAACTTTTTACAAGATTAATGTTTCATTGTCAGTCGTCAACCACCACATATTTTTATATATATATATATATAAGACAAAAGGTTGTAAGGATAACTCCCACTTAATACATCATTTATATCAGTTCATATTTGGAACACTTTTTTTAAACCCATATAGATAAGAAGTAGCAAGAGAGATATTTACCCCCCTACCTCGTGAAACTCCAGCACCTCCTTTCTCACTTTATTACCGCCACGAGATATCCTCCTTAAGTACATGTTCCCAGTCAGATGAGGAATTATCAGTAGACCCTAGAGAAGAATACAGGGTCCTCTTTCCACTGTTTCCAGGAGACTGTATCACTGAATCATCTGTGACACAGAAAAAATCTTTAATCAATTCATACCCAGTGCCTACTAAATCCACACTGCCCAACTCACCAGATGAAGCTGCTTGTTGACCTGCCGGATTGGTAGCAGTTGGATCATCACGACGTTTTAGGATGTAGAATCTGTTCATTACTGAGGCCTCAACATCTTCATTTTCTTGCTTTCGAATTAAATTCAAGTGCTTGGGGTCATCACCACAGCCTAGCACATTCTCAACAAAAGCCTGAACATTATCAGAATTGCCAAATGAGGCCCCAGGAGCAACTTTTGGAGTAGAGACCTTTTCAACTTCAGGTGACAGAAGAATGGATGTATTGGAAGCAGGGAACGTCTCTGCTTTTGAACTCTCCTTGGGAGCAGTTATTTTTCCTGTATCATCTGAAGAATAGAAATCAATATAGCCAAATCATGTTGAATGCAATTCTACAAGATAGCTCATTACCTTTCTCTTGTTTGACCTTCAATCTCTCCATCTCAATCTTCATTCTGTCAAAGCGAGCTCTATAACTGATGGAATACAATTTAGCTTCTGCTTCAAGCCACAGGCTCTTAAAAAGTAGTGCTTGGGAATGCTCTTCCTCACAAAAGTAGGAATTTTCATCAAGGACCTTCTTTATAGCCTGGATAATACAAATCTAGTTTTTGTAATAGAAACTTCTAGTCTTTCTACTACAATATGTAGACCTCATTAAACGTAACCATCTTAATAAATAAACAGTTGACTTACAAGGTACCAGCTCAGTCATACCTGGGAAATATTGTCATCACTCAAGACGTCTAAGTCAGTCATCAAGGAAGGTAAATGCTGAAAACTTGCAGGTTTCTTTCTGTGGCAGTATTGCTGATAATCAGGCTGACCATGCAATTCCAGAGGAGCTTTATTTTCTAATTGAGGCTTGCCTGCACTAACACGCTGTAGAAAAACCATTTTTGTTCTAATGAATAAAAGTAAGCACCTAAACCACATCAAATTTGTGAAATATTGAACCTAATAATGCATTTTAGGTTCTCAACATGTAACTCACAACAAGAATACAGCACAAGGAGTGCAAAAATGTCATGTAGGCAAACCACTTTAATTTCTAAAATATAGAAGTAAAAGCTCATGCTCAATTAGACAATTCTGTTTGAAGAACTACAAGTTGGGGTCTATAACCACATGATATCGAACTAAAGTGTACAAGAAGGACAAAAGGGACCAAATTGTACAAAAGGTCAGCCATTTGTAGGCAATAACTTTGATTAGGCCAGACACTGATGGGATCTATCTTAAAAATTTACAATAACTGCCTGCATAAAATTAACGTTTGTTACAGTTCAACAAAAGTTCTGGTAAAGTTTAGCAAGAACTTTGTATAACTTCCCCAAATCATTGATGCCTTTATCAAAAAATAAAAAAAGCAGGATAATCTCAATGTTACATAATGGGCCATGCAATAAACCCATACCTTATGAGGATACAGATACTCGACAATGTTCTGAAAGTTATCTAGCTGCAGGGGCCGTTCTTTGGCTTGGCTCATATGCAACCTTCTTTGGGACAGAAGAGAATCAAGATTGCATATAACATGCTTAAGGGCCTCATGGTCTTGTTCCTTAAGAGCACACTGATTAGAGGAACAGCTAAAAACAAGCAAATCTGAGAGGTTTTTCATTGTGTTAATTAAAGTTTGAACATCCATTACAGGAGCTGCTTCACTTTTATGTGGTTTCACTTGTTCAGTAGCACTTTCTACAGAGGATGGTGAACAGAGAACATCCTCTGCAGCACGAACTGCAACAGCACCTTCTGTGGGGTCATTTACAGATATCATGGTGTCCATCACTGTATTCTGAAGATTTGAATTTTTGGTGTCAAAACTGTAGCCTTTACCACCTAGTTGGTCATGGTCAGAAAATTTCAACAGAGAATCCCTCTTCGTCTGCTTCAGCTGGATATAATCTTCACCAGCCTTACTATATTCCTCACATAACTGAACTCCTTTACTGCTGGTCAAACTAGGGATACTTTTTGCTATATCAGCAATTATTCGTTCTGGGGATGCAGATCCATACTCTCGGTGTGTTTTATCTTTTGCCACCTTCACAGAAGGGGGTCTTATAGGAGGAACTTGAAGACGACATTCATCCAATTTCTTGATTAAGTCAATAGCGGAATTATTTTCAACAGCATCAAACGGCACAAAATGGGAAGATGGAGCTCCTTTCCAGCAAGGTGAATCTACAGCAAGATTATGATTATCTACACAATCTAAATTCTCAGAAGACTTGCCAGCTAGAATACCATCACCAGCTATGGATGAGCCATCTGAGGCACTAACATTCAAGAATTGAGATCCAGAGTTCATTCTTAAAACATGACTAAATGTATCCTTGTTCTGCACTTTGCTTGGAATTCCTTCTACCACTGGGGATAGAGAAAATACTTTGTCAGTTTCATCTTTATGAGTCTTGATATTGCTTGTATAAAAAGAGCCATCTACACCTTCTCTTTCTCTGTTTTTCCAAACATGAGGCTCCTTCACCATAGCAGGACTTTTGTTACCCACTGCATTTTCATGGACAGAAGCAACATCAACATGAACAGCTTGATCAGATGAAGATTCTTGCAATGCTAAACCTGTACCAATAGGTGGTGGCCTAATAACCAATGTGGGAGAGGAGTTTTTCACTGATAAAGCAGTGCCGGAGCAGGAATTAATGAGCCGATTGCCTTTAAAGTATGGACTTTGATAGTTCGGGAAGTTCTTAGGTGATTGCAGAGATGGACCAGGGGTGGTAGATTCAGAGGTTGTAAAACTCGAACTAGAGATGGGGGTCGTAGAGGAGTCAAAAGGAAGAGAGAGAACCTGTTGAGTTAAAAAAGATGTATAATCTGCATGTTCCATCCCTGTCGAATGCTTGCTGCTTTCTCTTCCCAAAACATCAGCGAACCGTATGAATGAACAGTTGGATCCTTCTTCTGGCATGTTTTTACCTAGAACCATATTACAATCTACATGTTAAAAAGCATAATTAGAAAAGAAAGAGAATATCAATGATTGAAATTGTTCATTTGATAAAATCAATGAGACATTAGAATGACAATAGAGAAGTATACCAAAAGTCTCTATCTTGTATTTCATCTATGTATCCTCTCAAACAGGAACCACAAAGGGAACATAATTAATAGATAAATAGATAAGAGATAGGCATGTGCAGAAAAGTAACAATTTAGAAGTGGATACAACTTCTAAAGACAGCCAAATTATATATATATATAAAAAAAAATTCTTAGATAGCTAAAGTCTCAAGTTGTCATCTAA
This sequence comes from Cynanchum wilfordii, assembly GCA_025388415.1. Taxonomy (NCBI): domain Eukaryota; kingdom Viridiplantae; phylum Streptophyta; class Magnoliopsida; order Gentianales; family Apocynaceae; genus Cynanchum; species Cynanchum wilfordii. The sequence continues at coordinate 4,036,707 of JAHSUH010001079.1, forward strand.
GGAGTGACTTTAATATCTTTTTTCAAGCCAAAATGGTACTTTGAGCATACATTCGTCACATGTTGAGATCATAAAGTGAAATTAGAGGATTAAAAACATCAGTATTGCTCTTAGAAAAAAACTACAACTAAAGACATAAATTCTTTCCTTGTTGAAACTTTCAATAAATTATCTCATCTAATTTCATAAAAATAAAAAAGAGACATCACATAAAATGAAGTCATTTGACATTCGCCACCCTCATCCATCCCTTGTAAGATTGTGACAACATAAAGTTGACCTGAATCTCAGAGAGAAGGAAGGGTACCTTGGTTCAGATAACTTGTGTAAGCAACAGCATCAGTAGCATTGGACCTCTCTGCAACAAAACTGCTGCCATCAAGCTTTGCATGTTTTCCACGCTCGGCATCAACTACCCCATAACAAGCACCTCCCCCTCCCCAGTTTGGGTTGTATTCTAAACCAGACAAACTCTGAGTGTAATCAACTGGAACAGATGCATTGGCGGAAACACGACCCGAAGGAGACAAGACATCATAACTAGGATCATTGAGGGGGACCAAAGGGGTAACATCGTCAACCACAGGAGAGACATAACGAGGATAATATGTCTCAACTTTAGGATCAAAGGAGAACGCATCAGTTACCGTTTTAGAACAAGGATTCAGAGTAGACCAATGGTTACTTTGTTTATTATCAGACGGGGAGGAAGCACAGTACTGAAAATGATAGTCGTTGGTTGAAGTGACCGGTGTGATTATTGTAGAATCAGTTTCCAGTTCAGATTTTTGATAAGCAACCGGTTCTGAAACAGGAGGGTTTGCATATTGCCAAGTATGACCAAAGCTAGTAGCATAGGATGATTCAGGAAATTGCAGAAGGGAAGCTGTACTAGGTTTCGAGTTTGATCGATCAACGGTAAAAGGAGGGGCTAAAGCCGATAAATTGGAGGATGAAAGTGATGGAGATGGAGCTCCACCACCAAAATATCCAAAACCCATCATTTTAATTCAACTGATCAATAAAACCAGAAAAGAATTCAAATCAGATTCTTTTAAAAAAAAAAAAAAAAAACTAAACTTAAAACCCCCATCACCTCCACCCTTAACCCAAAAGAAAATTCAATCCAATCCAGGCAAAGAAATCATTCGGGGAAAATTAAAGAGATTGATCAAACAATACATGCAATCCATATAAAAAACACATATATTACCGGAAAAACTAAGAAGAAAATCATACCGTTTTAGAGAAGAGTAAGAGTAAGAAACCGCAGAGAGAACCGGCGGAGGAATTCGTCAGTGTGTTATTCTTCTCCGTCAGAAGTGGAGGTAAGGTAAGCTAAAGTTATGGTGGTCTAAGATTATCTTCCCTTCCCTTGGTGACTTTCCTTTTTCTTTTAATTTAATAATGTAATTTTATTTATTAATTGAGGAATTATTTTTACGGCCATACTGATACGGAAGAATCTTAGCGAGTTTTTCAGTACATATTACACATTCATATTTTTATTTTTTTGTTTTTGGATAAACATATTCAAATTATGTAATGTATTTTATTTAAATTTTAAATTTTTGACATTTAATATCACACAAAAATATTTTTATAAATAAAATTATATCTTTTTATTTTTAAAAAAATTAAATTTTTTTATTCAAAATAATACTAAAAACTTAAAACTAAATATAATTTTTACCCATTTTGAATAATAGCATTTTTATTATTATCATTTACCAATAAAATAAAAGGAAAAAGAGGAATGTGGAAATAATACAATCTTTCCTTTCACATTTATTGGGTGAAGTTTTAAAGTCTTTGGTCAAAATAAATGAAAATGGATTTAGTCAGGCCTTGAAACACGGATAGTTAGTTAGTGACATTTTATTTGAAAATAAAAAATTGATGATTATCATCATTATAGTTTACCAATATATTTTTTTTTTTAAAAGGAACGGTCGTTACCAGTTGAAGGGCATTTTTCTCCAGTTATTTCGCCTTTTTTAGGGTAAAGCTAAGGTAATGATTACCAAATTAAAAATAAAATAAAATTGTTATAATAAAAGTGTTGTTACTATCTTAAATTAAAAAACAACATTTAATCTCATTTATCATTTAAAAATTTTATGAAAATTGAATCCATTTAAAAAAGAAAAACAATGGAATCTCAAGAATGATGATTGAAGTGATAATAAGTAGATATTGTATTGTCAAATCCCATGTTTCAAATCTAAAAGTTGAGATTCGATACTCAATTCAGACATAGTGCTGACAAATCCGATTTCAAACCAAGAATTTATTGATATTCACAAGAGGGAAGAAAAAAAAAAAACCCCCACATGGTTCTTCTCTTCTGTGGGAGGGATGCGGGCCAAGACAAGCAAAGCAAAGCAAAGGTCCACAGCACACCGTTCCATACTGAGTCGGGCTGCTTTGTTTGTGGCAGTAATGGCGAGAAGAGTAATATGCTCTGTTTCTACAAAGACCAACACATTTTAGCATACAAACCCAGTCTTCAACGTGATATGTTGCTAAAAAAAACCTATCTGTCCTATTTCCTACTGTGTAATTTCTGTCTGGATGCTTGGGCCAAGAAGAAATTGTTATAGTAGTTAGAATCCATTCATTGCATTCAACAGAGAAGAATAATTAAATGGGATTATGGGATTGGGATCCCATCAGTCAAGTTGAAAATCCCTGCAGAAAAAACTTTACAGAATCATAGACAGAACTTTCCTACAGCATTCTTGAAGAAATAAAGGAACAAAATTTGGCAACTTTACATTACTCAGAAGAACGACTTCTGGAATTCTTAAGAATTATTTTACAACCTTATAAAAAAAAAAAAAAAAAAAGAAAAGGAGGGAGGGAGGGGGATTTTAAATTATGATACCGCGCAGCTATCTGATTTATAATAACAAAAAAAAAAAAAAAAAACTCAAGCAAAATAAATTAAAGAACAAAAACCCAATAAATATTAATCAATGAGCTAGAAATACATAAAGAATGCAGAGGCGTGGTCATGGTGGTGGGAATTAAAAGAGGCGGCAAAACGAAGAATCCTTACAAACTCAACATGCATATGACGACGACCTGGAAGAAAGATCTGATCTCCGAGTCTTTCCATTATCAAACACGTGTATTCTTCTAACAAACCAATCATGGCTCCAAGCATGATCATCCTCCTTTTCCTTTCTTTTCTCTTGCTCTGTCTCTGCCTCTGTTTCTGGACTCTCTGAGAAAAAAAGGAAAGGAGAAGTTGAGGCTAATATGAACAAAGATGAAAAATAAAAGGTTGGTGGGACAATGAAAAATGCTTATATTTATTTATATCATTTTAATATGTATGAGTATGACATGATATTTGAAAAGCAATTTTACTTGTTTTTTCTGCCACTGCTTTCTTTCCTTTGACATTCAATGTACTAACTACCTAATCAATCCAATTCCTCTATTTAATTTTTTATTAAAAAAATAATATTTGTAGGCAGCAGGTTTCGGATTTGTCTTATAAACCAATATATATAATTGTGGATAATGTCCTAATATATATATATGTTATATATATATATATAAAATAAACCACGGTGGTTGCGTCAAAACTCACCACTTGTTGTTATTCAGATGTTTCATGCCTAACCTTTGAAAATAAAACTGACATGTATTGTGAACAAGCTAAGCGTGCTTATGCGCTCTTTAGAGTTGCCACTTCTGTATTCATTGAAATTTCTCCGCCGCGCTTCCTGTTGTTCTTTGGACTTGAAGCATCTATTTTGGATTAGTATTATAAATGAAAAAATTGTCTCCAACAGAGAATGTTTTTTTTTTTTTTTTTTGTCAAAAACTTTTTTCTTTTTCATTGAAAGTAATAGTCGTGAGCATTTTGATTATTCATTATTGCTTTCATTTCACATCGCCCTTCATATTTATTTAGTCATCAATGCTTCTCTGTTTTCTTGATCCTCTTAGATTCTACTTTCTTTTTTACCCATCCACTTCTCACTTTTTTACACACACAAAAAAATAAATAAATAACAAACCTTGGATTGCATGTAATTTTTGCTCAAATCAAAAAATATATGAGATTATTAATTATTTAGTACCATGAGGGATGAACTGATCCCAGCAAGCATTTATGGAATATGGATCTTTTCTTAGAAAGTTCTAGAAGGAATACGATCTGGCGAAGACCTTTTTCAATGTTAATTTCCAGCATAAGGATCGGGCCCTTATGAGGGCCAGAGGTGGAGCAAACCTCTTTGGGCCCGACTGAGTGGAGGGCTTTTGCATACTCATAAGGTTCTCGTTGTCTTCCGAATTCCAAAAACGGGCTTCTTTTCTCTTATTCTGAATGGTGCCTAAAACATCGTACTTGTTGCATATTCCCCAAACTGTTACCTTTTGTTCGTAAAAATCCACATTAACTGAATATATTCCTGTCCACAATTAACAAATTCATTACTTAGCTAAATTCCAATTCATTTCCCACATTATTATTATTATTATTATTTTAATAAAAAAAAAAAAAAAAAATCTTATTGGATTAGTAAAAAAAAAATAAAAAATCTGTATCTATATCTCCTTTCTACGAACTTATTGGGTCTCTGTCTTTTTCATGGATACATATAATAAAATCGTTAAAATTATAGTACATAGTTATAATGCAACATTAAATCGTTTTTAATATGAGTTGAAATTAAAGTCTAAATAAAAGGGAAAAAAAAAATATAATTTTTTCTCCAATGTGACCATAATTTTGGGAAGATCACTGTTACTTCGTTAATAATCCCATGCAATCTGGGATTCACATATATATATACTTGACTCAGATTTTAAAGGATATGGAACTGGAAATGGAAATGTATATAAATATATATATATATACCTTTAAGATGTGATAAGGCCTTCTTGACTTTCTTCTCGCAGCCATAAGAATACAGTGGAACCTTCATTTCCACATACTGTGCCTCAACATTCTTGCAAGCAGCTGGAACAATTTGCAGGGCGTTCTCCATATGTATATATATCACATGCACACCTCTCTTTTCTTTTCCTTGTTATATAACCCAACAATTTTTAGCAAGCATCCCATTTCCTCAAGATTATACATATATATATATATATACAGGTGGTGCATTCATCATCTGAATATAGAGATACATGCATGCATGTTCTGTTCTTGATCAGTCATAAGCAGAAAAGAAACCCGAAGATTCCTTGAAAAAGATATCATGAACCCTTTTTTCTGCTTTTTACCTTTTTTTTCTTCTTCTTTTCATCCTAACTATAGCTTTATTTACGGTATGAGGCGAAAGATTTTAATTAGATTAATGGTTTTTCTTGAACGAGAGGATTAATATATTAATTAATTTCATCTGAATTAAATGAAGCCTATCTGGACAGTAGAAATGTGGGCCGGGTGGACATGAATTATATATATGGATTATGGGATAATGTGTCAGCTTATTACCAAGTCTGCGACATCTAATCTGTTTTTCATTTCTTGATCAAAAAGCGGATCGAGTTTTTTCTCTCCTTTTTTTTTTTCCCTATGTGGATTGCTTTGCTTAGCAAAGAAGTTGCCTTTTTCTTCTATATAATACATACACTAATTTCTTTTTTTTTAAAAAAAAAAAAAAAGCACACAGTAAATCTCAAAATCAGCATTTACGGTAAAAGTCTGTATCCCAATTTCCATTCTTTTTACATTTTAAAAAAAAAAAAAAACTCTCTTTTTACTTTTATTATTACTTTTTTTTAAAGTATAATTAATTTTGTAATATAACAAGAAAAAAAATAAAAATATATATTAAAAAGGTAGATCCTAATCAGCACAAGAGTCCACGTCGGAAAGTGGAGGCGATTGCATATTCCTAATCACACATATACTTTTAAGAAGTAATATATATATATATATATATATATATATTTTTCAAGTTAATAAAGAAATGAGTTAAAAAGAATTTCTCTAATTAAATAATGTTTACGGCTCCATTTTAAATTAATTTAGAACTTATTGAAAAATTAACAAATATATATATATATAATTTAAGTGAGTGACTCAGATGTCACTGGAAAGAGGGCCTACCACGTGGAAGCCCATACACCATGATCTGAATTCTCAGGGAATCTCCAGTCCAGACTTCAAATTTATCATCCCACTTTAAGCAATTTTGCAGTTTCCCATCAATTCATGTTCCTCCCACAATCCAATCTCTCCTCTTTATTTATATATATATATATATATGTGCATTATTGAATAATACGTAGCTCCGTTGGTAGCACTCTCTCAAAGTGATGAGTTCATCAAAACATTGATATAAGCTAAAATTTTTCAAAAAAATATATATATATATGTATATGTATTATTTATTTTTTTTTATTTGAAAAAAATAAAACTTAAAACTCGTTTTGTTACAATTCAAATTTCTTCTTATCATATATTATTACTCTTATGATTTTTAATTGTCATATTAAAAAAATTAAAATGTATATTTTTTTTTTTGTATATTCTATTAATTAATATTTTATAATTTATATCTATCAATTATTTTTATGTAATAAAATAAAATTTAAAATATTTTAGTATTTTTAATCAAAACTAAATTAAATTAATCTTTTTTTTAAAAAAAAAAATTATTTATAATAAATAAAAATGGAATGAGTATTCCTTATTAATTAATATTCCCCCTAGCCAAAAAAAAAAAGTCGCGATTAGGAATATATATATTTTTTTTTTTACCCCACTTGGAGCGCCCGGTGTCTCCATTTCGTAGAGTTCAACTCTTACTCGAGAGTTAGGGTCTGACCCGGAACTTTTAACATGACGCTAACCACCCTAAGGGATTCGAAACCTCGATCATTCGCCCTGAAGGAAGCATTAGAGTCCGCTTACCAACTCCCCAAGCTACCGGGTTATATTAGGAATATATATATTAGTGGTTGTCTGTCTAAAACTTCTAAAATCAAATAAATAATGATTGAAGATGCTCTTCGTTCTATTTTATGATCAACCCCATGCATGTTACATCTGTAAACTCACCTGGGAATCTCTGCATGCCCTTTCATCACGTCAACCTCCCTCCCTCTTTTTTTTTGTCATCATTTTAACTTAATATCACCCATATAAATATAACAAATGTTATTATTATATGTTGGAGTTGGGGTATCAATTCAAGTTTCACATCGGAAGATGGAACAAGATTTACCTAGAATATAATGTATTCCACCAGCTACTCTATTAGTATATGAGGTCTTTTGAGAAAGTACCCAAAAATAAATCCGTGAAGGTTTAAATCCAAAACGAACAATATCATTTTAAAGTGAAGAAGATAAAGAATAATCGAAAATATAACATGTATGGTAGAGATCACTTACAAAAAGATAATAATAATAATAATAATAATAATAATGCTATACGAAAATTGACATTTAAAATAACAAATTGATAGGAAATGTTAATTTAACATCTATAATTGTTAAGAAAGAGACAATTTAGATTATTAATAACCGAAAAGAATGCATGATTATTCCCTTTTTTGGGAATATTAATTAATTATTATATTACCATCTCAAAAGGAAATTGATATTTTCCATCACCTATTCATGGAATTGCAAATGTCAGTGATCTCATATATATAAATAAATGGGATTCGTACTAAGAGAATTAATATATGCAGTTCTTTATGTCAAATTAGTACCTCTTTTTTACAATCGGACAAAACAATAATTCTTAGAGTTCCTTCTTTTTTTTTTTTTTTTTCCCCTTTTCCTTTTTTAATATTTGCTTTATGTGAGATTGAATCAAAAGGAGGATTCTTTATATGTATTGATCTTTTCAAATCTAAATTGAACTTTATATCTTTTCTATCTCTTTGTTTAAATAATCAAATGGATTTTCTTTTTTCCTTTTTTTTTTTCACTTTTCAATCTAAATCTCAATCGAAATAAAATTGTCAACTTTTAATAATAATAATAATAAAAAAAAAAAACTTTACTTCTCATGAGACGATGCCGTGTTTAAATTGGAACAAACTTTCTGAAATTGATATTGTTGACAAAATACATAACGCGATCGAAAAAAATGGTGTGAGACGGGAAGTTTATTGTTTTGTTTAGCTAGGTGAGTGAGTGGGTGCAAATAAGAATTTGTGAAATGTCAATCTTACCCTTTCCCTCTCTGCTCTTCTCGAATGCACATAAATAAAATCTCTCTACCAACAACTGAGCTTTCTATTGTATCTTGATTTTCTCTTCATAAAACACACATATAGAGAGAGAAAGAGGAATTAATTCATAGACTAAACATATATATTCATTATTATACAAGGAAATATATATATATATATAACAAAAGCTTAATTGCTGCACCGTTCACTAAAACGAGGTGTTGCCCCCTCACAGTTGCTAGATGGGAGGAGTATTTATAGAATCATAAAAAGCATATTTATGGATATTACAATACAATATAGTATACAATATATATATATATATATATATTTTTTTTTTTAATTATGTAATACAACACGCATTAGGGTTTTCATCAGAGAAGAGCTGAGGCGGTGGAATTCTTTCCATGACGTAAAGCGGCTGATAATAATAGATCATCTTCTGCATGTTCTGTTCTTCACTCATGATATTTTCTCCTCCGCCGTCTGATGATTTTGCTTGTTCTTTGTTTTCACCTTCACCGCCACTACCACCTTCAGCTGGCTTTGCTTCGGCATCGCCGCCTTCCTTCTTTTGTTCTTCTGGTGGCTTTTCTCCTCCGTCTTTATTTTCAGCAGGAGCAGGAGCAGGAGCTTCTTCCTTCTTCTCTTCGGCTTTTGCCTCTTCAGCAGCTGGTTTCTCTTCTTTCTGGCCTTCAGCAGGCTTAGCTTCTTCTGGTGGCTTTTCGGGTTCAGGCTGGGGTACGACTTTGGCTTGTTTCTTAGTGCGTCTGTACACGTAATCAACTAGTTTGTTTGCGTCCATTGTGCCTGTGACGGTCACTTTTCCGGTGCTCAACTCTGTTTCGGCCGTCCTAACCCCTGCGCGTGATTTTCTCAATTCATTAATTTTACAGACTTTCTAAATGCTTTCAAACATTAATTATGTACTATTTTCCATGTACAACACAAAAAAAGTCCAGACAGACTGATTCCAGGTGACATGAATCGATGCATTATATTTTTGAATAAAGTTATAGACCTCCTTGGCCACCGCAGCAGGATCCCCTAATTCCTAATTAATTAATTAATTTGGTACTATCATTGAAACGTTTCTGTTACTGCAAAAATTGATACTATGTGTATATATATATATATATATATATAGTCAAGTCTGATCGATGATGCCCTTCTCTCTCTGTAAATTTTCTTAACAGAGTGAGAGTTGTTTTGATCAGTACCTTTCATTTTGAGTATCTTCTTCTTAAGTTGCTCAGCACAGGCTTCGCAGTGCATGTTTACGTTGAGTTCCACTGTGGTCAATCCGCTAACCTGGAATTTTAATTTCAATTTCAATCATGGATATCAATACAAAATTAATAAGATTCACAAGTGCTCTGCCACGGATTTTTGTTCAAATTAGAAATGATTTGAAATTAATTGGTAGTACCTGTGAGGCAACAACTTCCGGTATAGGTTCGCCCTCGGCGGCCGGCAAAGGTGATAATACTTTGGCTCTTCTCTTGGTTCGTTTCTCGATGGTGGTACAAACAGCCTGAGGCTCCACCACGCCCTTTATAGTCACTTGGTTCGTAGCCATATCGATCGCAACTCCTTCAACACCTGTAAATTAAATCATCAATCAAAGTAGAAGAAACAAGTTTCATGAGAAACAATTAACAGCAATGAAGTTGGAATTGGAGGAAGAGAATTTAAGAGACCTCTAATTTTGGAAATGGACCTCTCAATCTTCTTTGCACATCCGGTACAGTGCAAATCCACGAACAATACAAAAGGAGGCGGAGGTTTATTAGGTTCTTCCTTTTTCTCCCCTTCTTCTGCAGGAGGTTTCTTCTCTTCCTCTGTACCTGCAGGAGGTTTCTCCTCTTTCTTTTCTTCCGATGCAGTAGCCTTCACCTCTTCCTTAGGTGCTTCCTGCTGCTCAAATATATATATTTCAGTACTTAAATTCAAATTTTTTTTTTTTTTAAAAGAAAAAACAATAACAATACTAAATCACAGTACTAATAACCTGTTTCGCTTCTTCTCCCATTTTCCTCTGTTCTGATCTCTTGTCACTAAACTAATTATCAAGAGTATTAGAAGTTAGAACCTCCAAAAAAAAGAGAGAAAAGATGAAGGAGAGGTATAGATAGGGAGTATAGGGGGGAAGAGTAAGAAGGGCGGGTATTTAAGTATGATTGGAAAAGAAGGGTAGAGGACGGTGCGATAATTAGAGTATATAAAAGCAGAGAGACTGGGATGACAGAGCACATGCAGAACCACTAACTACACCATACACAACATACAACAAATAGAGAGAGAGAGAGAGATGGGACCTTCTTATTCAAATACTACTAATAATTCTTACGAGGCTTTTCTTTTTCTGTTTCTGTTTATGCTTGTAAGAAATGGGGGGAGATTCCAAGGTGCCTCAGATTTATACTGATTATTCTCCCAAACCTCAGATGGGGTATTAAGAGAATTCATGTTACCTCCCTTCTTTGTCATGGATTTAAAAAAAAAAAAAAAATCAAAAAAATTTATTAGAAAAATCATATGAAAAATTATAATATGAAGACAAAACTAACGAATTATCCATAATAATGGAGCCTATTATATATATATATATATATATATATATATAGGCATTGTTGATTGAACAATAGTTGAAGTAGAAACAAGAGTCGTAAAAGAATTTCTTACTCAATTACTCATATAATTCTACTTAAATTGAATCCAAGAGGAAGGAAACACTAATGAGAATATGTATAGTTTAGGCTAAAAATCAAAATTAGGAACATAAACTCACAAAATAGATTGAAACTCGTGTAATTAAACTATAATTTGTAACATATTAAAATTTATTGTATGATGAAAGTGATGATATTATTTTTTAACTCATGATTATCATTCCTTGTACGCATAAGCTCACTTTTTCTACCCTTGTCAGCTTTGTCTCAATTGTCCACTGATTCTAGTCATCGAGACAAAACCACAACCTCCAATTTTTGCAATCCAAAGTTATTAATCCCGAATTACCGTACCAAAAACAAGAAGAAAAAACTATTAAACAAAAATAACTTGAAGGTTGGATCGGTGGTAAGATCTTTGGGATGAACTGTAAATCTAAATATTTTGGTATCGAATCTTGACATCAATTCCTTCAAGGTCATCGGACTTGGGAGTTAACCCCTTGAATTACCCGGTGTGAAAAAAAAAAACTATTAAACAAAAACTTTATAACCATAAACACACATATAAATAATAATTTAAAATATGATGGAAGAGAGAAAATAAAATAAGTAAGGTTATTGAGGTGAGGTGGAAGGAGGAGCATCATTAATTATTATGGGAGTAAGTTTAAAAACATCGTAACTTGAACACACGCAGAATGCAGAAGGAGAAGATGAAGATGAAACTTTGGGATATGCTGAAATAAATAAAAAGGATTAATGATTTCCATGCAAAAGAATACACGGAAAGCTATAAAAAAGCTTGTATCACATGCTTTGTTCCGTCCCTCCCACCCAGTCACCTTCTTTCCTTTTACCCATCCCATAATTCTCCCTCATTTCTTTAACTCATCGTTGGGTCTATCTCGATCTAATAAGGTACAGTTAAAAATTAACAAACTCGTACAAATAGTATGAGTTACTATTAAGTTTCTACATCCAAGTGTTATAACATTAAATTGGTTATATTAGGTGGTTCAAAAAGAATAATAATAGGATCATTTTCTCTACTCTTTTTTTTTATATTGTATTTTTGACTTATAATTTTTGGTGTATTTAAATTTGTGGATAAGCAAGTGGTTAGAAGTTTGAATCTCAATTCTTGTGAATGAAAAATAAACTTATTGACCAACCTCCTACAACTTAATGCGTTGACCGTGGGGTGAGGGGATTAGTCACTACTGTCTGACTGTGACAAAAAAAATTGTGGATAAGAATATTTGATGAAAAAATGATACGTCATAGCAGACTTACCAAACAAAAGAACATGGGGAAGATAAAGGGGAAAGCAGACACATTTCTTTCCCTCCATTATACCAAATGGCAAGCTTTTAGATGGTAACTTCTCATCATCTCAAACAAAGTAAGGTAACTCTCATTCGTGAAACAGTATATATATATATATATATATATATATATATATATATATACACACATGTACACTAAATGGAAAGGTACATTTACATTTTTACCTTTTTAATTTATGGTATATAACCAGCAAGCAAATGCAGTAGATCGACGAGAGTGGGTGAGTCCAAATAGCTTAGGTTTGTTTTTGGCGTGGAAATGACTCAGCGTGGGACACAACAACAAATCGGCAACACAGAATCATGAATGCCTAAGTATGAAGAATTATATCAAAGTATGGTGGAATCACAAAACTGAAGCAAAACCCAAATTTCTTGATTCAAATTAAATCTTGACTCGTCATTAAGATTGTTCTATTCCCAACACTTCGTGGCATTTCATTAATGGAGTGTCGGCTTCTTTAAGGAGAAAGAAAAGAAAAGAGAGGGTAAGAAGTTAGCAAGCAGAGGATGAATCACAACCACAACAAACAAAACTCACTCACTATTATAAATTATAATTGCAACTGTATTATTCTCATCCTCCAATCCAATCCAATCCAAACCATCAGTTTCTGTAGCTAATCACTTTTGTATAATTGACCTTACAAAAATTATTAATGGCCGAACAAAAGTGCGCCTCCGAATTTTCAATTTCTCGAGAGGCTATTTTTTTTTGTTTTTGTTTTCTAATAATTGATTATGAATTAAGGCAGGGAGGGGGAATTCTAGCTTAGGACATAGGACACTTCATGACCACTGCTTTTATGCCATAATTGCCAGAGAAGGGTCAAAAGATGACTTTAATCTTAGGGTTAGGGTTTAGGGTTTATTCTGTTCATTTTTAAGATAAAGTTGAGATGGGGAATGACAATAGGGTGGAAGTTTGTGGGGACTTTTTAGTCTTTTCCTCTCCATTAAAGATCGGAGAAGTTATTGGGAGGTTTTAATTATTTCTGCAAATGAAGGCAAAATTATGGTACTAAAGATTATTAGCACGTTCTTTAACAATGATTAATTGGAAATGTTGGAGACAGAATTTCCACTTTGTAGCTGGAAGTTTGGCAGTAATTCTGGAAAACGTCAAATCTCTATATAGATGATTTGTTGCATTTGATCATCATGGGTCCTAGGAATTAGTGAATCTTTGACTAATAGATACGAAAATTACTAGAGACAAAAACAAAACTAATAGAAGTCCTTAGATCCCTACACAGACAAGAAAGACCTTGCCTTCAAAATAATTTCCAACAAATCCTAATTACAGAACTTTGAATTCCAATAATACTACAATCAACAACATGAATGATTCTATGGATGAATTGAATGCAAATCATGACAAGAAGTTCTTGATTTTGAACTCTTTTGAGACACTTACAAGAAACATTCAGCACCAAAATCCGCCTACGTGCCGGGATGGATGGCTTTCATGCTATAATATGACCAAATCTTGGCCATGTGGGATGCTGTCTGTCGTGCACTATTATCTTGGCCTTGAAGGATTGGATGCATTTTACTGTCTTGTAGGCAGAACACAAACAAATTCCTCTGCCACAGAAAGAGCATTCCCCACATCCTTAAGTAAAGTTCTCTCACATCCTAATAAGTATTCACAACTCAACTGATTGATTGAGAAATAGCTGCAGCATCTAAGTATGTTTCTGCAATAGCAGTGTGGACTGCAGCACCAATTGGCAACACATCCTCATCAAGAAAGAAGTAAGGAGAATGTACAGAGTGAACTGAACCCAATGTCTCATTTCGAATACCAATGTTAAACATGACTCCCGGAATAACCTCTTGGTAGAAGGCGAAATCTTCGCCTGCCAAAACCTTTATGCCATCTTTGACGTTGGATGGACCAAGGAGGAGTCTGCCTACTCTTTCCACATGCTTATGCAATTTGTCATCATTCATGCAAGCTGGATAAGGTGGGAATTCATGCGGTTCCATATTAACATATCCTTTACATCCATGTACAGAAGCCTGCCCCTCAATCACCTGCACAATTCCCAATCAAGTGTTTTCACCAACTTAGAAATTCATGTCAAGAGGAAGCCCAAAACTATGCGACACCAACATCAGTGCCCCCCATCAATAATAAAAAGAAAAGGATAAAAACGCAAAGAAATGAAGCAGCAGTACTTTTTGTTCTGCTTCTCAGCAGTTCCCAGTAGAGTTGCATACTAAATTAAATGCAGGAAATCTTACTGAGTAAACTATTCATGTTGAAAGAATTGCAATCAGTATAGATTTATCCCTAACAGGCAGATTGATCAGAAGATGTCTTACGATCCTTTTTATTGCATGTGAAAATCCAGTGTAGAAAAGAAAATGTATTCAGTACCTCTTTCACCCTCTTCATGAGCTGGTGTAAGCCTTCAGTGGTTAGGCTCCTAATAGTACCTCCAATTTCAACATGAGATGGAATTGTATTCAATGCTAACCCTCCTCTGACGTAAGTAACAGAAAGCACCTTCAAACATCCAAAAAGTATGACATAATTTTCAACAGGAGTATTTGTATAGTGTGTTAGAAAAATGCAACTAAAAAAGTTGACAATAAACCTTTCAGAGAGGAAAATAAGTCATCTAAGAAAGCTAGAAGAAAAGTGAAAAGGAAAGATAAAAACAACAAAGTAAGTTATGGGGGGACATACTTGGCTATGGAGTGGATCAGCTTCCCTGGAGATGAGGTTTTGCAATGCCAAAATCACAAAGGATGTAGCAATAATTGGGTCTACATTACTGTGAGGAGCTGCAGCATGTCCACCTTTTCCTTCAATCCTTGCTTCAAAGATAGAAACAGCAGCTAAAGCAGGGCCAGATATGCTAGCTATGCTTCCTGTGGGAAATGTAAAACCAACATGCATGCCAAATATTGCTTCTGCATTGCTAAGAGCACCTTCTTTTATCATGTAAGATGCACCAGCACCTCCTTCCTCAGCAGGCTGAAATAGAAGCCTCACAGTTCCCTTCAGTAACAATCACAAAATTAATTATTAAGTCCACCTTGATGGTATAACTAACATAAAAGGGCACTTTAAACAAAGTACACACTTTTGTAGATTGAAATTCCAGGGGAAAATGTTTACAGCACAGGTTGTATGTAATGACAGAATTCAAGAACAGAAACAAAAAATGCACACATAACTACACCTCAATATTGGGTTATGCAAGAATACATTTGGGTTGTTCACTTAACTTGTACATAACATGATTGTTAACAGAGATCTTAAGAATTTAAGCAGGAGAAACATTGGATGTAAGTTGCAAACGAGACTGACCTTGAGATTTTCCTTTCTTTCATTAAGCAATTTAGCAGCACCAAGCAGCATAGTTGTGTGGGCATCATGTCCGCATCCATGCATTTTACCCTCAACTTTACTCTTATGTTCCCACTCAACTAACTCCTATTTCATTAAGCAAAAAAAACACAGCAAATTAACAACTTGAATATTGCAAAAACAAAATTAATAGATAAAAAGACACAAGACATATTATTATACCTGTAAAGGAAGCGCATCCATGTCCGCTCTTAATGCAATAACAGGGCCAGAACCAGAGCCAATTTGAGCAACGAATCCAGTTTTGGCATAAGGGTACTCGTAAGAAATGCCAAGTCTGTCGAGTTCAGAACGGATTAGGGCACTAGTATTGTATTCTTGAAATTGTAGTTCTGGGTTTTCATGGATTTTCCTTCTTATCGACACTAACCAATCTCTGTCTTTCCTTGCTGAGTTTAGAATTTCCTTAGCATAGGCTTCATCATATGTTTCCTGGGTTGAGTTCGAGAAATTGATCCAAAGGAGCACAGTGGACAAAACAATTTTGTGGATTAAACACATTATCTTCAATGTTAAAAGTCGTCCACGAATCTAATTGGAAACTGTAAACAAAGAAAAAAAAAAAAAAATCAAATGTGAATCATTAAGAATTCAAGGATGAATTTAGAAATTCGAATCTCGTGAAACAAAAGACATCAGACAGTACTAGAACGGAAAGTTTTATCCAACAACCACCCTAAAAACAAAACACAAATATGCAGATTTCTTTTTAAAACTGTAGTAATAAATTTTCAGTCCCACCACCTACTGCTTATCATCAATAAACAACTAAAATAATAGTGTCTTGATTCGGACAGTTTTTAAAATGAAAATGAGAATTGTTATCCAAATACACCCCACAAATACTTCTCCCTCTTCAAGCTAAACTAAGTATGTCAATAAGAGTTTGCTCTCCGGAAAATTAAACTTAAAATTCCAGAGATTACAATCACATATTCTTTAAATACTTTCCAATTAATTAGAGTTAACAAGAAATACAATAGATGGTCATCAAGTCACATTGCAGGCAAGCAAACCTAAAATATACTTACATATGAGTGGAAAGGAAAAGGCAGCAGCACCACCCTCGGTACACAGCTTTAATCTTTTTTATTATTTCACTTGACGTTACTTTACTGAGTGTCCTAAAAGAATATACACTAAAGCCAGCACTAAGGAATTAGGTTAATACACAGCTCAGTACATAGATTTGTATATATACAAAAATGTTGTGCATGATATACATATTGCAGACTAATTTCCCCTTGCTATCATCTGCTATCCCAAAAAAACACCTACAAAAAAGGTTGGCATGAAAAACAGTCATAAAAGATAAATTAGGAGCCTCTCTCACAAAGTTTACTGCATCTATTTAAATTTACCACCTATACAGAAAAGAAAAGGGATGTGCCTATTTAATACATGAACCATCCCGAAACACCAACTAAGACTACCAGGAGGCTGATTATCACAAGCACCCTTGGCATGTTATACACAGCAGCCGGTGAAAATTTACATGTTACTGATTCCGAGCAGGCAGCAGCAGTCTCTTTTTTAACACATTTAATGGAGACTCCATCAGACTCGCTTAAAACACTAGCAGTCCTGGGTTCTTCGTGCTTTAGCTCCTGTGCCCCTTCATTGTTTGCACCTGCGTCCATGTTCTTCTTGGTAGTTTTTTCATCCTGCAAAGTGTACCAAATACAGTTACTACTGACTAGACGAAGCTTTATAATCTAAAGAGTTACAGCGCGTCTGTCTCACCTCCAGTTTTGAAGAGAATCCATTATCCACTTCACTTTCATCTGCCACTTGCCTCAATTTGCAGCGAACAGGTCCAACTTGAAGTTTCTTCTGCAATCGGATTCTTCTCGGGGCATTTCCATGATCAGCAAAGTTTGGATTACTAGAAGGATTTTGCACTTCGCGACTCCTAATCTTTATTCCTGTACCAGAAGGATTTTCACTGACTATATTGCAAATGTGGACTCCAGCCCTGTCTGTATTCAACATACTAGTGTCCTGATAGCTACTGGAAACAGCACCAGATCCAAGATGATCATTTTCCACTGAATTCAACTGCCTCTCTAAGCCGCCACTAATCAAACTGGATCTGTGAATGCTATGCTCTGCACTTGCTGACCGTGAAGTAAGATCCACATTGAAGGTAGGATCTTCCTCAATATTTGACATTAATGACACATAGTCAAAAGTGCCTGTATTAGCCTGAAGAAGTTTACCACAACATTAAGTTAATTTTTGTATTCTGAACATCAAAACTCACACTTTTTAGAAAATTTTGCAATATATGCATCCATGACTTAAAAAATAATCTAGTTGAATTTGCAAGATGCTCCAAAGGAGTTCCACTTTACCTGTCCTTGGGTAACTTCTGCTTCTGACTCGACATCTGTTGGGGTTTGACAGTCAAGAGCTGAGCAAAAGAAAGATTCTTCACTAGAAGACTCATTTGTACCAACTAGTACTGAACTCAAGAATTTGTTGATGTCAATCGCATTTGTTCCATATTGGAAAGGCATGCCCTTATTATCGTTGCCCATCTCAAGGTGGACAGGATCATATAAATATGAGGATCCAAGCTCTACCTGCATTTGAGAATGCAATGGGGAGAAGATTTTCCAATCCAGTGAATTTGGTGGAGGATCACAGATATCTTTTAATGCTTGCTCTAACTCCGGATCTGGTGGCTGAAGTATACAGTGAGAAGAAGATATGTCATCCGTCTAAATTAAACCTTGAATCAAAAGGAAATATAAGCTTAATATTTTATTGAATCTACAGTTCAACTCACAGGAATATAAGTGGGTTCACCACCACTGCAGACACTATTTAGAGAATCAATAGGAAATGGATTGATAACTGCAGCTCCATCAGAAAGCCTAGTCTGAAAACTTTCACCAGTTAATGGTGGCACTTCAGTTTGGTCCCATGAAGGAGGAGCTAAAGCCTCGGAATGCTCATCTTCACCAGGTGACTTAACTGTCATAGGGGACAAATCATTTGGTTCACCTTCCTCACAGTTTGAATTTTCAGTATTTTCATCCAGTTTAAGGTCATTCTTTTTAAATAGACGGCAAAGCACATAAGCACCCTGTAAAAAGGCAAATGATTTGAGAAGTGGAACTAAAAACAATGGAAATTTCCATTTCAATCTCAAGAACATAAAACATCAGCTGAATATATTCAACAAAAACATTTCTAGATGATTGAAAGCAAGAATCCTGAAAATGAGGACTGACCTTGTAAGGTAATGTTAGTAAGTACTTTAAATAGAATTTAAAACAAGAGAAATTGTCTTGCCATCCCCCATCCCAACTTCTTAGTTGTAAAAATAGGCAAAACAGGCAATACAAACCCTAAGCCTGTTGAACCTATGTACCTTTCTAGTTTTCAAATTTTTCATAAACAACAAAACTCAATTTAGGTGATGGATCTCGACAAACCTGTCCAGGATGGGTGCCGTCCAGTTCTTTCTGAATAGCACGGTACTCATGAATAACCCAATTAGTCCTCTTTCCATCCGGCGCACGCCCAGTATAAAATACTAAAGTCTTCTTCATCCCAATTTTCACTCCTTTCTTCGAAACGATATTCCTGTCTTTACCAGTGGCTTTCCAGTATCCCTTCAGTGTAGCTCGGTTAAGCCGTTGGCCATTCTGGTATTTCCGATCCTTGGGACAGAAGAAGAACCACTCGTTATCGTGCGATTCTATGTGCGATAAATCTGCAAAATTTTCCCATTTCAACAACTAAGCAGATAACCCGACATCAAACAAAGTAAAACAACAACAGATTTTCTTGAATTAAAAATTATACTAAAGAAAAACAATTATACACAAATTTCACCGACTTTACTGTCTGTGCCTCATGTATAATCACCAATTCAACCTACATTTCTGAAGAACCCCAATATTTAAACACTTGGATCCACACGAAAACAAATGTAAGCCCACACTCTTTGCAAGAAGAGAACAAGAGGAATTTAAAAATAAAATAAAATACCAGGCAAGTCCCAAGGTTCCAATTTGCAGATATCAACTTCGCGAATAACGTCAACCTCCTTATTAAAACCGTTGATTTTCAACCTCAAATAGTGATCGATAAGCTCTTCATCCGTTGGCCGAAACCTATAGCCCACTGGCAGCGATTTATTAACCGGCAGAACAGCCATCACTGTTAGCAGAGATTTTTCTAGATTCAACTAAACCTCCAAAAAAAAATACTAATAAATGGAGAGAGGAAAAAAAAAAGAAAAAGAAAAGAAGAAAGCGAAACAAATACTGGAAATAAAATAAAGAATCAGAGATTCAGGAGGGGGAGAAAAGGATTTTATTAAAAAAAAAAGGGAAAAAAAGAAAACCCTAGAAATACAAATGGTATAGAGAAAGAAAGAAATGGAATCAAAGAAAATTCAGTGGGGCTTCAAAAGGCCCATAGCCCCTATTGTTGTGATCTGAGAGAGAAGGAAGCATCGCAGAAAGCAGAAGAAATTGAAGAGAGAGAGAGCAGACGGGGAGAGCACAGGAAGTTAGGAAGAAAAAAAGAGAAAAGCTAACTTGGAAGAAAGAGAGAAAAACCGCGTTTTTAATTCTGTGTATATACCGCGTAAAGTTAATTAAATCTCTAAATTGCCATTATTGTGGTAATGAATTTACCGCTGTTATCCGTGTAAGAACCATCGCTATAAGGGCATGACTGGAAACTTTGTCGAAGCTTAACGAGGAAGCTGAGTTGCTTATCACAAATCCAATTAATTGTCGAAACGTGGTCCTTCTTTTGTTTTTTTGGGTCTCTGTATTATGTACGACGTTTGAAAATGGGGATTTGCTTTATTTTTATCTTTTTTTCTTTTTTTTTTGGGAAAATATCTGGTTTGTTGGTTTATTACATTTTCTATATATCCTATGATTTTAATAATAAAACGTTACGGTAATTTCATAATTGGTAGTATTTATACGTTTATATTTTTAATATTTTTTATTTTTTAATTATGTTGTTTAATATTATTAAAAATAAATATCTATAAAGCATATTTTATTATGTGAGAGTATGTTGTGATGAGGAAAGTAAATTCCAATTTTAAAATTCGAGATAAATGTGAACGCGAACAAGAAAGAAGTGGAAAAGTCAGGTTCTATGACATTAATCGAGAAGAAAAAAAAAAGGGTTTGGGTACGAAAAGTGGTAGTGTGATACATATAAAGAGTGCGTGTGGATTTGTAATTTTTTTTTTTTTTTTTTACCCACTTGGGGGCACCCGGTGTCCCGATCTTTTCGATGACACTAATCCGGATTCAACTTACGGAATGTTGGCAGAGTTCATCCAGAGTTTTTTAAGTTGGCGCTAACCATCTCAGGGGATTCGAACCCTCGATTATCTATCCTAGAGGAAGTATTAGGAGTTTGCTTACCAACTCTCTCAAGCCTACCGAGTTGTGTGGGTTTGTAATTTAATATTAAAAAAAAATCATTATTTTGTTTTTTTATTATTATTTTGTTTTTTTATAATATTAAATTCTGTAATTATTTAATTTAATTTTTATAATAGCAAAACCAAAAGAAGGAAACGGGTTTAGTTTTTTTATTTCTTAGCTACGGAGATGAATCCCAAATTATGAAAAGACATTTTTAAGTCAAATACTAATGAACTGTATATATGAGTAGAGTTTGTATTTTAATCTCATTTAAATTATGAGAACTACTTACAAACTCACTCTTAAAATTGGAAACGGGTTTAGTTTGATTGCTCTATTATTGCTCTTTTTCTTTTATTTCTTGGTGAGCAAGACTGGGTTAAATTATTTTTCTAAAATCCGTGTTGTCTTTATCAACGTGCATTTAGCCTGCCTCGAAACTATACGACAAAATTTTGCTGTGAACATTCCTTTTTTTTCTTTTTTTTTTTTTTTTTTTTTTTTGTAAAGCGTTAACATTCTATTCTCTTATTTCTAACCTGCTTTCTGATTCTTAATTCTTGATGTCATCGTTACATACCTAATTACCGCTTGGCCCAAACCCACCTTACCTTTTTTGGGAGTAATAAATAAAACGTCATCCTAAATGGCAAAGCGGCCTTCTTTTCAAGCCCAAACCTATTTGTTATTAGTTTTTTTTAGACAAAATACAATAGGTACCACCTTTTATAATATTTTTTAAAAAAATATATATATATAAAATATTGTCTAATAATTAAATAAATGAATAATTAATCTTGGAGGAATATATCCATTGTAGCCTTCTAATAAACTGAAATATTACAATTATTTTTTCACACGCAAAATAGTCCTATACACTGTTCTTTCTGGCATTTTGCGTAGCCAAATCTAAAATCTAAAAAGAAATAAAAACGAAAAAGAAATAAAAGGAGAGAAGAGGTGGAAGGGGAAGCTAACAAAGAAGAAAGGAAAGTAGTAATAAAAAGGCACAAATCCCGCAACCTCCTGACTACTACATTCATCTCCTCCCACCATTTCCCACTTCCTCCTTCTCCACCATCATGTAATAATGAAATCAAGAATGTGTGTTCAGCAGCCACCAATCTTGGTATTTTATTATCTTCCCCCCAGGGAGAGAATACTGCGGAATTTTGCAATCAGTTTCAAGTTTGTGTATGAGGATGGATGGATGGATGATGATGCAACAATCCGACAGACAGATTTTCCAAATGTTCCACAGCAGTAAAAACCTTTGGTCAGGACAACTCCAAATGCCTCCAGTGTCCTTTTTTCCTTTTGAGTATTATAAGGTGAAAGGGAAGAGAAGAGAAGAGCCTCCAGTGATCCTTTTTCCTTGTAATACTGATACCACCAGAAGCACTGTTGTCTGTCAGGTCATACGGCCAGAGCAGGGCATCTTTACAGGTGAAAAAACCACAGTTAGTCTAGCATGATCAGAAAGTGAGTAGTCTTCAGGCCACATTCCTTTCTCTACTTCTGTGGGGAACAGTACTGCATTCTTCACACTAAAACCAACTGCTTCCTCTGTACCCTTTACAACATCATTGCTTATTTCAAATCTTCCATCTGTCCATGTTGGGTTCCATATCCTTTGCTGCAAATACCACACCATTCATTCATATTATTTGAAACTTGTCAAGAAGTTTAATTTCAGGTATATATTATAACATTTTGCAACCAGAAATTCTTAGGTGCATTTTACCTACACAGCACACACTTGAAAAACAAAGGAAGATGGGGCATGTAAACTAAGAAAATTTTATTTCATGTATTGAAGACCAAACCATAAAAGGATCCCTTTTTTTTTTTTTTTTTTTTTTTCGGAAGAAGGCGCCGATGGATATGATATCATAACAATATTAACTTCCTTCTGTCACAAATATATATATACACAACAAGCTTGAATGAGATTCATACCCGAAATTCCTCAAAATCAAGAATGCCATTTCCATCGATGTCTGCTTGCACCCACAAGTCCTTGGTCTCCTCTGTACTTAGACCATAACAATGGCCTACCAATTTCAGCTGAGTAATTGCAGGAAAAATCAATAAGGGGGAAGATATTAGCATTTGTCCGTCTGATTTTTTCTAGCACCAAAAAGTGAATTACTTAAGCACTTGTTTGCATTAGACTTGTCAAGGAGTAAAGAAAATGCAATTATGGGATTCAAAGATAAAGGATAACCGAAGAAGTTTTGCACAAATATACTGAAAGTACGACAGTATTATCAATTGTTCAAACAATAATTAGTTTTTTTTCACCTAAAATTATTTGTATGCCATGGTTAACACTTAACCATAGAAGAATCTTATATCCAGAAAATACCTGGCGCAGTGCTTCACAAAAGTCAGTATAGGTAATGTAATCACCATCACTATCACCCTTCAAAAAGGCAAAAGCGTCCTGCTCTGTCAATGAGGCTCGCCGGAGGTGATACTGAAAAGGAAATAACTTGATGTAAGATCACAATTCCTAATAAAGAGAAGAAATTCAAATTTGAATATGGAAAGGGTCTATTTGCAGTAACCATCGTATTTTCAACTCCATAAAATAAAATATCAAAGACATGTATTATCTGCTTATCATTTATTGAGGTCAGAAATCCTAAGAATCCTAATAGCACACAAAGTCCCCACCCCAAAAAAAAAAAACCCAAGACATCAACATTATCATTAAAGATAAAATGCCTTTAAGCTGTTGAAACATCTTATTGTGTTCAAAGCCTGAGAAAGTAGCAACTAAATCAAACTAACTGATGAGTTACATATAGCATGGGAAGGCATGAAAACCTCCATTCAAAATTCTGTAACAGATATATAATCAATTTCACATAATATCCTCCAAAAATCCATGATGATACTTACTTAACATATCACATGCTGTGCATCTGAATATGGTCATATTTCATCATCCTGAAAGGTTCACAGGATAAAGAAAACATAACGTAAAAGGAAGTCTTGTAGTAAATTATTCATTTCTCTATTAAAAGGATCTATCTAAAGTTGAAATGTAGTTCTAAGAAACATTTATATCAAGGATGTATGAAGGAGCCACCAGAGTACAATACAAACTCGTAGCACTAAACACTTCATGCATCAGTGGAAAAGGTACTAGGTTCAGTTCATGCATCTGTTAGGATGGATTATAAAAGATGCTTTGCAAAAGAGACAAGGAAAGAGTGAAAGGTCAAGGGTAGCAAGAATTATTTCTCACCTTAAACATTCCAAAAACAGCTTCACTCCAACTTGTTTTAAGTAGTTTCCTATATCGGTTAGGATTAAGAAGCCATATGAAATCTACACCACAAATGTTCCCCCGATGGTTACGATGGCTTATCCACTGCACAAAAATAGGAGAAATCAGCTTAAGGAAGAAGGCATTATTGCAAACAATTATGATCATCAGTGAGAAGTAATCTTGACCTTGTGTGCATCAGCATCGGTGTATTGATGAGCAGTATCATATGTTGAAACAAACCCCTGGGAACGTAGGAACTTGTACACATGCCCTCGCTTACTACCATTCCAGTCACTGGGAAAAGCAAAAGGAGAACATCATCAACATGTTAATTAGTTCATTTTCGAGGCTGACCAAAAACTTCTCAAAGTAAAGATGCAATATGAGGTTTACCCGCATAGTATAATAGGAAGTGGATTGAGTTTGTTTTCTTTTTGATATGATTCCACATATTGCAATATTTTGTATACCTGAAAAGAGGGGATATAAAATACAAAATTAGTACATAGCAAGAAACATCGCAGCAGCTGTGGACCAAATTGAGAGTAAGAAGAGTGTTATATGGAGAGATTCACAAACCTGCCGCAGCCTCTCCAAACACAAACTTGAATTATGTGGAAACAACAAATGAGTGTTTACAATAAGCATTTCTTGGTGGACATTGTTGCTACGGTATTGCAAGAAAGGTGCAATGAGTTCAACATGTAATAGTTGAGCAACACGGTCTCCAAAATCATTAAAAAGTAAGTCTTTGTGATTTATAACCCTGAAATAGTCCTTGTGTAGGGCAGTCAGCAAACCTATATAAATTCCAATCAAGAAAAAACAAAGAAGACCAACATATTAGTTAAGGAAACAGAACAGTAGCATTGTAGTAAAATTGGGATAAACTATTGCACAAACATTTTGCATACACCTCGAAATTTGTATTAAAAACAAAAGGCAAAGAATACCGAATAGAAAAAAGTGCCGGAGCTTTCAAAACCAATAGGTTTTAACTTCAATCAGAAGAATATTGTCATACCCTAAGTTTTTCTTTATGTATTCCTAAAGAATGTTGGAGCAGGAAACTAGAACTTGACCGTGTCTTCTTCATAGTATAATATATATAATACAACTACGAGAATATATCAAATCAGAGAGAGTGCAGCAGCCGTTAAGAATTTAGATGGAACAGCTAAATATGATTATTCAATACTATCATTATTATGATGATGACGATTGTAAACAACTCATAATGGTAATATTCAAAATCTAAAAATCCAGACAAAGGACAAAAGAAAAGGCATATACCGTCGCCACGGTTGTTGGTCCTGGCAAGCTTATAATTAACATAACCGGCATCTCCAAGTCTCTTGTCGTAGATGCTAACAAGTTCTTCGTTTCCAACCCAAAATTCCTTCAATAAAAACCAAAAATAAATGTCTTAATATCACGATTTTAAAAAATAAATAAATAAATAAAATTCCCTTCCAAACAATACAAATCAAACGAGATGGGTAAAGGAAGAAATTCGAGGAAAAAGCATAGATTACCTGAAGACAAATAATGGAAGACCTCTCGCATAACAACCAATCCAGTATCCTGTGGTTCCTGTTCAACCAATTGGCCCTGTTCTCGCTTTCCCTCTTACTCTGGTCCTGTCCTTCCCAACCCAATGCACAATCAAACCCAATTAAGAAACAAAGCCATTGATTTAACATATACATACATACATACATACATACATACATATATATATATATAAATTACATACGACGCTAGAAAAAATGGGATTAAAAGAAAAAATGAATGAGTACCTCCTGATTGAGTCGTTTGTATATAGGAGCAAGGATGTTAAAAGTGGTGCAAGAAATACTTGAACTGTCGGCAATCGAAGATGCAATAGCATAGGTTCCAATCTTGCATACCTGTCTTCTGCTGGTTATGTTTCTATTATTCCTTCCCATCTATTATTGTATGAAACAAACCCAGAAGAAAAAAAAAATCACGGTTTCTCGAAATATATGTATCTAAGACGGCAAAAGAACGCGGAAGCGGACAATTCACAATGAATTATTGACAACGTCGCTGGGATTAACAATCCTAAGGAACGGAACGGTGTCTATACGATAAGAAGAAAATCAAAATGGAAAAACCAAGTCTGAAGAGGAAGAAGAAGATGATTGATGATTACTCAGAACGACAATGCAGTGCTTCTTATTTATTATGAAGAAGGAGGAGGAGGAGGAGGAGGAGGAGGAGAGAGAAACGAAAAAGAACAAAATTGCTAAGAGTTGTGATATTGATAGGAGACTCCAGTTTTTTATTATTATTTAAAAAGATTATTCAATATTCGTCTATATCTCTCTTCACAAAGAAAGAGAGACGTTTTTTTATTTTATTTTTTATTCTTTTTTCTCCTTTTTTATAATGAAGTTTTTTTTCCTCTCTCTCACTCTTTTCCGTTAAAAAAATAAATAAAATTAAAGACATTAATTTTATACTTGTTTATTTGTTATTAATTATTTGTATTTAAATAAATAAAATTAAAAAAAAAATTTTTTAATTTAATTTTAGGAAGTTACTATATATTGCAAATATAATATAATATTAGTTTTTCAATAAGATATTTTTTCTACTTTTTAGTATTTGCTGATTATTCGTGAAAATCATTTTCTCTCAATCTCAAGATTTTTGGCCAATAGTTTTATCAATGGTGCTTGAAATTAGCAACTGCTTTTGTGGCTATTTTACTCTTATTGGAAAAAATTGGATGGGTAGCCAAATTGGCCAATTGGCCTTTGGCCGGGAGCGTGAGACAAGAAAAAATGCTCCACTACTTGCTGACATATGATAAATGTATGTACCTCACTTCCCTCCTCCTCTTCCTTTAACAATTTCCAACGGCGGCCTGGGCGGTTTCCCCCTTTCTGGTTCAGAATTCAGATGCCGTTTGAACAAAAGGTACGCTCTCTTCTTTTACATATATTCTCCTCTTTTTTTTTTCTTTTTTTTTTGATAAATACATGTATTCTCCTCTTACTTGCTCCATAGCCATTGAAATTTTATTCTCGCCGTCCCACTCACAGGCGATGATTATATTGATAATATACTTTAAATAATCTGTAGAATATTTCTCGAAAAGGAACAGAATCGTTGCTCAAAAGGCACCAAATATACTATGATTTTTAGAGGAAAAAGTTTGATTCCATTATCATGGAAGCTTTTGATTGACATGATCGCATCGGCCGAAAGAGGTTGAAAGGGTGAAAATTACTGTATATCATGATTTGCACGAGTAGAAAAATGTGAGCAAAAAGCCAGCGCGATTGAGTACGAATCGACGAGATAACAGCACACATCTCAATCATACAGACAAAAGCCGCGGCGGTGTGTGGGGTTCGAGCCGCGGCGGTGACGATAGTGGAGGTTGGAAATCTGGTGCCCCTCCTTTGACAATAATCTTTTTAATATTCAGTACAGCAAAGAGTTCATTTCTTTTTGTTTAAACAAAAAATAAATAAATATTTGTTGGAATGTCCCTGCTCTGGAGTCTGGAGAGCACTGTTTTTTTTTTTTTTTGTGTTTCCACGTGGGATACACAATACTAATACTTTTAATAAAATATACCATTGAGAGAACATCTTTCTTTTATAGTTAAATGTCACTTTTCATAGGCTTTTAATTATGTTTATAATTAAGTACAACTACTGAGTAATATTAGTATAACTGTTGTCTTCAGTCAGCATTACATGTCCATGACGTCACTTGCCTGTTTGATGAGACTGTTTAATGTCTTTAATCTCTCTCTATCTCTCTCTCTCATTTGGTTAAATATGAAATTCTATGGAAATGAAAATATAACATTAGCACTATTGGAAGAAAGTTTTAAGGAATAAGAATCGTAGTTTGGAAGCATCAAGTGCTGCAGTATCATCTCCGGATCACGGAGTGTGCGTGAAATTGAAAAGTGAACGAAAAAGAAAGATACAATGAACGAGTCAGGTCTTTTTCAGAATTCTACGACCTTTCCTTTCACTCCAGGTACGCTTTTCATGCCCAACATCCAAAAAATGAAAAATTGTGAACTACTACGAATTCTGTGGTCGCCTTTAGATTTGCCCATCCAAACCGTTCTTCAGAAATCAAATTACTTTTTCCCTCCCAATCATGATTGGACATTTTTCGCCTTTTCTCTCCCTATTTTTTCCTCCATTGTGAATTGAAATAATTAAGATTAGATAAGTTATATTTGAATTTCATCCATTTCAAATTAATTGAAAAAAGTAATTATTTTCAGTTGGAGTTACCTATTTGATTTGATGTTACTTTATTAATTGTACACGATATTGAAATGCACACCACCAAAAAGGGCGAGAAGTGGGGACAGAGTAAGAGATAATGCTCCCTCTACGGAGAACACACATTTATAACAATAATAATAATAATAATTGTAATAGCAAAGAGTGAGTCTTAGGCCGGTTAAGTAAAATAATAAATTATTGACGTATAATTGTTTGTCATTAAAATGGAAATCTAAAAAATAAATAGAGAATGTCGAACTTTCTGATCCTCAACACACGCTTAGACTTTAATAAAATATTTTAATATTATTAATAGGTCAGAGCGTGCAAAATAATATTTTAGAAATTTTCATTTTATTGTTTTACTTTTTTGACATTTTAATTTAGATTTTTTTTAATATTTCAAAATTCGGTGCTTTATATGATATTCTCATCCTTCTTTTCTATTTTGTTTGTAAATTTTAATTTAAATTAATATTTTCAATAAATAAAATTTTTAATATAATATCTACAACATTATTTCAGTAAATTATAGACTTCTTCATTTATTAATTTTGACTTCATGTTTTATAACCAATATTCATTCAATTTTTTATAAATTATTTAATTTTGATTTTTGAAAGAAAATATATATATTTGTTTAAAAACAGACAAACAAATATATTTTTTTTTTTTTTTTTTAAAAATTTTAAAAAAACATAGAAAAAATAAGTAATAATAAATGGGCAAAATTCAAACGTTTGAATAAACAAGTTGGTGAAGAAAAGAAAAGGAATCCACACATGCTATGCATCACAATCTTTATCCAGAAAGCACGTCGGTGGAATTATAGAGCATCACAAATCATTTTTTTTTTTCTTCAAATTAATTGGTAAACCTTTTTATTCCTTGATAATATTCTAGTACATTCTCATATTCTCAAGAATTTTTTCCTTTTTTTTTCCCCTTTTTACAAACTTTAAAATAAAAAGATGCTATTGTGAGTTCAAGTTTATTTACTGTAAAAATAAATTTGATATAACCTAGCACTTTGGGACTCTGCGAGCGCACCTTATACAAATTCAGATTAGTCGGCATGTATGAATTAGAATATCGGATGCTTAACAAAAAAAAAAAAAATAAATAAATTTGATATAAATAAAATCTTCTCATATATATATATATATATATATATATATATTATATATACATTCTTCATGTGCAGTATATATTATAAATTTTTATTTTTTAATTCATTTCTTTAAATATATATAAGTTTTTATATAAATATTTACATTTATGTGGCGTCAATTCTCACGCCTACAAGTTGTAAGAGTCAAAACAAAATTTTATATTTTCGTTTTTCTGGTCGCCGTATTTGCCTGTCCATTCATATCTTAAATTTTAGGGTATACGATGTTCAACCTAATATTATATTATTTGACTCTATTTTTTCTTTATATTATTATTCTTATTTATTTATAAAAAAAATAAAATAAAAATTAAGGATGATCAAATTCATTGAGAATCAATCAGAGAAAATAGAAGCCAGATTATACTGGGAATTATACATACTGTTGCTGAGTTGTAATACAGTTAGGAAGAGGAAGTTCCCTCCACCGCCACTTGGCATATATGCCACCTGGCATATCTATCTTGTCTTCCAGGTGTAAGAAAGATGGTATGTGGGGGCGTGACTTGTGAGTTACGTAGCTCTTTCAATAAAAGCGTGGCTGCTAATTATTCGTCCATTTTATATATCAAAGATATATATATACAATATATGTATACACGTATGATTTTAATTAAAATGTTAAATATTAGCATTTGATCTCGTCTTACCAATTTTAAGATCTTTTACTGATTTTTTTTTTTAAAATAAAATATATAGAAATTGTTATAAAACTATTGTTACTAAATTGTTACTAAAAGAAATATAGAACACAACTAAAAGAAATATAGCACAAAATGTAAGATTGAGATCAAATGGAAGATAAGCTTTCTTGAGAGAAGCTTTCTTGTATATTTCATATATATTCTTGTGTGTTCAAAACTACACATTTTCACCTCTATTTATAGGGATGAAAAAGTAGTAGAGATAAAATAAATAATGTAAATAATAACAATAATGGATGAAGATAGTGAAAGGAA
The DNA here is from genome assembly GCA_025388415.1 of Cynanchum wilfordii. Classification (NCBI taxonomy): domain Eukaryota; kingdom Viridiplantae; phylum Streptophyta; class Magnoliopsida; order Gentianales; family Apocynaceae; genus Cynanchum; species Cynanchum wilfordii. The sequence goes on from JAHSUH010001079.1 coordinate 4,067,385, forward strand.
TTAGGTATGAAGATAGTGAAAGTAATTAGGTATGAAGATAGTGAAAGTAATTAGGTATAAAAATAGTGAAAGTAATTAGGTAAAAGATAGTGAAAGTAATTAAGATAATTTAGGTATGGAGATAGTGAAGGTAATTGAGATAATTTAGGTATGGAGATAGTGAAGGTAATTGACATACAAATATTCATAATACCCCCCTTTTTTGTATGTCCATTGTAAATAAATATGTCTCATGAAAACCTTATCACTTCCATTCAATGTGACGAATCTTCGGGGTTCACTTCTCCTTGGATATCCATTACATAAAGAATATGCCTCGTTAAAAAACCTTATCGAATAAAAACCCAGGGGAAAAAATTCGATTAAGGAAAAAAAGAGTACAATATTCTTTTTTATGTACGCACAACTTCAACTCCATTATTTACGACTTCTATGTCGTGACCTCAACGCTTCATCATCGATTTCGTTACCATCACATTAATTTTATTGTCTTCCACAAGAAGAATCTTAATGAAGATTTTACTTCTACATAAGTACTTTTGCTAGAGGAACATTCCGAACTTCGTTTGATTGTAGTAATAATTTCGTCTCGATGCGTAGGTGAGGAATATGAAGAATCCATACATCGGGGGTATTAATCTCATCACTCCCCTGTTGAGATGAACTCTTGAAATCTTTGAACCGACGCAAACCAATTTTATATCTCAATTTCTCAAATGTTGCAGTCAGAAGAGCTTTGGTGAATAAATCTGCAAGATTATCACATGACCGGATTTGAAGTACATCAATATCACCCTTCTTTTGAAGTTCATGAGTAAAGAAAAATTTGGGTGAAATGTGTTTTGTCCTATCTCCTTTGATATACCCTCCTTTCAATTGAGCTATACAAGCTGCATTATCTTCATATAGAGGAGTTGGAATCTCACTTCTGGGAGATAAACCACAACTCTCTCTAATATAATGTATTATTGACCTCAACCATACACATTCTCGACTTGCTTCATGCATGACTATTATCTCAAGCATGATTAGAAGAAGTTGTTGTTATAGTTTGTTTTGTAGAGCGCCATGATATAACAAGTATTGTCATATGTAAATAAATAGTCAGTTTGAGAACGTGCCTTATGCGGATCGGAAAGATAACCGGCATCCGCATACCCAATTAATATTGGATCATTTTTATTTGAATAAAATAATCCGAGGTCAATAGTTCCTTGGAGGTATCTAATGACATGTTTAACATCATTCCAATGTCGTCGTGTTGGTGAAGAACTAAATCTTGCCAATAGATTTATAGCAAATGCAATATCGGGTCGAGTGTTATTTGCTAGATACATTAATGCACCAATAGCACTTAAATATGGTACTTCAGGACCAAGTAGTTCTTCATCATTTTCTCGAGGTCTAAAAATATCTTTATTTACATCTAGTGACCTCACGACCATTGGAATACTTAATGGATATGCTTTGTCCATGAAAAATCTTATCAAAACTTTAGTCTGTATATGTTGCTGATGAATAAAAATTCCATCTTCCACATGTTCAATTTGAAGCCCAAGACAAAACTTGGTTTTCCCAAAATCTTTAACTTCAAATTCTCGCTTCAAGCAATCTATAGCTTCTCGGAGCTCTTTCGGAGTTCCGATGAGATTAATATCGTCAACATATATAGCAAGAATCACAAAACCAAAATTTGATTTCTTAATAAATACGCATGGACAGAGTTGGTCATTTTTATATCCCGAATTCAATAAGAATTCACTAAGGCGATTGTACCACATGCGTCCAGTTGTTTAAGCCCATATAATGATTCTGTAATTTCACGGAATAATTCTCACAGGGGCCATTAGAAGCCTTTGGTAATTTTAATCCTTCAGGGATTTTCATATAAATTTCCTTTTCAAGGCTTCCATATAGATAAGTCGTAACAACATCCATTAGACGCATATCCACATTTTCATGAACCGCCAAACTTATAAGATATCGGAGTATAATAGCATCAATAACGGGTGAATAAGTTTGGTCATAATCAATTTCTGGCTTTTGTGAAAAGCCTTGTGCGACGAGTCGTGCTTTTATATCTTACGACTTCATTATTCTCATTTCGTTTTCGCACAAACACCCATTTATAACAACCGGGTTTTACACTATCCGGCGTTTGGACTACAGGTCCAAAAACTTCTCGCTTTGCAAGCGAATTTAACTCGGATTGAATCGCATCTTTCCATTTAGGCCAATCAATTCTATGCCGACATTCTTCAATTGATGAAGGATCTAAATTCTCATTATCCTTGAAAATATCAAGGGCTACATTATATGTAAAAGCATTATCAATAGCAATTTTACTTCGATCCCAACTTTTACTCGAAGTTGTATAATTAATAGAGATTCCGAATTCTCTTCATCATTTGTAGTTGGAATCTTTTCATCAGTTGTCCCTTGATTTTCATCATGATCTTCTGGATCATTTAATCATCTTTTCATTCGAGGATTTTTATTTTTAGAACCAAGGGGTCGGCCACGCTTCGACGTGCTTTTGATTCAACGACTATAGGATTTACATTTTGTTCTTCAGGAACTTCTATTCGTATAGGAGCATCTATAGTTGGAATATGTGATTTAGTGACTCTTCTGGAGTCAGCAAAAGAATCTAGCAGTTGATTTGCAATTTGTTGCAAATGAATTATCTTTTGAACTTCTAGTTCACTCACATTTGTACGTGGATCTAAATGATTCAATGATGTTCTCCACGCAAGTTCAATTTTTTTATGCCATTTATTCTCTCCCCCTAATTTGGGAAACAAATTCTCATCAAAATGGCAATCATCAAATCTTGTCTGTAAAAACGCCCCCCTGTCAAAGGTTCAAGATACCTTATAATAGACGGGGAGTCATACCCAACATATATCATCAATCTTCTTTGAGGACCCAATTTTGTTCGTTGGGTTGGTTCAATAGGAACATATACAGCACACCCAAAAATTCTCAAATAAGAAATAGTAGGCTCTAACCAAAAGCCAATCGTAGTGGAGAAAATTTATGATAACTCGATGGCCTTAAACGCACAAGTCTGCGAGCATGTAAAATAGCAAGCCCCCAGGCTGTGGGGAGAATTTGTTTTCATCAATAACGGTCCAAGCAATTAATTGTAGCCTTTTGATAAATGATTCACTAGACTATTTCGTGTGTGAACATGAGCTACAGGATGTTCCACAATTATGCCAATCGACATGCAATAAGAATCAAATGCATGCGAAGAAAATTCACCAAAGCATTATCTAGACGGATTCGTTTAATAGGATAATCAGGAAATTGCGCTCTCAAGCGAATTATTAGGGCAAGTAATCTCGCAAACGCCAAGGTTGCGAGTAGATAATAAACAAACATGCGACCATCGGGTCGATGCATCAATCAAAACCATAAAATATCGAATCGCCCACAAGGTGGACTAATCGGTCCACATATATCTCCATGAATCCGTTCTAGAAATGTAGGATTTTCAACTCCTACTTTTAATGGTGATGACCTTATAATCAATTTCCCTTTAGAACATGCAACACAAGAAAGTTTATCAGCAGTCAAAACCCTTTGATTTTTCAAAGGATGACCGTGCGTTGTCTCGATAATTTTTCGCATCATAATTGATCCCGGATGACCCAAACGATCATGCCAAATTTTAAAAGTAACGGGATTAGTAAACTCCTGGTTTACTAAATGATGCGCCTCAATGTTATTAATTTTAGCATAATATAGGCCGGATGATAAAGATGGTAGCTTTTCCAACAAATGTTTATTACCGGAGGTCATTTTCGTAATAGCCAAATATTCATGACCGTTATCTTCCATAGTCTCAATATGATATCCATTATGTCGGATATCCTTAAAACTCAATAGATTTCTTCGAGACTTCGAGGAAAATAGTGCTTTATCAATAACAATCATAGTTCCTCCCGGTAATATTATATTAGCTCTTCCGGAGCCTTCAATAAGTTTTACACTACCATTTATTGTGGTAACACTTGTTTCTCCCACATTCAAATGAGAAAAATATTTATCGTATTTCAGGTATGGTGTGTGTAGTTCCACTGTCAATTACACATGCACTTTCAATGTCATCATTCAACCCATAAAAGGGGATCATAGCCATTTGGTAATCTCACAAACTTCAGGTTGTGAGTTAATAATATTCAATGTAAATAATCTCACAAACTTCTGGTTGTGAATTAAGCAAATAATCTTACAAACTTCGGTTGTGAATTAAACAAATAATCTCACAAACTTCAGGTTTGTGAATTAAACAAATAATCTCACAAACTTCCGGTTGTGAATTAAACAAATAATCTCACAAACTCCAGGTTGTGAATTAAGCAAATAATCTCACAAACTTCAGGTTGTGAGTTAATATTAAGCAATCATAAGACCATCATAATAATAACAAAATATTTATAAACAAAAACATTAAATATAAGATAACTAAAATCTTAAATAACAAAAGATAATATATTACATAAACATATAATATATAATATAATGTTCTAATTCTTTTGGCCACTTCGGGTAGTCATCAACATTTTTAGCACATGAATTATCATCCCGATAATTATGATTATAATGGCCAAATTTATCACAAATACATATCCATGATCATAGTTATAACCACGACCACGATCTCTTATGGGATCATGAGTTATAAAATCATTCATTCCGGGAATGGAATAGAATTCGTTGGTCAAGTATCGTGATTTTCATCAACAATTCATTGTTTTGTTGTATTTAAGATCTTGCAGCTTCAGGTGCAACTAATTATACCGTGTTTTAGGGAGGACGACCATCTTCCGGTGGTCGAACGTTTCTTTCAAAATTTTCCCACAAAACAAGGGGATCTTTCACGGTAAGATATTCTCTTTTCAAATCATCATGAAGATGATGACGGAGATCGCAAATTCAAGTTTAGTAAGATTTGCCATAATGGTAAATAACGTACCTTATTATTTCTTCAAATAAACTTTAAAAACATTTTACTCGGTAGTAGAGCTTCTAGTCTCAGTTGGTTAGAGACTCGTGCTGATAACGTGTTATAAAACTATTGTTACTAAATTGTTACTAAAAGAAATATAGAACACAACTAAAAGAAATATAGCACAAAATGTAAGATTGAGATCAAAGGGAAGATAAGCTTTCTTGAGAGAAGCTTTCTTGTATATTTCATATATATTCTTGTGTGTTCAAAACTACACATTTTCACCTCTATTTATAGGGATGAAAAAGTAGTAGAGATAAAATAAATAATGTAAATAATAACAATAATGGATGAAGATAGTGAAAGGAATTAGGTATGAAGATAGTGAAAGTAATTAGGTATGAAGATAGTGAAAGTAATTAGGTATAAAAATAGTGAAAGTAATTAGGTAAAAGATAGTGAAAGTAATTAAGATAATTTAGGTATGGAGATAGTGAAGGTAATTGAGATAATTTAGGTATGGAGATAGTGAAGGTAATTGACATACAAATATTCATAATAGAAATTATATTAGTATTACCCGTAAGGGGTTTATTACTAATAATGTGTTTATTAGTATTAACTTAAATTAATTTAATTAATGGATTTTCAACATCACTATATCCAAAATGAACGTACCAAAGTTGGGACCAAATTAAAGGTTCATACTAAAATAAACAAACATCATATACACAATTTCAAGTTCACATTAATGGCTAATTAATTTCTTATCTAAAAAGCGAGGATGTCGAACTCCCAAGGGATAGTTGGTGGGGTGACCATATGCCACTCGACCATCAAACCTTTAAATAAATATAGGATATTAGATGAGAGAATCTTTAATAAAATTTTTTGGGGCAATAAAATTTGACCCAATGGGTCCAAAGTTTTTGTTTGTATTGGGCCATTAATAACACTTTTAGCCCAAAAGAGATTTTGTGAAATTAGGGTTTCTCAAATATGAAAACTTTATAGGGTTTATAGAATATCTCCTTCGTGTCTTCACGCAGCGCGAACAGAGAGAGAAAACGGGGCAATCACCAGAACCCCTCGGAGAAGGAGATCGAGAGAACTGAAAAAGAAGGAAAAATGAAGACAATCTTGTCATCGGAGACTATGGACATACCTGATGGTGTTAAGATTAAGATTAAGGCAAAGCAGATCGAGGTTGAGGGGCCTCGTGGAAAGTTAACCCGCGACTTCAAGCACCTAAACCTTGATTTCCAGCTTATCACCGACGAGGATGGAAAAAAGAAGCTTAAGGTCGATGCCTGGTTTGGTTCCCGCAAGACCACAGCCGCCATTCGCACTGCCCTAAGTCACGTGGGGAATCTCATTACCGGCGTTACCAAAGGCTACCGCTACAAGATGAGATTTGTCTATGCTCACTTTCCCATCAACGCCTCCATCACTAACAGTAACCGCGCTATTGAGATACGAAACTTTTTGGGCGAGAAGAAGGTATATAAGGACTTCCGCCTATTCTATTCTTGCCTATTTTTGTTATGCATTCAATTATTTTTCTGTTTACGCATTATTTATTTATTTGCTTAATTTGGCGTTGGATTGGGTTAATATTTAAGTTTAATTTTAAGGAGCTTTTTGTTTCTCTTCTATCAGTAATTTGGAAATGGTTAGTGACCTTTATGTCCGATAATAGAGGTTTAATGTAGGAGTTTTTTTGTCTATTCTATGCCATTCCTTTTTAAAATTGAGAAATGGAATCGAATAATTCTTAATTCTTAAATTCAGGGACTATAACCTAATTCTGGAAGGCTTATTTCTGTTATCCTTTATGAAGAATTTATATTACTTTTCATTCATTTTCATCTGATGTTCTGGTGAGTGATACGAGTTATAAAATATTAGCATTGTGTTGTTGAACTCTACGAGCAATATGGAGTATGACTTTTGGTTAGTTGTTTCAATTTGTTTTGTTTCATATAGTCATTTTTGCAGTTAGTGAGAGTCGACTGTGTATTTTCTGTCATTAATTAATGTTGTTTCTCATTCTAAATTCCAAATACTGTAAGATTTCTATGTTTCGACTGTCCATTCAGTTCCGATCCCTTATATTGCTCTACTATAACTGATTGGGGGAGTGTTTTTGCCCAAATTAATTAGCATGTTGAATTTTTCAAATTTATACCTATGTTTTTGTTTCAGGTTAGAAAAGTTGATATGCTTGAAGGAGTCACTGTTCTTAGGTCTGAAAAGGTCAAGGATGAGTTGGTCTTAGATGGAAATGACATTGAACTCGTTTCCCGATCTGCTGCCTTGATAAATCAAGTAGGGATTCTTCTTTCTCATAATATCTAATATATACCACCTTTTGTTTGTAGTTTTGTTTTAATGATTTGACTGACTCCTTTCTCTTCTGCTTGACTTGACAGAAATGCCATGTTAAGAACAAAGACATAAGGAAGTTCCTTGACGGTATCTATGTTTCTGAGAAAGGAAGAATAGCAGAGGAGGAATGAGGTGTTGTTAAATTAGTGGGTTTGTTTACATTGCTTTTGGGGACTTCTTATAGACTGTTTTGAATTGAGCTTAAAAATTTTGTGGCAAGATATATCTTCCTTTTTTGCAGGATATTTTGTTTTTCTTTGTTGCTGTGTAATCTCTTTGGATTTTTCATATAGTATTAAATTTGGAATTTATAGTTATGAAAACAGACTGCAATCCCTTTTTATATTCAGTGATTTAATCAAATTTTCAAATCCAACTTTTATCTTTGCTAAATAAGACCTTCAATTATAATGCCGGTATTTTTTTTTTTTTTTTTAATCCATGTCCTCTTATATATGTCTGTTTTATTCATATATGTTGTTGTTGATTTGGGTTCTCTCTTAATCCGAGTTCACAAAGAGGTTTCCCTGACTTGGATTTGTCGGAACTATCAATGTGCTACTCTTTACTAATTATAAATTATGCTGCTTTCCTGAGAAGGTTTATTCTGCCCAATAGATGTATGTTTGCTTCACTATCATATGCTGCTCTCCAAAGATAATGTAAATATTTTGCAGCCAATTACTTTTGCCGGTTGTGCATTTTTAGCTTTGAAGTTTTGTTCTGTTTTTCTTTTTGGATTATGGTTTGTGATTACTTGAGATTTATTTATTTTCATGTTCTTGCTTAGCAACATAAAGATCATTAATTCAGTGCTTTTATTACGATTTATATCATGACCGGCCAAGATTTCCTGCATGGACACACGTTGAATGGATGTGAAAGCTCCACTGTTAACAGTGAAATTATATACAATTTGGCTTAATTAATTATTCAACTGTTACTTCACTAACTAACTGTTCTCTTCATAACGATAAGAACTTTATACAGTGACGTAAAGTTTATTATCTCAAACCCTGTAGATATGATAATGTTATATTAGTTTACAATCCTTGTTCTGAATTTTTTATCTTTAATATATCTGAACACTAAAACAACCAATTAAAAGAATGATTCGGAACATAGTAGATTATGTTTATCTTCTTTATATTTTGAGACTTATAAAAGACATACAAGTTTTAAAAAAGCTTGTCAAAAGATAGCACAGCAAAGTGGAGATAAAACAATTTGAGAAAGGCAAAAATCCACTTTAAAGGAGAAGAGTTCCGCGTAGCAATAGGCCAAAATTTCAAAAGAATGATGAATCCTTTCATGTCCACCTCCAACAACTATTCCGCAACTCAAAGTCAGAAAATCTTGGGTTAATAGAAGAATAAGAACATTGAAGTCCTTCACTTAATCCTCCTTTTTCTTGGAGCTCTGCAATGAGAAAACAGGTTCACCCACCTGTACACGTGTGACAACTTTAGATTTGTCTTCAATCTCCTCAGTAGAATCCTCATTTTCAACATTTTTCTCTAATTGAGGATTCCCTGAAATTCCCTTAGAACTGTCGCCAAGTAGATTCTTATATATACTGAGAGCCTGAGCCATCATACTGGCAGGATCAGATGCATTCGCAGGAAGCATGACTGTAGTTCCCTGAACAATATCAGAGTGCAGATTGTGAGAAAAGTAATGTGGTTTATTCAGTCATCAAAGTAATACAATCAATTATTTAGATGCACAACCTTCTTTGCTATATTACCAAATGCCTGTATATATTGCTCAGCAACTCTCAAACTTGCTGCCTGAAAAAACAAAATCATAACAGTGAGGGGAAATCCCATTATACTTTCTAACTGCATGCCCAGTTCATATGCCAGCCAAAATAGATAATACATTCAACCATACTTCAAAATCTTCATCAAGATTATTTTATACAAAATAACACGGAGCAGTCAGGTCTAGGGTTGGTAAAATGATATAAGACTCAAAAATGCAATCTAAGAAATGTTTGGAAGGGTAAATAGATAGATTTATTTTTAAAAAAAATCCTCTTGTTAGGATAGATGAAGAGCATTGCGCATCCAATGTTATAAAAGAATGATTTCAACATTGACAAATCTCACCTCCAAACCTCCGTACTGCTTCAATGTTTCAGACACTACCGCAATTCCTTTTGAAGTGGCTTGTGATCTAGTAAGTATAGCTTCAGCCTCTCCTGCAATAAAGAAAATGACAGACACTGGGAAATAAATTTGGGAGGGACATAAGAATAAAAACTTAGTACCAACGACTGTCCATATAGACTGTCCACAGAAATCTTATTAGATACCAATTGTAGGATTCTGCAGCAAAATAGTTAGCGTGGAGAAATTGAGAGATTCATGCACTTAATACAGAAATGTTTTGTCTCTAAATATGTCAATATATAGCCTTTAGTTTCATAAAATTCCTGGGATTCAGGAAAATAACAGTTAGAGCTCTTTTCTCATTTTGGAAGGACAGGAGCAAAAGTTTAGCCCATAGATAATGGAAGACCCAATGATTCTTCCAATATATTATTTTTGGTTTCAATAGAATTCATGAGAAATGAAAACAATAACCCACAAGATAAATTAGGATAAGAAGTTTGTTAAAAAGAGAGTAGCCAAATTTCGTAGACAAATATGATTATTCACCTTGAGCTCTGTTGACCTGGTCCATCTTTGCAGCTTCTGATGCAAGTATAACTGAAGCCCTTTCTCCTGTTATTGGTAATCCATCAAATAAGAACAAACATAAGCACAAAGTAAGTTATTTAGCAAATTAATCAAAGGAAGATTTAAATTTATGTCGACAAAAGGGGGAACAAAAGAACAGTACAACTTTTATTTTTATCTATTAACACTTTCGACTTCACTAGGAACAAAGCTCACTGGAATCTTCTTTGCTTTTTAATATTTCTTATTCTCACTTATTACATATAAGTGCTGCAGCGGTAACTAAAATAATATCCTCCAAGGACATGATCTCGAGTCAGATAAAATTTTTTGAATAGAAACTATACAATGTTAAAAATGTATGACCTTCTGCCTCAAGTATCTGAGCTCTTTTCCTGCGTTCTGCTTCTGCTTGCATTTCCATAGCCGCCTTCACCCCACGTGGAGGAGATATGTCCCCTGGAAAGTAGAATTAATAAGTAATACTAGAAAAGAGTGCAGCCTACAACTAATTTATTAGTCTCAGATTCAGTAAATGGCCGCACTTATCTCATAGCGGAGACATTTCAATCCCCAATCCTTGGCAGCATCATTGATGGCTATCTACACGAATATAGGATAATAGAGAACAGTTAATTTAAAGAGCAGTGTGAAAGTGAAATGGCAATGATTAGCATGCTAGGATGAACGATAAATCTGTTAAGTCAACATATGTATAATAACTTATGGTATTGATCCATCATAGTCAACGGAAACACAAGACACCAATTCTTCAAAGTTAGACCAAAAATTCAGATTTGTTGCACAAATTGGAGATAATAAAAACTGAAGTTGATCATCAAAACCACAAGAGTTTATATAAATCCCTCAAACTCTCCAGGATTACACCATTAACATGGTCAAATCAAATAATAATCTATCACATGTCATTTATTCGTAATGTAGCATGGAATAGAAAGGTTCCATTGGAAAGGGACACCAGCCATTTCTGTGTATATTCCAACCTTCATAGTATCCTGAACAAATGTACTTCAATAAATGTTATGTAACCATGTCCTCACAGAACATCACATCACCAAGCGCATTAGATGAATATTATATTTACATTTCTAATCAAGAGCATGCAACTCATCTAATCAGAAATTCACCAAAATTATATGGTAATTTGGAGAAAAAAAAAAAAAAAAAAGCCAAAAATCACTGTCGCATTTCTGATTAATCACCACTATTTGTAGACTGGAGATTAATGAGAAAATATAACTCACCACTATCTTCTCGTTCAGAGTGTCCCTCTCCTCAAAGGTCTTGTCCAAAGTGATCTTACCAAGTTCACTCCGCATAGTTGTCTGTGCGAGCTGAATAACAGCGTACAAGGGATTTTCAACTCCATAAGACGCCAACTTAGGATCCACAATCTGTTCATGAAAACAGTAAATATGCCACTCATAACTAATGATTTTTTATTTTTTATTTTGCTATAATTCCATTTTTGCAGACCTGGAAGACATACATACCTTGACGTAAAGAACACCATCTATGACGATTGAGACATTGTCCTTTGTAATGGCAGATTGGTCAGGGATCTGAATCGTCTCTTCCTTTAAAGAGTGGACGTACGCAATTCGATCGACAAGCGGTATCAATAAGTGTATGCCAGGAGTTAAAGTCTTCGCATACTTCCCGAACCGCTCAATTACATAAGCTTTCTTCTCAGGCACAATTCGAATTCCCCAATTTACCGGCGGCGTAATCTCATACCTACTGAACAAATAAAAAATACACTTCTGAACTAGACAAATCATATGAATGTACTGATTGACTCAACATAATTACAGACAACCACAGAATTAGTAACCTAATTGACAACTGAATATCGATTAGAGTGTCAAATAAATTTACTTCACTTGCTCGAGAATACTACCTGGAAGGATCGCGAGAGTAGCGGATATGGCGAACGGAGGTAGCTGAAAATGGAGTAGAGGAAGAAGGGAGTAAACGCGGGGAAAGGCGATTGGAGTGCACAGCAGAATCTCTTAATCTTGACGGAGGAGCGGTGGAGATGGTCCGGTAAGTGATCGCCGGCGATTGAGCGTAGAGCTGTTTCAGTATCTTCAACTTCTGGAGCGTGTTGGATTTAACGAAATTCATGTTTATGAGTTCCGAAATTTCAGAGGAAACAAATGAGAGATTAAAGGGCGAAGATATTGCGTTTTGCCCGGATGAAATGAGATGTGAGAAGAGAGAAAATTTTGCTAGTAAGGTTTTTTTTCATGGATATATAAAAGCCCTAGAAAAACCCCAACTGCCCCCTTCTCCAAGCCACTTGTCTTTTCTGCTCTCTCATTATTTTCCTTTTTTATAAAAAAAAAATAATAAATAAATATTTTGAACATGAGGAATAACAAATCCAACTAATTGCAATACTGACAATTTTTATGAATTGATTAAAAAAAAAAAAACAATTTTTATGAATTAATTTTTTAAAAAAATTTTCTTAATTATATAATAAAAAAGACACATCAATCAGAATACCAACAGTGTATCTTGAAAAGAATTCGTTGTCCTAACAAATAAACAAACTTTATTATAATCACAGGATTTTGGTGTCTAATAATCACAGGTTTTATGAGGAGTTCAGGAAATGAGAGGGTAACTACGCCAATAATCCACGGATTATTATTAAGGCATAAGGACACATTCAGCTTCGGCTTGGAGTGCAAAAAATAATTGAAGGTATGTGGTCTAATCATGCACGTCCTACTAAAGTATCACAATACAAATTGTACACGTCACTTCACTCCTTGCCAAATCAATAATGATCATACACGCGGCATCACTTGAATGGTGTACAAGCGTACCCGCTGCAAAGACCCGTAGTACTGCTGTAGGGGAACAGAGAAACGGGTCTACTCGGTGGCAACTCAGGAATGGCCTTCTCCAGATTCAGAAACTCCACCACTTCTTCCATAGTTGGCCTACCTTTGTTCTCATTCAGAGTGCAGAGCAACCCGACTTCTAAAACCCGAACCGCCTGATCCGGATTCACTACCGAACCCATCCTCCGATCCACTAGTTTCCCCTTCTCATCAATCTCATGCATGTGCCAGGCCATGTCTAGCAAATCCATCTTTCCTGATTCGGACCTCCGACTTCGACCCGCCACAACTTCCAATACGAATACTCCGAAATCAAATACATCTGCAGCACGACTCACCATCGACTCGAACCGAGTTGACTCAAAAGACAACAAGACGTACCCGAAATCACCGAGAACTGCCCTGAAACTCACGTCGAGAAAGACACTGCTTGCCTTAACGTTTTTGTGAGCGAGTTCTTTGGAGTGGAGATAGCTCAGAGCTTCTGCAACATCTTTAACGACCTTAAAACGCCGAGTCCATGGCAAAACCCCCGCTCCGAATAGCCATTTGTCAAGGCTAGCATTTGGGATATAATCATACACGACAATTATTTCCTTGTTGTCGAAACACCATCCTCTAATTGGGACCAAATTCGGATGCCGAATTCTACTAACTCTCTTGATTTCCTTCTGAAATCGTCTCTTATCTAATCCATGGGAGTCAAAAAACCGATTCAAAAACCGCTTCACAGCGACGTTGCATCCGTTTAGCATGGTAGCTTTGTACGTAAGACTTCTCGCGTCGTTTCCCAGAATTTGTATCTCGCTAAAACACCGCGTAGCAGAGGAGATTTCAGCAATTGTGAAGCGCCGGGGCTTGTTCGGTGGTCTCGGTCGTTGCTTTTGCTCCGGGAGGACCATCGATTCTTCAGATTTCAGGTCTTTTCTTCTCCGATTGAGCCAGAGATTAACCAAAACAGTAACCAGGAGTATGCCAACGGCTAAAAATATGAAGAAAGCACTAGGAGGTTCGCTTCGAACACCTTTAGTAGTACCGTTCATGCTCCCTGTAAGGGCGATCTTACTTTCACAGGTTTCCGTCGAAGGGACACGCAGAGAAGCTTGACTGGTGGAAGTGAAATTCCACGAGAAAACATTGTGAATTTGCGTATGATTCCCAGTTGAAGCTGAGAAGCCGACGAACATGTACTCTTTTAAGAAAGCCGAGAGGTCAAGCGGACCGGAAAAGAGCGGTTTAGAAGGAAAAACTTCACCGTCTTTTCCGAGATGGATATCCAGATATCGTCTTTGTCCGTCATAAGAAATCCAAGCCCGGTGAACAGAGCCATCTTTAAGATAAATTCCGACGTCCGATGCGTTTATAGCTGTGGTAGAAACTATGCTTCCCAAATTGATACCAACGTGATTGTCATTCGGATCGCCGAACTCGGGGTTCTGGTGGGCGTCGAATTCAACAGCAACTGTCTTATAATCTTCATCACAAACATCATTGAGCATACCCAACCATGCCCCTGGCCTCCCCACAGTGAATTCATCAGGGACTATGATAAAAGTCAGGCCACTGCCACCACCGTTGATATCAAAGTCAGCCGCGATCCTATCACTGGAAGCAGCAGAAGCGTTTTGAGCTGTACTTTGAAATTGGAAGGAGAAAGTTGTGAAGAAAGAAGCAGGAGTTTGAGTGACGGGGTCCAATAGACGAACAGGTGCCGAATAGATCGCTCGCCCGGCAAGATGTCTGATATCATCCTGCTTCCCATCTGCTGTATCAGGTATTTGGATGCATCCCTTCTCCTTTGATATTACAACACTACCCAAAAGTGTAACGTCCGGGCTGAATCTGAGGCTATCTCTGAAGGAGGAAGAGCTAAAATCTTGAAAGACTAGATGTTTGGTAACGTTAACTACATGGCCATTAAAGTTTTTATGGTCAGCTCCTGCTGAATTTGGATATCCAGAAGTGAGGAGTATAACAATGAAGAAGACGATAAGCAAAGGCATGGTGACGAGGAAGGATTGAGAAGAAGAAGAGAGTTTAATGTTTCTCAAAAATCTAAGTTAAAATAGAGACATTATCCACATGGAAATGGAAAAACTTTCAGCCAAAAAATAATTAAAATGTCGGATTGTCCTTTATTGTCATGTGATGGAGGGTCGGTCATATTTCGTCTAGGAGTCCCTTAAGAAATAAAAAATCCAACCTTCCTAACGCCAAGATTAGGTTTGTGATACAGGCGTATTTGAGTATTTGTGGTAGGCAATAGGGCTGGCATTTAATCCTAACAAATGAGGATACTGTCACTATCAATTTAATTTTAATGATTGAGGTAGAGGCTTCAGCTTGTTCCCGTTCATAATTCTCCTCGTAGACTACTCAATTATAGACCTTTATATATTCATCCAACACACACATATACATACATACATACATATATATATATATATATATTAGTATTACTGGACGGAATTATTAGGGGCCAAAATTGGTTATCTTCATTAGAACTTGGGTTACGCCACCACCACAATGACATGGTCTAATTAATCAGTAATTCCTTGTCATCCAAAAACAGAATAACTTAAAAAGGTTCAATTCTATTTTTAGACGGATGAATGTTGTAAGAAAAGTCAACAAATCAACACCGCAACAAGAAGAAAACTACAAATTACTACAAAAAATCAAGACTCCAAGGAACACAGATTGTACAGGTAGGCCGAAAAAGAAGAAAAGAAAATAGAAATCAGTCTTTATTGCTTATATACGTTCATGGTTACTGAATTGCATCAAATCAAGGGAAGAACAAGTGATAATTAATCATATTTTTAACTTTACTCTTTAAGTAGAATTTCAAGAAAATGCATATTCAGAGGTATCCTGCCTTTTCAAGAGCTTAGATTTATTACTTCTGAAATGCTCTTACTTCAAAGAAATAGTACATTATGATCATTATATAGCACTGCATGTGCTATAATTATTGTGTTCTCTCCAATATCAGAAGAATTGAGAAAAAATAAAATGCTCTGAATTGCGGGGTGAGGCGGGGTGAGGCTTATTGGTTTTTTTCAACTAAAAATGGATGCCAAATCAGTGCAAGAATAGGGAAAAAAGGAATCATGTTTCGTTCCTTCCACCATTGATATATATATATCAAATGACTATTATCTCTTACTACCTTTCAGAATACCAGAACAAGTTGTATTTTTCATAGGAAAAAAGGCGACACTGAGAGAGTGTGTGTAGAGAAGAAATCCCGCAATGCAACTACAAAAGACTACATAATAGTGTTGTTCAAATCTTGCTTCTATATGTTGTGCGCTAATAGGAGTTCTTCCACAAACTCGAGTTCTAACAAAACAAGCATCACCTTTTCTTTATAACCCCCTCTAACAAAGTCAGTTCTTATATTCTTAGAGAATGATCGGGGTGATAAAATATGAAACTGAGCAAACTTCTACAAAGAGATAATTGAAGCTATGTGGTAAACTGTCTCACCTGTGATTTATGGCATGGTTGGGGGAGAAGCGTACAGTGCATTGCATGGCATAATTCTGGCTGCCACCTTGATTTACTTCAACAATTTTTATACTTCAGGCGAGCCTCTACAACAACAGCACTCCCAGATGTGCTCACAATTGGTATGTGATACAACAAAAGACTTACTTTTAAATGTATAGCCTAATTCAAAATATTAATGCTAGTGGATTTGGGAGAGTAACATAGAGCCTGAAAACAAGATATTAGAGAACTAACCAATGCAAATGCTAGCTCCCGTTATATGGGGAGCAACTTTCTTAGGTGCCAATTGAAGCAAAATCCAACTTCAACAACTCTATCCATTCTTGCTATAATCAGAGAAAGGGGATCTCACACTTGACTTTTCTATTTTACTGCCGTATTGCTCATTCTGTAATGACAAACACAAAAATACTAGGAAATGAAACTGATTATCCTTGGAAAATTTAAGAGCAAAAAGTCAATAGAATTACTCCAGAAGTGTGTAAGAATGAATATATGGCCTTTTATTTGTCAGTATTCTTAAGCGCCTGCATTGAATAAACAAAGAATAAAGTAATCACAAGGAGTAAACATTTCCTGTAAAGTTTTCCCATACATGAGACAAATATACAAACAACAAATTGTAATTTCTCAATGAAAAAATACCACTGATCTAACTCAGATACAAATGAAAAACAGATCAAGATGCCGAGATAAAGAACTCCGGAACATTCTTTCTATAGAAGCCCAAACAACACGAAAACGCCTAAAAATATGAGCCAAACAATGTGAACCAACAAAAGAGCTTGCCCAGAAACCGGCCCGGCACCTCCATTCCCCACCTCACAAAACCCCAACTTTGCCACACGCGTACCAGCACAATGGGCGTCAGCACAACCGCACCAGTAGGTCACGCCATCCTCTCCACAGACGGGATCGGTCGTGAAACACTTTACCGGGCAAGATTCTGTCATCGTCCCAGGGCAGAGGTTGCCATCACTGTTGTTCCGATCTGAAGGCAAGAGGAGCGGATTTGAATCAGATGATTGGACGGTCGGAGAAAAAAGGAAGACGAGAACGGAAACGGTTAAGATGAAGAGTGTAAAAGGAAATGATATTGAAATTCCTGACATTAGGGCTTTATTTTCTTCCTTTATCCGGACGAGCTTTTTCTGATTAATTTCGCAGAAAAAGCTCGCCGCTTGAATTGTGAATTTTATGAGGTTTTGAGGAAACAATTAAACAAGCATTAGAAATCTAGGGTTCTTGATGATTTGGGAATTGGTTCAATTTTGTGGTTAAGTTGAATTGAAGGAAGGAATCAGAAGCGAGAGAGAATGAGGTAAAGGAAAGTGAAAAGGAAACGGTAAACGGAGACTACAACGGCCAACTGGCTTCTTTAGGTGAACGGTTCGTATGTTTCTAGAAAATCGAATTAGGCAATCTGTCAATACTTATTTAAAAATTGATTTAAATATTTTTTAAAATTATAAAATTCAGCAAAACATTCTTTATAATGTTTCTACTCACCCCCCTTTAATACTATGTAAAGAAACTTGTACCCCTAGCCAATTTTCCAATTTACAGGCCATCCACATTTTTTTTCTAAAATATTATTTTTTTAGTTATGTAACAATAGTAGACAGGAGTAACCTGTTTGTCTAGTAAAATACAATAAATAAAGTTTGTTTGTAGGTAAAAAAAATTTATAATTTTATCTATAGTTTGTTTGTATTTTCTTCTCTTTTTAATGTTGTTAAATTCATATTTATTTAAAAAGTTTTTGATCAGATAAATATATTTTAATTATAAAAATAAAATAAATTTTTTTTTCATAAATATTACATTTTTAGAATCGTTTTTCAATAAAATACATAAAATTTAAAAATAAAAATAGTTCTTTTATATTATATCCAAACATATGATAAACTTCAAGAATTATAAACCAAATACATTAATAGAAGATGAAACAATAATTTAAAATAATTGAAATTGCTTTTGTATATAGGACATAGAGAGAGTAAACTAACTATATTTATTAAAATGGAAAAATACCATAATTTTCTTTTAAATTTAAATAAGTTAAATTTTCTCTCTTTAATAATATATATATATATATATATATATATATATATATATTGAACAAATGGTAAGAATTAAGAAAAAAAAAATGAAAGGTAAGATGATATCCAAATATTGTTAAAATAAATTGTGGACATATGTTTTTTAAAAATTTAAAATAATCCTATACACTTTAATATTATTTATTAGTAATTCTTGTAATTTAATTTTATTACCATGTTTAAATAATATCCCATAGTAATATTATTTTTTTAATTAGTTTAATAAGTCTTTTTTTTTTTAAAAAAAAAAGTTTAATAAGTAAAGAATGTGTCAATTATTAGAGATGTTACCACCGTTAATCTGAAAAAAGATAAAAATATATTGAAATATCATTTTTCACAACTAAAGTAAATGAATCAATTTCCCTAAATAGTGTTTGAGTACACTAATTTAACACATATATATTTAAATTATCTGAACCGTTGCTGCAGTAATGAAAGGAATGGACAATTAATTTTTGACAGACAGCAGAAGCAGTGATGGAATGGGATGGTTTTTAAACTTCTGTGAAAAGGCCCCATCTTCTGTTCGTGCTGGTTCTTGAAGACACAGTTGAAACTATATCAAATTTCCAAGTTCCAATACCAACCCATCAATGGTAGGGACCAGATTTAGTGGAAATCTTAGGAAAAGAATGTACCCTTTTTTTTTTCTGCAATAGTAATGAACTCAGTCCTTACATGATGTTGCAACATACTACTAACCAAGAAACACTTCAGGTTCATGACATGAAAAATTTTCCAAAATTCATCAATTAGAACACAAACGTTCACTTCATTTTTTTTTTTTTTTCTTTTTCCTCTGTTTTTTTGAGTTTAGTTTTAAAATTTCCAAATTGCTGCAATTAATGTCCATTCAATGCCCTTGTTTTGCTGCGTATGTGCAAGGCAAATTATCAGCAGAAGCATAATATAGGAAAAGAGAATTATCAAATAGCCTATTTGTTTATGCTGTGACTCACAAAGTATGCCTGAATTGTCATCAGTGAAAACCATGGACAGCTGCCTTCACCTCAGTACCCTCTTTCGAGGAGCCTCCTTCAGCTTCATTATCAATTTCCTTCACCGCCAATATAACCAGAACAGCCAACAGCGGGTAACTAACTGTGGTGAGTATCCAATTGGCAATCAGTTGGTGTAGAAATGGCACGTTATGAGAGTCAATTTGCCAAGCAACTGCTGCCCCAGCACTCTGTACTCCCTTGTAAAATCCAGCATACCTGAAATTTAATTAATTGTAGTTCTGGATTATGCTATGAATATAAGCTAATTTAGCTATGCCAATAAAATAATATATATAGTATTTTTACCTGCTAAGGATCTCGGAATCATCAGCAAGAGCTCCAATCACCCAATACACCATGCTCTGGAACATAGCATCCAGTAAACCATAACTGAAGTACAAGACAAAAGGTCCTGCAAAATCAGAACCATCCTTAAAGTCGAGCTTGTTAACAGGTTCGTGATGGCGGGAGTAGCCAAGTTGTTTTGCTAATCCACCACCCCAAATCACAGATCCAAGAACACCTACGACAGTTATACCAAGCAATCCTCTAGCCCTCCTGCTCTTAAAAGTAAAATCCATCAAGTAACCAATGAACAAAGAGCCAATCATTTGTGCGCCCCAGTAGAAAATGTTGTTTAACCCTCTAGTCCTCAGATTAAACAGGACTCCGTTCACATTATTAAACTGGTAACTGTAGAAAAAATTGCTAGCCCAAGAAGCAGGAATCATCAATAGCATTTTCCAATTCCCAAATAGTTTAAGGATCTCGAGAGATTCAGTTGAGACATTAGAGTATTTAATATTTGTACATTTGGTACCATCGTCACGTACAACGCGACTAGGATGCAGAATTGCTAAAGAGAGGACTGTACCAATGGACATGAAGACCATGAATCCAATATAAGTACCATCATTGACTGAATCTGCCTTAGTTCTGTGGAAATTAAGTAAAAAAGGAATAAGACCGCCAATAACGCCGCCCATGTTGAAAATACTCCAAAACATGGAGATGTAAATTCCTTTCCGGTCATGTGGTGGGTATGAGGTCATGATAGCCCCTTGGGAAGCCCAGAGAAGGCCAGCACCAATTCCGAGAATAGCCCCAGCAACTATGGCGAAAGCCTGGTGATGATAATGGTTGTAATAAAGGAAAGAACCTGCGTACAATACATAAGTCGAACAGCCGGCGAAAAGAGTAAGGTGAGGGCCTAAAATGTTGTAGATTCCTCCGCCGAGAACGCCGAAGATGGCGAAGGTAGTGTAGAGGGCTGTGTTAGCGTTGTTGGCGACGGTAGTATCCACTTGACCACCACCACCCATACCGGAGAGAGCATTGAACATGCCTGGACAACAAAAGCATACCAATCCAATCAACGCGACTTGAACCAACGGCGAATTGTACCTGACTTTTGTGAATTTCAGTGGCGAATCTGTTGGATTTCTTCGGATATCCCCTTCTTCAACTGCTAAACTACCCATGGTGTAATTAATCTTCTTTGGGGTTCCGATATCCGAAAAATAAATGAGAATTATGATAAGGTATTGGAAATGGGATTTCAGAAAAATGTTTTAGGAATGGGGATGATGTTTATGCAGGGTAACAGACAGGCGGGCATGAATCTAAATCCTAATTGATGAAATATATATATATATAGAGATTCCAAAGGGAGAACCAATATTCCAGCGCATCGCACTTTTTAAACTCACCCGACCCATTCGAAAAGAGTCTTTATCTTATAAATTTCGAGCAAAGTTTTTTTTTTTTAAGTCTTTTTAATTATATTTACACTTAGTTTATTTATTAAATTATAACTTTATAACTAATTTTAAAAAATATTTTAATTAAATTATAACAAATATATTAGTATTTTTTAAAAAAATTGAAATATTTTTTAATCTTTATTGGGTCTTAAATTCATAAACATTAAAAATTATAAATAAAATATAACTAACTAAATTACGAGTTCTTCGCAACATATTTATAATATAATTTTTGTCACCACTAAATTTTGATGATTAAAAAAAAAATTAAAAAATTTATTGGGTTTGGACTACTTTTTTTGGCTGGATCCAAATTTTTTACGTCATTGCGAAGGGAACCTGCAGAGGATTGCGTGCACTTTATTTATATTAATTAATTCATAAGAAAAAACGTCAAAACTGTGTTTCCCATAGGAAAATCATTGCGCTATTCACCCAAAATTGATTTTATTTTATTAATATTCTGTACTAACGTTACATTATTGTTTGTATTCCAAGCTGCAGTTCCAAAAATTATACTACAACTTCTTCATATTAATATATATATATATATTTTTTTTTTTTATGGATAAAATTTCACAATTTCATTTTTATTTTAAAGAAAAAAGAAAAATTAATAGTTTTTATATGTTTTTCAAAAAAATTTCCTGTTAAATTGATAAACTTCTCCCAAGAAAATTTTTTGGAAAATGGGCGTAATGGAATACATTTAATTCAATTTTCCGAATGCAATTTATTAAAGAAAACCGAATTTCGTCTTTTATGTCTGACAGACTTCCTTTGCATTTTCTATTTCCACGGTCAACTCAACAAACTCTACAGACACAAAGCATCTCATTTATTAATGTTCCCTCCATTTTTTTTTTCCCTTCTCAGAATAAATTAATATTCTTTAAAATTTTATTATATTAAAAAATTAAGACAAAATTTTAATATTTTAATATTTAAAATTAATCATTTAATCTTATTTTACTAAAACTAATATTTTAAATTTTTAATAAATATTTAAATTCATTCTTATATTTTAAATCGATGACACGTAGATAATATAAGCTCCACTAGATTGCCAAATGACTAGCCAAAATGCCATGTGCTGGGATAGTGTATTAGCTTTAACCATCTGACAATTAAATTAGTAAATTTAACTTAAATTTTTTGCAGAGTACTAAGGATCAAAAGAATGTCAAATGCGTTGTATTGTGCATATGTTATTGTTTATATGGGATGATAATAACCAATATAAAAGATATACTTATAAAGTGATGATTGTTTGTCAACTAGTTTTGGAGTCGTAGGCAGTACCTTTTCTCAACCAACTACAAAGGTTATTTAATGTTGTTGTATTTTGATGTACTAGTGCGTCAAAATTCAAACTACTTGCATGATCTTTTGTTTGCTAGTTGAGGTTGAATAGACCGAAATGAGATTTCACCTTGTTGACATGCCATTTCCACATCGAATTATCCTATCTACGGGCAAGAGTCACTGGATACCTTTTCAATTTATTTTATATCTTTATAGTTTTGTAATAACATTATCAAGAAATAATTTTAATTTTAATATGATGAAAAAAAAAATCAAGCTTTTGTATTTCACTATTTCTTTTTATACCTATTCCAATGCTACCCTAAAAATTCGCCACGTGTCAAACAGAATTTCCAGCTTAACTGGTAGCCTGCAGATCCGAATCCGTGACCTCTAAAAAAAAAAAAAAAAAAAAAAAAAAGAAAGATTAAGATAGCAGTTACTGAGAACCTTATTGCCGGACAATTCCATCCGTTTTTGTCCCAAAATTTTTCAGCGCCATGTGATCTTTTCTGCCTGTAAAGAATTTGTTTTCACTTATGATTCTTTAATATTTAAAGTATATATTTATCATAAAAAAAAAAATTATAATAATATTTACGTCTTTCTCAAAAATTATTAAGTACGTGCAGCAACGGCTATGTGCATAATTGTTTAATTACGCAGATAATAGAGTTTAAACTTTCCCTAATAAGATTAGCGTTTTAACCTTATTTTTCAAAAACCATGAAGAGACTAAGTAAATGGGCTTTGGCGTAGCCGTAGCCGGCGTGCACTTACATTTATGATTTATCCACTTCAGTGGATGATTATCACTAATAATAAAAATAGCTAAAAATAGAAATAAGACTAAAATAAAAAAAATAAAAGAAAAAATTGGACTTTGCAACCTCATCCATCAGTACGAATACGACATCGTTACTTCTCCACTAAACAAGCCGGCCTGCCGGCGGCAATGCTTGTGTTTTGGGCACTTGTGGCTTGTCCTCAACGTCAATGGCTCATTTTTTTAAGTTATCACTATCTCATATTTGAAATTATTATTTCAATATTAATTTAAATTCGATACAAGTTATAAATATAAAATCTAACTTAATCTAATTTATACTTGATTTTTACATGACGTTTATAATAAATGTCGGATTTATAACTTTGAATAACATTTACAATTCATTTTATCATTATGTCTTTTTTTTTTTGCTTAGCACCAAGTATCTGGGTTAAGTCCAATAGAGAATCGCACATCGACTAATCCTGGGGGATACAGACCCTCGGTAAGGAGTTTCCCACAAGTGTATCTCGGATAATTCAAGGGGTTAACCTCCAAGTCCGATGACCCTGGCGGGGATTGATGTCAAAATTCAATTCCAAGATATTCGAGTTTACGGTTCATTTCAGAAATTTGATCATTATAACAAACTAAAGACTTTAGTTCATTTAAATAAATACTAATTTTAATAAGGACAAAAAATATTTATGATGAAGTTTTACACTAATTCTTGAAGTATAAAATTAAGAAATTTGATTATACTTAAATAACTACTTGATTTTTCTTTTTCTTTTTGCCTTTTAATTTCATAAATTAGAGTTTTGTGTAATAATAGAAAATAATTAGTGAGAAAGTTTGCCTTTTAAAATAATTAATGAGTTACCTTGACTCAAACTTTAAACTAATTAAATTTCAAAATGTTTGATAGTGTGAATTCAATACAATATATAAAATATAAAATCCGCACTTAATTTGTCCAAAAAGTCTTATTGTTTATATATTTATCCATCCGAAAGAAATCTTTATAATGTCTTATTTTCCTCTATATATTTTTACACATAATATATATATATATATATATAAAATCACTGTGTATTCCTACTATGGCAAGTATAAGTGTATCAATATCATACTTTAATTAATTTAAATAAATTTTTAATTCTTATGTATAATTAAATACTATAAACAATATATTTATATATTATTCATCTTAAAAAATCTCTAAAAAGGACTTTTATTTTTTTTGTTTTTCAATATTATTATTTATTTATTTATTTAAGTAAATGAGACAATGAATGCAAAAAGAGGAGTTGCTTTTGAGAGCACGCGCAGCAGCTTTTGTCCTTTTACTAGTAATCGGTAGCTCCTAATTCAGCCAGGAATATAAAGACAAACATACAAAAAAATCTTCTGTCACAATGAAGCATCATTTGAATTGCTTCTGCATTATCCCAATCGTATTGCTCACGTTATATATCCCAACATATGATTATGATGTCAAATACTTCCGAGAAAACAACATATATATTTTATATATATATATATATATAACCAAAACTTTTCGTCAAATTTATGATACTAATAATTGTCTAAATAATATTCATATTTTTTTCACATATATATATTTTAATTCTAAGAGATATATATTTTTTTAACATTAAAAAATAATATTTACAATACGTTTTTATATTATAACAAAGAAATTTAATATATATTTTTTTACATGATATCTTTATCGATTAATTTAAAAAGAATTTATAATAAAAAAATTTTAAAATTAAAACATATAATTAAAATTACTTTATAAAATCGTAAGACCCCTAACTTGAAAGTCAAACACAGGACCAATAACTTGAGACAGCTGTTCTCCTCTTTTTTTTTGATTACTATATTTTGATAAAAAATGATAGGAAAAGGTCTAATTATGGTCTAAAAGGGCTCCCCATAAACTAAACGAAACATGGGGCTTTATAGAATATTACGGGCCTTCAAACTACACAGGATATAATTTTATTGGATAAACCCAAATGAATATTTTCTGAAATAATTAAATTTCTCAAATGAAAAAGAAATTGATCTTGGTCCGTTTGGATGGAATGGGGCCCCGAAATTCCCAAGTCCATCTCGGATAAAATAGAAAAACCGCGCCACGTCGGTCATTCTATCTTCTTCTCAATTAAACCGAACGCCAACGGCTTCTTCTTGGCTATTGCTGATTGTTCATTCAATTTAGCAACTGATATGGTTTCAACGGTGGCGCTTTTTGGAAACTCGTCTAACTTTATCCTGAACTCAGCCTTCGCCATTCCAAAAATATTCAGCGCTCCCACAAGGTTTATCGGATTCAAGGTCGGAGCCTCCTTGCAGGAGGACGCTAATCAGAAACTGCCGTCGATAGTTCTGGACAGTCTCAGAGTCCTCGAGTGGGACAAGGTCTGCGATTCTGTGGCTTCCTTTGCAGGAACGTCATTGGGAAAGAAAGCCACTAAGGTATTGTGTTTTCCGCTGTACTTAAATACTCTTCTTTGGAATACTCAGGATCTTGAGTCGTATCTGTCTTGTTTGGTTTCGTAGGACCAATTGTGGTCGTTGAGTAAAACTTATGAAGATAGTTTGAGGCTTCTTAAAGAGACGGATGCTGTTGTGGAGATGCACAAGTATGGCGCAATGATGGACCTCGTCGGCATTGACGCCGGGTTGGTAAGTTCTATTCGACCTATTGGTAGTATAATCTATGCCTCAATTTCTGGATTTCAAAGAAATTTCTATCTGATATTATCGCAAAAGGACTATAAATCTTTTTTTTTTTTTTTTTCAAACTTACAAATTTGGTTAGCATGAGATGTTAGAAGAAATTATGATTATATGATGGCGCGTAATAGTAACTCTATGAATTATTTCGAACTAAGGTGAAATCGGGTATGCAATCCGCGCGGAGGGGTTTTCCTGTTAATGGAAGTGAAGCGATGGCTATTGTAACTCTGCTGCAGTTTGCAGAAGCTTTGCAGTTAAATGTGAAAGCTGCAGTTAAAGATGATCAGGATTGGTATCAGCGTTTTATGCCTCTCTCAGAAATGGTACAACTGTCAGTGAGCCCGTTGATTCTTTTGGTCCATACTTAATGTTGCTTCGTCCTTTTTTTGGTCTGATGATCTGGTACATAAAATTTACAGATACTGGAACTAGTCATAAATAGGTCACTAGTGAAGTACATATTGCAGCTGATAGATGAAGATGGATCAGTCAAGGATTCTGCGGTCTGTTCCTAGCTTCTTGATTTCTATAATGTTTTGGTCTTTTTTTGGTTTCTATATAGTGACATAAAATTTGTTAACAAAGTTATATGGAAGTGCTTCATCCTTTTAATGTTTTCATGTTTTTACCGTTTCAGAGTTCCTCCTTGAAACAAGCCCGTGATCATGTGCGTTTTCTTGAAAGAAAGGTAAGCTGCCTCTCAATTCCTTCATGATCAATTTTGGTTTATTGCCTGGTCCCATCATCTAGTCATGTATGAATACAATTAGTTCTTTTACTCAATATATTTTTGGAGACTCCAGGTGACATATTGTCCTATCATATTATGTATCCTACGATCAAGTTAAGGTTGCCTGAGCCCCAAACCCAACAAACCTCAAAATACTAGTTTTAAGAGTAACCAATCTTTGTCTTTTCTGCCAACTTTCTCTCTGATAAAGTTAAAAAAAAAAAAAAAAAAAAAAATTCTAGAAACGATAATTTGATGGAATGCTGTAAATGTGCTTACTTATTATTATTTTTTTTTGATAAAAGACATCAGGTTTGTTTTAAAAAGTTGGGTAGTCCATGTCCTTTTCCTGACGTGAACTACTTGATTATTTCTCTTGTTATATTGTCTTTGTTCAGTTACAACAGCTGATGGAGAGTCTGATCAGGAATCAAATGAGCGATATTTCTGCTCTGGTAAGCTGTGATTTTTGGTTTTCTATGATCACATATTACAAAATGTGTAAGCCTTTTGTTTAGTGTTTTTACTTACATGTTGTTCTACAATATTGGTTCAGGAAGTGAGTAATGTTGATGGAAGATGGTGCATAGCATCAGGAACTAATACTAGACCAAGTGTTGAGGGCCTATTGCTGTCAAGGTGTATTATATATCTTGAAAAGCGTTACTTCTTGTTGCTGTTAAAAAGGAATCTCATTTCCGAACTTCATGCCAATCATTCCTTTCTCCTTACTTCTTCCATCAAAAACTTAAGTAATATGTTTGAAATCCTGAGAAGTAATACTCTATGATAGTGGTTCAGGTGCAGGAAGTGTTCTAGAACCTCTATCTGCTGTACCCTTAAATGATGAGCTGCAGCAAGCAAGGGCAGCTGTTGCCAAGGCTGAGGCTGATGTGCTCTTAAAGATAACAAATAAGGTTTTCATGATTTTATTTCAATTTGCAGGTTGCTCTTAAAAGTCTTTATATATTTGGACCCTTCACATAGGTTTCTTTGATGAACAGATGCAATTGGACCTTGACAATGTTGAACATACTTTCGAAAGTATGATTCAACTTGATGCGGTAGGTATTCCCATCATATATTATAACTTTTTGGGTCCCCACTGTGGTCATTTCTTCTCCCATGGTTAATCTTATAAAATGTTCATTGGCATATTCAACCACACATTACAGTATCATATTTTCTTTGCTTCCTTTTCTCTGCTATACTCCTTGGTTTATGTCTCCTGTAGAAAAATTGAAATTAGGAGCACAAATTACAAAATAGAATTGGCCCATCATTTGAGTTATTTGATAGTGGAAACGTCATATTATATGGACTTGCCTTTATGCATTTTGAACTAGAAAAGTATGTTTGAAAATTTTGTTTTCAAAATGTAGTGGAACCTATTGCAAATTTTTGTCTACTCTGTGGATCACAAGCATGATTGTTTGACCTCTTGAGATTCAGTTGTGCTAGTATTTTATTGCATAATCTCATCCTATTTCTTAAATCTGTGGAAGTTTACAATACTTATGTGGTGATCTTTTAGATCCTAAGATATCTGAATATCATTTTACTGAATGTACTATTGACATTTGATTGCAATGATGTGATGCTCTTTATACAGATAAATGCTAGAGCTAAATACAGTATTTCATTTGGAGGTTCATTACCTGAATTACTTTTGCCTCAAGAGATGGATAAGTGTCTCCCTAATGGTAGTCTATTAGAGGATGGAGCTTCACTGGCTTCAGGCCCAACCCAAATGAACTGGACTTTGTATCTTCCCAAAGCTTGCCATCCTTTGTTACTTCAGCAACATCAGCAAAAACTACAGAAGGCCAAGAAGGATCTTAATGATTGTACTGCTGTAAGTTGGACTTGGACTTGCTAATTTTTTCATGGAATTCTGTAGACATTGAAGTTTATGGCTTAACATACGTTGGATCCTAACTTCTTTGTCCATTGATTGTCCATTTTTTTTTTCGAGTATGCTTAAATTCTACTGTGATAGTTTTTCTTGCATTTGTGGTCCCTTTTCTTTTTATCTATTTTAAGATGTAAAAATGATTGTTAATTTATATTTTTGTGTCTTTCACCCAAAATTTCATGCTTAATCCTTTCAGCTATGAAAGTTCATCCTCTTTATCTCATTAACTTTTTTTTCTTTTTTATTTATTTTATTTACTCTTCTCTTTCTGACTGTAGGAGATTAGAAGGAGAAAACAGGGTGGGAGTATGTCCATGAATCAAGAAGTAGATTTTAGCATATCATCCTTGGAAATGCGGGTAAGCTATGTGATATCACTAAATCTTCAAGTCCTTGTTTGTTTGTATTCTCAAGTGTATGCAATGTAACACTTACAGAGATTTTTCTTATCTTTTCAGTTTGAAGAGATAAAACAATCACCCCCTGTTCCTATCGATGTATTTGTTACTAAAAATATTAGAGTTGCAGTAATAACAGGCCCCAATACTGGTGGCAAAACTATTCTATTGAAGACTGTTGGTCTGGCTGCTATGATGGCAAAGTCAGGTTAGCTGCACTACTTCTTCATATTTTCCTACTTCTTTGTCGATTTGTATTTAATAGATTATTCCCTTTTTTGGCTGAATGGTTTTAACAGATTACTCTTGTATGTTAGTGTTTTATCTATTAATCTTTGTATCATGTATGAATGGTTCCAGCACATGCATTTTATTTTTGTGTTTACACTTTATTCATTTCTCTTGTTATTGTGGGCTCAGAGAAATAATGGTCTTTTGCATTTTAAATACTAAAATAAATTTTTGTCATCGATGAGTTGCCTAGATAAAGAAATAAAATTGTTAAGACCAATGGTAAGAAGAGTAAAACTGAAACACCAAAATAGTATAGCCGGATTATTACTAGCTTCCTTCAATATATATATATATATATATATATATATATATATATATTTTTTTTATAAATTTTTGTTGTGTTTATGATTATATTTAGTCTAATTGAACTTTTAGTTGACTCCAACTCTGCTGAAAGGAATTCACAAAAATCCTTTTGAGTTATTAAAGGAAAATTATCTGACTTGAAAGATTGAGTGTGTACAGTTTACTTTAACTTATTTCATTTGGAAGTGGTTGGTTTAATATATTTAGAAATGGTTTCATTCAGTCTTCTAATCCAGGCTATATTTTATCATGATTTAAACAGTTGAGCCTTGGTTACATAAGGTCTGAACTCACTGATGGCATTGACTGAATAGTCAATGTGCAGGGCAGAGTGCTTTTGATGGATGTTTCTTATGATTCATATCTAAGAATGTATTTACAGCCATTTCTGGTTTCTAATTTGTATGGCAAACTGTAGGGAAATAGAAATAGAACTGTAACTTCAAACGTGAAATGGAACCATGCTCTATCAAGTATGAGCTATTTGGTTTTGAAAAGACTGTGTTCTATATTTGCTCAAGGATATGAGATTTTAGCTTTTTAAGGAATTTTTTAACTTCTCTATGCCAACTTGTATTGTATCAAGAATATATTTTCCTGATTCAAATGGCTTTCTGTATATGTGCTTAAAGGAGCATGAAGCAAGAAAGAGCCTTAGTAAAATCTCCATGCGCATTAAAAGTCAGCTTTCCTGCGTTATCTCTTGTAATTTATTGCCCAAGATCTTAGCAATTTTTGTGTTTTCATGGCAGGTCTTTATGTGTTGTCATCTGAACCAGTAAGGATTCCTTGGTGTGATTTTGTCTTTGCTGATATAGGAGACGAGCAGTCTTTATCCCAATCTTTGTCTACCTTCTCTGGCCATCTGAAGCAGATTAGTGTAAGTTGGTGGCTAATTTCTTTAAATAAACACAAAATTCAAATTGCTTTCTCTTTTTTTTTCTTTTTCTTTTTTCTCTTTTTATTCTTCTTTTATTTTTTGAATTACTGCATCATCTTAGAGCTTAGGTTTTTAGGAAAGCGAATAATTTTTAAATTTAAATGCTCCCTCTTATGCATAATAACCTTTTAATGGCAACAACGTGGTCTGGGTGTGAGAGCTCTCATTCTAATACCATATTGACTTGCCATGTCATCTAAAAGATTAAGCTTCTAGAGATGAGAACTTTGTATATGTTGACAAGAAACCTTGCCCTGGAGCCAAATCCCCCAAAGCTGAGGTAACTACTACATTTCAAGTTTTGTTCTCATGCAAAAGTACAAAATTCTCTTTGCAATTTAAGATCCTTTTAGTTTAGAGGTGGTGCCAGCATAAAAGAATGAACTGGACTTGTGTTTTTGAGTTTGCCACACTCTGTATTAAGGGTCAGATTATGATGACCTTGGTCATATCCTGTGTCATTGATCCTGGTAATATGTTGGCTCTCCATTTAATTTCAAGAAGTTAAAGAGAAAAATGAAAAAAGTGAAAAAGAAAGAATATGATATACAAAATATCTTTATTGCATAACTCAGAGTGCTCTGAATTTTCTATAGCAAGGTAGTCCATCAATTTATGGATAACTATTCTTGGATTTGAAATTTGAGTGCATTCTCAGAGAATTTTATATCTGGTCAGAGAAGTTCATTAGGAACTTGAAGTTTTGGATGCTATACCTGACATCTAGGTGCGACAGGTTTGCATTATTCTTACTGAGCTTCCAGTAACAGTAAAGTTACCTGGTCACTGAAATATCCCCATGGAAATGTCCTTCAGTTAAATCATGCTATTGACAAATGAGAGAGAACTAAAAGTGAAATTTTGTTTATTCCATGTCGGGTGTGATTTCTGATGGTCACCCTCTCTTCCTTTTATATATTTGGTTAAATTCTTGCCTTATTAGTTTTTTAATATATATGTATGTATATATATATTTTTTCTTTTGTGTAATAATTGCAGAAAATCCTATCTCACTCAACAAGACGGTCTTTGGTGCTATTGGATGAGGTATTTTCTTTAAAGCTGTTACTACAATTGCTTCTATTGGGTTGGACAACATTACAAGAGCCATCTTTTACTTTTCAGTTAATATATATGTTCTCACATTCTTCTGCACAATCTGGAATGGAATCTCTACTTTAGGTTGGTGCAGGTACAAATCCCCTAGAAGGGGCTGCACTTGGCATGTCATTGCTGGAGTCTTTTGCTGAAGCTGGCCCCTTGCTGACAATGGCAACAACCCATCACGGAGAACTTAAAACCCTTAAATATAGGTGGTTTACTTGAAGATAGCATATTTTAATTCAATATGATATTTCCTCGTTCTTTATATGTCCTCAACCTCACGGGTGTCATTTTGAATATGTGACTGGCAGTAACAATGTTTTTGAAAATGCGTGCATGGAGTTCGATGAATTGAACTTGAAGCCTACTTTTAGAATTCTTTGGGGAGTGCCAGGTTCTATTTCATTAATGTCCTAACTGCTTCTTTATAAGATTCAGTTTACTATTTATCATGAGGCATCTATAGGCCATTAATACATGCAAGAGCCTGGATCAACATTTTATACTGTCATCCTACCCTACTAGGCCCTGTTGCAAAGTGTTGAATTACCTGTCCTCACTACCACACATACTATATGCAAGTTCTGAAAGTAGTGCATATACAAAGACTTAGGTAAGTCATCAACATTCTAGTTTACTATAAAATATCATCACACAACTTCTGTACTTTTTCCACTCACAAGTGGCATTTTAAGTGGAAAAGAAAAGCCCATCACATACAGACCCATACTCTTTGGAGGCGAGTTCTTAGTCTTGGTATCACAAAGTTCAATCACAAAAGGTCAAAGTTCATAACAATCTTACAACACTAGGATAGCTGCTGGTCTTAATAATTTTCTTTTTGTTGCTCATCCATTTGAAGAGTGTATCCTAATTCAACTATATACTATATGCCCAGTTTCAAATTACTTCAAGGTCACTCATTGGTCAAGCGCCCACTCCTATATGTATCTCTCTTTGTATTACCAACGTTCATCTTGTTCTCCAACTGTCTTTCATGTTTGTTAGAGTTCTTATTGGTTGCTTGCCCATTTTTGGACTTTTCTTTTCTCAGGGGGTGCTGCTGATCTCTTATTTTCTTGTGTCCTAACTGTTCCTGAACAATTGGGGGGTCCACCACCAAGTACAAGTAGTTAATTATTCCTGTCTCACTCCCCAATGCAGGTCGTTCAAATGCAATCAACATTGCTCAAAGGCTTGGGTTGCCAAATGCCATTTTGGATGGTGCTCGTGAACTTTATGGAGCAGCAAGCGCAGAAATTAATGAGGTAACTCTGCTGAGTTTAAGGATTCAAATATTACTCTTTCTGCCCTTGTTTTGGAATGTACTTACTATTTTTCATCTTTTGTGTCCTAAGGAATTTTTTCTACTTATGACTTGATGCAGATAATACTTGACATGGAGAGATTTAAGCAAAATTTCCACAAGAAAATCCAGGAAGCAGAACACTATCTGATGTGAGAGTCTTCCACACTATAAATTGTTTCTTTGCCTCCACTGCTGCACATGACATCATTATCCAAAGTTACACATCAATTTTTGTGGGGAAATGCATAATTTCTATGAACCTGAGCTTTGTTTTTCAGAATCCTATCTATGATTCTTTACATGGATTTTGATTTAAAAAAAAAAAAAGAATCTGCATTACTAAAGTTATTACTGCCCTAATATGACGTCAGTTTAGCTTAATAGGATATTGCATGTCTGTCAGTTTTGCAAACCATTAAAGGGAATTTCTTTAGGAGTCTTGGTGCATATATAGTAGGTTCTTATTATTTATCAATACTTGGTACTACCTTTTTTTTTTTTTTTTTTTAATAATATTTTCTCCATTCTTTTTAACTTGTTATATTCAGTAATTTTATCCTCCTTATAAGTTGGAAAGTTTTACTATAAGGGAATAATAAATACCCTTCAACTTCTTAAGGTGAGAAAATGCTACATTGCCCTGAAGTAGAGGATCATGTTTTGTGTTCAGGTTGTCCAAAGACCTTTATCAACAGTTAATTTTGGCCAATAGAAATGTCACAGAATATAGCATCAATCAAAGAAATGAGATGATGAATGAAATATCTAAAGCAGCAGCTGCAGCACGTTCTGCCCTTCATGAGAAATTGCGACAACAGCGTGCATTTGTTGCTACTCAAGGCCCACAACATAAGCATAGGCCTACTTCAGTAAATAAGAGTAAGCATGCTCTGATGCCTGCTGATCCAAATGATATCACACCAAGAAAAGAAACTTCTGGAAGTATTGGAAAAACAGAATCCTCTGAAACTTCTTCAGGGATCAGATCTGCAACACCCAGTAAGACTAGGCAACTAATTATAGGTAGTAACTTTGCTGAATACTGGATTATGTTCATTGGCTAATTCCAGTTATTTTCTTATTTCTTTTGTCGTTTGGGTTGAACCTTGAAGCTGATGATCTAAAATGAAAAAAAAATTCTTGTTTGTATGACAGAAAAGAGGATGAAAATTCCCAAGGAAGGTGATGTGGTGCAAGTTCCTTCTCTTAATCAAAAAGCAGTTGTTTTAAAGGTGGAACCATTGAAGGAAGAAATCTTAGTCCAAGCTGGTAGAATGAAGCTGAAGTTAAAGTTGGTGGATGTATTAAATTGATGAATAATCATTTAGACTTGTCACCTACATTTTGCCTTAAAGGTGGAGATGTAAATAGATGGCTGCATAAGCCGCATTGCTTCTGTTAAAAAAAAAAGTAAAATTATTTTGCTCCAATACGTCTATGGTTCTTGGAAACAAGCACCGGCTTTATCCTTAGTATGAAGCCTGTTTAGCTTCGCTCTGCGTGAGGTTACTATGTAAATTCATTCGCAGTTTATCTGTCCCGAGCTCGCTCTTGCCAGAAAAACAAGCGCGCACATTATTCCATGCCAACTTTATCTAAGGTGGTATCTTCTTGATTTGTACAAGATATTCACATGTTGACAGGGATTCCGGGATCTTTTGCTATTTATTGTGTTGAATTCTTGTAGGTTTTTGCACCCAACTTGGTCGACATTTTGTTGGGTTAGCACTCGCATCTAAGTTATCCCAAACTCTTAGGGGTTTGCTATGAACTTCAAAATTACTGAGACTGGAGCAATTTAAATTATTAATTATCATTTGGAGTGGAGTGAAAATTACTTTCCTGATAGTGTTTGATTAAGAGTTTATTGTTTGATAACATTTGTTTCCTTGCAGATGACTATGCGGGAAGGAATATCCTCGTCGCCGAAAGGTGGGTCTAAATGATTCTATTCCGAGCCTACTACAACGCAAACTGAAGAAAGAGTAGCAAAAAGCAAAGTTCATATTTGTAGAGGTGATACAATGCAGCTACTACAAATAACTGACTACTGAAACTACAAAAACAGAAGCAAGCCAATTCAACTTGGATTGAAGTGGAAGTGCTCCTATATATTGTGCCCCCCATCCCCCATAATTTAATTATACTCGTCCGTGGCTCAGCGGCCTTCCTCTCCCCGATCTGAAACGTTGTTCACCCAACCAAAATCTAGGATGAAGTCCAGGTAATAAAGCAAGACAACCAGCACAAGGCAACACGTGAACATAGGAATCGGGCCAAACATCCAAAGAAACAGTGGAAAAGAGAAGTAAAAAGCACGGAGTCCAAGTGACCAGAAACAGCTACCCCGATTCACCATCCTCCCCACGTATTCTGTGGTGACACAATGACTCTGATGGGAAAGGCCATGGGAGTCTTCATCATCAAAGGAAGAAGAGAAAATCTTCTTGTAGGGCACGTTAATCAGAATGCTGGCATGGCTATAGTACCTGATAGACTGCACGTTCAACAAGAACGCCACCAAGAAGCAAACCAATATGCAGAAAAACTTGATGGAGAATCCCAGAGCACTCCTGTCACCCAAGATTAATCCGTTTGATTGTCCATCGTTACTGCTCGTCATCAGCACCGCAATCAGAGAACTCAACATAATAGCAGTAGACGCCAAAAGGGTCGATGCCATTATATTGTTTCTCAACGTCTGCACGGCAAGTACCCCGTTCTTTGACACATCCTATATAAATCCAATCCATTCCATTAACATTTTCTCTTTTGCTGATTTAGTTCAATTGCCCTAGCTAGAGTCTCACTTATTAGTAATAGAAAGAGATTAAAAAAAAAAAGGTAAAAATTAATGAACGAAAAACAAACCTCCATCATTGCACGAACCCAGAAACGGCGATTAATGGCATTGATTCCAATCACAGTCCGCGTTGGATTGTTAAAAATCTGATGGAGAAGCCAAATGTGATAAACCGCCATCAGAAACAGCCCAGTCGGCACCAACACTAAATCAAGAGTTTCTTTCCCCATCTTAGGTAACCAGTATAAGTTTTTACACTCTCATAAGAATCTGAAAGGTAAGAACCCGATATAATATATCTATCTATCTATGTATCTATATATATATATACCTCTGTGTGTAGGTGTATACACGCTTAGAATAACAGAGAATTTGCTTGTCTGCAGATTCAACCTCTTGACAGACTGTGAGAGAATACAAACGTAGCACGGTTCATATGGCACTTCCTCTTGAGAAAAAGGGGGAATCTAACTAATGTTCCCGAAAATTTTGATGACGATTCAATATAGGGAAGTTTTCTTTCACTAAAGCTTATGTTTTTTATTTAAATTAATGACTATAAATTTAAACTGCTGGCTAATTATTTTTTTGTAACTAATACAAAAAAATAACGTGGCAAAATTTCCATCATTAAAATTTTAATTTTTGTATGATAAAATAATGTTTGTGTAGTTTAGGGTAGAAAGAACTTTTTTTTTTTTTTTTAAAAAATATTTTTTAAATTTTAGTGAATAATTAAATTAAATATATTTTTAAATTTTTTGTAATTAAATAATAATAATTTAATTTATATGCTTGAAAATTTAAACTTTAAAAAACAAAAAAAAAATTTGGTAAAAATATATTTCGTAATAGAAAAAAATTGTTTAAATGCACATAATATATTTTGTAAATTATTTCTCAAATAAATATTATTTTATTCGTTCCTATCTGACAGGCCATAAATATAGCATCTCAGTGTTGAATATACCTTCTATTTATCTTTATTTTTAGTTTTTACATGTAATTCCCCATAATCTTTTATTTTATATGTAAATGAAACAATTCTTTTCCACTCTTTATAAAACTTTAATTACAATTTTTAACTTTTGTTAAAATATTCCCTTAAAATAAGGAAACTTTTTTTTTTTTTTTGAAACTTTGTTAAAAGTGATAGATACATACATAAAAATTGTTTTCTTTAAAGAAAAAATGGTAAGTTAAAAAGGAAATATTTGAGTACTAAAAAAAAAAAAAAATAAAATAAAGTTGTTCACGTTTCTGCGTGCGTTTTCTTTAACAAGTTGGTAGAAAGTGCAAAATTTGGTAACCATTAGTTGTAAGATAAAGAAAATCAGAAACCTGACAAACAGTATTATTCAGGAAGAAAAAAAAAATATATAATATAATATATATATATCAAGAAATGTAAAATTAAATACAGAAACAAGGAACGCACTAGTAACCACACTACAGGGTTTCTCCACTCACCATCTTGTTTCATGATGCCATTGTGGAAAATTATGCATAAAAAGATTAAAGATGAATCCATTTTGAGTAGTTTGACATTGCAAAAAATATTTCACAATAAGAATTCCAGGATAAACCAATTCAATATAAATAGAGTTCTTTAGCTCTGTCGGCAGGATAACTTGGCCCTGTTTCGGTGGACATAACCAACTCCCGCAGCACCTAGTCTTACACTTGAGAAATTCTTTTCCATCAGCATTTGGGAATCAAGTGAGAGTGAGGAAGAAGCGATACGACCACTGTTCTTCCATAGGGAATGCCTTGGGAACCGAATTTCCCTTTGCCAAACCTCTCGCAAATGAAGTTTTGGAAAATTCTTAGAACTGCAGAGAAAACCACGAGTAAAATCAGTGCTCCATGATTTTTATCTTCTCAAGAGAATTTTGCATGTGTTGATGGACGCTATCTGCAAGTTGGTCTTTAGATACTAATTTGTACTGCTCAAACTTCAATTGATCACACCTCAAAGCAGCATCTTTGCAAGACCTGATATTTCCTGCGAGCAAAACAATGTTTGCGTAAATATAAAAGTTCAATGGAGGAGCCTGCTGGAATATTTCCCACATGATGTGATTGCTAATCCCTTGCAAAAGGGCAACAGGTAATTGCAGAGGAGAACAAATAAACCATGCCATGAACACAAACTCCTAAGGAATACCATCACAAGAACAACAGATGAGAAAAGCCATGAAAGAAGAATTCTAATTGTCTAGAGGCTTAAATGAATTATCTTCTAACAATGATACCATCACAACTTCCATCAAATTCAACAAACTGCAGATAACGTGTGCATAAATCATTTCCGATTTGTAGAGCTTACCACTTAGATCAAGTAAGTTGAATATCACAGGGCAATTTCCAATACTCCGAACCATGGTAATTGCAGCCCAAACCTTTTGATATTCCTCCCTTGAAGCTCTGATGATGCATAGCTTTGTAATGGGATTCACATACTTAACTGCACAATGAAAAGAAAACTAAAATTGAGGAACACTGGGTCTACAGGACCACTGAATTGCACTTGAAAAGTAGCAAGTAAAACAGAAGTGTCTTGGATAGAACAATCTAACCTTGAAATGAATTAAGTGATGAGGCCAGGCCACATTCGCCAAAATTTAGAAGAATGCTATCCTTGATGGCTTTGGACAAATTGAATTGGGTAATAATAATTGGTTCATCAGCTGCAAGATCTTTATTTGGATCTAAAAATACCTCCATCACCATGTATCTATTCTTAAAGCCCACCATAATCTTCGCCTTCTTCACAACAAAAGACATGTTACATAAGTTGTGAAGCACAAAAAATCATATTCTGAGCAAAATTTTAGGGCCTTGTGGTAAAACAAAGTTAAACACATATATTCAATTGTAAAAAGAGAAGGTATAAATTATGAGGTCTAACTCTTCACCTGAAAATCCATAAAACATCACATCGTGCACACCAGGATAGATACATAAACAGAAAACATTGCACTACTTAAATAATCTGAAGACTATTCTCAGCATATACAGAAAACAGGCAAGAGAAGTACTATAGATCCAGAAGCTCAATTTCAAATGCTAAAAGGGAGTATCACCAATATAGACATGATGACTCTCGGTAATGTTGCATAGCATAACCACTCATGAACATACAAACTAAAATGAAAAATCCTCAGAAACCCATTTTGTTATCAAACACCTAGCATTCTTTTGGGTGTCATGCGGCACTTGCAATATTTGGATTTCATCATTGGATCCAGAAACCAAAAGCAAACTTAAACTAAGATGTTGTCTAACTTCAGTGATGAAAGCTGCATATCTCAAATCAAAATGATTTCTGCTTGGAAGAATTTTCAAAAACTCAGCCATGTCTCTATTTACTCATCATTTTTTTTTGGACAGACAGAAAAATTTAATGACGATGATTGTTTCCAATAAAATAAACAAAAATATGAATATTTTTGAGCATTTTGTGAATCATGGGGAAAAGGGGGAAAAAAAATGGAAGAAATACACAGCATAGGTCATGATTTATTGTAAGTAATGGAGTATTGGTCATTTTATTATGTTTAGTTTATGAAGGCAAAAATCTTGATAGCATTTGAATGTATACCATATTACAGCATATCTTGAAAAGGATAATTGTAAACATAATTTTAGCTCAGGATAGAAGAACATTAGGAATCATGTTTCCCAGCTCCTCCCATCTTTCCATTTTTTTATTTTCTTTTCATTTAGTAATAAATTATTATCCCTACATCCATTCTTCCAAATCTAACCTAATGTCCCATAATTTTTTGTTTAAAAAATTAAATAAATAAAATAATTTCGCAGAGACGAAACCGTACCTCCGGTATACAATACCCGATCAATCCAACACTGCACAAGAACCTGTAATTTCCTCACAAAATCTCTCTTTAACCAGGAATAATCAAAAAGTTCCAAGGTTTCAGGTTTCCAGCCGCCAAGAGGCGATCAAGATTTGAGGGTTTACCTATTTTTCATGTTTAGGTCAGTCAGTACGTCCAAAATAAGCCCGTTAAACAACTCCTCATAAACATGGGCTCCTTGGAGGCCCAATACATGATAAGTTGGAAGTTTATCCTAACGGAGAAGGTAAACAGAGTTAGTTGAACGAGTAAACGCCACTGACGGAATTTATGCAAAATTGTTGGCTATTAATGACATATGTAAGTTACACGTGTCGTCCATTTATAGGTTCAAAAGTCTTCCTACGACTTTATCCACTTTGAAAGTTGAAACAACGTTACAAAAAGAAAATAAAGTGTGAAAACAAAAGATAAATAAAAACGTTAATACGGTCTTTTAACAATGGAGGGGACCTCAAAGCAAATAAAGCGCGCAAAAACCCACGTGACAATCAATGCGACTCCTCTTCTCACGCGCTTCCATATTCACTTTTTTTATCTACAAAATAGATAAATTTAAATTTACAAAATAATCTCATATCTATAAATTTTTAAATAATTAATCATAAAATATATTTAAAATATGTTAAAATAGAATTTATGATATTTTGATAAAATATTTAAACAATTAGAGTAAATCTTGTCATCGTAGTATTATATTTAAATTATCAAATATTTGTTTTAAAAAAAATTAAATTAAACTAAATTTTACGTAGATTTTTTCAAACCAATTTGATTCAAAATGAATTTTTTTTATTACAGCCCAAACAAACATGTAATTTGGTTTATTATTATTATTATTATTATTGGCCAATTCATTGGTTGTTGCGGCTCTCTCAAAGTACTGTCACTTTTCCTTTTTCTATTTTGTAAAATTGTACCACCAAACATAGCCTTATGGAAAATAAATACATAAATAAGGGGGAAGCTAAAAGACAAAAAAATCGTAATTTGAAGGAAATTTCAGGCGCATTTCATTTTACATTTTAGTTTTTTTGTTACAACGTAACACGAGAATCGGATCACACCTTATCCTTTTCTCTATAAATACCTTACTCTCTCCCTCCCTCTTCTCTTGCCGTTTTCTTGCTTCACTCTAGGTACGGAGTTCTTGGAGAGAGACATAAAGGAGAGAGAAAGGGATAGTCAGAGGCATCTCGGTCGTCGTCTTCTTGCAGGGTGTTATGTAAGTTTCTTTCTCTGAGCTTCTCGTTTTTCCTCTTTCTCTCTATTGTCGAGGAGTATGTTTGTAGTCTTGTTAAGAAATGTGCTTAAAAAAAAAAAAAAAAAAAAGAAATGTATGCGCGTATGTGTACCTTTTTTTTTTTTTTTTTTTTATTATTTTCTTCGTACATCTTCGTTTATTCCTTTTATGTAGGGTTTGAATCGATTTTTTATTTATTTTCTTTTGTAGGTAATTGTTCTTAATTGGTTGATTTGTTTTTACTAGGTGTTAATTTTAATTGTAGAATGTAGAATGAATGTTCTTTTCTTTTTTTCTTTTTTGTCATTATCAGAGGAAAAGGTTTAAGATTTGAATTCGTATAGCGCGAAGCTGTATTAGCAGATATATCTCTGTCTTTGTTTCTCTTTTAACCTTTTTTTTTTTTCTCTCTTTCACTGTGATTCTAAAGCTGTTAATGATAAACAGACATGGAGAGTAAAATTTAGCTGTGAAGCAAATTTGTGTATGGCGATTTTGGGGATTGTTCTTTTCAGATCTGGACGAAATAATTATCTGCTTTCTTTTACCTTTACATATTAGGTGGGCGCAGCCTACATAATAGATATTCTTTGATGCAACTGAAAATGTGGAGAGGTTTCTTGTTTATGCTTTTCTTTCCCGGGCTATCGGTAGGTAGCATATCCATTTGTGATTATTTGTCTATGAAGTTGTATATGAGGATACAGTTTTAAATATGGAGTATGGCTTCAACAGAGATATTCTGTTCTTTTGGGCAGACTTTGCTGGTCTGGTGTTGTATAGTAATTTATCTGGTAGATTAGTTTAGCTGCAAACTACTGGGCCACAGTTGTTATGGATGGGACACAGATCTTTCAACAGAAGTTGACACTTTCTTGGTGTTGTTTTCGGTAATGCAGAATATTGGGGCAGAAATCACTGGGAAGTGGAATCCACAGAGGACCTGGACTTTCTGAACCAAGGAAACGCAATGGAGGTATTTGGCAAATCTATGGTAGCCGTGCCTACAAATGTTATTTATCTGTCAAGCATTCTTGGCCAAGATGGGCCAAATCTTGTTCACAAGTGTGATTGGAAGTGTGAAAATGAACACGTCTGTGGGAACATGTATCGCTGCAAACTAACAGGACTGACTCATATTTGTGACAAAAACTGTAACCAGAGAATTCTGTATGATAACCATAGCTCCCTTTGCAGAGTTAGCAGGCATGTTTTCCCTCTAACATTAGTTGAAGAACAGGCAGTCAAAGGTGTTCGGAGGAGGCTTGATGCAGAGAGTTCCCCTGCTGATAGCTGTGCTTTTAAGCGCAGAAGGGATGCACAGTTTCATCCCTCACCATTTGAGAGATCAATCACTGCTGTTAGCCCCATCTGCAGTCAAATTGGAGATGGCATGGATATGAACTAGTCTTTAAGACTGAATATAATTCATGTCCATTTATCTATTTCCTATTCAATTTCACTTCTATCAAGACTAGTATGGACATTTAGAACTTATATGACGAGCAAAGTGGCAGGCTTCAACGTCTTGCCCTGATATGTAGGAAAAACTTATATTTAACTTCCTTTAATGGATTGCAGCTCTTCCTTCAGTATAATGTTTTGGGGCGGCAATGTCATAACTAATGTGAAAGAAATTCGAACCCTGACCAGTTCAGGGTTCTACTAGAGGATAGATTACTCTTTATTAGGATCGATGAACTTCTGTTATTTCTTATTCGGATGATTAATATTCATATAGATTGACAGAAGTGTATAATAATTTGATGTGTTTCCCCTTTCTTCTTTCTGTTATCTCTTGTAGGAAGAGGGTGATAAATTCAACTTGATTTTTCCTTTCTAGTTTTACAGGATATCCCAACTCAACTGAAGACTTTATATTGTGATGCAGTGAAAATTTGTATTATTACTATTTAGCTTCTGTACTGAACTTTTCTTTGATGCAGCTTCTGGTTTGTTTATTTATTTACTTTTATTTTGTTTTTAGATAAGCTTCTGAAATTCATCTTATTTTGCAGGGAATGCCTCATGAATCAATATGGAAAGTTGAACAATTGCTTATTGTTTAAAGGATCTGTTTTATATAAGCTCATTAAGAAAGTTAGTAAGGAGTTTCTCATTACCCATTTACTCTTTTG
Source organism: Cynanchum wilfordii (assembly GCA_025388415.1). Lineage (NCBI taxonomy): Eukaryota > Viridiplantae > Streptophyta > Magnoliopsida > Gentianales > Apocynaceae > Cynanchum > Cynanchum wilfordii. The sequence continues at coordinate 4,110,567 of JAHSUH010001079.1, forward strand.
ACGCAGGGAAATTGCTGTCTACATGGTGCAGAGTGGGGACTTCTGCCTTCACAAAGCTTTTTTGTCATTGCTAAATCCTTTTCATTCTGTTTCAATTGATTCCTGCCAACTGATGGTGGTAAGAGATGCTTAGACAATTGATTTAACATTATTGTTCTGGCTTAAAATTAGACCCTTTGTTTTCTATTTCACGCTTTATAGGTTGAGGCAAATACTTATTTTCTGCATATCTCATTATAGGAATTATAGATCTCAGTGTCCTGTTTCATAAATGTTGGACTGGTACTGGTGATTCAAGTCAACTGGAAACACTTGAATCTTGTGGGCTGTGATTCTTATTTTCCATTTAGTTCTTTGTTTTGTAAATTTCCTGGTTTTAGGTTTAATAAGCTCTGGTCATTCCATAACCGAGGTTCACTTTTCTTGATCAGATGATGTCCAATTCTCATTATTTTGATTTTTTTTTTTTTACTTTTTAAAGTTTCTTGGTGCTGTTCCCCTTTCTTTGTCTTCTGGGATTTGGTCAGATGATTTACCTTCCTTGTTTCTGCATTTTGTTTTTTGCACTAAATTTGCTTTGAAACCCAATGTTGGAACAGGAAGGCAGTCCTCAGTTTTAATAGTTTCTCTGTATTCTGGCTCGTTGCTGGGAATACCAGGGGAATGCAGAAGAAGAAACTGATGGACCATACACTAAGTGATGGGGTTTTCAAAGGAGGAGTAGGTATGTTTGGAGATTTTATGTATAAGACCTGCCAAGAAACCTACCACCAGCAGATGCTCCTCAAGCTATTTAAAATTCAACATTTTGTTAATATCTTACTAGTATTTTTGGTACCTCACTTCAACTAACCTTGGTGGGATCTATCGTGCTAGACTCCTAAAATCAAAATGTGAAGGCACTATTGTGGTAGACCCCTATAACCACTTGTTTTCATCTTCTAACATTTTTTGTTCACAAATGACAATTTCAAACAAATATATTAATGTAAATTGGAAGTTGGAACAACTGTATATATATCGTTATCTATTGTGAATGAATGGAGAATAGTTTATTCGTTCAATTTAGGCTGTAATTGAATATTTTTCTTTTGTTATTTAAAAAAATTTTTTTTTCTAATGTTTTTGACATATATATTTCTTTAAATGCAATCCATGCTTTAAATGAAAAATTGTCGTCATCACCGCCTTAGACCATTGCCATGATGGGATTTGGGAGCTCCGACCAACTGGTAGGAGAAATTAAATGCAAAATTATTATTATTATCATTATTATTATTATTTAAAGAGGAGATCTTAAACGGCACAGTCATTTATATATCTGTGTCAAATTAAATTTTAACAATATTTTAAGTACTAATGTTGAATTATTGTTTATAAAAAGTAATAATAATTTAAATAAAAATTTGACACTTAATTTACGTCAAAGATTAGCACGACGAAATCATTGGACTGGCGGTTTTAATTTATTATAATAATAATAATAACATGGAATCTTAATTAACCTTTTGATGTGGGCATCTATATGCTTTTCACCCAAAAATGTATTTATTCACTTCCAAAGATATATTTGTTAATAAACCTTTTGGGACCGTCTGATGATTGATTCTATTCTGTTACAGACCCGTTTTGCCGCCATTATTTAGCCTCAACATGATATAATCTGCAGTTGCTAAAAAGAAAGGAATTGCTTCTCACCAAAGGCCACATATATATATTATACAAATGCTAAACCCAAAAGTGAGATATTGCGGCGAATTAGATTTTTCAAAGCAACGTAAGACTTTGGTTTTGTATCCTCCCATGCCTACATATATGCTCCCGCCCCCGGCGGTTCGTTTCTCAGAACTTAAAACCTAAGAAGAATTCGAACCATATTAAATATATATATATATATATATGCTAGCAGAGATGAAATCTTGGAAACTTTCCGCAATATTTTTTCTGCTCTGCTTTTCTTCTTATTCTTTTGCTTGCACTTTTACCATAACCAACAACTGCCCATATACCATATGGCCGGGTACCTTATCTGGTGCCGGAACCACACCGTTGTCAACAACGGGATTCCAACTGCCCTCCGGGCAGAGTGTGAGCATTTCAAGCATTCCGGCCGGGTGGTCAGGTCGCATTTGGGCGAGAACGGGTTGCAATTTCGATGCATCAGGTATTGGTACCTGTCAAACTGGGGATTGCGGTGGTAGGCTCGAATGTAATGGCAGCGGCGCCTCCCCACCGGCTTCCCTCTTTGAGATAACCCTCGGCACGGGAGACATGAAAGACTTTTACGATGTGAGCATTGTTGATGGCTACAATCTTCCGCTTGTTGCTGTGCCTCGCGGAGTGAACGGTCAGTGCAACGCTACTGGCTGCGTTTCCAATCTCAACATGGGTATGTATGTTCACACTTTATATATGTATATATATATAGCTATTTCCACCTCGGAACCTTATATTCATGGCACAAATGAACAGGTTGTCCTAAAGAGCTTCAGGTGGACGGAGGGGAAGGAAATGTGGTTGCATGCAGAAGTGCATGCGAGGCGTTTGGATCCGACCAATATTGCTGCAGCGGCGAGTTTGCCAACCCAACAACATGCCGGCCATCATTCTATGCATGGATCTTTAAGAGGGCGTGTCCAAGGGCTTACAGTTACGCCTACGACGATAGCACCAGCACTTTCACATGCCAGGCTACAGAGTATTCCATCATATTTTGTCCCCTCAATGGGTAAGTAACCAAGCATTTCTCATTCTCTCTCCTTTGCATTATCAAAATCAAAATTTGCTCCCACAAGCAGCTACTGCTGCATTATGACAGTTTGTTTCTTTTGTTTTGGTATTCCTTCCAGTAAAAGGAGTTGATTTGGTAAACACAGGCAGAAGAAACAGAATAATGCAATAACAGCTCCACCTGTTGATCCTAGAAGAAACGGGAAGATAGCAGGGATTTTATCATCCTTGTCCTCGTCCATCTTAATACCTTTTTCATTACTGACCCTTCTTGCCTTCCCACTGTATTTGTACCAAAAAAAAAAAAAAAAAAAAAGAAAAAACACATACACACACATATGGCAAGAAACTTATTTGTTGCTAGTGTTCTAACAAGGGCAAGCAGAGATATTCTCTCCTAGTTGGTGATTGTGTGGAAGCTGAGATTCAATAATTTCATGTGAAGGTTGTATCTTGAATAATTGATAATAAATTTGAATGCTTTAGATCGTTTCAATTTTCATGGAACAAGAACAGGATACATTATATTATTGCTCTGCACCTAATTGTGCGAGATATATGGTATCTGTAGACTGTAACTTAAAAAGGTAATTATATGAATGGAATATTAATGAGAAAGAATTAATCAATATCAGGCAAATAATAGCCTGGAAACTATCCTCTCATTTCTTGGACTTGCCTTTTCTTGGAGCCTGAGATTTCTTTCTTACTTTATTTGCTGGCTTCCCTCCGGCTATTTTAACCTTCTTTCCTGCCTGTATCCATACTTACCATCATCAGCAAAAGTAGGTTGCTCTTATAAATTGTCCAGAGACTTAGAAGTATATATGAAAGAAGAAAATGAGATAGACTGCAAGATAACATACTGATGGTTTCTGCGGTCTCTGTTTGTTTTTTCCCTTGGGTTGGTCTTCGGCATCTTCATTTTGATTTGTCGGTAAAGTAGGTTTAGGCAAGTCATCAACATCATCTTCAGAATCAAAAGAGAAGCCCTCCAGGGTACCTACAAATGGTGAAGAGGTTAAATGAAAGATGAGTCTGCGTGTCAATATGTAAGAGTACACATGATGGCATAAACACAAAGAACAATATCAGACATCTTACCTTCAACCATGGTTTCAGCGTCATAAACATTAGATTGTGGTCTGAGTTGAATAAAGTCATTCATGATGGCTTCTACCTGAACAAAACATATCTTTGCAAGTCAAAATTTTTCAAATGTAAGGAAGAGCCTTGAGATTAAATTACCCTACTAATTTATCCATCCTAATTTCTGGGTCATGTCAGGAAAAGCAAATAAAAAGTAGCAGGATGATGATTGATAAGCAAAATTATAGATCATAAGAGTGATAGAAAAAGATTTTTCTTTTTTCCATTTTATCCTTTTTCTGAGGGTGGGGGGGAGGAGGACTACAGAAAGAGGGAGGATTTAGAAGATGCAACACTAAAAGAAATTTGATTATACAGAATAAGAATAAGAATAAATGAACTTACCTTGGCTTCTGATTGACCAAAACTTACCTGAACACAAGAACACATAGTTAGCCATATGTATCTATATATTTGTTTTGTCTTTTGTGCACATAAGATCTTAAAGAGACATTTCATGCGATAAATGACTTACCACACAGAATGTTCGGGAAGGCACAATGCTAGTCCTATATACAGTTCCTAAATAAAACAAGGAAGTGATCAGTGTACAGAGGATATCAAGCTAATGCTGACACGTGTGTTGATTTTCTTTTCCTTATTTCTTTGTAATTTTTTTCCCCCACATTGGCGGGAGTGGTTGGGGCATCAGTGACAGAAGCAAAACCCCAGTGGTCCAGAAATCCAATAGAAATTTGTTAATTTCATCTGCACCTTGGCAAGATCTAAGTGATAAAAGGATCAGTAGGTACAACAGGGTTCGGCTTGAGGAAGGCCTTCTACTTGTTGCGGAGAGGCATTCAAAAGGATTAAGCAAAATTATGAACCAAGAAAAAGCCAAGTTGTACAACAGACACAAAAATGTAAAGGGTAATGGGTATACCTTTCAAATCTAACAACATCTCATGATTCCCGAAAGAGTCATCTGAAATAACTACCCTTCCTACAGCTCCAACATCACCACTCAAATCTATAGAATCACCTTCACACTCCAGAAGTGCCTGGGGAGAAAACAAAATGAAATATCAAATGGTACTTAAAATACAAATCAAACTTTCATGGTAAAAGACTTATGCAGAAAAGCAAATCAATCAACAGGCGAAGTTAAATGATCAAATGGTTGAACTTTATTAAGAAATAAATGAGAAAGAAACCATGGAGTAATAATTTTTCCAAGAATAAATTTCTTTTTCTACCAGAATAAACAGATAATCACCAGCACCACATCTATTACACAAAGAAAGCTATTAAGCATGACATAGTGAATGCAATAACTAGACCACACAGACTGACCTTCGATCGTTGTACTTTCTCAGATAGTACCAAAGGCAACCTTGAAGAGATCTGCACAAGTATCTTCATATAGTGATTTAATATTAACAACATAGTAAACAACTTAAACAGAAATTAAAGCATCTCACATTAGGCCCATTAGGCTTCCCATGTATATCTTCGTCAACATCCATCTCTCCAGAGTTACCTAATCCAATAAATTACTATGACATAAAATTTGACAAAAAAATAAAATATAAAATAGCAATTATGAGGAAAGAAGCCTCTTTACATTCATTTTTAGGTACTACAGCCTAAAAGCTACTTACCTCCACTCTTGAGGACATTCACAGTTTCCATCCCTAAAGGTATGTTCCCCTTCTGCTTTTCTGGGGTTTTCATGGTAGAAACTTCATGTGGAAGTTCTTCATCATCAAGAATAGCAACATCGTCCTTTACTGTTTCCCCATATTGAGATTTATCACTCACAGGAAATCTTTTGTCAAGATCAAAATCCATATTTACAGGTTTGGAGTCAGGACAAGAATCAGAATCTGAAGACAATGCCCAAACAGAAACATTTGGTTCCTGCTCAAAACATGAATTCTCACAATCGGCACAGAGATGAGAACAATATAGAACATGCTCATCAACAATTAGAATCCTCTGAGAGGATTGTTTTCACAATCTCCAGAACTTATTCATCTAGATATAAAAACCAGGAAGAGAGACTATTGAGAGCCAGAGCCAGGTTACTCGGAAAGGAATGAATCTATAGAAGAGAACATGCACAACCACAACACTGTTTAAAGTTGGGTATGAGGCCCTTGAAAAAGATCTTGCCAAAATTGAACATGATAAATTGACAATAGTGCATACAAGTCACTAACTAGATAAAACACAGCCAAGAAAGTCTATCATCTAAACAAAGTGATTTTAGCAGTAGATGTCATATGAAATTAATAAGCAAAGGATAAACGTTTTTTCAAGCATTCCCAGTATACCAACCTGTCACAATAGCTAACCTGTGACTTCATTATTTATGCAGTTTTCCTTTTATCCATTACAGCACTAAAGTTGTCATTTTCATTGTTTCTGATCCTCTTAACAATATTCCCAGGACATTCTTTTCCTCACACCCACAAAGTACTAAAGACAGACAGGAGGCTGTTTTCCCATTGCTTGAGATATGATAAGAAGTAGTTCCTCAAGTGTTTTTGAGCTTTTAGAAATATGAAAAATGAAATATAAGGGCAAAAACATGAAGAAAGACCAATCACAAATCTTAAAAGTTAAACTCAATTCTCAATAATGGCAATGCAATTAGCTAGATATGATTTCAGATCTCAATGTAGTAGTATCTATACCTCACCTAGGAGGCAAAATGGCTTCTTCCTTGTTTACTCTATGGATATCAAGCACATGATTTCCATTTTGCCTTTACTTTCTTAGGATGAAAAAGAGAAAAAACTAACAGCTATCTAAGCAACACCACCGCTATCCATATAATGCCAAAAGTTCAACTATAAAGAGAGACACAGATCCCTAGTTTAAAACATCACTTGTCATTCAGATGATGAAAATAGACCTAAAAGAAAGAAAGAAAAGAACAAGTGCAATATTTATCAGTATGCAAACTGGGTAGCAGTACAATCAGGTTATCAATTGCCACCTGTATCATTTGGAAAATAATTGACAAAGCTCAAACTTAAAGAACCTTACAATAGATGCCACAGACTTCTCAGCTGCTTGCTGTTTAGCCCTTTTCCCTGTCACATCACCTCATAATCAAATACAAAGTATTTCCTTCCCCTCAAACTTCAAACAAATACAGAACAAAAAAGAGCTAACATTTGAACTTGATGAAGTGAAAAGCACACCTTCTTTCTCATTGAGAAGTTCCCTTTTCCTTTTCCTCCCTGGTGTTCTGTCAGCTTTCTGATTTTTAGCTGGAGACTTCGATTTTGGAATCTTATTACCTCGAGACTCTTCTTCATCCTGACCGCTCTCTATCTTATCCGGACTCAATGCTTTCTGATTTTGAACTCGAGAAACTTCTTTGTCCTGATCACTCACTATCTCCTCTGGATAAAATTCTTTCTTGAACAACTTGCTAAGCATCATTTCATCTTCATCATCACTCGGCAGAGACAAGGACCCTGATGACAAGGTCACAGTCGACTGATTCGGAGCCTATTCAAAAATTTAAATTTCAAATAGTCACCAAAAAAATGTACAAAGCACAACAGTAGATAGAACAACGATTAACTAAACCTCCAAAAGTAGGAAAACTTTCCTAAACAATCATTAACTTCCGGCAGCATTTCCCAGATACTATGACATTGATAGGAAATTTAGAATCTATTGGCATTTACATGTATGTTTATTACTTGAATTCAAAGTTTCAACTACATGGCCTAATTAGCTGAAAAGTAACAACTGAAGAATTAATTAAATCGTGAATTGCTCCTTATATCAACTGGGTGAGCTAGGTAACCTTTTACCTGGTATGAGCGGAGCCAGTCTGGAGAATCTTCCCTAGAGCTACCACTCATTTTTCTGATTTCCTCAAAGATCAAAGGTTCCTAAATCCTGAAACTACATATAACCTTGATGCTGCTGTATAGTCTACACCGTTGCTTTTCTGGTTGAATTAAATAGGGTTCTGCTGGGAATTTTCCCTCCATCTGAGTTTAACCCCTTTTCTGGGGAGAAGAGAGAGAAAGTTGGAAAAAGTATAGAACTAATTTTATTTTTTTAAGTCCCTAGAGATATGACATAATTCTTTAACAGTCCCTAAAACTTAATGAATTTACATAATCGACTTAAATATTTTTTTTTTCTAATCTTACTACTCTTAGGTGCCAAGTAAAAATAATTATAATTTATTTACCTATAGTCGTTGTTATCTCAATTTTCATTTTCTTAGTAAATGACTTATTTATTATTTTATTAATACAATAGTAATTATAAACATATATAACGAACAATTTATATGATTTATATACTTGAATGTTTTATTTGGTGATTATATGTATAGATGTGGTCTCTTTCTCCAATTGTCATTGCTTCGATCGCAAAATTCGATTATCTATCAAAAAGTAAAGTTAAATAGATTATTCTTCAAAAAACTCTTTCGAAACTTAAGTCAAAAATAGTAAAAGAAAAAATTAGGGTTTCAAAGACAAACCGCTTACTTGTTTTGAACATCTCTCATATAACAATATGACACTTTTTATATTGTTAAAAACAAAATGGTGATTTGAAAATATCTTAATTTATTCCAAAATCTTTAAAAGATTTAAGACAACAATTTTTAAGAGATCTTTGAATATCTTCATTTGATTATATGATAATAAAATAAGATTATAAGACAAGATTAAAGTTATTAATAACTTGTAGAAATGAATCAAAGAATTTCTAATTAGTCATACCCATGTATTATAATTAGTGTAATAACTAGTTAGTATTTTAGTGGAAAAAAATTAATTAGGAGTAAATTATTCTCATTTTCATTAATAAAAAAATTTATTATTACTTCTATCCTAAAAAATATTAATGTTTGGTATTTACTTATTCAAGAAACTATTAGAATTTAAAAAAATAATATATATATATATATATATATATATATTACAAAATAACTAAGATGTCATAAAAAAAATATTTTTTTTTTTGATGCAAAAATATATATATTTAATTAATTTTTTTTAAAAAAATTGTAATAATAGATAAAATAAATATAGAATTTTTTTTTTTATTAAATGACAATTATTTTAGTACAACCAAAATAGAAATAATTAGTATAATTTGTGCAATGGTTGCTCGTATTAAATTAGTATTAAAAATTAGAGTTAAAAAATGAGAAACAAAAAAAAAAAAGGGCCATATTGAAAATACTGGAAAGTAAATGGACTAACAAGAAAATGAGAAAACTAATATGGTTTCTGAAGAGATATTGCAAACGGGTGCTCTGCTGAAAGAAGAACCCTTGGTTTGGGGGTTTTAGGGGGCGAAAGAGACAAAGAAGGCAAGGAAACAAAACACTATCTATCTCTTTTCTTCTCATTTCTCGTTAGTGTCAAAACCTCTCAATCTCTCCAGATAGCAAGAGAAAGATAGTGAAACGAAGGAAATCCCTAAAATTTTTGTGGGTTTTTGCAGAAATTAGTTGTATAAACAGGTAATTCAGAATATGAGAGAGGGAAAGCAAGGTGTGGTGGTGGTGGACGTGGCTCGTATGCCGAAGAATGTAACACGAGGCAACCCAGTGACTCAGTTGAGGGCCAAGTTCGAAGAATTGGAAATTGGATTCAAGACTTGGCTGGAAAAGCAGCCGCTGCCTGTCGAGGCCACCATCGTTACCTTCACCAGCGCCGTCCAAGGTGCTGTTATGGGAGGCTTTTTGGGCACCCTAACTAAAGAACTCAAATCTATTAATACTCCACCAAACTCGAATCCCGACGCCCTGGCCGCGTTTCAGCAAGCCCAAGTCAGTTTTGGTTATTCACATTTTCCGGTCATTTAGTTGTTTGCGATATGTGTTTACGTAGCTTAGTCTATTTGTCAGATTAGGTTAACTCTTTTATCTTTTGATCCTTTGGGAATTTGCATTTTTTATTCCTAGTTTTAATTAAACAAAAAAAAAAAAAAAAAAAAAAAAAAAAAAAAGGTGGGAGGAATTATTTTGCTTAGCGAGGCTGAAAATACTGGATAGAGAATTAGTAGGACGTGAACTAATGACTAGTTTTTAATATAAGCTAGGGTAAATGATTAGTTGAGTGAACTTTATAATAGATTTCTGGGGGAAAACTCTGAGGCCATTAATGGTAGATTGGATTTGGTTCTTAATCACTATTGCTGTTCCTTTAAAATGCTTTTTGGTTTCAAGATTGGGGCGTAAAAGTAAGACCGAGGTTCAGTGAGGCTTTCTGGAACCACATAAGTTGAAAATATGTAAACTGGAGAAGATTTACAAATTGGTTTGCATCTTCTAATCTTTCCATGTTCAAATTGAGTCTTTTTTGTCGTCTAACAAGCTATTTATCTTTTAAATGTGTGTATACCTTACTCTGGTTTTGCTCACAGGCCCTTGCAGGAGGTCCATTTACACAAGCTCGTAACTTTGCTGTCTTGACAGGTGTTAGTGCTGGCATACATTGTGTCATGAAAAGATTGAGAGGCAAGGAAGATGTGCAAAACTGGTTAGTTCTTGGAATCCGTAATTTCATTGAACTTGCTCACAGTTGTGTAGGAAATTGAGAAATTCACTATTCTCCGTCTTTGGAGTTATTCTGTCTCTTGTTTCTTATTATTTAAGTATGAAAGCTAAATATCTTGTCTTGGTACCATTGGCATTCCAGCTGATGGGGCTTTTGACTATCTATTATGAACAAATAATATTTTCCTAAAAAATACATTTTTCTAATCCCTCAGTCTAAAAAATATTTTCAATTATTTTTATTTCCATTGTCTCAAAAATATTGAAAGAGTTTAAGTTTGAAAAACAAGTTATCCTAAAATTTATCTAATGTATACATATCTTCTTCCGCAGAGAAAATTCTTATTAGAGAAAAGGGGAAGATAGCGAAAGAAGAGAAACAATTAATTAATAAATATTATGATTAACTTAGGTATTAAGTTATTTAAGTTTTTAAAATTTTTAGATTTTCTTAAATGGTGTGCCATGTAAAAAGTTGATAAAATTTTTAGGACAGAAAGAATATATAATCTGCAGATTTCAAGGAAACAGTGCACACCTATGCCATATTACATTTTTTTTTACCCTACTGAGAAAATTATAAAAGAAAATAAGTATAGGCCTAGGGGAAAATGAGAAAAGTGATTGTGCTTCTATTCTGAAGTTTTCTGTTTTTGTTACATTGCTTACACTTTTGGATATTTGTTCCATTCTGTTATTATGGCACTGAAAAAGATTGCAAAATGACACCCTTTTGGTGATCTGTTGAGAATAAATTTGGAAAGGAAATCACTGGTAGAAAGATGCTAGGAACACTTACTCATGATTATATAGACATTTTCGCCTGAACTGGTGTGTTGATTCTGTCCATGTTTCGCTGGAACCCTTTCCTCTTGCTTCACATTCCTTTCTGGGTCTCAGATTTCCTTTCTCCATCTATTGGTGGGTTTGTTCTTATATGCTCTTTCCATTGCAGTATGGTTGCATCTTTTGGCTCTGGGATCATGTTTTCATTAGCAAGTGGGTTTAGAGGGCCAAATCACGCATCCGAAGCCATTTCAACAGGCATCGCTTTCGCTCTCGTACAAGGTGGCTTTTACAAGGTACTGTTTATTAGAAGAAACTGTGATTTCCTTAAAACCTTTTGTAATTATCTAATGACTGCATCTGTGCTATAATTTATTAAACTTGCTAGTTTCTTTGCATGTGAGCCCTCCTAGGCTTTGTAGATGTGGGAGCTATACTGTCATCCATCTCTTGGGTGCTCTCCTCGCCCATCTTCTCTCAAATTTTACTTGCATTGGTTGCTTCTTGTGAACCGTTGCTTTATATTAACTTTAGTTTTTGCACCACATAGTTTATTATCAGTTGAGAAGAATCTCCATTTTTTTCTTTGGTTCATGCAGATAATGGAGAAGTTCTCACATGCACAAGCTGATGATGACACACATTATGCCAAGACAAGGTCCATGTTGAGAAACCTTGGCTTGCAAAACTATGAAAAGAATTTCAAGAAAGGCATGCTAACTGACAGCACCTTGTCTTTGCTCAGTGATAGGCAAGTACTGATAGTTTTACCTTTGGTGTGAGAATTAAGCAAATTTGGGCTAATGAACATCTTGTTTACTACCATTTTCAGTGCTCTAAAAGATGTCAAAATTCCCCCAGGACCAAGGCTTCTGATTCTTGATCACATAAAGAGGTCTAAATTGTTATTTTAGTTTGAAACATGTTCTCTGGCATGAAAAGATCCATTGCAAGAATGTTCTCATTCTTGATATTTTGTTTCCAGGGACCCGGAGCTCAAACAGAAGCAAGGAGACCATTAGAAAAGTATACCTGTGACTTCAATTTCTTGGGGAAAAATGTATGATTTGTGTCATTTTGTAGAACTAATTTTCTGTTTTTCTGCATAACAATGGAGAGGGAGGCTGGCAAAATTTTGTTAAGATGTTGCAATGTGTTCACAGCTGGGTTTGGGAAAAACTAGTTTTTGTTATATTTTTTGAACTGTTGGTATGGCTTTTCATCACTATATATATTCTATCTCGTTAAATAAAATTGGTTTCAGCTGGAATTTACTTGCTTCCCAGAAGAATCAATTTATCAGAGAATGAATATAAGCATATAAAAATGCTCAATTACAGGAATTACGAATAAGCTTTAGAAGAAAATTTTCAAAAGGAAAAGAAAAAAACAAACAAACATGAATTCTAGGTCTTCAATCAATCAAAACATGCGTGGTTTTCAGTTATTCCCGCTACACATACAATTATAATTATAATTAATAATTAATAGTGGTTAAGAAAAAAATGGAAATTTTGAAAACCTAAAGACTCCATTACAAACTCTAAGTACCAGAAACTCATTATAAAACCGGTATAAGATTTCCTTTTTTAACACCCAAAACGCATCAAAATATTTTTTTACAAGCGAATCACTAACCCTAATATTTGGAGGCATAGATTCTTTTCTTTTTATTTTTCTTTTCATTACTTCTTAAAATTAAAATAGTAAATTTGATAAAAAAAATTAATAAATTATATGTCTATATATATATATATATATATATAATTGATAGACTTGACTTCCACCAATTAGCTTGGGTATGCATTTCTAATCAAAGAAAAGACGTATGCGTTTCAGGAGATTCGGTCATTTATGGATTGGTTTTTCAAAAATGGGGCCAACTTGGGTCTGCACCAGCCTACTTTCTATTTCTATTCACGGGTAAGAAGTAAGAACTTATACAACCTCCATCTGCAGCATGTGGTCCATTCTGAATTTTGGGAAAATGAAGAAGAAAAAATTCTACTCAACGAAGTTCAGTTGAATAGGAACTTGTTAATTCTTGGCACCTTTCCTTGCAAATGAAAGAAATAAGAAATTTAAAAAAAGAAAAAAAAAAGGCAAGAAATAGAAATCCTTGAACTGTAGAAAAGCAAATCAGTAAGAAACTAGCTACTATTAAACATCCAGAGATAAAAGAGCCAAAATACATCGAAAATACAAAGATGTAATATGTGCGATTGCTGCAGATTTTCCTGAAATGACTATGTTACAGCAACAACAATAGAAAATCAGCACCAGATTAAGCAAAACCAAACGGCAATCTCAAAAATTCTCAACAGCTGAACAACAACGCCCAAATCACGAAGACCAACTAAAACAAGGCCATGTGCATCATCAATTACTCCAACTAATTCACATATTAAAAAATTGATTAATTAAGGTCACGGAGAGGAAATGGAAGCTGTCTGGAGGAGCTTCTGTGTTACAGAGAGCTGATTCATCAACGACAATACATGAGATCTGTGAGATCGTGCCTGATCGACGGCTTCCGCTTCTAGTTCTCCGAGTTGAGAACAGAGACGCTCCTCTGCCTCCTCCGTCACTCTGAGTCTCTCATACAATCTCTGTAACTCGCGCTTCATAATTTCCTCCCTTTCCATACTCTTCTTCAGCTCCTTCTCCAACTCCTCGTTTCTTCTTCTGAGCATCATCTCCCGGTCGGCGTCAACCGTCACCGATGAGACGTTGCGTTTTGCAATTGTTTGTGGAGTGGAAACTATCAAAGTTGGAGCCATTTACAATATCGAACAAAATTCCAGATGCTGCAACAAGAAAACAAAAGAAGGAAGGAATTTTTCAAAGAAAGTAATTGCCGAGCTTTGGAAAACCACAAAGCAAATTGAGATGGATATGTTATGTGTAGTTGTAGCGGGTCATGCTACCATGGAAATGGCCAATTTATAGGAGAAAGAAGAAGGAAATTATTATGTCCAGGTTCAATGTATCTGTGGATTCAGAGTTTGGTACTACTACTCCCTTGTTTTTTTCTTTTTCCTTTTCTTTTTTCAGTTAATAAATTTTAACTCGTAGTTAAATATATTCTTTTTATTTCATATTTTTTTAAAAAAAAATCACGTAAAAATAAATTTTAATTTACATATATATAACAAGTTAAAATAAAAAATAAATAAATGAAAGATAAAAATTGTTGATTTTTTGGAGAATGGTTTTCGTGGTAAAATGGTTATTTGGCTTTTTCTACTTTAGTTAAACAAAGAATCTTATGCGCCAATTATTTCGTCATCACATACCACACACGCTAATTGGAGATAGTTTGAATTGAATGATACGTTAGCCATTTGACCCACCTCCTGTCAATTGTTGGAGGGTCTCGCCATGCGACTTTTTTTTTATCTTCATTTATTTAACCTATTCTTTGGCGTTGTTTAGTATATGAATTATTTTTTCTTCATATATGGGATTGCTTGTAGTGTCACGTATTTTCTTTGTCTGGTCTTGTCATGGATACCAATAAATGGGCATATTCTTTAAATATTCCAAGAATATTTTTCAAAGAAAAATAAAAAAACATAATAATAATACCAAGAATAATTGATCGATTTAGTCACTATTTTTTTTTTTTAAAAAAAAGTTTTTTATAATAATAGTGCTTATTTATTTATTTTTCAACTCCTGTTAGTTTTTTTTTTAAAATTTATTGCAGTATGTTCATTTGCCGACATAAATACACATATAGATATTTAAACGACAATCTCATCTTAAAACTATTTTTAAATGATTATTATAATATTTTTTTCCTTTAAAGTTATTCTTTATTAGATGATATAATATTCAAAATTATTTTGATTAAAATAATATTTACAAGAGACTTATATATTATTATATAATTAAAATCAAAAGAAAAAAAAATATTTTCATTAAAATTGTATATCTATAGTTGACTTGTATATACAAATATTAATTTGGCTGCAATTAGAAATTATTGATTTTCCATTAACAATTTTGTACAATTGTTTCCATAGAAAGGGTAAAACTAATCTCCAACAAAAACCGTTGACAAAAAGGCAAAAAAGAACTTTCAAATTTTGTTTGAAAATCTAGAACATAACCCTTTGAAAACAAGTTTGTTTATTTCGTGGGTGGAAGTCGTTTTCGTTATTGTCATGGGCGGTGAGTTGAAATAAATAACTTAAATATATTGCTTATTTTAAAATCAATAATAAAGAAAACTTAAATATTTAATAAAAAATTAATCTATTCAATTTGATAAATATCTCATTTTTCTATTTTATTATAAGAATCTCTAAAAAGATCCACAAATAAATCAAGATATTTTTAAATTGATTATTTTAGAAATATAGAAATTAGGCTTTTAAAATAAAATAAGAGATTATTAAAATATTTATAGTGTCAATATAGAAATAACTATATTCTCACACCAAGATATCGGAGGAGCTCAATCGAAGTAAGTGAAACTCTCTCTCTTTTCCTTTCGATTGTTTTTGACATCGAATGAGCTTTTTGAAGAACAATCTCCATTTAGCTTTATAAAGAACTCAAATTCTCGGAATTAGAGCAAGATTAATTCGGAGAAATGAGGCCACATCACACTCTTTAATAAAAATTTTCATTTGTTCTAAAGACTACGACATATAATTAAAATGACGTCATAAAGTCATGATTGATATGTTTTAAATTCAGACACCTAAACCTAAGTAAGAATAATCAAATCAACTAGACTATTACTTTTTTATAAGTAAAAATTAGACTCTATAAATGTAATTTATGCGAAAGTTAAATTAATAGAAATCGTGATATCTTTGGAAAAAAAAAAAAAATCTTCAATTAATAATATAATATGTAAAGCCCAAATATGTCATTTGGGCTATTTCTCCAACCAAAATATTCTGGACGGTGAATAGGTCCTGCTAAAGTCCAAATCTCATCCAATATATTGAGCTTTTCTAGGAAAAAGAATCTAATTTTGTTGGGCTGGTTGGTAGCTGAAAACCTCTCCTATTTGCCCAAAATACTTTACTGGACTGGTAAGGCTCTAAGTAAAAATTAAAACCTTTTCTTAAATTATATGTTATGAATTAAATTAAATATTTTTAATAATATATTAATATTTTTATTTTTTAATATATTCCAAACGACCTATTAAATTAAAAGTGAGTTCATTTAAATAATAATAATAATAATAATGTATTAATGAAAATATATTTTCCTTTTACGCAATTAAGAAAATTCTATAACTATGGGCGTAAGTCCAAATTTTAAACTCCCAAAAATGTCCATCTAAAGTTTAAAAAAAGGGAAAAAAAAGAAAGTAAAATAGCATATTCTAAACTATAAAAACACTACTACTACTACAAGATTCTCTCCAGACTTCTTCTCAATTATATAATAAATACAAATTAATTTCAGTAATCAGACTAATCATGCGCATTATTACAAGTATTAAAAAAAAAAAGAGAAGAGGGGAGGGGAGGAACAATCGAAGTCTTCTCTCTGTATCCCCTTTCTCTCACTACCAGGCATTATTAATCAGCCCAATTATCGTTTCGGCGCTCTACGCAATCGTTTTCTCTTTCTTCTGCTCCCACGCCTCTCCTTCTTGGCTGCTTCTCAACAACTCTTTCCTCTCAAGTATGCTTTTCTTCGTTTTTCCTTTTTCTCTTCAGTTCATTATGAATCTAACGATACAATTTCTATCGATTATTCAGATGTTGATTGCAATTTTCATTTCTTAATTGCTGTTTTTTTTTTTTTTTTTATTTGTTAGTTCATTTTTATTTGCAAACATATTATTGTGTATTTTGATGATTGATCGATTTCCATTTCCTTGATCTGTTGCTTCATTACGAGCTTTGTATTTTTAAATTTCAATTTCTGTTAGTATACTGTATATTCTCCACTACATTGCATGTCTAACATATTTTACTGTATATATATATATATATATTTTTGGCTGCTTTTGAATCTTTGAATCGAAAATTTTGATGTTTATGTACAGCATATTTTGCGAGAAAACATTAAATTATGACGCATGCTTTAATGAAGTGTGCAAATGCACAATCAGCACGTCTATCCGTTGTGGTAAAAATCTATGGGTGATTTCCTTATTTTCTATTTTTAGGTTCACGTACATTCAGATACAGCTATAGCTATGCGCTAGAATAAAGTTTATAGTTGTCCTACACAACCACCACAGGACTGTGTCCAATTCTCCTTGTTGGAGAGTGAGATTTGCAGGTAAATTTATTTACACCTTTGTAGGCTGGCATCTTAGCCGGAATGCATTCTGACAAGTATCTTGACTTTTCACAGCAGGGAATGGATTTGCCTGGTAACTCTCAGATTGAATCTGGAAGGTTTGAGCAGATACTTACTCAGTTTCTGCTGAAAGGTTTGCACATTATATTGGACTCGAGGGTTCCTTCCATCCGAACGGGTGGTCGTCGAGGAGATGTGAAAAAGAGTGACAAATGGTTCAATTTAGTATTAGGGGATCGTCCTGTGGCTTTAGAAAATTTGAATTTCTGGCACAGGAATTTAATGGAGCCAATGATTATTGATATCATTCTTGTCAAAGAAATGCCAGATTCTTCTTCTGATCATAATTTATATGATAGTTCAGGAGTGGGGACTTTCTCAGGGACAATTATTGAAAGATGGGTAGTCCAGTATGAGCATCTACGGACAATGGCTCCTCAGATTAGTGATGCATCTTATAAGAAAGTATATAAAAAGTCTATTATACTTTTACGATCTCTATATTCGATGATGAGGCTTCTTCCTGCTTATAAGGCCTTCCGGAAATTATCTTCATCAACTCAAACAATTGATTTTGATATCAATTACAAGGTATCTGCATTTAGTACTCCCTTTTCAAGAGCAGAGGAAGATTTAATGAAGCATTTTAGCTTTGTACCTGTTGATGCCCAACAGGGCCGCCTTGCAATTTCTGTTACATACAGGGAAAGTTTGTCTGAGTTCAACCTAGATACTTCAGCATCTTTTCCACCTGAAATTATTTCAGATTATGTTGGCAGTCCTCTTGCTGATCCTTTGAGGGCACTGCCTTCCTCTTTGGAGAAGAGGTTCCGTGCTACATCGCTATCAGCGAGAGCCATGCATTCACCTTCTTCAATGCCATTTCAGCGCCCACATAGTTGGACAAGTGGTCTGCACAGGGGGTTTTCTTTGCCTCAAAGTCAACCTTTTACTGGCTCACCGCCTTTGTATCGTGGACCTTCTGAGTTTTCTTCAACTTCTGATACCTATGGTCATAGGTCGCAAGAATATGGATGGCCAACTCATCATAAACCATCCGGCTTTGAAGATTACCAGCTTTCACCTCCATTTTCGCCATCTCCTTCCCCATCTCCTCCCACACATCTTTCTGGTGGGTATGCCGTGCACACTCGTTTGCGTCCAGAAACTACTGCCCCCGTGAGTATCCCACATCCAATGATGAGCAGAAGCTCAAGATACCTTTCCCCTAATTTGTCAGATCCAAATAGGCATTCTCTTCCACCTTTGTCTCCGAAGTTCACAAAGCATGATTCGTCGTCACAAGAGTCCCCATCTGGAATGAGGTCATTGAGGAAAGCAGAGTCACTAAAATCTGGGGAATCCAGTTATGGAATGACAAACTTGGGTCAAAAAGTAGGCTTATTTTTTTGACATTGCTGATTGTGTCTTTAATTCTTTACCATTGTAGGTTGCATATGTACTTTTCAAATGGTTCGTTTCAATTTGTTATTGTTTTGTAGGTGTCAAGAGATGCCAAAGATGATTCAGGGCGGTTCTCAGGTTTGCTTTCTTCCAGTGGTTCACCACGTGTTGGTTCAAGAAGCTCGAGTAGATTATCTTTCCAAGATGACTTAGATGATGGTGACTTCTCTTATCCATTTGTTGTTGATGATGTTGACACTGCTGACTGCCAACCTAGGTACTTTTTTCATCTAAACTTTCCATCTGTATGTTATGTAGGGCCTTTTGTATCAACTATATATCCTTTGCAGTTAAACTTTTACTTTTCAACTTCGATTGGCAAACTATATAACCAGTTACACACTTGGTATCACACCAGCATGAGTTTAGCATTTCTATGATGAGGATGCATCTTACTCTTAGATAAAAATATTTGAAACCTTAAGCACAGGTTCAGCACAGTACTTGCCTTGGATAGTTTTACTTTCTTCTCTTTCTATTCTGTAATGTTCATGTTTTCTCAAATGTCATCAAAAAACATGGATATGCACTCATGCTTATATAACGTATAATCTTGATATGTAAGCTATTTATACACATTAGATTCAAGCAATTGAAATAGGGTAATGCTTGATGCAATTATAGTAAGATTCCCTTTAACTGCATGGTATTTAGTGAATGAGAATGGGTAGTTTTATTTTATTTTTTTAAAGAGACGGGTTATCCAACACCAAAATTCAATCTGAGAGTTACTCTTTGTTTCTAGAACCTTTGAAACTTTTGCCTGCATCACCTGATTCAGCCCTACCAAATCAAGCTTCCCCAAATTAATCTAGGTTTGTTGCTGATGATGAACATTGTTACTTGTTCTGAAAGTTGATGCACCATCATTGTATTACAGGCAGACAGCATATTTTACTTGGGGAGATGATCTTTTTGTCTTATTAAATTAATCAGATTGAAGGTGTAACTTATGGTCAACACGAGGTTTGATCCAAGGTGCATTGTATCTTCCCGGAACTAATAGGCCCCCAACTAAGGAGTTCTTGATTCTAGTTACATTAAATGACCACTTAATGAAGTAGGTCATAATGAAACTTTAGAACTTGGAAAAGGTCTTTTTGTCTGTTAGTTTTGTAAAATGTAGAAAATGGGGGGGGACTGCTAGCATACTACAATAACTATGTTTAGGTATAAATGAGCTGCTTTTAGAGGAACAAAAAGTATAAGAAGTCTGAATCTTGTACAAATGGCTGCAGTGCATACAAGCAAAATTACAATCTTCCCCCTTCTCTCTAAATAATAGCAGGGTGCACGCAGGGAGGTTACCTAAAAACAAAACTGAGTTATTTTTCTTGTTTTAATGTGCTGCATTGAGTCAGTTTTTTTTTTTGTTGTTTTTTTTTTTTTTTGGATTTATCCTATCTAGGGAGTTGTCTTAGATATCTAGTTTCATATTAGACCAGAATATTTACACAAAGAATGAATTAAGAGGGAAAAGAAAAAAGAATAGTGCTTGTCTGCTACTGACATTAGATTCTGACTTTGTTGCCTTATTATCCTTCTTGTACTTGGCATGTTTTGTTGCCATGATGACCAAGGGATTGTGCCAATATTCATCATGTCTTGATGCAAACATCAATTGATGGTAACTTGTTGAAATTAACAATCAATATGGTTGTTGATTCCCAAGAAATCAAATCCATCTTGAACTCTTGGGATGCCCTCTGTGAAATGGATGATAAAGAGTTGCATATAATGAGTCATTTTTTCCCATTTTTTGCCTTTTTGCAGTGGTTGCTTTATATATCCTTCTATACTCAACATACACAAAGTAGGTCAATATGTCTATGAACGTTATGCGTTTCTAATCTCATTATTTTGTTGTCTTAGTGGAAGAAAGGTTTCAGAAGCTTCTTCACAAGCATTGCCCATGGCAAGAAAATCTCAAGATTCTGCTGTTGGTGCCCTTGTTCACATGCTAAGAACAGCTCATCCCTTGCGTCAAGATTCTAGTTGCTATGCTTCTGATTCTTCAAAATCTGATTTTGAGGGAGATGGTGGGATTTCTTCCCGATTCTTTTTGCCTCGGAAGACATCAGATGCATTGGAGGAGCTGAAGGCTTACAAACAAATGAAAGAGTTGCTACTTTCCAAGAGTGCCTCACATGCATCAACGAGGGAAAAAGCTTCATTTCACTAACTTGTCTAATTCATACATTCTTAGGGTTTACTCGTGGAAAAAAAAGTTTATATACCCAGTAATTTTTATGGTCAATAGAAAAGAACGTAACATTCATGGCTTTATCATCAGTAGGAATATGTAAATATCTTGTTAAGCATAGTTAACACTGTATTGAAAATGTGTACATAGATGTCAAACACGAGAAATTATTGAAAATGGATCAATCACTTCAGAAAAAAAAAAAAAAAAGTTATTGTGAACTATTCTGACGTTTCTATTCTCTGATTTTCGCGTGCTCTATTTTGATCATCTATTTCTTTTTTTTTTTTTTAAAATCATCTATTTCTTAAATATATATTCCATTTGCAATCAAATTAAATAAGATGTTTTTTATTAATGATAAATTAACGTATTTTATTATTGGTGATATTTATAAATTTATTATAATTGGGAATATTTATAAAATTAAAATTTTTCGTAAAGTAAATATTTTTATTCAATTTTTAGATTTTGACCGTTGGTTCCCCGTTTAAGTCGATTGCCAAATTCAGCTGCCTTGTCTATTTTCTTCTTCTTCTTCTTTAGATCTCTCCTTGTTTCTCTGTGGCTTAACTGTTTTCCCTCGCTCGTACGAATTGTAAGTTCCGACACACAATCCAAAAGTTCTTAGTTTAAAATTTCTTCAATTTGTTTGAGCGTTTGTTGTTTTCTCCTAAAATGTTCTAATATTAAGTGTTTTACATGCGAATTCCTTTCCTGTTTATCCTTTTCCAGTGCCGAGGCAAAACCCAGCCCCACACTGGAGCGGGCGGATACTTAAAAGACGTTTAAAGAAAACAACCAGTTCCTTGATTTTGCAGTTTGGGCTGAGTTACATTCTTACAATGGACTATTGCGCTTGCCCTTTCTGTCATCTGGCTGTTCCTGCGCAAGAGATCGAAAGGTATTCTTTCTTTATTCCTGATATTTCCAATCATTCTTCTTCCTAGTGCAAGAAAGAACATATATATATATTAATATATATATATATATATATATATATATATATATATATATATATATATATATATATTATTTTGTAGTTAAATAAAAAGGAGACAAAACCCAGGAAGAGAGAAATAGAAAGGTCCTATCTTTTTTTGCTAATATATCAGAAATTTTCTTGAAGCTGTTGGTGCTAAGATTTATTTATTTGTTTTATGTGTGTGTGTGTGTGTATGCAGGCATGCAAATGATCACTTGGTTGATGAAGAACTATCGAGAGACTTGGAATTGGCCCATTCTATTGTGTTTGAATCGTCGAGTTCTTCTTCATTTCCGGTACTTGCAAAAACTGCTTACTCTTTTTTAGTTTTAGGCGCACATTTTCTGTTTTCTCGTGATAGACTGATAGGTCCATGAATTTTGTGGTGTTGTATTTCTTTCAAATTCAATTAATGTTTTTCTCTGCTGCTTCTTGGAGGTATCATGTTATTTTTTTTACATTAATATTAGTACAAAGTAACTGATGTATGTGGGAATTCAACTAGGTTGATGTTGATCAGTGCAGTGATTCCAATAATTTTGAAAGGCCAGAATGCAGTAAAGGGGTATATTGTCCAACTACTGCTTCTGCAGGAACCGATATTGATGAAAAGATTTGTTCCTTAATTAGTTTACAGATTAAGGATAAATTCTACCAAATAGGGGATGGTTTGATGGCTTTATTGAGTAAATCCTTGGAGTCGGACCCTGAAAATGCTACTAGCATATTGTGTGGGTATATTGATCATTTTGAAAGTAGAGAATCAGAAGATGTAGGATGGGGTTGTGGTTGGCGTAATATCCAGATGCTCAGTTCACATTTGCTTAAACAAAGACCGGAGGCAAGGGATGTGTTGTATGGTGGTTGTGGGTTTATTCCTGATATTGCTTCTCTTCAGAGATGGCTTGAAATTGCTTGGAAACTGGGTTTTGATGCACAAGGTTCCAGTGACTTTGATGGGGAAATTTATGGTAAAAGAAATTGGATAGGAACTACAGAATGTGCTGCACTTCTTCGTTCATTTGGTCTACGAGCCATGGTAGTAGATTTCTGTAGCATGGAAACCAAATTGGGGTTAAAGGAAAATGTTGGCAAGAGGAAGGTAGCACAGGTTTATGGGCCCATGGACAAGTTTTTGTCTAGAGGAGATCATGGAGCTACTCGTAAAGATACGCCTGGTTGTGAAGATTGCCAGTATTCTAGAATTCCCATTAGAAATGCCAGAGGTACTGGGGTCATTGTAAATTGGGTGTGGAATTACTTCTCTGACAACACCTTGACCAAAGCAGGCAATCCATCTGTTATTCTTAGTGAGAAAGCGTGAGTGTAATTTGATCAATATAGAGATTCTGTTTTATGTACTCCAAGTTTCTATCCCCAGACTATATCTTGCAATAGCATGCTAAATATTTTGTTCTGTAGGCCTTTGTATTTCCAACACGAAGGCCACTCAAGAACCATCATTGGAATTCAAGCTACTCGTCTAAGAAATGGGATTCAGCAATACAATTTACTGATCCTAGACCCAGCTCATGTAAGTGTATGCATATGTACTATACACAAGCTACAATGTCTCACATTTTTTTATGGTATCGACTTTGTTGGTATGATAATATCAAGATGTTTCCTAAGTAGCTATTTTCTCCTTAGTACAAAATTTATGTTCTTCAAAACTTTTAGTACATTCATCAGTTTCCAAAGTAGTTGTAACTGGTTTAAAGTTTCATTCATAATATTTTGTGCTGGATCTTTAAATTCTTGTGTTTATTGAACATATGGAGATCTTTATATGTGCTTTTATCTCACAACACGAAGTTAAAAACTCTTTGCTTGCTTAACTTGTCTATCTTTGCCTTGATTTGCTCAGCCTCCTGGAATTACTCTTTAGTAATGTGTTTTTGAGGAAATTCCTGTTTTCCATAGTCTGCAGTTCAGCTTGCACTGCACTCCAGTGCTCTATATTTTGCTAGTTGAAATGTATAGGAACCATAATTTGTTATCTTATGCCATTCTTCATCTTCTTTAGATGGTGATTCAAAATAATTAGTCACGTGTACTTTAGATATGATTGATTGTTGGTCGTGCCATGAAATTTCAGGATATTTTCTGATTTTTGTCTGTTGTGCTTTCTACTGTATCAGCATCCTGAATATGTATTTTTATATAAGATTCTGGTTGTTAAAATCATTCGAGAAGACCAGAAAATATCATAGGACATTCATATGTTAGCAACATTATGGTACTCAATATTTGCATCCTACTTTCAGAGAACAGAGGCTCTTGAAAAATCTCTAAAACAGAATTCTGGATGGCAACAACAAATAAAGAGGGGACTCCACACGCTCAAGAAGCAACAGTATCAGGTTTTATCATGTTCTAGTTGTTGTTGCCTTTGGTTTGGCAGGTTATCTTACAGTAACTTGACTGATTGGCTATTGCTGTGTGTTGTTCAGTTATGCTTTATTGACCATGGACTTGCTTCTATTGAAGAGATGGAGCAGCTGAAGACCTTACATGGCATTCACTGTGAACTTTAGGTTGGAGTCTTGATCCTCTATACATGGTGTTCATATGCAAGTATGTTCCAACTATTTCCTCTGGAACTTGAAATGCTGGTCATATGAGAAATGCATTCGTTTAATTTGTTCAATGAGAACACAGGTACTGCCATTCTAGATTCATTTGGGTAGGCAAATGAATTAGAAAGGCTTTGTGTGTTTACTACATTCTTATGCATTAATCTTTAATGCTTTGGAGCTTATAGAGTTTTGAGTAAATCCCCGGGGGATGCTATTAGAGACGCATGAGTACCCATTTCTGCCACTGCACCTCTGTCCATGACAACAATGCTATCTGAATTCATTATTGTGGAAAGCCTGTGTGCAACAGTTATCTGTGTCATTCTGGAAATTATACTCTCAGAACTGCTTATTTGTGGCGCTTCTAGTGCATTTACAACTGCTCTCTCAGACTCAGCATCAAGGGCACTTGTTGCTTCATCTAGGAGCATTATTGCTGGTTTCTTTAATAGAGCCCTTGCTATTGCTATTCGCTGTTTTTGTCCTCCTGAAAGTTGACATCCCTTCTCTCCCACCACAGTATCATATCCATCAGGCAGACTGCTAATGAACCCATGAATATTAGCTTCTCTTGACACCTCCATGACCTCTGCTTCTGAGGCCCATTCATTCCCATAGCAGATGTTTTCTCTAATTGAGAAGCTAAACAGGAGGGGTTCTTGTTGCACTAACCCTATCTGTTTCCTTAAATTTCTCAAGTTGTAGTCCTTTACATTTCTGCTGTCAATCAGTACCTTCCCTAGTTTTGCATCATAGAACCTCAGCAAGAGGGCCAAAACTGAAGATTTTCCAGCTCCACTTGGCCCAACAAGAGCCACCCTTGACCCAGCTTCAATTTTTAAACTGAAGTTGTCGAGTATAGTCATCTCAGGCCTGGATGGATAATTAAAATGGACTCTTCGGAACTCAATATGCCCCTTAATTCTCTGAGATGACGTATTTGTTGGTGTGTCTGGTGCAATTTCAGTGCTGCGGTCAAGAGTTTCATATGTGGGTGTGAGAATGCTGATTGCTGATAGAACCGTGGGTATTAGTGTCCATAATTCTGTAATTGAAGGCACTGTGAGAGAGAAAACCTGGTATGACCTAATTCCATCTTCAAAGGTAGACTGCCCTCGCTGGATCAAAACTGTTGTATACCATAAAGCGACAGCATGGGCAATGTTCCATAAGCAAAGGGATGCTCCTTGTATGAGACCGTATTTAATGCTTTCCGTCCTACTTTTTCTCAATGGCTTCTTGAGAGATAATGTTGCCTTTTTGAGTATATGACCTTCGTGGCAAAATGACACGATGGTTTTAATGTTGGCTGTAGATTCAGATACAAGGGAGATAAGTTTTGAGTGAGCTGCAGCACTGTTGCCGGAAAACCCTTTGGCTGACTTGGCTTGTATCAGACCACCAATGAAATGACAAGGCATCACTGCCCAAGCAACAAGACCCATTCTCCAGTTAAATCTTATGCTCACAATTGTTGCAATCAAAATGGAGGATATGCATTGGACAATAACTGACATCCGGTCAGAGATGATGGTCTTGACAGTAGATGTTTCATGGATGATGCGTGTTGTGAGTGATCCGACACTGTTTTCAGTCTTTTCAAACCAGGCTAATTCATTTCGTAGCACAGCTGCAAAATGGAAATCCAGATGCAAGTGTTTACAATTGGGATAGACTTCTCTTCCATTCATCCAGAGGGCAAAAGGGAATGGAGGACAAAGGGTAAAAACAGGAAAATGGTACCTGTGTACAGAGCTTCTCTAACATTTGTCATGGCCTTCTCTCCTACAATTCCGAAGAAGTAATGCTGCAGAGTGTGAGCCAGCAGGGAAAGCAATCCGATTGAAGAAAATACCACTGAGTAGATTCCAACTTTCTCCTTTGAATTACTGTGGTAATATGCCACTCCTATTGTTATGATGAAGAACCCAAAGACAGGTTTGGAGATGCCTGCAAAAGCTGCTGCTGAAGATCCAATAAATGCCTTGGTGAACTCTTTCTTCGTCAATCCAAACCAGATTCTGAAGAATATCATGGTTGTATTTCCTTTCTCCATTTCTTGTTCAATTTTGGGATCTTTGTGATTTCCGTTCATTGGAGTGGGTTCTTCTGACCGAAATGAATCCTGCGGCTCAATACTCCCAGTTTCTTCAGTTGAATCTCCTATCCTAATGAATCAAAAGTAAGAAATGTGTATCAACTTTTTATTTGTGCCTGCATTGTTATTGGAATGAATGTGTAGGCACACAGGTCAATTCACCTTGCACCACTTTCTTGGCTGATATTTTGCATGCTAAATAAGTTGGTGTAGAATTCATTTGTGTTGAGTAAGTACTCATGCCTCCCTGAATCTGTTACTCTTCCATTCTCTACAACGACAATCATATCTGCATTAATTATGGTTGACAACCGGTGTGCAATCAAGATGACAGTCCTTCCTCTCATTGCTGTTTCAAGGGCATCCTGAACTAGTTTTTCTGATTCTGAATCAAGTGCACTGGTTGCCTCATCCAGCAGAAGAATTGGTGGATCCTTCAACATGGCTCTAGCTATTGCAATTCTTTGTTTTTGTCCTCCTGATAACTGGAAGCCCCTTTCGCCTACCTGTTATGTGCATCAAAGAGCTTATAATCTTCCAAGTTTTGTAATCTGGACATCTGTTTTTTGAGCTGATATATTGGGGGTCTAATTACCTGTGTTGAATACTGGCCTGGAAGTTGCGTTATGAAAGAATGTGCATTTGCCAGAGTAGCTGCTCGCTGAATCTCTTCATCTCCTGCATCCGTTTTCCCTACCTTGATGTTTTCTCTGATGTTACCTGCAAAAAGTGATGGCTCCTGGGACACTACTCCTATGTTTCTCCTGAGACACTTCAGATCAAGATCTTGAATGTTGTGATCATCGATGAATATCCCACCTGCAAGATTCCCTTTTTGTTTCCATGAAACTGTTCCTGTATGCCAAGGCTTTGTTTGCCGGTAGAATATAGTTCATGAATGTTTTGGAATAACAAACCTTTTTCTGGATCGTAGAATCTTGTTACCAGGGAGATGATGGTGCTCTTGCCGCAGCCACTACTCCCCACCAGAGCCACTACCTTTCCTGCTGGAATCGACAGTGAGAACCCTTGAAGGATTTGTTTATCTGGCCGTGATGGGTAGGCAAAATACACATCCTTTATATTGATTTTGCCCCCGGATCACTTCCACAATCTCTCCATTCTGGTTTGAACTTATTCTGGGTTTTCTTCTGATAACTTCAAAGACTTCCTTTCCTGCAGCTTTTGCTTGATTGAAGATTTGCATATCCGGAGCAGCATAAGTAAGTGATCTGCAATTTTGTTGTGAAAGAAATGATGATGAAAAACTAAATTTTGGTAAAAAAATGACTTCCTTCTCCTGCTGAATTATATGGAGTTTCTTACATAGCTCCAAAGAGGATGCACATAACTGCAGCTATGACATATCCCCCACTTGATCTTCCTGCCGAGACAACAACAGCCCCAACCCACACAATAAGAGACCATGAACAGAAGGTCACAGCTTGAAGCATCCCCGTTCCTACACCCTTAATCAGTGCTGCACGCTTCCCTATTTTCATTTGCTTCTCTAAGGACTTGGAAAATAATTTGATTGCTCGGTTTTCTCCAACAAATGCAAAGACAGTTTTGATCTGAGATATTGTCTGTCAACATAACCAACAGCCAGGATTCAGTAACCAGTTCTTCTGTTGTACGAGAAAGATACTGCAAAACTCTCGTCTTTTTGGTTTACCTGTTCTACCATGGATGTAGCTTCGGACAGGTATGTCATCTTTATTGCTGAAATTTTATTCATGCTCTTGGTATAAGTAGCTCCGATCACAAGAATCATGGGAACCACGAACAAAGTAAGTAGTGAAACTTCCCAACATGATATGAAAGCAATCAATACCCCACAAATGAAAGTTGCACAGCTTGCTAAAAAATGTCCTAACTGCGGTTGTGAGAATGTTCTTAGTCATTGAAACTTAGAGATGATACTGTAGAATTTTAGACAAGAGTAAGGTAGGTAAGTAGTAGTAGTACCTTTTCTCCTATGGCATCCTGTATGACAGCCATGTGATTGGTCATTCCAGTTATCACTTTCCCGCTCGTTAAATCCGTATCAAAAGCTCCAATTTCTTGGATCAAAACCGATCTCAGAAATGCTAGCCTTAATCTTGACACTTGTCTTTCACTTGCATACATCCAGCATCCTACCTCTGCAAACAATATTAATTCCCATCATTATTCCAACTAAGTATTTGAAAATACATGCATACATATATATATATATATATATGCACACATTTTATAATATATATATATATACCTACAACTCCTGCTGGAAATGTTGCAATGGCCATGTACCAAACGTAAGGAACTACCTGCACAATGTGAAATCTGTTGCAAAAATTGACACACCTTTTTCTTTAAAAAAGAAAAATTTTACGTAAATTTGATTACTTAGTCCTTAGTTTTTACGATTTTGGTCTTTTTTCTTTTTATTGGGTAGTGGCTGACTGATTGTCACCACCTGATGTTACGCCTACAAGCTCGTACTATAACTATGATTTTGTCACTCATTGTATTAAAAAAATATATTTTGAATTGATTATAAATACTTATATTCATTCTTATATACCTTATTGAGTGCCTTAACCATTTTGGCATTATCTCCGATGTTATTACCGTAGGCATTAAGTGAATTGCCCAGCAACAGATAGCCTATGGGTTGTGCAAGTCCATGAACAACAGATCCCATTGTCCCAATAACCATCATAATCCAATCTAATGCATCTGCGTAGCTCAACAGTTCATGAAACGACAACGTTTCACTTCTCCCTGAGTACTCTTCTTTCTCCTTCTCTTCCTCCTCCTCTCCCTCCTCTTTCTCCACCTCCACTTTCCGAACTTGAGGTGCCATTTTTTTTTTTTTTCCCTGATGAAACCTTGCTGAGTTAAAACAAGGAGAATTTTCTCTTACATTTATATTCAATTTCTTGATTGTAACGTTAATGAGAATATGTGTAGCATATACCATGTTACTGATATAAAAATGTTTTATACATATATATATATGTAAATGTTAATTGTTTAGTTTTTGAAACATTTCTTATTGGTCGATTCTGAAATGTGAAGTTCAATATTGCTAGAAGAGAAAAAACAAAAACAGAAAATAAATAAATAAATAAAAGGTTTAAGTTCGCGATTATACAGAGGATATTGTTTTAAAGGGAATAATCAGTTGGATTCTGTTATGAATGTGTAATTGGTCGAAGGGATGAATGATGATGAGAGTATATTCTTTACAGGAATAATTCATTCGGCCACAAACTTCTAATTTATACAAAAATTGAAGTGTTTTTTTTTTTTTTTTATCTTAAGCATCCGGTATCCGAACCTACATGGACCGACTAACCTAAATTCGGTAGCGTTCACCGAGTTCAATTCTTACTCGAGGGTGAGGGTCTGACCCAAAGTTTTTTAACGTGGCATTAAACACCTCAGAGAATTCGAACCTTCGACCATCCGCCCTAAGAAAGTGTTTTCTTTTGGAGTTACTGTAATGTAATCTTCTGGGATTTAGGATCTATCTTTTGTAGAAGTATCAATACATATATTCAAGACATATATAAATATATTTTTGGTTTGTTACGTTAAAAAATTAATCATGTATTTATTGTAAAAAAGAAATACTAAATAAATATAGAGGAGAGAGTAGTTGTGTATAAAATATAAAATATATACACTGCTTTAGCCCAGTTTAATATCTATAATTTACTTAAATAAATAAAAAAAAAAATTAGTCTATGACATGAAAGCATTATCTATAATTTAAAATTCTTTAAAATATCTCCTGTTATAAAAATTAAAAATTTTTTAAAAAAAAATTTAGAAAATTTCGCTTAAAATTGGACCTTAATAATAATTATCTATTTATGAAGTATTGGGGCCAGTAGTGAAAATAGTAGTGGGCAGTACTTTTAGTCCGCAGGAATTATGAATCTGAAAGTTGGTTGGTGACAGCATTAAAAGCTTATCTTTTCGTATACATTTGGTTGATGCCATATTATTTTGTCTACATTAGAAGCCTCGACCCCACTTTTCCCAACTCCCCACGTGCACATTACGAAACTACCCTTTCATTCCGATATATATCACGTGACTTACCTTTTTTTTTTAACCTATTATATTACATCTTTTTCTCAAAAATAAATATATATATATAAATATAAATTAATATATAAAAATGATAACTCAAAATATATTTTTGATATATTAAAAATAATATTTAACAGTTTATTATAAATGTAGCAGTGCCCAAAAAATGACACTTACATTTTGCAATATTTTCTTTTTAAAATTGTAATCATAAGTACCACCAAATTTTGATATATATGTTGAGATATTTTTTTTTGAATATGAGTAGATTATTCAAAAAAAAAAAAAAAAAAAAAATAGATATTAAACAAATAAAAAATTGGCCCAAAGGAGTAATTTCTCGACCAGAGTCATCAACTACTTCAGCTAAATTTGAATTTTCTATTCTGTCATTTTCTATCATTATCTTTTCTTTTTTTTTTCTCCATAGCCATAATTTTAGCTTAAGAATAGAAAAATGGCAGTCTCGAGTTGTAACAATCAAGTTGAAAAAAAAAAAAAAAAAAAAAAAAACAATCAAGTTGAACATGTTTCCAAGTTCCACTCCCACTAGGAAAAGCAGAGAGGCCAGTAAATCTAAGTTTTTTTAGTCGCAGTAATGGAGAAAGGAGAGAAATGGGAAGAAGATTCTTTGGAAGTAAGGAGATCCAGAGTTCGCAATGAGGGTAGCAGCAGCTCCCTCGAGTCTTCTTCTTCTTCTTCTGCTATGGCTAGTGAGGAAAATAGTGCTCAGCTGAAGGAGAATGGCAGCAAAACTAATGGGCATGTGATTTACCCTTCTGAATCAGTGACTGCAGATTACTACGTAGGACAAGAGTCTGAGTCATCATCATCAGTTCTTGATGAATCCAAAGAAAAAGAAAAAGAAAAAGATGGCCCAGATGATGTGTTGTTGGCTCCTGTTGTTGCTAATGGTGGGATTCGCAAGGAAACTGAAATTACTGAAGAGGGACAATCCAAATCAAATGATTCTGTTTACTATGACAAAAATGAAGGCAGGTGTCCCTTTTTCCTGTTCCTTTACTCCCTTATAAACCAGTAGTTATCTCTTATGATATATCCTTGTTTCACATCAATGGTATTTTGTATACTTAACTCACTCTCTCTCTCTCTCTCTCTCTCTCTCTCTCTCTATCTATCTCCATCTATCTTTGTCAGTGATATCACTTTACCCTACGTGTCTACTAAACTTGTCAACAAACAATAGGAGAGGGTCCCTTTTTTCTTTCCCTATTTGCGCTTTTGTTTCTTTGAATGGTGAATTTTTACTATATTAAACTCAAATCTTGCTTAAGCGATTATTTCTTTATCATTGATAATTGAAGTTGAGTGCAAAGTGAAACTGGAAATGATCCACAGATATTGTCTTGCCATCATTCTGCTGCTAATTTGAGGTTTTCACTCAACTTTGTTTCTGTTATTTTGCATGCTTCTGTTTTGATTATTAGCTACATCAACTAGAGTTTCTTTGACTATTTGTTTATGTTTATTGGAGTAAAATTCTTAGATCTATATATTCATTTTTCTAAACAAGCTGAAATTGAAACTGGATAAATGATATTCTTAATGGAAGAATAAGGATCTCTTGTTTTTATTTTTGGCTCTCAATCATGAGCTACTAGATTGAGTAAGGTTTGCAAACTTGCAAAATGGTGCCTGGTATGCTTATTGATCCCTGAGATGAATCTGATAAATTCTTGTCGAACTGTGAAGTAAAGAAAAGCTCAACCAAAAAAAACAGATCGGTTAATTGATTAGAAATCTGGATGCACATGAAGCTTAATTCTCAACTTTGCATAGCTAAACTAGATGGCCTGATCAGTTAAAAAATTGCATCAACTGAACTAGTATAATAATAGCTTCAATAGCTTATCAGCAAGCAGCATCATTAAAATGATATAGATCTAGACTTTGCCTCAGAAAAACTTAAAGAAGTGAATTTAAATGCGTGTGTGCTTTTTGAATGAGCTAGTCAATAATATTTTGCTGCTAATAATCTCCGAATTACATCATTTGGGCTTCCTCGTGTCAATCAATGCGTAAGTTTCACTGTTCTTATAATAGAGATATCTCTTGTTAACAATTTTAGGCCAGGGAGACGTGCTATAGTTGTACTTTTTCAACAGCATTTCAACAGAATTGTCTCAATATATGAAGACTGTAGAGCATTATCTCCAGTCTTCATATATTGAGACAATTCTTGAAATTGTTTGAACTGCAATCAAATTCTTTGACTGTCTTGTTCCTGAAGGGATATGGAAGTGTCAAGTCTGCTGTTGGACCTATGGAACTTCAAGTCTTTGTAGTGACCTTATTCAGAGACCAAATGGGCACTTACATCAACCGATGTATTGCAAAACTTTAAGTCCTGGGGGACCATGTTTCAATTTTGAAGTAGCAGGTCAGTTTGCGCCTGATTTACCGAGTCCAATAAAGTACTTGCAAATTAATTAGAATTTTTAGATGTCTGTTAGCGCAAGAGATTCTCAAAGGAGCTATGAATTTTGAAGACATTGTTTTTGGGACTCCTATAGGTGATAAAAAACAAGTTCAACAACTTTGCAAGTGGATTGCAACAGAATGATTCTTCAGGATCAAGAGTCTCTTCTTTTATAGAGAGTGAGAAACCCATAGTTTTTATGGAGCTGTAGTTAAGAAATAGTGTGTCTTGTAAACTTCAGAAAACTCTCTTCCAAGGTAAGAACAGCTGCAAAATATACAATACACTTTGCATATACTAAAACTATCAATTTTTGAATCCATTATTACATACTATCTGCCAGTCTGCGTTCTGTCTAAGTGAAGAATAAATACTTCCCTTACCGAGGATGGCAGGCAACTTTTCCTTTTGGAAAGGAAAAAATTGGTTCTTTTTTTATCTACATGAATTCATGATACTGGGATCCCTTCCCCAATTAAGGTTTAGGGTATATATTTTTCAGACTGCTTGAGAACTGGACAGTTGGGGTATGTTCCACTGTCAAACCTATGGCGCCAACCTTTTAGTGTTTCAGATTTAATAGCAACAAATTTGACAGATACGCAAACACTCATTTCTAGGTCTATGAACGAATATCTGAAGTTTACACTTCATCATATAATAACTGATTCAATCATTAAGTGGTCCTGGCCCCAGATTTATGCCTTAAAGATTGTACATCCTCGTGTTCTACT
The DNA here is from genome assembly GCA_025388415.1 of Cynanchum wilfordii. Classification (NCBI taxonomy): domain Eukaryota; kingdom Viridiplantae; phylum Streptophyta; class Magnoliopsida; order Gentianales; family Apocynaceae; genus Cynanchum; species Cynanchum wilfordii. The sequence continues at coordinate 4,144,596 of JAHSUH010001079.1, forward strand.
AACATATCTCTAAAAGTAACATATGTGCAAATTGCTAGTAAAGAACATTTGTTTTCTTAGTCTCTAGTTAGGAAGTATTTTGGTTTCTGCACCTCAACCATAATTTATCTCTTGTAAGATGCAGGGACTAGAATCTTACATATAAAGTTAATTGGTCCTTGAGTGTTCTGTTGTTTTGCAAGATTTCATTTCTTCATTTCTGCTTGCAAATTTTTTATTTGAAATATTTTCTTTTCTTTTCCAGAGCACATTAAGCAAAATCATGGAGATGATGCATTGGGCATCACTGCAGCAAATATCACTGATCAGAAGAATCTGGATTCGGTAGTCGACCATGAAAATGAGGGCATCCAGAAGAATGTTGACTTATCAATTAGTCAGCATTCTGAAATTTCACCTGCAGAGTGTGTCCCAAGTTCTAGTTCTTCAAAAGTTGCAGAGATTGAAACTGTTGGCATTGACTTTGTTGATGAAAGTCATGATCTTGAGGGAGGAGAACTAGATGTTGAAACAGTATTACAGAAGCAGAAAACACATGATTTGTATTGTCCTAATTGCAATTCTTGCATTACCAGAAGGGTTATTCTTCGTAAAAGAAAGCGTCGAGTACGCATCAATAGTGAAGATGTTAAGCGCAACAAACTAGAAACATTAACTGACTCCAAAGGAAAGGATATTGATAACCAGACAACTAGTGGCCAGGTTCCTGATACAACCAATATTCACCTGGATGGTACATCTGAACTTGCTGCAAATGAGTATGATCGGGAGAGAGAACCAGACATATTCAGATGCCTATCATGCTTTAGTATTTTCATTCCGACAGGTTAGAAAACACTGATAATAAGAAGTTTGTTTTTTCTCCATTGTTGAGATTCAACTTAAATTTTGAAAGGAAAGTACCTTAACTTTTTTTTTTTTGATAATTAGGAAAAGTACCTTAACTTGATGATAAAGTATGTGCATTTCCTTAGTCTTTCTAATATTGAACTCGTGATAATTGACTATCAGAACCGTTGAGAAATGTAACCATTGTCTAAATCTTCTGTTCAAAGGATTGCTGTTTAGGTCTATTGATGACATTTCTGATTCTCCTTTCTGGTTAATTATTTCTTGCAGTAAATTGGTTTTAGATGGAGCTTTTTCACTTCATTTTCCCCTCTCTTTCGAGGGGTTAGTATATTTTTAACTGTAACTTTTCAGTATAGATTCTAATGCACACGTAACAATCATGCCTGTGTATGCTTGGCCGAAGAAGTAGTGAGCAGAAGGAGCACATTAATACATGTTGTAGCTCTTGTGGTATTGACATTGCCGTAGAAAACAAAATAATAGCACATAAAAAAAATAGCTCTTACGAATAATGTAACAATGTTAGCATACAAGTGTGCCTTTGCATATGTGTGTTAGACTTGATTATCTGTGCAATTATGATTTGACAAAGAAATCAGGACATCATTTTGAAATCTTTTTGGTTTTTTGCTGTGTTTTCAGTTATCCTGTCATGATGTCAATGAATGCTTTGATATCCATTACTGTCTTTGGATGGCTATGTTTCAGGGAAGGGATTTAAGTTGTTCCAGATATTTGGTGATAAAGGCAAGAAGAATATGGAAGACCAACCGATACCATCTGCTACTCTCTCAGATAGGGATAGAACAATAGCTCAATCTGGTATGATATGCAATTTCCTATTTTGCATCTTTGGGAACCTAGTTGTCATATAGGTTAACTCACTATTGTCTTATTCTAGAAATTATCTGTCAATTTAGAGAATCAAGATTCTACATATTATTATTCTCTTTCCAACATTACTCTCTATTCTTTATTAATCTACACAGTTAATAGAAACTGATTCTTTCATATTTCAAACTTTGATAATGGATTGTTACAATAAGGGGGGAAAAAATAATAATTTGGGTAATTTAGTATTTTCCTTCTAACTAAGGATAGCCATTTCATTCTTGTGCAATTCTCCAATGAGACTAATATTGTAGACTGGAGTTAGTAGATAGATTACTATAATTGTTGCTTCTTAAATCTGTGGTACCAGTTATTTAATTTCACTCCACCTTTTTATTTTATCACGTGAGATTTATATTTCTAAAATGGCTCAATTAATCTGCTCCACAGATGGGGGAAATGCCAGGAAGGACGTTAGGTCAATTTTCTTTGCATACCCACAAATCGTTTTCTTGTTAAATCTTCTTCTTCAATCCATATCCTCTTATCTCTTCCATGTCAGTTTTCTATGATAATTATGTCACAGTTTATAAACAATTGGATAGTCTTTTATGAATGTGAAAAAGAAGTTAAGAGTGGGAGATGGGTGATCTTGGGGTCCTCTTACTCCAACAGAATTAGGAAGTTCTTGCCTGGAGTTTTGGGAGGAAAAGTAGAACATGTGCTTCACGTACTCATGATCCTTGAACTAATTGTGTTTATGCTCGGCAGGAATTGGGGATGCCCAGCAAACTAGTTCTAGAGAAGATGTGCCATCGTCCAACTTTAATGATCTCCATCGAACAGCTGAAGTTCACAGCAATGGAGATAAAGCTTCACCTTCTACAGTGCAACAGCAACTGATGCCTGGTGCAGTAAATGCCTCAGATGTAAACACAAAGAAGAAAGGTACAGAATGCAGTAAATGTGACTGGCTATAGACAGATAGCCTTTCAAAGGATCCAAATTTTGAAACTGCACGTAGTATGATCATAAGTTTCTGACCTCGATATATTTGCACATCTCCACTATTTTTTCTTGATTTCTTAGTTGTTCCTTGAATTTTTATAAAGATCATATTAAATATTGTTGCCTCACTTTAGTCTGCTTCAGAAGGAAAATTTTTAAAATTTTAAATCTGAGAAAAAATAGTCAATTAAAAAGTATTTCATTGCTTAAGTAGTGTAATTTGGTGTCAACAGATACAACTTGAATATTTCTCTGGGTGTCTCGAATTTCTTTTCTTTTGAACCATCAGAAACTTTACTAAATGGTGGAGACTTATTCTAGTTCCATCCAGGTGGATCTGCTATATAACAAGTATTCTTTCTTTTCCTCTTTTCTCAAGGTATATTTTGCTATAACAAAATCATCATCATATTCAGCATCTCCATTAAATGATTGATAATCATGATGATATCTAAATTTTACAAGAGGAGAAAAATTAAACTCCAAGTGCAAGTATATCAATAGTACAACCCTACAATCCTGCATCAGGAAAACATCCATTAAATTTCTGGCACATTGGAGGATTTTGCATTCTTTTATGTGCATGGTGTACATTTCTTTGCTTATAAATCAAGAAATTTGTGTTTGTAACATTTAGTAACCAATGATAGTTCTCTTAGTCTTTATTTATGTTTGTGGTGATTAAGGACATCCTTACTAATAGATTTGGCTGTCAGATACAGGAGACTATTTAAGGAACCCCTTAGAAGTATCAACTGGGAATCAACCAATAGCACCAAATGTTTCCAATGGCATGACATATTTTCAAGGTGATCAGTCAGCAGCTGCGTCTACCAATGGAACTCCAGCTCCCAAGGGAGACTCTCAATTTGATCCCATTTATGTCTATCAACCCGATGGATTAAAGCTGCTCATTCCTACAAAGGACCAGAAACCTGAGCTGAAAATACAAATCATACAAGCAGGTGTGTCCTGTCTTAAGTGACATCTTGGATCACCATGCTAACTACCTTCCAAATGACAAAGTGCATTAAATTCGAAGTTTTTACTTTATGCTATCTGTAGGAGATTTGAAATTGTCTAGTGATATTCTAGAATACAACAGGTTTTTAATTCAGCAAATACCATGAAGACTTTTTTCTTCAAAAACTTGGAGAAATCCACTTCCTCTAAAGGAAACTCTCAAAATTGTGGGATTGAAGATGCTATAGTGTATTTAATACTCATATTCTTTTGATAAAACAATTAGAGTTAGTTTGATTAAGTCTTGTGCATTTCAAAGGGCCATCTGCAGGTACGGAGCCTATCCTGTCACTGCCTCCTAAATCTTCTGAACAGAAAGTTGAAGTTTTTCATGAGCATGAGCAACATGATGAGACCATGGTTCCCAACTTCTCTGCATATGAAAATGGAACACAAGACAAAGTGATCAATAAAGGTATGCAAATGCTCTTATTGCTAGCTTCAACTTGTGTGAATAGAATAAGATATCTTTAAATTGCATCTTGCATTTTGTTGCCAGAAGTTGACTCAGAAGACAAAAATCAGGGCTTAGTTTATTCAGCCTCATAATCCAAACTTCTTCTACATCTTGCTAAGTTTGTCATTTGCTTTCAAAGGATTAAGTTACCTTCATGTTGACAGATGGAGCTCATCCCTATGAACCCCCTGAGCAGACAACTGGCAAAAAGAAAATAGAAATTCATGGAGGAGAACACTTGAAAATCAACAAGGATACCTTAGTTTTGTCAATTAAAGAACCAATTCTGATTCACGACAAACAGGCTGACACAATTAAAGACTTGAAGAAGATGACCATAGAGCAGCTTGCAGGTGAAATTTTTTTACTATTCCAAATTAACAAAGTCTGTTAATCTAAATATGGTTCCTGAGATTTTAAGTATAATTCTGTTTATGTGAATGTTTCTCCAGTTCAAAAGGCCCAAAAAAAAAGAAGGATGTGTAATGGATTATTGTAGTGTTCATCTAAACTAAGCCTTTTAGTTAATTGACTATCAAATTACATCATGTTGCAGACAAGGATACTGTCATAGTTGTAGAAGCAGGACCAAGCAAAACTACAGGTTCACAATTGCTGGCAGACTCAAATGCTTCAGCAGAATTAGGGACCTCACCACATTTAACTACTGGTATAGATGTTGTTGTTGAGCAGACGGGTGCTGATGCTGGAGAAGCCTATGAGATTGAGATTATTAAAAGCATTGTTTATGGTGGCTTAGTTGAGTCCATCACGAGCCTTGGTCTTGTTTCATCAGCAGCTGGAGGTGGTACTGCCACATGTAAGTATTTTTTAGTGTTCACTTTATCCAAAAAAACTCGACTTTCTAATTGAATGTTCAACGTACTAGGCAAAGTTTCCCATCTCAGGTAGTTCTTTAAAATGATTCTTGCTGTTGCATTTGAACAGTGCATGATTTATTTCATGAGTCATTTACTCTATATGTCATTTCTAAACTATCTTATTGATGATTTACCATCTAACTTTTTCTTCTTGACATTAAACTGCAGTAAATATTCTAGCTCTTTCGATGGCCAATCTGATTGGTGGACTTGTCGTTGTCGCCCACAATGTGAGTTGTTTCATTCTTCAGCTGTCTCACTATGTAGTATTTGTTCATTATTTCAACTTTGTTTTTAGTTTAGTTAAAAGCTTATACACTTAAGAAATGAAAGAGAAACCACTGATGAAACTGTATGCTAATGTGGTACATTATTCCAGTACTAATTTTCTGCCAAGGTTGAAGAGCACAACTTGCATGTTTAGTCTTCCTTTCCTTATTCCCTTCCAGTACTAATTTTCAATTCCAGTGCATGAGTTGTGTGTCCTTTTTATCTAATTTTGCCAGAAGTTGTTACATCTTTTAACTTAATTGTGGTTACTATGAAATCTGCAGCTTTGGGACCTCAAGAAATATCATGTTATGGAAGTACCAAATCAACAAACTAGGAACATTGACAGATACAAGGAACTACTTGGACGCAGGGAAAATTTTGTAGTTCATGCAACTGTTGCTGTGTTATCATTCATCATTTTTGGCTTAATCTCTCCCATCACTTATGCCTTCTCGTTCCAGAAAAGCGATGACAGGGACTTCAAGCTTTTTGCTTCAGCTGCAGCATCACTTCTATGCATTGTTTTGCTAGGTACTGGAAAAGCATATGTCCAGAAGCCACCAAAATCATATTTGAAAACCCTAGGTTACTATGTCCTCCTCGGATTTGCTGCCTCGGGTATTTCTTATGCTGCTGGTGAGCTAATCAAGAGGCTTTTGGACAAGTTCCACGTCTTGCAGTCAAATTCCTCTTTCCCCATCTCCTTCACCAACACACGGCCTGATGCTTCACTTTGGGCATCTTATTAACCGGCTGTGCTCATTTTGCCACAATGTTTTAGATGAAATCTTTCCACTATCGTCCTCATTTCTCCATCTGCTCTATAACCTCTGCATTTCATTTTACCTTGCTCTTCTATAGACAAAACTAGATATGCTATCAGAATTCACCAGTGCTTAATAAGTTGGTGTTTTATTAGCCCTCCTCTTTCGATTTCCCACACTTAAAATGAAACATACATGCAAATTATCTACTGTGACATTTGTGCTAAATTTAGCTTATATGCATTTAACCCTCCTATCCTTTGATGTCTCAAGTAGTAAGTAAACAGACTTCTGTTTTTTTTTTTATATTATTTTGATGTTATGCTTATCCTTATTATTTTCACCAGAGAAACTTATAATTAAGTCCAGACCGCATAATGCACAGAGGTCTGTAAAATTTGTCCATCTCTGGATGTCTTGCAAACCACACAAAATAGGCAACTGAAAAGCTGAGTTAAAATCACGGCAAAATAATAACGGAGAGGAAAGTGTATTTGTGGTCCCAGGTGGAGCTTCAACATGCCAAACAAATCCAACTTGACATCCAGTAGAACAAAACTGCCACTCAAGAAAAACAGATTGCAAAGGGTCATTCTAAAAAATAAGCCTCGATTCTGACTAACATTTAGCATTCCTGATTTTGAGTCTGAAGTAAACTATCTCTCTATTTTCCAGGATCCATATCATTCCCAAGAACATCATTCAGAAAGCCTACCCGTGCAGTATAATTTAGGGTTATGAAATAATACTGGCTCAGTCACATCCTCAAAGGAAATATCACCAAAGTCCAAGCAGCAAGCAATTTTACTGCAATTATTGATTTTTACTAGATCCTTGATCCAATTCTTGTTTGCTTTTCACTTTCTTCATTTTTGCTTTGACCCGAGACTTGGTCACAAGGGATTGCACTGTGTTGGCAAAATTGCCTACTGCCATGATTATCAAAAGAATCCCACAAGTAATTACCTGTCATCAATGACAAATATTTGATAAGAAATGTGTCTGCAAGAATAACTCACAAAGATGGACAGCAGTCAACAGATGCTTAAGAGTCAAGACTACGTAGAGAAGTCCAAATTAACACTATGCATCCACATTCTAAAATCTTTACCTGCCACTCAGATGCAACACCAACCAGGGCAGTTTTTAGCAACAGAACTCCAACATAGGCTTCAAAGCCCTGAAAAAATATTAAGAGAAAGAAAAAGGTCACTTTAACCGAAAGAGGGCAAAATTGCACCTGAACACCCAGACCGAGAGCTATAAATAAATGTTGCCTGTACTTATCAAATAAACATAGAAATGAGAATTTATATTTGGCATAGCCATAAATAGGTTTTTGTAGATGGGCTGAAGAAGTCCATCCACTCACAACATCAATTTCCTTTCAATATGATACAACTCAATTTGTTTTGCTAGGAATTTGGAAGCTATTTGAAGGATGGAATATAACAGACAAACTAAAGGAAAAGGTAAATTCTAAAAGTCCATCCATGACAAAAATTGTGTCATAAATAGAATTTACCAACATCCTTTCTTCATAGGGGGAACACAGGGGAGCTCAGAATAGACTACCAAAAAAATGAAAAAGAGATAATTATTGATATTAAAATGCACTAAGAAATTCTGATGCCAGAATGAACTCCCAGAAAATCAAAATCAAACATGATGTAAAAGAATTTGAGGAACCCAAAAAAATGCTAAAATGTTAAGCATTCGCTAATTACTTAATAGTTATCTAGAAATGTAATCAACAACACTATATATCAAAGTTCATAGTTTTGCTATAAGTTTAACTTATACCTGCAAGGTGAAGAGTATAGGATAGAGCAACCATAATTGACCTGCCACTCCAGCAGTTTCACCCCACACCACATCCATTCTTCTGGCCTAAGAGCAAAAACAACAGTTACTGTAACCATAGCTCTTCAAAAATTAAGGTAAGCTGTAGTGAGGAGATTATATTTATTGTTTTTCTATAGACAACCTTAAAGTCACTGAAAAGGAATAGATAAAAATTTAAATCACTCTTTGAAAAGAACCAACTAAAATAATACAATTTCTTTGATTTTGAGATGGATACAGGAAAAATGTTGGAAAAAGGCTTTATTGAAGGTTACAAATAAATACAAGTAAACATTAATGAGCTTAATTCCATCGATAGCACAATTATACCTTGCCCAACGCAATACGTGTATATAGTCTTTGACGCTGATACCTATTCTGAAGAAGCATGGCAACCCCCTGCATGATTGCCCATTTCAAGAACAAGAGTACCCCTTTCTGCCGACAACAATACCAGGTAAAACTGTTAGAAGAAAACAAGACTACAAGTAAAAGGTGTCTATATTTTATTGGGCAACCAAGTGTGAATGGCTTTTAGTGTAGCATGACCATGACCTGCTTCTGGGAACAGTCTGGCTCCCTTTCTATCTCCCAAGTGAGACTTATAAGTGCCATAGCCATCGCAAAGTAGTGATGGTATATCCACCTGTAAAATCATGAAAAAGTGTCATTCATAAGAGACATAGTTTCCAATGATTACATCAATTAAGCTCCAGAACGAGCCCATAAACATGCGAAACAGTAAGAGAAATACAGAGACGGTCTAGGAATAAAATATCAGCTGAATGCTGAACTCAGTGAACTATTATTGCATGATTCAAATGAACAGTCCAAATTTCTATGTACAATCTGCAATCAATTTTTTTGTAATATCTTTTCTTTCCTATCTATGTTCCTTGTTTTGATTTTTCCTCTTAACTTTTGGATGACAAAGAAAACTCCACAGCATGCAAAGAGTAAATGCAAGCATCATGGGACAACAGTAAAAATTAAAAGATACACAAACACAACAGAGAATGCATGAAAACACTACTTTTGAATGTAATTTAACCATCAATACAAGAAATAAGCCTCCTGACTATATTCAAAGAACTGGACTTTTTATAGATTTATAATCAGCTCATCCAGAGAACCTGTGGCCCCAAAGTACCAAAAATTAAAACTCAACAACCATCTCCCAGTTTTTCAACTCATTTGTTATCATTTTATCGAAACCCAGCTGGAATGATGCATGATTCAGGCATTTGTACGCATACCACATAACAAAATGTGCCTCTTAAGATCTTAATGCCCAGATAATCCAATGATCAAACTATTATACACTATAACAGGCCTCCAACTCAATCATTAAGCTGTCCTGCATTTTCCACCTAACCAACTCTCAGTTTCTGCTATGTATCATCCCATAAAACTCACAATTTGTTACACACATCCCATATCTTCTAAAAATTGAAGATAAGAAATGCAGCTCATACTCACCATACAAGACATAAAGTTCCATATATACTCAGTACAAAATGAGATGATGAAGACAAAGAAAGCCATTCTGCTATGTAGAAGAGAAAAAGGCCATCATCAAAAAGGGTCTAAACAAATAGCAAAAAGCTAGCAGCAAATCTCATTACCATGGGCGAATATCACTTCCATTCACTCTCAATATGTTCTCTCGTAAAGCCAAGCCAGTATAGAGATACAGTAACCAAGCCTACAAATAAAATGATCAGTCATTTCTGTCAGTAGTCAGGAATGTATATCTAAGCAGAAAACTCCATCAAAGCATAATGTAAAACCTGGTAAAGTTGAACAGACAATGCTGGAAGACATCCATGCCAGATCCACGACCTTAAAATAAGCAGCAAAGATGGAAAAAGAAGGAACAGGTATGCTGTTCTATCCTGCCCATGTGAAGTAAACATGATTTTTGTCATTCAAAGAGTAAAGATGCAAATAGTGAACTTCAATGCTTTGATTCATCTTCAAAATCTATAAGTATAGGCTATTCAGAATATACCATATTATCATCTCCAGCATATTGCACTCAAGAGATCAACAAAATAATTCAGAAAATTTAGCTAAGTTCACTATGATCCATTCATCATTTCATTTTATCTAGTCAGTTTCCCACCTCCCGTCTGAGTCCTCCATGAAGGCAATTCTCAATGGAAGTGTATTTAATCTAAATCCTGCAGTTATCTTGTAACAGTAACTATAGACACAAAGTGTGAACCTTCATCTATTCACTTCATTTTTTATGTGGATTACTCTTAAGATCAAACACATGAAGCTGGTCATCAGGTGCAACAGAAGTCTTGTAATTAATTAGGTAGAAGACTACATGTAAGTCTCCATTTTTCAGTTGAGGAGGAAAATCAAGACCAATCTTCATGCATTAAAGTGAATATGTTGAATTGAAAGTGAGGTCCACTAGTGATTCCAGGAAAGCCTGAATGTCTAAGAAAAGTTCCACGCTAAAAATTCAAACTTTACGTTTCTTCTCGAATAAATCGTACAAATTATGATATCTCAAACGTCCTCAATCAGACTCTTCGAGAACCTAGTACATCAAGTTACCACAAAACCTTATCTAGACCTAGCTAGATACTCAATGATCTATTAGGAGAAAACATACTCTGAAGCTATTGTACTCCTCCTTGACCTTCAATTGAATATCCTTCCTGTTTGCACGCACATTAATTGGACCAAGAAACATCCTTAGGAACCGTCCTGAAACCAGTAACGTTGATCAGAACAAAAAATTTCCCCAGTACAGACTTCCACGTCCCCCGGGTGAACAAAATATGAATGAATTATATAAAAAAAAAAAAAAAAAAATGTGTACAAAACCATGAGATTTGCTGGGAAGATAAGCCGCCGCATCTCCTTCATTCAGTACGTACTTAACTCTGAGAAGTTCCTCTTCCAACTGAAAATCAAACACGCAACAATCTCAATTACATACCAAAAGGAGAAACAACCACACATAAAACACTAAAAATTAAGAAACTAATTTTTATCACTTACTTTCTCGACGTGCTTGGAGTCGAGGTTCGATTTCCGAATGGAAGAGTGGAGTCTTTGGATATTAGAATTCAAAGAATTAGCTCTCTGACGGAGAGAATCTTCATCGCGAGAAGTACGCGATATTAAGGAGGCGGCTGAATCCTGCAACTCCCTAGCTTGCTCCACCAGTCTAGAGACTTCCTCCATAACAGCTTCACCGGAGCTAGAGTTCCCGCCGACCGTCGTCGTATCGCCCATCTCTCGCTCTGACCCGATCAGAAATTCGATGTTTGAATCAAATACACTTTTACTCACCTTCCAGTCTCTCCCAAGTACTTCAGATTTATTTTTTAAACAGAAATAGATTTTTACAGTTGAAATAGTAAATTGTAGTTTGTAGTACGACTACCTGATCATAAATTTGTTGAATAAAAAAATACTTAGGTGAGAGAGGGTATGAAAGAAAGGCATCTAAGGGAAGGAGCGCCGAAGAAATGGGGCCAGCGAGCCGGAGAACCGCTGAGGCAAGTCGCGGGAGACGACGAATCTGATATGCTACAGCTATACTACTATTCTTATTTCCAATAAATAAACTCCTACTTTTTCTTTTTTTTTTTTTTTTTAAATAAAAAATAAAAAAAAAAAATCTCCCATAATCTCTAAATAAAGATTGATTTTATGTTTAATACGGGTGGGAATCATTTGCTTGGTTTCTTTCTTACTCCCTCTTTACAAAAAAATAAAAATAAAAAATTGTGTTTTTCATCTTAAAAAAATTTTAAAAATTATTAATTTATTTAAAATAATTAATAGAAATAAATTATAAATTATATTAAATTTTTAATATAATAATTAAAGAATATATAATTTTTTCCGATATAATTTGTAAAGAAAACATAAGAATATATTTTAATTTAACATGTTTTATAAAATAATTAATACATCTTCTCTTTTTTAGTTGTTGAAAAATAATATTTTTTATTTATCATATTAAAATATTTCGATTATAAAAAATTTAAAAAAATTTAGTAATTTCACTTTTTGAGTGAAATTTCCTAATTATAATAATATTTTACTTTTAAAAATTATAAATATATTAATAATATAATTATTTAGTCGTTATAAATTAAAATAGTGTTATATTATAATCATAAAAAATTCACTAATTTTTAATTAGAATAGTATTTAATAGATAATTAAACTAATTGAGTAATATCAAACACGTGTCCTAATATATTTTAGGTTTACTTTGTTCCCTGAGTTACATCATCTTGACTTGCGAATATATTTCGAACTATGGAACTCTGGTAAAGTTTAAACTTTTAACCTCTTGACAAGAGGTGGGGAGAAACTTCTAGACCAATGACCAGGAGAAATTTCCTTCAACCTTTTGATTGATGGAGAGACTTCTAAATCATTAGCCAGGAGAGGAACTTCAAAGATTTTTATATATATTATAGTTTTTTTTTTAGCTTTGTAATTAATAATGCGCGGCAAATTAGGATCTTGTCTTCATTATTTTTTTTTGTTGGATACATAGAGGAGGGGGACTTGGGTGTCAAACCCCAAAAGGACGATTGGGGCGTCTTTTGCCACTCCACCACACAACCTCCCACGTCTTCATTTTGTTCTTGGAAAATTTTGAAGGCATATTTAAATAATAATATATAGTTAGGTAAAAGCTTGAGATGATGTTTCATTTATGATAAAAAAAAAATATATATTATAAATTTAAGTTAGCTTTAAGGTTAAAAAATTAAAATATATGTATAAAGTAATTATTTTAATTTAAATTAACTTTAGACTAAAATATATTTATAGTCTCTAAATATTATCGAAATTTTTAAACAAGTACAATTATTATATATCACAAATAATATAATTTTTAGAATAACATGTCACTTTTAAATATGGGGCATGCAAAAAACTGTATTCAAATTATAATTTATTTTCTAATGTATATTTCGTATTTCAATTTGATCACTTTTTGAAAAGGAAAAATAAATAAATAAATAAGTAGATTCCTTGAGGGGGGGGGGGGGGGGGGGGGGGGGGAATGTAGCTACATCGTAATCCAACACATGTGAGGTCAGGCTTCTTTATGCATAGGCAATTTATTCTTACTTGGTAGATATATCATTTTATTTATTAATTTTTTTTTAAAAAAAGGTAGATATATATTTTTTTTTTGGGTAAATAAAAGGTAGATATACTATTTTATAAAATCTTTTAAGATATTCAAAGATTTTGTTAGAATATAGAAAGTTGTTGAATTATTGTGTTAATCCAAGAATATGGAAATTGCCATAATCTAAGATGAAATATTTAGGAAAGGAAAATATTATAGATTCACAATATAAATAGGAGAAGAAGACCAAAATACAAGTATGTGGAATTTACCCCTTTTAAAACCACTAGCTTTAAATCTATATTATTTTGTTATATATATATATATATATTTTTTTATATACTCATTTGGATCATCCGGTGTCCCTACCTTATATTTGGTGAGACTAATCCGAACTCGGTATGCGAAACGCTCGCATAATTCAACTCTTACTTGAATAAGCATTAAGAGTTCGCACACCAACTTTCCCAAGCTATCGGTTATATTTTCGACTATTTTTTATTAAAACATCAAAGGAGCAATTGAGGGGAAATCATCAATTTGCTTTGTTTTTTTGACAGATAGATTGGAATCCAAAATCAAAGCAAAGCAAAGGACTAGTGAGGAGTTCAATCCACATTAGAAAAATGTCCTATTTTCACATTACTATTTAAATATAATTTTAAAAATGATGTTACATAAATAGTTTAAATTTCAAATTATTATAATATATATTTATATTTATGAATTTATTTCTTATTCTATTAAAATTAAAATAATATTTATGAAGATTTTAATTAATAATTAATAAATTTTTTTATAAAATTAAATGGAATTATAATTTAGTGTTTTTTCTTTTAAATTATGTAAAGTCTATGTATTGACAAGTTAAATAAGTCAATGTTTCTTTTACCCAAAAAAAAAAAAAAGTTAAATAAGAAAAAATAAATATTTGGAAAAATATTAAAATTGTTAACAATGATTTCACTCCCATTTATTGCATTATCAGCACACTGTGTTTTATATATAGAAATTAAACACAGAAATTAATTATTATTATTATTATTTTTTAATATTACTTTAACTTGTAACATTTTATAATTATATAATTAAGATGGTCATACAGAGGTACAGTGCATCTTGTTATTCTTAAATAGAATTTTAAATATTACAAATATGAAAAAGATTAAAAATAATAGATTTGATCCATATAAATAGTTTAGAAATTATATTAATATTTTTTCGTGTTCAAGTTATGAATATATATATAAAAATTGAAATAATTTTATACCTTAATTTTAATTATACCTTATAATTTTAGGATGTCTTCTCATATATTCTCTGAATTAATTAATTAAAATATCGGGTGAATAAAAAATAAAACAACCAAAAGGTTCGGTTCCCATAAAAAGATGAATGCGTTCTATTCGTAGGTGGGAGTGGGGATAAAGGATAATATAACGATGACGATGACTGTGTGTTGTTGTAGCTAACGTGTGCTGCCCGATCCACCTAACTCTAACGCAAACACGTGTATTACAAGTGTCCTAAAATGATCTGTTACCCCTTCCCAGCTTCCGCGATTATATATTTATTCAAACCTTTATCAGCAGATCCGATGACGTGTATCTTCTTTTCGCGTACTTGCGACACGTCTACCAGTGAAATTTAACTCGTTTTTACCTCACTATCTCCAGAATTATCTTAATTTAGGTTAACAATTAGTATTTAAAAACCGAAATTTGATAAAAGATTCTCTTTTACAGACTGTCAAAACTGGATAACAATCCTAAGAATTTAAGAGTGCTTTAAATTTATTTGCAGAAACACAAAATATATATATATATATATATTATATTCTCCTTCAATATGATTTTTTTATTGCTATTTTATGATTAAATTTATATATTAAAAATCGTTAAATTTTCTTATTAAGTTAAAATAAATAAATAAAACATTTCAAATTATAAATTTATCTTTTACCAATTAGAATAAATCATTATCTCAATAAATTTTACATTTTTAAAAAATATATATATTTTTTAATTATTTTCTAATTAAACCCTTGAAATTGAATAATAATAATAAAAAAAAACCTTTTTACCTATATGCAATTAAAAGTCAATGAGTTTTTCATCTACCATCTGCTGCCGTGACAATGTTACACAGCCCAAGAATTACAATCTTCGTAAAAGGTGCCTTAGCTTCTGCAGTACAATGTAGACCTTTCTATTTTCTTTTCAAAAATCTTTTCCCCTTTACTTTATCACAATAAATACGACATATAATAAGAAAAATATATTATATATTAATACTCGTAAATGCTTAATAACTAATAAGACAATAATAAAATTCTATAATATATATTTTTTAAAAAATTTTAAAGTTACATATATTCTATAATATATAATATATATAATATTCTATAATATATATAATATATTCTATAATAACTTATAATATATAATAAGTTACATATTATTGACAAAAAAATTCTATAATATTTTTAGAATAAATTATATGGAAACACTATAACAAATAAAATTCAAGGATTAAAAGCAATTAGATATTAATAAAATTCAAGGATTAAAAGAAATTAGATATTAATAAAATTTAAGGATTAACCCAACAGTTTGAGAGAGTTGGTAAGTGGACTTCTAAAGAACCGAGTCGGACCCTCACCCTCGAGTAAGAGTTGGACTTTGCGAGCGCACGTCGACCGAATCCGATTATCGCCCACATGTAAGTTTGATTATCGGATGCTTAAAAAAAGAAAGAAAGAAAAGGAATTAAGGATTTCAAGCAATTAAATATTGACAAAACAAGAATTAATTTAATTAAAAATAATTAGTGAGCTTTTTCATGTATTGCTAGAGTAAGGAGGAAGGAGTAAGGAGTTTTCATGTATTGCTAGAGTTTTTTCTCCAACAAAAAACTAATTTGGTTCAAATAAAGATTAATTTAGATACGAATTAATTTAAAAAATATTATTAAATAATTTAAAATTTATTTAATACATGTATAAAAAAAAAGGAAAGAAAAAGGACTGAAAAATTGTTTGACGCTTACTCTGCCAACCCGATCCCTGGTTGGGGTTTCTGCGGTCCAAAAAATATAGTGATGATAAAAATATAGTAGAATTGGACTTTGTTTTAAATATTTTTTTCCCCAAGAAAAAAAAAAGAAAAAAGTGTTGGGCTTTTAGCAGAACGTTTAAACATTCGGGCGCAAATGGATTTTTTCCCCCTTTCCAAAGGATTGTGATTTCTGACCAGAAAGGCGAATCCCCTATCCCACGCATGTCGCAACACTCTGTCTAAAGCTCTTCCATAAGAACAGAAGAAGAAGAAGAAAAGGTTTTGGTGATCATGGCGACGAGCCTGCCATGGCATCCTTTGCAACCTCCGAGAACCGTGCGTTTCTGTTCACAAAATCACAAGCCATACATACCTATCCGTCGGCTACCAACGGTCCAAGCTTTGAGGCGAAGCGACTTCGATAGTTTTGCCAGGCGTATAACCTCCGGTGAAACGTGGAGGGGCGTGTGGCGGAGCGCTAACAACAGCTTCGAGCAGCTAGCGTACGAGACAAAGAAGACGGCCGAGCTCATCGACCGCCGGTATTCCGTCTCGCAGCGGCTTTCTTCGGTGGCACAGTCCGCCGCCGACCGCGCTCGTGTACTCGATCGAGAGTTCGAGCTTAGCCAGCGTTGGCGGACTTTCTCTCTTGATTTCAGCAGGAATTGGCCAAGGGTTTGGTCCTTTCACTTCTTTTATTTCCATTTCCATTTACAACATTCGCCTTTTCTTTTGTGTAAGATGAGGTATAGTTTAGGGCTTGGTTTCCTTTTTTAACTTCTGAACTAAGTATGGATTCGCTATTTCACGTATTCTGATAATAATGATAAAGATAAGACCATATCTTCCTAGTTATCAGGATTTCATATGATTTGATTCTTATATATATATATATATATTTTTTTTTTTTTCCAGTACAGAAAGCAGTTCAATGATTTTCTTGATACTCCGCTGGGGAGAAGTTTTGCTGTAAGTATAAGTTTATTTATCTGTTTCTCATACTAGTTGTCTTGCATTGAGATGAAATAGTTTTATAATTGTTGAAATAATTTAGACCCGATCTATAGATTATTTCTTAGAGTTGATAACATGAAGATTTTGATACAATTTCTCATATATGCTAAAAAGAAGTTTTGTTTGGAAATAATTATGAAATAACTTTAGAAGTTGGAATAGTTAAAACTATGCCATGCCATCAATTTGGGCAACATTATGCCATGAGTAATAGTTTGTCCCATTATCTATATTTATAAATATATATATATGTATAATGTGAGCGGTGTGATGTGTTGCTTATCCGAATGAAATACCTAGCCCTGAACTAACTTTGAACCTTATTTCTTTTGGTATTAATATATGACTGAAATTTTCATTTTTGAATTCAATATTCTTTTTTGGTGTTAGGATGTTTGTATCTTGTTATCTTATGCTGGTATCTTTAATTGACGTCTTTGTGCAGACAATCTTCTTTCTCTGGTTTGCTCTATCGGGATGGTTATTCCGCATTTTAATATTTGCAACATGGGTGTTGCCTTTTGCTGGGCCTCTTTTACTAACGGCTATCGCCAACAATCTTGTCATT
The DNA here is from genome assembly GCA_025388415.1 of Cynanchum wilfordii. Classification (NCBI taxonomy): domain Eukaryota; kingdom Viridiplantae; phylum Streptophyta; class Magnoliopsida; order Gentianales; family Apocynaceae; genus Cynanchum; species Cynanchum wilfordii. The sequence continues at coordinate 4,162,296 of JAHSUH010001079.1, forward strand.
AAGGTAAAACCAGTGTCATAATTTGTCTTTTACTAATTATGTCCTAGGATATCAGTTAGTGATCTTTTAATGAGCTTGTTTTTCATGGTAAATTACATCTCATCAGAAATAAATATGCATGAACATTCAAAATGCTTTTGAGACTTAGATGAACTTTATGAGTATATTGATAAATGATTTCATGCCAGAGACATATGAAAGTCTCTCTCCCTCCCTCCGCACCCCAACACATAAGGTACTCGAGACTTATAGATGGACAGATCCAGCTTCTATACGTAATGTCTTTAGTGGGTGGGAGGGGGAAGGTGCATATTGAATGAGTTATATTGTGCAGCTGGAACTTCTTATTTTAATCTGTTTAAATAACTTATTTCTGATTGTATTTATTGTGATGAGTAGGGTGCATGTCCTGCTTGTAAAAGGCAATTTGTTGGGTACAAAAGCCAGACAATACGTTGTGCAAACTGTGGAAATATAGTGTGGCAGCCACAAGGAGAATTCTTTTCAAGAGGTGGTCAAGGCACCAGTGCCTCTTCAAAATCCGAGCCAGATATTATTGACGTTGAATATGAGGAGAAGAACTGAGATCATTTGTGATACGTCAACTGGTACCATCAAATAAGCATGGTAACAAATTTTCATCTTTACCCCCATGAGCTAATTGTATCCTTGCACATACCCCATGCCTATCCTCTTCACAACTGTGTATCATTTTCTTCTTACTAGTTTTTCTTGTAGATTATGTAGATGTATCATATTTTGAGTTTTTCTAAGATGATAATAGTTGTGATGCATTGTTTTTTTGAATGTGAGTTTTCTGGTGGAGCATTACAGAATTCCACCTATGCTGGGACCCTTTTTCTGATATTTCTTTTTGAAGTTGAGAGATTTTGTCTTACTCAGTTGTTTCTATTGTTTTCTGGTCAAGTATCCCACAAATCCATCTAAGCTGCAGACTCCTTTTCTGAAGTTTCGTTTGAAGTTGATATGTTGTCTCACATAATTATTCAATCTCACCCCTGTGAGTTGGTGCTTCTTCTCTTGATCATAAACATATTTCTGTGCTATTCAAAAACTTATTTATTCATTTACATGAGAAATTTTACATTCATCTAGACAAGGTCATTCACTTTTATTGCACAAATTAGAATTGGCTGAGGATGTTAAAATGAAGGTCCATTATTTGTTAACTTGTAACAGGTCTTGTGCATCTTTTGCAGATTGGAAATGGTTGATATCCATATGCCCAATTCCTTCTCATCTTCAAAAAGCAACTTAACAGTTCCATTGTTTGTCTTTAAACTGAGAAAGATGTAGCCCTCGCTTTCTGTGGTATCCTCAATAGAGAACACCTTGTCTGCAAAGGAATGAATTGTCAGTAGGAAACCAAGCTGTTATCAATTAAAGAAATTCCTCATATTTTTCTCAAACAATTTTTTATTTTATTTTAAATTTATGGATATTAACTTAAAAAGATAGATGTTTTGTAATTGGGGAACCATAGTTGACCCTTTTTAGAAATGAAAAATGTAAGAGAATAAAGATATAAAATAAAGGAAAGGATTGAGAATCGGCCTATGAACTTGGGGGTCTTAGACAAGTAGCTCAGCTGTTGACTATATTCGAGATGTATACATACATTCCTTTGACGTGGTTAGGGTTCCTCCGAAGTACTTCTTTTGGAAGCGGATTATGATATATTTGTGCTTTGAGTACATAGTTACGTATTTGTATTCCTTGCTCCCTGCATTAGTAATTGTATTTTCACTGTGAAAATCAACCCCCGTAAACATAATTTATATGTAAAGAATCCACCTCATTCATTTATTTTCTGGTAAATGCTTTGTTGTGTGCATACACACTTAGGGAAAATGAATCTTCATGTACCTGATGGTGTGATTATGCATATTTGACTGCATACTCGTAGCGTCTCTTGGACCCTCGGAAAGTAATCCACTGTTCTTGATTTCAGAATTGCAGCACCTCTTAGACCTGTTATTAGCAAGTAGCTAGTCTGGTTAGCTGCCTAATTGACGAATGTTCTTGGGTACTTGTGGCTTTGAGTTACAAAAGAGAGCATTGCAAATGATTAAAAGGATAATGCAATACCAAGAAATTATTAAGTATCAAATATGCAGACTATCTTTATAACTGAAAAACATTAGATGATGATAATATTACATGTTGCGGCTGTTGCTGTTACTGCCATCATGTCAATAGGAGTGCTGATGGTGAGTCCGGAATTGACTGCAGATGCAACTAGAGATCTGTCTGCTCCTAAGGATTCTGCAGCCTCTGCACACACAGTAGTCATCAGAGTTGCAGCAGTAGCAACCACACTTCCCATACCTTCATATAGTGCTCTGGTTTCTACATTGTTCTTGTGGTTAGTGTCTCTGGTACCATTTGAAAAGCCAGCTATGGCTGCAGCTAGCTTTGTTAGAGAAAGTGCAGCATGCAAATTGGCTGTATTGAATCTCAGTTCCTCCTTCTTCTTCTTTTTGCATGATCTAAAGAAGTCAGTTACTGGTTTACCTTTTAGCCATCCCTTTATTTGATTCAAGTCCATCTGTGCAAGCAAATAATGGTAAGGTGAAGGAGAACATGGAGAGAAAGTTTTATGGATTATCTAGTGCTTGCAAGCAGTAGATTAGCTTGGGCTTTCTTATTAGAGAATGGCTGACTTCTGTTATTACCTTTCTGCTATTGTTGATTGCAAGGATTGTGTTCCTCTTTTGTTCATTCCGCTCTTGTCGCAATTGTTCTTCACAATCTTCTGTGCTATTCTTGTCACTTGCGGCAGGTTGAAGGTCCTGTGAGCACAAGAATAAAGGTGCAGTTTAGGGGATCTGTGAATCGGTAACTAATGTATGTGCCTTTTTTGTGAACACTGAGTTTGACTACCAAAAATAGGAAAGAGAAAGATGGTTAAACTCAGTAGACTGTGGCATGAGATGGTTATAATTGAATTCCTGCTCCCAATGTGTGCACTTCAGATCAGCGCAGATGCTGCTGAGGCAGAATACTTTTTTTCCCCTACAGTTTTCCTAATCTCTTTTGAGGTCTTAAATTGGTGCCTTTTGAGATTTCATAGTTCTTTAGGCCATTAATTCTAGAAAGTCAAGACTTTCTTGTTTCTTATCTTTTAAGCTACGTTCATAATGGAGATGGGAGGTTGTTTCTCACACTTGTCGAAAACATTTGTAGGAAGCTGGAAGCGGAAGGGCTCCATGATCTACTCAAGAACTCCATTGCATTGGCAGGGCTATTAGGTGTCTCAAGTGATTGTCCAAAATGTAGTGCATGTTCCTGGGCTGTGTGCGTCATGCAATCCTGACATTTTTCGTCGGAGCAATATGAGAACATAAGTGGAATGGGAAGCAATTGCTGCTTTTTGAAGTAAAATTATAATTTTTTTTAGCTTACTCACAATCAAGGGTACTGATTTGTTGGCAGTTGCAAAAGAAACCCCAGCTATTTTCTCCATCTTAATGGAATCGCACTTGCAATTTCTGATACTAGTAGTAGATCCTTTGCGTTATAAGAGTGGATCGGGTTTGTTGTTTTTTGTAATTCTCGGCCCACTGAGAGATAAGAGGGTCAGGGAAAATACATGAGACATTGAAGAATATTTCTGTAAATGGGAAGATTATGCTTAGATACCAGGGAAAGAAAAAAATACGAAACTTACCGGATGAGAAGATCTCTTGTTACCACATTTGTTACCACATTTGTTACCACATTTGGAAGGTTTCCAGTGCCCGTCTGCGTTCCCAATTTATGACTGTTCAATTCTTGCATACATGTGTAAAATATACTATAAATGGTAGGCATACAAGAAATTAAAAAGAAAAAAAGTCATGATTCACTTTTTCTTTTATTATTTAATTTTAAATGTTTTTTAAGGTGATTGGCATAATTAAATGTTAATGTATAAGTTTAAGAATAAAGATTGTGCTTTTGATCATCCAAGGAACGATCTTCCTGGGGAATTGAGCATTGAAATAGAGTTCTTCCAGTGTAACAATAGAAAGTTATTAATTTGATACAAAAAAAAAAAAAAAAATTATATGATTTGACATTATTATAAGTATTATATAAGACTTAAGAAAATAAATTTTTTAAAAAATAAAATTTAAAATATTTAAATTAATTAAAATAATAATTTAAAATACTAATAGTCTAATTTAAAAAAAAAAAAAAAAAATAGAAGCATGGCAAGTTGAGATGATTGTGGAAGTCAATTGGCCAATCTTGAAGGAAGTACATGGTGACAACACTGGCAACTTGCTCCTTCTTCCCTTTCTGAAAATTAAGATGGGCGCACACTCCGCCCGAGATTAGTATAGTAATTCACCCAGTATAGTTTTAAAACGTCGGGATTAAAAACCCCGTGACAGCTTTCCTACCTTTTAAGGCCATGCAGTCACGTGATTTTTCCACTTCTAACTATTGTTTACTCTTTACATCATACCTTAAGAGGGACCGCTTTCTCCTTTTAATGTGTGCTAGTACTACTAACCTTATAAGTTTCAACTGTAACTATGAGTTTCACTATATAAATAGTTAATTATTTAATATTATTTTTATTATATTAAAATATAAATATCTTGAATTTATTAAGTGTCTATATTCATTATTATATGTTTATTTTATTTTTTAATGTATGACGAAGTGTATATATATAAATTTTATATATATATTTTAAATTATATTTATTATATTTTAAATATATATTTATATTTATATTTTATATATTTTGATATTGGAAAGTTCACCATTTAGATGAGTGACACGTGACAACTTCATAGTCATTGATTGACACTCACTCTATCTATAAATATATGACAAATTCCCTCAAGAAGATGTTACTCACACTCACTCACATACACCTACACACTCAATAAGCTAATAAAGATATTCGAATGATACCGAACCTCTGTCAAAATCGGCCATTTCTCTCCAAGTCCATTCCAAGACAAAGTCCAAAGCCTCGGAAGAAGAAATCATATTGTTCGATAGATCGAGATCAAGTCCAAACGCCCTCGACTTCCCAAGTCCATTTCGAGACAAAGTCCAAAGCCCTCGGAAGAAGAAATCATATTGTTCGATAGATCGATATCAAGCCCAAAAGTCCTCGACTTTGAATTTATTCCGAGATCCAACTCAAAACGCTCATCGGAATAAATCAAAACAATTGGATCGAGGGAAGCCTAAAACATCATTCGAATCCACGACGGACCGAATCAACGGATCCATAATTTTATTATTATATAATTGTTGTATTCAATTCATATTTCTTGTAATTTTAATTTATAGGAAATAAAGAAATTTTATTGTGTATCACTTTGACACTACTTAACAAATATGTCAAAATTTATCAATCATAACACATGATAATTATTCAAATCATTTTTTTAAATTATTAGGGTGAGAATTTGATCGTCACTCATGCAAATTGAGTATATTTCATGTTAATTGTTAAATTTTAATTGGAAATCATTCACAAAAGAGATTAAATATTATTTGTTGCGGATAAATATCGTTAGTTAAGAGGGAAAAAAAACAGTTATTTGTTTGTTATTTTACTATTTTTTACCACAAATTAAGATTTAACAAATAATACTATATATTTTTTTCTAAAATCATATCATATTTTTACTTCATATTTACATATAAAATTCCAAGTAATATTTACAAGTTAATATTGTGTATATTTTTTTCTTTTTTTAAAATTTTACTTTCTTTAATATATATATATATATTTATTTATTTAAAAAAAACTCATTTAGAATTATTCATATTTGTTTATAATAGTGTTAATTTAAAAAGACATGTATCTTTATTTTACTAGTATATTATATTATATATTAGAATATCGAAATTATGTGTGAACAATAAAATTTTCTTTTCGATTATTATCATCTGTAAAATAAATAATCAAAAATATAAATGTCACAAGATAATATATATTTTGATGTTGAGCTAGAATCTTTATATTTCTCCGCCGATTCTTTTCGTCGTGGATCCGAGGGCATTTTGGGCTTGTCTCGATCCAATGGATTTTGATTTCTTCCGAGGGGCGTTTTGGGCTGGATCTCGGAATGAATTTGAACTTTGAGGACCTTTGGGCTTGATCTCGATCCATCTGTATTTAATTTGATTTTTGACTTCTCGAGAGCTTTGAGGCTTAATCTCGAAGGGAGAGAGGATGCGACAGAAATTATGGACGATCCCCGAAGGGAATCGTCGGAGTTTCCTTTCTTCTCTGCCACCACCGATTTTACCTCTTATTTTCACCTCACTTGAATGCTTTTCTTGATCTCTATTTATAGATGAAGAGAGTGACAATCAATGACTATTAGTTTGTCATGTGTCACTCATCTAAAAGCAAAATCTTTCAATATCTTCAATATTTATTTAAAAATATAAATAAAATTTCAAGTGTCTACATCATGATTGAAATAGACATTGCTATCTTAACATATATATTAAAAAGAAAAAAAAACATGAGTTGAGATTTGAGCAAAACTCACATTATGAACAGAGTTTCAAGAATGTTGACATTTTTTACACATATAAACGTATACTTTTAAATAGGCAAATTGGCCAAAAAGTCCCTTACATTATAATTTTTTGTTATTTTATCTCTTTTTTTTTTTTAGAAAATTTCATCCATTATATTATAAATTTTGGCCAATTTCATCCTTTCCGTTATTTTTTTTTGTCAACAATTAGTCAACTGTTATATTAAAAAAAATTAGTTTTACAGGGGCAAAAATGTCATTTCACTATTTTTTTTAAAAAAAAAACTCAATTCCCCCAAACCCGACCCATTACTCCCAACCCTTCTTCCTTCTTTCTTCCCCTCCCCCATACCCTTCAACCAAATTATCAACAGAAAGACCGAATTTTCTCAACATGGCACCGTACCCGCCACCGCTTATGTGTCCTCCAATGCCTAAAGTTGGGCAAATTCCGGCAAGGAATCCATGGACTCTGCTTTTCTCCCAAATTCTGTAATAAAGCTCCCCAACTGTGGCTCCGGACTGTACCCAAGCAGTTTCGCTGTCAATATCCACACTAATGGACCTGAGATTGAACATATCAAGAATGATGAAAGGCGTATCGGAGGTGGAAACATATGAAATTCCTTCAAAATCATGACCGCCGCTTCGAATTTTTAGTTGCAGACCCAAACTTTTGGCGCATAAAACAGTGGCTTGGACTTGGGTTACTAGAAATGGGGTGATTACAAGAACTGGTTTTGGGGAAGATGAAGTATTGAACCTTCGGTTTCTCACGTATGCATTTACGGTAGCAGAGAAAGAAAGATTGGTTTTTGAATAAAGAATTTGGCTAATTTGTGTAATTGGGATTGAATTTTTGGAAAGGCAATCAGAGAATTGGTCAGAAATCAGCCATGGGGGAGGGGAAGAAAGAAGGAAGAAGGGTTGGGAGTAATGGGTCGGGTTTGGGGGAATTGAGTTTTTTTTTTTAACTAGTGAAATGACATTTTTGCCCCTGGAAAAATAATTTTTTTTTAATATAACAGTTGACTAACAGTTAAAAAAAAAAAAAAATAACGGAAAGAATGAAATTGACCAAAATTTATAATATAAGGGATGAAATTTTCAAAAAAAAAAAAATAAGGGATGAAAAATCAAAAAAATTATAATGTAAGAGACTTTTTGACAAGCAATTTGCCCCTTATATATATATATATATATATATATATATATATCATATATATATATATCATACATTATCATTAAGTTAACAAAAAAAGAAGTTGCAAAGCTTCATACAAATTCACATTCATACCGATGCTTCATAATAAACATACAGCAGAAGAAAGTGTGATTTTGTTTTATTAAATGTTTTATCTTTTGATTTTTAAAGGCATCCAAAGTAAAATGGACTTGGACACCGGCGCCCTAAGTGGGTATAAAAAAAAAAAAAAAAAGTAAAATGGACTTTAAAATGTATTTGAGGAATTTCTTAATATATATATATTTTTAAAGAAATTTTTTTAATTTAGTTAATAATTCAAAAGATTATAAACAAACATAGAATGATAAGACAAATTGGTATAAATAGTCCCCAAACTATAGAAGTTTGATGACATTGGTCCATAAATTATTTTTTTGGTGGAATTGGTCCACAAACTATAAAAAAGTTGTGACATTGGTCTTTCTGTTAAAAATTTTGTTACATCACCGTTAAGTTTAAAAAAACAAACAAACTCCATAGACATTTATGTCATTACATTATTTAAATATAAGACAAATTGATATAAATAGTCCTCAAACTATAGACTTTTGGTGACATTGGTTCCCAGTTTTTTTTGTGGGATTGGTCCACAAATTATGAAAAAATTGTGACATTGGTCATTTCTACCACCACAATTACAGACAAACAGAAATGCAACATTTTTTTATTTTTTTATTTTTTGAGAACAACAAAAATGCAACTTGAAATGACTAAATTCATTAGGGATCTCCAACCCGTGAGACAATCAAAGGAAAGCTCATCCCAAGTTTTTTTTTGACACATCAGAAACCAAAATGTATATGATCAATGAGATGACTAAATTGAAATTGGTCTAAATCCCGCTTAGAGCAACACCTTTGATGCCGAGATTGAAAAAAACAAGAAGGAAGTAATTGATGGGTATGTGTATAAGAATTACTACATCTGCACAAAATTTCAGGGGTTTCAATTTCACATATTTTTTTTTTTTAAAATCTAATTTAACATAATTTTTAATGGAAAGACCAATATCACAATTCTTTCATAGTTTGGAGACCAATCTCACCAAAAAATAATTTGGAGACCAATGTCACCAAAAGTCTATAGTTTGGGTACTATTTATACCAATTTGCCTTATATTTAAATAGTGTAATGACATAAATGCCCATATAGATTTTTTTTTTAAACTTAACGGTTGATTTAACGAAATGATTAATGTCACAATTTTTTTATGGTTTAGGGACCAATCCCACAAAAAAATAATTTGAAACCAATATCACCAAACCTCTATAGTTTGAGGACTATTTATACCAATTTGACGAATGATAAAAGGAAAAAAAAAAAATCCAAAATAATTTACTAAAATATAAATTAAAATTTATACCATAAACCCTAGCAGGGCAGCCTGAATAAATCTCAGTTTGATAAACCCTTGAATCGTGAAGGTCCGGTGTTTATCCAAAAATGGGGATACCTGCGTTTTACCGATGGCTGGTGGAGAAGTACCCCCGTACAGTAGTAAACGTGGTGGAAGAAACTCCGGTCACAGTTAATGGCGTGTGCATTCCACTAGATACCTCCAAGCCAAATCCTAATGGTGTTGAATTCGACAACCTCTATCTTGACATGAATGGAATCATTCACCCATGCTTTCATCCACAAGGCCTGGTATAATCTCTCCCGTTTTCTTCCCTATATTAGTATTACATATACATATTTGTAGGAAATCTGTAAATTGTTAGAGTCTTTTGAACGTGTTCTGCTTTTTACATATTTACGGATACAAAAAGGAATTTTTTTTGGCAGCCTGCGCCGATGACTTATGATGACGTATTTAAGGGAGTGTTCAAGTACATTGACAGAATCTTTGCAATGATTAGGCCTCGGAAGCTTTTATATATGGCGATTGGTAGCTGAAATTGAGTTTATCCGGTTCTTTTGTTGTATACATTTTCCTTATATCGAAATTATATTTTTGCCGTCAAGTAGAGTGTTGAGAGTTAATATGGCATTTTGTCGAGGGATAATGATCTTTTTGTGCTCACAAATGCACTAATTCTGTTACTTAACAAAAGGCATTTCATTAAGTTTTGATACTCAGTCCAATTATATGACATTTCTTTCTCACAGATGGTGTTGCACCTCGAGCCAAAATGAATCAACAACGCGTAAGACGATTTAAAGCTGCTAAAGAAATCGAAGAAGTGAGTTTTCTGATTTTACAGATATGTTTCATTTATTTTTATTATTTTTAATAGTTAAAGAACTAAATTTTTTTACTATTAGGCTTCTAAAAGAGAGAGTCTCACAGTGGTTGATGGGACGGGAGTAGAGGAGGGTAAAGTTACTAAATTGGATTCAAATGTCATCACACCTGGCACTGAATTCATGGAAAAATTGTCATCTGCTCTTAGATATTACATCCACCTGAAGATGAATTCAGATCCTGGTTGGCAAGGAATCAAGGTGTTATATTTTTGTCAGTCTTAGATTATCTCATTTTTTATGGGTGTAAATGATATGATATAACAAATTTTGATCTTTTAGGTTATTCTATCTGATGCTAGTGTGCCTGGTGAAGGGGAACATAAAATTATGTCTTACATCCGCTTGCAAAGACGTTTGCCTGGATCTGATCCAAATACTCGGCATTGTTTGTATGGTTTGGTATAGAAGTTTTCTCCTACGTGTACTATAGTTACTTTTCTATGTGTGTTTCAATGTGTTAATCTGTGCTCTTTTGGCTGTTTAGGATGCTGACCTGATCATGCTTGCACTGGCTACTCATGAAGTCCATTTTTCTATTCTAAGAGAGGTAGGCATGTACTTGGTTTAGTGGACCTTTCTCTACTGTATAAATTTAATGTCCTTCATGGGTGTTTAAACCTGTCTGTTGTATAGGATGTTCGCAAAGAACCGAAAAAAATAAAAGCTCAAAGGAATGTAATTATTCTTCTGAGCTGAATATGTTACACAATGGAGTAAAGTCAATCCAAGGGGAAGAGTATACTATTTATCTTGAAGATTACATCTCGAAACAAAGGTTCCAGGTAAACATGCTTTCTAGGTCTATAGTTGTTCACTCAGTAAGTTGCCTCTGCTTAATTTTGATTCTTTACTTGGGTTAAGAATTTGGAGATATTCAGTTTTGATAAAGCGTTTAAGTAATTTCCTATTATAGTGCACTCATGGGAAATGCATCTGATAACAATTAGACTATGTTCTGGGCTTTATTAGGAACTTGTAGTTTTGTGGATGGCGTAATTTTCTTACAAGTCGCATCATTGAGTTTGTGCAAGTATGGGTACTATTTTTATCAAAATCAAGCTCCTTAATGTTGATATGAAGTTGAGGGGGAAAAAAAAATGAAAAAAAAAGTAGTTGAAGGAATTTCAGATGGTTGAGCTCACTCAGTACTGATTGTGGGGTTTCCTTTTGAATAGGGTAATGTTTTGTCATGTCAGTGCCAATAACATTCTTATCATGGTGACTTTACATATTGCAATTATCAAGAAAATGGTGATATTTTTATGCGATTCCCTTTTGCTTTTGAATTATTGGTATGATAATAAACAGCCGTTTTCATTTTAAAATTGGCTTCTTGCTTCTTCATTTCTGCCTCTCTTAGGTCTTCGGTTTTGCATATTTACCACTTGCTGCAGTTTATGAATCATGTGTGCTAGTGGTGGACTTGTACTTTGTCCATTCTTAATTTTATAATATTAAGTAATCTGCATTCTTTAAAAGCTTCTTCCTTTTTGAGTTCAGTTCTCTTGCTAAATTTATATATAGTGGTACTTGACGCAGAGGAAAGGTAAAAGTACTTGTGCTATGGCTAACAGATATCATATTGTTGCTTTTTCTGTCTTCTGTCTTTTTATTTTCTCCTCCTTGCACAACTGCCATTTAAAATGTTTATGTTATCCCATGGTCTGGATATTTAAGCAAATAGGAATAGTGGAAAAATTAAAGGGATCTAGTGGAAAAATTACATTTGTAGCTCAACATCAATTTGAAAATTGCGTTTCTTGTTTTCCATTTCAGTTTCTCAATATTTGGGTTCTCAGAGAGTATCTCGAACTTGAGTTGCGCACACCAAATGCACCGCTGCAAATTAACCTGGAGCGGTTTATAGATGACTTTGTTTTCATGTGTTTATTTATTGGAAATGACTTTTTACCACATGTGCCATCACTTGAAATATCAGAGGTTGGTACAATCGATGATGCATAGTTTTTACTGTTTATTATTCTCTTTCTGATCCAAAATCTTTTAGCTTCAAGCTTTTGTAGATTTGTTGATTTTTTTGTTTCATAACCAAATGAATCCTAAAGCAGCAAGGCTTATGATATTTTATGGTATAGCTTATTAGGTTGATCTGCTATACTATCCCCTGAACATGTCATCCTTTTCAAATAAAAGGAAATTCAGGTATAATCCTTTTATGGAATTCTTTTGTGTCTTCTTCTTACAGGGAGCCATTGATTTGCTCATGATGGTCTACAAGACGGAATTCCAACGCATGGGTGGCTACCTTACAAAGTCTTCTCAGGTATACCCTTGGAGTCTCTTCTAAGTGTTTGTGTAACTGTATTCTGCTTTACCATATAATGTTATTGTAATCCATAAAGATTATCCAAATGAAGGGGATAACGCAGTTGTATCTGTTTGTGCTCCTATTTGCTGTGAACAGTATCCACTTAGGTTTGCTGCTCATATCTAGAATAACTTATATTTGTATTATTTTATTTAACTAGGTGCTGAGCCAAGGCTAAGGTGAGTTTGTTCACAGTTTAAGTTAATCTCTCAAGCTTTCGTCAATACTAGTGCTTAAATGTCCTAGTTTGGTCAAAGTTGTGAACTAACAGAGCACATAGGTGCTGTTGCATGGTTGATTTGTTTCTGTTTTATAAATTTAGAAAAAACACCATAACAATTCATAGATTCATAGATATCTTACTACTTTTTATCTTGTAGAATTCTATATCAGTATCACATCTGCAGTCTTTTGGCCTTTTTATTGTAGATAGAATCTTGTACTGTCTAATTTGATGAATGAATTACTATCTTCTTTGGATTTAATTCCCTGTCATTATAGATTGGAGTTGATGCAGTATTCTCAGGATTTGCTAGTTTTCAGTTACTGCTGCTCCTAATTTGCTCTTTTGAAAGTTTAGAGAAGTCTTCTTCCTGTGAATATCCTTTTCCAACTAAAGGGTAAACATTTATATTTTGAGTATTAAGCTTTTTCATTTTATAATTTGGTAGGTTTATTTGGCCAGTGTGGAACATTTTGTACAAGCAATTGGAGCATTTGAGAATGGAATATTTAAGAAACGAAATGAGGTAGTGTCTGTTTTTATCACATTATTCTTCCTTTTTCTGCAAATATATTCTTTCTGTTGTCCTAAGCACATTAGAGGATTGGGTTGTAGTAGTTTGCCTTTCTAATTTTGAAATTTCTATATAGAATGTTGTAGCTAACACTAGGAGGAAAGAATGCTTTATTGTTCAATTATCAATTTTGAGATATGTTATTTTGTCGTGCCTGCATCCAACATAAGCCATGTTGACACATACACATCAGTTGCATGGAATTTATTGGTATCATTCCAAGGTTGTCTAAGTAGATATGGCATGTCAATGTTCCATTACCAGGTGCGGAAGCAGTGGGAGAAACACTTTCAGCGACGTTCAACTACTGTGAGTCCGTATTCAGTTTCATGTCTTAGCTAAAAATGCAATAGCCGACCTCACTAACTGTTATTCTTGTATACTGATTAATGTTTAATCAGTCTAGTTCTAAGGAGGTTTACAAATCAATGGGCCATGTATGCTCAGATGCACCGGTTTCCATTGATAAGGTTCGTTGATCTTACTTGTGCCTTTTGCCTTCTCTTCCTCATTGTTTTGAACTTTAGATGTTAAAAGTCCAAATGAATAAACATTTTCAGGTTAAATTAGGAGAAGATGGCTGGAAAGAAAGATATTATTGTGAAAAATTTGAAGTTCAAGGCAGAGACCAGTGTGAGAGAATAAAAGGAAACACAGTAAGTAATTTTTGCCATCTAAGCAATGATTCTTAAGAATCTAGAAACTTTATTTTCACTCGTTTCTTTACTTCCCTAACTTAAATCTGATGCAGGTCTTGAAATATGTTGAAGGAATTTGCTGGGTCATGCGTTATTATTACGAAGGAGTTTGTTCCTGGAACTGGTATGTGCTGGATGCACGCTTAGTAAGCAATATGACACAGCAAGAGCCTCTATAACAACTGCTATGAGCCTATAACATACTTATATCAGCCATATGACTTTGATAAGATATCAGAACAAAATACACATTAAATTCTTTTGATGGTTAACTTCATCAATGCTATTCAATGATATTTTCTAGATTTGTTTTATGTTCAAACATACCCATGTTTCTTTAGGATTATATTGAAAGGAGATAATCAGATTCAGAACAAAGCTCTTATGATGACTCAGACATATGGATTATAAAGGACTGAAGGAAAAAGTGGCTTTAATCGCATGATTGAGAAAATCTTAGGCATTTGTTTATTTCATTGGATGGCTTTGATGGTAACGTAATTTTCTCAAATTGTGTGAAAAGTGTGTAAATCCATATTGTGGTAAAGTAGGTTGACCACTTTGCCCACATGCCCTACATAGATATGGGGACAACATCAACCTTTGATTACAGCCCTGCTTTATTCATCAATTAGAAACAATACATAGTATCCTTTTACACTGGTGTTTTTCACTGGAATTTAGGCTGTTAGTTTTTGTGGTAAAGAGCTTGATCCTGAGAATTTTGTCCTGCAGGTTTTACCCTTATCATTATGCTCCATTTGCATCGGACTTTCAGGGGCTTGGACAACTGCAGATTGATTTCTTTCTTGGCAAACCCTTAAAGCCCTTGGAGCAGTTAATGGCAGTCCTTCCTGCTTCTAGGTTTAATGACTAATTTGTCCTTTTTCTTATTTTATATTATGCATGTGTCACATTTGCCTTCTACAATTCAGTGGTTAACTCTCTACTGAACATGCAGTGCTCAGGCACTTCCTTCGTCCTACAGGAAGTTAATGACAGATACCTCCTCACCTATTTTAGATTTCTATCCAAGCGGTATGGTGATTGCTGCGTTATACTATTTTGAAGCTCTTACTTAATTGTTTTCCTGCAAGCTAAATCATACTTTAATTTTCTAGATTTTGAGCTTGACATGAATGGGAAAAGGCATGCCTGGCAGGTAATTATTGATATAGGAGTACTATTTTTTTTTGTAAAGAAATTGGTGCTTCAGTTCTTTCTATTGTTACTTTGAATGTGATTGTTTACGGAATGAGTCTATAGAGGATTCAAAATGCTTGTTTCTGTTTTTATTTGACTTAGTACACCTTTTCTAATTCTTTTGGTGCCTTTATTTATTTATTTATTTTTTTGTGAATTTTAATTCTTAATTATAGTAAGTGGATCTGATATATGAGTTATTACTGTTGTGTTGCTTCATATTCTTCTACAAATATGTTAAACCATGCTTTATATATTTGCTTTTGCAATAGGATACTAATGGTGTATGACACTTATTCTTATATTATAGGAAATGATAGTTTTGACCATATTAATGAAACTGGGAGTTGGAATGTCATTGTCTTATCCATGGGATGTGGCAGTTCACTCAGCAATCTAATGTATGAGCATTTTTATCTTTATAATCTACTTTAAGAAAAGAAGTATATGATTCATAAAATGGCACTATTGACAATATGCTAATTCTAAGTGCTGCAATTTTCTGAATTGTCCATCCATATTTCTATTTTGGGATATCTGAAGTTGAATGTTCACTTTCCCTATAATATTTTTGAAGTTTATACCAAGTCTAAAGTGGACCATCAATTCCAGTTGGAGGAAGTATATGCTATGTGGACTCTATGAATTTGTATTGTAAAATTTAGATGAGCAATTGCAGATGCTCAAATTTACTCTAGTTGAACTACTTGCTGGAGCTGTTGGTTATTCTACAGTACTTATGTTTTTGGCAGGCTGTGTGTAAACTACCGTTTATTGAAGAGCTGCGCCTTCTCTCAGAGATTGAAAAAGTGGAGCACACACTGACGGTAAGAGTTGGTATCTTTAGTTATTAGTTGTAAATAATCATCACTAAGTATTTTGAACCCTGCCCTCAATTTTGCCAGTAGTATTCTATTAAATCCTGATCAGGTTTAGAAATATATATATATTTGTTAGTTTGTATATGAAAAATGTGTATTTAAGTAGGTGCCTACATATTGATATTTGAATGACCTTTACTGTGACCAGGATGATGAGAAGAGAAGAAACAGTTTGGGTCTTGATCAATTATTTTTTTACACATCACATCAGTTGGCTACAAGAATTCTTAAGTTCTGGGAGAGAAATCGGGAGAATTCAAAGATGTACCTGCTTGAAATAAAGAGGAAAATTGAATCTGAATTTAGGTAAAGCATCAGCATGTGTGGCTGCTTGCAAACAAGATTATTACTTATTCATTCTGGTTTTCTATATCGCCTTTATAGATGAGTATGATTGAGGGCATGATGCTGGTCTTGGTTATTTATTTTTATGATTCATCTATTAAATTAAAGTGAATCCTTATTTTCCATTGTATGTTGAGTGGGGTAAACTGGCCACCAAAGGCCATTCTTCAACAATAACATTTTGCGGACCCCATAAAAGGCCTGTTCTAATTTACTGTCAACTTGACTGAAATTGAATTTTGAGAGTACTAGGCCTACAAATAAATAAGTACTTCCTGGTGGTTGCAATCCTTTGCTGCAGTTACCAAGTGTCTAGGCTTTTCTTATCCCATAAATGTATTTACTTAGTTATTTTTGGGAGATGAGGAAATATATTTTGTTCCTAATAGTTAAAAGTATTTTGCAGTGATGGAATGCATGGATACATTGTATTATCTGATAAGCCTATATGCCCTGTAGAAATCTTTTCACCAATTGATGGGATGGAGTTGATAAAGAATAACAAAGTTGTGTAAGTAACACCTTGCGTATGGTTGTGATATACCTATGTTTTTCCATTATCTCATTAAGATTCCTTTTTCCCTTTTTAGATCCACCTTCTACCAACTCCCAAAATTCTTTCATCACTCTCCAACTCTGTCCAAAGGAGTAATAATTCCAGAAAAGGTATGATCCATACTCCTCCCATGTGAGGATTTCTCTTTTATGCCTTTTCTTGCTTTGTACTTCCTAAATCCTGATATTATCTCTCACAACACAGTTCTAATATTGTATTGCACAAGCTAATTCCCATATGTACAAAATGTTTTTGTTTATCTTTCATTTGGCCTTGTACTGTTTAAAAAGTTATCTTGCTTAACAAATGAATTTTATTTCTCCAGTCTGTTAGCGAGCATGAAGTTGAACCTTCACCCGTCCTGTGGCATGAGAAGACAGGCTTTCTCAGAAGTAGAATTTCTCAAAGGTCAGAACTTCCAACAAATCTTATCATCTCCTGCAAATTTTCCTGCACGTTCTTATTGCAATTAACGTGACAGTAAAATATTTACTACTATTTAATATTGAAGGATTACTTTTCTCGGACATGCTAGGCATGAAATAACAATCTATTTAAAACTACTCATTATGAAAAGACGGTTGGAAAACTTAAAAAGTCCTAGCTTTCACAATCATGAAATATTTCCCTTATGCAGTTGTTGCCTTCATTCTTTTATTGGTTTTTGGAAGAATAATAAAGATTGTAAAGGAAAAAATATTGTTGGTTGGCTCAATGCCTGAACTCTAATATTCATATTTTCTTGGAATGTTGAACCCCTCACTCTGACAACATGAATGAATATGTAATAAGTTACTTTATGGGCATTGTGGAAGTAAGATATCTGAAATATGGTCGTCATTTAACCTATTCAATATTTTCCAGGCGTATTCCACCACGAGCTATTTCAGGCTCTTGTCTTGCAAAATTGTCTCATCAGTTGGTGGTATCACAGAATAATCTAGTGAAGCAAAAAGGTAGTTATGCAGATGAATATCTGAAAAATAGTTCTGGGGTCAGGAGAAGTGAAGAGAATTGTCTAATGGTGCAGAAAGTCAGGTATGTGGCCGGAGCAAGTGAAAACAATTATAAACTCAGGAAAAACGTACAGACTTGCTCAGTAGAGCCCAAGGACAATAATGTGGATGGTAGTGGTGAAAACAAATCTCAAATCAGGAAGAGGAAAGGTGTGCCTGATAAAATAGAGAAGAAGAAGAGAAAGAAGGAGAATAGGAATAATACAGGTAGCCATGTGGAAGGAAGTGGTGAAGACAAAATTGAGAAGAAGGAGAATAGGAATAATGTAGATAGAGGGACTGAAAGCAATTCTGAGGACAGGACAGGAGAGCAGAATTGTCTAGTGGATCAAAACGTCTTTGAAGTGGATGGAGAAAGTGAAAAAAATGCTGAAGTCAGACAAAGAGAAGAGATTATCATTGTGGAGAAAAAGGATAGTAATGTGGATGGTAGTGGTAAAAACGAATCTCAAAAGAGAGAGAGAGCAGATACACCTGAAGCAATAGAGAAGAAGAGAAAGAAGAAGAATAGGAATAGTGTAGACAATGGGACTAAAAACAATTCTGAGGACAGAACAAGAGAACAGAATTGTCAAGTGGATAGTGGGGATGGAGAAATTGAAAACAGTTCTGCAGGCAGGGAAGAAAAAAAGAATCTTACAGTGGAGCAAAAAGATAATAATGCTGATGCAGGAACTGAAAAGAATTCCAAATTCAGAAAAAGAGAACAGAATTGCGTAAGGAAGCAAAAGGGTAGTAATTTGAATGGAAGTGGTGAAAACAAATGTCAAATCAGGAAGGAAGGAGATATGCCTAATGAAATAGAGAAGAAAAAGGAGAAGAAGAAGGAGAAGAAGAAGGAGAAGAAGACTATGAATAGTGTGGATAATGGGCCTGAAAGCAATTCCAAAGTCATGACAAGAGAACAGAACACATCTGAAGTTAGCAAAAGAGAACAAAATTATCTAATGGAACAAAGAGATAATGATGTGAAGGGAATTAATAAAAATAATTTGGTTGTCAGGAAAAGAGAGCGTGAAATGCCAGATGATAAGGTAGCAAAGAAGAATAAGAAGAGAAAACTAAAAAATGCCCAGAAGCCTTAATACAGGTATTACCTTTCTACCATAGTTTTAAGGTGTGGAAAGTTCTCTACAAACAGATGAAATTGAACTGCCTTGCCACCCAAGATGTTGTAAACTGGGTGGTCATCTCTTTTTTATGTTGTCCTGAAATTGCTTAGATGCTGAGGGATGGAGGACCACTATTCATGTACCGGGAATTTTTATTTTTTTTTTCTTCTAAAGCAAGGCATCTCTCTCCTTTTTTGATCATACCTACAACAATTTTGAAGGTACCTTTATAATTTTATATAAGAGGCTGTTCTTTCCTTCTCTGCAAAAGAAAAAAATGTTTCAATTGTTTGATAAGTTGCGATATTGCATTTCATTGTCAGATGGATAGAATAAAACGTTTACTGTAGGCACAGTTTTCAGCCGCTACCAAACGAAGGATTCTCCTTTTCTATTTCCTGGTGAAAGAAACCAAGGGAAGAAAAAGGACCACATCATGATTTGAAACTGAGTTGTTTCTTTGCAACAGTCAGATCAGGCTTTAGACGATTTCGTAAGAATTGAATCAGTACATTAATTCAATTGTAGATCTATTTTCCCCATCTAGAGAGGATCAGTAGGCCAATAACTGAGAAACACGATCCAGCCACTATGACCACCACAAGAGCAAACGCATGGACAAGATATGGAAAGTTAAAGTACTTCTGAATTCTCCTTAGCCCTTTGTCTATAATGGGTGCCAAAGCAGCTGCACCGGCAACCCTAAACGGCCTCGTTATATTGTTCCCAGTCCACATCAAGATCACAATCTGGAATCAAGTTGGTGCAATTAGAGAAATCCACAAAAGTTCCTCCAGTATAAGTAATAAATATAGTCTACTACATTGTTGAATATATATGTAAAGTGAAGTTCTTACTCCCAACAGGGCTTGGAGATTGGCAGCAGGATTCTTCCCAGTACTTTTCTCATACCCAAGAAACGCAAGCACAAAAAAGCTGGTGTACGTCACTCCATCGAACAATCCATAAGCAAGAACAGCCGCGAGTCCCAGCTTAGCTAGCTTAGCGCTCATTTCTGCTGAATTTTCCTGACACATCATCGCAATTGGCAAAATTTTACCCTAGGGTTGCGTTTTCTGATAATTTGAGCACCATTGGCAGCGCAGGTAAAAACATTATGGTCCAGCCTCATTATACACTCTAGTGGTTAGACAGAATATTTTTACCTTCCATTTCTTCCAGAACCCTGCACTCGGCTGATTCTTCACCTGTATAAGAAATATACTCATAACACCGTTTCAAATGAAAAAATAATGAATAGAAAATGGAGGATTTCATACTGACATTGATATCTTGATTGATTTGATGAAAGCTATCATCAGAGATCGGTCCTTGGCTCGTAGAAGAGCACCTAGCAATCCTTAACTCATTGAAATGGCGACTTGGAGTTGGAGACCTCAGCAGCTTCGTATTCAATTTCAAGTAGACGCCGCAGTTCTTGCGGTTGTCATAGTTGCTACTGCTGCTGCTCTTGGAGAGTAGAAAATTTGGAGAAATGCAAGGTCTAAGTGAAAATACTGGTGTAGTACAGAACATCTCCAGTCGGCGTTCCCCTTTCCTTTTTTTACAGGTACAGAGATATAAAGATATGGCTTCCCTTCTTTTCCTTTCAAAATTAAGATTCCTTCCCCTTAAAGAATCTAAACGGCACCGTACATTACCCTTTTAGCCTTTAATATTTTACTACTTTTTTCTTTTCCAAATTCACTTTTGGTATTTTTGGATGGGAAAAGAAAGAAGAGAAACCATATTCTGGGATGCATTCTCTCTTTTTCCTTAAACTATCAAACAAATTTCTGGGATGCATATAGTTTTTGTCCTATCCTTCCATGATCAGAAAACAATTAATCATCAAATACAAAAATTCTACTTTACGTATACATATCTATTTTCAGTAGCAAACCTATTCTAGGTAGAGAGATTTTTCCTTTTTTTGTTTTTAATCCACGCAGCTGTTCACCAAAGCCAGTGAATCAAACAATTAATTCTACTCAATCCCTCCCGGGGCGGAAAAATTTCTGCAGCTTTGCCCAGAAACTCAATGCCTCCTTTCCTGTAGCAGTAGGACAAACAGGAGGAGGTTCCTTAAAATTTGCCTTGTCACTGAGTTCCTGAAACGAGTTCACCAGATTCTGAAGCCTCGCAACAAACTCAATCAGCAAGGAAGTAAACGTGGAGAGTGATAGAGCACTGGCACTTTCGTACGTCCTCACTTCACGTTCGTTGAGAATGGTGTCGCCGAGAATTGAGAGTCTCGACGGCCACATTGTCTGGTTTCGCAGCAATCCGTCCTCTGTCGAATCCCACTGTGAAACAGAGAGATTGATGGCTGCAGGAGCTGCGTTAGGGTTATTGGAGTCCCATTTTCGTAATCCTTCTGTTGGTTTCAGGTTGAGATTTGCTTCGCTTATGGAGTTTATAACATGGGGCCTACTTTCATTCTCTTTTAGTTCTTGAATGTGTTCGGGATCTTCAAATTGGCTAGGTCTTTTTCCACCTTCCCAGCTCTCTGCTTTCACTAAAAGGTAAGATTTCTGATCTATTAGCATTTGCAACATTTCTGCAGCTTCGTGAACTCCCTCCAGCAAGTCTCCGGAGCTTAGTTTTTCCATTCTTTCTACTTTCTCTCCCAACTGCCGCAATACTTTAGCACCTTCAGTCCCAACCCTCTGAATCTCAGTCCTAAAAACCTGTCTCAGTTCTGCTGCTGCCTGCATATAAAATCAGATATCAGATATACACGCATACCTTAAAATTTCAAGTAATTTGGGATAACCGCATAATGGAAATGCGTTCATCTCAGGAATGTCAAAAAAACATGTTTTATTGTATATTTCTACATCAGTAAAGAGAAGCAGATATTTATTTATTCTACATTCAGGGAGTATACGAACAACACAATCTTGCAAATGAATGGCCCACAAATGACTAAGTTTTAGGACCAACTAAACCAGACATGTAGATATGGCAATACATTGCACACCAAGAAAATGCATTTATTATGTAATAAAAGGCGAAAAAGAACAGTTTTTCTCTAGTGCTCTCATGAACCCGAGGAGTGTTTCCTTAGAACAATGAATAGGTTTCTTTTTAATACTGTCTACATATAGAATTCAGGATATACTTCTGCAACAGAGCTAGCCCCAGTTCCACATAAACAGCAGAGGGAAGAAAAACCAAAAATCTCCATTTTTCTATACTCATATAACGCGATCCGTCAATGTTCCATGGACTTATAGGGATGGGATTAACCTAAAGATCATCTCCAATATAAGCCATCTCAAATCAGAATGTTTTACAATACATCAACCATGAATTTCTTTAGTGATTTCAAAGTACATGACATAGCTAGAACAGAAAAGTATACAAAGAAAACCAATCACCAATAAACCAAAAAAGACTTCAAAATAGTGGTGGCTTCATTAGAAATATAATGGTTACCTGTATTTCAGATAGCATACAACCATGCATTGCCATGATCATGAATGCACAATGTCTTAATGAGCCACTAACTTTAACATAAGCTCCCCATGGATAGTTGAATTTTTTATAACGGCCATGAGGCGGTTCCCAGACAGCAAAACCTAGCTGCAAAAGATGGCAAAATTGAAACATTTACTAACATCCATCATAGGAAGGTTCAGGAAGTGCAGCATTCTCAAATAGAACGAATCAACCACACACATACCAGAGAATCCTCTTGGCTGGAGGACTCTAATGCAGCCCTATATCCACTGTACACCACATCATCAGCTGCCTGGTAGGTAAGAATTTTCGAAGGTATCCTCTCATATTCAACACATTGAAGATAACCATTAACACAACCTGAAATATATATATATATATAGCATGGATATCATCAACTCATCCAATCTTGGCACAAAGAAAAAGAAGTTGTAACTATGATTTTCTCTCACCTTCCAATGAAGTAGCAACACTCCTAAAATTTTTAACCACCAATTTATGCAGGTCTTCACCAGCCCAAATGGGATAAACACAAACATTTATAAGCAAACAAACACCTGCCCCAACTGCAATCAGCAGCAACCGAGACACAGCTGTTTGAACAAAATGTGAAGTCCCAGATACCAGAACAATACAATAGGTCAACAAGAAAACCCGAAATCCATATTCATATTGTTTCATTGCCGGGTATAGTTTCAAATAGGTTGCACAGAATCCTATAGAGTCCCCAGAAGAACAAAAATAGAAAGCAGTTAATAAAATATAAAATATAAAGCAGATTAAAAAGGAGGGAGGAATGAAGGAAATTAGGAAGAACCTGCAATAAAGATGCTGATAACAATTACAATTTCTTGGTAGTTTCCTGCTAAAAGAGATAATTCAGCAATGCCCAAAGCCAATGCTCCAGCAGATAACGTCCCTAACGCTCGATTAAACCCTTTATTTAGTGTAGCCCCTAAAATCCCAGAAATACAAAACAGCAATCAATCAGAAACAGTGAGATTTGATTTGAAACATAGAATTAGAATAATGTAGAAATGAATTTTTTTTCTACTTACCAATACTGAATTCGAAGACTACAACGACAGTAAGAATTGCCCAAATTGAGTATTGGCCAATGTAACTGAGAGGCTCTTTGAAGAAAATGAGCACAGAAACAAGGCAAAGTGCCAATCCCATTTTAGCGGCAAAAACGACTTTTCTTGGATCGGAGTGACCCATTTGATACGCCTTGATTGCGGCATCTCGAATGCTGCTGCATAATTCATAAATCCTCTCCTGTATGGATCGAAAAATCCGAGATAGACAACCTTCGTGACGAACACAATAAGATTCCCCAAATCCTACGTGTGAGTAATCTTTCCTGGGTAACACTACCCTTTCTCTGCCTCTTTCTATAAAGCTTTGCTTCAACGATCCAACGCTACTCGCCATCTTCAACAAATGATTGTTTCTTTCTTTCCTCTTTTCTCTTTCCTCTCTCTTTCTTTCTTTTCAAGAGGAAAACGAAAAGAGATCAAATTTAAAGTAATTAATTCATTGCACCAAGAAGCACAGAGATACAGAAGGGATAAAAGAAAATTATAAAATACAACACAACTACTATAGCATCTAAATAATTGGCTTAGTCCTTGTCGTGTAAGAAGATGTCTGTGATCTGATATATGAATCATTAAAAGTCTGCAACAATTTTTAAAAAGTTGTTTCTTTTTATCTCTTATCCCTCTCTCTCTCTAATATATATATATATATATTTTTCCCAACAAAAAAAAAAAAAAGGGCCATTTTAGATCTTGACAGATGAGACAGAAATAATGGATAAGGAGGGAAAGGAGCCACCAGTAAATTCAAGTTGAATGGCTGATAAGTTAAACTTAATTATTCATTATATATTTAAATTATCTAATTTAATTAAAAATATAATATCAAAGTAATTACTACTGATAGTGTGGATTTTAAGAATATATTAAGCCCTAACTATGCACCTAGAGATCTTAAGGGAACAAACGTGCAAACACTTAACTTTGAAGTTGAATAGATGTATTGTACAGCATAATGATAAGGCCCACATAATTCGGTACCTTACAGTTAGTTAGGTATCATACAAAAAGGTCAAAAATACCATACTCTTTACTTTTCCTCTTGTTTTTTAAGAGAGAATAATGGTTTGACCAATTAGTTGGTGTAGTGGAGCAGGGTTACGGAAGGGCGAATCAGAATTCGATTCTCCACAATTGAGATTGAAAGGAGTTTAAATTGTAATCCCTAGACATGCTCTAAATTAGTCATTGAATAACGGATCCTTAAGGAAAAAAAAAAAAAAAGAGACTGGTTTGAGTATTCTACTTTGACAAACAGTTTTTGTGTATATTTGAATAATTATAATTTATGTTATCATAATACCAACATTATATGCAATAAGGGAAAAAAAAAAAAAAAGAATAATTTTCGACTTACACTATTCCAATGTCAACTTTTCTCCAAAGAGGTTCTATTACCATCCGCCGCCAATGGATATTTTTATTATTATTTGCAGGCATATATTTCAGAAACTCAACTAAAATCCATAAGTAAATACTGATTATATTTATGAAAAGTAACTATCTGCCCATTTATTATATGGCTAGAATATTTCCTTCCTTAAATGGCCCTCCATTACTTGAAGAAACGTTCAACCATCTTTGTAGACCCCTCTTTAACATTAAAAAATATGGAAAACGGCAAGACATAGAATAAGTTCATAAAAAAACACTCGCCTAAAATTGGGTGACCCGTTTGTGCGGAAAAGGCTGAAGAAATACGTGCACAGTTGCACTGTAACAACCCCTCAATAATATATGGGAGCCATCAGAGGATTTAGATTGAACAACCAAAACAAAACTGGATCAAGAAATCTTAAGATTCTTACACTCATCAAATGACAGTTATAAATATTGTAACTAATGTCGAAACAAGACATCAACTGAACTAGTAAGACATAATTAAACAAAACATACTACTTTTTCTCTTCCTTCTCAGCTTCAGCAGCCCTCTTCTGTCTTGCACCAACATGGCGCTGGTTTGTCCTCTCGAGGCGCAGCTTATCGTAGGCCTTAAATGACTTCATCTCTTCAGTGATCTTCACAAGCTCAACAGCTGGCTTCTCACGTACAATAGGCATGTATGGTCCTTGGACCTGGGTAGCTGTTGCTAATTCCTCAGGAGCAGAATCACCAGCCTGTATAACAAAGTTGTTTTTATAATATAAACTATAAGAACTTTTAAACAACACCAAACCAACTTGCTTCGCTCATGATCCCTAGTAAGAATAGTAACACTACCTTAAATTTACGAGTACGCCTTGGGAAGACAACCAACTTGGCCTTGTAGGTCTTCAACCGCTGAACATTAGTCTGAAAACCCTCCAAGGAACGGTTTTTTCGGCGATGGTCAACTGCAATGCCAATCGTTGGGGCAAGCTTTCTTGGAATCCCTGCAGACTGATCAGTAAAAGAAAAAACCATAAGATAATACACAGGCCCTCATAGTTCTGCTGGGATTCTCAAGAAGAAACTACAAGGGAGGGCAGTACACAACTCAGTCCTAATGTAAACACTAAAAAGGAAATATCGCCAACATTCTTTAATGCATAAGTTGAAATGTCATTAGTGGTTATGACAGCACAACACCAGAGTAAATCTACAAAACCGTAATGCAGAAAATGCAATTCTGTAAAGCCAAAGACTTTACCTAAAGTCCAGCGGTAATAGAACCTAAGTCTGTGATAAAGTTGCATAAGGAGGAAAAAGTATTGCACAAGCCATATCAACACTAATTACACATGGAACCAGAATAATTAAGCATTGGACTAGCACAGTAAAAATAACACTGATAAAACGGCTAAAATTGTTTGAAATAATTCAATAATTTTCATCTTTATTTCGTTCAGGACATGAAGAATTAAGGTATAGAACATAAAAGAGGAGAAGTTAACATTTGAATTAACTTAAGGCTACTGACCTTGAGCTCCTCAAGAGTAAATCCCCTACCAGCCCTAACTTTCATATTATACTTCAATGTTTGTCCATGCACAATAGGACGCAATGCTCCAGCAGTAGGCCTGGGAAAAATCTTTATAGCCTTCTTTTGTCTAGCTGTCGAACAGATTGAACAAATTAATCAACCCACAGAACAATTCCAGTAATTCCACCATTTCTTAAAAATCAAACATCATTATAAAACATAAAATGACGGATTAAAAAAATATACAAATATAATAAATACAGTTGCATACCAACTCTTCTCCTTGTCTTCCTAGCAGGTTGGTTGAACCATGTCCTAACATAGTTCTGCCAGTGCTTCCTGAAGTGCCCATTAGGCACGACATTATTGTGCCTAACCATGACTCACCTATAAAATACCAAATTAATTTTTTTAAAACATTGCTATTTCAAAATAAATAAATCTAATGCAAAAACTTTCAGGATTAGGGGGAACAACTAAGTAATGATAAACACCCATGACACGATAGAACCATTAATTGTTCATTATTTGCTTGCCATTATCAAAATAAATGGTAGTTTGTGTCAAAGCTAGCATATCTCCCTTAAAAAAAAAAAAACTCCACAACCTTATAAATGTTTAGGAATCTAAGCCAATCATTTACGCCAATATCATTAGAGAGAAAACAATTTGTTCGGATATAGGACGTTAGAATAGTAAAAGCAAATCAATAACAGATAAATATCACCTAATATTTGATAAGCAGCATTTTTTTCTCTTTCAAGTTAAACTAAGGGGAAAAAAAAACAAACTAATTCAACCATAAAAAAAAATAAGCAGCAACAAAGTTCTAAATCCACACTCGTAAAGCATCCAGAAAGTAGCATCAATGATTCGGTTAATAATAGATTTTCCAGAAATGGGAAAAACCAAACAAACAAACAAGTTCTAAGGAATCCACTCATAAATATAACCACGAGCAGAGAAAATTTTTCCACATCACAATAAAAACCTAAAACAGTAGCGAAGATTCTCATACGTATCATCCCTATCACTCATTACGTTCGACATCTACAGTAACTGTTGCATTTCGTCATAGAAATTATAGAAACAGAACAACCAAATAGAATTTAGTAAAGGAATTGACTAAGCCGTGTCGATGTAAGAAGATAGATTTAGAGTTAACCTTACAACGTCGACGGAAAACGATGACCGAGCAGAACCACCGGAGCAGACCTTTGCCCTCCTGCTGCTATCTCTTGCTTACTCGTTAGGGTGTGTTGGATGTTTTATATGAGTACCTCCTAAAACCAGCAAAACCCTAATAATTTATGGACCGGCATTCTTACTTTATCTAATGGGCCGATAGCCCATTCATGATTCAGGAATTTTTAAAATTCAGCCCAATGTTACCAGAGTTTTTTTTTCTTTTTCTTTTACTTAATATTCCTTTCTCGTGCGGGTACCAACAACCCCGTTTATTACAATAAAAAATGCGTTCATTCAATTGATAAAGATTTTGATTCAGAGATGCTTCAGATTTTTTCACAAAAATCATGTTAGCTTCTTTAGCTTGCTGTTCTTCACGTCTACTATCCGTTTGGCCGATTTCTCTGAACTGTTTCGTTGAATACGAGGTATCCAGAACTCCATGCCATTTGTTCAAGCGGATTACAGTTGGAGAATTTGATCTGAATTTTGTCAAGTCTTCGTTCAGTGCTAGAAGTTACCGAATTTCCGACTATTCAAGTTGTTGTAGTGATGGTGAGGAGCTCACATTTGATTTGTACAACGAAGCTATATGTGAGATGTGCGGGTCAGGGGAAATTAAAGATGCTATGGCCTTGCTCTCACAAATGGAGGCCTTGGGCTTTCGTCCTACTTCCAAATCTTATTCGATGTTGATAACTGCTCTTGGGAATGTGGGGAGGACCTTGGAAGCAGATGCAATCTTCCAGGAAATGGTGGAATGTGGAAATAGGCCTAGGATAAAAACTTACAATGTTCTGCTTAGAAGTTTCTTGAAGAAAGGACTATTGAAGTTTGCGGAAAAGGTTCTGGAAGCACTGGATGATAGGGGAATAGGAAGGAACCGAGAGACCTATGAAATTCTTATTGACTACTATGTAAGCTCCAAGCGGTTGGAAGATACTTGGACAGTGATTGCTGAAATGAGGAAGGAAGGGTATGGACTGAATTCTTTCGTTTACAGTAAGGTTATTGAACTATACAGAGATCATGGTATGTGGAAAAAAGCATTGGACATTGTGGGAGAAATACAAGATATGGGTTTGTCTATGGATAGGAAAATCTACAACAGCATTGTCGACACATTTGGTAAGTATGGCGAATTAGAGGAAGCCAAAGAAGTGCTTGATAAAATGCAGCAAGAAGGTATAAAGCCTGATATTACAACCTGGAATTCTTTGATCAGGTGGCATTGCAAATTTGGGGACATATCTAATGCTTTGGAGATGTTCATCAGGATGCAAGAACAAGGGCTATATCCTGACCCTAAAATTTTTACTATAATCATTGGGAGCTTGGGAGAACAGGGAAAATGGGATGTCATAAAGAAAATCTTTGAGAATATAAAGGGCAGAGGACATCACAAGAGTGGGGCAATCTATGCTGTTCTAGTTGATATTTATGGGCAATACGGAAGATTTCAGAATGCAGATGAGTGCATAGATGCTTTAAGATCAGAAGATGTGAAGCTTTCATCCAGTACTTTTTTGGCTATAGCAAATGCTTATGCACAACAGGTAGCTACCTTTGTATAAGGGCTTAAGGTTATGATACAAAAAGTATACTCATTGAAAACAGCTAGTTTAAGCTATAGCCTTTTGGAAATAATTTCAAAACTCTTTCAAATTCTTTTGCAGACATATTATTTGGATCCATGTTGTTCTTTAGTACATTTACACAATTGATGAATATATAATTATCATGAAAGTTGTTAGAAGAGGTTAGAAACATTTTATATACTTCTCTGAGCATTGTATTTACAACGTGTTCCTATATTCTCATATTCTCATGGGTAGGAGGTTCTGCAAGATTATGCATGTTTATAGAAAATTAAGTGCTCCTAGTATATACTTCATAAATAATTTAAGTGCCCTTTTCTGAAGCCATCGTGTCTACTTTAACAGAAGTTCCTCCCAGCTCCATATCTTTTTTCCGTAATACAAGTGTTGCATTTCCAGATAAGAGACATTTTTGAGACTACTTGTTATATCCTTTTTGTTTGATTTTCGTGAAGGGACTGTGTGAGCAGACTGTTAAGGTTCTCCAGCTCATGGAAGCAGAAGGGATAGAGTTAAACCTTGTCATGCTAAATGTGTTGATCAATGCTTTTGGCACCGCTGGAAGATGTTTGGAGGCACTTTCTGTTTACCACCACATAAGAGATAGTGTAAAGCCTTAGCATGTTCTAGTATCTCGTTGTCTCTATATGATATTTTAATCAGGTTTTACATTTTGTTTTATGTAAATTCTTTAGGGCTTCACTCCTGATGTAGTTACCTACAGTACACTTATGAAGGCTTTCCTCAGGGCTAAAAAGTTTGGGCAGGTAGTTAACTACCTTGAAACTGATTTTTGTTTGATTTAATGTCACATTTAACTAATCCAATCTCCTGTTAAATGTCATTTACTTGGTCTCTCAAGGTTATACAACATGCACTTTCCCTCAAAAAAAAAAAAAAAAAAAAAAATGCAAAAGCTTAGACATTAGGTGGTGAATACCCAGAATTAAACTACTGATTACTGGAGTGACTGAGAATTTCTTTGCAACCTTGTTTGCCATACAGGTACCTAAGATATACAAAGAAATGGAGTCCAATGGATGCACACCAGATAGGAAAGCTAGAGAAATGCTGCAAGCTGCACAACTGGTTCTTCAACAAAGGCATTATTAGTTTGTGGACTCTACTCTTTGTCGGTTTATATTAGTGGGACTGTCGATGAAACTCTGCCTAAGAGGCTGTCTGGTGCTGAGGTAAGAAGATGTAGCCTTTATCTTTGAAATACAGCATATTTCCCAGGTCTCTTCTTGCTTGATCATTGTTATATATCATTCTTTTGTCATCTCTTGTCATGAAATTTGCAAATTCTTTTGTCTGACTTGTCCAATTAGTGAATCATGTTCTAGTTGGTTACTTAGCTAATAAAACTGTCCCAAGTTGTCCTTAGTTGATGAGCTGAATTTTCTTTCTATTTTGGGGCTTTAAATTATGTCTTTTCTACTGATTTTCCATTTGCTGTCTAACTATCTTAGATATTTTTAGACAAGTTATGACATTGATTTTTTCTTTTTTCTTTTTCCTGATGCAACATGTATGCGCAGGCTGCTGTAAGGTTCTTATCTTCTGATTGCCTATTGGTTGAGTGATTCAGATGTTCTAGATGGCTGGCTTCTAGTAGAGTACTCAGTTGCTTGAACTGTTGGGACTTAACTGGTGATAAGAAGCAGTAGCAGAAACCAGTATAGTCTGACAATTTTCTGTCAGGGTTGATTGTTGTCCTCGTTCCTGATAACAGAGATATGCTAGAAAGGTTCATGATCACGATTGTTCTTCCTCTTGAAGAGCAGCTTCTGTGTTGTTAATCAGCTGCGGGGAGCACGTATCAGTGTTCCAGCAAATCAAGTTTTCTCAACTTCTTTGTCCGTTGCATGAATGAAGAATTCTACATTATGCCAGAGAACAGGAATGAAAGCGAGTTCTTCCTGAGCGTATGGAGACATGATGACTGACTTCAACGGCTAGTGTACATTAAACTTCTTATGGGGGCTATATAAGAGGGGAGAGGAAAATTCTTGGATAGATTTTCCGACCTTTGGTTGAGATTTTTTGTTATTCGAAGAGGAAGAATGTATTGTTCATCCTCTTCCTTTTTCATTATTATTATTATTATTTTCTTCAAATTCGAATTGGCAATGAGGGGCGGAACTCCCTTCACAGAGAAAGTGAAGATTTGTTTGGAGTTGGGCCACTGCGGCATATTGTACCCATTTTTTTTTTGTAATAACTATACCAAAATAAGTTTATGCCCTGATTCTTTCAGGAAGTAAAATACTAACATTTTTGTGGATACCATATCTATGTATTGCAAGGGAATTTTAATTAGTATAGAGGAGGATGTGTACTCCAATCCGCTTAATTGGAGTTTCTGCAGACTTAGAAGTATAGTAAGATGGCGTAAAAGTAATCTCATATACAAAGACTTAAGTATTATAATCTTTTAACAGTAGAGCGTGAAAGCCACAAAGCAAACATCCAAAGTACATCATCACCTGAAAAGATATTAGTCCAAATTTTCTTAACCTCACTTGAAAATAACACTACGATGAACAAAGGAGTTTTTATTATGCATATATAGAAGCTATAAGAAGATACTACTGTGGCAGATATATAACTATAATCCAGTAGGCTGCAGACCGTAATCTCCAATCTTTTGTGCATTTTTTTATCCAGTAATTATTTTTGGAAGGTAAACCCTCACTGTATCAAGAAACTCAAGCGTGAGGGTGCGGCTTCTCCAAATCCAAGTCCTCAAGGGGACGGAAGAATGTCTTCTGCTCCAGCACAGAAGCTTCAGTTGCACTATCAGCTGAGGTGTGGAAACCACGATCACTAGCAGGCAAGTTTTGGTCACTGGGTGGGCCAAACACCCCTGTCTGAGGGTGAGGAGCCCAGTACTTCTCAGAATCAGATCCAATTACATGGTCTGGGACTACAGTTGCATGAACATGCTCCTCCGGGTTCTTGTCATAAAGCGATACGTGAAGAGTCCTCCTGCGTTCAGTGTAGTGGGATTAGCCGAAAATGCATAAAGAAAAGCTTCGAGAGTAAAATAAATTGCTATTTTAAGTAAGTCAGCACAGCAGGATATATAGTTTCAGATATAGAGTTAAAAACCAACCCCCATACAGCACACATTTTCCTCAGTTTGTACCGCAAGCAGTAGTTTATTTAACAATAGGTCCTATCCTGGAAGCTGGTAGTTCACTTGTCAAGATATAATCACGTAAACAAGCAGCATATAAAGATTTAAAACATTTAATAGAGGAGGGGTGTCGGACAACGACCCAAGTCCTTTCTAATCAACATTGAATAGTTGTGGTACTGGTCCTACAATGAAACCCCACATGTTACAGATTTTAATTAGGTTACGATCCGTAGTGGTGGTTGGGACTTGGGGATGCGATTTCAATAAGTGTTAAAAACTGAAAAACGCACATGCCAAATAGTCATGCTGTACATTGTCTGCCACATATATTCGATAAAAATAAGGCCTTCAACATAGACAAATGGGAAACAATCGCTCTCATTGTGTTGGTAGAGCAGTTGAGCGTATATACAAACAATTAAGCCACATCTTGTGAAGGGATAATTATGAAGCATAAATAAAGAGACATATGGTTAATGTTTTCCCTTTTTGAAGTTAAATGTTGGGTGATTGGAGGATGCTCAGATGCTGGGATGGGAAAGAGAATACAACTACCTCAGGTTAACAGCCACATCCAATTAGGTAAGTGACTGACAAAGAGGCTTTAAATGATTGCAAATACAGCCCCCTATAACCTCCTTTTTTTTTTTTTTTGGAAAACCTACTTGACCACCATTTTTAAGTACAGATGCTCCATATCTGGAGAGATTAAAAAGTAGCTTTTCTTGAGACTCTAAAACGCACGAAGTCATGAATGAAACAACTTACGACATACAAAATTTTGTTTACACTTTTACAACCTACCAAGATCTATCCCGTCCATACTTAACATTAAAATAATCATGAATTGACTAGCTTAGATAGATTGTCAAAGATTCAAAGTTGTCACTGGATATAGGTTCAATCCAGGCCCTCTATTTGGTGGCAACAGTATTGCCACAGATCCATTCTTATCTACACGTAAAAATCAAATGATGACAAGAAGTCAATTTTCTTCTAGATAAAATTAGTGAGCATGGTTAGAAACCGATGTGACCTTTTAACTCGTAGTACTAGTGTGCTTTGTAAACTTCGAAAGCAAAGTTCTGCGGCCCACCATCCTAGATGTTCCACAAACCCATCATACTCCAAAGTCCTAATTAAGACTCAATAGTGCCGCTCCGGAAAAGAATTTTACGACTGTGTTTACCGGAAGTAAAAGGCCCTTTTATTCTTTTGATGGATAATAGCTAAAAGAAGGACAAAACTACAGGATTACCTTTTTATTTCTCGGGTTTATTTCTTTGGTTTCTTTATGCCAAATAAAATATTCTGGTTGTCAAAATACTACACCTAAAAAAGTGCCCCTCTCACACTCATCTTATCTATATATCATTAGTGGTATATTTAAAGGATTAATGGCCCCGCCACCAACGCACAAGTAAAATAAAAAACAAACAAAAAAGAAAAGAAACCTACTAGAAAAAGATCAGTACGTGAGGGCTTGTGTAAAGTTCACGTGGCAACCTTATCAATATTATCGCACAAATACACAAAGATTAAAGAACGTTTTTACTTATGAATCCCAGCGAAACATCACCCGTTCAAATCATTTCCTATTCTATAAAAAACGCAGTAAATTCAGTAAAAATATCAACCCTACATAATTCACACCTATACTACGAGTTCTGTCCAGATCCAAAACTCCTGGACCGACTATCTAAGCAGTTTAAAGTGTCCATGTCATTTAATATCTAAAGATCCAACAACTACTAATAGAAAAATATTCACCCTTCACGGAATACTTCCTTAGTTGAAAAAAAAAAAAAAATGAATATCCACTTTGTTAAATAAGTATAAATTATAAATAATTTTTTAAAAAAGTATAAATAATAAATATTAAAAAAATAATTATTCTAAACAAATAAAACAGAGAGAGACAAAAATACTTAAAATATCTTCAAAATTCTCAATGATTTTTTTTTTTTAACGAAAAATTAAAATATCATCAGTATTTTGTGTTTGTATGAGATTTAATTAATAATATTACTTTATTTTATTTTAAATAAATATAGGAATCTCATTTCACAAGCCTACAAATTGAATAAACAACTGAGGGAGTATGACACAAATACACGTACTTGCTACCAATTAGGAGTACTTATTTTTTCTTGGTAGTAGCAATTAGATTCTTAATAGTACTCAAAATTCTAGTAAAAATACATTCACCTAAGAGATAATATCCACCACCATAGGAAGTATCGATTCTAGTATTCCCATTCCCTTGAACGCCACGAAAGAAATTTCAGAGATACAAAATGAATCTTCAAAGATATTGGATCACTGTAGCACAAGGAACGGCAGGAACCCTTTTTCCCCTAACAAAACTGAATAGTTCTGCGATTTTCATCATCAAACTTCAAAAAGGCTAAAATTCATTTAAATTTTCCAATGTTTCTGAAAAGTATTAATTATTTTACCAATCCAGATGGCAACTGATCCATTCACGTTTTTTCAAAATACATTTCTCTAACCTCCAAGGATCACTAACAGCAAATAAAGTTTTATCCGAGAGAGATTTATATAAAAGGAACAGAAAAAACGACAACAACAACAACAACACCACCAAAGCAAGATGATCGAATACTATATATATATATAGTACCAGTAATTAATCAAGTACCTGAGCAGAAATGAAGAAGAAAGGGAAGGATTGGGAGTGCCTGCGTAGCTGATCTGGTTCACCAATCGCTTCCCGACGCTAGCGATACCTCGACCTCGCAAATGGGCGGCCATACAATACAGTTTCTCCGACGAGAATTTGATACCCAAAAAGATAGAGAGAGAAAAGCTTCAAGCAAGCAGAAGATGAAAAATGGGAAATAGATATGTAAAAAGTTTAGGTGAGAGCAGTCATTTATAGTACAATTTAGTGTGCGTGTTTTGCCCACCCATGACCCAACAGCAACTCCTCCCCGGTCCGCACCTACCCGTACTACGGAGTGTTACTTTATTCCGTCAATATCTGGACCGTCTTTTAACGGTAACCATCAAGCTAACGGAATCTCTGGATAATTACATGTTAAATTGGGGAATTAATAATTAAGATTTATGAAGAGTTAAGGGATTTTATTCGAATATAGAAGGAATATTCGCGTCAGTACTTGAAAGTTAATAAAAAAAGACTAATCTACTAACGGCGTTTGATAACTTTTCTTCTTCATTTTGTTGGTGGTAACATTTTCTCCTTCCTAGTGCCTCTAGTCCTCTTCGCAGAGTCATTCTGTCTTCTGTACTCTGTTTTCTTTTTTCTTTTTTCTTTTTGTCATTTTTCATTTCGACGATAGCCATCACCTTCCGGCATTAATGGAGGACCTCAACACTTGCCTTGATTTATCCTTTAATGAACCTGACTCTCAGGATCTTACCAACCATTCCCTAGTCGGTAAACTTATTACCCAAAAAACTATTAATAATGCTGCCACTATATCCATTCTCCAGTCCACTTGGAACCTTGGATCCAACGTCCACATTAAGGCCATAGATCAGAACATGATTGTTTGTAAGTTTGAGAAACAAGAAGATAGAGACAAGATAGCGGCTACCGGACCATGGGCGATAAAAGGAGCGTTATTGAACCTGCAGAGATGGCCTTCGAATCCGTCACTGGAGGAAGTATCGTTTTCCCATTGCAACTTTTGGATCCGGATCCACAATCCGCCTCCAAACGGAAGGAACAAGCACAACATTTGCAAGATAGCAAACTTCATTGGTAAGTTTTCAAAGTTTGATGAAAACTTACAATATGACCACCTCCACAAGTTTGTTAGGGTACAAGTGCGGGATCAACATTGAGTTGAAACTATGTTCGGGAAGCTACATCACAAGGGAAAATGGAGAGAAGCTCCGGCTCTCATTCAAGTACGAGAGATTGTCGGATTTCCGCTATGGTTGCGGAGGTTTGGACCATACCGAATCGGCTTGCGGGGAGGAGAAGGCAATGTACCGGACACCACAAGGAGAATGTCCATTATATGGTCCCCGGCCGAGGACACAGAGTAAGATTGGTCCGCAAAAGTAATATCAAAAAAGTGAAGGGAAGGAAACCCACAAACCCGGAGGAGAAACAGCCGAGGCGGCACGAAAGGGGGGAAGCGGTGAAGTTGACAACCCCTCCGGTAAACTCCGACACACGTAATCCCCCTCACACGGTCAACAACCCTCTTCTAAACATCACAACTTTCCCGCCTAAACACCCTCTCGCTCCTCTCTCTAACCTAATGGGCCCACTTACCCCAAACCCGGTTTCTTTCATCTCCAAGCCCACCTTTCTGCCCCAGTTACTTCCATCCGATTATTCTAAGGTCCATTTGCCCCTAGGCCCGCTCTCGAGTGAGAACTGCAGAAACAAAAGAAACTTGTCCAGCCCGGACCAAATTAACAAAAGGAGCAAAATAACCAATGGCGAGAACATGCATCCGTCTCTTGCCCGCATGCACATCCGTTCCCCGCCCGCTCACAAGCACCCCTCTTCACCCGATAACATGAACACTTCACCTGCTAGAACTACGGTGTTTGCTTTGAAGAACACATTTCCATTGTTCACCGCCGCTTCATCCATATCAAGAGAATGGCAAGAAATAAGCATCGGTCGATGCACAACAACTTCAGCATTATGGAGATCACCCCGGAAGCGCAGGATAACTCGACAACTCCGAAGGCCGAGGAGGCGGGCCGAAGCACGCCCCCTGCCTCCCCATGACGGGACTAGTGTGGACCTGCCGAGGTATTGGTCGGAGCTCGGCGGTTCGAAGTCCGAAGATGCCGATCAAACAATACCGACCTTCTTTTCTTTTTTTGTCTGAAGTGAAAAGCCATGATGTATCTAAGATGCGGAACCTTATTAAGTCTGTTACTTTTGATTGTTTTGAATTTGTACCTGCTGTGGGTAAAGCTGGTGGGCTTCTTTTAGCATGGAAAAATTGTTTTAATTTAAATATCGTTATTAGTACTTCTAATTTCATTAATTGTATTGCTTTTGCTAATAATGACACCCCGCCGTGGCAAATCACCTTTGTTTATGGTCCCCCCACTCGACATATGCGTCAAGACTTTTGGGACAATCTGGATGCCATGGGTCGATCTTTCACTGGACCTTGGCTTATTATCGGAGATTTCAATGTTGTTCTTACTGGTAATGATAAACAAGGTGGCCAACCTGTAGCCGATTCGAGCCGAGGAGGGCTTAGAAGTCGATCAACAAGCATGGTCTCATTGATGTTGGGTTTGAGGGCCGCCCTTATACTTGGAACAACAAAAGAGGTGGTTTAGCTAATATACAGGAGAGACTCGACGGAGGCTTCTCGAATGACGCATGGCGGCTCATGTTCTTGGATGCAACCATCACACACTTGCCGGCGCTACGGTCGATCACAAACCATTGTGGCTTCAACCGTATCCGTCATCAAGCTCTCTGCCCAAGCCTTTTAAGTTCGAATCGATGTGGATTTCCCATCCGGACACATGTAGTGTGATCGAGGAGGCATGGAACCGGGAGAAGCATTTTGGGGCCCGTCTGAAGAATACAAAAAATGCTCGAAGAATTGGAACAAAACCGTGTTCGGAAACATACAGACACGCATTAAACAAGCTAAAGACGTTATTCGGAAAATTCAGTCTTTGTCTCAAAATGAAACAGCCATACAATCCGAGAGGGAGGAGCAAAGGGTATTGGATCTACTGCTGGCCAGAGAAGAACAATTATGGAAGGACAAGGCTAAAGCTAGATGGTTGGAGGAAGGAGACGCCAATACGCACTATTTCCATATTACAACCGTGATCCATCGTAGGTACAATGCTATCTCTAGAATTTTGCATGCCGACAACACCGGTCGACTTCACCGCCAGGCTGTTACTGGCTTTTCAAGATTACTTCTTCAAACCTCCCCATTCCGCTACGGTGATCCACAATTTCCAAATGATCTCCACGGTCGATTGAGAACAACATCTCATCGGAGACTAACCGGATACTCGTGGCTATTCCCGAGGGGGATGAAGTCAAAAGGGCAATCTTCGACATGGGTAATTACAAGAGTCCCGGTCCGGATGGGATGACGGTGGTGTTTTATAAGACTTACCGGAATATTGTGAATGCGGCGGTTATTTTGGAAGTACGGCGCTACTTCGAGACAACCGGTCCGAAACCGGCATACAACCACACTTTCCTTGCCTTGATCCCCAAGACAAATAATGCTTCCAAAGTTGAACAATACCGGCCTATCGCTTTGTGCAACGTTATCTTCAAGATAATTACCAAGATAATAGCTAACGGGTTGCGTACGGTACTTGAAGACATTATACATCCATGCCAATCTGCTTTTATTCCTCATCGATCTATCAACGACAACATCATAATAAATCACGAGATTATGCACTACCCGAATAGGAAGACAGGTAAGAAAGGTTTTATGGCCATCAAGCTAGACCTTGCCAAGGCTTATGACAAGGTTGAATGGAAGGTACTAAGCCACATTTTGAGGATATTTGGGTTTGCGGAACATTTTATCAAATTGGTTGCTTCGGATGCATCGAACAGCCTCGATTCTCCATCCTTCCGAATGGTGCGCCGTATGGGTTTTTCAAATCCGGTCGTGGGTTACGTCAAGGAGACCCTATGTCCCCTGCCTTATTTACCATCTTCTTTGATCTCCTCTCTAGAATACTCTCAAGAGCTTCAATGCATAAGAAATTCAGCGGGGTAAAGGTCTCAAGGTACGCCCCGATCATCACTCATCTTATGTACGCCGATGATTTAATCATCTATTGCAAGGCTAATGGTGAAGAAGTGGCAGCCGTGAATGATTGTATCAATCAATACACTTGTTGGACAGGTCAAGAGGTGAATTGGAGTAAGTCATCAATACATTTCGGTCGGAATGTTACCTGCAGAGACAGACAGGAGTTATCGGAAGCTTTGGGGATCCAAGAATGTAACCATCGGGGATCGTATCTTGGGCATCCGTTTTGTACTTTCAAATCCAAAAATGAAGCTTATAAGGCAACAATGGATAAACTAGCTAACAAACTAGCCGGGTGGAAGCAAAAGTCTTTGTCAATGGCGGGCGGGATGGTATTGATTAAATCGGTGGTGCAATCCCTCCCTAGTTTTATCATGCAGTCCTTCATGATTCCTAAAGGGATTCTGCGTAGAATGGACTCAACCATTCGAGATTTTTTCCGGGGTGTCAAGGAAACCCAAGAGCGTAAACCGTATCTAAAATCCCGGAGCTCTATATGTCTCCCGAAACATAAGGGAGGTCTTGGTATACGTTCGATGGTGGATATTAACCAAGCCGTGCTCACGAAGCCGGCATGGAATCTCTGCATCCCATCGGATAAAACCCGGGCTAAGCCGATCAAAGCTAAATATCCGAGGGGAAAAAATTTTCCGGAGGTGGATAGGAAATCTACAGCGCACTCCTGGCCGTGGGGAGGCTTGTTGAGGTGCATTGAAACACTACAACAAGGTGCATGTTTCCAGATAGGCTCCAACTCAACATTGACAATCCAAAACATTCCGTGGATCAGTAGCCCGCAAGGGTTTAAAGTGCCGCCGGATGTGAACATTCCCTCTCGGTATGCTTTGGTTAAAGATCCGATGATTGGTGGTGTGATATGGAACCAAGGGTTGGTGTGCTCAATTTTCCCTTCTCAAATCGGTGAACACATCCTTAATACCCCGATACTTGATTCGGAGCATGAAAGACCGATATGGACACCTTCTTCGTCGGGGTGTTTTAGTGTCAAGTCAACTTATAACATGATTATCCATGATAGGTCGAACAGGCATGATGATGGCGGCAACATCCGGAAATCTATTTGGAAAACCAAACTACACGGACGACATGTTCTACCGATTTGGAAGCTAGTTACTGGGACCATGTCAACATTAGATAGGATCCAAAGGTATACCCCTCTGCTAAACCCTTTTTGCTATCTTTGTGGAGAACATGAAGAGACTATTCATCACTTGGTACTTGGCTGCCCTATTGTCAAGTTGTTATGGTGGAACTCAAGATGGCAACTCAAAATTGACGGCTTTCCGGATTTAGATGTACAACAATGGATCTCCTTACCGATTGAGGATGATGATGCGATACCGGTTCACAAATCAGAAAGACACAAAATTCTGATTTTTTTTGTTACTATGGTGGAACAACTATGGATGATTAGAAACAAGATCCGGAAAGGCGGTGACATCCCGGCTTGGCATGAAGTGTCCAATAGTGTTAATAAAATTGCTGCCCTATATTCTACAAGGAATAATATAAGCGGCAACAACTGTTGTATGAGAGGTAAAGTGCTTGACAAAGGCAAATGGTTAGCACCGAGAAGGGGAGAAATGAAACCGAATTTCGATGCTGCCTTCATAGATGGGAAAACTACTACCGGTGTGGTTTTGAGAGATGCCACAGGGATAATCGGGGGGGCTTGGGTCAACCACTCCAACAATGAAAATTCCTATTGTGCTGAAGCTGAAGCAGCTATCCAAGCCCTTTACATTGGAATCAAACTGCAGCTGGAAATCGTTACCATCGAAGGGGACGCGATGTTCGTTATTTTAGCGTTTCAGGGGTTGGCAAACTTTGAGGATTGGAGAGCGAAGAAGAACATTGAAGAAGGCAAAAAGATTCTGCAGACTAAGGATCTCTGGTTTTTGCATTTTGTCCCTAGACAGAATAATGACTGTGCTCACCAACTAGCCAAGTGGGCTTTTCATTCTAAGTATCTGGGTTTTTTGGATAACCCCTTTCTGTCTTCAGTCTTACCAGAAGGGTGTTTAGATTAGTTTTTTATTGCTTTGTTGTCTTGTTGTTCCTGTTTCCTTTTGGCCTTTTCTTTTTAGTTGTAATCTCGGTTTCTTTGATATTTATGCATTCCCACTTAAAAAAAAAAAAAAAAAAAAAAACATTTTCTCCTTTTTTAAAATTCTTTTGGTCCCCACAAATAAAAGGCATATGTTCAGTTGCGAAATTACGAGATTGTCCTTTTTCATTTTGCTCTTAGATTGTGACAATTGGCAAACAATTGCAACTGCACAGTTTCTATTCTAACACGCTAATAACGAGCTTTCATTTACTGCTAGTTTGGAAGAAAAAAATAAATTAGTCACAAAAGAACGTATAATAATAAAAGAGTATGGCGCGCCATCTTTAATTAGAAAATTGTATTAAAAATATATATTTTAAAAGGTCATTTGAATCTAGCCAATTTGAGATGGGATTATTAAAAATCCTACCCCTATAAAGGAAACATTTTTTTTTGCCCAATAAAACAAATAAAAAACAAAATACACCCTCCCATGTCAAATACAAGACTGAATCGAGAGAAAGAGTTCAATTTAAGTGATAATAGTTTTGTATATAAATATAATTTTTTATAGACTCGAATTATATTTAAGATAAAATATAAAGTGTATTTTTGTCACTAGTAATTATGATACTGTCAAAATTCATTTCTTTTAAACGGAATAATTGATTACTATTTTGAAATTGGATAAAGTTTCTACATTATTTGTTAACCATATATTACTTTTTCCTTACTAAGCATGATTTTCTTTTCTTTTTTTCTCCTACTAGAAGCCAAAAATAATGTTTCTTGGCCAAACAAAATTCTTTAATTTTCAAAGGGAAAAAAAAAACACATTTTAACCAAATCCACCCAAAAGAATGTTCTTTGCTTTTATTGATTATCCATTTGTTTAGCTCATTTCTCAAATCAATTCCACCCATAAACTCAATTGGAACTTTAAAAAATGAGCTGTAAATGCTATGTTGAATGTTCATTGTCTTGAATTATCCATAACTCAATTCAATGATGTTTTGATTTATAATTAAAATAATATATATACACATATGACATGAAATTAAATAAAAATTAAATGACATAGTTGATTATTCATATCGATTTTTAGAATTTACATATATATATATATATATATATTAAATTAGTAGTTTTTTGGTATATGTAAGTAGTTTTGATTCAATGCAATTAGTCAACAGCGTCCTCTTTGGGGAGGGAAAATTGAAAAGAGGATGGCGTGCCATAGTTTAAGAGACTATGAAAATAATAAATTATGTTTTCAGTATAAAATACGTGTGCCAAGTGGAACCAATTTGGAATATTATTAAAAAAAAAAAAAAAAAAAAAAAAGAAAGAAAGAAAGAAAGAAAGAAAGGAGAATATAATAAGCCGTTTAGTTTGAAGTGCCTGTTTCTCAGAAACTACTAACCTCCTAAATTAAGTTTTTTTTTTTTATTATTATTATTTTACGGAAAAAATATATATTTGTAATTTATTTGTGTTTCATAATTACTTTGGAGAAATTAAAGTCATATCGGATCCTATTAAATGAAAATTCTCCCTACACTTATGATTTTCAGATTACATTAACATTTTCAATACAAGCCCCTAGTGCTAAATTAATGGAAAAACGCATTGTGAATGCTTATAAGAGATCGAATGTTCGACATTCGTTGTGAACGTCATTTAAGAGTCTAGGTGATGCCTTCCTACAAGTAAGAGTTAGACTTTAGAGGCGCAACTCTGGCTAAGTCTGAATTAATTAGAGTGGTGATGACTCTAGATATCGGGTGGAATTTGAAATTGTAAAATTATGTTTGTATCAAAATAAAAAAAAAAAAAGAATGGTCATTTTCTTCCAAGAATAGTATATTTGAAAATAGCGGTGATGAGTAGGTTCTTTTTCTTTATTTCTTTTTTCTTGGGAAGTGATGGAATGGATTATCCTTTTTCATTGTTTTGGCAATTTTCAGGCCTTTAAAAGTACAACCACCACACAAATCTCTCTTAATCAGCATCTTTATCTATTATTTGACCAGACATGATAATTGCTGAACTCTCCCTCCATTTTCCTTTATTTTATTTTATTCTATTTTAAAAATATTTTTCAACAACTTTTATATGTAAATAGGAGGTGGCATCTTTCTTGATTCAACACCATCCATCTATTATTTATTTATTTATTTATTATTTAGACCATCCATCTAAATATGCCATTATATCACCCTATTCCTAAATTTGTTTTATCATTAAAAAAAAAGAGAATAATTTCGAGAAGATGATATCGTTAATATATATTTGTTTTACAAAATTTACAAAAATTTATACATATAAGTGTAAAATCCGTAGGATCAATGATTTACTATTCTCTCACTTGAACGGTTTGATGGGACTAATGATACTGGCAGTATATATATAATTCTGAATATTTAGTGATATTAGTGTCTAAAAAGCCAAAGTACTTTTTAGTTTTGTAAAGTAATGAAAAAATATATATAAATTCTTAAAATTTTAAATTTAATAAAAATGAAACATTACATTTGAAAAATTAATAAAACATTCTTACGTGTAAAGTATCGGTCAAAGTGGGTAACAAATTTTTTTGATTTAAATAAGATTACGAGACTTTGAACCAAGATAAATTTGTATATGGATATAATTTAAAGACTTCTATTTATAATTAGATTAGGATTCATTAGAACATATGTGGTGCCCTTGGCAGGAAGAAAAAAAGTATTGGTTTGGAGCGACTTCTGAGAATTAT
The DNA here is from genome assembly GCA_025388415.1 of Cynanchum wilfordii. Lineage (NCBI taxonomy): Eukaryota > Viridiplantae > Streptophyta > Magnoliopsida > Gentianales > Apocynaceae > Cynanchum > Cynanchum wilfordii. The sequence goes on from JAHSUH010001079.1 coordinate 4,206,256, forward strand.
TGGGCTTTCAACATAAAAAATGATTATTTCTTACGGGCTTTGATTTAGGCCATAGATATTTATGAGTTTCTTAAGCTTGGTCCTAATAGTATGGGCTTACAGCCCATTTTTATTTATTTATTACTAAAATTCAAATATTATGAGGTGGGGGCGTGTGGCTATCCATATCCATTTTTTGCAGAGTGAGATTATCCAGTGGTCTATTCTCATCCACGAAGCAGATGACAAGAATTCCCATGAATTCTGTTGATTTTGCAGCAGAAACTATAACAAGTCAGCATTCTGCAGACACACACTCACACACGCACACTTCATTTCAGAGTTGATTCAAACTACCACTGCCGGTGTAAAACTTGTGTGTCTTCGGGATTGTTGTGTTGGTTGCAGAGCAGACATGTCATCCGCTGTAGTTGCAGGCTCCTCTTCTTCTTGCTCTGCTGCCTATGTTTCAAGGAATTTCTCCATCAAGAGTAATTCAAATCCATGTTCAAAACTCATTACTCCTTCGGTAATGTAGAATCAGTGGTTATAGTGATATATTTGATCTATGAATATCTGTTTGATTTGTGATTTTATGTTTTTGTTTTAATCATTTGATTTCAGAAATCCAGTTTTCAAGGGATATCTATTGAAGATGCCAAAAGGGGCGTCTCGAAAATTTTCCTGGCGGAGAGTAGTAGGAGTAATGTCAGTAGATTGAGAGCGAGGAAAGGCCTTGAGATCAATGCTAGAACCGCCGCTTCGAAGAATATTGAGGTTGAAGTTGATAAGCCACTGGGTTTAACACTTGGGCAGAAGCCAGGAGGGGGTGTGGTCGTTACGGTGAGTTGTGTTTTCTAAATGCCCTTTTGTGTTGTGATTGTGATCTATCAATGGTTTTCTGATTTTTACTCTGGGAATTTGCTAATCAGGCCGTAGACGGTGGTGGGAATGCTGCAAAAGCAGGGCTAAAAGCCGGTGACCAGGTTCTCTACACGAGCAGCTTCTTTGGTGATGAACTTTGGCCTGCAGATAAGTTAGGGTTTACAAAAACTGCTATCCAGGCGAAGCCAGATTCTGTTTACTTTGTAGTTAGCAGGCAAGCTTTTTCTTCTGTCAAAAATCTCCGTATCCCATAACCAATTTTTTTTTCCTCTTTTGATCAATTTCGTTACATTGTTGATGAGCAGAGCATTTTCTTGTTACACTAAGCATACTTAAAATTCACAGAGGTTGTAATACAATACGATGATAATGTTTAACCTATAATTTCTACTCAGACATAGGTTTAGGTTGAGAGAAAAGGGAAGCAAAATTTAGGAGGCAAAGTCATAGATCAAACATATGATTAAAACTTTCAGTACATAGTTGATTAATGAAGAGTTTATGGAGAAATTGTATGATCTCAACAAGTAATTGGATGAAGGCTTCATAATAATTTGAGTATTTGAGTATGATTTACTTTCTCTTGACATCGAGTAAATTGTTTGATCACACAAAAATAACAATTTCAACATGGTTCAAAATCAGATTATTGTACATTGTCTGCTCTACCACTATACATTTAGAAAATTTAACTGCCATTATTGCCTGAACATCTTTTCTTACTTCAGAGGTGGTGCTGAAGTGGATGTTAAAAGACTGCCAAAGAGGCCTGCACCGCCTCGCTTTGGTCGCAAATTGACAGATGCTCAGAAGGCAAGGCTGAGTTCTTGATACTATTCTCCATTCTTTTTATCTTTCTGATTCTAAATATCAAAATGAAATACAATGTTTTCAGGCTCGAGCAACTCACATATGTTTGGACTGTGGATACATATACACCTTACAGAAACCTTTTGATGAACAGGCAAGATTTCATCACCTATAATCAAATCCTTTTCTATATTTTACATTATAAATTTCATCATCACTTTGATATCCTCCACCCCACCCCATGAATATGATATGATAGATAAGAATGTTGTATTACAATCACAATAACTTTTTCTATGAAAATACTCAAAATTGACAAATACGTACATGTTTGATGTGAGTATGCAGCCTGAAGATTATGCATGCCCACAATGCATAGCTCCAAAGAAGAGGTTTGCAAAATATGATGTTAACAGTGGAAAAGCAATAGGTGGAGGGCTTCCAATTGGTGTGATTGTAGGCCTAATTGTTGGGATTGCTGGAGTTGGAGCTTTACTGGTTTATGGACTTCAATAATAATTGTGTTTGAAAATTTATTTTATTATTATTATTATTATTTTTTTGACATAATCATCTGTGGGAAGATATGAAGTCAAGATTCCTCTCAATTGCTACATTTATATATTAACTTTTGAATACTATCAAACAAAGCAAAAGAACACTTTTTTGGATATGGCAAAATTATTAGAAATGAACCAAGGGGGTTGGCGTAGTGGTTCAGCGCTTCGTCCTTTAAATAAGTGGTTGAGAGTTCGAATCCTAAACTCATTGTGAATGGAAAATAAACTCCTTGGCTAGCCTCCTACCGCTTAGTGTGCTGACCGTGGGGCAGGGGATTAATCATTATTGACGGCGGTGGATACCCAGGCGAGACCAAAAAAATTATTAAAAATGAAAAATTTAATTTATAAATTAATATTTTTCAATTTATACTCATTAATTATTCTTATAATAAAGTCAAACGATAGGTTAGTTTTTCCAATTAAAAAATATCAATTTTTTATATTTTAAAGAGTGTTTTATTCTCCGTTATAGTGTATTTATTAAAACTATTCTTATTAAAAGCAGTAAAGTCAATAAAATGTTAAATCTTTGAAAAAGAAAAAAATATCATTTTTTTTTTTTTTTTTGGTTTTTTTGACCAATAATAGTGTACTTTTATTAAATTTTCTTATTAAAAATAGTAAAGTTTAATGATAAATTAGCCTTTTAAATTAAAAAGATATATTAATTTTTATATTTTTTTTAACGTAATTGTGTATTTTTATTTTTAAAGACTAAAATAATCATGACGATTCTCATCATTCAATTAAAAAAATAATTGATGATTTTTTTTTTAGAAACTATTAATAAATACTATATAATATCTATTTTGTCTGCTTCTTCTTCTAGTTTTAAGTCAAACCTTTTTTTTTTCTTTGTTTGTTTTTAAAACTAATATTGATAATCTTAACTCATTATTATTATTATTGTAATTATAATTATAACTACCTTTTTATTATTTTAGTTGAGTTTCCAAGGTTGATTAGCGTGTTCGGAGAGAACCAAATTCTTGATTTTACCCGGTTCACACATTGCCCAGAAATACCATAAAATTTCGACAAAATATGTTCTACCAATCTCGCTTGTGGAAGGTAGTTGCAGTAAATCATCCGCAAAGAAGATATGTGATACACTCAGATCACCCCTAACTAGTTTGACTGCAGCCCATTTTTTGCATTCCAGCTTTCGAGATCCGTTGACTCAAGACTTCCATGCAAATAACAAAAAGATAAGGTGACAATAAATCTCCTAGTCTTGGCCCCCGAGAAGGTTTAAAGTGAGCCAACACTTCTCCATTCCAGCTTACAGCCAAAGAAAGCAAAGAATCATTTTTTGGATATGGCAAAATTATATTAGAAATCAAAAAATAAAATAACGTGTACGTTGTTGTGTTTTGCAGCTAACTCTTTCTCTGTATTCCTTTTTTTATATCTAAAATATAAATACCTATTTTAATATTAGCACTTAATTTAAAATTGTTATTAAACAAGTTGAAATAAAGAAAAAGAGAAGAAAGATAATTGGTCAAACTGAATTTTTTTTTTTTTTGTCAATAAAGTTTTTTTTATTTAATTTTTAATGTTTTATAATTATGAATGAGACTATTATTATTTGAGTAATATTTTGTTGTAATTTGATCGTTTAAAAGTGAATAATCATATATTTTTTTTTGTGCTAAAATTTAAAATTAATTAGAAAATTAGTAGATTAAAACCTCATTTTATTAGTATTATTTTTGCTGGGAATAAGATAAAGCATTTTCATTATTACACAATTAAAACTATTTTTCATGGGTGCATTTATAAACTATTTGGGCATATAGACTCTTTATGTAATTATCATATTTTCAAAGGACAAGAAGCAAAACATGACTATTGTAAAGATTGATATATTTTCCAAATATACCCTCGTTTCTTAGAACATCGATACAAAACAAAATTGGAAATCTGTTCAGATTAAGACAGAGAGTCCCCGTTTGGTCAGATATAGAAGGAAAAAAAAATGGAGAAAAATAGTAGTACATTTCGTTGAATTTATTGTACCATTAGTTGTATCTGAGCAGTAAGTTAAGAAAAATTTTCTTCCTTTTATTATTACTTCCCCCTGCGAATCTGCACTTTCTTCTGTTAATTTGCTGCTCGGTGTTCTTTCCCTCTTTTCTCTCTTTCCATACAGTAAATCAATTAACTGTTGGGAAATCTCGATAAACAACCAGTAAAGTTGATGTACAAAGAGACGAGTTCTTAAAGAGAGAGAGAGGGCAGAGGTTTTTATCGGTGGTGCTTGTTCTTGAGAGGAAGAGTTTAATGGAGAGGAAAGCGATAGTGGTTTGCTCTGTTGTGGGATTTCTTGGGTTGTTATGTGCTGCTACGGGTTTTGCTGCTGAGGCCACGAGGATAAAGGTAAAGTAATTGTTTCAAAGAAGGAAAAAGGGGTGGGCTTCTTTTCTTCTTCTTCTTCTTCTTCTTCTTTGTTTTCTTTTTCTTACTGTGTTTGTATGTTAAATTTAAATTAACCTGGGTTTGTTTACATTTTGTGTTCATAGATGCAGAATCTAATTAAAGGTTGAAAATTTTAGATTGGCTGTTGTTTTCTGAAATGAAATTTATCTTGTTCTTCCTTTTATTTTTGTCATTAAATGAAGACCTGTATCTTTATATGTTATTAATGGAGGATTCCAGCGCCTAAACCGCCACTCCGAGAGGAGGGGTTGCCTTCTTCTTGGTTCTTTCTCCCTTCTGATAGTTATTCCCAGCTCCTTCCTATCTGCTGTCTTCTGCAAGAATAGTTATTTATTTATTTTTATTTAGAGGAATAAATTTTCGGCACAATTTGCAAGTAACAGGTTTAGTATGCAAATCTACTTTGAATATCCAGTGATTATTATTATTATTATTATTTATTTTTTGTGTGGCTCTTTTTATTCTATCATATTGGTCTTTGTGGCTCTTCAGATTTTGGATTGAACTTTGGCTTGTTGTAGGTTTTGTTTTTTCTTAGCTAGTTGTTTGTAATTGCTTAATATGGGTGCAGAAGTTTCAAGGTTCTTTTTGCATTTTATCACTGACAGTTATTGATTCACATTTTTTCCCCTTGTTTGCATATTTGTTTTGTCTTCCTAAGTATTCTGCTGTTTGTGGCCATATTTTGAGTGAATATGCGGATACAATATCTTCTTACTGACCATAGCTCTGTGGATGGGTCATTATTCTATTTTCTTGGAATTGAAATATTTTTCTCTATTTTTGCATATTATGTTTTGAATCTCCGTTTATTTACTAACCAAAACCATTCTAGTGATTTGATATGAGAATATGCTTATTGCATCCTTGTCTTAGTCGTGCTAAGGTAGTTGCAAAAAAGTACTAATGAAACATGGAAACTAAAAGGAAGCAACACACCAGGAGATTGTGTTCTTAAGATTGTCTTGTTCTTTCCTCTCTAATCTCGACGAGTTCGTGCTTCTCACTTTCCTTTTCCTTTGTTTGGATCGATATTCTTTGTCTCCTTGTGTGTTTGAAACAGCTAAAGGTAGTTTAAGAATATAACTTAATGCTCGTTTCGCCAGCCTTCTGGTCCTTTTTGTTATTGGCTGGTAATCCAACCTGAAGATGGTATATATGTACTTATATGTACTTGAACAATGGTTTCCCCATTTTTGTTGCTTGTAACTTGCATCCTTCTTTGTGGATTGTACATATTGCACTGAAGTTACTGAGATGCTCCCAACTCCTGCAGGGATCTCAAGTTCAGTTTCCCTCTCCTGATGTTTGTGTGTATCCAAGAAGCCCTGCTTTAGTACTGGGATTGACTGCCGCTGTTGCTCTTATGATTGCTCAAATTATCATCAATGTTGCTACAGGGTGTATTTGTTGCAGAAGAGGCCCACATCAGGCAAATGCTAATTGGAAACTAGCACTCGTTTGCTTTATTGTTTCCTGGTAATTTTTGGGGAACTTCTTATTTCACTGAATTCAGCATTGCCTGTATTTTTCGACAATAACTCCTGAGCTTTGTTGTTGTTAGGTTCACGTTTGTTGTAGCGTTCCTTCTGCTGCTAACGGGTGCAGCGCTCAACGATCAGCATGGGGAAGAAAACATGTATTTTAGCTACTACTACTGCTATGTTGTAAAGCCTGGAGTTTTTGCAGGAGCTGCAGTGTTGTCTCTTGCCAGTGTTGCTCTTGGATTAATTTATTATGTCACCCTCACTTCCAGAAAGAATATAAATACTGATTCATGGGGTGGCCAAGTTCAAGGTGGGATTGCAATGGGTCATCCCCAATTCCCTCCTCATAATCATCAGCAAAACGATCAACAACAGCAACCTCCAGTTTTTGTGCATGAAGATACCTACATGAGGCGGCAAGGGGCTTGAGAGTGAGCTGCTTGTTTATGTAGTAGACACCTTGGGGATTTGTTTCTTTTAATATAGCACATATATTATTTGATGATGAGGCCTGCCTGTGTGTGGTTTTGTAATGGTTAAAAGCACACAGTTCCAAAGACGTTAGAGAAATCAATTGTAATTTTTCATTAAGCATAATTGTCAAGCATGCTGAATGTTGTATATATATATCTCCTCTGCACAAAGTCTAATTTTACTTGCTATCTGACAACAAAATGAGACTTATAAAAAGAGAGGGAATTCAAAAAAGAAAAAATGAGATTTTATACAATACTAATAAAAACAAGACATCTGTGTGTTTAATCACTCTAAAATCAACACTATTATATATTACTGTATGCTAGCTAAAGGGAGTCCTAAAAGATCTCGCATCAACAAAAAAAGGAAAGAACGTGAGATGGGGATTAAAAAAATCTGATTATGAACATGAGATACATCCATTAAACAAGCCCTGCTGATAAGGTCAGTCTTCTGGCCTTGGGGGGAGTTATCAATCACTATATATATATACACATTAGAACTTAGAAGTCAACTATCAACAAAGGAATAACAAAAGAAATACAAATCATGCAGATTTCCCTTCCTTTTATCAATTAACGAATGCGGTTCAGATGAGCAAATGGTTCTGTTGTTTTAGGAGCAGGTTTAGCAATTTCAGGAGTGCCAAACACGTTCCAAAACCTCAATGTCTCATCCCCTGCTGCAGATGCAACTGTACATCCATCTGGACTCTGAGTCATGTACAGAACTCTTGAAGTGTGACCCGTGAGTTCTGCAATCTTCACCATGGAAGGGTATTTCCAAAGAGTGAGCTGATTCTGAGAAAACCCATGAGAGCTAAGCAGTTCCCTTTCATTCTTGTTCCAAAGAAGTGCACAAACTTGTGAGCCAGTGTCAACAGAGTTCAAGCAGGCACCAGTATGTGTGTTCCAGAACTTAATGCATCTGTCACCACCGCCTCCACCTGAGGCCAACAAATTGCTCTGGAAAGGACACCAAGCAAGTGCTTTAACTGCAGCTGTGTGTTCTTCAAACCTGTGAAGCCATTGAGTTGGTGCATTGGAAGCGGCCACAGATCTGTCCCATATATGGAGAAGATTATCATTTCCACCACTGGCTAACTGTTGGCCGGATGCTGACCATTTGAGACCACACACTTCCTGTTGGTGTCCTCTATAAGTTTCAACTATGTGTGATCTAACTCTCACGTCGTTGTTGATTATTTGAGCATCCATTCCTCCAGTAGTCAAAATGTGACCGTTCCAATCCATAGAACCAACACGTGATCTATGGCCGCCTCTCAAAGTTCTTAGCTGCAAGAATGGCACAAGTAAACAAGATAAGAGACCAATCTAAAACACACACAACAAACGCACATACCTTGAGGAAAAATGATTCATAAAACAGAAAATAAAAATGGGCCGAGAGATTTAAAGAACAAACCAGTCTATTTGCTGTTGAATCCCAAAGCTGGACTTCAGAGTTGTTCAAACCAACAGCAAGATGTCTTCCATCCGGAGCCCACTTCACACTTGTCACTGGGCCATTTTCATCATCAATTGTGACGAGCTCAGATGTTGAACCATTAGATGCATCCCACAAATATACGGTATTCCCAAGTGCAATTGATAGAACATTGCCGCTCCCCCAGTCTAACAGATTCAAATAGTAGTCGTCTACAATATCAGGAGCATCTAGTGTCCTCTCCGAAGTCTGCATCATAAACAAATGGAAATAGTTGAAATCAATCGCATTGGGGTGTCAAAAAAAACCAATCGAAATCGAAACATCTTGCAAATGATTATACCCACCTGTGGAATGTACCGTCGTGGTTTTGCGGGTTTGGATTGTACATTACTGGTGAACTCGTTGGGGATAGCTTCCACTGGAACCGGTGGCTTGTTCTTGAAAGCTAAGATTCTGGTCCTGTTCATGTTGAATGTTTCTGCAAGCTGCTTCCTATAGGCATCTCTGGCAGGAGAAGTAGAAACTGGATTTTCCTTACCTTTTCTCCCTTCTGTTACCATGTAATGTGCATAATCGAAGTCCATTGCAGAACGATTGGGTATGAACCTGTCCAACTGCACGATTCAAGACAAAAAGAATTCAATTATATACAATACAACCTCAATAATAAATCGGATCAAGCATGTGCTTAATTGATAAATTCTGATCCAAGATCAGACCTAAATGCAACTAAAAATTTGAATCCAGGAAGTTCCAAAAAGTGACAAGTGTATAACTTACGTTTTCCCGAGAATTTTTCCTTTGGAGAAACTGTTCTTGCAAAGGACATCGTGATTTAGTCTTGCTTGAAGAAAAAGGAGAGTTTACTACTGATCCTGCAACCATTTCGTTATCACAAGAAAATATAGAAACACAGAATTGCAAAAAATAACAGAAGAAACACAATAATAATAATACTAATAATAACAATAAAACCCTGCAAATAAAAAATTCTAAGTTAAAGAAACAAAAATTAAAAGAGACAATAAAGAAAGTTCAAATTAAGAACAAAAATATCAGAGATTAAACAGAAAACAAAGAAATGGCAGAAAATTAAGAACAGAAATAAAAACAGTCGCTATGCAGTTGGAGGAAAGGCTTGATTGAGACCCAAGAACGTCCGGCAAGAGACGGAAGGTCGAGAGAGAGAGAAGGCGATTGAATTAATGAATGAGTGAGTGGAATTGAATAGAGGGCTTTATATACAGTCTGAAGATGAAGAATTAGGTTTCCTTAATAGTTTCAGTAAGGGTCGGAGATCTCCAGGGTTTCTTTTTGCTAAACGGCCATATTTTTAAAAAAAAAAATTAAAAGAGCCGTTGAAAAACTATTTGCCCGAAATTGCCCCTCTTCTTCTGGGGACACACCGCAAGCAGTATAGTTCAGAAGGAAAACCCTAATGGGAAAAAGCCACCGACTTGGTGAAACAGCCCATTTTGCAAATGTTTGGGCCTAGTAGACTATAATGAGTGGCGGTCAGCCCGGCATTTGATTTTTGATATGTGGTGGACTTTAAAAATCTCCTCATTTACCTAAAATCTGTAATTCTTTAAATTTTTATTTTATAATTTTAAAAATTTCAAACACATTCTTATAATAATTTTTTAAATGTATTAATTTTGTATATGTAATGAATTTAATGAAAATAATAATAATAATAATAAAAGTTTCACTGGAATTCTTAGCTTCTAATTTTCATTTGATAAGATCCTCATGTGACATAATCATGAGAATGCGAAGTTCTTGCTTGTGTACTTGGACATCAGAATTAACCACAATTAGAGAAGCAAATACCATGATTGCACAATATTTCTACCTCTAATCTTAAAGTCTTCTACAGAGAGAGAATCTTGAGACTGGGGTAAGATAATAGTAGCAATGTAACTTATATAGAAATCTTGAAATGGGACTTAAGATAATCGTACAAATGTTACATTACATGGGACTTTAGAAATCTTGAAATAGAAATCTAATCCATGAGAAAGTTTACCTATGAAGTGGAGAAAATGGAATCATTCATACTGTAGCAAGTCCTGAACTAAATTAGGGGAAAAGGTAACACTCCCGATGTGTCACTTTCCTTTATTAAGATAGAATTACAGGCAATAAAAATAGGCTCATTAGGTAGCACAACAAGAGGCCAAGAATGACTCTTCAGCAAATAATCAATTTATTTTCTAGAAGGAACAATAATTATTACTCAAATTTCACAAGATGACCGCAACTGAACTGTTGTTGAATGGGAGAACTTTGGGGGTAGAGTCATAAGAGATTTATCTCCACTCAACTTCTGCATTGCCATTCCCAGTGCAAATCCCAGAGCACGTCCAACTGGAATAGCAACAGCATTCCCTATTTGACTATATCTGTGAGTGACAGCCAAAAGAAACATATCACGTAAAATTCAGTATAGTTGATGACAACAGTGAGAATAGCACTTCAAGCGGCATCTTATTTCTCACTCGGGCAGATTTTTTTTTTTTTTTTTTGTTCTGCTTAAATAAACATCTACTTAGTCAACGGCCATACCCTGTTGCTCTTTAGCATTAGTAGCTATTTTAAAGAAGTTATTCTGAATATGCTTTTCAATACAGGTTTTATTTGTGGATACTGTTGGAAATAAAAATATGTTGTAATAATTATAAAGCATTTTTTAAACCACAAAAAGTCTCCAGAAATGAGAATAATCCCATAGTATGTTATGGTAAAAACAGCATACAATGATCTCACAACACTGCTATCTTAGTAAAAATGCTCGAGTTTATTGAAACGTATGATTCCAAGCTCCAGATTTACTTGACCAACACCAAGCAAGACCATAGTAAATGCACAAAAGCGGGAATTATCAAAGTAGTTGTTGTTATATTTTTTTTAAAAACATTTTTTATCCTCTTCAGAGTGCATTTATTTTTCCAGCAAGATTTCTCCAATTTTCCATTTTTATGACAGTGAGGATTGATTGTTATGGTCAGCATTCCTCCTGTTGCCTAGTAATTCCAAGGATTGTAATATGCCAAAGCTCCCTAACTTTCAACATTTTAGTTGCTCTTTTATGATGATTAGCTTTTTTTTTTTAACAAAAGAAATGAAAACAACTGGAGATGTCTGCACATGTACCTTTCTTTCACAGTACCATAAAACTTATAGTAGTCATGGAACCCTTGCAATCTCGCAAACTCACGGATGGTGAGAACCCTGTCTTGCTCGGGATGAAAAACAGCCTGGACAAGAAAACATTTCATTAGAGTGAAGCTGATATATATAATTAACCAAATATGATGATAAAATGTGGTAGTAGGTGAAAAAGAACCCGAAGGTGATGATCTGGTTTACAGAAGACAGTTGGAACGGTTTCATCCCACCATAATCGCGCAAATGGCCTGCATTACTTCAGCATGAGATGGAAACCATAAAAGGGAAAAAACCAACAAAAGAGAAAAAGTTTAAAAAAAAAAAAAAAAAAAGAACATCTCCGTACTTTCTGGACCTTCCATCGCGGAAATTAAGTGCATAATCAGGTACCTAGCAAAAATAAGAACAAGAGAAGAAATGGAAACATGAACTTATTGAAATTATAGAAAACACTGATGCATTTTAAAATGGAAATGGGTTGAAACAAATAAGTTGGTTAAATCAATGAGAACATAAAATAGCAAGCAAGTGAAAGTTAAGTGAAATTGTGCAAAAGATGAAATAGGAGACTACCCTTTTGTTGGGATCGAAATACAAATGCCCTAGCAATTACAAGAATGAAAGTAAATAACAAAAATAAGAGACACATAGAGATTTACGTGGTTTGATTAAAAGATCTACATACATTGCTGCATTAGAATTGTATTTCTTGTACTCACAATTACTATTCACAAATTACATGGGTAATTATAAGAAGAGCCAACAACTAGGCCAAACATAATGCAAATCACACTCCACTTACTCAACACCTTTCACTTTAAGAAGATCCTGTTTGTTCTAAGAAATTGAGAAACATTCATTCAAGACACTTTAGTAGCCATGGGAAATTGCTTTTAGAGGTAAATACTTGGCATGTCACCACTCATTTTGCAGCTATTCATGGTTTACATGTCACTGTAGTTAATTAAACAACTTGTGCGGTTTTACCAGTTTGGTCCTATTTTTAAAAAAGAACATCGTGTTTAGCCCAACTTTTGAAAATGCAGCCGAAGTGGCCTTAATGCATATTCAGTGCATGTTTTAACTGAAGAGACATAAGCAATATACAGAATCTGTAACAATATCCACAAATTATGTGTACCATAAACTTAAAATGCATACTAGTATCACAACGTGATGCATTTTAAATATAAGTGCGTTGAGGCCATTTTAGAACCAGTGTCAAAAGTTAGGCCAAATATGGATTTTTCTGTAAAAATGACACCACCCAAGCAACTTTGGTAAGTTCCAACAAAAGCTAAGGTCATCTTTGTTACTCCAGAAAACCTTACCCATGGTTTTCCAGATGGCATCAAAGATTGCTTTTCAATACGCCGAACAGTATTATCATTTCCAATAACAACACCAGGGAGGTCTCTGAAATTTGCTCCCTGTAAAAATGGTTAAAGAAAAAGCAATTAGCTAAAAAGAATGAAGGATATCTGCTTGATCATTCACATACCAACCTTTCTTTTAGGTATTTGACAAACTCGCATATAGTCATCCTCAAACAATGGATGAGGTTGATGATCATATAGCAGAGGAGTTTTTGCAGTAACTCCTCTATTTGAAGTAAATCCTAGCATATCTAGAAACCACAAAGATATAGTTCAATTGTCAGGAAGCAGATTACAGTAAGAAAATAAACACGTTGTTCAAGCATTTTATATGATGTCAACAAATGACAGAATCTGGAACTCAAACCAACATGAAATACCCAAAATAATATCCATGGGCCAAAACATACAAGTTTGTTGCTTTGCAATCAGAAAGTAAGATAGCAACCATAAAAAATTATGTTGTACTACCCCGTTCAGCTGCTCGAATATATTTTTGGAACTCAGTTTGTGGACCTTGGGTGTATGACATTTTCCCACGAACTTCAGTATTTGACACCTGGAAGTAGAAGCCATGTATGAATATAACCATGTCTAAAAAGGATATTATCAACTTTTTTAAGGCTTGCACGTATCTATTACATTTATTCTTGCTTTTAAGGGGAAAAAAGCGGACAAACATATATGTCATATCATTTCTTTCCGCCTTTTATTTTATCTTTTTCCAGTTCAATTTCATACTATAGATACAGTTTCCAATTCATAGTTCGGACATATGTTTTGAAATGGAAACAGTTTTTGCCATAAAAGAAAATGGAAAAAAACAAAAAAACAGAGCTGTTTTCAGATGACTTTAGAAACTCACAGGAGGAAGATCAGAAATAGCATCAGAAAGAACAATGGGTTTTTCTAGTTCGCGAGATTGCCCTTCATCATAAGCAACAACATTTCGCTGCAATTTAAAAGTCAGTAAGCAACAGATATAGGTATATCACACTATGATAACACAGAATAAGTTAAAGACCTCAAATTCACCAGGAAATCCATAATGAATGACCACATCATGCGTCGGAAGTGGAAATTGGGGCAGTATCTGCACAAACAGCAAATTACTTTTAGTTAAATTGACCAGTCTGACATGCAGTAGCACATATATGTCATACTTGGCAGTCAGAAAGTAATTGTTTATCATTTCAGACAGCTAAATAAACATGTACCTAGATGATATGTCTTTCTTTATGTCCTTCCCCAATATTTCAATGCAATATCACTACCACATTCCACATCTTACTGATATGCATGAGACATTGCATTTAGTTTAATGCATACTAGAGATAGAACAGATTGACAAATATCAAAGGGAATAGGAAAGACTTGGCAAACATGATGCTTTTTTTTCTTTCTTTAGGATTTGGAGAGAATTAGTTAGGGCTAGTCTTTAAATCTTGTTAGTCAACAACGTGCTCAAATTTTAACTCAAGCTATTGTATCACAAACATTCATGAAGAGAAGTCTCACTAGAGGGACTATTCTTCTCTTCCCCACCTCCCGCCCCCAAAGAGAAAAAGTTGCTTGTATGATACATTTTTTTTTTTCTTTTTGCAAATTGTTGTTTCAATTAATAGCATTATAAGACAATATTGTTACTTTTTCTGTTTTATGCTGAAGTACAAAGATCATGTAAATGATCATTTAATAACAATAGATAAACAAACAAGTCAGACTTACAAATTTCAAGACGAATACATATTATCATGAGTGAGCTCAAGGAATATCAGACCTAGGCTAGAGATATGAACCTAATAGAACTCGTTGATAATGAAACACTAGAATTACTTGAATTGGACCTAACTAACTTCTCAGGGTTCAATAAAGCTCACCTTTTTAATTTTCTTTCTTTGACATCTTCCTTTCTTATCTCTTATTTTTGAAGGACTTCTGCTTAGCCAATTTTCTGAGTTATTTTAGTTTTTGGAAAATGAAAGGCAATTGTGTTAAACATTCTGATTGAAACAATAATGCTATCCAAAAGAAAATATATCTTGAAATGGTACGAAAGAAGTGCCTTAAAGTTTGTATCTCATAAGTATTAGAAAGCAATAAATATTGCATTAATTCAAACTTTTATTTGAAACAGGCACAGTTTTATACATTTGTTGACTTTATCTCAGTGGATAATCATCTTCAGTTTTGACTTCAAATAGGAAAATCCCATAGTCCCTTCTCAATGTTCTCATTAGCTTATTTGATTGCTTTTATCCAAAAGGCTACTTTCAGATATTCTCTTCTGTTTTAGTTTCAGAAAAGCTCAATAAGGCATTTCTCCAAGCCAAACTAAATGAAATATGTAAAAGAGGAGATTTCTATCAGCACATTTGTAATTTAAGCGTCACATAAGTTTTTCATTAACCAGAACATATGGATTTCAGTGGCCATAACTTTTTAAAGAACGTCCCAGGAATCACTCATGTTAATAGCTTCAGGAAAAAGCTAAAATAAAAGTTAAAGAATCAATCTAAAATGCCATCTAATAAAATATTGAGTAGAAAGCAACGTAACCATCATCATGGTCAATGTACTGTTACTTGCCTCAAATGGATGAGCACCCCATATGAATACTCGTAGACGAAATTGAGGAAGCCCATAACAACCAGCTGCCATTATTCCAAGTCTTGTTTGGTAATTCATTTGAACTAGTCGACCAAGTGCATATCTACCCAAGCAACCATTAGCAAACCGCAAAATGTCTATCACATTTTCCATTAAAATGAATTTTGGCCTTAGGAACTTTATGACATCCATGAAGATTATGATTTGACGATTTCTTTCGTCATCTAAAGGAGACTGAACATTTCTAAATCGATTATAGCCACTTATTCCTTGGCATGGAGGACCACCACAAACAACATCAACTTCTCCCTGAAAGTTTCCAGTGACAAGTCTAGGATATCATCAATGAGAAATTTTTCTAGTAATAACAGATTAAAAAATGGATTACACTGCTCTTACTATTGACCAGTGACTGCCAGTCTAAAAGCTTACCGGTCGGGGCAATATTTTTGCTGTCATCCCTCTTATGACAAAATCCCTAATCCGTTCTTGACATTTGCTAAAGGAAAAGAATTGTCAAACTCAAAGCATTGTAAAAGAAAGGGTAAACAAACAATAAACCAAAACAAAGTTTGCACCATATGAGACAATTTACCTCAATGCCTCAATTGGCTCCCAAGTATCCTCACTGGAACTATATCCAACCCAACGCACCTTGAAAAAAATTACAGCAATAATCAAGAAACATCAATGGACTTCACTCTTATAACACGAGTGACATTATGTAATACTTGAATTAAGACCATCAACTTTTCTTCGCACATAAATAAAGAAAAATTTCATACACCAAAATGGCTAATAATAAGAAAACCCGAACATACGGGATCTCCCATGAGGTGTCCAAAAATTTGACTGGTAGCTTTTATTGATCCAAGGACTGCTGCATTAAGTCAAAGAACTCCACAACCTCAAAATGTTTGACATTGTAAGTAGCACCCCCCACTCCTCTAAAGATTAAGGATTATGGTCTTTACCCCCAACTGGTTAGCATTATGGATTCAGGTGCAAGATTCCATTTTTCCTTTTATCAATCTGCTACTTTTTGAACAAAAGATAAATAGGCAGATTTTCTAACCAGAAACAACTAAATTATGTCGCTGTTCAATTATCATAAACTCTTTCCTGATAATGAATCTGCTTTCCACTTTGAGCACCACATATTATACTTCCATTCAAGAAGTTCTTGTAATCTTATTTGCAATTTTTGGGACTGTACATTTTCAGAAACCATTTTAAATACCTAACACATGAGGGGTCAGACTCTAGCTTCACAAAGAGAGACATTTAATTGGGATGAAAATGGCATGCTGATAAATTGTCCAAGTACTTCACTAGGTGAAATGTTTGTCCTGAAATAGTGCATTTACAAAGATAGGATACTGTTTTAGGTATCAATTTGGTCAAAGAAAGCTTTTTTTTTTTTTTTTTTTTTTTTTGATGGTTCAAAGAAAGCTCTTAGTTCTTATACCTAGAAAAAATACAATGCAGTAATCTGATCTAGGATAACCTCCTTTGATAAGGAAAAATATCTAAGTTGCTTGACCAATCAACTGGGTAGAGTAGAATGTTAAGCACTCGCAAGATGAATTGATTTGAGAGACCAATTTCTAAAAGTCTTATCTACTAGCAGAGAACTGAAGAAGTAACTTTGATAAATTCGAAGTAATTTAATTATATGCAGATACACACTTCTCTTCCTTCCAAAAATACCTGAAATTTAAGCCCACGTTTTCCTGTTTCAGCAGGATCACTGTAACATATGTCCACAAGACTGTCAACTTCATATTCTCTTTCTCTATTCTTAACATCAGCTTTTGTATTTGGGTCTTTGCCAGCTGCTCTTGTGACCCGAGACGTTTCTTCTACTTGTATATTTTGACCATATCTTTTGCAAAGTTTGTCCCATTCCTTCAACAAGTCAAGAAAATCCTCTGCTGACTCATTCCTAACCTACTAACCATATAATACTTAATGTCCAAAATCCTATAACAGTAGCACAAATAAAACGTCATGGATGAAAGAGAACAAATACAGACCTGTGCTTGTGGTTCATTTAACCTCAAGCTTTCACAAGCTGATGAATTGACATCTACAGCCCATTTCTAACAACAAGATAAAGTAAGTCATTTCCTTAGACAAGTGCAAAAACTAAAAATTGCAGAACAAAAACTAATATCTATTGTTAATTACCGTCACTAAATTCACTCCAGCAGCTTTAGCCCCAAGGCACAGCCCTGCTGACATAGCTCCACAGCCTGAAAACATATCCAACAATGATAGTTGCGATTTATGGGGGATCCTCCTAGATGTACCCTCAAGATCAGACTTGGTACCACTGTCATTGTTTGGGATACCTGAAGAAAATGAAAATAGAGATTAACCAAGTGTTAAAAACGTCACCCTAGATAGCATTCAAACTTTCATGAACTTTTATCAAGTTAATAAGTGAAAGGGAAATCTTTTTTCAAAGAATGGAGAGAGAATATCCAATGTAAACGCTCATAGGTCATGGGTAACACAACTAAACGCAAGAACGATGTGAATAACAGAACCTCTTAACTTTCTCTCCTTGTGACCATGATATATAGATAAAAGTGTAATATGAAGATGTGGGGTTAAAAGTGATCCACTATATTCAGCAGCTTGAAACATTGCAGAAAAGAAAAAAGGTAATAAATTGAAAAATAAAATGTAAAGACGTAGGTGAAGGAATACTTGAGACAGCAAAACTAGAACTTACATATAGATGCTTCAATCTTTATCAGCAAAATTTCCAGAAAAGCACCAAATGCTAAAGTCCATAGAAAAGAGAAAAATGACCCTGTTCCATACCTGTATCTTCCAAATGTGGTATATTTATGGTTGTACGGGATGCTAAATTGTAGACTAGGCAGGGCATGGTATTACAAATATCAAAAGATGTGCTATCATCCATCATGACTCAAAACAGGGACTCTCTCATAATTATTACTTTCTGCAATGAAACTCAATTTATGTTCACGTCTAAGAACTTCTTGAAAGCTCCATTAGCATATGTACAAGCTTTGCAAGAAATAGGTCCTTGTTCGCGGATGCAAAAGAAATTGTTCATCTGCTTCTGCTTTTTGGCAGCTTAACTATTATATTTTGTTGTGTTTCATAAATATTTATACGAGAAAATCTCATTGACGATTTTAGGCTTTGTGGATCTAGTGCAATTTGCAAGAATTTAAGTCACCTTACTGAAACAAATAATTCTCGTTGTAATAGCCACATATTTGCATATATTTCACACACATAAAGCGTGCATAATAGAGCACATCCACTGACTTACAAGTTTCCATTGTACTAAAAGTTGAGTAATCCACTGAATATTTCATGTCAAAATAAAAATCACAAGTTGGAACCTTTAAATTTACCTGTCAAAAAGATAAAAAGTTCAATTAAATGTGGTGCAAATAATGATATATGGAAGAGCCTTTGATCTTGTAGAAAGCAGAATACTAAGCTAACACTCAGAATTAAGCAAGAAGATGTGATAAAAATGAACATAAGCTTACACTTGGTGTAATTTGTACAACTTGAACTTTAGAAACAATGCAATCTAATAAATTGTCATTCATCAATGTTGAATAGAACAGACGCTTTTTGTCATGAGACATTGCTTCACCTTGAATTACCTGATCAACAGGCATTAGCATGAGCAAAAGTATAAGAAACAGTGAAAAGGTAGTAGACAGAATAATAGAATTACCGTATCTCTTTCCCTGAAGAACCATTGAGTTCTAAAATATTTTTCACCTTCCAATGTCTCAAAAAATTCTAATATCCTGCCGACATAGTTTGGGCCTCCTTCTTCCCCCTGATGGGCAAAATTAAATAATCATGATAAACATTAAGCACAGAAAAATTTGGGGGAAAAAAAAATCCCCTACAGAATTTTTGTTTTGTCCAATATAGACTTGGAGTAAGTTTGCTCTTACCAAGCCTTTTTAATTTATATTCATCAACTTCTGAAGTAAGTCCATAATACAACAGTTTTATCCATTCAGGTACTGAGTTTAAATTTTTGTACTTCTTATGGTTACTTAAACCAAATACACATAAGATGGAAAAGTTAGTAAAACGTCTAAAAATATTCATCCAACAGTAAGGAAGGCATGCAAACCAGATCCCTTTGTAATAGATCTCAAAACCAAATATCTAAGTGTAGCATCAATAAAGATGAAAGAAAGCATGAGTGTGTGAGAGAGAAAGAGAGAGAGAGAGAGCCATTGCTTGGCACAAAATGGAAAAGAAGGCTATAGCCCAAGTTGGTCCACTGGTGATCACAAGGTGTTAAAATTTGATCATGTGTAGACTTCCAAACCAATCCATCTGATGCATTGTTGAGAAAATTCTCACATCTCCTCAGGCGCTCCTCTTCATTAGAAGATGTGATAGTTTGCTAATCCGGGTATAGTTCTCTTTAAATATAATAGAATGATAGATGTAAGTAATGAAGATGATGAATCTAAGAAGCAAGTAAAATGAACGTCAAATTATCCAGGTATATCACAGGACATGGAGGCTGAACTTGCCTTTATATAAGCACAATCACCAATACTAAAGATACGCTTTAAAACTTTAGCTTGAGAATAATGGCATTTTACATTCAAAACCAGTGCTTCATCATCACTGTCATCAACACTGCAAAAGAATACAATATAAGAATTTGAAACAAAACAAAACCAAGGAGAACCTTGAACGAATTCACAATTTATAGCAGGTTAGGTACATTTGTATCTACATCTAAAACTTACTCATGCTTTAATTTGCAACCCATATTTGATTGAACCTGAAAAAAAAAAAACAAAATATTCACTATAAACTTAAACTGAACAGAGACAGAACTTAAAAAATAGAAAAAAAGGGCTTTGATTAATGATTATGTAATTATCCCACATACAAACAGTGAAGCATTTTATTTCTAGGAATGCAGATTGGAGAAAAAAAAAAAAAAGGGCATGAAGCAGCCATATTAACAAAATCATACAGCTGGACTTTTTTTTTTTGGTCAGAGTACCATAGAAAGAATTAAAAGATAAAGGACTTAGAAGCTGTTTCAGCAACGAGTTTCCAATACTAAAACACATATTGTAATGATATTAATAGAGTCATGAGTAATCTTCCAATGTACCTTCTTTTCTTCATAGCGCCAAGGCCAACGCAACCGTGCCTCGTCATCGGGGACAGGATCACCGATAAAGAAGGAGTCTTCCCTGTTGCTTGAAGATCCTTTCCCGGTCTTTTTCTTTTTTGTCGCCGGGGATGTCTCTGCTAAGCCATTTTGTCTTGTAGAACTCCTCAACCTTCTACAATTAGACTCTTTGATGCTCTCAATTAATTCCGGTGACTGTTTAGAAGAACTCAGATGCAAAAATTGCTGCTGCATCTTTGTCTTCCCCGTCAAGCCATTGTTTGCAGTTGAATTTACTCTCTTGCCAATGCCACTATCAACATTACCGACTAACCTCGGTGATCGTCTCGTGTGCAAAGCTTGCTGCTCAGAAGATGGAGCTTCAGAAGCAGACTGTCGGGACTTACGGGTTTTCTTTCCTAGAACCGAATTCCCAGCAGAACCATTGCACTTGGATATATTCTCCATCTTCTGATCGCTCTGGACGAGTCTCGGGGATTTCCGGACCAAAATTTCGGCCAACATTGATGAGGACTTCTGGATTGATACTAAACTGGCATTGGAATCAGGGGTTTGACTTTTAGGGCTTCTTTTTTGAACCAACACTGACGGAGAGGAAGTGAGTGGCGACTCAGCCAGACTGGGGGAGAAATGCTAGTGGTATACATTCGCCATTTTAGAGATTTTATGAGGAATTTAGGGCACCAAAATGTGGCAGGTAAAGAATTATACAGGAAGGTGTAGTACTGAGTTGCAGAAGAGGATGAGAAGAAACGTAAGTGTATCAGAAATGGGAAAAGGAATCCAGGGATGATTCTGTAAATTCAATACGAGGAATATCTTTTTGGCCATGTCTTAGAAATTGTCAGTGAGATGGCGGGAAATGCCACTTTTAATTTATAATTTTGTTTTCACCCTTATACTTGTTTATTTTATATATACCAATATATATATATATATATATATATATATATAACAGTGTCAGTTGCTATACATATTATACAAAAGTTTCCAATTCTTTACACCAGCATCATATACTCTCCACTTCTTGATTTATCTCAGTTCTCGGCTCTTCAAGCCACCCTGTCCTGTGGGAACTTTTACTGAGAGAGAGAGAGAGAGAGAGAAGCAGAATTTATAATCAATTCACAATAAAATGATTTCAGCTGTAAAGATTATTGATATTCAATTCTAAAAGATTTACAATTTTAACCTATAACCTACTAATTCACTCTGTATTATATTGATTGCCTCAAAGCAGTTACTATTATTATTATTATTATTATTAAGCATGGCGACCAATCAACTCCTCTTGCAACCTACTGAACACTAATTTAACTGGGATACAAGCTACAGCTGTGGTGGGTACAGACTCTGGTTTGAGCAAACCCTCCACTTTATAATTGCTGCTTCCGCTGACATTATGTTCGCTACTCTGCTTATGATGCTGTGAGGAGATGGAAGAGAGTGTTCGTATCTTTTGGTTAGAGGATAGACTTATTTTCTTCAATGGCTTTCTTGATGGTTTTTTGTCCATAACAATGTGCTGCTTACCCGTTGTGCTTGCTTTCTGCCCAAATGATGTTGCGTAATTTGATTTCCCACCACCGCCACTGGATGATCCTCCTTTTCTGCTGTCCGGAAACTGAGGATGGTTCCTGCTACTATCATCATATGGAGAAGATAGATCTGGGCGCGGGAATCGAATATTTGCAGTCCTCCGAGCAGTCTTCCATACCGGCGGGAGGGTTGTGTCATTCTCTAATATTTCAGGATACCAATCATCATCGGTTTCAGTGATAAGAGCTTCAGATGAACCATTTTCGAGAGTTTCGACTTGGAGGGGATGCCCTACGATAGCCTGTCCATTTATCTTGCTCATCAATGAGATCATAGGCACATGCTCTCTCTGATAGCTTGATTGGACTTTTACATCAGCATCTATCAACATGATCTTGCCAATATTTCGGGGATGGCTAACAAAAGCAGGGTCGAAATACTCGATTGAGTCCTCCCAGAATCCTTTACTAGTAGGTTGATCACTCCAATCCGAGTGCTCCCATCGCATTGTTTTGCAGGCAACATCATCCGGACCTCTGTACCCGTACATACCCATTCTAGGCTTGAAATTTTTCTCAAGCAAATAAGTTTCACCACGTCTTTTGGTACCTGATTTCGCAGCTGCTGTTTCATCAGCACATGCTCTCAGAAAATTTCTGCTTGTTCCATCAGGAGGCCTTTTCAATACATTTCGATTATTCCTCTTCCCTTTTAACTGCCATCTGGATACCCCACCACCAGTTGATGCGAGGTCATTTTGGAATGGATGAGACATCTCATCAGCAAATGCCGAATCATCAACTTCTTCACCACTTAAATTTCCATATTCCTGACGAGTCCCAGATTGCCCTGGATATTTTGGTTGTAACTCAATAGATGCGGCACCTTCTGCATTATAAGAAGAGAAAACCTGTTAAGAAAACAATCCCTAATAATATTTCTGAAAAAGGCCAACAAAAAGTTCAGTATGTGATAAGCGATATAGGTCACTTATATTTTACTCCGTCCAAAATGGATGTTACTTCTAAAATAAACATATAATAGATATAAATGTAACTATTCGCTCACCAGAAAAAGAATAATGTTAGGACTATATACTGCTCACTATATACTCCACAGTAGAGCAATACACATTTAGCAGTGGGAAAATAAAACTATATGCTGGGAGCAAGAAAACAATCCAACAGCAATAACATTAGGACTATATACTGCTCACTAGAAAAATTTAACTCTTGAGTATCTATGACAAACACATTATGCTTTCTCTAGAAAACTTTGATTCTCTAACTCCAGAAAAGGATTGGCAGCCACCTCAAACTATTTTGTGGGGGAAAACAAAGGTAAATTAACATATTCTATTTTGCACTTGTGTACAAGCTATATATATACATCTCAAGAGGCACATCATTAAATAAAGGAAGCTCACTTGAGCTACAGCCCAGAAGTTTAGAGAGACACAACATCCAGCACTAACAAAATAAACAACATGGTATACATGCCAAATCGGAATTCAGACGCAAAAGATGTTCAGATATGTAGTTTCTGATATAAAATTGTAATTAGCACATAGGACCAAATAGGTTATTACCAAAAACAGAAATATACAACATGCAAGAACAGTTTTCTAAGCCCAAAAACAACAACAGAGGTATGCAAGAAAGTACATGTGCTATCTAACATATATCAAGATTAACAACATGGCACCTGAAAGTGAAGCAAGGTCATCAGAATCTGATTCAAGAGAATCAGTCTCAGAAGAATCAGTTTCAGTATCTTCAGTGGAACCAATAGTATTCTCTTCAAAGGAATCTGCAGGTTGCCCACTGTTACTTCCTTCAAACTTGGTAGGTAATGTTTCCATCTGAGTAGCATGAATTTTTGTGTCAAATAAAGCATCTGGAGACTCAGATGGGAGGCAATTGTAACGGGTTCTTTTGGCTGGAAATGCTACCCCAGTCTGCTCCTCCTCTGACATGCTACCATTAGAGTGTGATAAAGAAACTGGTAATTTGGAACTATCTTGAAGTACTTGAACAAGAGGGCGACGTCTATTACGCCTCTTTGCAAGAGAATCCTCACTTATATTTTCATGTAACACTTTTCCAGAATTTTCATAGTTTCCATCAACTGTAACTTCTGTATTAAGTCCAACATCAAGAATACTATGAGAACTGCTATCAGATGTAGGCTTGTGAGCACCATTTGAGGGTGCAGAAGGAGAAGTCATTACATCTGAAGGCACAGTTACTGCAGTTCCAAGCCCAAAGTCTTGTAAACCTCTCATTCTAGGTAGCACCCCGGAATTATCATCATCTGCACTAGGTTGATATCCTTCCTTGACTGTCCCTAAACACAAATCATGGTCCTCACTCTTATCTTTGAGGGGCAAAGAAATATTGTCCTGAAGTTGTTGAGTTTTGGGATGTGATAGTTTCCTGTTTTCCATTTCTGTTTTCTCTGAAGACAACACTATTTCCTTTTCCACACCATGTACTGGATTGCTACTATTACCATCAGAATGACCTTCTTTCCCATATTTCTTCTCCATCATTTGCCTCTCAAGTTCAAGAGCATGAAGTATTGCATCTTCTCGACGAGCATACTTCTCTCTCTTCTTTGGAGGCATGCCTTGAGAAGCTTCAGCTCTCTCAATACAATCATCAAATTCTCCACATCGAAATGCCTTGACACGCTTCGACTTCTCTAGATTGTACCAGTCACTGGTGAGAACAAATTCTGGTAAGGAAAAGTTATCCAAAAAGGATACACGTTTGGCAGGTAAATAACAGGCATTGAAGAAAAATATTGATAAACTACATGATCAAAAGGTGCATGACTGCATAAGCAGTGCTAACCATGAATAAACAAGTTCCTAAATTAAAATTTAATAGATAGCAACTTGGATGCAGAAAAATATTGGAATGTACATAATGATCCATATTATTGTGTGTGATAAACGCAGATTGTCTTCTTAAACTCTTTAACTGTCTTTTGTGTAGCTTATTTAAATAGCAACTGTGACAACACTTACTGCTGGAACTAGTAAAAGAAAAATTCAAGAATTGTGGTATCTTATACTTTCCATATGTCCTTAAATGTCCTGGTCTATACAAGAAATAGACTCACATTGGTTTAGAAAGGCAGATATATGTTAACCCAAATAGGAAGAACTAGATTTGGAGAGGAACCACACTTGCAATATATCATCATGTGTTCTCAAACTACCATATCAGCTAACAAAAAATTCAAATGGCATCTGGATCCATAGATTTTGAACCAGAAGTTCAAAATATAATGTCAAAACTTGAAAGTTGAATCTGTTTTTACTTTCATTATCACATATTTGAAGGTTTTTCCAATTATGACCACTTTCATTCCTCAGTCAGATTGCACGTGAAAAAACATATCTAATCCATCTTCATTTGCTAAGCTGAATACAGTAACTTTCTAAACCAGCAAGAAGTAAACAGGTACAAAATACACAACCTATGAAAAACACAGAGTGCATAACAAGAGTGTTGCGGTATTGATAGAGCTACTTTATTTATAATCATAACATTAATCTCCCACTCAATAGAAAATTTTTAACAGATACCTTTTGTCGCCATAGCAACAAAATTTTACTTGCAAACTAAGATTCCTCTACAGTTCTTCCCTCAGTTTTTGGGTTACTTTTTGCAATTGTGCCAAAATACTCTGATCATGGATTAGACTCATTTGTTGAACAAGGAAAAACTTCAAACTAGGGGCCAGGGATGAACTTCTTAGGAAAGCTACTTTCCACCGTTTTTAGAGATCCCATAGCTGTTAAACAGACCAATCTAATACCATATTAAGTAACTAATTATAACAGTACGAAATATAGTAACAACAGGGAAGCACTTATACGCACAAGTCATCCAAGGTAGTTAACCATAAAATCTAAAAATATACCAAAATCAAGCTTAAAAGAACTTACACACTAGCGTCTTCCCTCCCAAGAAGTTTCACAGGAGTCCCAGATCGTGGAGACATGACATGAGAAGCTGAAAGCTCATCAGGGCCGAGTATTTTACCGGGCCACCATGATCCGTTCCGCCTACGCACCCAAACTATACTACCAATACAACAATCAACAGGTCCTGCTCCACTTTCCGGACTTCCCATTCCTCTCCCTGAATACAAGTTATTTAAGTATTATATATATATATATATATATATATACCTACCTCTCTCAATATGTATAGGCTTGCTTTCTTTTATACAACAAAAAAAATTAAAATTTCCCACAAATAATTTATCCCGCACTTTTAATCTATACTCTTAATTACACACTGTATCTATAATAATCTTTATACGAACTAAAACATCATTAGAGAGAGAAAGAAAAAGAAAAAAATAAATAATCAAACAAGGTGGTACAAACAGAGGGGGTAAACTAAACGATCAGAGGAATCTAATTAGTGGGTTTGGTTAGTCAACCCCCAGAAAAGAAGATGGAGAAATTGTAATACATATAAGGGATTTGAAGAAGCCCACATTGGGAGGATCTAATCAAGTAAGTAATTGGAGCTAGGGTTAGGGTTTCCATCAGAATTGGGGAAAATTCATATTGGGAGGTTTTGATTAAAATTGCACGAAATGATCGGGGCTCTCCGACTCGGAAGTTGCTCGCACGTGACTAGCTCCTGGACTCAACAATGGTAGAGTTAGTTTATACAGTATTTCTCTTTTTTTTTTTTCTTTTTTTGCCTTCTTTTTCCTTTTAGGCACGCAAGCCGTACTTTTTTGTCTTTAAGCGGGAGCTGGTAGCTGAACTCCCGAGTTGACTCAGTGATTAATGAGTACAGGCCGGGGAAATCAAACGAGTTGAATTGTGTCTTCCCCAGTACGCCAACGCGTCCTGAGCATCCTGCCCCTGGCCAGCTGCGCATTTTAGCCTCACGCGTTAAATTATTGAATATATTGGTTTGACTTACGAGACGTAAAAAGTCTACCTAATTAGCCCCTTCTTAATAAATTAAATCCTCACCATAAATCCAATCCAAGAATGACTGCAAATAATGTAGAAATGGATTATATTAAAAGATATTTTATGTTAGATTATTATTTTTATTATACTAAAAAAGAATTTTATATCAACTCTGTCATGAATATGATTTAGTGGCACTTATTATGATGATGAGTTCTTATATCACAAGAAATATTTTAAAAAATCGAATTTATTGTAACCATAGTTTAACAATTATATTTGAAGTCAGATAATAAATATCTAAATATATATTTCATGACCGATATTTTATATACTTGCAAAATTTGGGGGGTGATTTTCATTTTCTTCTCAAAAGAAAAAAAAAAAAAAGAAAGCGTATTTGGGGATTCTAAAAAGGGAGCCCACGACCACATATTTGGATTTAATTTAGAGAGAAAAATCTAAAAAGAGTAAGAAGTTGGCCGTTGGGTTAATTCTTTTGTTGGGCCTGTATGAGATTTTCACCATTTTGGGCATAGAATTGCTTTGGGCCGTCAAAAGTTTCTGCAGTTTCCTTCAGTAATGTCCATTAGCAATTTAGCATCGTCTTCCTCTGAATTCGGATTTACCCGCTTCTCTATCTCTCCCTCCGGTACCGTCTCCTGTTGTTCTCCTTTCTCAGGTATCCTCCTCTTTGACTCAGTCATGCTGCTGTTCTTGTTACTCGTAGGAAACGCCGAAGTGATTCATTGTTATAGTTCATTCGAATCACTTCTGTCTGCGCTATGCTTTTAGGAAATGCTGCTACGTCCTCCTTCAGTAATTTAGGGTTTATTTCGAATATTTCCTGTGCATTTTTAATGTATTTACTAGGTTTAGGTTGTAGTCATTGCTGGAGATTTTTTTTTTTTTTTTTCAAAGTTTCTCAATCTAGAAAAGAGGGGAATTTGACAGATGGCTTTGTTAATGTTGTTGGTATGTTACAATAGGTTTGGGATTTCATCATGCTTTCTTTTTGCTTATTTTAATTCGGTTATAGTGGTAATCACGGGGATTTCAAAATCTATTAGTTGCAGTTCCATTGAACTTTATTTGGGTTTCTCCTTTTAACAAATGCTGCAGCTAGAGTGACATAATGGAGATGGAAGCCAATGATAACTCCCAGAACGCTCTTCCTAATTCCAATGTTGTAGACCAGAACCATGATAATTCTGCTCATGAGATTTCGAATGACGGGTAAATGTTTTCTCTTTGATGTGGAACACATTAATTTAACTGAAACTGCATTTGAGTGAGTTAAAGGCCATTGAAGACCACTTCCCTTTTGGGTCAGCAAACTTTTTCTCATTTTATGCTGTGCCTAGCTTCTAGAAACGCCTCTTCATAGCATTGGAAGTGGTCAGTAGTTGATAGGGTTTGACTTAAATCTCAGATTGGACCTTCCATCCAAAATGAACAAAAATAAATAAAGAAATAAAGGAGTATACACATAAACACAACAACATTTCTGGATTAGAAGTTGAATTAGAGACATCATTTAAAGTTGGTGCTTCTCTCTTCCTGATAGGGTATCCAATGCATTGTTATTTTTCTTTCTTCTATCATCTAATTTCTGTTGCCTGTTTACCAACCAATCAAGATTACCAACCTTTGTCTTTGATGGATCATACATATAATTATTTGGTCATTACCTCAAATAGAACTGCAGTAGGAAATCAGTATCATTGTTTTTCATTAAACTCGCAGACTATTGATGTTAATGTTATTAATTATTATTTGGATTCTTGTTCTCATCTGTCTGTGGTTTGATTGATTTTTTTTTTTTTTTTTTTTTAAATACGTACATAAATACATAGATAAACACATTGTGTATTGTCATATTTATTGACCTGTTCTGTGATCTAGTGCGGTGGAAATCCAGCATGACATTCCTGGAGAAGAAATAAGAGGCATAGTAGAAGCAATTGCAGGCACTGGGAAGTTTTGGTATGCTTTGCTTTTAATACCCGTTCCTTTTTTTGAAAAAATGAAATAGATAATTATAAAAATATTTTTTATGTTCTAATACCATTTATTATACTATTATTATTGGAACCTTATTATTCTAGTGCAATAGTAAATTTCTGGTTTGTTGAAAGACATTAATTGCTTATGGATGGTATTTGCTGCAAGGGAGCACATGTATAAGTATTCTAGCTCAACATGATAGCTGTGGAGGTCATGGTCATGATTAGATTTTGCATGTTCAATTTGGTTTAGCATTGTCTTGGTCAAATTTCTAAAAATGCAAAGGCCTTAGGGAATGAAAGCATTAAAACGATGAAAGTGGGAGCTAACATTGTTTTGGACTGGCCTTGTTATCTCTCTGTCCTGAGTGCAAGGGGTGTGCATATGACATTTAAACTGCTGGAAAGGATCTCCTTCCTCTATGCAAACTGCCAAGTCTTTCATAACAAAATTCATCAAAACCATTTCTGAAGTCACTCTAAATTGTGTACATTAATCAATCATCACGATTGATGCTAGTTATCAGATCCAGTTTGAGAGAGATGTTTATCTTAATTCAAGTGTTTTTCTCGAGTTCGACCCCCTTAGTGTTCTAATCTTAAGAGGAACATGTTGCTCTATCTATAAGTATTTGTGTTTTTTTTTTTTTAATTTTGTTGAAACAGTTGATTAAGTAAATGTTTTTTTTGCTTTCAAATTATTTCTTTGCTTTGTTTCAAATTTTACCCTCTTATCCATCTAATGGTACTATTGTTCTATCATAAGTTACTTTATGGTTGTTCCATAATGTTGAACTCAGTTATTTCTTTCCCCTCACTCAATTGTGGCATGTCATTTTGGATGAAACGCTAAATTGTTTGTGTTTCTTTCAGGCATGACTGGGATAAATTGAAGGGCATGTTATATTTCTATCTGAAGCAGGTAACGGCTAGTGTAAGCTTGGCTTTTACATGGCACTACTCAAAATGATTTATTTCTACAGTATATTGTTAAATACCTCCACCTTTAATGTTGTATATTTGTTTACAACTTTTCTAATCTTTATTAAAAGGTGCTCTCTGAGTACCCCGAGGCAAAAATGACTAGCGAACAACAAATTTCTTCGTTCGGAGAGTCTTTCCAGGAGTTGCTGAAAAGGTTGGATGATGGTATTTCCTCTGTCATTTATCTATGTAGTTTCATGTCAGGCTTACATTTCTCTGATTTCAGATTTTTTACTGTTTTAGTAGCGTAATATGTCTGCATCTGGATTACATTCTGTTTCCCAACTGGTATTTGTTTGCCATTTCATTCTCAATTTCTTGAATGGAAAACTGCAGAAGGGAGAAAAAGATTTTATGGAGGCAGGATTGCTGGTGGTGGTCTACTTGTTTTGTTACTTTTTTTTGGTCTTTGCAAACTGCAGTGTAGAATTTTTGCAATAGAAGCTACTGATTCCATTCATTTTTAGCGTTACAAACTGATAAGTTTATTTGTCCTTTTTGTTTTTCACACTTAGAGATATGTATGACATCAGTTCTAGTTTTATCCATTATAAATGCTATCTAATTTTCTTATTCAGAGAAGTACAAATAAAATTGTTTGTGAGCTTAAGAGATCAATTATTGATTTTCTGAGATGTGGAAACTAGTTAAATGTGACAAAGTAAGAAGGACAATGTATCTTCGTATACAATAAATTTCATTGTATGGATCAAGCTTTTTGATATGGGACAAGATGTATTAAGGTAAAAGAACATTGCCTAGTTATGCAAAATGCTCAATCTGGGGGCATTTGTGGTCATCATTAATTTTCTACAGTATTTTATTTTTCATATGATATATATTGTTTGTATCTGTGTCAATATGAATACAGTGCAGTATTATCACATTGTGACTTTGGTTTTAACCTATTAGAGCTCTATTGTGTAGTTTTTCTCAGTTATCTAATTGATATGGTACTGCATGAACGCACCTGTTTGCAGCTCTTAAAAGCTTCACTGAAGGGCCTCCATTTACATTACAGAGGCTTTGTGAGGTAAAATCATGTCTTCTCAATTTGAATATATTCCTTTCTATCCACCATTCTTTTGGGAGTTTCTTCTCTCCACCACCACCTCTGCCCACATCCAAAAAGAGAGAATTAGATGAGGAGAGAAAAAAAGGAAAAAAAAAAAAAAGACTGAAACTTATGCTCTCAAGCTTCTTAAAGTTGGCCATCTTTCATTGTTATCCCTGTTTTTTTTTTTTTTTTTTTTTTTGTGAATGAAAACTGCCTCCTTCACACTTTAACATGACTCAGTCAGCAGTTCTAAGTTATTTTATCATCTATATTATTGTTTGTTCAGATTACTCATTTTACATGTTTTTCTTTCAAAGCTTAAACTAGTTCACATGTATCCATTCTTGGTATCACGAGGTTGTTAGGCAGCATTTTGTGTATAACTTGAGCTGGCCCTACTAACCATGTCAAGAATTTCTCTGTTGAAGAAAGCCAACTGGTTACCGGTGAATTTGTTGCTTGGTGTTAAATTAGGCATGTTAACAGCATAGTTTTGTTGTCCCATCCGATTCATGTTCTTCCACTTCAAACTTATCATTTTCACCTTCTTTGGCTCATCCTGAAATTTGATTAAATCAGATTATGTTGGCTGCACAAAGCATATACCCAAATCTGTCGAAGCTTGCTTTCGCTTTGGAAAAGGTATGGTTATAACATCAAAAGATTATCTTGAGATATTTCTTGAAGTTAACATTTTTTTTTTTTTCATTTGCGATTGCCAATTTTGTAAATGTCCTTATGCTATATATGCTATATGCTATTTGTAATTCAGGTACCTGCAGGCTGTAAAAACCTTGTTAAATTTGAAAAAAAAAAAAAAAAAAGAGAAAAAAGAAAAAATTTGGGCAAGTCAAGTTTTAACTTAACTTTTAAAAGGAGTCTGTTGATCACTTATTTGCCTGTGCATTTTCTTTCTTAACATTATGTAGCTTACCTAAAGCTCTTGTTATCATTTTCCTTATGCAGAATTTATATGTGACATCAACATTGACCGTATCTTCTGATCCATATCAACAATCGTCTCAACCAAGATTAGCGATGGAAGAAAGAGAGAATGAACATTCAAGGCCTGCCCCACCCATATCACTAGAAAATGGTGTTGAGCCTGTTTCTGTACATCAGGATGAGATAATGACTGAAGTTGAGGAGGCTGCAGTTGACGATGATATGACCATTGACATGGAAACAATTGAAGAAATAGTGAGATCATCAGAGGAAAATTCTACAGTTTCTGGTGGTTCTTAATCTCCTGCCAGCTTTATTATTTCATGAACCAACCCCTCAAGGCTCCAAGTCTCCAAAGTCAAATATTTGACAACCACTCTTTCGTTAGGAAAGTGGGTGAGAATACGGTTTGGCACCGCATATTAATCAGTAAATTTGTAATTTGGTGTTTGTAAGTTGAATAGTGAGATCAAGATAAGATTCAAGTTTTGGTCGTGACTTGAAAGCAGCGGGTGTGTTGATGAAGTCTTGACTTTCCACTGGACTTCCGTGCACAAATGAATCATCATAATCCAGCAAATTATACCCGAGATCCTTTTTATCAAGTCTGAAAGATTGATTATTGTTGTTGAAACTTGGCGTATTTGAAAGAGTAGCTGTGGCTATACATTCACGGCGGTCATTGCGAGTCTTGAATACTAGTGATAAACTAAGAATTTTCAATGTTAATAATTCACAATCTATTATATTTCCCCTTCCCTTATCTCTTATGGATCCTACAAATCTAACACTAAATCCTTTTATATTGAATGTCTTTTAATTAAAAAACATATCTTTAATTTGTCTATTATTATCTATATAGTTATTACCACTTAATCCTTTTACACGTGCATCTAAATAAATTTTAGAAAAGAAACTACAGAAAAGATCCAATCCAAATTTTAGTCAGGTGATCATAAGATAATCTGGTCAGCCTAATAAATTCTTAATGAGGTAGCAGCGGGTAACAAAATTTTAAGGACGGTGGAATAATGAGCTTTTTCTAATTTTTGTCCTACAGAGAAGGAGCAGGCAAGTGGATATAAGATGTTAGCAGAGTTGCCAATTATTGCACCCAATTTTTTTGTTACTAACATAACTAAATATTAATTACCTGCAATATACAGCCATTTAGAACATTTTACATTACCTCGACCTCCTTAGAATATCTTCACTGCAGGAAGAGGGAACCAGGAAAAAGCTGCAAATGCATATATTTCCTGTGTTGGGTACGAGTACTTCAGCGGCAGCAGCAGGCTGCCGATGAATTGGGACGTGTTATATTAAGGCATAACCACACCCTAATCATGCTTCTGCAGCTTTGTTGACAATGACAGAAGCATAATTGGAGATTGTTGATTCTGGTGACTGCCTAAGCCGCTTGATTAAAGAGAACAGTTCAGATGTCCGAAGGAAGTGTCTGCAAGGGGGATGTGCACACATCTTTGCCAACGAGAATAGGGCTATCTTCAAAGGTGACTCGGTAATAGCATCTCTCCTACTGGGGTTTAGAGCAACCATAGAGCAATCAGCTACTAACTTCAGCAATGCCTGAAACATTAATTGAGTTTATTTAGGCAAAAATATGAGAAAAAACATCAGTAACCTCTGTAATGTGTGCCAATATGTCAGAGCTCATATAGGGGAAAAGGATATTGAGGTGTTGCTAAAGCTTAGTGATGAATATGATATGTCAAAGACAGGTCCCAAAGTGCAAGGAGCTAATGGTATCTAATGCTTGCTTAACAATAGAGGCGTATGTAAACCTGCATAGCTCCTTTGGAGACAATATCCTCACAAAGCTTGTCAGAGTTGCGAACCAGATTGCTGAGTGCACCTGCAGCATTTGCTTTTGTTTTATCCTCCTCAGCTGAAAGCAACACATTTGCAAGCTGCGGAATGGATCTTCTTAGCTCCTCATACAACAAGTCGTTATGGTAAGCAGCATTTCCAATCTAGAAATAGAAACTTGTATCTATCAGTTCAAATTACCTCAATTACCAAGGTTGCATACACTAAGCAAGTAAAAGTTAACCATATAAAGGAATCTTACAGCGAAGCATGCAAATTTTCTTGTCCTCTTGTCAGTGTCAGCACATCGGTCAATTAAGAGACTGATAATATGATGCTTTGCCTACAAAAAAAAAGAAAAAAAGAAATGATCAAAATGACTTCTTAGGGATTACCAACTAGAAATGGAGAATTTTCTCAAACGAAATACCTCTTTTTAAGTGTTAACTTATAATTAAAAACATTTATGCATAATAAGAAAGCAAGTGATATTCCTCTTGCCTATGTGTGCCATTACCAGTATGCTGTAGAAGTAAGAGCTATGCCGGCACATATTCCCTATAGCACTACATGCCTTTGCACGCAGATTTGGATCTTCATGAGTAAGAAACTCTTTCAAGATACTCAAGATATCAGCCCTGTGTATGTACTCATAGAAAGCCTGCAAACAAATCAAGTAAGGTGCAAAGCATGGGCATATAAAAAAATTTTGGATTTCATTCTTTTTCATCATCAGGAAATGGAAACTTGCTTTGGCATTTAGTTAGTTCATTTAAGTTTCTGGATATTTAAAGTAGCATAGACCGTTTCACATTCTGATATGCACACACCAAAGAAGTTATGTAGGTTTCTTTTCACATTTCTCTTTCAAGTACATTCTCAAAGTGATTGGAGGCAAAGCCTTACAGGATATAAAATGAAAATGCAAAATCAGAGGATAGAATTTCAGTACAGGTCCTGGATCCACTTATATCTGCTGCATCTTTGGAGATCAGAAGCTCCAGCTTTCTGACCATGTAACTATAAGTTGAAATATACATAAAGAAAGCGTCCAATTTTATATTTTAAGCTCTTGCTTGCTTAACAATAGGTTACTATGAATCAATCTGTAGAATAAATTCTTGCCAAGTTTTGTTAAATATCAAAATGAAAAATAGCCCTTACTAAAGAGAGAATGAACCAATATATTACAAGTGTAATAAACTATCACCAAGTTAAGATTCACAGAAAATCAGCCAAAGTGATTTGAACAAAATTGACACACAATTTTCAACTTATTAATAAGAATGAGAACTTGAATGAGTTAGGGGCATAACCTTGTCCATGCGAGCCAAATCTGATATAATCATCAAAACATCAAGAATGACTTCTTTTGGGCAGGAATTACTAAGCAACCTTCTCATTCTATTTGGTTCCAACAAACCTGCATTGAGAAGCTGAATAGCAAGAGGACGATGGCTTGTCATTTTAGCAAGAAATGCAACAGGCCTTGCAACATCTTTCAACTCCATGTGCTCCAAACATTGTAAAATAATGCAAGGAATAGAGACCTAAAAAAACAAAAATTCCTTGAGGTTAGAGAAAAGCCACAGGAAACTAGTCAATTGAACACATTGGAAGAAGGCGTACTATAACTTGACCAAATGCAAAAACAGATATTTATGCGGTAAGAATACCTTTTTCTAAAGAAGAGAAAAACAGAAAAATCCAAAATCAAGAAGACCAAAAAATGAGGTGCGTCTATCACAACCACCATACCTCATTGCTTGCACATTCCAGGAGAAATATGATCAGTCACCAAGAAATTACAAAAGAACAGAAAGGAAATAGAGAGAAAATTACAGGTTATATCCTGAGATCTCCACTAAAATTGTAAAAAAAAAAAAAAAAAGAAAGTAGAAAAGAGGAAAAGATGATGTAGCATGTTTTTAGAAAGAGACCCAGACAGCGATCTATTATTTACCTCCAGGAGGATTTGAATGTACTTTCCGATATTTGCTTCTATAGCTTTGACCATATCTTTATCTTCAGCACATACTCGCCCTCCAGGAGAACCAACATTAAGAAGGAAGCCGCTGTTTACTGAAGCAGTGGCAACTGGGAGACCAGGTGCATTCTGTATTGCCACAAGAGGAAATGCTAGAAGGTCAACTACTACATTTATTATATCTTTGACACCATCCTTCCCTCCGCCTGGTCCATTCCAGTCCTTGACCAGCTTGAGATGATTGGGAGATATCAACTCAGAGAAGGACTTGATGTTATCTGGCCTCAGTAAAATTTGACGAAAAACTGATACTCCACCAGAAAGGCATTGACAAATTGAAGAAAGAGTCCATATAACACCAATGGGTGACAGGCCAATTTGATACTCTGAATAGTCTGATCTTTGAGAAGAAATGTCTGAAAACTTGTTTGACAACAAGTCAGCAAGAAGTTGGGGGATACCACTCGCACAAAATTGCTGTACAGCGAGTGGCCCTCCCCACTTTAATCGAGAGTCCAACAAACCAACACATCCATCTCGAAGGCCATGCCAGTGCGAAAGCTTGCTACCAATTAAACCAAATTTCACTGTATTTTCGTCATGAGAGGAAACTTTCAGATGATCACAAATTGTGGGGGTGCGCGGGATTAACGGCACAGCAATTTCAGAAACAGTAGTTTCAACAGAAACTCCAGATTCAAGGCTTAGAATGGACGCAAGAGCAAGCATTGCAGAAGCGCGGGAAGGTGGAAAGGATGACTGCATTCTTTCATCAGAAGAGAAATGATGTGCAAGGAGAGAGAGGCGAGAAAGCTGCTTCTTGGAAGAGGACGTAAGAATGAAAAGTGCAGAGTTTCTTCCAGATACCTTCAAACATTGAGCAACTGCAGCAATTAAAAGGCAGGAATGCTGAACCAAGATGCACGGTTCAATCAATTTTGACTTCGTGTCAACTGCTTCTCCTCCATGTATTTCTTTGGTTGAAGTTGCGCAAAACGATAACACAGAGAAGATCTGTGAAATTATAGTACCATCCCCTCCCCCACTCACAACTGTGGTAACAGGAAGAGAACTAGGCAAGCCACAAAGGATATTGGCAATCACTCCACTGTTCAAGCAACACCTCAAGATGAGCTGAAAAAGAGAAGAAAACATTTCAACTTCATTTTGGGATTGCAGAAAAGAACATAGCATAAAAGGTAAGGCAAATCAAAGCTCAGTCAGATTACAAGTACAAATCTGTGAACCAGATTTCAGCATTTTATCTGAAAAATAAGTGCTTGAAAGTACTGATGGTGATCAGAATTGTAAACATAATTCGAATGTAAGTTAATTTAGTTCGGAGACAGCAGTTTCATCTGACTTAAAGCTATACATATATTAGATTTAACAGTTCAGTTGGATTTCTGTGTCTGCAGGAACACAACACAATGAAGAAGAATAAACCCTCCTGGCAACTACACACTAATAAATAATAGAAGTACTTACCAAAAAATAAAATAAAAAATAATAGAAGCATTTTACTTTGTAATATAAAGGACTTCTACATGTGAAATATGTCAGTAATCAGAGATCACTGTAAATTCATTCAGGATTTTCAAAGGTAAAGTATTATTAATAGATAACTGCCATAACATTGAAAGAAGAGTTAGCACCTGAACCCCAGCATTGAGAGTTGCCTCAAGACGTTGATGAAGACAGTAATATATTGCAACTTGTATGGGCTTAGACCTGAGAAAAGCTTTGGTAACTCCATCAACAATTTTTGCTGAATCAGTAAGAGCCGGTGGACACTGATCACTGACGATGTCAGGACAATGAAGAGAACTGCCTCGCAATGTGCTTAGAGGAAATAGATGAATATTTTCTTTCCAATAGAAAACTCCAAATGCATCTATTAGTAACCAAATAGCCCTACAAGCTTCACAAGCAGCTCGCAAAAAATTTGAGGACCCTGACATTAAACTTGAGCCTGATGTTCCCAAGGACAAACACAAAATGTCTGCCAAACCTGATGTTTTGGCATGGTCCAGGACTTGTTTAAGAGTCTTATCTAAAATCGGAGAGGTAGATAAAGCATGAGCTGAAGTAGCTGTGCATGCTTTGAGAGCCTGTACAACAACTGATAACATGACTGTAACGCAAGCTGTTGACTCATAGAGGATTTTACCAGATGCCTCATCCAGGCTTTTGACAACCTGTAAATTCAATCATATAAGAGGTAAAAATAATGTAGACAATATATTTGATGAATTGCACGACGAAACCAACCAACCTGTAAATACAGTTCAAGTAATGTTTCCCAGTGCCTGAAATATGAACTTCCAATACTTCCCTCAGAGTTATCTAACAACCTTTTAATGATAGAGAAGCTCTGCATAGAATTTAAATTTGAATCAACAAACAGAGAGTTTTATGAAATACGATCTAAACTCTGTACATTCCAATTGCAGTAGGAGTATTGAAGCTATTAGTACCTATTCCACTAAATAGGATACAACAATCAAAGTTCAATCTCTTACACATTTCTGAGCTAGAGATCTAATAATTAGCCAAAGTAATCAAAACATCAAGATCAACAGGGGGTGGGGGGAAGCTTTCTTTAGGAACTGGTAGCTGATTTACCTTTGAAATTAAATCATTACCATCAGATAATTTGAGTTTAACTGTAGTAGACGTGAAAGCAAAAAGCTCAGTTAATACTTCATCAATAATTCCACTTGAACTAATAGCCCCAGCAGCAACTATGTTTGAAAGAATTCGGAGTGATTGGCTTAGAATAACAATGTCTTGATCCCTGAGCAGAAAATTATAAACTTTAAATCCAATTGATAGTAGTTTACATGTAATAACCATTTTCAGAACAACATGACTACTTGCAGATGCATTGTTTTTTGGTTGTAAGAAGGTTTTTTTCACAAGCAGATACAGAGAACAAGAATCCTGACTTTCACAAAACATTAAGTGCCAACCAAAACAAACATTTCAGAATACATTTATCCTTTAAAACAACATGACATAATAGTAACTGAATTTCAGTTTCTCTCACAACATAAACATCAAATAGCACAAAAATCTACGATGGATAAAAATAGTAATGCCCATAATATGGATTAAGTAAATATAAATTGCAGTTGGCAATAGTGAAACAGAAAGCAATGTGAACCTTTAAAAATTAGCTTATTACAGATAATTAAGATATATGAGTCAACCAGAATCATTCTAGTTCTTGTTATGTTTTAGGAACAGTGGGCTACCTGGAAGAATTCCAAGATCCGCTACACCAACTTTTCATCGGTGACAAGATAACAGATAATGCTTCATTATCTTCAGCAATTTTCTTGGCACCCTTAACTGTGCGGGAGTTGTTCTCCAGTCTGTCCAACACCTCACAACCTGATCAAGAATTGATTTATAGTTTACAGCATCATATCATGGTTATTCAGTAATGGAAGGTAATTTTGAGAAGCTACATAAATTGTTCTTTTCTTCAAATCAGACATAAGCAAAGAGATCAAAGAAATTAAACTCATTTACTAATGAGGGATCAGAAAACAACACACTACTCTAACAGAAGAAAAGGCATGAAAAACTGTTGCATCATATACAAATATAAGATCTCATATATTAAGCAACACTGATTTAACATCTTTCTCATGTCCCAGTCCTTCAAAGGCACAATTTGATATGAAGGAATATGCAGGAAGTATTAGTTTATCCCGACATGCATGTTTTATTTGAAGGAATCTAGTGCTTCCCACCATTTCATGTCCATTGAATTTGCAGGATTTAAATTTTATTCATTGAAACAAAACATCTAAAAGAAATGAGAGATTTTATAACCTCACTGTAACGCATGACTCTAGCAGTCATATAAAGCTAAACATAACAACTGAAGCCAAAAAGAAAAGGATGAATTATCATTAAAGATAAGTATAGCCTATAATGAGAATCTATCTGGAAGTGTACCTACAGCAACATGAGGTACGCTGCAGGAAATTATTCTCAACTAAATGAATTTTCTGGGAAACACATATCTAAGCCAGGAGAAGCATTTCAAAATGGGTTTGAAATCCTAAAAGAATATAATTGGATAATGCTGTTCATTTTTAATAAAACCTTGTACCTGACTGTACAGCGTCAGCAGGACTTGAAAAGCCTGGGAATTCTTCCCTTGTTGAGATATCTCCCGTGATTTGATTAGCATTTTTGGAAGAAGCATCCGATTGACCCCTAACACGTCCATCTTGACCAGTAGCCAGCGGATGGGAATTGCCTGTGAGCTCACCTCTAATAATAAATTTACTACAAACAAAAGATCTAATATTTATATCAATGGCCTTACTAGCAGGACTTGGAACAGCTTCGGCAGTTGGTGCTTGGGCATTGCCACGGTCCATCAGGGCCGTATCATGCACCCTTGAAGCAGGAAGAATCTCCTGATAAGTATTCCAAGGTACATTACTGAAAAGACAATTGCAAAAATCTATGGCTTGTATATGTAGAAAAAGCAAGTACCTGTGTGTCCATATCGTCAACAGTTTCTTTAATAAATGGATGGTCAAGCAGAGCAGGCCAGGTCAGTCTGTTCTGTGGGACCTGTTCGAAATTTTGATTAAAACAATTAAGCCACTAAGTAAGAAAAATGGAGAGCAGCATTGAAAAGCAAAAGAAATCTTCACCAAATACAACCTTGTTGAGTAACCCCTTTAGGAAACTTTTAAAACTTGGGCTCATATTATCTGGATATTTAACTGGATCCTGAAAGAAAGCATTTAAAACTGTGACTTAATGCATTTTGTTTTCATATTCATAATAGATGCCAAGGATTTAGTTTGTGGACCTTAATAATATGGCGGATGAGGGCATATACTGAATTTGTGTAGAATGGAGGTTGGCCAACGAACAATTCATACCTGAATCATGTCCAAATCTCACAAAAGAATTACTGAATGTAAACAACTTAGTTTTCCATGAATAGATTTTTCCATATTCCAAAACTAAATGAAAGTTGAATTAACATATTTCAGTTGTTATCCAGTCAAATTAATTGAAGCTCCTGCTATTGCTTCTGAAGAAAAATTCAGAAATTTTGTCTATCTCAATAACAGAGGCTGCAGAGTAAAAGTACTACTAGAACCCCCTCAAAAGTGAAGATATTTTAGAAACATTACTAGAATGGAAGGTAACGGACATGAATCCTGTTATGCATATGATCAGAAGCAAGATTTTCCTAATCAGAGCAAAGTAAAACCTTAAATAAAGGTCCAAAAGACTCAAGCCTGTTCCCATGAATTCAAGGTACCAGAGCATGAAGAAAAACCAAATGTCATAAGGGCCAAATGTTTTGCATCAGTATATACGTTCTTATCAAGTAATGTACAGATATCACATACAAGATAACTCCAAGAGACCACAAATCTGCAGTGTGATTGTAAGGTTGTTCTCGCACAAGTTCCGGAGCCATGTACAGTGGAGTACCTGACATAAATCAAGATAAAAAATAAAAAATAAAGCAAAGAAAGAAAAAGTACAAATCAACTTATATAAACTAATCTAAGAACTCACCTTTTATGGACCGCAAAACAACAGTATTTGTGGACATAGCACGTGCAAAGCCAAAATCACAGAGCTATCAAATGGTAGAAATAAAACCATGGTGAGGGAGGGGTACAAGAGATGGTCAGATTAAGCTGGTTCATTAGGGAGTGAAAGCTATTAATCTCACAT
This sequence comes from Cynanchum wilfordii, assembly GCA_025388415.1. Classification (NCBI taxonomy): domain Eukaryota; kingdom Viridiplantae; phylum Streptophyta; class Magnoliopsida; order Gentianales; family Apocynaceae; genus Cynanchum; species Cynanchum wilfordii. The sequence continues at coordinate 4,247,713 of JAHSUH010001079.1, forward strand.
GACAGATCAAAAACAAACAAAAAATAGAAATGTTTACATCATTTTACATGATCATGCAATCAAAGGATAAAACAAAATATCCGTTAACTAAGTAATCCTATTAAGGAATCACAATTTAAAATATCATCTTAGTAAGAAAGCAAAACTTATATCTCGCATTTGTTACAAGACTAAATGCCTTTCATCACCACCACTTGTCTTTTACCCCCTTCACATTAAACTAGGTCAGATGCAGTCCACTTCTAAGAAATATTGCTTTATGATTAAATATCTATGAAATTATTTTTCTGAAAATTCACACGCTATATTTTTTGATTTATATTGATTTTGACGACAATTGACTCATCACTTATACTTCTGCAGTCTTATCTGTTATTTAACAAACTATGTAGTTTTTATGATTTACATTTAACAGAATTACTTCACTTTACATCTTTTTCCTTACTATCCAAAACATTGATTATGATTGATTCATCCAATGGTAGACTAATACATTACAAAACCATCAACTTTCAGTAACAACTATTATGAGGAGAACTTTTACTTTACATCTTTTCCACTTTGTCAAATCTTATTTACTTCTGCTTCTTTGCTCATGAAACAAAGATACAAGTCTAGATGGACACTGGAAATTGTAGATCAAATCTAGGAATAGAAAATAAATTATCAAAGCATCCAGACTTGTCCAATATAAACAAGTTATACTTAACATAAATTATTGTAAATTATAAAGTATCACAGAGCATCTCATACTGAAAATGGAAATAGCTTTTAGGGTCCTCAAAAGCATTTGGCACAAAAGCTAGATCAGAGGAACCAGGTACATGTCTCAAGAACATAAAAGATCATATGGAAATTTTTCTCCAACTAACCTTGACAATGGATCCAGAACCAATAAGAATATTTTGAGGTTTCATGTCACGATGGATAATGCGATTTGAGTGTAAATAATGCAGAGCTCGTACCTGAAAATTTATAAAAATAAGGAGAAGTTGAAGTCAACAGGAGAATGAAACCCCATAAAAAGGGAAATAAAAATTGTTTACACCTGCTTGTCCTGTACAAAAAAAAAAAAAAAAAAAAACCAAATCCTATGAAGGAGTTTATAGTAATTCTAATTGGAGAAGAAGTACCAATTGTTTCGCAATAGCTTGAACTTGTTCTTCTGGCAGACATTTATCATCTTCAAGAATTTCAAATAGTTCACCCTGTAAAAAGTGAAGCAAAATAAAGCCAACCTCCACTCTTTCGCTCACACTCATCATCCTTCCAGTTATTTACGTGCTTCAATTTTGTAGATATGCATAAAATATATTTTCACCCAAATGGGAAAGGGGTATTGAATTACCTGAGCAAATTCAGTAACAACACAAAACTCCTGAGGGCTTTCAAAAGAATCTAACATTCCTATTATATTTTCGTGCTCCAACTTTCTCAATATCTGCAACAATTGGACTTGTACGAGTCATTTAAGAAATTCACAACCAGAAGAGTCTGAAGTCCCGATTCTATTTAGAAATATGTTTTGGTTGCTCATTCATTATAAAACCTTTTCTTTTTTTCTTTTTTTTCAACTTACCTCGATCTCCTGTCTTAAATTGTGGATATCCTTCTCACTTTTCCCGTGTTTTGGAATGAATTTCATAGCAACAGTCTGCAATAACATTCAACAATGGGACATAAGAGAAATAAAAATTTTACAACTCCTATAGAAGTTAGAATATAGATGAACCTGGCCAGTAAATTTGCGTCTTCCTTTGTATACTTTCCCGAAGGAACCTTCTCCCACGAGCTCTATTACATGATAGAGGTCGATACTCATCTTCAAATCTTACAAAAAAAAAAACAAACAACAAACTAAATTACTGCAGACCAAAAGTTTCTGCAAGCAATTCAAAATTAACTAATCACATAAAACTTCTAGGCTACAATTATAATAATCAGGTGAATCTTCAAGTAAATAAGCACGTGCAAATAGTAAGAATGTGCTATAGATTATTAGAAACAATAACCTGTAATTAGTCTACTAAGATTCGGAATCATTCAAATTTTCATTTCCTTTAATAGAAACGATAACATCACCAGATGCCTACCAGTAAAACTCAGACATCTCCACCTTCAATATGACTGTCCCCAAAACAAAACTACACATACACACACAATATTTATTTACTTCAATTGGCTACGAGGATTAGACGAGAAAGTTCTAACGTAAAAGAAAACAATACTAATAGTTGAGAGACGAAAAATCGCTGAAGGAGAGAACAAAACATGTGAAGAAAAAGAAAATGTAGAAAACCTAAAAATCAGTTCAGATCGTTTGGAGTGGTAGAGTAAGCAAACGAAAGAGATAAGCACCTCCGGTTAACGAGTAGCCGAAAGCGGAACTGCAACGGAAATGATCAACAGGAGCACCGGAGAATACCAAATCTGGTTGTTTGGGGGGGTGAAGTGAAAAGCTGTTTTGGATTTGAAACGTCGGAGCCGCAACTTTTCCCGCCCTTGTCTCTTAACTTGCAAATATTTTTGTTTTTCTCTCTTTGGGGCTGAAACTGGCACTAGCTATCCAATTAATATTAAGAATTCAAAAAGAAAAATGACTGTTCCATTTTTGTCTCTCTCTACGTTTCCGTTTTTATTTTTATAATAATTTTAAAACTCCTTTTCAAAAAATTTAAACATACAGCCTGCCGTGAGATATGATAGGTAATTACCAAAAAGTACTACCAAAAAAAAAAAAAAAAAAAAAGTAATTACCAAAAAGAGATATGATAGGCAACGGTATTTAGTATTTTCAAAGTCTATTTTAAAAAGAATTATTTTAATGTTTCTAATTTTTTAATTATGATCGGCCAACGGTCTTTTTCCTAACTTTGACATTTTATTCCGCTCCTCTTTTTTTTTTTTTTTTTTTTTTTTTTTTTTTTTAACTTTCAAGTTTTTACACAATTTTAGAAAGAAAAATATATAAATAAATATCATTTAATTTATTCATTTTTATTTTTCCTAACAAGGGTAAAAGTTTATCTAGAGATGAATGAAAAATGGAGTGGGTAAAACTCCAGAACAAAATTCAAATGATGGATGAGAACAATTCAATTTAACTAGTGGGAAGAAAGAAGAAAGAAAAAAAAATAATAATAATATAAAAAAAAAGAGAGAGAGAGAATTTTCGTAATAAAATTATATTTTCGAAGAGAAAATGAATTAAAAAAATTATATTAAATAAATTTTATTTACATATTTTAAAAATTATTTATTATATTTTCTGTCCAAACTGCCAAACAATATAAGATTATTTAAATTATTTTCTTCCATAAACTCGCAAACAAAAAGACATTTAATTATATTTTTCCCTAGAAATAATAAAACAGAGACCTGATTTCGTATGGTTCATTCCATTATTGAGACAAATACGAGTAACCACGCATGGGAAGAGGGAAGGATACTACACTCATCAAGATTGAAACATCAGTGCGGACCATGGAAATTGAAAAGATACAAATATTTTTATTTGTATACAATGTATTTGTTCATTTACACAGTTCAATACTATGTACAAGAAAAAGATCATACAAGATAAGAAACTATCATAAGCAGGGACTGCCATCGTACAATTGCTGCAATTTTTCTATCCTTTCCAACTCAAGTAAACATCCCCAGTTCCAAAAGAAGGAAAAAGAGAAATTTGACCTACCTACAACAATAGTATTCACATTTTCACCTCCACTACATCACCATCTTTCAGCTCCGTGTTGGGAACCACAAGTTCACCATTTACAGAAACCAACTTACCCTCGAGTCCTACTCTTCTGGCAGCATCAGCTGCTGTACTACCAGTTTGCAATCTTACCATCTCACCGTGAGGCCAACATATAATGACTATCTCAGCAAGAGAAACGGATGTGCTTGTCCGGGATAGCTCAGAATCATACTTTGATTGTTGAACACCAGCTTCAGAGTGTAGCTGCTCTTCCCATTGAAGCATTGTCCTAAGCAAAAGCACCTGTTCAAACATACAGAAAAGAATCAAATAGACGGCAGCAAGAACATCTTAAGGTGTCAAGCGTCTACTTTCAATAATGTGCTTCAAGTCAAAACCAGCGAGAACACACTACTGAAGATACAAACCGAACTAGCATATAAACTCCATGATCAATATAAATGCTCAGAGAGACAGACAGAAAAATTCACAAAAGCATTAGTTAATGTTTCAACATCAATTATGTCACAGGAAACAGACAATGTACAAAAAAAAAAGATAAAATAGTAAAAAGGTAAATACAAATACCAGATCTAGATTTCATGCTGATGCATTCTTTTCAATTCCAGCAATTACATGAAGTGAAACAAACATACGGCAGAAATAGATGGATCAGAGAGTTACTAGAAAGAATACTTTTTCCACTTAAAAATCAAGAACTAAGGATCATTGCCAAGAACCATAATTCATAGCATGTCAATGAGAATATCCAAACATAAGTTAAAGTGTCCTTCCAGAATTTGGCTTAGTTTAATTGCCTCATCCTTTATTCCACTCAGATAAATGTGAGCATTTTTTAAACCAAGCACTCTAAAACTAGCAAAATTTCTGAGAGATATAATCAAGTAAAATTGAATATATAAATACATGAAAATTAGAAATACCTTATTGTTAATACCCGTATTCATCAAAGTTGAATTTACAGAGTTAAATCCCTGTCTCTCCTGGCAACTTGAATCAGATACAACAGAAGAAATTGGTTTGCCTTCAAAAACAGCAGATACCACGTCCCAGTATTCACTCTCTTCCTGTTCTGTCAGCTCAATTATTTGGATGAAGGTCGGTAATAGGCGCTGAAATTGGTCTTGCTGCATGGCATAAATATAGAAACACTGTTACAATAATCAAGCACACTACACCCTTACACTAGTCAAAAGAGATAGAAAGAGAGTAAATTCTTTCTTTCATGGTTATTATAATGATATAAAATTTGATTCTAAAGGCTACATTATTAAACAAGAGACCAAATGTGAGTGAGAGGTATGTAGAGATAACTAATGACTAATTATTTTGTACTGGTTATTACCATAAGATGCAAAATATCTGTTGGTCATTTATCTTTGTACTGCACTACCATGTCTTGGGCTGATTTCTGACATTCAGAAGATTGCAGCCACTGTATTAGAAATGATTCAGCATTCTTGGAGAAGGCATATAAGTGAACTTCGTTTTTCTTTGTTTTCCCATTACAGAAAGTCTCTTTTGATATTCACTTTAGGATTATCACTTAATATGCCCAGAAACACAATACATTCACACAAAAATATACACCTACACAGACAGTTTTGTTTAAGTACTTCCTCCATTGGAATCTACAGATTTCAGGACCTCTCCTGATAAAGCATTTAAAAAATGAAAAAGAAAAGGAGAAAGAAGAAAAAAACACATACCTTGTGATACATTCCATCTCTACAGAGTGTATACTTCTCCAGGCAAGTACACCAATCCCCATGCCCCGGTCTACACCACCATTCATCAGATACCTGGAGTTAAATTTGGTAGTCAATAGGCAAAAAGCTCTTTTTTTTCTTTTGCCGAATAAGGAAGAAAGCTCTTAAAAGCATGCACACCTAACATATACAAACATATTTATTGAACATCTAGAAGTCGAATACCTGCTAAAAAAAATCTAGAGGTATTATATACCATCATCCATTTCCCATTTCTTAATGGAGGTTCACTTGAAGAACATGCATTATTGTTCACAATAAATGTATATTTACACATACACTCAAGTCATCAGCTACAGAGTACTAAAAACTTTGTACCTTTTTATATAGTCTTGCATAAGCTTCCCACCGTTTTATCTGATAGGAAGACCTTCTATCAGCTACTGCTTCAGAGGCTGATAGACCAAAGCTTACTGCAACAAGCAATTCTCTTTCATCTTCATCTACCCTGGAAAGTGGTGTTCTTGCACTATTTAGCAAAGGAAGCAATTTTATGGCTTACAAAATATTTCAGGGACAAAATACCTGACAATAACAGCAGCAAGCAAATGGCCTGCTTCTACTCTCAGGACCGGATGTCCAGCTTTTAGAGAACTGTACTTCTGAAGTGATTCATCTTCAACAGAATCTTGATCTTCCATTTCTTTGGAGAGATATGAAGATGTTGCTTTTTCAGGATAGGTCATAATGCCCTTGATTTCAGTTTCCTTGTAAAGCCAATGTGCTGCTAGTCCATGCTCAGCATACTCATGCATCCTCTGAAAATTTTTAAACATGGTACTTTATTCAGCTTCATAGCAAGAAACAGGTCTCAAAGAAACTGACGCTTATATTATAAGATAACAGAAAAAAAAAAAAATATATATATAAGAAGAAGAAAATAAAAGCATCTTCAGTTTCATATCCAGAAGTACTACCTGAGTTCTTATTTGAACTTCCAGAGGAGAGTTATCGGGACCTTGTACTGCAGTGTGGAGAGACTAGAATAAGGAAGATAAGATTCAGAAGCCAGTAAAACGATGATGTAGGATTACATAATTATCTAAATTGAGCATCATGTCATAACGCTAGATAAGGTATAAACCTGGTAGCCACTTGGTTTAGGGTTGACAATGTAATCATCAAACTCGCCACCAATAGGGGTCCAAAGTCTACATAGAGAGAAAGCAAAGATTATTCTTCAGTAAAGACCTATATAGGGCAAATTCATAGAGATGCATTTCTTTACTTGGTCTTCTTTTACTACCATTACATGTTCTTTGTATGTTCTCTAAAATTCACCCAAAAGAGTAAATGATCCATACAAGTTCACATCAAGGGACAGCACAGTGCATATAGGTGATCTTTGAGTATTCGCCTTTGCTAATAAAGGGGGAAATATACTGTAAGTTTTCACCTGTGTACAATGTCAAGAAGATTGTAACAACACTGGACTGCTTGACCATGTAAAGTTCCATCCTTGTCTCCAATAATCACTCTTAGTGCACGAGCATCATATACTTTACTTATACCAACATCTTTTCTTTTCATCTGAGACAACAAAAAAATAAATAAGCTCTTTCAGCAAAAAATACTGTGTGATAATTTCAAAACTAGTGTGAAAAAAGAACGGAAAAAACAGAAGGAAAACTTACACAGGAGAACATAACACTTAAAAAGAACACATCTTGAGCTAAGAAATTGCAAAAATTTGCATGTGACAAACAACAATAAACAATCCATGCACAATTAACCCTAAGTCAAATACAACAATGCAAAAAATGTTTCCGTGCATAAAATGCAAATCACACTGTTGACTATCTGATGTAACCTTTAATAATGCTCAGCATCAGTAGATTCGGCATAAATGATACACCCATTCAACAAAATACACAAAGCTCCCAATACCTTGCAGTAAATGCTATACAAGCTCTTCAGGCGACTAGATAGATTTACTTCCATTCCGGGGACATAACTGCAGTGAATGGGATAGTAAACAAGTGAAGACATGCAGCTTAACTGGATGAATGAAAGAGATTTATGTCAAGTTATGGTTAAGAAGGACTTACGAAGTAGATATGAGCAGTTCACGTTCAAGTGCTTCCTCACAAAGTACTAAAGATGCCAAAGCAATGCCAGCATCCCTGACAACCTTTGGTTCAGTTAGCACCTCTGAATTTTTGCCCAGATTGTGGATAAATTCATTGCGCTTTTTTCTATCTAGCAGGATATCAAATGGAAGTACAGCTTGCAAAAGAACCTACATATTTCACAATAAGTGAAGTAATCAAAAAAATGATCCAAAAGTTGAATACCAGAAGGGCTGAGGGTGGGGAAGGAAGAGGAAAAGGAAGGCATAATAAAGGCTACATGAATTTTTGTAAAAGCAATCTGCAAAAATCATAATATGTATAAGTCAATTATGATGAAACAGTCTACATTATGATGCTATATAAATATGCCAGGAGAGTTAAATGGAAACTTCATGAAGAGTTTGAAAAATAGATACACAAAAGTAGAAAACCTCAAGTGGATTCAAAGCAAAATTAGATAAGTTTTATAAAGCTGGGAGATTAGTAGTAATATTAGATACCACAACTTTGCTGAATCTAGATGGGACAAGATGTAAAACACACTCAAACTAGCACCTTTTTGTGATTGTAAATTAATCAATGAACCTCTCTATTCTTAAAGTGTATCTAATGCTATTGCATGCATAGATCTGAACAAATATTTGCCTTTGTATTCAAGTCATCCTCAGCAATATTTGCAGATTTTTCATACTCTGACACCGAGTTCTTTCCATTATGCTGTCGCATAGAGTTGAATTTGGTAGATAGTCTTCTTAGACTGCCAGTCTTGTTGGTGGTGTTCCACATGGAAGCCAGATCAGCCCGCATGCAGCAAAACACACGAGGCTGCAAATCATAAACATAGATTGTAAATTACTTATATGAGCTCCCCACCATGTCCTCTTTTCTACCAAGTAATACACTGGTGATAAGTAGGATTCGAATATATGAGCACACCTGAATAACAGCAAAGCATAGATCTTCAAGCTCAGCTTTCAGAGCCCAGATTCCCAAGCGAGAAGCAAGAGAACACCAAATGGCTAACGTTTCCTGTGCAACAGCTTGGGCTTTGGCTGCTGGCAGAGCATATCTGCAAGAAAAGAACTAATAAGTTAATGGAATATGTCCAAGAATTTGTAAAACCCATGAGACATCATTTTAGATTTTAGAGGTTAACTTCTAAAGATTTGGGGAATGGGATGGGAGGATGACAAAAAAAAATGGAAATAAGAAGTCAAGAAAAATATTGAAATGAAAATTAGTAATTCTCCAGTATTGCAAAGGCAATAATAATGTGGCATGCATACAGCACTCTTAGATACAGATAAGCAGTGACTTTCCGTACATGGTTCTCATGTTATGAAGGCGATCCGCAAGCTTTATAAGCACCTCACGTGGATCATCCACCATGCCCAGAAGCATAACTCGTATATTATTTGCCTATTAACAGGAGCAACCCATGATAAACATAAGAAATGGCTATTCAAATTACTTAAGACATCATGCAGCTTTTCTCACGTGTCTCTAAACTGAAAGAAAAAATGAATATTACTAAGGTTCAAAGTGTTCTTTACCAGTTCAAGATGAGAAGGGAAAAAGTGAAACAAACTGTACAAAAAATCAATAGCAAAATTTGCTCACATCATGGCTTCCTGATGTCATAAGTACAATGCCTATATTTTGGTATTGAATAATTAAATTATAAGATGCTGTACACAGCTGCACATGGTCATGGAAATTTCTGGTCAGGGGTAAAATATGCTGCTGTGCTTAATAGTTCGTCCAACAAACTGTATAACAAGAATTTAATTTGCATGACTAAATATCTTGTCAAGGAAACTATTAATTAGAATTATTATCATTTTAATAACAATAATAATTATAGATACTTCTACAAACTTACTCTACATTCCTTACAAGGAAAAATAGGGGAGGAAGAATATATAATTTGCTTCTGAATTGCTGAAGGATATTGGTCAGCACATACCTCTTCATTGCTTAGCATGGCCTGATTAACATTTAGCCTGCGATGTCTTCGCAACAGCTGTTCAGAAAAGACTCATTTAAGATTTCTAAGTTGTACTCAAGTTACTAAAAATTAAAGATAGAGAAGATAGAGGGAGGGGGCATGTTAATTGTATAGGCAATATAACATGTCAATTTCCTTTCCACTGGTGGAGTATAGTACCCTTTGCACCAATACAAGCCAATCACTTTTCAACAAATTATTGATTTACCTGATTGATAAAACTAAGTCTAGATACTCCAGCTACCAACTTTGCCACCTCATCATCAAACTCTCTCTCTATGCTATCCAAACTTTGACCAGTATCATCAACCACATCATGCAGGATTCCTGCAACCACTGTATCAATAGCCTGCAAGAAATAATGCGTCATCATAAAGACTCGAAGACACCACAGAAAAATAAGCTTATACATATATGGATATACTACTTTGAATGTTAACCAAGTACTCGTGCATACAGTTGTATTAAGTACCACCTGGAATACAGTTTCTTTAGTCATACTAATGAAGGATAAGGGAGCCTTTGTTGGGTTCACTTTTTAGAGCATCAATTAGTGCAGTTTATGAATAATAAAGACAAAAGGTCATATAAATGGCACCCAATTGACCATGATAAAAGTATTATTACCCTTTTCCCGGTTGAGGGAACCAATGCAGCTAAAATTTTTCCAGTGTGAATACAGTGTGTTAAGTAAGGGTCACCAGTCTTTCGGAACTGGCCTTCATGAGCTTTCTTCGCAAAAGCAATTGCTTTTTGCACCTGCCTTCACAGAGTAAAATTCTTAGTGTCATTTCGACAGCATATGACCTTATCCAACATCCATAGGTCCAGTTCAGATGGTAAACCTTTGGATCATTGAATATGGGATACCCAGTGACATCTACTCCATCTAGCACAAGAGATCCTGCAGCATCAAAGAAGTAATGGAGCTATACAGAGAGTTCCAAATATATTAAATAAAAAGCACAAACAGAACTGTTCAGAATCAGCAAAGAGTCAACCAATATAAGCATATTTTTATTTTTTCGAGTTCATGAACACTTGATATTCATAACCTCAATATTACTGTGCAGAGGACAGAGATGGCAAAAAATCATAGATTACAAAACATTGGCAAGAATAAGTGAATTACTTATTGGTGATCTCATTTCTGAATAAACATCACTTCGGCCAAAGTAGCTCAAATGAGTAGAAGGCATTTCAAAGTTTCACCTAGCAGTCCTTTATTTTCGCCTCACATAATGTTATCTTCCATGGTTAGGACCAAGATTATAAATGAGAATTCAACTTCAAAAAAACCTTTATTGATCTAAACTAAGGACCAACCATATGAGGCTACCAAGACATCATAATCACAGGAGAATCCAGCAGTCAGCGACTCAGCAAACTTGCAATAGAACATTAGTCAACAGCACAGGCTAAAAGTAGAAAGGTAGTTCTTCAATAAGACTATTCTAATTTCTAACAATCTTTTTCATATATACTAGAACACATTGAAGAAAAACCTAAAAGAAAGAAACTCAAGCAAAAATGGAAAACAACAACACAATTCTCACCAGGTTGCTCGTCTAATTTGGGCCACAAAAAATCAACCTTAGTGGAGAGACAAGCACCGGAAGCGATGGCCACAGCAGTAACTGCCACCTGTGTGATGGTGGAGGTCACAGCGGCATGTGCTGGAGAGGAGCCGGCAGCGGCAGCGGCGGCAATAGCGTTAGCGGAAGTAAAAACAGAGCTGAGTGAAGATGAAACGGTGAATTTGGGGACAAGCTGATGGATTAAACATCTGAATTTAACAGAATTACAGAGATTGAGGTTGGAATTCAAAAGACTATACGGATTTGTACGCAAAAGTAGAGTGGTTTTGTTTCCCAACATTGCAGAAAATTGGCGTGAATGCATATTTCTTCCTCCGTGTTCTTCCCTTTTCTATTTTTTATCCTCCAAAGAAAAAAAAAATCAAATGGAAGAATCTTTTTTAACTAACATTTAACGCCATTATTTGTTTATAGTAAACGTGTGGTCGTAGAGGCGTGAGAAACCGATGATACCCACTCAGCCCTTCCCGTGGTTGAGGTTTTTCAGTTAAAAGGTTAATACTGGCTTTGGAAGGAGAGATATAGGGAACGCTGACACTGGTGCTCCGACTCCGACCCTACCAGAATACTCGGTTTGTCATTTTCAATTCCTCCAAAATAGATGACTGCCCAGATCTTTTCCAATTTTTTCTTTAAAAATAAGGAAAATGTGTAAAATTTAATCTTCAATTATTTATTTTAAATTTTTAGTCCTCTAATTTCTTTTTCTTTTTTATTTTGTAAATATTAAGCGAGATATCGAGAGCCATATAGAAACAAATTCGGATTATTCAAATAGCTTATCCATTTAATCCTTAATTTATATAAACTTGTACTAATTATGTCACTTGACTTTTAACTAACAAGATCCATATATTTGAAATAAAGTTTGCTTTAAGGATTCCAAAGACTTTCTCTTTCGGCATGCAGCAGAAGATGGAGCAAGAAACTGAAACTGGAAGAACAGAATCAGCAGCAACAACAAAATGGAAAAAAGGACAACAGCAAAATAATCAATTGCCCCCCCAAATATCTCTATACACAAAAACACAAGCCAAAAGTGGGTTATAAGGGACATCTTAAAGATTTATCCTCCGCGTGTTGCGTCCAAATTCTCACAGAGTTCAATAAAAGGTCAGGAAAGAGCACCTAATGCATACTTCAATGGCTTCCGAAATAGAAGCAGGGAAGAAGGTAATGTATTGAGTACTCTCAGGTCTCCCCTTCCAGATTACAGACAGTAGAATTTTTAGAACATTTCTGTCATCAAGTAGAAAAAGAGATAAATCAGCAGAGAGTATGCAATTGGCACAAATATTTTTTGCAAAAGCAGGATTATCATAGGAGCAAGTTTAAACCTGGGTAATTAGAAGGTTGAAGTGCCTACAGAAGAGAATCCTGCAGCTCTATGCTCCTTCAGGGTGCTAGCTAGCCAGTCCAAACCTTCATAAAGACCGTCCCCTTTAAGAGCGCAAGTCCCCTGTATATGCCATTTTCGGTTCTTAAGATCAAAAAGTCCTAGGCCATCACAAACCTCCATCGGTGACATTGCTCCTTTCTGAAAAACAAAGCAACAAGGAAACCCAACGAAAGATTTAGCAAAGTTATCCACGGCCATGATATAACTTACAGTGTTACATATGATTGTTTCTATGTAACCAAATTTTATCAGAAACAAAAGGAGAACAATCAACTGCCCTGAAGTGTTCTGTGAAAAAAATAATACAACTTAACCACCAAATTAACACCCTCCCTCGTTGCTGAGCCAAAAACAAAACTTGAACCTTGTATTTCTTAATACAAAGATGTTTTCACGTACTACTTTATTGCTAAGCATGGATCAAGTTTTCAGATTTAATCTAAATCTAACCTCTGGTTCCAAAGGGCATAGTTATCAGTGGCAAACTTTCATCAGATCCATTCATTTCAGAGATCAACTGTTCAATTAGGAATTGTTGACTGAAAAAGAATTTCAAGATTTAAATTTTTTTTTGGGAAAGGCCAACTATACTAGAACTTTTCAAGTCTGACGTCCACGAATGTACAGCAGCCATGACATCAGCATTTTATCTGTTCTCACTAGTAGGGAACAATTATAAGCAAGAAATGATACAATTCCCTGAATCGTGTTTTCAATTAATTTGGTGTTTCAGATACTAGCTTTTAGATTATTTGGTAAGGATCAGAGTTGCTTGTGTTTTAGGAATAAACAATTTAAAGAAATCTCAAAAATATAGAAATGCATTTTAACTTGCTGTATAACATGGTTTCCTGGGTTTTGTAAGCAATTGGTGAACAATTAAATAGACTAATGTTTGCAACATACCATGTCCTGCTTATTTGCGAAAACCAAGATGACAGCATTAAGCATAAATGGATCTTTGATGATGCCCTGAAAAGAGAAACAGGTCAAGAGGAGAAGCCGGCCCAAAAAAACTTAGCTGAAGAAGACAAACACACAGATATAGAACCTGAAATTCTGCCTTCGCCTTTCCGATTCTCTCTCTATCTAAAGAGTCGACCACATAAATCTGATGCAAGAAATACAGGAATACCAAAGTTATACAATCTTAGATTACCCTTGGAAATCCTAATTTCAAATGTTAAGAGGAATAAAAGACAGAACGGGAGCAGAGAAGTAAATAAGTGGCATCTAATTAAACATTGGCAAAGATTATATTACCAGCCCATCTGTATTATTGAAATAATGCCTCCACAGTGGTCTTAGTTTCTCTTGTCCACCAACATCCCAAACTGTGAAAACCACATTTTTATACTGCACCTTCTCCACATTGAAACCTGTATAAAAATAGATACCATAAGTTTGTAGCTCAAAACAAGAACATAAGCAGGAAAGGCAGTGAAAACACAGATATTAGAGTCTGTGAATAGTGAACATTACTATATATTAAACTTAAAATGTGATTCAAATGGACTAAATTCAGAGAGAGAAGTTTGACATCTAACAAAGGAACAAATAAAATAAGGCAGAGCCTGATCATTCAAGAGTGCTCTTAAAGAAAATTGAGGGGAAAAAAATGGTTTTATGAAAAAAGTCCATTACCCAGTTCTCACAAATAAAATGTTACAGAGCCAGTTTCAGATTATGTAGACAAACCATGTACTTCAAAACCTTCATGAAAAAAAAATTCAGAACCAATCCTTTACATTGTGCATCACAGCCTTACTTGATAACTTTAGGGGTCCATTATACATTAAGGGAAGGATGTAATTATCTTCTTGATCATAAGCAAACTCCATCAATTTTTCCTAGTCAAATGTTTTTCACTCATCACTCAAAAACATTATGCTTGTAGAAGAAAAAAAATATATAAATAGGAAACAAGTATGATGGAATCAGAAATTCCTTTTCCCAATAGTCAAGAACAAGTAAAATACACCCAAATGTCCTTTTTTAATATAATAAGAATCTAAACATCTTTGGTGATTACTAGTTTACATTCCATGGTCAGAAACATACTTAGGGAGGTTTAATTTACATAAAACAAGACCAAAAAACCATACTAAGTTAAGGTGACAAGGACCAGCTGGGATGACAATACAAACACAGATAACTGTCAAACTTCGGAAGACGCAAATAAAGCTTCAGCAATAGGTACATCTGAACCTGTAAAAAAAATTGAAAAAGCTGCAATTCTACAACATGATACCAACTAATTTTACAAAAAATCGCCTTTAATATGGCTATAACTCCTCCATTGATTGTATGCATGCAATATATAAAAAATGAGATTCTTCATCAATCAAAGTAACATACCAATAGTAGGAACAGTAGATAAAACTTCTCCAATATGTAGCTTATAAAGAATAGTTGTTTTGCCAGCTGCATCCAGCCCAAGCATTACAACCTACATAGTCAAAGGAATAATCGGCAAAAATTACAGTCTAAATTGAATAATAATACAAAATGTGCAGAAGGGAGAAGTTCAACAATCACAAATATGCTAAATGAAAGAAAAACGCACTACGCTTAAAGAAATTGCATATTCAACAGGTGCATGTAAAAAACTATTCAAAACATAAGAATTTAAACTAACAGTAACTGTCTGCAAATTGGGCTGCAAGGAGAAGAGTCTAGTAAAGTTTTATATATATATATATATATATATATATTCATTTTATGATACTTCTTGTCAGCAGTAAGTAAAATAATTGATAAATCCATTCAATAATCCAACACCAGCACACCATCATACAAGGACAATTTTTTTTTTTTCTTTTTTCTTCTTCCTAGAATTCCCAAGAATATTCCATGATCTCAAGAAATTATTTTGCATCTTTAAAAAATTTACAAACTACAGCATATTTTTGCAGCAACTGTAGGGATCCCAACAATTCCCAACAAAGAAACGGTTGGATAAAACGAGATTTCTGAGCAATAATAAAAAGAGGCTGTAATTCTCTAAAGTATCAACTATTTACAGGATACAACCCAAGTGAAACCCATGATAAAAAAAGCACACCTAAAAGTGATAAATAAACCACAAAAGGAAATTAAAGCACCACTAAGCACGGTTTTTAGTTACTATAGCTTAACTGCTTGTATTTGGCATCAAGTAAACATAATACTGAAAAGGAAATTTGTTAAAATATATTAAAAATAATTATAATTATAATTATAATAAAGGAGCGGTGGTTCATATCTCCTTACCCTCATCTCAGTATTGCTGAAGAAGGCATCGAAGAGTTTCCGAAAGGTTTGTCCCATTACTGCACAACCTTTCTTCCCCTCTTTCGTTACCCCAAAAAAAAAAAAAAAAAAAAGAAAAGAAAACAAAGGGTAAAAAGGAAAGAATTACACAGCAGCCAAAACAGAAACTAATCAGATGACTACTGAATACGAAGCAGAAAAAGGCGGAAAATTTGGAAGGATCGCGGAAAACGAGCTCCGTTCCCGGCAGAATTGAGGTCGGGATGAAGAAGAAATATTCTTTAGCAGTTTGTACGACTACGGGAGAGAGGATCGAATCCTTTAATTAAAAGAGGAAAAAGGAAAAAAAGGTAGCGTTGTTTTGTTCCTCCTTTCTTTTTCTTTCTGAATCTTCTTTCTTCTTTCTTTTTTCAGTAACTCGTCTTGAATTTTCTCTTTCGTTTATTAATTTACTATCGCTGCCTTCTTTCCTCGCGTCATCATTCAATATTTTAAACTTTTTCCTTTTAAAAAACAATTCAAAATGTACCGAAATTTCACATATTATTTAAATTATTTAATAATATTATTTAAAATTTAAACTTTTTTTTTTTTTGAAATTTGATTTAAAATCTAAACTTGAATTGAAGAATAATTAATATTTTCTAAATATTATTAAAAAATAATGATTCAGTGCTTTTCTTTTCTTTTTTTTTTAAAAAAAATAATAATAATAATAAAACTCAATCTAAATACACCTTAAATAAGAAACCATAAAAGTAAAATTGATTGATGTAAAAGGGTACTCGACTTGTTTAGTAACCCCTCCTATGACCCTAGTTATTCGAACGGGTTTACAGCCCAGTAAGGGGGAAAAAAAACAGAAGAAAAATGGGCAGATATTTATGGATGAAGGAGTGGCGAATCAAAACAAAGAAAACAATATGAAAAGGCCTAAAAAACTCAACTCCAAGGTACAAATTTGTTTATCATCTGAACAAATTGGAATTACTGCACAACCTGTCTTTTATATAATACATCTACTTAAATTGCCTATGGCTAAGCATGAAATTTAGCCATAGTTTCAACCCCGGCATGAATTAATTCATGTCTAAAAACGAATTCACCAATTCATACAATGGCTTGTCCTACTCTCTAAATTAGAATCTAAATTACTCTACACCCAACCCAATGCCGTCTAGCAGCAAAAGCCTTGTAACCTGGAGTCCTTCATTATATAAGCTATTTTAAACAAGAGAATTTGCAACGAGGTTAAAAAATAAGAATGCAGATTCACTCAGCCTCTTTGGACTCCAAGGGCTCAGGACTCATGCTATGGATCAAAACCACAAGAAAGAAAAAGAGGGAAAAAAAAAATTAAACCAAAAATAAAAAGCTCTCTCAGAGCCACTAAGAAATCTACGAGTCGACCATCTCATCTTGTATCTCACTGGGTGCAATCAGACCAGGAATGGCAAGCATTCTCTGCCGCTCTCTTTCTTTCTGAAGAGCAGCTTCTTCAGCATATAGGTCTTTGTTATCCTGCATAAAAACATGATTCTACAATTATACTTCACTCAACAAAAATCAAGATATTGCATCATGTAAACTGTGAAACCATCTCTCCCTGACTCTAACCAGTTAATAAGAAATTTGGGCAAGAATAAAGTAAAAACCTCAAAAGGTGCAACTATTTTGCTTCATTCGATGTTTTCAGTTTTTCCATAATTAAACATCAAGCTCTATCAATATGCTGGTCTTATATCTCAACATCAACAAAATTCAGAAATTGGGTAGTAGGGTCGCTACTTTACCCTTTTTTCTGGTCTCAAGATGGACCCCGCAACATAAAAAATTAAGAACAAACAGAAATAAGGAAAAAAAATCGAAGCAAAAATAAGTATAATGAGGAGGAAATTATACCTGAGCTGAAAATGCTTTTGATTGCACAAGAAAGTCCCTAATATTGTTTTTGAATGTTGGAAGGTCAGTTCTTGACTCAAACAGCCCATTCACAAATTTAGTAACCTAGAAAGAACTCAAAGTTTAAGTCCCAAAACTCACAGGATATATAATCAATGTTGCATGAGTTTTAACACCATACCTCAGATGTTGTCATGTTGGGAAATGAAGTACTCAAAAGCTTGATTGTGTACTCACGAATAAACATCGAGTTACTTTCATACTGGTAAGGAACAGTTGCAGCATCCCATAATGGCTCGGTCAATAAACCAGATTCCACCTGAAATTGTCACTACAACTGTTATGACAAACTGAATAAACTTTGAAGAATATCAAGAAGTGGACATTACCAGGCAGAACAAATGCTGCAGCACCAAAACGTGTAACTTGAACCCTGGTTTGTGAAATGTATCCGTCAAAACAGCAAAGATTTCTTGCTCAATGATCAAAAAGTATGTCCTGTAGAACTGATTACAAAACTCTGAAACCTGCCGAGCAAAGTACCAAAATAAGTACCATCCATGCAATAGAGTAGCTAAGGCATCTAAAATTAGAAGATAACAACTATAATAATACACAAACCTCGAAATTTTTTAGCATCTCCAATAGAAGGTTAAGCCCAGTTTCAGCAATATTTCTTTCAGTATGCCGGAAAGCCCAAATGATGGAATCCATCACAAGCTTAAGTTCCTGAGGGAAATTACAGAATGTTACTTATAAAGACAGAACACGTAGTATGGAAAAGAACCATGACAGAAAACCAGTAAAAGATGCAATATCTAGTTTCAACATTAATTGAAAGATAAAATACAAATCCTATTGCACCAACCTCACTTGATAACCGGATCAAAGCAGGAAAACAATGGGTAGCAATAGCACGAAGCAATGAGAAGAACTTAAGGCGATGCTCAGGATAATCTTCAAAATTTCTTGTAATCATCTACAGAGAAAGTATAAACACATTAGAGGAAACAGATTAGGTTTAAGAAAAGAGAGCCAGCAGATGTGACCTCAGCAACAGAAGAAAAACATAAAAAAATTCAGCCACTTTAATGAAGAAAATCAATCTATAAGAGCGTGTAGGTGTTGCATCCTACTTCTCAGATTTAGCAAACATAGCTCTGGATATTTGGTAGCATTCCACAGTTATGGTTAACCAACATTCCTAGACACCAGGTCAAAAGTAAATTAAAATAATTAAACAGCCTTTCTTTAAGAAAAAATGGAGGATGGAGTCCGGGAGAAAGGGACTAAGGAAGAATATTAGAGTGACTTGTGATTTTACTAATACACCTCACTACATTATAAATACAATGGCTACCACAAAATACAAAAGGAAAGTAGAAGCAGCAATGAAATATTAATTACAATATAAGGAATATAGCAGTTCCATTAATGTGCTCAGCAAGAAAGTAGATGGATGTCTTTAAATGTCATGCTTGATTCAAATTTAAACTAGTTGGTATGATGAACCCGTGCTTGTAATGAATAAGGAGCATTGGAAAAAGTGGAGGCATATACTCTTTATAATACAAAGAGAAATCAGCCATAATAGTAATAATAACCACCAAAACCACAACACTGAAGGCAGGGGTATACAGTAATGAAAATTTCAAAGAAAATAACCTGAATTACTAACCTCAAGAGTACGCTGGAAAACAGCCTCAAAAATGCGAGGCACGTCTTCTATCATAGCACCCTTGTACCTGTTGGGCAAGCATTTATATGATCAAAAGAAATAAGGTAGGATGAACGACACTAAGATTCAGAAACGTCCAAACATCGCATCGTTCAAATAATACAGGGAGGGAAAATATTCTACAAGGTTTGAGACTAAACCCACCCCCACCCACAAAACATTAGAAGTAGATCATGCCACAACATTCAAAAGCAAGGGAACCAGGACCAATGACCAAACCAAAATATCCAGCTATCAAAATCATACTTGTTGATGATCGTGGCATAGAGAGAGAGAACTTCTGATTCTCTAGCATCTGGCAAATTTCTAGCATAGTCGCCAAGAACAGGATCCATCATTGGAGGTACAAATTCCTTTCCTATAAGAGGTTGACCTTCAGCCTTCTCCAAAAAGGTCTCAATAAGTTTAAGAGTCTCCTTTTTCACTGACCTGTTCAGGAGTAAAGCAATAATGTGAAAGGAGAAAAAACGGAAAAAGAAAAATGAGTTCCATACTTATTAAAGAAGCTAAGCCATGAGGATGAACCTACCGAAGAAGTTTCACAACCGATGTTCTAGAAGCAAATGGTCCTCCTTGGGCAATACTAGAAGATATAAGCTCACCATACATTCTGTTGAATATATTAAATGTCAGCAAAAAGTATCAAGGTAGAAGTTTAAGAGTTCTGAAAGCCAGGCATCTACAAGCAAGTTAAGAATGGAGCAAGATATGATAAGTTGATCAGAGATCCACCTATACACATTGAGCATGTCCAGAAATATTAACGAGATCTGTGACAAGAAATGTGTTCCTAGCGAACTGGCCACACTAGTGTTTGTCTGCAATAAACAGAAGTTCCAGAGAGAATATTAGCTCTTTAATTAAGAAATTTCAGGAATAACAGATTAAAAAAAATAAACTGACAGAAATTCACAAAATCCACAAAAGGTTCACTGTAATTGTGGATAAAAGGAGCTTTATATTGTCTACTTAATTAGGCACACCTGCAATATGTTAAGTACTGCCCTTATAACATCTTGGTCTTTCAAGAAATCAACACTTTGTCGAGCTTGTCCTATAATCTCATTCCATTTCTGCAATACAAAATGCTTATCAGACAAATTACAGAGCTTTAAATTCTTTCAAAGCTGAGATTACTAAGTTTGAAAACTTTTTTGAGAAATTAAAAGTTTAGTAAAAACAAGTGCTCCATTTAAGGATGCCAAAACAAAGAACCTTGCCTGATTAGGAAGCCCCATTAGCCGCTGCAAGTATTCATCCCTCTTCTGGGGATCAGATTCTGCTTGAATCATGTGACCAACCTTGAAAACAGTGAGCAATAACTCCATTAACATTTGCAAAGAAAATTTCCAAATAGTTTGCAGTTGAGAAGTAATGCATAATCACACCCATAATCCAAAGACTTACAGATTCATAAAAAGTATGGATCTGATGAGGCTCAAGATCAGCAATGGTTGTTGGGAGCATAGTCAATAACTCGGAAACAAAAGGTTCTTTTTCTCCAAGCTGAAAGTGAAAAACACAAGAAACAAACATATGGAAGCTATTCAAGTTCTCCTCAAGCAAAATAATTGACAGCTGTAACCCCCTCCCTCCCCCCGCAGAAAAATAAAAAGGAGAAAAAATGTAAAGGACATCATACCTGCACAACAACAAATTTCCGCTTACACTTCTGAACAATTTTCAAGAAAGTGTCGCAGGCCATATCCTGTAAAAAAAAGCCAAAGCAAACAAAGAGCAGTCAGCATGTTATTTAAAAACATTAACTTGAAGTAGTAAAAGCTGCTAGATGCACCTAATAACCTAAGTAAAACTACATTCAGATGGCCGCATAAACAAACCTGAACTCCAGGATGAGTTTCATGCATAAACTCAAACAACTTATTTACAACAGTTTTCAAGAACTTCCAGTGAGCTCTAAGAAATCGTGGATATTGGCCAACCACATACCTAGACATTCAACAATAACAGAGAAGCATTAAGTTGAGTTATTATATAAGCCATGTCTTACATATAAGTTTCAAATAAACAATAATTGCAGAAGATATAGGTCACATTTGATCAAAATTCACCTTTTCAAACAATAAAAGAACATTCTTATGACACTTGTGGCCAGCACTACATAAACACGCAACCAGAAAGCCCGAAATTGAATAGTTGAAGTTAAATTTGAAAGTCTTACATTATATTGCTCGCAATAACTGCTTTGTTGTCTTTTCCTTTAGTAATTTCACAAAGGTTTAACAAATCTCGAATCACCATAACAAGAAACCTGTTTTCCTGTAACAAGATCACGCAAGGAAAATAATAAGGAAATACCAAAAGCATTTTCTAAAGAAGCAGAAATCAAAGTCTGAAAAACAAGTGAAGAACAAAGATCACGCAGGCGTTAAGTGTATGAAGGAGATGTTTTCCCAGCATGCATTAGTAGGGAAGGTAAAATATGGTACCCATCAATGAGATGTAAAAATAAAAATCAAATAAGAACAATGCCAGTTTATAGACAAATCTAAGAGCAGATTTCACTGTTTAACAAAATTAACATTCACAAGCACAAGAGTATCATCTTATTACTGTTGTTGGGACAAAGAAGTAACGTGCAGATGTTCTCCACCACAACCCACTTGGGAATAGAGAACAAGATCCTATTGCAAATTCAATTAAAAAACATTATAGCATATGCAGCTGTGCAAATACAAAATCTCTTTATCTATGCTCATTAGTTATGGAAAAAAAATAAATAAATAAGCACACACCTGCTCCTCCATCATTGAACCAGATATTGATCCAATTGCCCAGCATAATGTGTTAAGGTTGTTCCACGTCCAGTCTTCACCATTCAATTGTTTATTTAATTTCCTTAGCATCTGGATAAATAAATAAGCAAACAAAATGTTTGAATAATTGAAGGCACACAAACAAGTTATACACCACGTTAAATAAAGATGAATAGTTGAAGGCTACCTGCTTTTCAGTATCTTCATGATCAAGATGTGATAAGTAGATTAGTGTTTCTCTCATGATCTGCAACATTACAAACATTATTACAGACACAAAATATTCTAGAAGGGTATAAAGAAAACTCGAAACTGCAAACCACACGCCCTGTAATGCTACGCACAAAAAGGGAGGAAAATCATTGAGTGTGCAATCTTTCCTCCATTCAGCAGCGCCAGGAAGAATAGAATTCTAAAAGTTAACCTTTGATTTATTTTCTATTACATATTATTGACACAGAATTCAAACAAAAAGGAAGGAATTTGGTGTATTGATTTAACTCTCAGTAATGTGACGTCAAATAGAACAGCTACAAAGCAAATCCATGATAAGCAAATGCAGATCTCAATATGAGGCAATAAGAAATTCCCGGCTGTCTATTTGAGGTGGCGAGCTTAACATTTTTTCATGTAAATCCATTTTCCACAAAAGAACTAGGTAAGATAAACCTGTGTACTACAACATAGCATGTTAAACAACATTCCCTACATCTTTGTACATGGATCTTGCATCAGATACACCTAAAAATGGGTTGGATCAGGACTGACAGAAAGAATACAAAACTTGTAGCCATGAAGGAATACCTTATATTGCACAAGGACATCGTTATCTTTCATAGTTTCACGAACAATATTCCCATTTTCATCTTCAACAATCAAGACTTCTTCAGGTTTGGCCATTCGTGAAATCATGAGTAATCTCAACTTTGACATTGGCTCTGCATAAAGTTGCCTTCTCTGCATGAGCTGTGAACCAAGACCATCAACAACACCTGGAAGCATTGGCATCTGCACAATCACCGAGAAATAATATCCTTGTATCAACAACTTCATTAATAGCAAACGTATCAATCAAAGAACCATCTATGACAGCAGGAACAATGCAAATCATACAACAGGATTGACTAAGGGAAACAAGATCATAAGCAAAAGAATCTACAAACCTGGAGTCCCATCAAACTTACAGTTCCAGCTGGACCATCCAAATTATGGCGTGCCTCAAACAGCTCTAACACTAAGGAGTTCCAATAGTCCAAGCAAACCTGTAAGCCGTACAAAATATATAAATAAATAATGTAACAAGGAACCCTCTGCATTGCTGGAGTTTTCATGAGTAGTACTCATACCTTAAAAACTTCGGTGTCATCCACATATGAGATATTAATGAGATATTCAAGGCCCATTAGCAAAGCACTGATATTCTCTTGGCTAGACTCCAGCACTCGAATATGAGACTGTTAAAACAATTGTGGCATCATATTTTCACATCAAAATAAGCAGAACATGACCTCTACAATGTGTGGAATTTAAGGGGAAGGTGGGAAATGAAGGGTTTTCTTATCCTATTGCACCTCAAAACAGGAGCATATTCTAAAAGAGATTGCTAAAACCATTATAATTTTCTCATTAAGATATATAGGCAAAAGCAACCAAAGATATCTTTAACATGAAAATGACAACTTCTAGAATAAGAGATACTTGCCTTAAAAAATGAAGTCAAAAATAGTGCCAAATTCTGTATGAATGCCTGAGAAGGAGGAAAAATAAGAAAGCGTCAGCTGCCAACGAACATATTTAAAAACAATACCAATCTAAGGAAAAACATTCAGAAGATTACCTGCTCCTCACTGCTACCATTTGCATAAGCTTCAGGAATATTTGTAGTAAGCGGGAGAATGAGCTACAAGGGGGGAAAAAAAAAGATATGAAACAAAACTTAACCAATCATTCCATCATAGGACAATAGAACATTCACACAAACAAAAACATAGATGGGCATAAATCAATCAGGTAAATTATACATTTAACATCCTCATGGTAACTACTTAGAATATGAAGTAATTTATTTTTTGAAAAAATATAATCACCTGCAACTGCACCATGAATATAGTGTACATCTTCACATATTGCATGTTATAGAAATCCCCAAAGTTAAGAACAGCAACCTGCATAAAACATCATTGCCACATGATAAATCATCAACCAGTATAGCATCAAACAACCTTTTTGCAATTCTTCCAATCAATACCAAAAGAAAGTATACCTCAGTCAAGCACTGGAGTGTGAGATTTCGGTAGGATGGAAGATGAAAGAATTTAAGGAGGGTTTCTAGCTGCCATAGTGAAAAGAAACAAAAGTCACCCCTCCATAGTTATCACAAATGACATGAAAACCAAACAAAAATAGAATAGACACTGTAGAAAGCCTGATGTCAAAACTAAAGCTCTCTGCCAATGTGAAAAAAAAATAACAACAATATACAAACCAGTGGTGATTCAAATATATATCCAAGGGGAATCCATGATAGGAAAGCGTGCAGAGTTGCTAGTGTAGCCCTTATAAGCTCGGTTCTTTGGGATGCACTTAGCACATACAGGCATAACTCGTGAATTTGTTGAAACTCACTGAAGGAAGAGCAGGTGATTGTAAGATAAATAACTTCAGAACAGTTAATTTAAAAGTTACAATTGCACCAGAATTCAGAAAAGAAAAAAATAAAAATACAAGACTCAAAATGTATGACATAAAAATTTGCAAAATGTGAATTAATGGAACAGAGGATTAAAAATGTAGAATCAATTAAAAACTGCTGATATGCTTGCAATTTCAAAACTAATTAAAAGACATCATTAAATCAAAAATACATAGAAGATTAAGCATCAGGATGAATACAAGTCTCAAAGTCTGAATCTCAAATTAGAACAATATATCAAGAATAAGATACTCCCAGAAGCTCAGTTTTGTACTAATATAAAGCACTAAGACTTAGGATTTCACTAGATATTCTAAAAAATGAAACAAGAATATCATCCCATATGTCAAGTCATGTGACTAACCATGGACAGATAAGTCAGTCAGTGAAAATAATATTTGAACCTGAAACTTATCCATATGAATAGTAGCAAAGGTGATAATGTGCAAGAAAATTTTCAAAATAATTACCTGTTCAATGATTGTTTAAGATCTTTAATCTTCTGTTGTGTCATTTCACCTCTCGAGAAATCAAACACCTCTTCACTTAAAAGCTGACAAGAAAATTTTTAAAGTTAAGAAAATGAACTTCCTCCTGTATATCAGATGGAGATAAATCACCAGTTCATTCACCTTCAATATAGCCATGCAATTCTCGCAAATAGTTTCACTTGTCCTTGCTGCAGCCATTAAATCAGGAACAAAACTTCGCCATCTGGCTGGCCACTCATGCTTCAATATCTGTCAATTTATAGAAGCAAGAAATCAAGATTGACCAATATCAAAAGTAAATACACTAATTCACGAGAAAACACTGAAAATTTTAAATTAACTTATCGAATGAAAAATAGAAGAACTGTGAGAATGAATGCAAAAGTTACCTGGACAAGAATAATGTTCAGCTTATTCACATAAAGTCTTTCACGACGGAAAGAGGCTTCATCACTTGAAAGCTGAATAAGAATGTAGTGTTACAGAAGGAGAAAACTTAATAAGAGGCATATAAACAAGTTTCCGATTAAGAAAACACACACGAGGCTTTATAAATTATCTATTATTATTACCTTAACAATAACATCAGAAATGTAATTTTTCATGCCATCTCTTTGATCAACAGGCAAGGCATTCCATCTATACTTTATAACACCTTCTAGAACCTGCAAAACAAATGATCCTTAGGGGCTCACCAACATAATACTAACATAATACATCCAAAATAATTAGAGTTATTATGAAAGCCATAGTGTTGTAACATACACTATCCAGATATGAATTATTCATGAAGCTTTGATTTTTTTATATATATATATTATATATATATATATATATATATATATTAATTTTAGAAAGTGGATATTTAATTTTGCAAAATATTTTAAATAGGGGAAGTGATATAAAGATGACAAAAGGCAGTAAAGCAAAATCTTCCAAGCAAGCATATGAAAGTTGACTGTTAAGAGGAAAAAAAAATTGCTTCATCCTAGAATAGATTAGGATTACTTTAAGGCACATCAGTAGTTCAATAAAGATCTGCTTCAGCCCCAAGTGCACAAGACAAAACCAGTAAAATAAGTAATCAGTAAAACACCAGCAAAAATTCCTCTACATCCAAACACAAGTATGTAATTCATACCAAACTGCACGACTTGAGATTACAATACAATAACCCATTGAAAAATAGACGACAATGCAGACAACTAATATCTATTCACGTTTAATTGTTACTGACCTGCAAAGCAAAAAATTTGGTGTTCAAGTTCTGAGTATTTGACAGAATATGCACAACTTGAAGCCAAGTATCTGGATTATTTTGTAAATCCCGCAATATATGATCTGCAGCAACCCTCTGTGCCAAACCATAAAGCATAGAACAAACCATAAGGAAACACAGAATTCCATAATAGATGTATTGGCAACCAAATTTCTATAGCAGAAAAGAAACAAAATTAGTTGGGGAAAATAACTGGCAGTTCATCAATCTGACTGATAAAAAAAAAATTAACCCAGAAGAGAACAATTTCATTGAACAATAATTAATTTCATTTTGTAGGGACATGTAAAATCGTCACTTTGATGAGACCTTGACCACCTGAATTCAGTTCCCACAAGTAATACTCCAAGAAAAACAGCCTGGTGCAGTACAGCTTTAGTTACTCAGACATGTTTGTTCTCCCACGCCAGAAAAACACCCCTTATACTAATTAGATGATATTTTCGTTTATTCTCTCCCTCAAAACTCCACAGTATACTTCAGCTCATTTGATTAGTCATATATAGTTCCAGACCACTCATGTAACAAGCAACAAAGTGCATATGAAACAAATTATCTTTGCTTCCATTTGGAATATTTAAATTGATAAGCAAGCACTATAGCTAGGCATTAGCAAATCAGTTTCAATCAACCGAAAATCCTAACAACCAGCACAATACTAAAAGGAACTCAAGAAGCTATGCAAATCAAGTAACTCACTGATGGCATTTGGGAAATTCGTGAAGTCGTGATTGAATTACAAAATTCTCAATCACTAATCATAGACACTATGGTTTAATATTTATTATGTCAGCAATTCTTTTCTTTTTTACTCCCACTGAGGAAAGCCCACGTCAAGAACATACGCCTAATATTGAACAAAACTAATTTTTCTCATAACCTAAAACAATTAGATGACATCTTTGTTTTTAAGATTAAAAAAATAAATAAATACAAATAATAACTAAAAAGCATCAAACTAAAAAAGAGAACCCTCTCGCCTCTGTCTCTCTCTCACACACACAAACGCACACACCAAAAAATAAAAAATAAAAAATAAAAAGTGGCTTGACTGCAATGCAACTGCATTTTGACCCCAGAGCAAAAGCATGAGAACTCTTAACGAAAACTAAACACTTGAATGTCAAAGAGTCGAAGTTGGTTACAGAAGAATATTAACAGAATTTAAATTGAATAAAACTGGAGGGTGAGAACAATTAAACTATTCCGGTACAATGAGATTTAATTACGTCAAATTAAAGCCCATCGTTTGCCCTAATGGGGAAAACCTGTTTAAAAACGAAAATTCAAAAATGCACCAAATTTCTACCAGTATATTTTGGAAGTAAAACCTTAGAAACAAAACCAAATTACAGACGCAACCTGGAAGAAAAAAAAAAAAAACTCAAAAGAAACATGTAAAAATAGAATGAGATGATAAATTGAGCGCGTACTAACCTCCTCTTTAGATCCAGTAACATAGAAAGCGTCGACAGTAGCGTCGAGCAGGGCAACATCAATTGGCTGACTCAAATCCCTAAGCTTCTCGGCCGCCATGGAGAGATCAAACACCGAAAAAAAAAATAAAACCCTAGAAATTGAACTTATCAAAAGTTAACACTCCAAAAACCCTAGTCTGAACAAAAAGAGAAAGAGAGTAAGGACCAAACCCTAAGAACAGTCGCACATATACATACAAATTATATGTATGTATAATTATATAATAATAATAATAATATAGATATAGATTATGTATAGAGAGAGAGAGAGAGAAAGAAACAGGCTATTCTAGAAAGAAAAAAAAAATTAATAAAAAGACAGCTTCAGATTGAAGCAGAGAGAACGAAGTGAGTTGAGAAAAAGACGGACTTTGAAATTGTTTTAAACCCCCTTCTCCTCTCTTTCCCTTCCCTCCTCTCTTTTATACCGTTTTTCAGACTCCCACTGCAATTGTAGTAGTATTTTTCTCTCCTTTTTTCTTTTCCCCAATTTTTAGTTTAAATTTTTTATTATTATAATTAAAAAAAAAAAAAAAAAAAAAAAACGTTTCGGGAAACTGGGTTCTTCTGTTTCGCTCTCCTCGACTTCGCTCCCTCCCCGCACAGACTTTTTTTTTTTTTTTTTTTTTTTCTTTTTTGGCTTTCTTTAATTGGGGTTTAAACAGCTGTGAATATCTGAAGGCGACTAAGTACTTGTACCCAGCTGGTATCTTTAGAATATACGGCTACGGTTTTGTGTCGGGGATGGGTAAGGGTTTTTTAGCCTCAACTTTAAGCAAACCTATTTATTTATTTATTTATTTTTTTTTATGTCTACAAATTTAGATATAAAACACGATGTAAATTGTATATGAATTAAAAAATTTTAAAAAAGTTAATGATTTATAGTGAATAAATATAGGTATCTCATAATTTTTATTTTATTATTATTTTTAATCTTTGAAATTTTTATATTTTATAATCTTTTAAGATATCTTTAGACTAATAAAATAAGATATGTGATAATTTAATTAAATATAAAACATTCACATATTTATTGTCTTCAGTTAAATTAATATTAAAGATAATTAATTATATTTGTGATATAAAGTCTCACATTATGAAAATATAAGATTATACATGAAATATATATATGAATTTTGTACTTTTTAACTATCCTTAACACTAAAACATATATTTCTAATTATTTTTCTTATAAAATGACTATCCTTAACTCTATTAATTTATTACCATAAATTTAAATAATTTTTTGGAAAAAAAAAAAAGTATTTTGCTATAAATACAACAACCCTTTTGTTTCAATTAGAAGTTTAATGAAATAATCTTAGTTATAGTCTTGATTCTAAATATAATATAATATTATATTATATTTGTTTAACTTTTTAATATATTTCATTTTATTTAAATTTATACTAATTTAAAATAGTATAAATGCAATAATTAAAAAGATTCAATAAGAATAATTTGAATAAATATAAAATAAGATATATGTAATTTTTTTTTTTTTTTTTATGGTTAAGATATATGTAATTTTATTATTTAGGTAATGCGAAGACTAATATACTTTATTTTATTTATTTGATTCACGTGATAACTTTGGTCAAATATATATATATATAATAAGAATAAATATTTAGAAAAAAATATATATAAAAAGAATAAATACTTTTTTTATATAAACTCGAGCTAAATACTAAAATAAATTTTAATTTTCTAAAAATAATAACGCATATCATTAAGTGGACGACTTTTAATTTGCCGTAACTGCGGGGCAAAACGGTCAGAAAGAGGAAGCGATCCACAACAACGACTCGACGCCAACGGCAGCCAATTTCCCACGCGCCCGATTTCGGCCGTTATGGAATTGTGATTCTACTGTCGCTAACTCCATGTTTGCAAACGCTCACTGCGCAGTGAAGAAGAAGAAGGAAGGTTACGATGAATATCTTTAGGCTAGCTGCGGACATGACCCACCTTCTCAGTATCATGGTTCTCTTGCTCAAAATCCGCACCACAAAATCCTGTTCCGGTAAAGTTTCCCTCTGCTTTGTCCATTTTGATCCTCTCAGTTTTTGTGTAGTTCTAAGTGGCAGTGTACAGCGAGATTGGATATCTTTTGCTTCTTGCTTTAATGTATTTGATGAAAGGTTTGGAAGTATGTTTTCAATTATTTATTTTGGGGGTAAAGATTTGATCAGTTGGGGGATCCAATCACATTTTCTGGATATAGTTTTCATATTTCTAGAAATAATTTCTGTAGGGTTTGAGAAAGATTTCAGTCTTTTTGTTCTACAATTATCAAGTAGTGGTTGATAATGATACAATATATATTTACTTGTGCCAGGAATTTCATTGAAGACTCAAGAACTCTATGTTATAGTATTTGTAGCAAGATATCTTGATTTATTTTCAAGGTATGTGTCCTTGTATAACACAGTAATGAAGCTAGTGTTTATTGGAACTTCAATTTGCATCGTTTGGTACATGAGGTTCCATAAAGTTGTGAAGCAAACTTACAACAAAGATGAAGAAACTTCACGACACTACTTCCTGATTGTTCCTTGCTTTGTGCTGGCTATGTTGGTTCCCCGTTCATTTAACTTTATGGAGGTAAGAACACCTCTTATCATTTACCTTCACTCCACAATATTCTGAATCTTCTAGTTTTACAGTCCACATGTTTTCAATTTAAATGTTAATTGCATGATGAAACACAGTAGTTTATTTAACCCTGGAAACTAATTTGTCTTGATATTGGTTCTTGGATTTGCTATTTGTGACTAGTATCTTTTTCTATTTTCCGTTGACAAATCATGTTGAACATTTTTTTTTTCTCAGGTTTAAAGTTTTTAATCTTGATTTCATTCTGACAGTTTATATGTGTCAGATAATGTGGACGTTCTCAATTTTTCTTGAAGCAGTAGCCATTTTTCCACAGTTGGTACTGCTGCAGCGGTATAGAAACATTGACAACTTGACTGGGAACTATGTCTTTCTTCTTGGGTATGTATCTCAAATTTATGTTATCTTTATATTTTTCCCTTGTAGCATGAACATTGTGAAGCCAGTCTTTTTGAGGCTGTGCGACCTGCACTAGTTTAGACTAATATTAGTCAAACGGTAATGTGTCACTTGGACCAAAAAATCTTTTTGATTTCCTTCTTTCCCATCATTGGGGAGAGTCTCCTTTTCATATGAAAAAAGGCACATGGTATGAATATATGCTACAGTTTCTGATACTAGTAGATTTATTTTTCCTTTGGTTGAACATCTCCTTTTTCAAAAAAATTACATAGTGTGCAGGATATGTAATATTTCGATGAACTTTAAACAGCGATGAAGATTATACCTGTATCATGCACTTCTATGCTTCCCATATTCTAAATACGCAATGCGTTTATAGCATACTAGACTAAATTGGTGGGAGGACAGGTAAAGATTTTTAAAATGGTGAAATTTAACAAAGACTGTGAAATACTGCTGGGGTTGAGTTAGTGTATAACTGGACTTTAGCCATCTTTCATGTAAGCCCAAGGAAAAGGCTGAAAGATCGTGAAGCTTCCTTTGGTCATATTTGGTTGCCAAACTACTCTTACTGCTACCGATTGAATTTTCTATCCTGTTTGATGTTGCCTTTTGTAGTCTCTATTTAATACTTTTCATCCTATATTGTTACACTATGAAAATGAAGTAACTGTGAAGATCACGTGGCTCTCCTTTTGATTTAATGGTCATATATAGTTGTTAAAGATTTTTTGTCACCAATTGGATCTGAAAATTATGGAGTCTTACTTTGGACATGTAATCCTCACATCATAAGAACTATATATATGTCTTGTCCTGTCCTTGCGAATAAGCAGCACCCCACAGTAACTTTCGACATCATTAACCAATCAATATTCTTGTCTGTTCCCCTTGACAGTTAACATTTGTGGATGTCCTTCATGTGATCAGTGTGAAGACACGTACAATCTGTAGTTGCCTGCTACATTTTGAATTTTAGAACAAATTTTCTATTCCATTTGCTATTACTTCTTAAAGAAAGAATCAAAATTTAATTTTCTTATTATGGGGAGGGGAGGCAGTTGAGATGCAGAATTTATCTGAATCCTTTTGTTGTTGTTGCTTTTCTTCAGTGCTTACAGAGCTTTATATCTTGTCAATTGGGTCTATCGGTTCTTGGAAAACCATCAATACCGTTGGATTCGTAAGTTCACTTACTATTATAATCTTTTTCATCTTCTTTCTCAAGGTAGGTAACTTGACTTTGTGTATTTACTCCAATGCAGCTTGGTTGTCAGGAATAGTCCAAACCGGCATTTATGCTGACTTCTTCTACTATTATATCAAAAGGTACACATTGTTATGCAATTTCAGGTGAAATGCAAATCCACCCCCAAAATATGAGAGAATTTTAATAGTCATTGCGTTTTTGTAAAAATAACAAAAATTTCCAGCTTATTTTGTTATAGAAATCTTCTTTTCATTCTTGGGGTTGCCACTACAATAATCCATTGAATTTTTCAAGTTTTGCTGATAAACCTTTCCATTTTCTGTCTCCAGCTGGAAGGATAACAAGAACTTGAAGCTCCCTGCATAATGTGGTGGGTGGTTGGATAAAACATGCAGATGATCTCCCATTATGTTTTTTACATTCACAACTAATATAACTTAGGTTCCATTTGGACAGTTTTGTTTTTTTCTCTTACAAATTTGTATATTTCCCTAAAGTAATATTTGTATTTGAATAAAGTTAAAGGGACTTTCAGAGGAATAAAAAAGATATTATTTTTGTTATTATATTTTTTTTAAAAAAAATGATCACCAATTATTATATATACAAGCTGTAACAAATTTATTTTTATACAAAAATTGAAATATTCACATTAAAAAATTACACCAGCTATCCATGTACTTATATCTAAAGACAAAAGGGGGAAAAAAAAAAGAGGAAAAATCTTCAATAACTTGACCAAACAAAACATTTTTTTTTTTGTCTCCAAGGAATTTTGAATTCATACTTAGTTTTTAAAAAGGTAAAATAAAAACTAGATTAGAAAAGGGCCATCATTACAAAATGAAAGATCTGTACATGAATCCAGAGAATCATAAATCCTGGGAACAGAATAAACAACACAGGACGGCCTATTTTAGTTCTGGTATTACAGGGCACGCATACTATCATATCAGACTGTCAATTGTTTTCCAAACTGTGTATTCCCCGCCCATTCAATTAGGACTCCATGACTCAGAGAGTTTTTAACTTCTTACGTCAGAATGACATACATTATTACTACATTTGACATATGCACCCTGGGTACACTCCACTCCTGTTCTGTTTCGCCTGATATCCCATTTACTAATTGCTGTTGTGATGTATCAGTGATTTGGACAAAAAAAAAAAAAAAAAAAAAGATTTAGGAACTTGTATCTTCAGATGGCTGACTGCATACTGAAGTGGATGCAGACGAATACATAACAGACTTTCCCTTCGAATGAGAAGCTGCTTCTGTTGATAGGCCTCTCTCACTGTATAGCCTCTGGAGAAGCTGAAGCTGGTTCTGCAATACCTGTTGAGAGCTGGAATTTAGCAAGTTCTGTTCTGTTCAAACCAAATAATAAAAACACACACATACATTGATAATGGTCATTATCTTAGTTCAGCACTCAGCAGATGAATAATAATAACATCATGTCATCATAGTATGACTGGAATTCTCAGACTTAGTCAATTCAATCGAAAGACTGTTTAGACCATAGTTTCAAAAGACAAATTCATTAAAGACTAAACCCACAAATTATTCTTTTTCAATAATCAGACATATCCACCAGAGAATCCATCCTTGGGGACACAATGATAGATAGAATGGCCACTTCCAGTTTAAGACATTAAATTCATCAATATGTATGGTTTGAGAGAATGTAAAATATAGAAAAATGGGGCCACAGTGGAAAATAAAGGAAACTTAGTAAACCATTGAAGTTTCCATACCTCGATTTGGTTCTCCAGAAACCTTTTTTCAGCCTCCACTGGAGATTGTGAAGTAGTTAAATTGTTACCCAGCCTTTCTCCAGATGGAAAATTGGCACCAGATAACTGGAGGGGCAAAAATGCAAGAGGGGGAATCTGTCCAAAAGTCATATTGCCAAACTGTGGATATTGTGATTGTCCAGCAGAAACTTGTTCTTCCCCTGAATTGACACTAGTAGGGCCCAGGTGTGTTTGAGGATGTGAAGGATATCCAGGTGACCTGAAAGTAGATAGACATTCATTAGGCTCTTAGTTCAAAATCTGTGTTAATTTGGTGCTTTTATTTCAGCTTCACAAATTTTTCTAGATAACGCTTTTTGTCCAATCACCACACAACTATCTTACCATTATCTACAGACATTACACTATTATTTATAGAGTTTTCAATTCCACCCTGTGTATGCCAATAGGCAATTTTTCAACCGATGCACCCTTCACCAGTTAGGTGGGAATATTATACAATATTAATTTACCTATTTTTATTTATTATAGATAGCATCTAAAATAATAATAAATTTTGTAACTAAGTTACCATGCCCCAAAAAGATAAAAGTTGGTTTTCTTGAAATCTTGGAGAAATGAGAAACTAGTATGATTTCTTTTTTTTTTTTTTTTTTTTTGTGGGGAGGGGGTGAGGGAGTGTATTCTCATAGGTAATTCAACAATGAGAGAAGTGAATACCACATTGGTGTATTTACGGAAGGATAAACAAAGGATCTTCCATATACTGCAGCAGCAGCAGCAGCTGCTTGAAGCCTTGCTTGATGGTGGTTGACATTACCATTTGCCATATTGCCACCTGCAGAACCGTAAGAAGATGCACCGGTATTGCTGGTTCCTGTTTCACCAAATTGTTAACCAGTTGCAGTGGAACTTAGACAAAACGTCTCATATATGGCTCATCATTCCTCTTCTTATTCATCCAGGGACAAAAAGAAACATGTAAACACCCCCAAAAAAAAAAAAAAAAAAACCAAAAGAAGGTGGAAATAATATTGGAGATGTAAAAGATAGGTTTTGAGTAAGAAAGAATAACTATTTGTTTTTTTCGCATTCATGAAATATGTATGGAAATGTAAGGAAGAAAGCAAACATATTGCAAATATAATAATTGCACACCTTGCTGACGACCATCAGCTTGTGTACTTGTCCCATTTTCTGGTGGCACAACAAGAGCTCTGCAAGTAGGGCATGTGTGTTGCCTTTCTAACCATGACCGGAGGCAATGTACATGAAAAAGATGTCCACAAAGCAGCTTTTTTGCTGTAGTCATTTCCTCACGACAAATAATGCAAGTTGCATCACTACTGCATGAGCAGTAGAAACAAATTTTAATATCATGACAGGATATACTTAAAAAGTCATTGATATATACTTAAATATTTAACTCACGAATTGAGTTCCTCTGGTGTGGCATCTGGAAAACGACCATTCATATTTGAAGCAATCTTCCTATAACGAAGGTAATCTGCAACTCGAATCCTGAAGTTACGGAATGTCTCATAGAGTTCCCGGATCAAGTGCAGAGGCACACCATAGTTCCTAAAGATATCAAAAGAAAATTAAGGAAAGGAAAAAAGAAGATTATACTCACACATACAGTATACACCTGATACTCCAACCATTAAAAACCTAAGGGTAAGCTAATAGCTTTCAGTTGCTTGTGAACCTCAGTCTTCTAGTCACCTTTATTCTTAATGGTATGGAGACATAAAAGTTTAAGCAAATACTTCGATATGTAGAAAGAAAGATATTTTTTAGCAAAAAGAAAAACAATTAAATTCCTCACAGAAATGAAAACCTTTTGCTCTTATTATGTCATACAAATCATTCTGAAAGGACTAAAAAATATTTCAAATGGAACTTAAGAAAGCGGATATCTCTGATCCAAAACTCAACATCATCTCTCTCAGTTAAAATGCAAAAATATTCAACCTTCTTGAAAGAAATTGACCTGAGTTCATTATTAATGCGGATTCAGGTAGCTTTGACTTAGTTGTTATCTACATAAGTTAAGGATGCAGAAAGTTTTTGTCACAGTAAAAATGTAACAAAAGAGGCAGAGAAATAAAGATGAAAGTTCATAATCAGAAGTTGTACAGAGCCATAGCATAAAATGAAAAATGAAAAATCCGAAACAAAAGTTATTAAATCCATATAAACTAACACGCATTAGATAAGGAAAAATTCTATGTTTCGATCACAGTGCAAATATGAATGCCAATCACAATCAGATTTCGTAATCAGCAGTGAGGATCTTGGATGAGATACTTACAGGAAAATTACAAGAAAGAAGCACAGATAAAGGGACAAGTGCAGCAAGTCCCGAACAAGTTCCAAGTAAAAGGTATAAACAGCTCTATTTTCCCATTGACCTTCCATAAGCATGTCACAGACATAAAACACATATTTGATAAAAGTTGACACAGTTGTAGTAGCCAGTATCACGTACCTGAGAAAAAAATAAGAAACAGTAGCAATTAACAATTGGAGGTATCCAGATACAATTTGGCTCAAAATCCAGGAACCGATGCTTTTTATGCTTCTGACATAAAGTTAGGAAAAAATATAGGTTCACTATCATATCTAGAGATTCTAAGCATCCCCTCTTCTGCACGTCACAGATTAATCTTACAGTCAGATAGAAGGGTGATTATGTTATCAATACTTACTCAAACGAAAAGAAGAGAGAAACTGAAGCTTGTCTTGTTTGTATCAGATATTTTACGGAATTGTACAAGAATAGACTGTCTATAAGGAGGAGGAAACCCAAAAATGATACAATTCGAACATGAGATTTGACAGGTACAGTTGGAGTTGTCTCAATGTACTCAACACGTTTTTGAGCCAACCAATGCAAAGCTTTAATCAACAAAAGTGCTGTAACCATCGCTAAAAATGTCACTGAAAAATCCTGGCGGAAAATAGTGATGGCAAAGAGAATTTCCATCACTTCCCGCCATGACTGCTCATTGAGCCTCTCCACCTCAGCTTCTCTGAGAGAACCGAGAAAAATTTTCTTGGTAAGCTGCCAGAGACTGCACATTACAACTAGTCCCATGTTGAGAAGAATAACCAAACTGATCTTTGAGGTTGATAGATAAATCATTGCGGGATAAAATTGACCTCTGCTATTAAAAGCATGATAAATAATAGCCAAAGTTCCCATTAAACTAAGGCCGGCATAAGTTTGCAGCTTCATCATTTTGATACACACCTGACACACAGAAAAAAAAAAGTGTCATCAGTCAAACAATTTCATATAAAACGTCCCCCAGTTCCATTTCCCAAAACTGCTTCTCAATGTTGACAATTACTCAAACAGATAATGAAGAAAAATGCCGTATTCTTCTAATTTTAAAGAAATCAGAAACCCTTATTAAATAAATACCAAAAACTTTTGACGGGAAATAGCAAGATTGGTGAATTAATCTTCTCACGACATAAAATTAACAGACCTTGTGCCATTTATGATCAAGTTGAAAAAAGAATCAAAAAGAAACATAACCCAAGTTCCAATATTGGCAAAGAAAAATCAAATAAAGAACAGATCAAAGTCTAAAATAAACCTTGAATCAATGAATCCAAGAATTAAACCCCAATTTCAATTATAAGCTAATGCAAATCGAAGTCCCGCGACGAACAAAATTACCTTTTCACTGCTCTCTCTCACGTTTTTTTTCCTCAATTCCAAATTACTACGAAGAGAAGCTCATAATTATAAACAACAAAGTGCCCTCCTAATTCTTAATAAAATAAATCCAGGGAAAGAAATGGGAATTTGAAACTAACCGAATGGGCTTAGGTTGCAGAAGTCGGTACCTGCAGGAGGAGGAAGGATTAGAAGGAAAAAAGCCCGGTTGCAATTTTGCGTCATCGGCGATGATTACAGCCAATAAAGTATGTACACGTACACATTAAAATGTAGCGTTATTTTCCTACTTGGGATAGGAATGTAATTCCAAACCTAAGGCCCAACACCAGTCAATTTAAAGTAATTTCCAAAATTCCACCAAATACTTTTTTTTCCCTTTCTTTCTTTTTACAAAACTCCCTCTTGAAATCATATAAATAAATAACTTGAACGTTGTCAAATTTACCTTAATTTACATAGTGGGATGGAATTTAATAAAAATTACAATAGAATATAAGATTTCACTATATATGTAATATTAAATTAGATAAATTTTTTTTAGTAAAATTTAGTCTTCTAAATTTAATAAAATTAAATCTAAATTAATTGAAATAATAATTTTTATATAACTATAAAAAAAACATGTATGCAGCCCATGACCGGTGACCCAATTTTAGACCTACTTATCCAATTACTGATGGGCCTATGAGGAGGAGATCAGTAATCCAAGATAAAAATTGAAAAGAAAAAAATAAAATAAAATAAATAAAAAGGAGCTGCGGAAGGAGGAGAAGAGAAGAGAGATCAGCAGCTGAAATGGCAACCGCAGTGTTCAGGAGCGTGCTCAAGGGGATCAAGGAAAAGGGCTTAGTAAACTACGCAAAAGAGCTGAAAGATGAAGGATTTTTGTAAGCATTTTAGTCCTTTATTACGTTTATTGTTTTATGTGCATTCTTGAATTTCAGTATTCAAAAATCACCGTTCTTTGAATTTTTTTTTTTTTTTTTTTAAATTTGCAATTTCAGTCTCGTAGCATAAATTACCCTAATTTGACCCCATGTATGATCCGATAGAGGTTATTTACTACAATTGCAAGTTGGTTGTATGTCTTAGGTAATTGGAAATTCGTTCCGGAATTGAACAAGATCCATTCCTTGTAATTGTTGTGTTAAGGTGCTTGAATCTATTTCTTTCCGAGAAAGAACTTTACATTTCTTTTTGAAATACATATTAGAGAATGAATTGGAAACTTTTTTAGCTTCTCAATCATGCTTATAATGGACATCGAGCAAACAGCTTTGTTCTTTATTATGTGAATCATTTAGGATTAGGAGGCCACAAGTTGGATGCATCTTTGGCGCACTGAATTCAGTAGAGGGTTTTTTAAAGCTATTCTCTTTATTCTTTTTCCCCATGTACACTAGAGTTTTATCTGTTTGTGTTTAACATATTCATTTAGCTCATGCTTATTAACATATATCCGAATGACTTACTTTTGTTATTTATGTTCCACAGGTATTGCATATTTGACGGAAATCTTCTGTAAGTATTTCTCCCAGCAAATCCTCTGATAGGCCTTTAGCTAATAGACATGTTGAAATCGCTTAACTTTAATCTACGGAGTTAGGAAAGTGCATATAAGTAATCTGCATGTTTTGGTGGGAAATTGAAATCCTGCCAGTTCCAGATGTTAATTTAGGATCATTACAGGGTAAACTAAGACTAGCTAGTTCTTGACAAGGGTGATTTATGGGAAAAAAGGAGAAAGGAATCTAGGAGAGAAATCGGAAGATATAATGAAACTATTTATATATGGCAGGCTAGGAAGTCAGCTCCAAGATGAACTCAAAGTACAATTCTTTTAGGTGTGTAAAATTGTACATTTAGCTTAAACTGAAGGTCATACACTTTATGTTGAACAGATACTTCAGGTTCAGGTTCCATTGTTAGAAAGGGGAATTGGAACATAACTGTATTGAAACTAGCCAGCATCTACTTGATAGGGCTTGTTCCCACATGGGTGTCAGGAGAGGGACTGCAATCTGTCAATAAAAGAGGGAACTTTGGTTGTCTGTGATGGATAATGAGCTCTTCCACTGGTAGGCTTAGGTGAGAAAATTGATGATATTAGTGGCAAAGATGGTGGGAGCAATACACTTTCTTTTGTTAATTCTGGTTTTATCAGTAGCAGCTGAATATCTGTTGTGAACCCCCTCCTAATACAGGGCTGAAATAGGCAAATTAAGGGCAATGGTCAATAAGTAAATGAAAGAGGGTAGAAGATTCCAATTATGCCATACTTCACTAGGTCTCACTTCCAAACTTATGTTGTTTCAGGGACCATAGCACTTGAAAGACTAATTAATATCATCAATTCAGTTTGTGTTTCTCTACAGACCAAATTGGGTTAATTTAAGATGTATTTCACTAGACACTTGGATCCCCAAAACAAGCTTTAACTGGTTTGAAGTAAACTTACCAAACAACAAAAAAAAAATGGTTTGGTTTGAAGTAAGATTAGTTGGTAGTTTTTCTGTCAGCTCATACTTTTGACCTTTATTTGAATTATTATGAGTGGAGGTTAATAAATTTATGGATTGTGTCGTGCTTCTCATATTGATAAACTTTTGCCACACGAGAAATAAAGAAATAGGTCTGTAACTCTGTTGCTGGGTCTGCATTACCGTTGTTATTGGTTTTACTGGTAACTATCAGATGTCATCTAATTTTTCTTACTTTTTGGATATCTAGGCAAACCAAGATTCACAATATTGGTGCAACACTAGTTGGTGTGGATAAATTTGGCAACAAATACTATGAAAAGCTTGGTGAAACACAATATGGTTTGTTCTGCTTGTCAACTCATCTTCTGTGTAATATCTATAAAAACTGCTCTTCTGAACATATTTTCTTTTGTTTATCCTTTTCGTTCATTTGTACAAATTTCTCGAGCAAGTGACATAACATTTGCAAAATCCTTAAAAAATCTCTTTTACTGCTCTACATTGACATTTTGTTGATTGTAAAGGAGAACTCACCATCTTGTCCTCAGTGTTTGAAGTGTCACTTGAGGAAATATTTTGATTTTCCATAAATAAGTTGTAAGATAGACTTGATTACAAGTCGTTACTTTTGCCTCCATTTTTTGCCCCTTTACTTATTAGTCTTTCATTTTGGTTTACTCAAAAAGCCTGTTACTGCTCAGCCTTTGAATTCAGCATGATGATATTAAAATGATGACCTCCCTGCCAGAGTTTTGTTGAGAATTTGTCAGTGAAACTTTTTCCCTAAGCTTTCCTATCACAAACAGTGATTCCTGAAAGCCAGCATGATTTTAATATATCAGGAAAACATTTCTTACTGTGGTTTCTTTGATTCATAGAATCATGTTGTCAGTCACAACTGCTCACCTATTATTGAAACCTTTGTGAAGCATTTCTACTCTCCTTCACCATGATTTAGGTCTTTCAGTCTTTAGTGGACTTATTTATAACTTGTAACAGCTGCAAAAGTAAACCTTTATTATGATCAAATCCCATTCAATTCTTCACCTTTCTTTATTAAATGACTATCTCCTTATGTCTTTGTAGGAAGACACCGATGGGT
Source organism: Cynanchum wilfordii (assembly GCA_025388415.1). NCBI lineage: Eukaryota > Viridiplantae > Streptophyta > Magnoliopsida > Gentianales > Apocynaceae > Cynanchum > Cynanchum wilfordii. The sequence continues at coordinate 4,289,163 of JAHSUH010001079.1, forward strand.
GGAATATGCATCAAAGAATCGCTATAATGCTTCTCAGGTCCCTCCAGAATGGCATGGGTGGCTTCATTTTATTACTGATCACACGGGAGATGAGGTGGGTTCATTATACTGAGTTAATTTGGTATACAAATACTGTGCATATACTAATTCAGAATGTCTACTACGTAATGTAGCTTCTGTTGCTGAGGCCAAAGAGATATGGTGTTGAACACAAAGAGAACTTGTCTGGCGAAGGTGACCAGTACATCTATCACTCCAAGGGACATTCGCTCAACCCTATCCAGAGGGATTGGACAAGGTACCAATCTTGGGAACCCACCAAAAAACCCTAAGGTTCACTTTCTTAAATCATATTGCAGTTCTGTTTTTCCCAATAATTTCCTTGTCTGAACATTGGGGATATTTTAACTTGCCATGTCCAATTTCAAATGTAATTGTGTCTCCTAATGTAATGTGTCTGGTGGAGAGCTTTGGCGTTGATAATGTATTACTACTACTACTCATCCTGAATTCTTAAAGAGGAATCTACTATATCATGCAGAATTTCCTCTTAAGTATTTCTTTTCAATTTTCATCTGTTGCTGTAACTCCATTCCTTTATTTCGAATGTGAAGTAAATAAAATGCATGATAAATAAGGAGAATGTCAAAGTTTAATCCTCATGCATTCCACCAAATGCCAGTGCCAATATGGTTCTTGACTCCTGGAGAATGTTTGGTAATTTGGATAAGTTTCGACAACTGTGTTTCATATAATATAGTGATTCATTAGTTAATTGTGTACACTAATACACCACCTCCTCTCCTCCTCGGCTTTTTTCTTTTCATAAATAAATACTACAAATTATTATTATCATTATTCATATAAAAGCCTAATATCTTATACAGTTCTAATTGCTTTTTTTTTTTTTTTAATAAAAAACTTAGGAAAAAATAAATAAAAAGTTCATTCAAAGTTAGCATCAGTAAAAACCAAGGTTTTTCTACGGCGAAGTACAAAACTGAACTATATATTCTCAAAGTAAAAAGATTTACGATAAAATTTTAGAATATATATATACTTGAATTTTGTATATAATTGTTATTGGAAAATATATTTTTTTAATATTTGTGTAAATTATATATATATATATATATAAAATTTTGAGTTTTTTTATTCAAAATTTCTTTAATATATTAGCATTAAGAATGCATTTTCAATTTTTTAATTTTTTATATTAAAAGAAAAAATTTAAAGTAATACACGGAAAAGTGAAAATATCTAAAATAGTTCTTTTAGGGGGGGAAAAAATGAATTAGGGAAAATCCTGTCACGGAAAAGTGATGTGTTTCCATAATTATTTACAAATACAGGGACTACACTGAAAACTTACTTCAGAGCCTCCTTAAATCACCTGCTTAGAACCGCAACCTAATAACCGTCGCCTTCCACGGCGTGTTTACAGATTCTATGATCGTTCCCATTCCCGGCGGCTGCATTTTCTGAGCTATTCTAGTGGCAGGCACCTTGATCGCTGTAGTACTTGAAATTTGAGGTATATATATTTTTTATTCTTGATTGCTCAACACAAGTGTTTGCGAGTCTGTAGAGTGCTTTTTTTTTTTTTTTTGCTCCTCATAACTTTTAGGGCTTCTTAGATACTTGATGTGGAGCAGCTAGTGGCGTATATTTGTGATCGGTATGAAGATTGTTGAACATATTTTGAATATTCTGAAGTGCACACCAAGTGTTTGATGTAATGTAACTTGGTAGTTGTTCATTAGTATGATGAAGTAATTTGCTTAGAGGCGTTCTTTATTGGTATATGAAGGAAAGTTAAGCTAAGGTGGTGAGGGAATGACAATCTTTTTTAGGATTATTAAATAATATTTGATTTTCCTGATTATAATTGGATTATTATGTCTGAAGCTTAATTGAGCTAGATTGAATTAAAAATACAAAAAGGTTGCTGCTATAAGAAACGAATGTTTGTTGAACTAAATTGACAGGTTTTTAAAATTCTAGGAGTGAGGAATTCCGTTTCTGTTTAGAAGAGTCGCATCACTTGATCAGGGACACTATGCTTCTAAACTTCAGCTCACTTTTATTCAGCTTTTATATGAACAGGGTGAAGCAATCTAATAAGTCAAAAGCTTACTCTTTGATACTTGTGCGCTCATAAAAAGATGAATATCACTGCTGACAGTCACTTAGAAGACTTCTGTACACCTTTAAAGTTTCTTTGAATATTCACCCGAAATTACTTTGCTACTGACAGATCTCTCTCCCACACACACGTACATCCACCACCACCACCCACCACCCCAAATACAATAACAAATAATTAGTGGCTCTGTTCTTTGAGCTGTAATATTTCAGCAGTTAGAACCTTCATTCTGTTGTGCACCTATGGGAGCTAGTTTGCTGGATTGCCATTGGTTTCTTCAAGCTAGTTAGTTAATCTACTTCCTGGTTTCTTTGAGTGTACTCAATCAAGATTGCATCAATTTGAAAGCGAGTAAATGTTAGTGTACCAACTGAGATTGTCATGTATTCAACTAAGTTCAATAAATGGTGTTGACGGGCAGGAAATATAGTCTTGTGAAATATATTTCCTACTTCTTTCACATTAGATGGATTGGCTATGGTGAACAGTTTAGTTACTGTTGGGATTCTCAATACAAGAATGTGGGTCACGTAATTGCATATTCAGCAGTCAATTCCATGCGCTGCCAATAACTTTTTAAGCGCTTTTTTTTCTTTTTTTGCGTGTGTATGTTATAAGATAAGCTTAATAATCATTGAGAATGCGAATAGTACTTTACACTGTACCACTTCTTTCCTGCATTGAATATTTGCCTGCCGTGCAGAAATGGTTATCCCTCCACCAGTAAGGCCTGAAAGAGTTACTAAGTTTCTCAAACCTTATCTCCTGAAGATGCACTTCACTAATAAATTTGTGAATGCTCAAGTAATCCACACACCATCAGCAACAGTTGCCTCTGCTGCAAGCTCTCAAGAAAAGGCTCTTAGGTTGAGCATGGAACAAGCAAAAGAAAGCACAAGGGATGTGGCCGCTGCTGCTAAAATAGGCAAAATACTTGGAGAGCGATTGCTGCTTAAGAATATTCCTGCCGTTTCAGTTTTCCTAAAAAGAGATCAAAAGTATCACGGTAAGGTTAAGGCAGTAATTGATTCATTGAGAAAATCAGGAGTTGAGTTAGTTTAAATATTGTCTTCTTTTTGAGAACTTCTTGTATTTAACTTTGAGGCTGAAATTAGTGAATAAGATCTCTGAGAAAGGCAAAGAACCATTTTAGGAACTCTTGGCACATATTCTTCGTTGGAAAATTTGTTAGTTATTCTCTCTTTTCTTGTGTGCTAACTTTGACATTAACCGATACAAATTGGAAATTTGCTTTACTATTTTATTTAAATGTAGTAGTGGGTAGGGATGAGTAGGGAAAAACCAGCAGATACTTGATATGTGGACTTACATGATTGGCATCAATGGAACGGAGGAGACTCTTATGAGGTCCTTGGAAAGTAGTCATTTATGTTAGAGGGAACCTAAGAGTGCATGCTCATTTTTTTTCTTTGGTTGAACGTATCAACTATTAAGAACCTAAAGCTCTTATATCTCATTATTCATTATGCGTTTTTTTGGGATCCTGTACCAGAAGTTTCTGGCAGCCATCACTGTTCACATATGACGAGAATTCTGGAGATACCTAATCATTATTCTTTAAAAAATAGTTAATAAAAGGAGAACGGATATAATTTAAACCCGGTATAATTCTGAGCCAACTACCAGTAAGCAAATGAAAGGTGAGAAATACGTTTGGTTGGCCTCCGTGGAAACGCACGTTTTGAACTAAATCTAAAATAAAAGAAAATGACACGACAATAAAATATTACCACCACTAGTTCAACTGATATGCAATATATATTTTCTAAATGACTTATACTTAAATTCGAGAAAATTCCCCACTAAAAAAAAGTTAATTATTTAGTTTACGTACAACATTAAAAACTATATTATCATTTTTTTTCTTTCTTTTTATTAATTTTTTTAACGATAAATCTTTTGATTTTTATGTTCTCTTCAAAAATTTTAAAAAAATTTAGTTTAATCCTTATATTTTATAAAATAAAAATAGATTAGGGACGAAAATGTTTCAAATTTCTAAAAAAATTAAGTATTTTCAAACATTTAAGGACTTGATTTAAAACTCTACGATACTTTGAGGGATTCATTTGCATTTCACCCACAACTATATATAAGGTTCCATTTTTCTCCACTCTGGTTCTGGGTTTCAGAAGATGACTAACGGGGGTAGTTAGAAAAACCTCATTAGAAAGTACAATTACTCTCGTTTTAGTCGTGTTGCTGTGTTGGTGCTGCTGTTGATAATAGTTATGGCATCGCCCTCGAATGATCCCGAGCAGCCATCTGTCTCCACGATCGAGAAGGTATTTTATTAGCTATTTTTTCTTTGTTGAGGTTGTTATTTTTCTTCTTTTTTCTTGTTTTACTCTTTAGTTATGCAGTTTGTAACAGTTATTTGCTATTGATACTGAATTGGCGATTTTTGAACTCAGGATAGAAAATCTTCTGTAGAAATTGATGGTGCAGATGTTCCTCTTTTGAATGCTGGGAGCCAATCAGAAAATTACTCTGTGATTTCTGCTATTCTTCCGTGAGTACTATTGATATCTCAGTATTTTGGATTCACTTTTTCGTTATGTAACTATAATTTTATTGAGAAAAGTATATATGGCTATCGAAAGACTTTCATTGTAATGCTAACTCACTCACGGTCGACCTAGTCTGTGAGGCTTTTTAGATTTCTGGCAAATAATTTTGACTGTATTTATTTAGGCACTGAAAGGGATTCTGTTTTAAGTTTCCTTTTGGTACCACCATTGCCCATCTTCTTTTGGTTTATACTCTATCTTGTTCCAAATTTTGACTGAGGTTGTGACATATTTTTTGTTAATCTCCAGCAGTTGATTTTAATCTGTGACGAATACAGTAAGTAAAATTAAGTTGCAATGTAATCCTTAGTTGTGGACCTATATTTATCTTTAGTGGTGAATAAACTCTTTAAAATAATGTCATTGTTAAGATAAATAGTAGATGTCTTTTAGATGTAAAATAAATTCTTATTAAGAAAAGTGAATGATCAACTTTTCATATGGAGGAGTATTATATCAATGACAACAATGTAAATGCTTGTCTGTGATAAATAGTAGTCTTGAATTGAATGGGGTTGCTCCTAATTCTATATAATCTCATCAGGTTTCAGCAGTCCTTTTATCTAATTGAGGTTCCTTGTAATTATAGTTTGGTCGATAAACTTGACTCCCTACCTTTTACCATTATTCGGAACAATATTTCTTCTAGAGTTCATGAAGTTGCTTGATTCTTCTGAACCATCAGTAGTTATTTATTTTTCAGTTGGACTTTACTACTCATTTGCTAGAATTGAATATGACCCAAAAATTGACCTTTTCAGGTTTCTCTTCCCAGCTTTCGGAGGGCTTTTATATGGTTATGATATTGGTGCTACGTCCTGTGCTCTAATATCTATAGAGGTTGATTTGTCATCATCTTTCTCTCCTTTTAGTTTAGAATTTCTGTTGTTTCAAGGATTACTTTTAACACAATCAATGATTTGGGGGTTAGGATACTCTTTAAATCATTGTTGATGCAAATATGCTTATTGAGCTTGGATTATAAGTCTGCTTTGTGAGAGCTTTCTGAAATGATGTCTATGATGCATCTCTCTGTGCAAGCTTCCCTTTGGGATTCTTTAATTTCACATTCTTCCTGATATCTGTTGGAATCTTGAAACAATTCCTTTCCTTGCTACTTTTTGAGAGTCATATATTTAGCCAATGGAAGCTTAGCCTCAATTAAGCTTTTTCTGCTATTGAAACTCAGCTGTAGAAATGAGGTGTTCATTGGATGCATATGCAGTGCGCTGTCTGTGTTTGCAGATAAGGGGTTGAAAGGAAATGTATTCAACTCAGATAATTTTTGTCTGTGATTGTGTTGTTAATATTCTTTTGCTTATAAAATAAAATGGTATTAAGGCTTAAGTTGACTCTTTACTGTGGAACAATTTTGATGATGAAGAGTATACTTTTATTAGACATAATGAATATTCTGCTTTCTCATAGAATTTTGAAATTCTGGCTTTTTTCTTAAGACTTTTTTTTTTTTTTCTTTTTCCCTTTTTTAATTAATAAATTCTCTCCTTTCTGCAGTCACCCAAATTGAGCGGGATTTCCTGGTATCACCTATCTTCTGTTGAAATTGGTCTCATGGTAAGCCTTTCTGCTGCAATTACCATCATTTTCATCATTCTTTCTTTAAATGTATCCTTTTCTATGACTAAAGCTACCTTACACCTATTCCTAATTCCTGAAGGATACGAATGTTAATTCTGTGTGCTACCTTCTGCTTATTGTAGACTAGTGGCTCACTGTATGGCGCATTGATTGGCTCTGTCTTGGCTTTTAATGTTGCTGACTTCTTAGGTTTGGCCTATTTACCCATAGTGGGCGTGCAATGGATAGTGTTTCTAATGTCTGTTTTTTTGTATTCTAATTTAACTTATATATTTTAGGAAGGAGGAAGGAGCTGATGTTTTCTGCCTTGCTGTATATTCTTGGAGCTCTGGTGACAGCAGTATCACCTGTTTTTGCAGTTCTGGTGGTTGGCAGGCTCATATTTGGACTGGGAATTGGACTGGTAAGATGCGTAATGGATTTCATTCAATTTTTGTCCTTATTTGTGGAGATCTTCATGTATGAATGCAAGTGTTTGGAAATTTTGTTTATATCTTCACCATAGTTACTACTGAGTATGCCACTCTTTCTTAATTAGCATCTTTCTAGTAACTGAACTGCCTTTACATTGAATAAATTTCTGGTAAAGATAGATGGCATTTTCCAATTAGAATAGATCCTTGTTTCCATAACAATGGATGCAGTACCTTTTGATTTGAGTTGATTTGATTTGTTTTCATCAGAATTCTTTAGATGTAGTGAATTGATTCGAAAATGTGCATACATATTTTAATTTGATCCATTATTCTTATTATTTTTATCTTCTTTTATCTCTCTCTCTTTTTTATTTTATTTATTTATTTTTTTTAAATTTCTAATAGGCAATGCATGCTGCTCCACTGTACATTGCTGAAACAGCTCCATGTCAAATACGGGGGATATTAATTTCACTAAAAGAGTTCTTCATAGTCCTTGGAATGCTCGTAAGTGTTTCTGTTTTTCTTGAGTGCTCTCAGTTGACTCAAATTCTGCTATTTACAGTCATAATTTGTAGGATAGTTGTTGAACTGAGTTGGCTTATTTCCAATTGTTTTATACCTCAGACTGGCATGTTTTCTGCCCCTCAATTTGTATGGTTTTGCATGCTGCATATAAATTCTGATTACCTTTAACATCTTGCAGATGGGTTATGTAGTTGGTAGCCTTTTGGTTGATACAATAGCTGGTTGGCGCTATATGTTTTCCATCAGTGTACCTTTTGCAGTTGTAATGGGAGTTGGGATGTGGTGGCTGCCTGCATCACCAAGATGGATTCTTTTAAGAGCTATGCAGGGGAAGGGCAAAATGCATGAATTAAGGGAAAATGCTATTCATTGCTTAAGTCGGCTTCGGGGTAAAGCAATTGGTGATTCAGCTCCTCAGCAAGTAGATGAAATAATATCTGAATTTTCTCATCTAAGTGAAGAGAAAGAGGTCACGATAGGGGAGATGTTTCAGGGTAAATGCTTAAAAGCTCTCACAATTGGTGCTGGACTAGTCTTGTTCCAACAGGTATTATTTGCCAGTAATAGCTACCCATTTCATTGTAATAAGTTATGAGCTTGAATTTGTGCTGACATTTATTTTGTTCTATGTGGTAGATAACTGGTCAACCAAGTGTTTTATATTATGCTGCAACAATATTTCAGGTAGAGCTGTGGAATTGGTAGCTTTACCCTCACTTCCCACCTTTTTCTTTTGTCATAAAATCATTTTTTTGTAACCATATTTTGCTGTTTTCATTTCTGATGTACTTGGTGGTAAAATAGAGTGCAGGATTTTCTGCAGCCTCTGATGCAACAACAGCCTCAATTTTCCTTGGATTGTTGAAGGTAGAGTCAACTGGAATCCTAATTATCCCACTTATAAGAGACATTGCTTTTTGCTAACCCTGCTTGCATTCTCATTACTTGCTGTGAGCAATCTTCAGATATTCACTGTTAAAATGCATGCCTTGGAATTAAAAACTGTAGTGTCTCCCTGCTGTCAATGAATTGTCACATCCAACAAATTGTTAATTCCATTCTTCATTCGCTATTTGTTACTTTTCTTTGGCAACCTGGTTTTTTATGCCTCTTGGTTGCCTTTCTAACCTGGAAACTTAGTCTGTGTTTGTTTTTGTTGAACCTATGTCACATGTAAACTGGAATTTCCTTTATTTCATCTACAAAAGAATCTAATTATTTAATATCCTTGTCAACCTTAAATAGTTTTCTAACCTATGTTAAATGCTTTATTTTTTACCATATAGATATACAAGTCGAGGATTTGCAGTAGGATTTTTTCTACTGTCTTTCTCTAAAAACTGTAGATGGTTCAACTTTGCTTTGGGTGGATAATAGGAATATGTTTGTTTTCTCCTAATTTTTTTGTGATCTTATTTCTCGGTTTTTCACTTTTGTAGCTGATTATGACGGGAATTGCCGTACTTGTTATTGATAGATTAGGAAGACGACCTCTCCTACTTGCAGGTGTCTCTGGTTTGGTAAGTCATTAAACTTCAGGAGCCTCTGTGGATCTCATGGTATCTCTAATTAAATATCCTTATCCTTCCAAGTTAACATTCTGAACTTATACTGTACTGCAGACAATATCGCTTTTTCTTCTGGGATCATATTACATTTTCTGGGATGATGTACCAGCTGTGGCTGTTGTTGCATTATTGGTGTATGTTGGATGCTATCAGGTACCTTTTAATTCTGAATCAATTATTCTTTTCAATATCAGGTACTTAGTTTGAGGGTTGAGCTTGGTCCATGCCAAAGTATGGAAAGTAAATTGTCATCACATAACTAGATTGGGGCTACCTTGTTGTCAATAATCATAGTGGACTGCATGAAGGAAAATTGAGGTTTTGTAAATCTATATGATTAAGCAACAAATCAAAAAAGGAGTTTATCTGTGACTCTTTTTCAGAGAAGCTGTTCTTGTCTATTCTGAAAGTGATTTATCATTTGTTGTCTCTATCTTTCTCTTTAGAAGCAAATTCACTATTTGTGTTTACTAGTTTTTTTTCCCTCTTGCAGTTATCATTTGGTCCAATTGGTTGGTTAATGATATCTGAAATTTTCCCACTGCGTTTAAGAGGCCGAGGGATGAGTATAGCAGTTCTTGTGAACTTTGGTGCAAATGCACTAGTGACATTTGCATTCTCTCCTCTGAAGGTGCTCAGAATTACAGCTTTTCATTCTTCCTTTTGCTCTTATCACATAGTTGCAGCAATGTTTTACATAAATTGTATCAAATATGCATATGCAGCTGGAAAGTTTTACATTTCTTGAGGTTTGTCATAACCAGATTGAATTGGTAACTACTTTTTTGCGCCATCTCAAAAACAGTGTCACTGATCCTTTTTTAAAAATTTTTTTTTTTTTTATACATCCATCCATAACAATACTGGAGTGTCCTGGCTTGTTGTTGATATAGATTAGAATGATGGAAAGTTTGGCAAGTGCCCCATGATCTGGTTGAACTTTATGACACTTTTATCTTTTATTGACATAATCCTTGTGTCGTCAGTTTGTGTTGGATCTTTGTATCAAACTAACTAATATCTTTTTCTTTTAATTTTTTCCTTGAAAGTTTATCCTGAATGAGTTCTTTGAGTGTAAACCTGCTGAGAGGTGAAAACTTCCACTAATTTAATTATACGTTCCTTGGGCATTGCAGGAATTGCTGGGTGCTGGAATTTTGTTTTTCATCTTTGGAGGAATTGCTATTTTATCTCTCATTTTCATCTTCTTTATTGTACCAGAAACCAGAGGTCTTTCTTTAGAGGAAATTGAGGCCAAAATCCTTTAGGATTCATTTAATCCGTTTCCTCAGCTCATGTACAGCTACTATATGTGTATTTATATTTATATATAGCAGTTGAGGAACTGTCCAGCACGCAGGAAAAGTTGTCAAGTACAGACTAGATATGATACCTGCTTCTCTTCTCTGTTGCAGGATCTTTTCCTTGTGCTAGTATTATATATGTCTCCAATATAAATCCTGTAAACGTCATACCCTTACTTCATTTATTTCTTCTCCTTTTTGGTTTAATACGTGATTTTCAAATTAATATATGCCTTGTCCCTTTCCCGTTTGTTCTGTTCCATTCATGGCACAACTTCAACAAGCTGAACGGGAATGAGGAAACTCCACAGTGACTCCTAAATGGCCTATGAACGAGAGATCTGGAAATGCATTCACCATCTATAATCCAAAGATCTCAACAAAAGTCTGCTCATCAAATCCATCAATCCAAACGCAGATCAAACAAGGAAGTGTATCCAACCTAAAAACCTAAATCACTCTCCCAAGCTTATTTTGCCATCGGCAGGGGAGCAGAATCTGTACAAAATATACAGACAAATCTAGTTCAATTCATGATCACACGAGGGACCACTGTATTTCAACTCAAACTAGGAAGGGGGAAAAAAAAAATGCTACCTCTACACACTGGTTTGTGATTTTTTCTTTTCTACATACAGAGGATGTTACACAGAGCAATCATTTCAAGTACAGATTCCTTAAAACTCCTTATCCACAGTCGCACATGGGAGAAAGTCTGAGATTTGACTGCTCATTATGTGCACGATATCAGATGCAGACGGCCTAATGGTAGCTGAATCGCTAAGGCACATCGCGGCAAGAGCAGCCATAGTCTTGACTTCTTCTAAGTCAACTCCTCCTCCTCCTGCTGCACCACCAAGACGTGCATCCACCAACGTTTCAGCTACCTTTGACTCGTCTTTCAGCAATGGGACGACGATTGACGTTAACCTTTCACCGTTCTGTGAACAGAGCGCCTCTTTTCCGGTAATTAGCTCCAAGAGAATAACTCCAAAGCTGTACACATCATTCTTTTTTGAAGCTATCCCTGTCCTCAGGTAGTGTGGATCCGTGTAACCAGGCGACCCCATCATCATTCTGTTTGCTCGTGTATATGATGGCGGTAGCACAGTTGACGAAAATCCCATTTTTGCAGACCCGAAATCACACAGTTTACAGTTAAGCTGTTCGTCTAATAGTATGTTTGAAGATTTGATATCTCCATGGACTATCTGCAGGGGACACTTCTCGTGAAGGTATTCTATTGCCTGTGCTAGTTGGTACGCTATTTTCATCCGGCTTTTCCATGGAAGCACCGCAACTGTTGCGTTTTTTGATCCCCCTTCTCTCTTATGGTTATGGAGTTTCTCCTGTAAATTTCCGCCTGGGACGTATTCAAACACCAGAACTCCTCCTTCCTCTGAAAGTGAAATCAATTACAGAAATGAATCATTCACACTTGGGTTGGTTTCAGACAGAAGCAAAATTAGGAAAAAAACCAAGCAAACATAAAAATACCTCGTTCATCGCAATATCCGAGGAACTTGACAATATTTTCATGTTCAAGACCCATCAAAATCTCCATTTCCTGCTTAAAAACCCGATTGAGACGCTCACTGCTGCTGCAGTGAATCTTAATGGCACCAAGCGCCTTTGAATTAGGAAACTGAGCGAGATAAACGGTACTGAACCCGCCAGATCCAATTACAGAAGAGAAATTACAAGTGAACTTCTCCACCTCACCCCACGTAAACCTTCTTCTTGGACGATAGACATCACGCGCTCCATGGCCTCCCCCGATTCCACCGCAACCATTTTCTCCGTGACCTTTGCAATAACTGTCGCGGTTGCTTCCTTCCTCTTCCTCATCATATTCATGGGCAACAACTTTCTCGGAACTCTGTCTTCTTCTCGTATTGACAAATCTGAAACGTCGTGGGAAACAACCCATGATAATAACAGCAACAAAAACAACCCCAGAGAAAAACAAAAACAGAGAAACTCCCACAACAAGTCCAATTTTAAGGTCAACCCGAGAATGATGTTTAGTACTGGAGGTATTTAAATGGGATTTTTCCGGCGACGTCGGCGAGAGGAAAGCTGTACCACTAGCAGTAGAACTACTACTACTACTAATACTAATACTAGTATTGGAGATGGCGGTGGTGGGTACAACAAGAGCTTCCTCTGAAGCAACGAGGAAAGAAGAAAGTGAAGCCCACAAGAAGAAGAATAATAATGAAAATGAAAAAGAAAAAGAGTATGGCGAATGGATTGATCGAGAGAAGCACCCACAGACAAATCGACCGATTGTGTACTCGTGTGTCACTGAAATAGTATTTGTATTTGTCTGAGTGCTGGCAGATGAAGCTCCCATGGAAGGTAGCAGAATCCAACACGTTTTTTTATTTGATTCCGCTACCAGAAGAGAGATATCAGTAACCACATAAAAATGGTTTTTCTATGGATGTGATGGAAACCAATCCTTCCTTCCTTACCACTCTGCGAATAAAAAATTCAAAATCAGGGTGGTACTGGTAGTATGAATGAACAAGAACAAAAAGAAAAAATAGATCTAGGAAAAGGTTAGTTCCCCGCCTGCCATCCACGAGGAATTTCCTTTCTTCCTAAGAAAAATGCACAATGTCCATGTGTAGTAGGGATGGTAGCTGGTTGATTGGAGCATTGGAATTTGACTTTTTCTTTTTCCCTTTTCTCTTTTTCTTTTCTTTTTATAAATATGCTGTGTTATCCAAGTCTCTTGCTTTACCGATGCTCTTGAAAATTAAATTAAATTAGTTAAAAAAAAAAAAAAAGAAGTTAAATGGTCATATCAAGAAACAATTAATGCAATTAATTTAAGTTTCATTCCGTCATCATCGATTATCATAATATTAATGCAAAGTCTAGACTGTGAAGCGGTCTTTCCTTTATTTTTCTATTCAAATTCAGTGTCTTTATCTCAGTAATAATAGACAAATATAGTCATTTGTATTGTAGGGAAGCTGAGTGACTGGGTGAGTCCATGCATAGAAATACTATTATTTTCTATATATATATATATAGTATTGGTATTAAAATTGTGACATAAAGTCCCACTTATTTAAAAAAAATTATAACATTTATTAAGAATATTCTAAAATTTTTTACTCAATGATATTTTTTAGATTTATCTGACGTAGACTAAAACGGCCCACTTATAAAATAAAAATATTAATTTCTTTTTAAAAATCTAATTTAAAAAGTATTTAAACTTTTTATATTTTACAAGTATATATATAAAAAAATAAATAAATATTAACACTCAAATAATATATTTTTATCTATATTGAGACATAGGCAGCACAACTGAGTATAAAAATATAAATAAGATGTATCTGAAATGAACAAAGTACAGAAAGTAGACTTAAGAAAATTCATTTTTTAAATAGAGCGGAAGAAGGATCTCTTCGATGTGTGTGTGTTTTATTTTTTTTTATTCAATTCCATGTGGGACCTACAATAAAGGAATTTCTTTTTTTTTTTCCGCTTTTGTCGGTGAGCTGTTGATTCTTGAATTTAATTGAAAACGAGTATGCTTTAGTTAACCTAAAGTGACTTCTTTTTTTTTTTTTTTTTTTTTTTTTGTGTTGTCTGAATTATACTGAATAATTCATACATAGATTTGGTAGCATTATAACTAAGTTATGTGTCGAACTCCCGTCATTTGGGCAAAAAATGTGATTACTGACCACTCAGCCACAATAAAAAAAAAAAATAATAATAAAAAGACTTCCTTTGTTTACTTATATATTTTAAATGTGAATCTTGTTATTCATATTTCTTTTAAAAAAAATAATTATTTTTTTTTATTTTACAATTAATACTTATTAATTATTAAAATATTAATTTTTATTAAAAAATAATAATTATTAGTTGTAAATTATTATTTTAAAAAATATTGATAAAAAATAAAAATAATAATTATAGATAAGGTAATAAATGAGGGGAAGAATATAAGAGGTTTGGCACAGCTGGCCAAAAAATCGGTGTTCTTTTTTCAATTAAAAAAAAAAAAAAAAGGTGTTAATGAAGGGGGAAATTATTATTAGTAATTAAAAGGTTTGTTTGTGGGTATGAAAATGTAAAGGGTTTGGGTATTTATTATGTGATTTTAATGTAATTGTACTATTTCCTTCTGAAAAGGAAAATGGTTGCATTATTATTTTCCTCACTTAGAAATGCAGTTTTATTTCGGCAATGTATTTAAAAATATTGATGTTGATAATTACCAAAAATAAAAAAAAAAAAAAAAAAAAATAAAATATTGATGTTGACGATACAACTGCCTTCCATGGCTTCATTTTCTATAGAAAATGCAAAATTCGCATTTAAGAAATAAAATTTTTATTTTAACTTTTATATATTCTAAAGAGCCAAATTTTAAAAAACGGTAGGAGCTCTTCTTCCCTAATTAACGATTGATTTAAATCCCAGTTTGGGTATAAAAAAATGTTAAATTCTCTGACCACTTATCCCACCTAATGAGGTGCCTACAAATTAGCAAGCAGAATTAGTCTGGATGTAGAATGACTTAAATGTGTCGCCCCTCAATGACGTGACTCACTTAAGACACCCGTACAATAAGCAAAAAAACCAAATTTTAAAATAAATAAATCATTTGTGGATATTGTGTAATCATTAATTTTGTTTGTGATGTGGTGTTTAAACTATACCAATTATTTCTGAAAAAAATGACAATATTTGATGGGATATATTATCACTTTGTGTAATGATATTTTTACAAAAATTTAACTTCACATAATACACCAATAATTCCAACTTCGCCTAACAAACAACCTAGTATGTATTGACTTTAAAACGCAAGTAAACTGATAAAGAAATATATATATATATATATTGAGTGAAATTTAAGTTATAAATATAATTTTTTTTTAATAAAAAAAAAAAAAAAGAAGAAGAAGAGAAGAAAGTGATATTTAATTTGTTTTTAAACATAATAGGACGCAAAATCTCTTAGATATGACTTGTTATTCATTAGTTGTGTTTTTTTTTTTTTATCCTTCCTTTAATTTTCCCTTTAAAGCTAAATAAAAGGAGGAAAATTCCAATTCCACCAGCCTACTTTAGGAGGAAAGCTTATGTTTACCATAGTTGTTGACAGCACCACAGAACAAAAATCCTTTTCTTTGTCCTTTGAGTAAATAATAGTACATGCAAATTTAATCATTTAATAAGATATATATAATTTTGGTTATATCTAATTCTATTTTGATTTGATCTAATTATCTAACATTAACTTTAAAATTTCATTTAATACAAAAATTTGTGAGTAGAATTTAATCAAATCAAAATTAATCGAAATTACGATAAAATAGTAAGCGGAAACATCCAACCCATTACCGTCCAATAAATATATATAGTATAATATATATATATACATTTTTTTGGTAAATATATATATATATATATATATATATATATTGGCAAAGTAAATATATATATATATACATACATACCTACTGGATGGAGTTAATCGGATTTGACAATTCATCTGTCCATATTGAATGCCAACTAGGTTGGTCGTTGCACTGTTGGCCGTGTTAAATTTCTATCTGTATTTTTGTCTCATAGAGTTAAAAAAATAATAATTTGGTATTAGAAATTAATATATATATATATTTTTTATACCCACTTAGAACGTCCGGTGTCCCGAACTTATTTAGTGAGAAACTAATCTGGACTCGGCTTGCGGAGCGCTTGCAGAGTTCAACTCTTACTCGAGAATGAGGGTCTAACCCGGAACTTTTTAACATGACGCTAATCACCCTAGAGAGATTCGAAACTTCGACCATCCGCCCTAGAGGAAGCATTAGGAGTTCGCACACCAATTCCTTCAAACTACCGAGTTAGAAATTAATATTTTGACTATTATGATTCAATTCAAATTGTGTTTAAAAAATTTTATTTTTAATTGAAAAAGGACTTTATTTTGCTTTTTTTGCAATATGCACAAAAGAGTCAAACTTGTTATTTTGTGTAATAGTCATAATTGACCTTTACATTATATTGAGTGGAAGGATTTCACTTGGAATAATTATAATATGTAAAAGTTTATATTAATACCATCGTGAATTATAAAATGATAAAATTACAGTTTGAGATTTGTTTTATTTTAATTTTAACAATTAAATTCACATAAAATTTAATAGAAAGATTAATGTCATGTTGTTTAAATATTTTAAGAATTAATTCAAATTAAAAATCTATTAAGTACTAATTATATTAATTGTTTATAATATGAGGACTAAATTTACAATTTTCCTTTTTATAATTAAATAGTAAAAATTTATTTTATTTTATTTTTTTAACATTTAAAAATTTAGAAATTGTTCTTCTTGTCAAAATAAGGAATTGATTTCTATAGTTCGCGGAGGGGAATTACCAAAAAAGACCCGATTCTAGGGTTTTTTTCTTTTCCCCCTCAGAGTGACAACGCAGGCTTAGACTCGGTAGTAATTGCGGAGAGGGGGAAGGAGATATTACTTTCAGATATGGCGAAGTTCAACGTGGCTCAGAAGGCAAGGAGAGCTGCCTTAGCTGAACAGAAGAGAGAGAAACATGGAGATCCTTTAACCAAAAAGCTTAAGCAGAAGCAGCAGCCACTGTCTATTTCCGGCAAGCGGAAGCGCAAACTCTTCAAGAAATGGCGCAAGGTATCTCGTTCCCCTTCGATTTTTTCTTTATTTATTTATAGTTTAATTTCATTACGCAGAGAATATATATATATTTTTTTTAGCTTTTAGAAAATTTTAAACGGTTGATCTTAACAAACAGGAGCAAAAGGAAGCCATAGGAAAGGGTTTAATAACGATGGAAGACGTGGAGATGGCAGTTGCTGAATCTGATGGTATTTTTTTCTTTCAATTTCGATTTTGTTTCATCATTGTAGAATGGACTTTGCTGATTCTCAACGTTTTCTTTTGACTCACGACTTTTCGGAGTTTCCTTTTATGTTTCCTGAGTTGCTTTTCGGTTGAATTTGTCATAGTTGATGAAAAAGTTCACGTGATTGTTTGTTGCAATGTATAATTACAGGGGCTTCTGAAGATGCAAATAAGGCTGCTCCTGTGAAATTTCACTTGAAGAGAAGTTCCAAAGTTAAAGTACAGCAACTGAAGAAGAATAAAGGCAAGAATAAAGGCAAGAATAAAGGTATGTGTACCTAAATCGATGAATTTTCTATTCTTTCTTCTTATGCCCATTTTTTTTTTATGATTGAATGATAGTAAATTAAGGATTCACTAGTATTGGTGTTTTGGCCTCAAGTCATGATGAAAACTTGTGTCTTTTACTATGCAGATAAAAACAAAAGAAATTCTAAAAAACCAGCCACAGGTGATGCTGCTGGAGTATCAGCAGAAGCCATGGAAGAATAAACCCTGACAGACGTGCCTTAGAGTTTATAACAAATGAATTTCAGCTTTTTAAAATTCTCTTTTTTAAGTTTTATGATGTATGTGATATCATGCATCTCAATGGAATTTTGTACCGAGAAATGTAGAGGTATATGGATTACTGAGATCTCTAATAGTTACACAGGATTGATCTGTACCTTTCAATGCTTCTGTACCCAAATTGGTTAGTTTCTTGTAATTTTAGCAAGATTTGACTATTTGATCCGCAAATCTGAGGTAATATTGACATGATATTGTATCGGACAATGTCAATGGTGTTTCTCAAGTCCCAAATATGTACCCTGTTCACAACAATCCACAAGAATACAGTAACAAATTGCTGCTTCCATAAAATGAGCACATTCCGAAGTAACTGGAAGAAAGAAAAATGAAGCTAAATGTTTGGAAGAATCAATAATGGTGACAGATGGCTATCTCCTAAACATGCCCGAAGCATGAAGAGTTCTGTAATAATCTGCAACAGTGGGGGAAGTCTTGATAAGCTCCCATATCTTAGCAGAATTCTTCAACCAGTCACGCTCAGAGACTGTCCTCGAAAATGATGGGCCGCTCACGGATAAAATCTGTAAATTGCACCACGTATTTCTTGTTATTCTCGGGATGCTTTTAGTACTCTCATAGAGCATATATTAGCAAAAGGACAGCAATGACCATCTTAAGTATAATGGTGCCAAGGAGAAAAAACTAAAGCTGTATAAAAAGGATGTAAATCATGCTTGCATGCCAACCAACCTGATCCCTTAGTCTCCAAAGGGCACAAATGTAACTCTCATACTGTGGCTTTGGAGAATCATCTCTACTTCCAGATGGAATCAGGAACAATTCTGGTAATGCAGACTCCAGATCATTGTTTTGTGTGCTCTCAGCTATAGCTGGGCTGATATTCTCTCTAAATGCATTTTGGTCACCCTTTGATCTCATAAAGGAGGAAGAGCTAAAATATTTGCCAAGTGCTCTCTTTAATTGCATACCACTGTGCGGAGTAATATCTTGGGTGCGCAATCTACATAGAAAGAAAGCGACAGAAGCAATTATCTTTTCACCTGACATATCTCAAGGTATATCATAAGAACAGTTTACAAGTGGAGGGTTTTGGGGTATGGGAGAGAAGTTGATAGCTTGATTGGATGATTCATGTTAATGAAATTCGAGGCATATAAACTTAAATAAATACTAAATTTAAGATGAAATTTCACCCTATGCACCTTATAGTCTCAAAGATAATATATCCTTCAGGAAATTCAAATGCAAAGTTAGTAACAAGTTGCACTAAAAGTAAACTCACTTTGTATGCACAAAAACTGGAGACGCCATGTACTCTTTACCAGCCTCCACAATTGTATCTTTCTTTTCTTTTTCAGGGTCCAAACCCGAGCCCTGTGGATGAGAAAATGTTACAGAAGATGGATCAGGTATACCATGCTTTAACAGGTCCACCTGCAATCAAACAAATAACTTCCTGAGCTGTTACAAATATGATATTGGAATTACATGTTGGAGAAAACACAAAACACTTCTAACATCAACATGAGGGAATGACAAACTTCATAAAATCTTTTTCAATGAAATATGTAAAAGACACTGCTCACAAGCCAAGAAATAGAAGAATGGTTGTAACAAGATGCTATGCAAGTATCACGTTCAATGATGGAATGAAAGGAAATGACAAAACTCCAGCAGAAGTAAATAACCTAAGTGACTGACCACACAAAATCTTCTACTTGACATATAAGCTACAAGTAATTAATCAATG
This sequence comes from Cynanchum wilfordii, assembly GCA_025388415.1. Taxonomy (NCBI): domain Eukaryota; kingdom Viridiplantae; phylum Streptophyta; class Magnoliopsida; order Gentianales; family Apocynaceae; genus Cynanchum; species Cynanchum wilfordii. The sequence continues at coordinate 4,308,525 of JAHSUH010001079.1, forward strand.
GTACCAAATTTCTAGAGTTATAGTAGTTAGCCCATACTACTTCCAAAATGAAAATGAGCAAGAAATGGATACCGTTGATATCAGGTTCCACATGCCAGCATCATGAACTCCCTCAGAGACCACCAAGATTATATGACAGATGGATGCAAGAAGTACGCCAAGCTAGAAAGATTCCTTGCACCACCACGGAGGAAAAAAAAAATCTCCTTAGATATTTCCCTTTTTGGCCCAAGAAAGTAATGGAAGTCTTCCAGTAACAAGGTATAAGAGGACTATAAATGTATCAATTAAAATCAGAAACTCCAGAAAGATACATTTTTTTCATTATTTACTCTGCAGTTTCAAAATAATGGTAACATTTTAAAAATCCATTTGTTTCAAAATATTTATCCAGTTAGAAAATCAATAGTGCAATTACTTTTCGTAAATCAAGAGTGGAATACTAGTTGTAAATCATTAATTGAATGGATATTGATGCAGATTGTTAAAACTTGAGTTAAGGATTTTGTTTTATTTGATATCACTGCAAATAGCAAATAGTAGTAATCAGATGTGTCAGTTACCTGGATGTTCATCAGTTCATAAGCCAACTCAGCCGACAGTGATTCACCATTTATTACAGAGATAGCTGATGAACCATCAGGTTTCATAATCTCTGACAATATTGAAGCACTAAGTACAGGCTGTAGACCAAACCATGAAAAATAATTAAAAAACAGCACATAAACTCCCATAAGTTTTCAAGTTTACGTAAAAAAATTCAAAGTAATGATATACATGGAGGAAGTTGCAGTGTTCTTTATGTATTAGGAAATGAATGCATAACCTTCAATGTGTAATTTCCTTTCTCAAAAAGAGGATGATAAAAAATAAAGAAATCATACTATAATTAAGTGTTTTTCATAAATGGACCATACCAGCAGGACAAGTTCTGATGAGCATCAAATACTTTTCAATTTGCAAAGATTTCTTATCTGAATATCGAAATGGGGCTTCATGAGATTTCTAATTCCTTAGAAATGCTTACAGCAGGACCAACTTTGGCCAAATGTAACCTTCTCTATCTCCATTTATAAGGAACTATTGCCTATGCCCTGATATGCCTATTTGAGAATGCCTGTCTCTATGGACTTTTACATCAGGAGCTACACATGAAATATAGCAGAGTCCAGACAACTTTGTAGCCATCAGTGATATTATTCTTTTGACGTTTGGGCATCCAAGTGCATTACTTTGACCCTTCTAACTTCCTAGACTTAATCAAAGAGCATGCCATAGCAAGATTCACACCATGTCAAAGTTATATGATGCCAAGTAGAGAACCTGAGTATCGAGAAGTATAATCCTTTCAGAGGAGATTCGAGGTTCTATGCCAACAGTACAGTGTTTCGCCATGGCTCTTGTTTCTTCCGATTGAATTGGAAATGGAGGAAGCATTCCTGCAATGTCGGTATATTATCCACACAAACGTGCTTGCGTTTTTCGCTACTCGTCTCCAAAATCAAACAGTTTACGTACTCAGCACACACTATTCTTCAAGAAACAAAATACAACAAAATTGTATATTACCCGGTGAGGTAGCATCGAATCCATATATTTCGTTCATTATCGTTGACTTGCCCACGCCTGGAGGACCAATCACCCCCACCACCGTGAAATCGGTATTGTCTGTCAGGAACTGCAATGGAAATAAAATAAATAAACTGAAATAATTCTAAATGAAAACAAAACTAGACGAGGTTGAGCTTTGTTCTTGGGAGAGAGTAGAATTACAGGTAGAAATCGATCGGTATGGAAATCCCAGGAGTCGGAGAGAAGGTTAAGAGATCCAATAGAAGGAAGACGGGAGCGAAGTGCAGAATCGTCATCTGGACCACCACCTCCGGCACCCCGGTTGAATTTACTAGCAGAAACCAAACTGGGCTTGGCTAAGAGGATCTTAGGAGCTGCCTGGTGTGAAGCAGGCGAGGAATTGGAGGAGCCACTTACCCCACTGCCAGCCATGGATGCCCAAGCTCCTGAGTTCCCTGTGCTAGCCTATTCGGCACCCATGGGGAGTTAAAGTTTTTACCTTTTTAGGGGGGTAAAATGCAAAAATATAGAAATAATTTTAAGAAAGAGGTGATTGCAAAATAATAGAAATTTCAATCAAATTCGGAAATAAAAATGCACCAAGTTTCCATACTTACTACTTTTATTGTTTATATTTTATTTTATTATTATTATTATTAAATTTTTTGGTTTTCTGATTTTTCTTTTGGCAAGAAATCCTAAACCAAGAATTAGAAAGTTGTCTTCTCCTATTTAGAAGACATTTTTCCAGTGTTTGCTTGCTAGCAGAAGAATCAAGGGATATCTGTTAATGGAGGCTCTGAAATCCTCGTTTATCTTCTCTACCCCCTTAAAAGTTCCATCTTCGAAGCCATCCAAAAAATCCAACTCAAAATCTACTTGTACCTTCGTATGTTCAGTCACTCCAGACCCCTGGACTCTCAGTGATGGCAACAAAAACAACAGCAATTTCAACAAACCAAAACCTAGGTCAAAGAATCCCAAGAATCCACTCTCGGATGACAACGCACGGCGCATTATCAAAGCTAAAGCTCGTTATTTGAGCGCTCTGAGGCGTAACCAAGGCTCCGGCGCTCAGACTCCCAAGTGGATTAAGAGGACTCCTGAGCAAATGGTGCAGTACTTGGAAGATGATAGAAATGGCCACTTGTATGGAAGACACGTCATTGCTGCTATTCGTAGAGTCAGGAGTCTCTCTGAGAAGGCTGGAGGCTCCTACAACATGAGGGAGGAAATGGGCTCCTTTGTTGCCAAGCTTACTTTTCGAGAGATGTGTATTGTCTTAAAGGAGCAAAAGGGGTGGAGACAAGTTAGAGACTTCTTTTCTTGGATGAAATTACAGGTGGAATTCTTTAATCTTTACTAACCAACCATATTTGGTCTCAACATTATTTGTTATCTGTAATTTGGAAAATTCTGCTTTGTTTGTGTCTCCATTTTTGTTTTGTTTTCGATATTCTTGGTAAAGGGCAAATTCTCCTTCTTCCTTATGGCCATAGACGTGCTTTTTTGCTTATCTGAATAACTATATATTTGGAGGTGCTTAAAAGGTATGATGGATTCTTTGAATCCAAGTTTTTGTTTCAAGATGGAATTCGTATTCCTGCGACTGAAATTTTAAAGATAGTGGTAAGACATCATGCTTTAGTTTTAGCAGAGTCTAGTGCGTCCTTTTCATTTTTTTATGATTTGTCTTTTTGATGTGGCCACCACTTATTAACTTGGTGTAATATTAGATTTCTGATTGAACAGTTAAGCTATCGGCCTAGTGTTATTGTATATACAATAGTTCTTCGTGCCTACGGTAAAGTTGGAAAGATCAAGCTTGCAGAGCAGGTTTTCTTAGAGATGCTTGAAGCAGGGTGTGAACCTGATGAAGTTGCCTGTGGAACCATGTTGTGTGCTTATGCAAGATGGGGGTGGCACAAAGCTATGCTGTCCTTCTATTCTGCTGTGCAAGAACGAGGGATTAAACCTTCAACAGCAGTCTTCAATTTTATGCTTTCGTCATTGCAGAAGAAATCGTTGCATGGAAATGTTCTTAATGTATGGAGACAGATGGCTGATGACAAGGTGGTGCCTGATCATTTTTCTTATACAGTGGTAATCAGCTCATTTTTGAAACAAGATCTTGCTGACGATGCTTTCAGGACTTTCAATAAAATGAAAAATTTGGGATTTGTGCCTGAGGAAGCAACATACAGCCTTCTTATCTCATTAAATATCAAAAGTGGTAGACACAATGAGGCCTTTGATCTCTACAAGGAGATGAGATCACACAGAATAATTCCAAGTAATTTCACATGTGCTTCTCTTCTGACATCATACTACAAAACTGGGGATTATTCCAAAGCACTTTCTCTCTTCTCTGAAATGGAAAGGTATGGCATCCGTCCAGATGAAGTCATATTTGGTTTACTTATAAGAATATATGGAAAACTGGGCTTATATGAGGATGCACAGAAAACCTTTGAAGGGATTGAGAAACTGGGTCTACTTAGTGACGAGAAATCATATACAACAATGGCACAGGTCCATCTCAACTATGGAAGTGTTGACAAGGCATTGAGCTTAATGGGGAAAATAAAGTCGAAGAACACATTGCTCTCCAGATTTGCTTTAATTGTCTTATTGCAATGCTATGCTAGGAAGGGAGATTTAGCTGCTGCTGAATCTATATTTTGTGCTCTATCTAAGACTGGAAGTGCAGATTGTGGTTCATGTGATATCATGCTCAATCTGTATATGAAAAACAATTTGATTGAGAAGGCAAAGGATTTCATTCTACATATGCAGAAAGATAAGGTAGAATTTGACGAGGAGCTGCTTAAGAAAGTCATGGAAGTTTATTGCAAGGAAGGAATGCTCAGGGACGCAAAGCAGTTAATTGATGAGTTAGGTTCTGGTGAACCATTTCAGAAGAGCACCTTTTTGCAGACATTGTCTTTGGCTATCAATGGAAGCAGAGCAGCAGAAGCTTCTTCCGAGACCTTTGACATTCCTGACCTCTTAGCATTAGAGATGATTGTTGTCCTCTGCTTGAAAAACAAGAGCAGCATAGATGCAGAGAAAACTATTACATTATTGCTCAAAAGCTCAAATGGTTTGTTAGTGGCCTGTCAACTAATCAGCAAATTTAGCAAAGAAGGCATGACATGTCATTTTTAGTTCATTAAGTTCTTAACTAAACAAACTTGTTTATTGCCTTACATTTACTGAAATACTAAAAGCTTGCTTCTGTTGTTAGGAATTGACATGAATTTTTGCTTGCAGGTAATGTATCAGAAGCAGAATTTCTTTATAAGCTACTGATGAAACTAGGTAACAAGCCAGAGTATGATGCATGTGGATCATTAATTAGTTTATATGGAAAGCAACAGAAACTCAAAGAAGCTAAAGAGGTCTTTGCAAAAGTAGCAGATTCTTCTGGAACTTGTACAATTTTATATAATTCCATGGTTGATGCTTACATTAAATGTAATAGACAAGAGGATGCGTATATGTTTTTCAAAGAAGTGATCGAGGAAGGGCACAGTCTTGGTCCTGTTGCCATTAGCATGCTTGTCAATGCATTAATCAACTGCGGTAAGAATATTATATCTCAAACTGAATTCTTGTGATTGCATGATCTTCAAAGAATATAACCTACAGAGGAAAATATTAGGTCTCTTTCAACATGTTTCTCTATTCGCTTAATCACTTTATTGCGCACTTTCAGGCTTTACTTAATGTTTCAAGAAATTATTTAAATTCTAAACCCATTGTTACTGTCTTCAAGTTAAACACAGTTTTAACTGAATAAAACTTCTTATTTGTCCACATTAATAAGTGACTTTGATTTAATACCAGTAATTTTATTTCTCTGATAAATAAAAGTGATTTAGAATATTTGATTAGCTCATGAAGTTGTTATTTTCATCTGTATTTTTGGTGTATAGTAAAAGGTGACTGGAAATGCTGAGAGTCTCAAAGTTTCAGTTGATGCAAATTGATCCTGTCTGTAAATTATGATATTCTACCTTAGGACAAATTGAGCATTTAGAAAGATTCTCGTTGGCCAAATTGACTTATTGAGTTTAAAGCAGTTATGAGTCAACTTTTTATAATTTAGACCAACAAACAGCTATTTGTTCACACCAGAAAATAATAAGAATTAAAGAGGATTTGCATTTTCTTACATATCATGTAGCATATTCTCTACATGATATGTAAGAGAATATCATATCATCTAGCATATTCTCTGCTTATCAAAAAAAAAAAAAAAAATGTAGCATATTCTCTGGTAGGCCATTGATATCATTCCTACGTGTTACTATTGTTGGAGTAATAGACAGTTACCACATTGATATGGAATATTACATCATTTAAAAAGTTTGAGAAGAGTTAAATAAATGCACATGTGGAATAATATTTTTGGTGGGTAGAGAATATATACTAAACAATATTGTAGAATTTTAAAAATAAACATGAGTCAGTAATTTTAACTCTTGTAGAGTTTACTGTTGATCCTTATTGTTATCTGCTTAAAAGTTTTTTCTTTTTCCTTTTAAATTATTTTGCAGGAAAATATCGTGTAGCAGAAGACGTGATACAAAAGTGTTTCTCTGCTGATTTGGAGCTTGACACAGTGGCATATAATACATTCATAAAGGCAATGCTAGAAGCAGGTTTATTTTTCCACCTTTTTTGGTACAAGTGATTAGTTAGTTATTAAGATTGAAGTCAAAGTGACATGAAGTGCTGCAGGTAAATTACGGTTTGCTGCTAGGATTTATGAACGCATGGTCTCCCATAACGTTGCTCCCTCCATTCACACATGCAACACCATGATCAGGTTAAAACTTGTTTGATTTTCCTAACAAGCTTGTATGAATTGTTGCTAAATCTAATGAACTTGTTCTCATGTCACTGCAGTGTGTATGGACGGGGCCGCAACCTGGATAAAGCTGTGGAGATGTTTAATATGGTTCAAATTAAGGGCATGACTTTGGATGAGAAGGCATACACAAATATGATTTGTTATCTTGGAAAGGCTGGTAATGAAACTACTCCCTTAGTGGATTTGAATTTTGAGTATTAGGCTTCTGTTATTCCATCTTACTAGAGTTCAAGAATTTACTATTAAATACTTATAGAGAAATTATTTGTAGGATCAAGATTATCACTAGTTATAATTGCTCGATATAAGTCAACGTATTTGAAGAGTAGTTTCAGTTGTGAAATTTTTAAGTCTTTTCTATATCTGTGTACAGAATCTAACATCACTGTTTCAACTGATTTCCAGGTGAAACTCAGGAAGCATCACTTCTGTTCAAAAAAATGCAGGAAGAAGGGATTGAGGTTGGAAAGGTATGTGCTTGTATCCATAAAATGTGATAAAGGTAGATTAGTACAGATTGCATAAAATGTGATGAAGATAGATTGCTGCCTGTCCTACTGCAGACTTCTTATTTTATCAGTTTCTTGTGGAACATTCACAGAAGACTCTAGAACTGGCATTCATGAACCTGACCATCTCTTTTACCTTTGTAATCAGTTTTGCTATATTTCTGATCTAATCATAACATAACATCTTAGACTTGCTTTTCTATAAAAGAATTGCTTTTCTATAAAATTTCTCTCAAAAGTAAATTTATTTTTACACTTTTAATGACTGAAATTTACATGCGATGTGAACTTGCTGTGGGCATTAAGAGTAGCATAGTTTCACCAAACAAGCTGCTAGGAATGTCAATATTTTTGCAAAGGAATTATGTCAACCAACCAGTGCTTATTTGTAGTTAGCAATGCCCTGCAGGTTAGTTACAATGTGATGATCAATATATATGCGGCAGCAGGGCTTTTTACTGAAGCAGAGGAATTATTTTATAGCATGAGGGAAAAGGGCTGTTTACCAGATTCCTATACCTACCTTTCTCTTATTCGAGCCTATACACAAGGGTTGAACTATGTAGAAGGAGAAAAGGTCATTACTTTGATGCAGAAAGAAGGACTTCCACTTTCTTGTGCCCATTTCAATGTCTTATTATCTTCTTTTGCAAAAGAAGGTTTAATTACAGAAGCTGAAAGAGTTCACAAGGAAATCACAGCTGCTGGTTTAACTCCTGACCTTGAGTGCAATCGGGCAATGCTTAGGTGTTACATGGACCATGGACGTGTAGCAGAAGGTATCTCTTTCTTTGAAAAGATTTGCGAGACAGTGGAACCGGACAGGTTTATAATGAGTGCAGCAATTCACATGTACAAATCAGAAGACATGGAGCTGAAGGCTGAAGCACTCTTGAAATCTATGAACAGTTTAAAGATTCAATTCCTTAAAAATCTTGTAGTAGGACAGCGTGTGAAAACTCCCTGACTTCTTTGCTACTGATTCTGCTTACCTGAACCTACAATTTCTGAAAGTAGAAATGATCCTACGTTACTAGAATACCATGTGAGGGAAAAAGTGGCTGTATATGAACCAATTCCATTGGAGGGGAAGGAGAAACATTCTGCTTTCAGACAGCTCTGTTCCAACTTCTTGTCCTACTGCCTAAATGTTTTGTTGACAGATATTTTTTTTTTGGTTGAAGACCATATTCTTGAAAGGTCAACAGACAAGAACTAGCTGAGCCTGGGAAATATCTGTGGGTTCAACCAGCATGCCTCTAGCAATGCAGCTCCTGAGTCAAAGATTCATTTGTATATGAGACAATTGCTTGCCTAGCCGCTCTGTGATGAACTGCTGGTTTCATAAGAAGAATTACAGGTGTGTGTATTTAAAAGATTTGAAGGAAAATGTACATGGGAAAACATTGCCATTTTCTCGTTGCACATGGTATAGTATGGAGCTTTGATGAACTTGAAAACTGTAACTTATCAGTGAAGTGAATTTCAAGCTGAAGAGGGTCTTTAATTTTGTCTGTGCTGTTGCAAAATTATGCATGTAAGGATATAAGGTTGTAAAGACAGTTGTCTCTCTGCTGTTGTTGGCAAAAGCATCCTTCAACAGTTTCCAGGTAAAATAACATGGTGGATTTTTTGTCTAAGAAAGAAATGAACAGTTAAAATCATCATTGATTGATTACATTTGTTCTTGAAATTTCTGATATGTAGTTTGATTTTTAAATATTGCTATTTATTGAATAAGGTTATTCTTATTCTGATATTCCACTGGCGTTTATCAGTAAAGACAGCCTTCAATAGTATGGTTTAAGTATTCTCCCGATTAAAAATTATTATCAACCACAAATGAAAAATGAAATTAAAGAAAATAATGGCTTTAATTTCCTTTTAAAAAAAAAACGTTTTTTCACAATGAGTCGTTTCTATGGGAAATCTTCTGAAAGAAAAAAAAAGAAATTTTCAGCTTGACAATACCCGTATTTGTGAATATATCTCCTCTCCAATTCAACTGTTGAAATTTCGGTGAAGTTTTGAAATTTAATATATATAATACATTTACACGGAATTTAATAAATTTTACTAACTTTTTGATAATACTTTTTTTTATATCATAATTTCTTTAAGAATAAATAATTCAATTAAAAATTTTAACATATTTCAAAAATATTTTGCTTTTAGAATATTTTTAATTTTATCACATAACTCCGTAGCGGATTTGGAATCGCCGATTAGCCGACCCGCTCCTTAACCATCTCCATTTGTACATTTCTCCGTGTTTGATTTCTTCTTCTTCTCCCTATTCGAATCCTTTTCAGTTTCTAGAGGGACTAAGTTAGGGCAAAAGAGAGGGAACAATGGCTGCAATTGGGAGAAAACAAGGCATCTCCCTGGCTGTAAACATTATGCGAGTGCTAACTGGACCATCCAATTTCGCCTCTAGCTCGAGGAATCTCAGCGGCGTGGTAAGCGATGAAGTCATCAGCTCCCATACGGCTAAATGGATGCAGGTAACCTGATTCTCTCGTAGATATTCGAATTCCTTTAGGTTTTCTTTTGTATGCCAATGATCTGAATGATTAAATTGTTATATTCAATGTGAGCATATCATTTTCGTACGTTGTTTCGTTGTGCGACAGCTTTTTATTAGATCCGACTTATAAAAATTGAATACTATTAGACTGTGTGTGGAAGGAAGAGGAAACGGCTTATAGGTGAAGAACTGGAAGGTATTTTGTCGTCCTCCTGATATCTTCAAACTCATGTCAAATATTGAGAAATGACTTAATTACGGAGTTGGAAAATATTAGAAACCTTTAACTATGAATGATATTTTTATCGTTCTGCCGTTAATCTGCCTAATGAAACAAGGGCACTGAAGTCTTAAAAGGGAAAAGATGTTATTAGCTAATGCAAAGGTTTCACTTTCAAGATAAGAATGATAAAGGAATGCCATTCTGATTGATGATGTGCAAAAAATTTTTGCTGTTAATTGGGTATCTGGAATTCAAAATTGTTCAAATGTGTATCAACTTAATAACATGATTCTCCAATGCAAGGGCAGAGCTTCAGTTACAAGCTTGATACAATGTTGCCTATGCAGATGAACTTTTTCCAATAGGTGCGCTCTGATTTGCATATTGTAGGGTTCTAGAATATTCTGGTAAGTGAGGAAGATTCCGATATCAACTTCTTTTCGGATGTCGCAAAGATTAGTCATCTTCAGACATGGGCTGGAATTTGCATCTTAGTCTTTTTGTATATTTTTCTCAAAGAACCTGAAAGTTAAAACCAATCCTTCTTGTGGTGTCAAATTCCTACAGATAACTGTTTCAGAAACCCTTCTTAGGAACCTTGACGAATCTACGTCATTGTGGATTCATTCATATCCTAGTCTGTAAGAAATTAATGCCAGGATGGAAAGAGTAGACTGCTGATTACATGGTGGTGGGAGGTAGAATGAACACTAAAATCTGTTATCCATTGAGTTGGAGATACTTTACACCGTAGGATTCTGAACATCCCCAATTATTCTAAATAGATAAAAACAGGGTGTATTTTGGGGTTCTGTTGCTGATATGTTTTTGGTTCTCTTTTCTTGCAGGATTCTCGTCTTGAAATGTACTGTAGTTTGTCTTGTTGTCTCATTTTTTGAAACTCAGTATGCACTTTCTCACTTTCCTGTTCATATTCTAGGATACGAGTAAGAAATCTCCCATGGAGTTGATCAATGAAGTGCCACCAATCAAGGTTGAAGGCAGGATTGCTGCTTGTGAAGGCGGTAAGTTTTAGTTTTATGCCTAACTTTGGGAAACACTAGAGGTGCAAAATACTTGTGCTCTTGGTGAATAGAAGAAGCGAACATTACTGATTTCTTCTACTTATTAAGTGGCTGCAAATCAAGAACTTTCTAGTGCTGAAAGTAACTCTTTTAAACCAATCTTCAACTTGTATGCAGATACTAATCCTGCACTTGGGCATCCAATTGAGTTCATATGTCTTGATTTGGAGGCACCAGCTGTGTGCAAGTATTGTGGTTTGCGATATGTACAAGATCATGGTAGTCACCATCATTAGTGGATTTGATACTAGTTGCTGTGTCCTGAAGGAGAGTATCCAGTAACTATTAACTTCCATCCTTTTTCTTCTGTTTATTTGGTGTTTGATGACACAAAATAATGCTGGGTATTATTTCACATATATACACTTGGCATGGCGATTCAGTGGACTTTTGTTTGTCAGGCTTTGTATTTTTTACTACAGGCGAGTCAACAAATATTGCTTTTCCTTTGGGGAATGAACAGGAAAATTGGTTTTAATTGACTGGACCCTGAGAATCAACTATCTGACCATCTGATTTTTGTTCGAGTATCTATGATGCAGCGAATGGGCAAATAGCAATCCAAACAAAAACAAAAACAAGCTTCTGATTGCTCGGTTTCATGGTCTGCATTTGATTTCTCAGGTAGATCAACCAACTTGATAGGGTTTTCATTGAGTTAAAAGTGATTAACAGGATTTATTCAACCTATCTCACCGTTGAGCATCCCAAATTTTTGGATATCAGACTTCCGTTTCTTGGGCTAATTGCAACATTTCTTCATGGTATGAGCATTGGTGTTATTCTAAAAATAAAAGGTTTCAAATCTAGGAATAAAGTACTTTTCGGAATTGAGAATCAGAGCCTTATTCGTATTAACCAGGTAATGGTTGAACAATTCCCTAAAGAAACAATTGAAGAATATCACACACTACGTGGAATTCCTTGTGCGGCTGCCACTCTTCTCGCCTTTCCAAAATGCTTTGAACCAAATGAATACGGTGGCTATGATCTTTTATTGTAAGATCTTACGGAAACCCAACTGCATTTTACTGTTACACTGACTCAAATCTTTCACATCTTATCTAATGGCTCTTCGGAACTTAAGTTAGAAGCCAAAATTCCCTCCAACATGAAGGAAAGAATAAATGATTAAGAAGAAAAAAAAAAACCCAAAAATTCACAACTCGAGGATTCCCCCACCCCCTCTAAAATGAATCCTTAAGCTGCCTCCGCAGATTCAGAAGCAAGCATCCTTCTCTGCTGATGCTCTGCAACTTTATAATCCACCACTTCACGAAATAGATTTGGATCTAACACACAGTTCTCGCTACCATAGACGGCAGCTTGAACACTGGCCATCAACTTTGCTATCTCTCTTCCTGAAAAGTCCTGTGTCTTCGCAGCAGCTTCCTTCAAAATGTCATCTGTTATGCCTTTGATCTCAATCTTCTTCTGCTGCTTTCGGAATAAACTTGAAAATGGCCCTGCCTTTCTCTCTCCAGCCTGAGCTATGTACTTCTCCAAATAGAGCTTGAGCATCTTGAAGCGTTCATCTTCACCTGGCAAAGGAAACTCTAGCACTTCATCAATACGGTCAGCCACAGCAGAATCAAGATCGCCAGGGCGATTCGTTGCTAGAGCAAGAACGATGTCCTTAGACTGGTCACCAGTGCGAAATAGGAGAGCATTAAGAGCACTCCTTTGAGCTTCACTCATGTATGTTTTGTTTCGCCTGAAAGTTTGTGTAAATTAGCACTTCAATTGTTTGTTGAATACAAGATAATAACCATAACAAGAACTTGAAAGTGAATTTTGCCAAGTGCAGCTTCACAAAATGGCACAGTGGTCTTTAAAGACTATCAAATCTTAAATATTTACTACCCATGATGGTGGTACAAAAATCCTATGGAGCCCTGGAAGTACTAAGCAATAACCCGCCCATTGGTCAAATGACTTCCTTTGATGTGTTAGCATCACAAGGAACTGGCAGTAAAAAACTAGACTCATTGATGACCACTTGGATACGACTTTAAGTTGTGTATATATTCAAATATTAGTTTTTTTTTTCCCCTCTCAAAAAAGGTATTCAGATAAGATTTCTAAATTTAAAATATAAATAAAATATAGCTACTAAATCAAGAGTTATTGATTCGGTATTCCTGTTTTAGAGGATCTTTAAATGGTTAAAGAGTACGAAATGAGTATTAACTTAAAAATATTTAAGAATGTATGTTTATTGTGTAGTGTGGAATATTTTAAAGATGAGCATAGACAAGGGGAAAAAGAGTAAAGAAGGTTACACCCTAAATTTTCTCGAGAATGCAAACATAGAGAGGGCATATGTTACTTACTCGCATAAGAACGCATCAGCTTCATCAATGAAAAGCAGCAATCCCCTCTTTGATTTTTTCGCCCAATCAAACAACTGATGTATTTTAGTAACAGCTTGTGATCCCAAAGGTGCAACATCTCCTCCAGTCATCAATGCATAATCAAGGCCCTGAGAGCACACATAATAAAATGATGATGAGAGAACAGAGCAACAAGCTTTGTATGTTTTCCATTAAAATTGCCTTAGCAAATATGAAGTTCATTAACTAATAATTATATTGAGTAATATTGCTCTAATTGCCAATTTAACTCAAGACTTAGGGTGTCTGAAGGACTAGTATTCAGTTGGGTCAGATATGGTACGAGGAAATCTATAATGTGCCTAGTTTGAAGATGAGTGATATCCAGATTAATAATACATATAAAACTAAAACTGATAGCAAATGCCTTGGATAGTAAAAGGCCAAGACTACATACAGATTTACGAGCAAGCTCTCTGGCAGCCATTGTTTTCCCTGTTCCTGGGGGACCATAAAATAGCATGTTGCGGAATGGTGCCTGATGTGATTTTGTATTTGCAGTTGCATTAGCCAACTGCTGAATTCGTTTTTGAAGAGAAGGGTGCAGAACAACATCTCCGAACCCCTTTCCATTTTGAGAAGTAGAACCTTTCTCAGCACTACGAGATAAAGTGCTCAAGGAACGGGATAGCAAACCTGACCAAGGGTATTTTCCCCTGGAAGATTCTCTGATCAGTGATGGCTGTCCTAATATTCGGTCTACATAACTCCAAATAACTCTTGCACCTTCTCTGCATTTCAAAACAAAAACACAATACTTGTAACAGTTAGGTCAGATAAGAGAAGGGAGAAAGACTGATGGGTAAGGGGTGATTTAGGGACAATAAAGAATGCAAATAAGATGACTAGAAAACACATAAAAGGAATCAGAGCTATGAAAAATGCTGCTACTTCAACCAGGACTGTGTAAAATCCCCAGATTCTACACTGCAACCATAGAGCCAGCAGCATTTGAGTTCATAAAGAAGTTAAAAAATCTCAGTGTTTAGCTATGTTTTCATCCCAAAATTCGAAAAGATCCTGAAGGATGATAATTGAAGGTGCCAATGCTGATGCAACTAGCCAAAATGATTTGGAAACACTCACAATTTAATTCATGCAAACATAGATCATTGATCATAACAAGTAGCTGTCAGGCAATATTAACTGTGGCGATAAACAAATCAAAAACAGAAACAGAAAACATGGTTACACCAAAATCACACATCATTACAGGCTAACTCTCCTTATCATTATCCCTATCAATTTTTACCAGAAGAATGCAGCAGGTAACACTGATCCAACCCTTTTTTTTAAAAGTAATACATGACGTGAGTGCTCTGGAATTTAGAGTTTTGGGCAGCAATAATGGCTCCAATGAATTTCCATATTCCAATAGCAGAAATAATCTACTCAATACTAAATAAGAAGGCATGTCTTATCCAAGAAAAATCCATTAGCTATTATGAAGATCTTAAGCCAAAAACAGAAATACCCCCTTATGGTAATCAGTCATATCAACCCCATTTATTTACCACCATATTATACTTTCCCACTGAGTACAACCTAAACATCAAATCTACTACAGGAATCTGTAGCTTTTTCTTTGTTGAAACATATCTCTAAGATATTTTCTAGGTAGCATCAAACTGTTGTTTCCATCATGGGTTGTATATGTCACTACCTATTAGCCTGGCATTTTCAGCCTGTAAAAGAGGTTAATGTATCCACTTTATGTTATTTAATCTAGATCTCTACCAACGCATTAATCAGAAAAAATCAATCTACAGATGCCTCGTGAGCCAAAATCTGATTCTGCTACATCTGACAGTGAAAGATAGCCGCTTAGGATTTTGTGGAATGGCAATATAGTTTTGTCAGAAAAAATGGAGTCCACATGTCAGAAGACTTAAAAAGTTAAACTACTATATAATAGACCACATACCTTGTTGTGTAGATACCGGCTGCAAGGGCGGTGACACCGCCAACAGCTACAACCAGTTTATTTTGATCTGTTAATATAGCCCTCAAACCCCCTACACAAGATAGGTGGAAATAGCAATTGTCAGCAACTAATACTTGGCATAAAACAAAAGCTCAAAAATTACATTATGAGATATGTATTCCACACTTTTCCCCTTTCCCTCCTGGAAGATAACAAAAACAGATTTTAAATAAGAACATTCCAGAAAATATGGGATAGAATGTAAATATCTTTTGCATCTTTATTTTCACAAGACCATCACACAGTAAGTCTTCTTATAATTCAATACCTTGCAACTAACACATACAATAATCAATCAAGTAATTTCCTTCAGTTACCATACAAGGCATTGCAAGACTAGAGAAAAATTACTTTTACGGGGAAAAATATACCTCCAATATGATCAAAAGTTGTGTTTATGGCAGCAACCCATTTCTCTCTTTCTGCATTTGCACGTTCTACCAGCATTCTCCGGTTGACATCCTCTGCAAGTTTAGCTTCATGAGCTCTTCCCTCTGCTTCCGCCATAGCTCTCACCCTTATAGTTTCACGTTCTATCTCAGCTTTTTCACGCTCAGTTTGGCGACGTTGTGCTTGTATTTGTTCTTCTGTTGCTCGCCTGGCTGCTTCTTGCCTCATAGCAGATTCCTCTTGCATCTTAACTAATTCCTGGTTTCTGGCTCTATGATGCTCGTTTTCTGCCTAAAACATATATCCTAGGGTAAATTATGAACTACCACTACATCAAAGCCAGAGAAAATAAATAAACTTAAAGATTCACATGCCTGCATCCTCTTCCTTGCTAATTCATCCTCATAGCGGGCCATCTGAGACTTAATCTGTGCCTGCTGCTGTGCTAGCTTTTTCTGCTCATCATACATTACCCTTTGCTTCTCCTGCCAGACTAGAAAGTCAACTTTTCCATTTTATACTCCTCTTCATACACTTATAATCAAACAAAACATGAAAAACGGCATATAAAAAGGGAGAATGAAAATGTAGCTAATGTGTTCATAATACTTTCTGTTTACATAAATATTAAGTGAACTTCAATTGATTATCAGAACCAACCAACAGGAAGCACAGAAAAAAATTATTCATTTAGATTCAAAGGTTCATACCAAGAACAAAATGTATAAAGAATACAAACCCTAAAATGCTTAATTCATTAGAACTCCACAGTATAATTGCAACGGAAATACAAGACTGTCAATCTTACTGTTTCTGCCTGAGCTTGTAATGCCTTAAACTCAGCCGCTTTGGTAGATAACTCTGCCTGCTTGGTCTCTTCTTGCTTCTTCACAGTCTCAAAAACCTAAATAAGGAAGTTGCTTCGTTGAATATTCTCAAAAACAAGAACAAAAAAAAAAAAAGAAAAAAAGCAGCGCCAACTGAAATCTAATATCAGAAATGTATCCTGACCTAAACAAATAACTGCACAATTAAGTATAGCATGCCACAGTAAAGGAAAAGCTAACTAAGTGTAACACAGGTAATTTGGTATAAACATTCATCGCCGTATATAACTCTTAGTCCAATTCCTCATATATTAAATCAATCGTACCTTTTTGGCGTGGGAAGAGTTATTAATCTCTCTCAAAGCTTTGGCACCCCTCTCCAACGCCTCGGGATCGAAACCAGCAGAAGTTGTTCGGGGATTGTCGTTCCGAACCCTGGGTGGCTCTGCAGCAGCAGCCGGAAGCTGAGATTGCTTACCGGCGGCAGCAGAACCAGGGTCAGCAGCCTTAGAAGCAGTCGAAGGTGAAGGAGAAGCAGAAGAAGTAGAAAAAGGAGAGAAATTAAAAGGCAGCCCGTCACAATAACCCTGTTCCACACCCAACTGAGCAGAAGCTAGGGCTGATAAAAGCCCTGCCACATAATTTTTTGCCATGATTCTTCTGTGAGTTCTCCTTTTTCTTTCAGTTCTTCAGGTAAAGTAAATCCTAAACCTAAAATTCCAAGAACAATGGTAATGGTGAATATTAAGGGGGTTAGGAAACTAAATGGATTAGAAGAATCGGTTTGGCTTGATGGACAAGAAAACGGGAGTAGTCTTAAGCCTCCAATTCCATTTGATAAATCTGGAGACAGACAGGGTTTGGGGGGGGTGTTTGTAAGTTGGGGCAGGAAGTTTCATCAGGGTTTATGTAGGGTTTCTAATATTTCTTTAAAGGCGGTTTGGGGCTTAACCCGGTTAATTTGTAAACCCGGGAATCGTGCTAATATTGTAAATTATTGGTACAATCTCCAATTTTCAATTCTATATATATATATATATATATATATATATATATATATATATATATATATATTATTATCCCCAACTTAGATTCTAAAATGATTTAACTTTATGCATTTGATATCTTATGTCTTAAAAGAAATCTAAATTTAATTTTTTTATCAAATTTTTAACTATTTTTTATCACAAGATTTTTTAATTCGTAGTTATTTAACATCATTTTTGAATATTTCAAAATTTTCTTTCAATGTTTTGTGCAAACCCATCTTTATGAAAAACTTTTTTTTTTTTTTTTTTTATTCTCAATGATTTCCAAAATTAGGGTGCATTTGATAAACTATATATATACAATCACTATTCAAAATTACTTTTGTAGAATTTGAAGGATTTTTTTATTCAATTTTTCAAAAAAAAAATTATTATTATTGATTTGGATAAAGTTTTCAAACTCAATTTTATTATTTATACTCACAAAATCAAAATAGGATCTCAATTTATGTTAAAAAAAGACTATCATTATTGGAAAAAAATGGATTTTAACCTGTTATAAATAGTTTACAAATATGTATCTAGATTTAAAGTTATATGTGTTCTCCTATATATAATTTAAAATCTATTTAAGATATTTCAGATCCTTAAAAATACTATATATGCAACAAGTAAAAGATAAAGAATCAAACTTACGGATGTATACATAATTGCAAAACTAGAATTCAGAATAATATTGTGGCAATTTTTTTTTTTTTTCACACCAAGTTAAATGGATGAATAAAGAATTTTATTGGCAAGAAAGGAGCTAAAAGGAAAAAAAAAAAAAAATGCACTCCACAGGGGTTTGCTTGTAGCAAAGCTAAAAAAAATTTCCACACATTAATAAATTTAGAAGAATAAATAAGTGGAACAATAACTAGGAGACATTTGCTGCTGCCAGTTTGGCTCTGAGATCCTTCCTCAATATCTTCCCAGAAGGTGACTTTGGAATTGCATGTACAAAGTATACCTTATGCAATCTCTTGTAGAATACCACCTGTTGCCAGCCCAATCAAACAAAAAAAAAAAAAAAAAAATCAAAATCCCTCCTCCAATAAAATCCTCCCATTTAATCTATTTACCTCTCTCTTATATATATATATATACTAGAAAAAACACTCCGCCCCAAGGTGCGGAGTGAATATAATTTCTATAATAAAAAAAAATTATCTCTAAAAAACAACATCAAATTTTCAAAAATTAAATCAAACTATAAAGAAAAGATAAAACATTGTCATTTTTTATATTGAAGATCAAACTAAAAGAACAAAAAACAAAAACAAAAGAATGAAAGCAATAATAATAAGAAAGGGAAAAAAAATAAAATAACTTTAAAAATCGAAATAATGAAAATGTTGAATAATAGAACTTGAATTTCTTTAATACGTTTCTCCAATTTTTCTTAACTAATTGAGAAAGAGAAGAGAGGGAAAAAAATTTATTAAGAAAAAATTACATATTCTCTCTTTAAATAAGTTAGAAATGTGATTTATTTTTATAAAGTTTTTTTACAAAATGAAGATGAAAAAGTTAGTAAATGAAAAGACTTAAAAGTTATAAAATATATTAATTATTAAGTACACTATATAATATAAAAAAAAAATAGATAAGATACACGTATACTAACTATTAAAATTATTATTATAAACTTATTGAATAGTTAAATAGATGTATGAGATTTCAAAACTCTAAATAAAAATTGAAAAAAAAATTGAAAGCAAATAATTAAAAATATTGTTTGTAACTAAAAAAGAAAAAAAAAATATACATATCCCTAAAATCAACATAAGAATGTCTATAATTAATTATAATATAAACAATCAATTCAAGTTATTTTACAACTTCTTCAACCATCATTTTTAAAAAGTTATAAATAAATTATTTTAAAAAATGATTGTTTTTTTAACTGAAAATAAAAAAAAAAATTAAGATTTACTTAAAAATTGGTCTATTAAAAATAAAATTGGAGATTTTTTTTTATGAAAAAAAAATTAAAAGTTACAGAAATAAAAAAAAATTATTAATATCATAAAAGATTAAAAAAATTAAAAAGTTAGGTATTAAAAACATCATCTATTGTAATCATAGAAGATCTATACATATATTTATTTATTTATTTAATATTTATTAAAAAGAGTTAAGAAAATGAAAAGTTTAGGTTACAAAAACTAAAAGTCTTTTAATAAATAAACTAAATTCATAATTAAGTAAATAGAAGATAATATATTTATTTGATACATTTATTTTAAAAAGAGTTAAGAAAATAAAAAGTTTTGGTTACAAAAACTAAAAAGACTAATAATCTAAATTTATAAATAAAATATGTTGAAAGATTATATAAAGATAAAAATTAATAAAATTTTAAGAATATTATTTATTATGAATATAGAATTAATTATAACTATTATTTTTTTTTTCTTTATATATTTTGTTCATTAATGTTAAATTTTATAAATATATATTGTTTCAAAAAAATTTAAATAAATACATAAATATCATTATTCTATTTAATAAATATACTTAATTTTTTAATATAATTTTAAATTAATAGTATATATGTTCAAAAAATTTATTTATTTTAAAAATCATAATTTCAATGCAAATTTTAAAAAAATTTTATCATCCTAATTTTTACCTACAATTTATTGTTTTATAAAATATAATTTAAATTTTTCATTATATATTTTTTAAAAAAAAGATATATGTAAAATTCTAAAAAATAAATATCCCTAATTATGAGTTTATTAATTAAAATTTTGATAATTGGCATAATTTTAAAATTTAAAGAGAAATTAAAATCATGATATGTTTTTTTACCTTTTAAAATATAAAAATATAAAAATTAAATTTATATAAATGTTTAAGTATAAAATATAATTGTAGAGTTTTTTTTTAATCTTTTAAATGGTTTAAAAAAAAAAGGAAAAATAGAAAGAGAAATACTGTCGGAAAAAAACTTTAAAAAATGTAATTATATATATAAGATATAAAAAAAAATAAAGAGGATGTGAAAAGAAAAAAAAAAAAAAAAAAAAAAAATTAAAAATTATTAAATATAGAATGAGGTAAAAAGTCCAAAGAAGTTTAAATAAATTATAATAAGGCCATTAGGATTAAAAAAAAAAAAGTAAAAGTAAAAGGACATCAAAATCCAAAAAGTTTAACAAAATTACAATTGCATGTCATCAAAATTTTGTAATCTTATATATATAAGATATATAATATTAGTGTTGGTGATAATTCGATATTCGTTGTGAATTTCATAAGAGTCAAAATAAAATATTTCTCGAGTAAAAGTTAAATTTAATGAGTGTAAATCAATAATTTAATCGAAAAATAATTTTTATATATACATACATATAGAGAGAGAGGAAACACTGGCAGTCAAAGATGTGAGAGGTTACAGACCTGCTTGGCAATAAAATCTTTAACTGCATCCTCTGTGAGCTCAGAGTCAATGGAGGGAACCACAAATGCAACCGGTACTTCACCAGCCGCATTATCTTTTTGCCTGTTGATGATCATATCAGCAATTAATATTCCATGTTTGTCAGGACGTGCATGCATTAATTGAATATATATATATAAAATGCACTACAACATTAGCTGTAACTACTTACGGTACAACTGCTGCATCTGCAATATGTGGATGACTGACAAGAAGAGCCTCAAGCTCAGCCGGTGGTACCTGATCGATCGACCACGACCAAGAATTAACGAGAAATTAATTACTAATTGATCATTTTAAGGCAGATTAACCAAGTAATTATTTTGATAATTAATTTAACTAACCTGGAAGCCTTTGAATTTGATAAGTTCTTTGACTCTGTCAACAATGAAAACCTCGTCATCGTCATCAACAAGTCCAATGTCACCGGTGTGAAGCCAACCATCGGGATCAATGGTCCTGGCAGTTGCCTGGTCGTCATTCAGATAACCCTTCATGATTTGAGGTCCCCGGATACATATCTCCCCCGGTTGATTCCGGTCAAGGGAGCAACCAGTTTCTGGATCCACCACCTTCAGCTCTGCATTCCTAACGACGGTGCCACACGACCCTGATTTAGATGGCAATGGCTGTTTTGCAAACGATGGAGACATTGATAACACTGGCCCTGCCTCTGTCATGCCATAACCCTGCAATATCTCAATTCTTAAATCAAAATCCAAATCCACTTTAATCCCTTAGAGCCTAAATTAGACTTCTAATCCAATTTTAAATGTAAGATGTGTTATTGAGTTAATATAAACTATCTTAATATAAATTAAATTTTTTTTACTCTTTCTATTCATTTGAATCACATGATAAAATTTTTGTAAATAAAATATAAATTATGAGTGTCAAATTTAAGAATTTTATGTAACATTAACGCCGAAAGTATCGCTTAAATCATTTATTAGAAAGTAAAGTTCAAAAATTTTAAATGCACCTTTTCTCATATAAATTTCAAAGTTGCTAAATAAGGTAGCAATTCAATTTCTTCTCAAAGGTTCCACATTTATTAAGTGTGCTTTAGTTTTAAATTTTGTACAGAAAATAATAATAATAAAAAAATAAAGTAATGATAAAAATATTTTATTCAATTAATAATAATTTCATTTATAATTTAAAGGTGATCAAATTAAAAATGCTTTAAATTTATTTTAAAATAATAGTAATAGTAATGTTACTGTGATGGGCAAAAGAAAACATTAAAAACTA
Source organism: Cynanchum wilfordii (assembly GCA_025388415.1). Classification (NCBI taxonomy): domain Eukaryota; kingdom Viridiplantae; phylum Streptophyta; class Magnoliopsida; order Gentianales; family Apocynaceae; genus Cynanchum; species Cynanchum wilfordii. The sequence continues at coordinate 4,330,647 of JAHSUH010001079.1, forward strand.
GTAGTTGAATCACGAGGACTGCTTCCCAATTGTAGGACCGTACAAGTATTCAAGCTAAATGGTAAGTAGTTAGTTTCTTTTTTAACAAGATGTTCAAATATATATATATATATATATATATTTATTTATTTATTTATTTATGTTGAGGGAGCTTATAAATGTTTTTTCTGTTTTACTTTTACTCATATTTAAATGTTTATTTAAAAAGAATTATTTATTTATTGATGGATTCAATTAAAAAAAGATATATATATTTAATTGTTTTTTAAAAAAACTAATAACTTTAAACCCATTTTGAATTTCAATTTTTCTATTTTTTCAATTTCAACATAAAATCTATGTTGAAGGTCGCAAATTTTGTTTTTATAATAGTAATTTTTTTTTTTATTTTGTTTGAAAATTTTAAAAATAATATAAATACTGTTAGGGTACCCATCACTTAAATTTATTATTATTTTTTAAAAAATTTTAACTCATAAATAATATTAAACATTTTTTTTTAGTAAGTGAAATAGTACGTTTGTCTTTTGTTTTTTTTTTTTTTTTTTTTTTTTTTTTTTTTTTGGTACGTTGTCCAATTAATCATTCCAAAAGTTATAAAAAAAAAAAAAAAAAAAAAAAAAAAAAAAAATATATTGATGGAGACGTCTGGAAGGAAGAAATTACCTGACCAAAAGTTGCTTGCGGGAGTCTGCTATGGAGGGCTTCCTCTAACTCCTTTCCCAGTGGTGCTGCTCCGGACAACACCAGCCGAATTGAGCTCAAGTCGTAGGAATCCACCATCGGATTCTTAGCCAATGCTAGAACCAACGGAGGAACCACCGCCGCCATCGATACACGGTGCTTCTGTATCAGCTCCAGCAACGCTCCCATCTCGAATTTTTGCATCAATAGTACAGAAGCCCCGGCCCTGAGAGAACACAACAGCACTGAATTCAAGGAATATATATGAAACAGAGGGAGAACGCATAGGACCACATCATCGGACTTCAAGTAGAGGTTCGGGTTTTCTCCGTCCACTTGTTGACCCACGCTCGTCACGAGGCTTTTGTGAGTTAAGATCACCCCTTTTGGCAGTCCAGTGGTCCCCGACGAGAATGGCAGAGCTACCGGATCATCGGGAGCTATTGAAACTGACGGAACTTCGTTCTCATTCCCTTCGGAGAGGACGGAGAAATGTTGGCAATTTTCTGGTGGCTCATCCACTGTGATCACCTGAAAATCGTCGTCTTCCCCAAGTCTCGGGCAATCATCGGGAGCGTCGCGAAGCTTTTGCACGTACTGCGACTGGGTAATAATCAGCTTAGCTTTAGCGGCTTTAAATTGCTTGAAAACCTCCGCGGCGGTGTAAAATGGATTCGCGGTGGTTACCACAGCACCGATCATGGAGGCAGCCATGAAAGAGAAAACAAACTCGGCCGAATTCTGCAGAAGAATCATAATTACTTCACCTTTCTTGACACCGAGACTGGATAAACCGGCAGCCACTTTCCGGCACATCAAGTGTGTCTCGGCGAAGGTGTAAGTATTACCATTACTACCCACAATCAGACAAGTTCTATCGGCATATTCAGAAAGCTTTTCAAAGCAGTAGGTGTGTAGAGGGAGGTGATTGGAGATGGGTATTTCTGGAAGTTTTGATCTGAAAATATGGCCCGGTTCACGAAGAGTAACGACTTGTGTATTAGAAGGGCTACCGGAAGAAGCAGTTTCCATAGAAGGAGGTGCAGATAATTTCTTGTTCGTAGGGGGTTCAACAGACAACATTTTGAAATGCGAACTTGTTTCTTCTTCTTCTTAAATCAAATATGGCTTGACAAACAACCTTCAAGAAAGAGAGTAATTTATATATATATATATATATATATATATATTTCTATACATGTGTATAGAAATGGAAATACAATAATAAGAGTGAAATGTGTGTGTGTGTAAATATTTCAAAGAAGAACTAGTGGAAAGATAGGGTAGTAGGTAAGGGTGAAGGTTGAGGAAAGGAAAGAGAGAAGGTTGGTGTGATCTGATTGGTTTAAATTGGTTTGGTTTGAGCTTAAGAGAGAGAAAGGGATGGGATGGGTAGGCTGGTTATGAAGGGAAACACCATTTAATTTTCACCTTCAATTTCAACGACCCCGCAAATTCAGTTATCAAATTAATAGTATTATAATTATGAAATATATATATATTTTTTTTATGATTATAATTATGAAATATGTACTTAGAATTTCTGAGATGGTAATTTTTATTTCTTTATAAATTCTAAAATTGTTATCAATGGTTTCTATTGTGCCGTCCTTGTTATAATGTTTCAAAAAAATCGTTTATTTTATTATAACTATTAATTTTTTAAAATTATCGTTATCTTATCTATTTTGAATTATAATTTATTAAGAATGTATTTATTTGGAGAATTTAGGGGAAAAAAAAAAAGGTTAGCAGTTGTGGATGTTAGTTGTGGAATGTATTTTGTTAACACCTGTGGCACCTACCACCACCACCACCTCCACACTCTTAAATCGCCCATTCCTGCTACCGGTTGTTCCATCCTCCACGTATGCTGTATTACACACCGTATGTCCTTTTTTTTAATTATTGTTTCCCCCTTAAATTATTATTAGTTTTAAATCTGTGATTTTTTTTATAAAAAAAATGTTTTTTTTTTTTTTTTTTTTTTTGGTAAACATAAAAAAAATGTAACTTAATTGATAGAAATTTCATTTATTAATTATAAGTATTAGAATCATATTTAAACTTAGTCGCATACAATATAAATTATTTGACATTATTTTTATTGTACTAAAAAAAATTCAAGTTAATAAAAAATGCCTAAATACAATCTTATATATCATAATATATATATATATATATATATATATATATATATATATATATATATATATATATATATATATATCCTTACAGTTTTAACAGTAAAGATTTTTATCCAATAATATGAAAGTGATTTATTATTAACTTTTTAGCTGAAATTTAAGTTTGTAACTAATTTAGCGGCTTATTTACCAAAAAAAAAAAAAAAAAAAACTAATTTAGCGGCTTTATCATAAGATATCCTTACGTAAACTTTCTGGTTCGATTTGCTATCTGTAATCGTGTGGTCATCAACGTGGACACAGCCTAACCATATATATGATGATTCAATGAAAATTGAGTGTAGATTAAAATGAAAAAACTCCATCTGGAAAGTCGGCTAAGGTTGACGGAGTGGCGGAAGGCCCTTCCCCCAACTCCTTGGTCACCAGGGTTCGACACCTCCATTCCCCATGTAATCAAAAAAAAAAAACTCCATCTGGAAAATATTTATAACCATTCTCATCCAAGCTGCGTGGACAACACTTGACCTCAATAAACCATTCATTGTCTTACGTTGATTTGTTGGCTTGCTCAGCCTGGGAATGTTTCTTTTGTTACTTTATGAAGCGCGTCGTCACTTTGTTCAGTCCCCATCTTTATATATATATATATATTGTTTTGATTTTATTCTTATTTAAAATTTTTATATTATTTTATTATTTAACTTAATAATTTTGGTAAGTTTCATTTTTTATCATTAAATTGACAGTCAATTAATATATAAATAATTAATTTAAAAGGGTAAAATTGGAAAGCTAAATATCATATCTAAAACGTAAGATAGATATGATACAAACTTCAGCATAGTTTAGAATTGGGCAAAACCATTCACTCTCTTCTCCTATGCGAGAATAAATAAATTCTTACTAAGTTAAAACTTCAATGCCTTCTCTTACAATCCATGGAAATCTTTTGCAACCGATTTTTTTTTTTTTTTTTTTCATATCAAAATAAGTGAATATTTCAAATCTTTTTTCTATAAACAAGAAAAACAATAAATGATTTTTTTTCTAACACTCACAATTTTTTTGCCCCACATATCTGTAAAGATCCCAGAACAATTTATTACAAAAATCTCATAATATATGAAAGAGAAATTTTTAAAGAACGGGATGGAAAAAAAAAAAAAAAAAGAAAGAAAGAAAAACCTTTGGTGATTAAGATAAGAGATGAAATAATATAAAAAAAATTTTAAATAGGAATAAATCATAAAAATTATATAAGTATAAAATTTACCAATTTGCCATTTTTTTTATAAGTATCTTTATATTTTAAGACAGACAAAATGCAGGATATTTTTTAGGGTAAATTCCAAGTTTGACCTTATAAAATAAAAGAACGTTACGTGGCACAAGTACTGATTGGTAATTCCATCCATGTTGGACTTTGATGCAGACCCAGTCTTGCGACTTCAAAGACGGAACTATTCCAAAAAAAAAAAAAAAAAAGACTTCAAAGACGGAACTACTTCCAAGTATAAATATTTACCCCACATGGAACGACGTAGTTTCAAGACGTTGTTTATCCAAACTGAAACTTTTTTTTTTTATACCCACTTGGGGCCTCCGGTGTCCCCACCTTATTTGGTGAGACTAATCCAGACTTGATCTGCAGAGGATTCGAAACCTCAACTATTCGCCCTGGAGGAAGCATTAGGAGTCTGTACACCAACTTTCCCAAGCTACCGAGTTTCTAAAATGAAACTTTATTGCGGCTAAAATTAGGAATAACCTCTTTTCTCCCTTTCAAAACCGTTTTTTCTTTTTCCCTTCATAAATACATCAAATTTCCCTTTCAATTTTTTTTTTTTTTTTTTCAAAACTGAAGATTTGAGGGGAATAATATTCTCTCGCCTCTCATTCATGATTTTTTCCATTCACATTATCAAATCCAATCAAATCGAAATGAAATTGGGACATGAATGTTTTATCCTATACAATTTTAATATTCAATCAAGCCAGAAAAAAAAAATTAATTAATTTTGATATGTTGAAAGCAATTCTCTCCAATCACCTGTTAAAATCATAGGTCTATCCACGGAAACAAGATGGTCCATTTCTATTAATTGTGTATATATGGAGGACTATGGATGTACAACTACGAGGTTGTTAAGTTCCTTCTTTAATAATGAAGTGGAGAATTTAAATTCTATTTATGAAAATAAATTATATTTCGTAGTTAATTATTTATCTTTTATAGAAGAGTTCGAGTAATTAAAGAGATTAGTTACTATCAAGTGCCACCGCTGCTAAACACCTTAATTAAACATAAAAAAAGATTTTCTACTTTAAACTAAAATTAAATTGTAACGTTTTTTAAAACATATATTATGGCCAACCTCAAAAAATAAAATTCGTAAACACCTATATACTTTTTTTAATATATGTTTTTTTAAACATATATTGATTTAAATTTGTAATTAAACTAGTTTGAAAGTTAAATAAAATGAACAAACAAATAACCCAACAAACTCAAAAAAAAAAAAAAAAAAAAAAAATTAGATTCAAAATATTAATAAAATTAATCAAACAAGCTTAAAATTCGATTAGATAATATTTTTTAAACATATATTGATGCTCTATTTTAGACCATGAATGTTTTCTTATATTTTATATTACACTCCTTCTTACACTAATATAAAAATTATAAAATGTCCTTATTTTATTAACATTTAAATTATTAATAAAAAAATGATAAACGTTATATTATATTAGTGTAACACGGGGGATCGATAACGGAAATGTAACAAGTTGTCCCTGGCCCTCACTTTGCCGAGTCATAAAATATTCAAAAAAAAAAAAAAAAATGACGAAAATTTACAGTTTCAATTCGGGACCGATCGACCAAAACACGGCCACTCTCATACTTGCCTATATAAGGCAGAAGAATCATTCCTCCGTCACAGCGCAAAAGAAGCATAACCACTAACCAGAAGAAGAACAAGAAGACAGACGGCCAGGATTTATTGATCAGAATGTCTGCAGGAGGGCCTAAATATTTGTTCTTATTCCTCGTTCTTGCTTTGGCTGTTCAGAGTCTTCTAATTACTTCAGCAGCACGTAACGAGTTTGGTATAAGAATCCTGTTGATCAAATTTAATTATATATACCATACCATTTGTCTCTCTTTTCCGATCAATATATATATATATGTTTCGCAGCGCGATCATAATTAATTATGTTGAAGACGTCGAAAAAAAACTCAAAAATAAAAAGAAGAAATTAACGGAAATTTTTTTTTTTTGGCAGCGGGAAGGAACTAGGAAGCCGGCGAACCCGAGCTGCTATGATGACTGCTCGTCATCATTCGGAGATGCCGATTGTTTAGCATTCTGTATTAAAGGACAACACAATGGCGGACACTGTACTGCTAATCAAGGAATAGCCGGAGAGGTTATTTGTTGTTGTAACCCTTGAAAGAAGTTGCATGCACTTTATATTAGATTATATATATTATATTAGGGTAGGAATAGTTTTGGTTTCTAGGAATTACTTGTACGATGATGGTAATGCTTATAATATTGTTGCCCTATTAATATATATATATTCGATCTCTGATTATCCATGATTTTTATGTTAGATTAATTAATAATTTCACGCATCAATTTTGATAAAAAGAAAAAAAATAAAAATTCACGCATCAATTTGATTATATATATATTTTTAATTTTTACAAGAAACTCTTTCATCAACCAATTTTTTTTTTTTCCCCTTTCTTAATCTAAGTACCTAGATTAATAATGACATAATTTAATGTCTTCCATCTTTTTGGTTCGCACATGGAAAAATCATGAGATCAATTAATAAAATAAATTTAATTAATTAATTAATTAAAGTGGGTGAAAGAGAAATTTAAACGCAATCAATTTAAACTGAACTTGAGCATTCAGTGGAATTAGGGCATCTTTGCCTTTTTTAAATTAAAATGTCAAATTTAATATGAACAATTTTTTTAAACTTTTATAAAAATTTAGAAATTAATAATTTTTTTAAAAAATAAAAAAGAGAAAAAGAAAACAGATTAATTCGTATTAAACCTGTAAAATGATAGAATTTTATTTCGCATAAGAATTTGAACAATGATATGAATTATTTTTCTTATTTCAGAGAACTCGAATTACTTACATATATGAAAAATGATAAGTAACATGATTTCAAAATAATAGCAATATATATATTGCGTAAAATATTAGTGTGTGGATAACTTCACTGCTAGTAACATCAGCAGACATATCGTTAAAGTTTTTAATGGTGTTAGATCTGTCAATTTAATTATCAGATGAGACTGGCCGCCATCTGATTTCTGCTTCTGACTTGAATTAGAGGGTGGCGGCGGAGGATTTGGACAATTCTGGTTGTCTAAGCCAAATTCTGTAGGAGATGGTTTGGCCGGAGGAGGAGGAGGAGGAGGGGGAATGGCAAGGCTCGGTGTGGTCCATGGAAACCTCAGGGGTTGGATCACGCCATCTATGCCGTGACATCTGATTGAAGATCTGCGGGAGCAGATGTTGGGGCTGGTGATTCTAACGTTGTTGAGAGAGAAATTTTTTCTGTTTCCGTCAATATTGGTGATGTTGAGAATAAAACCAGGCTGTGAAGTCGGTAGGATGGAACCTGTTGGAAAATGCAGAAGGTGTTCTAAGAGCAAAGGAGATGGAATGGAGTGACGAAGTAAGAAATCAGAAATGGAATTTGGACGGTTCAGGTGACTATTGTTTCCGGACAGAGATACATCTTTGGGCATTAAGAAAGTGAGATTCGCGTGAATGAGTTCGTCAGGTGGAGCCAAGTTGATGAGCACGACGAAAGTGAAGTAGTTGGCTTTCTGCATCTCTTCAATTGCTATTGCTAAATCAGTTTTGGCATTGCTGCTGACTCTTAAAGTCGCGGCTGAGGAGGAGGAGGAGGAGGAGGCCGCCATGAGAATCATCAGAACCAAGATCCAAGGGGTGGCGGCGGTGGAAGTGGTGGAGGAAGCCATTCTTGCTTTTACGGAGCAGTTGATGAAAATGGAGATGATGTCTGCAGGTTGATCATTTATTCTTATTGGACCTCAACCAATTACAGGTATAATTTTTTTGGGTTAGCTTAGACATGAATTTCTGATGATCGAACAACTTCAGTACCGCAATTAATCCTCATTTCTATTTCATGATTTCTCTCAAACTGGTGACATTTGGATCGGGTACATGATATATGCTTTCTATATTATTATATTCTTCCTCTCTCTCTCTCTCTCTCTCTCTCTCTCTCTATATATATATATATATATATATATATATATCTGAATTTGCATAAGAGTGTCAATTGAAGACAATAAGGGATTCTTGGATACCATGGTCGAATCAGAACGAATGCAGCAAATAACATTCTAAAACAATGTTTGTATTCCCCCAGCAAAGTGTTGAAGCATTGATGCTAATGGGAGTAATGAAAGAATAAAAAATGGAAAAAAGGGATTTTGAAAATTTGAACCTCAATCATGGAAACTGAAATGATCCTCCGATTTGGTTAGTGCCTTCAGGGGGATTGATAGCTACCCAGAGAAGGGAAATGGTAATGGCAATAAGTCCTGACCAGACAAAAACGATGGTGGGCGTCCTTCCTCTTCTTCCCATCAATCCTTTGGCAAATGGATAGAGATGCGCCAAAACCCAGAAACTGAAGAAAACCCCTCCAATTAGCCTGCTCCATTGTGGTATAACACTGTAAATGGTCCGACTAATTCCAACAGCAATGCCAATCAGGTTGACCATCATGATTGTGAGAGGTGGAATCATAAGAGATGTCCACTTAACAATGTATAGATCAGCAAACTCATCATCTTCATCATCTCCGGCTGATTTTGAAGTTAAGGTGAAAGAAATTTCAATTCCTGCAATCACTTTTAGAAGTCCCTGAAGCACTGCAGCCAAATGGGCACTGGTACCTCCGATCAACCAGAACTGCTCATTTCTCCACCATTCTTCTAGTTCAATCCCTGACCACTTTACCTCCAGAATAGCAAGCATGGAAAGAGTAATGGTTATGGTCAAAAGGTAGACAAGGAACGTGACATTGAGTGTTTGAACGATAAATTGGCCAGAGAAGAGGGATAAAGCAGGAAGAAAGCAGTAGACAATTAAGAAAATGGAGGTGAATGGATAGATTCCAACGTTGAGGTACGCAATTCTCTGCAGGAACTTCATTCTTGGACTCGCCAGAAGGGCATTATTTCTAGAGAAGAATATTTCAACTGAACCAGTAGCCCAACGAAGAACCTGATGAAGTCTATCTGTAAGATTGATGGGAGCTGTCCCTCGGAATGCATCACGTTTTGTCACACAATAAATTGATTTCCATCCTCTGTTGTGCATCCTATACCCTGTGACCACATCTTCTGTGACAGAACCATAAATCCATCCAACACGCTGCCCCCATTCAGTCTTCTCCTCGTACCAACAGGAGATGACACTAATCGCCTCCGCGACAGTTGCTGCATCAAGTAGTTCTCTGGGAATAGTAAGAGCACCAGGTGGCCGTCCATTCTTTACAGTAGGATGATCTGCAAGAGGACGGCCTTGAAACTCTGCGAGTGGGATGGACTCAATAAAGAAAGTTGAATTACCAAACTTCTTGGGAGCAAGTGAGAGGTTCATTTCTTCATCATCAGAATCACCCATTCTCAGTGCCCGATTCTCTTCTGCAGTACTAGTAACTGTAACAGTTTTGCGTTTTCCAAAACAGCAGCTGCAGCAACCAGGGTGGTCTTCTTTGTACCGAGGTGGATCAAAACCATAAAGAGCAATTCGCCTAAATAGGCATCCTGTACCCACATAAACAGGACCTTGTAGGCCGTCAAGAGCACGCATATTGCCATCAAAGAAAACAGTATTGTGATTTGCATAGCGATCAGAAGGATCAATTCCCTCAAATCTCTGGGGGAACTGAACATAGCAAAGTCTATCACCACCTCTGTCCATCATGAAACACATTCCTTCTCTCATAGCTTGGGAATTGTAGATATAGTGATCACAATCAAGGTTGAGAATGAAGGGTCCATTAGACATGATTGCCGAGGCTCGTACCAAGGCATTCATAGCCCCAGCTTTCTTGTTGTGATCATAGCCTGGGCGCTTCTCACGAGAAACATAGACAAGCATGGGAAGGCGGATGTCGACATCAGTGAGGTCTATTATCCCATCATCAGCATTGCCTTGCAGTGGTTCATCACTAGGTGGTTTCAACATTACCTGCAGTACTCAGAAAGACGTAAGGTTCATCACTAGGTGGTTTCAACATTACCTGCAGTACTCAGAAAGACGTAACTCTTTCATCTATTTCTTCTTGGTTTTTCAATCTAACAAATTTATCTCGTAAACAAACAGAAAAACGGAGAACCATTAAGAACTGTACCTGAATTATTCCAGCATGATCTCCACGAGAATGCTCAGCTGAAGCATTCAGCCAAGTGCCTGGCCAATGGGTTCCATCAGCCATCCATGTAGCTTTTGGGATCTTGATATTCTCAACATGTTCTTCATCATTGTTCTGTCTCTGCTGCTTTAATGCTTTAATCTCCTCCCTAGCATGGTAGGCATCAGTACGACGGCGAATAGAGTCGGGCAGACCGTTAATGCGGACCTTAAACTCATCATATTCACGTTTTACCCGTCTACGATCCTTAACAAAATCTTGACGTACTTTATTCTTGTAAGGATCTTTCTTCAAATTGAAATATGACTCTGGATTCCTAGGTTCAATGATATGCTTGCGACAGAAGGGGATCCATATATTAGCAAAACTTGCAGCTTCTGCCATAGCTTCAAAGGTTAAAAGTGCACCTCCATCATCCGAGACATAACAAGCTAATTTTTCAACAGGAAAATCAGCAGCTAAAATAGATAATATGGTGTTTGCAGTGACAAGTGGGGGTTCTTTCTCTGGATCTGCTGTAGACACAAAGACATCTATGCCAGGGAGGTCAGATTTTCCAGAAGGATTATTTGGACTAGGTGTTTCAAATTTTTCTTGTAAAACAGAAAGATCTGTAGCACGGTTGATGGGACAAAGCTTTGGTAATTGATCAAGAATCCAAGAGAACGCAAACCAAATTTCACAAACCACAGACATGCCCCAGAGCCAGATTGCATCATTGTTCGGATGACTTATTCTCCATGCCAAGAAAAACCCAAGTACAACCAAACGAATAAGAACCAAAAGCCTGTCACATATGTAGCAATTAATTAAACTTCTGCTATCTGGAATGGCAAAATTTTATAAAGCAAGTTGGCATCGTCAGAATGAAAATTTTCCACGGCAGAGAAAACTATGTAACAATGCATTCAGACCTTTGCCAACATAATTCAGTTACAAAATAAAAAAAAACACATGAAATTTTTTTAAAAACTTCACTTGGAAGCACAACCTCATTATAAACACGAAAAGCATAGGTAGAAATTGAATTGAAGATCCAGAAACAGAAAAAGATTATTATGACAAAAATGATCCATTATATAAGCTTAATTCATACATGCTTCCAATTTGTTGTAGATAACTGAATGCATCGATATCCAGCATACGATCAAAGGAAGTCTTTGATAGAATCATTACTAGGAAGTATATATAGATGGAAATGACATATTATTCATCACATTTTATAAGTAAGTATTAATACAGTCAACAAACAAGATTTGTCACCATGTGGAATAAGAACCAAAATATTTGAACCAATGCTGACAGGAGCAGGAAAGCAAGAATTTACCTATAAGGACTAAGAATAGCAGCTGGAATCTTAAGTTTGCGGGTTAGTGGCCTCCATGGTTTATTCATTATTAGCTCAGTAGGTTCAGCTGGTTCATCATCCTTGCCATTTGCAAATCCTCCCTCCTTTGGCCATATGGCATTCCCATAGCCATAGGTTGCATTAGTTTCAAAGAGCCACCTGTTGTGATCGAAATCTCCAGTTTGGCTCCTCTTATACATCGATTTTGTTGATTTCATCAATGACAGCCTCCTCTCCATTCTTGACATTCCAGGAGGTGGTGGAAGAGAGAGTGGCTGCACATTTTCTGCTGGTTCTTCCAGGTCAGTGGATTTGTAAGGCTCCTTACATCCAGGACAAATTCCATCACCCGTTCGGACTGCATCACAGTAACAGTCTCTGCATATTTTAAAATCACAATCACAAGGGAGGATATCATTTCCTCTCTCATCTCTCATTACTTTCTCATCACAACCAGTAACCGAACACGAGGAACCTTTTGCACCAGCCATTTGGGGATGGTTTGCATCAGAGTCAATCACCTTATCCATAAGATGAGCTCGTGTAGTAGAATTAAATCCACCCGTGAAGATTGAACTTGATACATATTGTTCTTCAACCTTCTGAGAGATGGAATCCATCGGTTGATTGTCTGGAGTAAGAGGAATATGCACAGTGTAGTTTGTAAAATCACCACTTCCAAGTTCACTATCAAGATCATCCCTTGAAAGGTTGACATATCTGCCAGAAGAAGTCCTGTTTGTATATCTCATATGTGGAGGTAAGGGAGGTTTTCCAGTCACAGAATCCGCTGCATCTGAGCTTACTGAAAGATTTGATCTGGTTGCCTTGAATGATCTTGATGCCATTTTGGGAATTCAACAAAATCTTCACCTAAATCCTGCAAGAAGCACAATGCCTTATGGGGAAGAACTATGCAGGGGATGAATTCTTAAAAGTTGACAAGCATTAACCACACATGCTACGGTTGAGCAGCTTTGATCAAACCCATTAAGAATCCAGAAACATAATCCTAATTGCCAAACAGAATGCAAAAGAAAAGACACAGAATTTCTAATAAATTAAAAGAAGCAAATCCTTAGAGAAAGTAGTAGAAACGAGACTTACCTAAGATCTAAATAAAGAAGGCAGAAAGAAAGATCAAGCGACCATCGAAAACAAAAGAATCAGCAAAGCCAAGGATCAAAGGATGGAAAATATAATTAGTAGCGAGAAAGCAAGCAAAAAGGAGAAGGAAATTGTTTGATCTAAATCTAAAAGGGAAGTGAAAAAGCTCAACCCATGTCTTTTCCCAACCTTATTTTATTTTCATTAGAAAATGCATGTTCGCGGAATATGGAACAAGAAGTCAATCTACCTAGTGAGTGAACTGTAAAAGTAGGAAAAAAAAAAAAAAACCCAAAAAACTCAAATGAAGCTGCCATCACCTTTTTACACCTGCACCCAATTTTATGTGAAAAAGAAAAAAAAAAAAAAGTAAATCTGGGCTACATTACGCCATTAAACTAGTAGAATGAAGTAAAGCAGCAGCAGTAAATAGAAGCAAGAAAAGAGAGAAATATAGAAATAAAAGTGGGTTCCAGCAGGAAGGGATATGAAGAACAGAAAACAGTGCAAATGAGTGAGGTTTGAGTTAGCGGAGTTTGCTGCGGGGGTAAAGGGAAAAGAAACCCCACAGAGCACTATGTTTTCACTGGTGTCGAAATCTATTGTCTTAATTTCGGACATCGCTTTAGAAATTCGTTGACTATTGACTCTACTTTACCAAGAAAAAAAAGTACTAATCAAAATGACTCATTTTTTTACCACTATCCCATTGATTTTCTCATTTTTTTTAAAAAAAAAAAATTAATAAATCATTTATTATAAAACATTTTTTTTATAAGCATTTATTATAAAACATTAAAAAGTTGAAAGAAAATAAATTATATATCATCTTAATTTTCTATCATGATATATTTTACAAGTAAATTAAATAAAAATAATTTAGAAAAAAAAAAGAATCATAAATATTTTTTATTAAGAAGATTTATGAGTATTTTTTAGGACAACTAAAACATAAAAAATTGATAAAATTTTGAAGACTGAAAAAATAATTTATTTGTGTCATATTTTTTCATAATTGTTTTTTTTTGGTTAAAAGAAAAAATGCTTTAATAAAGAAATTAACTTTATTTGAATTTGGAAATATGAAGGCCCACCAGGATTGACAAAAGCCCTTTTAGTTCCTAATTAGTTGAGCACACCTTTGCGTCCAATTACTTTGATTAAAGGAAAAAGAAAACGAATATATATATATATATATTAGAAAGAACAGCGTGGGAACAACTGGGTAGCAGAAGGGAAACAACCAAGAGAGGGGCAAATGAAATAGAAAGACGCGTTAGAAGATGAAGATGGATCTATAGACAGAAAACAAAGCTAAAGTCGGTGATCTGGTAATATTTGGGAAAGGGAAGTGAAACAATTAGTATAGCCAACACCAGAAGAATTAAGAGGATATTCTTCCATAGAAAAATATATTTTTAAGCATATGACTTGCACGTCCCATTCTATTGCGCTAGTCGGGGGGTTTACCTTGCACTCGAAGAAAGACGAGCTTCCCGGGTTCCGCCATAAAAAAAAAAAAAAAAAACATGTGAACTTAGATCAGACGCAGGGTTGTACTTGTCCATCTCAATTATCATTACCCATAGCCAAAAAATATCATAAAATATCACGAGATAAAATGACCATTTCAAGGCATGTGCCAATCCTTGCACTATATCACGTCGTGCTACTTTATAAGTAATGATAACATTTCAAGCAACAATGGCTTTAGCAAGCACTGTTCTTTCCTTTTTCCAATACAGTGAGAGCTATGATAACAAAAAAAAATGGAAAAGAAGCTTCTATCGACAATCAAGAAAGGTGACCTGGGATTGTGCTATTAGGACTTCGGCATTCACATGTGCAAATGCTTCTAGAACCCTTCACCACACGCTGAGACCTTCGTATATGAAGCTTGATATTTACTAACTTGCCTGCAATCTGTTTTGTGCCACCAACACCTTAAATTAAGTTTTCTGATGGTAGGAACAAGAACACAAGTATACAACCAATAACGGAGAGCAAACAGGGATCATGAAAGATGAATCAGAGGAAACAACATTAAAAGCAAGAAACATAAGGTTGTTCCTCACTTGGGTTAAAAAATAGAAAATTTCATTGAGAATAGTATATCACATAGCACCCAAATAATAATTTGGATAATACAAGGATTAGATAAACTATAAGAAACTACCATGTTAAGGATCAGAAGAAATGGTGTATCAACACTAAGCTAAATCCTCTTTGTACTTCTTTTTTCATTAGGACCATGCCAAAAAATAACAAAAGAAAAAATAGAGTCATAACAGAAAACAAAAGCTCAATATTAAACAATTCATAAACCAGTATAAGATGATGGCACATAGGAAGAGATTGACAAACCATTCTCCAAGCCAAGTCTTCTGGGCCCATTGGCTGAGCTGGATGCGAGTATAAGAAATGCCTTGAGTACTGTAATCGTCATTAAGTATAAACAAGTTAGGAAAATTTTACAAACAAATTTCCAAGAAGAAACTAATCAAAAAATAGGAATATTTACAGTCAAATTAAAGTATTTTATAACTGAGGGGAAGACATGGTGTTGCATGACTAAATGCTTGACAAAAAAATAGGAGATTCAACAATTCAAGAAGGCAGAAGAGCAGGAAAGGAAAAGATGTTCAAATATAAGTACAGGATCCTTTTGGCAATGAATTAGTCATGCATACTGAAAAAACTTGCAGAATACTACGTATATTGAGGTGGGATTAACAAACCTTAGCTAAGTTCATCTGCAAAGCTCGAATTTGAGAGGGACTAATACTTCGTAAAAAATTTATGAGCCATCCTGGTTGCAGGGCGTCACTTGAAGAAACAAATAATGCTATCTGTCACGACAAAAATGTGGAGAAGTCTAAGTCATTCAGTAGATTTTTTGTTTCTTCAATAATTTGTGTTCTTTTGGTCTTCCCTCACCTCCTCCCCTACCCCCTACCCCAGCCCACCCCAACCCAAATTCATTAATGAGAACCTAAGTGAGGCATGTCACTGTTAACATTTATACAGTAAAAGGTATCATGCTATTGTAGATCAAATGAAAGTACCCTGAATCTCAATTTATTCTACAGATTTCAACATGCCCAGCCAATCTCTGGTATAGTAATCATGAAATTTTTAGTTCTTTGATCAGCAAAGATTCACTTGTTAGCAAAATAATTACTGAAGAACAACTTTATGCTATCCGCCATTTATTGTTCCAATGTCAAGGCCAGGAGGTCAGAAGAATGATATTAACAGATAAGTCAATCTAAGATTGTACAAACCTTCCGGTAATCCAATATCCCTTCAAATGGTAGCTCCAATTCGTCACTAATTATAACAGGAAGACACCCACTAATGATGGCATCGAACAATCTGGCAGATGATGGAGTATCACCAGCTGGACTCAGGCAAAATACAGACCTGATCATCAAGAGAGCAGCTGTATCATCACGAGATCCCAGCAAGAAGGTACAGAGTAAAAGAACAAACTAATAAAATTTCAAATTTACTTCCGCATGCCACTTTGAGCTGCATTTTTTCCTGCCTCCCCAGTTGTTCCCTCTTCTATAACTACACCCTCAGCACTGCTGAGTTCTTCTACAAGTTTAGCACGTATCTTTCCACCCTGAAAAAGTTATCATTACTATTAGGTAACGGAATTTATTAGTATGCACAATGAGAGCATTACTTTCAACAAGGAGATGTCACAGAATGAAAATGGAATAAGTCAATTGGTATTATAGATGAATCACTTCTTATACTGAAAATTAGATTCATTAAGAACTTTAAGTCCTCATATAAACTGTCTCTCTGCAGGTGCAGCTATGTGCTATTGTCCAACAGAGATATACACTGATTGCATCCTGCAGAGTTCATAGTGCAGCCAATGTATTTTTTTGTATTTAGAATCATGGGTGTGTGTTTATGACAAAAACTCCACTGGAATCCAAATAAGGCTTCCATATTCCAACTTTAGTAGTATAATAATAGAGGTATTTCAAATTTCACCAGTTGACAATATGTCCTCATATTTCTTCATTCACAGATGTGAAGTGAATTTAACCAAAATATCCATAATCTAATCTACACATATGCAAGTTCTTGAATTTCTAGTTGCTTATATGCATCAATGGCCTATATCTTCATATTTCATTTTAACATCAGGTTTTGAGTAATGATCAATATCTCTATCTAGATGTTGGTCACCAAGTATAATGTTTTGTTCCAAGTACAGCAGCAATTTTGCAGGAGCAACATGTATGACCAAATTGTAAATGTTGGTGCAAGAAACATCTATAAGCTGGGTTATAGTATCATCAGAATAAAGACCATGCAATCAGTCAACATCCATTACACTCCAATTAATCATATAGAGGAATCTTACAGCATTTCTTTTAAGTCTTCCACGGAAAAATAGCAGTGTTGTTCTCTTCGACGTAGTTTCAGATAAGCATTTGGAATCACACAAATCAACATTGGGTACATAAGGAAGAATAAGATCTTTCTCAAGATAAACTTGTCCAGGCTTGTACCTGAAGAATCAAATAAAAATTAGAAGCAGCAAAATACTCAAGGAATTCAGTATAATTTCAAGCCTAGAACAAAAATAGCTACCAGTTTCCTGTGGAGTCCATGTCAGGAAGCAACCAAATAGCTTTCTTCATAAGTCTGCGTACAGATTTGAAAGACCAAGGGTGATGAACTGGAAGAATGTGGTCTCTTCCCTCAGAACGCTTCCAAGCAGGCTGATCGGTCACCCACTTCAGAGCTTCCTTAATTCACAAAATAAAATAAATTAAATTAAATTGTCATTTTCACTGTAAATAGATCAAAGAGGTTTTCAAGTCTTGATTGCATAAAGCTTAATAAGAAGGATATTTATTCAATCGTAATAAATTCTTTCTATGTTTACCTAGAAAATTGTCGCTTCATCAAATTAAGATGAAACTAATCCCATCTCCAAAAGTTTAAAATCAGTTATGTGCATGTTATATTTAAATATCCGGAATTGCATGCTGAAAGCATTAAGCAACGCAGGTAATTTCTTCCCCAAGGCTAATGTCACAAAAAATTCATGCAGACAGGAAGAAATTGAGATAAAGTAAAGCTTGGGAATCGCACTCACACCCTATAAAGCGCTTTGCACTGCTGCTTCTCCAGCAAGAAAAAACTAATGGTTGTAAAGAAAGGAATGTAGAAAACGTCAGCTTCCTCCTGCTTGTGAACTCTCACCACGTTCTTTAACAGCCTTTTCGACTCCGGAGCTATCAAATCCGCCCACAACCAGTAGTCAATTGAATGCTGCCATATCAAAGAAAATAAGCCTGATTGTAGCAAATAACCATAATTGTAAAGAAAACACGATCAGGGATAATAAAAGAGAAGATTGTAGTGCCTAATAGAAAGCAAGAACCTGTTCAATCAGTCGGTGAACGGGACTGCCATTAGACGTGAGATTGGAGGTCTCTCTGTAGGTATTCTGGAAAAGCCAAAGCAAATCATAAGTGAACTTAGCCGGCATTTCATACACGTAGACCCTAAGAGGTGAAGCCGCAGAGGGATAGAAGGAATCCTCGTAAAATCTTTGATTTTCTGTCTTCCATATCGAATCATCCAACTTTTTCACGTCTTCATCGTCTACAGCACCAACACTATCGTCACTTCGCGAAGTGGAACCTTGGTTGCCAGAATTGGCGGTAAGAAATTTCTCGAGAGAAACCACGAATGAGTAATCGAAATTAGAAGTTAGAGAAGGGTGAATAGTGAGGATTCCAGAAGAGGAAGAAGAAGATGAGGAGGAGAAGGCGGAATAAAAGAAGTAGAGAAATGAGAGAGCAAGGACGGAGATGGTGAAGAGAAAGATTGGAGATCTGGATTTGGAATAGCCGCCGGCAGCGGTATTGTAGTGTCTTCCGGCCATCTATCGGCTCACACACACACACGCAGAGAGAGTCTGTCTGTTTGCTGAAGACCGTGATTCCGCAGCAAGAAGAAGAGGAAAATTTGCAGGTTTTCACCGTTTAGCCCATCCCCTCATACCTTCCTAATTCTTGTGAATATTAAAATTACTAGTTGAAAGCCATTTAAAAAATACATATGTATATATAAACCAGCAAAATTATAATATGTATAACGTTTTATATACAGCTAATTAATTCCTGTTTCATTTATGCGTCCAAAACTTCAAAAATCCATATTCAATAAAATTTTATACATAATACAGTTAAATAATAAAAATATATAATTATCTCCCTCAAAAAAGTTTTATTTTTAATTTCATAAAAAATTAGTCAAATGTTATAAAAATATAAGAAACAAAGCCTGATTTAAACTAGGATCATTTGTTTAATAAGTAAATAAATGTTACACCTACACAAAATCACGAATTTGTCAAAATATATATATTTGCTGGCATATAGCAACAGCAGCATCACATGGTAAGCTCGTATGAGCAAAGCAACTCTGATATAGGTAAAAAAGCAATGAGAAAAAAAAAAAAAAAAAAAAAAAACATTGTCCAAGAATCTGTATAATGGAAAAGGTGAACCATTGTTTCCAAGGTCAAGACACCCAGAGAATGAATAATATGGTATTAGCATCATAATACACTCTTTATCTAACCCTGGCAGGCATACATACCATACCTGCCTTACCAACAGCCTAATTAAAAGGAGATAAGGTCATCCTTGGGTGGCTGCTTCTTTGAGTCGTGCCCTGATTCAGAACTTCCACCAGCTTTCTTGCCAAAGATCATCTCATCGAGATCATCCATCATGTCGTCGTTGTTTCCAGCTTGAACTCCTGTCCGTGAACCTGCAGGTCTTCTGATAAGAGCATCTTCTTTTCCTAATCGGGGAGAATCATCGGGCTCAACTGCAACAGGAATCATAGCAGGCTCTGGTTCCCGTTGAACCTCTGATGGTTTCATGTCTTCATACTTGGAGAGTACTTTCTGAATTTCATCATTCACATTCAATGCTTCAAATAGCAGAGCCTCGTTATCCCCAGCTGTCTCGACAATTCTTTGCACAGTATATTGAGACCCTCGACATTGTTGTACAAGTGTAGTGGTCAAATCATCCTAGTTGAACAATCAAAGGCAGGGAATAAATTAGTGTGGTGCAAAACATGGCACAAAACCCAATTTCAGTCGAAAACACAATATTCAGAAAGATTTTATTGATCAAATTAAAATAAAACTATCCAGACATCACCAAAATCAGAACCTAGATTATACCATTACTATTGTCTTTTTCTTTTTTTTTGATGAATATACCATTACTATTGTCACATGCATACATATATGTATATGTCACTGTGTCCACCAGAGAAAAAAAAACAGTAAAGGATCTCTTGAATTCTTCAAGTTAAGATTGAATCTAGCACTCCTTGAGCATGTAAAAGATTGTAGTCATTGATAAAGATACGTGATTTGTTAATAAGTTCTCCAGTTATGTTAAAATGTACAAGCTAAGGATTTGGAAATCTGCACCTTTCTGGAAAAGAACTTGGTAACCACCACCAACCACCACAACACAAAGAAAAGAAATGGTGCAGAAAAAACTAAGGTATCACTTCAAAGGAAACATAATCAGTAAGCTTTTTTTGGCATCATCGAAAACCACAGGATGCATGTCCACAAAAGTTTTTCCACGGTTTAATTGATACATCTAAAGAAAATAAATCCAATAAAAACACTGGGAAAATGTGCAAGGGTTTAGGAGTAATGTCAACAATAACTGCATCTATATTGGATGGAACTCTCCATGACAACTTTGTCATTCCTAAATAGGATGAGGTTGAAGTTGTCATTAGTTATAGCGTTATCGCACTGAGACACTTAAAATTTCCAACTGGTTAAGAAAGCAATCCAAATCCATACAGTTTTGAAAACTGAAGCCCTCCCTTATTTGTACAGGATGAACTCTAAATATGTGGACCAGTTGATATCATAAAAAACTACAGTCACCTAAAGTATATTAGGGGTTTGGGGGAGAAGGGAAAAGGAAAAATGAAAATACCTGCAGAGCATCTTGCTGTGGAGAAGAGGACAGAACAGTTGAAAGAAGCTCCACACTGTTTCTTGCAACATCAAATGCCTCCTTTGTTTGTTCAGCTGAAAAAACTTGTGCAGGAATATCCCGATTAATTTGTTGTCCAAGGGTAACATTGGATTCTGAAGCTGATACAGACCTTGGAGGAGTAAAGATAGGAGCTAAACTTTCATTATCACGGCCAGGGAACCGTATGCCCCTTGATTTCAAGCTCTAGATATATTAAAGTTGGAGAATTAAAGTCAAAACAGAGTCCAGAGAAAATAAAGTATTTATGGCAAGTTGTTTATCCATATTGATTTACATTAGAATTGCCCAATCCATTACACCTCAAATCCAGATTTCATGCATACTTCAGATTTTGCGAGCTTTTAGAGATGTGGATTTTAATTATCAGAAAAGAAACAGCAAACTGACTGAATTAAGTTCCGTTTCCTCCATCCTCAGGATATAGGAATAAGAAAATCAAAAAAAAAAAATTATCCAGGAAAAGAGGGAAAATCATAACATTTTCTGAGCAATAATGAATATCTGTGGGTAGTAGTACTTGCATAAAATTGAAGGAAGATAAAAGTAAAAACAAAAAGCTTGAAAAGGCAAATATGGAAAAGAAAATCAAGAGAAAAACCTCAGGAGATAGTATTATTACGGCTCAACAACCAATTAGCCTTGAGTTGAAAATATAACAAAGCACAAAAATAAACAACGGAAAACGGCAAATTCGAGCAATACATACCTTGTAAGTCTCTTCATAAACAGGCAAGTAGCGGAGTTCATCGGAGGACTCTCCCCATGCTTCAATCAAGATCAGAGCTTTGTTACGGTTATTAACAACAGTTTGGGGATCATCAATCAACTTCACAATCTCATCAAGTACCCTCTCAGCCGCAACCTCAGAGAAAGCCTTGTCACAGTTTTTAACAACAGTTTCAAGAAGAACCAAAGCCAAGTACTGAATCCTAGGGCTCTTCAACATAATCCGTTTCTTTACACCCCTAATTAACTCAACACTATTGATCCTATCGTGATTGACCATGTCACAAAGTTCAAGATTCATGGCCCAATCGGGTTCATCCAAAGTTTCAGCCGTAGCATCCTCCACAAACTTATCGGCTTGGTTTGGACCTTGGAAAAATTCCTTCATCTTAAAACTCATGGAGCTCATACCGGCACTGATTTTCTGACCAACCTCAGACCCTCCGATCTTCAAGCGCTCCCCAAAGGCGCTGACTTTATCCATCAAATTGTCACTCATCTTGAGAATGTAAATATATCAACGGACCTGGCCCAAAGAGGGAAGCTTAATCCTGAACTCTTCAAACGTTTGACTTACTTGCCGACCAAAGAAGAAAACAAAGAAAGCCTGCAAAAGTCACAAACTCAAAAGCCCTAACAAACCCCCCCAAAAAAAAAATCAAAAATCAATTCATTCAACAAATAGTCAATACGGGAAATTCAAAAACGAAATTATAACCCTTAGAAAAACCCAAAATAGAAGGAAGATATAATGCAGCTCTAATCAAAATTTCCCAACAAAAAAGAAGAAATTTCCGGCAGCCAAAACATCAAAACCCCCCGAAACCAATGGCTTTATGCTAAATTCTCAATAAAGAAACAGAGAAAACATGAAATTCACTTATAAAACCATATAACGCACACATATCCTCCCGATCGCGGGGCTTATCAAAACTGTGATTCCCTATCCAAGTTCTCGAGAAACAACAAAGATAAACTAGTAAAAGAGCACCCAAAAAAAAAATCCCGAATAAAGGATGAAAAAAAGGGGGAGAGGGGGGGGAAACGATCGGATAATTAGAAACTTTTTCTATGATGCGGATGCGATCAAGAAACGGATGAAAAAGTTATAGTCTTGAATTCTGAATACCTTGTATATGAAGGTGGAGAAATCTTGGAGTAGAAGGCTGAAGAAGTATAAAAAATACGGTTCTTTGCGTGTTCAATGTGAGACGAAGACGGACGACTCAGGACTTTAGCTCTGACGAGAATTTATATAAAGAGCTCAGCTCTCTTTCCCTTTTTAAATATATTTAGTCAAATTATTTATTTATTAATTTTTATTTTTTTTTAAAAAAGGAAAATAAACAGTTTTAACTTTCAAATATATAATAAAAATTTCGTAGATATCGGATATTTACCTGTCGAGCTGATAAATATTAATAGATATTGTGAACAATAAAATTTCTCTTTTCGATTATTATCATCTGTAAAATAAATAATCAAATATATAAATGTCACAAGATAATATATATTTGATATTGAGCTCGAATCTTTGTATTTCTCCGCCGATTCTTTTCGTCGTGGATCTAAGGGCATTTTGGGCTTGTCTCGATCCAATAGATTTTGATTTCTTTCGAGGGGCGTTTTGGGCTGGATCTCGGAATAGATTTGAACTTCGAGGGCCTCTGGGCTTGATCTCGATCTATCTGTATTTGATTTGATTTCTCCGATGGTCTTTGAATTTGATCTCGGAATGAATTTGATTTCTCGAGAGCCTTGGGGCTTTTGTTTGATCTCGAAGGGAGGATGTACCAGAAACTATGGACGATCCCCGAAGGGAATCGTAGGAGTTTCTTTTCTTCTCTGCCACCAGAGATTTTACCTTTAATTTCCACCACCGATTTTCACCTCCGATTTCCACCTTTGAATTTGACTCGCAGATAAATACGATTCAAATTTGAATTTAAGCGGATAAAGATAATATTTTTTTAAAAAAAATCGAATTGAGTCAATTTAACTCGTAGATAAATACGATTTCTTTTTTTTTTTTTTTTTTTTCCCCCCTTTCTTTTTTTTTTTTTTTTTTTTTCCTTTTTCTTTCTTTTTTTTCCCCCTTTTTTTTCTTTTTTTGTCTTTTTTTTTTTTTAAAATCACGAACTTAAATTTTTTTTGTTCTAAGCTTCCTACGTATCTCTTACCTTTTAGGAATCAAGTCTAACGTAGTTCATAGATAGTTTATACTGGTATAATAAGGAGTCTTTTATATGTAGCGGTTTACCTGTATCAAGGAGTCTTTTTTTATATATACGGTTTACACTCGTATCAAGGAGTCTTTGTATCAATATGGGCAGTTTTCACTCGTGTCAAGGAGTTTTTGACAAGGTCGCAATACCAATGTTGATCTGCCCCCTTGAGTTTGAATTTTTTTTTTCATTTGAAGGTTGATTCGCTGGTCTCTTTTGTTTTTTTCGGATCTGCAAACACATTCCTTCTGTTCCATGATATTTGACGGAAAAGGGATAGGCGATAAAGATGGTCCCACTGGGCGTGCCAAATTTGTGAACAATTAAATTTTTCTTCTTGATTATTATCATCTGCAAAATAAATAATAATCAACAATATATAGGTCACAAGATAATATATATTTGATATTGAGCTCGAATCTTTATATTTCTCCGCCGATTCTTTTCACGTCGTGGATCCGAGGGCATTTTGGGCTTGTCTCGATCCAATGGATTTTGATTTCTTCCGAGGGGCGTTTTGGCTGGATCTCGGAATGGATTTGAACTCCGAGGGCCTTTGGACTTGATCTCGAAGGGAGGATGCGCCAGAACTATGGACGATCCCCGAAGGGAATCGCGAGTTTCTTTTCTTCTCTGCCACCGAGATTTTTACTTCCGATTTCCCTTTTTTTTTTTTTCCACCTCTTGAATGCTTCTCTTCGTCTCTATTTATAGATGAAGAGAGTGACAATCAATGACTATTTGTTTGCCATGTGTCACTCATCCAAAGAAGCAAAATCTTTCAATATCTTCAATATTTATTTAAATATATAATTAAATTTTCGGTGTCTACATATATTATCTTCTTAATTTTTTATTATAAATTTTATAGTTTTTAATAAAATACGTTTAATTAAAATATAATATTTTTATTAAAAATAATAATATAAAAGAAATATTATTTTTAAATTTATTGATTTTAAGTTTATATGCGTGTAAAATTATTTAGTTAAATGGCTAAATGCTAAAAGAGAAAACCATCCCTTTTACCAAAAAAAAAAAAGAGAACCATCCAAACAGGCCCTAAAGTTATTCTCCCCTCCATTATTTATTTATTTTTTATTATTATTATTTTAATTTTTTTTCCAATTTTCCTTTTCTCGCCTTTCGCCGTCGTAAATGAGAAGAAGACATTGCAGAGAAACGCTCCATTTCAGAACCTTCCGATCGGCATACTTTGCCAATGCACTGTTTCCATTAGCAGATTAAAGGTATCATTCGTCTACCTCACTGCATTGATACTTCGAAGTCTGTTATATTTCGCTCAGTTATACGTGAAAATCATTTCTTGAGGTTTTCCTCTGATTGCTTCACTTTTCTTTTTATTTCTTTTTTCTTTTTTTACCCAGTGGATTCATTTATGGATGCTTTAGTCTCATATTTTAGTTTTTGGAAACCAACTTATTAGGTTGAGGTTTCTTTGAACTATTAGAAGAGGATGGGGATTGAAAGGTTTAATTGTCCACCATTTATTTTATTTTATTTTGATTTCGTCGGACTGAAAACCAGAATCAAACTTGGAATATAACGGTATATGGAAAAATCTACTGTTATAATGAGAATTTGGGGAAAAAAATAAAGGAAAAAGAGATGGGTTTTGCTTTATCTTTTAGGATTTTGTTCAGGTCCTCCAGGGCTTTTTTTCGTAATGCAAGACTAAGCTAATGAGTGACATAGCTCATGGAGTGAAGCATATTTCTTGATAAGTTAATGGGATATCATGTTTTCTTGTTTCAAAGTTCACAAGGTCTGTTCTTTGGGTTCTTTTGGCACTTTGTTGCAGAAACCAACCTTGAATTTAATTTATCTTCATACTTATGAATATTTTAACATTCTGCTAGAGTTGTTTTTTTTTTTTTTTTTTTTTTTTTTACTTGAAGCACTCCTTGCTACATATAGGTTCTAGGTTCTGTGATGTTCTGTTTTCTTTACATGGGAAAGGGAAAAAGATAGATTCAATTCGAAACTGGATACAAGTAGCATTTTTTTCCTTTTATTATTATCCTGAAACTGTTAATGTGTTCTGAAAATTCCTGTTTTAGGTGTCATACTGGTGGATTTGGGTGCAGTGCAGAGTGTTTCTTCGGCTGTAGGTATGATAGACATGACATGGCTCAGTGCATTTTTGCTTGGGGCAGGCTGCATAGCTTTGGGATACCTAATTGGAGCTCGAAATTCTGCTCGCTTATTTCTTTCATCTAGAGTTGCAAAGGACACTGATGTAACCCCCAATGGGAAAAAAAAGAACCAAATGAAACAAGCCCTTGAGATTGAAAAGCTTGCTGACATACTTGAAGATTTTAAAATGGTCCGTTACAATCTCTTTCAAGTAGATATTCCTGTGTACTGTTGAATCTTGACACAGATATGCACTCAAGTTGTGTATGAATGTCCAAGAAATTTATATTACCTAACTGTACCCTTTGGATTTTCAATCATATATTGTAGGTTTTGGTTGTGAGAAATGACTTGAAGATGGGGAAAGGAAAAATTGCTGCTCAGTGCAGGTAAAGATTCTTGCTTTATCATTTGCGACTGTAGACTGGCCTCTAGGAATGTTGTAGGATAATCAACCTAGATATGCAGGAGAAAGTCCTTTGTGAATCCGCTTTTCAACATCCGACCATGATGGTAGTTAATAATATTAAAATTTGTAGCAATACTTGGAGGGAAGGTTCTTTTACATTTTTATTGTTCAGGATTTGGCGCATCTTGTTGTCAGTGCTGCCTTAAGCCTTATTAAGTTACCATGTATAATATCTTATTGGTCATCTTTAAGGCAACAGTATTATCTCTTTTTCAAGCTCTATTCTTATAGTTTGTTGTTTTATTTGCCTTAGTATGAGAATTTTTGTTCTAACTTCAGAAATAACTTCTTATTTTATAGTCATGCAACTTTGGGTCTATACAAAAAGATCCTTCATCGGGCACCAAAAGCGTTGAACAGGTAATTTTGATGTAATCAATACTTGGGCTGGGATAAATATAGATAACTGTGGGCTGTTTATTTGTTCTCTTTATCTGAGTTCGTCTCTGTGCAGGTGGGAGATGTGTGGACAAGTCAAAGTAGTTGTGAAAATTGAAAGTCAGGATGATATGCTGGTTTTACAAGTGAGTATTTCTTTTTGTCATTTTAGGACCTGAAGTATCAAGTAATTCTGTTTCTAATGTTCTTTTTTTAATTTGCCTTCTGGCCATATTTCTTCAGAGGTTATCATACTTGACAAATTTAGTTGTATAGGCAGGCCTTGAATACCCCCACTACTTGTTGATTTACATAAGCTTTCTAGTGGTCAGTTAGACCATCAAAATGTTTCTTCTTTGGCTAGTTAGTCTGTCCTCTGCAGATGGATTTGGTACGGCCTAACAAGTATGATTAATTAGTAACAGAAGGATTTTTACATTTGAAATGCTGCTTTATCTATATTTATTTGTAGGGTGAGTTCATAAAATACTTTTAGTATATGGCTACTCTGATTATTCAGATCTTCTTTAGTTTTCTTTAGATGTACAATTTCTTTGTCCTGAGGAAAGGGTGAAAATCACCTAATATTCTGTTTCTAATGACTTACAAAATACAATCAATTACAGTCATACATTCTGCACCATCGATGATATTCTGTTTAATTTGTTAGGAACGGGCAAAATCACTTAATTTACCAACACATATTACAATTGATGCTGGGAGAACACAGATTGCACCCAGTAAGTTACTATGACTTTCCTTTGCTCCAATTTTGGGAGATATTCTTTCCTTGTTCTTTTCATATTGAGTGCATTGGACATCGCAATATCTGTTATGAAATTGCCTAAACTCACAGTGGTGAAATTCACATGAGAATTGTTGTCTGTTATGGAGTCAAGATAAAAGGCTTTGGTAGTGATACTAGATAAAAGAAAATTTATCAGTGTACTTGTAGTAAATCATATTTTACAAAACAAAAGAGGCCATCTTAGTCTGTCCATCCTCTATGGGAAATATTCTAAATTACCAAATATGTTGGACATGGTTGTTAGTACAATTTCTTATCTGGGGAACTCATTTTTAGGGTTTTGCTCTACAATAGCTTCAGATGTTCCGAATGCTGGTTCCTGTTGCTTTGCTTGAGTTGTATCAAGCAGTTTGCATTTTTTTTTTTTCTCTCATGATTATTTTACAAAGGCTGCTCTCTCCATGCCATCCCATTTTGCACCCATCTTTTTATGATTTTCTTTTTTTCAGCATTTATGTTCCTGACTAAGATTCATTTCTCTACCTTCCAGATTCAAGAACAGTGATGGCTATTCTTGGTATGATATGATAGCTCTGTGCTTAAACATCTGGTTTAAGCTTCAAATATATATGTATATTTTTAAAAATTCTTATTTTGTATACTGTCATTGCATGGATATTTCAACCTTATTATCTAAATAATTTCCTGGAAAGCCCATTCTTACATGGTCATCCTCTTCACCTTATATGTTTGCAGGACCAGCTGAGATGGTAGATGATGTGACTGGTGGACTGAAACTCTTGTAGTGAAAGCATTGCATAGCTAACTAGATGTGTCTACCGCAGCTTGTGAATCTTAAGTGGTTAATAACTCTAAAATTCTTCCCATTCTCTACGCAAAGACCACTTCTTTAGATCTGAGGATGATGATGATAATGATGATAAAGAGTGATTTTGTAGGTGAAAGAGGTATTCTTAATTTAAAAAAAATAAATAATAAATAATGTTATTGTGCTTTTCACCTCGAAATTATCTGTTTACTAAACACTGAAAAGTTGGACTGTGTGTGTAAATCACTGCACTACATATCAGAGTAGTGCCAGTCATTTCAAGAATTGGCAATTTCTGATAAAGCTGTAAGATATTGCTATTTTTATTTTATTTTTTTTTGGGTAAATGAAGATATTGTTAGAAGTTTATGCATATTTATATCTAAGTTCTAATATCTGAAATGATTTGACTTTCTAGCTGGTATTTCTCTCTTTTGTCTTAAACATTTGAAATGGTCAGTGCTAAACAAAATAGAATATAAAGTATGTTGACTTTATGGACGGGAGTAAAAGGGCAAAAAGTACCCAGAAAAACAACAAAAGGATTTCCGACCTACCGGATTCGAACCAGTGACCTAAGGATTATCTGCATACGCACTACAGTCCTCCGCTCTACCAACTGAGCTAAGGTCGGTTGTTGTCAAGTTTGTTATAAGAAGAAGATTTATATTAATAAATAAAATTTAACAAATACAGCCTAAATAATTTATTGTTATAGAATCAATGCGTTCATTTATCACAATTTCAAGAAATAGTTAATAATCAATAAAATTCGTTCCATAATTAAAAAAATCAGCTAAAATATTCTGATTCGTGCAGCATCATATCATCATTCATCAGCATGTTGTTACCTTCTGCACTTATAAAAGTTGCAGTTAAGTTAAAGAAGTAAAAATTTTGAGCCAAAAAAAAAAAAAAGGGAAAAGAAAATTACCCTTTTCTTTCTGCCAGCACCACTTTGAAATGGTGCCATCTCTTCCATGCTTCTCTCTGCTTTTGTACAACATTTTCTTATCCTTCCTGCTTTGTTCTTATTCTGCTCCATCTATGTATTAAAAGTAATCAAATTGATTATTTGTAATTAATTTTGATTAAATTGCTTAAATTAATTAAGTTTTATACCTCGGAGAAAGGAACATAATCATCTTCTTGAATTTGGTGAATCTGTTTCACTTGGTTTTCAACCTCATCACTTATTCCTTTTTCCTGCTCAAACATTTTTGCCACAGCTTCCATTTCTGAAACATCCTCTCGAAGAAAAATAACTGAGCAAATGCTTCTGCATGAACAATTGTAGATTTGGCTATCTGCATTTTAAAGATGGGATATATATTAATTCATCAGAAATAAGATGAAGAAGAGAATATATATTATTGTGTGTGTTTAGGAAGAAGGATTTTGGTTTTACCGTGGAAAAGACATATGGGATCAGGACAACATTTGCACATGAAATGAGCCACGTAACACTCCCGTTTACAGAGGACGCAATAAATGGTGGTAATTTGAGGCTTCTTCTTTGGGTGAATACGAAGTGATGTTCTTGATTTCTTTAAACACCATCTTGCATGGTGGTGCAATCTTAACAGGCACGCAAATGAGATCTTTAGGCTACGAACAGAGACGGAGACGGTGCCGGTGGTATTTGATGATGATAATGATGAACCGCCGCTTCCGCCGCCGCCTGTACTGTTATTATTCCAAGACTTTGAGAAAGACATTGCCTCTTTGCAGAGGAGTTCTTCATACGGAATGATTGGCATTCTTCCTAGCAGGGCATAACGTTGGGTAGCTTCTGCTCCTAATTGAAACCAATCACTACTTGCAAAATTTACTGCCTCGCCGCAGTTAAAACCTGCATTCAGAATTACCTCCGGCAACTTTTTTATATTGTACAACTTTCGATGTGGGAAGTAGAATGCCAATAAGACATTAATGGTGTGTGAGATAGTGTCAAAATATCCTTTTTATCAACTTGAAATTTTATTATAAATGTCAATTTATATTAATTTAATAAGAGGAGAGGAGGTATTAATAACTAATAACTGGTTGATTCAAGTGAAAATATGTTTGGTTTCCCTTAAATAATAGTTTCGAGTTTGGGAATTAAGAAATGAGTATTGTTAGAAGAATTTTGTCTTCAAAAAGATTTAACGGGATTCGATTTTAAATTAGTTACCATAAAAACAAGGGAAAGGTGGTGTTACCATGGCTAAATCCAGCATGATAAGCTCTGGGAAAAGTAATGACAAATTCTCCTGGAAATTGCACAGCCTTGTAGACAGGAACATCGTTCTGAAGCAAAATCTCGGGAGGAAACATTGTTGTTTTGTCTGCTAGAAGGTTGTATACTCCATCCTCACCTTCTGGTGACAGGATTTCTTTGTTGTACACATGTTTCTGTACTGTTTTCTCGAACTCAAGTGCTGATTGTCCAGGAACACCGTACCAAGTTTTTGGCGCCCCACAGTGATTATAATTGATGCTGACAGAAACAAAAAATGCTATAAATTCATTGAAAAATAAAGTTGAATGGCAAAATTCTTGAATTGGTGATGGTAGGAAAAAATAGATACATATATACCTGTATAGATAATGATCCTCAACATGCCATGCAAACATGCTGAATAGCATTCCAATGTAAAGCATGGGATCTGTCACTCCCTGAAGAAACATTTAAAGAATTAGTTAAAAGTTCAAAGCATTATTGGATACAACAGAAATTTAGTAAAAATGGAGATAAATTGTCATATATTTTAAAAATTTAATTATTACCGGAACTGCATTTTCAACCAGGCGCAAAATCGATTTAGGTAGCCGAGAAAGTGTCTGGAAGACAAAGGAAACCATTAATCATCAGTTTTTGGACAGAGGGGAGTAATATATATATATATATGTTATATATTATATAAACCTTCAAATTCCAATTGCTTTGTGCAAGAGGATCAGCTGGAGAACAGGAGAAAGCACTGCCATCCACATTGATTCCATACTCAACAGTTCCTTTCTTTCCTTGCATCATTTCATTCCAGAATTCCTTTTCCAAGTATGTTGAAGGAAGGGAACCAGAAACAGAATATCTCCGTGATGCTGCCTTGTTTGCCATGTTCTCAAAATCTCGGAGACTATAGTTCCTGATGTACATCATCATCATCATGTGTAATATATATATATATATATATATATAAATTACTTATCATGATCCTCTCTGTAAATAAATATGTTGTCCAAACATCCTTAAACAGAACAAAAATCCTAAAAGAATATATCATTACCTTCCTCTCAGGAAGAAACTGATTTTGTCATCATTATCCCATTTGGCCAGTCTAAGAGGTTGTACTTTTGTTGTAAACTTGAAATCTTTTTTCTCATTCATTAACACTACACCAGCCGGAACAGAAGAAATGATCGGAGACACAATCTTACAAATTCCTGGAATTCATATATTCATTACTTAGAAAGAAAAAGAAAATGCAATTGAAAATTTGTAGCAAAATCAGTACAAGGGATACCAAATTTTGATGCTTCGGGAGCAATTTTATGAAGATAAATGAAAGGATCGTGGAATTCCTCCTTTGATGGATGATAAACTGGACACTTATCAATTTTGTCCAGCCAACTGAAATTCATTTTGTCAAAATGGGTCCCTAAGAAATCATCTTGAAAAAAAGAAAGAAAAAAGAATGGATCTTTAAACATCAAAGTACAGAAAACCTTTTTAACAAATTCATCATCACAGAATGGATCTTCATGATTCTGAACTCTCAAGTATGTTTAAGAAATTATTAACTCATAATACTCCCTACAATAATGTCTGACCAGATGTTTTTTAACATTTACTTACTTCAATCACTTAAAAAGGATATAAATAATAATAATAACTATCACAATCACAAGAAAATCAGACGTTTTGAAAGCATAATGATTCTGAAGATACAAAAGTGTAATGAAAATATATAGATTATAAGCAAAGCCAGAGATTCTATATTTATATATATATATATATATATATATATTTCAATTACAAAACCTGACCTTTTTCAGTAACTTCTTAAAATTCGAAACAGTGCACATATGCCAATGAGAATATGAAGAGAAAAAAATACCATCTTTATTTGTTTATGGAAGATTATCCTTCTTTCTATAAATGATTTACATGAAAATCCAAAATTTCCAGATTTGCGAAAAACATCATGGGAAGAATATTTTTGAACCAAATTAAAGTTCTTTCAATTCGGTTTTTTCAAGAATAATGCATGCGGGCTTTCATAAACTATTGGCGGTTAACGTTCGAACAGCGGTTGCCAAGAGTTTTTGAAGTAGTTAAGTGGGAGCATTTTTTAAATTCATTGTATTTTTAAGGATAGTTAAACATCGAAATTATGGATTTTAAGTCCATATGAATAAGCAAGTATTCTTATTTTTAGTGAAACCATAATTGTTATCCATATGCCTATTTTATTGTCTGAAATATAAATAAAATTGTTGGTGTTTCGGCGACAGCAGCCAGTCCGTTCTTGACCAATCGAAATAAATCCAAAATGACTATACTGCGTTATAGTTTAAACGTCTTCTTCATCATGTGCTGTCACAGGCTTGTGTGTGTGTGGGGTTGGTCATTACCCCCTTCCACCAACATCAGCCGACATATCTTGCTATTTAAAAAAAATAAAAAAATAAAAAAATAACCAGAAAGTGATGTAGTGGTTGACCAGGACCATCCATCCATCCATCCATCCATCATGTTAGGTTCTCTGCAAGGGTCTGCCGGGTAGCATAAGTAACTGTATGTGGAAGATAGTGCTAAATGGCCCAACATTTATCTACCTACGTCCAATGAGATATTCAATTCCTTTTTTTTTTTTTTTTTTCCCTTCTTGATTGTGGGAAGGTGGATTTCATGGTAGGATAAAAAATCAGGCCTTCTTTCCAGTTATGTTTTCCCATTACTTCTTGAGAATTTTCCATTGATCATCAATTTCTTGAACACCCCTTTTTGTTTGATCAACTTACTCTTTAATGGATAGATGTTGCAGCTTCTGGTTTTATGTTCTTTTGATGCATTTGTTCAGCTTCAAAGCATGCTTTAGTATAGATGTTAAGAACATAGATACAGATCGATCTGCACTTCTTGTTCTTAAAAAGAGAAACATAATGGATCCCGGGAGTTACTTAGCTAAGAATTGGTCATCAAATTCATCAGTTTGTAATTGGATGGGAATCACCTGCAGTGATCTTCACCAGAGAGTGGCAGTCTTGAATGCTTCAAACATGGGACTTACTGGTAGTATTCCTCCTGAACTTGGAAATCTGTCTTTTCTTGTTTCCCTTGATATGAGTGACAATAGTATCAGAGGAACTTTACCTGAAGAATTATCAAGACTAAAGCGACTCCGGTCCATGAAATTCAGCTTCAATGAACTAAGTGGAAACCTTCCATCATGGTTTGAGGGATTACATAATCTTCAAGAATTGGCACTTGATAATAACAGTTTTTCTGGAATGATACCAGGGGCTGTATGTAACATGACGAAATTAGTGAATTTGAACCTGGAAAACAATTTGCTAGAAGGTAGCATCCCGGAAGAGATTGGAAATCTACAGAATTTGAAGTTCTTGAATGCATGGAACAATCAGCTTTCTGGCTCCATACCACCAAATATGTTCAACATCTCCTCATTGGAAACTCTTGATTTCACATCTAATAGTCTCTCGGGTTATCTCCCCGACGATATGTGCAATCAACTTCCACAGCTTCAGTATTTCTCTCTGTACTATAACCAGTTGGAAGGATTAATACCCTCAAGCTTGGACAAATGCACACAACTTCAAACTCTGCTGCTTGAATATAACCGTTTCATAGGACCTGTACCAAGAGAAATTGGCAACTTAACCAAGTTAGAAACACTTTATCTTGGTGGTAACCTGCTGAAAGGTACTGACGGATGCATCTATTTATGTTAGTTTTCTTTTGATTAAAATCAGAAAAATGATTGGAGAATGAATTACTTTGTTTTGAAGGTCAAATTCCAGTTGAAATGGGAAAACTTCCCAGTTTGGAGTATTTGACATTAGAGGAAACTGGCCTTACTGGTCAAATGCCATCTTTTATCTACAATATCTCCACTTTGCAGTGGCTATATATTAATCAGAACAACCTAACTGGTAATTTGCCTGGGGATGATACATGGGCACAGCTCCCTGCACTTCAAGGTCTTTACCTTGCAGATAACCAGTTTACTGGAAGCATTCCTCCAGGACTACAGAATTGTAGTGCACTTGTGGACTTGTACCTTCAACAAAATGAGTTTACAGGTAAATAGCTATAATCCTCATCATTATTAGGGTGTGTGTGTGTGTAAATCATAACTGAGGGTGCTTTTTCCTTACATGAGATTCCTGGCAGGTGAAATACCAGTTGAGTTGGGAAATCTTGTGAATTTGCAGTCATTAGTCATGGGTATAAATAGCCTAACAGGCCAAATTCCGGAATCAATTTTTAACATTTCAACATTGACACTCATTGACATATATGATGGTCACTTGACAGGCAATATTCCATCAAACATAGGTTACGGGACACCAAATCTGGAAAGAGTTACCTTGGGTAAAAATAACCTGACTGGAAAGATTCCAGACTCAATCTCAAATGCCACCAAACTTTTCCGTTTAAGTCTTCCAGGTAACCAGTTAACTGGTCCTATTCCTGATTCACTAGGAAATTTGGAGAATCTTGATTTTCTGAATCTGGGACAAAACAATTTCACCAGCAAGTCTTCTGAACTGAGTTTCTTCACTTCCTTGACAAGATGCAGACGTTTGAGAGTACTATGGATAGAAAATAATACACTGAATGGTTACCTTCCATCTTCAATTGGGAATCTGTCCAGTTTTCTTACTCAATTAGATATTAGCAAATCTGGTATTCAAGGAAGAATCCCAGATGAATTTGGTAATCTTAGTAGTCTGGTCGACCTTTACTTAGATGACAATCAATTTAATGGATTCATACCCTCTACTTTCAAAGGATTGGAAAGCCTTCAGATATTGAGTATACTAAATGGCGCAGTAAAAGGTTCAGTTCCAGATGTTTTGTGCCAATTATGGAATCTAGGGGAGATAGCATTGAGCAGAAACAAGATCACTGGTTCACTGCCAGCTTGCTTGGGAAATCTTAGTTCTTTAAGAAACCTTAATCTTGATTCCAACGAATTAAGCAGCAGCATACCTCCAGAGCTGGGAGGTCTTGTAGATCTTTTACGCATCAACCTGTCATCGAATTTTTTCAATGGCCAAATTCCTTCAGAAATTGGAAACTTAAAGGTTGCAACCTCAATAGACTTCTCAAGAAATGAGCTATCAGGTAATATTCCCAGCACATTTGGAGGACTTGGGGACTTACTTGATTTATCTTTGGCACACAACAAATTAGATGGACAGATTCCTGAATCATTTGGAAAATTGTTAAGCTTGGAAAAGATAGATCTTTCAGATAATTTCTTGTCAGGAGTGATTCCAAGATCAATGGAGACTCTTAAAAATCTGAAACACTTGAATCTTTCGTATAACAAACTGACAGGTGAAGTTCCAAGTGGAGGGCCTTTTGCTAATTTGACAAATCAGGATTTTCTCTCTAACCAAGCCTTGTGTGGTCCTGCTTGGTTGAAGTTTCCTCCTTGCCATACCAGTTCCAGCCAAAGATCAAAGCTGCGAACTGTTCTAATAATCGCATTGCCTACTACTGTAGTAGCAATTCTTGTATTGCTCTCCGTGTTGGTTTTGATAAGACGCAGCAAAAAGAAAAAAGCTCCTACTGAAGTGGATGTCTTTCCAGGAATAGCTCTTGACAGAATCACATATCATGAACTTCAGAGAGCAACTAATGGATTCAATGAGAGTAATTTGTTAGGCAAAGGTAGTTTTGGTACAGTATACAAAGGTGTACTCACAAATGGGATGGCTTTGGCAGTAAAGGTATTCAATTTGCAAAATGAAGGTGCATTCAACAGCTTTGATACTGAATGTGAAGTTCTAAGAAATCTTAGACACCGTAATCTGACCAAAGTTATCAGCAGTTGCTCCAACCCTGATTTTAGAGCATTAGTCCTTGAATATATGCCCAATGGGAACCTTGAGAAATGGTTGTATTCTGATGACCATTCATTGGATATATTGCAAAGATTAGACATAATGAGAGATGTAGCAACAGCTTTGGAGTATCTCCACCATGGCTATTCAACTCCTGTAATACACTGTGATCTCAAACCCAGTAATGTCCTGTTAGATGAGAATATGGTTGCACATGTCAGTGATTTTGGCATAGCAAAGTTAGTTGGTACAGAGGACAGTGTCATACAAACCAGCACCCTTGCAACTCTAGGATATATTGCACCAGGTAAACATATTCTCATTCTCATTCTCAAATATATATATAGTATATATATATATATATATGTATAAATTCTCATCAATATATTATTATGATTGATTTCAGAGTATGGATTGGAAGGACTAGTTTCCACAAGGTGTGATGTTTATAGTTATGGTATCATGCTGATGGAAACAATCACAAGCAGACAACCTAGTGATGAGAATTTTGCTGAGGATTTAAACCTTCGGGCCTGGGTGAATGCTCACTTCCCTGATTCATTAATAAGTGTAATAGACAGAAGGTTGCTTGATGATAATGACAAAGACAGGTTTGCTGAAAGCGTGCAATGTGCTTCATCAATCTTGGAATTGGCTTTGAAATGTTCTGCAGAATTGGCTGGTGACCGAATTAACATCAAAGATGCTTTGACCTCACTGAATAAAATAAGGGTTGTATTCACTGGGAAATCACCAAGAAGCAAAAATAATTGATTCTTTTGGATTTGTTTTTCTTGTACTGCAAGTGATTGAGATCTGATGCAGATTCTTCACTATTATAATAGTGACTATCTTTTCAATGTAACTAAATCTTTCAGATCCTCTTCTCACTGTCCCTCTACTCTTTTTTTTTTTTTTTTAATATGGTAATCAATTTGGATTGGACCCTTTTCTTTTGGTGGGATAAGTTCTTTCAACATTATTTTTTCATTCAAAATGTTAGAAAATCGAGACTTTGCTTATAGGAAACAATTGTTTTGTTTGTCCTCTATTCTCTAGTTCTTGACTTCAATCTTCTGGAAATCTTCCTCGTACTTTCCTTGTTGAAATTTGTGCTGTGATATACAAATGAATAAAATGGAATGAGATATGGGTTAGCAACTCTGTTGTTTTAAAGTAAGAGTTTGACATTTTTGGACTGTTTTACAGCTGTCATCTGAGAAAAACTTTATTAATCCTTAGTAATATTTTAAGGTTTAATCGTTGAACATGGATGAGCATTAATTGTTAAAAGTCCACGGTTTCAACTTTTTTTTTTTTCAGGTTCCATGGAAATTCTGCAGAAAATTCTGGTAAAGAAAGGTGGAAATTCCACTTTGTCGTGTAAAAGGGAAAGAAAAAAAGGCAGTGCAAGAAGAATCATTGGTTTTCATTTTTCTGGTCTTGTTTTCAGATTAAACTAGATGTGGCAAAACCTCTTTTTTTGGGCCATTCTGCTCTGAATTGAAGAGGTTGTTTTCAGTCAAATTCAAACATTTGCACTCAAAATAAACAAATCAATAAACTATCTTATCTAGACTTGAAGATATTCATTTGTCTTTTACATGAAAAGTCTCGGAAATTATACATTTTGTTTTGTCTTTTGTTTCTCAGTTTTAGGACAGACCAAAGACTAAGTGAGCAGATCATTGTGCTCGTGCAGTTCCCCTTTTTTTAAGTACACATTCTATAACCAGAACTAGTGAGACAAAGATTTGATCACAAAACCATGAGGAGAATCAACTCTATCACTCATTTTGCTGCTCAAATGTTGCAGTGTTTTATGGTTTGTCTGGCAATGTCTGAAAAAAACATCACAACAGATAAGGCTTCACTTCTTGCTTTGAAAGCAAGAGTTGTTTTTGACCCTCAAAATGCCATGGAAAACTGGTCGAGTACAGACTCATCAGTTTGTAGCAGCTGGTTTGGAGTCACATGTACCAGCCGCCATCAAAGAGTAACCGCCTTGAACATTTCAAACTTGGGTCTCATCGGCAGCATTCCTAGAGAATTAGGAAACCTGTCTTTTCTTGTCTCTCTTGACATTAGTGATAACCAGTTCCAAGGAAATCTGCCCAGTGAGTTAGCTCGTTTACGCAGATTAAAGTACATGAATGTCAACTCCAACAACTTTACTGGACAAATCCCATCATGGTTTGTTTTCTTATCAGATATTCAACACTTATTTCTTGCATATAATAGATTTTCAGGTCCTATCCCAGCAACACTGATGAACATGACAAATCTAGAGACAGTAGTATTGGGGTTCAATTTTCTGCAAGGAAATATTCCAGAGGAAATTGGCAATCTTAATAAGCTGCAGTGGTTAAGCTTGGGAACAAACCAGCTGACAGGTCCTGTACCACCAAGTTTGTTCAATATTTCCTCGTTACGACGTATTGTCCTAACGAACAATAGCTTATCTGGTAATCTTCCCATGGACATGTGCTCACGGCTGTCTGAAGTTGAAGTGCTTGCTTTATCAGTGAATGAATTAGATGGAGAAATTCCATCTGCTAACTTGGAAGGATGCTCAAGCCTTCAAGTTATGTCATTATCATACAATAAATTCAGTGGAAGTATTCCAAGACAGATTGGGAATTTGACAAGATTAAGCAGCCTATACCTGGGCAATAATAACTTGGAAGGTAGACCTTTATTATTATTATTATTATTATCATCTTCTCTTTGTGATTGGGTTGAAGTGGAAACTTCTTCTTCCTGCAGGTGAAGTTCCATTCGAGATTGGCAATCTTCAACTTGAGTTGTTAGACATGGAAAATTCTGGCATTGGTGGCATCTTGCCATCTTCTATATATAACATCACTAGTTTAAGATCAATTAATATTTTCAGTAACAAGATTTATGGAAGCTTACCAGCAGAAATGTGCTCCAGCCTTCCTGTTCTTCAGTATTTGGATTTTAGGAGGAATGCATTCACAGGAAGCCTTCCAAGAGATATTGGAAACTGTAGTTTGTTGATAGATTTCTTTTTAAGTGGAAACAGATTTTCAGGTATGTTTAAAGATTTTCTTGCACCTACCAACCTTGATGTCAACATTGAGCAACTTCTAAGTATCTGCACTTTTTTGCAGGTGAGGTCCCTGTGGAAATTGGTAATCTTGTCAACCTTGATAGAATAGCACTAGATAATAATAGCTTTACTGGTGAAATTCCATCAACTCTATTCAATAACACTGGTATTAGAGGCATTTCACTTCTGGGAAATTCCTTCGCAGGCAGTCTACCAGAAAACATTGGCATTAGCCTACCAAATCTTGAAGAACTTTATCTTGGGATTAATAACCTCAGTGGAGTTATTCCTGATTCTATCTCCAATGCTTCAAAACTCTTCAGGCTCGGGCTTGGTTATAACGAATTTACTGGTCACTTTCCTCGTTCGTTTGGTGGTCTAAGATTGTTGCAGTACCTGAATGTTATTGAAAACAATCTAACACCTGAACCTTCCTCACCGTCATCCTCATCTATGGAGTTGAGCTTTTTTGATTCATTAACAAATTGCAGACAGTTGAAACAACTGTGGATAGGCTACAATCCTCTGAATGGAACTCTTCCAGTTTCCCTAGGCAATCTTTCTGCTACTCTTGAATATTTTTATGCAGCGTATTCTGGTATCAGAGGTCCCATTCCTGATGAAATTGCTAATTTAAGTAGTCTGGCATTCTTGTTTCTACAAGGAAATGAATTGACTGGTTCCATTCCAACCACAATCGGAGGGCTAAGGAAGCTTCAAGCTCTAAATCTCTATGATAACAATATGATGGGACCAATTCCAAATGAGATCTGCAATTTGAAGGATTTGGGCTTCTTGAGTCTAGGCTTGAATGAGTTTTGCTGCTCAGTTCCAGGATGCTTAGGGGACATTAAATCTCTCAGATATATATATTTGAATGACAATAAGATGAATTATAGTATACCTTCAAGCTTATGGAACCTCACTGATCTGTTGCATTTTGATTTGTCCTCCAACTTCTTAACTGGCTCTCTGCCTGTAGAAATTGGAACTTTGAAGACTGCAACCTTATTTAACATATCCAAGAATCAAATTTCAGGAACCATCCCAAGCACAATTGGAGGTATGGGAGACATGATTGAACTTTCATTGGCATTTAATTGGTTTGAAGGATCCCTCCCTGAATCATTTGGCAGCATGTTAGCATTAGAATCTCTTGACTTATCACAGAATAATCTGTCTGGTGAAATTCCCAAGTCCCTTGAAGCTCTTTCACATCTTGAATATTTCAATGTATCTTTTAATAGATTAGCTGGTCCAATTCCAACTAAAGGTCCTTTTGCAAACTTCACTTATGAATCATTTATCTCAAATGATGCACTTTGTGGTTCTCCTCATTTGAGAGTTCCTGCATGTATTGCAAGTTCTCCAAGAAAAAAAAGCAGAAAAAAGTTGCTTCTGCCCCTGCTGGTTCCACTTGCTGCTGCTTTCCTAGTTCTGGCCTCAGTTATACTACTGATTCTTGTTCTACTGAGATCCAGAAAGAAGAAGAATAACAGCAACACTGTCACAGACAAGCAATCCTCAGAATACCCTTTGGTGCATGGAAGAATATCATATTACGAACTCGAACAAGCAACAAGTGGCTTTAGTGAAGAAAAGTTACTTGGCAAAGGAGGATATGGTTCTGTTTATAAAGCTTTCCTTGGTGGAATCCAAGTAGCTGTCAAGGTATTCAATCTGCAAATGGAAAGAGGGTTAACCAGTTTCAATACAGAATGTGAAGTGCTACGCAACCTTCGCCATAGGAACCTTACTAAAGTAATCAGCAGCTGCTCCAAACCTGACTTTAAAGCCCTGGTTCTCGAGTACATGCCTAATGGTAGCCTCGAAAATCGGTTGTATTCTGATCAGTACTCTTTCCTCAACTTGTTGCAAAGACTAGACATTATGATCGATGTGGCTTCAGCTTTGGACTATCTCCACAATGGCTACTCCACACCAGTAGTTCACTGTGATCTGAAACCGAGCAACGTACTGCTGGACGAAGATATGGTAGCACATGTCAGTGACTTCGGCATTGCAAAGCTTCTAGGAATGGATAAGAATATGACACAAACTCAAACCTTTGCAACCATAGGATACATGGCACCAGGTGAGAGAACATAAATATTGTTATGAATTTACTTAGAGATTATGACACAAAATTCTTCGTCAAGAAGAAAAATAGAAACCCTAAAATACAATGAGACCCAGAAACTTTTACTATGTCTTCTACTCAATCTTGAATTGAAATTCTTCTGATTTTCCTTTTTTTTTTTTTTTTTTTTTTTTCTTTTGGCGGGATTGGAGAACAGAGTATGGATCAGAAGGACTAGTATCAACAAGATGTGATGTTTATAGTTTTGGGATCATGTTAATGGAAGTAATCACGGGAAAGAAGCCAACTGATGAAATGTTTGCAGGGAATATGAGTCTGAAAGACTGGATAATAAACAACAACCATAACAACTCAGATATGGCAGATGTTGTTGATGCTAATCTGATAAACCCTGGGGAGGAGGAAGAGGAGAAAGGGAATTCGAGCTTGAAGATGCAATGCTCAGAATCCATTCTGGATTTGTCCTTGAAATGCTCTGCTGAATTACTTGAGGAAAGGATCAAGATTAGTGATGTGCTCACTTTGCTTAAGAAAATTCGATATCGCCTTCTTAGTTCTTACTGATTTGCCCTAAAACCTAATGGATGAATGACTCGTATCATTTTCCTTTTTCCTTTTTAATTCTTATTTTAGATTTTCGAAACTAAATATTTAGGATTCACATAAATTTTAAAAAATTATTAATTTTTTTACTCACTGTGTGCTCTCCAAATTCCAAGGAAGGAAATGAAAGGACCGTTTGGTACGACGTTCATTTTTCAGGGAAAACGAAAAGCCCCTTTCGCTGCGGGAGAGAAGACTCCTTCACTTCACCAAACCAGCTTTCCTTTTGCCTCTCTTTCTCTCTCTATCTCATGGCTAATCCAATCAAAGGTGTTTCTTTTCCGTATGTTTTCCTCTCCTTTCGTCAAAACTTATGCAGAAAGTTCAATTCTAACTTCTCCCTTTGTTTGTTGGGAAATAGTTGTTGGACATGTAAATTTTCTCCTGAATTCTATATTCAGTATTCCAGCAGGTCAGAGCCTAAATTACTACTACTTTTTTCTTTTCTTTCTGCGTTAACTTGAAGAACACTCCTGTATTCTTGTAATTCTTTTGATTCTTTCTTTTTCATGTTGTTGTTGTTGTTGTTGTTGTTGTTGTTGTTCTGGCTGTTGTTTATACGTCAATATCACCAACGTCTCTTTCTTCACTTCCAAGTTTTGTTCTATTCTAATCTAATGGATGTTCCCATTTCATCTACACTGTTTCAACTCTTGAAATTTCATCATTCTTTCCATCTTTTCCGAGGAAAATCTTCGAATTTGATATCCCGTTTCATTGCAAACCTAGAAAATGTGGAGCGGAAGTGGGATAGAGAGATGAGTTTATTGAAGTATACGATCAAAACAGGGTAAATTTGATTGGTACTGTGGCTATAGGGCTTATGCAAAGTGCAGAACTATTAAAATTTGTTTTGATTATCAAATGATCATTAGTTGTTGTGAGAAAGAAAAAGAAGATAAATGGGAAAGCAAAGTTCGCCTAGAAGTCCTCAGCCCAAGAATCCCATGTTAGATGTGTCTTATGGATTGAAGGAATGTGATTTTCGATGTTCAGAAAAGCAAAAACAGCATGGAGACCCTGCTCTGGGGAGAAGGGGATCAGGAGGTGACAACCGTTGGAACAAAGTTATTTTAGTGCAAGGGTTGAGGAATCATTCTGGAAAATTTACTGCTTCGAAAGGTGTTCATATGGAAAAAAGGCCTGTATGGTGGCTTCGTAGGCATATCAAGTCTATTATCTTCACAATTTTGTTAACTGGTTTTCTTTTTGCATGGGACTCTCTTTTATTTGTCATTTTGGATAATTTGATGCTGCAGAATAGTTCGACTCCTTCAAGAACAATTGGAACAGAGGTAGTATGCTTTTCCTATTGCACCATACAAAAAACTATTAAGGCCTCACAATTAGCACTAAGAGTTAATCTCAAAATTTTCTGCATAGATGGATAATAATTTCATCATATTTTGCTAATGATCTTGAAGGGGAAAAGTACCATGCATAGGTTTGAGGAAAAGTGTCATGTAGAGGTGTATGGTCGACTTCTGAATTTGGCTGCAACTTCTCTTGCTGAGGTTTGGTTTGGTTTATAATCTTTTCTATTAGAGTTGAATACATATATACATGTATGCTAAA
The DNA here is from genome assembly GCA_025388415.1 of Cynanchum wilfordii. Lineage (NCBI taxonomy): Eukaryota > Viridiplantae > Streptophyta > Magnoliopsida > Gentianales > Apocynaceae > Cynanchum > Cynanchum wilfordii. Next base: position 4,374,444 of record JAHSUH010001079.1, read on the forward strand.
TGTATGTGAATCATGTTGCAAAGTTTTCAAGGATAATTTGTGTGGATAATTTCTTTTCTTCAAGTTTTCCCTTTTCATTTATTCTTATGCCAATGTGCTTCAGACAGAATCTGAACAAGGAAAATCAAAATTTTGGGAAGAATCATATCCACAGGCATCTTTGTGGAAACCTTGTGCAGAAACGAAGAGTCTGAAAGGTGTGGTTAATCTTGGAGTCATTCCAGTAGCTAATTGTTAATTTCTTACAACTGTTACATCTTTCAAAGAAGGTTATTTTCTGTGTAAATTCTGGTGTAATTGTTTAAATTTGTTAGGGCAGGGAAACCTAGGAACAGCTCTCGTTTTATAGTTGTCAGTGCAAATGGAGGCCTAAATCAACAACGAGTTGCTGTAAGCATATAGTTTTCTACTTTCCTCTATCCTTTTTTTTTTTTTTCTGGAATTGCTTGAATTCTTCAAGTTTTCCCATACCTTTCAAGCGTAGCATTGCTATAGTTTAGTTGATCTAATATTCACTGCTGATATTTATCCTACATAAACTTTTTGTCTTATAGATTAGGCTTAATTAACTGCCAGATAAAAGGGTCTTGAATAATTTTTGCAGGTCTGCAATGCGGTTGCAGTAGCATCTTTGCTAAATGCAACTTTAATGATTCCAAAGTTTCTTTATAGCAATGTATGGAATGATCCAAGGTCAGAAACCATATATGACATTTCTTTATCCCAAATTTCTTGGGGTGATTTTCTCTTTCTGATGTTTACCGTTTTTGTCACTTGAGTGCAGCCAATTTGGTGATATTTATCAAGAAGATTATTTCATAAAGATATTGAAGAGTGAAGTAGACATTGTAAAGGAACTTCCTTCTCACTTGAAATCACTAGACATGGAAGCAATGGGAAGCTTAGTATGTATTTCCCAGGTCCAATACTGTGAATATACTGTTTCTTGGGCAAGAGCAAATTCTGAGCATTCTTATCTTCTCTTCAGGTAACTGATGCTGATCTTTCCAAAGAGGCAACTCCTCATGAATATATAACCAAAATACTGCCCATCCTCCTGCGTAATGGAGTTGTCCACCTTCTTGGATTTGGAAACCGACTTGGTTTTGATCCATTGCCCACTGAACTTCAGGTTGAAATTTTTGTTCTTTTTATCATGCATGTTTTGGAACTTTGCCACTTTTATCTACAGTGTTAATGTTAAGTTGGCGTTTCCAGAGTCTCTTCATGGCCTAATTTAGCTGTTAATTCTTCATTTCAAGGAATAGCTAGTATTCTAGTGTCTGCCCGGGATCCATACTCTTGCATAGCTATACTTTTGGCATTCAGTATTCCCCGTTAGTCTTTAACGGGAATCTGATCATCATCTGCTGATAGTACTTTTGGTACACTATTGCAATCGCGCACATCATCCTCATTTAGTTTTAGCGACTGCCCATCATTCTTAGGGAACGTAAATGTGATCACAGTTCTGCGAATGCATTGCAGAGACTAAGATGTAAATGTAACTTCCATGCTCTAAAGTTCGTGCCCAGAATTCAGCATGCGGGTTCACTGTTGCTTAGAAGGATTAGGCAAAATGACATGGCAAGGAGCATGTTAGATAAACAACTTCTTGGAAACTTCATGTCAGATGCTTCTTCAGAAGAGCATCACGCCCTAGAGGGTGCTTCCAAGTACCTTGCTCTGCATATGAGATTTGAAATTGATATGGTGGCTTATTCTATGTGTGAGTTTGGAGGTGGAGAAACTGAAAGAAGAGAGCTCCAAGCATACAGAGAAGCCCATTTCCCTCTGGTCCTTGAGCGTTTAAAGAATTCCAAGTCGGTTTTTTGCAACTTTTCTTAATTGTTTTCCAAGTTTTGTCTTGATCTGCATTTCTGTCTCTAATAGTTTTTTTTTCTTTTCAACTCCAGGCAACTTACTCCAAAAGAACTAAGAAAGTTGGGAAAATGCCCATTGACACCAGAAGAAACAGCACTTGTTCTTACTGCCCTTGGATTCAAGCATGACACTTACATCTATCTTGCTGCCTCTAACATATATGGTGGAGAATCAAGGATGCATCCTTTAAACACACTCTATCAGAATATAGTAACAAAGGAAGATCTTCTCTCTCCAAGTGAACTTGCACCTTTCAAGAACTTCTCCTCCCAGGTAAAAATATATATGACTCCATGTCAATAATCTCATTCATATAACCAAAATGAAATCATAACAGAACCATTCCTTTCCCAGCTTGCGGCCCTGGACTTCATTGCTTGTGCTACTGCCGATGTATTTGCCATAACAGATTCTGGGAGCCAGCTCTCATCCCTAGTCTCAGGATTCCGGACTTACTATGGTGATGGTCATGCTCCAAATTTGAGACCTAGCAAGAAGAGGCTAGCAGCAATTTTATCCAAGAGCAACACCATTGATTGGACAAGTTTCAAGAACAAGACAAGGAAGATGATTGAGGAAGGTCAGAGAGTTCGAGTCAGGCCTTCTGGTCGAAGTGTATATAGAATGCCAAGGTGCAAAGGATGCATGTGCAAGCATCACTAGTTTTAGTTTTTGGTCTCCATTCACTTCAAAGCAAAAACTATTAACTAATGATACGAACCAGTTCATAATATTACATTTGGAGTGGATTAATCTAGAATAACCCAAGCTACATTTATGGGGGGAAAAAAAAAACAATTAAAAAATAGTGACAGAGAGGAGGCAATTCTGTCAGTTTTTTAAAAATGGCTTTCAAATTTTTCTCTGCTGCTGCTACTGGATCAGCCAGATGAGGTTAGGGATAAAAAATATCAGAATCATCATCGATCATGAAGGTGGGAAAAAGCGATTAAGGTTGAAAGGAAGAGTGTAAAACTCTTCGTTTCTGCTGTCACCTTTAAATGTCCTGAACTTGACCCACCATGGCATTCCTCTGTCTCTAGCACTGTCTTTGTAGTCAAGTGTGTTGTCCAAGAACACAGCAACAATTAAGGCAACACTTGGAGAGGATAAGAATATGGTATTCAGGAAATCATTGAACTGCAACCAAAAAAGCATTGATCATTTTTGTTAACAAAATCATTGAACAACATGTGTCGGGGAGGGGGGGGTTTGGTGGTAATCGTGGTGCGTATGTCTCTGTATCTCTATTTATCTCTAATAATAATAATACTTACCCAGCCGGCTTTTGTATGAGCTGGACCATGAAGAGCACCAGTAGTGTATTCCCTAAAGTACTCAGGAATTGACAAACCAAGGAATAGAGAAACTCCAGTGATAAAGAGGCTCCTCATTGAATTCATGTTTGTGAATTGCAGGAAAGATAAGCCTACTGAAGCTGGAAATCAAAGAAACGGATTTCATTTATTTATTTGTCAAATTACAGAGCAACAAAGAGAGAGAGATGGTGGAGGAACGAAATTGAAGAAGAAAATAAACTTGCTTACCAACAAGGCCAAACATAACACAGTAAACAGCAGCAAATATTGTGAAAGGTATTGATGCAAATAAGGCTCCAAATTTCCCTACGTATTCATTCAAAAAGAGAAAAGGTTAAATTAGAACTGCAAGATTTCTTGAAGAAATATGGGGTGGTGGTGTGACAGAGCAGCCAACCTACCTAACATTGAGAAAAAGATCATAAACCCAGCTGAAATTTGGATTACTCTACGGCTACCAACACGAGTGCTTCCAAGAAGCCCAACATTTTCTCTGTGAATTATAATAAGAAAAATAAGCTCAAATTTTTAATCCTCCAATGGAAGAAAGAAAACAGGATGATGATATGATATAAGGTCTGGTTTGCTTACACAGATACAGTAGATCCTGTAGCTGTACCGAAGAGTCCACTCAGCAAGATGCCAATTCCCTATAAAAAAAATAAATAAAGGACATAAGGTAATGTCTATCAACTCAATCACTCAGTCTTCTTCAGTATTATAAAGAATTCAACAAACCTGCCAGCCAATGCCGCGACTAAGGACATGAGAAGGAGGTGGCGTCGCACTTGCAAGACGAGATGCTGCTTTATAAGCTCCAGTTGACTGTGAAAGCAAAAAAAAAAAAAAGACAACTTCAGCCATTTAGATTCTGGAAAGATCTAAAACAAGCTTTAGCTAAGAATTATGATTTTGTTTACTTCAATCAAAGAGACAAGTACAGCAGCCATCATTCCAAAAGCATGACCGGCATTGAAAGAAGGCGCACCCCACTGGAGTGGATAAGGGATTTTAATCCTACACATTGTGACAGACAACACACATTTGAGAAAAATCCTAAGTTCAAATGAAATCAATCATCAAGTGGTGCTTGTTTTGAAGAGGGTATGGATGAAGAAGAATTGCTAACCAAGGTGCAGAAGAAATGAGGTTTGCTTTATCAGTTCGGCAGTTCTTCTGAGTAAGGTCCGGGTGGTGTTTGTAAGCACCACTGGCTGTCAAGAGATGAGCATATGCCCATATCACTGTAACTGAGATAAGGAGTGCAAAACGTTCCAATACTGGCAACTGTCTTAACTGAAAATGTTTCAAGTACTGTATAACAACAACAAACAAAAACATCAGATGAGTAACTGACCTTACGAATTAAAGGATAATTGTCCAATTTGGTCCTTTGATATTAAAATAATAAGTGTTAAAGGGACCTTTTAGACAGAAATGGTCAAATCGGACAATTATCAGTTATTAAATCATTTGAATTTGTCATGTGGATTTACAAGTTTGTCCCTATTCACTGTGTCTGTATTTCATACCTGGGAAAAGGCAACAAATAGAATGAGCATAGGAATACCAATCTCTACACACCTTCCAACCTGATTTGCAAGAAAAGTACTACTAATCAATTTCAAAAGTAATTAGCACTGAGTATCAAAATGAAGAATAATAGATGATGTCCAACACACATACCACTGGGAATCCCCTATCAAATAGGCCAAATCCCACCAATGATATTACCGGGACCATACCAAGTGGACTGAAAAACCTGAATTTTAGATATAAAGAGTAAACTCATCATTGTAAATTGTAAACTGTGCTCTGTGCAGCTATAATATGGAAAGAACATTGCTTAGAAGAATGAATTATACCTAGAACAAATAGCCCATAGTTGACTATAACCCAAAATAATCTGCACACTTGATGCCACAATTAGTGCACCCTGTATTGCTCTCATTGTATTCAGGAATCTCTAGAATCCAAAAAAAAGGCAGAATCAAAATCATCATCATCAAAGAAAGCAAATTTTGAAAGTGAAAGGAATCAAAGTAAACACTTACAGTATGAGGATCAGTGATTCCCGCCAAAGATTGATCATGAATTATGGAAATTATAGGTACCATGAATGCCCATGATCCTCCTATAACAGTAGGCAATCGTGTTCCAAACAATGTTTGTAGAAGTGTATTAATCCCTTGAACAAAAAGCAGAGTCTGCACTACCCTGACCTTATCACCCTGCGAAGGACCACCACACAAAAGAACAAGAAAAGTGTCAAAGATATAAATATATATATATATATATATATATATATATATATATAATACTCTCATATCAAAGGAAAGGAAGCATCTTTCGTTCCAGACAAATTCAGATAACCTAAAATAGAGAAATTAATTTTGCCCAAATTTGATCATCAAATAAGTAGCTTTCAACAAAAAAGCATCAAAATCAGGGGTTAAAAAGAAGAGCCGAAATACTCTCAAAGCTTACATCATCTCCACCCATCAAAGGAACAAGAAAGGATGGAATCATCACAGCAGTTCCCAATGCTAAGATATAATGCTGAAAACCCAAAGCTATCGCCTCCCCTGTTTCTCATGCAAAGAATCACATATGTAAACATCATTAACACCTAAATCATGTAGTACTCATAACTAAAAAGGGAGAAAAAGAAGAAAAAAAAAAATAAGACTTACCCCAGGAAGGATTAGAGTCTATGCAGTACTCTAAACCCTGAAGTTGGTCCATCGGAGGATGAATAATTTCTTCAGGCTTAGGAGCAGCCATTTACCTAAATCAAGAATCAGACTTTCCTTCAAGAATTCTCTCAAATCTGAAAAGGGTTTTTTTATCAGATGAATTCAGAAAAGTAAGAAAGAAAAAAAAAACCCCAACTCAGTTAACAAAAGTGTTTTTAGCTAATGGCCTAATGTTGTGGGGGGGAGGGGGGGATTTGAGTGACTCGATGAGATAGAAAGTGAGAAAAGCTGAAAGAAGTAAAAGATAATAAAAGAAAAAGCAGAAACAAAAAATAAAAAGAAGATGAGAGAGAAAGAGAAAGAGAGGATCAAAGATGTCAAGATGGTTGCATATATATATATATATATATATAGGTTGAATTGAAAGATTTATTTTTTGAAAGAGAAAGATAAAAGAGAAGAGAGAGAGAAGCACTTGCAGCCCACTTCCTTCCTTCCTTCCTTCAGGAGGGTGGCTTTCTCTTCCTTCTTGGTACTGTGTTCTTCTTTGTCTCCTCTTTGCTGTTTGCGCTTTTTTAGATGTGTGTAAGAGAAGAAGAACGTTAACTCTTTTTTTTTCCACCTATTCCGAAATTACCCCTGAAGGAACTTCCAAACTGTTTGTTACCGTTACTCTCTCTTTCTCTGTACTTTTTTTTTCCTTATTTAATTTTTTCCAACTCAGCTACCGCCTTCCCCCTCGTGCTTTGTATTCTAATTCTACATTCCATTTAATAATCTTTTGCGATATAGGAAGATCATTCCACTCTTAAATTTTAAATTATATTATTTATTAAACCAATATAAATTTAGATACGTATTTAATTTAATTAATCATAATATTCTTTATTAAGTTAATATTAATAACTCTAATCCATGAGTATTTTGATAAATTTTTTCAAAAAAATTACATTTGAAAAAAATATAAATTACTAACTAAATTATTAATAAATTTTTCATTAATGTATTACCATGTATTAGAATATCTTGTACCTTAAATTGTGAGTTACTTTTGTGTTGTATTATTTTAATTCACCAAAAGAATTTTTTTTAATAATTTTTTAAAAATATATACGTTTAAGTTTGAAGGCAGTTTTTTAAATTAAAATTAAAGAGAAAAATTTTACCCAAAAGAAATGCTCGTATGGTATTTGAGTTTTAAATACTCTGAAAGAAATATTTTAAAATAGCTTTTTCTTTGTATTTTATTTTATTATTATTTTTTTTAATGATAATGATGATGAATGCTTTTTCAGGTGTTTAAGGAATTTATCGCATGGAGATTCTGGGTTTTGGTGTGTCATAAGTTTCCGTTTAACCTAAAACAGTCTCTGACTAGCTGATTAAGCCCCAACGTGCGTGAGAGATAAATATATATTAGAACTGCGATTCTCCAACGTCTTTCTTTTCATGCAAAGACAAAAGTTCTATTTATATCTATAACACAAATTCCTGCTTTTTGCCTTTTCCACCTGCAACATTCAGCTTAATTCATGGAGTCCACTACCCAGTGGTCACTATATGCATTCAATGTAGACAGTGAAACTTCAACTTCAATAGTAATATTAATGTATAATATATATAAATGTATATGCTGGCTCTTGAATCATTTTCTCTGGTTGGTCCAGAATTCTCCTCGGATTTTTGTGTCTCCCCTTTTTCCTGTGTACGGAGAAAGCTGGGATCTTTTAAGCCACAAGAGAAAGGTATAGCAAAGCACAAAAATGTTTTATAAGTTTTAGGATGAATTATTCTTCATCCTAAGATTAGGATATTCTGATTTTCGGTGGATTCCTAGAATCAAGGAAGGGGTGGATTAGATGGGATGCGAAAAGGAAAAGGGAAAATAATAGAGAAAGAAAGAAAAGAAATCATAAAGAGGCATAAGGATGAGGTAGTAATAGTAGTAGCTAAACTTAAATAGGAACCCAAGATCAAGAATGTCAAATTATTATGCGCATATTGTCAATCACTATAGTACTTTCATTGAAGGAAATAACTACTTGAAGACTTCATGACTTGACCCTTTTTCTCTTTTTTTTTTTTTTTTGGAGGGAAGAACTTTAGATTCCTTAATTATGGTGGGAACCAGCTAAAAGAGGATTGTATCCCAACTCCGATTTCCTTGAGAAAGTGTCAAAGAATTAAGGGTTTATACCGCGGGCGATAAAGAGACTTTACAATGTTAAAAAATATATATATATACACCTAGTATCCAGTCTCAATAGTAACCATTTAAATTCAAGTTATATTGAAAAGAAAACAAAAAAAAAAAAACTCATAATTTCCAAAAAGTTAAAATGAACCTGCTCACTGCCACATAAGTTTGAGGCAAGGGTACTTACCAAAAAAAAAAAAAAAAAAAGTTTGAGGCAAGGGTAAAACCAACGGTAAAAATGGCCGAAACATTTTAAGCAAAGTGAACTTAAACTCTTAAAAAGTGTCTTTAATGGATAAAGAAGGAAAAAGTATCGAACACCATGATGAGGGATCTTAATAAAGCAGTACGATATGACTAGCCTCCCAAAGTTGAGGTCATATGTAATATTAAGATGGATTAATATGCGTTATAATCTAATCTAATAGCATTAGGTCTGAGCTATGATTTTGTGTAGGGTAAAAGGAAACTTTTCCCAACATGAGAGGACAGGGGTCCTGCCCTCCATTTTGTTCAACATTTTTCTTTCGGCTAAGATAGCTGGGTCCTGGGGATCAATGATGATTTTGACTGGAAAAGGACAAGCACATTGAGGAGCTACAAGAACTCGAACAAAACAAGATTAGTTATAACTCTCTCTTTACTATTTAGCTCGTTGATTGTGTTGTTTTGTAATGCATATATATATATATATATATGAGAGAGAGAGAGAGAGAAAGGAGGGAGAGGTCTTGGCTTACAGCTAAAAAGGTTCCCAGTTTTTCCCAAGCTGCATCAAAAAATATTCAGTTATCCTTGTGTGTACAACTGCATGCCACGGTTGGGAGTACAATGCACATGGGATTCAGCATACTGTTTTAATCATCATATAAATTTTCTTCTTCAGTACTCATAGATCAACAGGGGATTAGTACAACCATGCTGCCAGTGACAGGAAAAAGAATGATAAACATGAGTAAGAAGAATTGGAATAGCAGCCATCCAAGACAAGATTGCTTACCAAAGCTCCTATGAGTTGTGGATTGTTTCAAGTAACTCTGATGACAGACAATGTACATCTGGGGGGTGAAAAAAAGATGATGAAGAAAAGATGTAACTGATAAACAAAAAACTACAAACGGGGTACAATTTGGGCCGGCTTTAAACATTTTGGAGACAACTAACGCACACCGTGTAACCTGTTGTATACTAATAATTGGTATTGCCATAGTTTAACTTTGTCTAACATAGGCTTATTTTAGACAACTTTTCACTGGAAAAGATTAAACAACCTAGACTGTAAAAAATTATCATCATAGCCATGTACAACAGTGTATCATCCCTTGTCTGCACCAACATGTAAGCCTACAGACACTGTTAGAACCAATTTTCTAGTCTTCGATTTCATCGTTGCTGATAGCTTCCATGTCCGGTTCGCATCAACTACATCAGGATCTTCTCTCCACTCTCTTATCATTAGATCGCTTATCCTCTGCCTCTCGACGTCTTTGTTGGCTGCAATAAATAGGAGCAATTACAGCATCAAGAACCAAGAAAAAACTACGAGATCCAACATAAAAATTTGGGGGAGGCACATCAATTCAGCAAAACTTTAGAATATTTTGTATACCAAAAAAATCTATAATGATCCAACTCACGCAAGTGAAAATTCATCCGCAAACGCCACAAAGCCCATATTTTAGTTTAGCTGGTTTTTGGTAGGTGAATACCTTTTTTACCCATCAGGAATCTAACTAATTTCAGTCAAGCTTAGGAACATCTAGCTAAATATCAGGGCTAAAAAATACTTAGATGTATAATAATTATGACAAATGACTATGTCAACTCTACAAGAAAACTACATAACTGCGAAGTATAATAATTCAACAGGTCCCTAAAAATTTTTCAATAAATACCTCGTCCCTTGGCTAATGTTGATGTCCCAATAGTCGTAAACCAACTTATCAGGGTCAGTAAGAACATACAGCCCCGTAAAAAACTCAATACAAGTAATAAATATGTCCTGTATAAGAGGCTAAGAGCACACATGCACATTACCAAGATGATTAGTGAGTTCAAAGTATATAGTTCAGAATACAATCTAAATGAAACTGAGCCAAGACAAGCTTATTGAAGACAACATGAAACACATCCAAGAATCAGGTTTCAAGCACTTAAGCTATCAAGAATCTTTATATACTATTTTTCTCTCTTCCTCTCTTTCTTTCTTATAAACCCCTTCTAACTGCAATTCCAAATGGATATCAGAATCAAAATTCGAACTATTTTAACATGAAATGGGAAAGAGTGAAAATAAGATAAACCATGGGAAAACATGAGGTCATCCAAAGACACGATATATATATATATATATATTTTCATACCACCATAATCCATTTAGCTGTCACAGGTCTTCAGATATGACATATTACAAGAAAAAGGACATCAAAATCTCAATATCAAATCAAATTTCTTCTAACGGACAACCAGAAAGTTTAAACACTAAATACCCAGTCTGCCAATCAAGAAAAAAATGTACAAAACAAGAGGAGATAAAGATGATCCAAAAACAGGTCAGAATAATGCAGATGGAAGTCATATAGCAATAATTCACAGAAAAGGAACCTACGCAAAAGCTGAGTATCCAGTGCCAGCATTAGCAGCAGATAGAGCTGCAGCATGTGCTGCAAGAGCAGACACAGAATCCTGCACAGGAGGCAGAAGATTCTTCCGATCACCATCAACCTGAAATGAACTCACAAGATTGGAGATAATAGATCTTATATTCATTAACTGTCATTTCAAGACTAGTTAGGAACAGAAGTAAACCTTATCCCACTTTGACTTTTTATTCTGTCGGCCATCTCGCGCAGCGGTATCTGTTGTAGCTGAAATGGTGCTGAGTCCAGTGCCAGGCACAACAGATATGCCTGCAAAATACGAAAAAGACTTGAAGAAATCTCTAGGATAAATGTCTTCAACAATAACTCTAAAAGAAAGACAGAAACGTAATTTACTTTAAGGCAGTGATAGGACCTGGAATTTGCATGTTGATCTTTGCAGTTGGAACAACTGTTCCAGGCTGTGTTCCTCCAGAAATAAAATCTACTTTTTGACTTCTCTTTCTTTCTTCCTCCTTCCTCTGCATTTCACGCCTCATATCAGCCTCTGCTCACAGAGAACATACAAGATGAGTCTAAAAATTTAAAGCAAGCACATGAAAAAATTCATGCCTTAACTAGTAAGTATGCAGTTATAAGACAAGAACTTACTTCAAAATTACACAACCAAGAATATAAGGAAAAAGATTTTTTTAACCACAGACTTAATCCACCATTTGATTTCCAAAAGGATGAATAAATAGATCGGCAATATAGTTTTTCATCGTCAAGTCAAAGTTGAAGGCCTTTTTGTTGTGTCAGAAAACAAGCCACCCATCCCACATATATTTAGATCATGCCAGTTGAAGGGAGTGAAGGAGAAATGAAATCCTAACCAATTAATTCTGAACTTGTAGCCCATGTTTTCAGATATTCAAAATTTATACTAGGACACAAACCTTGAATAATCATTGTCATTCAAATATGCATTAGCTAAAAACAGAGGTCTTCTTTTCATTCATAAAGTTGAAGTTAATATAGGTCCAGCAAGAAATCCTTTTTTATTCATACACAACAAATTTTCAATTTGAACCTCCCAGTGTACAAAAAGTGTTTAAGATATTCATTGATGATAAAATGCACATGGAAGATAAATTGCATTTTAGAAAGTGACGAAAGAGCATATAGGAGTGTGCTAAAACATAAAAGGATTAGACTAAATGAAGTACTTGGCACCTATTTCATCATAGAAGTCACTTTTGTCATATCCATGGGGATCAAAGACATCGTTACTGAAGCAAGATCCTATCTGATCAATGTCCTGATACGTCACTGCATGAAGTAAGAAGTCAGGGTTCCGGTATTCCTTCCGGTTACGTACTTCTGCATTATAGATTCTTCCAGCTTTCTTCAGAGCAAGAAATTTGATTATTCTTTCCTGGGCAAAACCATGAAGAGAAACCTTTCAGCAAACAGGGGATATATGAATTAGGTGAATTCAATATCTAAAATCAGCTTGTGTATCAATTATCAAATAGATAAATCTGAAGAATGAATGATATATGATATCTTTCATAATCAAATCAAAAAGTGAATCAGCATATCTCAACCCAAAATTCATTATCACCAAATTAGATCTTTCTTGAACAAAAATTTTACATGCACCCTTATTTACTATTACTCCATATGAAAATTAGGAATGTTAGACAAAGTTACTTGTAGTTCATATGAGCACTTCTCCTTTGGTGGGGGTGGAAGAAATTTGTCCAGGGGATCAATATCTTCCCGATCTCCTGAAGGAACCATAAGTGCTTCATCTGTCTCTGCAGGTCCTACCTCATTTAGGACATTATTTACTACATTTGCCTGATTATTTTGTTCAGACTGTCGCAAAGCAGTTGCTTGATTGCTAGGAGACAGCACATTGATTGCCTTTTCTCTGAGATCACCTGAATAAGAGATATTTAATTTCTTTTTTTAAGGAAAAAAAAAAGGGACATTCAGCTGAATTTCCAAAGAAATATATGCTAATACGAACGGGAGAAAACGAGGAAAATGACTAAGAACCAGAATTGAACAAGAACTAGGCACATACCACTGATCGTAGGAAGCTCCTCTCCTTGTGGGTAGCTTCCCATTATCTCCCCTTCCTTCAATTGAATAAAGAGATGGTCAAAATTTCAAACACATCTAACACATTAAAACTGAAACTGAAACTATAATACAAGAAAACATTGTTCACATGTAGGCATAATGCATTAAGGGGGAAAGAAACCTCTGCTTCAGGTGACATTGCTACTTCATCATGTCCGTAATCCACAATTGCTAGCCTCGCTTTTTGTATCCGCTGTTCCAGCAACTGCTGCTGAGGAGAAGTAAAAGAATGTTGCGGCGTAGTAGTTGTCGAAGCTGAAGCCCCAAAATTCACTACCCTTCCAGGAGTAGAATTTTCAATTGATACTTGTTGTTGAAGGCTCTCCCGAAGTACGAAAGGTGGTGTATTTCTATCACCAGGAGACTCCGAAACCATAACTTTACTGTTCTCCTCAATATTTAGATTGATCGATTTCCCAGTAACGGCATCTTTTACCTGAGTATCTTGCTCTAGTTCTTGCAGTTGTTCGCCTAGTTGATTTGGCCTTTCATCATCTTCTTCAACATCTTCCATGTCGTCATCTTCGTCGCCATAGATAGACAGTAAAGCAATCCCTTCCGATTCCTTCTTCTGATGGGACGCCATTACGCAAATGCACAAAAATTAGGGCTCAGCGTTATTGATATGAATACCCGAATTAGACGAAAACGCCTCTTACAACCAGTAGTTGGAGAAGCCCGACGAAGAATAATCGATTAAACCTAACGTCGACAGAGCTGTATCTCTAAAGTTCCGGCCTACGGCCTACGCAGGTGCCGGAGCGGGGAAGCTTGATTCTGGGTTAGCGAAGGAAGATTTTACGGGGGTAGATTATTCTGGAATCCGATTCTTGAATGTGGTTGGATCCGGAAGTCCTGACCCTAATCTTTTTTGAGGAATTAAAAAAAGATTCCTCAAAAACTAGCAAAAAAAAAACCTTCATAACTGGAAGTGTGTACCTTAAACTTAAAATTTTGTACCTTTCTCATTTTTCAGAATTTATTTTCAAAATCTACTCAAAAAAATTTTATTCACAAATAATAATAATAATATTATTATATTTTCAAAAAATTTACAAATTCTCTTATTAAAAAGTTTTTAATATTTGTATTCATATCCATTTAAAAATTATATTATTAAAAACTGTTATTAATTATTGTCTTGATTAATATTTTATAAAATATCTTTAAAAATCTTTATCATAAGACTAATCCCATTTCCCTTGTTTAAAAAATAAAAAATAAAAATAAGTAAGGAAAAAGTAAGAATATGTTTACAATTCTGGTTTGGACTCAACTAAAATATAAAAATAAGGGATTTTCTCCAAAGGACTGACCAACTAAAATCTCATTCTTAGGCCCAAATTTAAGACTTACCACCTTATTTTTATCAAATTGGGCTAATCCAACTGAATCTATTTTGGGTCCTTTTTCTGGGGCTTAACCCTTGGGCTGTTGTTGATTTTTCTTGTTTTTTCTTATATCCTTTTACTTTTATTTTTTTTATTTATAGTGATAGTTGTCCAGGTTTTTACCCGATTAATTCAACACTGAGATTTGGTAGCACTATGGCTGGACCTGGTGTCGAACCCCTAATGTTTTTTTGTATCCTCTTTTTCTATATATATATATATATATATATATATATCAATCTTCAACCAAAACAAGAAAAAAAAAAAAAAACGTTGGTGGAATTCTTTTGACATTGATTTCGTTTATTTATTGGTGCTATATGAATAGTATAATTACCCTTTTTCATTAAAAGTAATAACGTTACCTTTACGCTTCTCTTCCTTCCCAATGTGGTAACCTCTTTTATTCGACCACGATACCTTTTCAATCCCCTTCGAATCTCAAGGCAGCTGACGAGCTTTAAATAAAACCTACCCTTTTTTTTTTTTTTTTTTTGCCTCTTCAATTTATTGTAATTTATAAAATATATTATTGTAGGTTAATTGTAAGGATACTAACAATTAAATGAGATTCTTTTTGGTAGCCGCGGTTGTTGTTGTAATAAATAATAATGATAATAATTATTGAGAAGTTATGGTCTTCTGGAGAGTAATTTAATTGAATAAAATTTATGAACATTATTTGATCGTCAAGTTGGACACAATGCTTTCCTCTTTTTTTTTTTTTTTTTTTTGTCGATTCACCGAAGCTTTGCCTGGCGTGAATTTTTCTCAGTATTCACGGGGTCTCGAACCCGAGACCTGTTTAAGCGGAATCATATCTTTTACCACTTAAACCAACCTTCGTTGATCATTTCCTTTTTTTAAAAAAAAAAATGTCATGAAACAAGGACGTTAAGAGATAGAAAGAAAATAGAGTAATTGGTAAATTTATGTTTCGCGAGTTCTTAAAATTTTATTTTTTTGACTTTTAAATTCTCACATTTTTTACCTAAGACAACTAAGGTCTTCTTCACAAATTTCATCAAATTTTTTTAAAATTTAACAATTTGTGTGATTTTAGTCAATTAAAGAAATGATAATTAAGTTACTTTACATGAAATATCTACAAAATTAGAGTAAAAATAATTGCAGCATTCATTCACAAAATATTTTCGAAAAAGTAAAATGATATATATATATATAAATATATTTTATATAAAATGACTTGATTACACTTTTTATTTAATAAACCATACAAACTATTAAATTTAAAAAATTTTGATGAAATTTGTGAAAATGAACCTTAGTTTTCTTAAGTAAAAAAGTTTGAGACTTTAAAAGTAAAAAAAAAAAACATCTTAGGACTAAACTTAAAAAACATAAATTTGTTTGAGACCAAATTCACCAATTACTCAAATAAAATAATTATTTATTTTTTTTGTCACTATACATAAATCATGCATGTAAGCTTAAATGAAATCGATTGTTTGAACTTCAATTCATATATACAGCGGTTTAAAATTTAAAGTTAGAAAACAACCCGACTCGAATTATAATTAATTTGAATGTAAATTGGAATTATAAGCAATATGAAATTTTGTTTATAATAATTAATTATTAATATTATTATTTTTATGACTGTCTATTTTAAGTCATCGTCTTGATTTTTAATGTCTACTCATTTAATGGACATAATTTCTTCCCAATTTGTAGTCTTTCCCCTCAAAATGGACCACCTTTCCTTTCTTTCCAAAACTTGCATATACTTTTTTTTTTTTTTTTTTTTTTTTTTTGCAAATTATTTGATTTTTCTTTTACGTACCAAGACTTCAAGTTTCTTCATCAACAATCATCAATTTGATTGGAATAATTGAAGATGGTTGACGGAGACATATTTTGTCAATTAATGATTTTTTTTTTTTTTTCCCTTTTAGGATGTAGAGTTTCGAAATGAATAAAATAGTGCAAAATATTTATTTACTTATGTTTCGGAAGAGTTTTCATCAATTATAAGTTATGACTTATATATAAATATATACGAGTTTAATTTCACGAACTTGTTTTAAAAAAAAAAAAAAAAAAAAAAAAAACTTTGCTAGTTTACATTCAAACTTAAGCTTTGGTTTGCAATTTGGACTGATTTAATTATTGATTCATGATGAGGTTGATTGGAGAAATGGAGTGGAATAATCAAAGATGGGTTGATGAAGACACATTTTGTCAATTAATTACTTTTATTATATATGTATATATGTATATATGTATATATATTGTGGAGAGGATGTGCATGGGGTTTGTAGATTTAAAAAATGTCATGATGTGTTCCTTTTTTTTAACCCTAGGGAAAGAAAAAGATGATGATGATATCTCTCAGTAGTATACTTTATTCTTATTGTGACTTTTGGGGTATGAAATCGAAAAGAACATAAAGGAAGGGACCTAAAACCAAAAGTGAAAACACACTGCATAAAGAGCCCTATTTTGCTTTTCCCCACCTTCGCCCTTTCAAAAGTGGTCATCATCCGAATCAGTATTGGACAATGAAATGGATAATAAATTTGTAATTTTTCCTTTTTTTTTTTATCAATATATTATTTATTTATTTTAAGCCTTTTGTTAATTTTTTTTTTTATAAGTGAAAAATATGAAACACTTATTTTTTTTTTCTAAGGGCACAAGATATATTCTAAACTATGAAATGATATCTTTAAATCAATTCACATTCAAAATAATCTTCATTCGAGGTTTAAATACTCTCAAAATTAAGTTAAGAAAACTTTTTACTAACTTACCAACACTTTTGAAGTTAAAACACTCAATTCACAATATACAATATAGATAAAGATGTGAAGCCACTTTTATTGTCTTTAAGAAAAAGGAAAAGCCACATATATATATATATATATGTATGTATTTTTAAATAAAATAAAATTTCAAAAGAATAAAGCATTAAACTGAAAAGAAAAAGAAGAAACAAACAAAAGAAATTAAAGAAAAATCAAAAGGAAGGGTTGATAATGTTCTGTTCCTTAGAACAGACAAGTAATTAGTGGGATTCTCTTCCTTCTTTCTCGTCATACCATTTGCCCACCTCATTTTGTCTACCTTTCAATCCTTTCTATTTTTCTTTTTTTTATTATTATTATTCTAATCTTTTTTCTTTTAATATATATATATATATATATATATATATATATATATATATATTATTTATATACACATTAAAAACCAAATAATTTATACTATAAAAAAATTGAGTGGATGCTTACAAAAAAAAAAAAAAAAATTTGAGTGGATAACAAAAAGGAGACTGCCACACATGTTTTAAGGCAAAAACTTGGAGATTAATGTCCCTTTGATGTTCCTCACGTGAGTCTCACGTGATCCCGTATCTGTAGTGGGATCTACGAATTTCTTTTTCTTTTTTTTTTCTGGTTTGTCACTTTGACTACTACCTTCTTTCTATTTCCAAGGTCAGAGAATGAATAGGAAGAGGGAAAATAGAGAAGTACATGTCAAAATCACGCGCCGCCGTGTGAGTACTGTTAGCTACTGAGTCGACTCAAACCTGGTCCGTAGGATGTATGTCTTTGAGCAAACCTAATACTTGTTGCATCCTTGGCCTTTTTCCCGGTGCTTCTGCGGTACATAAGTAGCCAACTCGGAGACACTCCACCATCTCACTCAGCGGGTCACCACTCGCCTTCATTCTCGAGTCAATTGCATTTTCTCCCCGCCCTTCCCTTACTAACCGTCTAACCCACTTAACCTTCTCATCGGCACAAGGTTGTCCGGTCAACAACTCCACCAATATCAACCCAAAATCGTACACGTCGTCTTCAGTCGAGCCACCGGCTAGGTCACGACTCAGTCCAAAATCAGCAATCCGAGGCTCAAAATCATCCGCCAACAGAATGTTTGAGAGTACTAAATGACCGTGCACCACCGGCTTCGACTGCGCGTGGTGAAGATACGCTAACCCTCGCGCAATCCCAACCGCAATACGGTGCCGCATGTGCCACACTAACTTCTCAGGAGAAGAATTCTGCAATGCATTTTGAATCTCCCAAGTATCCGAGCTCCAATCTTCCACGTTAGGTACTCCCGTGGGTAGCTCGTGTAACCATCGGTGGAGGTCACCGTTGGACATAAACTCGTATAACACGAGCTTCTCCTTACCTATACCAAAAAAAAAAAAAAAAAACAAACAAACAAACACACATTTACTGAAGGAAATAAAGATTTAACATTTATTGAAGAGTCAATTTTTTTTCCCAGTAGCTGCAGCAACATTTACAGCAATCAGTGAAACATTTAATGCTAACTACTGAACAAGGAAAAAGAAAATCTGGGTAGATTTTGGATAGAACTTTTATGTCAAGATTTAAAAGAGCAAGCAACAGTCAAATTTATTTTACCCAAAACTCTGAAGGAAAAATATTAAAGTTTTCGGATGCAAAAATTTCTGCCTTTACAATTCTTGACAAATAATGTTAAAACTAAGGACAAGTTGCATATGTAGAAAATACAAATCCAAGTCCAATTTGTCCGAATCTTTTTCTTATTTTGGTTTGACTGGTGAAAAAATTTGAAGGGCAGTGGTAAATATTCAGAGGGTGGGAGCAGTTGAAAATTGAATGTAGAATATGGAGTCAAAAGAACATCCAAAGCTTCACGAAAACCTATTTACTACCAGTAATCATGGCGGCTTCTGCACCCATCACTGACTTCTTTCACTCGAGGTGTGAGAACACGTGAAACCATTGATTATGAAAAAATAGGTCAAATTTTTGGACAACTGCGAAAAAATCTTTAAAAAAGAAATAATTAAAGAAAAAACTGAATTACCTGCAATGCAGTAACCAGAAAGAGGTAATAAGTTGGGGTGTTTAAGCCTGGAAAGGTCTTGAAATAATACTACTGAATCATCCGGACCCAAGTTCCTAGCGTTCTCCAAGACTTTGATTGCCACGTGGATGTCACCTGGCAGTACGGCTCTGTAGACTGGCCCACACCTGCCTTCTGATAGTAAGGATTCTTTGCCGAAGTGAGAAGTGGCAAGTATCAGGTCCTTGAATGTGAGGTTCATTAATGGCTTCTCGAACATCACCACCGGTGCTGATGATGGTTCTTTGATGTCAGCAACCCATGATGTACCGGACTCCGTTTCGAATGAAAACGGACCCGATTTCTCTATTCTGAACGGGATTTGAATCGTCGGTTTTGAGATTGCCCATTTGTTTCTTTTCGCCATTTTTCTTTTCTTGTACGTGCAGCAGCATGCTAAAACAGTAATTATAGCCAGTACAAAAACTGCAACTGAAATGATGATTAAAACATAAGGCTTGATTCTCGGTCGGTGCTTTTGTTGTTTCATTACGTGTTTTACGATTGGTGGGTTCCTTTTATTCGCTATTACTTTCTGAGGTTTGACATGGAGTTCCGAAGAGGAATTTGGAGCAATTTTAAGTGCAGAGTGAATAAAAGCGGCGGACCCAAATTTCTGCACCTTATCTGGAGAAATTACTCCGGTGAAATTGTTGAATGAGATATTCAAGAACTTGAGACCATCTAATGGAGGAAAATCAGAAGGGAAATTTCCGTTCATCCGATTCGTAGAGATGTCTAAATACTTCAAAGACTTTAATTTGGAGATGGGTTTTGGATTGCTCGAGATATTACAGCAAGAAAGGCTCAGATATTCAAGATTCGTGAGGTTGGCGAGCGAAGAAGGAGGCAAAATCTTGATATCGTTATGTGAAATGTCAAGAACTGTAAGATTAGGAAAACAGGACAGATTACCCAAATACGTGAACCTGTTGGAAGAAAGATTAAGGTTTCGAATGACAGAGGAAGAGGGAACTGTTTCCGAAGTTTGAATCCCAACAATTGTGCCTCCGAGCTTGTTACCGGACAGATTAATTTGAACCAACTTGGGCATGAACCAAAGCCAGAGTGGAACGGAGCCTTTTAACGAGTTGTTCGAGAGAT
This sequence comes from Cynanchum wilfordii, assembly GCA_025388415.1. NCBI lineage: Eukaryota > Viridiplantae > Streptophyta > Magnoliopsida > Gentianales > Apocynaceae > Cynanchum > Cynanchum wilfordii. The sequence goes on from JAHSUH010001079.1 coordinate 4,394,637, forward strand.
CTAAGGTATGAAGCTGAGACAAGGTCTTGAGAAACCTCCACGAGACCGTACCGGTGAGATTTCTAGAGGAAAGCTTGATTTCCGTCAACGGAGGATTTGAACAGTTTGGCGGCCGCTTGAACCACGAGATGTTGAACCCATTCACGGAACTGAAAGCCCTTTGGAGCAGAGCTTGTTCAGTACTGTTGCATGCCGATTCTGCAAATGTTAAAAGCAAGAAAAAAAAGAAGAAGAATTTCATCTTATCAAATTCATATAAAATCACTGTCCTGCTGCAGAAATCATTTCCATTTCTTATAGAGAGAGAGATTTAAATATATTGGGATATATAAGCCCAATGGTATAGGAAGAGAGAAAACGAGGGGAAATGACAGGGTACTTATATATATATACATATGATATGAGAGAGAGAGTAGTGGTTGAAAATCACTGTATAGACAACAACTCCCCATAAAGGCAGTGGGTTTGAAGGAAAAAAAAATAAACAGTAGTTTCTGGGGACATTATTCATGGTTTGGGTAAATAAGGTAAGGATGAAAGTAACCATCTTTCTTATTGTCATAACTGCTTGAAAAACCCAAAATAATGTAAACATCATCTAATGTAAATTTTGAATCCACTAGTACTAGTAGTACTACTAGCAATAGTGTTAATAATAAATAAATATAAAAATTACTAATATTTAAATTAATTAAACATATTTCATCCGTTTAAAATGTATGTTTTTAATCAAAAATTTCAATTTTAATTTAATAATTATTTAATCGATCTCGTAACAAATAATAATATAATATATATATATATATATATATATATATATATATATATATGTATAGAAAAGGGGAAGGATCTTTGTTTAGTTGGCAGAAGTGGTGTGGGAGAATGAAAGATGTACATGCTTTTGTTAGTTGGATTAGTTGGTTCTTTCACTTAAATTTGTCTTACCCCTGTTTCCCATTATATGTCAGAATTTAATATTAAGGCACATTTAAATAATTATTATTGATTCAAAATATTTTTTAAAAATAATTAATTGTAGTAATGAATTTAATCTGATAAAGTCAAGTCTCAAATAATATTATATTTATTCTATCTAATTAAAAAATATTTAATTTACTCATTTATATACATATATATTTTAGAAAATGGCAAAGAACCCTTTCACGATTTATTGATAGAATTTTAAAATAAATTTTTACAAAGAAAATTACACCAAGGAAAGTAACTGTAATAACTTACAAATTATCCGTTTTAGCCCATTTCCGATGTAAATTTTACAGAATTAAAATGCATTAGTAAAAAAATTCAAACGTATTTAATAATTTGTTTAAAGATGTCCAAGTAGGTTTGAACGGAAAGAATAATCGCATTGGAAAAAAAGTCAAAATAAGCTGACATTATAAATTATTAACCAATACCACGTTTTGCAAAGAGCCAAAATTTCTTGACCAATTCCTTGCTCATTTTGGATAATTAATATTCATGTGAAATATTGGAAGAAAATAGGTAATCTAACAAAAGTTAGACTATACAAACGCAAAAATGAAGTTTTTGATATATAATATATAGGCAAATTGGCCAAATTCATCCTTTACATTATAAATTTTTTGCGATTTCATCCTTTTTTTTTTTTTTGGAAAATTTCATCCTTATCTTATAAATTTTGGTCAATTTCATCCTTTCTGTTAATTTTTTTCGGTCAACTGTTAGTCAACTATTATTTAAAAAAAAATTATTTTCTCGGGGGTAAAAATGTCATTTTACTATATTTTTTTTTAAAAAAAAAAAACCCAAAACCTTAAAAATTTTAATTTTTCTTTTAGTTTGACATGACAAAAAAAAAAGTCAAATTGGCCAAAAAAGTCCCTTACATTATAAATATTTTGCGATTTCATCCCTTTTCTTTGTTTTTGGAAAATTGCAACCCTTATCTTATAAATTTTGGCCAATTTCATCCTTTCTGTTAATTTTTTTTGATCAACTATTAGTCAACTTGTATATTTAAAAAAAAAATTATTTTCTCAAGGGTAAAAATGTCATTTTATTGTTTTCCAAAAAAAAAACCAAAACCTTAAAATTTTTAATTTTTCTTTTAGTTTGACAAACCAAATATAAATAAATTAATATATATAAATTTAACTATTTACTTTTCAAATTAATATCAAACTTGCAAACAAATATTACGATTGTTAAAATATTTTTAATAAATGGAGTTTCAATTTTTTTATAATTTTAAGATCTTTTGAGGGAGAATTTAAAGGAAAAAATATATGTAAATGATAAATTTATTTCTAAGTGTGTCCATTTTTATTTAACAAGCCAAATTAATAAGTGAAAAAGTAATTCCAAATAACTAATATAATAACATTTAAAATATTTGAAAATCGATATAAAATAAAAAAATATAAAAGATATTTTTGACCAAAATATATGATATTAAGTATATTTTTAAAATTGATAATTTTCCTTGTCATGTCAAACTAAAAGAAAAATTAAAAATTTTAAGGTTTTGGGTTTTTTTTTTAAAACAATAAAATGACATTTTTACCCTCGAGAAAATAAATTTTTTTTAAATATACAAGTTGACTAATAGTTGACCAAAAAAAATTAAAGAAAGGATGAAATTGGCCAAAATTTATAAGATAAGGGATGAAATTTTCCAAAAACAAAGAAAAGGGATGAAATCGCAAAATATTTATAATGTAAGGGACCTTTTTGGCCAATTTGACTTTTTTGTCATGTTAACCTAAAAGAAAAATTAAATTTTTAAGTTTTTGGGTTTTTTTTTTTAAAAAAAAAAAAAAAAAAAAAAAGATTTTTACCCCTGAGAAAATAATTTTTTTTAAAATAACCAGTTGACCGAAAAAAAATAAACAGAAAGGATGAAATTGGCCAAAATTTATAAGATAATGGATGAAATTTTCCAAAAAAAAAAAAAAGGATAAAATCGCAAAAAATTTATAATGTAAGGGATGAATTTGGCCAATTTGCCATAATATATATATATATATATCAAAGTTTAATTTTGATGGGGGAGTATTTACAAGCAAATCAGTATCCGACATCACCTCAAAAACCCTAGCTGCTCCCTCCTTCTTCTTCTCCAGTCGCCTCCCTTTAGCTTCCCTTCCCTCTCCGGCCAAGGGAGAGCTTTTAGCTCCGGCTAGAACTCTCTCTTGGCCGAAGATCACCATTTTCAGTCATTTTCTTTATCTTTTTTTACTTTTTTCTTTTTTTTTTCTTGTATTCCTCTTCTTCTTCCGTGTTTTTTCGGTTCTTTGTTGTTGTTGTTGTTGTTTGTGGTTTTTTCTTTATTCTTCTTTAGTTTTCTTGCTCACTTTCACCTCTCAAATGCATAATAATTCTTTACTGATATCTAGATATTAATTCTTTTTTCTTCTTTTAGAAGAAAAATTTGTCAAACTTCGGTCGTTTAGATCTGGGCCCTATGTTCATTTTTTATCTTATTTTCAAACATCTTATGAAATTTTTGATACGTCCGGGATGAATTAGGTTGTTGTTGAAGGAAGAAGGTGAAATCGAACCCTCAATGCAGCTGAGTTTCGTGTTTGGAAGTTGGAATTTTGAAGATCTAGATAGAAGTTCTTTTGTGTTTTTTGTTGTTTTGTTTCTATTTTGTTTAGTTTTATGTTTAGTGTTTTCTGACTCACCTAATTTTTTTAGGTTGAGTTTTTTATCTCCACCTATTGTTATGTTGGTGTTTTGTTCTATTACCCTGAATGATTTAGTTGTGTAATATTTTTATTTATACTTAATAAAATTTCACTTATTAAAAAAAAAAAAATTGATGGGGGAGTGGAATTTACCTAACCCCATAAGAGGCTAAACGAAAAAATTCCAAAGAGGAATGACAAGTGAGATTTGTGATGACTCATATATTACGAGTACACGTGGAAAAAGTAAATAAATAATAAGTACAACATTGGTTGTCTATTTGTAACCTACTAATTTGTCCACCTTATTCGTTAGCAAATTAAGTAAATAAATTCCTATCTAAAAATAAAAAGACACACACCTTACGACACTTTTATATATATATATATATATATATATTGGTCAACATGAAACTTTGACCATTCTGAAAAACATATATATATATATATATATATATATATTGAAATGACTTCTTTCCTTATCAGATAGGTAATTGGAAGGTAATGACGAAGGGCAAAAAAATTTAAGCAATTATAAAATTTTATTTATAAGAATATGATGAGAAAAATATTAATAAATATATATAGAAATATATAGATTTTTAAATAAATATGGAATTTCTTTATATTCCAAATGATAATATAAAAATATGGACTTTGTTGCGGTTGTTAATAACTGTTCCACCAATTTGATCTTTTATTTTGACTTATTTTTTGAAGATTAAAAAATGCTGCATATGGGTTTTTAGGGTTTTGGTAGGAATAGTTGGTATCGCTAATTCTTGGTTTTCATGTAATTATCAGAAAGACCGTTACCCGTACCATTGTCTTTAAAGTTGCAAGATTTTTTTTTTTTTTTTTAACGTAACTTAAAATTTTTATTAAAAAATAATTATAATGGTAAATATTATTTTTTGTGTATAATATATATATATATATATATATATATATATATATATATAAACATCAAAATTTTGTAAATTTTAGATATTATTTAATTAATTATGAAGTTGAATAAAATAAAGATATGTGGTAAATGTGATAAGATCAACCAATGAAATAGAAGAGAGTGTATGATGACACAACAACCTCTCTTGATCACCTCTTCATATATAAATACGAGACTAACAAGAAAAAGAAACTCTCTAGGGGTCGTTAACAGTTTCGAAACAACGTTGATGTGTCTTTGTTTTGAGATCAAGTCCAGAAAGGACTTACAATATGTTTCTATGTGTTTAAGGGGAATCGAAATTTTGACCATCTATCCCGAAAGAAGGATTAGGAGTTCGCGCATCAATTCCCCAAACTACCGGGTTGACTTTAGAAGGATTAAAGACAACATTTCTATAAATGGCGGAGCAAGAAGATTGAAATGGAAAATCTGGGTAACATCTTATGGGTTTTGAATTTGTGGCCTGCTTATAAAGAAAAAATAGTTTTTTAAAAAAAGCCCAACAATCCACTTTAGAAATGGGCCAAATGGAGAACTGAGGTTCCTTACATTTGATATGAAAGAGAGCCCATTTAAGGACAGAAAGGCTGTTCTTAATAATAATAATAATAATAATAGTGTCCACACAAACTTTATTTTCTAAATGTAAATGATAACATTACTAAGACAATAAGACAAGTTGATTAACTTATAAAAAAAAAAAAATAATAATAATAAGACAAGTTGATTAAATTATTATAATTACCATTATTCTTATAATTCAATGGTAGTGGTAATACTTAGGCGACCTAACAAGGACGAAAGAGATATATAGGGAGAGAGACAAGAAGATAAAAATGATCCGTCCAATGACAATAAAATAAGAATTAAAATAATATTAATCAAACCGCCACGTTAAAAAATATTCTCATTAAAAAAAAAAAAAAAAAAAAAAAAAAAAAAGAGAGAGAGTACTTTTACGGAGGTTTGAAGTATTTTCTTGAAAAGGAGACATGTTTAGATGTCATGATGCATGACAAAATTAATGCAAAAGACTTTGCTTAATTTGGTTAATAAATGTAGTTCTTAAAACGTGATAAAGCTGCTTATCACCAAACACCGAACAATATATATTAAGGTTGACTTTCTTTCTTTGCCTTTGCTTCCACTTGCTCTACTACCATTAAAATCTTTCTCTGATACCGATCTTAGCATCCGGTATCTTTATCAATTAATTCAGGAAAAAAAAAGTTTTTTGAAAAGAGATTTTCAATACTATAATATACAGTTGATATTGTGACATAAAGCTATGAAACTCATACATAAGTAAGATAAATCAAACTAATTAAATTATTATTTTTTCATTATATATATACACACACGTAACACTTGCAACGAGGGTTTTATTTTATTTTATTTTTTGTAATTAATGTAGGTTCTTTTTCCTTTTCACTTATTAATTATTGAAAATCAAATTTATTTATTTGCACGTAAAGTGTGTGGATTAGGAAATACTCAAAACACAATTAAATTGGATCTACAGTCCAAATCTATTTTAGTTATATCATTACAAGACAAGCAAAACAACAAATGAAGTATTTGAAAGAAACACATAAGCGTTTTATTTGCAGTTGAAAACGGACACAACAGCTAAAACTGTGTATTTGTGTTCACGTGCACATACAAATTTCCTAAAAAAAATATATATATATATATATATATATATATATATATATATATCCTTATTATATTTATGTTGTAATAAATGATATTTAAATTTCACGTGAAATATTAGTAATGAATTATATTTTGATTCAATTTATTTAAAAGTAATGATTTATTATGGATGAAACTTCTGGTTGGTATATTATTAAGTAAGAAATAATTTTTTCCTATTAAAACTTAGGAGTTGTTTGGTAATAATGATGATAAGTACGTGCTTAATTGTCATAAATTCTTGAAAATTAAGGGGTACGAGAAATTGGGAAGAACAAAAATTAGAATATCCTCCCCACTTTTCATTTTACGTGTGGGACCGGCAAAAAATAAAATAAAAAATATATATATTACGTCATCTTCAACCATCGCCAACCATCGCCAAACATCTAAGCTAATCCCTCACCAACCACACAACTCCTCCCTGACTTTATAATTTTTCGATTTTGCCATCACTCCACGCTAATTCCCGTCTTCACATTTCGATTTTATTTTCTCATCTCCCAATCAAAATCTGACATCTAAGCAAATGATTATCCTCTCCACATAAAATCATTTGTTTTCAAGAAAGATACATAAGAGGTAATTCAAACTATTTTTTTTTTTTTTTTGTTTTTGGTGATAATTTTATTCTAAGACTTGTTAATTTGTCCTTAAAAACCCAGATTAGATGCAAAATCTGGAATAAATAAATAGCCGTTACGAGGTGAAGCTAATTACAGGCTCATAGGTTATACTACCAGCTGGCGAAAGGCGGTCGTTAACTTTTTTTTTAATTTACATTTTAACCCTTAGTGTTATATAGTATAAATATATTTTTTTATTTACCAAAAAAAAAAAAAAAAAAAAACTTTTCTCTGCAATCATAAGCATCTCTCTTTTTTTTTTTTGCCCTTTTCTCTCTCCTCCTCTGTCTTCTCTTTTCCTTCATTTCTGGACCTCACTCACAAAACATATAGAAACAACTGGAGGCCGGAGAGAGACCGCACCGCCTGCATTCAAAGTTCAATTTGGGACTTACTTCTTATTTTATTTTATTTTATAGTGGTTCCTTGAATTGAATTGGAATTGTATTATCTTCAAAAAAAAAAAAAAAAATAAATAAAGGGGAGAAAGAAAGAGAGAATTGGATTTGAGTTCTTCTCTTCAAAGAAAGGGGAAGAAGGAAATAGGGAATTGGATTTGAGTTTGAGATTGAATCAATTTCAAACTCAAATTCATTCATGGATGCAGCAACATCTCAATCGACGCTTACCAAAAACATTAGCAGCAAGAAGAAGGAGACGCAAGGTCTTCTCCTGGGAAGATATGAAATCGGGAAATTGCTGGGACACGGGACGTTTGCCAAGGTTTATCTTGCCAAAAACATCAAGACAAACGAGAGCGTAGCTATTAAGATTATTGACAAGGAAAAGGTACTCAAAATTGGGATGATAGCACATATAAAGCGGGAGATCTCTATATTGAGGAGAGTAAGGCATCCCAATATTGTTCAGTTGTTTGAGGTAATGGCTACCAAGTCTAAGATCTATTTTGTTATGGAATATGTTAAAGGTGGGGAGCTTTTCAATAAGGTTGCCAAGGGTCGCCTCAAAGAAGGGGCAGCCAGGAGATATTTTCAACAATTGATTTCTGCAGTTGCTTTTTGTCACGCTCGCGGTGTATACCATAGAGATCTTAAACCGGAAAACATACTGTTGGATGAAGACGGTAATCTTAAAGTCTCTGATTTTGGGCTAAGTGCAATATCTGAGCAAATAAAGCAAGACGGCCTTTTTCATACCTTTTGTGGTACTCCAGCTTATGTTGCGCCTGAGGTATTGGCAAGAAGAGGCTATGATGCTGCTAAGGTGGATATCTGGTCATGTGGAGTGATATTATTCGTCTTAATGGCAGGGTACTTGCCATTTCATGATCAGAACGTAATGGCTATGTATAAGAAGATCTACAAAGGCGAATTCAGGTGTCCCAGGTGGTGTTCATCTGAACTGGCTCGGTTTTTGAGTCGGCTTCTTGACACAAATCCTGAAACTCGAATCACTATTCCGGAGATAATGGAAAATAGATGGTTCAAGAAGGGATTTAAGCATGTCAAGTTTTATATTGAGGATGATATGCTATGCAACGTTGTTGATGATAGCGGTATCGAGTCTGATCAGTCCTTGTCTGAGTGTGAATCTGAGCCTGAGATGGAGAGCAGGAGGAGATTGGCTAGTTTACCTAGGCCTGCTAGCTTGAATGCATTTGATATAATTTCATTTTCACGCGGTTTTGATCTGTCTGGGTTATTTGAAGAAGGAGGTGACGGAGCAAGGTTTGTCTCAGGGGCACCTGTTTCCACGATTATATCTAAATTGGAGGAGATTGCTAAAGTTGTTAGCTTCACTGTGAGGAAGAGAGACTGTAGAGTTAGTTTGGAGGGTTCGAGGGAGGGTGTTAAGGGTCCTTTATCTATTGCAGCTGAGGTATTTGAACTGACACCATCTTTGAGAGTTTTGGAGGTGAAGAAGAAAGGTGGGGACAGTTTAGAGTATGAGGATTTTTGTAATCATGAATTAAAACCTGGTTTGCTTAATCTGATGTCCGAACACACGGCTGATGTTTTGCCTTCTGATTCTGAATAAGAACAAAGAGAGGAGAAGGAGGGGTATGCTCTTTCCTCTGTCTTTTGCTATTTCTAGCAGCTTTTGTATTATAGGTTATAAGCTCTTCTTATGTTACCTGATCTTTGGTTCCTTTTTTCTCTTGTCCCACTAGGCCATAGAAAGTATCTAAGAATGAGATACACGGCTGTAACTTTGTATGTTTACTTCTTGTGAAGTTAATATATATAATATCTTTATGATTTCTTTTGTTCTTCCTCATTGAAGCTTAATTAGATAGTTTGAGCTGGAAAATGAAAATTCTTGAAACAAAGGGACAGACTATGTTCTTTGCTAAAGTGGATATGTTTGACATAACTAACTGTATTTGATATCTGACAAGGTCTGACATTGAATGAAAATTCTTTTGTTCGTGCCTTTCAGTGGAATCTCGGACATCTGAATAAGACAATGTACAAATGCAAATTTTTTATAAGTCACAAGCTGTTTGCTTCTTGGTGTTCTTGCTCAACTTACTTGAAGTTGTGGAGGAATTTTAATTATTTTAAACGATGCAATGCGTTTCTACAATTACATCTATGCTCCTTACAGCAGCCCTGTGGTTCACAGAGCCACTTGGTCTTTAGGAGAGAGATTAAGGTACAAGAACTACACAAGTATTAGATTTCTCATTTTTGGGTTATTACTACTTCATTTCTCTTTAGATCTCCAGAATGTAGTTTTGAGTTGAGAATTAAGTTACTGTCTTTCAATCTTAATAGTAGCCCCTAGCCAGTATATATATTTTGTTTTATGGATAATAGTTATATCAGCGTTTCAGGCTGATAATTGTTCAGTTATAGGATGAGCTTTCAAGAATTGTTATTTTTCTGTTCTTAATATTCCTTTGAGAGCTTCTCCTAATTATGCCTGAAAATATGACCTGCTTCCTAAAAATTAAAACAAAAGGTTAATTAGATGATTTATGTAAAGCATTACTGCTTATGTCAGGGGGAAGTTTACATATTTGATGAACACAATACATGTAAATAGACAACCTTGTTTTTATAGCACTTGTATATATGATTAACGATTACTGGATGAACTGTATATGATTTTATAATTGGAGCAATTTTCCTCAAAACAAATCGCACGAATATTTTTGTATCTGCTTATGTCACCACTTTCGTCAAAAGGGGTTTTCCATACGTTTTTAAGGTTTGATTTCCAAGTTTGTGCTCTTTTTATCCCCCTAGAGAATGAATTATTGCTGCTTGTCTTTACATTCACATGAGGCTTGCTTATTGCTTAAGCTGATTCAATGAAGGGTTATACATCATTATCTTTGTATTTTGGTTCTCCATTTGTTTTTTCTTTTGCTGTTCATTTTTCACCTCCACAGTTGCATTTTGGGTATCTATCTTATTGGCAGATTGAAGCGAAACCCTGTCCTGATTGGATGTCATCTTACTGTGCTTGCAATATTCTCACACATGGAAGCATAACAGATGTGTTTTTTATTCATTGAATGAATCTTTCTCGTCTGTCAAATCTGAAAGAACAAGAGGAAAATATCTTCTTCTTTTCCTTTCATTCCTCAAAACAGGAATGCAACAAGATGACAATTCTTTTGGAGGCCTATCATATCATGTATGGCCCATTTTACCATTTGGATGAGACCTGAGAATCTCTAATTTAGTATATCTTCAGGTCCACAGAGAAATTCAAGATTTCATTTTCTGTATAATGAAAACTTATGCCTTCTTCTATACTTTCTTTACTTTCAAGCATTGCACTGAAGCTTGGGTTTTCACTTGCCTTAATTAATATCCACTGTTCAGTTCTATTATGTTTATGTTTAACTAAGAAGTCTGCAGCAGTCTGTGCTGGAATATTGGTGGTTGGTTCTGTTTAAAGGAGATGGTAATTAGCTTCATATCTTGTCTGTCACGTTGATGATTTTGGTAACTCAACAATATATCTATTTGTATGTATATATATATATATCCAATGGAACTTCCTTTTGTTTTAGCTGTAATTTTGGTTTTGGCATTCAACTCTTTGGTGTGCTTGCTCTGTTTTGTGGTATGTCTCAGCTTGTGTAGATGAAAATTGACAGAAGATATATAAAGTACTAAATGATTGCTTTTAATCTATGTCACAACACTTTCTTTTATGCTAAATTTGCTCTCTATATTGTGTAAATGAGGATTTGTAAATTTTCTGTAAGATAAGAAGAAGCTTAGGATATCTGCATTTTTTTTTATAAAGATATCGATAAAAGAATAGAAAATTCTATTTTTGAGAGTTATAGGAATAAGATAAAATAAGATAATTGAGCTTTTTTTTTGTCTTCGGATCAAAACTTCTTGTCTCTTTTATATATATATATATATATATATATATATATTTATTAGTAGGAATATATATTAATTAATAATATAATGAAAAGATATTACTAAAGATTATGAAATATATTTTCTATGAATTAAATTATTTATATTATTTTATTATATTGAAAATTCAACAACAGCTTTTGTGGTTTTGAAGTCGGTAATAAGTGAGAAAATTGCTTTTTTGATACGTTGTTGCAAATCTATTCATCCAAGAGAAAGGGGAATTAGTGCAGCAATAATGGACCTGAGTCTTTTTGGTAGGTGGGGTTTCTGTGCTTACCAATTGGTTTTAATTTTCAGAAGGTTAGTTTTCTGCCTGCTGTATCCATTTGTTCTTGCTTCCACCTGTTATTTATTTTTTTTTGTAAAAGTTTTGTATATTTAATTATATACATATAAATATAAATAATTGCCACCTATTTTATTTATGTTTAAGTTGAGCTACATTTTTTCCACGAGCCAAATACACCGTTATAATCGAAATATCCACATTTTTTTTTTAAAAAAAAAACTTATAATTCATAAAATCTACTTTAGAAAACTAAGGTAAACAATATAAAACAACAGAAAGATCAAACAAATATGCCAAAAATTATTTCCTTAATGTAATAACAATATATTATTAATTAATTTCATGGGCAAAATCAAAACACCCCAAAAAAAAAAAAAAAAAAAAATCTTGAATTTGTTTTCATTTGTATCATAGGCAGTAGGTAGTAGTACATACAAGTAAGCATATATAATATAATTTGCCGACAAAAGAAGGGAAAAATGGATGGATGGATGGATCAGGAAGTTTCTCCTTGCCAAACACAAATGTCCTTAAGTGAAGGCCTCAAGTTTTGATCACAGAACTTAATGTATTCAATAGTGTCTCCAGCTTCTTTTGTGAACTCAATCATGTGAAACGACGGCGTTATCTCAAATATCTTAGTATCAATCGCTAACTGACCTTTCCTTCCTTCTTTCTTTCCTACTAATTTCACAAGGCTGTCTTTCCTTTTCACCCTGAAACTCTCCTGCATCTTCGCCACCTCTTCTAATTTCGACACGAACGTCGACGGCGCTACTTGTGTCGTCAATCTTGCCTCCGATGATTTCTTGCAATGATTATAATATTCCGATCCTGGAACGTCATCATTATTATTCTCGAAAAGTCCCGACAGATTGAATCTCGGTGATTGAGATATAATGTCGAACGCATTCATGCTAGTTGGTTTCATGATCGAGGAATTCTTTACTTCTTCATCGTCATCCACAGGATTAAAAATATCTTCCAAAATGCTCCCTCCAGCTCCTGATGACTCCTCTTCTGCAGGAGCAGTGACTGGAATTTTAGTTGGTTTGAATCCTTTCTTGAACCAGGAACTTTCCATAAGCTTTGCCACCGTAATTCTGGTATTTGGATTGGGATCTAGAATCTTCGACAGCAGCCTTTTGACTTCCTCAGGAAACCAAAATGGACACTTGAATTCCCCCCTGCTTATCTTCCTATACATAGTCACGAGATTGGTATCGTGAAAAGGAAGGTACCCAGCAAGAAGGACGAATAGTATGACGCCACATGACCAAATGTCAGCCTTCTCACCGTCGTAACCCCTTTTGCTGATCACCTCTGGAGCCACGTAAGCAGGTGTACCGCACGTGGTGTGGAGGAGACCGTCTTGTCTTCTGGATTCCGCCAGCGCACTCAACCCGAAATCGGAGACTTTAAGGTTTCCCGATTGTTCGTCGAGCAAGAGGTTTTCGGGCTTGAGATCGCGATGGTACACGCCTCGACTGTGGCAAAAATCGACGGCTGCGATTAGCTGTTGGAAGTACTTCCTGGCGGCGTCTTCCTTGAGCTTACCTTTGGCAACCTTGTTGAAAAGCTCTCCACCGCTAGCATATTCAATAACGAAATATATCTTGGATTTACTAGCCATGACCTCGTGGAGACGGACCACGTTAGGGTGCTTAACCAGCCTCATTACTGAAATCTCTCGCTTGATTTGATCCATCAAACCGATTTTCATGACTTTTCTTTTGTCTAAGATTTTGACAGCAACGTGCTGCCCCGATTCACGATTCCTAGCGTGGTATACTTTTGCGAAGGTCCCTTGACCTAGCAATCTCCCCAGCTCATATTTCTGCATCAAACCCTTCGTACATCCTTTCTTCTCCATTAATTAAATTATATATATATATAAATATATATATATATATATATATATGTATGTTTGATCGATCTATATGGAACAAGAAGAAGAAGAAGAATAAAAAGGAATTAATTAGAACAAATTCATTGCTATAAACACTGAATTATATATATATATATGCAGAATATATGTTGCCATTATTATTGCAGAGATATGCAGGAGAGGAGAGGGCTAAGGCATGAAAAAAAAAAATAAAAACCTTTGGTTTAATCCAGCAGCATGGTTAAGGAGCAAAAAAAAAAAAAAAAAAAAAAAAAAATAATGAAGAAAAATTTACGTATACCTTGTGATCGAACGTTGTCCAAATGTTTACCACAAATAAGTGAGAGAGAGAACTCACGAAGGTTCCCTAGCCATGCAATACCTATTCCTTCTCGTTTTTAGTTAGTATTTTTCTTGACCATAACTTAATTATATATGTATAACAAATAAAAATACCTTTTCCATGTTTATATATTTCATGCATGAATTATTGATTACAAATAGATTTATAACTTGGGTAACTGATTTTGTAACAAGACCTTAATTTCTATAGGATTTTTGTATCTAAACAAATCCATTAATTAAAGACTTCTAATCAGACAATCATATTACCCCCATTCGATCGATGACCACGAAAAAACCTGTGGTTCAGATCTAGTCCCTCGTTGACCGGTATCTATTATCTGATATTGACCTAACCTAATCCGATCACATGAACCCGCCGGTATATGCATGTAACGACGGGGATTGGTTGACACAACCCATTTTAATTAATTTGCTTTTTTTTCTGCTCGATTCTCTACATAGCTACTACGTGTAAGTACAATTCACAGTATCAGATCATTACACCATTTCATTAAAATAAGCTTTTTAAAAACCAATGAAACGGAGCCAAGTGTCCCTTGTAGTTTTATGGTCATGCACCGTAATTAATATGCCTTTTGTGTGTGGTTCCCGGTGGACTGATATGGAAGAGAAACCAGTGGTACTGTGCATGGCTGTGCCTTATGGGCACGCACGATGGTCCCATAAATAGTTAGGTGCACGGTGGATGAGGATGAACTTTGTGTGGGCGATCAGGACAATATATATATAGATACATATATACATATGCAAGCTATTGAATGCGAATGCTGTTTCAATTTGTCCATGGACCACAGTAATGGCAGCATATATATTGGGCACCGCAGAAATTTCTGTTTGAGACAAATCTCAGGACTTCGACACTACTCTCTCTCTCTCTTGTTGTTGTGTTGTCGTCTTGGTTTGTTATCTTGATTTTCATAAAATGGACAATTATCAGCTTCACATCATGCAAAATATCGTTAGGTATTTGTGAATATATATACGTACATATATTTATATAACAATATTAAGAAGCTATTATAAGCTTAATTTGGGAGTTGAGTCAAACTATTTTTAGATAATAAGTTCTAATTTCTATTTCTTAAGGGGTGTATCAAATTTAGTATTTTGTTAAAATGTATATATAAAAAAAAAAGTCAGAAAATTAAAAATATTAAAAGTAGTTTGTAGAAATCCATTTCCCTAAATTAAATAAATCTGGTGAATCATTTCGCAAATATTCTTAATGAAATATTTGGAGAGAAGTTAGTGTAATAAATGTACTTATGAAAAATCCCTGGACCACTCCAAATCCGAATTAGTGGAGCCGAGTTCGGATAAAAAATAAAAAAAAAAAAAAAAAAAAAGGGTTAGGGTGGAATACAGCAGCCTCATTAGGAAAGAAAATACTGAAAGGGATTAGAATTTGCTTGAAGAAAAAAGGGTCCAGCCCATTACCAAAAGTAGCCCTTTACAATAGAATTGTTTTTCCAGTTAATTTTATTTATTTTTTGAAATCTGAAGTCTCACCTTAGAGTTAATATCATCGATATTAACTCTTAACGTGTAGGTGAGCTGTTAAGTAATTCTGTTAACTTAAGTAAGGTTAACGATTTAAATTTTAACTTATTTAAAATTTGTGTCCAAAACTTACTCACACATTGAACCAACTCATCCAAAGAAAAAAAAAATCGATAATATTATTGAATAGTGAATCAACTTGCAACAAATAAAATTAAAAATAAATATTCGATCCCTAGGAAATAAACATATGTTTTGCCAATGTAATGTCCCTTCAAAAATAAGAAGATGACAAAGAATGATATATATATATATATATATATATATAGAGGTTTGTGGTGGGAGTGGTAGGGCTCCTCATACTTTAACCAATGATCCAAGTTTTAAATTTTAGTTTGAGTATGAAAAATGTTATCTATCCCACCCAATGAGGTGCCTACAAATTAGCGAGTGAGATTAGTCCGGACATGGAATGACTTGAAGGAGAGAGTGTGTGTGTAAAAAAAAAAAAAAAAAAAAAAAAAAAAAAAAAAGAAGAAAAGATTCGTGTTGAATGAGACATAGGGTCAGGATCAGTAGCATTAGCATTCTGTAATGTATCAGGTGAATTCTGCTATATTTAGGTGGTTAGAGGTGTCCTGGCCGGGCACGTGAATACTGATACTCTTTCTATGTTTTTTTTTTTTTTTTTTTAGTCTTATTATTTTATGCTTGGAAGTGCTAAAAATTGCTCCCTTTCTCATGGTTTCTGCTTATTCCTTTTCTTCTTTTTTTTTTTTTTTTTTTTTTTTTTTAAATTGTAGTTTTTGGTTCATACGGTTGGAAGTTCCATATCCGCTCCACTTATTGGAATCAAATTACACGATATCTTTATCTTCCTTGTGATAATGTATGCTCTCTCTCTCTCTATACATAATATATATGTATATGTATATTATGCTGAACTCAAACATTTGTCTTCCACACTATTCATATATGACGTAATAGATGATAAAATATAACAAATTAATCTCACTTGCTTGCATTCAAGTTTTCTAATATATTATATATAATAAATTGTTGAGAAAAGAAAAAATTCATGCTAATTTAATTAATCTAAATATCTTCATCAATAATTATGATAATAATTTCTTAGATAATATATAGTAGATAAAAATAATATTGAAGATAAGTCAAAACAAATTTTATATATTTTTACTTAAGTGATTGTCCTAATATTTAGGACTTAAGTTATTTGTTTCCCTTTTCTTAGATATTAAGAGTGGTTACTGGTTAGTGGCTTCATTTTAGGATTAAGTGGGATATCCTTTTTGCCTAAAGACTTAATTAGTTCTATGCTAAATAAATTATCCTTTTTCAGTAGTATATTTTCTCTCTATTTTTTTGTTCCATATTTTTCATTTTACTATTTAATACATACATATAAAACATAAACAAAGTGAATAAATATTTCATAGAAAGTTAAAAAAACACCAATATATATATATATATATATATATATATATATATATGCTAAAGGAGTTTGTATCCAAAATGAACATACGGTAGGATTTGATCATCGATCGGGTCATCCTTTGGCTCAACGAGGAGGCAAAATTCGAAACACACATATATGTAATGTAATGTAATTTCCTATTTACACAAATATACATATATTGTCATGATTCGTGTACATATTGGTATATATAATTAATTTAAATTTATTTTTATATATCATTATATTTATATATATTTTCAATTTGGGATAGGTATATTATATATATATATTAACCAAGTCTATAAATATGGACCGCATTGTACTCAACATGTATGGCAAATGTAATGCACACAACAACTTCTGCAAGTAGTAGTAGTAATAATAATAATAATGATCCAAGTTGCTGTTTCAGGGAATGGATGAATCTCCAAGAACAAGATCTCTCCGAGCTCCTCCGCGCCGAGTCCCTACATTCTCAAGAAATCCCCCGTCCACGTCGACGCGAAAGCGGCACCGATGGTGCAATTGCAGATGATGACGATGGAGATGATGAAGATCAAGAGCTGAATGACGTCATTTCAAAAAGCATCCAACATTTCCAAGATTACACACAAAAGAGAGCTCGTCTCGCCCGCCAAAACGTGTCCCCTTATTTCGCTCCGACTTGGTGCACGCCTTTGGAATGTTCCGTCATGTGGATAGCTGGATGTAGGCCCACTATTTTCATCCGTCTCCTCTACGCTGTCATCGGCGAGGAAATCGAGTCCCGACTGCAAGAATTTCTCCAAGGGAGGAGAATGACGGTCGGGAACCTCGGAGAAGCTTCTCCGAGGCAAATGAACCTTATTAACACCTTGCATTGCAAGACAGTAAGGGAAGAAGATAAGCTTTCGGCGAGGCTGGCGAGTTTGCAAGAGGACATGGCCGACAATCCAATCTCCGTCATTGCAAGAAGATCATGTCATGGTCGTGATGATCAACCGTCGGGGAAGGAAGAAGTTGAGGACGCACTTGAAAAACACGCCAGGTCCATGATGACTGTGATGGAGGAAGCTGACGTCCTCAGGTTGAATACTCTAAAGGAGCTGATGAGTATATTAACTCCGATTCAAGGCGTTAATTTTCTAATTTCCAGTAAAAAGCTTCATATCTGCATTCACGACTGGAGTAGTGGTACCGGTACCGGTACTGACCGCGGTGATCATGATCAGAGTCACACGACTCACCCACTGGCCGAGGAATTTCCATGAATTAATTTATAATTATATACAATACTTTGTATGCATGCATGGTAACATCCATCCATGATGGACAAATAAAGTTTCAAACAATTCGAAATGTATTTCTGCATTATCATATATATATACATATCTTTTATATAATTAAGATTTTCAACTTTTTATTTTGCATAATATTTTTCTGAGCCATTTGCTTGATAACTTCCGGAAGACTACTATAATATAAACCGCCAATTAGCTAGCTTCTCCCGTACAAACAAATAATTAATAAAAATTGAGGACAAATTTGTAGTAACTCAACAAAAAAGACTTCCAGAAAAATAAAGAGTTTTTAATTTTGAATAACGTTAAACTGGTGATACTATAATTCATGGTACGTTGTCTCAACGTCTTTCATTTCTTTTTTTTTTTTTTTTTTGTTGGGTTTTTTTATTGGTAAGCGAGAGCGGTGTCAATCGGACTTATCTGTGGAAATGTGGGTTTTTAGAGGTGTCAATAAAGAGAGGTTTCTTTTAATTAAAGTAGTTAGATGTAAGAATAATCGGCGAATTTGATCTCAAACAAATTTACTTTTAAAATTATAAACTTTTTTATTAGATAGAAATAAAGTTATTATTGATAGATTTTGGCAAAAAAATTTAAAAACTTAACGGTTTTTATTATTCACTTAATTAAAGAAAAAGAAAAAAACCGTAAATATGAAAAAATTAAAAAAAAAAGAAGAGAGATGATGAAACGGCGACGACAGAAAGAAAGAAAGAAAGAAGAAAGAAGCCAATTTTGAGAATGTGAGTTGTGTGCAACCATCATTTCTGATTTATGATCTCTCTCGCCATGAAAAGAACTGGACAATGGTGAATACAGTTCTTGATTTTGTTTTTTCATGGGTTTTATTGTTTTATTTTTTTCCTTCTAATCTCTGTTCCGATTTCATAATGTTTTACCGGGTTTTCTCTCAAGAGATTCCAACCGATGTTTTGGTGGAAGTTGGGGAAGCCAACTTTTCACTTCCTAAGGTAAAATTTATGGCAATCTTTTGGATTTTTTTTTTAAATTTTTTTATTTGGGCATTTACAATTCATGCTTGTTGCAAAGAGCAATCACATAAGAAAGTTGATTCCGGAATGGAAAGAAGCAGATCTAACAAGGATAGAGTTGTCGGACATTCCAAGAGGATCCGAGATCTTTGAGAAAGCAGCTAAATTCTGCTACTGAGTAAAATTTGAGATCACAGTACAGAACGTAGCAGCTCTTCGCTGTGCTTGTATCGTCAGATGATTGATAAATACCGACAATAATCTTGTTGGACAAATAGAGGATTGTATTTTTTAAATTCAATTTGAATTGTAATTACTATAAAAATTTAAGTTAGAAGATAAAAGATTATGTTCTTTAAGACACCGTGGATCATAATTTTTCATAATCTCAAGCTAGCAAGATCCCTAACATCAAAGTCTTCAGAAGCAAATCCACTTCCACTTGATGACATTGATATGACATAGAAAGAAGCAAGAAGTCATTTCATCTTCTTTCGTTTTTGTTTTCTTTTTTTTTTATATTTTATTTATTTATTTTTTTAACATGTAATGGCGTTTTTATCCATTTTAAATTAATTAAATTATGTTTTTAAGTTTTTTAATAGAATTCGTTATTTTTATCTATTAAAAAAATTTGGGATTAAACTTTACAAAAATAAATTTGTTTGAGACTAAACTCACCAATTATTCTAAATATAATATATATAAATATATATATATATGTATTGGGGGGGGGGGGGTGTGGGATGACAAAGTTTGTGTATCTATGACACATGTACTTTTGTATGGTAGCTAAGAAGGCTCAGAGATTCTCGTTATGAGGGAATTAGAAAAAACAAATACTAGGTTCTTTTGGCTGTTTCATATTTTTTTTTTTTTTTTTTTTGTAGGCTAATGTTTATCTTAAATGTTTCTTTATTTCACCATGAATCATTATCTTAAAAATAATATTAATTTTGAAAATTAAATTCAAGAAAAAACATTTTTGATGACCTCTTTATTTATAAATATAAATAACTATGTTAATTTTTTGGAGTTAATAATTAAATTGACATGTATATTATTTTTATAAATATCTTAAAAAATTTCCTAAAATATCCCTCCGTGTGTGTTTTTTTAACTCACAAATTACTGAGTTTAGTATCAGTGAAAAAAGCTTTGCATTTACCTCCAAGTTGTGGAAGCTCAGGATCAGAAGAAGAAAAGTTAAGAGAGAACCGCCAGATGACAGTAGCAGTGGGAAAGAAATGTGGATCGTGTCGGCATGAAGTTCAATGGTTCCATTGTTGTTTTCTGCATGCATGTTTACAGACACTGCTGAAAATTAATTTGTTCGGTGTGTTCCCCCAACTGCCGGTCATGCATCAAACCGATCGAATTTAGACA
Source organism: Cynanchum wilfordii (assembly GCA_025388415.1). Lineage (NCBI taxonomy): Eukaryota > Viridiplantae > Streptophyta > Magnoliopsida > Gentianales > Apocynaceae > Cynanchum > Cynanchum wilfordii. The sequence continues at coordinate 4,415,120 of JAHSUH010001079.1, forward strand.
TACACAAGTTACGGAAATTCCCAGTAAGGCAAAACCTACGTAGAGTAGTCACTATTCTTTTTTAACTTTGGATATTTAATTTTAATTTAATTTTTTTAAAAAAATTTGAGACATTTTTGTTTTTACTATGTCTTATCGAATTCAAGATAATATTTATTAATATTTTTCTCTTAATACTCTTTATATTATGTTTAACAATTAATATACTTATTATTATTATTATTTTTTTTTTTATAAATGAATAAAACTAATAAAAGGATATTTGTATGTGTTAACCAAAAGTACATAAAACTTCAACAATTTTTAATAGGTGTGAAACTTTTTATATAGGAAAAAATAAATAAAGATTGTAAAAATAAAATAAAAATATTATTAAACTTCTCATTATTTTATAAAAAATTAAAAATAAAAAAATAAAAAATTGTAACACCTTAAAATAAAGGCATTAAAGAGGAAAAAAAAAAGAAGTAATATTTGCACTATATATTATTATTATTATTTTTTATTTATTACATTAGATAATCAAGGCCCATATGTATTAATATTTTTTTATACACATATAATTAATATTTTTAACTTAAACTTAACAATTATTTTTATGGATAATATTTCTATTTAAAGATATACTAATTTTCATATTTTTTTGAGAGGATAATTTTCATACTTTTAAAAATTTTATATATAATATTGATGAGAAAAATGTTGAGCATATATTTAATTATGCAGAACCAAATTAGAAGTCATGTTCATCCCCTTCAAATTAATTAGGAAATTCATGTCAAATTCTTATATTAATAAATGATATAAATACAATAGGTGTGATCTACGTTATTAAAATAAATTAATACTTTTTAATTAATATTTTTTTATTATGTACACCATAATATTTTATTTTAAAAATCATTTGATAATTTGTAGGTTAAATCAAATTAATTTTTTTTTTCACGGTTAATTATTTTAATATGTTTTTTCTCCATAACTATATATTCAAATTTAAATCTTTGCATGCCACTGAAATAACGTAATAACATTGAAAGACAGACAACATGTAACTATCGTAAAGGGAAAATGAAAAAAAAAAAAAAAAAAAAACTGAGCAGTTTTAAATAATTATCATGCAGATCGATCGAAGGTACTGCGGATGGCGGGTGAATTAATTAATTAGTTGAACTCCTGCCATGCTCACGATCTCTATTCCATCCCCACTCCTGCATGCATATCCAGACTTTCTTTCCAGACGCCAGAAAAACCATGGCTTGAGCTGGTGTCAATATATCCACGATCTCCTCCACCAGCGAAGTCATTCCATAATCTCATTTTCATCCACGTCGCTGGAGTCACAGAAATTCGCATTCCCGCTGCAAGGCAAAGCTGGCACAGCCTCTTCCACGAATGCAGCCAATGGCTGATCCAACATGTCATTTTGCAAAGCAGCTAACCTAGCCGAGTGAATATTCTCATCATCTCTCACGATTCTCCTATGCAGCGAGCGCGTCCACTTTCTCCAATTGCAGATCGGATAGATGTCCGAAATAGAATCGATCTCCTCGGAGATACTCAGCCAGCTGTTTCTCGATGTCTCGTCCGAAGAAGGACGAAGGTCTGCAGCCGCCAATCCAAGATATCGAGTTTTCAAGAGTACTGCTGCACCAAGGTGGAGCCAGAAAGGGAGTCACGTCTGACTTCTGGGCCAAGTCTTTTTAAGTGAAAAAAGTTTTGTTTTTTTCAGATCTTAAATTCAAATTTTATTTTATTAATAGAGAATAAGATTTGATTATTTTGATTAAAATAATAATAATTTTAAGAAAAATTATAAATATATTTATATAAGTTATGTGTCAGGAAATTATAAACATAATTAACTTTGGTAATTTGAGTGGCTATTGTGGGTACAAGAGAACTTTGCGTCATAAAAAACAAATCATAATTTTTGTTTGTTTGTTTGTTTTTGACTTCCCTACATAAATGAATATTCTCTTGACTACGATAATGACGTCAACTACCCCATTCTGAAAGAATCTAATATTTGATTCTCTAACATATGCTGTCATGATGTGTCTCAAAGATCAGAAAAACAAAGACAGACTGTATATATATATATTTATCACAACATATATTATAAGATTATATCAGCATGGTTATAATTAAGACTTCAGAGCTGTGTAGAGGCTAAGGACTTAGGCGGTCCCGCGCATCGGTAGAGTCAAATCTCTAAAAAAATTATTTAAATTTTCTATTTTAATAAAAAGAGAAATTATATTTATAATTTTTATTAATTAGTTTTTTTTTAAAGAAAATAATTATTATTTAAGATTATCAATGTTATTTATTGAAAGTAGGCCTAAATAATATTATATTTCGAAGAAAAGATTCTCCTCCCCTCTTCTCTTCTGTTAGCCGCCACTTCTCTTTCTCCCTGGCCAAGGGAGAAATTTAGCTTTGGCTAAAACTTTTCTCTCTTTAGGAATAATTTTACCCTTGTTTTTGGGTTTTTGTTTTTTGTTTTTTGTTTTGTTTTGTTTATTTTTCATCTATTTCTTTGGTATTTTTGCTATTTTTTTCATCTCATATGCTTAGTCTCCTACTGATATTTAAATATCGGTTTTTTTTTTTTTTGTTAGAAGAAAAAAAATTTTAAACTCGGATTATATATGGGCCCTTTGTTTGTATTCGTATTTGGTTTTCTTTTTAGGTATTCTATGAAATCTTTGATACGCCCGGGATGGATTAGACTACTGTTGAAAAAAGAAGACAAAATCGAACTTCCTTCGCAAATGAGGTTTGAAATCGAAAGTATGAAGACCTTAGATTTAGATAGAATATCTGTTGTTTTTCTTTTTTATGTATTTCCGTATTTATTTTCTGCTTTCTCCGACTCACCTAATTTTTTTATGTTGAGTTTGCTCCCTGCGCCACTTAGTTTTAAGTTGGTGCTTTGTTTGCTCCACCTAGTTTTAGGTTGGTGCTTTGTATTTCCGTGAATGATTTTAGTCATTCACTTTTGTATCGTTTTTATTTTAATGAATATTCCACTTATCAAAAAAAAAATTATATTTCCAAGAAAGATAAAAACATAAAAAATTCTCTTTCTTATTAATATTATTTTATCTTTCTCATCTTATAACAACTACATTCTAAACTGTTGGTATTTTTACATTTTTTTTATTATATATAGAGAGTCTTTATCTTATTATATTTTCAAAGATCATAAAAACATAAACATGAAAAATTCTCTATCCTTATTAATATTATTTTACATTTCCCATCTTATAACAACTACAATCTAAACCACTGATATTTTTTTTAAAAAAATAAAAAATTTATTATATATAGAGTCTTTATCTTGAATAAGAAATATTCTAACTTTTTCAATTACTTTCAAAGAATACAATTGAGTACTTTTAAATCTTTTGAGTATATATTCCAAAAATATACTATCGAGATCTTCCAAAATCTAACAAAAATATATATTATCTTGATCTACAAAAAACGAGTCTTCCAAATATTTAGTAGATCTATTATTCAATCTTGAATTTCAAATCTAAAAGCAAAAAGACATTATCTCCGGAAAAAAAGTCTTATCTTCAAGTTTAAACAGATTTTATCTTTTTATTTTTATAGAATATATTACTATTTTGTTAATTTTGTTTGTTATCGATTGATATTGGATTCTCCTCCACTCGTTATATTTTTTTTTTGTATTTTCTAGTTTTATTTATTTATTTTTTTTAAGAGTGTGTTAAAACTTTTTATTGTTTAGTTTTTATCTATAATGTCAAATAGAAAATACGATTCTGGTTATGAAAAATTAAAAAAGAAAAGAAGAATAAAAAAACTCATAGAATCACAACAACGAGGTGCACTTGATAAATTTGTTGTTGGTAATAAAAAAGATGGTGTAATTAGTTAAGATCAATCATGACACAAAATACATTAAATGAATTAACTATTTTATCTATTGAAAATGAAATGTTGAAATATATTGATTGTAAAGATATAATAAATTATTTGTATCTCAAAAGGTTAGAAAAATAAATAACTAAAAAAGCCAAAAAAAAATTTTGCCTTAGAGACCCTCTATACGGCTCTTGAACATCGGAGACCATTCATGCATGATGAAGATGATAAAGTATATCCATGTATATGAGCGAGGACATTAATAAACTTAGCGTGCTCCACGTGGCGACTCCCGTTGCTGGGTCACGTGACACGTAGCTATGGAGAATGAAGTACCAGGTGCCTTTGGATATAGCTTTGTAGTTTTGCCTCTTCACTGCAGTCAAAAGTTGATGAGAGAGAGAGGTGTGATCAAATGGCATGAGATCTCTCAGGCTGACTGCAAAGCGTCACCCACCCTTTCGCATGAACCGCTGGCTAATTGCTGCGCGTAAGCCATGCACAATACAATTCTAGCGTGGCCTTGGCTCCTTCCTCCATCTGGTCTACCTAGTTATTCCCACAATTCACCTTCTTATTATTTTTCCTCCCTTTTTTAATATTATAGATATGAATTGAAGTATTATTTTTTAACAAATTTACACTTCTAAGTGTAAAATTATATATATACGATATTTCTTATTTCCTTTCCTTTCCTTTCCACTACTTGTTATATATATATATATATATATATATATATATTTTTGTTTTTTCTGTTTTCTCTGGTATATCGATTGGAAATAAAATGTTAAGAACCCAAGTTGAGGAGAAATTTTCCAGCTACTTTGAGAAATGGATGTGTCAACTCGAAGAGTATCTTCCACTTCTACTTAATATTTCGAGTATCGAACAATCCCACCACGGTGATAATAAAAATGATGATGGTGGTGATCGGACGGCTGAAATAGTAGAGTTGGTGAATAAACTGACTGCACTCCACAAAGAATACTACACCACTAAATGGGCAAGTGCGCATGAAGACGTTTTGGCATTTTTCACCCCAGTTTGGTTAACCCCTCTCGAGAATGCTTTACTTTGGAACACCGACTGGAAACCGTCCATTGTTTTCCGACTTTTGGAATCATCGGTGGTATTCAGAACCTCCGCAACAGGCGTCGGTGGTGATGATAACAATGAGGAGTTACCAGCGGAGGATGGTGACATGATGACGACTACGATGATTCTGAGTGAGCCGCAAATGAGAAAAATTGAGTGTCTGAAATCAAGAATCAGGGTTGAGGAAGAGAAGGTGGAAAGAGAAATGGAGAGACAACAAGTGGCTATGGCTGACAGAAGAATGGTGGAGCTAGCCAGGTTGGTAAGCCGACTCAATATGATGAATACGAATACGAGTACGAGTACGACCGGGGAACAACAGCGTGATCAACAACCCACGGCTACGATTGCTGCGACTGCTGCGAAGGTTGATGGGTTGGTGGAAGCTGCACTGAGGGAGTTGATAGCGGGATTAGAGAGAGTGATGAAAATGGCAGACTGTGTGAGACTTAAAACCCTAAAAGGCGTGCTGGATATTCTCAATCCTATTCAAAGTGTGGATCTATTAGCTGCTTTCTCAATGCTGCAAATTCGGATGAGAAAATGGGGCAAGAAAAAACAACAGCAGCCATACATCTAATCAGAAACCTTATCTCTATATCTATATTAGTTATATGCGCACTTCTTTTATGTATATGTATATATTAATTTTTACCTTTTTTTTTTGTTTTTCATGTTTTGTTGAAATATAAATAAAGAATATATTCATTCCATTAATTATTAATGTCTTGGAGAGAATTATATATTAAACTTACGTACGTAAAACTGCAACTGCTCGCATCTTTAATACTTTTCATAATTAATATGATTAAAAATGAAAATATTTTGATCCAAAAAAATATATATATCTTATTTTTAAAAAAAAAATTATTTATTGAACTTTTAATCATATACCTGATTAAAGTTTATAATATATATATATTTTTGTTTGAGAATCACTTTCATATACTAAATGCAAGGATTAATTATATATGAATCCCATGCGTTATATTTATTATCCATTTCAATTTATTTTTTTTTTTTCTTTTTTAACAAGTGGGTTCAAATTATATACAGAAATGAGTGTGCCAAAAGAGTAAATAAGGAATCAAAGAAACCATTAAATTCATATATAATATATATAAGTATGACAGAAAGAGAAAAAAAAAAAAAAGAAAAAACAAAAACACATGACATTGATTGTTAAGCAGCTTCAGATGACAAGATCTCAAGTTCAGCCCACCAAAGAGGAGAGAGTCTAGAAGTAGCAGATTCTGGGGAAATGTCAAGAACGCTCCTCAGTTTTGCTGTAATTTCATCCATTGTCGGTCTTTTCCTCGCATCCGATTGGGTGCAATCGTGAATTACTTCGCATATTACCATAAATTCACTTTCTTTGAAATTTTTCAAAGATAGATCTACCACTTCCTTGTAATTGTTCTTATCATTTAAATGTTGGGAAGCCTATATATATATAATACCACCAAAAAAATATATTATATATATATATATATATTATCAAAATTATTAATTAATTAAAACAAAGTAGTAATTAAATGATTACCCAATCGATGAGGGATTCTCCATCTCTTGAGTTAGCAGGTTTTCCAGATATCAATTCCAGCAATATTATACCAAAATCGTAAACATTTGTTTCGATATCTTCATGTTTAGGTAACTCACAGTATTCAATGTGATGTGAAGAATTTGATTTTTTAAGAAAATCTGACCAAAAACAAACTTCTCCCAGCTGAAATAAAATCAATAGTAAACATAATTTTATAAATTAAAACAATCAATTGATAACCAACCATATTTATAATCAAAAATATAACTAATAACTTACTTTAGCAGTAAACTCCTCGGTTAAGTATACAAATCCTGAATTCACATTGGAGTGTGGTATGGGAGGATTAAGGTTATGCATATGTTGGAGACAATAGCATATTCCCATCCCTATTTTCATTCTTGTGCCCCAATCAAGATCTTTCACATCTTTAACATGATGAAAAAAAAAAAAAAAAAAATGGAGAAATTATGAAGTTTTTTAGAGGAATATGAATTTTTTAGAGAAATTATAAAATTACCTTGTAAATGCTCTGCAAGAGTCCCATTTAAAGCGTATTCGAATACCATCATTCGAGAGAAACATTCGTCTTCTTCGCAGTATCCGATTAAATTAAGAAAATTTTTGTGATTTATCCGAGACATTGTGTTAATCTAACAATAACACATTAGGTAAGCATATATATATATATATAATTTGAAATAGAAAGATATAATTATTTTCTTGAGATATAATTAACTAACCATTTTCCTGAATATAATTTGGGAACGCTGAGTCCACTCTTTTATTGAAGGTACAGTTGTTGAAACCACAACAATCTGAGTACTATTTGAAAGTGTTCCCTTATATATTATTATTTGATCATTCGTTTGAACAATGTTGCTGAAGTCTTCACACGCTGTCTCGAGTTCCACTCTATTTAATTTAGGTACTCCTATAAAAATTTTAATTTAGCGATATCATGAACAAAAAAAAAAATAAAAAAAATAAACACAACATCATAGAAAAGATCGATTTCAAACATACCTTTTACCAGAGCATTCTGTAACTGTCCACTAATTCCAGTCTTCCAAGGTGTAATGGCTCTTGAAGCTTTCTTTCTACACACGAAGAAAAGTACAGCAACAAAAGATAATAAGACAAAAACACCCCCGACTATCCCACTTGTATATTTTCTTGTCGCATGATGAGGAGTATTTGTGGTAGAACTAGTGTGTTGAGGAGGAGGGCTAGATATGTCATAATGAGATGGAGGTTGTGCTGCAGGTATGGAGGCAACTGGTGGAGAAGGAGGAGGAGGAGGAGGAGGAGAAAACTCGTGTTTGAAAATGGGTACAGCAGAGAATGATCCACTACTCCTTTCAACTGGATGATAAATAAGATTTATCGGATCTTCAATATCTTCTATAATTTCAGCCTCTAGATTAGCACTACTGCTACTACTACTACTACTACCATAATCATCATGATTATTATTATTATCGTTAGACTCTTCTTCTTCACCGAGGTTGCGCCGTAGTAAAACCCCATTTTCATTATCTTCATGCGACTTGGTTACATGGTCTTGTGAATCAATGCTACCGCTCCATCCTCTTCTGAAATATATTATATATATATATATATAACAATTTAGGTTTCAAGAATCAAATATGATGATAATAATAATTAAAAGGAATTAATTTTGTTACTTACTTAGGAATCAGGTTAAGGTAATGAGATATGATTCGTTTAATTGGAGCGAAAATGGAATCTATTTCCCTCAGGAAATTAACCCCATCTGATCGCACACTGCAACGGAAAAAAAAAAAACACTCTTAAGTACAATATAATGCGAAGTACAAAAAGGTTTTAAGAAGATATTTGCAGACAAGAACAGACAATTACGTTTGTATTTTACTCAAAATACTCACATTTTCTTACCATTGGACTATTTTTCTATTTAGACAATTAAATCCTTCTCCAATATGAGGGGTAAGATTTGCATCAAATTCCAATTCCTTAAGTAGATTCAGATTTCCGATCCCCACAGGTATACTGCCTTCAAATGTGTTATTGTATAGTAGCCTGAAAAAAATATAATATTTTGTGAAAAATTAATTAAACCAGATTTTTTTTTTTATAGGTTTCGGGTATGAACTCACAATCGTTTTAAAGAGAAAAGCCCTTGTATTTCAGTTGGAATTGGACCGAAGAGATTATTAAATCTCAAATCCAGCACCTCTAAATATGCAAGTTGTCCAAATTGTTGGGGAATGACTCCAGAAAACTGGTTGTGGGATAGTATACTGATATACAGAAGTAAAGTAAAAGTCAGACAACATAATCTAAAATTTACTGAGTATCATAAATTTAAAACAGAAAATCTAGCAGAAGATTATAAATCATAAATTTTTAGGATTTCTTAAAAAACATTTATGTAATATTATCTATATATAGGTTGAATAGAAAAAGAATAATAATAAGAGAGCAAATAAGGGAGAAAAGTTGTTACAGTTTTTTTAAATTAGTGAGGTTTCCAAGTTCTGGTGCCAGTGTTCCTTCCAAAGAGAGTTCTTTGAGATCCCTATATACATCAGTCGGAGAGAATTGAATTAATTGTTGTTCTAATTAAAATTGATAAATAATTAAATATTGAGTGAGTAGGAACTTACAGGACATGAACTTTGTTGTCCTCACATTGAACTCCATACCACTTGCAATGATCAGAGCTATGAGGATTCCAATTCGACAGAGCATCAAATGGATCATCCGTTATTCTTCCCCGAAAATTTAACAATGCTATTCCTGCATTTTCACCCCCACAATACCATTCAACACGAGGAACAAGATCATTTTATCATATATATATATATACATATATTTGAGGACATTCTTTTACCTTCAGAATTAAGCGAATGCCCAAGAACTTCAAAAACAAGAACAAAAAGCGTTACAAATGCTGTCTGAATCTGAATTCGAATTCCATTTTTGCCCATCTCTCTCAAAACCATACAATATATAAATGACACGCGCAATTTCTGCCGACTTCCTCCGAGCAATAACAAGGCTAAATCTTTGAATCTGTTCTACGGCAATAGCCAATAGGAAATAAACACGAGTGTTGCCGATGAAACATATTGCTGCTCCCCCTTCTTCAACTTTTTTTTTTTTTTTCAATTTCTTGTTTTCAATATAAAGAACAGATGCGTACGAAACTTATCATAAATCCCTTTTTGAAGAATTATCATCAACAACCTGTTTTGAGGAAAAATCAACAATATAGAAGAAATGGCTACAAAGCCAAGAATATATCCTAAAGGACAGAGAATAACTATACGATGAAGCAATGTATCTCTGATGACGAAAAGCGAAAAAGTGAAAAAAAAAAAAAAAAACTCACCGGCCAAAAAGGGCAGTCAATCACCGGTTTCAAAGAATTTTGAAAAACCAAAGGGATTGCCTGGAAATTATGATTGTATTGTATTGTATGTAATGCAAAAATTTTTAAAAAAAAAAAAATCTTTTTGAAGTTATTTTGTTGACTGCCCCTTTTTCAGAATGATCTTAGAGGAGGAAGAGGAAAGTCTCTTCTTCGATTATCATTTCTGAAAGAGGGGAGGATGGAAAGAGAAAACAAAGAAAACAAAGAATGAAAGAAAATCTCTCCACTTTCCTATTGGTGAAAATTTGTTTGTTCATTCGTCTTCTCTCGTGTGACACCCTCACATTCCACCCCTCTTTTTTTTTTTTTTCTTTAAAAAAAATCCTAGATATTTTCCTATAAATTTTCTTTTCCTTTTTTTTTTTTTAAAAACCATTAAACAAGCATTATATTATTAAAAATAATTTTTTTAACCATCTCATAAAAAATCATTCATCCACCACCTCTCCCTTCTTCCCCTTCTTTCTACGAATGTGTGTATATATATATATATATTTTTTTTTTATTTTTTTTTTGATATGTGTATATATATATATATAGTGTGTGTGTGTGTAAAGAACATAATCACACACACAAACACTAAAACTCTTTGAAAACTAACTGAATAATTTGTGTGGAGACTAATATAGAATCGTTCATTTCCAATGTGTGTACATATAAACATCAATTGACACCGTTTATGGGCCTATAGTTCATTAAACTGCTCTCGGCCCAATAATAAGTGCAGGCTCTGTTTTTCAGATGTTCCATCCTCATATATTTCAAAAAAATATATATATGTAAGTATTTTTAAAACCTAATTAAATCCTCCATTTATTTTTCATGTCCGTGAGATTAGCATTAAAGCTGCTGGGATTTTAAATTTTTTTTTTTTTATTTATTTCCTTTTTAATGAGGAGATGTGAATAAAAAATGGGAGATTATTAGCATATTTCAAGAAAACCATAACTGCAGATATAGTTTGACCTTTCAAGTTGAAAGAGAAATCCATGAAAAAAAATAAATAAATAAACCGCCTATTAAGGGGAGGTATTGATATAGGCCGGTGAGGATTAATAAGGAATTCTTGGTCAAAATTTTGAAAATGAAGAAGGAAGGCGGCTTAGGATTTTGATTTGGATTAACGGATATAGACCCAAAATTTTTAATTTTTAGTATGTTTGGTCCAAATTAATTTATTTTAATTTTTTAAATTCTATACAAATTATATTTTAATAATTTTTTGTCATTTTAGTCAAAATAGTTTAAGTAAAGATATAGTCAATGACAGAAAATTGTTGTATTTATATTATTTTTTTTTTTTTTGGGAAGGGGGTTGGAAAAGACAGAAATCATTTGAATCTAATTATTTTTTGAAAATTTGATTCCAACTCATTACCTTTATACAATTATTTTGAGGTTTTTAAGCAATTAATATTAAGTTTTTCTTATCTTTTAGGAAACATAAATTATTTTATTTTTTTTTTTAAAAAAAAAGAAAATTGTTATTATTATTATTATTATTATTATTATTTAACTAAAAGATAGTAAAAGTTTGTGGAAGTAATTAATTTAGATTCCCAACAACTGAAAACCTATATATGTACATTTATTAATTAGGGCGACTCAACAACATGACCGCCAAAAAACAATGAAAAAAAAGTTGGAAAATTCCAAACCATGTCAAAATTCCTGAATAATAAAAACCCCCAAATACAGAAACAACATTAACCCAAAAAAAAAAAATAATAAAAAAGGAAGAATTATTTCTTACCTAATATTTTTAATATTAATTATTGACTCGAGAATTTTGAAGCAATCATTTTACTAGTAAAAGTTATACATGGTTTTCGCCATGCATATTTTTTATGAATCATGATGGGACGCGTACGTGCTTTTCCATGTCTATTTCAATCAAAATTTTAATTATCAATTTTATTCCTCTGAAAGATTCCTCTTCATTTTAATATATATATAATATATATATATATATATATATATATATTGTGTATGTATAGGTTTAATGAATGTCAACTCTTCCTTTGCACTAGAAGACAAGAAATGAAGGGTTTTTTTTTCTGGCAGCTTACGGTATACTATATATATATATTTCTGCACCACACATGACGTATAATCCCGTTCTTGCACAGTTGCTGTGACATTGGGCTTCCTCTCAGTACGTGTTTTATATATATATATATATATATATATGCTCTGCAGACTACTATAAATTGTGGAGACACAGGCTTACGGACAATAATTTACTATTTTGTAGTTTATGTAATGTACCAATTTGAAGCTATGAAGGGTATAATATATATATGTGTGTGTGTATGTGTTAATGATTGAATTTAATTGGTTTCTCCAAGTTTTAATTTAGAGCCGTCTGTGTTCATGTAACACCACCCACAAAAGTTTCTTTCTACAGATAAAATTACTCTTGGCAAGTGGAAATCCAGCATTTCTTAAATCTCTCTCTCTCTCTCTCACTCATGTTGAGCAAGACAACTGTAACTAATACTTATTGCTCTCTCAGCCAGACATGGCCTTTGGTAGTTAAATAAATATATGTATATCAAACTAAAAATTTATAAAAAATAGAGCAGGCAGACTGTTTTATAATTAAAACAAACGGAAACGTAAGTGATAAGGGATGTATCATTCTGTCAAAGAATTATAAAGAGTACGTAAATAATAATAATAATAATAACCATGCATTAATTAGATCTTCTGTGATGGGTATTTTTATCAATGGTGCATATGATGAGGTTGGGAAGGAGCGGGACTGAAAAAATTTGGCCGACGCAGTTGGTGGTTGACCATCAATTGTTTGGTGGAATGTTGTTTTACTGGCCCATATGTGTGTATAATATATATATGTGCGTTTGGCAGAATTGAATTTCTATAATGTCGCGACATTGGCGTCTTGACAGTGTATATATATATATAAAATATATATATTTTTTTTTGATAAGCATATATAAAATATTTATACATATATACATACACATATACATCCCAACTTACTTTATTTTTTTTTATTTTTTCTATAAACAATATATTTAGATTTGTTTCAGGAGTTGAGAACCCATTTTGATTGTTGAACAAAATATTTTGGATAAGATCAGGTGCATGCCTTATATATATATATATATATATTAGCCACAAGATTCTCAAATAAGTGTCTTTTGTGAACAAATCAAATAAAGAAAGATTAAGGAAAATAATTGACCTATTTTTTTATAAAACCAAAGGAGTGATAAAGAATGAGATAGAGACAAAAAAAAAAAAAAAAAAAATTAAATTGATATATTATATATATATATATATATATATATTGTTCAAAATTTTGAATATCCCATAATTAATTAATTTCAAAAAAATTACTATTCATTTAGTAAACCAATGAATTGACTCATTCATGTAATTTGTTAAAGAGGATAGAAATTGTCATGACTATTGGCCTGATAGCACCTACAAATCAACTACTTGGTGTTGTCTTCACTATACTAAAAAGAATATCTCAAGTTGACTATAAATATCTAAATTCATTCTTATATATCATTAAACATTTCCTTCTCATTTCGATGTGGTCGGATAAATAATTTCTAATTCAATTCATTATTAGTACATTTCAGTGTATTGTGTATGAATATATACATATATAAACAACAATTGTTCATGAAAACTAAAAAAGAATATATAGAGAGAGAAAAGGGGGGAAAAAAGAAAGGAAGTTTGTCAAAGGTTTAGGTAGGGAAGTACATAAATAATTGATGCTGAAATAGTAAAGTTACCATGCATGGGTAACCAATTCTACCACTTTGAATGCCCATAGTCCCACCAAAATTGACTAAGGATGTTATTCCTTTTTAAAACCCACCTATCTCTCTGCTTCCCAATTTTCTATGACTCCGAACTATATGTATCGGCCATATATCATTGTTAATCAATTCTCTTAAAAGAAGAATTTAAGATAAGAAGAAACGGGGGGTTTCGGGAGAACAAAAATTCTTGAAATAATTCTTTTAATTCTCCAAAGGAAAAAAAAAAAAAATTAAGAATTGACAAATGGAATCAATTTCCAACTTACGTAACATCTTCCTGTTCCATAATACATATAAATAAGTTATATATAACACTATATGAATCTATTTTTAGATATAGGAAAAATATGTATATATTATAAACAATGATAGATCGGTCAAGGAAACGTTTTGTGTCACTTAAAAAAAAAAAAAAAAAAAAGAAAGATAACATGGAATTATGGATAATCCATCTATTTGAGGAAACGCTAAAAGATTTCACTGTAAAAAATAGTAAAAAAAACTGTCAATTATTTCCAAATTTAATAGAATAATTTGGACATCTTAAGGTGGTCGTACTGGTATTTCCACCCAACAACCCGCCCCGGCTGGCTAAATGAGTAATAATGATAATTATACTATTTCATTGCATATGTTATATATATATATATATATATATATATATATATATTATATATATATATATATATATATATACTTAAAAGCCGATGATGATGAACAATAATCAAATTATCATATATTTTTAAATTTATTTAAAAATTAATTAAATTTATGATTCTTGACAATTTTTTAAATGAATATAACATAAAATTCGATTCGCCTATACACCAATCATATGATATATATATATATTATGAAAAAGAATATATTTGTTATGTTGAAGAAAGAAAGTACCATTAGCAATATATATATATAAATGGGAAGGAGTCGGAAAGCAAAGGTCAAACAATTAAGATAATCACAGGCGAAAGAGAAATGTAAGTGAACAACAACTGTCAAAGAAAGAAGAGAAAAATTAAGCCCCGTTAAGAGGAAGTCACATGATACTCTCTCAACGGCCAAGGGACCATTTTCATCTGCACACTATAATTCAAATATTATGACAAATAATATGTGCACAAGTGGACTCTCCGACCATCTTTAAATTTTTTTTTCATTTCCAATTTTTATTTTTATTTTTTCCATAAATTAATTAATGTTTGAACTATTTTTCTTTACTATTCAATGTATTCCCTCTAATTGGAACAAATGACTAATAAAAAACATTTATACTCATATATACATACATAATTATATATTTTCAAAGGAAACAAATATTACCACCTCCCAAACATCCAATATATATTTACACATATGCTTCTCAATATTTGATCATATATATATATATATATATATATAGAGAGAGAGGAGAGAGAAAGAGAGAGAGTCCTGCTCTATATACCCTCTTCCTCCTGCTTCTCCTTCTTCAACACCATCCTCAGGTTTTCTTGTATATATGATCCTCTTCGAATCTTGGTTTTGATGATCAGCTAGCAGAGACATATAGGAGTCCTGATGGAAAGGTCAAGTGACAAACTATATATGGTGGTTCGTTAATTATATTCTTATAAATTTACTATTATATATATATATATATATATATATGTATATGTACCACTGCTAAATCACTTAATATTTTAACTACTATCATCATCTAATATGTATGTATTGTAGTTTAAGATATATCTATATAGTTAATGACATAGATAATAGAAGATGAAGAGATCGAAGCTATAGCTAGCTAGTCAATACTGGAAGCAGAATTAAGGTCTTTAATTCTAAATAGAAATTAAAAATTGTATCACTTTTTAGTTTATATATGGAAAGCTCAGGAAAATTCTTTCTAAACTTGGATATTGAAGAAATATTTCTTTATATATTTCTACAAAAGGGCTTTTTTCTCTTGAAGTGTTTCTTTATCCTTGTAGGGTTTTCTCTTACATCGTTAGAAGACTGCAAATTATTTTGTAGAAATTTCTTTGGACAAGAAGATTTGGCATCAGGACAACAGATTTCTCTTCTTTTTTTTTTTTTTTTCCTTGTTCATCCTTAAAACAGACATATGAATTAGCATATACTACATAGAATGATTTAGTACCAACTAGTACTTGTTAAGCTGATTGAAGTTTGTCTAATTGGGATCCATCTTCTTTAATTTCTCTTAATTTGATATTTCCGTAGGTGATATGTATGTGTATATATATAAAATTGCTCTAAATCTTTGGATTTGTTTTTGTTTATTTTGCATTTCATTCTTGGCAGAAAAAGAAAGAAGGCCACTTATTTTACTGTTTCTCCATGAAAGAGAGGTTGAAGGAGAGCATTAAAATACTTGTCTATTTCCATACCTTAATAATAATAGCCATTTCCTGACTTTGTGAAACAAAATTCTGGTTTTAGGGGAAAATTTTCTAAGTGTATATATTGATTTTTTGGCATCGGTAAATGAGATGAACGTAGTTTTAGGACTTAGCCATGGAATTTTTTTAAAAAATTAAATATGTCTTTCCTTATAAAGCCATAGAATTGAGACATTGCATTAACCCTAATTTACTTCTCTTAAAAACATTACCACAATAACTATGGAATGATTAAATAGTTTGGAAGCTTTGAGAATTAATCAAATATTGAGTAGTAAGTTATTATTGGTTCGATAGTACAGATACTTCATAATAAAAGTCAAACTCCACCTGCGCAACCTAAAATAAATCAAATTATTCAGAATAGTAGTTTTGATAAGAATATTTAAAATAAAAGAAAAAAGCATTAAGAGAGCCTAATTAGAAGCATGAAATATATAGCCATTTTTAGCTGGGAAAAAACTAACATTAAATTGAATAGTCTTGTAGACTGTTAATATATTATTTGAGATTCTTAATTCTTATGTATATATATATATAGCTCCTGAAGTACTGGAAATTATTCTTTTATAGCAGTTGTTAGCCTTTCAATATCTGAAGAAAGTGAAACATCATCAATGAAAGCTCCTGTAGTATTGGCCATGACTGAAGATGCCCATAATATTGAAAAAGGAAGGAACATTTGTAGAACTGATGCAGAGAAAGCAGCAGAATTAATGGAGTCTTTACAAAAAAATAATGTTTCTTTCATCGACTTGAATGAAGAAGCCAGCAGTAGCCATATTAATGTGGATGAAGAAATCAGTAGTGGCGGCGAAAAATCTACAACTGAGGAAGAAAATTCAGACAATAACGCAAGTACATCCAATGAATTAGGAAAACCGAGAAAAGTTCGTCAATATATTCGATCCAAATTACCAAGGCTTCGATGGACACCTGAGCTTCATCTCTCTTTTGTGCATGCCATTGAAAGACTTGGTGGCCAAGAAAGTAAGTTCAGTTTCATTTTAATTTGGATGAATCTCTCTCTCTATAATGACACAAAATTAAAAATTAGAAGAAAGAAATAAGATAAAAATCTATGTGAAAATTCTAAAAAAAAAAAAAAAAAAAAAAAAAACCACTAGTAGTACTATACTAAAATTTCATAAGAAAATTCCAAAATTTTTTATAAAATGCAAAAGAAAAATAACCTTAATATATATATATATATAGAGAGAGAGAGAGAGAGTGAGGCTCTTTGCCTCCACACCCTCAGGTGGGCTATGATTTTGGGTCTCTCATCTCTCAACCTTCACTACCACAGTAAATCCCAATTTTTCTCAAGTCAGTAAAACAAGTTTTCATCAAGTCAGTCGTCCCTCCAACATTTTAAAATAATTAATAATGAAATTCGAGTCACAATTTCTAATTAAGATATATATATATATATATATATTTTAAACTTTTGGAGAAACCAACATCATCACAATACATTTGCAGGAGCAACTCCTAAATTAGTACTTCAGTTGATGAACGTTAGAGGACTCAGCATTGCTCATGTAAAAAGTCATTTGCAGGTTAGTTATAAAACAAGAATTAAAAATATGTATATATAAAAATTATATTCACTAATATTAAGTAATGTTTTCAGCTACAGCTTTAGTTTAAACCTATTTATCCTGTTGATTGATTACAACTATTTATTTTCCAGATGTATCGAAGCAAGAAGCTCGATGAATCTGGGCAAGGTACGTACAATATGCCTGCAGACTACTATTTGAATTGAAGATCTTTATGTCTTTGTTAATTAATTAGGGTTTAATATAAGATAGGAAATGCATACATGCAACCTCAGACAAGATTGATAATAATTGTTTGTATTGAAATTGACAGTTATAGGTCGAGCAAATAGAGGTGTTAAAGGAAAAAGTTATAGTTGTGGCACAAGGCTGGACCAAATACCAAGCCCTCTAATTCAGAACTTGAGGTTTCAGAATGGTGCATGCAATATGAATAATATTGTACATCTTATCAACTCCACTACTTCTCGTCATGATGATCACAATTCGCTTCGTCAATCATCAGACTATATCAAATCTCTTTCATCAAGGTAATTTACCATTAAAATAGCAAGTTAGAAAAACGATGATAAAATAAATTATGACTGATTGATTGTAAGAACGAACTTTTATTCCTTGCAGATGGCATCAGTGGCCTTATAATAGAAACACAACAATGAAGATGAGAGCTTTGCAGCAGACAAGTACGGTGGAGGAGAATGTCAACAGATGCTGCAGTAATATTAATATTAATATTGCAGACATGGTGGTGAATATGAAAATGAAACACGCGGCTGCCGAGTCAATTAGCACAATAAGAAATGGACTCATTAGAAAACCTAGCGGGTTTCTTGAAGAGAAAAGATGGCCTCCGCACGAACTCATCTTGAAAGAGAAAATTACTCAACCTGCACCACCAAATTCTGTCGGGACAGCACCAGACTACTGCTACAACAATAACTTCAATAAGCACCGATTCATGAACTGGAACTGCAGGGATAGTTCCCGCCGCATCATGCAAAAGAGTCATGATCAATTCCGCAATAATATTATTGATCATGGTCAGCTTCATGAGGTAATATATATATCATAAGAAAAGTTTAATATAAATGATTTGATTACCTTTTATTTTATTCACTAAACTACAAAAATTTATCAAATATAAATTTATTTGCAACCAAATTCACTAATTACTCTATATTTTCTCCCTATAATTTCATCTCCTTTACATATATATATATATATATGTGTGTGTGTGTGTGTGTGCAGAAGAATGTGCAGAAAGTAGTGTTGCCGGCCGATTTGCAACTGAGCTTAAGGCAAAGTAATGATGAGGAAATGAACAAGAAAGGGGACTCATCGGATGTTAATACAATGCTTTCACTATGATCTCTCTCTCTCTCTCTATATATATATATATATACATATGAGACCTACCTTATATAGAAAGTAGAAACCAAAACCCTGCTGCAGTGATGCTCATGACAAAATTAAAAGGAATTCCATATCTGATATATATAAGAACGTAGACATATATAGAAGAAGAAGAGTACTTGGGATCTCACTTACCATGACGTGTGTGAGATCTCCAAGTACTCCTCTGGAGAATTCTCCCCGTTTTTTTTTTTTTTTTTTTTTTTATATATATTTTATTCCCGGTGGAAGATCTTGACAGTATTGAATCAGCATAATTTAAATAACAGAAGAAAAAAAAAACCTCTGGTTTGGAGACTCTTCCAAAAAGATTAGATACAGAACGAGTGATGAAAATAAATTTGAGTTAGTATTCTCACTGTGTTAATATTTTGCCTTCAATTATTACATCTAATATATATATATATATATTAAAATTTTTGTGTTAAACTAGTTTGATGGTCGAAGTTTATGGATCAAATCAATAAAAAATTATTATCTGAATTAAGTTTTGAATACAAAAATATTTCTAAACTTGTAAAATACAATTAGGTAATATGAGTGTAATTTATGACTGGAAAAAGACGTGAATTAATATTAATAATAATATCGCCTGCAAGACTGAAGGCCAAGGAACTGACCAGTGGACCGTTTCTTTGATAACTACCATTATTATTCTACCACTGCACCAACTTGCATTAGCTTTAGATATATTCAATGATTTGGTTAATTGTTAATTAAGAAATAGTGATATTTACCTTAAAAAAAATAACTATAACAACGTGGTAAAACAAAATACTTCAAGAATGACTATCTATGGATGAGATGAGAAAGAAAGTGAAATAATATTTATGCAGCAAAATTTGTAAAAGATTAGTGAAAGCAGCAGCATCAAAATCCTTCCAAGAACAAGAGATCACTTTCTATACTTACAAAGACTTTTTCATTTCATGGTGGATCAATTTCTCTATCTTGATAGAGTTGTATACAAAATTTTCAAGAATCAGTACCCCATAAAATACTATAAGAAAGGAAAAAAGTCATGAAAAAAGCTCAATTACTGTTATCATCAATCTATCTCCTAAATCTCTCTAAACAGCACTCTTTCTTTCCAGTAAAATTCAAACAAGCCCTCTAAAAATTGGCTTTCCAAGAATGGCTGATGGAGTGAAATCTTGAAAAAGAAACAGAATGGAACTCCAAGCAGTAATGGCTGAATGGAAACATAATATACCACAGCAAAAAATGTAAATGGCTGGAGAAACGTTTGCAAAAAAAACATTTTGCTTCATCTTCTGTCTTGCTTGTGAGCTATGTGAGGATTAGGCTCCTGTTTAGAAGCAAAAAGAAGAAAATTTCATTGGTTGAATTTTTCACTCCTGTAAAATTTTGTCTCAAAAAAGTTCATAAAACAGAGTAATCTTACCTCAGTGTAGCGGCCGAGATCATGATGCACATTGGAAGTTTTCACAATGGTCTCCCATTTTGTACCAGTGCCGGAAGCATTCTGGCTCAGTTTCTTGGACTGATATTGGTTCCCGCGTTGCAGAAGAGAAAATGGATTGTGCAAGTGAATAGAAGGAACAGTACGCCAAAGCCAAGATTCAGATGGTGATTTTGGTAAAGGTGGGGGCTGAGGAGATTGCAAACTGTCTGCACTAGGATCTGTTTGCTCTTCTGGTTGATTGCTATGGTTGACAACGCACTGGTCCATTTTTGACTCCTCGTATCCATCTGCAGTGCCTCTGACCTTTGGAGTGCAAGCTGATGAAGCTAAGACTTTATCCTGCAAGGCAGATGATTTAGGCTCTACAGCATTGATCCCTCCATTGATTACATCCAGCGGTATTGCTTCTTCAAAACGAGCATTGGCAGGAAAATTTTCTTTTCTTCTGGTTCTGGCCAAGGTCTGCAGGCTCCTATCAGAGGAGTTCACAAGTTTTGGAGCTTCTAAAGAAGTTGAATCTTTCACAGGATACACACTATTTACAGAATCTATATACAATGTTTTCTCAGTTACATTACTTGATGAAACTGCCTCTTTTTTGTATATACGAGGAGCTGGTGCATCTAGAGAGTTGCTGCATTTCATATTATTGGAACTGTATTTCTGGACAGTAGGATTTTCAACTGGCTTAGGCATACCAAGAAATCCTGCTCCTTTGCCAAAAGGAGATTGTGGTCTTGCAAGATTTTCAACTTCCTTAGGCTTTTGAAGGGAACTTGTTCCTTTGCTAAAAGGAGATTGTGATCTTGTAAGACTTTCGACTTCCTTAGGCATGCCAAGAAAACTTGCCCCTTTGCTGAAGGGAGACTGTGATCTTGTATGAGTTTCGACTTCCTTAGGCATGCCAAGAAATCTTCCTCCTTTGCTAAAGGGAGACTGTGATCTTGTATGAGTTTCGACTTCCTTAGGCATGCCAAGAAAACTTCCTCCTTTGCTAAAGGGAGACTGTGATCTTGTATGAGTTTCGACTTCCTTAGGCATGCCAAGAAAACTTGCTCCTTTGCTAAAGGGAGACTGTGGCCTTGAACTTCGAAAGGGAGATATTCCCCCACTTCTGAAAGGCCTGCAAGGAGACAATCCTCCTGCCCTGTATGAAGCACTAGAGTATGTTTCAGAGGCTCTAGTGTCAACACGATGCAGCTCTCTTGATAGAACTCCAGAATGAAATTTTTTCTTGTTGCTGGGATCCCGGGTAGGCTGCAAAGAAATTAGTCGTAAGTAACATATGGAAACTCCTTTTTTTATTCTTAAATAAATGAAAATAGTTAAAATAAGGGAGTTCATGGTTACCTTGTCAAGAGGTCCACTGTAGGCTTTTCTTGTGAGCCTACTGACAGTGACATCAATGCTGGGAGACTTGGGAAGCTGTATTTTGGGTTTCATTGCTGGCACTGGATTTAAGAGGCATAAAGATTTCTTCACACATAAACGAGGGAAAAATCCCCAAGCTTTCCCTAATAGTTTCCCTCGTCGAATTCCAGACTTATTTCCCTGATTATCATGTTCATCATCGTCAGCTTCACTCTTGGCAGCATCCTCTATATACCGTGTGTTGGACAAAATGATGTTAGACCTGTACTGATCAAGTAAAGGCTTCCTTTCATCAGCAGTAACCTTTTTAACTTGTTTTGTGAGGTCAGCTACAAGAGGTAGCTTTGTCAGCTCAGCTGATTTAGATTGCTTTCTTGGAATGTACTGAGGTATTTCTATAACAACAGCTTTTGCTGCAGGCAAGAAGCGGCTCATCATAAAATCCCTAGTTTGCTGGTCTACAAGAAATGTCCCAGATGGTTTTACATTAGGAACTTCAGAACCACTCAATCCACTTACACTGCAGTTAAGAGACAATGATTCTGCTTGAGACAATGCATCAAGAGCATCAGAATAGGCCTCATCTATGCTTTCCGAATCAGATTCTCCATTTGCATATATACTTTCTCTCAAGCTTTCTAGTAAAGCTGCATGATCATTTAAAGGGAAAACTTGAGATTGGGGCTTATAAGTATTCTGATCAACAGGTCTTTCACCAGAATTGTGCCGATGCGATTTGTACATACTCTGATCATTGGCCCTCTCACCAGAATTGCGCCATTGGAACTTGTACGTGTTCTGATCAGTTAGTCTCTCGCCAGAATTACGCTTTACGTCAGTTACTCTTCCTGGAGGAAGTCTTGGGGCACTAGATGACCGCTTGGGATTCTCAGTTTGACCATCACCTCCCCCTTTGGGCATACCGGGAATCTGTTCCCATAAAAATGGAACTGCAGCTGGCTTTGTTACCTCACCTTGTTCCCACTCAGAGTTTTTGATAGGTAGAGAATACTGCCTAATAGGATCTGACTTCTTATTTACTTTTTCTGATGGACCCAAAATTGGGCCTGATTTTCTCACAGATAACAGTGGGGCATTAAAGTTCAGCTGTTTCTTCTCCATTAGGCCTCAGTGTAAGAAAATCTCAGTTGTTATTCTCCACAGATAGATTTTCTAAAATGTACAGTTTAGATGATATGTTAGATGACGCCTTGAAGAAAAAATTAGGATATGACAAAAGAAAACAGACAAACAACAATTATGAACATTACCCTGAAATTCAAGCAACAAAAAAACAGAAATAACAATGTTAAAGGATGCTTAAGAGATATTTGAAGTAGCCTCCAAGAAACGAATATTGAGAAAGTGATTTCACCAACAGACTGAAAATGCATTAGAAAAATCATTTTATCTTTCCAGGGAGCAATCATTCAGCATAATCATTATCAAACTAAAGAAACATAGGTCTCCTAATGGAAGAAGTAGTTCATAAATTATACTTAAAATTTTCAAATTAAGATCCTCAGAAAAGACCTATAAGAAGAAACTCATTATTATAATAATAATAAATTAAAAATAATTTTTAAAAAAAAAAAAAAAAAACAAGGTGAGAGAGGAAAGTTCATAAACAAAATGAGAAAGGTTCCAAATTGTTCATACTTCTCGTTTAAACAAAAACAGAGAAGAGAAGAAAAAAGAACCTTTGATGAAATTGAAACAAAATGCATTTAGGAAAAGACAAGAAATACTATGAAGCTTTAATTTTCAGCTGAGAAAAAGACCAAATACAAAATCAACTAAAATTTTTACAGCAGATGAAAAAGGTAACATCGAAATCCCCCAAATGTCAGTAGAATAATGAAAATTCTATTAAAGTTCGGTCAGGAGCTCCATTCCTTCAATGGGCATTTCCATTTTTTTTTTTTTTTTTCTCCATTCATTTTGTGTCTTTACTCTGGTTAGATAATAGTCAACAGTTATTCACATTAACCCCAAACCCAAAGTAGTGAGCAGAAAAAAAAGGGTGGAAAACTATCTTCTTTTTCAGAAAAACAAAATTTTAATTCCCAAAGAGAAAGAGTAATTTGAATCCAGTAGGAGAAGTAGAGGAATCAAGAAGTGCTTGATTTAAGGGAAGGTAAAAAAAAAAAAAAAAGAAAGGTGCTTTCGAATCGAACAAGAAAAAAAAACGTCGTCAGTGTACCAAAAACACTGTAACCAATCCAAGATCATACATTCATCAGATAACACAAGTAACCCACAAAAAGATTTCAAGAAAATTACATACCTCTGACTGAAACGCAGAGAAGAACCCTAGCGGCCTTGAACAATAATGGCGAGACTTAAGGAGGGAAAGAGTGAAAAGAAGGAAAAGGGTAACTGAAAAAAAAGCAGATAAAGGGAGAGAAAACAAAAGGGCTCAATGCAACCAAGAAAAAGAAGAAAAAGAAAAGGTCTTGTGCTACGGCATTGATGAGTTTGCTTGTGGTTTGTCCAAGAAATGAGTAGTATGGTCAAGAGTGGAAGGGTACAGTGACAATGGTGGTGGGGTTTTGAAAGCGACGAGAATGAAAGATGAAGTGACGAAAGTAAGGATAGTGAAGAGAAGAGAAATTGCAGTGGGATTTGGGAAAGATTTTCCTTTTTTTTTTTTTTTCTATAATTTTCTTTACTTTGATAATGTATTTTCTGTGGAAATGCCTTTTGATTTTGTCTGGGAAGTGAGGGGACAAATGTCACGGACAAACCGTTGATGAGTACAATGACGGTTGAGCCCCAACGACCTTTTTTCATACTTGATTTCGCGGCTAATCACTCAATTTCCAGCACATGCAACCCCCATTCTAATTATTCCATTAAAAATAAATGGACTATTTTTCTACTTTAATTACACAATTAACCTTTTTAATTTTCTTGTTTCTCTCTATCTAATAACTTTTTCCGTCCAAAAACAAATTGTTAATTACATAGACTTAGACTTGAAAATTATTGGTTAATTAATTATTTTTTATTATCACTTATATTTCGAGTAAGAGGTAAAAAGAAAATAAAAATATTAATTATATTATTGATATACAAGAGTTGAATATTGACCAAGAAAGTACTTAGGGGGATTGTCTTTGGCTAAAATATATGTAGAGGACGCTTAAATGACTTCATTTAACTTGTCAAATAAGACGTCTTAAGTTTGATTTATGTTTGAATGGTTTTATATCGTATTTTTATTTTGTATTATAATTTTAAAAGTCGAAGATGATATCGATTTAATATATATATATATATATATATATATATATATATATATAAATCTGTGTGTGTGTGAAAGAGAGAGGGGATGTAAAGTTTTGAATAGAGGTAGATAGGGTTGATAATTCGGGCAGTGGCAGCAATTGCACAATTACGACCTCATCCTGTTTGGCACAAATTGAAGAAAGTGGTTGTTTCTTTAATGTGACATTGAAGAACTCCTTCCAAGTTAAATTACTATCAAGCCCTTTTCGTTAAAATCAAATCAACTAAATCCTACTTACCCGGGTAGTGATTTATTGAAAATCTTTCCAAAAATGAATTACAATTTAAAATTTATATATATATATATATAGCCAAAAAATTATTTTGATAAAATGTCTAAATTCTCTCTGTTTTTATTCAAAAGAGTCCTTTGCACACAAAAGCAAAAAAAAAAAAAAAAAAGGACTTGATTTGTAAAATTATTGTTGCACAACTAAATGACAAGAATGTTTGGTCCTTAGTCACGTGCCTAATAAATCCAAGATTAATTGCTGCTAATGACTTTATTCCTCCTTCCCATGTTTTGTTTAGCTAAGAAAATATATATATTTTTTTTTCATATTAATATATATTTTAATTAATTTTTTGTTCATCAATTTTATATTTTATTTTTTATTACAACAAAACAGATCTAGGGATCTAAAATGTTTCCTAAGTTTTGGAATGAAGATTTTTTATAGTATTGTCCATTGTCTTTTTATCTAAACCTGCTCCACTCCAATTTGGACATTTCCATTTTTTTTTCATTATATTGTTATTGTAATTTTTGTTTTCTATGGTAGAATAGAAGGCACGAAAATGATAACGTGTCGAAATTCTTCCACTAGTGTGAGATATTAATTAATTGAGTGGAGGTTTTATATATATATATATATATATATATATTGAAAATGTCGGAAAGGAATAATTTGAAACGTGGCTCTTTGCTTTGATTGAAAACAATCCCCGCCGGAGATATGTTGTTACTTGATTTCTTTTTCTTTTTAATTTTTTTTTAAAAAATAATATTTGATATGCGTTTTGTTTAATTTCTTTCGTCGGAATTGACTCCGGTGTCTGCCACAATTTCCTAAAATTGATAGCGCAATTCATGGCGCAGAAGCCTTCGTTTTCTCACAATCTAAGGCTATATTTCGAAGGAAAAAATAGAAAGAAACTTTAATAATTTAGGAAGAATTAAAGTAGTATAAAGAATTTTTCACCAACTTATTTAATTCAAAGTGAGTGTTGACTGCAAACAAGGGTCAAAGAACAAGAGAATGTATTTTATCAAAGTACTACTACTACTATACTACCCTGCTACTGCTTAGATTGGCCTTTCTTGTTTTCCATAGCCGCCCCTCATTCAACTCAGCTTTATTATTATTATTCTGGTCCTCATCCTGTTTAACTTTTATGGTCCTGTCCTAACAAACTAAAGGAGGGCACACCCCAAACAAAAGCTGACCAATTGGTACTACTTAAATTCTTCAGTCCCACAATTGGCACGCCCCTCATTGGTCCAATTTTCAAGAAAATTAGTTCTTATGATATCAAATTCAAATCTTTCTAGTGCTGACAAACCTCAATTTCAAATTAGTCAGGATTCTTTTCTTGCAACATAATCTATAATTGCTATGGGGGAGCTCTTACTTGGGAGTAAGAGCTAGCAACAAGCCTCTCACCTACTAGAGAGGAGCAAGAAAATTATCATCAAGAGAAGAGTATTAATGCTGCAGCAAGAATTCCTCCATTTGAGCTAGCTAGCTGCTTCTTCCTCCATTGGAGAGGTTGGAAATCTTTCTTATTTTTCTTTCTATTTTACTCCATGGAAGTCTCTGTCTTGCTATTCTTTGCTTCTTTGCAGGCATTCCAACGTAGTCTCCTTGGCTCTGAAAAGTAAAACAAAACATCCAATGAAGGAATAAGCTAAATCTGAAAATGGATACATTAGGACTTATTCACATGTATTAAAATGTTTTGTTACCCTTAAACATAGGCCCTCTTCAATGTCACAGATGGGATAGTCACTCGGGCAGCAGTAGGCACTATCACTACAGCAAACAGCGTTTTCATATTGGCAGCAACCATACATGAAGCATATGTCCATGAATTCAAAAATGCAGCAACATGTCTCGTCCCCAGGGCAGTAGGCATAGTTTCCACAGTCACTGGGTGGTGGTGGTGGTGGAGCAGATGGGGTGGGAAAGGGAGATGGGGAAGAATATCCTTTGGTTGGATAAGAAGCCATTGCATTGATTGCACAAACACCATAGGGCAAATCAGTGTTTCTTTTTATATTAATGTAGCCATTTATTCCCCAAGATGTTCCCCAAGAATTCTTTACAATCCAGTAGTCTTCATCACCTTCAGAACCATAGCCTACTATCAATACTGCATGATCTATGTCATTTGGATCAGCTGAGCAGTCACCATTGTAGATACCCTATAAGTGAATAGATTTTAGAATTTTCATACTAACAATAATTTTAGATGATCCAATAGTCTTACCCCAGTGTATAGCTGGAAGTCGAGGGAAGAACCGTCAATTCCTACACTGATAGGTTGCTGGACAACAGCACAAAGCAAGGTGTTTCCATCCTGTGCTACATCTTGGTAACCATCAATTGTTACAACCTTGGTTTCTTCCTAATCAAGGATGAAAGATTTTTCATATCAAGCCAAATACTTGCCAAGAAAGACAGGGCAGCAATAGGAAAATTCCTAGGTTATGGTTGTATAAAGTAACTAAAAACAAGAGATAAAAACAAAACATACCTGGGTAGTGTTGCATGTACCATCAACACCAGTGTATGGATAATTTTCTTCGGTATCAATTCCACCATTGCTGATCACCCACTCAAAAGCATAGTCCATTGTTCCACCGTCACATCCTTCATTAGTAGTATCACAGTCCACCAGTTCTTGCTCCGAAAGACTAATGAGATCTCCAGTCACTATTTCAATTATTCCTTCCATAGCTCCAGTTGAAGAGAATGCCCAACAACTTCCTATCAATAATGGCAATGGATGGTAACAATGTTAATGCCTATGATTAGACTATGTTATAACTTCCTATCAAAAGTTGCATCCTCATCCTCACATACTATGATAAAGGTGATTACCAAAGAACTAGTCTTTATTTAGGTTTCTTGAAAATGAGGTTAAAAGTGTCTCTAGAAGTTACTGATAAAAAATCTAGAACTTTCTATTATCCTAAAGAAAATCTTACCACAATTTCCCTGATCCTTAACAGCAGTCACAGCTCCACGTTTCCTCCAGTCCAACGAAGCAAGAGTTTCACAAGATGTTGTGACAGATGTTCTACCTGTTCTAATTGATTTCTTGAGTTTTCTTGAATAGACTTTCTTAAACTCCTCATTTCTCATATCAGCAAATTTGTTCAGTCCAAGTACATGTCCAGAAGAGAAATGTCTTTGGGAGTTCTTCTCCATTATATACTTCAAATTTTTTCTGAAGTTTTGGAACCTCTTTTCTGCCTCTTGAAAATGCTTGTACACTTTACCCTGCTCCTCTTTCCATTGTTGAAAGAGCTCAGAGACCCTTTCTTCCGAAAGGAATTCATCAGAGTCACCTGCAATTAATAATTCAACAGAAAGACTCAAACATAAAGTCGCCAGTGAGGATATGATGCAAAGAGAAAGGAAAAATCGATATCCCTGATTTCTCATTATCACTTTTCTTGATCAAGATTCAAGAAATTGTCCATGATATAGTCTTATTCTATGTTATATATATATATATTCAAATACTTTCACCTGCCAGTATGAAGAACAACAAGTGCTGGAATCATATTTATTACTACAAAATTACCAGCAAGCAAAAAGTTAGTTATGGATTGGTAGTTCAGGAATATACCATAAAGTCTTACCCTCTAATGCATACTGTTCTCATGGGAAGAAACAGGGAAGCTTGGTTGTGCTTGTTTTGTGAGTTTTCTTCTACTCTTTTTGTAACAGTGGTTCATGAATTTGCAGTTAAAAGGGAAGCTTTATCTAACAGTCAAAGAAATAAATATGGTGGTCATTTCCACAAGTTTGTCAACTCTCAGTGCCAAGATTAGGGATTATAGTTATTGAATATTGGGAAATAAACAATAGTCAGGAATAAGAATATCAATCACCATCTTCTGCCTTACTGAAGATTTCATATTAAAAAGATATTGAACAATTAAGAGTTTCTATCTGTCTGAGACGGGAATTTCAAGAACTGCAGAAAAGAAGGGCTAACCTCAAAAACAAATGCCTTCTCAGCTCTAACCCGCCACAATCCTAAATACTTGGAATTGGGTTCGATTTCATTGGCGAAATTTCAACTCATCTCTTCCGAGAAACAGAAGCCCATCCTCAAAAGATTTCACCTTTATCGATGATTCTCTGAAAAAAAAAAAAAAAAATCCGTTAATTTTCTGTGTTCAACAGTTATTCAATCCCAACTAAACTAAAATTTAGTTGCATCAAACCTATTTAAATTAAAATAATAAAAAATAAACAAGTTGGATAAGCTGTATATATGTAAAATTCATAAGTTATGCATCCTCCATGGGACTGTACCAACACTAAGAACAAAGGAGAAAAGAATTCCCCGGGGAAAGAGAGAAGATGGTGCAAGTTTCGATGTCATCCAGAATGCATCTCTATCCTAAATTATTTATTTTGTTCTTATCTTCCTCAAAATATTTTCTAGTGCATCCTTATCTTTTATTTCGATCATGTAGTGAACATCAAAATAAGAGGTATTTCGTCTTCGGTTACCAAAAAATATATATATACGAGGTTTTAAATAAACTTCATTCTATTATTACTTTTTCTTCTATAATTTTTATAAATATATTATTTTCTTAATTTGAAATTTTTTTTAAAAAAGAAAATTATTCACTCGAACAGCTTCCTGGATTGATTATCTTCACTTGATACATGAGTACGAATTGGGGATGGAACCTTACTGCTCGCCGGTGCTGGTTCGATGCTGAATATCTCGAGTGCTCTCCATGCAGAATTGATGGGATTCTGGAGGAGCTTTGATTTGGTGACACAGAGGTATGTTGGGCGTATGGTCATTGAATCGGATTGTCAGGTACTTATTCGACAGACTATACGGAACTGGGTGTGTTATTGGATGGACTAAAAGCTAAGGTGTGTTTTTCTGGTTTTCAGTGTTCTTTTAATTACTGTCCTCCTAATGCCCTTCATACACTTCTATCTGAGTAGTGTTTGAATTAATATACATCTTTTCCCTTTCAAAAATAAAGAAAATTATTTGAATACATTTATTATTTCACCGTGCGAGCATACAAACCAAAGCCATGTATAGGTAGTCATCCATTCCTAGCTAACATGAAAAAGGGACCAAAACTTGGCCAAAAAAAACGTACTCAATAAGAACAATGTGGAAAAAACTATAAGAAGAAAAAAAAAAAAAAAAAAAAAAAATATATATATATATATATATATAGTAATTAGGCTATTCAAAATGGAGGGAAACTACTTAAAAACTTTTAAGGAGGAATATTAAGGGAGGCCATCATCTCAGTTATTTTGGTTAAAGATCTCATATTAAAACCAATAATAGTATCAGCAAAGAAACATGTATCCTCCCTGCAACTGTCTTCCGGTATATCCACAATATAAGATTCAATCAGCACCGTCTTATTATCATCACCATCATGATCTTGATGATGATGCAGAGTCATGGTGGACTGGTAATTGGCAAGTCTATGATCACCTCCAATAATACTAACAATCATAACATGAGAAACATCATCAAGCCTATCCAGTCTCTCGGTGCTCCTTTCCGCAGGCAAACCCGAAACGATAACCAACTCCCGCACGCTACCAACAGTAATACCGTCCCCACTGCTCATGGTGCAGCTCTTCACGAACTTCTTGTAAACCTGCGGTTTGTCGAAACATCGAACCACCGACCAAACTAGAGAAAGGGGAGCGTCTATTATTTGAATAATTCTTGAGCTGCACTGGTTTAGTAACAGCTGCTCCGGCGTATGGTACAGTTTGATCATCTTAGCTAGAACAGCTTTTGATTTCGTTATGTCAGAAGCTGGGTGTTGTTCTGGAATGGGATTGTTGCGCTGCAATTGCATTTGTAGGGAGTTCGTTTAAATTTGAAGCAACTTTGAGGTGGTCATTACTACTATTATTTAAATAAGGAAGGGTACTGATTCAGGTAAATGCATTTGGCGCATTTTCTTTTTGGATTCGTCGTACGGGACATGGGCCATGGCTCGAGTTTCCTAATTAAAGAAAACTAAAAAAGATATTTTTCTTTCACAGCGCGCACAGGTAAAGTATTCAAAGTCTAACGTAGGATTTCTTCTTTTTTTTAAGGTAACTTCAAACTATCACCATCTTTGTCCTTTTCTTAATTTTATATATTTATAGTAACCTTGTAAATTAGAGTTACTAAATATCTTTCACGTTTTATGGAGGGTGTAAGGTGGAACCTGCGGAAGCCAGAGTAGATGAACCTGAAGGATTAAATCGGAACACCAAAAGTTTGTGTAATTTTTTCTTTAATAATTATTGATTCAATATATTATATATATATATATATATATATATATATAAATGTAATTGTATTACGACAGCCAATTTAGTTCTTTCCATATTTATTGATATCTTTTTTTTTTTTTGTTTCTATGCATCTCCCCGCCCCTGAAAATATGATTTTCTTCTTCTTCTTTTTTTTGCCGCTAAAATGTTTTCCACTGAAATAGAAACTATTCTCTCTTTTTCTTTATTGAAAAATAAATAAATAAATAAAATAAAAGAACAGAGAGGGTGACTGTGATGAATTCAGAAACATGTACAACAAATATATTTCCAAGAAAATAAACAGTATATTTCTCATTTATGGGAAGCTTTTCCAAAAAGAAAAGTTTGGAGTGTAGGAAAACCACCAAGAAAATAAGACAGAATTCAATTTTCAAGGAGCTCTAGGATCCATACCCTGCTGCCAAACATAAACAAGCTCATCCCATCCAGTACTTGCCATAAGCCCATCCACAAACGTGCTCATGTCTATCCCAACTGCAAACTCAGTATGATGATCATACCTTCCAATCAGGGCATCTTCTACCATGTAATCCCATAAACACACTGTCATGTCATATGAACAAGAAGCAAGAACACTTCCTCTATGAGGTGAAAATTTCACCTTCCTCACTGCATATCCATGCCCATTCAGAACTGTCATTGGCACCCTATAACTCCTTACATCCCAAACTTTTATTGACTTGTCAACTGATGCAGTTGCGATGATACAATCGTCATATTTATTCCAGTCACATGATAATATCTCAAACTCGTGTGCAGGTAGAATCATTGTAGATCCTGAAAATGAGTAGAGACCATTTAGTGGCACGATTAGAGTTCACATGTACCACCTCCAAATTCACATGTACCACCTCCTAAGTAAAAAGCTAGATTCTGGGCATGCACTAATGCCAGTGTCAGAGGAAGAAAATAAACTACTAACGCAGTGAAATATATTGAGACACATTATAACTCAATTCTTTTTAAATTTCTAACATCTAAAGGCAAAATATATTAAAAGTTAGATAAACTCTGCATGAGTTTGTAAATGAGATACCACTAACAATCATACAACTGTAATTGAGTTTAATAGAGTAATATGTTCCTCAAACCATCACTTCTTCAGCTCAAAGTGTCATAAACAATGACTCATTCAACAAGCTTATATTTACTATATTACCATATCACTTTAATAATTTCAAAATTAGATTTCCAAAAGACAAAGTCCCTCTCAAAATCATCAAGACCAAAATGTCATCGTTACATCTGAATCCAGCTTTTTTAGCCATGAAGGGATTAATTCTGAACTCAACTCATTTGTCTGATTTTAGTTCAAAACACATTAAAAATTTGATGCGTCAAGTTCACAACCATAAAATTGCAAGGTATGTTAGACAAATATGTGAAGTGTACAAGATCAGGATCAGTTTCAGCAGGAAGAGAGATTAAGGAGGCTAGTTGCAAAGATCTCACATATAAGTAAGAGAGAGCAAATCCAGATACCATTACGATCATGTTCCCGTTCAAGATTACAACAACTACAATAATAACCACTACCACCAACACCCGAAAAAAGGAAAATAAATAAACTGATAAAGGAAGAAGAACACATAAAATGCAAGGAAATGGATAAGTAGGCATGGCAGTTTTCAACGAAACTGGGAGACTGAGGAAAGAAATCAATAATGAATCATGACTACAAAGATAAACTCATAGGTGTATGAAAGGAGAAACCATGAGAAAATTAGACCAAAAAATCTTCAGGAGGAAAAATATTTGAAACTCAGTAAACTAATATGCCTAGTAATATTGAGTTAGATTTCAGCAGATGCAGGAGCTTGACTAGAAATATTTTGCACCTACACTAAACACTTAAATATCCTTTTGATAATGTCTCAAATCTGTCATTATTGTCATTCAAAAAAAAAAGTTTGAATGTTTCTATAGATATTACTATTTCCAACCCATGGTCCTATACTTTGACCAATCACAGTAGAAACTTGAGCCATCATAAAAAGGACAATTATAAATGCACAATCATCCTTGGGAGCTCAAGATTCAGCGAAAGTTAGCTCAAAATATGGTAATGAACAAATTTTGATTTGGAGAATAATCTCACAACTAAACAATGTCCTCCTGATTAATCATCCACATCTAGAATTACTTTCCTATCCACTGCACTTAAACTAAACCCATTGTCTCCCTCAAATACTATTTCCAGGAATTTTCAATATGCATATAAAAGAATTCACTCCTTTCAAATGAGTAGACATTTTGATTCACAATTGCAGGATTGAACAATGAATTTCCTAATTCAAAGCGCATGTTCACTCCATAAACTCTCTAGCATCCATTTATTAGAATCCTCTGAGTCCAGTTATGATAGCTATTACTTCAATTGGAATGACGATGCATAGCAACAGACCATAGTAACTAAATTTACAGGCTCTATCTATACCCCTGAAGAACAGGAAAAGGGAAACAAAAATATGAATGAACATATCTTTCTCTCGCACCTCAAACTAATGATTAATCTCTTCAAAGGTGAAGGTATATGAATCAAGAAGTAAAATATTATCTCCTATTTTTTTCTTCTTCTTCTTTCCCTAAATTAAACAGAACCCAGATAGAAACTATGGTCAGAAACGAGCTCTAACCTGGCTCGCGAACATCCCAAATGCGGGCAGTGCAATCGCCCGAAGCAGAAGCAAAAACATCAGCGTGCCTCGGATTCCAAGCAGCAGAATATACACAATAAGCATGCTCTTTAAAAGTCCTAAGGCTAGCAGGTCTATCAACGGTCCAAAGCTTAATCGTGTCGTCCCAAGAACTCGACAAGAACGAGTCTTTTCTAACGACATTATAGTCCACCGAGTGAACTTCCCTTGAATGTTCTTGCAGTGACCTAACAGGATTGGCAGTTGGGGGTAACGAAAGGTCGTAAAGCTTTACGGAGGCGTCAGCTATGCCAGCAATGACTAGAGAATCGTGTGATTCTGCCCAGCAGCAATCATAGACCCCGTCAGCTGTATCATAAGAAGAAATTTCGGCGATGGCTTGACCAGCGTTAGGTGTTGGGGTGAGTTGGAGGATGTGTAGACGGCCGTTTCCGACGATACCAAAGTTCTGGGAAGTACCTACGGCGATCTGAGACTCGTTAAATGGGCTGAATTTGACGGAAAAGCCGTTAAATGGAACCTTGAAGCGGGGCATGGTGGTGGTGTTGCGGCGGTGGAGGACGGCCGCAGCTGCCTGAGGTGATTTCCTGGAAAACAAATCCTTGTACGGAATTTTTTAGGCTTAAGCAATAAGAGTATGTATTTTTTTTTTGTAAACATTTATTGTTTATTATTATTGTTGTTGTTGTTGTTTCGATGTAACGATAAGGCTACGCTAGTTTTTTTCTTATTCGAAACTATATATATATATATATATATATATATTTTTTTTTTTTTTTTTTTTTATATCCACTTAGAGTGTCTGGTGCTCACCTTATTTGGTGAGACTAATTCGGACTCGGTCTACGGAGCGTTCGCAGAGTTCGAATAAGAAAGTCTGGCCCAAAACTTTTTTAACATGACGCTAACCGCCCCAGGGGATTCGAAACCTCGATCATCCGCCTTGAAAGAAGCATTAGGACTCCGCACACCAACTTCCCTAAGCTACCGGGTTCGAAACTATATTTTTATATTTAACATTCCAATATACTGTTAAAATAACTTTTAATATTTTACAATTTTATAAATAATATTTTAAACTAATATGTTATTATTTAAATATTATTTTAATTATAAATAATAAAAATAATTTATTTTTTTATAAACAAATAATAAAAATAAATATCAATATGTAAATTCTACAGTTAAAATTTTAATTATCTTCGTAACAAGACAGTTAAAGAAATTGAAAGAAGTATAATGGGCTTATGGCCCATTGGACACTGCAAGTTGAGTTGAATAGGATTTCAAATAGTAAATGGAGTTTATATTTTCCTTTGATAAAAAAAATAATAATAATAATAATAATAAATTATAACAAAATGTCAAATTATATGTATTTTTAAATTTAAATTATTTTTGTAATCATATAAAAAAATAATTAATATTTATATTTTTTAATTTATTTTCTATTTCATATTTAAAAAATCATTCATATAGGTTTTGATCCGTCAAAAAAGTGTAAGCTCGGTTAGTAGCATCCTCACTTATGATATGAGAGGTCATGAGTTCGTGACATGAT
Source organism: Cynanchum wilfordii (assembly GCA_025388415.1). Lineage (NCBI taxonomy): Eukaryota > Viridiplantae > Streptophyta > Magnoliopsida > Gentianales > Apocynaceae > Cynanchum > Cynanchum wilfordii. Next base: position 4,451,137 of record JAHSUH010001079.1, read on the forward strand.
AGTATTTAAAAAAAAATAAAAATTTAAAAACTATGGTGAAAGTTATTCTTGAGTTTGAGTAATTTCCTGATCCCTCAAATTGATGAGCATGTCTGCCGTGTATCTGTTTCTTGCCCTCATCATCTTGTAAAAAAATTGGCCATTTTTCTGATGTGTTTGGTTCTGTTCTTTTCCATGAAAGTTCATCCACCCACGCGAATCAGATTTGCTGAACAAGGAAAGTTGTACTTTTTTTTTTTTTTTTTTTTTTTATCTATCTATGTGACAATTATTATACACATTCTTGCATATCAACAAAAAATAATAATAATCTCTCCCTATCTCTTGAAAAAACATTAAAATTATTTTTGAAAGAAAAGAAAAAAGAGTACCCTTTTTAGCTTTTGATAGTGTCAATCAATCAAAAGTATGATATATATAAATATATATATATATATATATATATATATATATATATATATACATATTGTGATTGATCTCCACTTAAAAAGAGTCTTTAATCATCCAAGCAAAGAATGAATGGACTGAGAATTTCTTAACACTTTGTGCCACTATTCTACATCTAAATCTAAACCTAAATCTAAATGGACCAACTACCAAAAATTCAATAAAACACATAAAAGATTTATATGATTCAATTGATGTGATAATAAAAAGAGAATAAATATTCCTATTTTCTCTTCGTATGAATCTTATTGAAGATATATATTTTTAGTATTGTTATTAACTTGAATTTATCATTTATTGGTTATAAATAAATAAATAAAAAAAAATCTAATCAAAATGGGATTAAATCATATACATTTCAACCCAAGTTAAGAGAACCAATTCTTTTCATGCAATTAATTATGATCCATCAGTTGTGGATTTTATATATTCTCTGTTATTTGAAATGACAAAAAAAAAAAAAGAAAGGGAGTGTCTGATATGAACTTACATTACAATGGATATATTACATCAATTGTACTCACTACTCATTTTTGGGAATGTTCTTTAGTACGTACGTATATGGGATGATGATAAATGTGAAAAGCAAAAAAATGAAAAAGAAAACACACACATATATATATATATATATATATATATATATTATTTATTTATTTGGTAATTCAATATATTTATTTACTAATTTGAGAATAATTCTTGAATAAATATTCTGAAAACTATACATGAGTTGAATTATGGCATTTTCTTTGAGAAGATATGGACTTATAGTAAAAAAAAAAGAAAGCAGCAAAACCAAAACCAAACAGATAGAATTTTTTTTCTTCAGATGAAAAGAAAGATGGAAAAGACCATTCTTGAAGAGTGTGTGGTGTGGGGCATGTGAAGTTGAAGATGATGATGATGAGAGTGTCAGTGATTTAAAAAATAAAATAAAAATAAAAATTCCTCCTTTTTTGCTTAAGTTATGATTATAAAAAAAAGGTTTAGTCCAAGAAATCCCAATAATTGATATCAATGAGACAACCCATGATAATCCAAATCAATTAACACATTTCACCTTCTACATTAAAGATTTTACATGTAATTACACTTTCTTTTTTATTAAATACTCACTATTTTTTTTTTTTTTTAATACATTACTTTATATCAAAAAGTTTTAATTCTAACTAATTTCAATTCAATTATGATTGAACCACCCTTTTATTTTATTTTTTTTTTTTTTACTTAGCTTTTATACAAAGGAAAAAAAAAAGAATCAAATTCAAAATTTAATATTTAATGTATCTTTGGTGACAGGAGAAAGGTTTACTTAATTATCAACATCATCAAATGAAAAAATTTGATTTCCTTTAAATAAAATTTAATCTAACTTAACTCCAAATTAATCGAGATCAAAGTGTTTTTTTCTAAAAAAAAATGTATGTATATGTGAAAATAAGAGTGATTGTATATGGATAATATCTTTCAGAAGTCACCTCCAAGGCTGATGATGGACCCTTTTGTTCCCATTCCTCACATGGTGCCCACTAACATCTACATCTGAACCATTTAATGACTGGGCCACCTCTTCGATGGGACACTACCATTCATCTTTTTTTTTTGGTAAGTGACACTACCATTCATCTTCTTAATCCATTCTTATGCATATTTTTCAATTAAATTAATTATATTTATATTTTTTTTCCCTCAAATTTATTAATCCTATAACATTTTAAATCATGAATTTATTTTTAATTTTACTAATAAAAAACAAAATGAACTTACAAATTTAAAAAGAAAGAGAAAATATTGGTCAAAATAAATACATAATATAAAAAAAAAATTATTTATTTGTGTTTAGCTACCCGCACTAACCAAATATAGTGCAGATTTTAATTCATGTCAAATCAATATTTTTTTTTTTTTTATGTAACAAGTTCTTTGAATCCATAAGAAGGAAACCAATTTTTTCCCTCTTGTCATGATTAAACGTTTTGAAAAAAAAAAAAAAAACTTTGTAGTCATAGATAAGTTCAAGAACAAATTTGCAAAAATGTTGCAAGTCAAGGATCAAATCCCATGATTCATGCCCAACCAATTATATGGACTTTCAGAAACAAATCCACAAATTCATCCTAGTTTACAATGTAAGAGAAAAACAGAGAAAATAATAATAATAATAATAATAATAAAAAAAAACTAACTTTCCAATGAAACCCACAGATCCACATGATATTTCTTGCTTGGAAAATATTGAAAACTCCCCAAAAAAAAGATCGATCTCTTTTTTTTTTTTTCTCCGGAGGCCGCTGGTAAAAGAGAGGGCCCCAGAAAGAACAGCGTCCTTTTACCTACTTTCATACCAGGACAACTGAACATTGTAGTGGTGACAGGTGTCAATTACTTATTTATTTGTAATTCTTTTTTCCCTTTTTTCCAATTTAAGCACTTGTGCTTGATTTTACTTGTAAGCCAAACTGACCATGGCCCCCCCTTATTTTGCTGACTTGGCAAAATTCAATCATGGAGAAACATGTGGCACCATAAGCCTCCAACCTTTCAATATACCCTACTCAAAAATTATTATTGGACTTAGTAGTAAAGAGTTAGCACCAGTGGGTTGTGTTGTGTTGTAGAGAGAGAGAGAGAGAGAGGAATTGGGAAAAAGGGGGGTCCTGAATGAATGAATGATGGATACAAAAGGCAAAGTACACAATATGGTGCAATTATTCATGTCATAGAATTCACCTCCCTCCTCCACGACCAAACCAAGCTAGCTATGAAACTCCCAGCACAAAAGAAACCAATACCAAAAAAGTGGCTCATCCACCCCCTCTCCCCACCCCCACAAAGCAATATATATATATATATATTACACATATAATATAAAAACCCAACTTTGTACAAAATAATCTTTGCCCACTCTCTCCTTTTTGATAAACTAAAGAAAAGAAACTTCTCTTTTCTTAATTTTTTTCTTTCTTTCACTCTCCTTATAGTTTCTCTGTATTCCACCCCCGTCTCTTTCCCTCTCTTCTTCTTCCTTCTCTTTCTTTCTCTCTCTCCGGGAGAGAGCCGTAGAAAAAGGGATTATTATTATATACATACAAGAAGGAGCTGTAGAGATAATTTGGAGATGAAGAACAGCATTAGGTGCTGCATATCTTGCATTCTTCCATGCGGGGCGTTGGACGTGATAAGAATAGTTCATGCTAACGGCAGAGTTGAAGAAATAAGCGGAACCGTTAAAGCAGCTGAGATCATGAAAGCACACCCGAAACACGTGCTCAAGAAGCCATCTTCACCATCCGAACAAGGGATGTCGACGATGATGTGTCCGAAGATCGTCGTAGTTCCTCCCGACGCACAACTTCAACGTGGCAAAATTTACTTCCTTATGCCTATGCCTTCTCCACCACCTGATCATAAAAAATCCCGTTCAACAAGATCATCATCATCATCATCTACGACTACGACAACGACGACGTCGTATAGGAAGAAGAAAAAGAAGAAAGAAGGAGCTGATCATCATCAACGGGGAACCGGCTGCAACAGTATCTCCACGAACAATTTCCTCGTTTCTGATCGATACTTGGCTGAAATTCTCTCGGAAAAGGTATCATCCAGTCAAAGAGATCGAAGAAGAGGCCGCACCGGCGTTTGGAGACCTCATCTTGAAAGCATTTCCGAGACACCTACCGAAGCTTATAGTTAAAAAATCTCAATGGAGGGCAGGCCGGCGGGTCATGTTTTCTTTTTCCCATTTTTCTTATCACTTTTTCTTTCTTTTTTTTTTCCCCTTCAATTCATTATCCCCAAGATTTTCCCACAAAACATATTCCACCACTAGGGTTCTTCGCAAACATCAATGTTGAGCCTATCTTTTTAATTAATTTTTCCTTTAATTTTATCTTTTCCCCCACTTCTTTTGTATATAATCATAGAGAGAAGAAAAATAAATAAATATGGCAAGTAAGTAAGCTGTGCTTTTATTATATTTTTTTTCTTTGAGTATTATAATTAATTATCGATTAATTCCATTATTTTTTCTGTTTTGAGTTTCATGTGTAAACTTCAGTTCTAATGTTTAGTTTAAATCAATATTGTGTCGGCATTGACTTGTAACATTGTCAAATCTAAAATTCTAGATTTTTTTGTTAAAAAGAATAAATAAATAATAATAATAATAATAATAATAATAATAATAATAATATGATGAGGTTGTGTGTATTTTGGTTATTTTCCATTTATATTATCTAATAATATTTTAACAAATCATATATTACTATTAATGTATATCGCAATCTAAACCACTAAAGTGAGTTCGACATGTAAATAAATGAGAGGCTCCATCGTTTAATGATTTTTTTTTTTTTTTTTTTTTTTTTGGGGGTGGGGGAGCTGAATTATTTATGGATGGATGTTCTCAACTCAAGCCGATCGATGAATAAAGTAGCAGTTTTCATTGGGACACAAAAGCCAATAAACTACGTATTACAAGATACATAACATATATATATATATATACGTGTGTGTTTGTGTGTGTATATGTATGTATTCTAGACAGTGCTGATTAATTGTTTTCCATTTTTTAGAAAAGGAAAAAAAAAAAATGAAACCCTAAAAGCAAGCTCGATCAATTCACAAATTAATGCTGTGAGGGGTCGATCAAATGGAATAATTGTCCCCCCCACATACACAGTACCAGTGCTTTAATTCAAGAAAACAGAATAAAATAAATAAGGAGGGGCACTATTCCAAGTTGGAAAAATTCTTTAAGCATTTTCTACCTAGTTTAATAAATATATATATATATATATATATATATATATTTTATGTTACGTGATGATTAATTGTGTGATTCCAATAGCATCCTGAAAAGGTGAAATAACAGCTGCAGCTATACCGCCGTATGGAATAGAGAAAAAAAAACTAAGTAAGAAACTTTTTTTGTTTTTCCATTTGTATTGTTGTCTCTGCAAATTATAATAGAAAGTCTATTTTATATTATATATAAATATATATATATATATATTCTGATATCAAACAAATGCACTACATATGATGAGAATCTTATTATTCATCAGTAGAGAACAGAAGATTACTGATGAAAACTCTGAGATGGCTAATGAGTGATGTGATATTCCTACCCCTCTCTCTCTCTCTCTCTCTATATATATATATATTCTGATCCAATGCAGTTTCTCTGTGATACTCCCACCACTATGGGGAAGGGTCCAGTAAAAAGGTAGCTTATATTATATAATCATTTGATCTAATCTGTTTCCATTTCTTTTATTCTGGGTTTGGACCAGAGAATACATACACAATATATATATATATATATATATATATATATATATATTGCATCTCGGCTAGCTAGCTAAGCTGTTGGTTATTGATAAAAATGTTTCTTTTTTTTTTTCCTTCTCAGCACTATGCAGTTCAAGGATATTATATTCTTGAATTTATTTTAGGTATGTTTTACAGATTTAAAACAATTATTAAATAAATTTCTTTACTTAATAAAAATAAAGAGATCTTTTAAGCAAGTCATATAAAATTTCAAATCACAAAATTAATAATATTTTTTATAGAGAACATACATTAATATTTGGTTATGATTATTGTAAGCCTACTTTTTCTTTAAAATTCTGTATCTTGGGAAAGGGGGGATGCTTCGTGTTTATATATATATATATATATATATATATATATTGGATTTGAAAATTGAAATGACAAATTGAATACAACTAGAATAGCTGAAAAAAAAAAAGTGCCAACAAATGAAAAATAGGGCAGAGCACACATAGAATTATTTATACGTAATGATAAATAAAAAGAACTCTATGTGAACGGCGTTTTCTCCTTTCACTTGGTTTCCGAAGGTCATTGTCTCCACCTTTTGTTACCGGTTCTTTTATTGATTTATCCTCTTCTGTTGCCTCTCTCTCCTCTCTCTCTCTCTCTCTCTCTCTCTCTCTCTCTCTCTCTCTCTATATATATATATATATATATATGTGATATAATATAAGCTTTAATTACATATATCTATTTTTATTTTTATTTTTTTAAAAAAAGAAATATGGACAAAATAATTTCCTCCACATTGTCGTCACGTTATAATGGGGAAAAAGGCAATTTATTATTAAGGGGCCACCAAATCAACCTAATTTTGTTACCTTATAATTATTTTCTTTTTCTTTTTTTAAAATTAAAATTATTATTATTATTATTTTCTTAAATTTGTAGCCAAACAACTCCACTCTATTCCACGAAATTCAATATAATATATATATATATATATATATATATATATTTTAAAAAAATTTTTCCTTTATCTCACGATTCCGCCACCATCTTTTTAGCTTAAAAAGTGCCCGGGTCCCAAACATAGGTTTCTCTTAAGTAATGCAAAATCAAGGCAAATACTTTCTTTGAAATAAAATCAAAGCAAACTCACATATGTTTTAGAAATTACCAATTTGTTTTTCTTCACTTTTCCTACATAAATTTTATTTTTATTTGATTTCCTTCTATAGAAAAAAGATATCTATAATTACAAAATCTAACTCAATTAAAAGTATTTTCACATATATTTGTATATAATTGTAATGTGTTTTTGTAAAAGTTGTTTGTAACTAAGCCAATAAAGGAAACCACTCAAACGAAAAAAAAAAAATGTTAATAGCATTTTCTAGTAGATAAGAAATAAGCTCCACACACACACGCACATAATATATATATATATATATATATATATATTAAGACAAGTAAAAGAAAGGGGGCTCAGTTTGAGGAGTACCAGAATTACGTTTTGTAGTTGATTTCCAAATCTTGTTTAGGTGGAAAGCTAAAAAAGAAGAAGTGACCATTTATACAACATTCAAGGAACAGTAGAAAAAGATTTTTTTTTTTTTTTTTTTGGTGAATAACAGTAGAAAAAAGATTGGTCCAATATAAATGATAATGATTGATATCTATTCTTCTTATCCACCTTATGTTGACTTAATATATATAAGAACATGGGAGAATAGTATGTGTGTGTTTTTTTTTATAGTTATGATATAAAAAAAAATTTTTAATCAATCAAGACTTTTTTTGTATTTTTATCAACTAATTCAGGTGGGATCTTAATATATATCAAACTCATGTTTATTACTTAGAAGATTAGACATAAGTCAAATCAACTAAATTATTATATTTTCATCGTTTATAATTACTATTGTATTTGGATCTAATATTATTATTTTTTACTTATGTTGCTCCTCTACTTGGGCTTATAGGCCTACTACACTTCAAATCCATTTCTAGCAATAAGATGGGCTAATGAAGCCTATAATATCCACTACTTCAAATAAATGCATTTTTTTGTCTGCATTTTATTAGATTATCTTTTGTGAAAAAGGTGGATAACATGTGAGATATGAATTCGACACATATTAGAAAAAGATGCAAGTAGGTGGATATTCAATATTTATTTATTTTATTTTTTAAAAAGGTATTATGGTAAATATTTAATATCTTATATATATTTTACAGACACTCAAAAGATCTCCGAAATATTCTGTAAAGATTTATTTAATTAAACAACTTCCAAATTATTTAATTATTTAGGAGTTTTCATTCATAACAATAAAGACGTTTATAAATACAAGGTAATTCGACAAGAACGGTAAAATGAATTCTTCTCTAGAAACTCTAGTCCTTTTCAACTTTTTCTATCAATTGTTTCCGATTTAAATATCGAAAGAACTTCACGGAGAACAATTTCCGTTTGGCTTTTGTTTTTGACAGAAACGAAAATCCTAAAACTAAAGTAGCTAGAGATTGGAAGCCACAACACAAGCCATTATTATTGAACGAGAGATAGTATTATTTGTGCGCCAAATTTCATCCAAAATATACACAGTTCTTCAATGTCATCCAAAGTAGTAAAAATATTTAATAACACAATATTTTCTTACTTATATAGGTAAGAATTTAATACACATAAATCTAGATGTTCTTATTAATGTCACATATGGCACGTGTTATATATACATATATATAATTTTTTCATGTATAATATTTTTTAGAGAGATTTTCAAAAACACTTATAAATAATATATAAATAGTTTAATTCTTAAAAATATTAATTTTTACACACGATTTATAAATAAATAGTGTCATACTAAAAAAGAATTACATATTAAATTAATGATTTATTTTAAATTTATATATTTATTTATCTTTTGGGGGTAAAACATCTTAAATTTATATTTGAAAATGAGGGAAATGGTGGTTGAAATAAGGCTTCCGTTTCTCGAGTCCCAACCGTTCAGTTTTTAAGAAGGCTGAACCAACTCCATACTTTCCATCATCACTCAAACCTTTTCCCGTTTTGGGCCGGCCACGCCGTTCCGTTTGGGTGATGGTTGTACCCGAACCCGTTTAAGATAGCCTGCCTGTGCATTAAATTAAAAAGAAAAAGTAACCGGACTTTGGATTCGGGGGGGGGGGGAGAAGTGGGAGACGCAGAAGTCGTGTTAAATCCTATTTTTAATTATTTATTACTTATTTTTTATTTTATTAGTAAAAATGAGGGTACTGAATTAGAAGATGAGAAAGAACAACCCCCGGACGTAACGTAACCTAACCTAACCTCAAACAAACGATATCCCAAAAAAAAAAAAACCGTCCAACTATGAATTATCCGATCACCATCCAACTTAGAATCCCACTCGCGGTCGTCGTACGCACGCGCCCGTCCCGGCGACTTCACCGAGTAATTCTTCTCCCGAACCCTCTCCCTTTTTTTTTTTTTTTACTTCCAGTCTTACCCCTACTCTCATGCCCTCTATCACGCGTCTCTCTCGTCGCCAACCGGCACGCCCACACCGACATCCATTTAACGTCACCACCCTCCTTCCTTTCTCTTCCTCCTCCTTGTTCTTGTTCTTTTTCTTTTTCTTCTTTTGCGTTTAGGTTTTTTGCGTTTCTTCTTAGATCTACTCCCTGTTGCTTGATCGCTTTCTTTTCTGTCGTCTATGGGGGAGATCAACGACTCATCGGCGCCTCAGTTGCAGACGCCGCCCACACGTCCTTTGCCGTTCCGTGAAGATTGTTGGAGTGAGGAGGCTACCTCCACTCTCGTCGATGCCTGGGGACGCCGCTATGTGGAGCTAAATCGGGGTAATCTCCGGCAGAAAGACTGGCAAGAGGTTGCCGATGCCGTCAACGCTCGTCACGGTCACACCAAGAAGACCCGCCGTACAGATGTTCAATGTAAGAATCGGATTGATACTTTGAAGAAAAAGTATAAGATTGAAAAAGCTAAAATTGCAGAGTCTAACGGAACCCTAACTTCGTCATGGCCCTTCTTCTCGCGCTTGGATTCTTTAATTGGTCCCAATGTTAAGAATCAGCACCAAAAGCTGGTACCTTTGACAAATTCTTCGTCTCAGTCCCCTTTATCTCTGCCTTTGCCGCCCATGGGTATTCCCTTGATTAAAAAGTCACAGCTGCTGCCTCCGTCTGCGGTACCAGTCGAACCTGTTGTGTTACCGCAGAAGCGCCAATTTTCCGCTGTGGACGATTCCTATTTTAGGAAGAATTATTCAGCTGTGGCTGCTGCCGCTGCCGCTGCCGCTGCGGAGGAAGAAGGGGAAGAAGATGAGGAAGGGGATGCAGGTTCCGAGGAGGAAGAGGAAGAAGAGGTTGAAGAGAGAGATGAGGGAACAGGCGAGGAAGAGGGTATGAGGAGGTTGGCGAAGGCTATAGAAAGATTTGGGGAAATTTATGAGAGAGTGGAGAATATGAAGCAGAGGCAGATGGTGGAATTAGAGAAGCAGAGGATGCAATTCACCAAGGATTTGGAGGTACAGAGGATGCAATTATTTATGGATACCCAAGTGCAGCTCGAGAAACTTAAGCAGGCCAAACGATCTGGATCAGATGGTACAAAAAGACAATTCTTCTCTGATGAACTTTATTTTTGAATTCTTATACCATCATGGTTGAATAGATTTTAGAACTCTTTATTTGGAAATGTTTTTTGAATTAAGATATTTTAAAAAAAGCACAATTTTCTATTCAATATTACAATATATGGCCCACATTATGTTTTTCTTAGCAATTGCTGATAGGGTTTTTCTAATGCTTATTATTAGTTTTAGATGATGCCATGAAATTGTTGCTTCCATTCTTTTGTTTGCTAAACTGGGTTTTTGAAGTCCTGACTTGCTATGCTTCATGCTATGTGTTGACATGGTTGATGAGGTTGCATCAATCCTTTGTGGGATTTTGCTGTTTTGAACTGTTTTGTGATCCTGCAGCATTTTCTAGTTCTTTAAGAGCTGTTAAATTCTGGATATGATAGTCTTTGTAAACTTGTTGCCTTCTTCATTTCCCTGCTGAGCTTAAGCTCATAATTTCCTTCTACTGGTTAGCTTTTAAGAGAGAACTGAATAGTCTAGGATAACAGCTTTCTTGTTATTGTCTTCATTCTGATGGCAATTTTTGTTTATTTTTAAGTCTTATTAGGCAGATGAGTTGTGTTCTGTTCTTCTTCTTATTTAGGGTTTCTGGTTTTTGCATGGTTGTATTTCCATGGACTGCAATGATTATGCAATTTTTATCTATTAATTTTATGATTTGTTATGAGATTTTCTATATTTTGCACATTTTCCCCCCTTTTAATAAAGAATGAGAATAAACAAGCGGATTAAGTTGTGCTTTTGAAGTTAATTTTTCGTTTTGAAACTTATGTGTTTTGAGAATGAATTCCAATACTATTGGGTCTGCCATATTTTTTGAAAATTTGTTCTGACCATGTCTCTTTTATCCATCAATGAATTGTAGAGATTCTTTACACTACATGTGACTCAGGGGTAGGATATATTAGATTTTGATTGAATAATTCCCCCCCCTTAATAGCAATTTGAGAAGAGATAACAATCATAGAGACGTTTTGCATTCAAAAACAACATAATTTCTCTTGTATATTTGAATGTTTCATATGTCTTCCGATTAATATATGACTGGAAATTTTGAAGATGGTGGAGAGGCTGTTTTTTATTGCAAGAAGATAATTTCTCATCAATTTTAGTTCTTCTAGGAACTATCCTCTTCTTTCTACTTTCTGAACTAATGTATATTGTTTCCTATATGGTGCATTATATGGAATTGATTATTGTAACCTGCTCCTCTTTTTTTCACCTTGTTGTGTTGTAGTCGTTAGAGGATTAATTAAGCACGTGTTTCTGTATTTTGTGGACTTATATGATTTTGGGATTTAAAATGGACTTAAGCATAGGTGGTGGTAGACTTGGGTTTCCTTGAGGATTTTCTGAAATATTGCTATTTTGTGGTGCTATGTGTTTTGTGAGAGAGAGGGAGAGAAGAATGTTTACTCCTCCATGAGTTCAGGAACAAAACTACTCAGATTTTCAAAGGTCAGAACTAATATACAATGAGACAATCTTAGAAAATTCTTCAAAAATTTTTGGTCAGTATACCTTTTGAGGTAAAAAGCAGCATTTCTAGTAGTTTTGCAGCGGCAGGTGCTAATACCCACCACCCCTTTGACCCGAATGTATCTCTGCATGAGTTGCAGTGTTTCTTAATGTTGTTTAACTTCTGAAAATGGAAAGAATATAACAATCTCATCATCTCTGTTTGCTGTGTTTTTCAAAGGGCTTATTATGTTAAATGACATTGATTTCATCTAGAATGTTACTGCTTGTTGACAATGTTTTGGGAGAGATTGAGTATGAAGATTTCCTTGGATGCTTTGAGTGCTTCTAAAGCTCAGTTGTCATTGGTAGTTTCTCAAGAATATTAGATGGCCTTTCTTGCCTTAGCATAGTTGTTCTTTATGTTGGAATCTTTACTGTGATTGTTTCTTCAGATGTTCTCATTTAGAATCATGGGGAGCAAGTGTTCTTCTGTAATTTTTCTTTGCTTGAATGAAATGTTGCAAATTGTGTTTATGATGCAATTCAACGCTGAGTAGGTAGAGGAAATTATGATTTTTAGAAAAATAAATAAATAAAAAAGAAGAAAAGAAAAGAAAAAAGAAAGACAAAGTTAACAGCGATTTCTATATTCTGATAGGTGTTATTATTTTTTGTTGTGCAGATATGTATAGCTAGCTATTTGAAGACAAGATGGCTATTACGATGAGGAAGCACAAGGTTGTTCCTTCAGCAGTCAGTATATATAGGGTACCTGTTATGTTGGAAGAGGAGTAATTCAATGGATTTATATGATTAATAGTAAATTACACACCTTAGTGAGCTGGTGGATATTACTATTATCCTCTGGCCTCTTTTGTTGTGTGAGAGGATTACAATTATCTTACTTTCATGATTAGGAGGACAAAGGTGATGGAATATATATATATATATATCCTTGTAGTATTTTGGCCTCTCCTGTGACCCTCACTGTTTTTTAACAGAGCAGGACAGGTTGGTCATTTTGTAGTGTTATTTTTTTCTCTTTTTTCCCTTTAAATTTGACCTTGAAATAACTTTTAAGGCCTTCTTAGAAGAGTTCTCCTCTCTGTCTTGTAATTTCAATCCTTTATTCTTAGATGCTGTCCATGTTTGAGGATCTCCCTGGTACATGCTATCTCAACTTCAGGTGTATCTTTGAAGTTCAAATGGAACTGATATTTACTGATACATTTCTTCTTGTATCTCGCATTTAAAATCCCCATTAATGATGATGACTGCAATTTCTTCAGTGCCAAAGAGCTTAATCCACATCCACTCCAATTTCTCTCACTGATTGTTCATTTCTCTCTTTTTTTTTTTTAATTTTTTTTCCCATCTCCATGAGCTTAGGAACCAATGTTTAGGCAAACACATGCGGGGTTTAATTTATTTATTTTTGTGTCCATTATTTGTTTAACGTACAGGAACCAATCAGATTGTGTATGTACACGCAATTCCATGGAATTGCGATCAGCCGAACACATAGTTTCGCAGAATATTTGTTCTGACAAGTGACAATGTAGACGGGTTTATTCCATGGCAAATTTTGGGATTCTTTCTAAAATATGATTATTTTTTTACTATATTCTCAAAATATGGTACCTCTATTTTGTCAAAGTAGAGACTCTTTTTTTTTTTAAAATAAAATATTTAAAGTCTACTTTTTTCTATTTTTTTTTCTTTTTAAATTTATTTATAAATTTTAATTTTATAATTTTCTAATAATTTTAATTTATAAACATTTTTTATAATTTTCATAATATAGATTATATTTATTATTAATTATTATCATTATACTTATATTATATTTAACAAAGTGATGTAAAAATCAATTGAAATTATAATATATTATAATAATAATATTTTATGTATTTATGTAAATTAAATTTTTTTTTTTGACTTGTGTTTATATATTCAAGTAATTTTAATTGAAATTATTTTTATATTATTGAATTAAGTAATTTAATAAATTTATATTATATACTGACATAAAAAATCTTTTATTCAAATAAATACAAGTCTTCAAATAAAAAATAATAATTAATTGAAAGAGTTAGAATAGATTTTTTAAAAAACTATTAATGACTTGTCATTTCATGTCATATTAGACTTTTTTTTTTTTAAAATTCATCAAATAAAATAATATTGTGTATATGTGTATATATTTATTTGAATAAAAGATTTTTTATGTCAGTATATAATATAAATTTATTAAATTACTTAATTCAATAATATAAAAAAAAAACTTACTTAATTCAATAATATAAAAAAAGCTTAAATTAAAATTACTTGAATATATAAACACAAGTCAAAAAAAAAATTCACTTTACATAAATACATAAAATATTATTTTAATATTATAATATATTATAATTTCAATTGATTTTTACATCACTTTGTTAAATATAATATAAGTATAATGATAATAATTAATAATAAATATAATCTATATTATGAAAATTATTAAAAAAAAATGTTTATAATTTTAAATAAAAAAATGAGAAAAGTAGACTTTAAATATTTTATTAAAAAAAAGAGCTTCTACTTTGACAAAGTAGATGTTGAATATTTTATTAAAAAAATGAGCATCTACTTTGTCAAAGTAGAGATACCCTATTTTGAAAATATGGTAAAAAAACAACCATATATTTTGGGAAGAATCCCAAAATTTGACATATTTTGGGAAGAAACCCCAATGTAGACGTCTTCTGTGGGAGTCAGTTGGGCATAAATATTTAGACGAATGAAAATATAATATTTGCGAGTTTGTCAGTGTGAATGTTTGTTTTAGTCAGAGAAATTGGCATTTTCATTGATTACAGGGGGAAAAAAAAAAAACTATATTTCTTACATTAAAGCTGTGCATGCATGTTCCTCCTCTTTTCTTTCTTCTTTTTCCACCCTTTAATTTCAAAAGCAATTCCAGTCCTTGAAATCTGAGATCCTACCTATATATATATTAATAGAGATGCAGCCCTTATCTTTACCTTAACCTATCAAACCTAATCTTTTTGATTCTTTCACCAGTATGATGAAACCAATATATATATATATATATATACACATATCTGCAAAACATTTGGGAACCACCAAAACCAAATTTCATGCAAGCCTTGCATGGAGAAAATAGAAAATCAAAGTAAATCACGTAATACATGTATGTATAGGATCTCTACAATGCATACAAAATATACATATATATATATATATACCAAGACATTTCTCGCGAGAAAAATATGCTGGAACTGGCATATAAATAATGTATGGAGATGAAGCACAGCAGCAGATTTTAATTTGATTAATGATTTACAATGCATGCGGCAGAGAGAGAGTGAAATTCTTCTCTTCCTCTCTTAGTATTCTAAATTAAAGACGCAGATATCTTGTTTTCGTGCACTGCTCTCTCTATTACGATTACATGGAGCTAGCTCAACTTATACATAGAATATTCTGTAACTTGGAACTCTATGTTCTAATATTACATAATATAAATTTATATATATATATATATATATATATATATATAGCCTTCTATCAAGCTAAAAACTAGAATAATGCTCTTCTTTTATACTACCTCCCCTCTCTCTCTCTCTCTATATATATATATATATATATATATTTAAAGACATTATAATTATGAAAGTTCTCAAAGGCAGAATATTTATATATATATCCATATTATTCATCATCCATAGATCTGTTGAACTGCTGTCTGAGTCCCTGTTTCATCAGTCACAAGCAAAAACAGTAGTGAATTGGAATTCTCATAGAAAAAAAAGAACTTTTTCAAGTTTTGAGTCATATGTGTGTATATATATATGTCAGTTATACTGCCAAGCATTGATGATATTCTCCTACATTACCCCCAACACCTCCTCCCCACCTCCTCAAAAGAAAAAAAAAATGGAAAAAAAAAGACCAATATGTAAAAATCTATGGGAACACAGTATACAAGAAGGAATCCATGGGGAAAATGTAGGATCAAACATTTTTAAGCAACCACAACCAAAGGGATCAACTCCATGATTTCAATTCAACAAAAAGCTTATGAATTTTACTGGGGATTTATCCCTTTCTATTTCCACTTATATTTTCACATATTATCAATTTAGTCTTACTATTCAGACAAAAGATAAAAAGATCACAGGAAAGAAAGTATATGAGAGACTAAATTGACAAGAAAAAAAGCATCATTGAGAATGAAAATATGAATTACCTCAAATTTGAAAGACTAAATAAACCAATGTTTCCCTTAAAATATATATGCTATTATTGAATCAGTTTTCGCCTTCATTTTTATCTGTTCAAACCAGCTTTTGGTTAATGTTTGGATTTCAAAAATTCTAAAAATAAAAATAAAGCCACAACTATATAAGAGAGATAAAATAATTATTCAAGAATTAATTAATTAAGATGCTCCAAGAATTAAAGTTTACTGTTATTATATTTTTTTTATTGTTAGAAATATCTAAAATGTTTTATAATTTTGGCATGGATAACTTATTAAGTGCTATTTACTCTATAAAATAATAATCATACTAATAAAGAAAACCCTAAAATTTCCTAGTTTACAATACCCCACATATATACATATATATATATATATATATATATATGTTTGTATGTCATGTTCAAACCTCCATAGCACTGGTGCATTAAGTTTCAATCATATAGTGTTCATATATATATATATATATAAATTTTTGATCCTTTATTTTCTTTTTGCTGATGAGTTGTTTAATATTTTTGCTGAAATTCTTGTTTTTTTTTTTTGTATGGATTTGTTAAATCTGCATCACCATTTCCAATTATTACTTTAGTTTGGGCACTTTTCCTATCATCCCTTACATATATATGGACTTCTTAAGCATAAATTTCCTGATAGCTATTTGATTAAGATTTTCTGACATTTAAAATTCAACGATAATTTCTTAATTTTCCATTTCTAGCACCCTATTGCTTAAAGGAAAAGAAAGAAAGAAAAAAAGAATCACAATCAGAGATTGATTTTTTCTACATCAATTTCCTTCTCCTCCAATGCAGTAGAAGAAAACAAAGAGAATTAAGTACTTGGTTTTTCCACTCTTTGTGTATAACTTCTTAATACTTAGTATCCTTCAAAACTAATAATTTATCAAAGCTAAGTACAAATTATGCTAAAATTTTATTAAAAATAACTAAAAATAGCTAATATTTTGGCACAATAACCAAACATATATATATATATATAAAGCTGGTGACCTGCTACTGTTGAGCAATATTTTAGTGATTATTAAAGCTAATTATAAGTAGTCCAAGAGGTAGGATTAGATCTCTAGATACCATTTCCCCCCCTCCTCTTAGCATCAGAAAAATACAACGAAAATTTATGTTAAAAATAATGAATTAAATGAATTTTTTCTTTTCGATGCCCTTAATAATATTCCTCTCATACTTAATTAATGGAAAGTCTTCATCCTACAACAAGCAAACATCTAGGGCAATTGATAACAATAAAAAGGGAAAGCATAACTGAGAGAGATTATCTCAACCGAATTCACCAAGGAATTAAGGCAATGCAGTAAAACAGAAAGAAGTACGGCTGCTCTGAATTTTAGCCTATGAATAAAATAGATATATATATATATAATAAAAACATGGGGATAGAAAAGAAAAAAAAAACAAACTAAAAGTAGTAACAATTACTAATAATTATTCATCATTATTATTTTTTAATTGTTTACTTCTCATTGAATAGACACAATGCATATAAAAAAGGTGATAACTTAATTGATTTGACTTGTCTTACTTAGGTTTCTCACCTGATCTAACTTTTTGGGTTCTCATATTATTTTGAGGTGATCAATTCGGTCCTTTTAATCATATTTTGATTAAATTTAATCAAGTTAAGAGTTTACAATCGGTCTATACCTATTTTAACTTAATTAGACAAGTTAGAAACTATGAAGAAACAAATTGTGACTGATTGTTAAGTCCTGACTTAATAAAAAAATATTCGAAAAATTAATAGTCACTATAAAATAGTATAAATATAAAAAATTAGGAAAAAAAAGTAAATAAAACATATATTATTAAGTTATGGATGAAGTACAAAATTGATAAAGTAACAAAATTTGATTATTTTTAACACAAGAGGGGAATGTAGTAAACATAACCTGACATTGATTGAACTATGTCCCTTTACAAGACACTTTGTGGGGTTAACAAAGAAAGTGAAAGGAATTACAAGACTATACTATACTGATCAGTTTTTCCTTCATTCCTAGTTGAACGTGAAAGCTAACTAAAGAATCGATCACTAACTATGTAATGTTGGAAATGTCATGTCTGTTATATATAAGTATAGTGCATATAGATTATATTTATATTATATATATATATATATTCTCTTGTTGGAATATTGCTAGACACATTTCACCAGTAGAAAGGAATATTTGAACAGTTCATGAAGAAAACTTGATCATGATCAGGAGAACATTGCCATTTAACAGTGCCATGCATGACATAAAGATACATATACATGTATATATATATGCATGCTAGGAGAAGAAGAGAAGAGGAAAAAAGGGGTGCAATTAAGAAAGACTAAGTTTTTATGATGTGCCAGCTACTCAAGGGGACAAAGCATACTTAACAACATATGGATCGATTGAGTTCTGCTTATTGTTTGCAAATGACTATACAAAATATATATATATATATATATATATATATATATATATATATATATATTCCATCTATTTTGGACATGACCTGATTAAATGCTACCACCTTATTCAAGAAGAAGTGCGTACGTACTCAAAAAACAAAATTATATATATATATTCTTTAGTACACATAATTAATAATCTTACATCAAAATTCAATTCTCTCTAACGCACCAAAAGAGTCTTTTAGACACGATGGACAATGTTGTCGTATCTTTAATGATATTTTTGGAGGGAGGATCGATGGAGAGGACGTCACTGGATGTGGGTCATTAATTTAGTACTAAAGGAAGACAATCGAGTTGTGACATTTTTGGAAAGACAGAAGAGGATATAAAGGAGTATTGTCGTCAGCAACATATATACATACAGATTCTCATAAGCTTTACCTATTTGGGTCCAAGTGCTTATAGATTTATATTATAAAATCTGGATATACATATATATTATAATAGAGCGGTCGGGAAGAAAAGTGCTCCTTCCTATTGTTGTTTGGTTCGAAAAAAACTAAGTATAATAAGCTAGCAGATCATATGCTATTTGCCACTATATATACATATATGGCATGACTTTAGAAGTTGGATCGGAGAGATTCCAAAATTTCAAGTAAGGGTAGAAGACAGCATGCAAGAATTTGTTTGCGTCAAATTTGCGCCTCTAATTTTGTAAAACAATTTTGTTTTTCCCCAAAAAAAAAAAAAAATGTCACATGGGCATCCATGGGGAGCACGAAATCGTGCCAAATCATAAAAGAGCAAAAAACAAGGGAAAAAGCAAATGCTTAAGCAAAGATTTTTCAATTTGGAAATTTAGATATATATATATATATATATATATATATATATATATATATATATATATATATATATGCACACACCGAGTTTTGCATGATATGAGAGAGAGAGAGAGAGAGAGTGGGTGTTTGATAAGTTAATTACTAGAACAGCTTAGATTTGATATTTATTGTAATTATAATTAGTGGGGATTTGTGAAACTATTGACAAGAAGAAACTTTTAGAGAGGGTATCCCATGATTGAAATGGTTCAATCCCCTACGCTGGCTATGGCTTCAATCCTAGCTAGCTAGGGTTTTTCCTACCCTGCTTCCCCCCCTCCCACCCCAAATATCAGAGATTAGGGTTTCTCCTTAGAAAGTTAAAAGTGTGGTCCTTATCGATCAAACCTTAGTATATATATATATATATATAGTAGCTAATAATTAATAAGGCTTTAACTAACAATTCGTGTGCCCAACTGCCTATATACGTATATATATTCCTTCGTATGAAAAAGAACCTGAGCAATGGACACTTCATTCTATTATATACTTGTCGCTTTCCCCTAATCAATTATCGATCTTGAGAGAGAGAGAGAGAGAAATGGATGAAGGGGTTTAATTTACCTTGTTTAATTTAAGTGGGCTGGTGCTGCTTCAAATTCTTGAGTTCATCACGATCATGATGCACCTTGAGTGGATTAATCTTCTTCTTCTTTTTCTTCTTGTAAGGAATGCCTCTGGCCTTAGCTTGACACTCTTTAACTTCCCTCAAATAAACACGAATAGCTCCATTACCGAAGGGATTAGTCTCCTGTGTTCCTCCATTTTCTTCGTAGGCAGCTCTAAGCCTACCTATGAGTGCATCCAAACTGCCCCAAGCTTGTCTAAGTGGACAAGTACACGGCGCTGGAGGATCGGGCTGTCCGAAAAAGACACACCCGTGTAAATGAACCTTAGTTTTTCCGAACTGATCCAGGTAACGGAGGAATTCCAGCACGTGGTTACAGTTGCACTGTGAAACCGAAACCGGAGGTCTCTGATTCTTTAAGTACTGTCCGAAAGTGTTCCAATCCCTCCGTTTCTGTGATTCGTACCTGCTCAAAGTCACTGGTTGCTGTTGATGTTGATGATCGGCGGCAGATCGTGATGATCCTGCAGCTTCTAGTGGATTTCTTTGCCTATGATGATGATCAGTTGCCATAATTGTCGCTGAAGAATTCATAAGGGAATTTTTTGTTTTGTTGGGTACAAATGGAAGAAGGGGAAGAAGGGAAAGGGGGAAAGAAGGGGAAAGAAAAGCTGAAGAAAATAGTATAAGAGCAGTGGAGAGAAAGATGAAGATCACATCCTTCAGTCTACTGAGAAGACGTGAAATGGGCCCTTGAAGCTGCTTTTTGTTCTTCTTTTTCTACCTTCTTTCTTTCTCTCTCATTCAATTTTCAACTTGGTTTTTTTTTTTTTTTTTTTCAATATTTAATTTTTCCTTTTCTATTTTTCCTTTTTTAAATAATTCTTTTATATATATATATATATATATATTATAATTATAGTACACATCATCATCATTAAGATTAATATGATTTTCATTATTAGCATCAAATATCACATTCTTTGATTCCCCGTGACTCCAGAGTCGGTGCAGCAACAAAGGCCCTGTTCTTACCATGTCTTCCAATTTTCTGTCTCTCTCTCTCTCTCTTTTATTTTTATTTTTTTAAAAAAATTTTTTAACATAAATTTTAACAATAATTAAACAAATTCATATAATTTGAATCTTTTGTGACTTATTCTGAAGGTAGAAGTGTGTATGTAAATACTCAAACCAATGGAATTTGGGACAGTGCAAGAAAAATATAATATTTTTGAGTCAGCAAAACCAACCTTTCGAATCAGATATGATTCTAGAACAATTGTTTTTATTTATTTTGTGAGCATATAATTAGTTAATTACTGCACCACCAACAGCTAGCAATCTACGACACTTAATTAAATATACTTTTTTTATTATTTCCTATTACTGTTCTTTCTTAATTTCTTGGTACGAGTCTTTGTCTCACTAACTTTTGCTTATTATTTATTTATTACTTGAAATAGATGTTGTAGAAATAAATAAATTATAAAATTATTATTTAATCCTTTTTTAAAATAAGACCTCTCTCTCTCTCTCTCTTTAAAGAAAATTGTTATTATTTTTATTTTCTTTAATTTCTCACATTAGGAGATATATATATATATATATATATATATTTTACTGATTTTTCCCTCCACATTTCATTAATTAATGCTTCACAATTACTAATGCATTAATTTTTATTTTTTTAAAAAAAATTATTAATGAATTTTCTTAGAATTAATGAATTTTTATTAATTTATAAATTTTATTGAATTTTCTTAGAAGATGTAAAAATTTATATTCTGACAAATAATAATAATAAAAGGAGGAAACATTATTTCTCAGGGAGAAGGAGAAAGGGATATGTATATATCATGGCAAAGACATGTATATATATACATAAACAATCGAAGCCATAGATATATATTACGATTTTATTATGGAGTCTTTTACATATATATATATATATATATATAGAGAGAGAGAGAGAGAGAGAGAGATGGAAAAAGGGAATGGAAAGAAATGGCTTTACCAAATTTGTGATTGGAAATACTGTTCTTACTTTGTCAGCATTATAAATGCAGAGCGTTATGGAGGGTCCCAATCATCTATTAAGAGATAACTCACTTGTCGATTAAGGATAAATTATTCGCTAAACGCGTTTAGCAATTGCATTAGCTATAATAATAATTCATGTCTTGTGAATAACATATATATATATATATATTATAAATAAATAAATAAATATTGAATGAATGAATATTATTACATTGTACTAATTAGTAGTTTTTTATGTCTACTTTTGGAGACTATGATTGGAAAGAAAGGAAGGAGGGGGTGGGGATTTATATAGAATATGTTATACACATACATACAACAAAAGGACAATTTTCTTTTTTTTTTTTTTTTTTTTTTTAACATGTCCAAACGTGACGATTGGAAACCTCATGATTTAGCATCATCGGATTCATAGGTTTTCATTTTTTTAAAATTTTTTTTACCCCCTCCCCCTTACACACACATATATATATATATATATATAACTAGATCATTGATGAAGAAAGAATTGAAGGGAAATAAAAGACTGAAAAAGATGAATTGGTGAAAGAAGAGAAAATGATGAGATAAAATGGAAAACCACCTTAGAGAAAAAAAATTTCTTTCTCAAATGGGTCCAACAATGGGCATATGTCCTCTGATGCATCATTATGCTGCTTATAGAGCTAGCCAGAATCTTTTATATTTATAACGTTTTTCTTTTTTTCATTAAAATAAAAAATTATCAGGTGGGGAAGCAGGGGGTAAAATACCTGAGAAAAGTACCACTACCCCCCCCCCCCATTGGAGGGGCCAGTAGGTGGACATAGATATGTCGACTGAGTAATTAAGCTCAATTATATCTATACATATATATAGAAGATTGTCAAAAGATTACTGTGATAATACTGTATAATATGTCTTTTCCTAACTTTTCCTGTTTTTTTTTTTTTATATTAAAATTTATTATACACACACATACTATATATATATATATATATATATATATATATATTTGGAGCTTCAAAGATATATACCTCGATCATGAAGAAATCAATCTCAGAAGATATTAAATCAAGAAGCGGGTCGGCATATTGTCAACTTATAAAAGTTGGTGAAAGTCGATCCCATTCTCCACGAAGTAGTTTTGCCCATGAAATTAATACTGCAATAAGTAGTACTTAAAATGGCACAAGATCATTTTTTTATGCCTACCAAATTGACTCTATATATATATATATATATATTGCAAATTCTTCAATAGCAATTCAAAAATACAAATTTTCTTACGATCCATCTTGACAAACATATGTAGCAATCTAAATGAATATAAACAAATGTAATCTAGTTGATAATTAACAACCTTTAAAGTAAAAGTTTTGAATTTTTTTTTAAAAAATAGTATTTCTAATTAGCGTTTTCTTCCATATTCAAGAATAAGAATGAAAAATACTTGATTCAATAATAGGATTAAAGTAAACATTTCTTTAGAACATGTGATAATTTAGTTGGTTTGGTTTTCCTTTACTTAGGCGTCTTACTTAGCTTGTCAAGTTACGGTACAATTCAACTATATACTGTAGTCTTAGATTCTTCTATCATAAATCTCTCCTGAATTGAAAATATTTGTTGAGTGTAGTAAAAAATTTCACCCACACAAATTTATTTATTTTAGGAAAAGTCTCAAGACCATAAAAAGATTATCCGTCCGGCCTCGATGGTGTCCTGGTTGCACCAAATTATTATTAATTTATATATATATATATATATATAGGTCTAACCCTAAAAATTGTTAGTCACAAGAAGTGGGGAATTGGAAGGGTATAATACTAACTAATTAATTAGCTAGGTAGGGGGGGTCACGGATGTTGTCCAAAGATTAGATGAAATTTGATAAAAAGTTCCAATTTCCAATTAATTAATTAATGAAAAAATCTAAGGCAAGAGATACTGTCTCCTGACTTTATATGCTTGTTAATTAGAGACCGTTCTAGTTGGGCAAATTATAGTAAGCTTAATATATAATATACAATGTCAATTTTCGAGTCTTTCTTCATCCACTCTAGGTGAACAGGAGAAAAAAAAAAAAAAAAAAAAAAAAAGAGTGTAAGAAAAATTATTAATAAATTAATAAAAAATAGAGCAACGAAAGAAGAAGAAGAATTTTAGGTTTAGAATCCTAAACAGTTCAATCCAATAAAAGAGACAGATTCCAAGACAAAGCATAGCAATAATGATCCTCATTGTCTGATTAATTAATTATCTCTTCCTTTCATATCTACATACATATGTATATATTTTCTGTTTTTTACTTTCACCCCGAATCTCTCAACTGTTGTTTTTCCTCATCAATTATGTTCTGCAAGAAAATTACATCCCATCCAATCCAAGACTTTGAATTTTTTTACAGTAACACAATGAATTTTCCAACTTTTTAAAATAGTTTAAAAGCCTAATTACTTACTAAGAGAACTCTTAACTTGTAGTGGTTACACAAAATTTTGAATTTGATTTTCAATAAGAATATCAGGTAAGAGTTTAGGTTAAAACATTTTTTTTGGATAAATTAATTGAAACAGTGACCTTGCATTTGCCTGAGGAAGGGAAAGAAAAATAAAAATGTGGGAAATTTTTATGAAAATGAAAGCGTGGAAGGGGAATGTTAATTTTCCATGAGAGTCATTTTCTCTGTGGAAGTTGAATTCCAAACAATAGTCAACATGATAGTTATGATCAGCACCAACTGCTTAATTATAGATGTGTTGGGAATCCCATGACTCTAATAATTTTCAAATTTCATTATATTTATTACAACCCCATTTCCAGAAATATGTAGAGAAGAACTTCCCTCACAACCCCACCAGAAGAAAAAAGAAGAGGAATGTTCAGTATTACAGTATTAGGATCTGATCCCACATTCAACCTAAAAGACAATGGATTTTGAGATAAAAGAAAACCCTTTTCTTGAGAATTCATCCAAGTGAGAGATCTCTTTTCTACGATGTTGATTTTTTATATATATTAATTATCTCATCTTTCTTTTATATCAAATCATTTGATGTTATTTTTCTTTACCGTCCAAATCAAACAATCCATTTGCACTACTAAGAGGGGGAAAATAACACCATAAATCTTTCTCAATTCAAGTATTAATATGAGTATCAAATCTTTGATTTTCTTAATTGAAAGTCATAAGTTGAAACGGCTCATAAATGAGTATTGTTTATACACCAACTACAAAGTTAGGTTTTTAAGGGAAAAATAATATTAATTATTGAATTCTTTTACTTTAAAAAAAAAAATTAAATTCATGTATATGTATGTGACATGTAATAATAATAATAACACATATCATGATCAAGATTAGCAAAACAAATATTTTTGAGATCTAGAGTGGGGGCATTGCTCTTAAAAGCATGGTGATGTATCAAATCAGCACACGTGGGCTGTGGGGCCTAATGTTTCTTATTGACAACAATTACTCCTATGATTCCCCCCTTCTCCCAATAGAAAACTAAATTATATATAGTACCGCCTCCTACTGGTGCATGAACAAGAATTTTAATTATTTTAAAATTTTAAAATTTGAATCTTATATAGATAAATGAATAAATTTTGAAAATAATAATAATAATAATAATAATAAAAAAAGATATTATCATAAAAAATTGATTCGAGTTTAAATTAATTAAAATTTAAGTAATTAAAGTGTGTATTCATGTATGTATGTATTTATTTATATGAGACTCTCATGCTGGTGGCTAATGCTTTTTTAACTTGGATTTTAAGATTGAGTGTTGTATATGAAAGAATAAAATACTATATAATTCTACTCGAATCTGAATTAATTTATTTGCTTTAATGAATAATCCAAAAAGAAAAAGAAAATTTTAAACATCCTCCAATTTCGAGAAAAGAAAACTTCTAGTACAAAGACTTGTTTTTTTTCTCTCTTTTCTTCTTGCTATACCCTACATATAAATATTAATTATCTTTATAGCTGAAATTGAGGGTACTATAAAATATAAAATAATAAATAATAATCATACTTTTTTCTCTAGTTGAATTTTATACGTGTAAATCAAATCGAATTTAAATTAGTTGTAGTCATGATAGCTATAAATATCTGATGATTTCAAAAAAAAAAAAAAAAAAAAAAAAAAAAAAACTCCTCTTTTCCATTAAATAGTGGGATCGAAAAGTAGCATTGCAGGTAAATAAGTATCTCATCACCAAATAATGCAAGGAGGAAAAAGGGGGCAACTTTTCCTTTTTTTTTTTTTCCCTTTTTCTTTTTCTTTTTTAATAAAATTTTGTAATAACGATATAGTATAATAGTAATTATTATTATTATAAAAACTCAAATTCATATTTTATAATTACAAAAATTAATAATGAGAACTACTTAATTAATTGAGCTGTAAATATCTCAACAGTTCCTTTACCGTATACCGTTCTTTCAAACCGTATATATTCCTACTTTCATGAAACCCTAATATCCCATTGATTACTATACCCCCACCAACCAAAATATTTGTACCAAATGCAGGAAATTCCCCTCGTGTAAATGAAAAATTAATTAATTAGCCAATAAATGAATTAAAATAATTAAAAAGAAAGTAGAGAACAAACCAAAAACATTCATGGTTTAAGACTCTGAATTATTACATGATCCTCAGACATCTTATATAATGATCTTTTGTGACTGCGCTCATTGGTCTCTTTCAATGCCCCCATACATACACATCCACCTTGGAGTATATACATATAATCAGACACCTTGGAGTATATTTTTCATTATATTTTTTCACCTGTCGTACGTGAAGCAGGTAATAAGCGTGTGTCACCGTATTTTTTTTTTGTCTTATCAGACAAAACCTACGTTTTCTGCTCTTATAATATCAGACATCCTATAATTATTTAGCGTTTTTATTTAATTTAATTTTTTTTTTTGTTTCTTTTAAATTTATAAATAATTATTAAGTGAAAAGATTTTAAAAGAAAAGAATGAATGGAGGAAATTACAGTAAATAATAATAGCATTGGAGTTACTGATGGGATGGAATGGAAAAGCATTAATGGTTTTGGTTTGAGAATATTATATTCATTTTTATTACTAAACTAAAAGGCTTATGATTCCACGTGAATGGGCCCACTTTCTTCCTCAATTGTCTCCTAGTGCACAAAACCTTAGTCATGGCCCACGAGATTTTCCAGTGAAATCATAGCGATTGCTTTTCTTTTTTTTTATATATATATATATATATATATATATTAATCTTTTCTTCCTTTGTTGTACATAATTTTTATTGTTTTTTTGGACTAATTAATAATAACAATTGGACCCTAAAAAATTGTTCAATAATGTAAATGTCTATTTCATAGTGGGAAAAAAAAGTTTTAAATTTAATTTCTTTAGAAAGGGAGGGGTTTTGGGCTCAAAAATTATGGCGATGATTTTCTTACTTTCTCAAGAACTTTTAGGCACAAAGTGTGTGTGTCCCCTTTCATCTAAAGCAATAATACATAATATTACAGGTGTTTGTCAATTCAAACAAAAATGTGTTGATTCGACGTGTATAAGAAGGACCAGAACAGAAAAATCAAACAGTACTTATAATTACTTACTATTCAACCAAAGAAAAGATACAAAAAGAAAAGAAGATAAGAAGGGGTGTGGGGTTGATTAATAAAGCTCTACTGGATCATCTTTATGTAGCCAACATGGGAGAAATTGGAAGTCTTGATTAAAGTACCCAATTCAGGGACTAACGAACATTTTGATGACTCTTCTCTATAAAAGAAGCCCACACATTTACAATCTTTGGTGCATTTATTCTTGCATTCCACCAACTTCATGGGTCCATCACCTTCCACGTATTCGCTCGTGAAATGTTCAATGCCATCTACCTTGAAGTACTCCACCTTGCCCCCCGCGACCGCGTTTGCGTTTCCATTTCCACCCTTACAAGGTGGTAGAACCGGTGGTGCACAGTTCTTGCTCCACCCTTGCAAGCCACGAGGACTCGGACACGCGATGCATTGGTTGTCTTCGCAGACACCTAATGCGCCGCACCTCTTTGGAAGCTTGCACTCGTTCTCTCGCCCTTGATATCTGTCCAACAGAATGTACGTTGTCTCCCATGCACCCCAATCTACGTACTCTCCGAACGTGTATATTCTTAGGTTACCATCCATGTCAACACGAAGCATGCTGTACGTGCTATTGTATTTGGGCCTTGCCAATATTGAATCACTGGGCTTTGAAGGGTCAGCCAAGATGTATATGAATCCTAATTCATAAGCATGGTTTGCTCCATACTCGGGCTTACAGTAAAAAGTAAGGCTACTTAAAAGGCCCGTATTTTCATAATACCCATAATCACCTGAGCTGTAGTATAACATGGGCTTTTGTGAATTCTTACTCTGATAATACATGGCCCAATGCTTCTTTTCCATAACAAAGCTATAAAGCCCATTAATGGGCTCTTTATCTGATAAACGACTCACTAGCTTATTTGGGCCTGAAGAAGCTCTTAATGATTGGCCCACTAAGAGGGTGTCAGTTGGGTAATCAAAGCTTTGCCAAATGAATTTCCCTTTTTTATCGTACAGCACTAAGTTGCCATTAGGAAGTAGTTTTAGTCCAACCACACCCTTGTTGGCAGTCCCGGTTTGCCAAGCAATCTTACCGTCAAAATCAGCTAACATTAGGTTTCCATCCCGGCCGAATGTGAGGAATGCGTTCTCTCGAACCGGGTTACCACGGTTGGCATCCCAAACCCATCTCATTACCGACTCGGATGAGCTTGAGCCCATACGAATTCCAAGCATGAACGCATTGGGGGTGGTGTTGTAGAAACAGAGAGTGAAAGGATAAGTATTAATTGGTAAAGAACGATAATCTGCACCGTACTCGACAAAATACTCTCCCAAGTCACCTTGGTTAACGTATTTGAAAGTCTCGGAGGAAGGAACAATTGCTTGGGATGCAAGGAAGAACCCAAAGAAAGCTACTAGAAATAATATTTTTGGGAAAACACTTGAGCTCAACATTTGTGTTTAATTTATCTATGTACGTAAATATATGCTGTTTCTTCAAGGATGAGATTAATATAGGAAGAAGTGATCTATATATATATATATATATATATGGGTAGTTCCCACATGTTTTTGCGATTATACTATTTATAGGAGCCAAACTACAATCAAAACGAGGGGTTTTTGTACGGATATGGCTTTGCCAGTTTGGTGGGTTATATATATATATATATATATATATATGTACGTTTGTATTTGAATGTCAAAGATGTGTTATATTGGTCAATACATAGACTTTTTTCTATGTTGAATGGCCAAAACCAATTTCATTTCAGTGTGCAATTATGGGAGCTGAGTTGAGCCTCACGGGTTTGTTCTTGAAACTTTTACTCATGCTAATGAAGTAGATAAAACTTCTTATATATTAGGAAACTCTTACCTAATATTTCAATGTGGACTTGGGTTGACACACCAATCCCCAACAATATGTATGCATTTCTTCAAAGATTTCAATATTTTTTTATAAATGACTAATACAATTATAATATTTGATATAACATGGGGCATAATAGAAAATATAAGGAGTTATATATTTTAGTATTTTTATTTATATTTAAATAAGCTTTATTTGTTATTAAAAAATTAATAATAAGATAAAAAAAGTGTTTTTTTTTTTTTTGGTAAAAAAAAAAAAAAGTGATTAATAATACATATACATAACACACACACACACATATATATAATATATTACAAAGCTGGTAAAAGCAAATTCGGAATAGCAGGGTCAACAAATTCGACGGAAAGAGAAAAAAGAAACATGTTTCTTAATGCATGCACCAATAATATATATATATATATATATATATATATATATATGTATGTATATATCCAACTCCTTTCGAAGTCCCAACTTGATGAACGGTGTATTTGAGCACCCACTGATCTGGTAGTACGATTCAAAAATTCAATGGGATATGATTCATTGACTCTTGGGTTGGGTGGGGGCTTTTGCTTACTAGATATACTTATCCTTTCTTGACAATATTCTCGCAATTATTATCAATATGAATATATATATATATATATATATATATATATATATATATATATATATATATATTATATTTTTTTAATTTGAAACTGTAAACAGAAGTCATGAATTTTCGAAGAAGATGAAGTTTTAAGTCTTTGAAGCTTAAATTAACTAATCAAGAAAGGGGAAAAATATTTGAAAAATGAAAAAAGTGATCTCAAAAAATGTCTTTCCATAATGAAATTAAAACAAAATTTTATGTTCAATCATAACCACTATATTTGGCTTAACAAATGGACCTCTTTTAATTTGGTCTTTAGGTCATGCATGCATTAGTCCATTTTTTGTAATTAGCAATTCACAATTTTAAAAGGTGGTAAATTAAGAAGAAAGGACCAATAATTCGGTTAGATCAAAGTGTAGGAACTTTTCATTGTTCCTAAATAAATTTTTTTTTTTTTTTCTTTCTCATAATCATAAGCTAATATGTTAGGCAATATTTTAAAGGAAATTGGCGAAATCCTCCTCTAAATGAAAGATTCTATTCATTAAAAGATTTAAATAGGAAGTAGTGTATTATTTTTATTTCAATACACGAGAGAAATATATTATTTGCACTTATTATCTCGATAAAAATAATACTAGAAAACTTCATACATAGTTTCCTTTATTTCTTTCAAAGTACAATATATAGATATGTTATATATATCTACTTAGACATCTTGATGTATCCCACGTGAGAGGAGTTAGAAACCTTGGTCAAAGTACCCAACTCCGGCACCAACAAGCACTTGGAAGACTCCTCTCTATAGAAGAATCCCAAGCACTTACAATCATTGCTACACCTCTTCTTGCACTCCGTCACCTTCATAGGTCCATTTCCTTCATCGTAGGCACTCGTAAAATGTTCCACACCATCCACCTTATAGTAATCTACACTCGCTGCCCCTGTCTTGCACGGTGGTAGCACCGGTGGAGCGCAACTCTTGCTCCACCCAAACAATCCTTGAGGTCTCGGGCATGCTACGCATTGACTGTCTTCGCATACCCCTAGTGATCCACATTTCCTCGGCATCTTACACAAACTGGTCCCAGCCCATGATAGTCCTCGGTATTGAACAATGCATACGTGACCTCCCATGCACCCCAATCAACGTTTTCGTTGTAGGTGTATATTTTTAGATTGCCATCCATGTCGACACGTAGCATGCTGAATGTGCTGTTGTATTTTGGTCTCGTTAGGATTGATGAACCAAAGCTGTCCGAATTAGTCATGTTGTATAAAAATCCAAGCTCGAATGCAAAATCTTGCCCGTATTCGGACTCGCAGAAAAAGACAAAGCACCCTTTCCGTTACCGAATTCATCCGATTTGTAATATGGCATGGGATTTTTTGAATTTTTACTTTGGTAATACATAGCCCAGCGTCGTTGCTCCATCACGAAGCTATATGGACCGTTGACGGGTTCGGTGTCGGACAAACGGCTGACTAATAACCCGGTTGGTCCACGTGTATTGGTGGTGGGCATTGTTAGAGTTTGACCGACCAATAGTGTATCAGTCGGGTGATCAAAACTTTGCCATATGAATCTACCTTTGTTGTCGTACAATACCAAGTTTCCATTGGGAAGTAATTCTAATCCTACGACACCTTTGTTGGCCGTACCGGTTTGCCATGCCACTTTGCCGTCAACATCAGCCAAGACCAAGTTTCCATTACTACCGAAGGTTAAGGTAGCGTTTTTTCTGACGGGGTTTCCACGGTTGGCGTCCCAAACCCATCGCATGATGGACTCGGTTCTACGGGTTCCCATGCGTAACCCGAGAATGAAGGCATTTGGGGTGCTGTTGTAGAAACAAAGAGTGAAGGGAGATGTGTAAATGTCTAGCACGCGGTAATTGGCTAAATACTCCACCGTGTATTCCCCGAACTCCCCTTGATTGATGTATTTGAAGGTTTTGTCCGGTGGAACAATGGCTTGGGATGCAGTGATGAAGAAAACCAAGAATGATAATATTGTTAGCATTAAAACTGAATTTAGATTAGTTGAACGTGACATGTTTTTTTTTTTTCCTTCAATCAATTAAAGAGAAAAGAAAATCACTGATTAGAATTGAGGAAGAAAAAGATGGTGAATTATTGAATGTACGTGGTTTTGATTATTAAGGTCTCCAATTTATAATAGGACAAAAGGGCTTAATTCAAATCTAGGGGCTTTTTGATGCATGCTGGTTTCTTGCTTGTACGTGGTTTTTGAAGATATTGAATAATTGGTTTTGGATTAATTATATACATCATTGTCATTTCTTTCTTCTTTCTTATTTTTTTCTTTTTTTTTTCCTGTTAAACGCGTATATGAAGTCAATTTATAATTTTGATTCGGTTTAAGTTGTACTTATATAGTCCAACTAGGAATATCTTATAACAACACTTACATGATGCTTATAAGGAGTGTCAAAATTCTCAACCTCATATAACATTCAAAATGTGATTTCGCATTATGTCAAACGAAAAACTTATATATCATTCTTTTTGCGAAGAACTTATACATCATTTTCTTTGAACAAATCATTTACACCATTTTGACATGTTATGAAATTATGAAAGAAAATAACACAAAGAGAATAAATAAGCAAGATAAACATAAATTTTTACATAAGAAATTTTAGATGAGAAAAAATCACGAGCATATTGAAATTGAAATTTTACTATAATTGAAATTTACAACAGAGTTTCAAATATTTTGTTAAAATTAAAAACATAAACCTAAAATATATTTTTACATATGTTGAGTGACTTGGTCCATATTGCGTGAAAACTTTACCCACGAAAACGTAGCCCACCATTAACTCCAATTCTAGAAATAAATTGCACCGCAAATTTTTATACTAATCAATAATAAAATTTGAGTCATTATCTCTAATTTCACATTATAGAAATAAAAACTCAAAATCAGTGTATATATAATAGTTTCTTTATTTTCTTATGCCCTGAAAATATAACACTACACAAAAGAAATCGGATTTCCGAGGATCTAATTGTAAATATCATCAAAGGGTAACGCTAGGAAACTTGCATGACAAGTAACTGGGATCTTTCGTGGTCTGAACAGCAAGCCCATTAAAGAAACAAGTGGTGCCATTCTTCCTAAAGTGAGCCCAATAAGAGCTGAAAACATAGCTTGCATGCAAGATCAATGAATCGGGTCTGTAACAATTTCTACCGGGCTGAATGGCGCGACATATATGCTTATTATTATTTTCTGTACACAGCGATTCAAGCGCTCCAGCCAATTGGGAGAAACTTGCACCTTTAGCTATCACACACCATACCTTCCCTTTGTAAGGCTCGTTGTTTGTGGGCAGTGGCAACGTACCATAGGCCGAGTCTGGTGTCTCTCCGGACAAATCGATATCGTAAATGTATGAGCCATTTGTGTACAAAAGCCCAAAATGACGCTCGGTTCTCGGGCCGGGCTTTCGGTTTTCATTGTACAGAGCTAAAATGTTAATTGGAATGACTTCACCTGGTCTAGCGGGAGTTCCACATAGTGGTGGCTTGGCGGTAAACTTTTTCACAATATTTCGGTTGTAAGTGGCGGCGTTGTACACGTTAGCTCCAATTTGATCAACGTCACCGCCGCTAGGCCAACCGGTTTCAGCTATATATAGACGGATGTTTGGGTACCCAAGCTTTTTCATGGCAAAAACAACGGAATCAAGCATTTGGTCTATCAAATTAGTATAAACCAAGCCCGAGCCCAAATCCTTGTACGAGTACGACGAATTTTGGAAAGCCGGCTCCAGCAATGCGTAGTCGAGGCTGATGACGTCCGGTTTTGATGTCCATTCGAAATAAGGATACAAATCGAGGAAGAAAAAGGACTTTGAGTGGGACAAGAGTTGCAGCAACGGTTTCATGACTTTTCCTGTGATGTCAGACCTAAACGTGGCATTGGATGGCGGGAAAATTGAATCATTATTATTAGAGCCCTGCAGAACGTCCATGGCCACCAGTGGTGTACCTACTTTCACGTTTTTGTTGAGGCCAAATCTTTTCAGGGAAGAACGGATTTTGCGGATGGCGGGAACGACGTGATAGAACCACGGAGGCGGAGGCGGAGGTTGCCTGATCAGATTATTATTATTACTATAATCATTTTTTCCGACGAGGAGGAAACGGATCATTGTGTCAGGGTAGTAAGGGACGACATTGTTTTGAACCCATTGATCTGCTAGAGTTTGGTCGGAGGAGATGTTGATTATGAGCTCATTTGGGACGGTGACTGTGACTTGAATATCCGTACCTTTCATGGCGTTCAGAATCTTGGCATCGGCGTTGTAGATTTTCACTTGTTTTGCTTTGAGCTTTTGCAGGATGAATTGAGCTGATTTTTCTGGAGCAGGGAGGTTGTTCCCCTGTGTGCCGTAGCAGACTCCGACCTGTGGTTTTCTTAATTCTGACGGAGCGGCTATGGCTAGGACTAGGAGAAAGATCAGGTACGTCAGCAATGGACGTAAATAATCCATCTTCAGAACTGTGATTGATTAATTAAGAAGGGGGAAAAATAAAACGGAAATATATGGTGTTAGATTGAGTACAGATCCTTCCATCGATCCATTCTCAAGAAAGTCAACCTCATCAAAACGCACAAGAATTGAGACAAACTGCAATTAATTTTGCATTCTAGTTGTAATAAATTTTCTTTAAAAAAAAATTAATAAATTTTTCTCATTATTACTTAAATTTCTTTAGCTGGTTCATGTGCTAAAAAAAGAGTTAAATGAGGATTCTTTTGATCCATTGCACATATTAAACTATGGTCGTCCATGGTTGAACCCGACTACTTGGAGTTGGATGCAGCTGAGCATTAAGCTATACATATATATATATATATATATATATAGATATAATTTAACTTGTAACGGTAACCACTCACATGGATCACAGGTCCCCAGTAACCTAATACATTTTCAATATTTTCCTGTTTCTTAACCCATGTGTGCCTGTGTCCAGGCACGTGCCATGCCAGTCAATTATTATCTTCATTTAAAAATTTAACCTATTTAATGTCTAATTTTATTTTATTTTTATATAAAAAAAATCTTTTATTTTTTTTTTTTTTTAAGTTTCATGTTTGACAAAATTTTTTTTTTTTTTTTTTATATAGTGGGGTGTCCGGGCCGGGTTGACCCGACTAATCCTCACTCGGATTAGGCAGTATTTGCTGAATTTTAGTGTCGAACCCTCATCACCTGACAAGAGGGGGTGTTTGGGAGGTACACTTGTACCAACTCAACCACAAACACTTGACTGACAAAATCATTTTTATCTAATAGTATGTGATATTTATTAAAATTATTTAATTTTCATGTTCAAAATTTTAAATTAAATACAACATATATAATAATTGTGTCAATTCAATTTTTATTTTTATCTGTCTGATTATTTTAAATTAAATGGAAAAAATTAACAAAAAGATTTAATTCATAGTATAATTTTTTTCCCATAATTTTACAAATTTGCAAATTAAGATCAAATTATGTAAAATCATCTCATTTAAACTTAAAACGTATCCTTATAAACTTTCAATTTCAACCAATAATATAACGTTATATTTATATCTAATTTTCGTGTTCAACCAAACTTATTATATTAAAAATGTTTCAAAAGTAAATTGGTGGATATTATAAAGTTGGTGATGGAGCTTTTTATTAATTTCCTTTTCGATTTAGTAACCCTACAAGACGTCAAGTCACAATCTAAAATTGGGACAGAAGATTGTATTCTTGAAATTGTCAGAATCTGATCCGTTCATTTCATTCCAGTTCATTAATCTCGATTCGTCTAAGATATACTTTGTCTACTTGTCTTAATTCTTCAATAATCCTTTTTGCCCTTTTCTGCTCTGTAGTAACTTTTTTTTCCCCTCACAATATTGTATCTCTTCACAACAAACCCTCCATTTTTAGCACTCTCATTAATTAACCTTCAATTATGTGAAAAAAATTACCATAATTCTAATAAAAGCTTTGCAAGTACTACTCACCATTTATTTATTTATTTTCTTTAGAATGATGAAGATTAATCATCATAATGTCTAGCTTTATGTAGTAGTAAAATATATGGGAATCTGATTCTCATTTTAAAGTTGCAATTAGTTGTAATTAAATATTTAGACTTTGTTGAAATACTAGGTGTCATTGTTTTTGTTATGAAAATAATAATAATTAATAAAATTTTAATGGTTTTAATCTCTATATCATTTTTTTTTTTTTTTGATAAATGAATAAACTATCATTTTAATGCCTTCAAAGACTCTAATATGGCCTCAATCAGAGCCTCCTTCTTTGATTTTGGAGCTACATGTCAAAAAAAGAAGTTAAAATGAGGATTGCTTCCAAAAAGTTCATTTGATGCTTAAGTTAGAAATAGTCGAAAAAATGATGATTTTAGAGATAGAATTCCACATACTTGTTTGCTTCTCCTATTATTTATAAATGATTATAATTAATATAAGAAATGAGTACTTTTCTATATTATTAAAGAAGAATGGTGATTTGAAAATATCCTAATTTATTCCAAGATCTTTAAAAGATTTAAATACTAAATATATGATAAAGATCTTGAAGAGATCTTTGAATATCTCTAATTGACTAATTGATAATAAATTAGGAGATGATATAAATGATAGATTGTATATCTACCCTAATGCTCTTTAAAAAATAAAATAAATTATAAATGGTATATGTATCTGACTCCCTCATATGCGAATTTACAAAAAAAAAAAAAAAAAATAGTAATTTAGAGTTGAAAACCATGAATATTCGATTAATTTTGTTTTTGTGAATCTAGTGATTGGTTCAAGATTCAAGATGCAAAGGGGCATTGCCCTAATCTTTGCACTGATGATGGTTTTGGGTTAGTTGACACTTTGCACTAAAACTAATTCAGAAGTAATGGCTGGAAATTTTGAATTTGTGTAGATTATTAAGTAGGTGGTGAATGTCAAGAAGTAGTCAACTCTTTGCTTACTGATAAGATAAGCTGATATGTGGTAGGGTTTATTTAATAATTGGGAGAGTCAGATTTGATGTTGTGTACGTAAAAATCTTGTTTTTTTTTTTTCTTCAAACAAACTGATACTAATTCTAAGTTAATCAAAGAAGAAAGAGATAGTGAGAAAAAAAAAAAAAAAAAAAGGACAAATGAAAAGAACAAGGATCTAAGACATGTTACCCACAATTGACAGTTGTATTAATCTTTTCTTTTTCTTTCCTTAAACCATTTGTATTTTTGTTCCAAAATTAATGTACAAAATGTGATTCATCAATAATAATGATAACAAATAAAGATCAAAATTTTATTTTGTAATCAAGAATTATTAATGCGCCGTAAACAGCCCGCGACACGGCAGATTAATCAAACAAATCCCCAAGTGTTATCGGGGAGCCACAAGCCTCCCACTACCAAACCAAACCAAATTGTAATTAATCAATCATCCCGAGGCTAAATTTGAGATTTCAGCACCGCAAACTCCACCAATCCCCGGACAGAAAAGTTACTTTAACTGAAAATCCTGAAGCCCATTATCGTCCTTTTACTTCTCTACCACCTCAGCAGCGGAAAAAGGAAAGCGGTAACCCCTGGTCCTGAGCTGAAATAGAATAGAAATGCCTTGCAGAGTTGGCAATGGAGAAAAAGGGAAAACCAATATTACTCTCCTTCCGAAGAAGAGGAGGTTCTATGTATTGAATTTG
This sequence comes from Cynanchum wilfordii, assembly GCA_025388415.1. Taxonomy (NCBI): domain Eukaryota; kingdom Viridiplantae; phylum Streptophyta; class Magnoliopsida; order Gentianales; family Apocynaceae; genus Cynanchum; species Cynanchum wilfordii. The sequence goes on from JAHSUH010001079.1 coordinate 4,489,010, forward strand.
TAATACTATTAATTTCCGTACTCTTTAATGGGGGGCTTTCTCTCTCTAAGTTTCACTCTCCATCAAAGCAGTTAAGGTGCTCCAATCCGTCCACCTAATTTTAGGTCTCTCTGCCTCACCCTGCGTCTCATAATTCCATCATTTAATTCTTTCATTGATTTCTTCCCTTCTGTAAAGACAAAAAGTTTCTGCTTGTAGTAACTGCTGAAATGGAATCGTTGCATTTTGTGTGTGTATGAGTGAGAGTGAGAGAGAGAGAGAGAGAGACGAGGAAGGGGAAGTAGGAATATCAGTTTGCTGAGTGAGTGAACCGAAACGATGCCGTTGGTTAGGGTGGAGTTAAGGAATGAGTATGGACTGGGAGCTCCGGAGCTGTACTCATTAGCCAAGAAAGAGGATCCGAAGGATGTGCTGGAAGGCGTCGCTGTTGCCGGCCTCGTCGGAATCTTACGCCAGCTTGGTGATCTAGCTGAGTATGTTTCTACCTTACCAAGTGTCTTCCGTTTCCTCATTGTTGAAATTCGGTTATTTCTTTAACTTTCTATTGGTTTTCTCATGTGTCGTCTTGTCTTGTCTGTCTGGTTGTGATTCGCTGCTTTGTTTGGTCAACTATAAATCGCTAGTTTCTGATGTTTTCTTTTTTAAAATTCCTGGACTACTTGTATTATTTCATTTTGTTTTCCGGTTCCTGGAAATTAATTTAAACACCGGTGAACTGTTCTTTTTCATTTTGTGGTGAAAAAAATAAAAATTATGTTGCATAAACGGTTTTTTTTTTCTTTTTTCTTTTTCCCTCCTTTCTTGTCAAGTTCTTTGACATACCAATTTTTCAAGTAAAAATTCTGACTGAAATTTTAGTACTTGGCCGAAATTCTTTTAAAGGAAACATGGAGGTAGGTAGCATTGAGGCATTTGCAACTGGTATGCTGTTTGTAATTTTCTAATTGTCTCCAGCCATCCTGCTTGCATTGGCAAAGGACATTTCATATTAGGTTTTGAGAAATAGCTGGAAAAATTATTGTAGATAGATTTCTCTCTCTTCTTAATCAGTATTTTTTAGTGACAATTCAGTAAAAGAGTAAAAAAAAAAAAAAAAAAAAAAAACACCGGAAGGAGTATTTAGAAAATAAAATCTTATAATGTGCTGTGGAACCTGTGTCATGATCATGTTCTATTTCCATACTGAATCCAGTGGCAAGAAAAGTTCTTTATGAAAGGCTAAGCTAAGTGATGCTAATTGAAGATGAAAGCATGTTTGCAGGCTGACAAGAACTTAGATTTAGGAAGTCCAATGTTGTAGGTTAATGGGTATAAATAGTGATGGTAAGATATTGGCGTTTAGAACCTTAGCTCTTTAATTACAAAGAGATGTACAAAAAAAATAGTCATGACTGAGCTCTTATGATCAGTTTTAAGGATTTCCTTGCGCCTGACAAAGTTATATAAGTTAGAGACCTCTTTGTGATTAATTGATTTCATAATCTTCAAGGCGGAGTTATGAGGATAGAATTCAATTTGAATGATTTTATGTCACCAAGTTATTAGTGGTAATACCTCTATGATCCATGATTGAGACCTTATATTGATGTGGTACTGAGATGGCTTCTTATTGATGGTAGATTTGCAGCTGATATATTCCATGGATTACAAGAACAGGTGATGATTACATCATCGAGAAGCCATAAGTTGATGGGGCGTGTGAAACAAATTGAGGCTGCACTTCCTCCATTGGAGAAGTTGGTTTTGGCCCAAAGGAGCCACTTGCATTTTGCTTATACATCTGGTATGCTCATTCCTTTATCTCTATTGTCATTTCTAGAAGTCTCTTTCGGTCAACATAGACCCCTCTTTCATGGATTCTGTCTCTGTAATCTTTGCTGTAATGTTGTTTAGCTCTATTGGTTGAACAATAACCTTCCCTGCCTCCTGCTGTTACCAATTTCACTATGGGGATATGAAATTGTGCAGGTGCCAATTGGCATGTCCGTCGACGATGTGAACAAAATCATTTTATATACAGTGACTTGCCAAGATTTATTCAGGATTCTTATGAGCAATGCAAAGGGCCTCCACATTTGAACTTGCTGGACAGGTATGAGATTTTTCCAATATACTTATCTCAATTATTATATTTATATTAGCTGCTGGTGAAAACTGGTATTTTTTTTTTCCAGATTTGATCCTGGTGGTCCAGGATCTTGCCTAAAAAGATATTCGGATCCATCATTCTTCAGAAGAGCATCTATTGGCTCTGAAGTGGCATATTCTGATAAAATTTTAAAAGATAAGAAGGGCCGCAAAATCAAGGTATGTTTGATAAAAGTTGCTGAGGCTGAATCTTATCTACTTTGGTAATTAAATTTTTTTTTTCTATGTTCCGTGATACGTTACTAGTTCTTCACGATTTATTTGTCAAAGTTGATGTTGAACTCATATTTCATGCTGAAAAACTCATTTTTGTCCAAATAACATCATGATTGAAGCTGACTGGACTAACTTGCACAAACCCTTGGGGTAGATTCTGATGCATGGCATTTTCATCTAAACACACTTCTGAAAATCTGCCTATTATAGGTACTGAATATGAATTTGACTATTGGATATTTTCAAATAAAGATATGAATTAGCTAAGCTAGTGCTCGCTTGTACTAGTTCTGTGATAAATGTTCTCATGCAACATAAACATCATTACAGCAAACTTGTTGCTTGGGAATATGTATTATGTGTGCTTTTTGTTCCCTAATATGCCATGCATTATATATTACAGAAAAGAAGTTCTTGGAGGAAACATGAAGTTTCACGTGGATCATCAATGTCAAATCAATGTCGAAGGTATGTGCTGCAGGCTTTCAATCATTCAATTGAACAATGGTTGAGAAAATGAAGGACACGAATGCTGAACTGGTCACCAGTACTTAAAAATTTTGTTATTCAATTTCATGAGTTCTGCTATTGCTTAATGATTCAGTTAAATGTGCAGAATGCGATTTGCTACACTAAATGTTGATGGACATTCCTCACCTAGTCAAACAGTCTCCACACATGATGCTGTAAAATCTGACTTTGGAGACCAGAAAATCTCTTTGGATTTCGGAAATGGTTCGGTCGATTTTGAGTGTGCATCATATCCAAGATCCTCAATGCAACATGAAGACCAAGAGTTTAAGGAATCCACTTCTTCTTCGTCTAGGATCCAAAATAATGATTCTAGTGATTATGCTTTTATGGATGAAAAGGGTAGCACTTTATTTGATGATACTCGAGGTATCTTATCAGCAGAGCAAGCTGCCCAACACTCGTTTTCTGTCACTTGGAATCTAAAGGAAGAGATGTTGGAGCCAACATCTGAGGAATATGTTCAGAATGGAATTTCAGAATCAGTTTGTAGAAATTCTAACCAAGATGATGAGGAGATGCAGCCCAATCATTCTGAGATTGGTGAGGGCTATGCATGTGAAATGTCTTTGGAGGACATTACGAATCTTGACCTAGAGAATGAGGATGGAGATATTTATTTGGAGACTGACAAAGGCCATGGATTTGAAATGTCTATGGAGTCTTTTTCTACAAATATTGACCTAGCAAATGTGGATGGAGCTACTCATTTTGAGATTGGTAATGGATATGATCATGATCAGTCTTCACTGACATATTCAGGAAATATTGACCAAGACACTGAGATTGGAAATAGTCATTCTGAAACTGCTAAAGTATATGATTATGTTGAAACTTTAAAAACATTCTCAGGAGTCCATGACCTGGAAATGAATGACAGGGGAGCTAATGAATTTGGAACTGCTATGAAACATGATCACAATGAGTCTTTTGGGACGTTTTCTACAGATCTGGACCAAGAAATTGAGGACTCAGAAGCTGTTCTGTTGGAAACTGCTAATGAGGTCGACATCAAGCATGGTAATGAAAATATGTCAATGCTGGGGCCTGTCCAGCCTGATGATTTCAAAAGTGAAAATGTTGTGCAAAGAAATTTTCCTCTTGATTGTGAGAATCTGTCTGTTTCAGCCTCCTCTGCTCTGCAACATGAGGATGTTGAAAGTGAGACAGACCAAGACCATTATGTGGATGCCCTTAACACTATTGAGTCAGGGTATGAAACTGATTCAGATAGTCAAACAAAACAAGTGGAGCATGATTCTGATACAGAAAGCAAAGTTATAAATCATGAAGTTGATATGCTTATTAAGTCAAATTCTGAAACTCCTATTGCTTCAAGTAGTTCTCCAAATAACAACCCATTCCAGGATGGTTCTAATTCAGTGTTGCCTGAAACTTTTTCTTCACTATATGATTCTCCCGTCAAAGTAAAATCCGAGGACATATCCAGCTTGGACCCCTACGAATCTCATGTTGTTCTACCGCCTGCTGAAATTGCTACTGAGTCATTTCAAGATGGTTCTAATTCAGTGTTGCCTGAAACTTTTTCTTCGCTATATGATTCTCCAGTCAAAGTAAAATCCGAGGATATATCCAGCTTGGACCCCTATGAGTCTCATGTTATTCTACCGGCTGCTGAAATTGCTACTGAGTCATTGAATTCAAACTGTCAATCAACTTTTGATATATTACAAAATTTTGATGCTCTTGGTAGTCCAAATACCGAATCTGTAGTCAATATCACATCTCCTTCCAACTCAAGGCAGCTTAATGCAAGTGTTTCAGTAACAGTCATGACCACTTATTCTCCCGAGTTGCAGAAGCCTCCTCCTGAGCCTTCTAGCAATAGTTCAATTAAGTTCTGGACAAATGGTGGTTTGCTAGGACTTGAGCCATCAAAACCTCCTGATTGCACTCCGCTAAATTCATCTACTCAAGTTTCTTTAACAAGGAAAGACTTCGAAGTTAACACTTCAACTGAAAAACCTGACACAATGGATGAGAGACCTGAAAACATTGAAGATGCGCATACCATGGAATGCTCTACATCTTCTCAAGGTGATAGAAAATGTGGCATCTTAACCAAAAAGGCATCATGGACATCACTGTCAGCTGATTTAAGTCTCAACCTTCAAAAACTGAGTGATCCATGTAATCATAATTACAATAGCAGTCCTCAGAAAGATAGTTATAGTTCAAAATTGGGGACTGTCCAGCCAGTTGCTCCAGTTATAAATTCAACTATGGCAAGTCAGGTGAGAAATGGTAATTCATCTCGGATGTTTGAACTTGGTAACAGGTTACTTCAAAATGGATTTTACCAGAAATCATTGCTGGATAAGGATGAGACCTCCAATCAAACCAGTTCTTTTAATGATGGCTCTTCTGTGTTAAAGGGTAGTCATAGACATGAGGAAGATAAGACATTTTCTGGGAAGAGTAAAGACATGCTGGGAAACAGGTCTCCCATTTTGTCACCATCTTCATCACCACCTCTGGGACATATGAAGATGTCATTCAAACCTGTAAATGGATTTGAGGTTCCGAAATTGCAACTGAAATTTCCTGATGGGAATGTTAATCATGAAGGGGTAGGAGATTTTTTTCCTTCATTTCAGCTGATCCCTGAGACTACTGTTCCATTGCTAGATGTTGGTTCAGACTCAGATGATGATACATTCTGTAGATCCTCCCCATATGGGTCAGATTGTCCAAGCCATGAGTCTGATACAAACTCTGAACAGTGGGAATCTAGTGATTCTCCCAGAAGCAAGGACCAGGAGCTCTATGATGCTCTCGGCAGAGTGTCATTGACGGAATCTGCATCCACATCGTTGCAGACAGGGGAATCAACCCAGGGAGAAAGAAATAAAATCCGCAGACAGCAAAATTCTTTCAGTAGATACAGTTTGGAGAATTCTCAATCTGGCCATTTATTTGATCTTCCAGGTTTGGATAGCATACATTCTTCACTTGAGGAAGAGTGGAGAAATCAATGTCATCCAAATGATCATGATGATCCTTATTCCCTGAAGGAGCTTACTCCTTCACCTCCACCTCTTCCCCCACCAGAATGGCGAGATATGAAATCGCAAACAGAATTGGCAGAAGATAAAGAAGTTTCCATGACTGAGAACCTAAGTCGTGAATTTGACTGGAAGCTTGGAAACTCTATCACTCAGCAACCAAAGCCAGCTCCCTTTAAGTCGGAACAAATTATTGAGGCCACACAAACGTTAAAATGCAAGGTTGTCTGTTCTTCTCTTATACGTACATAATATTTATATTTATTTGGTTCTTTTATCTTTAGTAAGAGAAAAGTTCTGTTCTCAGTAACCGCTGCTTTATGTAAATGCATGATAACAGGACTTGCGGAAAATGAAATCAGAAAAAGATGCTTATCTTGGTGCTAATAGGAAGGAACTGGAGGAGAAGGAAGATTTCTTGCATCAGATTAGAACAAAAGTAAGGAGCTTTATCTGGCTTGATATGTTGATCTTATTTGACAGTTTTTACAATGATAATGTGAGAATTACTGTACTCTGCCTCCTCTTATGTTGTATGTTTTCAGTCATTCAGTCTGCGAAGAACTGAGGTAGCCAGACCAGTTGTTCCAACAGGCACCCAATCAAGTTTTCAGGTGACTGCAATTTTACAGAAGGCAAATGCAATCCGCCAGGTATTTGCATTTCTCTGCGCTGTATTTTCGTATTTCCATTTTAGCCCTTACATAAGTTAGGGTTAAGGAGGAGGTAATTGTAACTTGACGAAAACATGCTTCAAGTTTTTACCGTAATATAGCATTATGGTTCCTTACCTCATTGTCTTTTCTATTTAGGCTGTTGGAAGTGATGATGGGGAAGATGATAATTGGAGTGATGCCTAATATGCTGAAGGCAAGAATTGTTCTCAATCATTAAACCATTTCAAAGTTTTGATTTTCAGAGTTAGGCAAATCTAGTGTATGTATTAGGCCATGTGAATATCATTTCTTTTTGTATCTATCTCTTAGGTCTATTTCCTTTGCTTAGTTTTTCTCTAGATGATAAATGTTTAGTTAAAAGATGGAGGAGTTATGCGATGTATTTGGACATGAATTGAAAACTGTTGTTTATATTTGATGTCCAAATATGGCAATGAAGTTTCAAGATATCATCATCCCTACTTATGATAATCAATATTTAATTCTTGTTAGATCTCAACCAACTTTAACTTTTGGTCTGAATTGGAAAGACTTATAGTTAGGATATCAATGACATGTTGATGTATGAACACATATAATGAGCATGAGAATCGATAAGGTGATAACACTAGTCTGGTAGAACCGAGAAAAGTAGGATAGCATCTCATTGAGTAGTTTAGTACAAGTTCCCAATGTAGTATTAGTGTATTGGCTCAAGTTAATTCTTTTACACGTGCTTTTGAGTTATGAGCTTTTCAGTGCTGTCATATTTTTAATGGATTGAATTTGGTTTGGGTGAAGAAGAACAGTTCATCTTTGAAGAACTTGTGGTGTCTTTCTTAGAAGACTGGAAATTTTATATTCTTTGATTTCTGTCAGTCACATACTTATTATTAACCTTGCTCTTGATTCTAAGTAAGAATCAATGTGGTTTTTTTTTTTTATTTATTTAGTAGGGTTGACTAATTAATGATTCTGCCTAAACAAAGTAAGTCAGATCCCAAAACCCGCGATTCCTTGGACAATAGCTATTGTTGTATTTGCAACTTGTATATTGTATTACCCTGTTGTCTCTCTGCATTGGTGGATGAGCAAAATGTGAAGTTACAGGTTGCCACCACGTTACCTGTGTAACCTTTGTTCCATACAAAATCAATTGGACGAGGACTTTGTCAAGTCAATGTCTACTTACTTTTGCACACAAAAATAATTAATACTATCATCATCTTTATTTACAGTGCCAATTAGCTCATGAACAGCAAAAAAAAAAAGGCTTTCTAAGTATGCTGCAGCTTCATATACTTATGTAATTTGCAAGTTGTACCTTACCTCGTAGACACGTTAATTTTTAAGACTTGGGCTCCCTAAATAAAATCGGGAAGGTATAAAGTCATCATGCTGTCTTAAATCCTAACGTCCCTTTGAAGACAGACATATATTGTTGACCAAACTGTCAATTTTATTTCATTTCCCATTAAACATCAATATTGTAAACACTCAAATTTATACTCCTTAATTACCAAAGTTTATCCCAAAGGCAAAAATCTTTGCATCCTTATCGGGACAAGGAAGGAGTAGGCTATGGTGACAGCCACAGTGCAGATATCTTTACTTTGATTATAATAAAACGTAAGCGATCAATCCACTCACGTTGTTATCTTTATTTAGGTCTTTTTTTTTTTTTTTTTAAAAAAAGGACGAAATAATAATAGTAGTTGAGGTGTGAGTACTGAGTAGATGGCCCTATTTGTCCTTTGCCTTTTCCGCCATACTGTCGAAAGGTCTCTTATCATTACAAGCATTTTTGATAATTTTTTTTTTAAAAAAGAAGATAAAATATTTGCAATAAAATGTAATTAAATGATGGGAACTGTAATAAATATCATGTGCGTTACATTAAATGCAATTTTTTTTTTTTTTTTTTTTTGGGGTAAAGGATTAGAAAAATTTTGCACCTTAAAAAGATGGATGGGCACAATGAAAAATGAGTAAACTACGGAAATATTTTGGAATATCTTTTTAACAAATAATTAATTAATTAGCCACAGAAGCAAGTAACATGTTTCTATACACCTTTCCAACACATCCAATAATCTTTATCTTAATTTAATTTTTATGGTAATACTTAAGTCATTTCTTTGTGTCACTTGCCTAACTTTCGTGACCAAAAAAACAAAACTCACATATATGATCATTTTGATCTTAACATATAAATTAGGTTAAAAAAGGATTTACTCCTTCGGTCTCTTTTATTTTATTATTATTTTTTTTTTTTTTAAAAAAAAAATAAATTAAAATTTGGCACTTTAAAAAGTCTAAGATATAGATAACAATTATTTGATGTGCTTGCACCTATAACACATACAAATATATGTATATATATATCTTTATATCTTTTTTTGGGGTGGGGTTTTATAATTTATATGGATTAATCCCAGAATGCAGAGGGGAAAAAATGTACTACGTGTTCTTTTAATTTTTATTTATTATTTTAATTAATTAATTAATGTATTGCACTTTAAAGTGTTTTCCAAAGGAGGAAAAACTTTACAACTTTTCCCACTTAAAGAATGAAAAATATTTGCTTGTTTGTCTAGATTTTTCTACAATACAAAGTTGAGAAAGAAAAAAAAGAAAAAAAGGAGGGGCGCTTTGTAAATGAGGCCACTTTAGTGTTAAATCAAATAAAGATGACTTTATTAAAGTAATCTCATAACGATTAAGAATTCCATTATTTTTAAATATAACATTTTCAGTAACATTTTTTTTTTATCGATTAAATAGTATTTTATTTTATTTTATTTTAAAAAATATATATAAACTTATATTTTGAATATGATTCCAAACTTATATCTTAAATATAACTTGAATTCCAAGCATCTATGAAATATGTTTTATAGGTGAAATAATTATCGTTTTATTTTAGTACCTTGTATAAAGATTGAAAATTAATCAATTTGATTTTTTTTTAATGTTTAATTTGCCAATAAAATTTTTTTTTTTTTTATTAAAAAGGTTTTATATATAAATATTTCATCCATAACACCTCTTTCATTAAACTTTAATGTATCTCGAATTCATGATTTTCAAAAGTCATAAGTGAACTATTATCAATTAACTTATACTTTTTTGACAATAAATTTGTAATGTTAAAAGGAATTATTGGTAAAAAAATTAATAATATAAAAAAAAAGAAAAGTTGAAAAAGAAACTAAATTAAACAATTTTAAATAAAAGATACGTTAATGAGAATTTGATTTTTTTTTATTTTTTTTTAAAAAAAATGAATATTGAAAGCTTCCCTGACCACCAACAATTAAATATATATATTTTTGGCTAAGTGATGGAAAGAAAGTGATCATGAAATCCATAGATGCCCCAAAAGAGAAGACCTGAAGCCAAAAGGAATAGCATTACCATAACAAGGCATCCACCTTTTTGGATCAATTCTTCCTTTTCCCCTTTTTATTTTTCTTCTTCTTCTTCTTCTTTTTCTTCTTTCATGGTTTTCATGTTTCTTTACAGGAAGCCCACATGTACTTATCACCTTTTTTTTTTTTTTTTTTTTTTTTTTTTTTTGGTACATTTATTTTAATCAAAGATATATCATACTTTTATATCTATCCAAACATGGTGATTTTTTAAATTTTTATTTGTCAAGTACAAAAACAAACATAATTTTTTAAAATAACATGAAAATTGATATATCTTTTCTTGTTTATATTTTGATTTTACTATAATAATTAGACAGTGTAAATATAGTTTTTGGAAAGCCGCTAACAAGAACTAATATATTAAAAGTCAATTTCCCATAACTGACATGGGAGAGTTGGTAGACGGACTCTAAATTTTCCTCTCGGGCGGATGATCGAGAGTTCAAATCCCCCGAGGTGGTTAGCGCCACGCCTCTGGGCGAGAGACCCCTCCCCCTCGAGTAAGAGTTGACATCCTCAGATAGCTCAGGCGAATCTGGATTGCTAAGTTGAATGCATCCATACATTTTTATTATATCAAATTAATTTCTTGAGACATTAAAAACCAATTAACTAATAGTCTTATTCTTTAACAACCTAAACATATTTATTCTTACCACCAATCTCAAAAATTATACCAATTAAAAATGTTAATTAATTACAATTTGTTTCAATTCTAAATATATTAAAAGATTAGGATTAGAGAGCTTGAACCACAAGATTAAAAAGCACATGCTAGTGATGTGTCAACATAAACCTTTCTTTCAATAATAATCTTTAGAAAGCAAAAAAAAAAAAAAAAAGAAAAGAAAATTAGTGACCAAATCGAATGACCTTTTTAGCTTTATCTCTTTTTAATCTTTATGCTCCCACTTTGTAAAACTTTAGACATAACCTACCTGGTGTATGGACCCCACACCCAATGAGAGAAACACTTTCAACAATCCAAGAAGATGATGACGTGGAGTAATGATGTGGATAAAATAAAAAAGCTCTGCTTCAACTTTTTCTTTACTTTACGCCCTCCCCGGACGGGGGGAGGGGGTGGAGAAGGTGCCTTTGTTGCTCATGGCGGCTCTCTTTTCTTTTTCATTCTCTTTTATATATATATATATATATATATATATATATTCACTAATTATTATTATTTTTTTCGATCACAAACAATTAATATAATATACTTGAATAAATTATTTATGTACTCGATCAGAAAAAAAAAATAAATATATATATATATATATATTCATAACAAACCATGTTAATCTCTCTCCATCAAGCAACAACTTCACCCTTTTTCCTCTCCACCCCATCATAGCTCGACTATCTTTTCTTGGAAGCTTTTTTATTTTTCTTTTTTTTCCCTTTTCTTTATGATCATCAATTTCTTCCTCTTTTTCCATGCACTTTTTTTTTTTTTTTTCTTTTGGTTACCTTTTTCAGCACATAGTATAGCTTCTTCTTCTTCTTCTTCTTCTTCTTCTTAATTCTTTTGTTGTGTGTGTATATATATACGATCGGTTACTCATCTTCTTGGTCTATAGATCAATAAAGATCGAGTCTTGGCAAAAACCTCTCACATCTAAACATACTAGGTAGGTGGGTGGCATATATATACTGTATATATATATCTGATCATCAGTGATCGATCATGGCTGAGGTAAGTGCATCATCGGCCGGGATCAAGTTATTTGGAGCAACGATTGCTGTGCAAGGGAGACAAGTGAATAAAGAAGAGATAATTAAAGGCGGCGAAGGAGGAGGAGATCCAACGGTTGAAAAGAGGCCGGACAAGATCATACCGTGTCCGAGATGCAAGAGCATGGAAACCAAGTTCTGTTACTTTAATAACTACAATGTTAATCAACCTAGACACTTTTGCAAGGGCTGTCAAAGGTATTGGACAGCTGGCGGTGCCCTGAGGAACGTTCCAGTAGGTGCTGGTCGTCGGAAGTCCAAGCCACCTTGTCGCGGCTTATTATCGGATGCTTGTTTGTTTGATGATGCTAGTAACGGTGTCGTCGTGGGCGGCCCTGGGCGGGTGCACCAGTTTGAGTTCGATGGGGTTGTTGAGGAGTGGCATGCGCATGTGGCGGAACAAGCCGATTTCCAGCACATTTTTCCGGCCAAGAGGAGGAGGAATTATACATCGTCAGATAGTCAACTTTGTTGATGATGATCTTCTCCTTTGTCCTCTACCTAGCGCTATACTTGAATTATTCCAAAAGAAAAATTTCTAGTAGTTGCTTAGCTCGTTGTTGTACATTCAAGTTGTCTTAATTAATTAATTAATTAATCAAATAATTAAGTCATTATTAGCTGAGTTGAAAATGTCCATGGCGATCGATAACACGAAATCTGCAAGCTTTGTGGGGAGAAATGATGTCATCTTGTCGTAAAAAATTAAATAAATAAATTACAACCTTAAAAACTCAATATAAATCATATGCCTCGTCAGTATCAATCTCATGATATTTCCTTTTATCTTATTTTCATATTATATATATATATATATATATATATATAAAAAAGAATTAAGATCATTTTATACATAATTTGTTTTCTCGAGTATATATATATATATTTAAAAAAGTTTCTTTTAATAATAAAAATATTATTGTTATTTATTTTAAAGTTGTTGACTTGTAGGCTATAATAATTAGGCCCTGTGGCATCATCAGTTTTCAATTAGATAGATGTACTACTTCATCAACCTTCTTTTTTTCCTTTTTCAAAAAGTTGTCGGGTCTTGCTCCACTATTTTATTATTTACGTAATTAAATCCATTTTTCAGTAAAATGATATGAATGAATAAGTATGTACAATAAATTTGGAATCATATCAATTAAAATTAAATTTAATAATTTATAATAAATAATAAATTTTTATTTAGGAATCAAATCAAATAATAATGCTATAAAAAAAAAAAAAAAAACTGAAAAATATTTTTATTTGTTCTCTTTTTTGAGATTTCACCGATCGAATCCTGCTTACTGTGGAAATGGCTACTGGGAATTTAGTTTTGTTGCGTCACCTTAGCTTTGAGTTTCTGATACAGACTGGACATTATTATCATCTTCAATTATTCTTCATCATGTGCTCATGCTAATCTCCTAATTTAATTATCCACGTGACAGATAATCAACTCTCACATATATATATTCTTTTTGCTTTTTCTCTAATCATTATGTAGATATGAAAATTTTAAAATCTTTTCTCCTATTACAAATAAAATTGATAAATATGTATATCTTAATAGATAAAATAATAAGTTATGAATTCACAAACATGCATTAAAAAAAAAAAATAGAAAATAGAAAAAGAATAATAACATCCAATAATTATTGTAGAGTTGAATAATAAATTTTTTTGCGATTAAATGGGAACAAATTAGATTTGTGTGGCTATTTCAATAGAAAATATATATATATATATATATATATATATACTAAAAGAAAAAGAAAAGAAAAGAAAAGAAAAGAAAAGAAAAGATAGTACAAGTATAGACAAAGGTTTAACTCATTCTCAAAAAAAGTGGTAGCTTAAATAATAGTTGTCTGATGGATCCCCATGCATCTTTATTCTTTTTTCTTTTTTTTTTTTCCAAAAATTTTATTAGAAATATACGAATTGAATGATGCTGTTTAGATGTGGAACATTATTTATAGGTGAAATTAAGTAAAGCATCGAAATGGGAATCTGATCCAAAAATAGGGTACACATTAACGGTGTAATATAGAACCGAATCTCATGCTCAAATGCCTTTTTCTTTTGTTCTTTGAAGTTCTGTAGAATATCATCATTAATTAAAGTACAAGTTTGATTAATATATATATATATATATATATATATAATAGATAAACTTTCTTGAATTTGATGGATCAAATTAAAAGTAATAAGATTGTTCAATTTATTCTCAATCAACGTACTTGCAATCAACCATAGCATGGTTTTCAATTGACTGCCTTAAAAAAAAAAAAAAAAAACAATATATATATATATGTAGTGTCAGGTTCAGGCAGCAAAAGCCCGGCTGAATTTTACAAATTTCTAACATAAAAAAATAAAGAATTCAGTGGGAAAAAGAGAGAAAAAAAAAGAGAAAAGAGAAGAAGAACATAACAAAGAAAACAGGTATAGGTTATTCATGCATGCATGAACCCGTAAAGTGAAAAAAAAAAAAAAAAAAAAAAAAAAAGAGATGGAGAAGGGCAGGTTGATCTAATTAAAGAAATGATGATTTAATGAAACTTAAAATCATCGGGAAGCATGTCGAGCTCCTTGTAGAGCTGAAAGCAATCAGGAATGGCTTCCTTGACCATGAATCCCAGAGGGTTTGCTTCGCGAACTCTACCGGAAATGCCACTGTTTGTAGTAAGGATTACCTTTGCCGATAGTGCTTCGAAGGCTTCTTTAGGTATTTCATCGCAATCTTTCTTTGGACTACTCACAAGCACCACTTGGCACATCTCGTCATCATGGTCACCGTCCACGTCGATGTTGTAATTACCGCTAGCGTCGGTTTTCCCTTCTACGCTGAACGTCAGGTGTCCTTCCTCTGGATCTCTGCATTCCAATTTTACAGTAGCATCTGCACATACATACATACTTAAATATATATATATATATATATATATTTTTAACACCAAAACAGCCACGTTTTTTTTTTTTTTCTCACGTGCATATATACATATATTATATGAATGAAAAGAAAAATGTACCTGCAATTGGTTCACTTAGCCTATTGTTGAATTGAGCACGGCATTTGTCACAATAAACCAAACCCTTAACGTGGAAAACCTCTTTGGTTTCAGCAGCGGATACCATGGAAACAAAGTACACAGCACTAACCAAAACCAGGAGAATACTTTGGATATGCTTTTCCATTTTTTTTTTTTTTTTTTTTTTTTTTGGGAGGGCGGGTGGGAGATTGAAAAAAAAAAAATGATTAATTAATTATTAATAGACAAGGAAGTGAATGGCATATGACGTTTAAAGAAAGGGACAACTTTATATAAAGGGAAAAATGGGAGGTGACAGTTGGATCTTTAGAGGTTATTATGGAAGAGTTTTTCTTTTTCTCTACATTTGTACGAACAAACGCGGTTCTCTCTTATTTCTTTCCCCCAAATTCCTCGCTGAATTCAACTAAATTTTGCTACTTTTTCGTTGTTTATCCTAAAAGTCAAGGAGGATTGACCAAAAAAAATAAAATAAAAAATACTATGCCATGTAATATAACTTAAATCTAATTAAAGAGATAATATTCTTCCAATTATTATTATTCACTAATTCAAGTAAAATAAATTATTGAAATTCAGATTATTATTTAAATGATTATATATACTCTATTAAAAAAAATTTATTTTTAGATAATTTTCATATAAAATGGATAATCTTGATTTTATTTAAATATTTTTCTACATAAATTTTTTAGTGATAGACATTAATTTAAGAGTTTTTTTTAAGGGGAAATAAAAATGATTTGATGGATAATTAGTTCTTTTTAACTATTCTTCAACATTTCTTAAAGTTATACATACGGCTGACAAGAAGGCTACAAACGTGGTAATGAATGAACATTTGAACTCTTGATGTTTGCTCATTACTAATTATAATAGTGTCTCCACTTACCAAAAAAAAAAAATTATAATAGTGCCTGCGCCATCAAATACTACATTTACTAGGTTCCTTTACATGGAAACACTCATGATTAAGGCACAGTACTAGTTTAAAAAAGAAAAAAGAAAAAAAGACTTTATTGATCAAAGTATGCAAATTAATCAAACTTCCTATATGTAATATATATAAGAGGTTAATTTTATGGCTTAAATAATAAAATGTTAATATACAAACTATTTACAACAAAGAAGTACTCATAGGATTTGCAAAGAAGTGCTCTCGATAAATCAATTCTGGTTTCTTGATAGGGCTACCAAAAAGACTAGACAAAATGGCAGGAGGCCCGCTAGAGGTAGTCTGCTGCATCTTTCTTACGATAATATGGTTTTCCAAAACCATAATCTCCAACAACTTTTTGCAACTCTGGAAGAAGGAAAAGAAAAGGATCATTCATTTCAGAATTAATACAAGGGAACATGAGCAATGGACAAAATGGGATAACTCTTCAAAATGGTATCTAATAGCCAAATTCAACAAGTACTGCTAAAAGGATGTTCTACGGCCCTATCACTTTCAAACAATCATATATATATATATATATATATATATATATATATATATATATTATATGTGTATATGTATTTCAAACTTTTAAAAACTTCTTAACCATCAACATTCTCTCATGCGGCTTTATAAATGTAACCTCATCATGCATAAACCCTAAACCTTCCCACACTGATTAATTAACTCCTCTGCTACAATTTTTAATTCCTTTAGTTCCCCTGAGCAAGAATATAGGGATAAGGGAAGCTGAAGGTTCGACAATCTCCAGAAAGTACCAAGAGAAGGGACACAAACACCCTTGCTCAAGTGCACCATAATACCCCCAACCTAAAAAACTTACACAACTAATTGAACATGCGCACCTGAGGATTTAGAGCATGCATCTGCTTGATGATATCACCCTGCAATAAAGAAAGTTATATTACAACTTCTATTACTTGTAAGATAGCAAGGAATGTATTATGCAGAGATTCTAACATCACAGCTATGACATATATTGGGTAAAATCTGAAAATTGGAAATTCATACTTGTAACATCATTTTCAAAATCTGGTAGATTTTTAAATATAACCAAATAAAGTAGAGAGACTTAACATAAGAAAAGTTCTAACACAAAGTACAACAGAAATGATAACATGAGAAGCATTATAACACAAAAAATACAGAGTATGCACCAGCAGCCAAAAGACCATTGGCAGGATATCCGGCAAGTAAATCATTAAGTCATTGGCAGGAAATTTAAGCAGGGGAAAAACCACCATATTAATATCTAAAACAAGAAAGTCAATTTATTAGAGAAAAGGCGGTGACAAGCATTTGGTGGTTTTTTGCAAATTTTATTTTTACATCATAAATACAACCATGATCATCATTGCACCCCTATATTATGGAGTCATTATTTAGCTCTGCAGTATTATTAGTACACGCACAATGACACATGTAAAAAAATATGCTATTATGTATCCTGAAATTTGACATTAAAAACGTGATAAATCTTTCATCATAGTCCAAAGTTCAATATAAAGGTCTTCAAAGAATCTTCAAACTGTGCCTTAGGCATAGAAAGCTAATACCGAGGAAACATACCTCCACAATTCCTGGATGCTGCATTACAACACCAAGAAGACGCCGTACAAGTCCCTTGTAGACAAGTTGGTTGACAGTTCCATCCCCATTCAACCAAGGAAGTATACGCCTAAAAATGTGGGAATCAGTGGAATGGAGCTCAAACACTTCACATGTTGGAATGCTTCTCACAGAAATTGATTTAGAATGTGAATGATCCTCAACTCCACTTCTGCTCTGAATTTCGGTTAATTGTTCAGCTATCTCAGTGGGATGATTTAAAATTGTGACCCTGTGCATTTCATCATTATTCATGCTTGTCTCATTCAATGACCCAGGAACATCAAGTTTGTCATTTTGCTCATTAGGGATCAAATGTACATCAGAATCTTTTGCTTCAAAATCTTCTGACACTATTTTGGGGATTTGCTCACTGCCCTTTATGGAAGTCATAAAATACTTAGTCTGATACAATGAATCAACAACATGAATGGAGTCATATGCATGGACCTGTAATAATGCACAAATAATCAGGTTAAATTAGCTTTGGAACAGTGTTGTAAGGGAAATCACTTAAAGTAATACAGTTTCAGAAAAAATCAAAAGGTCATGTGATTTCTAGTTCTTAACCCATAACATTTTATTTGAAAGTTGCCCAGTTATTATATATTTTATGAGTTTAATGCTGTTTAGAGCAAAAGAACAGGTCGAATATTCCAATATTTTTGGGAGTATTAAATATAACCCCTCTCTATTAGTTTAAAACTTGAGTAAGTAGCAATTTACCTCAATTTAACATGATATCATTGCAGGAGATATTAAGTTCGAATCAGCTATGTCCCATTTGGTGATTATTATGCACATGTTGAGCCTTATTAAGAAAATTTGTGATCAATCCACACGTGAGGAGTTTGTTAAGAGGTTAAACATTACCTCTCTCTATTAGCTTAAAGAGTAGGTGAAATTTACCTCAATGTAACAAGAGTTTATTCATTAAATACACAAAAGGAAATAGAAATGACGTCCAATTACTATGACTAGGCTGCCATAGATCAAATAAATCCAAGATGAGAAAAAAAAAAAAAATCAATTGAATCACCTTTAAAGCTCTCCCAAAACTTTCAAGCACCTCAACAACAATTTCTGATTCCTCATCCCCTGAAATGAAATGTTGATCCAGTGAACTTCTAGAAATTGATGCTATCAGAATAAATAAAACAAATCATAATCCTGACAAGAAGATACAACTAGAAGAATATATAATTACCAGGTACACTCAAAACCTTCGAAATTTCTTTCATGCTCAAACCTTGGTCACCAGACTTCTGGATCTCTGAACAAATAGTTTTAAATAACTCAGGATCAAAAGGAGAACTTCGTTTTCCATCAGAACTTGAAGAATACAGACGTTCTGCATAGCTTGCCATGGTTTCCCAAGGATCCACTAGGGCAGAATGGATTCTATCCCCAGAACCAATAGCGTCCTTTGAAGGATTAGACTCATCAAAACCAGATGATATTCCCGTGGCACAAACATCTGTCATATTATCTAGTGCATTATCTCTAACCTTTTGAAAAGGAAGTCCCATAGCATGACTCTCCTCATCCTTAAAATATTCTAAAGCATGTATCCTTGGAAGTGTTACACATTCCAAAGACAACCTAATGCCAGGAAAACCTTTTTCTCGACGAGAAATAATCTCACCCTCAGTAGGCCATGATGCCCTCATTCTTTTAGAATTTTCTCCATCATAATCATCACTGGTATCAGCTCTACGTTTGGAAGTTCTAGAGTCTTCAGCCTCTCCAACACCTTCTTCAGGCAAATATGGTGTCAATGAAAGCTCCCCTCTAGAAACCAGAGCACACAAATGAAAAATGTCTCCACATTGTAAATCTAAAGGGAGATCAATTTCCTCTTCCATCAAATTTTTGCCTCTCTTGTCAAGCCAGCTAGCAAACTTGGAAGCTCTTTTCCCAGTATTTATAGGAAATGGAGATGATGAAATATTTTCCAAGAATTGATGAGAAAGCACAAAAGGACTAGTAGTACCATTGCCACCACTCTGCCCAACAAAGGAAAAAGGATGCTCATTCAGAAAGTAAACAAAAACAAATACTAAGAACATTAAAATTCAAAAATACTTTTAAGATTTGTTTTCTACCCTTAGTTTTGTACAGAAAGGGTGGAATTGAATCAGCCGAGGCCTAAATATTCCACTGTTCATTTCAAGTAATTCAGAAAGTGAATAATATTACTTACATGAATAATTAAGTAAATAAAGGAGCAAATTAATTCATCAAGAACAGGTTCTTATCATACTATAGGGCCTACCCTCTCCAATATGAAATTAATTTAGAAATGGGGTTCGAAAAGAATCACACAAAACTATACATATATGTATAAAAATAATTAGCAGGGATTTACTTTTATCAAGAAGATAATAAGCCCTCTGGAGCACTGCAAAGCGTTTCACAATAAAGAAAATAAAATAAAGAAGTTACAGCTAACCTATAATAGATACCATCAAAGCAATCATGGACATCATCAAAAGTCAAAGCCACAAGGACTCTGCACCAGCTACTTCCAGGATGCATGTTACACTTATCTCTAGATTTTGATTTGATCATAAACCACACTGTAAATCTTATTTGCATATATTTGCTCAGTGATAAAAGTAGGTAAAAAAAGGTTTATAGTTCATTGAGCAGCAATTAGCAGTACAAAACTAAAGAATATATTTACCATCATCTTTTTCTCTCTAAGGTAGCTGAAAGCAGCAAAAAGATCATGTTGTGAATATCGCCTTAATGTTTCAGCAAGCCCTGTCGAAGCGTGTGTAGACGTTGAGGTGCTCAGGAAAATGAGCTTAAATAGTTCTACAGCATTTGAAACTGCAACTGATTCATATACTTTCCTACTAAGACTAGTTCCTTCATTTAAAAGCTTGTTATAGTTTTGAGGAAAGCAGTGAGATCTTGATCTTTGAGCAGTAAGTTTACTTCTTCCACCACATATCCTGGTATTCTGACTCTGCGAAGTTGAGGGATCCATTATAAAGTTGTGAGCGTCCTGCAAGCATGAATGTGGCAACTTGTAAAACTGATTTAAAATTCCTACAACCATGTCATAGATTTACAGAAGTCCATGAGAAAGGAAAAGCCAATAATTGCCATTCGGCACAGAGGGAGGTGGGAGAGAGGTTGTTACTTTCATAGCTAGAAATTTTTTTATAAACCAACAAAATACCAAGTAATAGACTCAATGACCTTGATAACTGTAGAGTACTACTTAGTAGGAACACTCAAATGTAAGAAAATGTTAAATAGAACCCAAATACAAAAAAAAATGCATAACTTACAGATCCTTTTGCCCATCCATCAGAATTAGACTGTTTATTGGCATCAAGTTTAGCAGTCATTTTGCATCGTAGAACATCATTTAGGGCTATCTTTACAACATCATTTTCAAAATTATCCCATTGCTCTTCAAATTTGAACTCATTGGCATTATCCTCTCCCGCAGCATGTTCCCTGACCAACACCTTCTCACCAGACTGGTTGGAAAAGTTGTTCTGGAATTTTTCGAGGTGCTTTATGTAGCGATCAGCTAGAATATTACAGAGCCTCATTATTGCTCTTCTGAACTTTGTACTTCTGTTCAACAATGCCATTCTTCTTTTGCTGGCATCTGGAGGTGCAGGGAGACTCTGAAGTGAACTCCAGTCCGTTCGATGAAATTTTGCTCCAAGAGCAGCACGATGTCGTGCATATTCAATCACCAGTTGCCTACAACAATGCAGACAATAAAACTTTGTAACAAGGTCATGTTAAAAGAAATAACAGTGAGTGAGAAATTTGGTCAAACATTAAATGAGATATTGTCTACATTTTGGAAGGACAGTAAAAGCTCCAAGTCATCAGGTAGTTGCAACAACCAGTGCACTTAATAAATCTTTTGCTAATAAATTGCACATCTGCAGTCAGAATCCTTAATCCTGCTCACTTAATTTTCATGAAAGGTCATTTGTGATTTTTTTACTATATTATTAACCTGGATAATCCAAATTTTTCCTGCCACTACTGCTATCGTATTTCCATCCCATTCTTTTCCTCCTTTAATTACAAAAATTAGTGAATGTCATCTACCTCCAATCATAACCAAGAATAAAATTCTTTCTTCATCATAATGACATGTGACATACAGGATTGTTCTAGTAAAGAAAGAATAATAACTAAAGAAGATTTTAAATATTAACTTTTTTAAAGAAAAAATTGAATTTGATCATACATGAATCAACTCTTATATCTCAACTAAACACACAAACAAAATAGAAAAGAACAAAGTTAACCACAATATCTTCTATTTCAACAAAAATAACAATGCAAAATCATTACAGAAATACATAGTTTTAACCATATCTATATGCATGTAAATTTTATAACATTCGCAAGAACCTCGAAAAGGATAATCCATATATACATTTGTTAATTAATAATGAGAAAATACTAATGTGTCAAACAGTTCAACTGTTTGTCAAACCATTTACTATATGTCATAAAATCCATTCATGAGTGGAAGCCCTTTTTATGCTTATTATTATTCTCTCTACAGAAAAGCTACAACCCTTATTGTAACAGAAAAGGTTAGCAGTTTCACTTTTGCCAACTTCACACACATAGACTTTAACTCCTTTTAGCATGTGCATAATTAGGAAAGTCCTACTAAGGATTACCTTTCAGCAGCCTCAGTCCATGCAAATTTTCTTTTACGCGGCTTTAGCCTTGATAAGGCACATTTATGAAGAAAGGAATCAGTCTCATCTTCTTCATTTGATTCATGTCCTTCTGCAGCTTTCATCAGATCATCAATATGGTCTTCCTCACATTCACGATCTTCTATGGAAGTTAAGAATGAAATTCCTCTGTCTATAGACTGGTCACCATTATCAGAGATCCCAGAAAGTTTCTCATTACTCAGCAGCTCGATTTTGGTGCCCACCTTTGCATGTTCTGAGTACTTACTTTCAGAAGCTCTTTTTCTTTTATGTGAAGTATGAAGATGTGAACTTCTTTGACTTTGAATCCCTCCATCTTCAGGATATGAATCTCTACGAAATCTAGATAGGTGATGCCGATGCTTATCATAGTAAAACCGAAGCACCTGCAAGTGGCCAACATAAAAATGAATACCCCAGCAACCCCTTGTTCAGTGACTGAAACCAACGTCAAGAAAGCAGCTCAGTTACCCGATTATACATTATTCAAGCACCTAAGTTCTAACCTGAAGACAATTTAAAAGAAGGCCCAGACCCACTCAATAAAGAAACCAAACTAAAACAACATATAAACACTATTCAAACATCTAAATTCCAATCTGAAGATAAAGTTCAAGAGATCCCAAACCCATTCAATAAACAAGAAAACTTAAAAAGAATACTTACATTTATTAACCAAAAAGTGGAAAAGGTGCATCTCAACAGAAACAATAAAATAGTTCACAATCAGATGCAAAACAAACCTGCTCAAGGGTCAAATTAAGATCTTTAGCAATGCCCTCACATTCTTTGAAAGAAAGCTTATTATGTGGATCATCATTTACAATACGCTTATGAAGCTGAGCACGCTGATCAGCTGACATAACCCGAACTGTGACCCATGATCGGGATAAGAACACCTGAGAGAATATTTGTCTCCAGTTAAAGAAATGAGTGGAACTGAACAAACTGCAGAAGGAAGAAACATACTGCAACATCTAAGTTTATCTCTAATTTTAACAGAATGACTTAATTTGACAGCGTCCTAGAAGCCTCTCCAGCGAAGGTCAACCAGAAAAGGGAAAGGCTACCCACCTACAATAAGTCTCAATAGCATTAATATTTATAGATATCTATTTCCTTCAATAAACCTCCAAGTATCTTGCAAGGAAGAAAAGATGGGGAGGAAAAAACAAAAGATACAACAACAAATAAGATAGTAGACAAGCTCCTAGAATCTCTGGAACAGAAGTACAAGAAAAACAAATAAAAAAGAAAGAAAAGAAAGAACAACTTCGTGCCTTTTGCATAAGGACTTAGATG
The DNA here is from genome assembly GCA_025388415.1 of Cynanchum wilfordii. NCBI lineage: Eukaryota > Viridiplantae > Streptophyta > Magnoliopsida > Gentianales > Apocynaceae > Cynanchum > Cynanchum wilfordii. Next base: position 4,512,388 of record JAHSUH010001079.1, read on the forward strand.
ATATTTCAAAAACAGTTAAAAGGCATTGGGGCCCTTACTATTGCTTATTTCAATAATACCCTTGAAATTAATAAAAATTACCAACTTGCCATCCCTCTTATCCAAAACTCCCAATTTAAATTTACTAAAAGGTATAGTCACTATTTCCCCACAAAAGAAGGGGGAAAAAAGAGTAAATATCTGAGACAAATAGAAAAGAAAGAAACAGGTAAATAATAATTTCAGAAAGTCAGAAGTCCTCTACTTCAACTGAATTTGTTGACATTCAATCAACCTCTGCAGTTTGCATAAAGCATTTGGTTGAAAGAATAAGTTAAAGAGAGAGGGCAAAGGGAGATGAAGCAGGACACAGGGTGGGGTCTAGTCCTGTAAGGAAAAATCTGAACAGCAAAACCGTATAGCAGAGATGATAGGGGAGGTATAATGGAAGATGTCATTTAAAGACAAAGATGAAATCTCATGCTACAACAGAGTCAAAATGGCACATTCACCTGAAGTGAATTGGCATTCTATCTGATCTAGGGCTTAGAAAAGATAGCACCAAGCTGGAAAAATAAACAATAAATTTAAGATTGATTCTGAATGACAAACATGTTAATGCCAGTGGACTGCATAAGGAGATTAAATTTGCACATAAGCATTCATCAGTAATGCTGATAAAACTTGTAAATAGATCATAAAAATAAACAATAAATTTGAGATTGATCATGAATGCCAAACATGTTAATGCCAGTGGACCGCATAAGGAGATTAAATTTGCACATAGGCATTCATCAGTAATGCTGATAAAGCTTGTAAATAGATCATAACTTACTGATAACAAGCGCCTAAAAAAACATTATACAAAAGGATTTAGCCATATCCATATTAGCTGAAAACACGTGACATTCATTCCACACAATGGGAAATAAAACATACACATAGAGCACTACAAAATAGATATTGAACCTCAGGAACTGCAGATCCAGGGAATGCATGCAAAGCAGCTTTTGAGTTAGCAGCCGCATAACAATACTCCAAAGTGCTCCAGTACTCATTGACAGCCTTTCTAGTAGAAAGAACAAAATCATGTCTGATATGAGGGCGGAGATCTGGGTAAAAGAAATCAGAAGATGAGGATATTATTGATACAGGCTCCTCAATATAGGGTTTTAGTTCCAATGCATGGCTAAGAGTGGTGTGTTGAAGTTTCTGTACATCATCTGTATGCCCCGCGCTCACCAAGCGAATCAACTGTCAGGCAAATATCAATCAGCTAGCAAATCCCTCATAAAAGAATAAATTACAAGAAACCAAAAGTAAATCAAAGGCAACTCAAATAATCAATTTTCTGCTTACAGATATTACCATCCTACACAAATACACAATAACATACAGTCATGCGGACAAATAAAATCACACATGGACATACATATTGATAATAACTCGTTATTACAATTAAAGTCATTGATAAAAGACAAATTAACAATTTATGAGTGAACCAATCTAGCACTAATAAACTTTTTCCAATAATGTGTGACAAAATTATTTTGACTTTGAAACTTGCATAACAGTTATAATATACCTTTATCTAACAAAATATGCAATAATTAGTCAGCTATAGACTAACAAACATTTTGGCCAAAAATCATGATAAAGCAAAGTCTTCTCTCTTGGAACTGCAGTACCCCTTGTAGAACTGATTCAACAGAATAATACAAAGGAAATAAAATGAAGAGAAGCTTAATATATCCTTCTTAGCACTGAAAAGACCTAAAACAGCATCCAAATTCTCTGATAGGAATAACCCTACAGATTGTTCAAGAGGCACGCACTGCCAAATCAAAACAGCCAAATCAAAACAGCCAAAGTAAAACAGCATATACACCAATTGACATTACAATCTACACTAAAGAATAAGTAATTTTGGATGATGAAATATAACCTTCAAACGCTGTAAAATGTCGACCAACCATGACAGACGTCCCATTGCTCGAGTATCCATCAAAGATTTGTACTCTTGCAGTGGAAGATCAGAAAGGCACAAGTTACTCCTACATTTTTCAATCAAATCCTCAGATTTTTTCGTTGAGCTTGCAACTTGTAAGAACAGCTCCAGTGGCATTGTCTTAATGGCAGAGTCTAGTTCAAACAATCTACAAGTACTGTGAGGATTTTTCACGTCATATCCATGTTTTCCACTAGATATACCATCATTCCAATCAGGTGAACTACTCACAAAACTCCACAGGAATATGTGAAACAGCTTTGTACGAATCATTTTTGCCAATACATATCCATTAGCACGCATTACTTCAGCATATTCTGCCTGAGAATCCAACTTTACACTACATGGAATTCTCTGGACACTATCCAATACAGGAATAGATGGCCCTTTTTTCAATCGAGAGCCTGAGCGGCGCACTTGCAGTTCAAAGGATCTCATTCTTTCATGAATTTGACCCAATACTTCAGGAGTAACAGTAAATACAGATGGGTGAAGGATCACCTCAGTAGTGCGGTTGCGGCCAAGATTTGTCATGACAGGGACACTCACATTAATGCATTTACACTGTCCTTTCTCCTGAAGCTTATTCAAACTACGTTCTAGAGTCTTCCTGTCCATCGTAGTGTTCTTTTCCTTTTCAAGATTCTCAAGGTCCTCTAGCCGCCTATGCAGTTCAGGTTTTATAAGGATCTTCTCTTCCTGCTCAGAAGGGAGAAAGGGAAAAGGGAAAAAGAAAGTATTACAATAGTTCACCAAATCTAGGCAAAATGAATAAGAAATAAGAAGCAAGAGACCTCCAGCATTTTGAGGATCGACTGCTCCCTCCTTGCGGTAACAGCACCTAAAGTAAGCCGAGGAAATGTCTGGTATGATCTGCGTTTTGATCTAGCAGGAGGCAATCCTTCCAAAGTATTAGTAACTTGTATATTATTATTTACAGTCACCAGTTCCATATTTGAAACTCTACCATTCAACTCAGGGGCACAATACTGTGGATTTTTCACAGAAAGCAGCAAGTTATTAACCTTGCTGTCTGTAATTGGGACAGAGGAATCCTCTGATTCCACTTCTAATGCATCAGCTGATTTGACAGTATGTTTGGAAGTTGATGCATCAACCTCTAGAATAGTTTGAGCCGCATTTTGGTCAACCCCTGGATGCACTGGGCATGAATCACATTGTATAATTTCATTTGGATGCACTGGGACAATTTCACAAGCATCAGGGTTGAAGTTCCTAGATGTCCACACCCTATATGCAACACCTCTCTTCAAGCTTTCAGCCTCCAAATGCATTCCATGTCTGTAGAACATATTCACAAGGCGATCATAATACTGCTTCTGCCGTAACCCTAACCTCTTGAGAGCCTGATATGATACAATGAATGCAGATAAACATAAGAGCTTGATACTAACAAAGAGGCAACATGTACAGTGCCAGACTTCAAAGAAGGCAGTCAGAAGGAGTAAATTCACCAGAATTATCACCCAATCATGCCCGCAAATAGAATTTATCAACCGTATCATTTCGTGAGCCCTCCTAAAAGAATCTAACGTAAATGTTGAAGTCCCTGATTTTAGCAGTACAATCAAAATATTCAAAGTACATAATTACTAATAATCTAAGACTGAAGTAATTTATTCCATGCTGATAATCTAACTACTTGCACAAACAAGGGGCTCAGCTAGAACATGCTGATAGTGGCAGTACACAACAAACCAGCTCTTTCTTTAGAGACAAATAGAAAAAAGATGATGACCTCAAAGAAACTTTCTAATGCATCCTAATCTATCACTCTAACTACATTTATCTCTGAATTGAAGCTTCTACATATTTACCTCAGCAATAGCATAAAAAATTATAATATTTTCCTAAGGTCTAAAGCACAAATGTGCCACAAGTTACACAAAATCAAGAGGTCTAAAGTCATTGAGCATCCAGTATATCCATATAACCAGTAGACCTTGTTAAAGAACACAAAGAGTAAAATATGCAAAAGTATGAGTTAAAAAGGTAAGATGATAGCATGATAATTTCGTTCAGCAATAACAGACAATATTTTAACAACATTTCAGAAGCATGTAGAGAAAGACGTGCACACACTTCGAGGACTGTCAGTCCTTTTGACCCAGCAGCATCAATCATATCATAAACTTGATGCTCAATTGGAAGTTCTACAAGCTGTTCTGTGACTTGGCCTCTCTTTAGTGTCTCTGCATCCAGATCATCATCTCCTAATCTAGAAGATTTTGGCTCAAAATGCTTTGGTGAAAACTTCTTTAACAATCGTAAACAAGTGACATCCTGTGTGAACAAGAACCAAAAATGAAATTAAACCTTACAGTTTATTCCAAAATGCATATGATGCTACACTTTCTATAAATTCCAGATTAGGTATTATTGAGTTCTGCAAACAATAGCATTCCACAGGCTAGTTTCTTAATCAAATTAAGGAAAAATGAAGAAGTACCCTCTTCCCCACTGCCCATGCTACAATCACAAAAAATAAATAAGATAAGAAAATTTTGATCTTTCCCAATACAAAATAATGCAGATGCCGTAGATTCTTAACTAAATTTAAAGTTTCCTTCCCTTCTTCCATTGCTCCAGAATATCAGGGTATCTTTTGAAGCATTCCCTTGATGATTTAACAGCAAATATTATCAAGTTTTCCATTTAAAATAAATAAAATTAAGGAATTTGAATAATGTTATAATGGAGGAGGATGTAGCACCAGTCAATATTTTGTGATTGGAAAGAGAGAATATAAGGACTTTGAAAGATCTCAAGCTAAATTTAAATCCTGCACTTTATTTTTGTTCTGGAACACAAAAAAGATAAGAAATAATACAATAATAATAAAAAGGAACATTAAATTATTTAATGGATATCTTCACTCCTTCATATCTTGTGATTCCTTTTGCCCTGTACTGTGGGTTGGTGCACCCTTTCAAGCTCCAGTGCAGTATTATTATAGCTCTAATCAATACTTAATATAAACAAAGAATACATTCAAAATTCAGAAAGTTTTCTTCTCATTCTCCACCCTTCAAAGCATAGAGATCATGATAGTGATCATGAAAATCCTACCTCCATTGTTATGGATATGTACAATGGAAAGGCTAAAAGCTGGACAAATTAACAGATTCACCTTGCCAGAGAAGGAATTAATGAGAAGATCATGCAATTTTTGAATCATGAAGAGCCACTAAAATCAACAACCTAAAATATCAGCTACACTTGAATCATAAAGCAAATACTAAAATCAACATCCTTTAGTGCATTCTTACAAATCAAAGGACATGATACTGAATTTGGTCAAGACTCAAGATATTAATCAGCTCCAGTAATGGAAACTCTCGTCAATCTCTTTACAAACTAGACCAATCAACTGAAAAAAAAGAAAAACACTTCTCACATCTGAAAGTTATTCAATGCATGTACTTTGTGAGAAGGAGAATTGGAAAGGGGCAACAAAGTGCATCTTAAAAGAAAATAGTTATTTGACGATATTATAAAGCTAATTATACACAAGAAACATGTGATGAAAAGACAACTGAAAATGGAAGCAATGCAGTTACAGTTCATGAGAGAATGGATTTACTTACTCTATTCATCACTTTAGCCAAGAAATCCTCCACTACCTGAGCAACTTTTAATCTGTGCAATATCTAACAATAAATAAAATGATGAGGGGTGGCAATTAGACTGAAGAAAGGAGCCCAATAATGAGCAGGCAAAGAAGAAAATATGTAAAACTAACATTTCTCCAAGCTCTATGCCCATGAGCATTTCGATAGCCAAGGTCACGCTTAATATCTGAGACAGTAAGAACCTTGCAAGAAAAAAACACAGCAAAATACAGTAAGTACTAAGTTGCCCACATAACTGGTTGATTCATGATAATACAGATGACTAACCTTTCCTTCAGCTTGTTCAAGTTTATCACAGATGGCTTTCATTGCAGGTATATAGTCTTTAACATGAACATCCTCTTTTACAGATTCCTCGACAAAGCCAGCGACATTATCATCTGTTACATCGACTATATCAGTGTCGACAAAGGGTTTATCCTCTTTAATAATTTCAATCCTTTGTTGACAACCCAAATGCTTGGCATAACGGTATAAGTGCAGCATATTGGTAGTTACAATCGAACTATGTCTTGACTTCCCCTCACCACAAGCTTCCCTTGTTTTCACTACTGTTGCTTGCCTTACAATCAATCCGCGAGTCTCAAGCTTTTTCAATATGTAAAAGATATTGTTCCCTTTAATACCAAACTCCTTGGAAAGATCACTTTGAGTAACTCCAGCAGTTCTGCAACCACCCCCCGAAAAAAGGAGAAAAGAATTAAGCAGGACAATCAGAAAAAAGGGAGGGGAAAAAACAAATAATAATAATAAGAAGAAGAAGAAGAAATAAAACGGTCTGATCCCTCACCCAGCAATAGCAAGGCGTTCAAGAGTACGGCGCTGAGGCTTTGTTATACTACAACTGGAGGCCTCAACATCATAAATTCCGACGAAATTATTTCGGAGCGGCTCCGAAGCAATGATCTTCAAATTCATCTGTTCACATTTATCGACAGAATTGATAATTGAAGAATCTTGTAGAGAGTTGTATGAAACTCCCTTGGCCTCGAATTGAAGACCGGGAATTCGGAGGAGATTGGTCCATAAAGCGGCCTTGACATGGGGACAAATGTCGAAGCCGTGAGTGCTGAGAGAGGTCTGGAGCTTTGGCCAGAGGTTTTGCAGAGTCAGACCGCCGCTGCCCTGCGAACACACCTCTTCAATGGCTGAATGAACAATGGAATCCATACTTTACCTAAAAAAAAAAAAAAATGGAATCTATTAATGCCACGACATTGAATTTGAGTTGGCAGATACGGAATTTTGGCGCGGAAATTACTTGACTGCAAATTGGGAGTTAGTTGCAGTAAATTGGAGAAGAAGATGCAGGAGCACGTTTAGGGTTCGAATCCTCGACAGGAGATTTTGGGGTTATTTTTTAAAAACATATTAATTCTAGTACGTTTTTAAAGAGGATAAATTTTGTCCTAAATAATCCGTGTGAATGGTTTTAATTTTGCAGTTTAAATAATAATTTTTTTACAGTAAATTATCAAATTTTATCCTTAATTTATATAATTTTTATAATTTTATCTTTTTTTTTTTTAGCGCTTGAACCAAGGCGCATTCGAAGAAAAGAATGAGCGGGTTCTCTTAAAAAAAAAAAAAAAAAAAAAAAATTATAAAAATAAGGATAAAAATATATAAAAATAAAAATTTAAAAAAAAAAAATTATAAAAATTATATAAATTTTGATAAATTTTATCTTAAAATTAATAGTCAACCTTAGTTTTTTTTTTATATAATATTTTTTTATTAAAAAGGGTAAAAATGTCTTTTTATTCTTCCTTCCTTCCTTCTTTTTTTTCTTCTTTCCTTTATTTCTTCTTCTTCCCATTTATTACTGTGTAAATAGCATTTTTCCTGGTAGCAGCAATGAAAATCAATCAATGGAGGATTTAAAGGAGAAAAAATAGGAAAATAGTCAAACCGCTTTCTCTGATTCCAATGTCAGAACCACCAAGCTCCGCCGCACAGCTCCGACATCTCTTCCGTCCATGGGTTCTGTTTCTCGACATAAACGCCGTCAGCGTCCCAATCTCACTCTCAGATACCACCTACCGAACTATGTTCTCGTATTTCTACTCGTTCTCTTTCTCAGTCTTGTCTACCATCCCCTTTCTTTCATTTTGGGAAAATAATAATAATAATAATAACAATAATTCATCTTTCATTCTTTTCCGGCACCGGAATCGTAGAACATTCCAAGATGTAAAGCACTTTTAATTTCCCTTGGATATAAATCAAAAAATCCCAACCATGTCGAGAAGAGTAATAATTACAACATTTTCCAGTACAAAATAATTCAATGACGAAGAGATCACTGACGATCGTCGTCATCGTCAACATCATATGCAATCATTAAGGGAAAAAAAAAGAAAAAGGTAGCAATGAATATATATATGTATGCATACAGCATGGTAGAGGGCTGTTGGTTGTAGAGTTAATCGGAGAAATCATCGGCAGGAAGAAAGGGGGCAACCACCCTCAAAGAACTCCCGTGCACTCTCTTTCGTCTACCATCCCCTTTCTCTCATCACTTTTCTTGTCATCTTCGTTGGTTGGGTCTCCCTCTATTTCTCCCGGAGCATTGATGAGCCTCTGGTGATACTGAATTTTGAAATTGGTGAAAAAATTGTTCTTGGTTTCTTGAGTTTGGTAACTTTGCGTTCATCCCCAAAAAAAAAAAAGAGTTTGGTAACTTTGGTTGCCTTGCTTTTCACTAAGGTTTGGGCAAACATTATTTTTTCTCTGGTGATTGGAACTGTGATTGAGATGTGATATAGTAGTGAGAAAGAGAGAAGAAGAAGAAGAAAGGAAGAATAAAAAGACATTTTTTCCCTTTTTAATAAAATTATTTTTTTAAAAAAAAATTACTAATGATTAACCCGTTAATAAGAAAAAAATAAAATTTACTAAAATTATAAAGATAAAGTATAAAATTATATAAAAATTTTAAAAAAATATAAAATTACAAAAATTATATAAGTTAATTATAAAATTTGTGAATTTACCTTTTTTAATTGTTTTTTTTTAAATATATATTTTTTAATTTAATAAAATAACTTTTAAAATTTTATATATAATTTTTCTAAAAAAAATAAATAAATAAAATACATTCGTCCTGTAAGACAGATCGTAATCACGAACGTAGATATGTTTCCTATTTTTCGTCGTCAAGATTCCACTTGGTCCTATCTCTTTCCACAATCACACAATTGATATAAAATCGGACAAATCTATGATAACGTAATAATAATCGAATGTAATAACGTAAATCTAACTTCCAAAATATATTGTTTCCAAAAAACAAAAAATCCAAAATATATGGAACGGATCCTCCAAACCCAGCCTCAGAATCAGGAGAGGGGAAAAAGGGGGAATTGACATTTAGTGATGGTGATGGCAATGGATATGGGACTATGGACGGGCAGGGGATGGGCTAATACTGATGAGAGAGTCAGAGGATAATCAAGAATTCAAGAAAACAAGGGAACGCGGAAGGTAGATGCTGACTTAACACTCACCCACCAAATCGTGCCGTGACAGAAAAGGGAGATTGTTTCTTCTCCTTCTTTCTCTCTAGTTTTTTACTATTTATAGGGAGGCCTGGTTTTTTATGGCGTCATCGGTGCCTTTACTGCATTATTCACCTCGAGTTGGTAGCCTCCGCAGCTCTAGCTCCTCCTCCTCGTCTCATTCTAATAGTATAAATAGTAATAATCGTATCACTTCCTCGTTTTCCTCGCCTTCGTCTTCTTCTTCAAATTCTTGTTCTTCTTCGCATTCTTGTTCTGCTTCTTCTTGGTCGTGGTTTGATTGTCGACGAGGGATTGATTGGAGCATGATTGGGTTCTATGGTAAGTTCATTTTTATTACCTTTTCTGCAAATAACTTAATGCAGCAATTCAAGGATCAAATATTGTTTTGCCAATTTGCTTGATAATATTATGTTACAAGAAGGTATGATCCTGGAATTTTTCCTTCTTTTTGTTTTTTTTTCATCCAAAAATATCAATTTTCTTTCAAGAAAATTTGAATTTGAAGGTTTTTGTCAACAACCGGACTGCTGAACTTTTACTATAAGGCCGCAACATGTGCTCGTGCATTTCATTCTTTATCCTATCTTAACTTTGATTTTATTTTCCCGAGGTATAATTTTTATTTTTATTTTTTTTGACTTGATGGCATGTCTCCTAATATAATGTTAAGGTCCGCACTCAGGGGGAATGGGGTTTAGTTTAGAAAATGTAACTGGTACTTCTACAGCCTTAGCTAAGATTGTTGGTTTACTTTGGTTGTGGTTATGGCCTTACTCTTCTTCTGTATTTGATTTGTTTTCAAACAAATTTGCATCATCTCTTAGGATATTCATCTGTCATTGTTTCAGCTTAAGACCTTTAATTCTCCTCTGACCAGCAGTTTGGGGCTTCTATTGATTGCTAACGCTTTTAGATAATGGATATGTAATGCAGAAGTTGCCAGATATTTTTCATGCTTTGGTTATGTTGTACTGTGCTTTTGCAGAAATATATATGCTACTTTCTTTCACTTAGTTTGTAAGTTCTGATTGGACTTTAGCAGGTATGAAAAACATTTGTAGTATTCAAAGGCTTAAATCTCATGCTATGAGTACAACTCAAGGAAATCTTGCATCACCAAAGGGCATTGCTAATTCGAAAGATGAACCAGATCATCTTCTTGTTCTTGTTCATGGCATCATGGCAAGGTAAATCTCCTTTTAGGTTTGATTATTAACAAGGGCATACATAATGTTTCATATGCACTAAGAAATTCTGCAATTAAAATGAACAAGAAAGGACCCAGAATCTATTGAAATAGCTAGAGCTATTTTATTGCCTAGGCTTATGAATAATGTGTTTACCAGAACTTCTATGATTTAGGCTTTGCCTCCTTTTGCTACATTGCATGCCCTCATAATAGTTTTTCATTTTTCATGGTTTTGTAGATTTCTCTTTCAGCTTCCTTCCCACCCACCCTTTCTCCCTCACACACAGCACACATGTCTATAATATTGTGTATACATGCATTATTCTTTTTCTTTGTAGCATAATCTTTATTAAGATGCACTTCTTTACTTTGTTCATAGATGAGATATATGTATATATCATTCTTCAAGTTAGCTTTTTATTTAATGCAGCCCTAGTGATTGGAAGTATTTTGAAGCAGAGCTGAAGAGACGTTTGGGGAGAAATTTTTTGATCTACGGTATTTTAACCAACCCTATTTCCCCAGATTCTTTTACTGTAGGAAATATCATTGACGTTTCTTCATTTTCTTATCCAATAAGGTTGGAGAAATTTGTGTGCATAATCCATGGGTGTCTGTAGGCAGTTCATTACCTCATCTAGTGAAATTAAAATGGCTACTATCCTTTGCAAATATGTACATTCCTGTGCATAAGGGATTAAAGCAGCAGTTTTTCATTTTACACTGATTTATGTACTTTAAGTGGGATGCACTTGTTCAAGATGGCTACATTTCCTGTTAGTGACAGGTTAAAATAGTTATTAAGTGCATGGTATGCATGTTTGATTTCCTTCTGTAAATGTCGTGTGAACAGAATTTACATTGCAGGTACAGTACAGACCAAGTTTCTTTATGCTCTAAAATGTATTATGTGATCCACTACTGTTGCATATGTACATAAAACCTCACTTCAGGGATCTCACAACAGTTTGTCCTTTTCTGTATTTTATTGCTGGATATATCAATGAAAGAAGGCATCCTTCATTCTCCTGAGCCTTTTGCTTTTAGAAGGATTTTAACAAAGCTAAATTGATTATAGGTGTCTCCCCAAAAAGCACATTATGTAAAACATTAAATAGATATAATCCATTAAAGTTTAATATATTTATCTTAAAAAGAGCAAGTTTATAACAAATGAAAGACAAATAAAATGTGCTGGATGACAGAGAAGATTCGCTATCGTGGAACTTAGACACATTCCAAGATGACGGATGGCCAATGGCCAATTAATAGAAGGAACGATTATGGGGAAGGTTAGGATGTGAAATGATGAAAACCTGTTCAAATTTGAAATGGATATTACTGATGTAGACTGACTTTCTCTTTGTACAAATTATGTCTGTATTTCTTCTCTTATCTTTGTTGCAAGCCAATTTTTCTAAGTTTATTAGTTGTAGTATTAGGAACCATATGCCATTTATCTCTTTACTTAGAATTACTTTCATCTTTGTTCTATGCAGCAAGCTCTTGTAACACTTACACAAAAACCTTTACTGGCATTGATGGAGCTGGCAAAAGATTAGCAGATGAAGTGAGTATCCAAAAGGGTATTTACCTGTGGTGCATGTCAGTTATTTTGTCATTTATTGAGAATCATGGGTGGGTCTGCATGTATTGTTACTGAGTTAGGCTTTCTTGTATTAGCTTCTCACTTAGGATAAAAACATAGTTCACTCAAATAATCATAATTCATTTGGTATACTCTCTCTCCTTTATATAGTTAGTGCAATATTCAAAAGGACTGTACTATCTTGTTTTAATTCAGAATCTAAATATAAACAGGTCATGCAGGTTGTTAAGAGGACAGAGAGCCTTAAAAGGATATCTTTCTTAGCTCATTCTCTTGGTGGATTGTTTGCAAGATATGCAGTTGCAATGCTTTATAAACCAAATAACTCTGTTGAACAACCAAATGAGTATGGTTCTTCTCTAACTGCAAACCCAAAATCTGTGTGCTCCTCGAACGGTGGATCAATTGCTGGGCTGGAACCAATAAATTTTATTACCTTGGCCACACCACATCTAGGAGTTAGAGGGAAGAAGCAGGTTTGTTAGCGCAGATGCCTTATTTTCCCTTTGATTCTGAAGTGAAGTTAAGGATTTTATCCTCTATTTGTTGATTGTTTAACATGTAATCATACATTGCATGATTTGGCTTTTTGGAAAGCCTTTGCAGTACTCCTTCCCTCCTAAAACTCTTTTTTATTTAGTACAAGATACTTGAAGTAAGAAATCATCAAAATTTAGATTAACATCTATAGAAATATAGACAATTTTGATGGAATATTTTCTTTCTTTTTCATTTTCATCCTCCCTTTGTTCTGTGTGATTGCCCCCGAGAAGGGGGAAAGGAGGGAAGTTGGGGCTAGAGGAAAGCTTTAAGTGATAGAAGTTACTGGTTTCTATAATGCTATGTTTTCAATTACTAGCTAATATTAATATAATTCCCATATAAGAACTCAAGATATTCATGAGAACTTCAGGTTGGTTTTGCTGAAGGTTCTTGTGTAAGTTACTGCTAGATTATCTTTATCAGCAAGTTACAGCTTTCAAAAGATGTAATTTCCAAGTTTGCAAGTAGTCTTCCATTTTGAAGCTGCATTATCTAATATTTGTTTGTGAATTGTTGAGGGTGTAGTTTCTTTGGGAGTATTTATATGGTTTTCTGTGGAAATCTTAGGTTTATCCTTCAAATAACACTTCGAACAGAGAAGTTTTTTACAGTTTTGTTTTGTTTCTGAAATTTGAATAGATTTTAAAGAAAGCAATCTTGGATGCTTTTACATACAAAAGAGTGATCTTGCTGTTTCTTCAACTTTTGTTCCATTATTTATTGAAAGAAAATTCCATTTATCTGTAGCTTGAAGACTATTAGGTTGGTTCTTGACTCAGCACAGGGTAGCTTGTTTCAGAAATCAAATGGCATTTGGTCTTATTTAGCAAGCAGTAAGATGACATGTGGTGTTCAGAGATTGCTGTAGGACAAGGAGTAGTCATACATCTTAGGATCTGGAATTAGGAAAAGTGGTTTGGTATGTTTTGTGTGCACAAACACAAACGTGCTCAAGACAATTTCCCCCACAAATTGCATACCTACTTATGATATTTGAATTCTCTTGCAGACAAAAGATTAAAGGGGAGAATTAAAGGAGTCATTGCACAGGTTGCAATTGCAGCCACTTCTTTTTTTGCAGGAATAAGGCCTAAGAAATGAGATAAACATTTCAAAGAAGATTTGCTTAATCTCTGAGTTATTCTCAACATCCTTGTACCTTGCTTGGATCCTGACAATTTATGCAATGGCATCCAAGTTGTGATTACCTTCTGTTTAGAATTTTTTAGATAAGATTAAATATATTTTAAAATGTGATCTTCTTGTCAGCCATTTCAGATTGGTATGTCATGAGAAAGCTTCCCATAGATTCCATCTATAGGAAAACCATAGGTGAGAAATCAGATACTACTTAAAACAGAATCTACTTAGGAACAGGAATAGATAGCAAATTTGGTTGCTTTCCATTTGAGTAATTGATGATGTGGCCTATTCTTTTGTTCTTCAAGAGAAAATATTTAACATTTGTGAAAAAAGGAGGCTAAGAAATATCCTGGTAAATTCTATTCCTTTGTAGTAATCTCATGGTTCTTAAGTTTATATCTTTATACTGCTAATAAAGTTAACGTAATCTTGCATGGAATATTTTGGCTTGTTGGATAGTACACTTGTTTTCTGGACAAAACTTGAAGAATGATTTTGGTTGTGATTAAACTTTATAGAATCTGACTTCCAGACAGTTAATTGTTATTTGATTCAGCTTCCATTTCTTCTGGGAGTCCCCTTCTTGGAGAAGATTGCTGCTCCTCTAGCTCCCATGTTCGTTGGCAGAACTGGCAGTCAGCTCTTCCTCACTGATGGAAAACCCAATAAACCTCCTCTTCTATTACGTATGGCTTCAGATTGTGAGGATGGCAAGTTTATGTGAGTGAGGAGAAGTCATTGAAGAGTTTTTGTACTGTTTGCCTTTCTATATAATGCTTTAATGGTACTCTTTATCTGCAGATCTTCCCTTGGTGCTTTCAGATGCCGTGTTCTGTATGCTAATGTCTCTTTTGACCGTATCCTGTTGGATGTTCTTTTTATGTTGCTTACCTGTCATTTCCTTGTCTTCTTTGTTTCCATTCTTAACGTAACTCAGATATGGTTGGCTGGCGTACATCATCTATAAGAAGGGAGGCAGAACTTGTCAAGGTGATTTAGCACTTCCTTTTTCTTTTTTGGGGAGAGAAAAAAAAAAAAAAAAGCTTCTTTTCAAATGTTTGTATCTGTATATAAGGGAATCTTTTGGGGTGCACATACAAGTGTATAATTAGTTATAGATGAGGTGATCAATTGAATGAAATTATCAATACCATACATAATGGATATGGTATTATGTATCCTTTAGCTCCAAATCCAGAATCTTATCTAGTGAGTAAAATAGTTCCGTTGTTGCATGAGTTTTTTAAGATAAAAAGCAAAAGTTGCAATTGGATTTCCATGTTCTTAGTGTAATGTGGTTGGCTGCGATGTAATGGAGGTTAAATCATTACACTTGTTAAAGTTAGAAAATCTGATCAACGAAACCTTGAGCGAAAGATTTCCCTGTGGATCCATCTGAATATTCTATCATGTATATGGTTGTTCAGAGTCAGGACTTAAATATAATTGAATAATAGAAAACATGGTGATGCTTCATTTTTGGTAGATCTAGGTATTTACTACCATATTTACAACCTGGTTTTGACTGCTAAATGAATGACTCTCCTGGGCTACATGTATCACAGTCTCCTACAATTTTCTTGAGAAGTATAATGACTTACAAATAGAAGACCTGAATCTGTTTCCTTCCATGAGTAACTTTGTACTGTTTAAAACTGTAATAGTATGATTAATCTGGATCTAAGTAATGCCTTTTCTATTTGTACTTATTGTGTTGTCTCCAAAGAGTGAATTTGTAATTAATTGTCATTGAAGGGTGCCCTGATTGAATTTGTTATTTATCATCATTCGGAAACCAACTTTCCTAGTAGCTGCATAGATGCATTCCAGCATAACTACTGTACTGTTCAAATGAGAAAGTTTTCCTTACCTAGAAGTAGCAGCAATTGAATGATGAAATAAACTAGAGGTTTCAGGAAAATGATTATATGTATGTTCTTATTGGCTTGCTTACATATCTGGTTACAATTGGCAGCCCCCTCAGCGATCTTTGGATGGTTACAAGCATGTAGTGGATGTGGAATATTGTCGGCCTGTTTCCTCTGAGGGTCCCCATTTTCCTCCAGAAGCAGTAAAAGCTAAGGAGGCAGCTCAAAAGGCACCCAACAAACAGAACACACTTGAATATCATGAAATCATGGAAGGTTGTTTTGCATTCAACTGTTGTGCTTACAGGTATATGACCTTTTATTGCACCAAGCATGATTAACACTTTTTTTTTTTTTACCGAAGTACAGAAGAAATGATCCGTGGTCTACAACAATTAGGTTGGAAGAAAGTTGATGTGAGCTTTCACTCAGCATTTTGGCCCTTTTTTGCCCATAACAACATTCATGTACTGCTCTCTGCACTTCATCTCTTCTGTAGGATGATATATCTTTTCTGCCTCTTGATTCCAGTAAAATATTCTGACTTTGAAATACAGGTGAAAAATGAATGGTTTCATAATGCTGGAGCTGGAGTTGTTGCTCATGTTGCAGAAAGTATCAAGCAACAAGAAAGGAAGCAGGGCACTCCCGTTTACATCTCTTCTAGCTTGTAGCTCTGATCTTTTTATCTTTTTTTTTTTTTAATGTTTATTTTCTTTAGACGGTTAATTCAGTTCAGATTACCACGCCATTATTGAATTTAAGAGCTAGAGGCAGGGTGTGGACAAGGTAAGAGTTAAGACTGCTTCACCCAGGTTAAATCTGAACTAATCGAAGTAGTGATTATGAATATTGAATAGTAAGTATGATAGTAATATTTTTCATCTATAGAGAAATAAGAAATAGGTATAGTAGAAACAGGTTATACACTCAGTGGAAAAGATGATTAATACATCCTGAATCTGAATATTCAACCAAAGCTAAAGAATGAACGAAAGAACTGATGAAGTGGAAGTGAAGTCACTGTACTCAGGATTGTACGGATATGGCCATGGCTCAGCTTGTCTTCCAGTTTTTGTCACGGTTTTGGAGTACCTTTTTCTATTTTGCCTAGCCTGTGACTGTCATCCTTTACATGAACATTTCTATCTCAACACTATCCACTCCTGTACATACAGAAACTATTTCAATCAATCTCTGATAATATATATATATATATATATATATATATATATATATATAGTTTTACAAAACTTCTATCCAATTCAAAGGAGGGAAAAAAATGTTTTTCCTGCATGCAAACACAGATACTATATACTAAACAACTATACAGTTAAAAAAGGGGCTTAATGAGGAGAAGCTATATAGCAAGCTTACAAAAGTAAAGATGCATTATTTAAATAGAGACGCAGGCTTAGCATGCGTTCAAGTCATGCATGCAAGATTTCATTTTGGGTAAAAACTCATCCCCGAGCAATTTCATGAGAACGTCAGAAGGTCCGCCAAGTTGCGGAAAAGGAAGGAAAAAGGTCTAAAAGTAAAGGAAGGAGACCACATAAAAAGACATCTATATTAAAAAAAAAAAAAATATATATATATATATATATATATATATATAAAAAAGAAAATTAAAGCGTCCTCTTATACTTTGGATCGGTGCGGCAACATGAACAAGTACAAAAGGTTTTTTAGTGATTAAAACAAAACGTAAAGAGACTAAGTCCAGATTTTGGGGGGTTCATTCAATGCTAATAACCTCGTAGGTTTCACAGATTTTTATCGCTTGAATTGTCATTAATGGCTATAAATTCGATATATTTTCTTAGCTCAAATGGAACCCAGGCTAGGTAGCTATCTAGAAAAAAAGATTTAAAAAAGAAAAATGGCGGATCCGAAGGAAGGAGGGATAGTGAAGCAGGGTCACGAAGAAGGACTAAAAATGGCAGTGGCACTTCTAGAAGAATTCGAACTGCCAGCTGGACTTCTTCCCATAGAGGATGTAATTGAAGTAGGGTTTGTGAGAAGCAGCGGATACATGTGGATACTTCAGAAGAAGAAGGTGGAACATAGATTCAAGATGATCAGCAAATTGGTGAGTTATGACAGTGACATCACTGGCTTTGTCACCAAGAAGAGAATCAAGAAACTCAAGGGAGTTAAGGCCAAGGAACTTATGCTATGGCCTCCGGTAAGTGAGATCATCGTCGACGATCCTCCTACCGGAAAGATTCACTTCAAGAGTCTTGCTGGTATTACCAAGACCTTCCCTGTTGAAGCATTTGCTGCCGGCCAGTAATCTATATATATATTCATTAAAAGCACGGATCATCATGTCTCCCTTAGTGTGTGTCTTCCATAATTTCCTTCCTTTTGAGTGCTTATTTGGAACAGAAAAGTAGAAACTAGTGCTACAAAATAAAAGAATCTTGATGATCCGATTATTATAATATGAAATCATGCTTGGGCTTTTTTCTTATAATATAGAAATAAAGTTATTAAATCAGATGATGATTCTATTTTAATATTATTAGATATCATTCCAGTAATTTTCTTATTTTTATTTTGAAATTTACAAAATCATTACAAAATAAAGAATGACAAATCAAGAAATATATCTATTTTAAAAAATAAGGAGATGGTCTGATATCCAATGATATCTAATAATATCAGCATGTCATCATATATATCCTATTTAAGATTTGATGTGGTTAATATATTTAAAACATAAAAACTAGCTAATTATATATATAATTAGTATGATATTGTCCACTTTGGGACTAAGCCCTCACGGTTTTGTTCTTGAGACTTTCTCAAAAGGCCTCATACTAATGGAGTATGTGAGAATTTCTTATATGTAGGCAATCTTTTACCTATTTTTTCCATGTGAGACTTTAGGTTGAAATCCAACCCCAACAATTACTACCTATGATCGTACTTATCAGAGTGGGAACGAATTTCGTATCGGATCGACTGTTGGGATACAATTATTTTCCATTACAGATAATTTCAATAATTAAGAGAATATAAAAAGTACACGTAATTATGATTCAAACTCTGAGTACTAATTTTGAAGTCTTGTCCATCGTAAATTGATTTCTTCAAACTTCTCTTCTTCTTTGATATTTCAGTCCAATTTTTTCTGTCTTATTACGCTATATATGTATAAGATTTGACAGCTAAATAATTGACTAAAAACACTTTTAATTATTTCCTAAATATGATATAATTACTTGTACTCCATAAAGTACAAATATTGATACACAAATGCACATATTATGAGTACTTTGAAAAAAAAAAAATCAAGATGTCCTTACTTATATATTCATACTTTATTTTAAAATTCATTCATTTAATTGTATAATTTCATATAAAAATAAATTTTATATCACTGATATTTAATCCGATAAATAATCAATCACTAATATAGTGTGAATCAATAACTTTGAGACTAAAATATATAATTATATACAGTGAACCAATAATGCAAGCCCTATATTAAACCTATTAAAAAAATTTATGGTTTTAATTTTGTAAATGATTATATAATACATACAGATTATATATATATATATATATATATAGTGACTGCTGCTAATTAGTCCAAAACTAAGTTTGCGTGGAAATGTTGGCTTCCACTAAAGATTCCGTAATGCTTATTTCAGAAAGAGAAATGGTGGAATAGAAGAAGACGATGCTTGCACGGATTCCATTAACGACAGTGTTTCTGAATTAGACTCTCTCCCCGTTTGTACTACTAAAAGATTCTTCTTCTTCTTTGTTTTTTTCTTGAATTAATTATATCAATTTCAGAATCTTTAACTATTCACCAATCTTTTTCAATGTTCTTTTGAATCTTGATTTAGATTTATTGTATATATATATATATATATATATGAGAAGTTGTTATCAAAGAATAAAATTAACCTGTTTGATAAGTGATTTTGTTAAAGTGACCATGCTAGTGGCAATTTTGCTGTTTTTATTATTATTTATTAATAGAAAATTCAAGCTTTGAGCCATACATAAACTTTTGTGGTCTATATTTATGGACTTGATCAGAATTTTATTTTTTGCCATAAGTTTTATGTTTTTGACACTTGATGAAATCATGACATGTTATATGCTATATATATTACCAGGAAATAACGTAGTATCTTTAGTTAATATGAAAATTTAATATTTGATACAAACTTATTTTGTTTATCGTAAAATTTCTAAAACAATTTTGAATAATAATAATATATCCCTTAAATTGATCAATAATATATATATATTAAATATATATATATATATATATATATATATATACACATACAAAGTTGTGACCTAGACAAGTTTAACAATGACCTAAAGGCCCAAGATACCTAAATGTTATATGTATATAATACATAATATTCTTAAGCATTGTTAGAGTCTTTTCTAAATAATAATAAAAATAATAATAAAAGAGGACATTTTCAACAATAATGCATTTTTTTTTTAATTATATTAATCTGTTGGCTTTCATATTGCTGCCATCATCTTTGATGAACTATAATTGGTGGTCAGTTACTTAGCGAAATGATCATTGACTGATTTGTCTTTGTGGTCAAATTAAATGTAAGTTCCTTGTCTTCACAGGACACCATGCACCACCCAGAAAACTTTTTGACTTACCTTAATTATATGTGAATTGAATGTAATCTAATTAAGAAGTTTTTCTCGCACATATTACATAGTACTGATTAATGATTAATATAGATTTTTATCCTTCGAATTCTGTGTATATAAATTAAAACGGGGATCAAGATCAACCAAATTAACTGATTTAACCGATTTTGTTTGGTCTGATCATCATCAGATCAGCCGGTGTGGTCTCAGTCAGATAATTTTGCAAGGCACGTAGTCTATACTTAAGTCCCTGTCCAATGTCCATCCGGCGGACGTCACCGCCACCGGGGGTACTTTTTAGGGAATTCTTATGCTATAAAAACCCTAGCCATGCAAGCCATTTTTTTGTGCATATCCACCAATACATTTAATTTTCCTCATTAATACAACAATATTCCATACATAATATCATCATTATCATGGCGGCTTCAATAACTCTCCTCGTATTGGGAGTTCTAATAATGTTAATAATCTCTGGAGCTTCCTCATCAAGAATTCTCCCCCATGATGATGATCAGCAACCATCCATGGTACTGAGACATGAACAATGGATGGCTTATCATGGACGTGTTTACGCTGATGCACTCGAGAAAGAACGACGTTTTCAAATATTTAAGGAAAACGTGGAAAGAATTGAGGCTTTTAATTCTGCAGGTGTGGATAAAGGATATAAGCTTGGTGTTAATCAGTTTGCGGACCTGAGTACCCATGAAATTCGAGCACGAAATGGTTACAAGAGACAACAACCAAAAGTAGGGTTGTCTGAATCTAAAACATCTTTTAGGTATGCAAATGTTACTGCTGTCCCTGCTGTTATGGACTGGAGAAAAAGCGGCGCCGTTACTCCTGTCAAAGATCAAGGCGATTGTGGTAATATATTTATATATATATACTCCCTCTATATTCATACTTATTAAATTTTTTATAAAATAAGTAAAATTTAAAATATATTTTAATTTTAGTTTTTTTACATGTAAAATTAATTTTATCAAATTTAACCGTTATTATATTCTTACGTTGGAAAATTAATATGACATTTATTGATGTTTGTTATGTAATATTCTTGTTACAAAATTATTATATTCTTAT
Organism: Cynanchum wilfordii; assembly: GCA_025388415.1. Classification (NCBI taxonomy): domain Eukaryota; kingdom Viridiplantae; phylum Streptophyta; class Magnoliopsida; order Gentianales; family Apocynaceae; genus Cynanchum; species Cynanchum wilfordii. Next base: position 4,533,643 of record JAHSUH010001079.1, read on the forward strand.
ATTTAAACAAAATAAACACAGATTTTACAAAGAAATTTTAGATAAAATAAAAATAAAATATAAATTTTAACCTTGCCTCCAACATAAACCTTTTTTTTTTTTTTTTTTCCTTTCAAAATAAATTTTTTACAAGTAAATTACACTTCAGTCTAACAATTCCTATGATAAAAATAAAGTCTAACTAATTATTTTTATTGTGACTGTAATTTTCAGGATGTTGCTGGGCATTTTCAGCAGTAGCAGCCATGGAAGGCATGAACCAACTAAAAAACGGTAAATTAATCTCCCTTTCCGAACAAGAGCTAGTGGATTGCGATGTGAAAGGGGAAGATGAAGGATGCCAAGGAGGTCTAATGGACAACGCTTTCAAATTCATCATTGAAAACAAAGGACTGACCTCAGAATCAAACTATCCATACACCGGAGAAGATGGCATCTGCTCAACCAAGAAAGCATCAAATCCGGTAGCCAAGATATCAGGATACGAAGACGTACCAGCTAACAACGAGGAAGCACTACTGCAAGCCGTTGCACACCACCCGGTGTCGGTTGCCATTGATGCAGGGGGGTTTGATTTTCACTTTTACAAAAGCGGTGTATTTAGCGGGGAATGTGGGACGATGCTTGACCATGGCGTTACGGCAGTTGGCTATGGAACTGCTGCTGATGGTACTAAGTATTGGATTGTAAAGAATTCCTGGGGCACCACGTGGGGCGAGAATGGTTACCTGAGGATGAAAAGAAATGTTGCTGATAAGGAAGGTATATGTGGTATAGCTATGGATGCTTCTTATCCCACTGCCTAAAATGAAAGAGAACTCCTTTTTATTGTTCATGATATATATATATATAGCAATTGGTACATGCATATATATATATAGGTCCGGATTGTGTACTTTTAGGTTTATGAAACTATCATTGTTATATATATCAATACAAAAACCTATAAAGTGTCAGTGATATTATTTTATTGGTTTGAATTACCAATAAAATTATGACACTTGTTACATTTGTATTGATATATTAAGAAAGTGTTTTTATTGTAAGTGTGACATAGTGTAATTTGTATATTTATGCTTTTGATTTGTAGAATATTGCAATAATATGATGTGAGCTTTGTTGATAATATTATGGAAGAATATTTTCCCCTTCTCCTTTGGATTTAAAAGACAACACACACATTTGTATATATATTTCAGTGAAAGATTCAAAAATTCTATAAGGCTACTTGCAAATAATAGCAATTTTATTTATGAATATAAATTTTTTGACTTTAAACCATCTTTAAGATGAAGACCTCCTTACTAAAAATTATTAATTTTTTTAGAAAAAAATAAATAAAAGTATATTATTTACCTTATCAGAAGAAAGAAATTAGGAAAACTCTAGGTGTTTGAATTAGGAAAAAGTCATTTTCCAAATTGAGATGATGAATACAAAATTTTGGTTGTAAACAAACCAAAGTTTACTCATCAATAATTGGCTATATTTTGCCTAATTCTCAGCCATTCAGACACACAACTTGGAATTTTCAATATTTTCTAGTATATATATATATTCAACCAAGAAAAAAAAAAAAAAAAAATATATATATATATATATACATGTATATATGTCTCACTCTGATTTGTTAAGAAACCTTAGTCATATAATAATAATTTTAAAAAAAAAAGAAAAAAAAGAAATTGTTTTCTTCCCATCCTCATCAGCTTAACTTGCATTACCAAACACTCAATACCTTGTCAACTTTGATTATATAAACACTGTTGCGATTCACTATAGATAATTCTCAATCAATACTAAAATAAAAAGGAAAAACAACTTAACGAAAGAATTCTACGAATATTAGAATTTAAAATTATCTATCTTATGAATAAATAAATAAATAAATAAATAAAAGTTCAACACTTAAAAATAATTAAAGTAAATAAGATACTAATTAATTTTCATCTTATTTAAAAAACTTTTTAAACTCCGTCACTTGGGAGTAGATAGAACCGACAACACTGTAAAATATATAAATTATAGGAATTATAAGACTGCAAAACACCTCGTTTGTCTTGCAATAAGGCAAGGTTAGGTAAGGGAGACACCATTGCCAGTAGTTTTAATTGTTCATCAACTGTAACAAAATAAGAGTTGTTGACCACAGGAAAAAAAAATACATACATATATTTTTTCGTCAGACTTAATTTTTTTAATTTATGCAAATATATACATATATTGGTTAAAGTCAACTAATTAAATACATCATTTTCTTTGTAGACATGGATTTTATAAATGGGGTAGCTTCTATGAGAGGAAAAAGTCTGTGATCTTGGTCATTGAAAACAAATTTATATATAAGAGTCAAATAGTATTTTAGAGGGAAAAATAAATCCTCACAGAGTACTTATCATAATTAAAAGTTCAATTACTTCTTATCATAATTAAAAGTTCAATTACTTCCATATGTTGGTTAAATTTGAATAAATATTTATTTAGGAGGGAGAAAATAAATAAATAAATAAAATCGGAAGGGTGATGTGAGGGGAAGTCCATGATTAGAGAATATTCATTATATAATATATATATATATATATATATATATATATATATATATATATATGCTTCTAGACAAAATTTGCCAACTCTGATTTTGAATCAGTTGAGAGACAAGAGATTCAATGGTGACACCACCACGCTAGATACAAGTTTTAACAAAATTTAAATTTACTTATAGCAATTTAGAGGTCTTTTGCTAAAAAAAATATTTATTAATTTTTTTTTTTTTTTAAATGTAAAGGTGTGAAATTTTATTTTAATAATTCCTAGAAACTGACAAAAAGGGGAGGGAAAAAAAATATAATAATAATAATAATTCCGGCGGCGGCGTCTAAAGAAAACCGACCACCTGCCTTAGCAGTAGCAGTTGAAGAGTTGAAAGTTTCTAAAGGAAGCTGAATAGTCAGAACAGAAAATATTTGTAACATGACCTCACGCCACCATACCTAATAGCTCCGCCCCTTCTATTAATTTTCTTGTTGTTTCGCTGCTTCAACTGTTAAATACCCCTTCATTACTCCATACTACTACTATCCCAAGAACTCTATCTCTCTCTATATAAGTATATATATATTTGCATTTCCCTTTTGTTTTCTTGGACTACTACTATCATCAAGTTTGCTTTTCCTTTTGGCTTTTTGTTTCTAGGTTTTCGATTCTTGCTTTAGTATATTCATCGATTTCCTCAACTGGGTCAATTAAAGTTCATCGATATGCTCCAATATTTCAAGATCATGAAGAAAAAAATGTGGATGTTTTTTTACTGATATATATAATATATATCTATTTTTTTCCTTCCCTTAGAAATTCAATCCCCCTATTTGTCTTCTTTCTCTCATGGAAGTGATGACCTTAACACTAGGTTCAGTTTCCTCAACCTTAATCTCTATTGCCACTCTTAAGAATCGCTCTCGAATCCTCTCTTTTTGGTTTGCTCCGACCACACGTCCTCCGGGTCTTGATCCGTAGACGAACTGAACTCTTTTATATTAGCTTGTTTTTGCTGTTTGATAATCTTTCAGCTTCTTTGTTTGACAATTTCCTTAGAATTTGAACAAAAAAAGCTTCGAGCTTTGATTTCTTTTATGTGTTTGGAATGTAATTGAGTTTCATCATCTCTTTTTCACTTCCTTGGAAAACCCATTTAACTTCTTGGTATATTTACACATATAGATAGTATTTAGATCATGAACTTGTTGTATACTGAGAACCAGAGTAGTTTAGATAAAATTCAAGATTATTCAGGTTTGTTTGCTCAGTTTGCAGCAGGGGACATCGGTGGATGTAGTACCAATACCACTGGTTACTTGAGTAGTGAGTCTAATATGCCAGCAGTTCCCCAATCCTTGGTGCTGGACACTGAAAAGGAGGAACTGGTAAAGGCTTCTGGGAGAGTGGTGGGGAAGAAAGGTGACCGAACAGAGACAAAATCAGTGGCAGCTTTGAAGAGCCACAGCGAAGCAGAGAGGAGGAGGAGAGAAAGAATCAATGCTCATTTGACCGCACTTCGAGACCTTGTCCCTTCAAATGAAAAGGTTGGTGACATTTTTTCTCTTCTTTTTTCTTTTATAATGTACGTTATGTGTTTGAAATCTAGCATCAACTACCCCCACTATTGAGGATTTCTGCAGTTTGTTTATTCTTGAATCTTGATAGCAAATTCTTCTAGCTAGGTCTAGTTTTTCCATTTATGGAAAAGGAAGTTGGATGTTGATGATGAATATGACTACCCTGCGTTGAACTGTGATACTTGTTTTTTTTTTTAGTTCACAAGTTCTTACTCTGATGCTGTTGGATTCTCAGTGTTAGATTCATGAAGTGTATAAATTCTTAACTTCGTCCCATTTTATTATTCCTTCTCTTGATTGAAATAGTAGTGGCAGACTTTACCATTATGATTAATCAGGTTGACAGAATTGAGTTAGGAATCTTATCTTACATTCTTATTACATCAACACAAATATGCTAAGTATCATAATTTAGTATCGTGATTTAAATACTAATAAAATAATAATACTTGTAACATTTGTATTGGTGTAAGATACTTTATATTTTGTGTTTGGAGTTGTTTGCCAACCTAAGACTAATAAAGTATATTTCATCATCAAACATTTAAATATTAAGTCTACCCTAGCATCATTTACCAAAAAAAATAAAAAAAAAAAAAAAAGTCTACCCTAGCATCATCATGGTTGACTATGGCACCTAATAAACTTGATTTGGTTATTGGTCCTTTCAGCTTGTGTAATGTGGATTATTATTAACTAATTACCTCATCAATACTCTACTTCCAAACTTATCTTTTTGTTCTGGTTATCCTTATATATATTATTTTGAATATATACACAAACAACAAAATGACAACTTTGATACTAAACATGGATATTTGACCTTCAAAAAACAATAATTTATGGCTACAGCTGCTTTTACAAGTTGCTGAATCATCTATCTAATGGGATGGCTTTTCACCGGTTATTAGCATTTCTTTCTGCATCATCTGTTTGACAATAGCCGATTAAATTAAGCATTATTAAAAGGGATGGACTGATCTAATCTCCTCTCTTGAAAAGGACATGTATGACTTGAGAAGTATTTGTTTATTTTGTAGATGGACAAAGCCACACTACTTGCAGAAGTTATCAACCAAGTGAAACAACTAAAGAAAACTGCAGGTCAACTCAGTGATAGCTATTTTGTTCCGCTGGACTATGATGAAGTAAGAGTCGAAAGAATTCATGAGAATGGAAGAGAAGAAGAAGGGATTAATTCTTTCAAAGCATTCATTTGTTGCGAGTACAGACCAGGGCTTTTGTCTGATATAAGACAGGCTTTCTATAAACTTAAGGTAAATCTGGTTAGATCAGAGATTTCAACCTTAGAAGGTCGAGTGAAGAACGTGTTTTTCTTCACTACTGGAAAAAATGCAGCAGAGACTGAGAACAGTGTTCTTCACCTCATGAATTCTGTACACCAGGCTTTGAGTAGTATTATGGACAAGGAGACATCAATGGCAGCAGCAGAATATTCACCAAGGACGATGATGTTTCCAAGCAAGAGACGGAAGATTTCATATTTTGAGTCCTCAAGTTCATCATCGTGAGATTTTTCAAAAATCCTGTTCTTACAGTGATTTCATTTACATATCTGCAGTGTTGTTTTTGTGGAAGTGGAAGTATGGTTTTTGTTTGTATTTTTCCATTTTCCCTGTTGGCTTTGTTTGATGATCTTTCTCTGGATAGTATAAAAATAACACACACACCCCACCCCCCTGGCTTCTGATTGTATTATAATATGGTGTATGTTTGAAACTTTGTAATGGTGAATGTTGATAATATATCTAAAGAAAAGGGCTTTTTCAGAAAACTTCACCAATTTTCAAGTAAGAAAATAGAGCAAATGGAAAGTAGGTCTAACTAGGCCCAATTTGACCGTCTACATTTATATAAGACTTCACTACTTTTTTTTTCTTTTCAAGTGACCAATATTTGTCAATACAATTTTCTTTAAGATCTCAAGTAATTTTTGGTCAGCTTTTAAAAGAAAGAATATTATACTAAAAGTTTCAATCGTTTATCACATAAGAGCACCAGTGGTCTAGTGGTAGAATAGTACCCTGCCACGGTACAGACCCGGGTTCGATTCCCGGCTGGTGCAAATAATTTTTTGTTTCCTTTTCAGGACTTTAAGTCGCCTTTTTTTTTTTTTTTTTCCTGTTTTATATAATAATCGCAGGCTCATGCTAGATTCTACTAACAGTAACAAGGCGTTTGACCTGTTCGGTTCAATTAAGGTTAGGGAAAGTTGCACTAGTTTGGTGGATAATTTTTTTTTTTTTCCTCATCGAATAATTTGAGATTTGTAGAAAGAGATTCTAAAAACTATAATATATACACAAAGTTGTTTCTAAAATGTGTCAAATTTTACCGAATAAATTAATTATGTACAATATAGGTACACAAAATTAATTTTAAATCGACTTAAAATCTTAATATTCTATCCATATTTAACTCACATTTTAAAGAAAGGAAGTAATGCATACATATTTCGAAAATTATATCCATTAGCCATCATTCATTCTTATCTTTTCATGTGTCGTCATTTCCTACAAATATTCAATCGGAAAGGAACCCACTAAAGAAATATATACACATTCTCGATAATAGATTAATTTTTTTATTATTATTATTATTACAATAATTCAGAAAGTGGTTTCTGCTATCCAATGAAATTTTGGGTTTGTTTTGCATATGGGAAAAGGTTAGTTGTGTGGAAGTTAAACACCAAGAGGCAAATCAAAATATGGTTACGTTACTTTTATATTATTATATATACACACACATATATATATATATATATATGTATGTATGTATATAGTGGAGGATGGAGGGTCCATTTTATTTGGACATTTGTTCCCCTTCCAAGTGGCAATGTAACTCATATTTGTGGTTCTAAATGAGATTAGGTCAGAATTGAATTCCATCCCCACAACCCCACCCCAAAAAAAAAAAAAAAAAAAAAAAAAACTTACAAATTATTTTATATTTATATTCATTTATATCTTTAATTTATATTATTAATAAAAAACAAATTAAATATTACCATTTTTGGAATTAATTAACATGAATTATAAACAAATATCAGGTGATCTAAGATTAGATCAATCGAAATAATCTATTTATTAAAATTAATCAATCCCTTACTTCCTTTGTGGAATTGGAAGCATTAAAATTACCTTCTAATTTGTGCCTATCAGCAATATGAAGAGTGATTCATTCATCTCTCACCTACACAAATTACAAAAGGAAAAAATAATTTATCAGTGCAAATCCACTTGTACATCTCCACCCATATCCAAAGATAAAACTTGTCCAATTTTTACAAGTGAAAGAAGAAAAAAAAAAACCCACTTAAAAGTCTTTGGAGCAAACTAGACAGTGAAATTAATTGAGGAAGAAGAACGTCAATTTTGGTTCATCATATCAAACACAATATGAATTTATGACATTTATATTTGTAAAATAAATTATTAATTAAACATATATGAGACAAGAAAATATGATGTCATTGTGTCGCCCATGTTTCAGCTTTTGGTTTAATAATTTCTGTTTTAATTGATTAAGAATTCATAGGATTACTCTTAGTTGAAAATTATTGTCCTAATTAAGAAACTAAGATCGGACAAAATGAGTGGTTCAACCATTTTCAAAACCCTTGTTATACATAACCTTATATATGTTGTCACAATATTATGTCCAAGATTTGGCATCAGCACTTTGACACGTTTGTAAATTCCGAATTCTGCTCTCTTTTGTCTCTTCATAAATCTCAAATCTATACATACATATATTTTTATATATATATATATATATATATATGTTTTGAAGGGGGGAAGGAATATATTTAATTTAATGAATGAGTGTTTGTTTCAACGCATTGCCAAATCCTATCTGATTCTTTTTTGCATCAAATATTAATGAAATAAAGATGTGTGATTTGAAATCTTATCATTCAACACTTTCTACATATATTAAAAAATATATATATATTTTTTATAATAAATATATATATATATATATAATTCATTTACACTTGAAAAGAAACATGTCACGTGTTGTGACCATAATTCTCCCACTAAACACAATCAATTCGTCGGTTACATAGAACTGAACTTTTGGTGAGTAAATATGGCCAAATTAAGAAACGAAATAGGAAATTAGATGGAAAAAATAATTAAATTTTGTGATTTTTTATTGTCAGCTCATAATATGGAGACCTGAAAAAAATAATTAATGACCGTTTTTGAAGGAGCAAATAGTGCTTGATGTGCTCCGATTCCCCCATCTTCCAATTAACAATAACAATAATAATAGATCTAAAAAAAATAAAAAATTAAATGAAATTTACTTTAAATGATTTCGGAAATGGAATAATAGGGGATGCCCTTGAACGGTAAGTTATAACACCTTGGAAATAGTGGGAAAAAAATTAAATTAAATTAAAGAGCAGAAATACCACCTAATTTATTTCCAAATTAGGAGCTTAATTATCCTACCCCCATCCCCTAGAATAGTCCAAAAGGTTAGGTTTGCACTTCAAAAATATCCATCGTTCATTCAATGGAATCAAAGCCCCGGCCTCACACTTGGATACTCTTCCCAAAAATTACATTTTTAGTGTATTCATATATATATATATATATATATATATATATATATATATACACTCCGTGTCATAACTCAGATTCATTTTCTTCACTTGTCTATTATTATCAATTAAGTTACATACTCAAATAGGTGTAAAAAAAAAAAAAAAAAAAAACAACATTAAATTTTATTTAATTGAGTATGGTGTTATGTTTTAGAGGAAGGAGGGAATAGAAGAAAATTTGATGAATTAAAAAGGACAGAGTTTGTGGGTGTGCATGTGAATCTCTGCCTTCTTTGTTTTTGCCTACAAAGTTGCCTTTCTCCATTTGTTTGATTCTCTCTACCTTCTTTACTCACTCCCAAAAAAGTCAGACATGGCCTCAACCCCCTGATTTTCAAAGAAAAAAGGCACGTATACATATATATATATATATATATATAGAGAGAGAGAGAGAGAGAGATGCCCAACATATAGGTTTCGTACCGTCCCACTACTCATGTCTAGTCTTTCTCTTTCTCTTTCTATCTCTAAAATATAACAAAAGTTCAGCAGACATGCCTGAATCTTCGACGGCTAATTGGTTATATACCTACGCAAAGATAAGGTTTTTCACCAGAATACAACGTTTCCTCCTCGTCAAAGCTACTTCCTCCTCCAAGAAACAATTCGTACCATCCGATCACTTATTCGACAACAACAATTCAAGAATCATAATTAATACGACACCGTCGTGCGTGAACGTTAAACTGTCGGAAGTTCCGGAGATGCAACAAGAAGTCGGGGTGGTGACGGAAAAGGAGAACGATCAAGAAGAAGAAGAAAATCGTTGGACGGTTTTACAGAGGTCTGTGAAGAAGCTTCATTTCGGAAGCTGGGAAGAAAAAGAATTGGCTATGGAAGGTATCAAGAAACTGGCAAGAAATAACTCGAAGAAAAAGAAATCACTGGCGGAGCTCGGCGTTATTCCGCCTTTAGTGGGTATGGTTCAATCGGAGGTCGTTGAGCGGCAAAGATTGGCGGTTCAAACCTTGACTGAGCTCGCTAATGGCTCTTTCACGTAAGTTTTAATTATAATCTTGAAGGTTTATTTCTCAATTCTTGATTTTTTTGACGGTTTCTTTTTTGAATTTTTCGTTCTCAATTATAATTGCTAAACAATTCACGTTTCCACCATCCAACCATGTTTCTTGATGCAAATGATGAAGAAATATATATATATATATATATATATATATATATATATGCGCCTCTGCATGTGAATTTTTCCCTTTATTTTCTGCATTTTTTTGATTCGAGAAAAAATCATTTCTCTGAAAAAAAAAAAAGCAAAAAGGTTGACAGAAAATATAACTTTTGTTTGAGTTTCAATACTGTTTGTCTTGTGAGTTCATCAAATTAGTATTCTTGGAAAAGAACTTTAGAATAGTTATTGCTCATCAGTTAGATTTCTTTATTTTTATTTTTTTTGAAAAAAAAAATATATATTAAAGAAAGGGAAAGTATTTGTGGATGTGATGTGGGAAACTATTATTGGAAACTTAACAGACTAGTAGTAGTAATATAGTATTATAAAAAAATATATATATATATAGCATTATAAAAAGAAACCATCTCTACTCTGCATGGAACCCAGTGGCCATTTTTGACTTTTGGTTTCATCACCTTGAATAGTATTAAAAGTCTTCCATTACTGTTTACTTTGTGCTCCCAATGCATCGAATGATCCCTTTTTATTTAGATGCATTAATTGCAATTCATTGTGGACCAATTTTTGAATCTGTTCTCTTCTCCCCTGTTTCTGAAAGACTTTTTTTTTTTTTTTTTTTTTTTTTCTTTTTAGTTTCTGTATCCAATCATTCAATTTGATTTTAGAACAAGATGAGTATTTATTTATTCTTTCACAGAATTGTGAGTCAACAAGGTTATGACAATCTCCCATTGGCTGGTAAACTCCAAACTGGACCAGAGGGGTAGTATATATATAAAACCCACAGCTTTTGCTGACTTTCAGGTTCAAATACAGATTTGCTTTGAAGAATCAATTGACTTATATCACTAAAATAAAATATACTAGTATTTATTCCTTTTTAAATTGGTGGTTGGTTGGTTTGGTTTGGATTGGTCTTTTTCCTGCTCCATATAATTGGGTGAGGATCCCACAAGTATGCCAAAAAAATAAAAATAAATGGAAGAAAGGATTCTTGATTTGTTAATATGGTATTTTCTTGTCATTTCAGGAACAAGGCACTGATGGTGGAGGCAGGAATCCTATCAAAATTACCAATGGAAGTAGATGTTTTGGATGGATCATCTAAGCAAGAATTTGCAGAGTTGCTGCTGTCCATATCATCCTTATCCAACAGACAGTTCCCAATAACTTCATCAAGAATTGTACCTTTCGTAGCGTCCCTCCTCGAATCGAGTTCAATTCTTGAAACCAAGCTCTTGTGCTTGAATACATTATATAATCTGTCTTCAGTGTTAGAGAATGCTGGATCTTTAGTTTCCAGTGGTGTGACAAAGACTCTCTTGAAGCTGTCTTCTTCGAAAGATGCATCAGAGAAGGCACTTGCAACTTTAGGAAACCTTGTGGTGACCTTCTCAGGAAGGAAAGCAGTAGAAAGGAGTGAAATAGTACCTGAAAACCTGATAGAGATACTGTCATGGGAAGATAAACCAAAGTGCCAAGAACTATCTGCATATATTTTGATGATTTTAGCACATCAAAGCTCAGTGCAAAGAGAAAAAATGGCTAAGGCTGGAATTGTTGGTATACTTCTAGAAGTAGCTTTGCTTGGTAGTCCTTTGGCTCAGAAAAGAGCACTAAAACTATTACAGTGGTTTAAGGATGAAAGACAGAGGAAAATGGGACCTCATTCAGGGCCACAACAAGTAGGAAGGATATCAATGGGATCACCTGTAAATAATGAGGATTATGAAGGCAGGAGATTAATGAAGAAGATTGTTAAACAAAGTCTGCACAAAAATATGGAGACAATTACTCGTCGAGCTGAAGGGACTAATTCAAGCCTTAAGGCCTTGATTATCAGTTCTAGTTCTAAAAGCTTGCCATACTAGATCATTTTGGACACATACTTTTTGTCTTACCATATGATGATAATTGCAGTCTTATGCAAATTCCTTATTTGCTTGTAAATAAGCAAAAATAAGAGATTCTTCTTTCCTGAAAAAAAGAAGATGAAAAGAAGTGATTACAAAAAGGATATATATATCTATTCTATCTCCCACCATTCAACAGATATCTATTACACCATTTATATTTAAAAACAGTCATTTGTTTGATTTTTTTACATAATTCTAAATTAAATCTAACAATTCAAAAATTATTTAGTTTCTCTTTTTTAATTCGTTAGGAATATTAATAATAAAAGTAAAATAAAGACATTAATTATATTATTATATTAGGAGAAATCGTAAATATTAATATAGATAAAGAGAAAAAAAAAAAAAAAAAAAAAAGAAAAAAGAGAAAGACCATGTTGGGCCCTGTGAGTAAAGCTAATTAGTAAGCGGGCCTGCCAATGTTTCAAAATATTTCACTTTATACGACGTCGTTCGGCTACAGCTGTTCGTTTTCTTGATTTTCTTGAAAAAAAAAAAAAAAAATCGAGCATAATATATATTCACATCACGGCATCGTCACCACCAGGAGCTTCTCTTCGAACCAACGCGCGCTCATTCTCGCTAGGGTTTACATCCTCTCTCCTAGGGTTTTGAATTATCTTCTCTCGTCCCCGTTCGTTTTCTCTTCGATGGATAAGAAGCGCAAAGCTGATGAGAACGGTGGTGTGTACCCGGCTCATGCCGCCCTCATTCCGGACCCAAACGCTTCAATCCCACCGCTTCCCAGTCACTTAACCCCAGACGACATCAACAAAATCCTTGACCCTTTCACTAAAGAACAACTCCTTCCCATCATCCGCGCCGCTGTCACCCGCCACCCTGATGTCCTAGACGCCGTGCGCTCCGTGGCTGATTCTGATCCGGCTCAGCGTAAACTTTTCGTCCGTGGTCTTGGCTGGGAAACTACCACTGATAAACTCCGCTCTGTCTTCTCCACTTTCGGAGAATTGGACGAAGCCATTGTCATCACAGATAAAAACTCAGGTAAATCTAAAGGTTACGGATTTGTTACTTTCAAACACATTGATGCAGCTATTTTGGCACTTAAAGAACCTAATAAGAAAATCGATGGGAGAATCACCGTTACGCAGCTTGCTGCGGCTGGTAATTCTGGGAATTCGCAGTCGGCTGACGTGGCTTTGAGAAAGATTTATGTTGGTAATATTCCCTTTGAAATATCTTCCGAAAAGTTGTTGTCTCACTTCTCCATGTATGGGGAGATTGAGGAGGGCCCATTAGGGTTTGATAAGCAGACTGGAAAGGCCAAAGGTTTTGCCTTTTTTGTGTATAAGACGGAGGAAGGGGCTAGAGCTTCATTGGTTGATCCTATGAAGACCATTGATGGGCATCAACTTGTTTGTAAGTTGGCTACTGATAACAAGAAGATGAAGCAGCAGCAGAATGTTGGACCTGGTGGAGGTGTTATTGGAATGCCCAATGCAGGTCCTCCTGGAATGCCTGGTGAGGGAAGCTTTGGGGCTCCAGGAGGAGGGTTCGGGAGTTATGGTGGATTCTCAGGCGGTTTAGGTCCAGGTATGCAGCAGCCGCAGGCACAACAGCAGCCTGGTATGGTTCAAGCACCTCACTTGAATTCAGGTATGGGGCCTGGTGGATATGGGAATCAAGGGGCTGCTTTCAGTGGTGGATATGGGCAAGGTGGGGTGCAGTATGGTGCTTCTGGTGGTGCAGGGGATTATAGTGGTGTTGGAGGATTAGGCAATGCTCCAGGTGGGTCAAATTTATACCGGATGCCAACCAGCTCCATTGGAATGGCAAATTCTGGAGGGTATCCTGATAGTGGCAACTATGGGTTACAGTCAGCTTATCCATCTCAGCAAGGTGCAGGACCTAGGGCTCCCTCTGGTGGAATGTACCAGGGAATGCCTCCTTATTACTGAGGTAATTTGTTTATTAAGCTGTAGTCTATTTTGGAAAAAAATTCTGGTAGTTTCCATTTTCTCCTTCTAAAGATATGTGCTATGCTGTCTAGCCATGCTTGGTTGCCTCAATATATATACACACTTGTGTATCCCCTCCTCCTTTCCTTTTTGCTGGGAACCTTGATCACATGGGGTATAATATCTGTCGGTTGTCACATTAGAAGACCTCACCGTTGTGCAGAGGATGATTTTGATGTACCAATTACCGTTGATTTTCATATACTTGTTGCTCAATTTTTTCTGGTAATTGGTTTTCTCAACCATGAAAGGCTTCTTGAAGTAGATTAGTGGATGCCTTGCCTTAATTAATTTTGTTATCTCGAGTGACTCTTATTACAACTTTTAGATGTACAGTGGAATATGTCCAATTTCTGACTTAAGTATACATTTGCCTCATTTCAATCTGTCCATAATCATTTTTACCCTCTATTTATTTAATTGGTTGATGGTAGGCTTGCAGCTGTCTTATACTCTGTTGTGCACTCTGTTTGACTTGGTTTAAAGTATGCCTTCCTTTTTCACATAGGTTCACCTTTGATAGGCTGTTTACATTGGGCTGCTTCAATTAATCCATCCCTTGATCAGATACCTACAAAAATTAAACCAAGGTCACTCTTATGGGGATAATTTGTCTTTTCTGAAGATGCCCACTTCAGAGCACTTATATCTAGTTTTCAATTTTTTAAATTCCTATTTTCTCCCTACCTGAAAAAGACGGCATTTTGGAATTTGTGTATGGGTCATCGAGGGAAAACTCCTGTATTTTGTTGTTATGGTTTTAATTATCCCATGTATTGGTGTTCTACTGATTATCGTGGTAAAGATCTCGTAGAAGGTTGGGATATATTAAATTTATTTCTTGAATGCTCCACACGTGGGCCTATATTTTTCTTATGCATGAAGTACTTCAAAAAGTTTCTGCATTAGATATACTTTTCTGGACATTTGAACTATGCTTCGTATTTATCTTCTGATGAATTTCTTGGATAGCTGGTAAACATAGGTGAAGTCCATTTGGGGAACAATTTATTTATTATTTTAAATATTATTTTTAAAACTTTGACTAACTTAAATTTGTTAATTTTATTTTTAATATTAAACTCTTTAGAATTTCAAATTTGAAATGCAAATGAAATATATATTTAAATAGTTTTTTTTTTTTTTTTTATAATGTTGGTCTGGTTAGGCACTTGCATAGCTAACTTGCATTCTAAATGATATCTCTTATTTGGATACATTTTAGGTTCTTATGATTTGAAATTTCTGATTATTTTGAAGGCTAGAAACCCTCTATCTTAACTTTTTATGAACAATTATACCACTTGTTCTGAAGTTATTAGTATTGTTAGAAAAAAAATAATAATAGTGCTTCTCTGAAGATTTGTATACATATAAACAATAGTAGAATACTAATTAGTTGCTATATTCTTTTCCGAGAGATTCTGCAAATTAAGTTTTGGTCCAGAACTTTTGACCTCTGAGAAAACCTTCCCGATTGTTATGGACAAAATGAATACAAAGCTCTAAAATTTTATATTCTCTAATATATTTGTCTCAAATGATCTCATGGGATATTATTTTTTATTATAAATTGATTTTCTGTAGGGATCCAGGAATTTTGTTATACATTGATCTTATATCATTTTAATAATTATATTTTCTATGGCATACTTAATTGCCTATTGTCTGTTGCAACTGCATCCTAATTACTTGTGAATATCTGCAATTAATTTTGTTCGACAAACCTGTGTATATGTTTAAGATTTTGATTCATGGATTGAGTTATAAATGGGTATATATGTTCAGGTGTTTGAGAGCTTGGGAGCAAATGCTTTAAATGCTTGTGGTGATTTCCTGATTGCAGACAATGAAATCTTTGGTTGATATATGGACTGCTGTACATCTGTTGCTGCTTCACTCTATCTGCCCCTTGTGGATTTATGGCTATTAGTTACTACTTGGTAGAAGTAGGCTTGAGTTACTTACATGGGAACATTTTGCTGTATTTATGTGATTACTGGATGTGTAGCGGTCCTTTATCAGTTTTGTTCTTTAATGCAATTACTATTAGTAAAGCTACTTGTATCATTAATACCTATCCGCTTCTTTTATGGTGTTTTTATCTGAATTACTAGTTTGCAGCTCCAGTGGCTCTCTGCAAGCCTTGTCTCAGGATATGGCATAGACTGTCGTACACTTTTGAACTCTGTTACTCCTTTTCACATATTGGTGTCTTATGACTCCAAATTCTTGAATCATTTTAATCTAATTTGAATTTTTCTTCCAAAATATTTGGTATTTAATTGTTATTTGTTTACTTGTAATGTTCCCCATATATATTCTGGTTTTATCCCTCCATGCTGTTATGATGAAATAGCATGACGTTTCAGTTGTTTCTTCTTTTTCTATGCCAATTTGGCTTTTTTTACTTTTATGGACTTTTTCCAACATTGTTTATTGTCTTTGCTAATTCATTGTCACTGAAACACTGTTATGGAACTCTTAATTTAGTTGTGGATGCTTGCCGGATAAAAGGGAACTTGAGGTGATTTTGAGCAAGAAACTGTGTCATGGTTTATGCATGTGTAACTTGGCTGGGTAACAAGATGAAGGAAAATGTTACTTTTTAACTTGTTGAGTCCTAGTGCATGACTCAGAGATGTGCTTTTATGGTGGCCTCTAATTCTTGCTTGAAATGGTTCTCTTTGATTTGATGAAATAATCTCTTTGTTTAAATCTTTACTTGTTTCTTAATACCTATAGTCGATTGCACAAGTGGCTATGCTTCTCATGTGACACTTGAATACTCACATTTTTTCCTAGTTGGATATTTTTACGTGGACAGTTATTGTGGATTACACGCATTGAAGAAATTGTGGGGTTATGAAATGTGCTAGAAAATATCTGTTCTGTGATGAAGTATTCTCTGAATTTAGTTACTGTTTGCATGTTATGTACTTATAACTTGGTAATACAAAATGATAATGTGTGCTGTACCATAAGTTCTGGATTACAGATAAATGTTGGCTTGAACTTGGTCTCTTTCTTGCCATCTCAGTGAGGTAGTTGAATTGTTCTGCTTGGTTTTGTTTCAGAGTTTTTTAAGTTGTCCTTCATTTTCTGTAGGCAACAGATGCTATTCTACTTGATGTGGCTTCTTTTGAACAGTTTTGTTTATCATTCAGGGAAAATCTTTATGCTTTGAGTTTAAATTGGCCTTAGTTGGAAGTGTTTTGTTTGAAAATGTACCCCTGTTGATTAATAAGTCTTCATTGAAAGAAACCTCTAATATTGGCTGCTACCAAGTTCTTTCTTGTGCAATCAGTTTTCTGAAGTCTGAATACAGAAGTTGTGCGGGTTGCATCTTAACAGAGCCTATTTTGTTGTGTATGCATTTTGATTCTTATTACCCATTTACTGTTATTTCATTTCTGTAGCACGTCTCTGTACTGTAAGAATATGCCACATTTACCATAGACATGCGAGCTTCGGAACCTGAACTGGCAATTTGCCTCGTTTACCGACTTGGTTAAAAGAACCCCAAGGTTAGGGTTAATGACGTACCAGAACCAAATGGCTGCGGGCTTCTGAATCTGAATTGTCAGTTTGCTTCATTTACGGAACGTGTTTAAGAACCCAACGGATATTGTTATGATGAAGCAGAGCCAAATGGTTGTCAGGGACCCGCATTTTAATGGGAAATTTCACTTCCCGTTGTTGACACGAGCATGTGGTGACAATGCTGAATCTTCTCACATTATCGCAATTGAGACGTGCATATGAAGTGCTTACTCCTGGATGCTGTATTAGGCTTCCTGATGCGCTGGTAAAAATTTCACTGTAGGGCAATCGAATAATTGTATATGCATCAATAGAATTTTGTTGTATTCTTGCTCAAAAAAAATTTATTTGGATCATCATTTTTGAAGAGTCTGCTGAATTTAGAGAGAAAAAAATCATATTTTGTTTTGAAACATCACATTGAAATGCGCTCTTATTAGTATTACTTTTTAAGTGTACAGAGAATTATCGTGAAGTAAAGGACAGTTTTATCCTTCGGAGTTCTTGTAATGCATCACTTATGTCTACCCTTTCCTCGGGAGAATCTGCAGCGCAACGCAATGCCAATTGCATGATATCTGTAAAGCACTGCAACTTCAGGTCCTTACTGGGGTCCTCTGGCCGTATCAGGTTTTGATCTCTAACAACATCGTCTGCTGAATTTTGCAGCCAGTCCCTCACCAAATCCTTTAATCCGCGATCTTCCGAGAACATTTCATCAGTTGGCTTTTTTCTTGAAAATGTCTCCATCAATAGAATTCCAAAGCTATACACATCGCAACCAGTAGATACTATACCTTCTGATCCGTACTCTGCAAAAGAAACCAGAGAACATAAAAACATCTAATTTTGAGTTTCGATGAAGAGATTCGCGAAAAATAAGATAACAGTAGTACCTGGTGCAATGTAACCAATTGTTGCAATTGTCTTCGTCCTTACCATGTTTTCCCCGACAGCAAATAACTTGGCTATGCCAAAATCAGTGACACGACCATTTAGGTCATCATCTAGTAGAATGTTGCTCGGCTTTAGATCACAATGGATTATGGGCGATGAGTGACCATGGTGGAGATACCCCATTGCGCAAGCTACGTCTATGGTTATGTTCAATCTCTGCAAGAAATCCAAGAAGTAACCATCAGAATGCAACCACTTCTCGAGGCTTCCATTGGTCATATACTCCAAGACCAAAGCTTTAAAATCAGGGTTGGAGCAAGCACTGATCACTCTAACAAGGTTTCTATGTCGAAGGTTTCGCCACACTTCACATTCAACATTAAAGCTTCTGAGCGCTCCTTCTAATTCCAAATTGAAAACTTTTATAGCTAACATTGTTCCATCTTCAAGCATGCCTTTGTAAACTGACCCATAACTCCCCGTTGCAATCAAGTTGTCTCCGCTGAAACCTTTAGTTGCCTGCTGAAGTTTGTAGTACGAAATTCTTTCATGGACGGGCACAGATATAGCATCTTTTGGACTGACATTTTTCTTCCTCCTCCTGTTTCTGACCATAATGAACACAATGCTGGCTGCAAAGATAATTGACGCTACTGGTAACAGAGTGTAAAGAACTATCCGCAATCTTTTCCTGCTTGATCCTCGAGGAGAATTGTTTTTGCAAGGTGGGAAATTTAACTGCGGTGCCCCGTCGCAGAATTTTTCATTTGACATGAAGGATTCTTTCGTGAAGTTAGCGAAAGAGCCATTAGAAGGAACCTTTCCACTGAGCTGATTAAAGGACACATTGAAATACTTTAGAAAAGAGATCGACTCCAACGACGTAGGAACTTCACCGCTTAGATTGTTATGTGAAAGATCAAGAATTTCCAAGCTGATTAACCCACCAAGTGACCGAGGAATTGTCCCTTCCAGTACGTTGTGTGCTAAACCGAGGTTTGTCAACCTAGTAAGGCTTCCAATTGTACTGGGAATATTTCCAGAGATTTTGTTGTTTGATAGGTCAATGATTTGTGCGGCTATCAGGCCTCCAATTTCAGGTGGTATATTACCGACCAAAGAACTTGAGGCCAAGTTTAATTCCAGAAGATCTTTCAGGTTCCAAATAGTTGCAGGGATGATGGTGTTTAATGGGTTGTGGTCTAAATGAAGGGATCTTAAAGAAGCCACATTTCCTAAGCATTCTGGAATAGGACCAATTAAGTGATTTCGCCCCAAATCCAATCTGTACAATTTCCTTGAAGCGCAGAGAGTGCTGGGAATGAGGCCTTGCAATTCGTTACCTTCAAGATTCAAGCCTTGAAGATTTTCCAGGAATGCCACAGGAATTGATCCATGCAAGTTATTATCTCCAAGACTCAAGACCGACAAACCACTTAGGTTTGCTATTTCACTTGGGATTTCGCCTTCCATCTCAGTGAAACCCGCATAAAAGCTTTGAAGTGAACTGGAAAAATTTCCAATACTGGAAGGAAGGGAACCTTTCATTGGATTGTTAGCAAAAGACAATTGTTGCAGGCTACGGCAATTACTCAATGACGACAGGAAGGTCAGTTCTCCAGAGGAATCATCAGATTTAAACGTGAAGTTGTTCCGTTCAAGATCAAGATCCTCGAGGAATCTCAGATCACCAAATCTGTTAGGAATTGATCCACCGAAATTGTTTTCACTAATTCCCACGCTTACCAGATTTGAAGCATTTAACATGGAATCAAGAATAGCTCCACTGAGTTTATTACCTCCAAGATAGAGCATTTCCAGATTCTGAAGCCTCTGTCCAAAATCAGAGGGAAGACTCCCACTGAGATCATTATCTGTTAATGAGATAGTTCCAAGTGTGGAGATATTAAATATGGACCTTGGAATTTCACCACTCAAGTTGTTAGCTGCAAATTGGAACACCTCCAGTTTCTGAAGGTTACCAAGCTCTGCTGGAATTTTACCGTACAGGAAATTTTCCGACATATCCAATATGTCGAGATTGACAAGGTAACCAATCTCTCTTGGAATTTCACCTGCAAATTATTTGTAGCTTTCAGAAGAAGACTCTAGAAAATGAGGATTCAATACACGACTACACGAGCACAGTAATTACCTTGGAAATTGTTACGACCCAGCATAATCGCATTCAACGTTGTTAAGTTTCCAATCTCTCTTGGTATGGTTCCTTGGAAATTATTAAAGGACAACAATAGCATTTGAAGCTGGGAACAGTTGTTGAATGTTGAGTGAATTCGGCCTGACATTTCATTACGTCCTACAGAAAACCATTGGAGTTGGGGAATCTTGGAGCAAATGTTCCAAGGAAGATTACCACTGAAAGTATTAGCTGAAAAACCAATCTTTCTCAAAGATGAAGCATTGAAGAACGTGAGAGGTATAGTACCAGTAAGCTGGTTACCTTCCACATTTAAATACTCCAAACTGTTGAGATTACCAGCTTCTTCTGGTAAGCTTCCTTGTAAAAGATTGAACCTCAAGTTCAGTAACTGCAAGGTGGATATATTAAACAAGGAACTCGGAATTCTGCCTGTGAAACTGTTATTCCCTAAGCTCAAGAATTGAAGATTAGGCAGCAAACCAATCCAGGAGGGAACTTCTCCACTGAAGTTATTGTAGGTTAAAGAAAGGTACTTGAGTCTCCGCAAACGGACCATCTCTTCAGGCAAATTGCCCTGAAAGTTGTTGCCTTGGAAGTCAATATAGTTGAGAAAAGAAAGGTTTCCAAGTTGTGGAGGAAGAGTACCTACAAAACCCAGGTAAGAAATGTTCAAAGAAACTACTCTTTGGTGATTAGAGGAGCATTTAACTCCAATCCAGTTGCATGGTGGAGTAATGGCTGTCCAGTTTGATAGAAAATCTGAAGGATCATCCAAGATGTTTGATTTTAAAGCAAGAAGTGCAGATTGGTCTGTGGTGATATTGTGTATAGTGAGGGCTGAGGAAAATATAGAACAGTACAGAAAAACTACAAGGTGAGTAAGGAAGACAGTGATGGCCATCTTGCTTGGCTTTCCCAGAATGGCTGATGGCTGATGGCTTTCATTCTTTATTTTTCTTCTTTCTGAATATCCCCATTTATAAATTGACATATCTAGTGGGAAGTTATGAACCACTAGTACATTTTTTCTATGAAGTTTGTGAATGTACTTTTCTAGTAGATGGTTTGAAATCATTACACAGTTGTTATATTAAAAAAATACTAAAGAAAGGGGTCCTTCTGAGAGAAAATATGAACAAAGTCATGTGCTACACCCACTAGGAAACTTGAATCATGATGAGGAATGGGCAATAGAAGTTAGGGAGTTCCCATCTGAATCACTGAAAGATTTTTTCCAATAAAGGAAGGAGAGTGGAAGGCTTCTAAATTACAAATGAACTAGATACTCTTGGATATGTCCAAATTTTTCTATTATTACATCAAATGTCAATTATTTGATTCATTTTTGTTGTACTAAAAATATTAAAAATGAGTATTTAAACCAGTTATTATTATTATTATTTTTTTTTTGATAGTTAACCAGTTTGTATATATCATAAACATATATTCTTACATATTATATGAGTATCACACTTGGGTTTAAAAAACATTAATTGGAGCAGGCTTTTCAAGATGGTGGGAGGAAGACTTCAGTCAATTTAAAGAGGACCTGTATATATATATATATATATATATATACATATTGTATAGGGAAGCCTGAGATGTCATGCCACCACTTGTCAACCAAGTGGTCTGCAAACAAGTAAAAAACAGTGTGCTAGAACTAGAATAGTCTTTTGCTGTGGGATAAGAAGTCAGAGTAGCAGTGCAAGATTTGTTCAAATGGACAAGCAATTTCAACTAGCTTTTGTCATTGGCATCGTAACCCGCGGCTGGAAACCTGCAATAGCCAAGACAGGGCAGGGCCCGGCAGGCACTGAGATTTTTGTTTCAAAAATTCAATCTTTCAATTGAAACGGGTGTCATTAATGAATTGGAATTATGTTAAACAATTTTTTTTAATCTTAAATTCACATTTTAATGAAAAAAAATATCACTTTTAACTTTAAAATATATTTTTATTATAATTGTCTTATGTAATTTTACAAATTTTATAAAATAAAGTCTACCATATCCACACAAATTAAATCAATCTAAATTTTTAATAGCAACACAAATCAAATTTCAATAGTTAAAATTTAAATCTTTGACCTTCCACTCTGGTATCAAGTTAAAGAGTAATAAATTGTCACATTCCTTTAAAAGCTTAAGCTGATTTATGAATATATTTTGATTTATTCTCTTAAATGGATTCTAAATAATGAGAAAATGTCTTTTAAGTTAATTGAGACTAATTCCCTTTCGAATTTGATGGGTGCCTCGCTAGAGGAATATATGTATATATATATATTTAGTAATAATATTACAATATTTCTTTATTACTGAATTTTAGGACATGATTTTTAGATGATACATTTAAATGTGTACTTGAAGGATATTTTTTAGTATACTGATAAAAAATATTATATATACTTTAATAAAATTAATATTTTTTTATCTTCTATCATCTATTCAATTATCATTTAATATTTATCAAAACACAATTCTTAAATTTTAAATTTAAAAAAAAAAAAAAAAAGATAATACTTTTTTCCTGATAAATGTCACTTTTTTTTTTTTTTTTTTTTTTTTTGGTAAGGTATTTTATCTGTTGGGGACTGCGGATACTGTAGAAAGTTGTTTTTTCATTGGAAAAGCGTAAAAATAAAATAAAAAATTCAGAAGTGGAGGACTTGTATTGCCACTGGTACACCATATATTCAGTAGTGACCGTAACTTGTTTCTTCTTCTCCAAAGATCGCTCCTTTTTGCGAAGTTTCTGCTCAGGTTTACTACGGGTAAGTCAACAAACACTCAATTTTTCTCGCAAATAAAGCTATCTAACTCATTCCTGCGAAGTTTCTGTTTTATTTTTTATTTTTATATTCCTGAGTATGATAATCCTGTCCTCCACCTTTAGAGCTTGAGTCTTTGATTTTGTTGGATGCCGTTTGGAAACGGTTTTGAATTATGATCATAATAAAATTGATTCCTTGTGGACTGGGATTGAATATAAAATAGTACATTCGCAATAAAAGAATATAATTTATGTAAGTTTGTTTGTCTATGAAACCAGCGGTTATCTTATTTGTTTACGTTTTTGTATATTTTCTGCTCTGAGGTTTTAGCAGAGGGTTTGGAGGCTGCCGGATAGAAGAGCTTCCTCTTTCTCTCCCTTTTTTTTTTTTTTTTGGCTTCGAGAATTTTGGGATGTACAAGTTTAGGTTTGTGTTGTTATGGCGTACCCTTTAATTTATGAAGCTTTGGCTTTTTTTTTTTTTTTTTTTTTTTTTTTTTACACAAAAAGAGTTATGTTCAGTTGGAAAAATCCATTCTTAAATCAGTTTGTTCCGGTTATGAACACTATATTCTGGGGTGTTCGTCTTGAGTATTTTTTTGAACTATTTTATGCTACTGGATCATTCACTTAAGAAGGAAAAAAAAAAATCTAGATGATTTTCAAAAGCTTAAGCTTAGTTAATATTTGCTTTTGTGGTCCAAAGAAAATTGATGAAGAAGTAATTTATGTTCTCCTTTTTAATACTTTTGAATTTACCTTAGTTGAAATCTTGACTCGTCTTCTATGTGGTGTTGAGAAAGTTTGCCAACCATCCATATGATATGAGTGCTAGCTATATTCTCCAATCAGATATGTGTGTGGTTTTCAGATTGGACTGGGTAGAGGGAAGGAGTTTAGAGATCGTACACATTAAGTTGCGGTTCCCAATCATTAGATTGAGCGTTCTCTCTTTACCTTCTTAAAGAACCTATTAGTGGAATAGAAATACCTCAGGGTAAAATACTTTGCATACTCTTTCCTGACATATTATCCACTCAAACATTTTAACTACACCTATTTGGAACAAACTGGGAGATTGCTTTGTGCATTTTGGGTGCTCTGTCCATTTTCTTGAATATTATCTGCAGTAAGGATGGTTGCTCTCTCTGATCTTGGAGAAGCTGGGAATGAAGCTCTGTCTTCTCCAATCTCTAGATAACAACTGGCCTACTTTAGAATTCTTGTTGGGATACAGATACATATTTCATATATTGGCAGAGAAAAGGTCCCATTGCTTTATTATGACGGTTGGAAGAGATATTTATTCTTTATGCATAAAAAATCTGAATGATAACATAGGCAACATACACTTTTAACTAGCAAGTGACGGTTTTCCTATTTCATTCTTCAGAGGGTATAGTCGTATGTACTGATCATGGATTCTGAAGAGAAACATGGTACCTGGATTGGAGGCATGTACGAGAAGGTTGGGACTTTATGTTCTGGGATTGATAACATCATATCTCAGGTATTATTTTTATTTTCTGGAGTTACAGTTCTTTAAAACTGTTTTCAGATACCTTTTCCTTAAAATTGTCTTGATAGCACATTTATTCTTTTGGTTGCATTTAAATAGAGATATGTGTGCATGCGTATATATTTTCATTTAGGTATCTGAATGATTATTATTATGTCATGGATATCTGATTCTTCTGAAAATAGTTTTATGCATTGTGCTTCTTCAATGGATTTCTTTCCCAATCATTGAGAGTATATGATCATGTAATATATGAGCCTAAGTTTTGTAGTTAAAGGTGTTCATTTCTGATATGAGATGTAAAAATGGAAATTCAGCAGCATCAATCCCCATTTGTTGTAAAGCAACGAAAGGGCAACGTAATGTTTTATAATAAAGTGGGGGAGCATTTTTTCTTTTTCATTAAGTTTGAGGATGCCTAACATTATGTACTATGTACAATTGCTAATTGTTGTTGCTGTCTCAGATGACTTTTTGTTGTCTGTTATTCAGTCTAGTCATTCCTGTTTACATGTTTCATATGTATTCAAGCTGACCTTCCTTGGGGATATATATATAAATTGTTTACTTGTACAGGATTTTTTGCAATATGCCGAAACCCAATTCTTGACTGCTGGTGTAAATGTTAAGCAATTTACTGAAAACCAAATCTTGGGAGCTGGTGCAAATGTTATACAATTTGCAGAAGACCAGTTCTCAACAACTGGTGCTAATGTCAAACAATTTGCAGAAGGCCAGTTCTCGACAACTGGTGCAAATGTTAAACAATTCTGTTCAAATTTCATGCAAGAAGTGCTTTCTGATTTAATGAAAGATTCATTCGTAGAGAAATCTCAGAGCGAGGATACTGAAAAATGTGATCATTCTTCTTGTGAAACATTGGAGAAAGAAGATGATAGATGTCATAAAGATGAAGTTTCAAAATCTGATAATAGTGATGTAGCTTCTTCTTCTGGATTTTCTACTGTTGGAAAGGAAATGATTTTGGAGCAAAATCATATAAAGGTGAATGTGATTTCCTCGGAAATTCCACAAGTAGACGTGTCTGAAAAGAATGATGCAGGCCTGAAACCATCAATGTGTAGTGTTGACCAGTCTCATGATGGAGGAATTGAGGACCAAATTGATTTGCAATGTCTGAAACCAGTTTTAAGTCAGCCATCATATTCTTCTTCAAAAGGAGATAGAAATGCAGAACCTGAACCTTCCAGACTGGATAATTTGATTTGCCATCATAATGCCATTGTGTCTTCAGGGCTTGATGATTCTAGAATTCTAGCGAACAAGGATGATTCCACTGGTGAGTTCCCTGTATCTTTTTATTTGCTTCTTTCTTAGGTTTTCCAATGGTTCTTTTGTCATCTCTGGTTTTGGGTACATTTCATATTGACTTGTACTTTCTTTATGTTCTCCGTTAGAGACGTGCAGTGAATTTTTTGAAGCAGACGACAGTTTGGCATTTTCATTGTTAGGTAACTTTTACAGATTCCCTGGGTGCAAAGAGTCTCATTCATCTTTGTTTGGTCTTTCTGCTTTTGCTAGTTCACAATGTGAGGATTTACCTGTATTTATTTCTTTGAATTTTATTTTGTAAAGAATTGGAAGGGTGTATGTAATTCTATCTCTCATTTTCTGCGCTATCTTCTGATGGTGAGGTGATTCAACAAAAACAAAGGGAACTAAAACATGAATATAGCTTAATCTTATTATGGTTTCCTTAATTCTAGTTGCCTGGTAAGAAGCTGCACGAGTGTGCATCAAACTAAGAACTTTGGAAACTCGTTCTGTTTTCTCGTCTATCTGTCAAACGGAATTTGCTGGGAAGATTGAATGAAAATGAAAGAGACTAAAAACACATGGTGAAAGAGCTTAATTTTGCTGTGATTGCATTTTTATTGGTTTTGTCTGATGGGGCTGATGAAACCAGTCCTGATCATTGGGCCGTTACATGACATTCTAAACAGTTTTATCCCACCCATACTCAAAGCTGTGCCTCAAACATTTTCTAGGTGCATCTGCCTGAAGTAAAAGGTTAAAGTTTGAGCTCTTTGGCCCTGCTATTTGTGGGCTAGATATTCTTGAATCTTGATTATGTGTCTTTATCTCTTGAGATCAGATGTTAAGAAACACAACTAACAATCATTCTGGTATTTGGTTTTTTGTGTGTCCAGATGGACCTGATGATGGCAAAGCAGATCAGACTAAGGATAATTATTCAAGTGAAACAGGCTTGAATAGCACTGAGCCAGTCGATAATATGATGACAATGGATTGTTACGCCTATCCTATGCTGTCTAGCAATAAAAGCTGCTCTCCCTCTGATTTCCAAGAGAAACAGGTAGATCCTTTCTTAAGAAACCAAGTGTTTTCCTCTCTGTTCTTCATATTTTTGACACTCACCACAATGGACTAATTTCCTTTGAAGGGAAAATATGAGAACGGGTGGGAATTCATGGAGATGATCGGCTATGAAGATCATCCTGTAGAATCTAATGAGCCTCAAGGGATTAGTCCCAAACAGTCCTTGCAGCCCAAAGAATCTAAGTATAAGATTGACAGCAAATCTTGCGAATCTTGTGAATCAGATTGGGAGATGGTCTAAATAATCCCGGGATCTCCAATAAAAGTTTTTTTTTTTTTTTTTTTTTTTATAAACTTCCAGACTTGAATTATGACATTTGATCTGTAGATAATACACTACTGAGTAGCATTGATGAGATTCAGTGCGATTCCGCTTAACTTTTTGAGACAGTTTAGGTAGTTGCCATGACAAGCGAGAATGCAATAATTTGGAAACACTTTTTTTTTTTTTTTTTTTTTTTTAAGAAATTTTTTCTTAATCCAGTTTGGCTTGTAATTTTAAAATGGAGCAAACAATACATTATGAATGGTGGCTATGAAACTGAAGAAATATACATGATTGAAAATTACCATAGATATTTTTCAATTTCAAAACGAAGCCATGCCAGAAGTCCAACGGAAAACCACCCGAAAATAAATAAAAAAGAAAATATGGGAAATTGGAAAATCACCAATAACTGAAAAAGGATAAGGAGAAATGGCGAAGGTAAGGCAAATGAATATCGGCAAGGAGCAAGTATATATATATGTATTATATCAGAGTGAAGTTTTTTCCACCAGTTTTTGCTGGTTGAAGAAGATTCCTTCATACTATCAGTAATAGCGGGAAAATGGCGGACGGTTACTTGGGACCCCTATATACCAAATTCAATTATTACTCTTTTCCTCTTCCTTCACTCATACCTTTCCGTTTCTTGGGAACCAAAAGATCTCTCCTTTTCTCTACTTCTTCTTCTTCTTTTTCTTGTGTAATGTCAACCGGTAATACTAATCACTTCTCTAAGAGGTGCCGTTGCTTCTCCTCGTCCTCATCTTCCCAGCAGTATGAACCTTCGCTTCTTGTCTTCTCAGGTTCGTTCCTTTCTTTTTCAATTCACAAGGATTAATTTTTATTTTTCGTTAATGGGGTATTCTGTTGTTATTTTTTTAAGGTTTTTGTGATTTTAGTTGTTGTTAATAACTGCAATTTTTTGTGCATTGTTATTAGAATTACTTTAAAATGGAACTCCCTCTCTGCTATGCTCCCTTTTCGTTGCATTTTCTTTTGTTTTTATGGGAAAGCTATGGATTGGAAAAAAGGGGAATTAATCTTGACCTTTGCAGTTATATCTTCTTATTTTGCAAAAGTGGAGCTTGTAGTGTACAACGACCTCTAGTAAGTAGTATGATTATTATTGTTATTATTTCTTTGGGGAGGGAGAGGGGGGTTACTTAAATTTGCCATGGTTTCTGTTTTGATCTTCTGAACTGGAATGGTGATTAAGATCCCTTTTAAAACCCTTGTTGAAAAGAAAACGACTTTAGTGAAATGCTGAATATTTTCTGCCTCTGCCTCACTCGGCAGAGTTGTCTCTGTTTTTACTTTAATTGCCTTCCAATACAGTGATACACTAAGTCACAATGTTTTTTTGAAAAAGTAAAGTTGCTTACCATAAGAAGAAATAAGAATTATGAATTTCTTTTTTCTAAACTGGTTAATCTAACACCAATAGTAATTTTATAATTTTAATACAAAAAATTTTGAAACAACAATTTTTATCCGAGTCACCAATACAAACATGGACCAATTATCTCCAATACTGTAACTAAGAACCACGTTTTCAAAGTAATATGTGCTATTCCACCCTAAAATGAAATAGTAAAAGTTCATTGAAATTAAACGAAAGAGATAGGAAAAGGGGAAGTTTTATATACATTATCTTGATGCTGTAGTCTATTGTAGTCTCCTTATTTAGGATTCTCTATTGGCTGATAGTAAGATTTAAACTTGGATTCTAAGATAAATAACTGAAAATGAAAGAGTAGAGAAAAAGGAAATAGTAAATCCATCCAACTGATAACAGAGAATCCGGATTTTCTGTGGATGGTACTAGTTCTTATTGCGTGATCTGGTCAATTTTTATTATGAAGTTTGTCATATCTTTAGTTGGTGTACTACTCAAAAGTAAATTTTCATGCTTATTCCTAATCAACACAGGGGGAACTGCTTTTAATGGAGTTGTAGAAGAGCTTAAAAAGTTAACTACTCGCGTGGCTCATGTTCTTCCTGTTTCTGATGATGGAGGAAGTACTGCAGAAATTGTCCGTGTTCTAGGTAAGATTATAAACAGTTCCATCTTATGGATCAACTTATTAATGGTCAATTTTATTTGCTAAGAGAGGGATGGCGGGATTTGAAAGAAGGCACGTTTGAGATAACATTTCAGTCATTGGATACCAATTGATGCTTGATCTAGTAACTTATCCTTTGGTGGTGTTTATGTTACTTTTTACTATATCTGACCAAGCTAAAAGTGATACCCACTTAGTAGTGTTCTTCAAATTTTTAATACGCTGACAGACATTTTCTTTTAAAATAGACTTAATTTGAACTAATATTTTCTTGAATCTACAATGAAACTGATGATAAACAAGTATACATACCGTGGATAAATTTCTCCATGTCTTCGTCCTTTCCTCTTTTATTGTGTGTATTTTCTCTTGTATTTCATGGTTTTCAGAAGATAACTGTGGGCTACAAATACATATATTTACAGGTGGTCCAGCTGTTGGGGATATTCGATCACGATGTCTCAGATTGGCTGATCAAAGCACTTCTGAGGCTCTTGCGGTTAGAACATTACTTGGTTATCGGTTACCTCTTGATGCACGGGTCGCCAAATCAGAATGGTAAATAGAATTCTTGCTTGTGTAGTTCTTTTATCTAACAATTTTTTTATTTATGTCACTGTGAACTTTTCTTTATTTGTATATTCGGTCTTTCCCTGGCTTGTCTTTCTTAGGCATTACCATTTTCTCATACTATTTCTAGTGTATTCACTTGTATCCTATAGGTATGACATTGTAGAAGGAAAACATCCTCTATGGGAAGATGTCTCTAAACCATATAGGGAAACAATACGAGCTTTCTTGGTGTATTTCCAAGATCAGGTATATTCTACTTCCTTTTTTTTTATCTTGTGCTCATTATGAATGGTTTTCCCTCTCTTTACTGTCATGTTAGTTGATATGAGTATACCAAGTGCACAATTTTTGAAGTAATAGTTAAGATATTGATCACAGGAGGATTGTTATCTGACTAGAGGATTTTTCTACTTTATATTTGATAAATTTGACCTCATCTTCAAACTTAAGTTGATAGAGTTGATAGAGAGAAGTTGCCTCACGTATGGACTGAGCACAAATTTTCAATAACATGACCAACACTTGAACAAGAACCAACATATAGACCCTAGCCAGTGCTCAAACACAGGACCTCCTGATCTAATATCTGGTAAAATTTTCACTTCATCAACCAGTTTAAACTTTTAGTGAGATGGAAATAAACATGATATTGAAGCGATAGGTTTGTGTTAGAGTTTCGTCTCTATCTCATTTATTGATATTATCCATGTGTTAGGCCGATTTAACAATATTTAACTTAGACAAAAATAGCATATGGATTTAATTGACTACTAATTGAACAAATAATTAAATAAGGAAAACTAGAAAGAATTTATGCAAGGAATAATCAACAATAAGAATGGGCTAACACACCCTTGATCCAATCTCCTTTCTGACATTATAGTTAATTTTAGTTCTTGAGTTTGTTTACACTAAAGTCTTCAAATATAGAGTGCACCTATTTCTTTAGGTGAGTAGTTCCTAAGTTCATTGAACAGATCAATCAAATTCCTTTGTGATTTTAACTCATGAAACTGCATTAAGTTCTATAGAATTCCTTAACTGAAAGCCCAAAATATAAGATAAATTCATATGTATATATATATATATTTTACACCTGTCAATAGTAACTGAACTTAAATTCTTTCTTTGATCCATGCCCCACTAAACAAATAAAATAACTAATTCTTCACTCACATTCTAGTATTGGATGCATATTTAGGTGCAAGATTCGAAACAATAATTATCATGTGAACTTCTGCATTAAGCAGTGTTGGTAGTATGTTCTAAATGACTACCATTAGGAATAATGCAATGGCTATTCATGCAAATCTTCTTTTTTCATTTGTGTGTGTGTGTGTTTGGGAAGGGGGTATTGTGGTGAATGGAGATGGTGGTGATAGTTTTCGTACTGATTATAAATATACTGCATGTATTTTGGGGTTGAAACATTTTATCAGCTTTTGATGTTAATGACTATTTCTAGATTCATATCATATTGGTTATTGGGACATAAGTCCCATCAATTTCTATCAATTTCCTCAGAAGGCAATAGTTTACTACATATGTTCTCTTCATGCTTGGACCCATTTCATCTTCTTGCAGTTTAGTTCTATGTGATTTATTCTACTTTAATGTGACAGTACATCTTTTCTCCTTTTGTTTTCCTTTTCGGATAATTTGTTTTAATATTGGTATAAAATCTGTGATGGTGGCATTTTCATGCCTTGCAGATCCTCCATCGAGGTGATGAATCATTTTGTTTCAGCAATGGAAGGTATTTGATACCCTTTTTTCTGGACTGAATGCCATATATGTGTTTAACGTTTCAGCATGATCCCAAAATCTGGTTTATTTATCTCTGGAGGTACTAGGGTATGATTCAGCATGTCTACCTTTACATGAAAATTTTATACTTTTGCTCCAAATTCTTGGAGGTTAAAATGATGTTTCCTGGGATGGATAACATGTTAAAACATCGGCATTTGTGCGTTATGTAATTCATGTGTGGATATTTTATATGCTGCATTACGAATACTATAAGGATTTCCTGTTTTGGTAAGTTGCTTAATTATCTCCTTGTTCTTTTCTAGTTTCTTTACCAGAATGTTTATACCCAAAGAGCTGGTGTTTGAGAGGTCTAAGGTTCAAAAAACACAAAAGAGTATAGAGGAATTACTTGTGCAGCTTTTTGTTTGAAACCCTCTCTACCAATTTCTTTCTTTTCAATTTCTTTGCACTTGAGTTTTCATTTCTTAAGTTGGTTACTAGATCTTCATCTTAAGTATTCTACTAACTTGAATAGAATTGCAGCATTGGGAACTTCTTTTTTGCAGGTGCACGGATATTCTTTCAGTCTTTAGATGCTGCTATATTTTTGTTTTCACGTGTTTCAGCTATTCCTACTGGTAGTCTGGTCCTCCCAGTGATATCCACCAACGACAGGCTTACATTGGGTTGTGAATTATGGGTACTGTTTCAATTTGATCTGGGAATTCATTCACATATCGTGTAATGTGGTTTTTATGTATCGTCAAAGAAAGTTTCAAGACCATGCTAGAAAACAGAACATATTTAAGTGCCACAAACAGGATTTAAGCATAAAATATGTTGATAAGAGTTAAATTATTTGTTTGTTCAATATGTGAGGACTGAGAAGGGTAACTTGTATTATAATCTGTGTTTATGGAAGGCATTTATTACTCCATTTCTAGTGCTTATGTGACCTGTTCATTCCTTATAACATGCATTTGGATAGAGGTGTACTCTAATCAATATTTTCTCTTATGCTTGACTTACCTTCAGGATGGAACTATTATACGTGGGCAAAATGAGATATCTCATCCAGCCACAGGATCCATGCAGCCTGTGGATAAGGTAGAACCATTGCCTGATCATGATAGAGATGTTTTATGGTCATCCCCACATTTAAAAGATATTCTTATGTACGTGTTATCTATGTGCATAATTGATGATTATTAGTTGTCTTTGATTATGTTGAATCGACGAGTTACCTAATTGAGAACTTTTTGTATTGCATGACTTCCAGAAATAGTAAGGATTCACTTGAAGATATATATTATATATATATATATATATATATATATATCTATATTATCTACATTTTTCTTTGTGAGGGAGTGGGGAAGTTGCATTTTTTCAAATTGAGTTTGAAAAAAGTGAAACCCAAAATAAAAAATGTGGTCTTGGTTTTTTGCATTTGAAAAAGGTCAAAGTTAAATTTTCCTTTGAATAAGAATTCACTTTGATTTTAGTTGTCGTTACATTGTGAGATTAAGCCGATAGAGAGGGTTAAATTTTTTTACCTAACACATTCTACTTACTCGACTCAACATGTAAATAATAATCAATAAATAGGTCAAAGACAAGAATCGAACTCAGGACTTCGCATTCTAATACCATGTTAAATTGATTCCTACTCTAAAATTTTTAAGCTAATATTTGATGTCAAAAACAAAAAATCATAGTAAACAATATTGAACCTAATATGGTCTTTTTTTTTTTTTTTTTTTTAAAATGAACCTAATATGGTCTTGTACAACACAAAAGTGGAGGATTAGGTGTTTGTCAGAAGTTGAAAGAGACGAAGAAATGGATATAGAAATAGTGCATTTGACTTTCTTAGGAGGAACAAATCATACTTGAAAAGTTTTATTTGATCTATTATCTTTGTATCTCCATGCTGCAGCTTGATTGAAGACATGTAAGTGTGACCTTTTGGTTTGTTGAAAGGAATATAGAATGGGAATCTGGATGGTGCCTCTGTTTTTTTCATTTTTGTTTTTCTTTTTACTTGTGGGTAGACAGAAGAACAGACCCCTATTGGAGATTGTTTATATGGAAAATTGTGTTTATGATCA
Source organism: Cynanchum wilfordii (assembly GCA_025388415.1). Taxonomy (NCBI): domain Eukaryota; kingdom Viridiplantae; phylum Streptophyta; class Magnoliopsida; order Gentianales; family Apocynaceae; genus Cynanchum; species Cynanchum wilfordii. The sequence continues at coordinate 4,567,457 of JAHSUH010001079.1, forward strand.
TGTTCATAGAAATTACTGAAATAACAAATATTGTCACTAATTAATTCTGAATATTTTTGGGTAATTCTCTACTTGGTTGTTCTCTTTACCATTTTGATTGCTAATGATAAAACATCAATCTATCTTGTATTTTATAGCTGAGTTCTGTACAATAATATGTTTATTTTATTTGACTGTGTATCTTCAATTAGGGGAGCACTTCAGTTCGAGCACTTCATTCAAGAATAAAGAGAGTATTCTACATGTCTAGTGAAGGGTGCCATTTATTGCATGAGGTAAATGATGCTTCTCCAGTAACTAGTTGCATATCTTATGGAAAACAGTTTGCAGTTTTGTCCTCTGAATTATTGGAATTGCATCATATACTGATAAACATGCAGTAGACAAAACAACTATCAGGGACGAAACTGGAAAGTGAAATAGATGGCTGTGACATGTTATACTGCTTGATGCTGGAGAGCATCGGAAAGTTGAAAGATGGGATTATTGTCTATTGCAACCTAACTTGTTATGTTTCATTACAATCCTAAAAGAAGAAGGAAACACTTTTGAAAATTTAAAATAATGTGTATTACACCTTTTCTCCACCATTTTCACTTCATACAAAAACAATTATTGGATTGGATAATGCCAAAAGGTACTTCTGAATTTCCTATTATGGTCTGACAGTTTACAACATTTCTTTTGGTTTTAGTATTTTTCTGCCTGTTGGAACTGGAAGTGTGGCTCACTGGGGAAAATGTATATATTACGTGTTTTAACATGATGATATTTTAGAATGTTTAAGCATGCATTTGCATTGTCTTTCACATATGTATCCTGTTCACTGTTTTGTGCTCTCTTCACTGTTCTGATAGATTGATAATTTAGGAAATTGTACTTCAGCTTTCATGTCTACAAAACTGTTGTGTTCCCAAAGTTTTCTTCAAATTTTCTTATATTACTCTCTTCCCAAAATTGATTGTCCACTTTTGATTTAGTAAAAAAATTAAGAAGAGTAAGTTACCCTTTTGTTATGAATCATGTATTTGATTATGGGATCATGTGTTAGCGGAATGAACCTTCTCTTAAATTAAGAAATTTATATGTGGTGCTTTGTAGAAGAATATGATTATTTTAGGGAAATGGACCTTCAATTTTGAACCTCTCACAAAAGGAAATATAGACATTCAATTTTCAGTAGAGGGAGTATTATTTATTACTATTTAATCTTGATCTTGATTTTTTTTGCACTTCAAACAGGTATTCCCACATGTGAATTATACCGTCTTAGAGAAATTGCAGACTGTGGACTGCATCGTCTATGCCATGGGATCACTCTTTACTTCTATTTGCCCTTCTCTGGTAACATCATGGACCTTTAACTATCCTCTGCTCTGGTGATGCATGAATTTACTCTGCTTTGTATGACTAACTTGGGGGTCTTCTGCTATTTCCAATTTTTTTGGGGTTATTTGATCTTGCAATATCAGTGTATAATGGCTTACTATTAGTGGCATTATCTATGTCAGAGGAAAACCAGTCATTTACAACAATAATGTATTTAGAATGTTTTTAATCTGATAATTGTTCCACTCTAAGTTTACAGAACCTGTATTCTGCTTCATATTTTGCAGACCTCTCCCACCATTGAGATAATCTTTGACAGAAATTCACTATCGTGTTTGTTATTGTGCAACTAAAACTTGGTTCTAAGCAAAGAGCCTCATACTCTTGTTATTTTGCATATGAATGCTTTCCCTACTGGTAATATAGTGTACTATCTCATAGTTCTATTGCCACTAAAGTCAGCAACATTTTTTATCATTATTATTTTTTAATTTCTCTTGCCATGTTCTCATCTTTCCAAGGTGTTACGAGGAATTGGTGAAATCATCTCATCCCGATCATGTCCCAAGGTATTTTGCAGTTTCTTAGTTTGTAGTTAAGAAATAGCTATTGGATAGAGATTACTGATGTGTCAACTGTTTAGTCTTTTTGTGACGTAAATCGCTTTAATTAATGTTTATCATAATTTTACATTGCAACCAATTATACCTTGTGTTTCAAAGCTTGATATATTCTTCCCCACTTGCATCATATTTCTGATACTTTTCCCTTTCAGGTACTTCTTTTAAATGGCACTCTTGATCGAGAAACTAGTGGCTTCACTGCTTCCAGCTTTGTAACAGCAATTTCTGATGCTCTCAATCGGACATATGGGGATCCTCAGAATTGTCTCAAGAACACTGTAAGTAATCAGATTGACCAGTTGGAATGCCACAAGTCATGTTTGAAGTAGTAGCCCTTTTAAGACCATTTGATTTTTCATTGCCTTTTGGGGTTCATGGGTTGCAGATTCACAGTATTATACACTATAAATATTACATATTCTTCTTCTTTCTGTGTGGATATTAATTTGATGAATCATATGACAGAGGAATCAGTGCATGAGTTTCCCCTTTCCATTCCTGCCTCCTGCCTTGGGCAATTTGCTCCTTTTTCTTTATTTTTCATATCTATAGATGAAAAAAAGAAACAAAAAGGTGCAAGAATTCCTGCTCTTAATTTTCAGACTCATTCACTAGCAATAGTTGTATGTGACATTATTCCTTGTAGAAATTATTGGCTACATTTTTTGCTTCCTTTCCATGCACCTTCCCCCCCTCCTTATCCTGCAACATTCTTTATTTTCCTTTGTGTGAGTGCATTGTTTTGCTTCAAGCATGATTGCCTACAAGACTTAACCTTGGATCTTCGATATTGCTTATATTGCTTCATTTTTTCTGGGCAGCCTGGTCAATACCTTAACACAATTTTTGTTCCAAAAGGCGGTCAAATTTCAATAGATTTTGAATGCTTGGCTGCTCAAGGAATCACACGTGTGGTATGTCTATGTTCTGTAATCCATTTGCTTGTTTTTGATTTATCTAAAATGCATGCTCTCGTGTAAAAGCCTAGTTTTGTTGATATTTAAATTGCTTCAAAGGATTTCTTTCCCCACAAAATATCTTGAGAAGATTCGAGTATACTCTGCCCTCTCCTGTTCATGTTGGCATATTTAGGTTAGACCTTCTACATTTGATGGAAATTTTGGGGGTTTGAAAATGTTTGGCAGGCAAAAGACGTTAATAGAACTATTTATATCAAAATTGTTATTGTTAGCAAAATGATATGTGCTCTTTTAACCTTTGTAGGTTACTGTGGATACAATACATGAACCAAAAGTAGGTGTAATTTTTCATCCTACTTCACTGATGGAAGCTCTTTCAAACCTCTTATGTGGGGATGATGCATGTACAGAACCTTTAGTAGAAAATGCTAATTCATTGGCGAACTAAGACAGAAGACAGTGGAGGGATGATTTTTTAAGTAAATTCTATAGGGTATACTGTGTGACATCTATCATTCAGCTACCCTCTTGCAGAAGGTACATATGTTGCTGATTGCAACTTACTTAGTATTTATACTTCAGTAGATCCTGTTTCTCAACACTATGGTGAATTGGGGAAACAGCCTAAATCTGCACATACTATACAATATGAAGTCTGGTGATACTGCAACTGATTCAAGCATTTGCCTGTGGCAATTACAGAGAGACCATGCTCAAATTGTTCTGCCAGCAGGTGCACAGTGATTTTTCTCTATTTTATTGTCTATTGAACAGTTCTTAGGAAGAAGGCATGTCTATTCTAACTGAAACCAATATGTCACAATTCTTCAAGAGTTCTATCTGAAAATCATTTAATCCTCTGTTTTTTATCATAATTTAAAGACTTCCAAGATTTCAGGTGTTTCTTTGCTTATCTTATATTGTAGCCTTTTTTTTTTTTATATCATTCGATATTCAAAAACACTTTTTTTTGGGTTATATCATTCGAATACAAGAGTAAACCAAGAATTTATCATCGCTTGTGCTTTGACTTGTTTTCCAATACAACTTCTCAACATTAGAAAGTTGTGCTTTCTCTACACAAGATTAAAAGACCTGACATGCCAAAAAGTTAAAATGCCAGGGAACCTAATGTACTGAAGGGTAATATGTTAAGGATTAAAATCACCAATAACCCTTCAACAATTCTAGAATGAGGAACCATCAGCAAGGCGTGAAAGATAATGGGCGTAAAGAGGACAATTTTTATCCTCCCAGCACTTAAGTACACATGAAAAACTTCATCTTGAAAGCGAAAACAAATGCTTCTTGGGATACAGTTCTTAGAGAAGGTTGAGAAAGAGAACTATTATTGCACAGGAATGGAACAGAAAAACAGTTGTAGAGAATGCATAAAGAATGATAACCAAAGATCAATAGGGTGAAATGGGGAAGATAAGAATATACTAACTGAAACAATTAAACACTAATTAACACAGATCATAGGGAGTGAACATCAGAATATAATTCTGTTTTTAACTTCAGAAATCCAAGGAAGACCTCTCTATATATAATCAAAATGTTCAAGCACGTTTTCCACTATTAGGGTTGGACTTGGGGCAAAGGTTCCACCTACCCTTGGCTCGACGACGTTTTATAACTGCTCTTCCACTTGTGGTTCTCATACGCTTGCGGAAGCCATGAGTTCTAGCCAAGGACTTCCTTGATCTGTTTCTCTTGGTTTGACAAAGTTGGTACTTTTTAGCTGACTTTACGACAAATCTACGCCTCCTATCAGTTGTTATTGCCGCATCCTGATTGAAGTTCAACCCCAGAGATGAACCTACATTATAGGAGATTAAAACTAACTCAGATAGATAGGTACACTCAGCCAATGATTACAGGAAGAGAAGATGAAGAAGTTAAGAATTCGAGAAAATGACAGCAAGGATAATTTGACAGAGGCAGGCATGTTTTTAACTGGTCCACTGTAGATTATCCAAGAACTTCTTTTTCAAGAACAAATCAACACAAAATATGGGATAACCCCAAAAATTCAATCTAAAATGGCACAATAGTACTAAACACACAACCAACTCCAAGGGCCAATCACCAAAATAACAGTATCCCAGTCACAACAAAATGCCACAAACAATTTATGAAACTTCTGACTATGAGATAAGTTTTTAAAAATATTTGAAGTATATAGATTACCAAAGAGTAAATTGCATTCAGAAACATTACGACATTTATTTCTAATGTACCATAGAAAACGAAAATAACCCACAAACAGTAACCAAACAAAAGATCAAGAACCCTCAACTCCGCATTTAACAGGAATTAGAATTGGAGAAATTCATGAACCTAGAAGAAAAGATTAAAAAATGGTACAGATTACCTGCAAATGCAGAGCCGGAAGAGAAAGAAAGTGAGGTAGACGGTGCCACAAAGGAGGTGTGAAGTAGCCCAGAAGAAGAAGAGGCCTTGGCAGCAGTGTTAACGGACACACCGGAGAATCTGGTTCTTGGACTGGTAAGAACAGAGAATGAAGCTGAAGGAACACTGGAATTAGCTCTAAAACATATCGACGTCATCATCGAAATACAAGCCATATTTTTCTGGAGAAACTCTTGTCCCCTCCAAATCTTTCTTGTTTCGGTTCCTATCCTCTAAAGAAGCTGTCTCGACCAGGTTTTGCTACCTTATCCGGACCCGTTTTCCTCAAACCGCTTGTCGCAGATTTTACGGGCTTAATAAAAGTCCAAGATTTAGAACAAAAGGTGTACATACACTTTTTTAGACCTTTTAGACTTCAGCCATTCTAAGCCCAATCCAATTAATATATGGGCCTCTCCTTGTCAACAATTCTTAATTTTTGGAAGAAATACTTTCCAACCCATTATTCCACGTCTTGGGAGGAAAAAGAGTCTTTTTTTTTTCTCCTTAAAAAAATATATATTCTAAATAAATTAACAGTAAATATATAAATTCATTTTTAAATTAAGAGTAACACATTTTTATTGAGAAGAATAAAAGTAAAAAATTTATTCAATGATAATCTTTTAATTAATTTATTCAATATTCAAAATTACTATTTCATCTAATTCAGATTTTATTGAAAAAAAAAAATATTATAAAATAAGAGTTGTAGATAAAATTCTTATGGTATGTAAGTTTGATCAATTATTTTGGGCATTCGGATGGAACGCATGAAAATGACTCATTTGTTTCGTCTTGAGGGTCTAAATAGATGGGTCGATTTTCATGGATGGAGAAGGTAGAGGTAGTTTATATAGCGACAAAGTTCTTAGTGATTTATGACTAATTCAAACAAATTACTTTAATTTTGGATTTATTTTTATATCATTACTGGTGCAACATCTCATTCATATCAACTCTTGTTTATACTCTTTAATTTTTCCATAATTTAAATTCATGACTTATAATTCTTTTTTTCTTTTTTTTCTTTTTTTTTTGAGAGGATGACTTATAATTATAAATAATTTTTTTTTTTTAATTGACGATATTGACATAATTTTTCCAAATAAAATAATAATAATAAATAAAATAATTCAGATGAATTGAATGAAAAATAAATTATTTATAGTCAATACATGAACTCACGTGTTATCGAGGGCTGGCGGTTGCCGAGGTGGACTGTCGTCACTCGTGTTCAATGTGGGCCTCAACTTCTCACCGGAGAAAAGCTCACTATCATTGTAATTTTAGCCCATTCTCCGTTTAAACGTGTGATGTTCTCAGTGCATGTTCCACTTCCCAAGGACCTTTTTTTTGTTGGCATTCTCTCTGTATTCCACCATTTTATATTATATATATATATATATATATATATATATATAGATGGTGCATGCATTTAGAAAATAAATTTTTTAATTTTTATAGAAAAATTTTATTATGTTAGAGCTTAATTATAAAAAGAAAAAAGACAATGTACAGGAGTACTGAAATAATGCCTTGATTTGTTACAATTTGAAAGACTAATTTCACCATAATGCATGGAATAATACAAAAAAAAAAAAAAAAAAAACATTTTTGTCGATGTCTTGATGTAGCTGTCATTGAAAATTTTGCTAATTAAATTATAATATGAAAAGCATAATTTTGTCAAGGAATGATGACGATTATTGAATTGTAGGCCAAGATTTTGTTGTTTTTTTATCTCTAAAGCTTAAACCTTTTGCATTAAGCGTGAGTTCAGTTGGTACTAAAAATTAGAATTTCTAAAAAAAAAAAAAAACTTAAACCTTGTCATCAATAATTATGGATACAAATTAGTAGGAGTAATAAACAATTAATTCATCATTACATTCCATCGTCATCTTTTGTCAAATCCTTTTCTACGCATTAATTCAAAATGAATAAATCTGAGTTAGTCAATAATAATTTAAGTGAGCCAATAATGGTGTATATATATATATATATATATATATAAATATTTGTAATTACAATAAAGAATCGTGTTTTGTTTAATTGTGGAGTCGAAAGTGGGAGAAACCACATCCATCCATTTCTCTCACGCACCGTCCGGCCGGACCCGCTCAGCTCCACCAAATCCAATTCCCGTGGCCGTGGGACACCCCATGCACCCCTACCCTCCAAAGAATTGGAAATTGGTGGACTCATGCACCATAATAACAGTAGCGAGCAATGAAAAGTTTGAATGGTGATTGGTGAGTGGACACAACACAGTCCCAGTGGTGGTTTGCGACTAAAGGAAAGGAAAGGAAAAACACAAGAAGATAATGAATGACCCAATGGGATAAATCAAAATCCGCAATCATTTGACTTTCTGTTACTTATTATTGAATATTTCCATGAAGAAGTAAGTACATACATAGACATATATATATATATAAAGAGGGGATGCAGCAAATCAGTCTCATTCTCTCATTGTCTCTCTGCAAGTGGCCTGCGCTTAATTAGCTTTGCTTCCTTCCAACGTGTGGGATGGGTATATCATTGGCTGTAAATAATACACATTATATACGTTTTTTTTTCCTGTATTGACAATGATTTGTTATCACTGGAAAAAAAAAAAACATAGTATATTAATTGCTAGAGACTTTATTATTATAACAAATTAATTACTAAGTTTTCCAACTTGCTTCCAAAGGTGTTTTTCATAATTTATGCTTCAGTCTAATTTCTTTATCATTTCAAAATTTGTTACAAATTTACATTTACACCCCTTAAAATTTGTTAAAAAATCTTACAATATTATTGAGATTTTAAACGGATACGTAAGTACATAATTGCATTGCCATGAAGGAACGGAGGAAAGGAAAAAGATGTTTCGTCACGGTTTCTGGCTGCATGCATTTGAATTTATCAATTCCATTGAGAAAAGGAAAAGAAAGATAAAAAAATAATCTCGTGGAGAAAATGAGTACTACCGTTGTCGTTTTACATGTTTAATATAATATATGTTAAATTATTACGGTGCTTTAAAAAAATTTAAATTATAATGAATTATTATTATTATTTTCCCGTAATTTTCCATAATGACAAACGTGCAAAGTTCAACCATAAGTAAGTAGTCAACAAATAATAAGAACTCCATTCATTATTTGTGTTAGCAAAGAGTCATATGGCAAACTAGATACATGACTTTTCTCTCTCTAAGTCCATCCAAGATTTTCCAACTCAATTTTACTTTTATTAATTAGTACCTATATATATAAAATCAGTATTTTCCAAACATCAAGCATGTGGAACTGTGAAGCCTCCAACCAAGAAACTCCAAGAAACAACTAAACCAACTAATAATTATATATATATATATATATATATATATATATATATATATGTCTTTGTGCCCTGTATTTTGTTTTAACTTTTAATTTCTGTGTGCATAATATATACATACCACCAAAAGTCTTTTCTTCACCTTCACTGTTATATATATACCATCACCATATATGTTCTTATTGAAAGTACTACCAAATTCCAAGATGGATTTTGGGTCCTCCTCCCTCCTAGCTTCTTCTTCTCTGGCTGCTCTTCAAGCTGCAGTAGTACTGTTGTTGTTTGCTTCTGTTTGTGTACAACATGCAACCTCAGAAGCAATATTTGTCAATAATAATGATAGTTATAATGTGAGTGCTTTAAGTTTAATGGGAAGGAAGCAAATAGTGAAGGGATGCAATTTGTTCCAAGGAAGATGGGTTGTAGACCCTTCCTTCCCACTCTATCAATCTTCAAGCTGTCCTTTCATCGACCCTGAGTTCGACTGCCAGAAATATGGGCGCCCAGATAAAGAATACCTCAAGTATTCTTGGAAACCCGATTCTTGTAACTTACCCAGGTAATAATATATTATTAATTCCATGCTTTTTTTAAAAAAAAATTGCAGTACTTATGTTTGTACATATATATATATATATATATATAGGTTTAATGGATTGGAGCTGTTGAGGAGATGGAGAGGGAAGAAGATAATGTTTGTGGGTGACTCACTGAGTCTGAACCAGTGGCAATCTTTGGTGTGTATGATTTATGCGTCGGTGCCAAATGCCAAAACCAGCCTTGTCAGGAAGGACCCTCTTTCTTCTGTTACTTTTCAGGTACTGATCCTAATTGTGCTGTGTTTCTGCTTTCTTTCATTTCCCTTTTTCTTTTTTTTTTTCTTATAGGTAATATAATATATATATATATATATATATATATATATATATATATATTCTGTTTATATTCTTGGTGGTTTTCTAAGGACATGTCTGTCTTTTTACTTTTTATAATCTTGAAGTAGAATTAATGCTGAATACTTTCTGGTCTGTTTTCTAGTGTGGTTTGTTTATGTTTCATGCTGACTTTGTATTACCACCACTTTCCGTGTTGAAAATTTTACACCTTCCATTTATATTGTTGTAATTGAGAAATAATAGGAAACACAAAAAAAAAAAAAAAAAAAAATAGGAAACATATGGGAGATTCCTGACGAAAAGGTGTATTGATTTTTTTTTTCTTCTTTAAATGAGCAAATCGAATGATGAGATGAGAAACTTGAAAGCAGTAATATTTTGGTGTGAATGGAAAACATCTGGAATTTGTTACCACTTTTGAAGTTAAAATTAATGCAATTTGCACACAAGCATCATTATCATTTGTCCTACTACCTTTCTTTCCTTTTTTTTTTTTTTTTCAATTAGAAAAATACTAGTAACACTTTGACTTTTTTTTTTTTTTTTTTTTCCAAATATTTTGTTTCTTGAAAATATAATATTTATTTACAAGTGGTATCTTTTTCTCTATTACACTTTTTTTATCATTATTTTTCATTAAAATTAATTTTTAATTTGAATTATAGCCTAATATCAACTAAAATTTTAAAAAAAATGAGTGAAGTTAGGAGATAAAATATGTTGTCTGAAAGAATGAAGAGTGATAAATAATAATATTGTAGACTAACTTTCCATTTCATAAAAGTCTTCATTAAGCCAATAAGTACAATTCTCATAATTATATCAAAATTGAATGGTAAAGGTCTAAACTAACATTTTTAGGAATATATGTGTATATATGGTATAATTGCAAATACTGGAGGGTATAACTGTAAAAGTACTCGATTCACATGAGCAACATTTCTAGGAACTGATGTTATCTTTTTTCTTTTGGTAAGTTGGAAGTGATGTTGGCCTGCCAGAGTAGGCTGCTGGGATGAATAATATCAATAACATGACCACCTTTGAAGTAATATCACAATCATTCTATTTATTTATATAAAGCTACGAAAGATAGATAGATCCCTGTAGTCATGTGAGAATAATAATTAAAGACTATATTTGTGTAATATTTTGAATAAAAAAAAAAAAAAAAAAAAATGATGAGAGCATTGAACATAATAGTGCTAACATTCTAATGAAATCGATTCTGTAATGTTGTTTGCAGGATTTTGATGTAACTATCTTTTTTTATCGATCAACCTACCTTGTTGACATAGTACGAGAAAATATCGGCCGTGTACTCAAGTTAAACTCCATTCAACAAGCCAATGCATGGAGAGGAATGGATGTTCTAATTTTCAACACCTGGCACTGGTGGACTCATAAAGGAAACTCTCAACCGTACGATTCAAACTTAACCATAATGATTTTGTGCATATTTTGTGCATATTTCACCGTTTCTGCATCTTGTGCAGATGGGATTATGTGCAAGATGGTTCAACCATAACCAAGGATATGGACCGCCTAGTTGCATTTTACAAAGGCTTAACAACTTGGGCACGGTGGGTTGATCTCAATGTCGACCCCGCCAAGACCAAAGTCTTTTTCCAAGGGATATCTCCAACTCATTACCAGTAAGTATTAATGTACAAAGTTAGTACAAACACATTTGTAGTAGTAGTACGTACTAACTTTGGAACACACATTTTCCCCATAAAAACAGGGGTAAGGATTGGAGTTCAGGACAGAAAAATTGCAGAGGAGAGCAAGTTCCACTAACAGGATCAACTTATCCGGCTGGTTTACCCCCGGCTTCTGATGTTGTGTATAAGGTCCTCAGTGGCATCAAGAAGCCAGTTTTTTTGCTTGATGTAACTCTATTATCACAGTTGAGAAAAGATGCACATCCGTCAACTTACAGTGGTGAGCATTCTGGGAATGATTGCAGCCATTGGTGTCTCCCTGGGCTGCCTGATACTTGGAACCAGCTAATGTATGCTGCTTTGTAATCATGCTTCTGCAGATCTTTAGAAGAGCTAGTGAAAAATATATACATAGCTCCATTCAATTGTACAACCATTGGTTTCAAGAACAATGAATAAATATAAAAGAGTTTTATGGTTTTATTAATAAGGAAACGAGTGATAAATATAAAGGAGATCACAATCGGGTCTATCTCCTTTTACTTTAGTAAAGCTCCTGATTCAGCAAGTCTGAGGACATTTGCCAGTAAAGATATCAGCATATTCTGTAAGAAACGTGACAAGCAAAGAAGATCTGTAACTTGAAGTGCCTCAGGAAGCCATTTGGAAGAAACTTTTAACTAGAAACAGCAAGAACTATAATTAGATTTTTAAAATATAAACCATCAAATCCTTTGTAACATGATTGAGTTTGGGAATCATTTAAAATGAATTTACACATGAGAGAGAGAGCCAAAATAAATCATGATACTACAAAGTGATGCAGACAAACAACGAACTAAGAATATAAGAAGAAAACTGACCTATTAATACTTTGATATTTGAGGAAAGTAAACTCAATAACCAACATAAACAGCTGCATTCACAATGTAGCAATCTTCATTTTTATCTCCCATTTCTTCAACATGCACTCCACTTGAGCAAATAAGACCACCATCCACAACTTCAACATCCAAAATTTTTCCACTGCCACAAAACAAACATGTATGCATTACATCACAAGAATCTTCAGAAATTTAATTGTCAGGAAAGCTAAGTTCATATATTGGATTATTTCCATTACGAGATAAGAAATTGACTTTTGCATTTCTTTCACTTGCTACAAAATACTTTTCAATTTCGAACTAAGGACGGCCAAATTCTAAGGGAAAAGCATAACTTTTTTTTTTCTTTTTTCTTGTCAGATACAAAGATGGATTTTTCTTTTTTGGAGAAAGGTCATTATGTAATTTAGCATCACCAAATATTTTCCAGAAGTGATATTTTAATATACTCTCATCAAGAACAACACAGACTCAATGGTGGATAATGTAATATTTCCGGGAATTCATGAAAAGCATCTTCGGAGACAGTAATCTGATGCAATTACGGAGGACAAATGAACATCTGCTTTCAGAGCAAGATGTTAGAGTTGATGTTTGTTAAAGTATATTCAGTGAACTGAACAATACATCAAAAAGCAAAGGAGTTTCAGATACTCACTATGGGAAAACTGATTTAACCTTCTCAATATCCAGAGAATTTTGGAGAGGACGAGGAACTCCCAATTTAATCTGTAGTTTCATCTCATTAAATGTTACACCAGGAATAGAACCTGCAGAAAGTGAACAAAAATTTTATGCTTATGAAGGCAGGCATGACAATATATGTTACTTAACAACCAAACCTTTGCAATATAGCAAAAAGTAACTCTGTCGACAATGTAGTTTACTCCATAGCTTCATCACAGAGAAACTAGTCTTGACATCACATTCTTTCAAATAAACTAGAATTTAATCAGACAATTGACATATATAGATTGAGAAGCAATGAACAAGAGATGCAAACAACCATTCATCACAGCCACAGGGCAAAAAATTTTAAGTTCTACCATGCGTCCAAATGTAAAATGAAATTGCTCAGATTAAATAGAAGATTTTTTAGGAAAAAAAATTTTAAAAAAAATCAAAGTAAAAAAAGACAAAAAAAGAAGTACCCTTCCTGAAGGCAGGAATAGAATTGGAAGAGATAGCGTCTCTGCAAGCCCGCATAGCAGCAGAAGTAATGTCCTGCCTGCTCATTGGCTTTCGTTCATCAGTGAAATCAAGTAAAATTAATTGATAAAAACTACACGATAAACACCTCTAAATTATCCAGATTCCCTAATAAAGGGTCCAAGGTTAGTTCTTTACTTAACAACCAAAAAAAAAAAAAAAAAAATTGAAAAATGTGAAGGGATGCACTGAAGTACCCGTGTTGATCGTAGCCGACACCCATTTCAACAAACAAGAGTTTCAAGGAAGGAGACGGTACAGTTTCAGCAGCCATGCTCAATTTTGGTGTGGCCGGAGTTGATAGACTTGAAGCTGATGCTGCGATCGGGCGGTGTATTCGAGAATGAGAAATGAAAGAAGACCGGCTACGGAATTTATCACAAACAACACTGCAAGGGGACGAAGAAGTGAGAGAAGATTCGCCAATAATGGAAAAAGGAAAAAGTGAAACTGGGTTCTTGATCACCACCACAGATGCAATCATCTTTTCATTCGTCTTCTCGACCAGTTGGGGGAGACTCCGGTCGCCTAAATTTCGGTACTGGTTTTTCTGTGTTTATTTATTGTATTATTTTTCCTGTAATGAAACTGATATATTTGGGCTCAATTTTTGGTTAAGTCTGGACCAGAGCCCAGTCTTCAAGTGTACGATTACTCAAAATGGGCAAGTATATGGGTATATGGGTATATGGGCAGCCCAATCCAGGAACGGCGTTATCATTAAATACTATTAAGTTTTCATACATATTTTTTAATGTGAAATAAAGTATCAGATGTTATAATATAATAAATATAATACAATTCTTTATATTTAAATTAATATTTAAATCAGTTCATGCATAATAATTAATAAGAGGTAGTCTAGTATGAGTTAAATTTGTTAAAATTCAATTTAGTTATTAAAGTTATATTTGGAAAGTTTTTTGACTGGTTGAAAATAAAGTGTTCTTGTTTGGACAAAAAGGAAGAAAAGTTACTCTATGTAGAAAATAATTCTGAGTTATATAAAAATATCTATAACTCCAAAGCGTAAGTGAGTTGGTAAGGAGTTTTGGAGCCAGAGCTTTCTCCCACAAGGAACCAACTTGACTTAAACGGAAATTAGCTTAGATGTGGATTTGGCTTAAATAGTTTCAAACTCATCTAAAATATCGTGGCTAAGAAAAAAAAAATCTATATTTGTAAGTTTGTAACCCTTGTCAATAAAAGAAAACAACCATCATGGAAGACATATAAAACTTACTATATTCCAATTAAAATTTTATTTCTATACAAATGTCACAACATTTATTTTGAATTTTCTTGAAAAAAAAAAATCATTTTCTTTTTTCATGTATGTGAATTACTCAATTAATCAAGCATGTTAGTATTTTTTAAACGTATTTGATTTAAGAAGTAAAAGAAAGAAAGAAATCTACAAAAGAGTTTTCATTAGGTAAATATTTTTCTTACCCTAACTCTTACATTAGTATTTTACAACAAGTTTTAATAATACATGCTAAATCTAACTTTTATTTTTTTAAAAAAAAAAAATATGATCACGAAACGGAGATAAATTACTTGTTTGAAAAGTAAATCATCCTCCTTCCCAGCCCCCCTCCGTCTCTAGCCAGCCAATTATAGTACTCATTGGGGACTGACATTAATAATCTTTTGCCTTCTTTATGTTTATGTTTTTTTGTTTTGGTTTTTCTCTTCTTTTTTTTTTTGTCTGATCAATGATGATGGGTACCAACATATATGTACAAACAACAAGTGATTCAACAAAGTTTTTCACGAGATAAACAGTTAGGAAAGAGGCTAAAAGATCTTTTAGTACATAGAATTATTTATTGTTCCTTTTCAACTTACAGAAGTTATACTGAACTCATCTTTTTTTTTTTTTTTTGGGTAAGTACTGAACTCATCATTTTAGTAAATAAATTGAATCTGAATGTCCCGAAATAAACAATAGCTAAAAAAAGCCATTACAAAATATTCACAACTGTTCTTCTTGATTGATTGATTACCCCCTCTTCTCTATCTTTACAAACTCAAAATGTCATGATGGAAAATAGCAGTATGTTCTGAAGCTGAGTTTGCTTGCAGAGGCTGGTGATGGTGGAGGATAAAAGTTAGTAAGCTGTGGATCTGCAAAGGAATTTATGGGTTTGCTGATTCTGGCATTGTACATGGCACGACCTAGCTTTGTCTCTCAATTCTTGAAATGCTCTCATTGTCTCCACATCAAAACCTCCAGCAAACTGACCAAACATAAATACAAACGTACAGTATCAATAATGCACCTTATAGACAAAAAAGGTTTTAACAAGTGAAAACGTCCACCATGTGAATAATAATAATGTAATTGTACACAAACCGAGTGTCGTATCCAAAATGCAATTGGGAGAACCAAAAAAGAAGCAAGGGCCAAAAATGTTACCTGATGTACCCGGAAAGCAAACCTAACTCCTTGGACAATAAGTTCTTCCTCTTCGGGACCACCACCAACTGTTTCAAGCTCTGCAGATACTCTCTTCATGTACTTCATAGCCAATTTTACAGATGCCAGCTTGATCTGTGCCCACAACAACCCCCCCAACGCCACATTCAGTATTCGAAAGAAGCAAGTAAAACATTATGTGAAATATTCATTCTTCCCAACACCCCCATCCATCCTCCCTCCCAGCCTATACATACTACATTACTAGGAGTTGAAGAAAATGAATTAGGGGGCTTGGATATAGAATGGTACACATCCATGACAGCAACCATCACCAATAAATTATACTACATTTCATAAGTTTCACTAAGAGATAGCATGGAATCTTAGATGCCAGCTTTATCCATGAAATAAAGAATATATGTAAGGAAAAAAAAAAAAAAAAAAAAAAAAAAAAAAAGAGAAGAAATTGGATAAGTTAATACTCAATAATAGGTAGCAGTTCAAAATGTTTACCAACAGACCCCACCATTGAAACTGCAGATTCAACTAATTCCAAAGTCTTTCAATGTCAACTAGACATGAGAACATAAAGAAACAAATGACTCAGCAAATTTGCAATAAACAATGTCCATAGAGAATAGGTAAAGAAGTTTCTTTCTTCCCTTCACACTTTTTTAGATCTTTAGCTAGCATTAAAAAATTGTTTCCAGGTTATGGAGTTACCTAACCAAAGGATGTGTCAGCATGCCAGATGACAAAAAGGTCAAGAACGATGAAAAATATCTTAATAATAGGAGGATGCCTTACCTTAATAAAAAAGGTCAACATGCAGAATTTATTCTTTAATACATGCAACCAATAAATAAGTAAAAAGAAAAAGTGTCCCAACCAAAGCAAATAAAATTTTTAGAGATCTGAGAATTCACATGTGCAGATGCAGGCGTGGGCATAGAAATAGAGGCATAATTTTATCATAGTTCTTGGCATTTAGTATCACCTAATCTTGGTATAATTTTTTTGGTAGACTGTGTCCATGCATTTTTCTTTGTCTCCCATACTTGTACTCACCCACCATGGACCACTAGAGACACCATTAACCAGTTAAACTATAGATGGTGACTGCACATAAGGGGCCAAACCTAAATGAAAATTATAGCTTAATCTTGGGTTTCTCAGTTAAGATAAATAAATGAGAGATTATATATATGTATATCTATGAATTACCTGACTAACATATCCAGTATCCAGCATCCACTTCATTGGAATATGAAACCCTTTGTACCTGTTGGCAGCTGATTCCCTCATTCTGGACAAGTTATATACCCCATGCTCTAACCTGTTTGTGGATAAATAGATCATTTAAGTTTAGTAGAAAGAAATCAAAGTAATTTGGCACCCGAACAAATAGAAATTTAGCCATTTTCTTGACATTTAGCATAGAGAAGAGTAGTCAGTACTTTTCAAACAATGCTTGCATCTTCTTGAGAGCGGTAGCACAAGGTTGTCTAAGGTTATCACGGAAAGATGAGACCTCAGATTCAAGCTTCTTTAGATCACAATACCCAAATGCTGCTTCCCTTAAAGCATCTGCCTTTTGCTCAGGCCAGTCAAAGTGTTTCAACACAGCCCTTTCATCAACCTAAATGGAATATTGATAAGTTCAGACTTGGCATAAAACCAAACAGCTTAAGTGCATATGGGCATTTATATATTAGGATAAACAAGATTACCAGGTACGAGAGTTCATCATCAAGCCATTTTACGAAAGGCACAACATCTTCGATGTCTGTAAATGCAGCATTCTCAACTTCTTTGATCAAAAACCTAATGAAATCTCCTTGTGTCTCCACATCAGTCTTAATCTGAAATCCAATTTAAAACCCAATTAGAAATCAATGATATCAATAACAATCGAATATCTAAACCACTTTAAGGTTAAAAAAAAGAAAAAGAATTTAATTCTATTGTTCCTAGATAATTAAGGATATTTAGTTCAAAAGATGCAATCTTTGAATTTTGTTTATCTGAAGAATTGGAGTTCAGCAATAAATTGTCATAATTGTCCACATGCTATCATTAAAACAACAACCTTTTGCAAAGCCCCATCCAAGATTTCAAATCTGAAGCCTGTCTTATCTTTGTAAGAGACACAGAAAAATTCCAAGAAAAAGTGCAACAAACTACTCCAACGGGTCGCAAAAAAAGGACACCAGGACTGGTCAGTTTTCACTGACAGAGTGGCCTTCTGAACTCAATGGCAATAACGTAATTCTCCTCACTGTTAAAAAAAAAAAAAAAACCTTACCGCAAGTAAATGCGTGGACCGGTTCTCTATTTCCCCGATCATATCCTTGGCCGCCGTTGCCGGAGCTGCGGACTCGGCTGTCCCACTAGCTCCATTACCAGATTCCCGGCGTGAATCCCTTCTCATGAGCGAGTGGTAAAACTCAACCACTTCAGGTATCCTCCTTACCTTAGCTGGCACAGCCTTCAATCCGTTAAGCGGAGGGGGAGGAGGAGGAGGTGGCACCGCCGCTGCCTTGATCTTTTGCGGAGGCGGAGGAGGAGGAGGAGGAGCTATTACTTTCACAGAAGAAGGTGGTGGTGGCGGAGGAGGAGGATGGGGAATGTTTGATATTTCTGCCAATGCTCGTTCTGCCGAATCCGATAAAGACCCATAAGAAGGTGAAGATAAAGAAGAAAGCAATGACGACGACGATGATGATCTTGATATTGATACTGATGAGAGCCGCGAGGATGATAATGATGACGACGGTTTCGGCGGAGGCTTAGGAATGCGGGGAACCCGAGATCTTAAGCTCATCATCATCCCCCCTTCAGAAGTTTCAGCTATTTCCTCAGAGTTGCAGCGAGAATGTCTGGGCCTTTGTTCAACCTCCATTCCCATAACAATATTATTATCAGGAGGCTTCACTTGGATAGTACTAGTAGCGCTGTTGTACAAGCTTAAGCATTTTCTCATACCCTTCGTTGCAACTGATTTGTTGTAAAAAGGCTCTGCAGCTGCTGCTTGTTGTTGCCGTTGCATCGAGAGCAGTTCTTCTTCATTGGCGGCGGCCTTCTTCTTAAACTCAGAAAGTTGAGCCTCCATTGCTTTAATTTTTTCTTCGTACCTACAATTTTGGTTGGAGAGTTCCGTATGTAAAAGCTCAACTTCTTCCCGTAAACGTTCATTCTCGACTTCTAAACACTCGATTTTTTTCTTGGACTTATCGATTTCGGAATTTTTAGCGGAAATTTGGTTTTCGAGAACAGGGACGATGGCGACCGTCTCTCTAAGCAACTTCTGCTCTAGGATTTCAGTTTTCAACCGAGACTCCCTTTCTCGTAACTCTTCGACTAATTGGAGGAGTTCAGAAACATCCGGGGGACGTGGCTGAACCTGAGCAGAAGACCTGGGAAAATAAACTCCGAAAGAGCGAGTGAACGCTGCAGCTCCGCCTCCCTTTTGGCTGGTGGTGGTGGATTGTTGCTTTCCCGAACTACCCGAAGAAGACAACAATGGCGATGAATCGGGTTTAGGCTTTACGATGGGTGATTTCTGTAATCCCATTGCCAGTTTCACCTTACCGGCAACCATTGCTGCCACTAATCGTAATCCTTTTTTTCACTAACACTTGTGAATAGGAAAGATAAGGACATGAACTTTTTTAAAAACAAAACCCGAAAACCCGAATGAGAAGTTAAGTAGAAAAGACTCGGGTTTTCTCTTCCCTTATTTACAACGGGCAGCAGAATCGAGGAACGGTCTTCTTTTCTTGGATCCTGTTTGTTTCTTTCTTGTGAAAAATATATACTTATGTAAAAATTCAATTTTTTTAAAAATAAAAAAAAAAAAAAAAAAAAAAAAGAACTTTATACGCGCGACCAATGTGGTTGTCGTTCACGTTGATGTCCATTAGCGTTTTGTTCAGAAGTACGCGCGGGACTAGGAGAGTGGGTTTTTGTTAGCAGGAGAGGGTATTTTTTGGTGGAGTAAAATTTAAAAAAAAAAAAAAAAAAAATCAGAATTATGTAAATTGAAAAAGAAAATAAAAAATAGTAAAAAGGTGAAAAGTTTGGTTCCAACGGTCGGCTTTCTTTAACATTTGAGCGAGTCTCCCCATATTCAATGTCTTCTTTTGCTAAAAAATGACATGTTTCAATTTAAAGCAATTTCCCATTCATCAAAAACAGAAAATATGCAATTAAAGTAAAAATCTTATTTTTTTCAAAGGCAATTTATAGTTAGTTAGTTGGAAGAGTTATAATAATGGCTACTGCATCTTACAAATTTAAAATATGTTATTAATTAAATGTGTTTTTATCTCTATTTAATAATATCTCAAAGAATTTTTTGACAAGTGATTTGAAATTTCACGATATAATAATATTATCTTGTGAAGTTATAAGTGAAGTTACTATCAACTAAATTATACATTTTTAACAATTAGTTGCCTAATAAAAAAAAATAATTATTATTACCCAAATATATTTTAGAGCAGTAACAAAATTTTTTTTTTTTTTTAAGACTTTCACGATACATTGCATAATTCAAATATGAAGTTGAGATTGTTGAAGCATTTATTTTAGTAGAATATGAATTTGAATTTTTTTTTTCCTTTTTATTGATTCTGTTGAAATGCTTCTTCTTCTCACAAAAAAAAAAAAAAAAAAAAAAAAAGTAAAATTTCCATTAATTGAAGAAACTTAAAGCAAAAGCTAATTTGAATTTTGAAAACATGAGAATAATAATGGCAGGTTAAAGTAATCATCAAAGTGTAAGTTAATTAATATAATTGAGTTTATAGATTATGATGATACCGCAACCATTTATTTCAGTACTTAACTACTAAATTCATTATTTTTTATTATTAATTTACTCTTTAAAAAAAAAGAAAAATTATTATATTTTTTTTAGTGAAAAATAAATTGTTGATATTAATTTTCAAATTTGAAGGCATTAATTTTTTACTCAAATGTAAAGTAAGTTAAGGAAAAGGACAAAAGATTTGTTAGTTCTTTAACATTTTATGTTTGTCTAAATTAATTCAAATCTCCCTTTTTTTAAAAAATTTTTTTGATTATCTTAGTAAGCAAAATTCTCTAATTAAAATTCAAAACATGTGATTTATATAGAGAATTTTAAATTCAAAAAAAAAAATGTATAATTTAAATACAATTATACCTTAATCATCCTACGTGTGTATATATATATATATATATACATATCTTGTGTCTCATTAATTCAAGGGGCAAGACCAAAATGGTGCCCCATGATTCAACGTACGTGGTTGGTGCCTAAAATATACAAAGATGTATGAATTAAATTGCA
Source organism: Cynanchum wilfordii (assembly GCA_025388415.1). Classification (NCBI taxonomy): domain Eukaryota; kingdom Viridiplantae; phylum Streptophyta; class Magnoliopsida; order Gentianales; family Apocynaceae; genus Cynanchum; species Cynanchum wilfordii. The sequence continues at coordinate 4,588,487 of JAHSUH010001079.1, forward strand.
AGAAATATATAGATAAGATAGAAAGTAGATTGGAACTTAAACGAATTTATTTATAAAATTTCGATGTCAATATAAATAATTAATCCAATGGTTTAAGGAATAAAGGGAATTAATTCATGGGGAAGAAAGTGCTGTTAATTAGGTGAAGCAGTTGAAAGTTGAAACGGACATGAATGCATGGAGAGCACTTATATGGTATGGTTATGGATGATGAAATCTCGGGGAATGATGTATCACTTTCGATGCAAGCTGCATGAATCTGCCCAATGGCGACCATTAACAAACCTTATACTTTTTTTTATATATATATATATATATATCTGCCTGCGTATTACTGAACATGAGATGGAGCAGCTTTTTCAATTCTCTCTAATTTCTTCTTCTCCCATCTTTTCCATAAAGTAACGTAACGTAACATTCATAGCAACTAAACCACAAAAAATTTTGGAAAAAAACCAAAAAAAGGGTCTCAATATATCATCTGTGAGAAGTTGATGTATGAACTGTTTTAAATTAGACTTTGCCATGTATGCTCATGCATCTCATCACTCCACTGTTTCCATCCATTATATATATATATATATATATATATATATATTCAATCTACAGCTCAGAAGCTTTATTTTACTAGTTTCATGCAATTATTAGTTCTCTCTCTCTCACACACACACAAAAGATGTATACGATTTTGACGTACATGTGATAATAATGTCCTGAAGCAAATTTTTGTGCACAAATTTTACGTAATAAGACAGAAAAGTGTGCAGCAGAGAGGCAAATGTCCCTTTCTCTTTATCAACGTTTTTTAGAAGAATTCTCAATTCGAATTCATATATATATATATATATATATATATATATATATGAGTTTGGGTTCCAGAGAAAAAATAAATCAAAATAATATATTTGTACCGTGTCTGTTTGGGTTCCAGAGAAAAACAAGAAGCTCTGCCACCCCACCCCCATATTTTTTCATATATTTGTAAATTATATTGAAGATATCATTTTTTTTTTCCCCTTGAATTCTGATTATATAAATATATATTTTGATGTTAGATTTCATTTTTTTAATCTATTTCTTCTATAATTTACTTTGATGTTTAGTTTTTTTTTTAACAGATTTTGGAAACCTCATTGGGTCTCCATCATCTTCTTCTTTCTTCATATATAGTGATATCTCAGGAGATTACGGTAGGATTTGAACAGATTTGCAAAGATTTAGATATATTTGAAAATAATTTGTATAGATTTGTATGTATCATAAGAGGAAAGAAAAGAAAGAAGAGAAAAAAAGGAAAATTTTATAACAAAATGACAAAAATAACCTTGATAATTAACTGTTAGTGTGAATTAACACTTTTAACGAATAAAATGGACATAAGAGAAAATAAGGGAATTTTTTATAGAATAAGTGACAAAAAATTGAAGGAAATTTTTATTCATATCCTTGCCCTTATAATTTTCTGGGTTCATCTTTTTTGGCATAAATTTTATAAAAATATTTTAAAATAAAATTTCCAAATTAATTATATTATCACATAGTCTTCTTAATTAATTAGTGCAATTTTGAGCGTTGAAATGCCATACCAAATTAAGGATGACTAAACTCCCTTCGCAAAATAGGTGACAAAGAATCACCATTTTCATGCATGCATGCACATGCCTTACTAACCCCACAAATACAATAGTAAATTAATTTGATTGCATGCTACATCATAATTAAGTTAAATTTGACACACACAACAACAAATATATATATATATATATATATATATATATATAAATAAATAAAAGTAAGAAAAAAAAGAAAAATCTTGAGAAGACAAGGACAAACACAGAAGAGTAAGTCGATGTTGACTTGCATATGGCAGCTTCAAACAGGTAAGTATGAGTCTGCATGGCCCATTAATGGAGTTCTCGTGAGAGGAGAGACAAGAGGGTCATGCATACATGGGGGTGGGGTGTACACGGGCACGTACGTCGCCATTGACATGGAATTTTAATTGTCCCCACAGTTGAATAAGTCATAACATATCAAACATCGAACATGTCACATCATTTTAACTTGTTAATCTACTATTAAAAATTACCTAAATCTATTTATTAGTTTGGTCCATAGTTACATTCGATGGATTGCACCACAGCACTATCCTATTTATTTATATGGATTTCAAGTCAATATTTAGTGTGTAAAAATGTGGGTTCTTTGTATTTTTTCTTTTTTTCTGCTAGTATTTACACATGTTCAGTACTTGCTTATCACCTCAGTGAAACCCCACCATAAAAAGCAACATAATGGAAATATAGACTATCATATTAAGCACTCGCCACCGTTCCTACTGCATTCAGTCAACATGTCCAGGTAAAATTGGCACTTGTTACTGTCGCTGCCACAGCTGTCAACACACTGCAAAGAAACAAGATGAGAAAGTCATCATCTACTTCAAAACAAAAGAAAAGTTTGTTAATATTTACATACATATGTTTCGATTCTGGGGATGTACATCTTTGGCTCTTAATTTATTTCCTTTTACAAATAAGCACAAGAAGATGCAGGCATATTAAGCTGAGTGATTCCTATAATTTGGAGTACTAGTTTAAAATAAGAGACTGACTAAAAAAATAGGTTAAAACCAACCAAGCTCAAATTCAGAAACTTGGTCCTATTTCCCCAAAGACTACAAATCCTAAATTCATTCACATTCAACTAATAAATACAAACGCACAAATGATCAAATAGAGAAAGAGAGGTCACATACATCTTGATACGCCTTCATATGCGCATTGCAAGCATCATAACCACCCACACTGTTTGCGGGTGCAGATGCAACAGCTGCCTCAGAGACAACTCTGCGAGCATCTACAATTCTAGGGCCCGCAGCAAATACAGCACTAACAGCCATGCCTGCAATAAGGAAAGTACAAAGAATTACACCTTGAACTAGATCGTATTCAAGGGGGATCAAAACATGATAGTATCCTTCACCATCCCAGTAAAAAATATTTACTTTTCATGCAAACCAGTGGAACAAAGAAAAGGAAGAGAACAAGAAGACTCCCTTGACACCAAAGCTCCTTTTCCACAACTATCCATTACCCTTCTCATATAAGAATAAGTAGCTAACACCATCCCAGTAAAAAATATTTACTTTTCATGCAAACCAGTGGAACAAAGAAAAGGAAGAGAACAAGAAGACTCCCTTGACACCAAAGCTCCTTTTCCACAACTATCCATTACCCTTCTCATATAAGAATAAGTAGCTAACACATCCCACTTGTAACCACCCACAAATGATTATGCCAATAAAAGATTTCATTTGGAATACCTATATACAAAATGTTTATCATTTAATCTCTAGTTATACCTTGAAGAAAAGCTAAAGCAATACCATGAAGCATTGATCCCCCACTGCTACCTAGGGCATGAGCTGGAGGAGGAGCATGGTTTACTGCAAGATATGAATATGATTTGTCAGAGATATGAATCTTAAAACCAACACAAGAATGGAAACGATGCTAGAGTACGAGAGCTTGAGGAGGTGGAGCATGGGCGGCAGGATGAGGAACTGCACGTGCACATAAATATACATATTTAAACAATCAGCTAGTATTTTGTTCCATCACAAATGGGGAAGTGCTTTCAGCACACATCTACACTGATATATGAATTTATCTTCTACACTACTATGCCTGGGAAAAAGCTTTAAATCCATTGCTACTTTGAAACTCAAGTCGATTGTAACAGAAATAAGATTTAGAACAAGAAAATTTGGTAGAAATAGCAATAACAATAACAAAAAATGTAGACCTTAACATTGTTCTAATGCCTCCAAAGAATTGTTCAACAAATGCAAGAACATTGAATATTTTACAGCACCATTCTTACAAAAAAAAAAAAAAAAAAAAAAAAGAGAGAGAGAGATTTTGAATGAGGAAATGAAGGGTAAACATCTCAGCTTTTTTTATTATCACAGCTGAAAATCGGCCTTATCGTCAAAAAAATTGGCCACCTCGACTAAAAAATCGGCGGTATTGGTCTTTATCAGTACCGATACAAAACGTTGCCGAGTTAAATCATATCATTCCAAAACCTAGTACATATAGCTGGAAATAACCAAAGATCGGAGAATCGGCAATAGAATATAGATCCAAAATTAAAAGAACGAATAATCCATTTTTTTAATATGCAAAAACAATAAAAAAAAAGACGTGGAATCTCACCACGAAAGCTTCGGAGAAAGCTTCGGAGAGGCATTCTGTTCCGGCTTATAAAGGAGTGGCGGCGGCGGTGGCAAAACCTAGAAGAAAATGGACGCGTAGAGGAAAAGATAAATGGACTTATGAAGATTATTCTCGAAAACGGTTTTGCACCCTATATATATAATAATTATGTGGAGAGGGTATACCGTGTCGCCTTGTTAGTGGCTACAACTTTTTAAATGACGTGTTTCCTTTTACTAATTCCTCACTGATTTATTGATTTAATTTTCAAAATACTGTTAACTTTTTATTTATCTTCCAAATGTAGGTTTACTTTATCAAAATAAACCTTTTTTTAAATAAAATATTGGAAAAGTAGACTCATATTTTATTTTAATAAAATATTGAGGACTACTTTAACAAAGTAGCCCTCTTTTAAAAAAAAAAAAGAAAAAAAGAGATTTAATATTTTTGGGGGAAAAAAATTCACTTATACATCATAAATAATAAATTTTAATTTTTTACAATAAATTTTATTTATAATTTTTCTTCATAATGTTAAATATAATAAAAAAATTTTAATTTATAATTATCAAAATTATGTATATTATTAATTCTTCAAATAAAAATTAAAAATATAATATATTAGATAATATATAACTTAGTTAGTAATGATCTGATATAAAAATTGATGAGTTCAAATTTATATAAGGTCAACAAACATCAATTTTTTTAAAAAAATATTACAATATATTATAATATTAAAATAATAGTATACTGCAAGATAAAATATATTTTTTTCAATAAAAATTTTAAAATTATTGTGAAATTATATAAATATAAGAGAAATAAACTAAGTGAAAAGTAAAAGAGATATGTAAAGAAAATAGAAAGACAATATTATTATATTTCATTCAATATGATTCTCAATATCTATCTTGATATCTCTCTTACAATGAGGGGAATAAACTCTCTATTTATAGAGGTGAAATGGAGAAAGAATAAGCATGAAGAATGCCACTTACTATATGTAATAAATGCTAATTTACTTAATAATGTCCTGAAGCAAATTTTTGTGCACAAATTTTACGTAATAAGACAGAAAAGTGTGCAGGAGAGAGGCAAATGTCCCTTTCTCTTTATCAACGTTTTTTAGAAGAATTCTCAATTCGAATTCATATATATATATATATGAGTTTGGGTTCCAGAGAAAAAATAAATCAAAATAATATATTTGTACCGTGTCTGTTTGGGTTCCAGAGAAAAACAAGAAGCTCTGCCACCCCACCCCCATATTTTTTCATCCGTGTCTGTTTCGGTTATTTTCTTTAATCCCAGCAAAATCCATTCTATTCTTATATTTGTAAATTATATTGAAGATATCATTTTTTTTTTTCCCCTTGAATTCTGATTATATAAATATATATTTTGATGTTAGATTTCATTTTTTTAATCTATTTCTTCTATAATTTACTTTGATGTTTAGTTTTTTTTTAACAGATTTTGGAAACCTCATTGGGTCTCCATCATCTTCTTCTTTCTTCATATATAGTGATATCTCAGGAGATTACGGTAGGATTTGAACAGATTTGCAAAGATTTAGATATATTTGAAAATAATTTGTATAGATTTGTATGTATCATAAGAGGAAAGAAAAGAAAGAAGAGAAAAAAAGGAAAATTTTATAACAAAATGACAAAAATAACCTTGATAATTAACTGTTAGTGTGAATTAACACTTTTAACGAATAAAATGGACATAAGAGAAAATAAGGGAATTTTTTATAGAATAAGTGACAAAAAATTGAAGGAAATTTTTATTCATATCCTTGCCCTTATAATTTTCTGGGTTCATCTTTTTTGGCATAAATTTTATAAAAATATTTTAAAATAAAATTTCCAAATTAATTATATTATCACATAGTCTTCTTAATTAGTGCAATTTTGAGCGTTGAAATGCTTTACCAAATTAAGGATGAGTAAACTCCCTTCGCAAAATAGGTGACAAAGAATCACCATTTTCATGCATGCATGCACATGCCTTACTAACCCCACAAATACAATAGTAAATTAATTTGATTGCATACTACCTCATAATTTTTTTTTTTTTGAAATCATAACTTTGTGCTGTTTCGAACTCGCGACATTTTGGCAGTCGTGAGCTTGCTCTAACAAACCTTACACCTCGCTATATCATAATTAAGTTAAATTTGACACACACACAACAAAAAAAAAAAAATAATAATAAAAAAAAAAAAAAAAAAAAAAAAAAAAAGAAAAATCTTGAGAAGACAACCAAGGACAAACACAGAAGAGTTAGTCGATGTTGACTTGCATATGGCAGCTTCAAACAGGTAAGTATGAGTATGCATGGCCCATTAATGGAGTTCTCGTGAGAGGAGAGACAAGAGGGTCATGCATATATGGGGGTGGGGTGTACACGGGCACGTACGTCGCCATTGAGATGGAATTTTATTTGTCCCCACGGTGAAACTCGATCGGTCAAGAAATACTGTTAAGTGTTCTCGTGAAGCTTTTGCATGAATGGCACATGCAGCGGCCGTGATGGTTTATTTTTTTTCTCGTGTCTCCGTGTGTTCCCTTTGCCGGTGCTGCATGGGCGGTGGTCACTAATGAAACTCACCGCCTTTTTTTTTTTTTTTTTTTAAAAAAAAATTTTAACATGAAAAAATTTAGTATCAAATTTTTAGGCGCATATTTAATCCACAGTATAAAACTTAATTAAATGAATAGAGGATAAATATTTTTTTTTTTTGCTAAATTAATTAAATGAATTGATAGAATAATATAACGGGTAAGAAATGGGTGAACATGATATAGAAAATATGAGAGAGAGAGAGAAAAAAAAAAGAAAGAAAAAGGAGATGGGCTGGATTGTCCAGAGCAACTATAATCTGGCATGATTTTAATAGGGCTATAGCTTAGCTATTATAAAAAAAGATCGGCCCAATTAGCTAGGACTTCTAATTAGTTCCTCGGAGTAGGCCCATACTTTATTCATTTTATTTTATTTTTCTTACTTCATAATTATACAAGTCTATTGTGAAGGTTAATTAATTTTAAATTAATTAAAATAGTAATCTAAATATTTTTTAATCTAACCACAAAAAAAAACTTAAAATTATAATATGTTTAGATAACATAAAAGAATGTATATATAATATTTTCGATTCACTGATAAAAGAACTTTTGAGAAGAAAGTCTTAAATCCCATTCAATTTTTATTTTTTTTTTGATAAAATTTTCGATTCACTGAGTTGTTAAGAATGTGTATTTTTATAAGAATGAAACTTGCAAAGCATCCATTATTACACGTGGTGGTTTACTTGAAAACTTAAAAGCAAAGAATTTCCATGCCCATTATTTGATTAGTCGTCAAGTTTTTCTTTAGCCGCCCAGATGATCCATCCCACCTCGTCTAGGTTACGTCTATCCAGTATATAATTTATACTAATCAAAGAAACGCTTCCAATATTTTTCTTGGTTAGAAAAAAGATTTTTTCATGATTTCGTCGTCGTCATTTTTATAATTATCATATATATATATATATATAGAGAGAGAGAGAGAGAAAGTTAATTAATTACCTGAAGATTTTAATTACGTGTTACAAAAAGAAAAGCTTTACGTCTTGAGAAGATTTATTCTGTAAAGCCTGCAATTTGCATTCGTCACTTTCTTCCATTCCTCAAACTCTCTTTCTTTAACCCTTTATGATATTTTTAAGTTCAATCCAACTAGAATTTTAATTAGTCTAATTCCAGATTCATAATAGTCAAATATATATATCTTTAATTCTTGAATACTTTTCTCTTTGAGAAATATTTGAGCTTGTCAAGGAATGCTTCCTAATTATTAAACTAATTACAATTACCACTAGAATGGAAACTTAATTATGCATTCAATTTTAGTTAGTTCATACATATATTATTTATTCTGGTGACATTTGACTCCTGATAAGGTCTTCCACATGTTTTAACATCACTTTAATTACTAAGGTCCACAACATCAACATGACATTGGTGAATTGAAAGTGCAGAAAATGCATTAAAGTCACATGAATATGATACCCTTATCTCTAAGTACCCTAATATTAACACCTTAATTAATTATAATTAGAGAGTAAATCCAGGCACTCTTTCAGCTTACAGTAGGATTCGTATTTCATTAATTAGTTCATAAATTTTGAACGTACGTGCTGAACTATGCTCATTATATATATAGATATATATTATAATATTGAAATTATAAGAGTTTTTTTTTTTTTTCCTAAACTCTTAAATCATAGGTAAAACAACTATTAACATTGCAATGATTTTATATATATATATATATATATTTCAAGTATACTCATTATATTATGGTTAAACTATTAAATACTTAAAACTATTATTTTGATTGGATTCAGCTAGAGTTGATTCGACAGAGTTTAAATTTTTACTCAAAATGCCTTACATTAACTCTTATAAGTTGCATAGAAAATATGATCTCTATTGTCATTATGCTCTTTATATTAATTTACAATGATATGTGCATCAACACCACGATTTTATTACCCTAAATACAAGTCTTCATTGGACAAGAGTTGTGGAAAATTAAGAATTCATACTACTTTTCTAGATCTAAACTTTTACATACGTGTATATATATATATATATATATTGATACCAATTTTAATCATTTCAATCTCTTGAATCTTACTCAAAGCATACAGAAAGCCTCCAAACAAAGATAGCCACAACCTTTTTCCAAAACAAACTAACTGATCATCATCGATCTCACCACCAAGACACTGCAGGATTTTCATTCTGAGAATCTCCCAGAAAAATTTTTGATTTTCGACATCCATGGAAGAAATATTGGACAGGTTGCTGAATTGGCTGAAGCGAAACCGGCAAAAGAAAATCGATGACAAAAAGGGGGAAAGCAATAGCAATACTGATAATAATGATAACAAGAAGGATGGGAATGGAAAGATAGCTAAAAGATGGAAGCTCCTGAGTGGGGAAAAAAACTGGGAAGGACTTTTGGATCCATTGGATTACGATCTTCGCAGATACATAATTCACTACGGACAAATGGCTCAATCAACTTACGATACTTTCAACTTCGATAAAGCATCAAAATATGCGGGAAGCAGTTTATTTGCTAAGAAAGATCTTTTCTTTAAGGTTGGACTTGAGAACAATGGAAATCCTTTCAAGTATAGGGTGACTAAGTATTTCTATGCCACGTCATCCAGCCAGGTACCTGATGCTTTCATCTTTAAATCTCTGTCTAGGGAAGCTTGGAGTAAGGAATCAAATTGGATTGGGTTTGTAGCTGTGGCTACGGATGAAGGGAAAGCAGCGTTAGGAAGGAGAGATATTTTGATTGCTTGGAGAGGAACTATTCGGGCCCTGGAATGGGTTAACGATTTCCAGTTTCTATTTGTCTCGGCACCTGAGATTTTCCGGAACCACGGCGGCGGCGGTGGTGGTATCATTAATGATCCAAAGGTGCATCAGGGTTGGTATTCCATATACACTTCGAGTGATTCAAAGTCACCTTTTAACACCACTTCTGCTAGAGACCAGGTAATTTAGTTAATTAATTAACATTCTTCCTTCAACAACTTCAATTAAGTTTTCCAGGTTATGAATATATGCTTCTTTTAATTGTTTCAATTAAACTACGTATTAATTAATACTATTTGTTGAATATGGTGTTGCAGGTTCTTACAGAGATTCGAAGACTGGTAGAAGAGTTTAAGAAGGAAGAAATTAGTATAACTGTAACAGGTCACAGTTTGGGGGCAGCTGTTGCAACACTTAATGCAGTTGACATAATTGCTAATAAGATAAACAAGCCACAAAATGATCCAAACAAGACCTGTCCCGTCACAGCCATCGTATTCGCCAGCCCCCGCGTTGGAGACCAGAACTTCAAGAACGCATTCTCTAAGTTAGAACTGCAAGAAGATCTCCGAGTTTTACGCGTAAGAAACGCCCTCGATGTAGTCCCAAACTATCCGTTAATCGGTTACGCAGACGTTGGTGTAGAGTTGGCCATCGACACGTCCAAATCCAAGTACTTGAAGAGCCCAGGAAATTTGAGTTCTTGGCATAACCTGGAGGGTTACATGCACGGAGTTGCCGGAATGCAGGGAGCTGGAGGATTTAAGCTTGAGATCAACCGTGATATGGCGCTTCTTAATAAGCGGATGGACTTACTGAAAGATGAATACGGCGTGCCGACATCTTGGTGGTGCTTGCAGAATAAAGGTATGGTTCAACAAGCAGATGGATCTTGGGTATTGATGGATCGTGAGGATGATGATTTTTGAATGAATAGGACTGTAGTTTTTGTTTGTGTGTGCATGTGTGTTTTTTTCCTAATTTTTTTTTTCTTTGAGATTAATTTTTATAATTTACTTTATTTTAGTCTTAAAGATGATTCATTCAACATCCCCAGAGTTCATAATTATAAAATTATTATAATTATGACAAAAAACATATATGACAAGTGTATTGTTCAATACTTTAGCTTGATGGTTGCTTGTAATTCAAACATACATTATAATGCATATATATATATATATATATATAGTTATATTTAAAAATATACATAGTTATATTGTTGTCATTTGTAATCTAACATCCCTCATTTAGAATTAGCTTATTAAGTAATAATTTAAACTTTTTACTGGCATCTTAATTAACTTATTATAATATTATTACTCCATTATGATTGAAATTCTTATAGTGCTAGCATATGACAAAATTAATGCCAACAACATTGTTTTAGGCAGCAGGTCACTCTCTGCCACCTTGTTTTCCTTACCCGCATGATAAGAGTTGACTAACGTTTACTAGGATTGGGAATAAAATGATTCAATAGGATGACTCTTATTTTTTTAGTCTAAATATAATTCCAGCCACAATTGTTTGATATTTCTTCCACTTTATTTTTCAAACAAGCTTTCACATTCTTAAATTGATGCTTGACATAATTTTTTCTCTTTTTTATAAAAATAAATAATGAACTAATATTGGAAAATATTATAAATAAATATATGCAAAAAAAAAAAAAAAAAAATCTTCCTTGTAATGACTAAAAAAAATGGAAGTAATATATATAGATAATAAGGTTCATGATCTTTTAAAAGCGTAGTGAAAGAGACGCTTTTAATTTAAGTTTATATGTGAATATAATTTAAAGATATACAATTAAAATTTATTTTACACATATAGTTCCTATAAATAGAATAAAATAAACTAAAATGACCGTGATAAATTGCTAAAATTATAGGCCCAATAATGACAGTCCAATATTCAAAATAAAGCCGAATATTACAAAAGAGCAATAAAATTTTTGAAGGCCTAAAAAACACTAAGCCCGCAAAACGTAATGTTATCCTTATTAGTATTATTTTCTGCATTTTATTTTTCCCGGGCCAAGATACTCCCATCCCATCATATCCATAAGTTGTTGTTGTATTTTTATTTTTATTATTTAAAATAAAATTGACATGTGCAAATCTTCAAACTCTTGTCAAAAAAGGCGTTGTTCAATTAATTGGTAACATCCTTATTTATGATATTGAAAGTCATAAATTTGAGACATATTAGTATTTTTAAAAAAAAAAAAAAAAAAAATCTTCAAACTCTTAGTTTGACAGAATGTCTTAACATGTGCATAATTTGATATTTATTGTGAGTCTTAAATAAGAGTTATACCAAAAAATTATTAAAAAAAAAAGTAAATACATTATAAATATTACACAAATTTACAAGATGCATTATATAAGAATTAAGCAAGTCTTCTCTTAAATTTTTAAAAAAAATAAAAATAAAAAATAATTTCTATCTTACCAACAATGGTTTACCTAATTCAGTTAGGGGGGCAGTTGTGGCTAATTTATTGCATGCAAAGACGAAGTAAAACAACCCCTTGGAGAAGAGGTAAAACTAATTAGTCAAATCGATATATATATATATATATATATATATATATATATTTATTTATTTATTTATTTATTTATACCACAACTACCCTTTTGGGGGTTTTGCTTTTTTTTTTTTTCTTAAGCATCCGGTATTCGAACTCACACAAGCCGACTAATCCGGATTCGGTCCGGGGTGCGCTCATAAAGTCTAACTCTTACTCGAAGGTGAAGGCCTGACCCAAAGCTTTTTAACGTGGTGCTAACCACCTCAGGGGATTCAAACCCTCGATCATCCGGCTCGAGGAGAAGCTTAATTAAGAGTCTATTTACCAACTCCCCCAAACTGTTGGGTTTACTTCGTCTTTGCATGCAATGAATTTGCTACGAGTTTCCGTGAATAATTAAGATGCAGCAGCCAGGGTTTTCTGTCTTTAATATTATCATTGTTATTATTTTACAGTGATCTAATTTTTGTGTTGACATAAAAGGGAAAAAATATTGCACCTAATGAACAGTTATATTATTAATGACGATACTTACTTATTTCTTGTTTCCTTTTTACTTTAGATTAGTTTAATCACATTCATTTAACAAGATATAGTCGTCTTTCAATGTGATAACCAAAAATATATATTTACTTTTAATTAAAGTAATTTTACAAGGAAAAATATATTTTAACTTTTTTAATTAAAGTAATCCATTTTTTTAGTATATTTTAGGGAGGGGGGGGGGGGGGGGGGGAAAGAAGTTATCTCTAACAGTATTTTTCATTATTCAAGAACTGACTCTGAGTCTCTGACTTTGAAAAATTAATTCATTTTCAAGCGCGTTGAATATATATATATATATATATAGAAACAGTATATCAATTAATTACTAGTTAATTAGTTCTCCCTCTCTCAGCCAATGAAATAAAAATAATAATATAATAACACAAAAAAAAAAGGGGGGGGGGGGGGGGATGCAGAAGAGAAGGAAGAAGGAGAGAAAAAAAAATGCTGAAGCATTTATGAGGAGAGATATCTATAATTTCAAAATAATTGAACTTAATTTTCAACGGTGACTATCGAGCGGATATATATATATATATATATATATATATATATATAGAACTCCCGCCATTCGAGAATAACTTGATTCTTCTTTCTCCTAACAAAAATGATAATGCAATTTATTATTTATAAGTTCCCAAGATGATAATGCAATCTTGATTTCAAAGTCAGCACTAAGATCCTTCAACCTCACCAAGTTTTTCTTTCTTTCTTTCTTTCTTTCATCTTTTATATATTTATTTTATTATTAGTATCCTAATCAACTTATAATTTGTAAAAGATTTATAAGAAAAGATTATCAAAAACTGTAACATAAAATCATCTCTAACAAATTAAACGTAAAATCTCTCATTTAATAAAGTCGTGTAAGATAGCTAAGTAATGAAAACTCAACAATTTAGAAATATAGTTTTTGATTTTAGCTCCAAAAGACAAATAAATTAAATATATGTTTAGTGATGAATGCTAATGATCAATCTATTAATTGTGGCATTTTTTCGGATATATTATGTAGTAAATAAGAGAACGGGTATTTTGGCAGTTACCAGTTATAAATATTGAATTATATAATAAAAAACAAAGAGATTTAGTGTCAAATACAAACAAAAGAGAAACCAAAAGAAATATATATATATATATATATATATATATATATATATGTCTGGGTTCGTTTCACTTAGGACCTGCACTTAGAGGATTATTCAATAGTCGTAATCATAACTTATGACTTTCCGACTCAACTTGAGTTGTAGGTAGCAACGAGAACTTTGACAAATGGCTGCTAAATTAGAATATATTAACAAGTTTTACTTTCATAATTTGTATTAACATGTAATGATGTGTATATATATAAAATAATATTTGTTAAAATGATATTATGTTGAAAATATATAGAATTATAAATTTATTCTTTAACCAAATTTCAAGTCGATTATTAACATATATTATTAATCATTAATTATTTATAAAAGTGCATTTGAATTGATTTTAAAATTCTTAATAATCTTGAAGTTCTAGAATTATTAACATTTTAACGATTTTGAATTATTAATATTCTTGAAATTATGTATACACAAGAGATTATCATCTTCCAAGAGATCTATTGAACTTAAGGGTTATGTTCTACAAATTGGATATAGAATAGATAACTAATTCTCGATTGTCTCTCGAAAACTATAACCAATATATATTACAATATTCCTAACTAACCCAATCACACTTTAGGAATAGAGTATATACATATATAGGCCTATACTTATTCTTGATTTATATTAACCTATTATACTTATTCTAAATGTCACGCCCCGAATCTGGGCCTAATTCATGACCTAAAACCTAATATTCAAGACATAACACAACAACATCCTCAAATTTTTTTTTTAAGGATGCAAAGCTTCATACATCCGATTAATTAAATACTTGTATAAATAAATTCCTTATTTCTTAAAAATAGTAAAATAATTCAATATCCAATAGAAAATAAAATCATCTACTTTCTCTTCTAACCATTTTAGTATAATAAAATAAATAAATAAATAACTTTCCCTTCAACTCAGGAGGGGAAAAAAACACGGTATATGGAAGTTTTTTGGCCAAAAAGACAGGAATTGCTCAAATTGCTGCACTAATTTCCCTTCAAACGTGAAAGTCAACATGGTATGAACGCCGCCGTTTTTTGGAATATATATCTAGTTGGCCATAGGTACGGGGTTGTCGATTTTTAGTCATTGATGGAAAGAAGACATCAGTCTCAAAGTCCATTATCAAAATTTTCACATGGAATTTAATGGATTCACCACATTGATTCATTTTATCCCTTTTTTTTTTTTTTTTTTTTTTAATCTAAAAGGAATCTGACTATGTATTATATATCAAAAAATATACAAACTCACTCACAAAACGAGTTACTCTGATCTATACACATTCCACCAGAATGTGAATCATTATTCTCCTTTATTTCTTGAGAACTAAGCAAGAAAGAGAATATATTAGTTAATCCTTTTACTTAGATTCTTCCCGATGATAAAATTAGAAATTTCAACAAGAAGGAGAAAAAGATAATTAAACTTTCTACTTTCCAAGTAAGAAGGAAGTAGATATATATATATATATATTACATGTATTATTGGTGTGGTGATATAATTCTTTGAAATTTATAATTTTTTATTTTTAGAAAAAATATATATATAAAAAAAAATTGTTTTTAATAAAGAAAAATAAGAAGTGAAATATTTTATGAATAGAACTCAGTAATTATTATGAATAATAAAATAGTAAAAGTAGTTGAATTGAGTGAGGGTGAAGTTAATAAATAAAATAAAGTTAAACAAGATTTGGTCAAATAGTAAATCCGAGTCCACGTAGGCAAGACCGAGTCTGAACGCAGTCAGAAATATGGCGGTTTGGAAGCATCCCAAATTCTGATATATGGAGACTACTGTTCAACTCTTCCGCTAAAAATGGAAAAAGAAAATTTCGTATTTACCAAAAAAAAAAAGGAAAAAGAAAACTTCGTTCAATTTAAATATATTTTTTTTTTATTTCCTAAAAAAAAGGACACCATTCCCAGTCTAACTAGTTTTGACCGATGTATTCATAGGAAGTAAAATTATTATTATCATTATTTTTGCCTACAATCTACAAAACAACTTTCGGAAAGAAAGTCTTTTTTTTTTTTTTTAATTCTTTTCAATAATATGACCAGATATTTATATATAATATTGTAAATTTTTGATAAAAAATTTAACCAAAATTTTTAATTTATTTTAGAAAATAAATTTGTAAATAGTCAATTAATATGTTAGTAACCTAAATTAATATAGAAATTTTAATATATATTTCTTGAGACAATTTAATTGTTTTATTGGATATATATTTTTTAAATGTAAAATAGAATGTGTAGAAGAGTTGAACTTTTACATTTGATATTTTATAGTGGTCATAATTTGATTCAATATTTAAAAAGAATTTATTTTTTTAAAAAAAAAAAAATTTAGTAAATTCAAACTCATACCTTTAATTTTGTCAAATCACTTGAAAATAAGTTTAAAATCAGCTATCTAACCTGATTATAATCCAAATTAAAGAATTCTTTGATTTTATTATTATTTATTTTTTTAATGCTAAATTAAGGGATGAAAATTAATGAGATAATATTGTGCCTTTAGCTCCGGATATTGATACAGTGTTTTATTTTTGGGTTTGGTGTCGTCCTGTCACTCACTCAATCCGTGTGGGGTTGAAGGGACAACTAGTAGGCATGGAAGAAAGAGTGGCTCCTATCATTCCAAAAAAAAAAACACGGGAGAGGATACGAATACCTAAGTTTTCTCCGCGTGCATTATTATGTTCCCGGCCGTAACATGGTTCAAAAAAAAAAAAAAAAATAAAAGAGAAAGAGAAAGAAATACGTCAGCCCCATATAAGAAATCAACTAAGGTAATAATGTACTTAGATGTTAGGTTGAGCTGTCAAAACTTAAGTTTCACATTAAAAGATTATGTAATAATTATCTATTATATAAAGAGTTATATCTACTCTATTAATATGAAGTCTTTTGAACAGGTGTCTAATCTGATAAGGAGAAACGGGCCAGAAGCTTAAAAGAATGATGCAATACCTTTTAAACCATTACTAATAATAAAAGAGGCGTATATTCCTGACCAAGTTTATTATGATTAATTCCAAAAATAGAGAAAACTCAAGACTGTGTATTATTACTACTACCGAGTCAACTCTCAAGCCCCATGCAGATGCAGTGGCGTATATAAATAGCTAAATCATTCTTCTCATCAAAACCAGTAAAGAAAGAGTACTGAAGATTTTTCGGTTTTCATTATTTCTGAGCTTATGACAACCGGTGATGAAAAACTTGAGAGGTTCTCCAGCTGCAGGGGTGTGGCTTTTGAGATCAAGTCCCATTCTGATCCATTTGCCATCCCAACCACAGCAGGGAGCAAAAGGTTTAATTGGCTTCCTTGGACTACAACAAGTTCTTCAAAGATAGTCCCATCTACTGATTCCAGGTTTCAGAGGTCTACTAGTCGAGCCAGTAGCCATTTCTGTGATATGGACCTTGATGAAGATGATGAATTAGGTGATATTGAAGAAGGTCTCGAAGTAGTGGAGAAGGTTCCACTTCCTTTGCCTCCACCTCCTTCTAAACCTGATTCTCCTGCTAAAAAGGTGCCTCAACATAATAATTCCAGATTATCTGTGATTTTGCTTGATCAAGGATTGTTCACTGTGTACAAACGACTTTTTGTTGTCTGTTTGGCGCTGAACATTACAGCTTTGGTTCTTGCTACGGTCGGACATTTCCCTTACGCCAGGGACCATGCTGCTCTGTTTTCCATAGCAAACATATTTGCTCTGACTCTGTGCAGGAGCGAGGCCTTCTTGCGAGTTGTTTTCTGGTTAGCGGTGAAATTATTGGGCCATTCTTGGGTGCCTATCCAGATTAAAACAATGACAACTTCCTTACTTCAATCTCTTGGTGGGATTCACAGTAGCTGTGGGATCTCTTCAATTGCATGGCTAATTTATGCTCTGGTTTTGACTCTTCAAAACAGAGAAAACACTTCCCCGGAGATAATTGGCGTTTCAGCTGCAATTCTTTCGCTTCTTTTTCTATCTTCTTTAGCTGCATTCCCTCTTGTTCGCCACCTCCATCATAACGTATTTGAGAGAACTCATCGCGTTGCCGGATGGACGGCGCTCGGTCTACTCTGGGCCTTTATTATTTTGACAATCTCGTACGACCCGAAAACAAAATCCTACAGCGACGAACTTGGTTCCAGGTTAATCAAACAGCAAGAATTCTGGTTTACTGTTGCAATTACGGTTCTAATCATCATTCCTTGGATGACAGTGAGACGGGTCCCTGTTAAAATCTCGTCTCCTTCGGGTCACGCCTCGATAATCAAATTCCAAGGAGGTGTAAAACCAGGGATTCTCGGACGGATTAGCCCGTCGCCGCTATCGGAATGGCATGCCTTCGGCATAATTTCAGACGGAAAGAAAGAGCATATGATGCTGGCGGGTGCAGTGGGTGACTTTACGAAATCATTGGTTACGAACCCACCGAGTCATTTATGGGTTCGACAGGTGCACTTCGCGGGTCTACCGTATCTAGTGAACATGTACGATAGGGTGTTGGTTGTGGCAACTGGTTCAGGAATCTGCGTGTTCTTGTCTTTCCTTCTTCAGCCATGTAAGGCCAACGTTTGCTTCCTTTGGGTAACGAAAGGCGTAGAACAGAATTTTGGTAAAGAAATCAATGATTGGATGGTGAACGGTGGTCATCCGAAAAACAAAGTGATCGTGCACGACACAGCACTGCTTGGCCGACCGAATGTGTCGCAGATGAGCGTTGATGCTGCCAAGAATTGGGGAGCTGAAGTTGTCATCGTGACTAGTAATCCGGAAGGGAGCAGAGACGTGGTCGATGCATGCAAAGGCGCTGGAATTCCTGCATTTGGTCCGATTTGGGATTCTTGATCGACAATTATCTTTCACTTAATTGTGTCTTTTTCACCCCCCTTCCCAATAAGGATATATTTACATATTAATTTCGAGATACGGAATTTCTCTCTGTTAATTCAACTGTTCATAATTATTAAAATAAAAATTCTTAACTTGTTCTTATTAGAAAGTATTGTTAATATATATTTTAGTTTCTCGGACAATTAAAAACAAAAGTTTTTTCATATTTTATAGAATAGCTATGGTGATGAGTTTGATGGGAGTTTATAAGTAACCCTTCTCTCTTCATTTAATGGTCTCACATTTATGAAACTTTCTAGCTAGAGTAATGCTGTATTATTATATATGTCGTCCAATCTCTATTTTCTTCTCGACTTTTTTATTTTGCTGATGACATTTGGATTAAATAAATAATGGATTGATTGAACCGGTTGTTATGCGTTCAAAGTTCGAATTTGAAAGTGTCAGAACAAAATCTCAATAATTCACGCAAACTTTAGACTTCATTAATTATATATATATATATATATAATTAAAATTCTAATCATGTTGAAGTTTGTGTAATTTAAGGTGTTGTATATGGATGCTCAAAAACCCATATGAACTTAGATTTAGTTTAGTTTTCAAAAGGGGAAAGTTGTGATTATTTGGTTCTCTTATTTTTTTATCCCACATCGTTCTTCCTAAGAAGTACGAGGAATGAGAAGTTCTATAAAAGAAGCCAGTGGACGACAGTGAAGCTCATACCTTTCTCGGCCTTTTGGCTAAGATCAAGTGTAGTATCTGTTCTTATCAGTTTAATATCTGATATGTGGGCCATCGGCCCACACGATATTAACTCAATTTTTTAAGGGGGAGAGTCCAATGGGTAGCTTGCTGCTCGGGCTCTCGCGAGTCGCCTTGGCGTTGCACTATTGCCTCGGCCTGGCTCACCCCACCAAATCAAGTCTAATTCATTTATCATATAAACAATGGTTGTGGAAAAACTGGAGTCTTTTTTATTTTTCTTTTATTACCAATATTTATATTTAAGTAATACATTGAAAATTAATAGCACTGTTCACATGAAATAGAGGAAAAAGAGAAGGCAAATTTAAATTTGATTCAAAGGGGTGAAAGTGAGACGGGGTGTGGAGTAGGGGCCATTGATCAAAGAAGAAGCAACCAATCGATAAGCAGCATCTGTCAAGTGGATTCCATCCCAGTTAGCATGAGTAGAAGGATTTGAACAGGCCTTGGATCCAACATGACCACATCTAGCTGAATTATTGAAGTTGTATGGTCCTCCACCTCCACAGCAAGCCACTAGTGGACTATCATAAAACCCTGCATTTCCCCCCACAAAGAAGAAAAACAATTAATTAAAAGCTTTAATGTAAACATTTTCTTAGCATTTGTTCTAAGGACATTAATAGACATATATTATTTTACATCTGAATTGATTAATCTTTAGGTAAATCGTTTAACATAAAATAAATTTTCATTGGTTTAGCTTGTGGGCTCCTCCACGTGTAAAGGTTGTTTAGAGCAAGCAATGTGGGACATGAAACAAGTGATGAGTTGGTGGTCATTTCTAACATTTATGAGATATTTAAAAAGAAGCAGAAAAGTAAGTGTTTGTGGTAAAGTTGACAGTAAGATCGTCCCTAAACATTTTTTTTGCTCAAAATGTAGGAGTTCGACACCACAATTCGGTTATAGTACTGTCAGATTCCAGTGTTGGTTTAATCGGATAAAAACTGGACACCATCACTATAAAAATAAAAAAAAAAGAAGCAGAGAAGAAGAGGGAAAAAGAAAGAGAAAAACTTACCATAGTGCTTTGGGGAATGAACAAATCTCTTAGCTGCACCATAATAATCAGCATAAATGATTTTTGCGTGGGGGTATTTTTGTCTTAACTGTTCCAGGGCAAGTTTAAGCTGAGAATTATGGTACTTAGCGAAGGCATTGTGTGATCTGAGACAACCATGTTTGTCATAAGCTGCTTTATTTGGAGTTTGGAACAATGTGAGGTACGCTGCTGAACATCCAACTGGAAAATTTCCAGGCACCACTAATTCTACTGCTCCTTCCTGAATTAATGCCTGCAGTACGTAATTTCCATCAGCAATAAAGCTCTCTACAGGAATTTATTAATGACATAAATGAAACAGAGTAAATTACACTTGTTCTAGAAGCTTAAATTGAATATAATTACTTAACACACAAAAAAGGGAGATTAAATAGATTTTAAATCAAATTAAATTGAGAGATGTTCTAAAAGTTTAATCCAATAAAAATGAGTCTCTTAATGAGAATAATAGAAGAGATTTGAATTCACGGAAAATAATAATATAACTCACACTTGTGGTAGCAGCTATAGCTTCAACTACAAAAGGTACTATTTTTTTCAGCCGTGATATGGTTCCACCGGCAAAGAAAGCGTAATTATAATCATTTCCTCCGATTTCCCCCACCAAAAACAAAGATTTCTTGAAGAAATTTGCACACTCTGTAAATTAAAACAAAAGGGTCAGGATTGCACTAATTAAACCTGAATAGAAATGTGAAGAATATATATATATTTACCTTGTTGAGTGGTGCAAAGGGTTGATTTTACGTTCTTGAACCATCCCAATTGAACATTCAAGGAATCATTTGTCCACATGATTGTCCCAATTTTCTGGTCATAGAAAAATTTAGCATCTAAAGCAGTAGCACCAGCAACAGCAAAATTCACTCCACGAGGGTATTTCTTGTCTTTCTCAAGAGCTAAATATGGTGGCAAGAATGGTAGTCCATACGCCTCAGCTGACATAATATTGTTAAATTAATTAACGATCCAGAAGAAATATACATGTGTATATTATATATATATATATACATATATATGAGCGTACTAAAGAAGTCGACAATGAGACGACCGTCGGAGCATCGTCCAGTGGCACGACGAAAGAACGTTTCTCCATAAGGAAGGGAAGCAATGACCGGAAATGCTAGTGCGCCTGTCCCAAGAAAGTTTCCGGTATCGGCAAGGGAGTCACCGAAGCTAAAAATGGAGTCGTAAGACGACGAAGTTTCTGATCCTGATCCAGTGGGACTTGGGAATGCTGCTGATACTGTCTTTAGAAGCGAAAAAACAAGCAAGAAATTAACTGTATTTCTCATGGTTTGTTTTGTCGTCGTTGGAGATGAGAGATTATTATTAGGAGAGAGCAATATATTATTATACGAATACGATACGTGCTTATGTTGTAGTTGTAATAACCACAAAATAAAAATAAAAATGCAGAGTTATTATTAAGAAGCAGGAAGCCATGCGAGGCGAGAAACTTAATTTTCCATTCACAAAAAAAAAAAAAAAAAAAAAAGGGAGAGAAAATTAAATTTCCGTGCTTCCCATAAATAAGCTTTTAGTTCTCCGTAACCAATTTGCTGCTCATTTAGTTGGGATTATAAATATAATAATTTATGTAAAAAGAGTAATTTATTTTTATTTTCTTTTATTAAAATTAATTACTCATACTAACAAGGGTAATAAAAATAAATAAAATTTTGTTTCTTATTATATATTTTTAAGATATATTCGTACATTTAGAATTATATATATACACATTTCAACATGATTTGAATAAAATTTCCTGTCTATCCTATGTATCTCTAGTTTTGAATCCTTCCTCTATGATAATTAAGTCAGTAAAATAAGGCCACAATAATAAAAATTAAAAAAAAAAAAAAAGTTCGAGCTAAGAGTTGAATAATAAAATCATATTTATTTAGTCGAATGTATTAATGAAATATTTACTATAGAGACAAATATGTCAGAAAGTATTATAGAATTTACTTAATATCTTTATCTTATTTATAAAAATGTCTCTTAAAAAAGAAATAATTATAATAATAAATAAGACACTTACTATGTATTTCTGAAATTAAAATACTAATAAATTAACAATCTAGATATATATATATAATGCTGTACTAATATTAATATATGTACCACAACACTTTCTAGCTTTATGAGCAGTATTAAATATTGGTGAGATTTTTAGGATAGAAAAAATAATAACATAAATCAATGAAGCATTAATTTATTTTTTATTTTTTTTCAAGTTATTATTACTAAGCCCATATCTTACACAATCCTAATAAATTATAATTCTTTTAAAAATAATATATTTGCCTCGTTTATTTTTTAAGTTGCAGCAATTTTTTTTTTTTTGTTTACGTATTTTATTTATTATATTAAAATTTGATATAATTTTTTAAATACTCTATAATAAAAATTTTCTAATTCATTAATTATTTTTATCGAACAAATAAAATAAAGAATATTTTAATTTTAATTTTTTTTAAAAAAAATTATTTAATTTGTTAAGAGAACATCCACATTCATCATTTAAGTTAAATGTTAACACACATTGATGAGATTTTGACTTTAACAAAAACTAGACTTGAAATGTTTATAGAAATTTAAGTTTTATAGCAAATATAAAATTGTGTTTGATAATATAGAATAATTAATGAATACACCACATTGCAATTTCCAATATAGAAACTAAAGGAGTAAAATGGCAAGAAAAGGGAACAAATTGTGCCGTGTAAATTTCTCGTAAACCAAAAAAATTGATACCTTTCACCTTTAAAATAATAGGCTGTACCTAAAAAAAAGTTTTAATTTTATCAGACTCATGTTCTTGGATATTAATATTGCTGTAACCTGTTTAATGATTACAAAACCGCTACAAATACATCCCTATTGTAATAATAACATAAAATAAAATAGAAGTTCTTCTCCTGACCTAATGGTCTAGGAGTCTTTCCCTTAACCAAAATCTTTATTAGCTATTGGATCTAGGAGTTTCTCCCTTTACCTCCTGGTTTGTTAAGAGGTTAAGAGTTTAAACTTCACTCGGAGTTCCACAGTTTGAGATATATTCGCAAGTGTGAGTATACCCCGCACTGTTGGGCCTTCTTGGGTGGATTAATCCGGGCCGGAAGAGCTTGAGATACCACATAAAAAAATATAAAAAATAATAATAATAATAATAATTTTGTTTGATATATTTGTAACAACGAGGGTAATTAGAGCTCAAAACATAACATAAAATTGATTAGGGTTTATAATTTTGTTTAAAAAGAAATGCTAATTTACTTGATAATTATATGTATATAGAGAAAGGTGTCAATTTGGGGAAGGTGGATTGGCTGGCAGGTGCACCTATTTCAATTAATAAATTCGGTGAATTAATTTCAAACTTAACTTTATATCCATAGACCCACTTCCCCTTCAACATTTTTATTTTATTTTATTTTTCAAAAAATCACTTAAATATTTTTAAATATATATACTAATATTCATTTAAATAAAGGAAATTAATGATTAAATCTTACATTTTACTAATTTTTCTTTAAATAAGAGAAATTCGTACGTTTACATTGGTTGATATTTGACGTCACCGTCCTTTTTTTTTTTTTTTTTTTTTTGAAATTACTGCTTTGAATGCTATTAATTATTTTTATGTAACAATATATAATTTCTTTTTCTTTCTATCTGCTCATGCAATTACTGCTTTGCTGTACACTGGGACTCCACTACTACCCAAAAATAAATGAGTTAATAATTTTAGATGATTTCAAGTAAATGTATCTTATATATTATACAATAAATTTTAAATGTGAAATTTATAGTTGCATATTAATATTAAGTTTTAAAAAGCTAAAATGATATTTTAATTTTATATAGATAATTGAATATCCCAAATCAAATTATAAGATAGTCCTATGGACTAGGTTTGAAACTAGGCCCATTATCTGGAGCCCAGAAAAGGGGGTATTGTGCTGTTATTGGGCTAAAAAGAAATGTGGGGATGGATAGAAAATCATGAAACAAAACCACCCATCGATTGAGAATTACAAATGGAATTTATACAAGGGTTTGCAAATGGGCCTTCAAGTATGCCACGTGCAATCCATCTGTAGGCTGCTTCAGTCAAGTGCAAACCGTCCCAAGACACGAACAAAGAAGGGTCATCACAACAAGTTGAGGGATTCTCCCCACAAGCCACATTTGGGTTATAGTTGTATGGGCCTCCGTCTCCACAGCATGCTTTAAGAACACTTGTATCCCTAAACCCTACATCCACAACACACACACACACAAACATTATAATATTTTTTTAATTAGATTATTCGAAACTACTTTTCCAATTAATAATGAATATAGACATATAATGTTCATAAATTAGTTACCGTGTATATATATATATATTATATAGACGTTAACTGCATATGTTTGTAATTTTCAGACAAGTTTTGAAGAAGAGAAGTACCAAATTTGTTCGGGGAATGGAAAAACTCAATCATAGAATTGTAGTAATCTGCATAAATAATGTTAGCATGAGGATGATTTTGTCTGAGTTGACTCAGTTGAATCTGTAGCAGCTTGTTATGGTACTTGGATAACTCGTTTAAAGATTTGATGCAACCAAAATTGTCGTATTTTGTTGAATCAGAAGACTGGTGGAACATTTCTAGATAAACTGGTGTACATCCAGCAGCAGGGTAACCTGGAACCAGCAGGGTTACTGCTCCAAGCTCAATCAGTTCCTGCAACATTGAAATTGAATCTCCGTATGTAATTAATCAAGTCTTGAAATATATATATATATGACTGTGAATACTATGAATTTGGATAAAAATAAGGTATTTTTACATTGATTGCCGAACCGATACAGTCCACAACTGTTGAAACGAATGTCTGAACCTCATTAACCGACCTCCCATCCATCAGTGCATTGTAATAATCGTTACCTCCAATTTCTCCCATTATAATTAGAGAATTTCGAAGATATTCCTTGCAGTTTTCTGATCATTACAAACATAATCACATAATCGAAAACGAAAACGTATTTGTTAAAAAAGAAAAAAAAAAATTTGTTCTTTCTACTGCAGTATTTTGCATTAAACTTCTTCTTCTTCTTATTTTTTTTTCTTATAAAAAAATGAATCAATTACCTGAGGATCTCTGGCTGCAGGACGACACCAGCATTTCTTTGAACCACTGCAATTCTGTATCCAAAGAAACATTCGTGAATCCAAAATAAATTCCCCTTTCTCTGTAAAAGGAAACATCGAGTGCTGTAGCTCCCACTACTGCGAAATTCACACCTTCACTGAATTCTTTCCTCCTTTCATCTTCTCCCTCAACGTACGGTGGGACTAACGGGAGCCCAAGACTTTCAGCTACAATTTACAAACCCCCAAAAAATAAAAATGAAAAAGGAGAATCAAGAATTCATCCAAAAACAAAGGTGAAACTAGCTAACTAACTAACTATATATATATTAATATTGAGTCCTTAATAACGTACCGATGAAATCTATGATGAGTCGGCCATCGGAGCACCGACCAGTGGGACGGTGAAAGAAGGTACGGCCGAAAGGAGGGAAACCAAAATTGGGAAGTTCATTAGGAGGGAAGAGACGTATTGAATTTCCGGTATCAGATATAAAATCACCGAAACTGATCAGGGAATTAAAGCATCCAGAAGCTATACATGGCAAAAAATTTAGAAAGACGATGCCGCAGCAGAAAGTGACGGCAGAATTGTGCGGTGGAAGACGACTGTTAGAAGAAGATGCTGCCATTTACTCCACTGACAATTTTTTTGGAAGAAAATCATTTAATTCTTTGTACTATGATTGAAAGTTAGAGAAGGCCAGATTTATATAGACAATAATTATTAGCCACGTGAATAACTTGCTTTGCAGAAAATGTAGAAAACGTGGATAATTTTAAACCTTATAAAATATGTCTACGTAGTTTTCTTTACTGATAATCTTTGGATTTGTCTAAATGTTCCACTTACCTATATTTATAGCAATAGTTGGTTTAACTTCTCTTACTTAGGTGTTTCATCTAACTTGCTAAGTGAGAATCTAAGTTCGACACATGTCGGAGACGGTTTTACGCTACAATTTCAATCATATCTTGTAGTCTTGAGGGTCTCCTTCTCAAGAATCCCTCTCATAATAGTTAATGAGAATACCAAGTAATATATATATATATATATATTGTGACTTGAAGTCCCACATAATTCGGCTAAGAGATGTTATTAAATAGATAAGCCTAAAACCTTTTACTCAATGACACATTTTAAACCTGTAAGGATATATATAATGAAATCCGTTTAATATACACAATATAAAAAAGTATAGGATATTGATGACCTTACATTTGATCAAACAAACACTATAATAGAAATTTCTTTAAAAATAAAATTTATTAGGGAAAAAATAAATAAAAGATATACAATATTATTGGCAAAAACAAACAGGGATGCAAAATTTAGCATGAATATTTTTAATCTTGAAAAATAAGTTTAGGAATAGCGGAGGAGGGTAGAGACATGGTACAACTCGTACTCATGGCATACAGTCCTTGCAATAATTCTTTGGCAATCCATTTGTAAGCAGCCTCCGTCATATGCAATCCATCCCAGCAAAAAAATAACGAAGGATCATCACAACAAGAAGATTGCTGATGGCCACAAACCAGAGATTCATTATAATTGTAAGGCCCTCCACCTCCACAACAAGCTGAGAGATCCCCTGTGAATCCTGTCATATAACATTCATTATTCATCAGATAATTAATTATAAAAAATCCACGAGGAGATTAATTAATTAAAGAAATATATATACGGTACCGTAGTTGTTTGGAGAACGATAAATTTTAGTAGCGGCATTATAGTAATCGCCGTAGATGATGTTAACGTAGGGATGATGAATTTCTCTGAGACGGTTGAGTTCATTCTGTAGCATTTTATTGTAGTACTTTGAAAACTTATTTAACCACTTGAGACAACCAAATGCATCGTAGTCTTTCTTGTCGGAACTCCGGAAATAAGTGAGGTATGCTGAGTTGCATCCAATTGGCAGGTTTCCTGGTACTAACAACGTTTTAGCACCAAGCTTTACCAGTTCCTGCACAAAAATTATCTAAAATCATCCGAGACTTGTCTTTTTTTTTTTTTTTTTTTGTGATATCAACTTAAAACTTTTAAAATATATATGATAATTTAATAATAACGATGATAATAAGAGTTTTTCTTACATTAATAGCTGAAGCAATTGCTCGGACAACATGGGGAACAAATGTTCGGACTTCTTGTATTGATCTTCCGTGAAGTAATGGATGGTTGTAATCGTTACCTCCAATTTCTCCCATTAAAATTAGGGAGCTGCCGAGGTATTCCTTGCAATCTGTTCATAATATAATGTGAGCCCATCAAGATTATTGGTATATAGTCCACTGACTGATTGAAAGAGGAGTCTGAGTTTAAGAAGATAATAGAAATCATCACTACTCAGATTTCATATCCTGTGTCCTGTACCAACGTTTATTCTCATTTTCATCGCTTTGTAAAAAACCAATAAAACAAGTAAATAATTTAATCACATTTTATTCACAAGTCATACTTAGTATTATCTAATAAAAAAATATCAAAAATTAATTATAAATAATTAAATAATTTTTAAATATCATTATACATTTACTAGTAGGAATAATTTAATTAGCCAACGTTTTGAACAAAATGTAAGCACAATTTCGTGTAAACGCGACCAGAGTGGGTCCACTACATGCAAAAAGTCTCTTTTAAATTTGTCGTTTATCATCACAGTAATATTCCACTTGATTTATTTTAATATTATTGACTTTTGGTATTTAAATAACAAATAATTTGCCACGTGGAAATATCTTCAACAGTTAGCAGTAGGTATAAACTTATGCATGTATACATACTCTGACGTGCACAATAATAATAGAAGGAAAAAACAAATGTAGATTAATATACACTTAAATTTTTTTTTTTAAGGTAATATACACTAAAATTATTGTCGCTAATATTTACAAATTAATCTTTAATTGATAGAAGAAGGGAATCAAAAAGTAAGATTTGACTTAGAATTCTTCGATTTAATTACCTGTAGATTTCTGGCAAAGAGAAGCAAACATTTGTTTGAACCAGTGGATCTGATTTCCCAATGAAACATTCGCGAAACCAGTTCGGATTCCCCTTTCCCGGAAAAATGAATCCTCGAGCGCCGTAGCTCCTGCTACCGCAAAATTCACACCTTTCCCAAAGTCTCTTTTTCCCTTTACAGATTCTTCTCTCTCAAAATATGGGGAAACTAACGGCAGTCCTAAACTCTCAGCTATACCATAATTAAGATTACAGGTAAACCAAAAATCACCCAACCATTAATTTCAAATTCAGAACAGAAATCAACGGAAATATTATATATATATATATATATATATATGTATTTATGCTTTCGCAATTATTGAAAAACTTCATCTACAAGCAATACAAAAAAATTTAGTATAATTATAAATAGTTACCGATAAAATCGATGACCAGACGGCCGTCGGAAAAACGACCGTTGGGATGATGAAAGAAGGTTCTGCCGTAAGGCGGTAAGGAGAAATGCGGAGGACGATTAGAAGCTGGTAAGAGATTCAATAAGTTTCCGGTATCGGCTAGTGAATCGCCGAAACTGATGATAGAATTATAGCATATTCCGGTAGCAGCTATTTGAGTTGATCTCAGAAGGAAAACAAAAAGCGTCTGAAAAATTAGAATGCCAGCCGGTAATGCGACCATTTTTTTTTTATTCTTTTGTGCAGCTGTTGAGGTTTAGAATCATACTGATGATATATATATATACACATTATATACATGAAAAAGTTTCATGACGTGTTTAGTTTAACCGCACAATGTGGGCATTTTCTAATTAACAACACTAATTTTCTTCAATTATATTTATATAATTATTAATATGATTTTATTGTTTTAAGATTAAAATAATAAAAAAAAGAATCACATGAATCAATTATTAAGATTATTTATATCCATTAGGTTGATGCTTCCCTTTCCAACTATATAAAAAAAAAAAAAAATTCGGTTAAAAGGAAGTTGAATTAATGGTGAGGTATGTACCTACTCATTTATTTGGAAAGGTTACATTAATTACAAATACAAAACTAGAAAGCAAACAAAATGCAAAATGACATATATTTCACATTCACCCAATAGATGAGAAATTAAGGCCAATTTTAAGAACTTGAATGGAAAAAATTTATAATATAAGGACTGAATATGCTAATTTACAACCCAAAGGGAAGGTGAGATAACAAGGAACTTGACTTAACTAATATATGCAACTATTTAAAAACGGGGACTAATATGAATGCAAATTAACTTAAAAATGTATTACTCTAATTTAAGACCATTTAAGATACTTTGTTACTTAGGGAAAAAAAATGCTAATTTAGCTTTACAATATAATTAAAAATTTTGAAACTTAATTCCTATCTAAAATAATGACTTTTAAATTGATGGGCCACTTATGGACCACTTGCAAGGAGAAGTTCTTTTCTTCCTTCTTATAAACTTTAATAATTGATGACTATCACTCCTATATTTATGCTCCCCCACCCCCCGTCTAAAAAAAAAAAAAAACAATCTTATATCACATTAATTTTATGGTTTTCTTTTTTTAAAAAAATAATTATTAACTTATTATATATATAAGTATACTTAATTTTTTGATGTGACAAATTTAAAATTAATTTTATTTTGACAAACTCGGAACTAAACTGTGTAGTATAATTATGTCTTAAATCGAGATGAAAAAAAAAAAAAACAAAAAAGTAAAGTTAGGAAAAGAGAGAAATAAAAATATGATTATAATTTATTTTTTTTTGGGGATAAAAATACTATTGCAAGGAATAATGTTGTTACTGTTGTTGCTGCTGCAGAGTGAGAGCTTCTAAACTTTTTCTTAGGCACTTATCTTTGTCAAAAAAAAAAGAAGAGAAGGAAACTTCTCTGCCACAATATTTTGAGAACCAAAAAAAAAAAAAAAAAAAAAAAAAATGGCTGCCTTTCTTTGCAATTGCATTCTTCTTCTTACGGCTCTGGTTATTCAAACAGTTGATTCAGCTGGATGCTATAAATCCATCATCAGTTTCGGCGATTCACTCGCCGATACTGGAAACTTACTGAGTCTTTCACATTCTGATCATCCTCATTATGCTTTGCTGCCGCCTTACGGTGAAACGTTCTTTCATCATCCCACCGGTCGATCCTCCGATGGCCGTCTTATTATAGATTTTATTGGTAAGTTAAAAAAATTAATAAGAATTATTATTATTCCCAGCCAATAGCTTTAATTTCTTTTGGTAATTAATTATGTCTTTTGTAGCTGAGAGTCTGGGGCTTCCATTTGTTTCGCCGTATTTTGACGGAGAAAATAGGAAGCGAAGAGACTTCGGGGAAGGTGTGAATTACGCGGTTGCGGCGGCCACAACTCTCGACGTTTCATTTTTCCGGCAAAGGGGTATCTATTTTAAAAGAAATGTTTCATTGGGTATTCAAATGGAATGGTTCAAAGAAATGCTTTCTCTTTGCCACCGTAAATCTTCAGGTAATTTTAATTAAACTCTCTCACACAGGCTTTTTCTAAATTCTTATCCTACATATTCTGATAATATTTTTTTTCACAAAAAGGATTCATAATCAAATCTTAGCGGTGGTTGATAATGAAACTTTAAAACATTTTTTTTGGATCTTATCATTTTTCCTCTTTTGAAAACATGAATGTTTATTATTAATTATTTATTTTTTTATAAAATAAAATATAAAGATAAAAATATTTAAATTTTTTTTTTTTTTAAAAGCACAAAGATTTAATGAATTATAAAATAGAAAAAATAAATAAATAAAGAAGAGTACGTTTAGAGATGAAACAAATTTGGCCACATAGAAGAAAGATGGAACTCGTTCACTACCGTGGAAATGGAAATTTGGACCGCTGTCGAATTACGCGCGTGGAGTTATTGGGGTTCAACCAGTCCGTAGTGTCCACCTACCCGTTGGTTGGAGTTTTTTTTTCGTTGGTTGGAGTTGGTTCCTCTCAATCCGCTGAAATCTAAAACAATTTAATTTTGATTTAATTAAAGTTAAATTAAAAGGTTATGTATAAATTGCAAAATAAGGTTTGTGGGACCCCTTTCTATCTCCATCTTTTGACTTTTCACCCATATTGGTGGGACCTTCTTATAAGTTTTGTACGAGAAAATGTGATACCCCCAATTACACAGTTATATGATTATGTTGTAGTTTTGATAAATACTTTCCTAAATTAATATATCAAAGAAATACATATACATAATCCCAACATTTCAGCATGTTCAGCTGAGACTGTTCCTGTAATGGGTCTGGTTGTGGCAGCCGGCCGGCCAATAAGATCTCTAAGAGTTAAAGCCAAACATATGATTTGGGATTACCTAACCCTTCAAAGAAAGTATTACTTCTCTGGACAACTTGAATAATCGTACATTTTGTTGTTGATGAGCTTATTATGTACACTGTGAACAGATTGCAAGGAATTTCTTGGTAGCTCTCTTATTATAATGGGAGAAATTGGAGGTAACGATTACAACCACCCGTTACTCTATAGCAGAAGATCAATTGAAGAGGCTCAAACATTTGTCCCCATTGTTGTCCGAACTATTGCTTCAGCTATTCACGTGAGGAAAATTCTCTCTCATCATTTAAATATATACATAAGTGTATTTTATATTTTATAATTTTTGAGCAGGAACTGATAGAGGTGGGAGCTAAAACAGTGGTTGTTCCCGGAAACCTCCCCATTGGTTGCTCTGCAGCATATCTAACTTATTATTCCCATAGTTCAAAGGACAAAGACTACGACTCTTTTGGTTGTCTGGATTGGTTAAATAAGTTTTCCGAATACCATAATCAAATGCTCCAGAATGAACTCAACCGACTCAGAAAAATTCATCCTCATGCAAACATTATCTATGCCGACTATTACAATGCAGCTGCTCAAATTTATCAATCTCCAAACAATTTCGGTACTCCTTCATTTCACTATATATATATATATATATATATATATATATATTTGAGAATCTTTTGTTATTTTCATCTCGAATATATATATAAATTTGTGCGATTGATGACAGGATTCAAATGGGCACTCTCAGCTTGTTGTGGAAGTGGAGGACCTTATAACTATAACGCATCTTTTTCGTGCGGCAAATATCCAACAGCGTGTTGTGATGACCCTTCGTTATATGTTTCTTGGGATGGCTTGCATTTGACTGAAGCTGCTTACCGTTGGATTGCCAAAGGAATACTTAAAGGACCATATGCCAATCCTCCTATTTCTTCATTAATCAATCCTATAATTAACTCTACCCAATGCCACCCTCAATTTATTTAATTCTCATCTCTCTGCAGATCATGTGTTTCATGTCTGGCAGTACTATTTTTAATTGTTCTTATAAAGTTATTCCCTTCTCTGTTGACAAGTTGCATTAATTAAAAGACTCTACTTTTTCTATAATATGTACATATATATATAGACGCATAATTTGATTTATTGTATCGTATTTTAATTGTTTTTTCCCTGTTTAAATTATAAGTTTTTTTTTTTTTTGGGTTTTCTATTCAAAATTTAATGACTTTTTTGTTTGTTGGTTGGTTTGTTTGTTGTTTTGGGTGAAAGTAATACAATCATAGCAATAACTTTTTTGTAATTAATTAATTTAAAATTATTACTATTAACATATATTGATCAATTAAGGTAATTAAAAAAATCTTCTGTAATCATTCAATCTTTTGAATTTTTTCTTTCTTTAGTCCCTTAGTCAATTTTTATTAGATGATGAAATTGGACTGAACTTTTTCATTAAATTTGCAATGTTAAAAAGAGATGCTATTAATGAAAATAAGATTTTATTACTCGGATGATGTTGTTTGTTTTACCTTATTTTAAGTGAATTCAAACCTTCATAATAACTTACAGTGATCTTTTAGTTTTATTTTGAATTATTTGCATACAGTAATTTCTAATCAACCACTAACTGACAAAAAAAACTAAAAGCTGGAGACAGACCTCAGAGAGAGTAGTAATACTTCATATATTTTTTTTTTTTTTTTTTTTTTTTAATCTTCAAACTTTTTCTACCATTTCTTCTGCATTATTTATATCATTGGGAAAACCCATTGGAAGAAGGGGGAAAAGAAAGAAATGGCTGCACTTCCCAAAATTTTAATCCTTTCATGTCTTGTATTTTTTCTGATATCAACAACTCAATCAGTTGATTCCGGATGTTATAAATCCATCATCAGTTTTGGTGATTCGCATACCGACACAGGAAACTTGTTGAATCTATTGCGTTATAAAAATCCTCCTTATTTTTTGCTACCACCGTACGGTAAAACATTCTTTCATCGTCCTACTGGTCGATTTTCTGACGGCCGTGTTCAGGTAGATTTTGTTGGTAAGTATATAAGTCCTTTTTTTTGGTTGCAGTTAGTATTTCCTTTTTTGGGGGGATTAAATTAATGGAATATATATATATATATATATATATGTAGCTGAGGCTTTGGAGCTTCCGTTGGTTTTGCCATATATTGACGAAAACGGTGTGCCGCGGAAGGAGTTTGGTAAAGGTGTGAATTATGCGGTGGGTGGAGCAACAGCTCTTGATTCTTATTCCTGGAGCGTTTCTCCTTTAGGAACTCAGATGGGTTGGTTCAAAGAAATGTTGTCTTCTCTCTGCCAAAAATCTTCAGGTAATTATTTAATTCTTTAGTCCGTTTCACTGCTTCATTATCCAAAAAAAAGAAACTAGTGGCTCTCTCCCTCTCTCTCTCTCTGTTTCTACAGCTGTTTTTTCTTCAGTTAACGGCTGAAGAATGAATCAAATTCTTACATTATTCACACCTGATTAGTGTAATTAATTTACAATATGAATATAGATTGCAAAGAATTTATTGGCGACTCCCTAATTTTAATGGGAGAAATTGGAGGTGACGATTACTACTACCTGTTAGTTGAGGGAACATCGATACAAGTCCTCGAAACATTTGTCCCACTTATTGTGCAAAATATTTCTTCAGCTATTGAGGTAAGGATTCTCTTTCCATAGTTTCGCCATTTTCTGGATAAATAATTGATTCTTGTGTGTGTGTGTGTGTGTTATGATTGTGCAGGAACTGATAGAATATGGAGCTAAAACGCTAGTAGTTCCTGGAAACCTACCGATTGGATGCTCTGCAATATATCTGACGCATTTCATGAAACCCAACAAAGAAGAGTATGACTCTTATGGTTGCCTCCATAGTTTAAATAAGTTCTCTGAATATCATAATCAAATGCTCCAGAAGGAACTCGGTCGACTCAGAAACATTCATCCTCATGTTAACATTATCTATGCCGATTACTATAATGCTCTTGCTCCAATTTACCGTTCTCTACAAAACTTCGGTACGTACTTTTTCCATTAATTTACTTCAGAATTTAATTTCATTTTTTACCTACCACCAAGGTTGTTTACCAGTGGAACTAGCTCTATACATCATACTGGAGATCCAATGATTGAATCCAATTAAAAAAAAGTGTTTGTGTTAGTAGACCTCTTTTCTTGTGTTTTTTTTTTTTTTAGGAGTTGTAGTGGTCTCTTGTCACTCGTAGGTAAGCTATGATGATTTAGTTGAGTTTATTTTGGGCAAGCTTAAATGAAAAACATTCTACAGCGGTGAGTTAGATTCCTTACAACTCGATTCTTCTACCATTACTTTTTATTTTTAAAAAAAAAATAATAATTTTACCTTATATTTGTGGGCCCCACTTGATCCACCCCACCCAGAGAAAAGAGAAGCAAAAGTTTATTCTCCCTCTTTCTTTTCAAGATTTTCTTGAATCTTGAGAGATTGGATGAGAATGTGTTTCTAAAGTAATTTGTGAGTGAGAAATATTCGTGAGGGTGACAAAATCGTAATGTTTTGTCTATAGTAGTATTGGAGGAACACTATCTGAGGAACACTATCTGAATATATTCAAGATTTTTGGTATCATTACATTTACGATTTTATTAATTATTCTTTATCTGTTTTCCAGTCGTTGAATATCTAACAACAACATTCTCATTAATTATGTATAGTCCTCCGATGATTGACAATGTAACTAGTTATGTACAAGTTTATAAGATTGAATTTAAGTACTTAGGAGCTCGAAATTCACATTCATAAATATTATTGTGACAGGATTCAAAGGAACTTTGTCATCTTGCTGCGGAGGTGGAGGCCCTTACAATTATAATGTATCCGCGAATTGTGGAGAAAATTTCACAACATGTTGCGATGATCCTTGGAAGTATATTAGTTGGGATGGAGGGCACTATACAGAAGCAGCCCACAAGTGGATTGCAGAAGCAGTACTTAAAGGACTGGATGCTAATCCTTCCTTAACTGCAACCTGCATGTCTCATAACACTAACGTCGACCAAGTACTTCAAGTTCCAGTGCGGATGGAAAAGGAACTGTAACCTTTTAATGGCCTTTTTTTTTCTTTTTTTAAGTTTGAATAAATAATGCCTCTTATGTTTTCTGTGGAACTGGAACTGAACTTTAATAAACCCTATCATTACCCTTGAAAGCTTGAAATTGATATATATATATATATATATATATTTATTGTGGGTTTTGTGCACCTGTTGATGTTGCAATTGCCATATTGTTTATTCCATATAAAGAAATCCACAACACAAGTATACAATAACTAATAAATACTCAAAATATTCCTTTTTTAATGTCAAGTTAAATTAACTATGATTTATTGATTATTATTTATGTGTTTCTTATTTTTAAAAAATTTAAATCTTATAACTGTCTCTACCAATTTAAATATTTAGATCATTCTGTAATTTCAAGAGTATTGTCTTAAACAATAATGGTACGGATTTTTCTCCATTAGGTGCCATTGTCGCTGGGTTTCAGCGGGCTTTACATGCTTGGTCTTTTGGTTTTAAGATTTCTTTTGTTCCTAGGAATGCCAATAGGGCAGCTCATTTAATAGCACAAGTGGGTCTGGGTTTACTATATATTTATTATATATGGTTTATAATATATATTATACATTTATTTTTTTAAAAAAAATATTTTTTATTTTATTATATTAAATTACAATAGATTAAAAATAAGACAATAAATAAAGTAAATTTTTTTAAAAAAATTTTGTATTGGATTCCACACTTGGGAGTGGAATATTTTTCTAAAATATATATTTACGTCTTATTGGAGGCAACGATTACTACTACATGTTGGCTGTTGCGTAACGGAACATCTTATTGAAGTCGTGGAATCATATATCCCAACTGTTGAGGTAAAAGAAAAAGATATTTTTTTAATCAGAGTTAAACTTTAAATAATGAATATATGCTCTAACAAAGGAAAAACTTCATCATCTTCCTATACCAATGTGGACATACTAATATAGCATCCACAAGCCCAAAATAATTAATTCATTCCAGTTCTTTTTTTTTTCTTTTCTTTTTTAAATACCCATTTGGGGTGTCGGTGTCCCCACCTAATTTGGTGAGACTAATTCAGACTCGGTGTGCGGAGCGCTCGTAGAGTTCAATTCTTACTCGGACTTTTTTTAACATGACGCTAACCATTCCAGGGGATTCAGGGGAGGAAACATTAGAAGTCCGCGCACCAACTCTTCCAAGCTACCGGATTAATTATTTTTTCTTTTTAGGCCAAGGACAGAAGATTCTCTAGATGGACTCCAAACTTTGGTAGGGCAGCTTTAAGTCAATTTATATGTAGACTAATTCTCGTTTGAGCAGAGTTGATTTCTTACAGGAGAAAAATTTATTTTTAAATTTTAAACAATTGCATACATGAGTGGAAGATGATTAAGTGTAGTTTCTTGATCACAAGATATACATACCTTCATGAATCTCTCCACATCATGCAAGTATAATTTAATGAGTCAAATGATCGGACAATACAAGATAGTAAGGATTCATTACCAGGACGGGAATTTTGATGGTATGCCCTTCATACCACTACTGCTAACGAATCTTTCTTCCCGTTACTCAATTGCATACAAAGAGTGCACTCAACATTCTTTTTTTTTTTTATAACCGTGCACTCAACATTCTTTTTTTTATAATTGTGCACTCAACATTCTTATCCTCTACGTGGGAACGATTTTTTTAAAATGAATATTTATTAATAAAAAGAAATATTATTTATAAATGAATGAATAATAAAAAGAAATATTATTCATAAATGAATGAATAATCACCACTGTGTAACAAAGGCAAAATCCAATCTAAAAAAGAAGGTGGATACAACAACAAAACTTAATCTAAAAATATGTGACTCATAAACAACAACAAAAACAAATAAAAATAACTGAAAAAACAACAAAACTATTATATCTAAATTCATAATCTTCTGACCACCGATCATTGATGTCATATGCAAAGAGGGCTCGAATTCATCTTCTTCCTTCAACAACCATCTATGTGATTCTAGGCGTATCATAAACCCCAAAAATAGTCTACAAAAGAGAAAAAAATTGAGAGAATGACCCGATAGAGACTGAATTTGGATATTAGTTCTTCTAAAAGAAGAAAAACAGTTTGATCTTTAGAGATGAAAATAAACTCTTGCATTTGAGAGTGAAAGGTGATAAAAATATCAAGAATAAGACAAAATAATAATAAAAAATATAAAAAAATACGAAAGCATAAAAAATAAATGTAAAAGGAGAGAGATCTGACCAAGAGATAAATTTAGCCGGAGCTTAGCTGCTCTCTTGGCTGGAAGAAATGGGTGAGGGGAAAAGAAAGGCAGCAGCGGCGGCAATAGAGGGAGAGAGAGATTTAGTGAGAGAAATTAGTGGTACGCACTGTTGAAAAGTCATCCTATCTTTTTTAAATTCCTGTTTCCTTTCCCATTTTGCTTTTCTATTTTTCAATATATATAATATATATATTATTTATAAATGGCTTGTAATTTTTTTGAATTTTTTAAATTTTAATGTTTTTTTTTATCTTTATTATAATATATAATTTATATCTTTTACTTTTTCGTTATATATATATTTTTTTAAAAAAAAAAATTTAACTTTTATCATTTCCTCAAACTCATAATCTCTCATTTTTATTAACTTTATAAATTTTATCTCTCTCTACATTTTATTCTGTTTCATGATTTTGTCTTTTTTCTTCTTTATTAACTAGTTAATTATTTGATTTTTCTTTATTAACTAGTTAATTATTTGATTTTTACCCTCTTACTTAAAAAAAAAAAGATAATTATATGTTATGTATTGTTTTATATTTAAATATTTAACTTTTTTTTTCAAAAAAAAAACACGTATTTCTAAATTTTCAAAAATAGATATAATATACCATGTAATATTTTAATAATCTAAAACTAAAAAATAAGAATTTTAATAATTGTTTACGTTTACATGTATATATTTATTA
This sequence comes from Cynanchum wilfordii, assembly GCA_025388415.1. Classification (NCBI taxonomy): domain Eukaryota; kingdom Viridiplantae; phylum Streptophyta; class Magnoliopsida; order Gentianales; family Apocynaceae; genus Cynanchum; species Cynanchum wilfordii. The sequence goes on from JAHSUH010001079.1 coordinate 4,627,540, forward strand.
TATATGTGTAGACATTGAAATTTTATTTATATATTTAATTAAATTTAATAATATATATTTAAATATATATTGAAGATATTGAAAGATTTTACTCCTGCGATGAGTGACACATGACAAACTAATAGTCATTGATTGTCACTCTCTTCATCTATAAATAGAGGTGGAAATCAGAGGTAAAATCGGTGGTGGCAGACAAGAAAGGAAACTCCGACGATTCCCTCGGGGATCGTCCATAGTTTATGACGCATCCTCCCTTCGAGAACAAGCCCAAAGGCCCTCGAAGTTCAAATTCATTCCGAGATCCACCCCAAAACGCCCCTCGGAAGAAATCAAAATCCATTGGATCGAGACAAGCCCAAAATGCCCTCGGATCCACGACGAAAAGAATCGGCGGAGAAATATAAAGATTCGAGCCCAACATCAAAATATATATTATCTTGTGACTTTTATATTTTTGATTATTTATTTTGCAGATGATAATAATCGAAAAAGGAAAATTTTATTGTTCACAAATTTGGCACGCACCTGGGACTATCTTTACCGCCCACCCCCTTCTAGGGTCAAATATCATGGAACGGAAGGAATGTGTTTGCGAGATCGAAAAAAAAAATTCAAACTCAAGGGGCGGATCAACATTAGTATTGCGACCTTGTCAAAAACTCCTTGACACGAGTGAAAACGCTCCATATTGATACAAAGAAAACGCTACATATAAAAAGACTCCTTGATACGAGTGTAAATTGTCTACATAAAAAAAGACTCCTTGATACGAGTGTAAACTGTCTACATATAAAAAAGACTCCTTGATACGAGTGTAAACTGTCTACATATAAAAAAGACTCATTGATACGAGTGTAAACTGTCTACATATAAAAAGACTCTTTGATACGAGTGTAAACTATCTACAATATAAAAAAGACTCCTTGATACGAGTGTAAACTGTCTACAATATAAAAAAAACTCCTTGATACGAGTATAAACTATCTATGATATTGAACTACCTTAAACTTGATTCATAAGGGATAATATGTAGGAAGTTTAGAACATAAAATTCTAAGTTTAAAACTATAAAAAAAAAAAAAAAAAAAAAAAAAAAAAAAAAAAAAAAAAAAAAAAAAAAAAAAGCAGAAATAGAAAAAGGCCAATAAAAAAAAGTCCCAAAAAAAAAGAAAAAGTAAAAAAAAATCGTATTTATCTACGAGTCAAATTGACTCAATTCGATTTAATAGACTCAAATACGATTCGATATTTATGAGATACTTTGAAACTTGTCCACGTAATAATTCTTCAAATTAACCCTGAACAAGTTTCAGGGGCAATTTGTAGACACTAAAATTTTAATTATATATTTAAATATATATTGAAGATATTGAAAGATTTTGCTCCTGCGATGAGTGACACATGACAAACTAATAGTCATTGATTGTCACTCTATTCATCTATAAATAGAGGTGGAAATCGGAGGTAAAATCGGTGGTGGCAGACAAGAAAGGAAACTCCGATGATTCCCTTCGGGGATCGTCCATAGTTTATGACGCATCCTCCCTTCGAGAACAAGCCCAAAGGCCCTCGAAGTTCAAATTCATTCCGAGATCCAGCCTAAAACGCCCCTCGGAAGAAATCAAAATCCATTGGATCGAGACAAGCCCAAAATGCCTTTAGATCCACGACGAAAAGAATCAGTGGAGAAATATAAAGATTCGAGCCCAACATCAAAATATATATTATCTTGTGACTTTTATATTTTTGATTATTTATTTTGCATATGATAATAATCGAAAAATAAAAATTTTATTATTCACAACTGGTTTATAATATATATTATACATTTATTTTTTTTAAAAAAAGATTTTTTATTTTATTATATTTTTTTTTTATACATGGGAGGGGGCTGGGTGTTGAACCCCAAATGGGGCGGTTGGTAGAGTGGCAACATAACACCATCCAACATTTGACTTATTTTATTATATTAAATTACAATAGATTAAAAATAAAACAATAAATAAAGTAAATGTTTTTAAAAAAATTGTGTATTGGATTCCACACTTGGGAGTGGAATATTTTTCTAAAATATATATTTACGTCTTTTCCATCTAGCTTTTAACTTTAAGAATATCAGTATTGGAGGCAACGATTACCACTACATGTTGGCTGTTGCGTAACGGAACATCGCATTGAAGTGGTGGAATCATATGTCCCAATTGTTGTGGAAACTATTTCATCAATTATTGAGGTAAAAGAAAAAGATATTTTAATATTTTCTTTCCAGAAAAAAAAAAAATTAATTTTTAAATTATATTATGATTGTGCAGGAACTTATAGAGCTGGGAGCTAAAAGGTTAATAGTTCCTGAAAATATGCCAATGGGGTGTACGGCGTCGTTTCTAACAATTTTTCAGAATTCTAATACTGAAGAGTATGACTCTTCTGTTATAGTATATATTAGTTTTATTATTTATTATAATTATAAAGGTAATATTGTCTTTTTATCTTTTTCATTATTTTTATATATAGTCTTATTTATCTATTGTAATTAGATTTATTCAATTATAATGAAATCTTAGCTATTCTTTTGTCCTCTCAATTTCTTCTTCAATTCTCACATGGTATCAGAGCTAATTAGATATTTGATGGTTTTGTTGAAATTTGTTGGTGGGGAATTGGGTTTTAAAATTTGTTAATCAAATTTTGGTTTGAATTTTGGAGCAGTCGTGGAATTTGTTAGTTTAAAGAATATTTGTTTTTAAAAATCTAAATAATCAAACCAAGGTTATTTGCTTTATAATTGAAAAGATAATTAATTTTGTGTTGCTCCGATCCTTAGGAATCGACCTTCTACTCCCTACAATATTTTGTACACTTGTGGATGATTGTCAGAATATTTTTCAACTTTATTTCAATTCAATAATTGAAATAAAGTTTTACTTTTGTATTTTGTACAGTTTTTCTTTCAATTCAATAATTCAATATTTTGTACAGTTTTGCTTTTGTATTTAATACAATACCCCCATTTAAGCAAAAAAAAAAAAAAAAAAATAAATCTAATCATATTTTTACCCATAGGTCTAATTTCACTTTTATAATATGAAATAATTTTTTTTTTAATAAAAAAAATTGTTAAAAATGGAAAATATCGATCTTTGTAGTGAAATTTATTTATTTATTTTTGAAGTCACTATCTTTCCCACCTCAAGGAGCAAGTAGGTGTCGTCAGCTCAGGAATTTGGTAATGTCAGGTCCTTCGCCCCACCTCAAGGAGCTTATCCCAATAACTGACCCCGGTCTTGCTTAGTGTAGCAAGTCATTTGACTGTCGCAATCTTTTTCTTTTTTTTATTTTTAAAAAAAAAAAAAAAAAAAGTTAGACTATTGACACTTAAAAATTACTATTTCAATCAAAAGGTCCACCAATCTAATAGATAACCGGGTTTTACCTATTTTGTTAGGTACATTTTGTATAAAGTGATTAAATTATTCGTTAACTGGAAACTGAGACAGCTCTCTTAAGAGTTGTTGTATTGTTCCCTCTGTACTTGTTTGATTATTTATAATACCGGATCTTTTTTTCATTGAAAAAAAAATTACTATTTCAATTAATTTAGATTTAACAAAAAATTATATTTATAAAATTTAATTCTTACTTAAAAAAGATTTTATGGTGATTTTTCTATATGATACAATTTGACATAAATTGTATTTATAAAATTTAACTCTTACTTGAGAAATAATTTCATAGTAATTTTTCAGTATTGTTCACAATAAATATTGATTTTTTTTTTTTTTTTTTTGATAAGTTATTGAACTTTTCTTTCAGTGTAATATATGTAATACAGTTTTTCGATTGTACAAAATGGTTTGCTTTACAGTTGCCCTATCTTGCTCTTTTCTTATCTTCAACAGTATCGGTTCTGATGGGATAAGATCAGCCCCATTCCCATTACACTTCCCCCAAAAAATAAAAATAATAATAATAATAATAATAATAATTGTGGCTATGATATATTTTTCAATAGAAATTTATCTGGTAAACACTTCATATAATATTCTTATCTAAAATTATTATTTTTTCTATAATATTTTAATTTTTATTAAAAATTAAAAATTAGGGTTATGATTTGAAACTAATTCTAATTTATTCAATAATTAACTTATAATTTGGATTTATGTGGTTGTTATCGAATCCTTTTGTTCCTTACGTCATTTTTAACATAATTATTTTATTTTATTTTTTTCACAAAATATTATGGTTATTCACATTTTTGGCCATTGTAACCCTTCAGTGTTCTAATCTCTCAATCAAAATTGTACCAAACTCAACATGAATAATTTGTCTATATTTTCCGTTTTATCTCATAATCTCTATTAAGAAGATGGAATTTAACTTAAAATTTTAAATTCTATATGAATTTAGTTTGATTTAAAATAATATCTTGAATTTGAATTGTTACTATTATATTTGATCTTTTATTATGTATGAGCAAGTGTATTAAAAATAAATAAATTGAATTCCTTTTGTAACACGTTTCAATTGAACTTTGATTTAAAAGTTGACTTGGTGGTGAAGGTAGGAAAGTAACCCTTAAAACCCCAAAGGCCATTAATTAGTACTATATATATATATGCATGGTGGCTCTGAGTGAGTATACGTTCAGTTTTTTCCATTTCCATTGCGTATAAATTAAAAAAACCTTCGTCGGAAGTGAGATTGAACTTTTCTGCCCTTTTCTTCTCCGACAATATTATTGAAATTAATTCAACTAAAAATGGCTGCACTTCCCACCATTTTTATAATCCTTTCAAGCAGCCTGTTATTTTTTACGCTATCAGTTGATTGTGGATGTTATAAATCCATCATCAGTTTTGGTGATTCACTTACCGATACTGGAAACTTATTCTGGCTGTCGCTTTATAATAATCCTCCTTATTATTTGCAGCCACCGTATGGTAAAACCTTCTTCCGTCGTCCCACTGGTCGAATTTCTGACGGCCGTCTTATTATAGATTTTATTGGTAAGTAAACGCTTTCTTTCTCTCTTGTTGCAAATCAATTTTTTTTTTAATAATTAATAATAGCATCTCTCTATACGTATATATATATATATATATATAGCTGAGGCTTTGGAGCTTCCGATGGTTTTGCCATATTTTGACGAAAACGGTGAGAAGAGAAAGGATTTCGGGAAAGGTGTGAATTTTGCTGTGGGAGGAGCAACAGCTCTTCATTCATTTCCCTGGAGCGTTTCTCCTCTCAAAACTCAAATGGGTTGGTTCAAAGAAATAATGTCTTCTTCTCTTTGCCACAAATCTTCAGGTAATTATATTTAATTTCTCACAACAACAAGTTTGGAACTCAGGACTTCATTTCCATTCATAATGTGTATGTATTTTTATTTTTTAAACCTAATTTTCAAAATATATATAGAGGGTCTATTTAAACTTTTAAAATTTTATTTATTTTAAAATAAAATATTCAAAGTTTTTTTTTTTAATCTCTTAAAAAATAAATTTCATTTATAAATGAAAAATCACAAATTTTAATTTTTTATTTATAATCTTTAATAATATAATTTTTCTCTCTATTATTATATATAATAATAAAATTTTTTTTAGTAATTTATAAGTATCAAACTTATATTTATTATTAATTATTCAAATAAAAATTAAAGAACAATCAATTTGGTGGAATATGATGAATTCCATAACTTAAAAAGAAAAATATATTTAAGAATCAAAAGAATTTTTTAAAAAATAATATATAGGACAAATTCAACTAAATGGTAATAATAGAATCAAACATAATAATTACATTTTTTGACTTGATTAACTTAATTTACATTTATGAATAGATTGCAAAGAATTTCTTGGCAGCTCCCTAATTTTAATGGGAGAAATCGGAGGTGGTGATTACTTCTACATGCTGCAAGAAGGATTATCCATAGAAGTTGTCCGAACATTTGTCCCAATTGTTGTGCACAATATTTCTTCAGCTATTGAGGTATGGATACATAGTCCAATTAGTTTTGGTTTCATTTTTATCAATTTTCTTGTTCTTGATAGATTCTTCAATTATATATATTTATATATATATATATATATATATGTTTTATGATTGATTTTGCAGGAACTGATAGAATTTGGAGCTAAAACGCTGTTAGTTCCTGGAAACCTACCAGCTGGATGTTTTGCAATATATCTAACTAATTTCCCCAAATCCAATAAAATTGAATACGACACTTTTGGTTGTCTCAAAGGGGTAAATAAGATCTTCCAATACCACACCGAACTTGTTCAAGATGAACTCAACCGACTCCGAAAAATTTATCCTCATGTTAACATTATTTATGCCGATTATTATAATGCTCTTGATACAATTTATCGTTCTCCTGAAAAATTCGGTACGTACGGCTTCGCAGTATTATCATTGTTTTAACTTAAAGAGTTATTTTTATTGATAAATATTACACTGTCACAGGATTCAAGGAAACTCTCAAAGCCTGCTGTGGAGGTGGAGGACCTTACAACTATAACCCATCGCTAGCTTGCGGCGAAAATCCAAATACATGTTGCAATGACCCTTCCGCGTATATTAATTGGGATGGTGGCCACTGTACAGAAGCAGCCTACCGATGGATCGCGGAAGGAGTACTTCACGGACCATATTCCAATCCTCCCATAAATGCATTGTGTCCAGTAACTAAAACTATCCTCGCGCAATCTTGATTCTTTGAATCAAGTATTTTTTTAGTTCCATAGCTACTACAGATCAAATATTGTCTCTACTTCCTTGTAAATCACGCCATCAGATGATCAAGAAATGGCAGAATAAAAATTGATATTTATTGAGACTTGAGAGACAATCCTCACTCATTTTACATCACCTTCTTCTTTGTCGGATTAAATGTTCTTTTAATAAACATACAAAAGCACCATGCTGCCATGGGAATTACAAAGTTCTTATTTCTAGTTCTGAGACATGTCCAGGGACCGACCTTAATGTTAATTCCATTAACAGCACGCATCAGTTTGCAAGGTTCATATTGCTGTTGCTGCTATTGGGGATTAGGCCCGCGACTATTAGCAGAAGAAACACGGGATCCCCATTCCAGAAGTTCTTTGCTTGTGTCGTCTTTGTGAACAACAACTTCAATGAAACATAGTGACTCCTTTTGTGCACCTGTTGCTGTTGCGATTGCTTCAGTCAGCTCCTCCTCTGTTTTTACCTGTTCCCAAAAAAAAGAAAGAAAAAAGAAGCCTCTGTTATCAATAACCCAACTACTTCAGTAGAAAAATGATAGGTAAAATCCATGCATCCCTGGACAAGCTACCAAGATGATTATAATTTATAATGGGGATGAAAACTAACCTTTGCAGTCCAGCATTTTCCTTCACCATTGTGGATAGCATCCACAAGCCCTGTGTAATTCCAGTTCTTGATCACATTATATGGACCGTCATGAATCTCTACTTCAATTGTATACCCTCCATTGTTGATGAGAAATATTATGTTCTTTTGTGCACATCTTATCATTGTAGAAATATCCTGCGCTGTCACCTGCAGCAGAGTACCATGCGTTATCTTTTAACATTTGTTCTTACAATTACTTAGCAGTAATAATATATTCTCACAAACACAATGAAGACAGAAATCTTAAGACTATCTGCATTAGTTCTTAGGTTCGACACAAATTTTTTTTTTCCAGCCTGTCTCAAGTTTTACTTTTACCCCAGCATTATCATGTACCCTCCACCACCAGCTAACCTAGAATAACTGACTCTGTGTGTAATACTGATTTCTATAATCTGATAATTATCTTGATTGGAAACACAAGTGCATTGTTATATTTCATCAATGAGATAAAAAAATTCAATGCCGTGGGAAACTAGTAAGGTGTTCTACATAATAATAATGTGCCTAAAAAAATATTTTCTCACCTGGAAGCTGCCATCTCCAATGCAAGCAATGATGCGCTTGCCTTTAACAGCCTGTGCATAACCAAGGGTAGCACCAACAGACCATCCAATGGATCCATATTGCATCTGGAATTCATACCTGAATAAAGAATAAATGAATAACAACATCCAAACAGTGGGGAAAACAGAAAACCAAGTGATTTGAAGATGAATCATAGTCTATAACATTCTATTTACCCGCAATTTTCAGGCAGTCGAAGCTTCTGACAGTTGAACCACGAGTCTCCCGTCTCTGCAATTACAGCTGTGTCTCCGCTTACCATTTCCTGTAAACGAACTTGATTGTTAGATAACAGAGAGCTAGGACAGTAGTATCATCACAGCTAGTATATTGAACAAAAAACAGAAGGCAACCCCTAATCAGAGAAAATGTATAAAATCATTGTCATGCTCTAACCTGGATGTGCTTGAAAAGAATGTTTACTCTCAGAGGTTCATCCTTCTCACGTTTTAGAGCAATGCCTGGAGGAACGTATATCCGACAGTAATTCTCCATTGCAGTGGTGTTCTTCTTCAACTTCTTGGACAATAATGCCAAAAAGTCAGCCATAAAAACCCAACCAAAGGAAGGTCCATCACCAATAGTCACACGATTGGGTTGCACAATTATGGCTTTTTCCTTCTTGATCAGCAGGGAATATCCAACAGAACTGTAGTCATTAAAGATTGGGCCAACAAAGACATAAGCATCAGCAGATTCTACTATCTCCCCACAGAAACTGCTACTAACAGCTCCCCAGTATGTCCCTATAAAATGTGGGTGTTGCTCTGGCACCAATCCCTTCCCTGACGGCATAACTGCTATTGGGTAGCCAGAAGCATTAGCAAACTCCAGAAATGCTTGCTGTGCCTTTGCAACCCTTAACTTTGGACCTCCCACAATAACAGGTTTGACTGCTTTGTTCAGAAATTGAGCTGTTGCTTCAACAGCTGCTTCTAATCCTAGTTGATTGCTCACCCTGCGAAAATTATTGATCAGAATTTTTACTTAAATCAATTAATATATATATATATATATATATATATATATATATATATTTTTAGGAACCTGTCAAAATATATTTATATAGCAAAAGTAGAAAGAAAAATTCTAACTCTCATCAACCTTTTTTCTGACAATGCAGAACAGAGAGGTAAAAAGTAGGAGCTTTTTCCTTTTTCCTCTCTGTTATTAGTTTTAGTTTAGTACATTAAGATTCAAGAATAGAGAAAGAATATCTTACTTGGGTGCAAGATAGAATGGGACCGGATCTCTGGCAAAAGTAGGATGAGGAATTCGGGGCAAATTACAACTTATGCTGATATAAACTGGTTTACACTCCTTCAAAGCCGTCGAAATTGCAGTGTCAATCAGATCATGGGCATCATCCAGGTTATTCACCACTGCCTGTAACATTATGATTAGTGTAAAATGGTTATTCTGACAATTTGACAACTAAATAAATCAATCTCTGCATTTTAGTAACATCAATAATAAAAATACTAGGTTTTCCTAAAATTCAGTAACACTGAAATAATCCTTAAAAGTCGATAATTAAATAAAATTATGATTTAGGTCTTTCTTCCTAAAAATTTTAATACAGACTTGTGACGAAAACCAGTAGCTCACTCACCTGAGTACAAGTGACAGTCTGAAAGCACCGGAGTTCCTGAGAGAAGTCCGGTAAGCCGATGGTATGATGTAAAATCCGGTTAGTTCCATAATCGTTGGAGTTAGGCCCGCCGACAATACAAATCACAGGTAAATTTTCGCTATAAGCCCCAGCAATAGCATTAAGCACGCTAAGTCCACCAACAGTGAAAGTCACCACACAAGCACCAACACCCTTAGCCCTCGCGTAGCCGTCAGCGGCATAGCCGGCGTTCAGTTCATTGCAGCATCCAATGAGATTAAGTTCCGGCTCCGCGATCAGATGATCCAAAAGGGTTAAATTGAAGTCCCCCGGAACAGAGAAAACATCCTTAATTCCAATCTGCACAAGCCGCCTAGCCAAGTGGCGGCCAAGAGTCCCAGCTGATGAATTGACAGGGATTGGTTGGTGTTCCGTGGACCCAATCGATTTATTAAGCTCCATTTGATCAGCCTTTTGTTCCATTTTTAGGAAGAAAATCAAAGGAAAGTTTTGTGGGTTTCAATTTTCAAGCTCAAACAAAGTTTTTCTGTTTTGTGGGTTATGTGACTGTGTTTGAATATATATATATATATATATATAATTCGATATAAAAGGCAAGAAGACAGTGGGCAGAGGTGGGAAAAAATACAACCAGATTATACTGTCTGTATTTGAATGTTGATTACTACAGAGAGCACTAGTGGTTTATAGAATGTCGGTTTCTGGTAGGATTATGATTGATCCAAGTTTGATTTCTTTAATATTCATAGTGTACGGGGGTTTTCCTCTTTTGAAAACCACCGGCTGTCTCAGTTTTATTCATCGATTATTCAAGTGGGCGGAATATATTCTATGGGTTGACGAATGTGGGTACTGTGTAATAAAATCAGTAAAATCCAAGGTCTTTGTCCTACTCCTCATCTTGCATGCTTTTTTGAGCATTTTCGTGGAAGCTTGCGAGCTGAGTTCCCCCTTTCCAGTTGTTCTATGAATATATTTTTTTTTTTTTCTTTTTGATAATTCTATATTTCTGTAGAATAATAGATTTTTTTATATTTTAATTTTTATTTTTTTTATAATCCTAACTTTTATCTACATAGAGTAACGTTAAGATTCATTGAACACAAAAAGTTTCGGGGCCCTTATTACTTCCGCGACTATTTAATCACTTGAAATAGGCCACTTATTCTATAGCCTTTTAAAGCCCATAAGGTTCTTTTAATCCACATTACACATTGGATTCGGCTGGCAACTGAGGCCCATGTTTGGCAGCTCATCTTATTCGATTTCTTCTTTTAAATTTCAATTTCTTAAAAATTCGAAAATTATAATCTACTTTTCAAAAAAAAAAAAAAAAAAACTATATATTCTTTATGAATACGATGTGCAGTAAGTCAATCTAAATATCTCATGTCATTTTATTTTTATTATCATTATAAAAAAATATATAATTTTGTTAAATCAAGTTTCAGCAAGAGTGAATTTAATATTAAAATAAATTAATTCTAATATGTAAATGAGTTTTGACCCAATTTGCTTTTGCTTCTTTTGCTATACACAAATCAATGCCGGTTTAAATATACTATTAAAGATTCTAGTTTTAAATTATTAAAAAAAAAAAAAATTCTAGTTTTAAAAAAAATTTAATAAAAAAAAAGAAGAAATTCTTTTAAAGATTTAAAAAAAAAAAAAAAAAAAAGAAAAAGCGCAGAAGAATTTGTGTGGAGATAATGATTCCCAATGGGGCATACCTAGCGTCGCGTGTGATCGACATCGAAATTTCTTAGACCTACCTTTTCGTCTACAGCTCATAATGTCGATTTTGGAACAAATACGATTACCAAATAATATTTTAAATTTTTTTATCAAATAAAAACAATTATCTCTCCATTATTAAATAACTAAATTTTCATTTTAAAAAAAAAAAAACCTATTTTATAAAATGTAAAACATAAGTAAAATTACAACAGATCAAACTTTAAATATATCAAAAAAAAAATATATAAAAGACAATTATTTATCCAAAAAATAAAATAAGAACTGTACAGAGGTATTAATTATTTATAATAAAATCATAAATCCACGTTCCTTTTCCTGGTCAACAACTATTATCTAAATCCTCATGCATAACCATCATCATCATCATCATCATCAATAATCACATGAATGAAATTGCACAGAAACTTCCAGAAATACTAATAGTAAAAAAACAGAGCAGAATTAATCAATCTCCAATTCAACATCCACAGAAAAATAGAAAGGGGAAAGATCGTGGAAATAATTGATGAAAATCTAACAAGGTATCTGCTCCGTGAACCACTTCATGACTGAAAATGGAGCTTTGATCAAAGCAAGGGCCATCTCGATTATCACCGTCACACAGATGCAACATGGACATATACAGCTCAGAATTATTCTGCAAATTTAAAAAAAAAAAAAAAGGATTAATTCGAGTAACTCGAGTGCGATTCATGGATTAATTTTTATTTTATTTTTTATTTTAGATCGCAGGAAAATCACGAATGCATTCGGTTTCTCCTTTTGAATTACTTTTTTTTTTAAAAAAAATTATTTTATAGGTAAAGGGAATTAAAATTGTTGATACTAACCCGACAATCCAGATGACGACGCCGACAAGGGATAAGAGGAGGGAGATGAGCGCAAAAGGAAGTCCCAAGAGAAACCCGAGCGGATGGCATTCACCGTCGCCGCAACACATGGCTATCGACGCTCTCTATCCTCTTAGTTTACTGAGGTTTTGTAATTGGGAGTTTTCTTCGACGGGAAGAGAAGAAAGGCGTTGAATTTCCAATTAATACAGCGTATGACGACAATCTTTGGCGGAGACGTCAAGCTTTCTCTGGAGAATCGAGATGCAGCCAAAGCAAATAAAACTGAACTGCCGTATTGCTCTAATTTGCTGAACGAATATAGATAAAAAAAAAAATATACCCTAAATCCAAGCCACGTTACCACACACGTTTCTTCGTCCCCCGGCCCCGTTTTACAACTCAACTTATTCTTGCAATTATATAGTCAACTTTGATAAAGTCTGGTTAAAAATTATAATAAAATATAATGACAAGTAAGCACATTAATTATTTTTATTTTTCAAGTTAAAAGTAAAACCAAAAAAAAAAAAAAAGTTAAAAGTAAAATTATCTAGTGGCGTATGTAAAAAGATATGTTACCAAATAAGGGTCGGCCACAAGTAGAAAGAAGGGCAATGTTATTGTCATATTTGGCTGATGATATCGAATATCAAAGGAAGGTGACTAGTATTTTAAAAAACAAATACGTGTGTTTCGTTTCACCAAAATTAGAAATTTCAACCTTTGTCTTCAATTCTTGATTTCTTTTATTCAAATTTCTGACAATGTTGTCCCAATGCTAATGAGATTGGACAAAGGAAATAATACCCATTACTGACCCTTGACTTTTATGCCTTTCCAAATCAAGTAATACACTGCTCCCTTTTTTTTTTTTTTTTTTTTTTTTAGGTATCCGAACCTACTAATTTAGATTTGGGGCGGGCCATTAACTTCCTCTTAATTGAGGTTGTGGGGGGGGCTTTCTCTTATTATTATTATTTAAAAATATATATATATATAGGATTTTTTTTCCCCCTAATATTACTCACATTCATGATTTATTCTTAAAATGTGCTTTAAAAAAAAAACTAAAAAAAAAGGGGGATCTGCTCTCTCTTTTATTATTATTATTTAAATAATAGTTTATAAATATGAGAAACATTGTAGAGATTCTTTTGCCAAAGTAACTGACGTTAAGCCATCCAAATCTCCAAAACACCTTGTTTATTCTGAAAGAAAATTTCAGAGTTCAGACCATGATCATGTCAGATTGTTCAAAGAAAGAAAAGAAGGAAAAAAAGCTGTGCTTCTCTGGATCAAAAGTAGCTGACCTTGTGTGCGCTTTTTTATTCATAAAAAAAGTCATGAATCTTCCTCTCCCCCCCCCCCCCACCGTTCTAGCATTTGTTCTCTAGACTCAAATGAAACAAATCCAGTTAGAATCAACCCAAAATCTAGACACTGATTGCTGAACTTCACAGACTTCGAGTCTGATTAGCACAGCCAAAAAAAGGAAACAGGGAGAAATCCCCTGCTCTTCAATTTGCACTTTTTATACAGATAGAAAGTAACACATTTGTCTTGATGCTTCTTTACCTTGGTTCTGAATAGGGCACTGGAAAATATAGAGATGGAGTCTCGGTTATCAGAAAAAAGGTCTATCACAACAAACAACCAGCTACAAATGTTGTCCAGCATGAAAAGCTTCCAAACCACCATCACTATCAACCCAGCTGAAGCCAGTGCCTTTCAAAATCCCTCTTGTCTTCATCAACTCCCTTACTTCACTAACATTGTCCCACCTTCCAGCCTCTGCCAACGTGTTAGATAGTGCGACATATGCCCCTGGACGAGTTTCAGTATTTAACTTGAAAAGTTCTTTGGCAGCAAAATCAGCCATCTCTACATCACCATGTAATCTTGAAGAACTAAGTAAAGCTGCCCAAACATCAGAATTAGGTTTTTCAGACATTTCCATCACAAACTTCATTGCTTGATTAAGATCTCCCGCACGGCCCAAGAGATCTACCATGCAGGCATAATGCTCCATCCCTGGTTTCACAAAGTAATCTCTTTTCATCCTATCAAAGATCTCCCATCCTTCTCTAACAAGTCCTGAATGTGCACAAGCAGAGAGAGCACTGAGAAAGGTAACATTGTTGGGCTTGACAGAATGATCCAATTGCATTTTGCCAAAGAGCTCAAGCGCTTCATAAGGGTATCCATTTTTCCCATATCCATCAATCATAGAAGTCCATGAAAACACATTCTTTTCATTCATATGATCAAAAATTATTCTTGCATCCTCCGTTCTCCCACATTTAGAGTACATATCAAGAAGTGCACTCCCCAATTTAATATCAGTGAAGAACACGGTCTTCATGAGTTTAGCTTGAACTTGCTGACCTATTTCAAATGCTGATGATACTGAACAAGCCCCAATAATGCTTGCAAAGGTTGATATGGTGGGCCTAAAATCCAACCTTTCCATATCTATGAAAACCCGTACTGCCTTCTTGGCAGTTTCAACTGATTTACTATAACCCTCGATCATTGCATTGAAAACTACCACATCTTTTTCCTTCGTTTTTCTGAAGACAACTTCAGCATCTTCTACAAAACCTTGATTCATGTAACCTGTGATCATTGACGTGGAACAAACTACATTCTTTTTCAACATCATATCAAACACTTTCCTTGCATAGTCCAACCTCCCATTCTTCACATACCAATCAACTAATGCTGTGTACAGGACATCGTCCCCCTCGATACCATGTTTCAGTATTTGAGCATGCACCTCTTTTCCTGTACATGGAGAAGTTGATGCAGTACCCCAACAACAACAACAACAAGAGCCCTTCAAAATCATCGAAAATGTATAACCGTCAGGCTTTTCATTCGAAAACGTCAACTTTCGAAACAAATCAATGGATTTCCAAGTGAACCCATGTCTTACATACCCTGCTAACATATAATTATAGGCAGATAGAGTTGGTTGGGGCAATTCATCGAACAGGTGTCGCGCATATGACAAGCACGAAGATTTAATATAAAGAATAATGAGTTTGATGGATATATTGAGATTGGGCTTAAACCCAGTTTTAATAATCCGGGTATGAATCTTTTGGCCATGGATAGGGTAGTCAGAATTTATATAGTGCTGAAGAGCTGAGGATAGAGAAATCGCGGTTAACGGCTTAGAGGAACATAAATTTTCAGTTGGCAGGAGATTATACTTGGATATAAATTTAGGACATTTTGACATTGCTTGACCACCTTCAAGTTTCTGCAGCGAAACATAGGACTGGCATTCAACTGGATATTTGAATCATCAAACAGAGAGAGATGTCTGCATCATCTCTTGAATGCAAATTCAGACAAAAAAAAAGCCACAAGCTTTTTATGGTTATATATCTTTTGTTTTTTTTTTTTTTTTTTGGTAAGCAAGGTTATATATCTTTTGCGGTCGTATGTTTATAAAAGGTATTAATTTTTATATGAGTTTAAAATATAATAAAAAAAGTTAGAATTTTTTTAAAAAATAAAAATAAAAAATAAAAAATTGTTGGATTGCCTAAACAAAGCAGAAATATTGGGCTTTCCTTATTTCCCATACTAAAGAAAGCACCGGACCCTTCCCTATTGTATCTCCCGTGGTCCGATTCATGCCATTATGGACAGGGGTTATCCTCCAATTTAAAAGTTAAAATAATACACCCTCCCTTTTTCTTTTTTTTTTTTTTTTCTTTTTTTCTCTTCTTTTGTAACTAGAAGAAAATGACATTTTTTAAATTTATTTTTATTGAAATAAATAAAGATATTATTAATTATTGTAACTATAGTTCTAATTTAAGATATTTTTGAACAAAAGATTTAAAATTTTTTATTTAATAAACTTAATATAAATTGTTCTAATTCTACGACAATTAATATTAATAAATTTAAATATTTATTATGATAAGTCAAAGAATTTTTTTAGTACAAATAAAAACTTAAATTTATTGTTTAGAGCCTCTACTTGCCATTATAGTCACCAAGTACAACAACTACTACTACCTAACTCCCCGCCTGTGTCTCTCTTTTTCTCTGCCTCTTTGCCAGTTTACACTGTGCAGTTAGTATACACATCTGAAATCCACAGGGATTGCAGTACTCACTTTTCTGAAGACTTTTCATTGTTACATAGTGTTAACTCATTTGCTGTGTATTATATATAGCAAGTCAGAAACACTCGGCAATCTTGATTTTTCAAGATTTTCTATTTTAGCAGGGAAAGAAAGAAAAGAAAGAACCGGCCGGCGGGTGCTGTTTCCTGATTTCATCTTCATCAAGGGGGAGAAAAAATGAGGCCAAAAATTTATCTTTTTGGGGACTCCATCACTGAAATGTCATTTGGTTATGGTGGTTGGGGTGCTTCTCTTACCAACCACTTCGCTCGTACGGTAAAAATTTCTCATTCAGGGTTTCTATTCTCTCTCTCTCACACACACACATATATATGTGTATAAATCTGCCTTGACCTTCATGATGAATGATGCATGGTGTTATAGGTTGATGTGGTGCTAAGAGGTTACAGTGGGTATAACACGAGGTGGGCTTTGAAGGTGATAGACAAGGTGTTTCCAGCAGAGGAGAGTAACGGTGACGCGCCGCTGGCAGTGACGGTGTTCTTTGGTGCGAACGATGCTTCCCTTCCCGATCGATCCTCTGGCTTTCAGCACGTACCTCTTGATGAATACCAGAATAATCTCAAGTCCATTGTTTCCTTCTTCAAGGTAAACAAAGAAAAAAATACTGATTCTTTTGACTCTTTCAGTCCCATAGCATAGCACGTGCAGAAGATCTTCTCCCACTCCCCATCCCACGCTTCCTCGAGATCTTCTGCTTTCGTTTCTGTCTTAGGCACACGTGCTTTCTGTACGGACCAGAGCCATATATATATATATGTGTGTGTATTATTCATTCGAGATCTATAGCTTCCTTAGACTACCATACACTTACGTTGCATTGTAAGGACTAAGGAGGGTAAATTATAAGAAGGCTGACATGATGATGAAAAAAATATATTTCCTCCCTCGTACAAGACAAAATTTCAAGTCATTTATGAAAAATATAAAAACTATATATATATATATATATATATATATATATTTTATTTATTTTTATGAAGAATAATTAATAAATATTAATTGTACAGAGAAGAAGGGGGAGTAAATTAATTGTTGTGTATTCATTATAGATAATTAATTGTTTTATGATATGACTATAAAACATTAGTGAAATGAATCATTTACATTTATTTTTACAATTTTCTTGGTACTTAAAAATCTTGGATGAAAAATGGTCAATTGAATTGAATTTATGTTAGGTTTTAAGGATTAAACTCTCTGTTTGATGTGGTGCAATATCTGAATCTGAGTAGTGATGATTAAAGAAGAATAGACCTTCTGTATGGACTATTGCTAATTAACTATATATGAAAAGTAATCTGAGATTTTCCTTTGCTCTGAAAATAAGAAACAGTGTGTAAGAGTAGTAGGGAAGAGCATGAGTTGGATGCAGTTTTGTTCTTATGGAGCTGGGAAGAAGGTTGGTTCTTAAAAAAGTGCTTCAGGCCCAGTTGTCACTATTGTTGCTTGCCACTACCCTCAATTTTTTTACACTATTAAATAATGCAGTCAGTGCATTGAGTGCCCTGTCATTTTCATTACCTCTCTTATTTACTTAGAAGATATGAGCTCTTTCAAGTAATTGCTGCTGCCCACACCAATAATTTATGTTTCTGTGAATTGATTGGCATTGTAGTAATTAATTAGGAGGACAATCATATACATTTTTTTTTTTTTTAATTTGAAATTAAGTTGGATTACTCTTTTACTTTTGGGTAATATTACTGGTTCATTATGTTGGAGATGGACCACCTCACTTGACTTGAGATAAGTACTTATATCTTTTCAGGCCTGATATGATTCCACTTTAGAGAATTTACCTTTTTTTTTGGCCTTGACATGAAAAAAGCTTCTGGATTCATGCATGAACTAGATGACACAGATAAATATATATATATATATATATATATATAAAAAAAGTATGCCTGGTCCATGGAAATCTCTAGCTGTTTGAATACATGACTTCTATTTACTAATATTTCTTTTAGGATTTGGGTAATCCTTTGGTGACACTGTTCTTTTCAGGAGACATTGTGAAACTTCAAAATCTAGGAGCCTGAGTTTACAAATCAGACACTTTAATATTAGGCTTTAGTTGTTGAATTCAAATGCAAAAAAATCCAACTATTGAAATTTGTTTAGGTGTAATAACTTCTATGCAATCTAGTTAATCATAGATCATTATCTGTTTCAGAAACGGTGGCCTACGACTCATGTTGTGCTCATTACACCTCCACCAATCGATGAAGATGGACGCCTCCTGTAAACTTCTTCTGTATATAGATACATATGCTCTTGTCTGTTCTGTTTCAATGCTCAAGTTTTTCATTTTACTAATATATATGATTATTTTATTGGGTTCAGATGTCCATTTTCAGGGGACAGTTCAGGTCTCCCTGAGAGGACAAACAAATCTGCAGGCACTTATGCTAAAGCTTGTCTTGATGTTGCCTCAGAATGTCAAATTTCTGCAATAGATCTTTGGATTAAAATGCAGAACATTCCCGGATGGAAGAAGGCTTGTTTAAGGTATTCCTCATTCCCTGCATTTCAAAATTTCAGCTGTTGACAATGAAAACCAAAATTCCAGCTTTCAGGATTTCTACCTGTGATATAAATATATATCTCATGACATGATCATATTTGTTTCTTGAACTGCGTACAGTGATGGTTTGCACCTTACTCCTAATGGGAGCAAGATTGTTTTTGAACAAGTGTTGGAGAAGCTAAAAGAAAAAGGTCTGAGTTTGGAAACTCTGCCAAATGATCTCCCAATGATCCAATCTGATATTGATCCAAATGATCCCCTTAAAGCTTTTAACTAAAAACTGATCTTCTGGTTTCTGCTACATTTTATATATATATATATATAGTCTGCTTTTGGCTGCTATATATTGGGGTTTTTCTTCTTTTTTTTTTTTTTTTTTCTTTTTTATCTGTATAATGTTTTTGGCAGCTGATCCATAACAACATGCATTAACATTAGATTTCAAGGTTTGCAGAACTATATCTATGTTGTTGTCTCCTGAAAATTATTGATGTAATGTAATGATGAGATGTTCATATACTTTTGGGTATTTTCACTATTTGGATTATATATTCTTTATCCTGGGTTCATGGCTGTAATTAAGCTCCCTTTTTATCATTTTTTGGCATACTCGAGTTTTTATTAATTTAAAATCAAGTCAAATTAGATTTTTTTAGAAGGTAAACTCAGAGATTTTTTTTTTTCTTTTTTTTTTTTTTAATTTGAACTAAGAAATTATTGGTTTAAATTCATAGGTTGATAAGCATGAGGGTCTTATTGGGCCTAATGTCTACTGGCTTATTGGGCTTTTGTGGGTTTTACATTAAACTGCATTTTAACATTTAGGTTTTCCTCCATGTTTATCTCCTAAAACCAATACCTTTTAATTAAAATTTAGTCTTTTGATTTATAATTAAGAAAACTCCAGGATCTCACAGCATATCGAAGGAAGATTTATAAACAAAAAGGAGAAAAAATCTTTTTCGTACGTATTAATGCTCCTTTTTATTGGCACATATTATCGATGAAAATCTTCTCATATATATATATATATATCAAATCTTCCACCAAATATATATATATATATATAGAGAGAGAGAGAGAGAGAGAGAGACAAGAGGCGGAGCAGAATCAAATATAATATAAATAACTAAAGATTTCCGATAAACATGCATGCAGCTGTAAAACAGTTTTATAGCTCATGCTGATGCTTGTTTTTCATCACCATTCTCTTTTACTTAATTATCCACCTTATCTTCTCCATCTTCCATTCTTATCTACCAGAAAAGTATATATTTAGATTTACTATTCAAATTCTAATTAAAACTTTAATTAGAGTAATACTTTTTAAAATAAATTACGGAAGTATTAATTTTTGATAAAATTTTAATACATATTTAATAAATAAAAATAAGAAATATATATATATATCAATTTGTGTGTTAGTTTATTAGAAATGTTAGGTAATTAAGATTTATATGACCGCACCCACACCAACACCTGCAGAAGAAGAAGGAAAAAACAAGAAAAGAAAAGAAGAAACAGCTAGGAATTATCAAATTAAAAGGCAGTCTTTTGATTTCAAATGGAAAACACAGAGAAAAAACTACAAAGCAATTATATTATCTCATTTATATCCAGTAGCATATATATATATATGCATGCATGCATGCATGAATGAGTGCGTACGTAGGCAGACTATATATATATATATATATATATATATATATATATAGCTAGGAGTAATTGATTGGAATAGCGACTGAACATGCAGAGTGTATATATATACACACACTGTATCTATATCTGGTAGTAGTGTTCATCATGGCAAATTAATGGCATCTGGGGGATGGAATTTTTATAATAATGCCTAGCTAGTGATGATGAGGATCTGGGCCTTCAGGTACTTCTCTGTCAATCATATGATCATCAGCACTATTAGTAACAATATCCCTTCTTCTAGCATAATTAATCTTCGACAAATCGTACCCTAATTCACGTAGAAGTTGGTTGCTATCTATCTTTCTCTTCTCCTTCATCATCATCATCATATTCCCAACACCCCTATAACTCGAAGCCATGGAATAATTGTTCAGATCATGTGTAACTATAAGAATAATAATTAGAATATTAATGATCAAAGCCGATGAAGTTCTACCAGTATACATTGCCATATATTATTTGGTAATTGGTATAGAGATATATATGTATGTATAGGTTAGGTTTCCAGAGAGGTACGTGGTAATATATATATATATATATATATATATATGCATCAATTAACATCTGCTCATATTTATACAGAAACGAAAAGGACATAAGTACTCGATCGGGATATTTTTCTTTCTTCTGGGAGATCGCGCATTATCTTTAATATATATATATTCTACAACAAATTAAAAGGAATTAAATTAGTAAGCAAGTGGCCAAAACCTTGTCATCAGGTTACTTTTATAAGTACTAATGGACATTTCTGCAATATTAAAAAGCATGCGGCGTCGCTGGTCGCCCTGAAAAGATTCTAAAGTGTGGATTGCCATTTTTATAAAAAAAAAAAAATTTCAGGTTTTGCAATCCGAATCGCCACGAAAAGAATAGGGCGACTCTCCCACTTTGACTCTCTAATTAAAGTTTATTTCCTAAAAAGACGGTGCTATTTTCGCATTCCTAAATCGGCGAATTTGTCCTTCAAACTAAATTAATTAAAAAAAAAAAAAAAAAAAAAAAAAAAAAGTATCATTTTCTTCACTCCAAAGTGCTTATCCAACTAGGGATTTTGTTCTTTAGCCTAGTCAAGCAACTAGAGAATTTCCTTTTTCAATATACGATGATATAACAATTATACAAAACTAATATGTATACACATAAGAGGGAAAGTGGAGATGGAGGCTGTTAAATGATATACACCTTTAATTATACAATATAATAATAAAAAAAGATCTTTAATTAGTATTAATCATTGGTTGAGTCAACTCAGGGGACTTGTAAGTTGGGATAAAGTTAAATATGCAAATGGTTAATTCAGCCTTTCCAACGTGGAAAGTAAGACAACTCATTCTATATTATTAAATAATTGCCTTTTTATTAGGGTAGAGTCGTATTCTTTAAAATTAATAAAAATAATTTAATATTATGTTATGTATTTTCCTTCTGTAATTTCAAAGTTTATTTATTATTATTAATTTCCCTAAGAGAGACGATCAAAAGCATTTCATTGATTGACGAATATATTAAATTCACTCTCGGAGAAATGGAGGATCTGTTTAATTATTATACTCAATTAAAGAAAAAGGTTATAAAATTTTGATATTGGACAATTGTTCCTTTGTCTTGTTCAATGTCTAAATTACCCCTCTGACCAGCTATTCTTTTGTCTAAAATTTTTTTATGAGAAAATTATCAATTAATTTTATGTGGGGATTTTTTTTTTATTATTATTATTTATGGCATGAGATGTTTCAAATTAGGTAAATTCATTTCAAGTGGTAATCTAAATAAGTTTTAAATGAATAAGTAATAATTCAAACATATAAAATATTAGATAAATGTAATAAACATTAAAAAAAAAAAAAAAAACCTTTTTCATCTTCCCCACCATGCGGCAAAACCTACTCATCTCAGCAGCTTTTTGGTTTCATGCGAAGAGTAAATTAACAAAAACAAAAGCAAAAGCAAAAAGCAACCATTAAAAGATAATCGAGGAAAAGGAATTAAGAACCTTTTTTTTTTTTTTTTCTTATTTTGCATTCAAGATTTAATATAATATATACGTGTACGCATATGGTAACCCACTAGACACATAAAAGAAGTAAATACACTTTAATGTTAATTTATGCAAAACCGTTAAGATCCACTTGCACGTTGCAAATTGGCAGTTTAGGGGCGGCCCCTGAGAAAGGCTGTTCGGTAATAGGTTACTATATTTCTTATAAGATATATATTGAATGGATAATTATTAAAGATATTTTATCCTCTTTCATTCATCCACTTCTTTATCCATGGATCAAATTCCCCCTCATCCCCATACCCTTTTAGCAACAAATTGTAATTTTAAAAATACTTCCTATATTAGATATCTCAATTTTAGGATCATGTTCAATATCATACATAGTGAATACTACCAATATTAAACTATATATTATCAAGACAAGGAAAAAGAGAGCTTAATTTTCCATCAATCGATCTGATCAGCATTAATTAGGTGGTATTGGGTGCGTAGTTGATGATTCGGATTTGCTGGTCCTCAACTCCTTTCCTTTCCATTTGGTGACGGAATTAAGTGGGTTTCTCTCTAAGATCACCATTTTTGTAAGTTGGAGGAAATCTTGTCATTTTCAGAGAAAAGGGTAAATTTTGTTTGGAAGCTGCACCAGACAATTTTAAGTGGGATAATCTTAATTTGGACAGTAAGTCAATTAAATTACCTCTTTTGTTTAATTTGGTGGGAATTACATAATCTGCACACACTTAAAATGGTTTATCTTTGTAAAGAAAGAATATAAAGATATACATATTTGTTGGGTCCGTTTCTCCCATTAGAGTTGAGTTGTTTTCTCACCTAACTCCACATTAGTATGATATTAGGTTTATTCTTGGACCTTCCCAAAAGACTTTATACTAATTGAGTTAGTTTATGTATAACTCCTCTAATATTCCAATGAGACGGGTTGGCCCACCCAACCTAAACATATATACATGCATGCACCTTAACTAATCCCTTTTGCCCGGTCCCCCCCAATTAATTGATCGTTGAGATTCTTTTTTAAGTGATTTCTGATTAAGTTTTCGGACAGAACATGCATAGCATTAATGCATGTCTATGAAATTAAACCTCTTCAAATACACACACACACCACACAAAAATATATATATATATATATATATATTGTGTATAAAAGTTATGCCTAAAATTCAACTCTTTTTCGTAAGTGGTTATAGGTGATGCACAAAATGATGCATATGAAAAGTAGATTTTGTATTTATCCACCACATTGTCATCCATCCACATCAATATGGGATACACTCTGGCTCACATGCTGCACTTATCACACAGGCACTGGATAACCATTATAGGACGTGTCTTATAACTCCCCAAAAAAATACAAATCGTGGTACTTCGTCTCACATATAAAATTTATCTGAATTTAAAATTATTTTTATTGAACATAAAAATAAATTTAAATATTTACTATCAACTAAAATATCATTTTGAGAGAATAAGGATGACTATATACTAAATTGCTGAGTTTAAGTGTCGTAGATACCTGGATTTTAATTTGTAATTAAGGAGTATTCATACAGCTTTACACACAATATTATTAATACTATTGTTAGGTTTAGAACAACCTAGATTTATACCCAAAAATTAAGTTTGATGATTTGAAAGCAAGAAATGGAACACGTCTAAATTTTATAGTGATTCTCAAAATTCACAAAAATATGAAATCTTGTACATCCACGTTGAGCCTCAATAAGAGAACTTACTGCACTATGAATCAGTAGAAAAATATATGCACCAAAGAAGTTCCTCTTCCTCAAAACAACAAAATAAACCTACCATCTAACACTAGTATTTTAAAAAGAAATTTTGATAGTATACAAACCAAGGATATGAAATCAGTCGAGACTTAAACCAATGTTACAACCAGTAAATCAAGGAAAGAAACACAACGATCCAAGATCTATAGAACACAAATGGGTAGTAGAACCCTATCCGGACAGATACAATCCTAATTCTGGAACACAAACCAAAGAGAGAAAAACGATATAGAGAGAAAGGAGGCAACACACTTCTAATTCTAGAAAAATGTACAAAAGAGAGTATATATATTTAGGGTTGAACAAGGGTTTCAAAGAGAACATAGGATTGCACATCATCAATGGTTACGATTAAATTCTGGTGTAAGTAAAACGACATAGTATTGGCCCTAAACAACATGGTTACACTGTTGTGCCATCCTAATGTTGTTTTGAGAGTTTCTTGATCTCATTTTGGACTCACACTTAACAACTATATTATTAATGATTAGTGTTAAATTTCATAAGTCTATTTTCTATTTTCATATTAATGTGCATTTTCCATATAGTATAACTAACCGGGTTAAATTTTTATCGATTTTGGGAGGAGTTTTGAGTCTTTATTGCTGTCGTGTATAAGTTTTTAATGATATCAATGTAATTAAGTTGAACTTTTAGGATATTTCTTTTGTCTTTTAATTCTCAATTAATGCTTAATTTTTTTTTCTTAACTTTTTATTTTAAATATTTATTTAATAACTTTTTACTTCTATTTTTTATCTTAATTTTAAACTATTTTATTTCAAATTTAATTTTTTTTATTATTTAAAACCAATTATCTTATTTTTTAAGATTAAAAGAGTTCAATTTTTTCTAATCGTAATTATGATTAACTATTAATTTTTTTTCTTTACTATTTAATTTTTTCAACCTTTTATTTTTTATATTAATATTTTTAAATTTAATTAATTTATTATTTATCTCTATAACTTTTAAAAATTTATCTTTAATAAAAAATTGTTTCTAATTTGAATTTTTTTCAATTGTTTTTACACATTAATTTCTCGTAAATCTTAACTCGTTTTTTTTCTCTTTTTTTTTTTTAAAAAAATTATTTCTTAAAAATGATGATTTCAAAAGTTATGAAATTATTTGAATTGATTGTTTATATTATAATTAATTATAAACATTCTGTTTGTTGATTTTGGGGATGTGCCTTTTTCAGTCGGTTCAATAACTACGGATAATTATTTATTCTTTTAAATTTTCATTTTTTTTTTCAATTTTGTATAGGTTTATATAGAGTTTTGAAATCTAATATAAGTATTGAACTATGATATGACTTAATAATTTAATAATATTAATTTAATAGTTAGTACAAATGTATATTATGTATATATTCATAAAATTTGAACTCAATAAAATATATAATGAATATTTTGTACATAAATAATGAAAAAATTATAACAAAATAAGTAAAAATATAAAGTTTCTTAATAAAATTTTTATATTCTTTATTTAGAAACAAATATATTTTTTAACTTAACTTTTTGTACACTTCGCACTTGGGAGCGAAGTGTACCATTAGTATATATATATTTCCGCACTTTCTTAACCAATTAATTCTGGGGTTTATTCCCAAAATAGGACAAATTTTGAGATTCTTCCCAAAATAGTGTTACTTTTTTACCATATTCCCAAAATAGGGTACCTCTACTTTGACAAAGTAGAGACTCATTTTTTTAATAAAATATTATCTACTTTGCCAAATATACTTTTTTAATAAAATATTTAAAATTTTTTTATTTTTTTAAATTTATTTATAAATTTTAATTTTATCATTTTCTAATAATATTAATTTATAAATATTTTTTTAATATAATTTTCATAATATAGATTATATTTATTATTAATTATTATCATTATACTTATATTATATTTAACAAAGTGATGTAAAAATTAATTGAAATTATAATATATTAAAATAATATTTTATGTAAATATGTAAAGTAATTTTTTTTTATTTGTGTTTATATATTCAATTAATTTTAATTTAAGATTTGTTTTTAATATTCTTGAATTAAGTAATTTAATAAATTTATATTATATATTGACATATAAAATATTTTATTCAAATAAAAAATATTTTATAAATATTTTATTTAAATAAAAAATCTTTTATATATTTGATGATTTTTTATTTTAAAAAAAAAAAAGTCATGGAGTAACAAGTCATTACTAATTTTTTAAAAAATCATTCCACACTTGAATAACAAAAGATTCTTATATTTTTACTTTTTTAACTCTTTCAACTAATTATTATTTTTTATTTGAAGACTTGTATTTATGTTCTTTAAGTAATTAATTTAATAAATTTATATTATATATTTACATAAAAAATATTTTATTCAAATAAAAAAATATTAAAATTATTTTCACATATATATAATATAATAATCACTAATTGAAGAATATATATACATACATATACACAATATTTTTTTTATTTGATGAATAAAAAAAAAGAATAATGTGAGATGAGATGTGAAATGACAATTCATAAAAAAAAAAAAAAAGTAACGATCCAGTCAAACCAAACCCGTGAACCCATATTATCCTCATTTTTTTAAAGTTATTTATAAATTTTAATTTTATCATTTTCTAATAATATTAAAAATATATATATTATTTTTTAATTTTTTTAAAAAATAAGCCTCTATTTACCAAAGTAGAAGTACCCTATTTAAAGATATGGTAAAAAAGTAACTATTTGTGAAGAATTTTAAAAATTTTCAAATTTTGGGAATAAACCCATGAATTCTGGGATTAGCGTCAGCATCTATTCAGAAAACTGCACGCTGCCCAATCCCAATTGTCTGACGGCTCGCTGCGCACCATGCATGCATGTCTCTATCTTTTTTTTTTTTTTTTGTTTCTTATTAATTTTCATATATATAAACGAATTAATCTTCAAACTGAGGAAATTAATTAATTTCTCTACAGCTTGACGAGTATGCACTCCTCTTAATATATGATTGATTGATTTATGGAATTACTTAAACAATAAAATATGTAACTGGGCTTCAAATTAATTGTGTTCACTTTCAGGTTTTTCAACAACTGCCAATGAAACTTGTAAAAAAGTAAGAGGGAATAAGGTTATAAATTTTATATAATACTTTACGTATAAAGACAAATATATGGGATCTGCGCCTTTTGGTCAGTAACTCTATAGCTACACATTGAGATATATATATATATATAGACATATACACATACACACTACAAAATACAAAGCTAAGCCTAAGTATAGAGTGGAATTGCAGAAGTTCTCGATCCCAATTGTATAGAAAAAAATGGCAAGTTTGAAGGATGTCCTGTCTCTTCTCTGCTTTATCTTACTAGTTGTGTTTACAGTACCAGTAATTATAACTGAAAGCCGTCCGGTGAAGGCTATAACGGTTGCAAGGGAAGCTCTGGAAGCACAATTCAAGAAAGGATTAAACATAAATGAGAGTGCGTATGAGTGGCCGGACAGGGCCGCCCCTGGAGGCCCTGATCCTCATCATCATTTTGGCAGCCACCTTTGACTTTGAGTTGCCATTGCAGACCAATTGATTGGTGTTATCGATCGAGTTTCTTGTCACCTTTTCTTTACTTTTTTTTTTTTTTTTTCTTTTTTTGAGATTATTATCATTCCAACAGTAACTCCTTGTGTTGTTTTGTTTTTTAAATATAACTCATAATTTATATATGAAGAATGTTTTCTGATAAATGCACAATTAATATTATATATATATATATATATATATATATATATATATTTCCATGGATAATAAAAATATATGCTTTATGTCCATTATCCTATTTTAGAGTTTAAAATAGGGCTAAAGAAGACAAACCCATAAAGTTGTCAAACAAGTTAGAATCAGTGGATAAACATGCTTTATTTTTTTATATTATTATTATTATTATTGGCTAAATAAAAGTCAAAACCTCAAGTGGTTACTAATATAATATAAGTTTAATTAATCTAAAAAAATTAATTATGTCAAACAAAATTAATCAATTTCTTCCCAAACCAAAAATGAAAAATAAAAAATAAAAAATAAAAATAAAAAAAAGAAGAAGAAGTTGTCTGTAAGAAAAATTACTGGCAAAACCCAAGGAAATGAAAAAAGAACTTCCAACATTGAGTAGTTCCGACCCAAAAATATATAAATTTATCTTTTAAATAAATTTCAAAATTTATTATATGTCATATTGTCATTAAATTTGAAATTCTATTTGATTATCTTAAATTCTTGATGTTTTGAAACCAGTATAAAATAAGGTATTATCATCTTCTAAATAGAATTTTTTTTAGAATTAATAACTTCAAAATTATGAAGAAAAAAAAATTAGAATTAATTCAGGTTAATTAATTAATTGATTAATTTCTTAATATATAATAAATTTTGAAAAAAATTCTTTAAATGATAGATTTATAACCTGTTATATCAGAAAAAATGTATTATAAATCATTATAAGCATGAGGTAAAAGAAAGTAAAAATTTTTTTTTTTTTGCAAATCAAATTTGAATAAGGATTTTCCGTGGAATAGATGTGTTAAAAAAAAAAAAAAAAAAAAAAAAAAAAACTGAAACAACGAATATAGTCGACTATATTTAACAAAGTACACAAAACAAAAACCTCAAACTTCTGAAATTTGAAAACAAAATCAGTATATACCGAACATCCGCGAAATTATCTCGCGTCGGAATTTAATTCTATGGGTATTTAGTTATCTGATAAATCTGCAGATTACATAGAATAGAATTCTGCAGAAAAGAACAATAAGGTTGCGCTATACGAATTGAATTATCTGAAATACGTTCTCCGAGTGAATGTACTTTTGCTAGTCATAATTACGGAATTGGGTACAGCTACTCTTTGGATTCTTCTTGCATCCAGAAGCCAAACATGTGCGAGCAGAGCTGGTATTATCTGCAATGGGAGTTGCCGGAAAAGATGGTAGAGATCATTTCGAGTAGAAGAGATTGGTGATGTCGGCAAGTGGCGTCCGCGAACAACTTTTCTTTCCGGTGGATATTGTAGGGTTTACATATGGCTTTGAAGCTTGTAATCCTAAAGCTGGGATATGGTTCTCTTTGTCGTCGGCATCAGAAAGTGAGAGGATAGCCAATGGGGGCACGCAGGGATAAGAGGAAATTAGTGTGGTTATGATGATACACAAGGGTTATTTGTAAGCCTTATTAAAAAAAAAAAAAATGGGGGTTATTTGTAAGCGCTTGTTTTTGGTAGGATTTGGTTGAGTTTCTACTCATGGACGGAATATATACATATAGAATTCTAATTGTTGTCCAATTGTCGAGAGATGAGGCTAGTTATTGCCAATTACAAGTTGCACATGGTGTTCTGAAGGTAAAAATTTAGATGACTTATGATAAAAAATGAGTGCCACAAACATTATGCCATGTAAAATATCAATCAGAAAGTCATCCTGGCAAGAAATTCATCTTAGTAGCTAAAAAATCCATTTCAGTTTCTCGAGTACCGAGCTGGAACTTCATGCATCAGTCAGCAACTTGACATTCTGTGACCGTAAAGGTAGAGAAGAATGAATGTATAAAAGTTTTGGTCCGTCTGGGGATGATTATAAACTGTAGTAAAATATGTTTTGATTGCTGCATTGTTTCAAATCACTCTCAAAGAGTCCAATCAGGGGATCAACACAAAGACGAAGAAGATATTGGCGTATGATTTTGGGAAGCTGTAAAATCAGAAACTGTAGTTAACAACTAGCGATGGTTTTATATCTGCCTGGGAGGTGGAGGTGGAGGAGAAGGAAATACCTGTATTTATGAAAAGAGTTCTCCCACTTCATCATGTCTGACCGTCCACCTCCCTTAAAGTAAGCTGCGAAGCAAATTTCTGAACCATGCGAATGTTTTCAATAGTGAAGGTTGACCCAGACCAAAAATTTTAACTGTAAGTACATAAGGTAGTAGGGAAAGTACAGCAAGAATTTCGAAGGATATCTTCTCATCATAAAGGGGATGGTTGAGCATAAGTAGCTTATTGTTGTTCACTATTGCTCGAACTAATATTTCCTGCGCTTCATCATGTTTCTTTCTCAGCATATTGCAGATCTGCGGAAACAAACCAGACTACAAGTTTACATAGAGCAAATTGGATGATCAGGCTGGGTTCACCCCTCTTCCCTTCACTCTTCAATAACCCTAAAGCCGTATAGCATTTTTCAGTTTGCTTATAAGTTACAAAAGCCTTCTCCTTTAACACGGTTGCTTTCAAGCATCATAACTTCATAACCATTTGGTTTACAAGTGAAAGGATGACATCAAATGGGAGACTAGCCAATCCAACACAAAACTAAACCCATGTCTCATGCTAACAAGAAACAAACTTTCATTTCATAGTAGATCTGTTCACATCTGACTCATCCATTCTCAAAAACATCAAATTCACGTTTTGGTTAACTCACATTTTTTTATTATCACTTATCTTAAGTGAGATTTGGAACAGTAACTAAGGTACAGTTGAAAAATATAATTGGCCATTCAATCAGGAACCACATGAGAGGAAAAGTAAGAAAGCTTTTGTTCTTTTTTTCATTTTTTCTTCTTGAAGCAGCAAAAGTAAAATATACTTACATCTGCTAGCTCCTTGAAGCACGCTTCAGCTTTCTCAATATTACCATCGTTTTCTAATGAAAAAGGGGCTTCAAGTTCTTTCATGCTCAATTCCCAGTGAACGTCAAGATCAGAATTTTGACTATCCTCCAGACTAAGTCTACTGTTACCATCTACCACAGTCTCATTGTTGGATGTCTGCAGATAATAAACAAACAGTATTACATCCTTTTAAGCCTCAAAAAGACTGGCATTAAACATATGCTTTTGGGGCAACTAAAGTATGCAAGAATGATGTCTTTCAGTATGGCACCTCTGTATCAACAACATTCTTCGAAACTTCAGTTGAATTTCTGCAATATTTGACCAAAAAAAAAAAAAAAGGATCTAAGAACAAGGATATTGGGAGGTCAAGTCAATATAACTGTTGTAGAGTAAACAACCTATTACTAATTGGCTCAGAGAAACGTTTTGATGGTTTTAACACTGCATCTGCATTAGGAATCTGATAACATATTTTATTGAAAATGAATTAGATAACAAAATAATTTGTTACAGTTCAATCTTAAAAAAAATACCAAAAATGAGCACAGAAATAAACCTCAATCATTTTGCGTTTAAGAGAGGGGTTCAATAGTGTTTGCCTCTTTGTTCCAACAATTTTGGCAGTTTCGGATTGTCTACTGTTTTGATCCAGATCTTTTGAGCTTCTGTCTTTCTGAGGCATTAACGCCGACAAATCAAGATTCGCCCAGGAAGTTCTACATAAAAGACATATGTTAGTTAAACAAAATTCCATCCAGACTTAAACAGAAGGTTAAAGTTCAAAACATTCACCTTGAAGTTTTCTGACCAGAAAGAGTGGGCATCTGCATAACCGCTTTAGAAGAGTAAGATTTGCATCCTTCAGGGGTGCTTTTCTTTATGGTTTGTGCCATTAACATATTAGGAACCAGATTTGCTGAATTTACAGCGTTCTTTAGCGTAAATTTATCAGTCTGCCTAGTCAATCTGGAAGGATTAAAATGAGTTCTTTAAAAGATCATGCCATTGAAGTCAATAAATTCTCCCTATGCTTCATTCTGTGTATATGACAACTCTTTAGGTGGATTATACATCACATGGCGGAAAAGAAAGCTCTACGTGAAATCAGTATACTTGAAGAACATATGGAAGAAACGTTGATTAGGTCAAGAACAAAAAGAAAGGTATCTTTTTCAAACTCAAATACAATTCTGGAAACCAAACTACAATTAAGGCCTGATGCAAAGGAGGAAGACTCATATTTGATATATGTGAGATTAGGTTTCTATGGGAGAAACCCAATCGCAAAAAATAATGAAACATAAAATCCCCGAGAAAGATGAATCACCTGACTGATTCCAGACGTCTAACATTCTTGCTACCTCCTCCAGAAACAGGTTTTCCTTTAAGCATTTCTTGATCAGGGCTTTAAATATGGGAAGAAGCAGCAAACTCTTAGTGAAAGGAGTTAGTTAGAGTTCAAATCAGACCCAAGTGCAAACAGAAAAACTCACCCCTCCGTTCTAAGATCTTTATTGTGACTTTGGGCTCCCATCTTAAGATGTTCCTCACTAACTGGTTCTCCAGACTTCGGAAGAGACATATCATTTAACCTTCCATCACTTTTAATTTCTTTCATACTGCTTTTGCTACTGCAAATTACATAATGGACAGTATAGATTTAGACTTAGTCTATTATTCATTTCCATGACAAACATAGCTGACCTTTCATCTGAAAGATAGGGTTGTCTGCTGCCAGTTACATCTTTGGTCAACAAGGAAAGTTTTGTCTGATTTGAAGCATTGGATGACAGATCCTCAGGTTTGTCTGGCCGCTTAAAATATTTGGATCGTGTAGTAAAAGCTTCTCTTTGTTTTTTTCCCACTGTATTATTAGCAGCTGTAGATGTTCTGCACAACAACCAAAAAAAAAAAAAAAAGGGTTGTACATAGCTTTTGAGTTTACTTTTTGTGAATGAATTTCAGTGTAACTATGTGAACTCACCCTTGAACTGGGGCAGGCATGGTTTGTTCCAATTCGCTGAGACAAAAAAGAAAAAAAGGATGATCTAAACAAGATATGATTCTGTATATCTTCTGCAAAGATAATCATAATATTTTTCTATCATTTTTTATTTCAAGATGCAAATTTCATCTTTAGTCTTGCATTCTGTTCCTTTTCTATTTTGATTCAAAAAATTTCACCTTTTAGTGATTAACCAACATGAAAAAAGGCCTTGTACCTGCTTAATGGCTTTGTGGAAACCTCCAAAGAATTTTGATCCCTCAAACTTGTGGTTTTATCAGGAATTGGTTCAGCTAGAATACATTTAGTACCCTCGTCCCTACTCAATGGATTTTTTGAAGCCTCAGGAAGATTCTGGCTCAAATTTTCCTTTTCGTTGGAAATCGATTCACCTAAAGGACGTTCGGAATCCTCTACACTCCAAAATTTACCCCCATTTTCTTTATCTGAGGTTGCTATATGCTGCAAATATGAAACATCACACTCAGGACTTCCAAATTAGAAATAAAAGCAACTATCATCTTCTTATTGCATTTTTCTTCTCTGCCTGACCACTCACTTTGGTAGCCGCAGAATTAACTTCGTCCAGTAGCTCCATGACACTATCTCGACAAGACTTGTTGCTGGATGTGGAATGAATCGATGCCTCCTCTATGGTTTCAATAGCAACAGATGATTCCTTGGAAACAGGTTCTGGAGAAATTGACTTATCCATTATGAAATCTGATTGTTGCCTTTTGGAGGATATTGTCTTCTCAAGCAAAGCTAACACCTCAGTGGATTCAATGTCATCTATTTTAGCCTTGGAATTTAAAACAATGCTGTCAATTTGTGTAGACTTTGAAGGGGAACTCTCATGTGCAGGAATATCAGACACAGCATCAACTTGAGTATCAAGGTTAGTAGTAATCAAAGCCTCTGGTGTAGGCATTTTGGATATAACATCTTCATGTGAACCATTATCACCATTATCTTCAACTGGATGGTTCCCAGAGTCCTGGGTCCCAATCTTTTCCTTTTCTTCATCTTTTTTGCCTTCGATTTCTTCTTTCTGAGGGCTAGACTTAAAATTGAAATCATCTAACCTGGAACCAAGAATGATGTATATTTTTGCATGCAAAACCAAAACTTGGGGGGGGGGGGGGTGGAATCATTCGAAGAAGCCAGAAAACATAAGGAAACTTACTCATTAAAATCAAATGAAAAGGAAAAACGATCTGTTTTCCCTTTACTATTTCCAGTGGCAAGATCTTTGTGAGATCTATCTTGTGATTTAGCATTCTTTTTAAGTGGAGAAGAGATACCAATATCCGATATGTCGATGTTGAAAGATGGTAGCTTTCCATAGTCATTATCAATGTTGAAATCCATATTCCTGAAGATGTAGCAACCCTGTTATTAAAATATCAATGGTGGTGCAACTTCAATTCTTTTTAACAAGCAACCAGATGGCTTTGAAAAAATTATTTGTCCAAAAATGCCATTAAAATTTAATGTGTATGGTAAGCAGAAGCATACTACAATTTCCCTTCATTGAAAAATATAATGAGAAAACATGACCTCCACAAAGCATAAGAACTGATGCATTGAATTTGGTATCCAATCAAAATGAACACAAACCAGTAAAAGTGAACTTTGTAATCAACACTCCAAACCAAACGAACTTACACTTCATCAAAGTTGAATGCCTTTTTCATGCCTTTGGACACAGACACAAAGTCCAAATCCATTGCGTCCTCTGCCATAGACATAGATTTCCAGGAGCTAAGGAAGTCCTTTCCTAAGTCAAACTCTGCAAAATTTAATATAGTTCTTATCTTCAGGCAAAAAAATTAAGATCATCTACAGAATGTTCTCTTGCTGTTGAGATCTACTATCTAACCATAAAATACAATTTCAATCATTTGGAAATTCATCATTAGAATAAACTTGTATTATTTTATTTTTACGAAATATTATCTTGCTTAGGTAGCTATTCTGTCCTGTCATCAGTTTAAGAATAGTACCAACAAATTATCTCCAGCTAAGAGAATGTCTACCAACTAAAACTTTCGCATCATAACTGTGAGATGAAGAACGTACAGTTCATTAAATTATCATATCTGTTTTCTTCTTTTTTCTTTTTTTATTTATTTATTTTTTTAATAATAACAGAGACTAGAAATATCTAAGCAGACAACTCATATGGTTCTACACACACAGAAGATGAGCGTACCCAGCAAGTCTTTCTTTTTTGGATTAACTGATGAAGAAGTTCCCTTCTCTGTTTCTGCCATATCCACAGATAGAATATCTGTTTCTCCAGTTCTGCAAGCATGATGATAGCCACTTCATTTAAAAGGTACCATAAGTGAGTAGTTATACTGTTGCATTATTGTTTATCTAAATCATTAGTGAATAATTTGACCCTAGCGGACAAAAGAATATATTACATCATGACCTATTATAATTCTAACGTTGTGTAAAAAGTTTCACCAAACAGATAAAATAGAAGAGAAACTAATAGAGTGGATAAATGGAGGGGAATAAAATTAGATCAATTAGATATCAGCATCCCAGTATACATTGTTCTCTCTCTATTGATTCAAGAAAAAACCAAAAAGAAACAAGCCATTTCAGTAACAGTGCAAAAATATTAGTTATAAAGTAATAATCTATCAACAAATGCCTAGGACATTCAAGTACCATGAAGATATGATCTGTACTGTATATAAGCACAGAACTACACAAACAAGTAGAACTGATGCAGTGCTCAAGATTTGAAGTTCCTTGTTAAATATTCAAGTGTCCTAGCTAACTCTTAGCTGGAAATGAGTGGAAATTCACTAAACTAAAAAAATGCGAGCAAAACCTAAATATCTATAGTTCATGGAAATTACATCTTAAAGAGATAATTATACCGACTGGAAAATGCTAACCAAAAGTTTCAATTCTCCACCTAATTAAATGAATAATAAAAAACAAAAGCCAAGTATCACAAATATTACTGTTAACACTAATTCGAAGCATACAATTCCTAAATATGCCTTAACATCCTTTAATAATGACGATAAACAACAGACTGAGAGGTCTATTAACCTCCTATTTTGAAGAACTTAACCAATTTACGGTCGAAATTAGTAGAGATCAACAGCAATATGCATGAACATACACGGAAAATTTGTAGTTGTAGCGGCTCTACCTCCAAATACCTTTTCTTATGAGCGAGAGAGACCTCAATTCTACCGTTACGGCAGAGATGAAAGCTAATACCGGTCCCGGTGCTGCACAATCAAATCAACTCAGAGAAAGAAGCATTACCGTCCACAAAGCTTCGCCGCTGAGAAAAGAAAGAAATGTAGCGGTTGAGAAGTTCGAAAGTCCGCAAGTGGTTATATTATATAGCGCGGGAGAGCGGTTAAGGGGATTCGATCACTCTAGATCAGTGTTTTTCCTTTTCTTTTTCTCTTTAAGGAAAATTTATTTAAATTTTTAATATTTAACTATAAAAATTTTAATTTTTGAGTTAAAATTTAAATATTATTTTAGCTATGCAGATATACTTTCCCCTTTTCTTTTTCATAACGAGAGACTGTCTCGTTTATACACTGTGACTAACAAATTTTGGGATTCAGATCAAGGCAGGTAGGTACAAGTGAAACGAAAAAATTAACATATACTTAAATTTTATTTTTTCAATAAAGTTAAGTAATAATTATAAAAATATTAATAAATACATGGATGGAGTATAAACTTTTTAAAGGCCACTTCTATTTCTAGTCCAGAAAAATGGGCGTCTCTCTTCAAAGGCGGGTGGACGCTGGTACACAAGTGATGCAGCTCTAACTAAAATCCCGGCAGTTAGAGCCCATATGACAAACTTCTGATTATTCTCTGCTTCTTCGTGGTCAAAGAAATGGAGAAGGTATTTCTGTCCCATCCATTCTAGTTCCGCTTCTCTCCTTTTCTCATCCTGAATCAATGAATACGGAAAAATATAAATACGGAATATGAATTATCTTTGATTCACAATATGTGTATGCAGAATCTAGATCTGGAATCAAAAACCTTGAGAAACATTTCCAAAGGTGCATCAAATATTGCTTCCACTTCTGCAGCATTCACTACTGGATTGAATTTGATTTTATTTTGCATAATACCAATGACAGGAACTACTGTTACACCCAGCTGCGCAACAAAATGTGATTCGATTCAAGTGAGGATCAATATGAGGAATATCGGTAGAATAAGATTTTGCATATTTCTCTTCTCTAGGAATTCGAAATAATCTTCCGAGAGAAATGTAACAACATATGCCAGTACAAGAATTATTCTTCTTCTAGACATAAATAACAATTGAAGGAAATTAATGGGGAAAATATCAGTATCTGGTCTGCTCATTGATTTTACCTTGGTCACAAAGGGCTCAAGACAAGTTACAACATTTACAAGTGAAGGATCCAAGCCTATCTCCTCCTTGGCCTCCCTTAATGCTGTTTCTACATAATTGGCATCACCGTCTTCCACTTTTCCTCCAGGTAATGCAACTTCACCTACAAAAATTCCCCCAATTGGTTTTTCTGTTCATTTCTCCTATTTCAAAAATCAGAATCATGTAAAGAGGGCATTATTTAGGACTTCCTTACCAGAATGAGATGATAGGTTTGATGATCTTTTAGTGAGAATTACCCGAATATCTCCTCCTTTTCCTTCGAAGAGGCAGATCAACACTGCAGCACATTTTCCTGATTTGATCTTTTCCGGTTGATCGGTAGTCAGGTTCGTGAATCTCTCCGAAGTCAATCCCGCATCTTGAGAAACCACCCGATTTTCAGGGTCAGAAGTTCTGAAGTCTTCAATTGGCTTACTGTTAAGCCGAAGCCGTTCAGCCAAGTTCTTCAGGTTCTGCGATCCTTCAAACTTTGTGGCATCCATGACGGTAGTTTTGCTAATCGTAGTACAACCTTAATAGGTTCTCGGCGAATCTCCTACTTGGTGGGTAGTTGATGAAATCTATTGTTGCCAAAAATGTTCAGAGGTCAAATAGAATCTTTCCTTTTCCCCTTTCCTTTCCTATCAAGCAAATTTAGACCATATTTTTTTTTAAAAAAAAAAAAAAAAATCATTTTATACCTTAAAAATTGTTGAATTTGATATCTTTTTAAATAACTTTCCAATTTCGTTCTTTCACAAGGATATTAAAACGTGAGGGAGTAATTAATACCTCGTAAATTACAGATTAAAAGGGTATATTGAGGTTAAAAAATAGGTCTATCTTCAATAATTCCAGCCAAAAATTAAAGTAGAAAAAAAAAAAAAATAGTACATCAATTCCTTAAGCAATGAAGTAATCTGAAGTCAGTATGTATACAATAATTAGCCTTTTACGCGATTCAATTGTAAAGTTTTAGAGTGAAAAAAATTGATAAAGATATAACAATAATTAGGCATTATGTAAAAATGATAAGGTACCATCATTTTTCATTTTTCTCTGTTCCATGTACTCCACAGGGGACACAGCAAACTAATTTGTAGCATAATCTAAGGCATTATAGTGTCTCTGTCCACAGTCCTGGGAACCTTGAATTTAGGATTTTGTTCCAAGAATGCCGGTGGCCTTTGGTAAACTACTGATGCTGCTCTAATTAAAACCCCAGCTGTAAGACCCCATATCAGATACTTCTTACCATTCATTTCATAGTCAAAGAAATGGATCAGGTACTTGTCTCCCATCCATTCCCTCTCTTCTGATTTTCTATTCTCGTCCTAAATAAGAAAT
Source organism: Cynanchum wilfordii (assembly GCA_025388415.1). Taxonomy (NCBI): domain Eukaryota; kingdom Viridiplantae; phylum Streptophyta; class Magnoliopsida; order Gentianales; family Apocynaceae; genus Cynanchum; species Cynanchum wilfordii. Next base: position 4,666,388 of record JAHSUH010001079.1, read on the forward strand.
GCCAAATTTAGTTCCCACGAGATGGCAGAGATAGAGGAGGAGTATTCAAAACATCCAGACATGTACAAATACACACAGAAACACATTTTTACTCCTAGGCTGTGTATCTAAACATATATATATATACACAAAAGAAAAATGAACATATCACAAAAATGTACAGACAAGAAATTAACTGGCTATATGTAAGAGCTATAGTAGGACACCTTGAGAAACATCTCCAAGGGGGCATCAAAAACTGATTCAACTTCAGCATCATTAGGTGTTGGATTGAATTCCTTTATATTGGAGACTAGACCAATAACTGGAATTACTCTGAGGAGGTGCTGCACAAAAATATAAAGAATCATGTCCTAGAAACTGAAAAGTATGGAAGGTTTTCCTTGAATATGGATAAGGCATAACCATAATTACAGAAGTTAAAAAAAAAAAAAAAAAATGAACTTAAGTATGTGACTTTGGCCTCAATATAAGTTTGGTGTAAGTTAAAGCATTTGCATCTATAGGAGTGGTGATGTTCATGAATTCAAATTCAGGATAAAGAAATTGCTTGTGTGTTTATTGTTAAAGAGCGATCTTGATTTCAACATACAATATTTATTTCCACTGTATGAGAAGAAAAGTGTGGAGGAATGTAGTTCAATGGCATCAACCTACAGGAAAGAGGTAGGAAATATGAACATGAGATAGCTTCAACTCCATACCTAAATATGCTGAACATATATCATCTGCACTTCTCATCCATGCTGCAATACTTGCTCAACTCTTGAAAGAGGATGGCAAGCGGCAACACCTTTATTGTTTTACATATTAACACAGAATTGATTTTCATGCAGCAAAATAGAAAAGTGGACAAAGAAGATAAACTTCCACAAAGGTATTCAGCTTTAGCTTAGATTCACCAAATTTACTTTTTATTAGTTTTTAACCTTTATAACTATTCAGTATGATAAGCTAAATGCGGAGGCTTTTCTGGCATGTGTTCTTCAACCCGTATCCCTGTCATCATTTATTCAATGCATGGAGGTGTATTCTTTGAAGCTAATTGAGTCATAAATCACTGATGTTGTGGCATAAAATGTTAAGCAACAATCTTAGTTACAATTCTAGGACCACACTCAAGCAGTAGATAACAGTAAATAACTCGATAACAGAATCTAGTCGAGTAGGAAAAACAAGTATCACAAATTAAACGATGTAAAAAAAGTAAAAAAATTCTTTAAGATTTCTTGCAACTTAACCTCTCACTCAGACTGAATAGAGAAATGAAGCCTTATCTATGCAATAGAAGATAATTTTGCCTTTTATCTCACAGGATCTTCTTTAGTCTTTAATTTGTTCCAAAACTATTGGACACCTATAGAGGTTGCAGCCTCTACATAAGATATATTTGTTCAATAATCTATATATTGTGCCTTAAATTTGTATTTTGATGATAATTTCACACTATGATGTTATCAGATTCAATGCTACAACAATGGGGATGATAATCCATACCTTGGATAAGAATGGCTCAAGGCAAGCCACGACATTCACAATTGAAGGATCCAAACCTATTTCCTCTCTTGCCTCTCGAGTTGCAGTCTCAGCATCATTTGCATCTGTCTCCTCTGTCTTCCCTCCAGGCAAAGCAACTTCACCTACATTAGGAATAGGAACCAATGAAGACCACATCAAGAATAACCTCAAAACAACATGATTCACTAAACCATATCAAACACAGATGAAAAAAGTAACCTAACTAAGACACCATGGGCTGAAGGAAAACCAAGTAACATGATAACCGATAAACCTATTTCATTAAATAATCTAGCCTTGAAAGACTTTCCATTGGATCTTCAACATGTGCAAATAAAGAGCATTCATAAGGTTGATAGAATCCCCATAACAAAAAAGGATACATGCTTCTTGTCATCAAAGAGATCAAGAAAAGATCAATGGCTGTGGTTTCTCTCCATCATGGGCCCCAATTGGGCAAACTGTCAAATAGTTGATTTCCATCAATAGACCCCCGTACATGATATATTCTATCACAAATGTTTAAAATGTAAAAGGAGAGATTTATCTAATTTTTCTAGACCAATACTAATCCCTAATCTTGATGTCAGACTAACCTAAAACTAAATTATCCGCATCCGAGCTACATTGAAACCTCGAGAAAACGCAAAGTTGTGCAGTAGTCATCATTGTTAAAAAAGAAAAGAAAAGAAGGGGGAAAAAGAAGTATCAACTTTCAATGTTAGTCCCACACTGTTTGTTGCAGAGTTCTCCCCCAAAAACGTCAATTTATCATCGAAATCATCAAAAAGAAAAAACCCAATAACAATCAAATATATCATCATTCACAAATCACAAGCGAAAGCACGCAGTAATCACCAACCAGAATGAGTTGAAAGCTTTGAAGATCTTTTAGTGAGGATAACACGATACTCTCCAGCATCTCCTTCAAAGAGACAAATCAAAACAGCAGCTCTCTTGGGTCTGAACCTGTCCTGCTGATGAGCAACGGGGGTCACAGATTCCGCAAAACCCACTTGTGATACAACTTTTCCAGCAGTTTCCTCAAGCCGTTTTTCCTCATTCTCAATTTCATCATCATCATCATCAAATGTTGGAGGTGGTTTGTACAACCGCAACTGCTGGGCTAAGGCCATTAACCTCGGAGAACCACCACAGAACTTTGCCGGCCCTGATGCAGTTGACGAAGCCATAACAATTTTGGAAAAAGAATTCGGAGGCGGCGTCGGTGATGAAAAGACTATTGATGAAACGGAAATTGAGACCCTTCTTAGCACTGAACGCATGTGAATTAGGAAATTGATTCGGTAGGTATTCTTAATCTTAAACAGAACGGAGGGGGCATAACGTGGCTCTTTCTTGCAATGATCATCAATGTCGTTGGCTCGTTGCTCAACAACTTAATCCAGTTTTTTTTTTCCTTCAAATCACTAGGCAGTTACTTTCCTTTGCGTTTGTACAGAATTCGTTTAGATTTGTTATTTTAGCGTAATTATTTATTAATGAAGTTGGGTGCAGAAAATAATATTGTTAGTTATATAATTTTTATCCCTTCAAATATTGGGGCCAAATTGAGAAACTTTAAAACTTGTGGAGGGTGGGGACCAAATACAATTTTGTTATGATTTAGTCCTTCGCAAAGTGTATAGAGTTAGAAAAGATATGAGTAGGCCCAATCCATATAGATAAAGTAGAAGAAGACTAAAAAGAACACACACACATAGTGGGCTCCGCCACACATGCCTCTGATCTCTGCACGTAAAAAGGCCCACTTTACTGTTACTTGGACTGCTTCTGCTAGTAGTATTTAGTAGTAGCATGAGATAAACCGACACTTGTTGATCTAAATAGTAGAAGCTTGATTCATCATTTATAAGATCTTGAGTTTAAACTTTTCTTATATAGAGATATGTGTAGAGAGATTTCTCTCAATTAGAGTTTGATATGATTCGATTTTGATTTAATTGGGGTCAAAAGTAACTATATCGGACTCCTAAACTCTAATTTAGTTGAGACAAAAAATAATTATCCAACGTCAAATGCTTGTGGTTGAGTTGGTACAAGTGTACCTCTCAAGCACCCCCTCTTGTCGAGTGATGAGGGTTCGACACCAAGATTCAACAAAAATACTGTCAAATCCGAGTAAGGATTAGTCGGATTAACCTGACTCGGACACCCCATTATAAAAAAAAATAATAATAATAATAATTATCCAACACAAACAAACAAAGTATAAATAAATAAAAAAAAAAAGTAGCGTGGGATTGTGACCTATGTATATATGTCATCTTCATAGGTAGAATAAATTTATTATAACTACAAAAGAAATTTTCACCATGCACATGCACGCATGCAACTTAACCCCCATACCCACCCGCCGGCCCCAGTACCTTCTTTTGTTCTTTGAGCCCAGGATGGGTCCCATGACTCCCATCGATTGCCACCTAAAGAAATGTACAGTATCCTTCCCCGGGTCTCACTTTCTTCTTTACAAGCTATGGTTACAATTAATTGGGGTGGCCATGGCATGCGATGCCACCTTCAAAAACAAGTCCTAAGTTTACCAAACCTATTTTACTTCAGATCTTGTTTGTCCATTTTCAGTATATTACATTTCCACTCGGAAAAGAATTTTATATATACAAAGATTAATCAAGTTCTTTAATTTATAGATTTTGTCCAATTATATTTATTATGGACCTATTTTTTTCTTTTTTGAACATCTTTTAAGTTTACGATATTTTCTTCCATTCAAAAAAAAAAAAAAGTTCAGTGTGATTGAAAAATTAAGTTGTTGTAACCCTAGACAAAATTGAGACATGCATGTGGGACGTCATGCGAAAATTTCAACCCAAGAAAATTATGAATACCAACCACTGTGGGGGGGTCACTGTCCTTTACGTGGAGTAATTAGTTAAGAGTAAAAGGACAACAATGGCGTTTCTCAATCAGTGAATTGGAGAAAGAGATATGACCAGGGTTTCTATAACCAGCTCAATGTAACTGAAAAACCCAAACTCTTTCTTTCGTACTAATCTGCTGCTAACAGATGTTTGTTTTCCTGGCAAAACACAAGTTAAATTTGAAAAAACTTTAACAAGGACATTTTTTATATATATATATATATATATATATATATATATATATAACAACAACAGTTATTTAAGTTTTAATTTTAAATCTTATAAATAAAAAACGACAAGAGTAGTTACCTCCCAAAATATAATAGATATAATTCAATTTTAAATTAATTAAATACGAAGTAATTAAAAAAAAAAAAAAAAAATATATATATATATATATATATATATATATGAAAGATGTGCGTCTTCTTGTTTGGTACAGAGTACAGTGTCCAGTTGCATGCAGTATGATTCAAAGCTTAGCACAGCACATAACTCTCTCTCTTTCTCTCACTCTCTTTCCGGTACTTCACATTCACCTCCCTTTGTACCTTTCTACCTGTCATAAAAGTACTCTTTAACTATTTTATTTACTGTTTACACACAATGCTCCACCAGTTATCACCTCCTAAACAAAAAAAATATATATATTATCATTACGACGAGTTTTTGTTTATAAAAAACTTTGAGATGTTATTCTAAAATTGTACGTAAAAATTATAATATAAAGAAATAATGATTTTTTATTGTTAATTGTAGGGTCGATAGGGGTACTAAATGCGTATACTTATTTGACAAGGCCTTTCATTATCACCCGAAAGGTAGTTCTATTCTTGCAGTTTAACCTTCAACAGCCATTATTTGTATTGTATCTTGTCTGTATTTAGACAATAATTAATTTGTTTAAAATTAGTTCTTGCATAATTTATTTATTTATTTTTTTAAAAAAAATATCTTTTTTAAAATATTAGTATATATAAAAACAATTAAAATTGACTTTATGAGATTACACAACATACGAACTGCCTCTTTGCGGGCCCAATTAGGAGACAGATACACATACCTAGGCAAACGGACACTTCCAAGCCAAAAGCAAAGTTACTCTCAATTTAAAAGATCTCGGAGCAGAAACTTACTGAGAGAGGAGAACCGAGAAAAAAAAAAAAAAAAAAAAATTTAAACAAAAAACACGCATTTCTTCAAATCTGGATCCTCAAAAATATCAAATTCATCAGTCGAATGATGAAGATCTATCTGCGGAAGAAGAAGATGAAAAAGATAAGTACAACAACAACAACAATGGACAAGAAAGCGCGCTAGAATTTCATGGCGATTATTATAACCGCCACCGGCAGCAGCAGCTAGCTGGTGAGAAAAGCTACGGAAAAGCAATGGAGACTCACAAGAGCCAGGGAAAATGGCCTCGGCACCTGATTTCTTCCCTTGCAGCCTTTCCTGCAAAGCGTGACGAGAGATTATTAATGAAGGTAAGTAATTCCAAGCAGGAGCAGGAGGAACCAATTTATAAACCGAAGAAGAAGAAGAAGAAGGCGGCGGGTAATAAATTAGGAAACGACGACGTACTAGTAGTGGTAGAGGAAGATGTGCATGGAGCAGCTGGCCGCATTGTTCGATCCACGGGAAGAAAGGACCGGCACAGTAAGGTGTGCACTACTAGGGGTCCGAGAGACCGACGGGTTAGACTATCACCCAACACCGCCATTCAATTCTACGATGTTCAAGACAGACTTGGATATGACCGACCTAGTAAAGCCATTGATTGGTTGATGAAAGAGGCCAAATCTGCCATTGATGCACTTGATGATTCTATCTACTCTGCTCAACTTAATTCTACAAATTGGTTGCAATCCGCCGCTGAAACTGGCCAAGAATATAATATGAATGACATTTCCAATCTCAATTCCAATTACAGCAGTTACAGTTTTTTGTCCATGCTCAATGCCCAACCACCACCACCACCACCACCACAAAGTCATAGTAACAGAAGTCAAGCACAGGGGATTTGTTTTTCTTTCCAAGATTTGCCGTTTCTTCTCGGTAGCGGTGGGCAACAACAAGTTCTCTTCCCTCCTCCTCCGCCTCCGCCGCCGTCAATTCCAGTATTACAACAGGCCGAAATCAATCAAAGAATTCCAAATTGGAACGCTAATTCCAGCAATTCTGTCCTGCCACTTCATTGTCCGTACCAACAACAAATGCCACCTTATTACCAGAGGGAACCCCTTCAGTCCAGTTTCACTCCGTCATTCCAACTTCCCAATTCAAATTATGCTTGTCTCAGATATTCTAGTAATGATGGTGGGTTATTAGAACTTTCTAGACTTCAAGGTGAAGAGGAACAGAATCAAATTCCGAGTAAACCATCCATTATGCATTTCCAGAGTTAGCAAACCATCTTTTCTTTTCCTTTCCCCCTGAAAATTCATTATTTCCTGTTCCTTATATATGTATAATGAATTTCCTTGCTGTATAACTTCCAGGAGGAGGTTTCTCTCTCGATTATAACTTTCAATTATAAGAGACTGGAAAGAAGCAGCAAATCTTGTATTCAAAACTTTTTTATGTTTCTGGACCATCCCTTGTTTTTTTTCTTTTTTCCATTCTGAGTATTCTTTTGAACTACTTTAATCTTGCCTAGTTAAGTTTGGATGTTGGTAGAAAATTTTCATCATTAGGCAACTGCATTTTTTTTATTTAAAATGGTAACGAAATTATTCTCTCTCCTTCTCTTCTCTTCTCTTCTCTTCTGGTTCATCAAGTAGTTAATTGATCTTGAATTTGATACCTGTCTTACATTTAGAATATGTCTAAATTTGTAATGTAGTTGATTAATAAAATTGTCAAAAATATATATATATAGTTACCCCACAAACTCGTGAGGAGTTTAAATTTTAGTATAGATAAATAGATAGAGTGAAATTAAGGAGTGATTTTTAGCTAGGAAGCTTGTTTTTGTTTGAGTGGCTCTAGCACTTCAATGTTTAGCTTTTAGCTGTCAAATCGGATTGAATTCTTTTCCATATATTTAATAAGCTTTCCTGGATTCTTCTTTTATTTTAGGGTTTGAACGTGAAAGTACCATATTTAAGAATTATTATACTAGTAACTTTTTATCCAGCCAATGTTGGCATCCATGTGATTTGATATATACATACATATATATATATATATATATATATATATTTGTGTGTGGGTAGATTATGAAGAAAGACGGAGGGAAGGAAGGAAAGAAGCAAAAAGCAATTATTGACACCATTTAAGGTTATGACAGAGCTAGCCAATGGTACTAAGAATTAACAATAATGCCACCCTCAGTTTGCCTTTCTAGCTCAGAAGAAAGAGACGGGGCCCATTTTCAATAATTATCCATTTTTTTTTTTTTTTGCTTTGATATAATATATATTTTTTATCTCTTTACAGATGCACGGGGGTTTGCTTTGGTATTATTAACTTCTTTCTTTTACACGTCACGTGGCTATCCACTGTGCATGCTTGCTATTTTTTTTTTTTTTTTTTTTTTCAGCCATCCGATATCTGTTTCCGACATGTTGGTATTTTAAGTTAAACTATCACATATTCAAGCGTTTATATAGAGAAGCTTTATATTTCTTTGGACAATTTTAATGCTCATCTCTTACTTTAATTATGAAACTAAGAATTTAAATCTATATTATAAAAAATCTTCATTTTTACAAAATAAAATCTGATACAAATACACTCATGATAAACCAAGTCCAGAATACGGTAACAGAAAGACTGAAATAAAGGAAAGCAAGAGATATTAACAAGCACAGCCAGTTTAAAATAACTGGCTAACTAAAGAATGCTGAACTGCTTGCATGACAGTAGATAAATGCCTACACACTAGAATGGGAAGTGTTCCATGTATATTTACAGGACAATTTGTAATAACTTATTCTTCTGGCAAATATGCACAAGAAAAAGAACATCATTTACTTCTTCAGTCATTTCATTTGACTGCAAACCAACCATGCATGCATCCACACCCTTGGTGATGATAACCATAAGTAACTATGTATCATTTTTCCCCTTTTTCAGCGTTGAATCATATCAACAGTTGTTCTTACTAAGGATTTTTTAGCATCTGTCTCGTCAACTTTCTTGCTTCCTTTCTCAGAAATTACTCTCTCAGTTGCTTCAAAAGACAACTTACGAGGTTTTACAGCAGCACCTTTACCATTGGGAGAATTTGATTTAACTGGAGTGGGTGTTTTTGTTGTTTTGGAGCTATTTATGTTTTTTCCTGTCTTGCTGGCCTGCTGGCTGAATGGTTTCTTTGGGCTTGAATGAACGGGGACTCGACTTTCCCAAGGTTGAGCAGCAATCCAACGATCCATCCAGCTCCATCCCCAATTTGTTTTGCCTAGTTCTTGGTTGCTCCCTCCAAAGTGAGGACTACTGTTGGCTCTCCACTGTAAGATGCAAGTTCTTAGCCAAAAATCTTGGTTTTTTTGTTTGACTAATGCAACGAATAAAGCCAAATAAAGGAATTCTTAGAATTGGCTTACTTGATGTGAAAAGGCATATGCCATAGCTCGCTCGCGCTTGACTGCTGCTTCTTCTCTCTGATGTATCTTTGCCAGCACTTCCTCCATAGTTTCTGAACCACCGCTCCACTCTACCTGTTATTCACTTTACTGTTAGAGATCAAGCCATCTTTCCTATGCTCATTGGGCATTTGAGCCAAAAACACTATGAATTGCATCCAATAGTTAAAGTTCTTATTTACGAGAGAGTATCATATCAATATGGTCCTGATAAATAAATTTGTAAAGAAGCAATAACAGAGTATGGAATCTAAGAAATTTCTTCAAAACAGATGCATATTCCATAATACACCAAATGCTATAAAGAATCAGGCAAAAAGACAAATGAATTGAAAAAATTTTAACTGCAGTATAATGCACAGAGCATATACCTCTAGGCCTTGAAGCTTCGCCTCCAGCTTTAACTGATTTTCCAGCTTCTTCTGCCTAAGACGGCCTTCAGTTACCATATGGATTCTGCGAGATCTAATCTGTCCCTGTATTTTGCTCCACGAGTGGAGATAACTTAAAGTTGATGAAGCTTGCCTTTTTGCAGAATGACCTTGAATCAAAGCCTGTAACTTTGAAATTCCTTTCAAATTACGAAAAGTCTTCTTTGCCTACAAGAGGAGAAAATCACCTCATTCAACCTCGAAGTTTCCCTTTTAAATAAATAACACATGCAAATAGTTTTTGACAATTTAACAAGGTGAACTATAAGCAGAGAATAAGACACAACATCGTCACTTAGATGCAGTAGAGAGATACTGGTAATTTTACTTCACGCTTGATATGATACAAGGAAATTAAAGAATAATGGAGTTTACTTCTTTTCAAGCACCTAAAAGGGAAAACAGGAAAAGGAAAGATCTAGGGATAAAAATTACAAGGACAGTTATGAGTTATTCTTTAGAAGAGGAAAAAATCATTCATCTGACTTAGAATTTCTTTTTTCAGTAGATACACATACAAATAATCTTAAACAGCACAACAAGGTGAACTATGAGGAGGGAATGAGACAATATTGTTTCTAAGATACAATAGGAAGAAAATGATAACTTTGCTTCATGCACAATATGATGAATAATTACAAGGGAAGCTTTGGCTTTGCATTTAGTAGCCATTATTGATTACATTGATTACTGTCATATATGCTGAGAATGGAATAATTATTATACGAAGGATATTGCATAGTAAATGTAAACGAAGTCATGGATCCCTTTTAGCATTACCATCAATCAAAGGAAAAAAGATACATGCAAAGCATGTTGAGCCTTAGACTTTAGACTAATTAATCAACATTAAATTGATAATAACCAGATTAAAACTTTGCTAGGCTTTTGATTCCATAACATAAGGACTTCTTGAGTGTGAATTGAAAATGATGGATAAGAGGGTAAAGATAACCTAAACTTGCTGTTTCCTACGCCACTCCATTGCAGTAAATTGTCTTCTACAGGATGAATCCACTAACATGATCAGAGATAGGATGGTGGCAGACAAAAGGTTAACCCAAGCTGAGACTGTACAGAATTCCCAGCATCCACCTAAAACAGATGAGCACACCCTATCCATCTGAACTCTTTCGACATGCACAGGTCCTTTAATTCCATTTCAGAATTTAGTTCGGCTTAGTGTTAGAAACATAATCCAAGTTTTAGTTATAATCCTGGTTCGGTCCAAGATAACACTGAACCAATGGCTACTGAAGGAGATAATCTGTTAAACAGCTAAGCTTATACTATAGTAGCATAATATTGATAATAAAAGAAGGCTCATACCCTCAATCACTAGTCAACCAAACATTTGAAGGTTCCAAGTACCAGTGGGCAAGTACAACGTAAAGAAGAAATGTTGCAACAAGAGACTCATATTTTTTATATTATTGATGCTTTCTCTTTCATAAATATAAACTGAGATTTCTGTCAGAAACTAGAGTACAAGGTAAAGAATATACCATATATGCACGGAAAGCTGTCTGAATTCTAGTTGCTGCAATGTCTTCAGTAAGTATCTCTGGAACCATTTGCTTCCTGGCCAGAACATCTTGCGGTGACTTTACAGACTCTATCTGGGACTGGAGCTCTTCTTTGTCTCCCTTTGGCTTTTCAGATTCTAACTCCTGTTCCAAAGAAATCCAATTCAAAACAAGTCTTCCAATTCACAATATGTTATAGTCACTACAAAATCAATGATGCATACCTTAACTTTTTTACCCTTTTCATCTTTCAGTTTCTTTTTATTGATAATTTTCTTGAACCAATCTCCAGAACCCATTATAGCTTACTGTATTGTATTGGTTTCGGCCTGCTGAGGGTTGCTATATGACACATAGGAAAAGAAATAAGTATCATGCTAACGTCAACAAAAATAAATGTTTCTCAAAGTCATACATGCTTTGAAAATTTTAATATAAATTCCTTTCATTTGTTGTCACAATTCTGATTACATGCCAATCAGATGATATAAGTAGGCTATAAAGGATGCATTTCTAAGGGCAGAGGGACTTATCTATTACAACCTGCAATCTTAACCAACCATCAAAAGAATTTGAAAAATGTTAAGTGAGTTGGTGCTACTACTACTTGATAACCATCATGATTAGAGTCATCATGAATATTCTTTCTGAAATAGTATTAACTTAAATATAAAAAGGAAAACATAGAAAATCCAAGATTACGTATGGTGCATGATATCTAAAATGTGTATTATAAAGAGACTCACAAAAGAATGTTTCACTTAAATAGTTATGCACCTAGTGGATAGATCACCAAGTAAAGTGATGGTTTTTTAAGAAGAAACTTGTAAATTTTTTATGCAAACATATGAAGTATAAAACAATGAAAGTGCAATCCGAGAGTCATAATTAAAGAATTTGAAGTACCAATCTTTTATTTCTTTCCTAAGAGGAACTTGTCACTTGAGGAAGTTATATAAAGAATAAATTTACTAGAAAATGAAAAGGAAAAACTTTTAACATAATTCCATAATTTATGACTATCTTTAGCCTGAAGCATCAGGTATAAAGCCCCATAAACTTATGTTGTTTCTCCGACATTCAACATAGAAACATGGACTTTTAACAGGGATTAATTTTGGAGGGTAAGGTAACTAAATTATGGGAACAAAAGAGAATAGGGAAAAAGAAAAACTCAAAGAACCAGAATTTGGGATATCCAGACTGCTGATTTGTTTCTCTACAATGAGTATGGTAAATAAAAATTTTGTTACTATTTTGTGAAAATTCAGTTAAAAACTTTTCAACATCTAACGGCCAAGTTCGTTAGACATGCTTCCCAACTCTACATCAAAGGAAAGCAGAATTTCACATTCTTAATAGTAACACCACAAGATAAATACACAATTCCCAAATGATTGCTTAGGTCTTTCTAGCATTGAGCTTGAAAAGTACAAACTGACTTCCAATTAAAGAAAAAGAAAAGAAAAAGAAAAAGAAAAAAGAAAAAGATAAAAACTAAAACCGGTACATCTCACCCAGATTCCACTACTGAACATTACATCCAAAGTCAAAACAGCTCAGAAGAGCTAAGTGCAAATCAGGAAGAAAATGACAGAATGAACAGAAACCCAGGTTAGAATCTTTCACCATTTCACACAAAAAGATCTCTCATTTATCCATCAAATGTTACATCCCAAAAATGGAAACAAGTTTCTTTAAAACAGCAGAATTAGATAAAAAAAAAAAAAAACACAAACTCGAAGGAATCAAAACGCATAGGAAACATGCTAACAATATGTCAGAACATCATACCTTAACGAACACACTCTCCTTATCTTAGCAAAAATGGGAATCTCCAAAACGTGAATAAAAATCCCAGGAAAGATAAACAAGATGCAGAATGATGAGAGGTAATGATATAACTAGCAATGTGAATGCAATGAGTGAAAGAGAAGAAATACTTGAAGAAAATAAAAAACTGAAGAAGAGAGAGAATGTCTTTGTATTGGGTAGTAAGCAAGAAAAGAACAAAAGGGGAGGGGAGAGAGGCTGGTGGCTATGTGGATATTTGGCAATGGCCCATCAAAAACTCAACAGCCCATCATATTATTCCCAAAGGAGTTCAACCACTTTATAATAATAATAATAATAATAATAATAATAATAATAATAATTTTGGAGCGATTAAAAAAAATTAGGTGAGCGATTATTAAATTTTAATCACCCACACATTTTAAATTCATGAAATTTAATTAAATATTAAACTAAAATAAAATATTATTGAATTGTATATAAGAGGAGATCTTATTTTTATTAGATAGTGCCAGAGGAAGATTAGCTAGGACGACAGCTGAACTAACAGTGACGGTGCGAGTCCCTCTTACATTATCAGTACTAATTGCTTAGTCATTTTTTAATATTTAAGACATGAAAATAATTGTAAAAAAAATTTGAACAATTTAAAGAGAGAATTAATTTTGGCAAAGATTAAGGTAAATAAAAACTTACATTAACATTTACTAAAACTACGTAGTCGTCTTTATTAACATGAAATCCAATATTTCTTCTATTACTCATAATTAACTGAAAAGGAAATATATTTATCATGATTTTTACACAAAAATATAAAGAAAAAGATATACACTAAAAATTCTAAATTTAACATAAGGTATTTTATATTTCGAGTAAGGTTAATTTAAGTCTTCCTATAAAATGATTGCAAATATATATATATATATATATTTATATATATATTCCTACAAGACAAGAATAAGATGTATGTTTGTGGAATCTTCATTATGTTGGTGGTTAGATTTGTTGTTGATGCTAATTATTATTTGGAAAGAGAAAGAGAAGAAATTAAAAAGAAGTTGTTTAAGTTGATTGATAATTGCAGTATTTATTTGATGGCCATAGCTAGCTTTTGCAAAAGACAAATGTAAATTATTGAGTCCAATGAGTATTTTATAATTAATGGATGCAAAAAAAAAAAAAAAATTAAAAAATTGGTCCCGGCGGGGCTCGAACCCGCGACCTTCGGCTCATAAGACCAACGCTCTAACCAACTGAGCTACGGGAACCATTTATTATATAAAAACAAAAAATAAATAAATGATAGCTTAATATATAAATATAAGAAAGAAAAAGACAAAAAATTGTTTTACGTTTAAGTCTCTTATTATTCTTATTTATTTATATAAAGAACTCCATGAAAGCCCTCAAAAGCTCGTGTATTTCTTTTACTGGCATTAGTTAAGTGATTACGTATTTAAATTTGTTCCAAAAGTGGTGCATAAATTTTAAACTTTAAAAAGATAATCTAACATATTTTTCTGGAGATTATCTCCTGGAAGGAGCTTTGATAGTCTTGATACTTCATGTTGCTGGAATTTGGCGTTTATTCTCATGATCAGTTACACTTCTGTATGTTGCTGTGGTTTTCGGATGCAATCTACCTAATCCATCTCCTAAACTATCAATATTTCCTGTTTGTCTGCTAGCTAGTTTGGCAGAATTCATGAGTTTTCATGATCTTGCAACGGGTTAGGGTTTTTGAATAACTGGGAATATTCTTTTATTTGAAAAAGAAAAAAGTTTTTGTAGTTCAAGGTAGTCCTGAAAACAGTAAGATGAGATCGGTTTAAGAATGTAATCAATCATCATCATCATCCAATATATGTATATGGGGTTTGCGCAAGCAAGTTAGGTTTCATAATTTAATTTAATGGTGGAGATTAAAAACTTATAAAATAATTTAACTGATTTGTATATATTTAGCTTAAAAAAGGTTTATTAAAAAAAACGTAAAAAACACATGACATAAGTTCTAAAACTGAAATGTTCGTTCAGGAGCATACATTTTATTGAAGTCCAAAACTAGCAAACAAATAAACAAAGAAACAGACAAAGGATAAATATACTAAGAAGACCAAAAACCAGGCGGTCGTCTTAGTACCGCAAATTAATTAGTTTATGGATAATAGATAATGTCATCGACAAATATTAAAGGTTAAAAAAAGAAAAACGCAAAAGGGAAAATCCTTAGCAATACTTAATCAGTTCAAACGAAAATAAAAGTAATTAAGCATTTCATGAGATAACTCGATGGATCAGCTAGCGCTTAATTATTATCATCATTATTTGGTTCCTGGGGCACCACCACTGCGGTACGCTTGCACACGGGGCAAATGTTTTTCTGCATAAGCCACTGTTTGATGCAGTCAAAATGATATTTGTGTGCGCAGCTGATTCTTCCGAGCACGTCACGGTTCTCAAACTCAACCTAATTTTATTTATATATATATATATATATACCAAATAGGAAATTAAGAACAAATATTAGTTCAATAAATAATTACCCATGAATTTGTACAAATAGCTATGTATAAATATATATATATATACGTACCAAGCATATGGAGCATAACTCAGCATTTTCAGGAGGGCGATGTTTAGGGACACGATAGTAGCGGCGCACTAAGCGTTCCATAATTACTTCTTCCGCCAGTCCAGTATTCACATTTCCAATGCGCTCTTGAAGAGCCAGGATTTCCTGAGGTTATGAGTTTGAATGATACTATCTTAAAATTTTTTAAAAAATGATAAAATGAAAAATATGCTTCATATATATATATACACCTACCTCATATGTCATTTCTTCTATATCAAGGGGCATAACATCTAGCTCATCATTTTCATCATCACTAATATCTACCACCTGAAATTAATACATTTGAAAATCCTTTCTAAATTGATTATAAAGTACTGTATACAATTAATTAACTTTTATGATCAGATGACATAAAAAGCATAATTATGATTCCGAATTATTCACACGATTTAACAACCTAGCAAGAACAAAAAAAAAAAAAAAAAAAAAAAAAAAAAAAAAACTAACCTAATAAGATCTAACAACCGAAATATAAGTTAAGTGACTTAATTAGACGAGATTAATTATTATAAACACATGTTTAAAAAAAAGATTGAAAGAGATAATTAATTACATACCGCAGGCTCCCCCTGAAGTCTTTCTGCTGGATGATTGGGATTAGCGGGTCCTGGTAGGAAATATGGCAGAACATTGATGGCCCTTGGATCTATCATCTCGTTAGCACCTGCGACTCCAGGCCTGGGCTGCTGCTGCATCATCATCGGACGGATGACAAGATTATGGTTCTGATAATAAGTTGGAGGAGGTGGGCCAACTGCCGCCGCCACCACCGCAGCCGTCGGTTGTTCAACCATTTGGTGATTGCGGTTAGTATTAGACAACTGTATGTATGATGGCTGAGGATGATGAGGATTAGGAAAACGGAGGACGTTAATTTGACTGTTGGAAGCTTGCCCTAAATTCAAAATCCCCGAACCAATATTATTGTTATTAGCTGGTAATAAGCTTGGGGATTGAAAAGACTGCATGCCTGCCGACCCAATTGCAAGACCACGCTGGATCATTGGCCCTACTGCATTCCTTGGTAGTACAGCAGTACCCACACTACCAGCAGTGACTGCGGTGGTGGCGGGAGGGTTTCCAGTCCCTTGCACGATAGGGTGGTGATGCTCACATTGACAGAAGTGCTGATTTTCCTGGTGATCATCGGGTTCAGCTGGAATTACATTCAGATCTATGTCATCACCCTCAGACTGGGGTTGTACTGTTTTCTTGTTTTTCCCACAAGAGGAACATAGTCGTACACCACCCTCACCAGCAGCCTGAGATGATGAATTATTGTTATTAGCACCAGCTGGTCCTCCTGAACCACTCCCACTTCCATTTCCATTTCCACCTACACACACAAAGAAATCTTGTTAGATTTATGACCTAGCTAGGGTTAGAAAGGAACAAGGGAGTGAAACATTTCGCTGACTCATAAATTTATGTTTGTTTACTAAATAAATCAAACTCAAAATACTTTTCTAATTAAGTTTGAAAATTAGGAATTTAATTGAATACTTAATTAAGAACAATTTTTACCTTCAATGTTTAATTCAACCACCAAACGACCACCACCGATCCGTATGAAATGGGGTTCATGTCTGAACCTAGAGAAATTTCTGGCGTTCGATTGTTCTTGAGTGAGATTATTAGAGTGAGAGACCCTCGAACCATCTGGAGCAAGATGAGGCATCCTAGGTTGTCGACGGGCTTCAAGATTAATACCTCTCCTAAAGATGTTCCCGTTGCCACTTGAACTCATGTTCGAAGAATTGGAGGTACCTACCTAGGTGTTCCATATCAAATAAGTGTCCAAATCTTAAGAATTTAACTAATAAAAAATTATAAGAAAAAAACTTGATATATATATATATATATATATATATATATATATATATATATATATATATATTGAGGCAAGGAAATTTCAAAACTAATTAAATCAAAATCATTCTTTGAAAGAAAAAAACCCACAAATGACATACAATAAACGCCCAAAAAATATTAAGCTCTACCTTTTTGACTAAAGCACAGATAGAAAGGTGCAAAATTAAATCAAGTTAATTAGAGATACAAAATATTAGATCTTTAATTGCACACAAAGATTACTGGAAAAAAAACGAAAAGAAAAATTAAAACATATGTAAGTCGAATACGCACGTGATGAATAGGACTGAAAAAAAAAAAATGCACTTAGATCGTAAAAAAAAATTAATAAAAATAATCGGTAAAAAGATCACATCTGGAATTTCAGTAAAAATGAAATTAAAAGTGTTATAAAAAACATGGTATGCAGATGAGTGTAAATTGGGGACAAGAATGGGGATGGGAAAGATCGAAAAGAATGGATTTTAATTACAAAATGGAACTCATAAATCAAAGACATCTCATTCCAAAAAGATCAAAATTCACTGGAGAACTAGGGCAGACTACCATTTGACAAGATAAAAGAGGGTCAAACCACCCGAGGAACAAGGTTTTTCTTTTTCCCCCAAAAATTGATAAATTAAAAGATAAAAAATCACCTGAAAAACAAGATCCCCCCACAAATGATAAACTAAAATAAAAAAAAAAAAATGATTCAAATCATCCGAAGATCAAGATATTTTTAACCCAAAAACACCCGAAGGAAGATTTCCCCCTTCAATTTCTGTTCCTTTGGGGCGGGAAGAAAAAAAAAAAAATCGACAGGAGAATTAAAGAGTGAACCAAAAGAAGAAGTTTAAGGTTTTACTCTCAAAGCTCCAGAAACTCTAGAGTTCAGATGAAACCCTAAAACCGGCGCCGTCTGCGGAGAAAGCAACTAAAGAAAACAAAGGAAAGAGCGTCGTCAGAAAGCAAAAAGGAATTGAAACTGATGGAAGACAACCAGGGTGTGGGCTGGTTTTTATAGGAAAAATTTTGCCAACACTAAGAGCGTAGTGAAAAACTCCAAACAAAGACTACTAAGTATCATAATTGCACCTTACTTGCAATGTGTCAATCAATCTAATTTGATTTTTTGGAAAAATTTCTTTGGTGTGGTTGGTCGCATTGCATGCAAAGCCTCCCCGTGGCAGTATATTCAAATTAAGAGAATCCAAATCTTTTTATTTTGTTGATAAGTGCCTTATAAATGTTATAAGAAATTATAAATTTGATCATACTCATTATAAACGTCATGCAATGTAAGAGTTAAATAAAAAAATGTAATTTGATTAAATTTAGATTAATCGAATCAATAACTTTGAATACCATATAGTGTGAAACAGTACACTTTCTTTCTTTCTTTGCCAACTTCATCCAATCTCTTTGTCTCCCTCTCATACCATATATGTCTTAATATATTGTATCTAATAAACATTTTTTTAATTTGAACTCATGACCTTTTTGTCCTTCATCCCATTTGTCTTAATACCCTTTTATGTAGTGAAATAAAATCACATTCTTTAGATTTATGACATTTCAATTATAAGTGAGATAAGACGATTATATTTTTGTATTTACTTAATAAATTAGTAAAAGCGCATTGAAAGAAATTGATAGAGAAAATAATACAAAGTGCCTAGAAAGAATAAATCGAAACAAAACAAAGTTAAAGTAGAATTAAAGATTGTGCGCATAATTGTAACTTTCTTTGTTTTTTTTTAATATAATATAAAAGTAGTTGATTCAAAAATTTAAAGTTTTTTTTGAGGAATTTTTTTTTTTTTTTTGGAGAAAAAAAAAAAAAAAAAAAAAAAAAAAAATTGGATATATAAAAATCCCTTCACTTATTATGTATTGAACTTAATTAGCTATATATTATTCAAGGATTAGTAGCTGCAGTTCACCGTAATTTTTTATGAATTTGATACTAACAAGATATTTTAGAACAAATTAGTAAGAATTTTTTGTAGATTATGTCCAATTATCTGCAAATTAATCACCACAAGAGTATCTTTGACCAACCTTTTCTCCTTATATAAATATTTAATTATTAAATGTATTAATTATATTTTAAAATTTTAAAAATACATTTAATTTAAGTCAAAACTAAAATACAACTTTTTATTTATTTATTTATTTTTTTTATTTCAATGCTTGTCTTATTTATTACGTTAATAATTTTCCGAATCCTAAAATCAAAATGGCAAATTCACTGTCGGGATTTCAAACAAAAGGGCAAGACAGAGATTTCAGCATTTAAGAAATTAATACAACTAAGCTTTATTTTAAAATTTTCATTTTTTTCTTTTAGAAAAATACTTTATATTTTTAAAAAAAAAAAAAAAAATCACTCATTGAGAATGAAAAAGTTGTTAGGATAAGATTTTATTTTGAAAGAAAAATAAATTTTTATAAACACAATAATGATATAATAAGGTTGTATATGAAAATAAACCAACACATTACACATGGCTCACTTTTTTAATTTTAAATTAAGCTAGACATATGTAAGAACATTTCTCAAATTGAGTTTGAGGAGGAAAAAAAAAAAAATATATATGTCTATTGAAGCACTATTAAGAAATTAAATTTAACTCATTTCTATAAAGTTTAAATGTAACAATTTATCTTTAAAATAATATTAAAATTCGAAATCTAAGTCCAATTCTCAGCTATTAACCCCATTTTATGATTATATTGAGATTTATTTTCTAAATTTTTTATTAAATGTTCAAATATTAAATTTAATTAGCCCATTCTCTATAAATAAATCACAATTCTAAAAGATTACAACAAGAGTTAAAAGGTACATTTATTGTAGTTTTATTTGATTTATTTTTTAGATGGTATATCCCAAGCCGGAAGATAAGAGAGAAACTCCTAGACCAATGACCAAGAGAGATTCGAACCCTCAAATCTAAAATGACTATGAAATATCAACAATAATAACATAAAAATTAGCCCCTATTTAATGAGTTATGTTTAATTTAAAATAGGATAAAATTTTGTCTTTCATTACTAACCCCAACAAACAAAAAAAAAAAAAATTAATGACTAATCCCTTTTTATTCAACTTAATGCTCATCCATTGGAGGTTAGTGGCATATGCTCTATTCCTATAGGTAAAGGTACAGAGTAAGCAATCTCCACGTCATATTTATACAATAAAAGATACAATTTTACTCTTATGTGTCATCATAAAATATAAAATTAGAGCAATACAATTAATCACTAAGATTGAAAATAGAACTCAATTGATCATCGTATAACTACTTTGTTGGACAAGCTTCGATTTTTGAGGTTCAAAGGATAGGCAAGTTTTAACATTTCTGTGTCCACAATTTCAGTACTCATACTTCACGAAAATGCCCCTCGCCAAGTTCATTTCTTGATCACTTTTCTCTTCTCCTCCTCATCCTCCTTTCCCATGCTATTATTAATTTCATCGGTGTAATTTGCGGTAGACGGTACCAAGGCCAGCGTCGTCTTTGACATGGACAGAACCCTAACTGTCCCTGTCATTGATTTTTTCCTATATTCGGGAAAAAAACTTATGAAATCTACACATGTTGAGAGTTGGAGTCATGACAAACAACATAAAGCTTATGAGACTTGGGAGCTTTCAAGTATTTTTTAAGAATACAAGGTCATGACTTATTTTTCAATAGTACTCAAAATCTCCCTTTACAAAATTATTCTTTTGATGCTGATTTGGGAAGGTGAAAAGAAATCGAAGATTAATTACATGATATTGGATTTTTTTTTTGAAAGTCAAAGAAAAAAACATTACTATTTCAGATGAATTTGAATTTAGAGCAATGATTGCTGAATTGCAGTGGATATTTTATGTTCTTGCTAACTTACAACATTCACCTAAAAATGTTGTGCCCATTATAACTTTGTGATAATAGACCAACATAAAAATTTGATATTTCATGTGAACCGTCAAAAATATTAAGAAGATAGTAAAATTTTATTCAAAAATACGATATAGTAATTGCGCAAAACAATCTCAAGACTACATATATTCTCTAAAACTAAATGATTGTTCATCAACATATACGTATTTGTAGAAATCCAAAAGTACGTAGCAATTAACAAACCATACTAAAGAAACCACAAAAACTGTGAAGTTATATAAACTTCAGAAGAATGCCAGGCTTGCTTATGTAATTAATTTGGGGGCAGTGGCTCCAGTTCTATTGCGATTTCCTTGCAGTTGGGGCAAAAATTTCTCTCCATAAGCCACTTTTTGATGCAGTTAAAATGAAATTTGTGGGTGCACTTGATTCTCCCAAGCACATCACCAATCTCATACTTCTCCTTAATATATATATATACACATCAGAAGAAATTAATTAAAAACTAATTTATATATAATATATATATATATATATATTCCATGAAAACTACATAAATAGTTATCCATTAATTTGTATAATAATAACTGAAAATATATATATATATATATATATATATATATATATATATATATACATATATAAATATATTTACCACGCATATGCTGCATTCTTCATCAACTTCTTCAGAAGAAGGATGATTATAGTCTTCAGGCACCAAAAAATCCAATATGAGTTTTTCTGACAGTCCAGCATTCTTTGTGTTTGGCTCATCAGCTAAGGGTATCTGATAACATATATGTTATATATATATATATATATATGCATTAATATATATATATATATATATATATATATATATATATATATATATATATATATACTTACCTCTGTTATATTTACTCCACTAGTACCTTCATCCTGAAATAAAAGATATAATGGAAAAAGAATTAGGATACTATTTACCTAATTCTTTTAAATATATACCAAAGCCTGAAGATCTATATATATATATATATATATTTCATCATTAATATCACCCTTTTCCTCTTTTTTTTCCCCCTTAATTTGATGCAGGAGTTTTATGTGCTAATAATTAATTTAAAAAATCAACATGAGAGAGAGAGAGGGGATAATTAATTAATTACATACCATAGGGAAATTGATCACTTGGACGGTTGGATAAAAAGTAGTAGACCTTCCAGTAGCAGCAGCAGTTGTTGGATCCGTAATTGTTAGTAATTCCATTCCAAAAGAAGCAAAGGTCTCATCACAATTACAGTACTGATCTTCTTCCACACGAGCATCAGTTTCCTCAGACTCGGGTGGTACTGTTCTCATCATTTTCCCACAAATGGGACATAGTAAACCACCAGTAGCTCCCACATCGGTGCCACTTCCATCTCCACTACCAGCTATATATATATATTAAAAGAAATCTTATGTTATATTGATCTAGGGTTTGAATGGAATTAAAGAGAGAGAGAGACACACACGTATATATATACACAATTACCTTCATCAGTGGGATTAACAGAGAAAGGGTCTGCCATCGAAGCTAGGTCGTCCTTGTTCGAAGAAGTTGATATATACCGGAGAAGTAAGGACAGGGAAATTAAAAGCTTTAAGTTCAAGATGCCTTCTGCTTGATAAGAAAATTAAAGATATAACAATTGATGAGAGCTTAAAAACGAAAGATTCATAAGACAAGAAAAACCTGTAAACATGAAAAGCAAGAACAACTATATATATATATATATATGAAAAGAAAATTAAATAAATAAAGATACAAGCAAAAGAAGGAAGTTAAAGATTTTACTGTCGAATTCTGTAAAGTTGAGAGAATGAAATGCCAACACTTGCAGTTTAAGAAGAAAAATGAATGGAAGACAACATGAGGCTGGTTTTTATAGCAAGTAATACAGAAGATAAATGGTGCTAACACTAAGGGGGCCTAACATAAACTCCAAAAAAATATCATAACTAATTACTTGATATTAATTTGTGAATATCAAATTAGAGATCACAAGATATTAATTTAACTAATTATTTGATATTTTGGGAATTATTCAATAGTGTATAGAGAATCCAATTTCTTCGTGTTGCTGAATTAATAATATTTACTAATTACATTCATTTCCAACTTTGTCCTTTTTTCTTCTTCGGTTTTCTTCTGTGTGAATTGTGGCTTTTTCTGAATTAATGCACTCTTCTTGAATTTCTTTATGGCTATGAATTTGCTAGCATGATATCTTTGGATCGATATTTTATATTCTTGCTAATTTACAATATTTACCTACAAAAATTGTGCCATTATAACTTTATGATAATAGAGCAACATTATATATTGGTAGATATTATTATAAATATTATCTTTTACAAATATATATAGATATATTAATATCCTTTTATCAATATCTTTTTATTCTAGATATTCCAAGATTTTTAGAATATACTACAAATTATATTTTATGAGAAGTCTCCTAATGACTTAAGAATCCTTTTCGGAATAGAAAAGTTCCATTATAAATACATAAATGTTCAACAGGAAAAAGTAAGTGAAATTCTTCTCTAAAACCCTAATCTTTTCACCATTTTCTCTCGTTTTTGTTTCTGACTTAAAGCATCGTAGGAGCTTTACGGAGAGCAATCTCCGTTTTAGCTTTGTTTTTACAGGAACGAAGATTCGGGGGATCGAGAGTAAGGTATGTAGAGATTGGAGGCCACATCATATATTTTTGAAAATTGGGTATTTCATGATCCGACAAAATATATATAAAGTTTGATTGTCATTTTTTAACTTGAGGGGATGTTACAATATATATTTTAATTTTAAAAGATAAAAGATATTTCTCATAATATATCTTTGAAATATCATTAAAATACAGTTAAAAAATATTAGGAAGATAGAAAAATTTTATTAAAAAACACGATATAGTAATTCCACAATACAATCCCAAGACATATATTCTCTAAAACTAAATGATTGTTCACCAACATATATGTATTTATAGAAATCCAAAAGTAGGTAGCAATTAGCAGACCATACGAAGAGACCACAAAAACTGTGTGAAGTTATATAAACTTCAGAAGAATGCCAGGCTTGCTTATGTAATTAATTTGCTTATTCCAGGTTCCACAGTTCTATTGCGATTTCCTTGCAGTTGGGGCAAAAATTTTTCTCCATAAGCCACGGTTTGATGCAGTCAAAATGAAATTTGTGTGTGCATAACATTCTTCCAAGCACATCACCGTTCTGAAACTTCTCCTTAATATATATATATACACATCAGAAGAAATTAATAATATATATATATATATTCCATGAAAATATGTAAATAATTATCCATTAATTTGTACATTAATAATGTAAATATATATATATATATATATATATTTACCATGCATATGCTGCATTCTTCTGCAGCTTCTTCAGAAGAAGGATGATTATAGGCTTCAGGCACCAAACCTTTCAATAGGAATCCATCCGGCACCCCACAATTCTTTACCAAATCAACCAAGGACAGCTGACAATATATATATATATATATATATATATATTATTACATATTATTTTACAAGAATATATAGAATAAAATATCACATTGATTACGTGAAAAAAATTTACAAATGTATTTTTTATGCATTAATAGCTACCTACCTCTGGAATATTTTCTCCACCAGAACCTTCCTCCTGAAATAAAAGATATAATGGAAAAAGAATTAGGATACTGTTTACCTAATTCTTTGTAATATATATACCAAACCCTATTTCATCATTAATATCACCCTTTTCCAATTTCCGTTTTTCTTCTTAATTTGAAGCAGGAGTTTTATGTGCAAATAATTAAAAGAAATCAACAAGAGAGAGAGAGAGAGAGAGAGATAATTAAAAGGGATTGTTAATATATTACATACACTATCAGCAGTAGTTGATAGTGATTGCCTCCCAGAAGCAGAAGGGCTTTCACAATCACAGTACTGATCTTCTTTCACATGAGCAGCAGTTTCCTCAATCTCGGGTGGTACTGTTCTTTTCATTTTCCCACATGAGGCACATATTAGACCACCCTCATCAGCAGCAGTAGTTGTTGCATCCGTTATTTCTCGTAATTCTCTTCCAGAAGAAGAAGGGCTTTCACATTCACAATACTCATGTACATGAGTTTCCTCAAACTCGTGTGGTATTGTTATCTTCATTTTCCCACATGAGGCACATATTACACCACCCTCAGTTGTTGCATCCGTTATTTCTAGTAATTCCTTTCTAGAAGAAGAAGGGCTTTCACATTCACAGTACTCATGAGCATGAGTTTCCTCAAACTCAGGTGGTAGTGTTCTCTTCATTTTCCCACATAAGGTACATATTACACCACCCTCACCAACAACAGCAGTTGGTGCATCCGTTATTGCTAATAATTCCATTCCAAGAGAAGGAAGGCTTTCACATTTACAATACTCATGAGCATCAATTTCCTCATTCTCGGGCCGTCCTGTTCTCTTCATCTTCCCACAAAAGGAACATATTACACCACCCTCACCAGTAGCTGGTGCTCCCACAGCGGTTCCACTTCCTTCTCTACTTCCAACTACACACACAAATATATATATATTCAAAGAAATCTTACGTTAGATTGAGCTACGGGTGGAATGAAATTAAAGGGATATATATATATATATATATATATATATATAGAATTTGCCCATAAAAAAAAATATATATAGAATTTACCTTCATCAGTGGGATTAATAGAAAAAGGGTCTGCCATCGAAGCTAGGTCGTCCTTGTTCAAAGAAGTTGAAATCTCTAGAAAACCTGGTTAATAATATATATATAAAAGCGATCATTCATATATATCCACAAAAGATACTGAAGAAGTAAGAACAGGGAAATTAAAAGCTTTAATTTCAAGATGCCTTCTGCTGGATAAGAAAATTAAAGATAGAACAATTGATGAGTGATGACAGTTAAAAAAGGAAAGATTCATAAAACAAGAAAAACAAGAACTTGTACATATACATATGTCTAAAAGAAGAAAGTTTAAGATTTTACTCTCAAATTCTGTAGAGTTGAGAGAATGAAATGCCAACACTTGCGCTCTAAGAAGAAAAATGAAAGGAAACCAAAGACAACGTGAGGCTTGTTTTTATAGTAAGTAATACAGAAGAGAAATGGTGCTAACACTAACCAATTTTACTTGATATTTTTTAAATTATCCAATAGTGTATAGAGAATCCAGTTTCTCAACTAAATTAGACATCACAAGATATTAATTAATTTTACTTGATATTTTGGGAATTATTCAATAGCTTATAGGGAATCCAATAATTAATTCACTATATAATTAATTTTACTAACTCAATTAATGATATTGAGTGTAGGTATATTGTGGCTTTTTTTTTTTTTTTTTTCTTTTTAATTTTGCCTTTTCACCCTCACCA
This sequence comes from Cynanchum wilfordii, assembly GCA_025388415.1. Taxonomy (NCBI): domain Eukaryota; kingdom Viridiplantae; phylum Streptophyta; class Magnoliopsida; order Gentianales; family Apocynaceae; genus Cynanchum; species Cynanchum wilfordii. The sequence continues at coordinate 4,692,982 of JAHSUH010001079.1, forward strand.
AAATAAACTTTTTTTTTTTGGTTGAAAAAACGTAACTTAGTTGGTAGGAGTCTCACTTATAACTTTTGGAGATTGGTTATGAGTTCAAGACAAAGTATAGGCAAAAATACCTCAAATTTCAAAAAAAACAAAAAAAAAAAAAAAAATTTGCACTCTTCTTGAATTTCTTTACGACTATGAATTTGCTAGCATGATATTAACCTACATATATATCTTTGGATGTTTTTATTTTCTTGTTCAACCATCCAATTATACAATTATTATGTATATAGAGTCTAATAGTTATGAAGACTTGATATTTTTAGGCCCAATTTTTTTTTTTTTAAAAAAAAAAAAATTTATGATAAATACTCATATGAGTAACTTCATACAATCCATTTGATCATTTTTTCTAAATTATGAATTTCTTCTCGCCTGCTAGTTTAGGAAATTCAAGGTAATTTTAAAAATAGTAAGATGGGAGGATCGCAATCACCATGATGCAATGTACATGTGTGATATAGTTAAGGTCGAGGTCAAAGTCCTGCTTGCTTAAGATAAGTTTCTAAATTTAGTTAAAATGGAAATTAAAAAGTTAAAAAACTAAAAAGTTCATTAAAAACACAATATAGTAAGTAGTTGACATAGTTTCTCTAAAATTAAATGTTTTTTTTTGGTAAGTTCTAAAATTAAATGTTACTTCAATAACAAATATACATTTATGGAAGTTCAAAAGTACGTATAGCAAATTGAACAAACTACATATGAAAACTCACTAGCCACCGTTACATATTGCGGGCTGCTTGCATATGGGGCAAATGTAGTTATGCTGGAGCCACTCTTTCATGCAGTCAAAATGATGTTTGTGAGTGCAGCTGATTGATTTTCCAAGCACGTCATTGTTCTTAAACTCCTCCTTATATATACACCACATACGAAATTAACAACAAATTAATTAAATATATGTATATATTCCACGGAAATAATTAATTATCCATTAATTTGCAGAATAGTTAACTATATTATATATATATATATATATATATATATATATACGTACCAAGCATATGGAGCATATCTCTGCAGTTTCAGGAGAAGTGGGATTATTAGCTATATATATATCTGTTTCCATATATTCCATAATGACATCTTCCGGGAATCCCTGATAGACCGACCAAATATATATATATATATATATATAATATTTTATGAGAATAGAAGAAGATATTATATTAATAAATAAATTAATTTACAACATATTTCTTTATGCATTATTACATATATACCTGAGGGTCTGATTCTTCAGATTCACTATCATAATTCACCTGAAATACATGTAGCAATAGTATTGTACACCATTTTACAATATAATGACATGTTAGAGATAAAATATGATAATAAATAGATATATTATCAAAAAATAAAAATAATAATAATATGACAAATTACTGTGTACTTTCTTTATGCATTATTTCCTACCCCAAATTCATTGTCGTAAATATGATCTAGTTCATCATCACTAGTAACATTTATCACCTGAAATACATGACACATGATCGTTAAAGGAAACAAATAATTGAAGTTTTTTTAAAGTCATGATTAAACAAATAATTGAGGTAGATATCACTACCTCACCCGCATCTGCTGTTTCCACATCGGTACCACTTCCAACTGCACATAAATCTTATGTTAGTTTGAGCTGTGGTTGGAATGAAATTAAAGGGACACACACACACACACACTAAGCTATTATATATAATATAGTTTACCTTCATTAACGTTTAATGTAGATGTAGATGATGATGAAGATGAAGATGAAGATGGCACTACTTCCGGTTCATGATTTCTCGCGTTTAATTGTTCATCACTAGGATTAATAGAGTTAGAGTTTGCCATCTAAGCTAGGTCGTCCTTGGTCAAAAAAGTTAAAATCTTTAGACAACCTTATTAATAATAAATAATAAGGGGAAAAAGAAAATAAAAGAAATGACTTGATCATATAAATATGCTTGGGGCTGGGAAATTTTGAGAATTTTCACTTGAACAATGAAACCACTTCGATATATATATATATATATATATATATTTATATATATTTTCACACTCAAATTATAGATTAAAAGAAAAGAAAAAAACCCAAAGGACGATATTTTCTCCTCAATTGCCGTTCCTTTGGCGCGAGAAGAATATATATAAACAGGAAAAGAAAAACACAGAAAAAGAAAGAAAAAAGAGAAAACACAGGGAAATTAAAAGCTTTGATCTCATGATAACTTTTGTTTTATAAGAAAAGTAATTAGGATACGACAATTTATGAGAGTGAAAAAATTCATAAAACAAGAAAAACAAGAACTCTATATATATATATATGAAACCTTGATTACAACAGATTAAATATAAAAAAAAAAAAAAAAAAAAAAAAAAAATAGAAGGAAAACTAAACCATTGATTACCTGTTCCTTTGGCGCGAGAAGAATATATATTTTTAAAAAAAGACAGGGAAACTAAAGGCTTTGATATCAATATGCCTTCTGCCGGATAAGAAAATTGATGAGAGTTAAAAAAAATTAAAGAAAAGTTTCATAAAACAAGAAAAACAAGAACATATATATATTGAGACATTGATTACCGCAGACGAAATATAATTTCTATATTTTAAAGAAAAAAAACAAAAATTAAAGATACACCAAAAGATGAAGTTTAAGATTTTACTCGATCTCAAACTGTATGGAGTAAATATAGACGATGAAATTTGCTACGCTGTAGAGAAAGCAAAAAAGAAAAAGAGAAATTTATAGTTAGTAGTACAGAAAGGAAATGATACCTACCAAGACTAACGGCCGTAAAACAAATTACTAGATATTTTTGAGAATCTAATTGGTCAAGTTAATTAGAGATCACAAGATTTACTTCATCATTACAAGTAACTAACACCTGAAAAAATACATGGCAAATATCCTCTCTAAATTAATAACATAAAAAAGATATATAAATGTTGGAAAAAGAATAAAGATACTAATTACCTAAGCAAGATGATGAAAAAAATCTATATTGATGGTGATAGTGGTTGAATAAGAAAAAAAAAAATAATTGCACGCAAAAGTGTTGATCTCTTATAATGACAAAGTTGGTTGCACGCCGGATCAATATTGGGAGTGCTGCCTTGGTGGAGGATCCAAATTTATTGTGTTTGAAGAAAAAATGGAAGAGCAGCAGCTGGTTGAAAGATGTTATTTTCATCAGCAATAGATGTTTCCTCGAAAGTGATCGTCTCTAATTGTTGGTAGTGCAGCTCCCCAGCAGGGCTTTCACATTGTTTCCTCATTCTCGGGTGGTTCTTTTTCACATTTATTTATGAACATAATAAGGGATGAGAAGATTAACTTCAAAACGGATTCAAATTAAGTAGTATAATAAATAATTAGACAATTTAATCCTAAAATATAAAAACCTGCAAATGGAATACAATCAAATTAGGGAAAAAGAAATAAATGATAGTCTAAAAGTACCAAATCAATTAGTATTGTCATCAAACAAGGTTTAAAACTAGATGATGGTTTCAAAACACAAAATTAAAAACATAAACCTAAAGATTTAAAGAAAATGCGACAGAAATATATTTTAGTCCAAAATGGCATTACTACTTAAGAAAAAAAAAAAAAAAAAAAAAAAAAGATCCATCATCTTCTTCAGCTTTGGAAACCTTCATGCTTGATTTGGGGGTTCTATTGCAATTTCCTTGCACAGTGGGCAAACGTTCTTCCGCGTGAGCCACTCTTTGATGCAGTCAAAGTGAAATTTGTGGGCGCAGTCGATTTTTCCAAGCACATCCCGGTTAACAAAATCAACCTAACAAGAGAAATATATATTAAAAAAAAAAAAAAGAAAGGTAAAATTCATTGAAGAATATAATTAAGGTGAGAGACTTTTTTACGTACCAAGCAAATGCAACATGCTTCTGCTTCTGCAGGAGGCCTATTTTTTGGAGCACGATAATAACGACGCCTCAACCATTGTGTAATAAACTGCTCAGTCAGCCCAGTGTTCATAAATCCAACACGCTCTTGAAGAGACAATAGGCTCTGACAAAAATAAATAAAATAGAAGATTAAATAAATATGCTTGATTTTGGAAGAATGAGATTAATTAACTTATTCTTTAACAGTAAAAAAATTTAATACTTCTCCATCCCATAAATCCAGTAAATATACTCTCTATATAAACTTTGACAACATTATATGGACAAAAAGAATACCTCATAATTCATTTCATGAAAAGCCCACAACGCAGTCAATTCCATGATCTGAAACATATATCACCATTAGTAACAATATATAAAACATAGAGAATATTTGAATAAAATTAAAAGATCTAATTACCTCGTCATCATCAGTTATTCTGAATCTTTCAGAAGGGTCTTCAACGAGTATCTCTTGACCGTCTATGTGAACATGAAATCTTGAACCGTCATATTCAACCTTGCACAAAAAAAAAAAAAAAAAAAAAAAAGAAAAAAAAAAAAAAAAAAAAGTGATAATCTTGCACCTTTAATTAGTATAGTATCCAAGTGTATGATAATTATAAAAATAATGTTGAAGATAGAAAAATAAGAAAGCTTTTAAAGAGAGAAATAACAGATAACAAACCCTCGTAGTATTTGGCACCATGTTGTGAAGATTCGGGAACTGATTGATGATCAGAGCAGGTCCATCAGGAGATGTTCGCCAGATAGACAAGGCACTGGCACCACCTACTGTGTTGTGGGGCACTTCAACTCCTGAACCAAATGAGCGCAACATAGTATCTTGTCTCGAGACTATGTCCCGAATTCTGAAAGGCCTTGCACCATTAGTCGTCGGTGCAATACTACTCGCAAACGTAGGAATTGCATCCGACACGATAGTAGTAATAGGAGCTTCATCATTTGTCGGAATCCCATTAGAAGAACCAGAACCAACACTAGCTTCAAATCTACGAGGAGTTTGTCTCATCCTCGCACGACGGCTCCTACCACCGAGGTTACCAGCATTGTTTTCCACCACAGCAACTTGGCCACCGCCTGAGCCACTTCCTCCTTGCCTGATGGCACGAGTAGTTTCAGCACAAGTGCAGTATTCCTCACCAACATCATCACTTGGAACTTGATTCAAATCCATATCATCAGCTTTCCTCGTTTTCCCGCAAAGAAAACATTGAGGAGAAACCTGATGATTAGGTGAATCACTTACAACACTTTGTCCTCCCACACCACTAGGTCCATTTGAACCACCTGCATATTCAAAGAAATCTTGTTAGATTAATTGCAAGTGTGTCTATAACTTAATTTAAACTGCAATTTTTATTAATCCAAGTTACCTTCAATGTCGAATTCTTCCAAGAAACGCAAACCATCGGCAAAGCTGAACTGTTCTTCACGATTTCCTCCAAAACTCGCCATGTTGAATTTCTTATGTTCAATGAACAATAGGAATCACGAGGAAATTAGATATACAAGTATTGAAATTCACTTATCTGACATTAATTAAATATTTTCATTGTTTAGTATATATAAAAATTAAAAACTAATATTTTATTTTTTATTTTTATGAAAAAAAATTATATGTATATATAATAATTAATAAAAGTGGAAGGGTTTCCTGAAAATAGTTTTATTTTTATATATAAATCAAGTGTTACATCTCCTCGAAAACTAATTAAATTGTAGACAATGAAAATTAATGGGACAGTAGTACTTAGATTAAATTCTAATAACCTGAATCATCAGATCTGAAATATTTTAGGTCAGGGATTCATAGGAAAGGGTAAGATTGGAAAATGAAGATCATATAGACATATATCTAACGGATCTGATTCAATGTAAATCGAAATTGATTGGGCAGAAATGAAAGAATTATATTCTAAAAAATAAAAAATCATTTCGAAGGCATCTGAAATCAGAATCAGTACGATCGAGGACATGGTTTAAAATATATAAATAAATAAATAAAACAGCGACAACAACAACCTTCTACTGTTATGAAGAGCGACAAGGCCGGTTCTTCTACAAGAAGGAATGTCTGAATCTGAATGTTGAAACCACACAAAAGAAAACTTAAAAAAAAAAAAAAAAAGGGGGCAAAGGAAATGGTTCAAGGCTTTGTTTACCATTTGTTTATGACCAGAAATTGGATTAAAAGTAAAAGAAAAAAAGAATCAAGCTTCATATATAAAACAAGAAAAAACTTGGGTTCGGGAATGAAATGGCTTTGTTTTCATCAATCGGAATCTTTAAGAAATCAGTGATCAACAGAAACAAGAGTTAAATTCACACAAAAAGGATACCAAAAAAACTTAAGAATTTTTAATTCAGGCTAGATATACCTCAGAAAACTCCGGTGAAACCTGCAAAAGAAAGCAAAGAACAAAGGGCTGCTCGTCTCTGAAAGCAAAACCTAGTGAAACTAACGGAAGACAATGGTGAAGGAGAGGATTGTGTAGAAAAAAAGATAGAGAGAAGCGTTATATATATATATATATATATAATGATGCCAAAACAATGCATTAAAAAAAAAAAATCCAAATAAAGATTATTAGTTCACACCCATAATTCCACCCTCCTCCAATGTATGTGAAACTAATTTGAAATTTTTTTTCCTTTTACCGTTTTATTTTATTTGGTAATTAATGAAGGTGTGGGACAACATTGCAAAAAACCTCCTCGTTGAAACTTACCATCTTTTCTCTCTCCATATTTGCCAATATCGTCGTCCTCATCTTTTCTGTTCTTTTACACTTAATGTTTCTAAAAAATATCTTCTTGGTTTTCTTTCTATTTTTCAATAATATTTTTTTCTTTATTTTTTTTAAGTTAATTACAATTATATATATATATATATATAAACAATTGCTAACCATATTGGTATTCACATTCAATTTATCTCTCTCTTTTTTTTTTCTTCTTTTTAATTTTAAACGTTACTATTAAAAAGATTTTTTTTTTTTAAAAAAAAAAAAAGTTTTCTTTGTATTTGTGTCAAAAATAGTTTCTACTTTAATTTTGAAGTTAATTACAATTAGATATATGTCTATGACTGTTAATCTTATTGATATTTACATTTTGTATATCTCTTGATTCATTATGTTCCTTTTTTTAACTTTAAATTACTTTGTGTTTGTCAACAATATTTTCTCCTTTTTCAAGTTATTTACAATTAAATATATATATATATATATATATATATATATATATATATATATATATATATATGTGTGTGTGTGTGTGTGTGTGTGTGTGTTTTGATTCATTATTTTCTTCTTTTTAACTTTAAACGTTACTTAATTAAGAGCAATTTTTTTAATTTTTTTTTTTTATTTGTCAACAATATTCTCTCCTTTAATTTTTAAGTTAATTACAATTAGACATATATATACCATTGCTAACCATATTTTTATTCACATTCTATGTATCTCTTGATTTATTATTTTATTCTTTTTAACTTTAAAAGTTGCTTAATTAGGAAAATTATTTTTAATTTTCTTTATCTATCAACAATATTTTTTCCTTTAATTTTTAAGTTAATTACAATTAGATATATATATATAAAAATGCTAACCTTATTGATATTCACATTCTATATATCTCTTAATTCATTCTTTTTCCATTTTTTTTACTTAAAATGTTACTTAATTAAGAGACCTTTTTTTTTTGTGTGTGTTTGTTAACAATATTTTGTCCTTTTATTTTAAAGTTCATTACAATTAGATTTATAACCATTGCTAATTGTATTATATTCACATTCTATGTATCTTTTGATTCATTATTTTTCTCTTTTTAACTTTAAATGTTACTTAATTAGGAGATAATTTTAAAATTTTCTTTGTATTTTTCAATAATATTTTCTCCTTTAATTTTCAAGTTAATTACAATTATATTATATATATATATAGCATTGCTAACCTAATTGATATTCACATTCTATGTATCTTGATTAATAATTTTTTTCTTTTTAACTTTTAATTAATTTTCTTAATTGACTTACATACGTACTATGCTTAATATAGTACAAGATTTAGCGATATACATATATAATTGAATTATATTACTCACCTAAATTAACTAGCTAGTTAGCATTCAAAAGTCAAAAGGAGAATATACCATTTTTGAAAAAAGAAAAAAATCATAAATTTTTGTTTTTGATACGTGAAGGAAAACAAATTAAAGTTAGAATAGAGTTCTATTCAAAAGAAAGAAAAAGAAATATATATATATATAGGAAAATTGGTAAATTTGGTTCCTTAATTTATATAATTTTTGTTATTTTATCTCTATTTTATTTTTTTGTACTATTTTATCTCTTAACTTAATAATTTGGTAAATTTCATCCGTAACTTATATAATTTTTAGAATATCATCCTTAATAATACATTTATGAAATATAAATTTACAAATGTATGATATATCTTTGATAATATACAAAAAAATTTTATTAAATGTATATTTACAATAGTAAATTAAAAGATTTTGTATTAAAATTTATATTTTTACCCCTTTATTTTTTAGTATTATTATTTTAATTTTAAGTCAATGGATAAAATTTACTAAATTATTAAGTTAAAGGGATGAAATTTATCAAATTATTAAGTTAATAGATGAAATTTACCAAATTATATAAATTAATGGATGAAATTTACCAAATTATTAAGTTAAAGGATGAAATCACAAAAATTATATAATTTAAGGGACTAAATTTATCAATTTGCCTATATATGTATTTGATAATGCATTTTAGAATGAGAATGATAAAGTGAAACTAACTTGTGTAGCCCCAGTTTAACAAAAAAAAAAAAAAAAAAAAAAAAAACTTGTGTAGCCCCAACTTCCTATTTATTACCCTTAATTAAAGAAAAATAGAGTTGTTGTGAATTAATTTAAATTTTATTTTTTTATTTTATTATTATTTTTTTTTTAAGCAAAGTGACTAATTCTATCCCCAATAATAGTGACTATTAGTTGTTGATATTTTTTCACTAGAGGTAAACATTCAATCACAAAATGGGATTCATTTTTATAAGTAGGAATTGAATTCCTAATCTTATTGCTACAAAAAGAGACAAGTAGCTCACACACCACACCTTTTTTTTTTATATATACATGGGGGAAGGGGTGTCGATCTCCCAACCTGGAGGTGGTTGTGGGGGTGGCACTCAGCCACTCCTTCCACCAACATTCGACTCCCACACCACACCTGATAGTTCAATTGTTTAAAGTTTTAAAGCTTAAAAAATCCCTTACATATATATATATATATATATGTATACATGTATAGTAGGAAAATCTAATTTTGACTAACAAGATCTACATGAAGAAAAGCTTCTAATTTCCTTGTACATCTGTGTTCTTATTGTTCCCTTATATAAATTACCAGGAATCTCTGTTTTTTTTTTTTTTTTTTTTTCTTTTTAAAAAGAAAGAGAGTAGTAGAATACAAATTCTGAATGTTTCTCTCCACATTACCATTGAGCTCTGGGCATCATCTTAGGGGAATATCATATCATGGGATTTGCTGATGCTGGTAAAAATGTGGTGCTACCTCTGTAAGCCAAGAAGGTTCAACAGAGATGACATTTCGCATGTATTGCCGATCAGTGGAAACAAGAGAATTGTACACAATCCACCTGGGATTAACTCTGAAAGGGAAATCAAATTTCAAAATTAGCATATATATATATATATATATGATTTGGATAAATCAACCCCCCTCAAGCTAATTGTAGAGTAAAAAATTTATAACATGAAGAAATAATTTAAAAAAAAAAAAAAAAACAAAAGTATCAGGTAATTGACTAGCCTGAATAATACAGATGAAGGATGGATATAAACTTCTTGGGAAGTTCTTACAGTCTTGTACATTCCATTGTAGCTGTATGGCTTTTGATAAGAGATAGTTCATAAGTTAGAAAACGTAATAAATTCTTTTCTTACAAATAAGAGATTAAAATTGCACCACTCCAGCCATTATACTTACTTCTAAATGACAAGCATTGGCAAAAAATCCAGCAGTCACAGCCTTCCTCACTGTCTGTGAAACAACCAAAACAAAATACTTTTTGAGTATAGATGGGTTTTCAAATCAGCTGGTCAAAAATTAGCAGACCAAGTGTAGATGAGTTTCAAAAGGGGACACAAGGTACTTTAAATATTTTACTTCAGTTCATACATATCCGGTTTAGAAATCTTTTATATAAATCATAAATTGAAAGTTCAACAGTGTGGAAAGAAAACTCATGAAGTTTATGTCCTGTGTCTTTAAGGGCATACTGAACTGAAGCTTTGTTAGGATGATGAAAAAATCCAAAGTAAAAAAGAAACTAGCTTATTGCATTCTGTTCATCAAAAAATACACAAGTGCATAAGGAGGCTGCAGCTACGATGAACTAGGCAAGTATGCAGGGTCCTGACGCAATAGACAATTTCTGCCACTAAAAAGAATCAAATGAACATTCTACATTATTTACCTGGATATCTTTCTCGCAAGATTTTAAGCCTATGCCCAATCTCTGTGCAATCCTTCTCAACTGTTCTCTAACTTCCAGAGCCTTCTTCTACACGGGGGTAACACACATGTTGGTAGAGTAATATGATATGATATAACAAAAACACAGAAAGTCTTTAGATATTCAAGATGTATAGATACAGAATAAAACACCTTAGGGCAACCAAATTCAGATTTACCATGGAGTGGTAGTTTATGAGGTTCTTGTGACACCACTTTGATGATTTACTAGACTGAAGAAATCCATTGTACACATTTAAGAACGTCACATGGTCTCCCTGCAAAATATTGAGTAATCAATGAATGAGAAAAAACTAGAACTCAAGGAACTTGTCAACAAATAATGGATGATGGAGAGAATTGGAATCTAGAGAATTTGAGAATTAATGCACACAAATTGATGAGTCGAAAATTAATGTCAAAGAGGTTGAAAAAGAAACGACATCAACAAAAAAAAAAAAAAGCAAAAAGGATCAGGATATGTCAATCTTACCCAACTAACTCAATTGACTGTATGCATCACTAATTGAAATTGGGAAATTTTAGTCACTAACAAAATCTGTTACCACCTACAATCTAATTCTTTTTGGTGTCCATTGTTTTTCACACTAATAATGTTTTTTGAGTTTGGTGCAAAAACAAGGGAAATATAAAAAGAACCTCAGCAGCTGCAAATCTTAATTTGGCTTCATCCAGTTCCTTTTCCGATCCCCTGGCTGAAACCCAGATTGACTGTGTAAATGGGAGAAAAACTGTTAAGCATAAAACATGTGTGGAAAAAATAAATGAATGAATAAAACCTGTAGGTGTGATGTTTGTGCATTGTCAATTACAAAGACATGTTAAAGTATCATTATAGCATTTAAAACAGAAACATTAGAAAAATGAGATCCACCTGTATAGAGAGAATTGCTGCAATGGTAATGACTTCCTCTGAACAGCCAAGACTATCAGAAGCTAAGATCATTTTTGAAATCATTGGGTCCTAAAATCAGAAAAAACTATAAGAGTAAGAATAAATATTGTATATCTTCAACAGTAAAACATTACAGTGACAAATAAAAAAAGCACTGGGCCCAAATATTAATCAAATACAAGTAACAATGGCAATATCCAAGAGATATAAATTCAGTCACTGAGATTACTGGAGAATCTGATTCATGAGCTAAAAGGAGAGTTTGATTCATGTAGCAAGATATAATAATGCATATGGCCTTCTTCATGCACAAAAAAGAACAGAGAAGGGTAGAAAGAAAAGCCAATAAAATTTAATAGATCTAGGCATTAGTACAGGGCCACTCCCCACTTCAAGAAAGCTAGTTAGGGCAAACTCCTACTACCAATTTCTCCATAGAAATCAACAATAAATTTAAAACTAAACTTCAGGAAAAAGTTTGACCTTAAAGAAACTCAAATGTTTCAATATTCTATCATGCAAATTTAGTACTTTAACAGAAGCAAGAGAAAATGTAAATGATAAGTAGCAAATTAAGCCATTAAATGATAAGTGAAGTTATGAAATTGGCATTGAAGGTAAACATAGAAGACAAAGTTTTAGCTTTAACCCCAATGCCAAGACAAGTACTGAAAAATGAATGAAAAGAATTTTGCACTTTGTTGTTTGTGCTTGTTTATTTTGGGTTTACATCTACTTAAGCACAAGCAGCAATAAGAAAGTGTGAATTTGACCAACTCCCTAATTGAATTAAGCAGAAATCTCAGGAAAAATTTCAGCAAATTATGAGGTTATGTACTCTAGAAACATACTAATGGAATCTCTGCAACTTGGAATCCAGTAGGTGAGGTGAGCTTAGCATCATCATCAATTGCTCCAAGAGAATATAACACTTCCAATGCTCTTATCAATGCTTCAGGTGGGGGAGATGCTGGCCAATCAAAACCCAAGATGTTATCTATCCCTAATGCCTTCAACTGCCAAAGAGAAAGAATGCTATCATCAATATATGTGCTCTCAAGAAGACCTGCTCCATGGATTGTCAAAACAATTTAAGGTACACATATGTCATCACAATTGAAAACCAGCAGCAGCATAAGGAAGATGCTAACACAAAAAATAATATAAAGAAGAAGGGAAGAAAACATAACTAAGAAAATGTGAATTCTCAGATCATTTCTGACTCAAAACAAGGCTTTCCAAACAGTGATTCAAAGATGCATAAGATCTAACCACCTACCTGGATTGGCAACCAGAGGAATATACTACTCATGCTTTCCAGACAAAAGAAGAAATTTTGGTAATGAAGATAAAGTTAAGAAAGAGGACAAGGAAAATAATGTGACAAAATAAATAGAGGATGCTCAGGAGTCAGGAATTTAACAATTTCTCATTGTAATAGTATTCTAGCAAGCTATATATGGTTGGGACAATAATATGTCATGCATCATGATTAACATACCTTCACTTGCTTATTATGTTCATTGTACTATCAACAAAATGATATAGATGTGATGTATATGCATCCCTAAAAAACCTAAAATCTCTTTAAACACTTTGCATTACTACTAATCTTTGAGTCTTCAAAGTTGAAATTTATAGTATACTTGACAGTTTTACCAGTTTTCACATAGCTTCTAATGAAATAGGAACGAAAATTAGAAGTACTCCCCAATACTGGAAATGCTTAGCAGTTGGATGTATGATTTTTATAGAGACATTCTTCTATATCAGAAGTCTAAGAAGAAAGAAGAACACTTTCCAAAGTTCAGAATGACAAATGCAAGAACCACACAAGTGAGATACACCTAATATATCTCTAGATCAGAATGTATACCTGAATTACAGAAGATACAAGGTTTGATCTCTGGATTTCAGGAATACCATCAGCAGACATCTCTTTAACAAAATATTCTTCTGTATAAAGCCTGATCAAGTAAACTTTCATGTCAATTGTATGATACAAGGTGAATCTAATAGCCAAAGTGACACTAGAACATCATTATGATGAAACATATTGGTGGTAGCAGTACTTGCTACAATTGCGATTTAGAAGGGAAACAAAGGAACAAAACGGTTCACACAAATCACATTATGGCAACAAGGTTCTGAAGAATATATTTTTACTAGTAAACAGAAGGGAGAAACTTAGGGCGTATCTGGACCATCATTATTTTACATTAAAATTACATATTTAATTTACATAAAAATTACAAACTTATTTTTTGTGAAAAATAAAAAAAGAAATATTTTTTAAATCTTGAATATTTAGATTAAAATTTTGTAGTTAAATATTAAAACATATAATTAAGACTTGAAAATTTTTCTTTTAAAATAAATTAAAAAAGGCTGGTCTATTTGGACAATACTTTTCTTTAAAAAAGAAGTGAGATTCTAAAGGACATTTGAACAATATTGACATATTAATAAGTTACATGTAAATGTTATAGGACAAAAACACATAATTTCCTCAACAGAAGATATTTAAGGGGATAAAAGCAACAAAGTTTTTGCATAATTTACGAGAAATGGTAAAACATGTCAACTTATAAATTGTGCATTAATTGAAAATTTGTGTTAACTGATTAATGAAGCTGATATACTAGATTGGTTGGTTTAGGTATATGTATGGCTATTTAACCTCAAAAATACAGCATCAAAATCATTAAAGAACATATCTACCCACTTTACCCTATTAACTCACTAAAGGCTTCTCACTTTATATATAAAAGACTGGCATAATCACCTTCAGACTGACAACAAATGCCATATCCTCTTTAATTGTTATTTTCATTCACTAGGGCTAACCATAAGTAGCAAAGCAATAGAGCATGATACAAAAATATTTGTATATATTATCTTAGGGCATTGGATCATAAAAACTTACAAAATATTCAGGAGCATGAAAATGGATAAGTGCAGTGCAGGAACTTGCAGTTGTAAAAGAGTAGGGAATGGCCAAAATTGATGAGCAGACATTATAATTCTAAAGAATCAAACAATTCAAAATTATCATCAAGATATGGTCTATACTTGCAAATGTACAGCTGCAGTTCCAGTAAATACAGGCACAGATAGATCAACATCATTATGCAATAAGATGTGGATGCAAATAAAATCTATTTTTAGAAGCTTCCAATTCAATCATGCTACAGAAGAATGAATACCAATCACATTAAAATTGATGATCACCCTCATCCCAGAAATTTTGAAAGAGAACTTAGCATCCTTGTAGAAAATTTGTACCTGTAGCATTTTCCAGGTCGTATTCTTCCAGCCCTACCAGCCCTTTGTCGAGCAGATGCCCTAGATATTGGTGACACTACCAGATTCTCAATATCTAAGATCTGTTAAACATATAAAAAGACTCAAGATTATTGGATCAAATTCAAGGATTACATTTATTAACACACATAGGGGAAAGGCTTCATAGCAAGCAAACCCTTCCCCAAATGTAAACAATAAGGAGAAAACAGATCATTTTTCCAAACAAAAGCAATAAAAAAAGCAAATAACATGGAAAACATGTCTCCTGCAGCTCTTAATTGCTAAAAATGTCAAAGACCTTCATAAGTCAAGTTCATAAACCTCATTCAAGAGAGAAAAGGGACAGAAACCTATATACAAGAAGGGGAGAAGAAGCCTGGGAAATACTGTTAGTGAGAATCAAGACCCTATAGGGGTATGGGAAAGAGCGCTAGACAACCACACCAATTCACAATTCCATATTAGGAATACAACAAGACATTATATTGGAAAGACAAATGCCTTTTATCACTGTTGGTGTAAATAGTAATACACTTCTAATTCATTAGCAATTGTCTTATCTTAAACATGCCCAATAGAAAAGGTTGAAAAAGTATACCGGGTTGTAGAACTTCTGCTTTGAGAATCCACTATCAACAACATAAACAATACCCTACCAAGAAAAAGAGTGACTCATGTTATTAACTATTTTCAGAACTACAAATCTCAAAAATTTTATACCACCTCTAATGTCAATGATGTCTCTGCAATATTTGTTGATATCACGACTTTTCTCTTCCCTTTGGGGGTGGGGGAAAAAATAAGATCCTGACAAGGAAAGTAGAAAATTATGCCATTAGTCCAATTAAATGGTTTTTAGGAATTAATATCAAGGGTAGCTAACCTGTTCTACTCGTGAAAGTCCTGAATAAAGCGGCAAAACAATCAATCCTGCCCACAAATTGAACAAATAATATCATGTCAGAAACTTCAATCCATCCAACTAAGCGCAACAAATAATGGTTACAAGAATTCCTATACCATACAATGTCCATATAAATGAATGATCTCAACAGGTATTGTGAATCCCACCTACTTTTATAGAGTATTTGTCATTTAAATGTCTCAACCCACAATTGTAGTCAAAAAGATTGCCCTATAAAAAGGTGAAGCAGGATGCATATTGATTTTGGATAGTAAATATACAGAGTCACCTATAAGACACGATCGAGTACAAAGAATAAAAGCAAAGAGGTCAACAAAATAAAAGCATCAATGAGGAGACCAAAAAAAGTTCAGTTGGAAAATTACAGTGAAATACAAATCCTTCAAAACATATTGACATTGGCCAAATATAGAAAACTATAAAAATAGACGCACACACACAAAAGGCAAAAAAAGGGGGGGTGTAAGTGCTCAATATGCAAAGATGAATTACCACCTTTATTCCGAGAAGTATGAGTTTCTTCAGAAAGCAACTGCACTGCTGCATCAATATCATCTTGACCTGTGAGGAATACCAAGATATCTCCCGGAGGTTCCTTCAGGACAACACATTTTATGCATGAGTACTAGATCATTTTACATGTCAATTCAGGACTACAGAATTTATCTTCATAATATTATATAAGCCTAAGAAAATTAAATGTGAGAGTTACATCTGACAAAGTACACATGAATGAAGAAGACTACCAGCACCCGGTTAGGGGGTGCATGTCTAGTTGGTTTTTTATATTAACATGGCTCATACAGAAACCTTACCTAGTAAGGTTTTCCATAGTGAAAAGTTAATAAAACCCTAGTAATGAAACAAACAACATTGCCATAATGACTTCATACCTATTCTAATAAAATTGGCCTCCTCCATACCTAGTGCAATAGAACACACTCTTACAAGGATTAACCAAAAGGAGACAACAGGCAACATTGGATATTATTAAGGCAACTGAAAAGTGTAAGATTGAAAACTATGAGAACGAAAGATGCAGAAGATCTTATGAGGAATCACTGAACGACAATATATGATGCTCAAAGTTATCATTTTCTTTTGAAGCTGTATACCTGATCATGAATTGATAATACTGTTGAAACAGCTGCTTGAAGATAATCTGGAGCAGGATCCTCAAGATAGAAGATCTCCACATTAAATCCTCTGCCCTGCAAAGTTTTAAAAGTAAGACATCAACCATGCATCATATATCTTAATCCAAACCCATAAATACAACAGGAAGCAGACCGCACTCCACGCAACAATATGATAATAATTAGTCAACTAGAAGATTTCATACCTCAACTGATAGAATGGCCGCCTGTGTGCTCGGTCCATTGTCCATATTTTCTGATACATGGCGATGCTTTTTACTGGATTTAGGATTTTCTTATTAAGTGTAAGCTCATAAGAGACAAGATGTAACTGTTGAGAAAAACATCCATAGTGATGCAAACAATAACAGAATACTCAGAAGAACAATGCATCCACAACCTGATCTTCTGCTTAAAAGTCTGCTCAACAAATGACCACAGCTTTAGCAGGACAATTACAAATAACACTTAAAATCTTATCCTACACTACATGACATCAGCTAGAAGTATGAAGAATATTCCAGTCAGGCATAAACTGCTAGAACCAAGATATAGTAGCAAATGATCTTGAAGATATTTGCATGTGTGTAAAGCAATACAGTAAAAGATAACAATATTTAGGAAACAACAGTAAAAATTAAGGATTGCTAGTAAATGTGGTATTTTTCTTCTATTGCTTCTTAAGATCTTGAATAGCTCTATTCTATACTTATCTTATTCGCATTACTCATTTCTTTAGTGAGGGACAAATTCTCTGAAAAGTCAGCAAAAGTAAACTGTTTTGATAAAGCTTTGATTACAGATGTGAATCTCAAACTTTAATGTTCTTCAAACTAGGAGTACATGTAAACGATTGCAAAGAGAATCAAACATCCTCTACAAGTTCAATTTTTTTTCCCCCTTTTTTTCTTGTGTTTCCTAAGATTTGTGAGCTTAAGGATACCTGAAAACAATTCAAATGCCACTTAGGCCAAAAACATGTACACATATATTAAAGATGTTTAATAGTAAATATCATCATAGTCAAATATTAAAAATAGAACCTGGTAGAGAAATAAGAAGCCATGGATTTTGCTTCAATAGTAGCTGATGAGATCACAAGACGTAGATCCGACCGACGCCTTTGAATCTGAGTTGCCAAATATAGTTAAGTTCACAATCAGACCACTAAAGCATGGCACTTATACTTCATCATTAAGGATACCTTTTTCAGGAGACCTAATAAAATGTCTGTTGAGAGAGATCTTTCATGAGCTTCATCTACCATTATAACACTGCATCACAAAAAAAAAAAAAAAAAAAAAAAAAAAAAAAAAAAAAATAGAGAAGCACAGTTGTAAGATTAAGTAGAATTAACCGAAGTGATGAATTGGTGAGCAAATTGAGAAGAAAAAGGAAACAAGATGATATTTTCTGCCATGGCTAGTAGTAGGCTAATACCTATACTTGCTCAATAGAGGATCATCCATCATTTCCCTCAGCAACACTCCATCTGTGAGAAACTTGATCCTAGTTAAGTCCTGTGATGCCGAACAATGATGTTACCACTAAGCACAGAAAAATAGTTAAAATGTAGGACTACAGATCATTTTAAAGAAGACTTCTTTATAGTGTTACTAAGTCTATTGACCACAGTATTTCGTAGAAGTGAAAGCATAAGATCTCACTGTATTTGAAATATCTTCAAATCGAATTGTATAACCAACTTCTTGACCAAGTTTAACACCCATTTCTTCGGCAACCCTTGAAGCAACAGACTGCAAATAGACAAGCTCCAGCATGTAAATTCTATAACACAAGCTTTTCCAACATGCTACTGGTAGCGAAAATCACCAAAAGTCAAGGATGAAACTACAATTCACACTTCAAGCAATGGAAAGGGAAGAAAAACAAAATAAGGAAGGAGGTCAAGAGATAATTGTCTTGACAATCACTAAGAAACAAAAAGATTAAGAGACAGTTCACGAGGATTTACCATATTCAAAAGCTCCATTTCCCATAAATTTTCTACAAAAGATAGCAATTATATTTTAAACGTGAGGTCGATCAAGTTCAATACAATCCAGCATCGGTTTTAAATGAAACATTTGCTTATAACCAATGAGAAAGGGAATTGATCACTACCGCAGCAGAGCAGTATAAACCTTGGTTCACATTCTTTGCAACTACCTCCAATAAAATAAAGAACTCAAACTTACAAAACGTCAAACTCATCAATACTCAACGATATTTCCAACTATGTACAAAATGTTAGGAAAATTCAAACCTGGACAGCAAGTCTCCTTGGCTGTGTGCAAGCTATGATACGCCCACCTTCTGCCCACCCAGCTTCTTTCAAATACTATACAAAGTTGACATAAACGATAAAACCACAATCAATATCAACCAATAGGCAATTTCATTATTTCTTGATTAAGGTTAAAAAGGATTAATAATGTTGGGAATTTATCAATACATCAAATACCTAACAAAATTACCATCTTTGTGGAAGGACAAAAAAATGTATTAGAAGCGGACCTGAGGAATCTGAGTGGTCTTTCCACTGCCAGTTTCACCGACAACTATGGTGGTGGCGTGAGTCTCTACTAAATAAATAATGGCCCTCCTGTACTGGTAAACTGGCAACCTCTGCTTCTGCCTCTCCATACTTGCATATCCATATCTGTAAATTTTTTATGGGTTAGTTTTCACTTGACTAATACACCATAATGAAATACATATAATATATATATATATACACACATAAAGAGTACCCGGACGACGTGATTGGAGAGGCGGAATAGAAGAGAATGCCACCTTCTTCATCGTCGAGGAGGCGCGGCCTCTCCGACCCTGGTTTCCAAAATTGGGACATTTTCTATTCTATTAATGGAAAAAGGGAAAAGGAAAGACAGAGAAGAGAGAGAACACTTTTTTTTTTTATAAGCACAGAGAAGAGAACACTGCAGA
Source organism: Cynanchum wilfordii (assembly GCA_025388415.1). Taxonomy (NCBI): domain Eukaryota; kingdom Viridiplantae; phylum Streptophyta; class Magnoliopsida; order Gentianales; family Apocynaceae; genus Cynanchum; species Cynanchum wilfordii. Next base: position 4,712,725 of record JAHSUH010001079.1, read on the forward strand.
ACTCTGGAAAAGAAACAAATTCCGTCGGGAACACCGTTGCAGAAAATACATATAATTAATTTATAATAGTACGGTACACAAAGGAACGGGTTGACTTGAAGGACCCGATACCCAATCCATTTTCTTGATTTCTTACCGATATAATTCTTGATTTTTTTACCGTTGGGGCTTGGGAGGATCCGAAAGCCAATTTTATTTTCTTGATTTTTTACCGTTGAAATTAAATTCAAATTAATTAATTTTCAAATGTCCACTGGAGGAGGGTGGAATTTGCTTACCAACTCTCTCAAACTGCTGAGTTCTCTTTTTTCCTTTTATCTTTATCTACGTTTCATTTTTCAGTTTATTGGCTCAAAGAATATTATTAATATGTTGCAAAATATTAAAATGTGACATTTTTTTTATTTCATGTTATTTAAAAGAAAAATAATTCTTTTTTTTTTTTGATAATTGAAAAATAATTCATGCTAACTATAAAATATTAGTTATAATATCCATCAAAAAAAAAAAAAAAAAATATTAGTTATAAAAATATTAATAAATATTGAAAATTATATGTATATATTTGCTCTCCCAATTTAGTCAGCAAAAGTGCTAAAGAAAAAATCAGAATATTATGGAGTAATTTGGTAATCCGAACAGTGCTGCCTGCAGTAAATGAAAATGAGTTTCAAAAAACCAACAGTCTTTTCTGATTGTGTGTGTAAATGTACAAGCGATTGATATTCCCTTTTGACATAGAAATGGAAAAAGAAATCCTCCTGCTTTCCTATCTAATCTCAGGTCAGGTTTAGCTCTTAGCCTGAGCCGATACTGTTTGCCCATCAAAGCAGACCTGTCAGTGTTGCTTCTTTCTCACACAGAGAAAAAAGGTCTTTCTCCCCGTGCATTTCTCTTCAGAACTTGACAGAGAAGAAAAAAAAGGAAATGGCAAGAACAAAAGGAAAAGGTAGGCGGAGAACAGGGAAATTTAACCAGTGGAAAATGCATCATCAAGGAGATCAGAAATCTCAAGCTCTGCAACCTAAGAAAACTCAGGAATTTAAGCAGCTACAGAAGCATCATCTGGGTTGTGGTCTGAAGACTGAAAATCCATGCCAGGATATTGTGCTTGTTGCTGGTGAAGCATCTCTGCCTCCATGTCCATACAAAACGCCATTGAGTTCCCGAGCAGTTTACTTAAGGAAAACTATGAACAAGAGCACGTGTCATTACATAAACAGGAAAAAGCTCGCAGCTTTGTCGAATCACTTTAATCCTATACCCTTTGTACGTGAAAAGCCTTCCCATTTTGCTACTCACGGCCTTTTACTCTCTCGCTTAGGCCTTTGGAATTTCCTTCATCTAGATTTTGGCCAGAATATCCATTCTGACCTGATTGAACAGCTTATTGTGTTCTACAACCCAAAGAAACCCGCAGGGAGTAGAAGCCACGTAAATGGCTGTCCGATATTGGTCACCCGTGCCACGTTGGCTCGTGCTCTGTCCTTGCCTTCAAAAAGGCTGAACCTTGATGCTGCAAGAACCGGACCTCTCGTGGTATCCGAGGAGGAAGCTGTGTTCCTAGAGGAACTGGTGTCTAGTTGGCTGGTTTTGCAAGATGATGACTGTGAATTGCCTGCTGAAGTTTTGAAGGTTAAATTTCTCATTAAGGAAAAAAGACTTGAAGACGTGGATTGGGCTGAGTTAATTTGGATTATGGTGAGAAGGGAGTTGTTGAAAGGGGCAAAGTTAGTCAATTGTCACTATGCCTCCCATATGCAGCTTTTATTGAAGAATCAAAAGCCTAGATTGTTTGTAGATCATGTTGAAATAGTTGAAGGTGTGGAGAAACAGAGAATTCTTGGAGTGGGAGACAATGCTGTGGCTGTGGAAGAAAGTAGTTGTGAGAGGAATACAGAGTCTACTCAAGAAAGGTGTAGTAAATGGAGAAATTCATCCCCTGTGCAGTGTGAGGAAGAGTGCACTTCATATCAACAAAGTGCCCTGCATAAGGAAGATGGAAATGGCAAACTGAAATTACTGGGTGATGGTGAGGATGATGAAATCAAGTGGACTGTTACGAAAGAGCTGTTTGTTGGCAATTCTGGTGAACTCCCTGACAGCCTACAAAATAAGGTAATTTGTTTTCTGTATTTAAGCATACATATATTTATATATGTGTGTGTGTGTATACACAAAAAGGCACTCATTAAATAAGCCTAATTAAGAATGAAAGAATCTGTAGGAGTGTTCATGGTGAGTACATAAATATCTGAATGTAAGAGAATAGAATGGATTTAGTATTTGATTTTTACAGCTTAAGAACATAAAAACCATATAAGATCTTTCAAAGGTCAACGGGAAAGAGAAGAGAGCTGAAGTAAACTGTACTAATTTTATGGCTGTCTTAAAATCTACATTTTCTTCTATAATTGTAGTTTTATCAACAGGGTAAAGTCTGTTACTTTGTTCTATCTAATACATATTTTTTTCCCTACAGTCAAATGTTGATCTCGAACTCAACGAGAAGAAGGAATGGCGAGATGAGCTGGCAGAGCTGAAATTTGGTTCTTCCAATGACATGTTAATGAATGAGCACTGCAATGACGAGAGACTGAAGATGGCTAATTCTTGTGATTTTACAGCAAGTGGAATGCATGAACAGATGGATTTGGACTCTGGTCAGGACAATGGTGAAAAAGAGTTTGCTTTAGATGATTTGGTGGGGGATTGCAGAACTATCAGTGAGAAACTTTGCACTTCGGATGAAACACATGTATTAAAGATGGAGATTGGGAACAAAGAAATGAAATTGCTACCTGATGAAGAGGATAAAAGAAAGCTGTCAAATGAATTGGCATGTGCAGAACATACTGCAGAAGCAGTGAAGGATAAAAACACAGAAGTATTGTTGCTTCACCATGAGGATGCAAGAGAGCTATCAGAAGGGTCGGGGAAGGAAGAAATATTTGACAGAAAAACTGGTGACTTTATTGACAGCCAAGAAAAAGAGGTACTGAGAAGAATCTGAATAATGCACAAACTTATGAGGCCATTCCCATCCTCTCACTTAGATAGACAATGTTTTCAAACATGAGAATAAAGAATTTCTTTAGCAGGATTTGTTTGTCTGGTTTCGTGGCGATTGGAGATCAACATTTCCATCTGTTTTAACTGATTCCTACGCTATATGTGCAGGTCAATAATGACTCTGAAGGCAAGCAAATGGATTATAACCAGCAGCAGTTGGAATCTGTTTCTGCCAACAATATGTTGATGAATGAAGAAAGCAATGAAGAGAGACCAAAAGTAGAAGGTTCAAGCAATTTGTCAATGAGTGAAATACCTCATCATGGTATGCAAGAAACTAACTTACACCAAATGGATTTGGTCTTCAGTGATGACAAATGTGAAACGAAGTATGGGTTAAATGTCTTAGCAGAGTATCAAAAAACAATTGAAGGAGAAACTTTTACTTCAGATGATCAACATGCTATGGAGACAGAAGATGAAAATATGAAGATGATCAAATGTGAGTCAAAGTATGGGCTAAATGTCTTAGCCGAGTATCAAAACGCGATTGATGGAGAAACTTTTACTTCAGGTGATCAACAACATGCTATAGAGAGAGAAGATGAAAATAGAAACGTTTTGCAAAATGAGCTGCCAGAAGGGTCTATAGAAAATGAACAGTTTAATGGCAAAACAGGTGAACTACTTGAAAGTCAAGAAAAAGAGGTAAAATATAGAAAACTACATGTAGATTCATGGTTCATTTTTCTCTGATGTTTCGTATCTGAGGTGTGCCCTCTTCTGGAAACTAACATTTATATCCATTTGCATAGTTTTCTAGTCGGGAAAAAACTGGTCTTTTTTGTTTAATGTGTGTTTGCTATGTATACAGGTCGGTAACAGTAAAGAACATGAAACAAAAATGGGAGATGGAGATTATGAGAAAGAATTCTCACAAGGACTAGTAAAAGAAGAACTATCTGCTGACAACCAGGAAGTGGAGGTAAAAACATACTTGATTCATTGACAACTGCTAATAGTATTCATTGAATTTCTTTTAATTTATAACAAAATTGATTTTGCCCAATATACAGGTTCGCTTCACTGCAGAGAAGGGGAAACCAGAGCAGTTATGCACTGCTAAGCCAGAAGCAAATGGGTTGAATGAAATTAGGTTAAAGTCTTCATCTTTAGTGGAATCTTTTGCAGTGGTTGAACAAGAAATTAGGTTTATGGATTTGGATTATTCCACCTTGGATAAGTCACCAAAGAGAGAAATTGACAGCTGGAATGTGACCAATTCTGCAGCAGCTGATGATGATGAAGAATCATATGACCTTGATTTGTGTTCTAATCAAGTACAACTTTGGATGTCAAGACTGAAAAATGCAGTTCAGAATCAGATGGATAATGGTAAAGAAAATGAAATGCTGCTGAAGGAACTTGAAACAAAGAATAAAATGTTACAAGAGTCGGAGAAAAGAAGGCATCAAGAACAACAAAGGTACCAGAAGGATATTCGTCGATTGGAGAGGGAAGTGTTTTTGATGAAAAACCTTTTAGATGAGTACAGAACAGCTCTGTATGAAGTTGATAAATCATTTGCTGAGTACAGAAGGCGTGCAAAACTTCATCATGCTGCTGATGAAGAAGAAGAAGAAGAAGAGCCCCCCATATATGTTGATCACCCAGATGGTAGTGGCGTCATTGTTCTAGCAACAGAATTAATACAGTTCAAAAGTAATTTGGAACAAGGACGTGACCATCTATGAAATTGACTCTATTCAGAATGAAAAAGTTTGATTGGTAAAAACTTGTTAAAAGTTTGTTACAAATTATAAATATAATCACAACTTGTCCTAATTGATTATGATACATTGGTCAACAAAAAATTATGACCTCCTTCACGTGATTATACTAAGACAAGCCGCCAAATTTTCAACTTGAAAATAAGCCGAATTTCTAAAAATACTCGGTCTTTAACATCTTGGATCAGATTGGAGAATGAGATTACGTGGTCAGATATTGTGAGTCCGTTAGAAAAGTATTCTTACATCAAATCAATTATTTTTCCAGGTTTACTTTCTAAAGTCTTCTCAAGCATGGACATTTCCAAAGTCCTCTGAGCAGTAAGTATAGCATACCATGTTTTTTCCTATAAATTTATCCATTCTCTGTGAAGATGAATTTGACAGCATAGATTTTGTTTTTCTCTCTTTCTTTTGCATAGCATGGCTTCTAACTTCTCAAAGTTGTTTTCGATGATACTTAGGTCGATTTTCTTAATGATCTTCTTCTTAGGTGTTGCTGTAGAAGGTAGTAGTAATAATTCCATGAATATTGGTGCAATAATTGATGTAAGTACCCGTGTTGGTAAGGAACAAAAGACGGCCATGATTATGGCTGCTGATTATTTCAATAATTTTTCAACCAACCATAAGCTCATCATTCATTTTCGTGAAATCAGCAAGGATCCAATTCAAGCAGTTTTATCAGGTACTTATCTGTTTTATTTCAATATTATAGTCAATTTCAGATTTTTTTTTTTTTTTTTGCTGAAATTATTAGTTTTTGCATGCAGCTGAAGAACTGATAAGGGAAAAGCAAGTGGAGGTGATAGTTGGTTTGAAGACTTGGGAACAAGCTGTAATGGTGGCTGATGTTGGAAGGCGAGCTCAGGTGCCTGTTCTTTCATTAACATCAACAGCGGCGGCTTCCAACAAAGTCACGCGGCTTCGTTGGCCTTTCTTGGTACCAGTAATCCCTTCAAATAATAATAGTTCGGAACAAATGGATTGTATTGCTTCAATAGTACAATTCTACACCTGGCGAAAAGTTGTAGTCATCTATGAGGAAAATGTCTATGGTAATGGTGATTCAGGAATGCTAGCACTGTTATCTGGTGCACTTCAAAATGTTGGTGCAGAAATTGAGTCATATTTAGGTCTCCCACCACCATCTTCCTTGTTTGATTTAGAATCTGTTGTTAGGGAAGAATACCAAAATTGTTGAGGAAACAATCCAGGGTTTTTATCGTACTTCAAGAATCATTGCCTCTAGCTAGTAATTTGTTTAAAGAAGCTAAGCGGATCGGATTAATGGGTAGAGACTCTGCCTGGATAATTTCTGACACCATTTCTGATCTTCTTGATTCTGTTGTTGACAATTCTTTTATCAATTCTGCTCAAGGTGCTTTAGGAATCAAGAAATATTACTCTAAAAATAGTACCGGGACTTACCAGGATTTTAGTAGTCATTTTAAGAATGTTTTTAGATTGGAGTACCCAGATGAACCCAATTATTTGGAGCCAGGAATTCATACTCTACAAGCCTATGATGCCATTACAGCTGTTTATAAAGCTATGGAGAATTCAGACAGAGGAGAAATTAACAACAACACTTCAGCAAACTTGCTAAACAAAATTCTAGAAAGCAATTTCACTGGTTTGACTGGCAATATTCATTTAGACAGAACAGAGTCCTCCTACTCCTCTGCGTCTTCTTCTTCAGAAACATCAATTTTCAGGGTCATCAACATTGTTGGAAAGAGTTACAGGGAGCTTGGATTCTGGTCATCAGGTTTCGGATTTTCAGAGAATCTTGAATTATTCAAGAATGAGAGTGCTGACCAGAATATGAGAAAGTTGAAGGCTGTGGTGAACTGGCCGGGAGAACTAATTAACCGAATTCCCAAGGGATGGGCAATGCCAACTGATGCAAAGCCAATGAGAATCGGTGTTCCTGGACGAGTTGCATTTGAGAAATTTGTTAAGGTTGATTGGGCTAATAATCCGGACGATATTGATGGTTTCTGCATCGATCTTTTTAAAGAGATTCTTGAAATATTACAAGAAGAGTACACCCTTCCGTATGATTTTCACCCACTCAATGTCAGCTATAATGATCTTGTTAATCTTGTCATCACCAAGGTATATATCGTTATCATATATATATAATTTTATACTTTTTCCCACATCTGAAATATATATAATATAAAGATAAATCTTTTTTTTCTTTCATTTTGGATGACAGGAATATGATGCTGTGATCGGTGACATAACAATATTAGCAAATCGGTCAAGGTATGTGGAATTTACCCAGCCATTTGCAGAGTCAGGGTTATCCATGTTGGTTCCAGTGAAGCATGATTATAATATTCAGAAGGCATGGATGTTTACGAAGCCTTTTACACCAAACTTGTGGTATGCCACTTATGGAATATTGTTGTACACCATGTTTGTCATATGGCTCATTGAACGCAACTCTGATAATAAAAAATTTGGTGACAATACCAAAGATCAACTCCGAACTTCATTATGGTTCACATTCTCCTCTCTCTTCTTCGCTCACAGTAAGTACTACTGTTTCTGTTTTTTTTTTTTTTTTTTTTTTTTTTGTAATCTTTCATTTTTTTTTTATTATTTTAAAAAAAAAACACACACACATACTCACTTATTGATATTGTCCTATTTTTAATGCAGGGGAAGAGGTCAAAAGCAATCTTACAAAAGTAGTGGTGGTAGTGTGGCTATTTCTGGTATTTGTGTTATCTTCCAGTTACACAGCTAGTCTGACTTCAATGCTTACACTTCCAAGACTGGAGCCTGTAATCAATGATTTAGATTGGATAAGAAGAACAAACGCACCCGTCGGATGCGATGGTGATTCCTTTGTGAAAACTTACTTGAGGGATGTTCTTGATCTAACAAATATCAAGGACTTCGACAGTCAAGATGATTATCCACGTGAATTCGAGAGTGGAAATATAGCTGCAGCTTTTCTTGAATTTCCTTATCAGAAACTTTTCATGGAAGACCACTGTAATAAATACACCGTCGCTGGAGAAACTTACAATTTTGGTGGTCTAGGCTTTGTGAGTTGAATTAATGTCTTTTTTTCAGTGTCTACAATATCAATTAGTCCGCAATTTTTTTTATTCTATTATTTTTTTTTTTTTTTTGAATGCACAGGTTTTCCAGAAAGGATCACCGATTGCACGGGATTTCTCCAAAGCAATTCTAACACTTTCAGAGAACGATAAGCTTAAAAAGCTTGAAGATCAATGGTTTGGATCATCTTCCACGAAATGTTCAAAGTCTGATTCTGAAGAATCCCTGGAAGCTGAAAGGCTGAGGATGGAGAGTTTCTGGGTATTATTCTTGTTTTCTGCAATCACTTCCACTGTGTGTTTGCTAATCTTCCTGATTCGTCGGTATAGAAAGTACAGAGCAATCAGAAACAATGGATGCACCGTCGTCAACGCGCCGCCGGTAGCTCAAGTTCTTCAACTTAAGCCGCCGCCTAGAATTATAAGGTCTTTGTCTATGGCATTATCTCGCAGAACCGGTTCTTCTCAGTTGGAACCTTAGATTCAGACCATTCAGCATAATTAAATACTTCTCCAACCATTCAGATCAATGTTAGATAGGAATAAATCCAAATGGAATTAATTAAGTAATTTAATAATATTCAGATTTGATGTTCTATACTATCTTATTCTTATCCAAGTGTCCAAATTGAGACACTTTTTTTTTTTTAAGTAGTATCTCATGTCTTTCGACCAAATTAATTCACTCGGGAAGGTTCAATAGTGTAGATATATTAATATTTGTGAATATATCTCGAACCGTGGAATTTCGGGTGAAGTTTAAGTTCTTAACTTCTTGACAAGTCGGGAAGTAAGGGAGAAATTTTTAGATCAATAATGGTCGGGAGAGATTCAAACTCTCAACTTTTTGGTTGAGGGGGAGACTTCTATACCATTAAGTTAGAAGCGGAACTTCAATAGAGACACTTAACATGTTTTTCAAAAAATATAAAATAAAAAATCCACATTTGGAAAGTCTAAAACTAAAAAATCCCGTGGAAATCTATTTCCTAAGCATGTTCCAGGAAGATGACATGACTTTTCCTTCTTAAGAAAATTTGAATCTACAATTTTTTCCAGTTGTTTCTAAAAATGTGAAAAATCAAAGATAATAATAATAATAATCAACTTGCTCGAAAAGTTTGTGAATCTTCCTCCATTTATACAGCTGAATCTTAGTGTGGCAGCTCTCGAAACTGAAAGGAATTTATATATATTTTCTCCAAAATTGTTCATTGCACACGACAATACACGACAAAGATATTAATTGTCCGTAACTGTGAGAAATTTGGTCTTTGATGGCTCTTCTGAGACTGAGATGGTGGAATATTCTTGTTCAGAATCTTCATCGCGGTTTCTATATTGAGGCAGTATATATTCTGAAAGCAATATATGTATAAATATTCTCCACAATTATTATTATTATTATTATTTTCATAATTGTAATTTCATTAAAAAAAAATATTACACAGATGAATGATTAAAATCATTCATGATAATAAAACAAGATACTAACAAGATATCAACTTAAAAGTAGGTGAAGACAAAATACTTAACCTAAAAATAGGTGAGTCTGAAATAACTAAACATAAAAGTAACAAAACATAAATTATATCTAGATCTTCAATATTCGAACTGTCAGTCACAAAACTCAACCGCATAAAAGGTTCGATTTTTTTTTTTTTCCTTCAACATCAACCTAATCCTTCCTAGGTGTATCAAAAATTTTATAAGATGTTTAAAAATAAGACAAAAATCGAACAAAAGCCCAAATTTAAACATTTGGTTTAACAAATTTATTTTCCAAAACAAAGAAAAAAAAATTGATATCTAGATATTAATGAAAAACTAAGCATTTGAGATGTGAAAGATAGCAAGAAAACTAGAGAACTAAAATAGAATAAACTAAGAAAACAATCAAAGAAACACAAAAAAAAAAAAGGGGAAAAAAAAAAAGAAAGAAAAGAAACCAGATAAAGAACAAAGAAGAAGATCGATCCGGCCTAGAGAAAGCTTGAACCGGAGCTAAAACTTTCCTTTGGCCACAGAAGAAATTAAACCTGGTGTAGGGTTGGGGAGAGGAAAGTTTTAGGGTTTAAAATTTTGGTTTACATACATGTCTTTGATGGCTATTCTGATTGTTAAAAATGATAAATTGTCACCAATTGTGACCTACAACACTATATTGGTGGAAAATTCTTCTTCGGAAGCTTTGTCTTTCACTGTAATGGCTGCTACGTCTAATTCATCATCATCCTCTTTTTTATATTGAGGCAGTCGGCAGTTGTTCTACTACTGTTATTTATTTTAATCCACTCCTAAATCAATTATTTTATCCATAACCATTATTTCTATTTTAGTCATTCCTATATTTATATCATGATATTTTTCTAAATATATATATATTCATTAGAATTCCCACTGAAATGAAGCAGTTTTTCTATAGCTAGCACTGGTAACAAGTATAAGAAATAGAAAGGTAATTCAACTTACATTAATAAAAACTTAAAAGATCAAAATATTAAATAGTAAGATGTTTTAGTTTGTTGAAATAGTAAAATTTATAAAGGAAATGATAAGATATTTTGATTTTTATTATCAATAGTAAGATTTGTAATAAAAATGGTAAGGTTTAAGAAAAAAATGATAAGATGATATTTATCAAATTTGATAACTTATCATATTTTTATTATAAGTTACCAAAGAACACTTGTAATTTATTTATTAATTTGGTTAATCGTAGCATCTAATGCAACATCATCCATAAATGATAGGTAAAAGAAAAAAACATGTAAAAAATTACCAAAATTTGCAAGCGGAACTTGTTATTTAAGATGTTGGATGAGATAACCTCTGTTAATGGACAGAAAAATTAATTCAGAGGACAAATACTGCGAGTCTGTTTGAAAAGAATTCTTACATCAAATCAATTATTTTCTCCAGGTCTACTTTTTTTTTATTATAGTCTTTCTCAAGCACTATAGCCACTAGCAAGTAGCATACCATGTTTTTCCTATAAATTCTCCGTTTCTCTGTGAAGATGATATAGATTTTATTCTCTTTTTTTTCCCTTTTCTTTCTTTTGGATAGCATGGCTTCCAACTGCTCAACGTTGTTTTCGATGATACTTAGGTCGATTTTCTTAATGATCTTCTTCTTAGGTGTTGCTGTAGAAGGTAGTACTGGTAATAATTCCATGAATATTGGTGCAATCATTGATGTAAGTACCCGTGTTGGTAAGGAACAAAAGACAGCCATGATTATAGCTGCTGATTATTTCAATAATTTTTCAACCAACCATAAGCTCATCATTCATTTTCGTGAAATCAGCAGCAAAGATCCAATTCAAGCAGTTTCATCAGGTATTTATCGCTTGTATTTCAATATTATCCATCCTCTATATATATATATATATATAAAAGAATGTATCTAGGTATTTATAGTCAATCTGAATAATTTTTTTTTTCTTTTTTCCCTGAAATTATTATTTTTTGCACGCAGCTGAAGAACTGATATGGGAAAAGCAAGCGGACGTGATAGTTGGTTTGAAGACTTGGGAACAAGCTACCATGGTGGCTGATGTCGGAAGGCGAGCTCAGGTGCCTATACTTTCATTAACGTCAATGGCGGCACCTTCCAACATAGTCTCCCAGCTTCGATGGCCTTTCTTGGTACCAATAATCCCTTCAAATAATAATAGTTCGGAACAAATGGATTGTATTGCTTCAATAGTACAATTCTACACCTGGCGAAAAGTTATAGTCATCTATGAGGAAAATTTCTATAGTAATGGTGATTCAGGAATGCTAGCACTGTTATCTAGTGCACTTCAAAATGTCGGTGCAGAAATTGAGTCATATTTAGGTCTTCCACCACCATCTTCCTTGTTTGATTTAGAAACTGTTGTTAGGGAAGAGGTACCAAAATTGTTGAGGAAACAATCCAGGGTTTTTATCATTCTTCAAGAATCATTGCCTCTAGCTAGTAATTTGTTTAAAGAAGCTAAGCGGATCGGGTTAATGGGTAGAGACTCTGCCTGGATAATTTCTGACACCATTTCTGATCTTCTTGATTCTGTTGTTGACACTTCCTTTTTCAATTCTGCTCAAGGTGCTTTAGGAATCAAGAAATATTACTCTAAAAATAGTACCGGGACTTACCAGGATTTTAGTAGTCATTTTAAGAATGTTTTTAGATTGGAATACCCAGATGAACCCAATTATTTGGAGCCAGGAATTCATGCTCTACAAGCCTATGATGCCATTACAGCTGTCTATAAAGCTATGGAGAATTCAGACAGAGGAGAAATTAACAACAACACTTCAGCAAACTTGCTAAACAAAATTCTAGAAAGCAATTTCACTGGTTTGACTGGCAGTATTCATTTAAACAGAACAAAGTCCTCCTCCTCCTCCGCGTCTTCTTCTTCAGAAACATCAATTTTCAGGGTCATCAACATTGTTGGAAAGAGTTACAGAGAGCTTGGATTCTGGTCATCAGGTTTCGGGTTTTCAGAGAATCTTGAATTAGTCAAGAATGGGAGTGGTGACCAGAATATGAGAAAGTTGAAGGCTGTGGTGAACTGGCCGGGAGAACTAATTAACCGAATTCCCAAGGGATGGGCAATGCCAACTGATGCAAAGCCAATGAGAATCGGTATTCCTGGAAAAACTCCATTTGAGAAATTTGTTAAGGTTGTTTGGGCTGATAAACCGGAGGACATTGAATATGATGGTTTCTGCATCGATCTTTTTAAAGAGATTCTTGAAATATTACAAGAAGAGTACACCCTTCCGTATGATTTTCACCCACTCAATGTCAGCTATAATGATCTTGTTAATCTTGTCATCACCAAGGTATATATTATATATAGCGATACTTCATCCCATTCCCATTCCCAAATCCCACATCTGATATATATATATAACTCTATCATGAAAAATAAAGATAAATCTTTTTTTTTTTTTTCATTTTGGATGACAGGAATATGATGCTGCGATCGGTGAGATAACAATATTAGCAAATCGGTCAAGGTATGTGGAATTTACCCAGCCATTTTCAGAGTCAGGGTTGTCTATGGTGGTTCCAGTGAAGAGTAGATTTAGTGTTCAGAAGTTATGGTTGTTTACGAAGCCTTTTAAACCAACCTTGTGGATTGCTACTGTTGGAATATTGTTGTACACAGTGATTATGATATGGCTCATTGAATGCTTCTCTGGTAATGAAAAATTTGGTGATAATACGAAAGATCAGCTCCGAACTTCATTATGGTACACATCCTCCTCTCTCTTCTTCTCTCACAGTAAGTATTGTTTTCTTGTTTTTGAAGTAAATCTTTCATTTATTTAATAAAATAAAATAAAATAAAAAATTGTTTGATTCTAATAATGCAGAGGAAAATGTCAAAAGCAACCTTACAAAAGTAGTGGTGGTAGTGTGGCTATGTCTGGTATATGTGTTAACTTCCGGTTACCAAGCTAGTCTGACTTCAATGCTTACACTTCCAAGACTGGATCCTCAAATCAAGGATTTAGAATCGATAAGAAGAACAAACGCACCCGTCGGATGCGATCGTATTTCCTTTGTGAAAACTTACTTGACCAATGTTCTTAAACTAAGAAATATCAAGGAGTTCGACAATCAAGATGATTACCAACGTGAATTCAAGAGTGGAAATATAGCTGCAGCTTTTCTTGAAGATCATCATCAGAAAGTTTTTCTGAAAGAAAACTGTAATGAATACACCGTCGTTGGAGACACTTACACTTTTGGTGGTGGTCTAGGCTTTGTAAGTGAAATTAATCAATCAATTTTTATTTTTTTTTTTTTTTTCAAAATTAAATTAAATTAATTAAATTAATTGAATGCACAGGTTTTCCAGAAAGGATCACCGATTGCACGTGATTTCTCCAGAGCAATTCTAACTCTTTCAGAGAACAATAAACTTAAACTCCTTCAAGATAAATGGTTTGGATCGTCTTCTTCCACGAATTGTGAAGATTCTGATTCTGCAGAAGCCGATGAAGTGGAAGCTAAAAGGCTGAGGATAGATAGTTTCTGGGTATTAATGTTGATTTCTGGAATCACTTCCACTGTGTGTTTTCTAATCATCCTGATTCCTTGGTATAGAAAAAATGGATGCACCGTCGCCAACGCGCTGCCGGTAGCTCAGGTTGATAAACCTTAGCCGCCGCCGCCTCCTACAAAGTCTTCTCAGTTGGACTTCTCCAACTATAATTAATGTTTAGATTGAATTAAGTATTTTAGTAGTAGAGTGATATCCCCATTCCACATAAGGAAAGTGAATTAGTAAGTTTAAGAAATCATAATAAATTTGAGGAGTTTTTTTTTTTTTTTAAAAATATTCAGCTGAATATATATATATTTTTTTATTTGGTAAATTAAAGGGCAAGTTAAATATAATATCATTATCCCAACTAAAAGAATCTAACTGTTAGGAAATAAGCTGAATCTTTATGAAACTGAAAGCAATATTTATATATATATATATATATATATATATATATATATATATTCTCCACAATTATTCATTGTATCCAACAATACACGACAAAGATATTAATTGTCAGTAACTGTGAGAAATTTGGTTTACATACGTGTCTTTGATGGCTCTTCTGATATTGGTGAATTACTTCTTCGGAAGCTTTCTCTTTTCACTGTAATGGCTGCCACGTCGGTCTAATTCTTCATCAATACTACTGTCTTTGGTCGAAAACCGGATTTTATATATATGAAAAGACATCCTAAATAACAGACAAAGTGGTTCTTCCACTTTCTCTATTTTAATCTTTCCTAAATTTGTATCATGATATTTTTCTAAATATTAATTATTTTTTGCAATAGAATTCCCACTGGTAATAAGTATAAGAAATAGACAAGGTAATTGATGGGTGTCGTTAAGCTAAGAATAAAACTTTTTTCTTAGAAAAAAAAAAAAAAGACGGTTAAATTGCATACAGTGATAAGGCATATTACAACAGTAACATTTAGATCTCATCTCTGAAGTAGCACTCAGAATCTGGAACTCATCTATAAAGATGATGATTTCGGGGACCTCAAAAATTCAACAAGATTACCGGAAGGGAGAGAACAAGTGAGCGTGTATATATGTATGTATATATATATATATATATATATAAACATATAGGAATGTCTATTAAACTGATCAAATCTAAAGATAACCACCCCTTCCCCCACGTGTACGACCTCTGCCTCTGCCTCTGCCTCTGCCTCTTCCTCTACCTCTGCCCCTTATTCTGCTTCTGCCTTCATATGCTAGACCTTCAAATGTTCTATTGCCAAATTGGTTTTGCATTCCTCCAGCTCCCCGTCCCTTTTTAGAAGCATTGTTGCTTGCACCATTAACAGCAGCAGCACGTTTGCCTCTACAGAGAACATAAAATAAGAATGTCAGGATGGCAGCAGGTTCAGGTTCAGGTTCAGGTTCAAAGTGAATATTGATTGAATGTGTAATAACGAACTAGTGCAATTTAACCTAAAATCTGAATATAATAGTGACGACAATGATCCTCAATGCTTTTAAGAAATAAAGAAAATAAGAGACCAGAAGGCTTGAGAGCAATTAGGAGATGAAATAGCTACATACCCAGCTGCAGTTATATTTGAGGATGTAGAAGGATTCTGAACTTCTTTCCAAGAAAGGTTGATCATCTTCTTGTCACCAATAAATGAGGGTGATTTTGAATGTAGTGGCTGAATCATTTAATATGTCAATGAAATATTAGCGTCAAGAACATTCATGTATTTAAAAGTCAACAGTGTGGAGTTACTGACCTGGGTCATAGCTAATATGTTGTTGCAAGTTCGCAAACCAGATGTTGTGTTCTGCTTCTGTATTTTCTGAAAATTCATGGGGGATAACCAGAAAATTCTATCAGAAAAACCCCACAGAAATTAAGGGGAAAAGAAAATTTTGTACAAAGCTCACTCACAATTCTGGCCTTTGCATCATCAGATGTAGCAGAAGCCAATGCTTTGTTATGTTCAGCCATTCCTTGATTTAATTTCTTTGTAGTAGCCTTAGTTAGCTCTTCAACACAATTTAAGCTATACAAAAAGCACGACAAGAATATTAATGAAAAAATCAAAGACATGAAAAAATTGCCACATCAAAGGAAGGATTCAGCTCATGATAGATGACAGTGTACTACATTATTTTGCAAGGATCAGCCTAAAATATATATTGCTATAAGTGAGAAGAGTATATACTTTCAGATCATTTTAGATTGAATCTTAGCTTCTAGAAGCCAACAATGGTTTGCAGATGGTCAATTGGACATTCACTTGATCACAATGAGTAGAAATGCAATAAGAAAACAATGATTTGTGGGAACCCAATAAATAAACAAATAAACATACCGCTCTGTAAAATCTTTATAATGCTCTGAGAAGTCCTCCCCGAGCCTATCAGAAGGTTGTCCAGTCACAATCTTGTAACCACATAAGCTATTGGTGGCATTGGGAGCCTATTAACAGAAAGAAATAAGCACTGAATACTGGTAACCAATAAAAAAATAATCAGGAGTGAATCAGAGCATTATTGACCTTATGAGCCATATGGTGGAATGTATACAACAAGCACTCAACAAAAGTGAAGTTCAACTCTTCTGTTTTTCTTCCAGGCATGTATTTCTGAAAATCAAACGAGACAAGTCACCAAAGCATACTACTGGGAAAGAGTTAATATCTGAACACCAGAAAAAGGCCTCAAGTATCTGTAATCAAAATATCATAAATAAAATCTTGCCTTCAAAAGCTGAACAACAGAAGGAAGAACTTGTCTTGAGTCCTGTGGTGATGTATAAGGTGAACTCTCAGCAAGATCCTTCAGTAGATCAACTTTCCGTTCTTCAGGAAGCTGGAAAATGAAGTGATTTTAGAAAAACTATACGACTACTACATGTAAAATAGAAATTGCCTCCATGATAATTTGCAAAGGGTGGCATATGAAAGACACTACATACTTTTCCAGACTACATGTAAAATAGAAATTGCCTCCATGATAATTTGCAAAGGGTGGCATATGAAAGACACTACATACTTTTCCAGTTAAGCCTGATTACAGTAAGCTAGCAGCAGAAAATCACATCTCTAGTTCACCCTCTAGAGTTATGAATGAATATTACCATTTCAGCTTTTGATCAAATACACATGGAAGGATAATGGATAACCACACCCTTTTCCTTTGATTAAATACGCAAACAAGCATAATGATTATCATCTTAAAATTGTCATAATCCAGATGAAAGATGGCAAAAGACTATCTTTACTTCTCAATATCAATTTGCTCCATGCAACATGAAAAATCACATCGACAAACGCAGCAATCAATAGGAAATTATAAAATTGATTTCCACTGACATGCAAGGTTACCTGGTGAAAAACAGGAAATATGTGCTTGTTCAAATAGTTGAGGAATTTGCTATTTGATGCACCCCTCTGCAAGTAATGCAGCAATTCCAATGAGCAGAATGGCACATAACTAATATCATGTGGTTACAAAATTAAACAGAAGTCACAACCTCAAAAAATGGAATAGCCATAAACAAGCATGATATCAATCTATCAATATGGTCTCCATCTGTGACCTGCATCAGAAGCCATCAGAAATTGAAATCTTCAGAAACTGACACCATTAGGAAGTCATCAGTTGAATAACGGGAGCAAAGAGAAAAAGTTGACTAGACTTCATATAGCCAACAATATCATAAAGTAAAATGCCTAATTGAGGATGGGGGAATACATTTTAGGAATTCACTTGGAATGATTCAAAGTCAAGTGACACCATTAACAAAGAAGTTATAAGTTGGATAATGGGATTAAAGAGAAAAAAATATCTATTCATCATATAGCCAACAATATCATAAATTAAAAATGCCATATTCAGGAATGGGTAACACATTTTGGAATTCACTAAGAATGACATGAGAATTACTAACATTGAACTGAGCATCTAAATCAGCTTGGCCTTCAATGATTTGAATAAGTTCTTGGACACGTTCTGCAGGAGCTTTCTCTCCAAATATGGTCAAACTTTTTAAGAAGTCCATAAACATCTTAAATTCAGATCCTGTCACATCTTGAAGACTCTGCAGATTAAAAAAAAAAAATTAGAGGAAAGAATCAGAGAATACAAAGCATAAACAGAATTAGTGGTATGAGAGGAAAGCATGACACCTTTTTTATCAAATCAGTTATGTGCCTTTCCATTACATCTGGAGGCCTCAACAACTCTGATTTAAGAGGAAATACCTGCACCAAACCATATATACAGTCAAATCATGATAGCAGAAAAGGCTCAATTTGTCATTCAATCACATGATATGTCAACCCACCTTATCTTTGATAAAACTTAAGGTTCTCTCTCGAAGATTTTCATCAGTCAACTGCTCATCAACACTCTCAATATGCTTAAACAGGGCTGTCAGTGAAGCTGTAAACAGAAGTATAGTTAAGTTATGCAAGTAACTAATGGAGAGAAGAAGCAGATAGAGACAACACAACATCTGAGCAGTTGGGAAGCAGAGAGCCAAATAAATTCAAGACCACCAAGAAAGCCTCAATTAAAACAAAGTAATAAGTTATCTGATTTTCTGCTTTTACCTTTCACATCCTGCCTCAACAAGGATAAAAGAGCCTTATGTACTGCATCACGCTCCACATTTTCTTCTAAAAGAAAAATCAGCCTTCTTGGGATCAGACGCAACAAGATAATTTATTCATCCTTTAAAGTGAAAACTAAAACTTTTTTTTTACCAGCAGTGAGAAGTTGAGCAAGAATGTCTACAATTTTTGAAAGATGTTCAGGTGTGTCCTTGCAAAAAAGGGGGAGTCCACGAATTGCTTGCACACGTATCTGTAAATATCATTTGAAAATAGAAGTATTCAGAACCAGGAAGCTATCTAATCAAAAGAAATTATCGTGAATCATGAATAATCCAAAAGCAGAAATTATCTTAGAGACAAGAGACGAACAAGTAATCATGAAAAAGCAGCACAGCAGGCCAAGTTCCACTTTTGCCAACTCAATAATCCAATCACCAAACTGATTGCACGGACAATTGATGACCTTGACAACTAAAATAAGCCAAGAAGATGCCATATTGAGGCAATGTTGCTATCTCCTTTGACTTGTATTCTTTTTCCACTCCATTTTTTTGAAACGCAATCTTTTTCACTAAGCACTCCAAGTAAAAAATCATAGGCCTTAAAATCAAGCACTCACAGAATACGGTAAAAAAAAAAATAAAAAATTTAAAAAAAAAAAAAAATGTTCACAATTTATCCCCATTTCTCGATTACATGACTCAATTTGCCCAAAAACCATGTCGTAAAAGTAAAGTTTAATGACTTTCCGCATACAAATAGATAAATGCACGGTTAAGGAAGATTATGAGCACTGACCCCAAGCTCTTCAGCTTCACATAAATCCAGTTGTGCATCCATAGCACTACCCGAAAGGTCAGGAAAGAATTTGAAAAACCTTGGGATAAGCTGTGCAGCCAATTGTCTAGCTTTAATGCAACTGCTCTTTGTCGCTTTCATTATATTCTCATAGTCCTCCACATGCTATCATAATCATCAGTATAGTCAGCATCCCCAAAGACAACAAAAAAACGATATCAAATCACCAAATCAACAAAAAATACAAACCCTAAAACTGAAAAATAGAAGTTTATTTCTCCTTTTTTTTTTTCCCTACAAGAAAAAGGGGCATTAAGCATACAAATTTACACCTACCTGATACTTATCTTTGGCTTCATTGAGACGTTCTCCATACTCATAGAGCTTCTCTATATCATTAGCCTCGTCAGAACCTTCTGCCATTGTTTCAGCTTATTTCAAAACTAAAACTCCAATCAATTATTGCCGCAAAATTGTGCCTTTTAGTACAAAGAATGTGGATAAAGAAACTGCCTTTCGCTAATATATACAAAAATTTCAAGTATCAAGTGGAGAGTTTTTCTTCTGTATAAGCCCCAGGACTTTGTATGAAATAGTATTGTTTATGAGAGCGGATAGTATCGGATTTGATTGACTCCTCTCTCTCTCTCTCTCTCTCTCTCTCTCTCTTTAAGGGATGAAGAAAGTGACCGGAAGAGAAAACGAATTGACTTTCTTCGGATTTGGATTAGGATTTGGTTGCATACTTCTCTGGATGCCTTTATAGTCCTCCCGAAGCTTCTTTATAGTTTTAGCAAAATTTCTATAAAAAAATCTAAATTCTATAAATATTTCTCTCAATTTAATTATTTTATAAATTTTAATTAAAGAATTCAAGAAATAATATTTACAGGATAAAAATAATTTAAGAATATAATTTTTTTTTAATTTTTTAAATTGATTGATAAAACAACGTTATTACAAGTTTAAAAAAAAAAAATCAATATTTTTCTCTCAAGGGACAACGTTAAAAAAGACAACAAAAGTAAATCAGTGGCCTAAAAGTGCAGTGCATTACTTCACTTTTATTTATTCTTTTAGCTGCTCTTTTCCTTGTCTTTAAAATTTGGAACTATAAAGAGGGCATCTCCAGCACTTGCAAGACATCTTTGAACTCAAATTCACGGGTTTCCTTGTTGAAACGCTCTACTAATTTGTACCTGACATCGTTCAAGTAAAAGGACTGCATAGTCTCCAGAAGCCATTCTGCATCGGAGTCGCTGAGCTTGCTTGAAAAGACAATATCTCCCCTGATAAGGACCAATCCCTTGCTTTCTGCAAATTCTTTGTAATAAGTAACAGTGAAGTAGGGTGCAGCTTGAGTCCCTCTAGTCTTGTAATCTTCAAGGCCGGTAAAAAGCATGTGTGGCATTTGCACTGCATGAAAGTGTAATTAAATTCTTAATGAAAGGAATCAGAACACTCAAAGGCTGAAAAAAAAAAAAAAAACTAAAGATCATTCATTTCAGGAAACAAAGCAAATAGCACCCAAACGGCAAAGAAGTCAAAAAAAACCAAGTGGAGGAAATTTGAATTTTTTCAAGTCTTTCTCCATACTTTTACACAGAAATGAAAGATGCACACAAGAACATATACCTTCAAGCAGGTTATAAGAAGGGGTTTGGTAGAGAAAGTCACTCTACCTTTTCTTAAAATGTCAAAATGGAATGGTACAATGGAAGACTTACTGAAACTTAGATACCTACAGATGTCTGTCTGTGGCTTAGCATAGCAGATAGTTTGCATATGACAAAGAGGTTAGGGGTTCACAATGACATAGGTCTATAGAGATTTTTTAGTCATTTGATTAATGAGAGGCCTAGTTGGGGGGGGGAAGAAAATCAGGAGGGGCAAATGGGGGCTGTTTCCTGACCATAAATATACAACAATAATAAATTCATACATTTTTTTTTTTTTATAAGTAATAAATTCATACATATTAAATCAAGGAAAATAAATAACATCATCCTGACTCCCCAGTAAGCATATCTAGGTAAAATATAGTAAATGGGCACTTGTATAATATAAATTAGACAATTACTCCAACAAAACTAGTGGTATAATAAGAGAAAATTACAGAGGTGCTTACCTTGAACAAACATTGTTGTGTAACAACCACTTCCCTTCCAAACCGGAATCACAAAGTATCGGCTGTAGAGAATTAGGGATTGATAAGAACACCAAGCATTAGAGAATAAACAATGTTTCAGGAAAACAATAGGAGGACTAACCAGTTTTCTGCTCTCTGTTCCAAGAGATGGTATGATTTTGCAGTCATTGATGCCCCAATGTGACCTCTTCCTATGTGATACTAGCACAACAATATAATAGAAAATAACAGATGAATCAACAGCAACTCTATATTTTCCTTTTCAGGGATTGGCATGCAGGAAAAGGTGCAGAAGAGAGTTTAAGCAAGGTTCATAACTGAGGAAACCTGAGGAAAAATATCCTTTTTATTTTTGGCGGAAACTAGTATATGCTTATATTTTAAATTTGAAATTTCTATAATGAATTATCAATAATATAATTGTCTCATATGGGAAATCACTTTTAAATAAGATCATTTTAGGAAATGAGAGAGAGAAAGGGGAAAAAACAAAGATTTTAGTTACATGGTTCCATGCCTGCCTACAAGGTATATCTTATGGTTGAAGCTTCAACAAATTGTAGGTGCTTCATCAGGTCCCCAGCTTGTAAATTTGTTTGTTTCGAATATCATCACCTAGCCTTCCTAGCAGTCCCATATCCTTAATAAATTTCTTCTTAAAATATAGACAAGAAAAACCAAGTAGAAGATATGGAAAAAGCAAATTGTAAATGATTTCATTTGACACCAAGCTTGTAAGATCATTTGTTTAAGTATCATAATCTGGCTTCCCTAGCAATCTTTATATACTTAAAAGAAATTTATTTGAAAATAGCTAACAAGAAAAGTATAAAAACTTTGATCACTTTCCAAGCTTGTAAGAATTTTTTTGTTTCTATGGCTTTCTTAGCAGTCTTCTATAGTCAAAAAATGACAAAAAAAGCCATGTTAAGGAGACAGGAAAAGCATCTTGCAAAGGAAATAAAATCAGAGGCAAATCAGGAAAACCTTACATCATCCCAAATATTAACAAGTTCTTCTGGTTCTTTATCCTTTGCCCTCTGCATATCAATAATAGAACCTAAGGGTTTTAGCTGCAACGGAGTGAACCCAGCTGCAAATTTTGATGTCCGATACAATCCAAGTGCACTCCATTTCATGAAATACCCAGGAATCGCAGGTTTCTGCAATTTCTCAATATGTCTTTGCAGAATTTTAGTACTATAGTACTGTTTTGCAGTTAAGTAATGTGTTGTATCACTGTTACTAGACCCTACTAAACAAAACAAGGTCCTCCTTGAAACTCTATTTGCTAACCGCAGCATTTCGACTTATCTGCTATTCTGCACCATGTTAGCAAAGAAACAAAATAAATACTTCAAATTCTTATATACATAACCTAAACTGATCAGTTAATCCAAAACGGGGCAAGAACCCATAGAATGCAACACAGAGAACAAGTGTACAAATTAAAAGGCAAGGGTCACCCTTTCTATTTTGCTTGAATTTAAATCACACTTAAACTGAAAACGAGGTGCTAGTTTTAGAAGGAAATAGTGGAAAATTAAAAATCAAGGCACAGAACATACAAACAGGTTCCTCTACTTAAAAATTTGGTCAAAGAGAATGACAGCTCTCTCACTCTCAGTAAATTCATCAAACAGTTAAAGAACACGATACCCCAGAAGACTGAGACAGCAAAAGCCAAGATAAAAAGCAAATGAATTGAAGTAAAATCCCAATTTAAAATGACCAAGTTCACGTCTTTGGACTGATTCAAGAAATCAATCAAAACTTGCCCCGCATTTGTGCGTTGATCAAGTGAATAAAAATAAAAACCAGATTCTTAGTGTTCGTGAAGACGAGAATATGTTTAATTCTGACCTGAAGATCGAGGAGATGATGGACAAGAATGCAAGCTTCCCGCACTCGTAAGCAGAGTTTGAACTGCCGTTATCCCTCTTCTCTGCCTCTTTTTTTCTAGGGGGTTACATGCTTTTAAAGGAAAAAGAAAAAATTCCCATGACAATAGACATTATTATTGTACAAATACACCAATTTGGTCCTAAATCTATTTAAAGTTTTTTTTTTTTTTTTTTTTTTTGAGAACCTATTTCTAGTTTTTGTCAACCGAAAATAAAATAAATTTATCTTTAAATTATTGAAATAAAAAGGAAAATTGATGAACACGTGGCACATTTACAAATCTGGTGCACCAATGGGATCATACACCAGACGCATATGGAATTTCCCACGCAGAAATAGTATAAGCTAGCTGGAATGAAGGTACTTTCTTGGATTCCGACCACTTCTCTTTCACAATCTTAACCAAGAAATTTCAAGAGAGTTCTCTACCAAATAACACATTACTATTCATAGTAGTGTACCATAGCAGCGGTACATTTTTTTTTCCCAGAACCAGAGTCAACACATTGCTGAGGAAACTGTATTGTGTTTCTTGAAAAAAAAAAAAAAAAAAAAAAAAAAAGAAAAGGAGAGAACCAAGATCAGAGGTAAAGATTTGAGTGGTGATAAGCAAGGGTTTGTTTGATTTATGGGCAGACACTTCATGGAAAGTAGAAACCATCCCAATGCACGAAAGAGTTTAACAAATGGCAATGCGACAGACAGCGAGAAGTTCAAGATAAACAAATTATTCAGTGAAAGTGGAAGTGGAAACCCCACTTGAAAAGCAAAAACTTTTTTGTGTGTGTGTGTGTGATTTTAAAAAAAGTCCCGGAGAATCCTTTTTCTGGCTTCTTTTTCTTCAGATCCATTACCGTCTGTTTGTCGAAAATTAAAAGTTGGGAATGCGTGATCAGTAAAATTTACTCCACTAGCAAAGCTGCTCAAAGGTCAATTCCTCAAAAAGGCAATCAGTTGGATCAGCAAAACATGTGAATTGGGGAGGATGCTTAAACAATGGCGTTTTTTAGCAGGTTTCTGGAGAGAGAAACCCTAATTGCATTTGCACATGCTTTGCATTTATGCATTTTCTATTTCTCTCTCAAATTTTTAATTTTTTTTTCCTCTGTCTTTACGAATACTTGTTGAAATTGGAATGCATAGAATAAAATGGGTAGTGTATTTAGGGAATGCCCTTTTCAACCCTTTCCCTTCAATAATTGCACTTTGCATACCATGCCCGTGAAAGAAAAACATAAAGACTATTTCTTTCTAGGCATATTCATCCATCAAAAGTTTAGAAGAAAACCAGAAAAGAAAAACTCTGTTTTTGCTTCTAAATTCTTGGGGAAAAAAAAAAAAAAATAAAAAAAAAACGGAGGAAAAACAGCAGTAATTGTTCTACATTTTTAATGAAATCATTTTGAGAAGGTAGCAGAAAAAGTGATGACTGGAAATGAAGGGTGCACTTTTACATTTGGTATCTTGTCAATTACTATTATTTGTCATTCTCGTCCATTAAGGAAGTACATTGACGTCCTAGTCTTCTCTCTCTCTCTCTCTCTCTCTGAAAATATATGTATTTATAATTATGGGAATCACGGGATTTGATTCTCTTTAAAATGGCCATTCATTGCCCAGCCATACGTAACAAATAGCATTGCTCACTTCAATTTCAATATTCTTTTAAGACCTGGAACTGGAAGTACTCTTATTTTAGCTAATTTGTCCTAACTTGGAGAGCCATGTCTTTCTCTGCTTTCTCTTTTCTGCTAATCTTTCTTGCCTTGTTTCCTTCCTCACATTGCTTCTTCACTAAGTCCACAACCAATTCTACCCGCAGCAGCCTTAGGCAGAGTCAACAACTCTCTGTCAGTTACTATGCTAAGTCTTGTCCTCAGGTTGACCAGTTGGTGGCGTCCGTCACCTCTGTTCAGTTCAGAGATTCCCCAGTTTCTGCTCCGGCCACAATTCGCCTTTTCTTCCATGACTGCTTTGTTGATGTAAAATCCTCAATTTCATACTTGGATTCCTAGTTTCTGGATTAGACAGATATTATTCCTTCTATCCATCTTTCTTTAAAGAACATGCATGGCTAGATGTCTTCGCTACTCTCTTGATTTGTTTCTCTTAATTCCCATGGAGTTCTCCCTTTTTTTTAAAAAAAAAAATAATAATAATAAAATTATTATTTGATGTCGTATTAGTAGTCTATGGCATCGTGTATGTATCCTTGGTGGTTTATCTGTTGATTTGTAGTTTTTCTTTTTGCTGTTAATTTTCTTATCTTGGTGAACTTTTTATGGTCATGAAGGGCTGCGATGCATCAATACTGATATCCACAAAACCAGGAAGCAAAGATTTGGCTGAAAAGGATGCGGAGGACAACAAGGACCTTGCAATAGAGGCATTTGATAGTGTAAAGAAGGCCAAGGCACTGGTGGAGAGCAAGTGCCCTGGTGTTGTATCATGTGCAGACATTCTAGCAATTGCAGCCAGAGATTTTGTGCACCTAGTAAGTTGTTTTGTTACTATTTGTAAAAGGATCATATTATGGAACTTTTATATCCACTGGATGGTATATGGACCTCATTTTCTGATCATCAATGAGCTTCTCCTTCTCATGCCTACACTTTTACTATGAAGCAAATACAGCGTTTTCTTTTCATCTGCCAGTCACAAAATGGAAAAGTAATTATTATGTATGTGGTTTTTTAAAAATGAATATTAAAATCCCATCAAAGAAATTTTTTATTTTTTTTTCTGCGATATTATTTAGAAAATTGTTAACTAATGATATGCCAAGGATCCAAATTGGAGATGTTTGATTCACATTGCAGTTTCTTCATTGGAAGAAAAGCCTAGAAAAATGTTGGCAGAGATACAAATCTATAACTCTAGCAATGTCGCATTGTGATTTGAAGGATCTAGTTAGGCAGGTTTAGGGACATTTTGTCTTGCTTCATCTGTTATAAAGAGAATAACTTACCAGCATATGAAATGATTCCTGGATTGAGGATAAAATAGAGAAGAAAAGTTGTTTCATTTTTGTCCATTTCAGTAAACAACAAAACAAATTTTAACACTTTCTTAACCATTAGTCATATGTAAGCCAAATTTAGTGGTACTGTTATTCATGTACTAAACTGATATAAAAAGTTTGTCATTTTGCATGTCATGACAGGCCCTCATACTAAGCTTTATAGATATGTTGTAGATGTCTTTTTACTGCTGTATACAGAGTAAAGCATGCAAAAACCAACCACAATGAGAAGATCATTTTGCAAGTGCAATAAATGGTATTGATCCTTAAACTAATGATATTTCTGCTGGTTGTGATGCATAGACAGGAGGACCATATTATCAAGTTAAGAAAGGAAGGTGGGATGGGAAGCTTTCTATGGCTTCTCGGGTGCATTACAACATACCTAAGGCCAATTCAACAGTGGATGAGCTTCTGAAACTGTTCAAGTCAAAAGGTCTTACAGTTGATGACTTGGTTGTCCTATCTGGTGCACACACAATAGGTTTTGCACACTGTAAGCACTTTGTGAGCAGACTATACAATCACAAGGGCACAAGGCAACCTGACCCAGCCATTGATCTTAGGCTCCTAAAAGCCCTAAAAATGTCATGTCCAGAATATGGTGGGAATGCAGATGTTGTAACCCCTTTTGATGTTACAACTCCATTTGCATTTGACAATGCTTATTATGGGAATTTGGAGTCCAAAATGGGATTGTTAGCCTCTGACCAAGCTCTTTTCTTGGATCCAAGAACCAGGCCAAATGTTCAAGCTCTTTCAAAAGACAAGCAAAAGTTCTTCCAAGCTTTTGCAACAGCTATGGATAAAATGGGCTCCATAGGTGTGAAGAGAGGACCAAGACATGGAGAGAAAAGAAAAGATTGTAGTATGCATGTGTGATATGGTCCTTAGTAGGGTTCCATTTCAGAATTCTTTTTGTCCCTCTTCATTGTTTTATCTCTTGTTTTTGGGTGGTTGATTTCTTTAGGAACTTTTAAGGCTTGTGAATACTGACAGAGTTGACTACAACCCTTCTTCTTTCTTTTTCTCCCTTTCTAAGTATATTATTTTTCTAATGTAGGTAATTTTTTTTGGTTTTTGTGAGCACTCTGTCATGGAATTGGAACATTAGTCCATCTGTGAGCTATTGAGCTAAAGATCTGCTTTTTATTTATAAAGAATTCAAAAAGATTGCTAACTTGCCTCCATGTGAAGAGGAAAGTAGGAAAACCATGTTCCAAGTTTCTTGGGAATATAATCATATTGGTAAGACTGTTATTATTATACATATTTATGTATTTTAAATAATAATTAATTAAAAAATTGTTGCACAATTGATAATAATTTTATGATTTTACTTGAATTTACCCTTGGTAAAAAAAAAAAAAAAAAAAAATGTGGTAATAGGAATATTTCTTATTATTGTCATTGGGCTTGTTATCCTGAAAGAGAACCAAAGGGGAAATGATTAATTCCCTTACAACCAAACAAGGCCCTAACATTCGCCGGCTACCAACCGTCTACAATCACGACGCCATTCTACGCAGTCGAAGCACCGGTCTCTCTGCCGTCGTCAAGAAATTCTCCACCTCCAAAATACGAGCAATGAGAGCGGTGATTCAGCGCGTGTCCTCCGCCAGTGTTGAGGTCAGTAACGTAGATTGAATCCGAAAGGACTTGTTGTTGCTCTTTTTCTTATTGGGTTTATCCGAGCTCATCAAACTAGCAATGGCTTCTAGGTCGACGGTCGCTTAGTATCTGAAATCGGGCCGGGCCTCCTGGTCCTAGTTGGGCTTCACGACTCGGATGTAGACGCCGATGCAGACTACATGTATGCATCCATCCATTGAACTTCCTTTTTCCTCCTCCAAAACTATTGCAGTGTAATAAATACTGTTACCTCTATTATTATGGAGGAATATTATCTGAAGTATTTTTTTGGGGACGCAGATGTCGGAAGGTGCTGAATATGAGGTTGTTCCCAAATGACAAAAGTGGAAAAACATGGGACCAAAATGTAAATTTCCTACCCCTTTGTCTTTGCTTTTAATTCTTTTTTTCCTTTTTCCCTTCATGTTTAGGTGAACAGAGATTTATAAGCATATTGTTAATCATCTATGCACTTTGTCTGAAATTCTTAGGTGAAAACCAGTATTTGTGCATAAATTGTGTAGTATATGTGATGCATTCTACGAGAGTTCACAAAGATGGAGTAACATAAGAATTTACTAATCTAAAAAAAAAAAACATAAGAATTTACTAGCTAAAGAAAATTTTACATTGCTATGCAGAATTTTGGAATCATGTTAAAAAAATTATGACTTACCAATATGGATAGAATTAGTTATGAAGTTGCATTGCAATTCACATAGTCACATTGCATCATTGGCATTCTGCTTCCTACATCCAGTTGAAATCCCTTTTTTTTCTTTCTGTTTCGTTTTCCTTCCAAATTTGTAAGAGATATTAGGTGTGATCCAAAATTTTTTTTTTTTTTTTTTTTAATATTAAGTAATATATTGGGCTATTTTGTCATGCAGGTAATGCAAAAAAATATGGAAGTTCTATTAGGTGATTCAGAAAATAGTGATCTTTTTGTACTCATCATATAATGGTGATCCTTCAGCCACACATGACTCTTAATGTTCATTAATGGTGCAGTGAGCCAGTTTACATTGTATGGGATTTTGAAGGGGAACAAGCCTGATTTTCATGTGGCAATGCCTCCGGAAAGGGCAAAGCCTTTCTATGAATCTGTTGTTGAAAAGTTTCGAAAAGCTTACAAATGTGATGCTGTCAAAGGTATTTTTGTTTTTTGGCTCCCTTTCTCTTCCTTCATTAGCATGTATTTCCTGAAATAGTTATTATGATTAATTCCAAAATGTGCTCCAAACATTTGGTGTGAATGATGTGTCCTACTTAATGAACAAGTATCTGCGGCGATAGGGAATAGCAATGAACATTTAGTGGTTTGGCATTTGGGACATCCATTTCATATATTTTTTTAACTCTAACACACATTTGAATCCCTTAGAGATGTCTACAGTTAAAGAGGTTATTGTATGCCTAACAATTTGTTTTTCTTCATCTGTTTCTGATATTCTGCAGATGGCATTTTTGGAGCCATGATGAAGGTTGGTATCTGAACCCTACAATTTGTGTAGTTCTTTTTTGTATGTCATAATTAAATCAAAATTTGAGGGTAAGGAGCAGTTTTCTAACATGATTCTCTGGTTGATGAAAGGTCAACTTGGTTAACGATGGTCCAGTCACTATGCAGATTGACTCGGCTCAACCTTCCAGGTGAGTCCAAGCTGTGACAATTTTCCTGCCTGCATATTACCGTGATATTTTGATGCTTACCAGCCTATCATAACTTTCAGGAACAAGAATGATGTAGCGGAAGCACAACTGTAAAAGATTGTGGATGGTATATTTGCGGCACGTCATGAATCAGACACGTCCAACAACTCAAAGCCAGAATCATTGTACAACATGACCTGTTTGAAGGCCTATAAAAACTAGTATTTCACTGGTAAATATTGGCGCCCTTGCAATTTTTTCATCGATTATTCGTGAATTCAACTTACAAACTTTGGACTTACAAGATAAATTTAGTTAAACAAAAAAAGGACTTTAGACTTTCAACCATTTCAAGAAGACCAAAGATTTCATGGATAAACTAAGCGTTACTGTTGCCTCAATGATGCTATAGTTGCTGCAGTGAACAATGCTTCTCTACAAAATGTTAAAGTTTCTGACTGCCTGCATCAAGATACATATATAAAGTTCATTAAAAGTCAGATGACACTGGAGAAGGAAAACACCTAACAGTAGGAACAGGAGCAAAAATAAATTTGAATCTCATGAATAGAAGCATATTTATTGCAACAAACAGGTATAAAATGAATTGATAGGAGTTCAAGTTCAACAAGGCTATGATAGCAAATATGCTGTTTTAGACATCTCCAAAGTCCAAAACAAATTTACCGTATGTTGTAGATTCCAGGGACAAAAAGCACAAATTTTTCAGAACTAAAATGGTGAAAATAACAGGGAAACTTTCAAAAGAAAATAAATAAACAAGGAAGCTTAAGTTTGTCTTACTCATCTTCTCCTCTGAGACAAGTAAAAGCAGATACTACGCTTTTGCAGGTTTCCACAAGATAGATGCCTCTGTCATGAGCTTTAGGATCAGAGAAATCCTTAACTGGAGATGATGATGATGATGATGATGATGTAAAGGTACTGACAAGTAAGCCTGCAGAAGAAAATTTTCAAAACATAAAAAATATGAATACCAATTCCATATGTTGATATTAACCTTATCTACTAATAGTTCAGATTCTTCTCTCTTCCCTCAACGTTAATTTGTAGAATTCTATTTCTCATCTTTGCTGTTCTCTTCATGTTCTTTTACAGCCAGGAAATAATTGGAGATGGGGACCCATGGTGTAATTTTTTAATTTTCGAAAACTGGAGCTTATTTCCAGCACTTTCAATTTACTATCATTAGAAAGTTAACCCCCAGTCTTTTAGATCTTCAAACTGAAATTGAAGCAATATGTCCAAAAAACTGCGGCAAATATCAGAAAAGAAAAATTACCTGCAAGGCATGTGCCAGAAGCAACTGTGCAATCCCTGAACCGATTTTTTTTGTAATACTTTTTGCAGTGGTGCGATTTGACAAGCATTTTAAAATCCCTTCCAAAGTTGCATCACTAGCTGAACCATTCAATCTCGCTTTGCGACCAGAAGACTGAAATTAAGCCAGTAAACTATCAAGGATGAAGATTTCTCCAGGGAAATTAATTATACAAGGCTGTGAATTGTAAGGGAAGAAAAAGGAGACTCTACCTTAGGGATGAACTTTTGAAAATACTGCAAGATTATTTTTAGATTCCACTCATGGGCATCAAAGGCCTAAGAAAAAGCTCATGCCAAGAAAACAAAATTAGGAGATGGAAAATGTTTTCATCCTTATATTCCAGAAAGAAATTCTATAATAAGCTTATAAAACTGTGATGAAATGAAAGGGAGAGTTGACAAGGAAGCTACGGAGATGATTGAAGCCAATACAGAAGTTATTGTTAAGATGATTGAAAGTGCTAGCAACACAAGACAGCACTTGATATCTGCAGGTATGGTAAGATGGTAGATAGAGAGGGAGAGCAGTACCGTAAAGAATGGTGAGAGGAGATCGTTGTTGTATATGAGCTCATCTAAAATGATCTCTGTTGGTGAGATCCTGAAATAAATCCAGGGTCACTATTACGAAGCTATAATATTATATTGTCCGAAACAAAGAAGACCAAACCTTGCACCATCTGCTCTGGTGATGAGCCCATTCATATCAGCTATATTCCTTGATGAATCTAACTCCATAATCTGGCCAAAAGTCATTAAGTCAGCAAAAAAATTAATATAACAAATCTTCATAAAAATGGGTTTATGAATTCACCATGAGGAGAAGTTTCTTCATGGCAACACACATAGTCTTTGCAATTTCAGGAAAACCTAACTCTATAGCAGCATCACAATTTTTTGGAAGCTCAACTAAGGAATCATCTTCATTGATGGAGTTGAGAGAAAATTCTATCTCATCCTCGGATAATTCACAGAGAAGAGACACACAGTCTCTAACAAAAGATTTGTAACTAATTTTTCTCGATACCTGAAAAAAAAAATCAAACTAAAGAGTGCTTAGAGCCATCATCAGAAAATATGGATTAGTAAAAATAAATCAGAAACAATGATGGCTATACAGTGTCAAAGCATACCAAAATCATATTCAGGATTGACTCCCTCAAAAGGCTCCAGTTCATATTTTCTGCATTTAATATAATAGGCACCATAACAAATATTCATGTGTTATTGGAATAAAAGTTGAAAGTGGAAAAATCAAATACCTTTAAATGCATGGTTGCGAGGAAAAAAGTCACCTTCAAGAACATTAATAAGATATTGGAACAGCAACATTTGTCTTATTGACTGCAAAAGAATCTTGTCAGATATGAAAATTTGAGTGTCACTTTGAAGGAAGCAAATTAATCAAAATACTTGTTAATTAACCATGGGCTTGAAATTATATAAGTTGCAGAACTTGAAGTAATTTCCAAAAGAATTACATGAAAAGAATAAAATAGAATAAAAGAAAAGAAAGCCATCACAGAGCTCACGTGCTTTTGCTTCACGGTAACTAACCTTTGTTTCTCCTGCTTCAGACCTTTTCTCCTTGGTTACTTTGATAAGGTTTTCAATCAGAGAGTGGAAACCCTGAAACCAGCAGTAGAATTTGAGTGAAGCTTTTCCTTTATTAGGCAAATAAAATGGGCTTTACCTTTGTCCTTTAAGGGGAAACAAACAGAAGATTAAAAGCCAAATTACTGAAGAATATGGTAATAGATGATGCAGACATTTTAAGAAAATAACTTAATATTATATATAATATCAATTTAAATACATAGCCAGAAATTAAGCTGTTACAGACTTACAGTAATACGACTTACCAAGGCATCAATCCTTCCAGCAGAATTTCTAGCAGGTTCCAACTCACTAGCAGAAATATGTAGTCCAAATAGAAAAGGAGACCAGACCTGAGAAATAGTGCAAGTGTTTATTACTACTTTTGAACTAGCATGATGATAGTGTGACATTAAAAAACAGTTTGATATCGTCAAAACAGAGGATGAAATAACTCTTTTTACCACAATTACTTCAGAAACAACTTTAGAAGATGAGGATGATTCTGACTCTTCTGTTCTAGAGAAGTATACTCGGGGATAACGCTGTAAATATAGGGATGAAAAAGAACATTTAATCAATGTATCAAGCACTAAAACTTGAAGAAACCAAGATTTTGGAAAGTACCTTATCTAACTCATTAAGCAGTTGATAGCTTTCTATTATTAGACTGAGTGAGTCCTCATCCTTTAGTATCTGAAAAATTGCCTCAAGCATTTTGCTGTTCCAGCAAATTTGCAGGGTTAGACATGGACAAAAGAAGTAGAAAAACATGGCTTTTAAATATTTCATATGGTACACGCACAAAAGTGGATGAGGGACATTAGAAAACCATCTTGTAAACACAAGCAGCTTACTGCATCTATATCATTGTGCCGCAATGCAAGTCCTACTTTTCTTCAATTGGATAACCAAAACAAAACCGAAGTAAAAAAAAAAAAAAACAGAAGAAGAAAGGAAAGAGAAAGGTAGATATGACAATTTTAAACTTGAACCATGAGAAAGATATATGAAATGATGA
Source organism: Cynanchum wilfordii (assembly GCA_025388415.1). Taxonomy (NCBI): domain Eukaryota; kingdom Viridiplantae; phylum Streptophyta; class Magnoliopsida; order Gentianales; family Apocynaceae; genus Cynanchum; species Cynanchum wilfordii. The sequence continues at coordinate 4,746,353 of JAHSUH010001079.1, forward strand.
GTAAGCTAAAATTTCTGACTTTCCACTGTTGCTTTTATGGTTCAATCAAATGGAACAGGGAACTCCTTAAAAAGTTACTGCAAAAAAATCTATGGAAATTCTGATTATGAGAGAAACATCTAAAGGTTCAAATTTATACAAGATAAGAGATAGAAGGTATTTGAACTCTAAGACAAGCAATAGATTAAATTGTGTAACTAAAACAAGTCACTTCATCATCAAAAATGTATAAGAGTTCTAAGGAGGGCATATGTCGACTGAACTTTAACCTAAATTTCTAGTGTAACGTGAAAATCCATTCTTGCAAATAGAGAACACTATTTTATCTACCAAAGCTAAACACTCCCCCATAAAGTAAATTATATATAAATATATGAAAATGAAAAAGAATATGAATTCTTTCCAATTCAATCCCGAGTCCAGCATCTATTTCCACTCTTTGCACTTAAAAAAAAAAAACTATCATTTTTTTTTTTTTTTGGTAAATGAGCATATCATTACTGAAAATCAACAACACCAACAAAGGAAAAAATGACAAACAGATCTATTACTTTGTTGGCGCAGTGCCTTCTTCAGGAACTAACGAAGCAGACCTAACAGCTTCCAGAAAAGCATGCCCTACAATATTTTTATTTAAAAAAAAAAATCAAAATTGAAGAGACAGTCCATTTTAATTAAATGCTTAAAAAAAATAATAAAAAGAATAATTTACGTACTATCATCGTTTAGGTGGTGAAGATTGGAAGATTTGGAAGCATCGAGAATAATCATGGTGTTTGCCTCCATTCCCCTACACTTCTCATAGTCACAATTGCCTCCCCGTCCTCCACTTCCTGATGCTGCCGCTGCTCTCCCTCGTTTACGGGTTCCCATTGATTCTTAAATTTCCAACTCCCTATAAATCAGAGATACTTCGGATTTCGAAATTCTTCACTCTTCTCAGAACAAATGCAAATTAAAACCCTAAGACTGGGGAAGCGAGTGGGTCTTTTCGGGCATAGAAGAGACGGCGCCGATAACTTCTTCCGGTAACGCGACTATCTTTCCCGCCAAAATCGAGGGCGAGGATATTTGATTTTCGTGCGATTGAAGCAATTAACTCCCAGGCTAGGGTGGGTAGTAATTTTCTTCTTTGTTTTTTATTTTTTCCCTCCATCCATGTTTTTTGTAGGAAAAAAAAAAAAATTTCTATTATTGAAAAATTTTATTCCGTTGCCGGGACTTGAACCCGGGTCTTTCGGGTGAGAGCCGAATATCCTAACCAACTAGACTACAACGGAATTTGTTCTATATATGGCTGAATTAAGATATATAAATGATATTAAATCCTTAAATTATAATTACTATTTTAAGATATATCCATGTAAATTTTTACATAATTGAAATAATAATAATATAAATTAATTAAATTGATTGATTTTTTTATAATGCAAATTATAGAAATCACATAATGTTTAAAAATTAGTACCCGACATACTACGTAAAATTTTGAAGGCTATCTGAGCATTTATTCTCTCTGCACCGTGGTTGTTGGTCTCTATTTTTTAGTCTATAAAAAAATATCTCGGTTGGGAAGTAGTAAAAGCCCCTTTTTTTTTTTTTTTTTTTTTTTTTTTTAATTATTTAGTATTGGAAATTAAATATAATGTATGTTTACTTTGGCAAAATAGTAAAAAGTTTACAGATCCGGAATTCTGCATGTGATGGATCCCTACTTAATACCAAAAAGTGGGTAAGTTTCCAATTCTATGTACAGTTAGTTATTAATGTTCAATGCATTAATTTGAATTGATTCTAAAATGAGTTTCAGTATATTAAAAAAATAGTTGGTACTTGTCCGAACAAAATTAATGAGTTTCGTACGAGTTTGTTGCCACATTTTTTTTTTTTATTTTTTCTTTAAGTTTTCGCACATTTTTTATTGACAAAAATATGCATAAGAAAAATCTAAGCAACTAATTTTTTAAAATTATATATTTACCTTTTAGGTCAATATATAAGATCAGAAAACTTAATTTAAAGCCAACTCTCGGTGGCAGTAGTAACTGATGGCGTTCCAGCTGCTTATAATAATTATTCTGGCAGCGGCAGCAATATTGTTTGCAGAAGCGGTCGATGTTAGGGCGTTCAGGACAGTAGCAGCCAAAAAAAATTTGTCGTCTTTCTTGATCATTGGAGATTCAACTGTAGATCCTGGAAACAACAATCGTCTTCACACCGCCAGTAAAAGCAACTTCCCACCCTACGGGAAGGACTTCTTTGATGCCCGCCCTACTGGAAGGTTCACTAATGGAAGACTTGCTACCGATTTCATTGGTAAGAGATTATGACAGAATTTTATTGACTGGCTGACTCAAAAAATTTACAATGAAATTTATATTTACATAATTCCATTTGCAGCGGAAACACTAGGCCACGTGGGAATTATACGAGGGTTCCTTGATCCACATTTGGAAAAGAAAGATCTATTATATGGTGTTAGTTTTGCGTCAGCAGCTTCAGGCTACGATGATCTCACTGCCAATCTATCAGTAATTAAATCTTAATTAGTTTTTCTAACCCTTTTCTTAATTAATTAATCACGTATTAATAATATATATTAGTAGTGGCGTAATTACCTCAGAAACTTGCAGAACGTTATATCCTTAATGAAGCAACTTGAATACGTCAAACATTACAAGCTCCACCTAAGGAAGCTCATAGGAGAAGAGAAAGCTGAAGAAAGTATTCAAAACGCTGTATTTGTTTTCAGTTTTGGCACAAATGACTTTCTCCAAAATTATTTCTTGAAAACCATACGTTCACGGCAGTACACTACTGTGCCAAAATACCAGGATTACTTGATCTCTTGTATGTCCACCGCCATCAAGGTTAATATATATATATTTTAATATATTAGTTTTTAGAGTAATTAATTAAATTAAAATTGTGTCTTATATATAATTTAATATATATATCTTGATTAATTTTGTGATTACGTACGCAAGCAGGAGATGCATTCTTTAGGAGCAAGAAGAGTGGCAGTAGTTGGAGATCCTCCATTCGGCTGCATACCACTTGCAAGGGCTGTCCGAGGTGATTCCAAATCATGTGACGTTGAGCTGAACCAAGTGGCTGCTTCCTTCAATTTAAAGCTAAAGACGGAATTGGATACTCTAAAGAGATCATTGAAGATCCAAACTTTCTTTATAGATATCTATACAATTATTCTAAACATAATACAAAATCCAAAACACTACGGTAAGCTTAAGTAAGTAATTAAGTTTATCATATATATATATATATATATATATATATTAACTTATATCAAACAACCATTTCATCAGTCCAGCAGATATATATACATTAATTAATTAATAGAAAAAAATCTCCAATATAATAAAAGTATTTTGGGCTAGTTCTTCAAGTCTTTTGTTATGGGTGCAGGTTTCTCGGAGACTTGGAAGGGCTGCTGCGGCACAGGAATGAGTGAGTATGGGATCACTTGCCGGGGATTGGATACATGTCCCGACAGGACCAAGTATTTATTTTGGGATGCAATTCACCTTACGGAAAATGGCTACAAGATCATTGGGGATGCTGCTGTGGAGACTATCTTTGCTGGAATATGAAGCGATATTATTAATGATGTACCTCATTAATTTCTTGTAATAATAATATTAAAGACGTTCCCATGCATGCACCCAAGGTATGCTTTCCTTTAATTATATATATATCGTGTATTTTTTAATATATTTTTAAGCTTTAATTATAATTAAATTTGATGATAAATAGAAAATTATTGAAGGTAATGGAAAAGATGGATCATATAAGTATATATGAAGTATCACTTACATGTTTACAATATTTTTTTTTTTTTTTTTTTTTTTGTAAATTGATTTAGAAATGTAATTTAAATTGATCAAATGTGAAAGTGCAGGGTCGGGGTGTTTGACTCTTAATTATTTAGCGGTGGATAATAGAGTCAATTACAGGTTGAATGGCTTGAAAAATAATGTTGTAAGATTTTTCAGTGGGGTGAATGGAATCCCAGAATAGGTATTTGCTTACATCCGGACACACGTACGATTTAGGGTTGCATAATATTGATGCTTCTAGAAGTCCTGTTCCGCAACAACCATTCTTAACTTCCTCAAAACCTGCCAATTTTTTTTTTTTTTAAAAAAAAAAACTATTAATATTTTTTCAAAATTTTATTATAGGAAAATTAAATTCCTTTTTTTTTTTTGGATAACCTACCGTATTTTTGGGCTTGGGCTATCATGTCACTTACGATCTTATAAACGTCAAAGTAAGCAATTCGAAGGCCCAAATCCTTTCGCTTTTCTTGTAAAGAGTTTAATTGGGCTTGGAGTTTTTTATTGTAAATTTGAGCAGTCTCCGAGAAACGTTGGATGCACGCGCGATTCTTAATTTCATTATTTGAATAGAGTGTAATCACAATAGGTAAACAGCCCATTGGAGTAAGCCCAGTTACTGCAATACGTCGTGCCCCTAAATCCAATAACTCCTGCCAAAAAAATAAATGTGATCATAATTTTTTTTTCTTTTTTTTTTTTTAAAAAAAGAGAAATTTTCATGTAATAAATGCAAACTCAAACAGAAAAAATCTTCATAAATGCAAAGAACAAAATTCGAAGAACAGCTAAGCAAGAGATGAAAATTAGGGGAAAGAATAGAAGTCTGTTAGTTGAGGCAAAGTGATATGGGCCTTAAAGGGGTGGGTCCATTTATTTTTTTTTTTTTTTTTTTTATCGGGGTGTCTTGTGTGGATCCGCTCATCCGAGAGAGGCGAGCTTTTAAGTCATTTCATGCCTAGACTATGCCCAGATTAAAATTGAGTAATTGGTAAATTTAGTCCTAAATAAATTTATGTTTGATAAGTTTAGTCATAAAATAAATATATATATATATATATATATATATATTTTCAAAGTCTCATTCACACATTTCATTAAAGAAAAGATAATTAAGTATTTAGTAAAAAAAATTACAACACTAATTCATAAAACATTTTCAAAGGTAATAAAATTCGAAGACAAATATAGAAAGAAAAAATGTTGCTGGTCAGAAGGAAGCCCACTCTCGATTGAATGCAACTCTAATGGTTGGTGGACATTTATTTGCGCTAATGAAATCAAGCAAAAGGACAATAAATATATATATGTATATTCCTATCTTCTTGAAATAAGAACAAGTTAAAAATTGACAAAATAACCCCTAAGTTCAGTCCAGAATGAAGGGATCGAATAAAGTAGCAAGTGAATATATATATTACACATCAACACTTAGGTTAGATAATTAGTACTTATAATATATTTACAAAAAAAAAAATAGTACTTATAATATTTATTTTTAAGTATTATTATATATTTACGATGTGGGACGGTGGATAAAAATGAAAATGGAACCTGCATGAAGAGTTGAACACGTTCCAGACAGAAGTCAATATAAGCTGGAAGGGTGTAGTTTTTCCTGCGAATCGGTAACGCAAAATAGTTGACGACGAAATCATTGGTGCCAGCACTAATGATGAACAACGAGTTCTGAATCACTTGTTCTGTTTTCTCCACCCCGATTTCACCTGCCATTCTTGTTTTATACTCTTTGAAGTATTCTAGTTGAGTTGACATCGGTATCACATTCTGGACACCAAAAGAAAAGAAAAAAGGAATAAGAATCAGACGGATAAGACACAAGAGAGAGAGAGAGAGAGAGAGAGAGAGAGAGAGAGAGAGAGAGAGAGAGAGACGCTTATTTGTGGAGTGAGAGGGTCGAATCCGGATCCCGCAGATGCAAAGCTGACACCAGTCAAGAAATCCTCTTTGCTGAGGTTAGGATCAAGATATGGTGGCACGTAATCTTTTATGCCAACATATTTAGCTGCAAATAACACAAATTAAATCCAACCAAATTAATATGTATATATAAATACACTCATTTTTTCTTTTCTTCTATATTGTATATATATATATATATATATATATATATATATTACGTACCTATAAAGTCATTAGAAAGCCTTCCATTAGTAAACCTTCCAGTTGGAACATGGTTAGCAAAATCTTGTCCATAAGGTGGAAAATTTCCCTTAAAGGGAGTAAGTATAAAGTTATTGTTTCCAGGATCCGATGTCGAATCTCCAAAAACAAAAATGGCAGAAACCCTTTCTTCACTTGCATTCATGTCTTCTTTGTATAGGCTTTGTGCTTCACTTTGATATACGAAAACAGCCAAATAAACAAACAGAAGAAGAAGAAGATGATGATTCCCTAAAATCTGCATCTTCAGCATGAAACTCAAGTAATAGTAATAATAATAATAATAATAATAATAATTTTTGATGAGGAATAAATAATACTTAACAATGATATATAATAATAATAACAATAATGTATATAGCTCAAAGATAGCATTTTCAATATCTTAATGAAGTAGGCCATATATTAAAGGGTGATTTTGCCAAGCATCACTGTCACTGTGTGTTTAATTGTAGCGTAATTTTATTTTATTTTTCAAAGGGGTTGGAAACCAAACAGTTCCTGATTTCTTTTTAGTTCTCAACCACCTTGGCGGGGAATCAACTTAATTAGACTATATATTAGTGTTTTATGTAAACAAGAAATACATATATATATATGTGTGTGTGTGTAAATTATTAGTATACAATTGGTTAATTTGTGGGTGAACTCATTGATTATCTGACAATGATACAAATTGATAAAAGTCATAATTAATATAGCCTTCAAAGATAGGTCTGAATCCTCTAGTTGCTTGTTTTAGCATTCATATTCCACTATTTCAAAATCATTAATTCACACCTAAATTTTGCTGTAATTACTACCATTCACGACTAATTAGGTCTACTCAACTTTACTTGGACCAATTGAGAGATGACATGTGGTGTAACATATGCAAATTAATTATACCATGTAATAAAAATAATTAATAAATGTTAATTACAAATAATTAAAACATGTCTTGACAGAAAAAGAAGAAAACTTAAAATAAATTTATATTGTAATTATTATTGGTTTTTTTTTCCCCCTCAAGAAAGAGAATCTTTTTATTTATTTTTATTTTTTAAAATGGAGGACTGAGTAGTAAAGAGTATAGCCTGCAATTTTTTGGCTGAAGTTCGTAAGTTGATACTTTTGTTCAATTTTGGAGTCCGTTTCTCTCTCTTAATAACTCAACCATTGCAGCTTTTAATTAATTTCAAAATATAAATTTGTCAGCTCATGAGCCCTTCAGTCAGTACTCTGCATTTTTTTCCCATGTTTGATAACCCTAATGGATAATTTCAAGAGTTATTCCCTCCAGAAAATTTTTAAAATTACAATTTTTATTTGAAATATGAAATAAAATATATTTTTAATGTTATTAGTCCTATTTTTTTTAAAAAAAATTCTTCTCCAAATAGTAAATTTGAACCTACAACTTTACTAAAAAAAATAAATAAATTTTTTTATCCATCATATCATCTTGTTAGAATTAAAAAGGAAGTTCTTTTTCGCGTTGGAGGAAGGATGCCCGGGTAAAATCTCTGGTAACTTGTGATTTCATGAAAAAATAATTAATTAAAATTTTTTCATATATAATTTTATGAAAAAATATATATAATATATATATATTTCCAGAATCTGAGTGCTAATTAAAAACGTTGGTCTCTTAGAAAGTCATCAACAACAGGACGCAAGGACATGAACAAATTGTAGTAGGTAGTTTCAGTTGGGTGAACTTGATCCCAGAAAACATTCTTGGATGCATCTGAACAAACATTGGAGTAGGGGCCGCACGGAAATGCTCCTTCTCCGCAACAAGCATGGTTAGAATCCGAGAAACCTATGAGTGATCACTATTTCAGTTAATCCTTTCGTTTTATTTTACTTGTAATAAAACAAAAAAGTACATACCGTATTTTTGAGGATTCTTTGTCATGTCCTCCAACGGATAGAATATGTCCCCATAGATTAGTTTTGAGTTTGGATGCTGCTGTTGTATAGAATTCATTGTTTTCTGGAGTTGTTCATTATATTCTCTCGCCACTGACGATAAATTCTCTATACAGTTTCGATCGTTCATTGCATCCCTTGAATTTGCGTTTATAACGATTGGCAAGCAACCAATCGGTGGTAGTCCAACAACTGCAATTGTTTGTGCTCCCTCTTCTATCAAACCCTGCAATATCCACACCAGAAGGCAAACTTCAGTCAAAAAAAATATATAGACAAAAAATGATCCTATTATTATTGTTCGATAATAATTTTAAAATATTAAATTAAAAATTGTCAAAATAATAATTTTAAATATTAAATATACCCGAGGAGAGTCAAGATTGGTAAGTAAATATATAAAAATGTCAATCTTTGACTATATTAAGAAACATTCAATCTCACATTTAGGGCCCAGTGTTGATAAAGGACATGACAGACAGACTTTTGCTTAGTAATAGTGTGGAGAAGAAGGGAGGGAACGTATGTTTTGTTTCAGCTGATTTTTCAATGCTTTCCAATGGGACGTCAATTAAACTCTCAACTACTAACGCAGCTGCCCAGCTAGCAGATAAGCCCACTTTATTAATAAAAAGACATTTTCATAAAGTCTTTCTTTTTACTGAACATTATATGTATATACACGTACGTTGAATGTATAATTCAGGTATATTATATTATGTAATAAATTGTGTGAACAACTCATGAAGCTATTGAAATATCAGAATTACCTGGACTAAGTTGTTGAAATTTTGGAGCAAGAAGTTCCGGTAAGCTGAGACAGTGAAGCTCTGCCTTCGCCACGGGGTTGAAAAATAAGTAATGACAAGGTCATTTGTCCCACAACTTAGGAGGAAAACTGCTCGGTTTATCAGAGCCTTTGTCTTTTCCTTTCCGATTGCTTCTTCAATCCTGGCTTTATACTCTCTGAAATAGTTTAGTTGAGTTTGTGTGGGAATAACACTCTGTCCAATTAAAACTCAAATCAATGACTCAACCATATGCATATGTATATATATATACTTTTTAATATTTATGACACAATTTAGATTAAGATATAAAAAGAGAGATAATGTAAGAAATTTCTCGAAAAAATAATTAAGCAAACATACAATGGAATATTTTTTTTTATATATATATATATATATGAAGGAAAAAGGTAGAGACGTCGTACGGTTATTTCAGCTGTGACAGGGTCGAATCCGGTGCCAGCAGAAGCAAAAGTGACTCCGGTAAGCAGGTCTTCAAGGCCAAGAGTTGGATCCAAATAAGCAGGCACCGACTCTTTAATACCCACATATTCAGCTGTTTGGAAGATTAAAAACACACACACATTCAAAATCTTTCAGTTTCTGGAGGAATTATTACAATCATCATCAGGGTTAATTTCTTTATAATTAGATTACAAAATTAAGGAGGTAACTAATAAATTTAAAAATTAACTCACCCAAGAAATCAGTAACAAGGCGACCGTTTGTGAATCTGCCAGTAGCAATGTGGTTTTGGAAGTCTTTCCCATAGGGAGGAAAGTTGCTCTTGAATGGAGTCATGATGAAATCATTATTGCCGGAATCCACCGTGGAGTCTCCGAAGACAAATGCCGCAGGAACTGAATTGTTGAAGGGCCTCTGCAACGTTACCCCTCCATGTATTGTTTGTATAAGAACGAAGACGCAGCAGATTATGATGAGAAGCGGCACCACGTACCCACTATTATGTGTTCTCATGCTTTCTTGAAGTATTTATTAATTTCGTTGTTTTGGGGGAAGATTCTTGCCAAAGATAGCTCCATACTATATATATATACATGTAAAGGTTATTATTATTATTATTATTTTATTCTTTTCTTCTTCTTTCTTTTTTTCCGCCATATCTCATATTACATTTTCTATTATAATACATATTATACAAATATAAATATAACGAGTCATGTCTTCTAAATAACAACACTTGTTATATATATATATATATATATATATATATATATATTTTCAATACCTACTAATCTTTTAACTATGGTGGTATGGAAAAAAAAAAAAAAGAAAGAAAAGGGAAACCTAATAAATTTATTTTTGAACATTGGGTTTAGATCGACAGCTAATTTGTAGTCCTAAATATGAGGAGTAGTTTGGTGGTTGAAGTACTTTTAATTACTTTTGTTTTGTCCGAAAATCTTTATATTATTAAAGAAATTACGCTCTTAATAATTTGATAATAATCATCCATTTTGACATTTTCACTTACATTAAGAAAATATTAAATTTAATAAGTACGAGATTAGTAGTTCATTGGATAGAGGGCCCACCCTAGATGAGACAACCTGGGCCCAAAAATTTTAAGTGTTACAATGAAATAGATTTTCTCCTAACTTGGGGCCCAAAAATTGATACTGAAAATTATAGTGAACTATTTATATATTTATTTTGGAGTTATTTGGACCAATTCTTACAAATATGGGCCATATATATAAATCTCTGTTTAGGATTTTAAAAGTGAACGACAAAGCCCCATCTCATAACCCAATCGAGACTACGCCCATGTATAACTTTATAAATACTACCAGCCCAGCCCGTTAGTTCAAGTCTTTAATTAAGATATCTTGAGTTCAATTTTTTTTTTTAATGTGTAGAAAAAATAGGTATTAAGAAAGATATTTTCCAAAAAAGTGTCTAATCATTGTTCGATTTTAGATTAGTTAATCTAAAATGGCTTTTGAATTTAATTTTTTTTTATTCTATTTTTTTTTTCTTTTTTTAGTTGAGAAAAAAATCTATTTAAATTAATGAAGATAGAGATATGGACAAATCCGGCTCGAACGAGAATTAGTCTAGATATTGATTTAGCTTAAAGATGTACTCAAGTCCGGAAATCAAATCTATATATAATAAGGATATGTTGACAACTTGACATGCAATGCAAACTATTTTTAACACAGATCAATTATATAACATATATATATATATATATATATATATATATATATATATATATATAAATATTATGTTACAGCAACGTTGTTTTCCTGTCCGTTATCGATCTAGTCTTTGAGGAAAGCATCCACCGTGGGTCGGAGAGCTTTGAACAAATAGTAATACGTGGCTTCAGTTGGGTGTACTGAATCCCAGAAGACATTCTTGGATGCATCCGAGCAAATACTCGATTTCCGATTGCACAGAAATGCACCTTCTATGAGTCCAGTGCCACAACAACCAGAGCTTACATCTGAGAAACCTACATTTTTCCCCCACAAAAAGAATTTCCAGAAATTAATGAAATAACATATAAACGATCAAAATTAATATATATATATATATATATATATATATATATATATATATATATATATATATATATATAAACCAGACAGATCTGCTGGTTATAAACTGACCATAATCTTGAGGATTTCTTATCATGTCGTCCAAAGGATCGTAGATGTCCCCGTAAACTATTTTTAACTTGGGATGCTGCATGGATTTCACTATGTTCTTCAGAACCTGATTATAATCCCTTGCGACGGATGAAATCTTCTCTATACATTTACGTTCGCGGTATAATCCGCCATTTAGGGTTATCATAACCGGTAAGCACCCCATTGGAGGCAATCCCACGATTGCAATCTTTTGTGCTCCTTCTTGCATCAAACCCTGTAAAATTTCCACCTCTCTGAATTACACAACATCTTATAATTTAAATCCAACTCAAGATTTCACACTCAACGAGATAAATAGAGATACATATCAATCAAATTATCACATTTGTTCTACATTAATTTGTCTTTATAAATCTCACCTACATATATATAATTAAATAATTTCTTATTGGTGTATATCTTGACCATTTGGTTGCTTGATATCCATAACTTTGGTGGGAGATTTTTTTTTTCTTTTTTTTTTTTTTATTGGAATAGAAAAAATGATTGTGGATATTTTTTTTTTTTTATATATTATATATATATATATAAAGGATTCATCAAAATATAATATATATAAAGGACCCTACTGTTATAAAGAATATTATTACAAGAGAACGATGCTTCGGGTGAACAGATTTTGAAAGCTTGGTGTACTTCTGATCAGAGGAATTGCCGTCCTCTTAACTACTATGGAACTGCCCATCTAACAAAAATGTCCCACTTTATAATAAATATGATTTTCAAAATTTATGCTCCATTAATGGAAGTACAATACCAAAAAGTCAATTTAAAGGTTTTCTAAATTTTTTTTTTTATTAAAAGAAAAATCGATGGAGAAAACTCTATATATCTATATATGAAGAAGGAGATTAATTTATAATACGGACCTGAATTAATTGCTGCAAGTTTACGAGCAAGAAGTTTTGGTAATCTGAGACAGTGAAGCTATACCGCCGGAGTGGTGTTGAAAAAAAATTTACGACGAAATCATTTGTTCCGCAACTAATAACGAAAACAGCCTTGCTGATCAGAGCTTGTGCTTGTTCGTTTCCAATGGCTAATGCAATCCTTGCCTTGTACTCTTTGAAGTAATGCAGTTGCTCTTGTACTGGAATTACAGACTGTATATATATATATATATAAATATATATATATATATATATACAAAAGTAAAGAAAGAAGTAATTACCAGGTATGCATGCTTTTAATAGGTTCTTGCAAACTTACTGAAATTTTTTATATACTGCATTTATGATGGATGGAATCTAGCCCCCGAAAAAGCTAACTGTATTTTATTTTGGACTATTACTCATTCTCCATTTATTTTTTTCATTTAAAATAAGAAATATATATTTTTTAATTGGAAAGACCAAAATATCATTCAACTTTATAATCATTAATTATAGGGGTATTAAAAGGAAAAACATCAATATATAATTGAATGTGACAAGTGGAAAAAAAAAAATTAATTAATTTTCTAACTGTGATAAGTTTTTAGTTCTATTAATAAATGTGTTTGCCCTAAAAATATATGTATATACGTTTTTTTTTTTTTTTTTTTGTAAACTATATATGTATATACGTACTATGCCAAATATGTTTGCATTATTTTTTCATCTTGTGACTTTTCGTCCAGTTCAGGCAGGGCAGCTCAGAAATTAGCTATCAGTAACCAAAATGTCTGGCTATCATCATGAGAATATAGAGATTAGACAATAATGTACCGCAATTTGGGCGGTGACCGGGTCGAGTCCAGTGGCCGCAGAAGCAAAACTGACTCCACTCATCAGTTCCTCATTGGTAAGCTTTGGATCCAAATACGGTGGAACTGTATCTTTCACGCCTGCATATGAAGCTGCCCGCCGGCCCCCAAAAGAAAAACCAAATTAATTAATTAAAAATATGTTTATATATATATATACATATATATATATATATATATGTAATTACGAACCTATGAAATCAGTAACGAGGCGTCCATTTGTAAACCTGCCGGTGGGTTCGTGATTCACAAAATCTTTTCCATATGGAGGAAAGTTGCTCCTGAAAGCAGTTTTGACGTAGTTATTGTTGCCGGAATCTACCGTGGAATCGCCGAAAATTAATATGGCGGAAACCGTATTGTTGAAGGGTCTTTGACTCTGTGGGTTTACTCCTTCCACTGTGAATAGAAGGCTTAAGGCGATGCAAAAGGGAAGAAGCAGAAGATCGTCAAACGTAGGACGAAAATCCATGTGCTTTCGTTCTTTCAAACGTCAAATGACTTTGGGGATTGGATATATAAATATATATATATATATATATATATATATATATATATATATCTATATGTATATATGGAAACAAATTTCACACCAAAAAAAAAAAAAAAACTCAATTATTACACATTAATTGTGATAATGAAGTTGGTTAGAAATATTATTTGATTGAAGTTAGAGTGAAAGACTTCACTGAAGAAATTCCCTGTTGCATTAACCCAGATATCATATGTATATATATAATATATAAGATTACAATTTTATTTTTTTTCCAAAAATCTTTTCTTTCAATGGATGCATTTTTATTATTATTATTTTTATCTATTTAATCATTATCTTTATATTTCAGTTCTTCACCCTTATCTGATTCTTAACCAGAGAATAGATTAATTTTTTACCATAAATATAAACGAATCAATCTAGATCATTTTGCACTTGGGGATAGAGCACAAGATTTTCATCACCTAGTAATTATAAGTTTTAAGAAAATTGACAAATATGGTATTTTTTAATAATTTATTTGACAATAATTTTTTTTTTTTTTAATAAATTCTCTTTTTACTAAATATTTGTCATTGAAATCTTTTTAATAGTAATGTAGTGAAATAGATATAAATTAGCGAATCAAATATAATTTAAAAAAAAAAACTATTTAATATGATATTAAAGTGAGATTGAGATTCATATGATGTATATATATATATATATATATATATATAATTTAATATTTTTGAATACAAATGATGGTTTTATAATACTATCATTCCTTTTGTATATTGCAAGAAAAAAAAAGGAAAGATCATTTTGTCGCTTTAGTTTTTCATTTTTCTCTCTCTCTATCTATTCAGAGTTATACTACACCTCAAATACAAGATTAGGTATGACTGTATGATTGAGTGATGACGAAATTCCCATTATTTCTGACCAACTTCGGCAGCTAAGAAATATAATAAATGTCAACATCTACTATTTTTTTTTTTTTTTTTTTTTTTTTGGCTATATTGTTCTATTTAATATACACTTTTCAACTTCAACAAAATTTTTGTTTATGTTAATTGATAATAATTTTATTTATAACTTTTAAAATGATATCATCAAATCTCTATAAATACGTTTTCGCAATGTACTTTTGAACTATCATTTTGATAGAGTGGACACAAGATGAAATAGATAAGTTCCAAATTATGAAACATTACTTAAGTCATGAAAGTTTCTTATTAGTTTACTTGAGTTAGTGTACAGTTTTTTTATCATTATATAGAAATATATAATCCCCTTACTTAGCCAAAAAAAAAAAAAAAAAAAAAAAAAAGATAAAGCAGACCCATTATTTGATCAAATAATTTTGGGCTTTAGATATAAATTATGGGCTATTAATATGGTTTTGTCGACTCTCTATTTTATTAGGTCAGTCTATTACTGGCGCAATAAGCCCAACATCGTATCTGTTACTTTATCCTATCTAATATAATTCTCCTTTATTCAAAAATATATATATAATTATAGTTTAATATGGTGCTCATAACAATTATCGTACGCATATGGTCTATAATTCGCCGTGTCAAAGCGGAGGCTTTAATTCTCCATCTTATCAATATATATATATATATATATATATATATATATATATATATATATATGATATTTAAACTTATTTTTATATTATCATTACGCATTTTATTCTTTTTTTTTTCGATATGAGATGAAATATCACATACACCCCTTTAAAATATTCTTATTTATATTTATGAGATTATGAGTTCAAATTAACAAAAAATATCTTTAATAGAGATATATAAAATATGGATATAAAATAAAATCCATATCATGAATGAGAACTAAAAAAAAAAGTCATACCTTAAAATTGAATCAAGACATTCTCGAGAGTCCAATTTTTGTTAAAGAGTCAATGCGTGGGCAAGGGAAGAGCGTTTATCTCGGTTTCTTGCACCAATCCTTGAAGCCTTAATTCTTCCAAATACATCGTATTTCTTAATTATTCCCCAAAAATACTATAACAATTCGTAGCTGCAATGTTTTTGCTTCAAGCTTAGGTTCATAATCTTCGCTATATAATATCACACTTAATCCCTCCCATTCCCGCGTAAACTTTTTTCTTTGTTCACACTATATATTTATATATTGCGACAAATTATTTATTTATATAATAATTTTTTTTTTGAAATTTTATGTATTTTTACCTCATAACCTACGGATGTTATAAATAATACGGTTACTAACTAAACTATATTTTCTTAACAATTTAATACAACAATTATTTATCATATTGAATTAGTAATGAACCAACAATCTAGTCAATATATTACTATATATATATATAATGATTGAAAAAAATAATAAATAAAGAAAATAACCATGTATGAAATTCATCTTTGTTGTTTCTAAGATGTAATTGTGGTTCCAAGAAATGTAAATTTTCCTTGCTTAGGTAAAACAATAATAATAAAATAAATAAATAAACCAAGTAGTGTATACCAAAATGTAAAGAAAAAGACTTTTTCTCCCTTCACTTTTTCGAATGCACACAATGAATTAATAAAGCTTGAGAAAGAAGCAAATAATTATACACTTTGGTACGTAGCATATATTTATTTTCTACCATATATATATTGAATCCCATTTTTCATCAAGTATATATAATTATGAAGACTTCAATATATATCTAGTAGATTTATATATATATATATATATATAATATGTTAAAATATGTGAGAAAATAACAAAAAAAATAATCAAACACACAAAATTATGTTCTTTAATTCCGATAAGATTGCTATATCCAAGAGCATAAAGAGAGCTGATTTTTTTATTATTCATATGAGGAGCAAATATATACACTAATAATAATCTATAGACTAGATATATATATATATATTATAGAATTGCCCATGTTTGAGTGCTAATCAAAATAGAAAATACTATCCATGAAAGTATGAGGCACAAAATGATTTAAAGCATAATTAACAATAGATAAGCATTTTTCTATCAATCTTTAGATTTTCATATTGGAGAAAATTATCTTAAAAGAAAAAAAAAATAGAGAAAATTAAATCAAATGGAAATCATTAAAGTATTAACAAATCCAGCTACTTTGCTTAATGTTCAAATGCTAGTATCATCCTTGAAATTTGGTAATTTGCAGCACAAGTTTCTTAGTGGATACCCTATTAATATTCATGAAACTAAGGGATGATGATTAAACCATATAATTAATGTTATATATATATAGATAGCCAATTTATAATCCTCTTCAATTAATATTTCTATTCATGAAAGATATGGCTATTACAGAGAAAGAGTATGTTCATCAATTGGATCCTAATGGTGAAGAAATTCTGGAAAATGTTTGGGCGAACTTCCTTGCCAACAAAAATAATGATCAAAACGACCAAATTACTTCTCAAGAATGGGAAGAATTGCCTTGCCTTGATGGAAAGAAAGAAGAAGGATTATCAGCAGCATCTTCATCATCATCAGTCCATTTCTTGGAAAGGCTTCCAAGTTTAGGAAGGTACATATCCATGGGAGCTGAGCTGTGGGATGAACTACTTCTTGATGGAATTATAAATATTAATAATCAAGAAGTAGTTAACAACAATAACAACAACGTTAGTGATGATTCAAAAGTCCAGACTACTACTACTAATGATAATAAGGTCGAATTAGTTGGAATTGGAACAGGGAGACGAAATTACAGAGGAGTAAGAAAGAGGCCATGGGGAAAATACGCAGCAGAAATAAGAGATTCTTCTAGAAAAGGAGCAAGAAGAATTTGGCTTGGAACATTTGGAACAGCAAAAGAAGCAGCAATGGCTTATGACAAGGCAGCTTTAAGAATTAGAGGTCCTATTAAGGCAAGACTTAATTTCCCTCTAGAAGAAGTTCTTTTGATGAAAGCCATGGATAGTACAACAACAACTTCTCCAGAACAACATCCTGAATTATTGTTACTGGACTCTAATTCAGAGAATAAAAGGGTTTCCAGGGAATGGCAGAAAGTTGAAGACTTTAATTATATTAGTACTGATGATGATCCTCCACCACCACCTGCACCTACAGAAAAAAGAATGGCAAACTGGGAAGATGCTGGTCATATCATGATGAATGATCAATTCGATTTCTTGGAGTTTCAAGATCTTGGGAGTGAATTTTTAGAGAATTTGCTCAATTGATATATATAAGTTCAATAAAAATAACAACCATTTTATAGGATTATATCTAAAAATATGTATGTATCAATTTTTTCTCATTGTATTTTTGCGCATGTAAATATTTCTGTTGAGGACTCACAGAATAGTATACTATTATTTTGGAAAAATTCTTAATTTGGTCGTTCCCATGTATTAAAAATTAATATGGACCCTCGAAGCAGGAGAGTGTTTGAGGACAGCGCCCGTAACACCCCCCCCAAACACCCTATATATATATATATATATATATATTCGCGCGCGTGAGGTTACAGGATATTGATTTTTGTGACGCATTGGGCTTCAATTTGCCAAAGATACCCATTCAGTAATTTCAAAGAAAATTGGTCATTTTCATATGTGAGATCTTTTTGAAGTTTAGGCCCATTTTGCATTTAAGA
Source organism: Cynanchum wilfordii (assembly GCA_025388415.1). Lineage (NCBI taxonomy): Eukaryota > Viridiplantae > Streptophyta > Magnoliopsida > Gentianales > Apocynaceae > Cynanchum > Cynanchum wilfordii. The sequence goes on from JAHSUH010001079.1 coordinate 4,764,626, forward strand.
CTTTATTTTGCCAATTTTAATATTTGGAAGTTCCTTATAGTATCTTTTATTATTATTATTAAAAAACCAAGTTTGATTACCAGAGGAAAAAAAAAAAAAAAAAAAAAATCCCATAAAATAGGGAATATACTAGAGCAAATCTGAACATAAAAACACAATTTTACCACTTGATTCACCCTTGTGTATTCAGACCGGGGGGTCTCATCAGTCATCAGTACAGAGGTTCATATAAGTCATCCTTAATTTAATCAAAAGACTTCTTCAGCAACACTAAAAGAATTCCCCTTTTTTGAATTCCAAACCTCTGTAGCCGTTGATCATTCAAAAGTTCTTTACCGCGACGGCGACGGTGACGACGGACACACTTCGGCTGCGACAATTTGAGAAGGGAAATTAAGAAGAGCCTTTGCACCCCGCATTCTAAAAGCAGCTTTATCATAAGCCAAGGCAGCTTCTTCTGCAGTTTCGAATGTTCCAAGCCATAGCCGAGCACCGTTTCTGTTCGAATCACGAATTTCAGCAGCGTATTTGCCCCAAGGACGCCGCCTCACTCCTCTGTAGTGTTGTTTCTTCCCTTCCACTATCGAATGATGATGATGATGATGATGGGTTGATATTGGTCGGTGAAGAAGATTATCACGTTGCAGAAAAGAAGACTGAGTTCTTGAAGGTACCCATGAATTATCATTTGAAGTTGAAATTGCGGTGGCCTCACTGAGGATTTGATGTAATATTATTTCTTGTGAATCATTCTCGTTAAGAGGTAACTCACAATATGGGGATGGAAGATCCATGGCCTGACTGATGGAGTATGACACTCCTAATTATAATAGTAATAACTGTAAAAGTAGAAGTTTTGTGAAGTTTGTATAGTGGTGTGGTTGCCATGTATTTAAGGTTATCAAGTGGGGGGACAAAGAATTTTATTTTTTATGTGGAAAAAGGAAACCATGAGGAAACAGAGCAGAAATTTGCCTTTTCTTTTAGACATTTCCTAATTACTATTCTAATTAATTTAAAAATAAAATCTTAATCCCATTCTTATATGTATTATCGAATTTAAGATTAAGTAATATATATAAGTCTTTTTTTTTTTTCAATATTACTGTGGAAGAATCCAATGAATCTTATGTGCGGAAACATTAATCAAATCTGTGAGAAGCAAGTAAGGAAACATAAGGACTATAAAGTATACAAATAAATTTTTTCTAATGGTAGAAAAACTGTTTTCAAATGGAAAGTCTAGAATTTGTTATATATATATATATATATATATATCAATTTTTTTATTGAATAGTATAATATTTCTTTTTAAATGTAAATTTTTTTCAGTAATTTATTTTTGTGTCAATTTGGATCACAATTAAACTGAATTCAAATCATTTCGTATCCATATTGGAGGAGCTCTTTTAACATTTAGCTCTATAGGCAAGGTTCGAATTCAAGAACCTTGTGAATGAGACCAAGCTTCTTCCAATTTGACTAACATATATTGATTTTTATATGTATATACAAACTTATAATTCATGTTGGTATTTAAAAATATTATTTTGAATGATTAGATTAAAATAGGTCTTAGTCTCACCTAATGTAACCTGACGTCATAGGGCTGACCGTCTCACCATTGCCAAAAAGGGCCGTGGAGATGAAAGACCAGTCCTTTGTAGAAGAGTCGTTGATTGGAGATTTCGCAGGAGAACAATTGTGACCCAAATTCAAAAAAAAAGTCTTTTATTTGGGGGCCCAACAAAATATTAAAGCTAATATTCACCCTTGACTTTTCCTAACCGGAGGAAGGTTCATGAATGACAACTCAAGACTTGAAATTACAATTTTAGCCCTAAATTAAATTTGTGTGCCAGAGGAATTACATTTATTCTCTTATTTGAATATTTTTTTTAAAGAAAAAAAATTATATGCAATATACATACAATTTTTAAATATTCTTTATTGACTTCATATGCCTTTTTTTTTATATTATAGGGAAAAGATAAAAGAAAATTTTATTTAAAAGTTGAATAGAGAAAGAGATAATTTGACACTAATTTTGGAGGATAAGAATGGTTTTAATTATATCATATCATATATTATGGGTTTACATTGCTGAAGTAATCAAAAAGATAAATAAATCTATTTTTTTCAAAAAAAAAAGGAAAAGTAAAGATAATACACGTGTTTTGACCAAATTCTTTGATGAGACCATTCATTTGATAAAGACAGTATATATATATATAGTCATTCTTTATAGATTTTTAGTAGCCAGTCAACATTTGGAATATTGAAATTATGTACACTACAACATTTAAAAACTAAAATAAAATAAAACCAAAAAAATTATTGGAAATATGTGCCAACACGACCACGCTTATTTACTAAAAATTTCCTTTGAAATTTTTTTTTTAAAGAATTTCCATTATCGAATTCAATTAGGATAAGAAATATATGCAATTTAATAATTAATTATGTTTTAGTGAATATATAACTCATGATATATCATACAATAAAAGATTCACCATTGAAGGAAGGAAAAAAAAAAAAGAAAAAAAAACCTCCTGTAAATCTGTCGTCTCGATCTTAAACTTTACTTCCACTGTGTTTGTTGTTGTTCATCTGCAATCATAAACTTACAGGTGAATATATATTATCAAATTTTATTCATTTTTGTATACAAAAATAATCATAATCTATATTATTGATGAAATATATTTTTGAATTTCTACAGAATAATAATTTCTTATTTAGAAATAAATAATAAAAAAAAATTTGTACCTGTGAAATTGTTCTGCACAAGAGTATTCACTGAGTGATTTTGTTGACCGAATACTCCAATGTTGGCAAAATTATTCTCTTGTGATTGATTTGAAAGAACAAAATGCTGTTGTTCAACAAATCCACCGTCAAGAATGAATTGTTGAGATGGATGATGATAAGGTTCGTACCGTTGGCGGTTTAATCTCGAATTGGATGAATGGATTCGACTAACATTTGATCTATTTGTAATATTTTCCAATGGACTTCTGCTTGTTGGTGGCATTGTATTTTGAGTAACCATTACTTGTAGATGTTCCGGATGTGAAAATCCTTCAAATTGAATGGCGTTATTATTATTTCTTGAATTTACAGTTTTGGAAAACTCTCCTGACAGAGAAGAAGGATTTGAAACAACAACTGGCAACAAGCATTGACCTTGGCCTTGGCTTTGAAGCATCTGCTGCTGATATTTAATGAGATTTTCATTCTCTTTCTGATACTGCTGCAGTTGCTTCTGACATTCTTTCAGATTTTCGTTCAACCGTTTAACCTCTTCCAGTAAATTTGTGTTATCTTCTTCTAGTTTTCTATAAATACCTAAAGGTCCGTATTCTCTGTGATCTTTGTTCGTCCAAATCATGGCTTCCCAAACTATGGAAGCAACTACTTCGCTCCGTTTGTCCAAAACAATGTCTTTCATCATCTTGGTCACGTTAGCTATGCCGAAAATTTGATGGACGGCCGAAAACTCTTGTTGCTTTTTAGAAGGAAAGTAGTTCAAGAAAAGGCAACCCTTTCTGCATTTTTTCCTTTGGTGTTTGCATGCTGCGCATGCAGGACGGTTGCTTTCTTCGTTGTTATTAGTACTGCTGTTTTTAACAGTTTCCTCGATGTCGCTTGAATTCACCATCCTAGTTTCCACATGTTAATTACAGAGAGGAAAAAGTACTTCATGAGTATTCAATGATATATATATATATATATAAAATTAAACAGAAGAAAAAAAAAATTAGAGACTGGGAAATTATATAACATGCTATCTATCTTATTAAATACTAAATTTAGGGATAGAAGATTACCGTGCATTGATCCCCGCGATTGGAATCGGAGTCCCGCTTTTTATATGGTTTGACTTTTTTCAATGACAGAGTTGAAAGAAATTTACTTTTAATTTATTTTATTATTAATATTAATTCGTAAATTAAAGTTTGTTTTGTAATTAAAGAAAAAGTCTGGTTTAATTGAATTTATCAAAAATTTTCAAGAAGTTAATTTTAGAACCATTAATGATATACTTTATTTTTATTTCTTTAAATTTAAATTTTGAAATATTATCTTAAATTTAATAAATAATATCGTTATTATTATTATTATTTTTTTAAAAAAAATAAAAAAATAAAAATACAACTTATAGCAGCATACTTGTGTACACTCAAATTATTTGTTGTTTAGAGGAAAGAAAATAAACTTTTCAATATTAATTTTCTAATTTAAAATAATAACTAATAATATAAACACGATACAAAATATTTATATAATTTTAATTATAATTAAATATATTTCTTCTTTTTTTTAAAAAAAAAACTATAAATAATTTTGAATTTAAATTGATTATTATCCATTTAATATGATCAAATTCATATACCTATATCAATTAATTTTATCACTTGAAATACTTATCTTATTCAGGGAAAGCGTGTATATATATATTACTACGATAAACGTAAAAGTGAAGAAGAAGATGTCTACAAATAAAAAACTATAGCATTATTGTATTGTTCATCTCGGATTCTAATAATTTGATTTTATAAATATTAAAATAATTATAATGTTTTTCTAGAAGACCTATTAATTTATTTATATAATTAAATGATATTTTTATCACCTAAGAATCTAATTTAATAAAAATAAATTTGACTTTAGGACTATTAAAATATTAATATAATTTATTTAAAATTACTAATAAAATAGGTCGATGATACTTACATATATATGATATTGATAAATAGTGAAGCAATCTTTTTCAAGTGGGTATGTAGCATATAGTAATGGGAACATTCATTATCCCTTCTTCAACACTTAATACCAACTAACCGAAGCACTACACCTACTACTTCTTTTACTTAACATTTTCTATTACACCCATCCATCTTTTTTCTCTCCTTCAACTTAAAGAAAACAAAAATGTCTGGAAAGCAATCATTTTTATTTTTATTTTTATTTTTATTTTTATTTTTCTACTCGTCGATTAATTTCTCCAACCTCTCCGTTCCAACATCTCTTTATATTAATAATTAAGATCTCACACCATCTCTATTAATGGGAAAAATAAATAAATAAATAAATAGATAAAAAGAAACAAAAATCCGCAGAGGATCGATCCCACTGAGATGAGAATGAGAATGAGCTCTTGATTGAAACATCCAACCCCCAGCTGGAAGAAAGAAAGAATGACTACTGCAAGATTTATCAAATGTGTGACGGTCGGAGATGGAGCTGTCGGAAAAACTTGCATGCTGATTTCCTACACCAGTAATACCTTCCCCACGGTTAGTTCCTTTTTTCTTTTTCTTTTCTGTCTTTTCAACTCTGGAATCTCGGTTCTTGATTTTTTTTTTTTTTTTTAGGATTATGTTCCGACAGTGTTCGACAACTTCAGTGCCAATGTGGTGGTGGACGGTAGCACAGTGAATCTTGGCCTTTGGGATACTGCCGGTAATTAATCATAATCCCGATTTAGTAGCAAAATTAATGGAAATCTCAATTAATTAATATATATATATATGTATTTGGTGCAGGTCAAGAAGATTACAACAGACTAAGGCCACTAAGTTATAGGGGAGCTGATATATTTCTGTTGTGTTTTTCTCTTATCAGCAAGGCCAGCTACGAGAATATACATAAAAAGGTCCTTTTTTTTTCCTAATTTCTCTCTTTAAACAGTTATTTTATTTCCTTTTCTTCAATGTATTAAATTTTTTTTTTCTTTATATATATAAATATATATATATATATATATATATACAGTGGATCCCAGAATTACGACACTACGCTCCTAATGTGCCCATTGTACTCGTGGGGACTAAGCTTGGTAAATATTTCTAATTTTCAATGTTCCATCATCTACAAATCAATAATTCTTTGTTTTTTTCTTTCTTCTATATTAATATATATGTGTATATATATTATGTTGTTAAATAATATGTAGATTTAAGAGATGACAAGCAATATTTGAGTGATCATCCTGGTTCGACTTCGATTACATGTGCTCAGGTAATAATTTTTTTTTTTTTTTTTTTTTTAAAATTAAGTTTAAAAATTGACTTTTTTTTCGCCCATTAATGTCATATATATACACCTCCTTTTTTTTCAGGGAGAAGAACTAAAGAAGATGATCGGTGCTGTTGCATACATAGAATGCAGTTCAAAAACTCAGCAGGTAATTAATGAATTTCTTATAAAATCTTGAGGAAGAAGGAAATTGTTAAACTTAACCGAAATTATTTGAATTTAATCATTTAATATATATATATATATATATATATATATATATATATATATATATATATATATATATTACTCGCGTGTAATTTTATATATGTAAGAGAAAAAATGTCGAAAGAGTAGATTTATATTTATATATGAAGAATGATTGTGTCGTAAGTAAGAAGTATTGATTTCTCGGCATTACAGAATGTGAAGGCAGTGTTTGACACAGCAATAAAGGTTGCTTTGCGTCCACCCAAAGTGAGGAAAAAGCCACCCAAGAAAAGATCACCTTGCATTTTCCTTTAATTTCACATTCCATTTCCTATCCACACATTATTATTCTATTTTTCCTCTTTTTTTCATGTAATATATGAAAGAGGCATAAGACTTTTTGGCCTCAAAGTTGTAATATTTCATACGTATTTCTCATCTTTGTAAGATATATATATATATATATATATACATATCAGTCTTATTTTACATGTCTACCTCATCATGGAGAAAATTTAAAATTTCTTTATTATTCAATTTATAAATTGTCATACATATTTTCTCTTTGTAAAATAAAAGAAGAAAAAAAGAGAGAGAGGGAGAGAATAATAAAGAGATTTACCTATAACCAAAAATTTTATTATAAAAAAAAAAAGCCTCAAAATTTAAAAAATAATAATAAAAGCATCAAAATGTAACTTTGTTTCATAAAATATAAGTTATTTTAAACTTAACACTTAACACTTCTATCATATCTCAAACTCATAAGCTCCTTCCTATGTCATAAATAAGAATGCTACTAATTAATTATTGTCTTCTTTAACAAATTAATAGTTTTAAAGCTTTTATTATTGTACATGTATGTAATTCGTTCATACCCAATTATTGGGCTTGGGCCTTTTGTAAGTGCACGCTAACTTGGTTGGATCTCATGAGTGTAAAAAAAAAAAAAAAAAAAAAAAAAAAAGTGATTGCTCCTGGTGATACTTCCTTCTTTGAAGGGGCGAGATATATTCTTTAAAACATCGATAGAATAAAAATTCTAGAATGAATTTTTAAAAAATTAATATTTTTATTTTTGATTAAATTAATAATCAAAAATAATTTTATTTTTGTAACTAGTTAAAGATTATACAAATAAATAGAAAATTAAGAAGAAGAAGAAGAAGAAAAAACCCTAAAATCTCCAATTAAACAGGAGAAGAAGAACCATTAAAAAAATTACCGCTAGCATAAAAGAATTATTGGGACAATCACTGAAAGCTAGCATTGTTAATATCTCAGGTAACACAATGTTTGGCAATGTATTTTTGGGAAGAAAAAAAAAAAACGTTTGATCCAACATTAACGAAATCAAGATTTTATTTAAACCTTTGATTATTTTATGTTATGTTTCATTGGGACATGTTATATATATGGAGTAACAAAGATTCTTAACAGTTTTCAGAAACACATTAAACAAATTCTTAACACTCCAAAACACATCATTTTAAAATTGCTTCCATCCATGTTTCACATTCCCAACTACTTTAAACAAAAGAAAAATGAAAAACCCTAAGATCGATTTGATTAATGTACGTAGTACTACTACTAGTTGTAGTAATTTTTCTCTTTTGGATTTCCCCCCCTCTCCTGTTTCCAAAACCAAACACTGCTAATTGTGAATGCATGGCTGCCTTGCTAATGATAAGTACCATGAAAATTTTTAAAAAATAAATAAATTACAGAAGGAAGGATTAGGTGGCTTCTTCTTCTTCCTCTTCTCTCTCTAGAACTCAATTTCCCAGGAGGACATTTTTTGCAGACAGAAGAAATATATATTATATATATATACGAAGAAGAAGAAGAAGAAAAATGGATGACCTGCTGCAGGCGGTATCCGCAATTGGCGGATCGATCAGAAATGGGAATTGGGTACTGTGAAAAGTATTATATTATATATATATTTCTGATGGAAACAGATAAATTTCACAAACTGATTTGTATTGGTATCACGAGACAAGCAGTTTTTGGGTTTTATAAAACAATTACAACCAAGTAGAAGAAGATGCGAGTATAGTTTCATTATATTATCCGCTTTGAGTCTAAATATTTACGATTTTGTTCTTGAAACTTTTCCAAAAAGTTTCATACTAATGGAATTAGTGAAACACCTTATATTTAAGACAACTCTTGTCTAATCTTCTAATGTGGGACTTTGGTTGATACCCCTAACCCCAAAAGAGAGTAAAATGGATATTAAATGAACAAATAAATTTACAGTTAGGAAATGAAGAAGCATGCATGTGTGGAGCATTTAATTAAGGAAGCAAAGTAGAAGGTGGAGAGCGAAGATGTGTGTGTATTTACTGCAAGCACGTTTGCATTTAGTGAAAGGGTTAGCGCAATTGTCGCAAAGACACACATACCCATCTTCCAATTTGTACATTAGAAAATTACCAACATTCATTGATGTCATGTGCCAATGCTTTCCACTACTTAATCATTCACATATTATATATATATATATATATATATATATATATATATATATATATATATATATATAAACTTCTTTTATTTTTATTTTTCTTTTCAGTGAAGGGTTTTTTTTTTCTATTTTTAATTTGAATTTTTTTCGCATTCAACATAACTTGAATTCAAGATGTTTCGTGTCCTTTTAAGTGAGTTAGTCACGAGTTGAACTATGCATTGTCATTTTTTTAAAGTGATTTGGAAATGAAAAAAAAAGTGGGTTTCAATTTTTTAAAGATGAAAAAATTGTCAAGTAAATAATTGTTAGAAAAAAAAAATTATATAGATGGTTAAAATATTAGTATTGATTAAAAAATTTACATTATTTGACCAAATCAATTAACTAATGAATTTTTAATTTTACGTTGGAGATACATACTAGAAGTACGAGAGGTAAGGGAAAAAGGAATAGTAGAGTAGGTAGGAGTGTAGATAGACATTTTTGGTGGAGACAATTTGGGGGAAACAGAAAAAGAAGGGATAATAAGACGAGGAAAAAAGAAGACATATATAATAAGTGTAGGTATGGAGGATGAGGAGAGATTGCATATATCACAATTAATAAGCAGCCAAAAGTACCTTTCTTTTTTCTCTATTCTTTCCTATTTCTGTACTAACTCCGACTGTATCACACAAATATAAGAAGAAGAAAAAAAGAAGAGCACACGTTTGGTCAAGAAACACTCAGTACGGACCAAATTAAACCCTTATTGGAGTTAGGGTTCAAACCCTACAAAATAAATAATCTTCTTCACTTTTTTTTTTTTTTTCTTACTTATGACATAGATTGTCATTTTGTAAAACCAAGTTATTTTACTAGTGATTAGAAATCATTTTCAACTCTACAATTCAAACCCACAAGGTGTGGCACGGTATGGTATAGTGGTTTATCAGGGAAAGATTTTTCAGGGCAAGTGGACTTCACACTTCTAACCAAGTGTCCTTCAAGGCTTGAAGATCAAATGTCCGGAGTGTATTCCTTGCATTAATTCTTCTATGATTAAGTTAGTGACCAGATCTAGAAGGCTTTCAGGGAACCGAGGGATGGAAATATCTTTAACGATTCTCTATAAGAGTGACAAAACAAAATAACATAACAATTAAAATATTTTGTAATATATGGTTTTCATTGTTGTGTGCGATGTGTAAGTTGCTGTTTAGATTTGGAGAGAGATCCAACAAGAAAGTAACACCTGGATTGGGGACCTTTCCCAACAGTCTGAATTGATGGCTCCAAACAATGTCTATCGGGTCAAACATATTTCATGCTTCGTACCGAGAGTATCTTTCTATGACAGATATTATACCATGCACGTGGTACTTATAGTCACCGGTCGAATTCCGACTGAGTCCTATCTAGGGCCCAATCAACTTGTCATGGCATCAACCTCGTACTCTTTAACCTACTTGGATTTTTCGGCACACTTCGGTGCCTCTCAATCATTCATATATAAATTAGTAATTATGAGATTGTGAGAAAAATGAAACATATTTTGTAGATAATTATTTAATTTAAATATAAAAGTATCTATAATGAAAAAGATTAATCATCATTATTATTGGTGAAATTAGATTATAAAAGAAAGTGAGAGACTTGGGGGTAGGAAAAAAGAGGGAAAAATACTAGTCAGTGATGGACTACTACTACCGCATATAGAAATGTTGGGGGCTCTTCTCTTTTCTGCGTTTTCTAACCATTTTTAATGTAACTTCACTGTCCATTTCCCCCCGCCTTGGATTTGGAGGATCCCTAGGCATGTATTAAGAAAACACAATATTATTAATTCGTGTAAGGAAATTATCATATTAGTTAAATAATAATAAATTTGAAAATTTTAATTATTTTAGTTAATTTTTTTTAATAAAACAAACAACATTCTTATTGACAGTTAAATTGAGAGAGGAATAAATTTATTATCTTGGAGTGATTATAAGAAATACTAGCCTATATTATTTGTATATTTATTACACCAAAAACTAAAATAATTTATTTAAATATAATAGTAATTAATGCTAAAATTTGACAATTATTAAAATAAATTAATTAATTAGAAGAACAAATCAGAAGACTGATAGATGTGAGAATCAAGCAATGACTTATTTTCCTCTTTTATCCCAAACTTTCACAAATATATATATCTTTCTGAGTTTTTTTTTTTTTCCCTCCATTTCAATGCATCTTAATTTTTTAATTTAACAAGTAAAAATAAAATAAAACAATTTTTTTTCTCAATATAACAAAAAAAAATCATAAAGAATAATTTCTATATTAAGAGACAGGCAATAATTATTTACAGAAAAATAATTTTGAAAGATGAATAAAATCATGTTTAGCGTTTTAACGTTAACTATTATTACATCATATATAGAAACAATTGTAACTCATGATTAAACTGAATGTTGGCTAAAAGCTGGAAAACTCCATTTTTTTTTCTTCATAAAACGTGGAAAGTTCGTAGTAGTAAGAGGAAACATTAAACGTTCAATGTCTTTTTATTTCCAAATACCACCTAGAAAATAGTAATATTATCCTCTCTCTTTTCTTTTTTTTTTTTTTTATTTTTATCCTCTCTTTTTATGATAACAAGTTTATGGAATCTCAAAAAAATGTCATTTATGAATTAAATTGTTTTTGAACCAATAATAATTCCATGGAATTTAATCACTTACCGGTAGTAGTGTAGTGTTGAGTTTTCCATGGGATAAGTTTTGCATGTCGGAATCACACCGACACCACGTAGACCGAACAATTACTCTCTTTTTTGAAGTCTCTAACAGTGGGTCTCATTTGCATGGGAAGTTGAATACCGATCGATCCCCCACCTCACGGTCACAGAGGAAATTGGTTTCATTGGATTTCGATAAGCCTCTCTCTGCCAATGCCAAAACACACACACAAAGAGTGTCTGTGTGTGCCCTTCCAACTTTCTTTCTGACTCCAAATTGGCCTCATTTCAAGAAAATTTTCCAAAAGTCTACCATGCCCTTTACTATTCAAAATCCCACCATGCATCTTTTCTTTCAAAATACTACTAATTTCTTTCATTTAGCGGAACAATTATGTCATTATTACATCATCGCACCTCCTTTTCTTTATAGTAAGTACACTGTATATTACTAGTTACTCCATTTCAAGTTTTTTTCTTTTCTTTCTTGTCTATTTATTCGTAAATATATGTTACAACATTGAAGTGATTAAAAAAAACCCTCACATTATAAATGGTCATGTTTTAAGTATACAATAGTTGTCTAATTTGATCCAATATAATAATAATTTTACTGATAAAATAGCTAGGGATCAACCATGTATATATATAGTGAAATTAAAACCTATATGTGGATTGAGGAAGTTAAATAAATTATATATACATATTTTGCATGGATTAATGTATATGTGGTCATATAACTAGTAACACATAAAGTGGAAAAAATCAAGATTAAATTCAGGTTGAAATTAATATGAAAACTCTGGCTATATATATATATATAGTTCATGTAGTTGTTGTCATATGCATGGCTTAATAAGTTACTAAAAGATGTAATTTGGAAGAAAAAGGATGTATTAAGAAATTTAAAAGTTAGAATGATGAAAGAATTAATTAATTGGGATTTGGGAGTAGAAAGTAGAAAGTAGCTTTAGCATGCAATGGGGAGCTGAAGAGAGGAAATTGAATTGAATCTGCGCCCCCTCGAGTCAATCCAAGACTCACCTTTCTTTGCCCAAAAACAACAAAAGACTAAGCAATTAATCTTTCACCACCGCTTGGGCAAAATATCAATTTCTCTATCTCTCTCTCTCTCTATATATATATATATATATATATATATATATATATATATATATATATATATCCTTTAATTTTTCTTGACTTTCAAAAACCCTATTTATTCCTGCAACCACTTCTTCCATTAGAATAATCCCACACTCGCCTCTAAAACCTCTCAGCCATTTATCTATCTTACACATCTCCATTAATACTCTCTGCATATAAAACCAAAGATGACATAAAAAATAAATCCCCTCGCCATAGAAAACTGCTAAATCTCAGATGATATCATGCAATACAAAGAGACAAACTGATCAGAAACTAGTAACCCCTCTCTCTCTCTCCCTCCCTTTTGCATTAAGAGCTCTCTATCTCTTTCTTTCTCTCTCTGTGAGTGATGAAGATTCTAATATAAGCCTCAGCATGTGCTCCTTCAATGCTCTCTTTGCTAGTACTCTTCCAGAGGGTATTTTTTTGCTTGTACTTTTGAGTAGTGAACAAGTAGTAGTATTCCAGTGACTTTTAATATCAATCAAAAAAAAAAAAAAACAACAACAAATTGTTAAGGGTAAGTAAGTATGGGGCTGTACTCTCCCACTACACTTTATATTCAATTCGGTTTCTATTCTAGTTTATGATTTCACAGGCGATTCCTGTTGAGGGTTTTTGTCGTTTTTTATAAATTTAATTTTGTTTTTTTTTTTTTTATATGATAAGTAAGTGATATATGGGTATGACTGTTTATTAATTGATAAAATGAACTGAAAGCAGGAGTAGTAGGTGAGAGAGAGAGAGAGAGAGACCACCACCAGCAACTGCTGAGAAGAAAGGCTATAAAAAGAGACGTTATGTTTTCCTACAGCTTTCATTCACAGACACAAATCTAAGACCAACAAAACAGGGTTTTCTTCCTTTTCTTTTGTCTTTCTTTCTTTCTCTTCTTAAATATAACCCCTTTCCCACCACTCGTAATATATTCCTCTCCCGCTTGCTCTCTCAACCAACCCTAAAAAGCTCTATCGTATATCATATATCGATCATGGCTTCATCAAATAGGCACTGGCCAAGTATGTTCAAGTCCAAACCTCATCCTCATCATCATCAATGGCAGCAGCAGCCCGACATGAACTCTTCTCTCATCTCCTCCAGTGGTTGTCATCAAAGATCCCCGTATTCCTCTTCCTCAGGTAAATTAATTAATTATTAACTACCCTTCAATTTGCTGACAATTAAAATTAATAACACTATATATTGAAAAGGTGCAGGATGCGAGGAGAGGAGTCCAGAGCCAAAGCCAAGATGGAACCCGAGACCAGAGCAGATAAGGATACTAGAAGCGATATTCAATTCCGGGATGGTAAATCCTCCGAGAGATGAGATAAGGAAAATCAGAGCTCAATTGCAAGAATACGGCCAAGTTGGTGATGCTAATGTCTTCTATTGGTTCCAGAACAGAAAATCAAGAAGTAAACACAAGCAGCGCCACCTTCAAAACAAGTTACAGTCACCGGGTTCACAGACAACTCATGACCCCACCCCACCTCTTCCAGCTGTCACATCCATTGCAATACCAAATTCCACTACTACTCCTTCATCTTCTTCTTCATCATCCTCCGATAAATCCACTACTAATTATTCCCCAAATTCAACGGACAAGATTCTTTCCCTGGGTGCTGGTGGTGCTGCTTCTTCTTCCAAGATTAACATGTTGTTGGATTCCCCTACTGCATCCGTTAACCAACAACAACCCTTCCTCCACACTGATTTCTTGTCCATGTCCCCTTTTTTCTTCCCGGTCCAACAAGCTGCTGGTGTTGGTACTCAAGGGTTTATGAATTACACTGACCAACCACCGCCAGAGCCGAACGTCGTCGTATCTAGCGTGGATGATGGGGCAGATAATAAGAATTCCGTGGTGGTGGAGAGTTGCTCGGGGCTTTTATTAAGTGATTTGTTGTTGTTGAACCACGGATCTTCTAGAAGGACCGTCGAAGATCATGATGAGAAGATGAAGCTTCAGCAACTGTTGAGTTACACGTCAACTACCGCTCCCACAACTATCACTTCCATCCCTACCCTTCAAGGTTCATCATTTTCACTCTTTTTTACTGCCATTTTTTCTTTTTTTATTATTATTATTATGTCATATTTAGTATAAAGAGACAAAGGACAGATTTTTTGTCTTTTGCCCGGATTTATGTGAAAATTATATTTCGTCTACAAGGAACGTGTGCATGGATAAATGTCTACTGCTGGTAATTGTTTTGATGACGAACATGAAACTGAAAATTAATGTGAAATGTATGTGTTGTGTATGCAGGTGTTGGTGAAAGTGGAGGAGTGGGACCGACAAAATCGACGGTTTTCATAAACGATGTGGCGTTTGAGGTGACAATGATGGCACCCTTTAACGTGCGAGAAGCATTTGGAGAGGATGCTGTTCTCATACACTCTTCTGGTCAACCTGTTCTCACCAACGAATGGGGCATCACTCTTCAACCACTTCACCATGGCTCCTTCTACTACTTGATCCGCACGTTACCTTCTTCTACTTCCGCTCATCATCATCATCATGCATGACCATGATCATGCACCATTCATCATCATCATATTAAATCGGTACTTCAATCATCATCATCATCATCCTTTCCTTGCTGTTATTACATTAATTGATGACCGACTTGACTTATTTTATTGATTTCTTTGTTTTTACCTAATTCTCTTAGGTGCACAGCCTTTTGTTCAGTCAAGTACACAACTTTTTTAGCTAGCTTCACATTTATCTATATTTCTTTATCTCTTGTGTGTAGGCCCTATTTATGTTGTGTTTTACTCTGTTAAAAAGAAAGTTGATTTTGCTTTTGTTTACAGATAGATATAAAAACTGCGGGACGTGAAAGTTAAAGATAGAGAAATAGAGATCAATCAATCTTCATTCATCAAGAATATGGGTTTCGCCCGTTTTGCATATATATGCCCTGCTGGTTTCTTGTTCGTTTTTTATCTCTGATCTTCAGTTCAGTAATAGCTTTCTTCAAGTTGTTGTTAGGTCTGGTTAATTAATTACAAAGGTGGCTATATTAATTTCCAGCTTTTATTTATATCTATATAATTATGTACTTTTCTTTCATGCAAAATGATGGATGCAGTCAGTCTAATCAGAACAACAATATATAATATATAAGATGGTTGTTTCCTTCTTTTCTCTTCGCAGTTTATAATTTCAATTTTGAGTATTTCTTATATTTTAGTAATAGTCGAAACTATATATGCGCTTCTCATAAGAAGATGGATGCACACAAACACAAGTCAATTTTATTACATATGTACAGTATTTATATTATATATATTCATCTAATGTTGAGGTGATATCATCATCCTCATAATTTCTGCCAGCTTTTGATGGGGGATATATAGTTACCTTTTTCTGTAAGGAAAGCCAAAATTACTTGTAAGCTTCATATTTTGGTTTGTGTTCGAAAACAAGGAAATATTGCCACATTGCAGGCTGAACCATCATACAGTGAACATCATATTTATTTTCCTCTTTTTTTTTTTTTTTTTTTTTTCTCTCCCTTGATTAAGATCCCTATGGATCATTCTTGACAAGAAGGATCCCTAAAATTATCACATTTAAAAGTAGTCAAGGGTTTTTTTTTTTTTTTTGGTTCTTTGTGAAGTTTCTTCACATGTGTGAGATATTATATATATAATGAGATGGTAAGCTGGTTAGGGCAAAACAAGCGGACATAATTGTGGTGTGTCATTTTCAAGAAGACTCCTTGCTTCGCTTTTTCTTGTAGTTGAGAACCATTCCCCCACACACACATACACACACACACACACACACATATATATATATATATATATATATATATATATATATTGCCATGACCTATTGTCTGAAAAATGTAAATTGTATAACGAGTTATACGTATATATATCATGATTTTCTCCAATGCATGTCCAAGTGCTTACTATGGATCGCAAACCCTCCTACCCCCTGCCCCAACTCTCCAAACCAATTAATACCCCCAAAGTAGTACTACTGGCGTCATCATCCACCATGAGGAGGGAAGGATTTAAAGGACAGAAAATCAAACCTTCTTCAATCGCCAATATTGAGTGTTGAGTAAATGTATATATATGTGTATATATATATCACACATACATTTTGTCAGAATTTTGTGTACTAGCTAGTATTTTTTCGATTATGTGATCTTCCTTTTTGCACGAATCAGGAGGTCTGACCCGAAACGGAAAGAAGTTAATGTTTCACGTAAAATGGGCATTGCTTTTCCTTTTCCTCGTTTAAATATCTCTTTTTGACATTTTCCTTCCAAGTTTCATCAAAATGGCCATGAAAGCCAGCTCCAAAGGGATGGAGTGTGGAGGTGAGATCGAGACACGAGGGCAGGCCCGGTCTGGTCTGGTCTGGTCTGTGAGGGTTGTTGACGGGTCAAGTAAGTAAGATTGAGTGGTGCAGAAATTTTACGTGCAAAATCATGAGAACAGTTAAAAAAATCCTATCTATATACGCTTTCATTTTTATTTTTATTTTTTTGATTTGATTGAGGTTGAGTGATTTGGATATATCAGTCTGCAAAAATTCCTTCTTCCTTTGTCTAACGTCACAACCAGAGATACAAAGTATCGTAATGCTACTGTTTTTTTTTATTTAAAAAAAAAAAATTGCATGAACCGTCACATTTGATTATGATGATGTTGTTCCTCAGTCGATGTCCGATCAGAATCCCTAAACCAACTAATACTTGCAGACACAGACTACCACTTGCTCCATTCACATGACACGCCATGAATCATAATCTTTTTTTTTTTTTAATTTCTTTATGGAATAATTGCGGAGGATTTTTCTTTGTCGAAAGGAACCTTTTGTCCATTTCAGTTTCACTGTCACTTCTTTCGGTTTGGACTTTGGAGAGAAAGGAGATATCACATTTCAAGAGACAAGTTTCTTTTTCCTTTTTTTTCAAGAAATAATACAAATTATAAATTTTGAATTTAAGATATCATTAAAAAAAAAAAAAATCAAACTAACGGGTTGTTGTTAAGAAATAATAGTAGAATGCGTATGTATAAATGTCTTATAGTTATCCTTATATAAGGACACACTACTTTGGTGCAGAATTACTAAGTCCACAGTAATTTTCCAAAAGGAGAAAATAGAAAGTACAAAGAGCAATAATTGTTGCTTTTTTTTTTTCCATTCCTTTTGAAATACCCATATATAATTATGAATTACAGAAAAAAAAATTATAACTTATACAAAAATATATATGTATATATATGTATTTTATTTAAATAATTAAAATATTTTTTACATTAATTTTCTTCAATAAATAATGAATAATGATTATATAAGTTGTAAAATATTTTTTAAAAAAAAATTAATAAATACATTAAAAAAATAAAAAATAAAAAAAAAAAAAAAAAAAAATCTCTTCGAAAGTGTATTAGTTAGTAATGGGGAAAAACATATAATGTCACTCTAAATTTATTTTTTAAAATGACAAGAAAAATATTATTTATATTGCACTTATAACTCAACTCAACAATGAAAAAAAATAAAAATAAAATAATGATAATAATTGACACCAGATAATGAGAAAATGCTGGAAAGAAATCCAACAAACTAATTCACGTCTTCTTGAATTCCTGGCATTTCTCCCTTCCCTTCAAATGAATATGTGCTTTATAAAATTAATTTGTTTCCGCCATTGCCATCAAACCAATAATTCTTCTTCATATATATATATATATATATATATATGCCTTCTTCTCCCTTTCTGTGTGTCTCCAACATCGCCCCTTTCCCCCCATCCCCTCCTTTAATATTTATATAATTTTTATTATTATTATTATAGCCAGAGTAAAAACTAAAAGGAAAAAAAATAAAATAAAATAAAGAAGGAAAAGAGAGAAAGAAAACATGGGGGCATACAGGGCGGATGAGGATTATGATTATCTATTCAAGGTAGTTTTGATAGGGGATTCCGGTGTCGGAAAATCAAATCTCTTGTCCCGTTTTACCCGCAATGAGTTCAGCCAAGAATCCAAATCCACAATTGGCGTTGAGTTTGCCACTCGTAGCATCCAGGTCGATGACAAGGTCGTTAAGGCTCAGATTTGGGACACCGCCGGTCAAGAAAGGTTCTTTTTTTTTATTATTATTATTATTATTAACATATTGCTTCAATTGTCTGGTCAAGATTGCATTTATATTTATTGTTATCTCTCCACCAGAATATGGTGGTACCGGTACCTAAGAAATGGAAAGATTAACAGAAAAATATATCACTACAGTTAAATGAAATTTGTCTGCGTTGGTTGGTTTAGGGATGAGAATAAATGATAGTGTTATCGTATGGAAATATATACACCCCAAAAATGAGCAAGATGGTGAAATTTAATTATAGTATTGCATCAAAAAAAAAAAAAAAAAAAAAAAAGGTCTTGGGCAGGGTGTAACATATCAAATTCTGGAGTGCAGTTTTTTTCATCAGCAAATATATATATATAGGGGAACTGACAAGTTTGTCCCGCCCCTATATATCTTTTTATCATGAAAAATAGTGTGGCATTTTTAGATGGGTTTAGTTTTCTCTCGTAGTAGTTACAACTTTTGCACCAACTACCCATCCAACCCCCCAAAAGAAAAAGAAAGATAAAATTTTCAAAGTAGTACCTAGTAAAGAAAAAGTTGAATGTTCCTAAAAGCAAAAAAGAAATCTACAGAAATTTCTCAGATGGTTTTTGACTTGGAAGTTTGACAACTTTATCCGAAGTGACTGAGCAGAAAGAGATAGATGTTCCTCCCACACGTTTACCAACTAGACTACGTACACACCGGCCTCTGATTTTCAATGTCATACTTTTGATATGTATTGTTGAAATTTGAGAATAAAGATATGATTTTGGGTGGTATTAGGTACCGGGCTATCACGAGTGCATACTATAGAGGTGCAGTTGGAGCATTGCTAGTTTATGATGTAACTCGACATGTGACATATGAAAATGTTGAGAGATGGCTGAAGGAACTCCGAGACCACACGGATGTGAATATTGTTATAATGCTCGTAGGAAACAAGGCAGATCTGCGCCACCTTAGAGCCGTTCCCACCACCGATGCTAAAGCATTTGCGGAGAGGGAGAACACATTTTTCATGGAGACTTCCGCTCTTGAGGCCCTAAATGTTGAAAATGCCTTCACTGAAGTTCTCACCCAAATCTACCACGTTGTCAGTAGGAAGGTTCTTGACGTCGGAGATGATCCCACTTCTTTGCCCAAGGGCCAAACTATCAGCATTGGTAATAAAGACGATGTATCTGATTTGAAGAAAGCCGGTTGCTGTTCCGGTTAAGTCATTAGTATTATTATGTATACGTTTATTTCAAAAAAGGGATTCAAACATTGTTAATAAGGTTGCCTTTCTTTTTTTCTTTAGGTAGTAGTAAATAAATTCTTTTACATTATGTATCTAATATTCATGGCATTTATATTAGAAATATCAAAAGGGATATTCCATTCCATTAATGGCAGAGGACACTTCCCCCACCCCATTTAGGCTTCATGTTCATTGCTTATTCACTTTTTTTTCCCCCTTCAACAAACATAAAAGAGGCACACAAAAATTCTGCAACAACAGGAATTCTCATACTTTGCAAGTGTCAAGCTACCTAAAACTTTGTCCACCTTCCTACTTCAAAATCAACATGTTTCCAACCATTCTTTAGGTATACTTCTCATCATCAATCGTTTGCTCTTTACCGGAAAATCTAAAGTTCCCAACATGCGGATCCCATTTTCCCCTTCTTAAAGCTAAGAAACAATAGAGGATCAGAAGTTACAAATTCAACCAGTAGTCTCCCAATATAAATCATAAAACAAAATTGAATTATGCATATATATATAAACAAATCATAAATTCCAGCTGCATAAATATAATAATATATCCAATGAAGATATCAATGATCCAATAGGTTACTTATTTCCCCTAAAAAAAAAAAAAAGTTTTTCTCAAAAGAATAGTTAAGCAGCAATTAAACGTGATGCTACCTTCTCAGAACTGTACAAGAACACAAATTCATCAAGAAAAGATATGCCCTACCAAAATATAAAGATCGTAATATGCACTGCTATTAAATGCTAGACATATTACATGAGCTATACTAATAATCATGACTGCTACAAACAGAGAGCCAAAAGTAATTCAAGCAAATGCTATAGATGCTGCACGGCCAAAGATTCCAAACACAAACTTATCCCATATGCTAATCATCACAGGAAATCTAGAACATTGATTACCGGAAGAGAAAAGGGTGCTTGATGCAGGATTTTTAGTAGTTCAACATAGACTGGTTGAATAACACATCAGATATACACGGGTGTCATTGGTAGTCATGATAACACAGAAGGGCAGAAATCGGGGAGGAAAACTACAAAGATATAAGGCAATAATAGTAAAGATGAAAATCATGTACACAAGTTAGCCATTGGTAGTTAGACAATCTAAAAGGATAGAAGTTCCGTTATCATTATATGCAATGTACTAAGCATTGCTTAAGCCAAAATCCTCTCTGTTGAGGTATGTACATGGCCTTGTGTCTTTGTTCATGTTGGCAGGGTGGTACACTTTTGCTGACCCTATTGGATGTTGTAAGAACCACAGCCAGTGGATTGGACAAACAGCAGCCTATATTGGTTCAAAGTTACCAACCAGAGAATTTTAAACAAATTAGAGTTAAAGAGAATTTTTCTTTGTTGTGATACGGAGTAGAAGAAGTCTGTCCAATACGGAGGATTTATTAGTGCTATAATTGCTATCTAGAGACACAATGAAACATATGCAAAATCCAAATCCAAATTGGCCCTTTTGTCATATAATAAACAATTAGGAGACGTGAGCATTAAGGAAAGTAAGAATTTCTATCTAGTTAACAATTCAAAAACAGCCATACAATAAAAATTTTCGAACCATAAGATGCTAGTGTCAAAAATAACTTTCAATGGTTAGAAGTTTTGAAAAATACTTATGTTTCAAATTACAAGAGAAAGAAAATATTATATATATGTGTGTGTGTGAAGATGAACGTGTGAATATAATGGCTTCAATGAACTTTCATTTCAGGAATTGTAATTCCCTTCAAATTAAGATCATAAGATCAACCAAGTTCAATAACAAGTACATAGAAGAACATTGTGATAAGATTTCAAAATTGAAAGCCAACAATCAAATGGTTAACTCAAGCAGCAAATTCAGTAGCAAACAAGGAATTGTAATTGAAATTGGAAACTTTATTTTAATAATTCATTCTTCCCAAAGAGAGGGAGCACTTACTAAAGAATATATACCGTTTCCCCCCACAAGGAAGTTAAAGCTGGACAAGCATATAATTTAAGGAGCCATCACTACAAACTAAAGTGGAAGCATAAGGAAATTCAAAAGTTCTTTAGAAAACCAACTCCATTGTGAAAAAACATAGTATAGTAGGAAAAAAATAAAAATAGACCAGAAGTAAACGCCATGATCGACCAAGATCACATTAGCCCCGACGAGTGGACAATCAATGCTCCAAGATTTTTAAAAACAACTAACAAAAGGACTCACCATTTTTGTTTCAACCTTGCTTCGTGCTTTCAGCAGCACCGGAGGAAGATGAAACACTAGGACCATCTTTATCATCGCTAATTTGGGGATTTTCACTTCTGAAGGAGGGCAAAGGATTAGAGCCCTTAATAACCCAACCAAGAGCAAAGAAAGATATACCAGCGAGAATAGCAGTTCCCCAAGCATGAGAGTACCATTTACTATACTGTTTAATGGCAAACTTCCATTGCTCTCGGAGAGTAGCAGGGTCGGGATTGGCTGCGTCAGGTGGGTTTGGGAATCGAGTACCGCCCGCAAACCCGGTGCCGGAGGACCCGATTGGAACTTTATTTGAGGAGGATGAGGGAGTCGGATTCTCGCCGGGTTTTGGGGATGGATTTCCCGAATCGGTCATGTTGCCGCCGGATTTTCACACTGGACTGTATACTGAATTTGGGGCATAATTTTATTTGGATATTTTTTCCCTAATTGTATTTGGGGATCTTTTTATTTATTTATTTATTTAGTTTTATTATTAAGTATTTGGGGATCTCTCAAGCATTCTAAATTATAGTATTTAATTAGGCTTAAGATCTTTTATGATATTCTTAAAAATATTTCATAATAAAAAAAATGTTAAGGGTAACTAATTAATCCTATTAGAACTAAAATTGTTATATTTCATTATTTATACATAAACTATTTAGGAATTATTATTAATACAATATTTATAAAATATATCTTTAAAATTTTTTATTATAAAACATGATATTATTTCTTATTGAATTTATTTATTTAAAATAAAAAATGTAGGTGAGAGAGTTTTCTAGTTTAAGTGCGGTTGAGTTTAAATTCTCACTCATGTATGTAACTGTTTAAAATTTGGGGTCAAAGCTTTTTTCCGTAAGGACCAACCCAACTCGAACAACATTAATTTAAATGTGAATTTGGTTTAAAACTGTCGTTTTATAGTTTGACAAACATTTAGAACACCCCTTGCTTAAGCTATTAATCAAAACTTTATCAAAACTTTAGCTATTAATATCTATTTCATTCTAGAATTTTCGTACAATTTTGATTTAAGCAAAATAAAATTAAATTTATTACTTATTTAATTATCTAGAAACTATATATTTTTATTTATGATTAATCGAATATTTATAATTAAAAATAAAAATGTTAAATTTATAATATTTTAATATTTCTTAATTAATATCAATAAAACTAAATAGGTTCGTATATTTGCTTATTTAAAGAATATTTATCTAAAAATTTGGTGATGTGAAAGAGTTGGGATTCGGATGCCGATTTCCAAAAGAAAAAGCGGTGATAAAAAGTGAGATTCTCTTTTTTTTTCCGCGAGAGAGTGCCTATGTTCCAATATTCCTCTCCATACAATGTTTTTTTAAAAAAGAAAATAATAAAATAAATAAAGACCGATAAAATTACATTTTTTTTCTTCTTAAAAAAAAAAAAAAAAAAAAAAAAAGGTTAAAATCTTCTGTAGTCTGCACAATCTATATAAAACGTACTAAACATATCGGCCCGAATCCATTTTCTATTGGAGTTCTTTTTATATTTTTTCAACACAGCTAGGGTTCTTTTCTCACATTAAAAACGCTAAGCAGAAGGAAGAAAAAACCTGAGAATAAAAGAAATCACCTTCCTCTTCTTCTAATAGTGCTACTGCTTCCTTAGAAGCAGGGAATTTGTTATTTCATTCACTATCTTTTTTTTAATTTCCTCATAATGGGAAGAGGAAAATTCAAGGGGAAGCCCACTGGTCGCCGTCAATTCTCCACTCCTGAGGAGATGCGTATGTTGCACGTTCTCTTAGTTCTACTCTGTACTCATATGCACAAATTTTTTTGGTTTAGTTTTGTTTTGTTTGTTCTTTTTTTTCGGATTCAAAGTTGCCTTCTGTTGTGTCTTTGGTGTTGAAATTTTGGTTGTGCAATGTTTGGTTAGGATTTTGACCGATCAGTTAGATCGGATGGTTTGGCTACTAGAGTTGTTTGTTAAGGTTTTCTTCTATTTTTTTGGTTTCCCTGAATTTTGTGTTTTTAGGGCAATGATTTCTGCTTGAATTTTGGTACTCTACTTTCTTAAAGACAAGAGATCTATGTCACAGTGAATTTCATGTTGAGGCGAGGAGAGAGAGAGAGAGAGAGGTAGTTAAAAAGGACTGTTAACCATGAGTGTAAAATAGATGTTTTTATGGTTTGCTCATTCTTCTCATGTCACCCCCCTGATGTTTGTAAAGTGTCTGTCCTACAAAGGATTTATTAATTATTTGTCCATTAATTTGAGCTACCTGTTTCTTTTTAGCATTTTATGAATCAAAGTTCATATGGTGTCTACTGATTTTAAGTTCCTTAACATGTATGGTGTCTGTTGATCTTGAATTTCCTGACACATGAAGATTATTTAATGCTACGGTAAAGTATATGTTCTTTGATATTCCTTTGTTGGCTAATAAAGATGGTGGAAACATGTTCCAATCCACTTTTCTCTATGAATTTCTTATATTTCCCTGATATTTGGTACCTAATACTCTATTGGTTGGCTAACTTAATTCTATGATTCCATGGACATTGCAGAGGCTGGCACATCTTCTCGTCCTCGCACATTCAAGAAGGTGATTCAGTTCTCTTTTATAATTTTTACAAATTTATTGTCGGTTTTCAGTTATGCACTATGCTCTCATTCTTAGGGCTGAAATTCTTTTCCCCCTAGTTTTTGTTCATGATTATATTTCCATCAAAGCAAACCAGTATAAAGATTTGATCTCTTCTTTATTGGCAATGCACCATTGTCTAGTGGACGTAATTTAGTGATTTGGCTTTCAATTGCTGCTTGCCCCTGTATATAATTCCACTTGAAGGGTGAATGGCTCTATACGTGTTAAGTGATAATATCTTCTTTTTTCTTTCTTTCTTTCTTTCTTTATTTATTTTTTTGTGCCCTATTACACAAATGGTTAAGGTCCATAAGGTTATTTACTATTCTCGTTTTCTATATTCTCTTGAAAGTCATTCTTACTAGTAACATTTCCTCTATGTGTTTGCTCTGATCTGTCTGATGCCATCAGGAAGTGGCAGAAGTAGAAGAAGAGGAGAGGTCTGAAGAAGAGTCTGGGGAGGAATCTGAAGAAGAACCTGAGGTTAGCATACTGTGATTTTGCTTTCTTTATTCTCTGTTAACAATGATTATTTTTTAAGAGAGTGTCATGTGGTTTTTACCTCTTTATGAAATGATTCACAGATTGTTCATTGCTTTTGGTTCATTTTATTTTCTTGTTTTTGGACAGAAGAGGAAAGGTACTCAGGGTCTCATTCAGATCGACAATCCAAATTTGGCTAAGCCAAAGAACTTGAAAGCTAGAGATGTTGATGTGAGCTGCATAAATTTCTTATAATATTTATGTTTCCTTTCATTATTTCCTGACGTGTTTCTTATGTTCTGCAGCTTGAGAAAACTACTGAACTTTCAAGGCGGGAGAGGTATGTGAACTGTTCTCTCTCAATCTTAATGTGCAGTATAAGTTCTTGATGACATGTTCACTTGGACTCTTATATTCACCTTAATGCACATAGGGGAAATTCCTGCCTTTACTCTCAGCGTTTTTCTTTTGTCATGTTATATTCTCATTTATGTTTGAACCAGCTCCTCCCAGAATAATTGTTTTATCCGGGTTTCTATTTCTTTGGGGATAAAGGGATCTGATGATATTAAGTTAATGACTGCAAAATACTCTACAGAGTCCTGTGGTCTAATAAAATTTTCATGTCTGCAGAGAGGAGATAGAAAAACAGAAAGCTCATGAAAGGTATATGAGGCTTCAGGAACAAGGGAAAACTGAACAGGCAAGGAAAGATTTAGGTAGGCATTGCTTCATCTTGAACTTATGTTATACATATTATTTGAGCACGTGAAGTAATTAAAATTCTATTAATTCAGGTTATTCCTGTTAGATATGTTATTCCACTTTTTGATGTTACTCTTGCAATATTTAGATATTTTTGGTTGAGTGATTGACTTACGTTCAATTGAATTATGTGGATGTTCTGTGAGTGATTGCTAAACTGCCTGTTGTTGGTAGGTCATTGAATCACTTTGATAAAAAAAATTGTGTGATTTGTTAAAATCTTTATAGCCGTTTTAGGTTTGCATAACAATCTGTTATGTCAAAAGTGTGTGAGAAGATAATATTGAATCTTTATTGCCAACTTAATCTTCAAAGCAGTGTTTGAATGAAAGTTAATTGTTGATTGTGTATAAAAACCCAGGAGTCCTCAGAATAAGGGTAAAACAAAAACGAGTGGGAATAAGATCAATAACTACTTTCTCCGTCCTAAGAATTTTGTAAAAAATTTCCATCTTTGTTATCCTATAGTACTCATTGGTCTCTCAAATAAACAAGTCATTTATTACTTTTTTTCTCATGTCATATCATCTAATCTTGAAGCCATAGGCTTGCTTGTCTTAAGATCAATTGTCTACCCTATTTCTGCTAACACAACACATTAGAAGATTATCCTTCAATTTGGATATTTGCCAATCTTTTTAGGTCAATAAATATGACATTTATTGTCTTTTTTCCCCTTTTCAAATTATCCTTAATCTGAAGTTTCACATTCTTCATTAAGTATTTTTTAGTCAGTTTTTATTATATTCAAATAGATTTTAACAATCCCTTCATTTATATCTCATCTTAGTTAATTTTATGCTGATTTTTCTTGATATATTAAGTCTTAATGCTGAAGACTGCTGTATTTAAACTGCTAAAACAGCCCTTTATTATTAAAAGGGATGAATTGTTCCATAATTAATGTCTTTCTTTACTCTACCATCTACCTCTTTACTACACTGGTAGAGGTGTATATGTATACCATCAAGTTTGTTATTACTATCTGATTAGCATTTTAGCAAATGGTTTTTTAATTTATTAGTCAACACTTACGGAAAGGACATTAATCATAGTAATATTAGATTCTTGAAAGTTTCTAAAACAAGAATGCTCTCATGGTTTAATTTCAGAAAACTCTCTCATCCGTTGGGTTTGAGTAGTGACAAAGGGAAAATATGTTCTCATCAGTCATTTCCTTTGTCATTTGAACTTTTAGCATCTAATTGCTGTCTCAAATGTTTTGCAGAACGCTTGGCTCTTATTCGCCAACAAAGAGCTGAGGCAGCAAAAAAGCGAGAAGAAGAGAAAGCTGGTATGGATAATAACCTAGTAAACTGCCTGAATTCCTACAATTTTCTTCTTTTTCTGCCCCTGATAAATCTATTGGTTATCTGTTGCTGCAGCAAAGGAGCAGAAGAAGACAGAAGCTCGCAAATGATGTTGATAAGTGCCAAAAGATCATGTCAAGCTATCACATTTCAGTAGTAGTACAAAGCAAATTATTGTGCTGGAACTTTTACAATTGCTGTTCTTTTGAAGTTGTCCATTTTAGTAACTCAAGAAATAGAGTTACCTTGAATACATACTTAGCAAGCAGATCTATTTGGTATGGCTAATTCTATAGACGACCACATAACAACTAACTATGACAGCAGTAGGTGTTGGTGGTCTTTACCTTTTTCATACTAAATAACAAGGGTAAATTGTGTTTCATTTATTTCCTAATGCTCATCCAAATAAAAAACATACACCTTGATGACCTCAAAAAAGGATGGAGGGCATTGATGATTTAGTCATGGATGAATTTTTGTGGTACCATTGTCTTTGATCAATGAACGTAGCTTCTGAACAAAATCATCAATGTAAGCAGTTTCAAGCCCCTCACGCAAAAAGAACTCCCTCCATTTGGTATGGTTAGCTCTTACTTCCTTTCCAATCTCGCTGTCTTCATCCATCACCAGTCTTACAGCTCTGCAGACAGTTTCTTGGGTAAAGAGCCCATCTTCATCTCCTTTCTCCACTTCAACTCCAACTTTGAGATCACTGCCCATCACCCTTGCATTGATTACTTGATCTCCGATATGTGGCAGTAGCACCATTTGGCACTCACTCACCAAACCTTCCGTTATTGACCCCGATCCACAGTGGGAGACGAAACATCCCACATTCGGGTGGGCTAAAATCAGCTGTTGCTGCACCCAGCCTCCGTGAACCACTCCTCTCCCTTGTGTTCTTTCTTTGAAACCTTCCGGTAAGGCTTCTTCGACTGTCTCAGCACCGGCAGGTGGTTTAAGGACAACTAGAAATGGTAGACCCGTAAGCTCAAGACCCAGCAACAGTTGTTGGAATTGATCTTTTTTAAGGACGCATTCACTCCCGAATGCGCAGAATATTACTGTTTTGGGTTTGAACCCGTTGAGCCAGTTTTCCCATTTTTCTTCCAGAGAATTAGACGGCGGTACCGGAATCACGGGTCCGGCAAGAATCACAGGTCTATTAATTTCCTTTTCAAGAAAATCACAGTAAGATCCCTCCATTTCTCTACATGTCTTGAAGGCAACCGCATCAGATTCAGAAACAGAGACGAAAATTCGCCTCAAGAGCGACATTTCGCTCCCCATCTCTTTCTTCTTCATAACGAAAAACGTTCCCCGAGCTTCGTGGTAACGCAACTTGACTGTAGACGAAGGATAACCGGAAGGAGGTTTCGTCAGTTCGTGGGCGTCTTTTATCTTGTTCTCGCGGATGCAGGAATAGCCTATGGTTGCAGGGCTCACAGTTGCGAAATGAATTGCTTTTATGCCTAAAGGACGTGCTACCGGCGGCAACCAGTGTTGAAAATCGTAAAAAACAAAATGGGGTCGAATGTCTCGTAGTAAAGATTCAATGGTTGGCTGTGTTCTGTCCATGGCAAGTCGAAGCATAGGTTGCAAGGAAGGATCAGAAATATCTGAAGTTGTTCCCGCGACATCCGTAAGAGGGATGAATTTGATGAGGTGCGGATGAAGATTGAAATTTTTCAGCTTGGATTGGGATTTTATCGGCAAGATGAAGGAAATCCGATGGCCTTTATCTGCAAGTTTATTGGAAAGGTGAAGAAAAGCCGTGAGGTGTCCCATTGCAAACCATGGGTACATCACGAAGCTCAAACTATTCTCACGGTCATCATCTTCGTACCGCCTGGAGTACTCCATATTGGTTTGGAGTAGTGATTGATGATTATTTGGGAATGGAAAAGGTTCAAAATGTTTTTAATATCAATATTCATGTAGGCATTGAACTATTTATGGACGCAATCATGATCTGATACTGCTGCACTGAGCTAACGGGTGGTTATACCTCGAGTCACTTGCGCCTAACAAACTTACCACGTGTAGGTATATTTTCGTGTGTTAATCTCACTTTATGATTTTGAAAACAATTTATCACTATTTATCATTCTAGGCTTACAACAATTCTTCATGTTGGAGTTTTTTCTCAAATTGCATTACTGGTCCCCAATCTTACATGTGATACACGGATCAACCCTACTTTAAAGCAAAAGCAAAATAATACCAAAAAGTGGGTAAGTTTCTAACTCGAATAATTGGTGAGTTTGGTTTCGAATAAATTTATTTTTGACAACTTTAGTCCTAAAATATTTTTTTGAACTTTTAAAGTTTCAAATTTTTTTATTTAAAAAAAAAAAATCTCTATTGACAGAATCTGTCAAAAAACCTAAAAATTTAACCATTTATATTATTTAGCTAGCACGTATTCCTCTTCCGTACATATAGTTTTGGATTCAAATGGTTGTCCGTCTGGAAAAAAATCCAAGGCCACGAAAAGAACAATGGCCAACATATTTGGGTTTCGAAAATCCCATCCACTTAGCCACCGGAGACCTGATTCCATCCCAGGCTATGACTACCTGTTGTAAAAGTAAATCTCCGAAAAATTTATTTAGCACACAAATTGCTCGATGAATAGCGTCAAAGACAAAGAAGAAGAAAAGAGATTTTCGAATGAAGCTATACCTCAGCAGAGAGGTGGTTACCGTTCTCAAATTCCAAGAGAATTTCATCGTTTTTCTTCTTTTCAATATTTGCGAGCTTCAATGAGAAAGAAATGACATCTGATGTCAGTTTATTTACCTTGAGATTCTCGCTGTAAGCATTTTGTTCTCCACTTCAATGTTTTTTCTTCTTTTGTTATAAAGATCTGATTAGAGATAAGTTAGATTTTTCTTTTTTGAATCTTTTTTTTTTTTTTTTTTTGGTTGTGTTAAATTGTAAAAAATGTAGGAGCATACGAAGGTTTCCGAGTATGTCAGTCGGCGGCTTTTTCAATTTCGTTTTTTTTTTTTTTCCTTTTTTTAATTACTTAAACAATATAAATTGTTACATTTTTAGATTTTTTGACGGATTCTATAAAAAAGATTTTTTTTTTTTTAATAAAAAAATTTAAGACTTTAAAAGTTTAAAAAAATATTTTGAGACTGAAATTATCAAAAGTAAATTTATTTGAGACAAAACTCACAAATTATTCTTTCCAACTCTACGTACAGTTTAGTTATTAGTGATCAATGCATTAATTTGAACGATTCACATGCTAAGGAAATTGAGGTGGCCGGCCATTAAGAAGTACTGGTACTTGATCTTTATGTAAGAATAGGCAAATTGGCCAAATTCTTTCCTTAAATTATAAATTTTTTATGATTTTATCCTTTTTCTTTTTTTTAAAAAAAATTTCATCCCTTATTTTATAAATTTTGGCCAATTTCATCATTTCTGTTAATTTTTTTTGGTCAAACCGTTAGTCAACTATTATATTTAATAAAAATTATTTTATCATGGGTAAAAATGTCATTTTACTGTTTTTCTTTTTAAAAAAAAAAAAAAAAAAAAAAAAAAACCCAAAATCAAAAATTTCCAAATACCACCCTCCTGCTTTAATTTGCTCAACAACTCAAGCAATTTAGTCTGAGTGGCAGCAGGAAATTGCTGTAAAACGAAGTAATCATAATGCTTCTACTATCTTCATCAGATGGCTTATGTTGACTAAAGAGCAGACATTCTTTTACATAAGCCTATTCTGTTTTTCCAATAAAAAATTTTTCAGGTTGTGTGCTTTTGATTTTACACAAAGCAAACAAATATCTAACAAGCTGCGAAAGATAGAATATCTCAAATTCAGAGAAAATATCCAATTTGACCAAAAAGAAAATAAACTAAATTGAAATAAAACAAAAGGTTCACTGGCAGAGAAAAAAAAGATTGAAAAGGCAGATCATGCATTTATAGTTAAAATTTGTTGCAAATTAAAACTGCAAACTTCCTTCCTCAAGTTCTCATCCCAAAAAACCAAAAGAAAATACAATACTGAAAAATTAGTTTCCACACAACGTGAAATATCAAAAGAATACTTTCGAAGTAATACCATCAGGAACACAGGCAAAACACCCAGCAATGAGTAGACAAAAACCTGAAGGAAGAAAGATATTTAATCATATACCTTCGAAAATTACTGGATGAAATATTGATGTACGAAGAAGGTCCCTAGAGGAAACGAAAGCGAAGAGCGGAATCATCAGAGAAACGGCGATGAAGCCGATGCCGGAACTTATGAAGGTCAGAGGGCAAACACGGCTGACCAGCAGGGTTAACTAAAGTGCAGCCAGCCTCGGCAAGCACTGAAACAAATGTATGGTCTTCAGAAGACGAAGAAACAGGATCTGCCGGAGGCCTTGGATGTTCCGAAACGGCGGGGGTGGTTTTGGGGGTTTTGGGATTTGGGCTTTGAGCAAAGGGAGGATGAAAAGCATCGCCATTGTTGCTGGGTGGTTTCTGGAAATTTTTGATTTTGGGTTTTTTTTTTTTTTTTAAAGAAAAAATAGTAAAATGATATTTTTACTCCTAATAAAATATTTTTTATTAAATATAACAGTTGATTAATGGTTTGACAAAAAAATTAACAGAAAGGATAAAATTGGCTAAAATTTATAAAATAAGGGATGAAATTTTCCAAAAAAAAAAAAAAAAAGAGATGAAATCACAAAAAATTTATAATTTAAGGGACGAATTTGGCCAATTTGCCTGTAAGAATATAACTATTTTGTTAAATTTATCACAAGTAGTAGAACATGAATTAACAAATTATACAAATTTATTAGAAATTAATAATAATAATAATAAGAAGAAAGAAGTAGAAGTAGAAAGAAAGAGAAGAAAATGTTCAAAATATTGAAAGAATTTTTAATAAAAGAAATTAACACTCTTATAGAATTTTATATCATATTAAAATATTAGATTGTTAATTATAACATTGCTTTCAGATACTCAACCAGAAAACTGATTAAAAATAAAAGATAAAGCAAGGCTCTCCAACGGCAAGACAACCGCTAGCATCATCCTCAGAAGTACTCTCTATTTCTTATTCTTGCTTTCCAAGGACTATCTAGCTTTCAGGATTGGAGAGCAAAGAAAAATATTGAAGAAGGAAAGAAATATTAATGCAAACCTGCTCTGCTTACATAAAGAAAAGAAACGAAAATCACTTGGTTTTTATAGTCCAACCAGATTGAATCACTTGGTATTTTTTTTATTACGGTTTTAACTACTTAATCATAGTGTTCGAAGCTTGTCAACAAAATCCGCAATGTAGGAAGATTCTACACCTTCCTTGAGCAAGAAGTCCCTCCATTTGGTATGGTTTTCCCTTACTTCCTTCCCAATCTCACTGCCATCATCCATCACCATTTTTATAGCCTCGAAGACACTTTCTTTGGTAAACAACCCATCATCTTCTCCTTTCTTCACCTCCACTCCCACCTTGAAAACTTCTCCCATCACTCTGGCATTGATAACTTGATCACCACGGTACGGCAACAGCACCATTTGGCACTCGCTCACTAAGGCCTCCGAAATTGCCCCAAAACCACAGTGGGTAACGAAGCATCCCACGGCAGGGTGTCCAAGGATTAGCTGTTGCTGCACCCAACCTCCGTAAACGATTCCTTTCCCTCGAGTTCTCTCCTTCAAACCTTCCGGTAAGGCATCTTCCACAGTTTCGAATCCCGGAGGGGGTTTGACGGCGGCGAGAAACGGAAGACCCGAGAGTTCGAAACCCAAGAGAAGTTGTTGGAGTTGGTCCTTTTCGAGAACGCATTCGCTTCCAAATGTACAGAAGATTACTTTTCTGCCGCAGGACGCGTGGTAGTTAAGCCAATTTGCCCACCTTTCCTCCAGATTTGAAATCGGTGGCTCTGGGACTACTGGTCCTGCAACAAGGATCGGCTTCGAGGAGATTATGCTTTCGATAAAATCAATGACTTCCCCCTCCATTTCTCTGCACGTTCGGAAGCCTATGGCATCACAATCTTCTGCGGCGATTAAAAGCCGCATCATCATTGGTGTTTCATTCTCCGTGGTGGTCGACAAGGTCAAAAAATGGAGCATCGCTCGAGCTTCATGATTGGCCAGGCGCAATGTCGGAAAAGGAAAGTGAAGTGGAGGCTTCATCAGATCAGAAATAGTTGGAAAGTCTTCCCGGGCAACATAAGCTACGGATGTAGGGTTAAAGGTCCAAAATTGGACAGACTTAATGCCCAACGGTTGCGTTACTGATGGCAACCAATGTTGAAAATCGAAGAAAACAAAATCCAATGACGGTTTTGTTTCTCGGAGGAATGATTCCACGACTGGCTGAGTGAGATCCATGGCAGTAGCTAGAAGACCTTGTAATGACACGGGAATATCTGAGGATGTTTCGGTACCAGGTGGAAGGCCTTCAACATTTGGAATGATGAGCGGTACAAATTTGATAAGCTCCGGATGAAGATTGAACTGCTCCAACTTTGCTTGGGTCTTTCTTGGTAGCAGAAAGAATATTTTGTGGCCTTTTCCGGCAAGCTTGTTCGACAAATGAAGAAATGCAGTGAGATGACCCATAGATACCCATGGGAACATGGCAATGTTCAAACTGCCGCCGTCACCCATTATTGGATCAATTGAATATATATATATATATATATATGCACTTCGCTCCCCTGCAGAAAAAAAAAAAAAAAAAAAAGATACCATGGGAACTAAAACTGAAATCATGCAACAATGGCAATTAAAGATAAAAAAAGACATTGATGCGTTACCTTGGCCGTCTCCCGCCGCCGGAATCTTTAGACAAGCCTTTCTTGCCGGAACGTGCATCCGTCCCGGAGGGGACAGTGAACTATATAGCGTTTGCTAGAGAATAGAGATGCTAATTTAGTTTTTTTTTTTTTTTTTTTTTTTTTTTGGTAAATTAGATGCTAATTTAGTTAAAGTTAGGCAAACATTGATTATTCCTTAATTTAAGACATTAAATTTTTGTGTGCCACAATCTTGACTTCAAAATTGGCAAATTGTTATAAATAGTCCTCAAACTATAAAAGTTTGGTGATATTGGTCTCCAAACTATTTTTTTGGTGTGATTGGTCTCCAAACTATAAAAAAATTGTAACATTGGTCCTTCCGTTAAAAATTCCATTAAATCACCGTTAAGTTTAAAAAAAAAAAAAAACTTCATGGGCATTTATGTCATTACACTATTTAAATATAAGACAAATTGGTATAAATAGTCCCCAAACTATAGACTTTTGGTGACATTGGTCCCCAAATTATTTTTTTGGTGGGATTGGTCCCCAAACTATGAAAAAATTGTGATATTGGTCATTCCATTAAAAATTATATTAAATCACAAGTTAAGTTTAAAAAAAAATTAAATAATAGTAGAGTTTGTAAACTTTAATTTATTGACATTCTTCAAGATTTTTTCTTTGGATAAAAATTTTTTTTTACTGTAAAATGTTGAAATTGTTATCATATAAAACTTTTGACTATTTTTTTCTACTCTAATTTCATTTAAAAATCCCCAAAAAAATGAAAAAGACAAATATACTTTTACAAAGCACAAAATAATAAATAAAATAAGAAAAATTGATATAAAATATATAATATATAATTTATTCCAGTAATCTGCAATAAAGTTTTAGAAAATGTAAAATAATATTTATTTTGTGTATTTCCTTTTTTTTCTTTTGTTGATATTTTGAGTTATAAAAATAATTATCAATGTTTTACGCATTAATATTTTGGGCATAAAAATAATATATTAATTGTTTATATTTTTTAAAAATGATATATGTTATTAATTTTTTTTTTTAAACTTAACTTGTGATTTAATATAATTTTTAATGGAAGGACCAATATCACAATTTTTCCATAGTTTGGGGACCAATCCCACCAAAAAAATAATTTGGGGACCAATGTGTCCAAAAGTCTATAGTTTGGGGACTATTTATACCAATTTGCCTTATATTTAAATAGTGTAATGACATAAATGCTCATGTTTTTTTTTTTTTAATTTAACATTTTAACGGAATGACCAATATCCCAATTTTTTTATAGTTTGGGGACCAATCCTACCAAAAAAATAGTTTATGGACCAATGTCACCAAACCTTCATAGTTTGGGGACTATTTATACCAATTTGCCCTTCAAAATTTTCAATAAAACACTTACAAATTTGATATATTTCATCTTTAAAATTTTATTTTAATCTTAAATAAATTGAAGTATAATAATTTTCGGTTAATCTTCTTTTAGTCCCTTTTCACCTGAAATGACCGAATCTAGAAATTAAGTATAATTTATTTAAGATTTAAAACATCAAAATAAATTTATTTAGATTCAAACATAAAGAAATTTTAAATATTCTAAGTATTTCTCCAGAAAATGTAGCCACAGAACCATAGTAAGTATTATGATTACTTAACAAAAACAAAAACAGAAAAACTTTTGCTGATGAAAAGAATTTTACCCAACCCAACCAATGGGGAGTTGGTAAGTTGACTCTTAATGCTTCTCCTCAAGGCGGATGGTCAAGGTTTTGAATCCTCGAGAAAAAATTAGATTCTGCGAGCGCACCCCAGATCGAATCCAGATTAGTCAACCCGTGTGGGTTTGGATATTGGATGCTTAAAAAAAAAAAAAAAAAAAAAAGAATTTTACCCCGCTAATGCATTAATAGTTCCTTGAGCTTGTGAAGAAAATCATGCATGTATTGGCTCTCCAGATCAGGGTTTAACAAGAACTCCCTCCATTTGCTATGGTTGGCTTTTATTTCCTTTCCATTCTCGCTGTCTTCTTCATCCATGGCCATTTTTATTGATCTGCAGACACCGTGCTTTGTAAATAGCCCATCTTCATCTCCTTTTTCGACCTCAATTCCGACTCTCAGGTCTCCACCCATCACCACTCGTGCATTTATGACTTGATCACCGTGATTTGGTAATAGAACCATTTGGCACTCATTTACTAAGGCCTCCGATAATGACCCGGATCCACAATGGGTAACGAAGCATCCCACTGAAGGGTGTGCTAAAATCAGTTGTTGCGGAACCCAACCACCGTGAACGATGCCTTTCCCTTGGGTTCTCCGTTTGAAGCCTTCTGGTACAGCATCTTCAATTTCTGAAAATCCGACAGGTGATTTAAGGGCTACAAAGAATGGAAGACCCGTAAGCTCTATACCTAAGAGAAGTTCTTGGAACTGGTCCTTTTGGAGTCTGCACTCGCTTCCAAATGCACAGAAAATCACTGATTTAGGTTTGAAGGTATTCAGCCAATTTCCCCAATTTTCTTGTAGAGTTGAAGTTGGTGACGTCTCTGGAACAACAGGACCCGCGAGAATGACGGGTTTATTGAATTTGTTTTCGAGGAATTCGCAGTAACTTCCTTCCATTTCTCTACACGCTCTGAAGGCGATGGCATCACACTCGACCGTGGAAATCAGTAACCGCTGCATGAATGTCAGGGTACCATCAGGGTCTTTCGAATTTGCTGCGAGATTTAGTCCCCTGGCTTCATGAGTTCGAAGCCTGATATTAGGGCAAGGAAAACCTGATGGTGGCGTCATCAAATCGGCATCGGTGGTCTCCCCTTCACGGAAAACGTAAGCTGCGGTTGCAGGACTTATGGTGAACAAGTTTATAGACTTGATACCCAAAGGGCGAGTGACCGAAGGCATCCAATGACTGAAATCAAAGAAGACGAAATGGGGGTTAATTTCTCGGAGGAAAGAGGTAATGGTGGGCCGAGTAAGATCCATAGCCAGACGCAGTAGCGGTTGAAAAGGAAAAGGGATGTCTAAGGTTGTTTCTGTACCAGGAGGGAGGCCTTGGATTTGTGGGACGAGGATTGGTTCAAACTTGATGAGGTCGGGATGAAGATTGAATTGCTCCAACTTGGTCTGTGTTTTCATGGGAAGGAAGAAGAAAACCCTATGGCCTCTGGCAGCAAGCTTGTTTGACAGATGAAGAAACGCAGTGAGATGTCCCATGGCAAACCATGGGTACATTACAACGGTGAAGTTATTGTCGACGTCAGCCATTCCTCTGCGCATGGAAGGAAGTTCACATTTCTGAGATATGCTCTGCTTTTTCTTCTTCTACTGAAAATCTAAAATCTCAAATCTCTCTCATGATTCAAAGAAAAAGAAAGAAAACTGAGCGCCTGGTCATGTGTGAATTGTGAATCTCCCTCCAAAAGTGGGCAGTTGGGATTGGATGATTTCTGATCTCATTTTTATTTTGGACGATTAATTCGGATTCGGCGTGAATGCAACCAACAGAATAGGACAGAAATCAAATCCCCCAAACTGGATCTTCGTGATCTCTTTTGATATTCAGGTTCATACACTTTCTATAACTTTCCTAGAATTAATATTTCTTAATTCAATACTGTGGTTAAGAAGGTGTTCTCAATTGGTAAGTAGCCTTAAAAGGTCATGATTTCAAAAAAAAAGTTAAGATTTTTCAAAAAAAAAAAAAATTCTATACCTTTTACCCTTCTCTCTCCAATCAGTTTAGGTGATGAACCAGGGTCTGATTCTGGGAATGAAACAATGAAAAAACTAATAATAAAAAGTACTCTCACTCTTTCTTTACCTCTGGTCATTGTTTCATTGACGTGTGGGTGTGGAGATTACAATCCAGAGTATATACAGAAAAGATGAACAAGATTAAATCCAGAAGGCATGCAATTTATGTACCAAAGTAAATAAAAAGGTTCAAGGGATTGGCCAACCAAGAGGCCTTGTCCGTCCTTCCATCTGTATATATATATATATATAAAATTTATGCGATTAGCATTAAATTTCTGTAACCCAAGTCAGAATGTTTCTATAGCAGGTGCACTTGCCACATCCAACTCTGTTAAAACTATGTCCACTGATTCTTCATCATCCCATGAAGTCAAAAGACACGAAACTAATAAAAGCAGCCCAGTTTCAGTGTCGCCCAACATCTTTCCTAAGTTAAGAAATGCTCCAAAATGCCCTGGTTAGATGACTACTGCACTTGAGATGGCAATGAACTATTGACAATATTTCCTACAGGAAATGCAAATGAGACCAGACACCAGATCTCAGAGTAAAGAAACTAGAGACCCTTCCAGGGCTGCAGTAAACACACAAATGACGGAGTTGCAGCAAGCTAAATACTACTACCTTTTATTCCACATGCAACCTACTTCACCAATTAGGTCATGTAATAGCCATTCATGTTGTCAACAAGGTAGTCATATGGAGCACCAGTTCCATAATCAAAACCTTCGTTTCCTGGAGGCATTCGGTTGGGATTCGAATAAATGCTTCCATTAAGCTCCTTTGCGTTGGACTTTGAATTCCCCTTCACAGTACGCTTGTTGTCAGTTGGAAATTCAGCAGTGAGCTTTTTCATTTGCTTCTGCAGATCAGCAACTGAATCATTAGCTACTTTACCTTTTGGACTCTTTTTCCCGTCAACAAGCTTTATTTCCAATCTGTACAATGCACAAGCATCATATTTGTTGATCTCATATTCATAGAGATGCCACTCATAAGTCTTCATTGGTTGTGGATCCATATAATACGATCTTTTTAATCCTCCAAACTCATTCATCACTTGTTTCCTAGATTCATGCCAGCCCCGTCCATTATAATCTGGCAATGACCTTTGCTTTCTGTTTCCACTTTCAAATGCTCTTCGAGGCTTATCAAAGAAAAGCCATTCTCTAATGGTTTCCCCTTCTAGAACAGCAAGATCAAAGAGCTCTGCGAAGAAAAATAGAAGACAAAATATATAAAGAAGATATTCAGTCAAAGTGAAAAATATTCGACAAGAAAAGCTTGCCAAAAGTAATTGCAAGCAAATACTGAAAGATGCCCATCCAAGACTTACCAGGTGCATTCCATGGGGATTTTGTTGTAGCTGCTCCCTCACATTCTGGAATTCCCACATCTTTTCCTTGTGCTTTTGCACTCAGTGCGGAAAAAAGTAAATTATCCTTCAAGCCAATGCCGCCAGGTCGTAGTACAGGAGGCATGCCTAGATAGCCTTCAGTTGGTGCAATTGTGGCATGATAAACACTGCAGTAATCCTGAGATGTTTGGCACCACTCTGACCTTTGTGCAGGTCTAGGACAATCCCATAGTGCACATTTTGGTCCCAAGAAGGCAGCAGGAGGAGGACAATAATTTTGTGAAAAATTGGGAATATGGGTCAAAGCATCTTCCCCACAAATACCTGTACCATCAAACCCAGTGAAATATTGGTGATCAAATTCCTGGTGCAAGTCAAACGGATGATAATCAATATGTGATGCAATGCCCATGTTGTTCATTCCCATGGTATTGGCTCCTGAAGGAGAGGTTTTGCACTGATCAAGCAACTGGAAACTTTGTTCTTGAGGCACGTGACAGGAATTGAAGCCCTGTAACAAATAAATATAGCTTATTCAAGTCAAAATCTTGACAAGAGAACTAAGATAGACCTCCTCTCTAACTATTACGATGTGTAATAAACCTTGTCAGCAAATAAGAAGAAAGCAATATCTAAAGATCATATAAATGATGAACAAATAAATATTAGATGCAGAGAAGCCAGAATCATGTCATTCAAAGCAATCATGATAGTATTACATAAAAAATTTCAACAGAGGATTACAAAGATCTCCCAGAACCCAAATCCCTAGTGTTGATAAGTTATTCCAATATGTATTTATTTCATATTCTTCAAATAGAATGGAAACAAATAAGTTGCTCATGCAAGCTATCAGATAAATCACCACACAAACTTTAAATGCATATCCTATATTGTTCAAGAGAATATTTCAGCCATACCCATAACGTGGAACACTGGTGTAGCCATTCTCTGCTTGTATAAAATAAATAAAAATTCCATGTACTCACTTTCTAGAAAGATGGAATCATAATATTCACATTTACCATGTCACATGTCATTAGATCCTGTAATAAACATCAGAAAGTGAAATGGTAATATGTAGCCCAGGAATAAAGAAAATACTAGCATCAAACTCGTTCATCTAAATAAAAAATAAAGAAAAACGTCAAAGGGTCTTTTCAATAGAAGCTCCCAAGGAATTCTTTTGGCTGGAAAGGTTAAATAATATATGTGTGTGTGTGTGTGTGGGGGGGAGGGGATTGTTTTTAAGAGGTTAAGAAAGATTAACAGGTCAACAAGTAGATAGGAGACAACTGCAAACACTTCCCCCCTCTTAAAGAATGTATATTAAAATAGCAGCAAAAAAAAAACAAAAAAAGACAAAAATTCAGCAAATGCTAAACCATACACACTAAAAGACCCAAAAATTCAGATTGTTAGCATAGTGCCTACCTCCTGAAAAACAGCACCACTATCAACCTTCTGTGTGCCTGGCTCAGACTTGGGTGGAGTTAAGGCACTGGTGGCATCATCTTCCTCCTCACATAGGTGCAACAGCCTATAAATGTCGGATGAGAATGTGCCAAGACTCCCTCCCTGCATAACAATTCATTAAGATGAAAACACATTAGTAGATCACAAAAGTTTATCAGAAACTAAAAATAACATCATTTATAAGTTTAAAAATGCTAAATTCAAAGTATAAGACAGCCCACCATCTTTACCCTTTCCCAGTAGTAAATTACTGCTAACAAAGATTGGGTCATAATCTGAGAAGACAGAGTTGGGAATTAGGTAAAATCAAAACAAAGATTGTTTCCTAAGATTTCAAGTAAGTCACTACTCACCATGACATGTGTAATTATACAAGTCATGTTATCACCCAACATACAACCATGTTAGGAAGCACACCCAGTAGGAGTTCACTAGTTCAGTAAAGTGATGACAATTCAAGGTTTTACACATTTGAACACCAATACTTCTCTAATTCACATGTTTACCATGGATAACAAGCATATTGTTCCAGATCCCAGTGACCAAAACACTCAATTTAGATATTTAATTTCAATAAGAAGCATTTTGCAAATTCAAGTATTTATGCCCAACCTTAAAAGCCAAAGGCTAAAATTCCTTCCTGCATACAAAAATAATCTGAGCAAGTTATTAACCTAAGTGCTAGCATATTTCACCCAAAGTTAGACTACATTACCTGTAAGGAAGAAGCAGGGGAAGGCTCATTAAGTTCAGCTTTCCACTCACGAAGCATCTGATGAACCTGCTCTTCGAGCACCGCAACATCAATTGTCCGACTCTCCTTCCTTGCAGATTGGAGATCAGAAAACATACCTTGAAGATCATCCACTCGATTTTTAGCCCGATCCTTGAAGAGCTGATGCGATGCAGACTTGCATGCACCGCTCTTTGAACCCTTGCCCATGCCAAACAATCAGACTAATATGCAATTTCTGAGTTTACTCCTGCAAAATTCCCAAGCATCCCATCTCAGCACCACAATCAAAGATACAAATATGCATATAGGGAAATCTAAAAAGACGAGGCAAAAGAAGATGCGCAAGTAGCAAACAACCCTCACTATTGACGAAACGAAGGTTCAAAACAAAATCCCAACTAAAATCTGAAGCCAAAGTGGAATTACCGACATCCAAAGACAGTTTCGAAGTCAAAAAATACAACCGCACCCAAAACTACTGGTAACAAGATAATCGGAGCGTAATAAGATAAATTTTAAGGGTCTGTGAGCAAAACCCACAATCATAAACTCAAAATTCCATCCACAAATTACATATTTTGCATGAGTAAAATCATTTTGTCTCAAATAAGGGGATTAAAACTGGATCTTCACAAGGAACCAAGGTAAAAGAAAATCAGACAAACAATCAAACAATCAAAAAAGGGCACATGAGTATGATCTTAAAACCAACACTTAACAAACCAAAAACTTAACTCACAATAAAATTATTCAGCTCAAAATCTGGAGATGTTGCGAAGAGAATATATAGAGAAAAAAAGACTAAAGTTTAAAGAATTCAAAGCCTCGTGAAATTAGACAAGGATTAAATAAAAAAAAATAAAAAAAAAAAAAAAAAAGAAGGAAATTTCATAAAGAAGAGAGAGAGAGAATATTGTTCCTTGTACCTGCTGTGAAGATCGTCTGGTGGAGTATAGAGACTGTAAGAGAAAATGGATTCTTGTTGTGTGCGATTATATGGGTGTGTGTGAACTATACAATAGAAATCTCCTCTTTTCCTCGTCTTCTTCCTCCTCCTTCCACCTCCTTACGGGTACTTAGTTATTTCACAGGCCCACCCACCCCTACCCCATCCCTTACCCTAACTATTGCCAAAAAGCCTTCCGTATTGATACGCGGCAAATACATGGGGCTTTTCCGAGTTTTAGAGGGAAAAAAATAAAAAAAATACATATATATATATATATATCTTACAAAAATTTTATTTTATTTCTAAGTAATAATTTTTAAGGGTATTAATTATAAAGATATTTATACAAATGCACCATAAATTTCAGCTTTTAATTTAATAAAATTAAAGTAATCCATCCTCAACCTATTTTTGAATCTTCGAAAATGTTTTTGAATTTTTGTTTGAGTACTTTTACAACATTTTAATTTTTATAAAAATATTATTAATTTTTATTAGTTTTTTATACATTAAACACCTCTAGTTATAAGGGAAAAGAATCGTCATTTAATGATATACATAAAAGATAAAACTAAAATAATAAGACAAATATTTAATGAGACTTTGCATTATTAAAATAGTTTAACAACTAAAATACACATATATAAATTATATATAAAATATAAATAGTTAGATCATATTTTATCGTAATTGAATTAAAAATAAATAAATAAATCTATAACAATTTTTTTTCAAAAATAATTATTTGAAACAAAATTTACTAATCATATTCTAAAATATAAATATTGATTATTTATTTTAGTACATATTAATGCAATCCTTTATATTTAAAAAATATATAATAATATTTATTTATTTGATAAATATTTTTTTATTATATATTTATTAATCTTAAACATTTTTGTTTGAATATAAACATTAATTTATATTAATTATAAAAAAAATTAATTTATATTTAAAAATAAAGATATTATTTACCTAATATATTTTAAATCCTTATTTACTTAAAAAATAAAAATAATATTATAATTTTAGAATTCAATTATTTTTTTTAAACCCGATCAACTTCTTTGTTTTTATTGAAAAAAGCATAAAACAAATAAAACAATCTTCCCTTGATTCCCCCCACTTAATTTTATGTATATATAAATTTTAAAGTAGATAAATAAATAAATAAATAAATAAATAAAATAAAATAAAATAAAATAAAATAAAAACTTAGATTTGTTTGAGATTTATAAAAATACTTTACATGACACGAACACTGATTACTGTATTATTTATTTTTGTTAAAGTTGCAATGAATAGAATTTTTCAGCGAATAATCGCAACTGTTTAGAAGGCAACATCGCATTAACAATTGTATTTCTTTTACTACAGAAGAAAATGATTCTCTGCATGCAGATTTGACTTTTTCCCCAGAAAAAAAAAAAAAAAATTTAAAAACCTTTGAAGTTGAGGTGGCATAACTGGATTGGCCCGATGAGGCATGGAAGAAGCCAGGTCCATCGCATAAAAAGGAAAAAAACCTTTTATAGAAGATGACCATGGAAAGAAAAGCATAAAGGGCACAGCCCACTATCACAAAAAATATTCCTTTTTGGCAAATTCTCGATGCCCACCTTTCTGATAGAATAGCAGTATAGGAGCAGTCACACACGTTGTGTGATAAACTTTTAGATAAGGGGCATCTGGACCTGTTTTTCCCTGTTCCAGGTTTAACAATTCATTATTGGTTGATCTGCTAAATATAAAATAAATACATGGATTTACGGTTAAGGATTAAAGAGGAAGAAGTTAAAAAAAGGGGGTTAATATGTATGGAAACAAACAAGAATATACTCAGATGATTGACCAAATGCTTCCATATCATGATCCACCAATTATGGAAATGAAACACCAACTTGCATTCTAAACCAAGATGAGATAAGTATCAACCCCAGTTCAGATAAATAGATCTACAGCTTAGAATTCAGGAATTGCCAGGAGGACTCCACTCCCCATTCTTTATTGAGAAAATATTTCATGATAATGTTACAAATATATTTCTGTTTATTTTTCAGTTGTGTCAAGTGTCTCAAATTTGTAGTAAGTTTATCACAAAATGAAGCAAGTAAGCAACACCAAAAAATGGCAAGAATGTCTATCAAAATC
Source organism: Cynanchum wilfordii (assembly GCA_025388415.1). Taxonomy (NCBI): domain Eukaryota; kingdom Viridiplantae; phylum Streptophyta; class Magnoliopsida; order Gentianales; family Apocynaceae; genus Cynanchum; species Cynanchum wilfordii. Next base: position 4,809,226 of record JAHSUH010001079.1, read on the forward strand.
AGAAGAATGGGATCGAACTTATTTTGCTATGATACCGCCCCTGGTTTGTTTTCTTCAGTATGAGCGTGTCTGAAGTTGAAAACACCAGCAAGTCCACGTTTCTGGGCTAGCTGCTCAATCTCTTGAATCTTGCTTTTGAGAAGCTCCAATTCTCTAGCTAAATCCTCGTCCCTCTGTCTCATTGCCTAAAAACAGTGACATTATGGATTAAGAAGTGACTTGACCAAAATCAGTAAGCATAGGATCTACCAATTATGGAGCTATAAAGAAGGTGACTGGACAACCATTACAAGCACATTAGATATTTGAAACTCAGTGATAATGGATTAGGCTTGTATATTACCTGCATTTCTTGCCTGCGAAGTTCCTCCTTCTTAGCTTCTGACCGAGCACTTCTTTGCACCTCAAAGACTAGCGCAGCTACAGCAACCTAATCATATCAGATAACAGAATTCAAATAAGAAGAAGAACCATAAGTTAGTTTCTAAAATTAGATAGCCAATCACATACCAGTAGAAATTTTGGAATAGTGCCATCCTATTTATATGTGATTACAGGCTACATGATTAAGGACAATTTTAGTCATCTTACCCAATTAGACTTCTAAAAAGTGTTACTCAAGTTTTGGGTTATGAAAGACAGTTTTAACTACAATCTCAGGTTAAAGATTACCAAGCCCTTCTAACAAATCTTCTCAATCATTGACTATTAGTCAATTTTATGTTACTCTACCAGTCATGTTACTGATCTTATGATTTTCTAACCTCCACAAGTTTTTACAACAATGTACAACTTGTAGACATTACAAATCCAAGTTCCCAACTCACAGTGATACCATCCAGGACAACAGTTTCTGATATTGTGATAATTCTAATAGAAGTTGATCCAGCACTTTCCCATAGACAAATACAAAACTCCATTATGGAAGGAGGGGAGATAGTCTAAACTTGCAGATAATACAGAACCATATCGTTCTCCCTACCACCCTTTTCCTGATCCAAAAATGAAGACAGGCCAATATCACCATAAGCAGTTCAGTCTTGAGGAGGATATTTAAGATTAAGAACTTCCAATTAGTGTCATCTTTGCTAAGCAGATATAGCAATGTTGCAATTCCAAGACTAAATTGTGAAGGATAAGTACTCGTTCAAACTAAAAGTATCAAACTGAAAAACTAGGGAAATTAGCCAGTAGCAAAATTTTGGATTACAGTTTCAAACATGACTACTGATATCATTACTACAAAATAATTTTTTTTTTTTTTCCAAAAACCAACTTTGGCAAGAAATGAACAATAAACCTGAACCTCTATCCCGAATGACTAGCATGGGTTTTTCGGGTAAAATACTCAAAACATAATTTAAAAGCTTTAGAGGAGGATAGTTCTTCTCTAGCAAGAGGCACAAGCTTCCAATTAACCTTAAGCCCTAGTCTCAATTGCTTAAAATAACCAGGTTTTAGCTGTTTCCAACTAAAAGCAGCTTTGATCTTTTCTCGGTTGCTTATGATATCTATATTTAGCTCCTACAAGAAAAAGCTAATTCTAGAAGCTCACATTGGATGTGCTATAATAAACCCAGGAAAATAAAAAATAGTTCGTAGAAAAAAAATAATGGGAAAATAATGAGACTAAAAATATCAAGGCAAGAGGAAATAAAAATAGAATAGGAATTTGTCTATTTAAGCATAAAAAGGCCTAAGTCCCTAGGTGAAATGGAAGCAGAATTTCACTATAGAATGGCTAAAGTTACAATGCAAGAACATACACAAAATGTGACTTAAAACTACATTAAAAAAACTACAGAATATCCAGCACAGGAGCTACAGCTTCATAAGAAACAGAGTTCCTGCAGCTGTGATGTTATCTATGTCTGGTAGAGCAGTTCCACAATCTGGAATATAGACACAATTTCTTACAGGCACTTTTGTGCCTTAAAGATGTGGAATAAAAACATTTCTGTCCACAAAAGGATTAAGTTTGGATTTACCACCAAGAAAAAGAAAGATCAATATGAACAAGTAACTTACTGAAAAGACGAATATTTCTCCTAGCAGGTCCACAGCTGCTTGAACAGCTTTCTCCTCGTTCAGTGGTCGAATTTCAACATCAGTAGCATGACCATATATGCGTCTTTGCATTTGGGTAGTGATGCGATGGTTTGCCTGGTTTCAAAGGAGGATAAAAGCAACATGAAATTATTCATTTGGCAAATCAGAAAGCAGAACTCACAAGCATATACATCCAGATGATTTCTTTATGTGATAAGAATGCATTGCAGGATACATCATGGAAAATAATTGCTGGAAGATTGATTAAATTTGCTATCATGAAGAAGGATAAAGAGGAATACTAGAAGCATGAAGGCCAACAGAATTGATCATTTTTGTTATAAATTCCATTTTCCAAAATCTGCAACCACTCTTATTACTTTCATCACAGTGAAAGTCAGATGGAGTAGAAAAATCATGAATACGACAATTTTTTTTTCTGACTACTTTTTTTTAGTGGTAATAACCAGCAAATTAGATTAGATATATTCGTGTCAACTAAAGCTTCCTTATAAGTAGGATTAAAAACTCAATATTTTAAAGAAACAAAAAATTGGTGAAAATTCTAGATATCAAGTAGCTGTCTCCATTAGGTTATTCCTTGAAAGAAGTAACTTCTCTTTCAATCTTTCGACTGAAAATGAGTATGATAAGAGTCTTAAACTTCCAGACAACCAGCTCTTCAATAATTCGAATGCACAGAATGTCCCCGGATTGGAAAATTGGAAATAATAGCTATAACATTCGCAATGAACTCTGAATAACTTAACAAACATCAAAGCTGCAGCATTGATTTGAGCATACAGAATGCACATAGTATCAATTCAACAACATTCCAACATTTATACTATCGATTCATGAGATTTGAATTTTAATTTCCAACACCTCCAGAGTATAGGAAAATTTCACTGTTTAATCCACAAGTACATTGAATTTTAAAGGAGAACAAAGCTTCACCAACCCCACCCCCGACCAAAAAAAAAAAAAGAAAGGAAAGGAAAGGAAAGGAAAGAAGAACAATGAGATTTCTGCCATTGTTTCCCTACAAATAATTACTTATCACACAAAAAAAAAAAAAAAAAAAACAAACAAACAAACAAACAAACAAAACAAACAAGTAATCAAAATCCAAGTAACAACATAAAATGATTTCCAGAAAAACCAGTTAATCAAATGAAATTGTAATCCTGAAAAATTACCTGGGCCATACTGATGATATAGTTCCGGAACTTGGGATGTTTTCCGGCTTCTGCTTTAATCCTACCGGCTATGGGCTTAGCCAGAGTCTTCAAAGCAAGCGTCCCTAACTTCAGTAGGGGCAGCACCATTACTTCTCCTAATCAGAAGAAGCAGAATTCACACCCTAATCTAGAAATTAAACTCCGGAACAGTGAATTTAACAAGATCACAAACAAGTCCCAAAGAAATCGAAGGAAATATAATAAAAGGCTCTATTTAGAAAATTAACAGCCAAATAGGCAAAAAAGTATATTGCCTAATTTCTTGATGAATAAGGGAAGAAAGTGCAAGAAGAAATTGGTCTTCAATGGTGATTATTGCAATTGTGACCTTTTTTTAAATAATTAAACCCATTAAACGTATAAAAAATGTGCAGGTAATTTCCGTGGGGGCTGATCTGGAACTTTTTAAGTTAGATTGCTTGACTTTCTCCTAGCGATTTCGGTAAACGTTAAATGGGATCCGATTTTGGGATATTTTTGTTCATTTTGACCGGTTTTTTTTTTTTTTTTTAATGAAAATAATAATAATGTGAAAGCACAACATATAATATATAATATCAAATTTTATGTAGAAACGGGCCCAAAAAAAAAAAAAAAAATCAAATTTTATGTCAAAATGGCGTATCGCCATGAGAGATACAAACGTTAAGATTTTTAAAAAAAAAATATCAAAATTTATTTTATTCAAATAATGTTCTCTCCCGTTATTTATGTAATATATTTTTTAAATTAAAATATTAATAATATTTCTCTATTTTTTTTTACTTATTAAAATTTTTACATCATTAAAATAAATATTTAATTTTTTCATTATTTCATAAAATAATTAATGAATATTATTGTAATTAAACGTATAATCTTATAAAATATATATTAAAATAAATAATTGAACCTTAAAATATTTTTAATTGGTAATTTAATAAGCATATTATTGAGGACTCTTTTTAACCTTTTCTCATATATTTGCCAAAGTTTTCGGTCTTGGTGGGAATTGGTAAAAATTCTAATAGTGGCGGCAATAAAAATTTGGGTGAATTTTAAAATCTTTATATTCGCTCTTTTATTACTGTAGTTCACTAACCATGTCATCGATCCGTGTTTTCCTCTCTTAATCAATCATGACCGTCGATTAGAATTCATCATGCGCTTTTAGTAACGCCTCTAACAAAGGCCGTCAATTTTTCAAGTACTCAATACACAACCGTCGATTGAAGCCTCTTACCTTCCCCAAATCCGACGGTCCCAAATTTTCATATTCCCTCCACGTCATCGATCCGCCCCGTGCCCATTCAATCTCTTTCCCCCAGCTCTCCCGCCTTGATTTTCAAGAAGCCCTCTATAAATAAGCTCCTAATGGTTCATAGCAATCGGAGTTTTCTCTCTGAAATTTCCCTCGGCCATTCTCATACATAACCCTAGTTTCTTCCTTCTTTGCAATGGCACGTACTAAGCAAACAGCTCGTAAGTCAACCGGTGGCAAGGCCCCAAGGAAGCAATTGGCCACCAAGGCCGCTAGGAAGTCTGCTCCGGCTACAGGAGGAGTAAAGAAGCCTCATCGTTTCCGCCCTGGAACTGTTGCTCTCCGTGAAATTAGAAAGTACCAGAAGTCGACTGAACTGTTGATTCGCAAACTGCCTTTCCAGAGGCTGGTTCGCGAGATTGCCCAGGATTTCAAGACCGATCTGAGGTTTCAGAGTTCGGCTGTCGCTGCTCTGCAGGAAGCTGCTGAAGCTTATCTGGTGGGTCTGTTTGAGGATACTAATCTCTGCGCTATCCATGCCAAGCGAGTGACGATTATGCCTAAGGACATTCAACTTGCTCGCAGAATTAGGGGTGAAAGGGCATAATTTTTGGTTTCTAGTCTCTGTAATATTGGTATATACAAGATCTGCGTAACATTCATTAGGGTTTCTGAACTTTTTTTTTTTCTTCCCTAATTTTTAAAATTGTAGTTTACATTTCAACTGTGCTTGTAGTTTTTATATGGTTTAATGAGATTCCTAAAAATTGCCTATTCATTTACCTCTTTTTTCTTGATTTGTTCCCTTTTTCTCCAAGTTCTGTTACTGAATGCTAAGACTGGACATGTTACTCAAGTATCTTGATTTTACCTTTTTGAAGTTAGATTGTGTAGACCTTTCTTCAGATCACAACGTGCAACGGTGCTCGTAACTGTTTTATATTTGCCTAATCTAACTTCCCTATTGGTTCCACGGTAGATATATACCGATTTTGCATACATGTCATGATGATTATGCTCCCGTGTTATCCGATATTTTATGACTCAAATGGATATTATTCGAGTAATACACCATTTACAATGTTAATCTCTCTCTTCTTTGATGATGATGACGAAGGGAAAAAGAAAAGGATGAGAGGGTAATCCACCTAGACAGAGTGCATATCAATTTTAACTACCCGTAAATTTCGCTAACAAAACTTTTGGTTACTGTTGATTTAAATCAAATCCAAGGAAAGGCGAATAAATTGGCATGGAAGAGAGTTTACAATTGGTACTTGCCTCAAACTAATTCTCTTCTGTTTATTCCCATGCTGAATCCAAGGCAACATTTTACTGCTACTACCATTTCTATTAACTCATAATCGACCAGAGTGGCAATAGATATTCCATCGCAAGCCTAATTAGGATGGCCGGGATTGTTTACCTGAGAACCAACATGTTTGAAGTGAAGCTTGAAGGGATTAGCTTCAAAGTTGAAGATTTTGAATCTTTATGCGCAATGGATTTTCTTTTTCTGGGGAGAAAGATTTGGGCTCATCCACCAGTTATTGGGATTGACGTAATGTGCCACCCTCGAGACCCCTCCGTCATATTGGTATTACTCTGTTTTGGTGTGGGTTGTATGGTCCTCAAACTTCCTTCAGGAGATGTACTTCCTGAAGCTATCTTCAAATTTCTTACAGACAAAAGGATTCGCTTCGTTGCCTTTGGAATCCCTGAGAAGGAAGATCTTTTCCCGTTTGAAGAACTGGGGTTGACCCAAAAGAGAGTTGACATTGGTTACCTAGCTGCTAAAATCATGAAGGACTCAAAATACAAGAATTGTGAATTGGGATATCTTGCGCGAAAAATTCTAAGGGTGAAGACTATGATTGGTCTGACAGAGGCTTCATCTTTTGAGAGGCACGAGCAGATAAAGTGTTCAATTTGTAAGCTGTTTATAACCAGCACGATCGGGATGGTGTTGCTGAATGCGATTGCAAATGATAAAAGGAGTAAGCGGAAATCGGAGAATGGGTCCTCCAAGAAGAGCTCGTTTCTGAAGAATCTGCATTCCCTGCCTGTGTTAATTGAAGGATGGTTAAAATTCGGAAAAGATGAAAAGAGTATAATAGATGAGATTCGGGTGAGAAAGAACACCAAATTAGATGCTCAGACTTGGGTGTTGATGAACAGCGGCTATGTACATGAACCAGACCACATTCATCCTTTTGTTAACTATCTTACTCAGGCCAACGAAAATTCTTCAGGGGATGACCTTGATTCTCTCAGAGGTACCTACGGGAGGGGTTCGGTTGACGTTTTCAATATTATGACCTGTAGATCGACTGACCTCGGAAACGAAGAGGTCTCCGCCGCTAACAACAAAATGCCCCTGAAAGGAATCTTGAAATGTCCATCATCTTCACGTCTTGTAGTTTCAAATTCAAACTCAAATAGCACAAGTCCTCGTTCCCATCATACCTCAGGAATCCAGAATTCCAGGCATAGCCTGAAATTGGCTAATTCCAAGGGTTGCAATGTATCTTTTCAATAAAAAAATAAAAATCAAGTCCATCAAGCCACCCCCCCTTTGCTCACTCCATCTTTTATGGATTTTGAATAATCCTCGTTCCTTCGTTCTTTCGATGGAGTCATCTTGGTAGGTCGTAGGTCGTAGGTCGTAGGTCGTAGGTCGTAGGTCTTAGGTCTTAGGTCTTAGGTCGTAGGTGTGTGCTTTGGGTTTTATCTTGAATTTTTAGGTCGGTAGATTGTAAACATTCTTTTTCATTTATCTATATTGTATATATATATTTGATCAATTCATCAAATATATATATATATATATATATATGATCTATATGGCCAGGTCTAGTTGTTGTCAAAACCTTTAGTAAATCATTTGGGTTGTGTTGTTGGTCAGAATCTTAGTTATATAATAAGTAAGTTTCCATTCTGAACGTGAAATAAACCCTAAAATCTAATTAAGCAAAAGGCTCCGCTCCTCTGTGCATTTTCATGGGTGGAGAAACCCCCAAACAAACAGTTGGTTGGCATTGCTTTGAGATATAGTATTCTGGATTCTGGAGTGGAGTTCTGCCTCAGATTGTGCGAGTATAAGTTTATTAATCTCTATTCAATTCAACATCATCTTAAGCAAGCATTTCCCTTCATTAATACAATATTTCTCATTTTTAAGGGTTTTGTTTTCACATTGATTGAAGAAGAATATGCTAAAAATTGTAATGATTAATTATTTGCTTTAAGAAATAAACAACTACACACTTCGCCTTAGATAGAGTGCACCCTAATGCTCTTTGCAACTCGTTTACGCAATGCCAGTCTTCACATTAAACAAATCCCAATTGGGGAAAATATTTAGCATTTCGATTCTGAATTTGTACAAAGCTTATTGTTCCTCTCATTTCCTACTATAATCTCCCATCCATTTGTTAAAAAAAAAAAAAAAAAAAAATGATATTCGAGAAGGATTACCTAGATCTGGTGTTGGTGCCATCCGGATTGTTCATCATGTTTACTTACCATCTTTTCCTGCTAAACAGATGCCTCAAGCAGCCGCACACAACAGTCATTGGCTTCGAGAACAATGATAAGAAAGCTTGGGTTGAGAAAGTTATGCTAGTAAGAACCATTTCTCTCTTCTTGATTTTGATTTTGATATTCGATTTTCGATTTTTGATTTTTGATTTTTGATTTTTGATTTTTGAATTTTGATTTGCAGGCAGAAAACAAAAATGTTTCTATAGCTCTGGATGTTCTGTCATCAAATGTATCAGCAGCCACGTTTTTGGCTTCAGTTTCCCTAACTCTCAGCTCTCTAATCGGTGCTTGGATGGCAAACAATTCAAACATATTCCAAAGCCAATTAATATATGGCGACACAAGTGAAATCACAATGTCAATCAAGTACATAAGTCTTCTGGTTTGTTTTCTCCTCGCCTTTTCCTGCTTCGTTCAGTCTTCCAGGTGTTTCATCCATGCCAATTACCTAATTAGCACGCCGGATTCCGACATCCCAATAAAATATGTGGAATTATCAGTCATCAGAGGAGGTGATTTTTGGTCCCTAGGTCTTAGAGCCCTCTACTTCGCTACTACCCTTCTTCTCTGGTTCTTTGGTCCCATACCTATGTTTGCTACCTCTGTAACTATGGTTATCCTTCTGCACCATTTAGATACTAATACCACCCCAATGCACCACCACCACCGCCGCCGTCCTTTACTTAACCAACCATTCAAAACCCCGGATCACTGATTCCTTGTATCGATCTAATATTAATAATTATTCAGCTTTCTTTCTTTTATGTTTTTAAATTTGGCATTAAAAAGGAAAAACAAGAACGTGCATCCGGAAATGTTCAAAAGAAATTGGATCTTTGCTTCTAAAAAATTGAAGACTTTCTCTCTTTGAAGCAACTTCATACTTTGCTGACTTTAAAGTTTTTGAGAAAAACGTACACTCCACTCCACTCTCATGCTCATGTAAGAAAAAGTTCGCATTCCATAATTGCGTCTGTTGCGCCCTTATCATCGGTCAAAATAAAAAGATTTTCTGATCCCGGATAACCTTCAGTTTTTGACTCTTTGAGCTTCGACTAAGCCGAGCCGATTTAAATACTTGCAAACGAAATATTAGACTGTTCTTGAATATGGGCCCATTTCAATTATCCAGTCAATTGGGCCGACTTTTCAGTATGCTGATCCAGAAAAAGCGTGTACTTCTCTGTTAACGAAAACGGCTTTCTGTGTCGTATGTTTTTCTTCTTCTTCCTTCTATCTATATGAAGAAAAGGACTCTGAAAACAATCTCCAAAACAAAGAGGGAGAAAGAGAAATTTTGAAGTAAATAAAAATAGAGGGAAAATGGATTCAAAAGTAATTTATTATAGTTCATAAGACTGAAGAAACAGTAAGCTAATGAAAGTATACTAAAAATAGTAAAGCAAAAAAAAAAAATGTTTTATTCATTACATCAAAACTGTAGAATTTACTAAAATGAAATTACACAATCTGGGAAAACAGTAATGTTACTTTTACAAGGACAAGGTACAAATGTACAACCACAAATTGTAATGAAAATCTGTCTTGGATTGAAGCTCTATTCCCCCCTCCCCCAAAGAAAAATAAATAAATAAATAAATAAATGTATAACTTGTCTCATCACCTTTAAACCAACCTAAATTGAAGGTACAGATTCTTCTGTGGGTTTTCATTGGCTCAACATGCAAAAAGTACAACTAGGTGTAGTCTACTATTTATCTAATTTTCTATTTTTCTATTTACAATATTTTATTTTTTTTTAGGTGTATTTACAATATTTAAATTCTAACACTTTATTTATGCTAAATTATAACAAACATTTATCATGAGTTTAAAATATTTTTAGTATAATTGGAGCTAGATTATGAATTAATTGAAATATAAAATGTATCTTTAGTTACCAAAAAAAAAAAAAAAAAAAGAGTGTAAAAGATTACATAAAACATGGTCAATAAAATAGGTCAAGGCTAGATTTATGCTTGAGGCAGAGTAGGGTAGCCCTTCTTCTCACTGAAAAAAGAGTACTACAATTACTTTACATCAAGTAAAAATATCTCTCTCTGTAATCTGTATCTTTTCCCCTTTCTTTCTGGATGGTAGATGATGCCCCCCATCTGCTACCCAGATCTCCCCTTTCATGACTACATCTCTCAAGGTTTTTACGTAATGGGTAAAAATCATGGGGATTCGGAAGCGGGGGTTTGGGGTAACTTTTTTTTATTTGTTGGTTGGATAAAAGGGTTTTCCAGTTACAGTAGGGTTTTTTCTGCTTTCAATCTGTACCTTCTTGTTAACCTATATTACTTGGGAAGATGTTATAAAAAGAAATGAGTTAAGGTAAGAGAAAGCATTTCAGAAATTTGTTTTTTTTCTTTTTTCCTCCCATTGTTATTATTATTATTATTACTACTATTTCCTTGTTCCGTCATTACCGTTTGAATGCAAGGTGAAATTTATCATCACCATCATTATATATATATATATATATATATATATATATATATATATTATATATATATATGTATCATTGTTTTGGTGCGTAATAAAATTTTTAGATTAGATCTGCTGTCCTATTCCTATTCCAAATACAGGATGGGGTGTTATCGATGTATTTAATTTTCTTGTTTGGGGAAGAAGTGAATAATTAAATTAGATGCAGGGATTTGGATATTTACTTTGGTTAAATGATTGATGAGAGATTGAGATACCCAGATCTATTGGGAGTAATAAAAATAAAAGCTGAAGAAAATATAATAAATAAGGGCGAAAGGCAGAAGTAGTGTGGGGGCAGACTGGCAGTGAGTTAGTCACTGAGTCCAAAGTGTTGCAGGCTGAGGTCTCTCCGGACAGCCCTTTTTTCACTTTTTATAATAATTTACTATATTTAACTAAATTAAATTATATTTACATTCGTATATAATATTTATAATAAATATTAAATTCGTAATTTTTTTAAAAAAAAAATCAAGTAATAGTATTGGTGATAGAAATGGTTAATCTCCCGGAGGAGGAGCGATGTAGGCCTATGAGTAGCCGACAAAGACAAGACCGGTCTAGTTCCTTTTGGCAAGTCCTTTATAGGTCCACATATCCATTCACAACTCTCTCACTGACCGTTCTTGTCCTCACTCCTCCTCTTCTTCAACCTCCACTTTTAATTTCTTTTTTATCATTTATATATATATATATATATATACATGTTTATTTCTAATTTTATAATATAAAATCTATAATTTATTAATTATAATTAGATTTTTTTTAAAAAAAAAAAAAAAGATAATGTTGACAAAAATAAAAAGGGAAAAAATAGAATAGAATATTAGAAATAATTTTTTGATGAAATGGAAATGTTTTGACGTGACTAGACTGGATTGTACTGTTAACAAAATGTTTGGAAGGAAGGGAGGATTTTGTGGAGAGAGAGAGAGTCACATGTGGGTTTCTTTGGACGGTGGTTGGGGGAATTAGACAGGACCAACCAAGAAATGAACCCCCCCTCTCTTTCCTTTGAATTGTTTAGCGTAACTGACTGTGATCACAAACAGTAAACTTTTTATATAACTGTCAATAATAATATATATAATTAACTAATTTAATGGTATTATTTACCCAAAAAAAAAACTAATTTAATGGTATTTAATCTTTAAAAAAAAAAAATATATATATATATATATATATAAGTAGACGTGGGGGAGCGTGTAATTGACGTGACTAAAGTACGATGAAAGGCTGAAAGAGAGAGAAGGGGGGCGGCACAGAACAGAAGAGAACAGAGAAAAAGAAAGAGAGAGAGAAAAGAAAAAGAGGTGAGAGAGTGAGTCTGCAAAGGCCCGCGAAAAAGTCGAGGGACTCTGCAAAAGGCAAAAAGCTTCCTCACCTTTTTTCATATCGACTTTGCTATGCTTTCATTATCACTGCTACTGCTGCTTCTTCACCGCACCATCCACTCTCCTCTCCTGGACCACCTTTCAATCTTTCCTCCTCTTTCTTTTTTTCCCACTATTCCTCACTCTCATCCATTCTCACGCGCTCCTTTTTCTTCTTCCCAAAATTAATATTTCAGTTTCTTCTGTTAATATTATTTTCTTTTATATAATTACATTCAAAAAAAAAATATATATATATATATATTCACAAACAAATCTACTATAAACAAATTTCTACCTCAATATCATTTAATTATTTATAACATGATTCTTGCAACGGAATAATTATAAAATTTGATTTATGTTCGAGATAAAAAAAGGTTGATATTAAAAAAATAAATAAATATTTAAATTTGACATTGATAATAGGACAAATATATATAATGGTGTTTTTTTTTTTTTTTTTTTGGTAAATATATATAATGGTGTTGAAGATATATGTCGGGTTGAAGTCCTCTATTTTGTAAGCTTAATTAATTCCTTTTGTCTTAAGACAACAACATAATATGAAACTCAACCAATCGTATCATGATGTTTGCTTAAATTGATGTTAAAACCATAATTACAATTAATCGGCATCCAATGTTTTTCACTATAATTTATTTCTTTTTTCTTTTATTAATATATATATATATATATATATATATATAAAGAGAAAACGAAGAAGTTGAAACTGGATATAATGGAAAAACACTTTACATATATAAAGAAAGTTCTATGCTTGTCTCTTACTACAAAAAAAAAAAGGTTTCATAGAAAGCAGTTTTAAAACGCTATAATAGATGTCTAATGCCGTTTGTTTTTTTGCGGATGATGATTTTTCACTTGGACAACTTTTGGGGAAAGCTATAAACATATCTTTAGCTTTAAGGTAAAAAAGCAAAGTAAAGTTAAAAAATTTTTTATATATATGGAGAAAACTATTTGGACCATAGTAACACTTTTAAAATTGTTCACTTCCCATTTTGTTTCTGTGTCTGAAAATGCCTAAATTAGAGACCCAAAAAAATAATAATAAAAGGCTATCATTTATGATTTTTTTTTTTAAAAAAAAAAATGATAAAAATAAGAAAAATAAAAGTTCCTTTCATCAAACTTATTAAAATTTATACTAAGTATTTTAATAAAACAAATTGAATAATATGAATTAATGTATGCGAAATGATTAATTGGCTGGAAAATACAGGATCTATTAGGAAACCTTATCTTCACGGGACCCATTTTTTATTAACCTATTACCCTTCTATTTTATTATTATTACTATTTTTCCCGGAAAAATTCACAACATTGTAAAGTACACTTTTTTTCCTGAAATTAAGAATAGCCTTTTTAAGGTTCTTTCCCTTGCTATTTTTGGATTGGAAAAAAAAAATTTAAAAATAAATAAATAAAAATGAGCTGGATTATTGATGAGCAATGATACATTCCCAAGTCAAATAGTGCCATAAACTAATAATAACCGAGCATTACCACAAACCGACACAAAACATACAAAGGTTTTGGGTCAAAAAAAAAAAAAAAAAACATCATTATAATGGTCGTTTAGGATAAGATTTCGGCTTAATTATGATTAGCTAAACAATATGATGCTATAAGCATTATCATTTTTATTTTTTATTTTTTTGTAACGTAGTGCACGTGAGACTGCACTTGGATTCTATTACATCATTAATCTATGCTAAAAAGTAATTTTACTTTCACCTTGTTTTCTTATAATAGATTTGAAGAGAATTAATTATGCCCTGTTTTCTTATATATGAAGTCCCTTAATTATTAAATTTTATATTTTATTTAAAAAAACACTATTTGAACAACCAATCATTTTTTTTTTCACAAATTAATTCCTTAACTTGCTAGATACCTAATTCAAAAATTCAAATTAATTTTTAAATATATAAAAAAATTAATAGAGTACTTGCTATGAATTAAATTCAACAATATTTTGATTCAATTGACTTATTTTCATTTTATTTGAATACGAATATGATATAAAATTATATACATGTATCTAATAAATTTCAATAGTACTTGTTTTGCACGGTGGTGATTGTACTTGAGGAGAAAAAATTTCAGCTTTCTTTGATGAAAATATGATACATATATGTATCTAATAGGGTTTTATTTTGTCCGGTAAATCAAGAAGTGTGTCCCAAAAAAAAAAAAAAAAAAAACATTCAACCAAATAAAGCAATAGAACAGGAAGCAATCATCGGTATATATAGGTTTATGTAGATAGATAAAAATAGGTAAATGAAGATGCATAATATTTCCCGTTAAAGAAACCAGCTAATGTATTACTTGACTTCAGAAATAGAGTAAAAACCTGCCAAAATTTTGCAACATGAGATTCGATTCCCATGGCTTTATGATAATTTGGAGCTATCTCTCTATTTGCCAATACATAAGAACTCACTCATATAATATGTATATATATATAGAGAGAGATATAGATATGCATATTTATGTCTTTAGCTAGATTAAGAAAGAAAAGATTCAAAATACTACGTTATTATGTTATTATCATACCCCAAGTTTATGAAGGTAGTATACAAATTTTCCACCTTTAACTAAATCAACATAATTTGATTAATCTAAAATCGAGTCAAATTATATTATAATTTTTAAAATATAATTTTTTTTAATATTTATTTATCTATTCATAAAATTTAAACTCGATTTCTTACAATTACTAGGGTCAAAGGTTACCTTTTCCATCTATTCCCAAGGACAAAATTTGTTAGTGTAAATTTTGTTTCTCCATTTTATATATATATATATATATATATATATATATATATATATATATATAAAGACTCATAACGTCCACAAAGCCTACTGTTTGACCACATGGCATTCAATTAAGCAATGTGTTCCTGCACATGTTTTAGCTTCGACATGAACGATTGATAATCACTGCACTTATTACATCGTTGCGGCCATCTGCATGCATGCATAATATATATATATATATATATATGTATATCTGCGACGGAAAACTTCACTTCTTATTTGTATACGTACTACACGTGACAAGATTTTTCACCAAGCTTTTAAGACTATATTGCATGCATGACAAGTTCGATAGTTTAATAATGAAGCAATATATGGTAAGGGTTATTATAAGTAAGAATTATGAAGTGTCTATCACGTGAGTCACAATCATACAATAATAGTTGTAGAATACTTGAGATTTTAATTATAAAAGAAATAAATTGTATAGCACATGACAAGTGACTTCCAAGAATTTCTTTTCCATCTCTACTTTGGAACTCAATTCTTTTGAAGACAAGAACGATAAATGTACGTAGACTGCAGAGTTTTCACCATTTAATAATAGTAATATTATTTGAATTTTCAAATAATATTGAAAAGAAAAAAAAGAGAGGTTGAAATTAGTAGAAAAGGGAAGGGCGTGTGAAATAAACGCGACGGAAAAGAGCGTGAAAGAGAAAGATGAATAGAATAAAAGTAGAGACAAGAAAGACACAGAGACAGACAGAGAGAAGCTGTGTCACATATATATATATATATATGTGTGTGTGTGTGTGTGTGTAGGGAGGGAAAATGGAAAGTAGAAAAGAGGAGTAAACCCGATTGAAGCGGGTTAGAAAACAAAACACAGAGTTAGGGGTACCCCAGGCTAGTAGGTCTATAATAGACCCTCGCCTCTCTGACCATATAGGCCACTTTGCAATTGAATGAATTTTAGCTTTTAATAAAGACTTGCCTCTTTCTTTCTTTTTTTTTTTAATCACTGTTACAACTTTTGTACTCACTCGCCTATCTCTTCACACTCACTCTTGCCTTTTTTTTTTCTCCTGCCAAACAAAACAAAATATATTAAATTAAAAAAGGAAAGAAAAGAAAAGAAAACTTTCTTGTTTTTCTTTTTCATTTTTTTTTAGTGAATCTGGTTTAAAATATAGTATTAAGAATTATTAAGCGGCCAATAAAAGAAGAAGCTCATAATTGGAAATCTTTTTTTGCTTTTAATTTTAATTCTTTGGGATGGGTTTTTAAAAAACAGAATGATAATCATAATTGGGTGTATTGTGGGGTGGAGACCAAATTGTTAATGCCCTTGTTTGGGTATTGGGTCCCACCTACACGTCCTGTCTGTCTCCCCAACCCCACCACCTTCTTACCTAAACGCTAAAACCCAATGCCTTTTTCTTTTGCGGAGCACATCTCCTTCTTCCTTTCCTTTCCTCTCTTTTTATTTATTTATTATTTAAAAATTTTACTCGTTTTTTTTTTTAATTACTTATTTGAAATATAACAAGTATGTATATAAAATCCTAAAGCAATTGTTTACAAAAAAAAAAAATCCTAAAGCAATTAGAAAAAAAAAAAATTTAAATAGATTTATTTATTTTTCTATTAGGTCGGCCAATGGGCCTAAATTTGAAATAAATACTATTAAATATCGCTTTTATATAAAAATTGATATTAAATTTTGTGTGGGAGGAAAGGGAAATAATTGGGATGCAAACTGTACTTATAGTTGTAGGAGAACAAGTCTAAATTAGTAGACAATGAGTAAAGTTAAGTTATTAATAATTAGTACTTTTACCGGATTGGCTGTAGTACTACGGGATAATCCACACACCTTTTTTTTTTTTCAATATTTTGCATTAATTAAAAAAAATCTTATGAACATGGGAAGTAGATTTTAGGTTAATCCCAATAAAAACATTGATCTTTGAAATTAGTAAACAAGACATTATTAAATTTGTTCCTAAGTTTTGTTAAAACCAGTAAAAATATTACAATATGATTTTTTTATTTAAGATAATAGTAATTGCTTATTTTTAATTAAGGGGAATAAAAAGGATTAATTAAAGGAGGAAAAAAAAAAAAAAAAGAGGACAATAGAGAAATTTGTTGAATGAGAAGGGGACAGAATAGACATCCGCCCGAAAATACAGGGCGTCAGTACACAGTTCCTCCAACTTCTCCTTCTCCTTCTCTTTCTCTTCTTCTCTTCCTTCCCCCACCACCCCCGCTATCTTCCCGTCTTAATATCTCAAATCCTCCCATCCTTTTCCTCCGCATCCTCCTCCTTTTTTATTCTTTCCCCCCACCCCCTCAACTAACTCCCACCCTCCCTCAACTTGAATGATATATACATACACGCTAAACTGTATCTATACACCCTTGAAGAAACATTTCTCTTTCTTTCTCTCTCACACTCACTTCACTGTAGCTGTTTTTCTCCATATAGCAGTGGCAGCGCTGCTCTTCGCAGCTGCTGCAAATTGCAGGTCACTTATTCATATTATATTATAAACAGTTCTTCTTTTTCCATTATAATATATATATATATATATATTATGCAAAAAATTCAAGTTTCTGTTCTGTACGAATAAATGTAGTGATGGCTTTCTTTCTTACTGTTTGGACTAAAATATGTGAGCTTCAAATACTCACATAAAGTGTGATATATGATAAGTAGGGAAAGAAAAAAAAAAAAAAGTTGGTTTCAGAAAGAGAAAGAGAAAGAGTTAGAGTGAGTCATGTCCTTTGACAATGCGTTGAGTGCGCGGGCTAACTTGTACTTACTCTCTTGCAACTAATACGGAGGTGGAAATTTTTTATTTTTAAGAAAAAAAAAAAAATCAAACTTATTTTTCTTTTCCCCCCCTTTTAAGAACTGTCTCCTGCTGTCTATATATCTACATAGATAGATAGTTTTAAGGAAGATTTTGTGTTTGATTTATATCCATTTTTTAATTTTTATCTCTCATTTTCTAGGGTTTGGAATTTTTGGAAATGATGTCCGGATTAATTGACTTGAACACGGTGAACAACGAGGATGAAGGAAGCGAGAATGAAACCACGGCTTCAGGTTCGGAGTTGATGACGACGACGACGTCGTCTCCCAAGTCTGCTATAGCACCGGAGTCGGTGTGTATGGAACTCTGGCACGCTTGTGCGGGGCCGTTGATTTCTCTGCCTAAGAAAGGTAGTACTATTGTTTACTTGCCGCAAGGTCACTTGGAGCAGTTCTCTGAGCTTCCTGCTGTACCGTATGATCTTCCTGCTCAAGTTTTCTGTCGCGTCCTTGATGTCAAACTTCATGTAAGTTTTGCTTCCTTCCGCGTGCTTACTTCTGCCTTTAGATTTTTGGGATGAATGCTGAAATTTTTCTTATTTATGTTTTTGAGTTTAATTATTTGTTTATTTCTTGGGATAGGCGGAGGCAGCTACGGACGAAGTTTATGCGCAAGTATCGCTGCTCCCAGATTCTCAGGTGTAGTTCTATGCGGATTCACGTGTGTGTTTAACGAGTTTTTGATATTCTCTCTCTTTTCTTTTATTTTGGTGCTAAGAGTGTCTATTTCTGTAATTACCAACTGTACTTCTTCTCACTATACCATTCTCCTTCAATTTAGAAAGAAAATGCTACTAGCCATATCATTATGCATCATTTCTAATTCTCATAATTACTTATTTTTTAAAAAAAAAAAAAAAAAAAAATTCTTCAATGTCATTACATATCGAATTTTGGAATATAATGTTTTCAGACACTCACACACACATACATCTATTTTTTAGATTGGGCGAGGAGAATGAATATCTGTATCAAAAACATGGAAAAGATTAGGAAAAGTTTCAAAAGTAACTTGGGCTTTTGAGCGGTTTGGTCTGATTTGATATGATAAAATTTATACATTTTAATGTACATAGGGTAAAGTTATTTTGGCATTCAATCAGTTGTTACTTGTAGTTTGCGGCCTTCAATTTTGAGGTCTTCCTTAATTCTGCTCCTTTGCTTTTTGAGCAGATGGAACAGAAATGGAAGGAAGGAGACGCTGAAGCTGAAAGCGAAGAGGATTATGCTGAATGTCCTGGAAAATGCATGACGCCCCATATGTTCTGCAAGACCCTCACTGCTTCAGACACTAGTACTCATGGCGGCTTCTCTGTACCCCGTCGAGCTGCTGAGGATTGTTTTCCTCCATTGGTAATTATATTACAAGTCGGTTGCCGGTGATGTCTGTATGCTTTATTTTTCTGGATACAGTTTTCTCACTTTTTTTCATTGGCGTTTTTTTTTCTTTTGGTTGTTGTAGGATTATAAACAGCAGAGACCTTCTCAGGAACTTGTTGCTAAGGACTTACATGGGATGGAGTGGAAATTTCGCCACATCTACAGGGGTAGAGAACAAAACATCATCTTGTTTCATTTTTGGTTTAAGATCTTAATGCATGAATTAATCTCATTTACAAGGCAAATGCTTAATGTTTTGTCAAATTTTGTTTGAGCAGGACAACCTCGAAGGCATCTGCTTACCACTGGTTGGAGCGCATTTGTTAATAAAAAGAAACTTGTATCCGGAGACGCTGTCCTTTTTCTGAGGTATGAAAGTCACGGGTAATATAGTTTGGGTTTTAATTACAATTGTTCTATCTGTTGAGTTTCTTTTCATACCATTTACTAACAACTAATTTATCAGGGGTGGGGATGGCGAACTCAGGCTTGGCATCAGGAGAGCTGCTCAAGTGAAAACTAGTTCTCCATTTCCAGCTTCGATCCAACTGTTCAATGCAAGCAGCGTTACTGCTTTAGTTAATGCCATATCTTCGAGGAGTGTCTTCAATGTTTGCTACAATCCTAGGTTAATAAAGTTCATTACGTTCCTTCTAGTTAAAATGGACCTGTTGAGGAAAATTTTTCTTAGTTGCCGCAGCCACCCATCACATACCTGCTACAAGTTTGATGCCTCTTTTCCTCTTATTATAGGAAAGCTTAATATTGAATTAAATGAGAAGTTCGATTTTCTTCATTCATATCAAGTTCACTGATAAATCTATGGTTTCGTCGTATAATGGTTCATATTTCTAATAGGTAAATTATATTATGGTGGTAGTATAATTAACATAAGAATTAATGAAGTAGCTATTTATGTTCAATTCTTTGCATCACCATTGAGCTTGTTATGTCCCACCGCAATGTAGGGTGTAATTTGTTGAAGGTAGATTACATTCTGTTATGGCATTGCACTATATTGACCTTATTATATGTATCAATCTGTTAGTTTTTTATAGTTGATTTTCTATAAAACATTCCATTCTTTGGGGGAAAATGAGACTATATTGATATGGGGAAAAACACTGGGAGGTTATTTTACTACTCTTTTCATCCCTGTTACAATGTGCAAATTAAGAATATATATTTTTATTCTTTTTCTGAGTTTATTTATCGGGAATTTATATGTTTTGTTCATTTTTTAGGGCTGGCTCATCTGAGTTTATTGTACCCTATCCTAAGTTCGCTAAGAGTGTAGCAAATCCTCTTTCACCTGGAATTAGGTTCAAAATGCGCTATGAGACAGATGATGCGGCAGAAAGAAGGTTTGGTTGATTTCTATTAGGGGCTGCTTCATTGTACAATCATGTGCCTACTAATACTTTCTCGTAATGGCAGGTACACTGGGCTAATTGTAGGGATAAGTGATGCAGATCCTGTTAGGTGGGCTGGATCAAAGTGGAGGTGCCTATTGGTAAGCATTAGTTTAATCCAGTTGATTTCCTTTTTTGCAAATCAGATATGGAGTGTTGGCAATTTTGTATTTCATTTTGTGTCTAAGTAATTAATAAGGAATAGCTTATTGTGGAAGTTGTCACGAAAGGCATAAGGTTTGTAGTTGCAAATTGTTTGTCACCGGCAATAATTTTCCGTCGCCAATACCTTTTTACTTTTACTGAATTGAAGTTCCTCCTTCGTTGTTTTCCTAGGTCCGGTGGGATGATTTGGAGGACTCTCGATTGAATAGGGTTTCTCCATGGGAGATTGAACCATCTGGTTCGATTTCTGGACCCGGCAGCTTACTGGTAACTGGAACAAAGCGAACCAGGAATGGTTTTCCAATGACAAAACCGGATTATCCAATCTCTGGAGGTTTCTGCATTGCTCCATATATATATTATTTCTTTATTTTGTTTGCTTGTTTCTAAATGGATGAGTACTGAAGCAATTTTCCTATTACTCTGTTATTCAGATGGGACTGGACTATCCAGTTTTGGGGAACCTTTGCGGCTGCAGAAGGTCTTGCAAGGTCAAGAAATTTTGGGTTTTAATACTCCATTTAAAGGTATTGATGCCCAGGGCCATGATCCATCAGGAAATAAATTTTATCCTGATAATAATGCTTCGAGGTCTTCTACTGCTGCAGAAAACCATTTTAAAATTGTTAGAGGTGAGTCTACTGCTTCATACGAAGGGACCTTAAATGAATCTTTGCGTTTCAATAAGGTCTTGCAAGGTCAAGAAACTTCCCTGAATCTGTCATATGGCAGAGGTCCTGTTGCGAATCAAGTTCTAGAAACACTGGGGAATTCTATAATTGGTGGTATTCAAGTTCCTAATGGCAATGGTTGGTCACATATTCGGGGTTATCATCCTCATACGGATTCATCGCTCAGGCAGGTGCCCTCGCCGGCATCTGTTCTGATGTTTCAACAAACTAACACTCCTGTGTCTAAGCTTAATGCTCTACCTGGCAATAACCTGAATAAGGTTGAGGCATCACTTGATATTTCTGGAAGATATGGTCGACAGATCAACTCGTGCTCTTCTTCCGAGGGTAGCTTTAGGAGGCAAGATCACCAGGGATTTGGTTCTGGTTTTCTGAAAGAACAAAATGGGACAGGTTTTGGTTTCTCAAACCAAACCACACATCGAGGTGGTCCAAGTTTAAATTCTCTTTGCAATAGTAATTGCAGGATATTTGGTTTCCCTCTTACTGAAGGAGAAAGTGCTTCAAGTGTAGAGATCAATCCAACACAAGCTATTTCTCCTAGTCTTACCATGAGTCCTGTACCTGGGAATATGGGACAGTTGTATCCTAAATCTCCCTTGGTGAATAAGGTGGCAGGAAGCAGTTATACCAAAGTAACAGATCTCTACAGTGTAAGGGATATGCTTCTTGATATAGCCCTTTGATAGGAATTTCATCAGATTCAAGTGACAGGGTAGTCTGGTGTGGTGGAAAATTTATTAGTAGATCTTTCTTTCGTTTCTGGTTTGGAGCATTAAGATAATGACACGGCTGGTGCTAAAACTATTATGGAAAAGATTTTTTTTTGGCATAGAGAAAGTGGAGGAGGAAATGATTCAAATAACATCTGAATGTGGTAGATTCTGGTGGGTACTTGATCTCCTAAATGTACATTTTTGCTGTTTTCGTCTGAAGCTTCTGGTTATTCACTTTTCCTTCTCCACAGGGACGGAAAGCTTTGTTTCTGTAGGTCAATCTTCTTACTCCTACTTTGTAATTTTACTGAAAACTTCTGAGGATTAAAACCTGGCGATCCCCAGTTGTCTGGAATACTCATCTGGTTTTTCACTGCCTTTAATTTGTCTATTTGGGGATCTTTGTGAGTCGTCTAAATTGTATTTATCTCGTCTGCTGTTTTTAATTTCCCACTAATACAAAGGGAACTTGAAAAAGAAAAAAAAAGAAAGATATGTATCCTTTGAAAACATTTTGTAACCCATGTGATTGATTGTATTGTTAAATGGTTTTGCGGCCTGACTCAAGTTGATCTTCGGCAGCTTCCACCTTTCTTACGTTCTTACAATGTCTTTTTTCATTTTTCTGCTATTTTTGTCATCTGTTGTTGTGAGGTAAGATGCAAACACCATTCTGAATCTTTTTGGTATCCAATTTATCATAGTCAAAGTTTGACTGCAGAACTTCCTTTATATTCTTTGCTTAGAAAGGCCAATTGCATAGGACCCCTTCTTACTTTCCTTTTAGCCCATGGTTTTGGGTTGTGGAAGAAGCTGAAACCTTGAAATAACTCCAGGTTTTTCAGGATATTTGTATTCTGGGGAAAGATGACAGAGTATTCTAATGATTCTTAGTGGTTCATGATTGGTTCATATTTGTATAGACAGAGGGTAGGTGCAATGCCATTGATAAATGGAAAGTGTTATCATTCAGGACAAAACAAAGTGGTCTCTTGGTAAGAAAGAATTTGTTAAAGAAACACTTCACTTACATATGTTCTGATTATAAATTTTATAACCAAAGTCCAGCAATACAAATCTATTAAATGGAGACAATAAGTAAGATTTAAATTCAGCCTAAAATGATTAGGTTAATATATTTAAAACTTAATTCATGTGTGCAACAAAACCCTCACATCTGCCACAAATAAGAAGTGGAAATCAATTATCCAAACCATTACCAAAATTGTGGAGCACATTCTAGGTGTATGAGACTATGAGTAGGTTTCATATTTCTTAAATTGTGAACTACGCGGTCCTCATTATTGGATGGACGGTGCACTGTAAATCCATATTTCTTTACCGCGTTCTAACGTTCAAGCTTCCATAAAGTGCTGCCTTACCGGCCGGAAGTATTCGCCGTCTTTCCATCTACTTTTAGCACAATCACCGCGGTGGGGGAGTTCCTTTAACCTTTATTCCTACACGGTAGGGTTCCGAATCTTTAGATATGGACTGGGAAAAGATTTTTTCTTTGTCTTTTTCCATTTTTTAACTGTTTCACGCGTCATTGCCTCCGATTGTGTGATCAATGATCATGTCATAGTCAGCCATGGCGCTTTTAGTTAGCAAACCAATGGCGATTGATTTTGACCTGTATAATTTATGATGAGAATTCAAAATTGATCTTCTAATTGCAGTAACTCTGAGACTTCCCTTAGAACCTATTTGAACCTTCCCCAAATAACAATCGCACACTCGTCATTTATTTTTCTTTGCAGCATAAAATATCTTTGACAATATTCAACAACAAATTCTATAATCTCTAAGTACTTCCTTTTCGAAAATTCTCTCCAAGAAATCATGCCCATAGAGACACTTGTGAGGTTCAGGTTCAATTATTGTATCCGGTGAAGAACAGAGTGCAGAGATGGCCGGAGCTGAAAGTGGAGAATCGGCTACTCTTGAATATACTCCAACATGGGCTGTGGCTGTTGTTTGTTTCATTCTGGTATCTGTATCTATACTTATCGAACATGGGCTTCATCTCTTAGCGAAGGTATGCTTGTCATCTTTATTATTCTTCAATTGCAACCAAATAAAGCTTAATTTATTCGTTGTTAATCGCTGTTTTTTTTTTTTTTTTATTGCTTCTCAGTACTTGCACAGGAAAAGGAAAAGGTCCCTGCTCCACGCTCTTAACAAAATCGAATCAGGTATAAACATCCACCGGAATCACTCCTTCACTCTGTTTTCAATCACCGGAATCCCCCAATTATCAATCTGCAAACGTTGTAACATTGGCAAATGGTAACAGTCATGCATCTTTTTTGTTTCCAGATTTGCTGCTTTTGGGATTCATTTCTTTGTTTCTGACTGTGGGTCAGAAGCCAATTTCAAAAATATGCATCCCGAAAGGTGTTGTTGAGTCCTTCCTTCCCTGTGAAAGCCTGGCAACTGATGATGATGATGAGGAAGACACCAAATGTAAGGAACAGGTAAAGAACAAAGGAAACATATTCAAATTACAATGGTTCCAATGTATTTTGTCTCTTCAGCTTGGGCCGTGAATTACAAATATTCAAGCTGTTTCTGATGCTGGTGATTTGGCGAAGTGGTCTCTTTTCTTGACCAAAGTTCAGTTTTAGATTGAAATAATTACAAGAAATGATGAAGTTATGTTCTGTCATTTCTTGGTTTTCTGGTTGTTCCTTTAGAATTTAGAGAAGAGTTTGTTTAATATCTGGTTCTAAACTTGCCATGGCAGGAGAAGATGTCTTTGATGTCCACAAAAGGTGCACAGGAGCTCCAGATGTTAATTTTCGTGCTTGCTTTCTTCCATGTTTTGTCTTGCATCCTCACATTCAGTCTCGGAATGGCCAAGGTAAGTTTTCTCAGTGGTTTTTTTAAACAGTTTCAGCCATTCTTTTTTTAATTATTATTATTTTAAAGTGCAGGGAAGAATTTAATGAAACTTGGGGTGTTTCTGCAAAGCTTTTGTGCAAGTGGAGAAACTTTTACCCTTTTTTGACTAATTCGTTTTCTTCTGTCGTAAATCTCCAGATGAAAAGATGGGAATATTGGGAGGCAGAGACCAGAACCATGGAATATCAGTTTTCAACTGGTATGCACTCATTCTTCTTGCAGCTTCCGTTATCCTTAGGTTAATTAACAGACGGTCTAAACATTTTTTATCAAAATGTTAGTGAAGAATTGGCAACTTATTCTGTAACATTTATTGGGGAATATTTATTGTCTTTACTAAATATTTGACTGTTTATTGGTTTCAAATGATCTCCATATATATATTATATTATATATATATAGATCCACGAAGGATCCAGCTGATTCATCAAACAACATTTGGAAGGAGGCATCTTAGGTTTTGGAGTGAGCAACGTATTCTCCGTTTACCAGTAAGTTCCTGGCCAGGGAATTTTTTTATTTTTTGAAGTTCCTTTCATTTTTCCCATAAAATTTTGATCTCAGGTTTCTTATTTTAAACTCATTATGTAGGTTGTTTTTCTTCGCCAATTTTATGAGTCTGTTTCTAAGGCTGACTATTTTACTCTTCGGCATGGATTTATCATGGTACTTAATTTGACTTTGTCCTTCTAGATTACTTACCTAATGTTCATCTGTTTGTTTGGCTTCAGGAATTTCTAACACCTGGTTTTTCATCTCTTATAATAGAAACATTTTACAGAAGAAAGCGATTTTAACTTTCAAAAGTACTTGAGGAGAGCTATGGAGAAAGATTTTGGAGTAGTTGTTGGAATGAAGTAAGGCAACCAACATAACTACGACATGGAAACATTAAAAAAAATTTAAATGTAACAGCTACTTTATTAAGGAAAGTATCTAACAGTTTGTTGTTCATTTGCAGCCTATGGATTTGGATTTTCTCTGTACTTTTCATATTCTTCAATGCATATGGTAATTCTTGACCGCTTCTAGTTCTATAGAACTTTCTCTTTTTCATCTTTTACTAAAATGCTTAGCATCCGTCTAAGGATTCTTCAAAGAATTAAAAAATGTTATTCTGACCAAATATTAACTTGTTTTTGCAGTATTCCGCAACTACTATTGGCTTCCCTTCATACCATTTTTGGTGAGAAATTTTAACCACCTGAAAAATATGAATGTTGTAGATACCTATGCTTTCTTTCAAGTTGTAATGCTATTGAAGATTATCTGAGTAATGACCGTTTTTTATGCATACAGATGCTGCTGATTGTGGGAACGAAGCTACAAGCAATTATTACAAAAATGTGCTTAGACAGCAACTATAAAGCCAATGTAATTCAAGGAACACCTGTTGTTAGGCCCAGTGACCATTTCTTTTGGTTTGGCCAACCAAAACTGCTTCTACACATCATGCACTTTATCTTATTTCAGGTAACTCTTTAGGATTCATCATCCTGTCAACTGTTTAACTTAGGTTTTCTTAGTATTGATCGATTTGAGAAAGGGAAATTCTTCTGTATGAGAGGGTGCAACACTTTTAAAAAACTTGTATCTTTCTAGAAGATACAGTATATTTGTATAATACACCTAATACAACCCTGAATGCTTGTACATGCATTCAAGAACATCTAGAACAATTGAAGTAATCTTCTATTTCATCCACTAGAAGTTTGGAACTTTCGAAGTAATCATTTTTTCTTTTTTCTTCTTCTCTTCTGCTGCTATTCTGAAAATTTCCCTTGTTGGTGGTTCAACTAAGATTTTTGTTTTTTGTTGATAATTTCAGAATTCATTTCAACTTGCATTCTTT
The DNA here is from genome assembly GCA_025388415.1 of Cynanchum wilfordii. NCBI lineage: Eukaryota > Viridiplantae > Streptophyta > Magnoliopsida > Gentianales > Apocynaceae > Cynanchum > Cynanchum wilfordii. Next base: position 4,835,960 of record JAHSUH010001079.1, read on the forward strand.
TCATGGAGTTGGGTAAGCTTACTACTATAAGTAGTTATATTTTCTCTTTTTCATTATAAATTAGATCCTTAACCAATGCTAATTATCTTCAATTGCTCCCACTGCAGTATAAATATGGACTGAGATCTTGCTTCCACCGGAAAACTCAAGATATTGTAATCAAACTCGTCATGGGAATTGTTGTTCACATTCTTTGTGGCTATGTTACCCTACCTCTGTATGCATTAGTAACCCAGGTAACAAAAATGAAAAAAACCAACATACTTTTCTTTACTAATGCATATTGAATTACTGATGGGACTATTTTTACAATGTGAATATATATATATATATATATACATATTCATCATCGAGCTTTGATAATTTGTTTTTAACAGATGGGCACATGGATGAAAAATGCTGTATTCCCAGAGGGAGTAGTAAATGGAATTAAAAGATGGAGAGCCAGAGCTAAGAAAAGAATGGCAGCTGGAAAGAAAACTTACTGGGCACTTAATAAATCTCCCTCATTAGACTTAGAGGCCTCTCTTGATGCTTCCATAGAAACCTCACCATCTTTCAGTACTCTTGATCCTTCATTGTCTGTAGAGTTAGGATATACTAACACTACCCCAGACGATTGGAACACGTCAGTTGAAGTAACAGAAGATGAAGACAGTGATACTGGTAAGAAAATTCAGCAACAACCTCTGAAGAATCTGAATTCTTTTGAAGGTTTCAATTTGGACAAAATGCAATAACTCAACTAGATTGATTCATGTGTAAACATAATAGTATTAGGAATAGGGTGAAGCTTTTGTACAGGCAGCATTCATCCGATTTGTATAACTGAATTATTACACATCCATTTATTTTATTATCGCATTCACATGCCAACAATTTTGTTTCACCCTTCACGTGCAAACAAAAGTCTGTTCACGCATGTTGTTTATAGAGATTGAAAAAAGCCTTTTATTTATTTAATTTTTTTTTTATTGGTGAGATTGCGGTGGTGTGGAGACAGATGGAGATTTTTAGATCTCGACAGCATTTGGCATCTCCAATTAATTTCCTCAAATGAATTTTGGAGTTATACTTTTAGGCGAATTTATTAATGGTATTTGTTTTGTTATTATTATTATTATTTTATTTCTTTCTTGTTTTACAGTATGGTTGTTGCGAAAGAAGAAAAGTGAATTTCCATTTTAGACATCCAACGGAATCATGAAATTGACGATAATTTCCTAACCATTTTTTATTAACCGAAACATAAAAATTTAGATTTCAAAATTTAAACCTTTCTAACTTAAAATTTTTTTTATTTATTATTAAAATATATGTATGCTTTATTTATTTATATTTTCTGAAAATAAATAAAACATTTGGTTTAACGATAATAGAATTAAGCTCACAAATATAATTAATCGAATAAATTTTAACTTTTTTTTTTTTTTTTATTTTATAAATAAATAAAATGGTGTCCAGTTGGATCTTAAAGTGTAATTGGATCTTAAAAAGTATAAAATAGATTTTTCCGCATAGACAAAAGAAGCTCCGTCTAAAAAGACTTTTTAACCTCGTGTAATTTTGCTTCTTTTCTTTGGTTTCCTGTTCTCTTTTCTTTTTCATTTCAAAGCTCAGTTGTTCATGGTTTCCTAGTTCTTTTCTTTTCACAGATCCTTTGTTTCACATACATACGCTGCTTCCACTGCCTTCTTTTAGGTTTTGCAAGATTAAATTCAATTGCTCAACTCAAGATTGAACCACTCTGTTCCCTCATCCCTGTCTTTTCTTCTTATGCGTAACTAACGATCAATTTTTGAACTTCTATCCTTCTGGTATGTATTTAGTTACCGCTTTACGCGCACAAATACGATAATGGAAAGTCAAAATCCGACGTTGATGATGATAAAGGGAAGTTTAACAAGGCCATCGTGGGCGTTTGTGTTGTTAGTGTTTATTGTGGCGACACTTTTCGCTATTCAAATCATGAAGAGATCGATTTTCCCAATAGAACAGTTGTTTCCGGTTAACGGTAGGAATTCCGGATTATCGGAGATCGACAGCTGTTATGGGTTTTTCACGGAGGGGCCGCCGAGAATGGCGGTGAAGTCCATCGTGGATTTCGGTGGAGTTGGTGACGGGAAGACTTCTAATACGGCAGCTTTTAGACGGGCCATGAAATACATGGAAAGTTTTCGCGTGAAAGGTGGGTCCCAGCTTAATGTTCCTCGTGGGAGATGGCTTACTGGCAGTTTTAATCTAACCAGTAATTTTACTCTCTTTCTCGATGACGGTGCCGTAATCTTGGGATCTCAGGTAATTAGATTAGTTTTAGTTTAAACTATATATATTTAATATTTTTAAAATTTTCATTTTCCTTTTTTGACTAGTTACATTTTTTTTCCCCCAATACTTATTATTTCGTTAAATAGTATGAAATATTGGTGACAATGGATCCATACTTTTGTAGTACTGGTAAAACCTAATTTATCCAAGGAATGCAAGTGTTTGGTGATGAAAATTAAGCCAATAAAAACACCAACTCAGTTCTGGGTATGAGATTCTTGATTTATTTATTTATTTATTTTTAGTTGCTACATTTCTAGTCTAACGAGGAAGGTTGGTATTATTCTATATTTTAAGGAGGGGTGGAAATTTCTTGTGGTTTGATTGTTGGCATTACGTGTGTATGTGTGTTTGTGTGTTTTTTGGCTGTATATTGGGTCGGCGATCATGGGAACAGCTCACTTTATATAACAGTTTTTTTTTTTTTTTTAAGGACTTCTATATATAACTTTGATTTTAAATTTACACATTAAAGATATTTTTTCTTCTTGTTGATCAAAAGATTTTGCAACAGAGGATTATAAGTGTCGAATAATTTGAGGTTTGTTTTGGCAATGTTGTTCATACACATATTGTTCTGGTTGGGATAATGTGCTTCTACTACTGCTTCGTTCATTTTAAGTTGATCTCTGTTGATTTGCTATGATTCTTTTGTATGATGATAATAGGATCCAAAGGAATGGCCCATAATAGAACCACTGCCTTCTTACGGTAGAGGGAGAGAAAGACTAGGAGGGAGACATATAAGCCTAATTCATGGAAACAATCTGACAAATGTTGTCATTACAGGTATTCTTTCATTCTTCTCCTAAGACTTAATTCACCTTTTCTTTTACAAACCAAGTTAGGTAATAATAACTTTTAATTGATTGGGAGTTGTGGATTTTAAAACCTGTAATCTGACACTCACTAAGGCTGTGTGCATAGGAAAAAAACATTTGATAACTTGATTTTTCTATTGTATGGCAGGAAAGAATGGTACAATTGATGGACAAGGGAAGATGTGGTGGGATCTTTGGTGGAATAGAACGCTGGAGTACACCAGAGGCCACCTCGTTGAGTTCATCAACTCTCATAATATTCTTATTTCTAACCTCACTTTCCTCAATTCTCCCTTTTGGACTGTTCATCCCGTTTATTGCAGGTAAGACTTTGTTCATGATACTAAGCAAACTAAAAAGACAAGGAAAGAGAAAATTATTTGGTTTTCTTTTTTCAAGTAATTCTAATTTTTGTTTCATATTTCATCCAGTAATTTTGTAGTAAAACATATGACCATTTTGGCGCCTCTTAATGCCCCAAATACAGATGGTATTGATCCAGGTATTGTAGCATTCTGGTTCAAGAATCCTACAACCTTTCAATATGATGTTTAAAAGCTTTTTTTTTTTAGTGTATTTACTCTGTTCTTTATTGGACAGATTCAAGCATGAATGTATGCATAGAAGATTGCTACGTTGAGAGTGGTGATGACCTGGTAGCTGTGAAGAGTGGTTGGGACCAATACGGCATTGCCATGGCCCATCCAAGCTCAAACATCATCATAAGGAGAGTTTCAGGCACAACTCCAACATGTTCAGGCGTTGGAATAGGAAGTGAGATGTCTGGTGGAATTTCAAATATTACAGTGGAGGATATGCACATTAGAGACTCAGCAGCTGGGGTGCGCATTAAAACTGATAAAGGAAGAGGGGGATATATAGGCAACATTACCATCAGCAACATAACTATGGAAAGAGTTAAAATTCCCATTAGGTTCAGTAGAGGAGCTAATGATCATCCTGATCAAGATTGGGACCCTAAGGCTTTACCAAAGGTGAAAGGTATCATTATCCGTAACATAATTAGTTTGGACACGAAAAAGGCTCCTTTGTTGGAAGGGATTGAAGGTTCACCATTTGAAGACATTTGTGTAAAAAATGTTACCATTCTTGGTATAGCTCATTCAGTAAAATGGAACTGTGCATTTGTTTCAGGTTTCAGCTATGGCGTTTCACCTGAACCCTGTCATCAATTGCAAAACAATGCATCCTCCTCGTGGTGTTAAAATTTTGATCTTATGAGACACAGAGACAAACAATGAAGTCTAAATTTCAGTTACTGGCAACTTAAAAGTGCCTGGATTCAGCAGCTTGGACTTCAAACAATGTAAATGATGAGTTTTGGAGTGGCTGAAAGGAAATCAGAATTGGCCTAGTAGTAATACCTGGTCGTCATTGCAGAAGAAAGAGAGAAGTTTTGATTATCTATTATATCTTATTTATCTGAAGGTCTTTTGTGTTTTGACTATAAAAGATGGGAAATTGATGACTCCTGGAGAAGTTTGCTGCTGTTCCATCCGTTGATATATATGTTAGGAGGAAACAACACATTATTCTGTGTTGATTTCAATTTTTATATAATGTTTATACAGATCATGAAAATGGTGCAGAACATTTGTGGGTTGTGGAGAGTGAATCATCTGGCCGATTGATGTGGTTACTTGAAGAAGCTGAGAGAGGATTAGAAATATGCCATTTTGTTCCACAGCTTCCATTTTCCATTTTAAAATAAAATTTTCCCACTTCCCAGTTTCTCAGGTGTTAGTGTTACAGAGCCAAATTACAAATTTGAAAATCTTGGTAGAGGGCAAATTAGGATTTTTTAACGGTAAATAGATACACATTGTGGAATGGTGTAGCAATACATTAAGAATTTACCATTTCCAGAAGACATTGGAGCCACACTTGTATTTGTCTTTTCCTTCACATTCCAAAGCCAAGTCATCAGAAATGAATGGTACTTTCTGCATTCAATTCAGGTTCACCCCCATTTTCCACCACAGACAGGAAACAAAAACGAGTTAATAATAATAATAATGAGAAACACTAAACAGTTATTGGAGAAGAGAATAGGTTTTTGTGTAACCTTTTGCTTGGCAAGATCTTGGCAACCGGTGAAGTTTTCAGGGAATTTGCAGGTTCCAAATTGAACAGTGTATGCTCTCGCGAAGTTAGCTCCACTTGTGGCTAATCTCTTCTTGTCGTTCAATTCCTAGATTCATAAAACAAATATATATATGTAATTTGGACGTTAAAAATTGATTGAAAATGATGAGAAAAGGGATTTAATGGAAAAAACCTTGTTGGCTTTGCTTTTCTCAAGGTAGTCATCAATGACGCCAGCATTTGCAGAAGAGGCAGAAGCAGCGGTGGTGAAGATGGCAGCGGCGAGACAAGCCACAGCTGCTCTTCTTCCTTGAGTATTACTGTCTACAGCGTTTGATTGTTTAGTCACCTGAGCCTTGATCACCGGCAACTTGGGGCTACCTGCTGCTGGAACAGGAGCCATTGAAGAGGGCACGGAGGCGAGCTTTGAGCTGAGTTCAGATCCGGAAATGGCATAGTTGCATGCCAAGACACTAGAGTTTAGGGTTGCCATTTCTGGTTTTGCTGTGTTGTTAATGATCACGAGAGAGAAACAGAGGAATTTGTGGGGGGGAATTGGGAATTGGAGTTTTTGTTTTATGGTTTGGTTTACTGGTATGGAGAAGTCATGAGGTGGAGGAATCTTGGATTGTGGTGGGAGTGTGGATAAGGTGAGATTGCCTCACTCCTCATTGGCAAATTTCGTTTTGTGTGGGGTTTCCTTTCCCCATTTTTCATAAATAAATGACCTGGAAAATGTAACCAAAGTCATCAAAAGACTGACTAACTTCCATTTATATAAATATATAAATATAGAGTAATTGGTGAATTTAGTTCCAAATAAATATATGTTTGACAAGTCAGTTATAATTTATTTATTTATTTTATTTTACTTTTAATGTTCTAAACTTTTTATCTAAAACAATTAAAATTCTTTTTTAATAAACTCATCAAAAAATTTTAAAATTTAAGAATTTGTATGATTTTAGTTGATTAAAGAAAAAATAATTAAGTATTTACTCTTTTAAAAATATATATATATATTTACAAAATTAGAATAAAAGAATTACAACACTCATTCATAAAATATTTTTAAAATAATAATAAAATAATATATATAAAAATATATTTTATATAAAATGACTTAATTATTCTTTTGTTTTATTTTATAAACCATTAAACGGATGGACTCCTTGGAAGAGAATGAATATAGTGCTGCTAAAAAGCCCACACTAAACAGAAGAGAATGGATTTGGATCGCCAGTTATAGGCCTGAGGCCCATAATTGGGATGAAATTTAAATTTTTTTTTTTTTTTTTTTTGAGAAATCCAAAATGTATGTTTACTTTAGGTTTTTATTTTTTTATTTTTTTTGTTTGAAGAAATAGAAACTGATTGCCAAATCCTTAACTGTGATTTTAAAAAAGAAAAACCGTTAAGAGTGGGGCCCACTTACAATTGAGCTGAACAGTCTAAAGAGTGGTCCATTAGATTCGAGATTTATATGGGTCTGCTAAATACTATCCTTCAATTTCGTACTTAGTGATTACTAAATATAAATAAATATTGTAAAATAATTAATTATTGAGATAATCTAACATATAATCTTTCTTCATTTTCATTTTTATGTATTTATGAAAATTTAAAGATGAAATATTAATTGTGAAAAATTCACTCATTTAGTATATTTTATTTGACATGAACTACTAATAAGAAGACTGAAGAAAAGGGAGTAAAAAGAAAAGGAAAAAAAAGAAAAAAGGGTAACTTGGGGGAGTTGATGCGCAAACTCCTAATGCTTCCTCAATGGCGGATAGTCGAGGTTTCGAATCCTTTGAGGTGGTTAGTCTGAATTAGTCTCACCAAATAAGGTGGGACACCGATGGGTTATAAAAAAAAAGAAAAAAAAAGAAAAAAGAAAAGAAAAATCTTTATGACCAGAAGAAAAATATTTCTAAAAGGACTTAGGCTTAATTTGAACTTTTTAAAGTACCAATTAATTTATACTTTATAAGTGCAGTGTCTTTTGCACTTTAATTTCTTTTAATTACTGATTGATTAGCTGCAGTTTGACCCCCAAAGGCTTTACTTTTGCCATAAGATTGTATCACCTCAAATCAAATACAGTTTTATTTATCAATTCTCCAATTAAATGTATTAAACAATACTACTACAATAAGATAAGTATATCTGCTATAGTTTAGTTTGTTATTTCAAAAAATAAATATAATTTAGTTGATAATAATTTTACTTATCCATGAATGAATGTATACAACCATAAATTATAATTATGTTTAATGGATAAAATTTTACATAAAAATTAGTAATTACTAGCTACGGAACAAATTAACAATTGAGAAGATAAATGCAACTCGATCATATACAAGCACCAAATTTCAAATTTAAATTAAGCATATATTTAAAATCATGATTTAGCTTGTCTTTGTGATTCTTATACATTTGTTTATTTGTAGAATTTAATTTTTATTTAAAAAAAAAAAACTTAATTTCACTCTTACACATTTAGAGCGAGTGACTAAACTCAAGAGTTTATGTAGCATTCATAAGTCACTTACTTTTTAATTACCAATTGTTCCAAGACAAGGCTTTCATTCTCACACTATTTACAAACGTGCAATTTCAAGAACTTTCAGAGCTACCATCACTCAAGATAGATGAAGAAAAAAAAAAGAAGAAAGACTAATTAGACTACGTATGAGAATTAATGAAGCCAAATTCAATTCAATTCAATTTAACCATTAATGATCTAATCGAGTTTTTTTTTTCTCAACCCCCAAGAGATCTGAAAAAGAAGATGGATGTAGATCATGTACTCAACTCATCATCGATCATCATCATCATCAAGATAGTGATTGAGCAAAGAAATCTTGACCGTTATTGATATTTGATCCACCGCTAATCAAGCATGCAAAGAGATCCTTGTCCAATAAGCGATCAATATTCTTACTGGATCCACCACGAAGCTGAAGCTGACCCGAGCTTCCGACTTCATCGCAGGAAGTAGAAAGGGAAGAAAGAGAAGAGTAATTATTATTATTATTATTATTAGGAGTATGCTGCTGCTGAGCCGCCGCCATTGAGGAGAGGAGTAATTCTTGGGTTTTGTGCAACTCACGTTTGAGACTGTCGACTTCGGTTTGTAGGCGTTGGTTGTCGGAAACGAGAGAAGCCAGTCTGGACTGAAGGGCTTTATGATCGACCTCGAGGCTCTGATTCTTCCAGCGGGCACGCTTGTTTTGGTACCAAATAGCAACTTTACGAGGAGGAAGACCCAATTGTTGAGCAAGCTGAGACTTTCGATCTGGATCGAGCTTGTTGTTTACGTTGAAGCTGCTTTCCAAAAGCCTAATCTGGTCTTGGGTAAGCCTTTTCTTGTGGTAATTCATGAGATCCTGAAGTTTCCGAGGATGGGACTGATGATTATTATGATGAAAGAAATCCATGGATCGTCTGTATTAATTAAATTGTTGTTTGAGTATTTGAAGAAATTGTAATTGAGGAATAAAACTAGAGTTTCTTCTTGTTGGGGGCGGGTTGAAGGGAGCAGCATATCATTGTCATGCATGCATTTTGCACTATCGTCACGTGGGTTGTGGCCTACTCCCGACAATCCCTATATATTGATTGAATTTTTTTTTTTATTTTTGGGTGCAAAGTGGTTAGGATTTGATAATTATATGTGTTATTTAATATAATTGAAATTTTCTCATCAATTAATTATTTCTTTTTTTTTTTTTTTTTTACTTGTCCCCTTAAAAAATTTATATGTATATTTTATTGTTATTTTTAATAAAATAAATTTAAAATTAAATAATATTTAATATTTTTTAATAAAAAATATATATAATTTTCTTTTTAAAATTTATTGGTTGCTTAGATGTTTAAATTAAACATAGGAAGCAAGTAAATTATCTAGAGTTTATTTGAGTAAACATTTTCTTTTGTCTATGTGCCTTTGTTTTCCCCTTTCTTTCTACTTTATCTTTCTTCCTCTCTTTTTTTCTTACCTAACCCGGGTCGACTAATCCGAATTCGGCTTAGGGTGCGCTCGCAGAGTCCAACTCTTACTCGATGATGAAGGTTTAACCCAGAGCTTTTTAACGTGGCGCTAACCATCTCAGGGGATTCGAACCTTCGACCATCCGCCCTGAGAAGAAGTTTTAGGAGTCCGTTTATCAATTACCCCAAACTGCTAGGTTATTTTTCTTCTAATTTAAAGTCTTCATCTTTAAAACTTTATTGTTTTTTTTTCCCCCAAAAAAAAAAAAAACTTTATGGGGGTTTTTTTTTGAAAAAATGCTTTTCCAACATATATTAACATCTAATTAATATTTATAGTAATTTATATTTCACACAATCACTTTAACTTCTTTCCAAGGAAAAGCAAAAATAATTGCATTAACTTCACCCTTTAGTTATTCTAACATATAAAATCTACTTTTATATATATATATATATATATATATATGTATGTATGTATCAAATAAATATTATTCATTTAATCCATGAATATATAAATATGATATTTTTACAAATTATAAAAACACTTTTTCAGTACATTAAATGGTTGACCAACAGATGGCAGAAATTATTTCAAAGTGAGTAATTAATGGTTATATCATTTTTCTTTTAAAAGCTTGATATTGAAAGTCTTCTGGAATGTATAAGCTAAGCATCAGGGAGCTATCCACATACTGCTTTGTCTTGACAATCTTTACTTTTCTTTGGGAGTCCAATCATCCATTATTATTATCTTTACTAATTCAATTATATATTTAGTTAGTTTTTTTTTCTTTGTCAACTCTACATATTAGTTAGTAATTACTAATATATATAGCATAAATTTAAGTACATAAGTACCGTTAATTATATATATATATTTGATAAGATGATTATCAAATAATTAATAGTTATAAAGTTCTAAATTTTATTATTGATTGGACAAAAATACGATTTATTTTAGTAAAAACTTATTTCGTAAGAAAAATTGAGAAGTGACTGTATTCCACCAATGAACGTGAAGGTGTGGGGCAGATGGCGTGCTATATTGATTGAGTCATTCAACATATATAAATATATTTTTAAAATTTCTATTTTTTCTTTAGATAAAGAATTTAGAATTCTATTTTAAAATTTTTTACGAAATTAAAATTCTATTTTCATTTAAGATTTTACGTAATATTTAATTTTTTTTTTCTTTTAATTTATGATTTTGTATCATTATTTTATACAATTTCATAACAATAACCATTCAAGAAAACTACGGTAAAGGAATCTTTCTCTTTTATTAGCTTCACAACAAGATTATATGTATACTCTCTCTCACTAAGAATTCAGACATAAAAATTTTCTCTCACTCTCTCTAAAACCGAAAGTGACCTTGAAAACTCCAAATTAATATTCAATATGGCATCTAAACCACAAAAACGAGAGCAGACTAGACAGTGATCGATTAATTAGTTTAGACTTGAAAACAGTAGTTATTAGCAAAGGGATCTTGCTACCTCACTGCACGTGTTGTTAGGAGAGGCTACATAGTTCCCCACATGCCAGAGTCCTGATTTAGGTATATTCATGTTATGTATAACAAATACGTTTATAATAATTAATAAAACGATATTGTTTTAATAAAATAATACACTTACATTTATAAATTATAAGCATAATAAATTGTAAAATTGTTTTTAGCAAAATGATCCTGCATGAGTGTCTCTTTCGTGAAACAAAATGAGTTGTGGGGTATAAATCAGCTGCTCATGAAACACGACATAAGGCCAGTTCTTCAAGATTTGATGTTTGCATGTTGACGTATCCCTTACTAGATAGCAAGTTTTTTGGGAAAGTTCATGAATGTTCAAGAATTTAATTGTATATCATGTTCATTCCCCTAGACAACATTTCGACATTATTATTTTTCAAGAATCACTAGAAGAACAAGGAAGCTATAGCTAGCTAGCTAGCTTGGTACGTAGCTATATATATATATCTATATGTGTGTGTGTGTGTGTGTGTGCGCGCAGGTGGGTTTGTTTTAGGGTACCACTAAAAAGAACATCTAAATTTGCATTGTCGACACTGCCCATAGCTGGAATTTGTTGTTATTATACAACTTTAAGAAGAAATTCATCTTAACATCAAGCATTTTCATGCATCATCCATAATAGTTGTACGTACTGTCAAAACAGAAACATATGCCCTACGCCTAAGGGTTTTCCATCTTTCTTTCATCTGTTTTATATATAATAAATAGATAGTTTGATCATGACATGCCATTAATGAAGTATATATATATATATATATATATGTATATGTATATATATGATCATCACGAATTTGGATTTTTAGTTACAACTTTTGATTCCAGTCAAAATAAATGGGTTGAATTTATTTTTGTAAAAATGAATCTATCATTTGATATATTAGAATGGTATGTCATGTTTGAGTTTATAAAAATTTTATCTATGTGTATATAATTATAACTTTTGCGTGTGTTGTAAAAATTTGAAACAAAAGATTTTACTTATATAATTTGATAACCGTTACCTACGCCACACATAGACCACGCTTGCATATATATATATATACATATATAAGTATAGAATATTACTTCTTTTTTTCTTTTTTTTTATTTTTTTACTGCGAACTTCTTTTGTCTCGGACACCATGCGTCCTGCTCAAGATGTTTAACGGCTCCATGAAAATTTGAGAGATATTTCTGATTAATTGCATTTTTATATGATACAATGTATATATAATAAAAAATTTATATATATATATATATATATTTTGGCTATCAGATTTCATCGATTATTCCTCATTTTACCACCAAAGAAACAAACAAACAAAGGAACGAACTGGATTCGTATCTCATCCATATCAAATGTTGGGATTCAATTGACTTGACTTCGTAGCCACCAATGAAGGTTCTTTAATTGTTATCCTTTTTGGAATTTAACTAATAATTCATGATTATATAATAAATGTTTTGGATATCAACTTCGGCAGTATCTTTTACTTGAATGTAATAATTTATTTATTTATTTTTATTTTTTTTTGATAAGTAATGTAATAATTTTTATATATATATATATATATAATATGTTAATATGGTTATACTTTGAATCACAGTCTGGTGCATCATTTAATGCAGCAATTTATTACAACAAACTCAAGGATGGATATTCATGGGGTTGCTTTCAGTACGGTTTATAACAATAGATAATTACTTCAATTAATTGGTCCCGTCCTTCACTCTCTGCAAGACCAATATCTGGAATAATCCATTGCAACCAATTATCAATCCCTTTATAGCAAGTATACATATATATAATTTGCATGTTTCTAGGTCTAATTAACTTCTAAACTTAAAAGGGTTTGAATTAATTTTCAATTCTGATAGCAGATTTTATTTCACAAGAACTATGATATATACTAATATATATATAGAAGAAGAACAAACTCATCGAAAACTTGCTATAAAAATATTCTAATCAAACACAAGAAAACACTCATCTTTCAGTACTGCATAAATGCATTTAGTCCACATAAATAGAATTATTAAATTTACTCTAAGAATTATAATAAAAAAGCTCTATCATGAGGATCACATTGCCTTTAAATTTACATGAAAGGGCCATACAGAGGTTATTTAAAGAAGAAGAAGAAGATATAATTGTAATAGTTTGCTTTTCTTGCTTTGGATGATTATGACTCATATCCGTCAACGCATGAACATCTTGCATATATATAAAATATATTATATTTCCAGTCGCAATAATTGAGTCTAAACTTAAAAGTATAGTAAAAACAATAAATAAACAAAAAAACATATTCATGCATACAAAAATATATAACTGTCATTAATTCTAAAAATTTATATTGGTGAAAAGAAATTAAATTTATTCTTTTAACACTATAAATATGAGAATTTAATTAGTAGTTGTCTAGCACTCATTTGATTAGAGTTCCGAGATTTAAAAAGTTATGTGACATTATTTTCATATTTTTTTTTCCCTTTATATTTTTATTTTATTTAATATATAAAAATATTTAATATGAATTTAGGTGTTGATCAATTGGCCCAAACTATTTTGGATTTGACTATAATAAAGTAATGTTAAAATTATAATCAATTTGTTTGCTTCTTACACAAATTTTCTCAGTTTATTGATTCTTACCGTATGTTTGGCAAATCCAATGCAGTTTTTTTTGTTGTCTCTTTTTCTTAATAGAGTTACGAATATGTTCCAATCAAGTAATCATATTTGTGGCTCTGATTTCCTGCTTGGATATAGCTATAAGAACGTTCTAATAATTTTTGTCTCATTTGACTAATTCATGCCAAATATATATATTATATTCATGCCATTTTTGTTAAAAAGTATTGTAAAGAAAGAAATATTACAAAAGATTCTAATTATAGGTTGGTAAATAAATAAAATTAATTGAATTATTATTACATTATCCGATGTTAATAAGATATGGCTTCAAGGATGATCCATGAAGATTAATTAATAAGTGAACACAGATAAAGTAGTGTATCCAGTTTCCCGTGAAATTATCTCGGAAATTTCTTAATTAGATGTAAGGGCGGATATCTAGTGTTCGTGAATTAATTAGATTTATCAGTTGACAGGAAGATTTCTCTCAGATTTGGTTACAAATTAATTAGATATCTTACGTATAATGCGTTTTACCCTTATTTTACATATATATATGCTTGGCGCTGTCCATGAATTAATTCCTCAAATATTCTTTCCATCATTTTTTTATTATTTTAAACAATAATTATAATAGTTTGATTGAGAATGCCCAAATATAATTACACACACACATATAATATATTTATATACATTATGTCCAGGTATTACAAGACGAAAAAAGCAATAACATAATGAATTAATGATATCTTCTGAAGATCTGCTTCCACAGATTCGGATCAGTAATCTCTCTCACTCTCTCTCTCTCTCTCTATATATATAGTCTTCCAACTACAATGGAATGAGATCCAAAGTATATATCTTTATAAATCCTCCTCATTTGTCATCACATATTATCATGGAAGACATAAACGTTCTTCCCCCAGGTTTCAGGTTTCACCCCACTGATGAGGAGCTCATCAACTATTATCTCAAGAAAAAAGTCTCATCTTCTACAAATTCTTTGATATCGATAATAGCTGAAGTTGATCTTTATAAGTTCAATCCATGGGAACTTCCGAGGTATATATATATATATATTTATTTATGTAATTGTTTGACCATTCCAAATATGATATATATCGATTCTTTAAACAAAATGAATTTGATTCTTTATATATATATATATAATATAAAACAGTATTAGCGCGCAATTAATATATAATTTGAAGTTGTCGTACGTGTTTCTTCATGCATGCAGACAAGGCATTGTTTGGGGAAAAGGAATGGTTTTTCTTCAGCCCTCGAGATAGAAAGTATCCAAACGGAGCTCGTCCGAATAGATCGGCGGCATCAGGGTATTGGAAAGCCACCGGAACTGATAAACCTATACTGTCTAATTATGCATCTCAGTGCGTTGGGGTGAAGAAAGCTCTCGTGTTTTACGAAGGCCGTGCTCCAAATGGTTCCAAGACTAATTGGATGATGCATGAATACAGGCTTCTGAATGACGGCCATTATTCTTTCATCCAGAAAGGTTCCATGAGGGTACGTACGTTCAACACCTCCTTAATTTATTATTATCATTATTTAATTATTCTTCTTTGAATGTATCTTTCTTATATAATTAATTGTATATATATATTATATTGTGTGTGCAGCTGGATGACTGGGTTTTATGCCGTGTTCGGCAAAGAACTGACAATATGGAACCTACTAGACAATACAACAATTTAACCAAGGCTAAGTTGTGGTACAGTGAGGGATATCCTCATGATCCCTTTGGGGAAGAAGAAATCCTGCAGAAGATCAACTATTTCACAGAAAATATATGTCGCCGCCCGCAAGAATCAAACTTTGAAGAAGTAGCAGCGGCAGATCATGGGCATCTTTCCATTATTACACATGGAAGTTTCAATAATTCAGAGATTAATAACATGAATTCTTCCATGAAAGATGCCTTGGAAACCATCAAAAGAGTGCTTTCCCTTGGAGCTTTGGACGAACAAGCACCAAGTAAACCAAACAAGAGACTCCGATCCAACTCTCCTTCTGTCAAGTAATAATTAATTAATTAAAATTACTTGGAGAATAAATATTATTCCTGAATATTCCAAACCTCTCTTTCTCCTAGTCCAAACCTGGTTTTCAATTTGCGACAAGTGGATTTCATCATAGGTTCTCGGCAAAAAAAAAATATATATATATATATATATATTAAGTGGTATACATGCATTGGTTGGTTTTCATGATAACCAATACGTAGATACGTACGAATACATATTCTTGTTCATGTATAAAATTAATTTTAAAAAAAACAACAACGTG
Source organism: Cynanchum wilfordii (assembly GCA_025388415.1). Taxonomy (NCBI): domain Eukaryota; kingdom Viridiplantae; phylum Streptophyta; class Magnoliopsida; order Gentianales; family Apocynaceae; genus Cynanchum; species Cynanchum wilfordii. The sequence goes on from JAHSUH010001079.1 coordinate 4,851,681, forward strand.
TTTGCATTATATATATATATATATATGGATGATTAATTGACTAAAATTTAATATAATTATATGTAGTTCATGTCGAACCAAAATTAACGTTTATTTATTTTTTTTAATCGTCTTATTGATTGGACTAATGGATTTCAAATTTTATCTCGTAAATACAAAGTATTTATCTTTTTCTTTTTCATTATTAGTTAAGTGGACTACAGCCCAAAATATCAAGAGGCCCATCATGTTAATTTTTTTCATGTGCAACATTGGGCTTCAGATATTATGTCACGACTTCAGCACCCATTGCCCGGTTAATTGGACAATCTCTGCCAAGAGGATGATTACCTTCCTAATTTTATGAAGGAAAAAATTAGACAATTTTTGAAACTTGTGTGGACACTTAAGATACCTCGTGTCTTTAAAAAAAAAAAAAAAAATTATATTCAGTGGTAAGAAAATAAAGCAGAATATTTCAATAATTTACATTCTATTGATTCACTATGCACTTTTTTTTTTTTTTTTTTTATAATTTCAAATATAAATAAAGAAGTTCGCCGAACGAAGGAGGGACGGCTGGAGATGGAGCTACACTTCACAACCAAGTTTGAATATGAAGTAATCCAACAAGACATTAGATCGCCATCAATCCAGCCTGTTTGGAGAGAGGTTTGGAACTTCAACCAACAAGGGCATCCTTTATGCTCGGGCAGGTTGTTCATGATCGTCTGAAGACTAAATTGTTGCTATGGGAGAGACAAATCTATGATAACTCGAGATGTGACCTTTGTGGAGTTAGATACGAATCACCGTTGCATGCAGTAACCGTCTAAATGCTCGGATGGATCACTTCCGGAGGGAGAAGGATATCAGTACATGAGTGTTGTTGAATTTATGACATGGTAGTGGTTTGCGGTAGGCTAATCGGAACTGGAAGTATATCTTTAGACAAGGAGTTATGAAATTCTAGAATTGACGGAATAAAAAGCTCTTTCAGAAAGTCGAACCACTAGATATCAAAACAATTTCAGTTTTTTTTTTTTTTTTTTTTTTTTGGTAAATACAAAACAATTTCAGTGTTGATACTTAGAAAAACCTTTGAGTTGATAGGAACCTTTGATGGGTAGGTTTTTTTGTAACTTCTCTCTGTGATGCTACTATTGTAATTTGTAGCAGATGTGCATTTTCTTCATATTATTAATACATAATAATAATGAAAAAAAAGATTGACTGACTGAACCAAAAAGTCAATGGGGTCCTTGGAGTTCAAACCGATCGTTGCTTGGTAGACACGCTGGATCTTAGAGGCGGTAGCCTACGGTGAACAAAACAGACGTGGCGATCACAGGATAATATGCGTTATTCCCTATAATACCCTTACTCGTTTCCCAAGTAAGGACTGATTTAACCCGTACAAAACGGTAATTACGCTCTTTCACCGATCTTTTATGAAGTAAAAGAAAAATCCCTAAATCTTCTGGAAATTTGTGGCATTTGGGCATATTTTCCCTCCCCCTCTTTTAAAATCTCTGTGTGTGGGCTTTCTGTAAAGCGCATTTCTTTACAAACGTCCTCTTTATTTTTTCTCTCTCTGAAAAGACTGCTGAATTTCGAAAAGCACACACATCAACATGAGGAGATTCTTCAGCAGGAGTTCAACCGGTGACTCGCCGCAGCAGGAATTGCCCTCGCCGGAGCCACCACCTCCGTATCCGACGCCTGCGTCGTCTAATTTGCATATGGGTCCTGCTAGACCTATCCGTTTCGTGTACTGCGATGAGAATGGAAAGTTTCAGATCGATCCCGAGTCTATCGCTGTGCTTCAGCTAGTTAAAGAGCCTGTCGGAGTTGTTTCCGTATGTGGTCGCGCTCGCCAAGGCAAGAGCTTTATATTAAATCAGGTTTGTTCAATAAAATTAACAATTCTTTTCAAGTTTTCCATATTTATTCACTCTAGGGCTTCCAATGTTGTACGTTCTACCTATATTCCTGTACTCTTTACCGTTATTACTGGTAAAAATTCTTCTTCTTTTCCAGTTTTGAGCCTACTAATTGGAGTTCAAATTTTGAAATTAACTATGCCCTATATAGATGAATTTCGGCATAATCATGTGGAATGGAAGTTAATAAATTGAACTAGATTGTCGAGCCAGTGAAACTGTTACATGCTATACAAAATGTCTCTAGAACAGCTAGGTGTAGTATATACGAAATGCCTGTGGATGAAGATTTGGTTTCTCTAGCGCATCCTCATTGTCCTTGTCTTAAAATACCGTAGCTACTGTTGTTGTCCTTATATCATGCCAAAGACTGAACAGCCTTTAATAGTTGACTAGAAACTAATATATAGACCTTATTGCAAGCATCTATGTCTATATCTTTCGAATTTCTGAAATATTCTTTTTTTTTTTTTTTGGCTCTAGCTTCTTGGGAGGAGTAGCGGGTTTCAAGTTGCGCCAACTCATCGGCCATGTACTAAAGGTATTTGGCTCTGGAGCACACCTTTGAAGAGGACTGCTCTTGATGGAACTGAGTACAATCTTTTACTGCTGGACACTGAAGGAATTGATGCTTATGATCAAACGGTTAGATTCTTTTCTTTTAGGTTGAAGCAATTTGCAGTAATTTGGATCCTCTCTTTGTTTCTGTAGCCACTGTTCTGCACTAATTGCTTGCATATGAATTGTTTAACTTATTCTCATAAATCTGCAGTTTTTACCGATATTTTAGAATTGATTGCTCTATTAAATATTCCTGTTTTATCTCATTATTGTTCTCTTATCCTATGAAGTAGTAGTGGTTCAACCTTCCCTATAGTGAGGAAGTTTGTATTTTTAAATGTAGGCAGTTTGCAACTTGACTTTTTTCTTCTCATTGTCAGGGGACATATAGCACACAGATATTCTCCTTGGCAGTTCTCTTATCCAGCATGTTCATATACAACCAGGTTGGTACATTTTTCATAGAGATGTAACTCAAAAGGACTTCATGGCAATAGACTAACCTTATGCAGCTTGAAGCTTACACTTATGCAGTTACTATAAAAATGATTTTCGCATAACTCTCACTATTTTTTGCTCCCTTTATATATAATCTGTTTACTTGATCAACTTTGTTGACATATTCCAATTTACTCTGATTCAGATGGGTGGTATTGATGAAGCTGCTCTAGATCGTCTTTCTCTTGTTACTGAAATGACTAAGCATATTCGGGTTAAGGCTTCAGGAGGAAAGAGTACAGCTGCGGAGCTTGGGCAGTTTTCCCCAATATTTGTTTGGCTTCTCAGGGTAATGTAGAACATGAATACCTCTTACATTGTATTTTTATACCTCTTAAGGAATTTCTGTCAGCTCCATCGATTGTGTTTATTTCATAATTTGACTCGATATGATAACAACTCCTTAAATTGATCATTTCCCATGGGAAGATGTTGTAGCTACCTGTATGTCGTTTTCATTTTCTATAAGGGCTAGTGGTAATACCACTATTACAGCCCATTTGCCCCACCCACTTGTCACCAAATATTTAGGAGCCTTATGCATGAAATAGGTCATTTTTTGATGTGTGGTAAACCCACTCTTTTCTCTATTTAAATTTCATTTGCTGGTCTTGACGTATGCAGGACTTTTACTTGGATTTGGTGGAGGATAATAGGAAAATAACACCTCGTGACTATTTAGAGCTCGCTTTGAGGCCCATTCAAGGTGGTGGAAGAGATGTGGCTGCTAAAAATGAGGTTTATTTATATTCATGCTTCCTTTTTGTTTCACTGCAGTTAAGGATTGTCCATTTAGCTTCTCTACTTGTAATATGTTGTATCTAAGACTGACTTGAACACATGTACAACACACCGTAGTTTCCTATTGAAATTTTAATTTTTGTTCCCTCCACGAGCTTTGTTCTTTATTATATCTTTTAGCATTATCAATTTTCTGCCTTCACTTGAACTTGTGTAAGGATTCACCACTAGACTACCTCAGCTATTACTACTACTGCTACTGTTATTTTCCTTATACATATTTAGAGGATTTGTGTTTATCAATCAAATCTGATGTTCATCGCTAGATTCGGGAGTCCATTCAAGCTCTTTTTCCAGACAGAGAATGCTTCACCCTTGTGCGGCCTTTGAGCAATGAAAATGAGCTTCAACGACTTGATCAAATTCCGGTCCGTGAATTTTCCTTCATGCTAACTTTATGCTTCTCTCTCTTCTATTCACCCTTTACAATGTTCTTTCATAGTATTAATCTTTTCCTTCTTAATTTATAAATGCAGCTAGACAAATTAAGACCAGAGTTTAGATCTGGTCTTGATGCTTTAACAAGGTTTGTTTTTGAAAGGACAAGGCCTAAGCAAGTGGGGGCCACAGTGATGACAGGGCCCATTCTTGCTCGTATCACGCAGTCCTTCCTTGATGCTCTTAATAAAGGTGCAGTGCCTACAATAACCTCCTCATGGCAGGTTGGTACTGTTTTTTTTTTGTAATCTAAGTATTTTAATTTTCACAATTTGCATCTGACTTCATTTCTGTGATATTTGAATCTTTATTTTGGTTGTATGATGATTCACTCTAGTCACTAATGGCATAACATTGCCATTGTACTATTGAATATTTCTTACATTATATTAGTTAATGACTTCACTATAGAGAAGATTTTTCATTGTTTACTGCCCGTGGTGTAAAAGAGAAGAAAGGATTATGCGTCAATACCTTGGAGTTATGGAAAGCTAAACTTCAACTTGGAATATTCCAGTTCTTTATTACCTGTGTAGCTAGCTGGGAAACTTACACATAGACTTAGCCATCATATTCTGATGGAGTTGGTTTTGCTGTATATGTAAATGGAAGGAATTCCATGAGGATCTTAAACCTGATCCTAATGAAGTTGGCCTTACTTTATATAACAGTTTTGAACTTGATAGAGTTTATTTAACTCCAAAGAGATAGCATTGGTCCAAAAGATGAGCTTTGCAAAGTTTTGGTAGAGTGAAGTTATGAATTGAGTTTCTTCAAGTTTCCGATGCTCAATCAACATGCACTGACTTCTCAACCTTTAAGTGTAGAAGCTTTGGGAACCCTGATTTCTTTCTTTGGAATCCTTTCTTTCCCCATGCCCCTGCCTTGGTATAATGCTCTGCTTCCAGGTCTTTGGAAGAATCCACTTATGTTTTCCCCTAACTTTTTGATGTTTTATCTCTCCTGTCTGTTTGTTTCCTGCTCTATCAATTGCCTTGGTTAAACAATGGATCTGAAGTAAAGATCATACATTTAAGAACTCATCTGAGAAGCAAGTAATTTTATAAAAGTTAGTCCACTGAGATGCATATTGAATGATTAATGCTTAGTAATAGGAAATGCACGTAGTTTCATCTTTCAATATATGCATTTGCAGCATAAGTTATACTGTGTTTGTGCTATTATTTCTGTCTCTTATTCATTTGCTTCTTCCGTGCAGAGTGTAGAAGAGTCAGAGGGTCAAAGAGCATATGATATGGCAACTGAAGTTTATATGTCTTCTTTTGACCGTTCAAAGCCTCCTGATGAAGTAATTATCTCTTCAGAACCACATTCTTGTAAATGCTATTAGCTTCTAATCTTTATCTGTATATTTGTGTTGTAGGGTGCACTAAGAGAAGCACATGAAGATGCAACTCAAAAATCACTAGCTGCATTCAATGATACTGCTATAGGTGTCGGTGCAGCACGGAAAAAGTATGAAAACCGTCTTCATACCTTTCTGAAAAAGGCGTTTGAAGTATGTACTTCATTGCTTGTTTGTTCTGATTGCTGTTTTTTGTTAGTGAACCTTTGATTTTTGACATGCTTCATGGTTAAATTACCATGGCAATTTCACACGTACTTGACATGTACTTTTTTTTGTTTATTTTTCATTACCACATTGGGGCTGAAATTGTACTTAAACCTTTAGGTGAGGGTAAACAAGTGCAGTGTGCATCGTTGAAAAACACAGCTATTAACTTGTCATTCTACTTGTTAGCCTTGCAAACTCCTCCTTAAATACCCTTCCCCTAGAAGAGATGTATTATTATTTAGAGTTGTCACATGTGTTTTCTGTGTTTGGTAAATTGTATATTTAATTGACATGTAATGGAGTCGACCAGTTGATGTAATTTCTCTTTTGTGTACTTCAGTTCCGATTACACAAACAAATAAATTGTATATGATCTTGTTTGAGTATTGATTTGTAGATCATTTGAGGGGAAATCATGTCATTAGCTTTTTAAATTTTACATTCAATTGGACTATCATTCTTGTTCTCTCTAAACATGCTGTTGCATGTTGATTGCTCAATCCATCTTTTGGGGCATGATAGTGCCCCAGGCTTGTCAGTGATTCTTTGCTTCACGTTAGTGTTGATCTGTTCTCCTTGTAATTTGAGCTGGATATTGATGCAGGAAATTAAAAGGGATGCTTTTAGGGAAGCTTATGTGCAATGTTCAAATGCCATTCAGAAAATGGAGAGTGAACTGAGAAAAGCTTATCATACTCCTGATGCCAAAGTAGAGAATGTCCTCAAAGTAAGGATCCACTGACCATCCTTCTTATTCAGTAGAAGAATCCTTTGATTGAATGCTTCTGTATTGTTAATCTTGTAGTCCCTCTGTTCCAATATAATCATCCAAAACTTCCATGAGGATTAAGAAAAAAATCAGGTTATTGGTGAAAAAGACTGCTATACTTGTTTGTTTGATTACAAAATTCAAGAAAAATTAAAGGCATGATGTTCTCTTTCTAAGAAAATCGATAATATCTCTAACCACAATATTTCTAAGGACAATATCAATTAATTCTTATTGAAAGGCTGAAGGATAAATTTATGGATTGGAAGTTGATAATGTAATTTATACAGAGTTAATATATACTGTAGATTTCCTATCAGGGAAAAATAATTTGGAATAGCCTAAAAAAAATTAAATAAACATGATTGGAATGGAGGGAGTTTATAAATGATCTAGACAAATAACTCAATATTAAATTATCTTGTCTAATATTGCTATACAGGTTCTTGATGGTCTTGTTTCCAATTATGATTCTAATTGCCATGGTCCAGAAAAGTGGAAGAAGCTGGCTGCTTTCTTGCAACAAAGGTTTGTATTTACTGTTTTTTTGTTCATATGGTTTAATACTGCAGCTTATGGGTAATTGTATTCCTTCCTTCAGTCTGGAAGGTCCATTCCAGGATTTCATTACAAAGCAAATGGATCAAGTACGATCAGAGAACAGTTCCCTTGGTTTGAAGTGCCTGAAGTTTGAGAATGAACTAAATTTACGAAACAAGCAACTGGAAGATGCTATGCAGCAAAAGTCGGAATATTTGAAGCGTTATGAAGATGCTATGAGTGGCAAAAAGAAGGCAGCAGATGATTACATGAGTCGCATTGCAAATTTACAAAGTAAATCCAGTTCATTGGAGGAAAGATGTTCTAGTATGTCCAAAACTCTGGATTCAACCAGGCATGAGTCAGTTGAATGGAAAAGGAAGTATGAACAACTTTTGGCTAAGCAAAAGGCTGAGGATGAACAAGCAAATGCAGATATTTCTCTTCATAAATCAAGAACTGCTGCTGCTGAAGCAAGGTTGGCAGCTGCACAGGAGCAGGTTAAAGCTGCCCAAGAAGAAGCTGAGGAGTGGAAGCGCAAGTTTGATAGTGCATGTAGACAAGCAAAAGATGCCCTTGAAAAGGCAGCCGCTGTACAAGATCGAACTAACATGCATACACAACAAAGGGAAGATACTATAAGGGCAGAATTTGCAACTTTGTTGTCTGAAAAGGTGCAGATGTACTCTTTTTTCTGTCTTTGTGGATCTGTTTGCTTCCGAATGCTAGTGGGTCTTTCTTTTCAACTTAAAAGGTTTTTACTCATTTTTGTTTTTGTTATCTATCACCTGTTATTGTGATACTGCAGGAAGAGGAAATTAAGAACAAGGCATCCAAAGTTGAGCAGGCAGAGCAGCGTTTGACAACTTTGAATCTAGAGTTGAAGGTGAGTTTTCATGCCATGGTGTTGTGTCCCTGCCAAATCATGAATAGTTTATAAGCGATATACCTTTGATCAACTATTCTGTTGCTTGTAGGCTGCTGATTCAAAGATTAAGAACTATGAACTTGAAGTATTGGCCTTAAAACAAGAAATCAAAGAATTAGGGGAGAGGTTAGAAAATAGTAATGCTTCTGGACAATCATTTGAAAGAGAGAGAAGAATCCTACAGCAGGAAATTGATCATTTGAAGCAGAAATACCAGTCTGAATTTAGTAGATTTGAAGAAGTCCAAGAAAGATGTAAATCCGCCGAAAGAGAAGCTAAAAGAGCGATTGATCTGGCTGACCAAGCTAGAGCTGAAGCAGCTGTGGCTCAAAAGGAGAGGACTGAAATGCAGAGAATCTCAATGGAGAGAATGGCACAAATAGAACGAGCAGAGAGACACGTGGAAAGCCTGGAGAGGCAGAAAACAGATCTCAGGCATGAAGTGGATAAGTATCGTGCTGCAGAGATGGACGCACTGTCAAGAGTGAGAACCTTGGAGGCACGATTGGAAGAAAGGGAGGGAGAAATTGAATCATGGTTGAAGTCAAACAACGAGCAGAGGGCTAGTACTGTTCAAGTCTTGGAGACATTGTTAGAAACTGAGCGTGCAGCACGTGCAGAAGCAAATAACAGGGCTGAAGCGCTCTCTGTTCAGCTCCAAGCCACACAAGGAAAGCTTGACATGCTCCAGCAAAAATTAACAGCAATTCGGCTAAACGAAACTACTTTGGATGGCAAACTGAGGACGGCATCACACGGGAAACGGTTGAGAATAGATGAATATGAAATGGGAGTGGACTCCATTCATGATGCGGGAACTAACGACAAACCAAACAGAGGAAACAAGAGGTCCAAGAGTACCAATAGCCCTTATAAATTGAGCACTCCTGAAGATGGCGGTTCAGTATTCAAGGGTGATGATGACACCCTGAGCCAGCAGACCAACACTGAAGACTATACTAAGTTTACCATACAGAAACTGAAACAAGAATTAACTAAGCATAATTTTGGGGCCGAGTTGCTGCAATTGAAGAATCCGAATAAAAAAGATATCCTTGCTCTGTACGAGAAGTGTATTCTTCAAAAGTAGTGATAGGTTTCATTTGGTGTGACGGGGATAAATAGCCTGGCTTCACCAATTTCAGTTACAGAGTAGGCTGGAGACACATTCTCATCTGACTCCTGGTAGCTCCAAGTCCCTTTTTGGTGTGCCCTAGTATCTTTTCTGGTGGTGGATGTATCGAGAAACACGTAGGATAAATTCTTGGTTCTCTTATATTAGCTTTTAGTTGTGTATTTATATCTACATGGAATTTTGGCTGGTTGAGGTTTCTGTTAAGCGTGGTGTAGTTTGGCTTGATATGAAGATTGGTACTTGCGGGTTATATCTTTAGTGCTCTGCTGTAGACTTTATCTCTTCCTTTGCTAACATGATATTGAAGTGTTCATGATGGATGGGTTTTGTGTATTTGGTATGCGAAATGCAAGTGGACGCATAAATGAGTCTCAGATATGTGTGTGTGTATATATATATATATATATTTTGTTGCGGCTGTTACGAGGGGAAAACCAATAGACATTCTTTTTCTTTTTGGGTCCGAAAATCATATGATTCAAAATGCCGTATAGATCCTTGTATTAATATAATAAACATATAGAAATGCTGCTTTGAAAGGAAAAACATACTATCTCACATACATATTTAGTCTTTAGGATACAATGAACAACAATTTAAGAGTGCTCGATATTTTTACTAGTTTTCAAAGCTTGTTGATGTGCGTTTTTAATAATAATTTTGTAGCGCAATTAATCATAAAAAATAGGAAGTTTGTCATATTAAATCCTTTCGTTTTAACCAATATGTACTATCTCGAAGAATGACAATACCACCCTCTAATTTTAACCTTAAGATGAAATAAATAATAATAAAATATTTTGCAATCACATGACTAGTAATGATAGATGTGGTAAGAAAGATAAGCCAATCTTTTATTCAAACAATTCCATATGCAGCAACTTTAGCATATATATACAAGTTTCCGATCCCCCTGAAAGTATTTCTTTGGCTCTAAATTAATGATCGGCGGTCGACGCATCTCCCGGCTCTTCTGTGCACAAAGTATATATATACTTTCTTCATGAGGCATCGAGACAGTATATATATACAGGTGAAGGAAGCACTGGTGCATGTCAAGACCTCATGTCTTCTTTAATTTATCATCCTTGTTCTTAACTTCTAAAGCCTTAGGGTCCTTTCGAACAAATAGATGTTATGGTAAGCGGCATTTTTATCGATTTTAATCCAAAAGAGCTCTTTTATAATATTGAGATACATAACTTTAGATAGACTGTTAAAATATATTATGATATATATAGTTAAAAAATACAAAGGTCATTTTTAATATGATTAAACTCAATTGATAACAACTTCTTAAAAACTCTTTAGTAAAAGAGTAGTATGGAAAAAGAAAAAAAATGACATGTTATGTAATTTTATCTGTGTAATAAAAAAGTAACAGCAGAAGATCATACATTGCCCTAAAGTACAAGCTAGCTAGATTCTTGAAAATCAGATATGCATTATTTTTTCATATGATCTTAAGTACTAGTTATCACCTAACTCTATATATCTATGGTAATTAAGCTGAAACATATTAAGACGTAGTAATATTAATTAATTAATTAACTAACAAACTGACACTGATATTCATTAATTTGTGTGTTTACAGAATAAATATTAACTTAATTCTAACCCCTGTTTACAGTGCGTACTGCTGTAATTAATTAATGTGTGTACAAGAACCATCATCATCTTAATTATACATCATATATATATATATATATATATATATATTTATTCTCCATCCATGTCATGATCATTTGCCTTTGCTTACACCGGAAGGAAGTTGGATAAAAGACGAGCCATCACCACCACCACCATGTCCATGGACAACCATATTTGGAAGAATTAGCTGATCATCATCAGGTAGTGGGCAGCTATCCGATCTATTTTGGCTACCTACGTACTGATGATGATGATGATCATGACTACCATAATACTCAATAAAACTTGAATTATAGGGCAAAGTTAAAGATCTTGCTGCTGCTGCCACTTTCTGATCAACTTCTTTAACGTTAATACTAGTATTGCATTGTCTTGGCTGAGTTTGGTAGAAAACCTTTGACACCACCAATTCTCCATCTTTCTCTTCCTCATCTTCACCTAAGTGATATTGGTGCATTACCCAATTGGTTTTTTCCGGCTTCCTTTGCCTTCCGTAGTTTGTATAGAGGACTAATATTTTTTTGTAACCCTTAACCAATCCGCCGCCGCCTGCCATGAAAACTGGCCTCGTTTTGCCTGTTTTGTGCCATCTTGTTTCTGCAGCACTACTACTACTACCATCGGCAATATCCGTGTGTACCTTTCTTCTCTTTCTGGTTCCTGTTGTGTATGCCTTCGATGGCCTATGAAAGAAGTGACGGATCTGTCCATCTTTGCTCACTCCTACTATGATATGTATATGTATATCATTAATTTTATAATGTAATAAGTAAAAAAAAAAAAAAAATTACTCATAAAGAAGATGATTTTTTTAATGATAATAATTAATTTAATTCCAAGAAAGGTAACAAGTTGGCTTGGATTGCACAAATGGATGGAGACGGAAGACCAAATTAAAGTAACTTTGTCAGGGAATGTCTTAGAATGATCATCACCATTTTTCATCTACATATAATATATATATATATATATATATATAAATACAATTATCCAAAAGTTGCTAGCCAGGGCAGTAACCAATCACTTTCATTAGGTTCAAAAACATAATTTCAGAATCAATTAAGATTCAAATGTGAAATCTTTTTGACTACGAATAAGATTAACTTGTTTGTACAATAAAAACAAGATTTGGCATAATCAAGAATAAATTTACCTACCAACCGCACCATGAAGGTGATCAGATAAAACAATTAATTACTAAGAGAAATTAAATCGCATTTTAAATAGGCACAACCCCTAATTTTGGAAGAAAAAAAAAAAATTTATTGTACTTATAAAAGGTGTGTTCCAGGAACCATAATTTTTTTTTTTTTTTTAAGGGAAAAAAGACACCATATGTAAAAAATTGTTTAAATATTCATTTCTCTATATCTATATATGCATATATAAAATTCTTGACAACAAATTTTCAACAAATGAAAATGGCTGGTAAAAAGGATGGAATCAGCAATGTTTGTTAAAGCAACAAGCATCAGCAAAGAAAATCCACTTACTTACTTAAGTAACTATAGCTAGAAAGGTTTCGGTGGGAAAAAAATCCATCGTTCCTACTATAAATTCCATGAATTTTTAATTATTTTTAAAAAATAAAGGGTTCTCTAAGTTTAAAATATATATATATATATATATGTATTTGAAGCTTCAAGAAATTAAGGATTCAAGAAAAACCCCCGAATACACACACACACTCACACATATATATATAGTAACTTTGCAGTGAGAGAGAGTGTGATGCACGCATCATCATACTATATATATATATAGATAGATATGCAGATTTAATTATTAATTGAGATAATTAATGGATATTACCTGGTAGCTTCTCAGGATGAGTATAGCAAATACCATTCTCTCCACCAATGGTCGGAATAAATTCATCAATTAGAGGATGCTGCAGCTTCCTTCTGTCGGACAACAATGCTTTTGTCTCCAAATGTTCTAGAATTTCTTGGTCGGACGGGTCAAACTTCACCCCAGCTGGCAAATCTTGAAGTATTGCACTCTAACAATTAAATATCATACTTAAGAGTTAATTACTAGGGCTGATTATATGAGCTCATCATGAAATATTGCGCGCAAAAGAACACAAATCATAAAAAAAAAAAAAAAAAACAAATTGAGAATGAAAATATTACCTGATCTTGGAGTAATTGTTTGATATGACCACAAGAAGGGCATGTTATTATGCTACGGAATTCTTGATGATGATCAACTTTTGATGAGTTATTGGTAATAGTAAGTTCTGGGATTATTGTTGTTTGAAGGGAATTATTAGTTTCCCTAGTGGATTCGTCGTACCATGTCATTATCTCTTTTCCTTTCTTCTTCTTCTTCTTCCCATCCCAAACTTTTCACTAGCTAGCTAGCTAGTTAGTTTTCTTCCTCCACTTCTGCAAAACCACCTGCCCAAAACCCTAAAATAAATTATTAATATCCATAATCAAATTATTTATGAGCAGGGGAAAATCGAAGAGATAGGAAAAAAGAAAAAGAAAAATCCTTTGGTGTTCTTTGTGTTGGCAAGGAATTCAATTCTCCACCTTTTCTTTTGGCTGTGTACTTGTTTATCTCTTTGATTTTCCAATCATTGAACTGTTCAAGCAGCACGACTCTAAACCCTCAGCGAGTGATATAAAAAAAAAAAAAAAAAAATGAAACTGAAGGAGATGAGAGAGAGAGGGAGAAAGAAAGAGGGCCAGAATTTTCTTGCTTATATTCTGTTAAAGGACAAGAGAATGAGTTTTTTTTTTTTTTTTTTTTCTTATAGAAAAATAATTTATCGGTTGCTTGGACGTCAAGTTTGGTTTTGTTAATGTGTGTACATACACACACATATGTAACCCGAACAAATTGCAATTTTCCTCTTTATTATTATACCTTTGACCCAAAAAAAAAAAAAAAAAAAACAACAGTACTGACCATGTCATGCATTAAACCGTTTGCCACAGACAGGAACTCCTAGGTAAATTAATTAATATTAGTTGGTTCCTATAAATTAAGGTGAAGATATTTAATTAACGTATTAATCCATTCGATTTTCGTTTTTTTTTTTTTTTTTAAATTTGTCATCTTAACAAATTAATATAATATTTATTACTTCTTTTTTTTAAAAATAAAAGAATACGAAATCAAATTAAAAAATTTTAAGAAAAATGTAGAAAAAAGACAGGAAGATGGCAGATGGGGGAGGGTGAGGGGGTGTAGAGTGGAGATGGGGCAACATGCTGATTCTTGTATGGAGGACGTTTCACCTCTTTAGTTATAGGGGAGAGAGAGAGAAGTAAGGGACTTTAGATCCAGTGTCACCTTCTGGAGTGCCCTTAAAGCCATATTCTGCTCCATGTTAATTTGTAAATACATACATATGTGCCAACAAAATATGAAAGTAACCAAACGGTGAATGAATCCTTTCTACACCTACCTAAGTTACATACATACACATTACCGGTCACCTGTAATTTTCTACTGTTTTTTTTTTTTTTTTTTTTTTCTTCTCTGTCTCCCCCCTCCCCCCTCCTCCCCCCCCCCTTTTTTTTTACTATTATAACTTCATGTATACTTGTCATTTCAAAACAAGTAAATTAGTCCCACTCTTTAATTATTTCCACTTAATTATCATTTCAAAACATTACTTTTTTTTTTATGTAGAAGTAACATTTTTTTAACATATCTTTTAATCACATCTTTTTTCAAATAAAAAAGGAGGCATCTTTTTGAGCATAAAGTCCACTTGGCTTTGTTAAACTTTTTTTTTTTTTACTTATAACCGCATAAAATATGAAGCATTTTTAGTTGAAATTTTTTTTTTAAAAAAAATAATAATTTGAAGTTTATAAATATATCATAAAGAATAATTAATGAATATTCTTTAAAAATTAAGCATGTTGATTAATACATTAATTATACTTTTTTTTTTTTCTTTTTTTTGATAAGTATACATTAATTATACTTATCATAAAATAAAATATTAATACATTAATTATGTGAGAAGCTAGCTAAGATTGGTAGTACACAATGCATATATATATTTGAGGGGACGGGAGTGGCAGTCGCATGGTATGAGGGTGAATATGCAGCACAGAGGAAAGTATCCGGAGCCGACATAGAGGCAGATATTTGATTGGATGTCAATTCAGGTGAGAAAGGGAGCTTCTTGAAGAAGCCACGCAAGAAGAAGCTTCAGGAGGAAGCTTTGGTTTAGGGTTTACTTTAACGTATGAAGGAGGGTTTTAGGGAGGAATAATGTCAAAACGTGTTTTGCCGTATTTGGAAATTGCCTACGTATGTTGTCCTCCTCCTCCTCCTCCTCCTTCCTTCTACTGCTTCCCTTTTTTTCCATTTATTATTTGTTTCTTCGGCACATTATTGTTAATTTTGACTAGTACAATTTTATTTTTTTTTTTCGTATTTGACCCTTTATATATATCTATATATTATTTTTAAAAAGATATATATAATTAACATAAAATGTCTTATTAAAATTAATTTGTTAAATTATTTTTGATTTTGGGATTACTTTGTTAAAAAAAATTAAAAAAAAAAAACTACTTTAAAATTTTAATATAAAAATGAGAAGAATAATATAATCCTAAAAGCCCAAAATGAGAAATAAAAGGCCCAATAGAACCCTTTGTTTATTTAATGGGCTGAATCTTAATAGAAAACGGCCTCGCTTTATTCAGGAGCGGATCAAAGAAATTCTTTAATGAGCCTTTGATGATTCTGACTATTTTACATATAAGAGACTCAAAAATGTTATTGTATGGCCGCCATGCTATTGCATCAGAGCGCTGTTCCTTATGTGGGGCGGCTGTGGAGGATGGGTTACACGTGCTGCGGGATTGTTCGAGGCCGAGACAAACCTGGGAATTTTTATTGCCTTGTACTGTTAGTCAAGCGTTTTGGAATTGTAGTTCTTTAGATGATTGGCTTGAGTTCAATTTGAACAGACCACGAGATTCCTTTGTTCACATTCCTCGTTGGTCCTATATTTTTAGAGAGGCCCGTCCACTCCTTTTTGGAGAGTTCGCAACTTAGAAATCTTTCCCGGACGAAGGAAGGGCCTCGAAACCCCGAGTTATTTTTGCTAGGTTGATCCTAGAAAGGGTTTTTAAGTTACTATCCGCTTGGGGTGAGGATACCTCCCGTTAGCCGATATTGTTAGTTAGGACTCTCTTTAATGGCCTTTGTACGTGATCCCGATTTCTCTTTTATATATACAGATCCGGTTTTAAACCCAAAAAAAAAAAAAAATGTTATTGTATGTTAAAATAACTTATGAGTGACTGTGAAGTATAAAATATTGTTAACTTAAAAAAATAGGTCACTTTTTGGCAACTGATGAAAGGGAAAGGAGAAAGTAAAAAGGTAAAAGTAGTTAAGCTCTAAAGGACAGAATAGAGAGACATGATCTCCCAATTATGGGCAACCAAATGGTTCTTTCTTTGTACGAATAAAACAAGGTTTTAGAGACTCATTATTAGAACCGAAAAAGAATATCTTTTAACAACAATTAATCATTGTCCCCAAAAGAAAACATAATAATAATAAAATCTTTTCTATATACACTTTTTTTTTTTTTTTAACAAATAAATAATGCTTTAATACACAAATTATAAGAAACACAATTTGTATGTATATATACACACACATTCTGAATGATGGATGATGAATGGAATTTTCCGGCGAGGGCCCCTCTCACCAAAAAAATTCCCTAAACCCATAGGCTACCCAAAAAAAAAAAAAAAAAATTAATTAATTAATTGTATCAAAACCACCGCCATTAGGACAAAAATCCACCGTCCCCGCCGCTACTCCCCACCAGCCAGCCAAGGGCCAACCTTCCCCATTCCCGTAGAATAATGTTTTTTTTTTTTTTTTGAATTGTAGGAAGAAGAGCGGTTAAATCATCCTGTTTTCTAAATTGTTCAAAATGGCTACGACTTGAACAATGGAAGGTCGATTTTTACTGGAATTGGCAACGCAAGCAAGAGCAACTTTGGATAATCTAATCAGAGGTTCAATATCCGTTGGAATCCCCAGTCTCGGGTCTAATAATTCACTAAAATTCATCTGTCTAATCAAAGGCAATGCCCAATCCACGATATTAATCAACCCCTCTTCTTCATCACTACTTCTCCTACCGCTCAACAACTCTAACAAAACAACTCCAAATCCATACACATCGCTTTCCTTGCAATATTCTTCGTCGTCGTCGTCGTCGACGTATCCCGCCGCCATGACTTTCCCCCTTTCCCTCGGTACCAAAAATTGAAGGCCGTAATCGCATAATTTGGCATTAAATTTCGCATCGATCAATATGTTCGACGGTTTAATCCGGCCATGAACTATATGCGGCGCCATTACTTCGTGCAAGTATTCAATTCCCCTGGCTGCTCCCGCTGCGATCCTCAACCGTCGGTTCCAATCCAAGAGATTTGAACCGTTCGGATTATGGTATAGGTAAAAATCCAAACTGAGCATGCCTTGGAATTCCATGACGATAATCCGCTCCCCTGGTGCCTCCGAATATCCAGTGATTTGTGCTAAATTAGGATGATCGGCTGCGGACAGCCATTTTAGTACCGATGAAAATCCAAAACCTGACCTACCGGCGTTACTTAGAAAAACCAGATGCGGATGAATCCTCTTCACTGCTACTAATTCCCCTGTCGGCTGCATCACTCCTGCGTAGACTGTCCCAATCCAACCTTTACCGATAATTCTGCTGTTTTTGAATCCATCCGTTGCTGCATCAATATCCATCAAATAATGTGAAGAAGCAGAGAGCTTCGCCGGTTTAGTTTCTTCAGCTTGGTAAGACTTCTTCTCCTTATTCTTACAGGAAATCAAAAGTAGAATAGAAAGTATGACAATAGAGATGCAGAGTATGACTAAACCAACGTCGTATACAATAGTAATCGCACCATAACTCATGGCGATGAATAAATTAATTAAGTTATAAAGCAATGATCAATTCACAAAAAGAGGTTGAAAAATGTATATAAGAAGCAGAGAAGGATCGAGGAGAATGATTGATGATTGATCTAGAAAAAAGTGTACTATGGGTGCCCATAAAAAGCAGTTTCTTTTAGCTTAAAAATAGGGAACTAATGAAAAAGGAAGGCAAAGTATATGGTTGACATAAAATGTATGTACTTTTGAAAAATGAGGGGGGATTGGTAAGAAAGTGAGAAATCGAGGACTTGCTGTTTGTTGAGGGTTGGCTGCTACCTTTGCTTTGAAAATTTATTATATACTATTGATGTTGATTTGTTCGTTACTTTACTTACCAATTGGAAAAATACCATCACCATTATACAAAGTCAATAAAAAAAATCAAGATAAATCCTAACATATTAGTATGATACATAAAAAAGATAGGATTTTTTTTTTTTTTTCACGCAATTCAATGTGTTAGTGATATTGTTGTCCAATTTTATGAAACTTGATTTACCAGAATGATAATATAGACTATAAGTGTGAAAAATGGGGGGAAATAAAAAGATGAAAAAACAGAAGGAACGTATGAATGTAGTTGAAACCACTCAGTTACTCCTCCATCAACCTCACCAATAATGGCTATAAAAACAGAACTTAATCACTTGTGAAGGTGGGTTGACGCTCTTCAATTAATCATAATAAAAATAATAATTATAATAATTTTGGTTAAGATAGAGACAATATGATGTGGAGGGATTCAATTTTGAAATGACATCTAATTTATTATGTTGGGCAGCTGTTTCTGTTCTGGGACTCTTTTTCTTCAATTGGAGTATACATTGTACTATTCTTTCTAAGGATTCCCTTCAAAAAGACTAAAACCCAATTAAACTAAACTTTACGGCCCATAAAATTAGACACCGTCAATTTTTGGGCCTTTATATTTCCCAAATGCTTTAGTTGGACTTTAACATCTCAAACCCAATCCAATATAAAAACCATCTTACTTGAGGGTTACGTTATGCTAATTTAATTTTTTCTCGAATAAGAATTAAATTATAAACACAATTAAATTTAATCTAAATTAGACGGATAATAGTCTAAATAAATAAAAAGTGGGTTAAATATGAGAGATGATATAGAGGTAAATAAATTATTGGATTTGATGTCAAAGCTTTCTACCTTAGGAACTAACTCAGAGAATAATTTAAATCTAAATTTAACTTAAAAATACTCAAAATCTATTTGGAACCTATTCAGGACAATGGGTGTATTTAAAAAAAAAAAAAAAAAAAAAAAAAATTATTGGATTTGAAGTGTTAAGAAGGCTTGCTGGGTGGGGAAGGTGCCGAAATAAAGGATGGTGGAAGTGGTAATGGAAATTAAACTGAGAAGAACGAATTGGACCACAGCTCTTACTGAGAAACCCACGAGGAATTTTAACACCCAGTCTAATAATTCATAGTAAATGAGAGAGACACGTATAGACAAGGACACAATTTGACAAGCTCCTTTTGGAACTTGCTTCTTATCCACTCAAATATTTTTTCTTTATTAATAATTAAATACATAATAAATTTGAGTCATGACAATAATAATATCGTAATATAAAATATATTTTTTTCACAAAATCTATACATATGTAAAGAAATTACTATCTTTATTTAGTTATAAGTGATGTTACTAGGACGTTATATTTTTTCATTCTGTGAAGGTAAAGCTTGGGTGGTTAGGGTTCTTCTTCTTCTTCATAACTGTTAACATTGTTGCTTGTAGGGACTATGTACATTCATAGCTGATGCCATCAGCAGGTTACTTAAGTTTACGATTCCTTTCTTGAGTGATTGGGATAGTAGCAATACTTGGAAGTCTCAATATTTTGATAGTGCTTTTCAACTTCTCAATCAAGCAAATCCATAAATTGACATCTACTAATATGACCATTTTTATGTCATATAAGTTTATAAGAGGGGTCTTACATTTCTTTAAATAAAAAATATAGAGTATTTATATTTGGAAAAATTAATTTTTATTTTTATAAAGTATTTTATATGGATCTCAACTATGATAAATTTAACCCAAAAAAAAGAGGCTTATTCTGTTCAGTGTCTCTGTCTAGTTTTAATTGCACCAACAAACTATAGTAACATAACTGATTCAAATTTTGGAATTGAGTGCAGTAATGGGGACCTATCAATAATAATAGTAATAATAATAGATCTACCAAACCAAATATATATATATAGGCCTACAGAGAATTTTAAAAGGACAACCACAAGGAGTCCGTGAAATACTTACTACTACTACTGCACACTGAAACAGAGTCGTTACAAGAAGTTTTTAAGTGCTCATTATTACTACCTTCAGAAAACTCCATATCTGTATACCCTCTCCAGGTTATTTATTACCAACTCAAAGATAACTTCACCCAATTTTGATTTATATGGATTATTCTTAATTTGTGATTGTCCAAAAATTGATCTTTTTTTATTATTGTCCTAAAACATCTGTATTAAGTAACTGTGTTGTGTGTATATTTAACAGCAGCAGCAGCAAAATATAGTAGTAGTAGTAGTATTAAATCAATGCTGGAAGGGAAAAAAAAAATTCACTTTTTTCAACGTGAAAAAAACAACAATCATTTGCTACTATTTCTTTCCACTCTCTATTTTCTTCCATCCCTCAATTATAAACACAAACAACCCATGAACTCAAACTACACTACCATGATCTGAGGCATCTTCGTAGTAGTAAGGTGTCAATTTCCCATCTTTAGTACTACCGGTCTTGGCCATACTAGCACCACCGATTTCTTGCAACATCTTAACCACCCGTCTCATTGATGGCCGATTAATCGGAAGAGGACTTGTGCAGAGGAGACCTACATTTAGAACTTTGCATATCTCATCTTTAAAACAAGAATCAAGTGTCGTATCAATAACATGATCTACACCTTTCTGATCCAATGTGGTGCATACCCACTTAACCAAATCTTTCTCCCCAAACTCAGGATCAACTGGTAGTCTTCCGGTGACAAGTTCAAGAATGACAACACCGAAACTGTAGATGTCACTCTTTTCGTTCACTCTCAGAGTGTATGCATATTCTGCAAATAAACTTAATTTCGTTACTAATCAAATTTACTACATTAATATTCATCAAAAAATTAAAAAAAAAGTAAGCATAACAAACCTGGTGCAATGTAACCGCATGAACCTGCAATTACAGACATTGATTTAGTGCCTTTTCCATTACCATCAACAACCTTGGCAACACCGAAATCTGCAACTCGAGCTCCAAAATCACCGTCTAATAGTATGTTGTTGGACTTAACGTCTCTGTGGACAATAGGAGGTACACAGTCATGGTGCAAATAGGCAAGACCTTCAGCAGCATCCATGGCTATTTTGCATCTGATTGGCCAATCTAACAGTCCACTTTTGTTACTGTGTAACAGGTCACCCAAACTACCATTAGGCATATACTCGTACACAAGAAGTTTACAGTCCCTGGTAGTGCAACAGCACCAGAGTTTGACAATGTTCTTGTGCCTAATCTTTCCTAATGTCTCCACCTCCGCTGCAAAACTATCATCTTGGATGTTATTACCTCTCTCTAAATCACCACAACCCTTCTCCTCGTCTGCAAATTTTGAACTTCCCCATAACCTTTTCACAGCGACAGCCTCCCCACTGCTCAAGACAACCTTGTAAACTTTCCCAGAAGACCCACTTCCAATCAAATTATCCTCATCAAGAGCATCCAAGATCTCGTATTCACTAAAACCCAGTTTATGAAAAGACATCAAAGTCCACTTGGATTTATCAATTGCCTCTTTGGCCATTTTGAATTTCCTATACTTGGAATAAAACCAAACCAGACCAAGAATTAGTACCAATCCAGCAAGAACAAACATTGACCTTAACAACCAAACATAACCAATGCCCACTTCACTTCTACCATCACAAAGACCTTCAATTGCTCCACACAAACCCGGATTACCCAAGAAACTATTTTTATACATGACCTTGGCATAAAGTGGAGGAATTTCACCTGAAAGTCGATTATTTGACAAATTAAGCTGATTGAGCTTCAAATTCTGTAACCCATTTGGGACTTTACCTGAAAAATGATTTCCTGACAAGTCAAGATAATTCAAGACAGATAAGCTCCCAATTTCCGCTGGAATGTTGCCTGAAAGATCATTGTTTGCCAAGTTTAACTCGTTTAGCTTCTTCCAAGAATGAATCTTTTTGGGCAGCTCACCAGACAATTGATTTTCATGGAGGTCAAGCTTCCCCAGTTGCCCTAGATTCACCAAAGTTTCTGGCAAGGACCCCGATAATGCATTATCATTGCCTGAGAACTCCAGCAAATTATCCAAGAATCCAATTTCTCCGGGGATATTACCAGAAAATTTGTTGTTTGACAAAATTAATGACGACAAATTTGCTGCACCGGCTATTGTTTTTGCGATCTCACCAGAAAAGGCATTTCCTTTGAGGTCAAGCAATGATACATGAGGAAGGCCCCAGAGTCCGGCAGGGACAACGCCGGAAAGGTTGTTGTACGCCAATCTGACACGGGTCAAGCTCCGGCATTCACTTAAACTCGCCGGAATCTCACCTGCAAGAGCGTTATCTATCATTAAAACCTCCTCTAGCTGCCCTTTTGCACACAACTCCGCAGGAATTTCACTAGAAAACTCATTATTTGATACATCAATCCACAGCAATGGCGAGTTTTTTCCCAAATCTTTAGGCAAGCTTCCCTTCAATCGGTTCTGAAACAGCCTCAGTTCATATAAGTTTGGTGAATTTGCAATGCTTTCATGCAATCCACCTTCAAACGAGTTTTCGTACAAATTGAGCGACTCGAGTGGCAATTGACATAACTCCGTAGGAATCGTCCCAGTCAACCGGTTCATCGATGCGTCAACTCGCCTCAGTGCCGTCATATTGGACCACCCAGTCGCGGGTAACACCCCAGTCAATGTGTTGTTGTATAGCTCGATTTGCACCACACTCGTTAACTCGGTGAGCGAAATCGGAATGGGACCGTCCAGTCCGTTCAGAGCCAGGTCCAAATCGGTGAGCCGACCCAACCGACCCAACGAGTCAGGGATTCTACCAATTATATTACAATCAGTGAGCCAGAGGATCTCCAGATTAGTCAGATTCCCCAACTCAGGAGGGATCCGACCCGGAAAAAATGGGTTATAAGACAAGTTCAGTTGCTTTAAAGTGGAAATGTTGCCTAAAAACGCTGGTATTGTCCCCTCGAGCAAATTCTCAACCAATCCTAGCACCTCGAGTTTCGAGAAGGTGCCGAATTTGACCGGAATCTCGCCGGAGAAATTGTTTCCGGTAAAATCGAGATACTTGAGATTTGGGAGGTCCGCCAACGTACTGGGAAGGGAACCGGTCAGGAGATTCTGTGCGAGGTCAAGGTGTTCAATGGACTGACAAGAAGCAATGTCAGATTCTGCAAGCGTAGAGTTAACAGAATTGTTGTAAAGAGAAATGAAAGTAAGGTTTCGCATTCTGCAGAGCAAAGTAGCCGGAAAAGGACCGGCTAAATTAGCGTTAGATAAGTCTAACGACATAACAGAGCGGCTCGTGGAATCGCATCCGACTCCGCGCCAGCGGCATGGGTTGTCATCTCCGTCGTTCCAGTTAGAGAAGAAGTCATCCGGGTCGTCGAAGTTGATTTTAAGCTTGTGAAGAATAACGCCTTCTTGATTTAAACAGAGAATGAAAGGCAGAGGAGCCTCCAACAATAGAATAAGAAGAGCAAGAAAAACATGGGAATGAACAAACATTTTCATCTTCTATCTTTTTTCTGCCGCCGGAGATGGTGGTGGTGGGCGGGTGGCAGTTAAAACTTGAAAAAAGGCAGAGGATGTAGCTAGATAGCTGGAGAAAGCAAGCAGCTAGAGGTTTGTTTTTACCCTTTTTCCTTTTTCCTTTTATTTTTTTCCCCCTGGATGAGAGAGAAAGAGTAATGTCTGAGGAGAAGAAGAAGAAGAGAGTAAAAAAGGCTGACTAGGACATTTTTTTCATGTTCTAATGGAGACTTGAATATTTTGTTTGTTTATATATTTATAGAGTCGAGGGAAAAAAAAAGAGAGAGAGAGAGAGAGAGAGGGGGGGGGAGAGAGAGAGAGAGAGAGTACTACTAGAAACTTGAAGTAGATAGACTTATGTACTTACGACAATATGATATTCAATTTCCAAAAATAGAAAATAAATAAATGACATTTTTACAAAAAAATTCGTTTAAATTTTTTTTTTTTTGTGTTTTGTTATAATACTATATTTATACCCTTCTTTTGGTTTTTTTTAGTACTTTCTTTTTAGTAAAATCCAATTGTTAATAAATGTTATTAACAATATAAATGTTAATCCAATTGTTTTTTAGTACGTCAAATGTTATTAAATTAAAAAGGTATAATAATACGGTTGCTTATTTTTGTGCATTGTGCTCTCTTTTTTATTATATTATCATTACAAAAAAAGATGTCTAATAATAAAAAAATATACATTATATATATATACAAACTTTTTATACACAAACGATTATAATTTAGACTCATGAACTTGTATTATAATTATGAACATAATAATATTTCAAGTTAATTACTTCATATTATTTTTATTATATTAAAAAAATATTTTAAATAGAATCTTTGGGGGTGGAATGGAATATTATATACATTTACAAATATACACCCTTACACTTGGATATTATGCTACCAGTCTTTCGTGTTTGTGAAGGGAGTAGAGGAGGGTTTTATATTTAGGCACATTTTTTAAAAGTTTCCTACCAATAAAATAAGTGAAACACTTATATTTTAAAGTAAGCTTTTATTTTTTTTTGATGTGATTTGAATTGACATCCCAATCAGCACATTCATCCATCCATCCTTACATTGTTTTGTTTTAAATCGGACTAGATTAATAATTTATGTTTAAAATAAATATAAAAATTGCACTTGATAATTTATAATTTTGAGTTAATTAATTGAAAATTGAAAATTGAAAATCTAAAATAAAAAGAAATTACAAACAATTTAGGAAAGTTGATGAAGTGCAGAAAGAAGATTGAATGAACGTTTTACCAAACCAATTTGACGAATCCAAATTTCGTGAGAGACTTTCAATCTCGAACTTTGAGGGTAAATCTGGACATTCACGTGGAGAATCATTCAGCAGAAGATTCTAAGGACTGACAACCTTCTTCACAGGTTTTCTTACAACCCAAATATCATTTTGAAATTTTTTATAATATTTATAAATAAAACTTTTTTATTTTTTCTCTTTAAAAAGTTCAAATTGAAAACATAGATACGTGGTGAACTGAAGTTTATATCAGTCTCTTAAAAGATTCACCATAAAAAAATTCTCCAAAAAAGAAACAGAAGCACAGAGAAGAGAAACGCAGTCCCTTTTTTTTTTATATTTAGTGCTTCGAGTCGACTCTCTCACAGACATGAAGACAAAATACAACAGTAAAAAGTGCAAACCAAAGTCACTCAATAAGTCAATAGAAGCAGTAAAAAAACAAAAAAAAAATTTTAACTGTCTCTACACCACAACTCCAATAATCCTTCCCTCAAATTAAGGACCAGATACTGATGGGCTTCCACATTTGTATGATATTATTCGTTTTGGGCCTAAGCTCTCCCAGGGTGTGTTCTTGGGACTTTCCCAAAAGATGTCATACTAATGGAGTAGGTGGAACTCCTTATATATTAGGCAACTCTTGTCTAATCTTTCAATGTGGGACTTGAATGGACACCACAACCCCAACAGTCTCCTTGTTTCCAAGAGGTCCTTGATTGTTACGAATCCTCCTAAAGATTCTGAGAAAAATCCATTCTCAACAAAAACGTTTTTCCCATTTTTTTCTTAATATTTTGTATAAAAATGTACCAAATTCTATATATTATATTTGAACACAATCTAGAAATTGAAGATGTTAATTGATAATTGTGTTTCTTGCAACTCCAAAGTTGACGTTCATGGTGAACATTTTTTCTTTTTTTAAATTTCCAAGGAAATAAATAGTAGTAGTAGTGTACTATTGTTGTTGGTTAGACCAACAACAGATTGAAAATTGTGTTCATAATAGATTGGGAAAAATGTTATGTTTTTATCATAATTTTTGTCGTACGAAAATTTGGTCTTAACTTTATTACGCAACCATTTTAGGTTAAAAGATTGCAATTTTGAAGGAATATTCATGTCTCTCTGTCCTTTTTTTTTTTTTTTTTTCCCCCATTTTCTAGGTGGAACATTTATAACATTTTTCCCCGGCAGAAAAGTTAATATTGGCTGTTCAGTAAGGTAACAACATATATATGTTTTTTAAATGCCAATAAATAGATAAGCTCAGTTTCTCTTTCCTTCTCAACTTTCGTTTTACTTCAAATAGGACACAATTTTGATTAGGGTTTGTCCTTTCTATTTTCATGAATAAAATTTGAAAGTTGGTCTAGAAATATGTTCTATTTTATTTTCATGAATAGAATTCAAATTTTTAATCTCATGATTAAGAGACGAAGTAAGTAAGCGATCACCTTGATATATCAAATTCATATTCGTGATTAAAAAACGAGGTATATCTGTTGGTGGTTAGTGGCTTTTTAAGTAAGCTTGGAGTTTTCCTGATAAAGGATTCTTTTTTGCTGTAAGATTAGTAAGCAGGTTATGTATACAATGCAATGTTTCATAGACAAAAAACGTGATTGGACAAATTTGTCTTAGGAAAATGATTGCGTAGTGGAATAACCTTATAATTCAAGGTTTCCACGGTACGTATGATGTAGAAGTAGTAGTATTAACCAACAGTTGTTATTATCTTCTTTCACTACTACATCCTTAATTCTCAATCTTTTGTAGTAGTTGAGGTGGTTTCTTAATTCATCATTTTCTTTATCCTTAAATTACTACTCTTTTTAATCAAACCTACTAAATTACTACACACTTCATATTTGATATATATATATATTTTTTTAACAATATAATTTTTTGGATAATAATTAAAAAAAGAAAGTTATAAATTAATAAAAACTATTTAATTTTATTAAATAAGATTTTAAAATTAAAATTTTATTTATAACAAAATAAATATCAAAATTTATTTATTTAACTCTTGACTCTTAATAAATTAAAATTCAAAAAGACTATGGGAAATATCAAAGAAGAAAAAAAAGGAAAATGGCACCAAATGGTTATGATGAGGCAATTGATGGAAAACATTGTGGAGAAGTGATTATGATTATGACCTCTGATTCTTTAGCTGAAAAGCTCAAAAACGAAGATCTTCAAAGATTTATAAGCACACCCACTTTTTACGAGTAAATAAAACTGTTTTTTTATACATTAATTAGCTTTCTGAAAAGAAATACATACATACATACATGCATATATATATATATAATATATATATATATAATAATGGTTGGAGACATGAATGGAAATTAGTTTGAACCCATTCCCATATGCCGGTAGACATTTCAACATCGGCGGCTCAGCACAAAGTTTATTGAAATAATAATAATAATAATTTTAAGGATTTGTTGTCTTTCGATAAAAAGAAAAAGGAAAATCCAATAATCTTTGGTACTTCCCATGTGTGAATTTGGGAACTGTAGATTTATAAAAATCCCCAATCTTTATTTGTTGTGTGTTTTTTTGGGCGTCTTTCAGGCAATGGAATGGCAATTGGAGATGGAATTTTGTCCTAAGACAGGTGAAAGTGGTCCAGGGTTTAGACTTCAATTGGACTCTTACTGTGAATTATGAAACCAAATTCTGAATCAATTTCATTCGTTCATGTGGCTTGTTCATTTGTTTTTTCACTTCACAAAGGATATTTATGATTTCATTATATATATATATACACACCTAAGAGTGTCTGTAGAAAATTTTACATCTAAAAGACATCTCACCAC
Organism: Cynanchum wilfordii; assembly: GCA_025388415.1. Taxonomy (NCBI): domain Eukaryota; kingdom Viridiplantae; phylum Streptophyta; class Magnoliopsida; order Gentianales; family Apocynaceae; genus Cynanchum; species Cynanchum wilfordii. The sequence continues at coordinate 4,879,399 of JAHSUH010001079.1, forward strand.
ACACACACACATATACATATATATATATATATGGCCTACCCATTACGTACTATGCTCATCTATGTCCTCAACCGATAACTAGCACTTATCTCTCTTCTTATTCATTTGTAGTATTCCCCACCACCCCCAAAAAAAAAAAAAAAAAAAAAAATATTGATTCAGCTCGAGTTCAAAATCTAAGGTTGTAAAATTATATAATTAAGACACAGAGATTTTTTGTTTTGTTATATTATTTTGTGGGGTAATTGCTAGTAAAGAGTAGTTGAGAACATGAAAAAGGGGAAGATGCTTCAGTTATACACAAGCAAAAAAAAATGCATGTGTGAGAAAAGCTTGTAACTCTAGTTGGTGTTACGACTTTTAAGTAATGAGTTATACTAAAAACGATTTTGTGTCGTATTTTCAATATGTATTAAAGTTTTAAAAGTTTTTTTCTTTTGTAGATTTCTTCTGAATTAATTTACAAGAATATTGGGTTAAAAAGGGAGAAAAAAGAAGTATGTATGGTTGGGTAGATAATTTACAGTGAATTGATGAATACACAAGAAAATGTCATGAGCATCCACATGTACATACATTCATATATCATATGAGACATTCACGGCGCATGAAAAATCATCATGCACCCCATGCATGCTAGCTAGTATAGTTAGTAGTAATGCTAATTTTGTCTATACAAGAGTAATAAATACATATATATATTTACCGTTACGAGTACAAACGTGCAGTAAATAGTAATGATAGTGTAAGTTGACATTATGGTAAAAGAATGTAATTAAAAAAGTGTAGGAGTTGATCATATATGTCTCCACTCCCACCAATGGGTTAAAAAAAAAAAGTGTGGTTCCCATTTTTTCCCGCATTCGTTGATGCATGCGCGTTATTACTTCCTCACCCTTCTGGTATAAGTATAAATGATTATTTCTAGTCCTTTTCTTTCTTGCAAATATCTATCTATCTATATATATATATATATATATGTGTGTGTGTGTATATTTCAAATAATAAGAAGTAGCACTAGTGAAATGGAATATATATCTATATGTGTGTGTGTGTATGTGTGTAAATGAGGATTGTCCCGTCCGGCATTGATTTTTTATGGACTCCAATTAATAAATGTATGATCACCCATTAATATTCTTTACCTTTCTTGAATCTCAAAATTAAATGGTCAATGATTTTTAAAACTTATACTTCCCTAGCTTTGACTTATGCCACGTCATTATCAATGCATATATATATGCATATTGATTTTCAGATGTAGAATGACGAAGATTTCTGGAAAGGCAAGTTCAGGACATGTGCTTGAGTGGTTAAGTCATGTGCTTGAGTATATAATAATTTTCTCCTCATATTTCTTTATGTTTGGAGTTATTTTACTTATTTAAATGGAGGATGTGACAATTAAGAATTAACAAATGTGGCGCCGCCGGACAACACTGAGTTTGATTCCCATGGTGGACACACTTTGTGACAAAACAGTATTGATCGACACATTTTATGCCTATATTTATGATTAATACTCACAATGTACTAGATCATTTGTTATGTGTTTTGAGTAATCTGTATGAGAGAGACCACAATGATGTGACTGTTATTTCCAAAATATCGAAGTACCAATGTTCGGGAGATTTGTAGTGATGTTGTGATGTTAGTAAAGTGCAATGAGAGATTTACTATGTATGTCATATAAGAGAAGTAAAGTTTATCAATTAAGATGACATGTATTTCGAAATGTAACCAAGTTTAAGGGAAAAAAAAGCATGTTATAATTTAACTGTTGTTGGTACGCATGTGATTCCATAGAATGGGAAACCAGTTAATAACCCCTCTAAAGTAGTAGTAGTAGTAGTAGTAAATGTTATAGCTACCTAGGGTTTTAAGTGAATATGCATGCTGCTCATTTTTAGTTGAAACTGTAAAGAAAGTTGTACGTATGATTAACTATTTTTATCTCCTGTAGTACTAAAAGAGGGTGCAAAATTTATGAGAGAGGAGAGTTGAGAAATATAAGATTAATTATAAACTTGCACTATCTGAAGTAATGTATGGAATGGTCCTTCTAGAAAGTAAACTCAAAAAGGGAATCACCTTACCAAGTCAATCATGACAGTGTCTTTTTCAAATGAGCTTTTTTAATTTTAAGCTTTGGCAATGTTTAGTTTATATATATATATATATATAGGATATAGAGAGAGAGAGAGAGAGAGAGAGAGAGAGAGCTGACCGTTCATTACTTTACAAAAGATTGGGAAGATGCTAGGTGGAACACACATTCAAGATCTTTGCAAGGGGACCCTTTTTCTTCATTTCTTTACAAACTTTGATGCAAAAGCAAAAACCCAGATCATTATGAATTATACCCAATGGAAGATTGAATATATTATATATATATATATTAGCAAAAAAAGAAAGGCAAGTTCAATTTTGATAGTTGTATTACTCACCGACCCATTTCAAGCCTTTTTTTTTAAAAAAAATAATTACAAATTGATAAGATTATTTATTATTGAATTGCATTTCTATTCGTTTTACTCTTTTTAAATTTGTTATTTAAGGATCATGTAACAATCTAAAATCTTAATTAAATCGAATAATTTTAGTGTTGTATTAATTATGTTTCATATAAAAAATATATATGAATGTGTAATGATATATATAGAATAAATTTAAACATTCATAATCAACTTAAAACACCTCCTTTAATACAATAAGAACGGTGTCAAGTAATTGATGATTCTTCTTCTTCAAAATAGTCTTAGAAGCACATGCATGGTGAAAAAGACACTTCTTTCTTTTCATTGGTTTGAACTGAACTTCCATCTTGTGGGTTACTTTCTCTTTTTTTCTGGGTTTTTATTATTTTCCATATTATCAGTAGTGATGAGTTCAAGTTGGCTATGGATGGATCCCTTCCCTACAGAGTTTCCCTTTTCTAAAGTGGGCAGTGGGCAGTAGGCAGTGGGCATGCATGGAAGTAAAACACATGCTTTTTCAACGTGTCGACACACTAGCTCTTTGTAATTCCTTAATTATTGTATTAAATTAAATGGGATTTGGGATTTGGTACTACTAGCCCTACTTAAATAATTATTAATCCCCCCTCTTTTAAAAGGCTATTCTTAATTTATTACTTTTTCCTTTCAAGAACTTTTATATACTACTAGTACACTAAATTATATATTGAGATCACTATTACTTTCTTTCTTTTTTTTTTTTTTTTATACCCACTTAGAGCACTCGGTGTCGCCACCTATTCGGTGAGACTAATTCGGACTCGGTCTACGTAGCGCTCGCAGAGTTCAACTCTTACTCAAGGGTTAGGTCTGACCCAGAACTTTTAACATGACGCTAACCACCCCAGGGAGATTCGAAACCTCGATCATCCGCCCTGGAGAAACATTAGGAGTCCGCTTACCAACTCTCCCAAACTAACGAGTTACTATTACTTTCTTTGAAATTAATCAAACATCAGAATTTAGTCAAATTTGAAGTATTAATTTGAACTATTCATTAAGAATCCTTGTAAATTGGGCAGGTCACTGAATACATACATTTTTTTTTTTTGTAAATACATATACTATATTATATATATATGTTTGTCACAACTGTTACAGAATGATCATTGGAGGAGGCTTAGGTTAACACTGTGGAATTGCAAAAATCTGTGTAATGGGGGGACCTTATTCCCTAAATAATGGCTACTTAACATCGGAGATGCCTAATCACAGTGCCATCACCATCATCATCATCATCATCATCATAATAATAATAGAGATAATTATTCTATCATGATCCCTTAGTCATTACCAACATCTCAGTAGTCCAATTATATTTAACTCTCAGAGATCAAATCTTATATATATCAAGAAATAGATAACATGATGAATTTTTCTCAAAAAAAAAACACACAATACAATTTAATTTTAAATTAGTGTGAAAACCACAAAACTTATAATATATACAAACATAACTCTATATATATAGATCTTGATCTGACCACATGAATCCAAATTACTCTTCAAAGTCCAAGAAAAAAATGCTGTTTGATTGAGGATTAGGTAGTAAGCTCTGGTTGAAAAATGGGACCCTAATCCACCAAATTTTTGATTCTTTAGAAGAAAATGCAAGGGAAAAATAACTGCAAATTAAAATAGTGCCATGAGAGATCGAGTCATGATCAGTTTATAACTCAAAGAGCAAATGACAGAAGTTCGATGATTAATTAGTTCTTGATGATTTACTTGGACGAGTGATTTGATGGAAGGGACACCTTTTGATATAGATTTCTTATCACTGATCGATTCTGCCAAACTTTGTCCGTGGCTCGCGCAATATATATATATATATATCAAGAAAATCAATTAAAGAATATGAAAATTGTGAATACAATGGAAGAAGATAAAGACAGCAATGTCTTGGAATATTTTTTTTTTTTTTTGATTTGTTTCCCGATGGAGTTGCAGTACACCATGCATAAAGGCTTTAAACGGTGAAAAAAATTACATCAAGTCAGCTTTACTACTTATTCTAGACCCCAGATTTTGTACAATTCTAGTTCTATATAGGAAGAAAATATCTATTTAACATTTTAAGAAGAAAAAAAAATATATATATATATAGAGTAATTATTAGGGTTGTGAAAAAGATAAAATCTTTTTTGTGCTAATGGAAGCAACACCTCAATTGAAAGGGTAAATGAGATGAACAGTAAATGAATGCAGGCTTGAAAAGGAAGAATCATTAGAAAGCAAGATTCAAACAGTTACTCATTAGGATTGGTTTTATTTCTCATCAACAAACATGTTAGTTTGTGCAGAGATCTATTCATCCATCCATCTTCTTCTTTTTGTTCTCTGTGTGTGTGTGTTTCTAAGTAAAGTTTCTGTCTCTCACTTTGCTGTTGTGAGAGACAACAATGTATCATATCATATATATATATATATATCGATGGTGGCCAAACGTGGGACAGTTTTGGAGAAAGGAAATCATAGGTTATGACTTTAGGAGAGAAATTTTTTTTTGAAAAGATTTCAGAGTGGAAGAATTTATCATTGTTATGGGCCTCTTCTGACTCCTAAATGTCCTAAATTTGAGGAAGCCAAATCATACCTTTCTTCCCCATTTTTCAATTTCCTTCTCAACCGATCACTCTTCCAAAGAAAAGAAAAAGAAAATTGTACCTAAGAAGAGATTCCTCTGGGGAAATGAAAACAAATACTACCAAAGAGGGACCGATATGTCTCATCATCCCTCCCTAATTTTATTTTTTCAAGTCATTTTATAATTCTGACACACATTTTTATATAAATAATACTCACTAAATCAAATATATATATATATATATATATTCAGATTTATAAAATTAAATGATTGTGGGAGTACAAGTCTAAGTTACAAGGGTTTGACTATTAGTTTTTTTCTTTTCTATTTTGGTCCGTAAATAAAAATGTTGGGAGTTAATTATTAGTTGCAACAATCTGTTTGCCTATAATTCTATACTCACAATAATGAAGCAAAAGTCCCTTTTTTTTTTTTTTTTCTTGTCCTTCTGAATCCTTAATTTTTATAATTCTATGAGCATAAAATATAAAAGGTAGTTTAATTCTCAACTACCATGTAATAAAATAATAATGACAATGATTTTCTTTCCCATAATAAATTGATAAGATATATATGTCTTCGTTTTTCTTATGATAAAGAAAAAGGTTCAGTCACCTAATTCGGAATATTTCTTTACAAGAATATTACTCACTTAATGCCGTTGAATGTAACATAAACATAAATATATATGAGTTCAAACCCCTACTCATATATGAAGCTGTTAACCAAAAAAAAATGTCAAATTGTTTAAATGGTGGAGAAATTACTATTTATTTATTATTTTTATTTTTATTGGATTTAGTTCGTCTGAAAGGCACCAAGAAATTCTCTAAGGATTCCGTATCTAACAATTCTCCCCAAAATGACAAAGCCCAAAGAAGCTCCATAATTTTGTTGAGACTTCAGTCATAAATAGAAATCCAAATTTGATGGGCTTCTGAAAATATTGTTGTTCCTCAAGTAGATCCATGGTTTTAGATTACGAACTGAAAACAGAGTCCATAGTTTAGGCCTATCAACAGAAAGGGAACCCATTTAGCCCACATGTTTTCCATGTCTTCTTTCTTTTTTTCTTTTTTTTCTATATATATTGTTCACTAATTTGATCTGGGAGTTTGATCCAATGAGATTGGAGACGTTTGAGTTAAGCATGCCCAATGGTTTTTTCTCTACGCAACTACAAAAAATAATAAAAAAATAAAAAAGGAAAAATGCTTTGCTTAACGTGAATTACTCGATGAGAAGCAAAAAGGTTCGAATTTAAGAAAGAAAAAGTGTAATAAGAGAAAGCCTAACGTTAAAAAAGACAAAATTCAATGAACTTCTATGATCTAATAATTATAAAGTTAAAAAAGCTTTAAGTCAGACCCTCACCCTCGAATAAGGAGTTGGACTCTACGAGAGTATCCGGACCGAATTCGGATGCTTAAACAAAAATAAAAAATAAAATGAGAAACTCCTGACCTATAGCGGATTGAGCCTTTATGATGCAAGCATAGAAACAATACACACAAATTGAATAATATTTTATTGTGAATTAGTGAATATAGAAAATAAAAAATAGTTATAGAATTTAAATTTTGAAAGAAAATTAAATTCAATCTCTTTAAGAAGGAATACAAATAACTCAACAAAATTCGGCAGGACAATTTATGGCTGACGATACGTATAGCTGAAGTAGCAATGTATAAAACACGGGATATCCCATCTGAAAACAGAAAGTTCACGGGAAAGCAACATGTTTTCAGAACGTAACAATCTTCCAAAAGAACCGTTTCTCCTTTAAATTTATACAAAGTTTTTAGCTCTTTCTTAATATAACTTGGGAAAAGAAGTAATTCCCACATAAATTTTGACGCAATATGGGATGTAAGGTTTACAAATATAATTCAGGTTCCTTCTCTTTTTTTTTTTTGGTTAAGTTTCTTACGTACAAATGATCAACACCAACAATGAAAAGTGAAATCCCATACCTGAATTGTGGAGAAACCCTGCTTTGTTTCTGTTTCTGTTTCTTGCAAGGCATGATTAACTAGCTTTTTACTCCCTTTTCCTCCACTCCATTGTATCCATCCCTTCATTTATAAAAATGCATCAAGTTAATACATAACCTCCTGAAGAAACCACATAGCACCAAAAATAATAATTAAAAGGAAAATAAACAGCATTAAGAAGTTCAGAGGAATGGAGATCAAGGTGGAAAATGCGGGATCCGGGAGTCATGATCATGAAGAAGAAAAAGTACCTCTTTTGGATAAGTCAATACCAGAAGTGGAGAAAAGCTTGATACAGAAAGCAATAAGTCAGACATTTCAAAGCACAGCTCACCTGGCAAATCTTTTACCCACAGGATCAGTTCTTGCTTTTCAACTTCTTGCACCCATATTCACAAGCCAAGGCCAATGTGATGCTGTAGGACGTTACTTGACTTCTGTTCTTATAGCTCTTTGTGGCTTATCATGTTTTCTTCTGAGCTTTACAGACAGTTTCAAGGACCAAAAGGGGAACCTTTCCTATGGATTTGCTACATTTCATGGCATGTGGATTATTGATGGATCAACAACTCTACCTCCTCAGGTTGCAGCAAATTACAGAATCAGATTTATCGACTTTGTGCATGCTTTTATGTCGATATCAGTTTTTGCAGCTATTGCACTATTTGATCAAAATGTCGTCAGTTGTTTCTACCCAGCACCATCAGCTGAAACCCAACAGCTTCTCACCTCATTGCCTGTTGGAATTGGGGTAATATGCAGTATGTTATTTGTTTCATTCCCCACCAAGCGCCATGGGATTGGTTTCCCCCTTACTGCTAATTCATAGGTTGTTGCTCTGTTCACCCATGTAATTATGTATTCAATCATTTCTTTTTTAAGAATATTCATTCATCAATGTGCTGTCTTCTTCCCAGCACACTTATCTCCTTGAAAGATGATCTGCAATTGAAATTATTGATATGCATATATACCCAAATAATTAGGCTTCAAGAAGATCTATTCACATTAAATCTACAGTCTGTAAAGGGTTTGCTACAAGTTTCAGAAGAATCAAAAGCACCAACACAAAAAAGATTCTACAATAAATTTTATCAACACAAGCAAGAAATTTTGGTGATATAAGAATAAAAATATCTACCTAAGCAGAGTCATCATGAAAGACCTATTAAGCAAGAGTGATTTCATGGACATTAACTCATGTAAAAAAAAAAAAATCTCATCTGCACTGATTTATGCCATAGCTTCAGAAATTTATCACTAGAATGGAAAAACTACCGTGGCGTATTCAACCCCTTTCAAATATGAAATTTCCTTGTCCTTTATTCTCATTACTTGATGTCATTTAAATTTTTGAACTATTTTCTCTACTTCTAAAGAAAATTCAAAACAATCAAGATTAGACATGGTCATTAACAACCCCATATAGTTCCAATGATATATATCAAATGTTTTCCTCAACGAATTCTTCCACCAGCTTTTTGTGTACCAATTTAGCAGCTTTCCACACCTCTTTTTTATCCCAGAACGCATTCAAGATGAATTTCCAAGTTCCCTCACCTGGAATGCACCCGTCAAGCACCATCTCATCCAAAACTCGAGAGGCCTTATCGAAACCTCCTTTATCACAAAGAGAATGAATCAGCAACTCAAATGATTTGTCCTCAACTGAAATTCCTCTTGTGCGCATGCTCTGATATACATGGAAAGCCCGATTAGCATCACTCTTTGTGCAAAGGCCCTGCACTACAGTATTATGAATTTTGACATGAAGGCTCCAAGTTAATCTATTAGGAGAGATTCCTCCGAGAACCATCTCATCAAGATAGTTTGCTGCACTCTGAAACTTGTTAACATCGCAAAAGCCATTGATAATTTTCCAGTACAGGCCAGCATCAGGATTCAAACCTTGAAGCTTCATGCGATCAAAAATTTCCAAAGCATCACGAAGTTTGCCTTCCTTACAAAGCCCGTGTACTAAGGTACTATAAGTTACCATGTTAGGAACTTGCCGCTCACGAATCATCACCTCAAGGAATTCCATGGCTCGTGAAGATTGGCCAGACTTGCAAAGACCGTCCATGATAGAACTGTACGTAAACACATTAGGTTGGATCCCTCTTCTTTTCATGTTCTCAAGCAAAGAGATTGCTTCATCCAGACTATTGCACAGGCATAAGCCGCGAATTAAAGACGTATAAGTGACAACAGATGGGGAACAGCCATTTGTTTCCATCTGTGAGAAAAGTTCCTTTGCCTCACTAATCTTTCCTAACCGAGAAAACCCGTTAATGAGAGTCCCATATGTGTAAGCATCCGGAATGTAGCCACGCTTAGGCATCTCAGAGAAAATCTCCAGAGCAGAATTAATTGTACTGCTGTTCTTGCATAGTGCTTTTATTAGAATATTTAGTGAAGGAAGAGAAGGAGGAATACCCATTTTCCTCATGTCCCGGTAAAACTTTAGGGCTGCGCTTATCTGATTTTCATCAACAAGAATGGAGAACACTGTGATGTAAGACTTTTCTGTCGGCTGACAATTATATTTATTCATAATTTGAAAAACTCTCATAACTTCAAGTGGCTTATGTACTCTGCCATAAGCTCTGTAGATAGAAAGGGATATGTCTTCAGGAATCTCGCACTTTTCATTCTTCATTCTGTCAAGCATTTCCTCTGCTGATCTGAACTGGTTAGCCGAGAGCAATTTCGAAATCATGAGGCCGAAAGTGGTATGATCATGTCGAAAGCCACTACTATACTCTGCTGTTGCCGCATCAAATACAACAATGGCTTTTTTTACATCCTTTTCTGATCGAATCAGTTGCTCAACTAGAGAAGTTGTGATCTGTTTTGGCCATTTCATTGTAGACTTGCCACCCGTACTGACAACAGTTTATTACTTTCCTAATTTTTCCTCCCACTTTCTCTTAAAAATCATTACAATTCTTCAACATAGCTTTAGAGAATCCCCAGACTAGACGTAACAGAAGAACTTCGCAGTTTCAATCAGTATCACCAAAAATACAGTTAAAGAAGCAGATCGGAGGGAGAGATACCTTTCAGTTTCACATTAAATTATCAGAGGCATTTTGTCGAGCAGACTGAAGGCATTCATTTGATAATAGATAAAATAATCCTTAGTTCCTTAATCCTTCGCTATTTCCAAGTATGACAAACTCTCCCAACATGAGATTAAAGGATAAAACCTTAATTTCACAGAAGTCAAGAAACAAGTGAATTTCGAACTCCAGAGATCTCCCTACGTGCGCTTTTCCTTCTTAATCCTCTAATTTCTGTAATTCGACTAGAATATAAAAGGGGACTTTATTATTATAATAATTTTTATATATTAATTAAGATTTAATTTATATATATAATTAAATCATTTAATCTTTCTTCTGTCACGATGTTTTTAAAATAAATTTAATTATAAAAATTGAAAATTTAATATTTTTAACATATTTGTTCGTTTGAGAATCAAATAATTTATTTTTTTAAAACTATTTTTATAAAAAAAAAAAAAAAAAAAAAACTCAAAAATTTTCAATTGACCAACAGTTTGAAGGCATTCCATTGGTAGTACATAGAACTCATTTCGATATTCTTTTTACTTATTTGTCTAAAAACTCCCTTTAATTAAAAATCATATAAAAAAATACAAATCTGAAAAATATATGATCAAGTATACTATTTAATACTATTCTTTTCTCTTTTTCTACGTAGACCCATATTTCAAAGTGGACTTCACACTCAAATTCCCAACAAAGCCCGGTGTATAAAAATAAAATAAAAGAGGGAAGATTTTTTCAATTAAAAGTCACCTTCAGTTTGGTAAACAGTGAAATGGAGAGCAATTTAATCTGTCTCCCATCACAGTTTACTGACAAGAAGAGGAAAAAAAAGAAAAGAAGAAGAAGCATGTCGGATGGAAAATGTTGATAAGGGTGTTGAGAAAAAAAGAAGACGAAAATAAGCAAGGATTGGATTTGACATGCTCTCTCGTTCACAAGCCTCTGGATCGCATCAGGATAAGAATTTGAAGATAAGGTTCTTTCCTCAATATCCAAAATCTCCCCATCCCACATTTCGTACCCAATTTGGCCTTCTTTTTTTTTTTTTTTTCCTACTTCTCAAACAAACCAATCATGCTATCCTTTTCTTTTCTTTTCTTTTTATTTCCCTTAATTTTGTCATAAAAAGGAAGCATAATAAAGAGGAGAAGGTTAATCAATTTTAAATCAGTGATTGTAAAATGGACCAAAAGACTGGTAAGAAGAAACTGAAAAGCATTGGAAGAAAAAAAAAAAAATTTCTTCAATTTGGTTCCTTCCCAATGTAATGATGTAAAATTTATTGGTTATTTTATATACTAATTTTAACCATTCCTTATGTTACCTTGTTGCACTAGCAAGTTATCTTTATTGAAAATGTAAGTACAAAATAAACAGATTCTTTTTTTTTTGGTAAATCAAAATAAACAGATTCACGGAGAATATAAATGAAAATCTAAATTATATGAACCGTTCATTCGTCACCTGACAGCAACCACTTAAAAGCTCCCCCCGCGCAAATTATCTTCAACGGCGCACTTTAGCCTCAACTCCCATCATACTTCTCATTTCCCTCTCTTCATCAGCTAATCTAAGACTGTCTGGTATCTCCACTGACTTTCTCTCTCTCTCTCTCTCTCGATTCAATGGAATCTCGCGTGCTTTCCGGCGCCACTACCATTTACGGCCTTGCTCGGCCGTGGAGGCCAGCTTCAGCAACTAGGCTCAGCACTACTAGTGCTAGTTTCCCGACAACTAGGCCAATTGGTGCCGTTAGTGACAGTGGGAACTTAATCTGTGGAAGGCAACTAAGGCCTGCGATTCTGCTCGAAGCTTCGCCGGTTTGCTTGAATTCTCCGGTACCAAAGCGCGAGGTTCTCCTCCGCCCATGTCTAGCGGCATCTTCTTCTCCGGCTGAAGGCAGCGATTCCGCCGGGTGAGGTCTGTTTTCCTAATTGCATTGTTCGCCCGTTTTCTGAGCCGTTATTAATATTTTTCCTGACTCTTTATAATCGCCAGAAATGCTAAGGTTGGGTTTTTGGAGAAATACCCTGCTCTCGTCACTGGATTCTTCTTCTTCATGTGGTACGCACATCTTATTTTGCGCGTGTGCCCGCGCATTTTAAACTTACTCCGGGGATCAAACTGCCGATCATTGTTTGTCAAATTACTTATTTGACCTTCGCTTTTGTAGGTATTTTCTGAATGTGATTTTCAACATTCTCAACAAGAAGATCTACAATTACTTCCCTTATCCTTAGTACGTACTTCTCTAGTTTTTTTATTTACAGTCTGTTTGTGTAATGCTCCAGTGCTTTTTTTTTTTTTTTTTTTCCCTCCTTGGGAAAAAATAACCAATCCTTTTTTACTTTTGTCCTAATTATCAGCCTAAATAAATTTTAAAGCAAGGAGTCCGAAATCTTGAATGTTTTGATAGTATATATTTTTAGTGAGAAGAAACATATATATATATTTTTTGATAGATGGGATGGGTGTCGAACTCCCGTTTGTAAGCAGGAAGGAAGTGTTTGGGACAGCTTGACTGTCAACTATTCCATAAAAAAAAAAAAAAAAAAAAAAAAAAAATTATATATATATGAAAAAAACAGTGGTTCCATGAATTTTAGAGTTTGTAAATAATTCAAAGATATTAGTTATAAAAAACATGATAAGAGTTTAGAGAAAATTCAAATATATATATATTTTATCTCTCTTGGGTATTGATAACTTCTTGTTCAAGCGATCAGTTTCGTATCGGTGATTCATTTGTTCGTCGGCGTAGTCTACTGCTTGGTGAGCTGGGCAGTTGGGCTTCCTAAGCGAGCTGTGAGTGTTCTTCTCAGTTCTTAAGATCATAAAATTCAAGTGTTTCAGCTTTACAGCTTTACATATATATATAGATATATGACTACTTAGTTTGTCGGCTCATATGTTAATTAATATAAAAATTAATTATTTATGCCCTAAAGTTTTTTTTTTTTCCTTTTTTGTAGCCTATGGACTCAAATCTTCTGAAACTCCTTATTCCTGTTGCCGTTTGTCATGCAATAGGCCATATTACTAGCAATGTCTCGTTTGCAACAGTGGCGGTGTCATTCACCCACACAGTTAAAGGTCAATTTTTCACCTTATAATTTGTGACTTAGGCTTATGAATTTGCAGTGCTTAATTTTGACTGCCTACTCTCTCTCTCTATATATATATATATGTTTTTTTTCTCATTTCTTTCTCTCAATTATAATCAGCTCTCGAGCCTTTCTTCAACGCTGCTGCATCTCAGTTTATCCTTGGACAGCAGATTCCTATTACTCTGTGGCTATCATTGGCTCCAGTGGTCATTGGTAAGTACTGTTCTTTCCATGGTTATATATTTTTCATTCTCTTTTTTGTTAGATATAAATATTTCATATAATCTCATTTACAAAATGCGTCACTTGTGAAATTTAATCATGAATGCAGGCTTATTGAATACATATATATCTTTGTTTTGAACTGTGATGTAAATTGTGATTAGAATTTGAAGCTTGTTCTGTTATCTTGGGGAGCTGGCCTTTTGCAATATTGAGAAGATGTGCTTGAATTGTCATTTCATATGCCCACATGGAACCTATTTTTGCTTGATGTAGGTGTATCAATGGCATCATTGACGGAGCTATCCTTTAATTGGACGGGATTCATCAGTGCTATGATATCAAACATTTCCTTCACTTACCGGAGCATATATTCAAAGAAAGCTATGGTGATGTTTCATGCAACCCTTAATATTCTTCAGTGTTTTCAACCTTTGGAGTTAATCATTATTATTATTATATTTTCTGAGCAGTTATTCTATTTTGCAGACAGATATGGACAGTACTAATCTCTATGCCTACATATCTATTATTGCCCTCATTGTCTGCATTCCACCTGCCATAATTGTGAGTTAGTTTATATTCAGATCAATGAATAGTTCTTTTATCTCCTAGTCTTATTGCTTCATTTTTCTCCACTTCTTTCTGATAAAAGCTTAATAATTGAACAGTTGGAAGGACCTCAACTCATGAAGCTAGGATTCAATGATGCAATTGCTAAAGTGGGCTTAACAAAGTTTATCTCAGATCTCTTTTGGGTTGGAATGTTTTACCACCTTTACAATCAGGTAAAGATAGGCTGTGACCAAAACTATTCTAGTTAGCATTTTTATTTTGTTTCCTCCCAAGTGTGCTTGATAAGTATGAGGTAATTCTCTTTTTCAAATTGCAATAATTTAAAATCACTCGGTTACAAGTGCAAGAGGATTGATCATGTGGTTCTCTATTTCACTCCTCAGATAGCAACAAACACACTAGAGAGAGTGGCTCCTCTAACTCATGCTGTTGGAAACGTGTTGAAGCGTGTCTTTGTGATTGGATTCTCAATCATAATCTTCGGTAAAATTTTTTTTTTTGATTTTGATGTTTTTCTCTGGCGAATGTAAGAAGTTCCAAAATCTAACAATTTGGCCTTTGCAGGTAACAAGATTTCAACTCAAACTGGTATTGGAACTGCCATTGCCATTGCTGGAGTGGCAATTTACTCGTTCATTAAGGCCAAGATGGAAGAAGAGAAACGGGTAAGGCAAAAAAACATTATCTAACTATTCGGAATATTGTGGTATAAACAAGAGAGCATAAACATAATGAATGTGGGAACTCTTTTACAAGTTCTGCTTCTTTTCTTTTCCCTTTCCAGCAAAAGAAAGCAGCTTGAGGTGTCCCAGGAGGCGCATTGAAGGAGAAATTGGTCCAGATTTGAAAGTTTCTACTTCAAGAAATCAACTATATAAATTCATTTGCTCTTTCACTGTGTAATTAGTCGTCAAATCAATTTTATTTATTTTAGAATGTGGACAATTGTTAATTCTCAATTTCCTGGCAGGGACCTCAGAATAATGTAACCTATCTCTTGTTGCCAACTTGGGGGTAACAAGCTTATATATTAAGCCATAAATGATGAGGATTAATGTGTGAATAGAGCTTTTATTCTGTCTGTTAAACGGATTATGTTCTCTTTTATTTCTGTATGTTTATACGAGAGTTTGTGTTGTTTTCCTGCTTATGATCTTTTAGGTTTATTATGTGTTAAATAACATTCGAATTTTCTTTACCGTGCTTTCTAACCCAATCACTAAAAAATTGCCACGTGTCTTTTAGAAAACTTTTTGTTAACAGAATGATGAAGCTGGAAGCTGCTTAGCAAGCAGATATTTCTTAGGAATGTGGTTATTGTATTTTTGGTTCATTTTTGTCATTTTTCACCAATTTAATATGTTGATCTTTGATCAATTATTTTTTCGTCTTGATCTTGATAGTCCATAAGTGATTAAGGACGAAAACGCTTGATTTAAACGATGGACCATCACGATTAATTGTACAAATTTCTATGTGATAGTTCTAAAATTGTCCTTTAAAGATTACTAGAAAAAAGTGACTTAATTGATAATAATGATCAATTTGATTAATTTTCTTTTATTGCATTGTTATATTGTTTGCTAATTTAAAATAAATTATATAGAATTGCATGTTAATTATTGTGTATTTTACAATTATTATATTAATTTGAACAACTTATCTTTACCTAAGTTGGGATCTCACTTAATTTCCTTTTTAAGGGCAAGTTGGGAACAAAATTTGTAATGTAATAGATGCATCACGTGATATTTATAATATGGTACAATTAGTTAACTCAATTTTTTTTTTAACGTAATTTAAATAACATAAAATATTTAGATTGATTTGTTACGTTATCTTATTAGGGCTATCATGTGTGATTGCTACACACGATTTTCTTCAAGATACTAAATATCATATTGCCCCGCAAGAGGTGAGCGAGTTGGTGGAGTAGGATGTTTGGTGACTGTCGGGTTCTTGGTTCAAATCCTACTAACGTCTTCTTGGTCGAGCCTGTTACACAATGTTTACCCAATGTAACTTACCCGACTGACGTGGTTTGCAGGCTATTGCACTATGCCCGAGGGTTTACTCAGAGCACATTCGAAGAGTAGCGACTGCGAATTCCCACGTCATAAATAAAAAAAATCATATTATATCTTTTAAAATATTATTTAAAATATTAATAAAAATAAAATATCTTTCAATAAAATATTTTATAAAGTACCACTTGAATAAATTACCATGATTATATTTTGTTATCGTTATTATTTATATAATTTAATCACATAAATATATATTTTTTAAAAAATATTTTAATTATTTCACATGATTAAAGGAAAAATCCTGGTTCGCCGCTGACCAAGGTAGGACATATACAGAAATTAATTTTGATTTGAATCTTATGTGGAGGTTGTTGGTTTGAAATTATAAAAAAAAAAAAAAGAAAAGAAAAGTAAAAACGAAAAATTCCGGAAAGGGCAAAGAAGCCCAATTAGAAATTAGAAGGGTAGGGCAGAAGAAGGGGGGAAGAGTGTGGAGCCCACACAAACAAAAACCACAAACCCTTCAATCAGATCTTTTCCACAAAAACAGATTCGGTTGCCAAGAACAAACGATCTCTACTTCGCAAGTCAAAAGAAAACCTAAAAAATACCGAAAAAACCCAGAAACATTTCATACCTTCCTAAAACTTAAATTTAAAAAAAAAAAAAAAAAAAAATCCCAATTGATTTTCACGCGAAACTACCCAAAAGAAATTCTTTCCCTTTAAAACCCACAAACATAAACACGAAAGAAAGAAAGAAAGAAAGAAAGAAAGAAAGAAAGAAAAGAAAAAAAAAAAAAAAAAAAAAAAATTATAATAAAAAGTAGTAATAAATGGGGGGGAAATTAAAAAGAAAAAGAATGGAAATTGTTGTTGTTGTTGTTGTTGTTCACAGAATTGGAACCAAGAGGAGGCAATATGACTACAACAACATCAACAACAACTATTTCTACTATTCTTTTAATTTTACTTCTTTAATCCTCCTCTCGATCTTCTATTTCTACTATTTTTATTATTCCAATTTGTTTCCTTCTCTCTTAATTATCTTTTTGCTGTTTCTCTCTCTATATCCTCAATCCCACCTGTCTCTATTTCTATCTCTATCTTGCTTTTTTCATTATTGTGATTTTTATTTGTTGTTGTTTACTTCTATTTTTTTGCATCTGGGTCGAATGCTTTTGCCTAATTTTTCCCCAAAATTTCTCGCTTTTCGCCTTCTCCTTGTAGCGTTAGATTTCTTGTTATAACAAGGGCGTACCCAGTTTTGCCGCTGTTTTTCTCGTCTTTCTTGCCCTAATTTTGTTTCGGAAGGGACACCTCGATTTCTAGGGTTTGTTTCCGAATCAATGGACGGGGGTTCTGAAGGAGAGAGTAACAGGAATTTGAATCGGAGTCCACCGGAGGGGCTGAAGAAGCCCAAGCGTCAGATGAAGACTCCTTTTCAATTGGAAGTCCTCGAAAAAACCTATGCAAGTATGTTTTTTTTTTTTTTTTTTTTTCTTTTGTTTTATCATTATTTTTACTAGTTTTCTTTTGCTTCTGTCTACAAGTTACTCTTCCCAATTTTTTTTTTTTTTTTTAGTGATCCTTTCTCATGGAATCTTTTTGGTATACATGTAGTAGATACATGCGTGTCTGCGTATGCACAAATTCATGTTATGTTTTGTGTTTATTAGTTAATACCCGTGATAATATGTTTTCCTGTTCATTTTCCTGCTTAATTTATATTTGATTTTTCGAAATAAAATGTTAAATCTTGTGGCATTAGTTCTGTATTCAGAATGAATATTTCTTCAGTGTTGTGTACGTTCAATTTTTTCATTTTTTTGAATTGTGAAATTTGCTTGCTTTACTACATGCCTGTAACAAATGTGTGGATTCTTGCGGTAATTTACTTATCTACATATTATGTTCTCTTTTTTTTTTTTTTTTTTTTTTGGTAAGTAACATATTATGTTCTCAATACTTGCTTCTTGCTGCTAATTTTTGGTGGTTTGTGCAGATGAGACATACCCATCAGAGGCAACCCGTGCAGAGCTATCAGAGAAGTTGGGGTTGACAGACAGGCAGCTCCAAATGTGGTTCTGTCATAGGAGATTGAAAGATAAGAAAGAAGCAGCAGGAATGTCTGCAAGGAAGCCGCGTGGTAGCAGTATGGTGTCCAAAGGGGGTCCAATGGACTCTCCTAGAGATGAAATGATGATGGCTGAGCCTGGTAGTGATAATGGATCAGGATCTAGGTCTAGCTCGGGGTCTGGATCTAGTCAGTATGATAATGGAGAGGATAAACTGTTGGTGTCAACGAGGTATTATGATTCACCTAGGGCAATAATGGAACGTAGAGTGATTGCTTGTGTTGAGGCACAATTAGGGGAGCCTTTACGGGAAGATGGTCCAATTCTTGGTGTGGAGTTTGATGAATTGCCTCCTGATGCTTTTGGGGCACCAATAGGTACATAACTTGAGTTGTCGCCTTGTTGTTTGACCTTAGTACCTTTATTTATTTTATTTTATTTTTTTTATGCTGTTAATCAAGTTATTGACTCTATGCATCTATATCTACATATATAATGAAAGCACTTGTTTGGGCAGTTTATGCTTTTATCATGCCATTTTTTTAAATTTATCTTGTGAAGACGTGCCACATCTGCCTATCGTTTGGGTTGCTTTGTGCTACCTTTTCTTTTGGATTTATTTCTCTGCACATATGGGGTTGTTCATGAAATATATTTTTGTCTTGATTTAGAAGCATAGAATTATCTTATTGCTTTTTAACATAATTTTTTTACTAAAGCCAAAAACCTCTGACTGCTCTATAAGTTGTAGGATATATATTTTTTTGACATTTCATATTTTTTAAATGAAGTGTGTTCTGCTCTTAGGTTTTGGTCTTGGGAAAGTTATTCCAGAATTTATGTTGGATTGTTAAAGTCTCCAATGTGCTGTCACTGAATTTTATGCTGCATAGAAGTTTTATTTTCTGTATATTTACTGAGGGGATTTACCTCCTTAATGCCGTAAAACAGATCCTGTAACTTTGGTATGCAAATATATATATATATTTCAGATTTATGCATCGAGTTCTCATGCATGAGTGATCTGTGCTGACCTGTATCATGTTTTAGCAGAGTAACTGTTAATCTTATTTATCCTAATGAGAATCCGAACAACTACCACTAAGCGGCCATTTTTTATCTATTTAAATTAACTTGAGGAGGGAAACTACTGGTGAAAAATGACATTGTATCTCATCTTTATGTAAGTAGCATCTATTTAGGTTTTATTATATATTCTAGTGATCTAGGAAGAGGGGGGATGGTGGTGGTATTGTTCAACAATGAATATGCAGTATCCATACTGGTTTGCTATTCTTAACCCAGAATGGTACGATAAGATCCTCCTAGTTGTTTTCTAACTCCCCTTATGCCATGTACCTTATTTAGCCTTTTGATATTGTTCTTCTTGCACCATATGTAAAACATTAGTTACTGTTGCTCTACCATTATTGCGTTTATACAGAAACAAAGAAACAGGTCTTCAAAATTTACTTCCTGTTGCTAACTTCTGTTGCTTTGTTGGGCAGTGACAGCTGAGCATCGGGATCGATACAGGCATTCTTATGACAAAAAGTTATATTCACCATATGATACCAAGCACATTAAAGTTTGTACCTTTTTCCTGTTATTCATATTTATGTGTCATATTCAGTTTAATAATTACCGGCTATCATTTTGGTGTGGATGCTTGAGGCGAATGCTTTATCAAAATTAGACTGAAAGTGGTTTTAACCATTCTTAATCAGTGTAGTATATGTTTTTCACTTTTTTGCTAATCTTCTATGGTGGGTGATCCTTGCATTTCTTTTTTCTTTTTAGATTTTTTCTAAACAGATATACCTATGGTTTTAAAATCAGAATCACTGTACCAATGGTTTGGTATCTATTTTCAGTAATAAATTCAGAATGTCTTGATTGATTGAAGTTTTTGAGAGTTTCTATTTGTTTCTAATAGGCAGCAACAAGTGGTTTCCATGAACATGGTGATTTGAAGATCAGAGCTGATTCATATGGACAAGGTGCCTCAGCTTACCTGTATGAATCTTCTGTTGGTGGTTCTACTAGCAAAGGTTTGCCACTTGTCCAAGCAAATGGGCATTTGTCTAGGGACTATAATGGCGAAGGACAGACATCAAGCGCTCATCCTTTGTCTCAGCATGGAAGACAGGGACCTTTGTCTTCCCCTTTTAATGAAGACGCCTTTACTTCAAATAATGAAGACATTATCCAGATGGAGAGGAAGCGCAAGGTACTGTAAATTACATGACATAGTCTATTAAGCTTGTTTGTTGAGAATAGGTTAAAAGTTTTTCAATCTTTTTGGGGTTTTGCAGTTTGATGAAGCTAGGATTGAAAGAGAAGTTCAAGCCAATGAAAAGAGGATACGCAAGGAACTTGAGAAGCAAGATATTTTAAGACGAAAGGTTTGGAATACAGTTCCAAATCTGTACTTGTTCCTTATTATCCTCATCTTTAAAGTTCTTGGTTGCTAACTACATTTAACTGGTCTTTTTTAAAGAGGGAGGAACAAATGAAGAAGGAGATGGAACGTCAAGACCGTGAAAGACGGAAAGAAGAGCAGAGGTTGATGAGAGAACGGCAAAAGAAGGAGGAAAGATTTCAGCGAGAGGAGAAACGTGAAATGGAACGAAGGGAAAGGTTCATGCAGAAAGAGCTTCTGCGGGTAAGCATCAAATTATTGGTTGACTACTTAAACTTCTTTATGTGTCAAAGTAAACAACAGTTCATTTGTCTGTGTCATGTGTCTAGGCTGAAAGGAAGAGACAGAAAGAAGAGCTAAGGATAGAAAGGGAAGCTGCAAGACAAAAGGCTGCCATGGAGAGGGCAGCAGCACGTCGAATTGCCAAGGAGTCTCTGGAGCTAATTGAGGATGAGCGACTAGAGCTCATGGAATTGGCTGCTTCTAGCAAGGGATTGCCATCTATTGTTTCTCTTGATTATGATACTTTGCAAAGCCTTGAGACATTCCGAGGTTGGTTTTAGTTGAAATGTATCATGCTTCCTTGACTATATCTCTAAGTGTGACATGCTAGTGGCACTCCATCAAAATGTTTCATATGAAGCACTTGATTTATCTTTGTAATTCGTTTCAATGCTAATGGGAGGGAGGAAACTGTTTGCTTATCTCCTCCTTTTGCCATATTCTTTACTTTCTTACAATGGCCTTCCAAAACTTTAGCATCTGCCTGTTTTTGGAGTGATTAACTTATGTAAACCTTTTTTAGAGACTGAATGGAGTGAATTCTACTGCTTGCCTTTCAATCTTTTCTTAATCATGTATTTTTCAAGGACGTTCTTGTGTTTGTCTTATGTTTTTGGATAGTACCATTTGGACATGTCTAGGATGTAACTATATTAGGAAGAACGTTACATGGTTGTTGTGTACTCATCAGAGATGGAAAATGTTTTCCTTTTCCACTTTGTTTAGAAAGGAAGATTTTTTTTCCCCCCTCATGTTTGTTTTCCCTTCATTTTTTTTTTGCATTGAGTGTGTATATACATCTATCTTTATGTGTTTGGGGTTTAAAATTCTTTGTGAGGTAAAATTTTTTTTTGTGCTTCAGGATCTTTATGTGAATTTCCCCCAAAGTCTGTGAAACTGAAGAGGCCTTTTGCTATTCAACCATGGATTGATTCAGATGACAATGTGGGGAACCTGCTCATGGTATGTCCTTCCATAAAAGGCTTTTTTTTTTTTTTTGTTTTTGATGTTTAGTTAACATATTTATGTCAATAGGGACCACTAGTAGCATATTATCTTCTTTGTGACCATTGGGAGTTCTTTTGAGTTGGCATATCAGGTTCCCTTGTGCTCCTGTATTACAGAAACGAGCAATAATTGTATTCTTTCTGTTGTTGTATAATGTTTCTTACTTTATATTGGTCTTCCAGATTTTATTCCATGCTTCTGTGCAAATGCTTATATGTGCTGCATGTGTTTTTGGTTTAATCACTATCTTGATTTGGCTTTTGGCTGATTTATTCGTGTATGCTGTTATTTTTACAATGTTTTGTAGTAATTGTTTCCTCTGTCATGCTTATTCAGATTCGACTGAAAGTGGCTAAAATTGCATTACAAAAAATCCAACTAAAATGGATAAATACTTTACTGTTTTGAGGGGGTTAGTAATTTTTCTTCCTTTTGCTTATAGCTGTATTTGATTTTTTCTTTTCAGGTTTGGAGGTTCTGCATTACTTTTGCTGATGTTCTAAGTTTGTGGCCTTTTACGTTAGATGAATTCATTCAGGCCTTTCATGATTGTGTAAGTTCCCAGGAAAACCTTTGCTTTTGGTGTACTTTTCCTCTGTAATTTGAATTCTCTTATTGCTTTTTCTACAAGTTCTAGCTGGTACTTTAGATCATATATTGAGAGTGGAGGGTTTATGCTTCTCTTGCTTTGTTCTTCCAGGACTCAAGATTGATGGGCGAGATCCACATTGCTCTTCTAAAGCTCATTATAAAAGATGTTGAAGATGTTGTGAGAACACCCTCAGGTGGGCCTGGGACAAATCAGTATAGTGTTGTTAATCCTGAAGGTGGACACCCTCAGATTGTTGAAGGGGTAATACTCATTAAATGTTAGAAATTTAAATTTTTAAATCCTAACTCTGGTTTGTTAAAGAATATTTATTGATTTACGTGACAGGCATATCTTTGGGGTTTTGACATACGTACTTGGCAGAAACATTTAAACCCACTGACTTGGCCGGAAATATTGAGACAGTTTGCCCTTTCAGCTGGATTTGGTCCAAAGTTGAAAAAAAAAAGTACAGAACGTGGGGGTTTGAATGATAATGATGAGGTCTGGTTCTTTCCTCCACCATCACCTGATTCTAGATCTTGTTAATAGAAAAAGGATTACGAATTTATCAATGTTGATCAATATCATTCACAGTTTCATACTAACTTTTCCTCTATGCTGGTTTTCTTCAAGAAGAAACTCATATTGTGTTCATTTTTGAGCAAAATGGGGCAGGGTTCTCTCAGTGTTATCTACTATCTAGCCAATTTTCTAAATAAACATGTGCAGTTGAGTAGGATACAAAAATTTATCTTTTCTTTTGATATCTAATTATATAGCGTTGGATGCCATCTGCAGCTAACTTTTATATGGTATCTTAGCAAAATTCTCTGTAGTATCATCTGTCATTCCAATTGTGCAGAAGACATGATGCTTGAACTTGCAGGATTAACTCAACCTTCATTTGCTGCATCTTAGTTAGCTCTTCTTTTCATGCATTTACTTGTGCTTGTAAGCAGTGGTATTGGCTAAAAATTTAGTAATAATATAAATAAAATTGAATTGAAGTATGATATTATTCATTCTTGTGTGGTTACAGGATAAAGGATGTGAGGATATAGTGTCCACTCTTCGGAATGGTTCAGCTGCTGAAAATGCTGTTGCTATTATGCAAGAAAAAGGTTTTTCCCTCCAACGCAAGTCTAGGCATCGATTAACTCCAGGAACAGTGAAATTTGCTGCTTACCATGTGCTTGCTCTTGAGGGCAGTAAAGGCTTAAATGTCTTGGAGCTCGCAGACAAGATTCAGGTAACTGTCACACAATTTTGGCTGTATATCTCTATGCTTTTCTTTTTTCAATTCCATTTTCACCTTGGCAATTGCTGATTTATTCATTTTATGCAAAGAAATCTGGTCTTCGTGATCTAACAACGAGCAAGACACCGGAGGCCTCCATTTCTGTCGCCTTGTCCAGGGATCCAGTACTTTTTGAGAGAATAGCACCTTCAACATATTGTGTGCGACCTGCTTATAGAAAGGATCCTGCTGACGCTGAGACAGTAATTTCAACAGCTCGGGAGAAGATACAAAAATACGTGAATGGTTTTTTGGGTGAGCAAACAGCTGAGGATGAAGAGAGAGATGATGATTCAGATTGTGAAGTTCCTGAGGGTCTTGAAGTTGATGATTTGGCCACTCCATCTGTTGTGAACAAAAATGCTGAGGGGAATGGTCTTATTGCTGACTCCACTTATAGAAAAGAGGGCCTACTGGATGATGTTGCAGAAAATGAATCTGGTTCTGATGGTATTTATTTATTTTTCTTTTAATTTTTTTCTAATTATTTTTTTATTCAGATATTTTTTATTCATGTGCTTAATTGATGAATCCCCTTTTGCTAAGAAGGTGCAGGGGATGGCAAATCTGACCAAGGTGCAGAAATTGATGAAAGTAAATCTGGTGAACCTTGGGTTCAAGGACTCACTGAAGGAGAATATTCAGATCTCTCAGTGGAGGAGCGCCTCAATGCTCTTGTTGCCTTGGTTGGCATTGCAAATGAAGGGAATTCTATCCGTGTTATACTTGAGGTAGCCTTTCTGATTGTCTGATGATGTATGTGCTGGTGCCTATAACTAATTGATTTGAATCTGATGATGAAAATCTTGCAGGATCGACTGGATGCGGCAAATGCTCTTAAGAAGCAGATGTGGGCAGAAGCACAGTTGGATAAGAGGCGTATGAAAGAAGAGTTTGTAGCCAAGTTTAATGATAACACCTATGCTGCAGCTGCTGAAGGTAGCCAGAGCCCAATGGTTATTGATAATCGAAA
The DNA here is from genome assembly GCA_025388415.1 of Cynanchum wilfordii. NCBI lineage: Eukaryota > Viridiplantae > Streptophyta > Magnoliopsida > Gentianales > Apocynaceae > Cynanchum > Cynanchum wilfordii. Next base: position 4,904,153 of record JAHSUH010001079.1, read on the forward strand.
TTCTGAAGTATCCCTAGATGCTGTGGTGAAAGATGAGCCTGCTGTTCAAATGGACAATGCTGAAAATTTGCATACTGAAAAGAGCTCTTTGGCAAACGACACCATATTTAGCCAGATGCCTAACATGACTCAGCAAAATGGATATACAGCAGAGAGGTCACGCTTGCAGTTGAAAGCATATATCGGCCACAGAGCAGAAGAGATGTATGTTTACAGGTCCCTGCCTCTGGGCTTAGATCGAAGACGTAATCGATATTGGCTGTTTGTTGCTTCTCCTTCTAGCCAGGATCCTGGTTCTGGCAGGATTTTTGTTGAATCACCAGATGGATATTGGAGACTCATAGATTCTGAAGAGGTGCTTATCTAATCATGTTTATTGTTTTATTTTCCTGCCTTACTGTTACTTTTGGTGCCAGTATATTTTATCTTTTTCTCCTCCTTCCCCTAGGAACCTTGTCTTTTTTATTATGTTTTCTTTAGTATAAAGGGCTTGGTAAGCTCTTCTGAAAGAACCACTATGTCCCAGTGGAGTGTCTTTTCTCCTTTTCTCTCTCTGTCTTTTAATTTTTTAAAATTCCCTTTTTCATTTTGGTGGGTGACATGGGATGGCTAAGTGCTGATGGTTTTTTAGCTTAGGGATAAAAACATAGAGGAGGCTTTAGGAGGAGAGAATCACAACAATCATAGTTAACCTTTTATTGTGGTGGGCCGTCTGCAGAAGTCTGCTGTCAACTTTCTTTTACAGTAATTGGATAAACTAGTTTTCTTCATTTCATTAATACTGATGCAGGAATATTTTGGTCACTTGCTCTAGCCATCAGTGGTTTAGTTTCTCATAAAACTTTTTGACATGCAGGTATTTGATGCCCTTTTGACATCATTAGATACACGTGGAATTAGGGAATCACATTTGTATATAATGCTGCAAAAGATTGAAGGGCCTTTCCGGGAACTTGCCAGAAGGGATTTGTTGGGTACTGATGTTGTAGGTCAGGATGAAAAGAAAACAAGAGATGAAGTTGCTGAATTAAGCTCTAGCCCAGGGTCTAATGTTGGCACCGAAAGTCCTAACAGCACTGTATGTGGTGTGAGTTCTGATCCATTGGAGCCATCATCGTCATTCAAAATTGAGCTTGGGAGAAATGTCAGGGAGAGAGAGAATGCACTGACGAGATATCAAGATTTACAGATTTGGATGTGGAAAGAATCTTTCAATGCATCAGTCTTGCGTGCCATGAGTTATGGGAAGAAACGGTGCACTCCACTGTTAGGAATTTGCAATCTCTGTCTTGATTCTTTTATGTTTGAGGACGGTTTTTGTCCCTCTTGCCGTACCACTACTGATCCTGAGGACAGAGAAAGCTTCCTGGATCAGAACTTCTTTGAAGAAAAATTGAAAAATGGACCTGTGAATTTTATTGCTTCAAATCCTCTTAGGATTAGAATAATGAAGGCCCTGTTAACTTGTCTTGAGGTAAGGAGTGTCTTATGATTTGGTTCCTATGTATAGTATCCCCTGCTAGGCTTAGTGTAATCACGCACGAGCCTTTGTCTGCGTTTGTGTATTCTCTCCATTCTACTGGATCTAAGGTTATTCTTTTTCTTGATTGGCAGGCCTCTGTTCCTTATGATGCCCTTCAGTTTTCATGGACAGAAGACATTAGGAAAACCTGGGCCTTGAGACTCTTCAATGCATCATGCACCGAGGATCTTCTTCAGGTTACTTTCTGCTGCCTGACTGAGTAAAGTTTCTTAATCGTTTTTTCCTTTGTGAGGGGAGGGGATTCTTCCATTCAATGCTTGAAACTAAAGAATGGTGGTAACAGTGTTTTTCTATGCACACACTTTGATTGCATAAGTAGCTTATTAGTGTTTTTAAAAGGAGTTGGGGTTTCATTGTTTTGGGATTTTGTTCATTGCTACAGTGGGTTCAAAAGCGAAGTTTTCTCATGTTCCTTGCCCTTATGGTAGGAAGTAGTTTCAAGTTTTAGATAAAATATTACTTTGAAATGGAGGGTTGGCTCTTTCTATTCAACAGCCAAAGCCTAAATATAAGCCTAGATTTCTTGTCTTTTCCAAAATTATATAATAGCTTGTGAATATGTTCCATGGACTCGGCATGCATTTTTTCAATACACACGTATGGTGCTCTCATGAAGTTGTGAAATGTACACACATATAAGGGCTTCATGTCAGTTTGTACTTCAATATTCTCTCATCACCTTCTTTGAGAAAAAGAAACTCTTATGAAGTGATTTACTAATTTGGTTGCAGATCCTGACACAATATGAAGGTGTCATAAAACGGGACTGCTTGTCTTCAGATTTTGAGACAACTGAGGAGTTGTTGAGTTACTGTGCTATGTCGAAAGGTGTTGGTTACAATTCTGCTCGGTCTGGATGTGTTCTGCAACTTCCTTGGATACCCCAAACAGCTGCAGCTGTTGCGCTCAGATTTTTTGAGCTTGATGCTGCAATATTCTACAGGCTACATGAGAAGCCTGAATCTTATGAAGAGAAGAAAGTGGAAAATTTTATAGTGAGTTTCTTTTGTCTTTTTATTTCCTTGTTTGTCTTTGTAAGTTTTTGTCTTGTGTTCAAGTATGTGCTATATTTGGTGTGGAGCATATGGGTTTGCAGTCTTTGTAATGTGATGGTGGTAATATCATTGTTGATCTTAGTTTCTATGCTGTAGTTCCTTTTGAAGTCTTGGATTCTGTTTGATCAATATGTTTTTGCCTTTTCTGGCTGTACAGAAGCTTTCCTCAAGATATCCTCACATGGATGATAGGCTAAAGGCTGTACCATTGGAACCAAATCGAGATAAACAGCTGAAGGAAGAAAGTTGGGAATACAAGAATATGAATGCACCTGGGAATTCCAAGTATAAGCAAGTTATTCGTGGGCGAGGAGCTGCCCGACCAAAAGGAAAGTGGCCAAAAGGAGTTTCCAGTTCAGTATCTGAATCTGGCAAGAAGAGTGTGAAACATAGTCAGACTTTGACTCAATCTCTCATAATGCAACAGGGAGAGGGAACATATGGACAGAAACATGTACGAGGTCCTAGAACTCTTAGGAAGAGGAGGACTGAGAAGAAGATAGCTCAAGAGACATTGACAGAGAGTTTTGGTGAGAGGACCAATGTTAGGATAGTTTCGAGACTATCAAGAAACTCCTCAGGTGATGTTGATGAAATAGCGAATGCTAACATGGAAGCTATGGAGGAACAGAGCAACAGCCTGGATGATGCCATGGATTCTGATGATAATGCTCCCGAAACATCATATCAGTTTGGTAAGTGGGACACAGGTTATAGCCTTCCACGGCATGGGATTAATAATGACGCCATGGAAATGAGTGATGTTGATGGGGATGACAGCGAGGATGATGAAAATGGTAATAATAATGTTGAAAATCTGGAAGAAGCTCTTGGCATAAATGATGATTACGACTCCGACAGACCGGGTGATGAGCAGAGTGATGAAGAAGGCTCAGACTCAGTAGTTTCCGGAGATTATAGTGATTGAGAGTTGAACAAAGTTTCGAGAGGCTTATGATTAATAGTGCGGCCCCTCCGAGGTTTATATATATAGTTTTAATGGATCACAAAGGTCCTTCCTTAATAGTTATATTCTTTTCTTTTTTTTTTTCCCCCATATTCTTTGATGAGGCTTTAGGTCTTTTTTCCCCCTGCTAGTTGTGTATAATATTATTACCCTTAAGCGATAGAAGGCTAACCGGCAATTTTGCCTGCACAACCGTCCGGCAATTACTGCCTACCATAGGAAAGTTTAGAATCTTTATCTAATGTTAAAATTTCTTGACAAGCCCCCTTATAGCAGCAATCAAGTATTCTTCAGTATTTTTCTCTTGCCCGCCTTTATTCTCTGCGTATGATATCTTTTACTGCTTCCTGTTCTTGTCTGAAGAGCCTTCCACTAACTTTGTACACAAGTTCAGCTATTAAGCAAGATTTAAGAGGAAAAACAAAATTTTATATTTGAACCAATTATTGGAAGAGAATATACAACAAATGGAGATATAAACGAGCCACAGTCCACCTCTTGATCTCCTTTCCTAATTCCCTCCATTTGAACGCACACAACTGCAAGCCCAAAGAAATATTTGACCCCTAGAAACTAGTTTACATTGCTCTTAAAATACATCGGCAGGGAAGAAAAGTAGGTATGCACAAAGTAGCATGCAAGAGAGAGAGAGAGAGAGAGAGATACAAATCATGGACCAAGTAGCTTCTTGATCCCAGACTTCTGGTCAGCAGTCAATCTGGTTGGGAACTTAATCTTGAATTTGATCTTTAGATTGCCCCTTCTAGAGGGATCTTTTGGTAGTGGCATTCCTTCCCTTGGGACAACTTCCTCATAGTCGGGATGGATGACATTGTTAATGGGTATCGTCAACCTTCTGCCATCCAAGCTCGTAATATGAGCTGTGTACCCAGTTAAAGCTTCAGCTAGCGTCACTTTTTGTGTAACGACTAAATCATTCCCTTCTCTCGTGAAAACACTGTGCGGTTTCTCGTCAATAATGAAGACGAGATCAGCCGGTACAACATTTGGTTGTTCGTTTCCTTTCTCAGGGAAAGTGATTTTAGTTCCTTTCTTCCAGCCAGGTTTGATGTCAATGGTCAGAATCTCCTCTATTGGCAAGGTCTTCCTGTTCAAAGATTCAGAATTAGCTTGTGAGAAATGGGTTAGTTAACAACACCATGAGCAAATAAATCAATACAGAGTAATGGCCGAAGGTACTCACCCACTTGCATCAGCTATTTCCCTTGAGATCTTCATCTTCTTGGTAGTTCCCTTGTAAAGTTCTTCCAAACTACAAGGCAAAGTCTGCTCAATCGCTGGTGCCTTCCTGGGACCTGAATTCATAGGCCTGCTATCACCAAACGAACTGAAGATGTCATCCCCAAACATTGAACTCGAGAACCTTGTGCCGCCACCTCTCATTCCACCACCACCACCACCAGGTCCCATCCCTCCAAATGGGCTCGAAAAGCCAAAGAATTCAGCAAATATGTCATCAGCATTTCTAGGATTGAATCTGAACACATTTGGTCCATCCCCTGTATGGAAGAAAGTACCTCCACCACCGCCAGCGCCAGCACCTGGCGGTGGCATTTGGCCTTTTAAGCCTTCTTCACCGTATTGATCATAGACGGCTCTCTTTTGAGGATCACTTAGAACCTAACAACAGGATATAAAATTAAAGATGAGAGCACTATTAATGATACTCCATTTTCCACAGGTTCAATACAATTCAATACAAGTTGATACAACATGGATCTTAATAAAGAAAGTTAAGAATAATCACACGGAGGGATCAACTACATATTAATTGAGAAGCCAATCCTTGTTTAACATCAGAATTGAGATCCAAACCGAAATATCAACAAGATGGGCAATCTTCAAGCAATCAAAACTCCCAAATATTAAAAGAAACAAAGACATAAAAAGACGCGGGAAAAAAAATCAGTGGAACTGTGGAAGCAATATTCAACTGATGCAAGTATGATCATAGAATTCAGCCATGTCCCCAACTAAAACCCCTGTCCAAATGACAAGCTAAACCAAGTTCTTCCAACTAGAGAATTGTCATTGAAGACAAGAAAAACACAGAGAAGAAGAATTATAAAATAAGTAATCGCCAAATTGCATACCTCATAAGCTTCAGAAATCTGTTTGAATTTTGCCTCGGCATCTTTCTTGTTATTTGGGTTCTTATCAGGATGCCATTTCATGGCGAGCTTCCTATAAGATTTCTTCAGATCATCTTCTGTTGCATTCTTATCTACCTGCAATATCTTGTAATAGTCCACACCCATCTGAACTTAATTAATTGTCTTTCTTATTCTTTCTGGAAATCAAAGAACAAACGAGAAGGCTAACACTTCGGGATGTTAATGTGTTAGATGAGTTAGTTCTTCATCAACCCGAATGAAAATAATAATAAGTAGGAGAAAGAGAAACTCAAGGAAAACTCTAGAAAGCTGATTCGGGAAGCAGTAATCAACCAGAGAAATATCGAACGTTCCAGACTTTTCCTCTTCCATGGGTCGGGTTTCCGGGTACACTTACTTAATATTTATATTCTCGAAAACACTCTCCAATTTTTGTTTTGAGGTGGTTTTCCTGCCCTTCCTAGACAGTGCGGATATATTTATATTTATGAATATATTTCTGGGGTAAGGAAAAACTTTTAGATTAATGATCGGGAAGAGATTTGAATTTTTAAACCTTTTTAATTAAGAGAGAGACTCTATACCGTTAGTTTAGAGGAGAAACTTCGAAAACACTCTCCAATTAATTGCCCTTTCAATATATCGTGATATTAAAAAAAAAAATACATATGTTTGAAATTCCCCTTTTACCCCTACAAAAGGACAACTTTCCATTTCCGTAAAATAACTTTACGTTTCCTCACGTGATCTCTTCCTTCCATATTTTTCTGGTTCCCTTCCCTCCTTTCCCGTGGACACAATCATCCATCAAAAGCAGAGCAGAAAACCCTTTTCCTCACTTTCTTTTTCTCTTCTTTAATCCATGTAATGTAGTAAATAGAGTTCTTCTTTTTACTTTCTTCTTCTCCAGTTCAACCATTCCTGACTTGAACCACAAACTTCAGAATCCCCCCTAAATGTCTGCAGTTTCAATTCCTTTTCTTTCCATTTGCAGCCAACTCCAAGCGAGACCTTCCTCCATCCTCCCACTTATCAATTTCCGCCTTCCATTTTCATCTCCGTTAGTCACTACCAATGGCCGCTTTACTACTACTCTCAGAGCCTCAAATGAGAAAACCCATCATATTACTGAAACAATACCACTTTCAAAAAGTACATCGTCGAGTATCACGGTCCACAATGACCATGATTCCGACTCAACACTTTTCATGATTAGAGCCCGTAACAAAATTGGACTTCTACAGGTCATTACTCAGGTTTTCAAGGTCCTTGGCCTCGTGATTGAGAAAGCTGTGGTTGAGTTTGAAGGTGAATATTTTGTTAAAAGTTTTTATGTTACTGATTCCGAAGGTAAGAAGATTGAGAATGCCGATAATTTGGAGAGGATCAAGAGGGCTTTAATGGATGCTCTTGGTGATGATCTTGACGATGGCAGTACTGGACCGATGGTGGCCAGTGGACGTGGAGTGGTAGTGAAAAAAGCAGGGCTGGGAATGGAATTTGGTGAAAGGAAATCCAAGGCGGAGAAGATGTTTGGGTTGATGGATAGGTTTCTGAAGAATGATCCTCTGAGTTTACAGAAAGACATTCTTGATCATGTTGAATATACAGTGGCAAGGTCAAGGTTCAGTTTTGATGATTTTGAAGCTTATCAAGTAACTTCTTTTCTATGATATTCTTGTTTGTCGGCTCCTTTTCTTTTTCTTTTCTTTTTTTTTTTTTTTAAATGGTTTTTTACTACTTGCTTTATGGGAAGGGTTAAAATTCCTGTTATGTTAGTTTTCTATGTCTATAAAATCTATTTCAAGCTCAAATGGAAAATTTTTATGTTTGCGTAGCCTATTCATCCTAACCTTCTTTACCCCCAGGAAAATGGTCCAATGGTATCTTAAATAATTTTGCATCTTTGTGTCATTTCCTCAATTTTTATTATTATTATTATTATTATTAATTTTTTTTTATATATATCTTAAAGAAATAGATCAATAAGAAAAAACATTTCTGTTAACTTCATATGATATATAATGATTCTAGTCTCACTTCTGAAATTGCTCAAATCACATTTAACAGTTAAAGTATAGCTGTTGATTGGTTATGTTAATCATATGTGCAGGCATTATCACACAGTGTAAGGGATCGGTTAATTGAGCGTTGGCATGACACTCATCAATATTTTAAGAAAAAGGACCCTAAGCGCCTTTATTTTCTTTCACTTGAGTTTCTTATGGGTATTCTTCTTCTTCTTCTTGTAAATTTACTTATAGGATTTCCATTATGATTACTTCATTCTCTTCAACATTTTCCTAAGCCTACGTGTGCCCAAATTCAATCTTGTTCACATACTTTTATCTTCACTAGTTAGTAGTTACTGATACTTTTTGGTTCTCTTTTTCACTATGTTTCTTTCAATGCGCTGAAATAAAATTTTCTTGTGGCTGAAATATTTGTTGATCAAGATATGACTCTCGATCCTCTGCTTTTCCTGTCTAGCATACACATGATCATTTCTTTTCTTTTTTCTGTCAGGTCGTTCCTTGTCGAACAGTGTTATAAATCTTGGCATTCGGGATCAATATGCTGATGCTCTAAACGAACTCGGTTTTGATTTTGAAGTTTTGGCAGAGCAGGTTTGTAGTTATATGATTTTCCCTCTGTCCATGTTCTAGTGGCAAAACTTTGCCTGGCAGTGGAGATCATTCCAAAAGCGCATTGCCTTGAAAATTACAAAAAACACATTCATTTGATTCTGAACGGATAACAACTAAATGTGCTAATCTTGCTTTATTAATTTAATCCTTAACTGATGGATTAGAAAATCATTTATCTTTACTTTTATCTCTCTCTGAATTTAAATCTCAAATGATCCTTGGGGCATTTCCTTTTTCCCTATGCATGAAGGAAGGAGATGCAGCCCTTGGTAATGGTGGCCTAGCCCGCCTTTCAGCCTGCCAAATGGATTCTTTAGCGACTCTTGACTATCCAGCATGGGGGTATGCTTTTCATCCTATGTTGTTCCCTAGGACTCTATGCGACTTGTCTCTTTTATCAACTTTATCTGGGAGCTGATGCCATCTAAATTTTGTTTCCTTATGTTTGCATTTCTATATACTAGCTGCTACTACATGGAGATCACCAATTAATGGTTGGGCCTTAACAATGGTTCACGTGAGCTAAATGGTAGTTAGAGCAATATCATATTTCAATTGACTTTTCTATATTTGTTCTCTGTACCTCTTCAATTTTTATTTTTATTTTTTTTAAAATTTTTTGGGACATACTGTGGCTAATATATTGGTTGATTGTTGAGAATACAAAAGCAATCTCCTACCCTTGATGAATTGTAATTCTAGAGTTGTATGGGCTTGACTTAGTCTAAAAGTACTATAACGGTCAGAGATTATTTGCTTGTTGGAATAAGGCCACATCTGCCCAATCCTTCTTTAATGTGATAAATCTTGTTCTTTGGATTAACCTTATAATAGATGCTTCACACATGGTGCAGAGACCATGCCCTTAATGGAAGCCCATGCTATCCTCTGATGTGCTTTTAGCACAACTCCGTTCTTCTACTTGGTCCTTTCTTTTATTAACTAAGTGAAAACATTAGGAGATGTCCCAAGGCAATGAGGAATAGCATAGCTTTGATTGTCTTAAACATGTGTCTACAAAAATTCTTAGGTTGATCTTAAATGAGTTTGAATCTGTCTGTTGAAGATAAATCAGTGAAACCCTGCTGTAATTGTTTACCTTAGGAAGAACTCACAGTATGGCCAACACTTTCTAGTCAATTTTTCATTTTCATCATGCTAGATTTTTACAGCATAGCTTCATGTAAGAAAGGTAGCTGACTATATTTGTTTCATTTCATACCCATTCCAGCTATGGACTGCGCTATCAATATGGTTTGTTTCGTCAGATCATATTGGATGGATTCCAGCTTGAGGAACCTGATTATTGGTTAAACTTTGGAAATCCCTGGGAAATAGAGAGGGTTCATGTATCATATCCTGTTAAGGTTTAAGATTTCCTTCTTTGTAAGGTCTTACCATTATAGTAATTCTGTTTATTATGGCTAACTGGTGTTTTCTTTGATCTCAAGTTCTATGGCACAGTTGAAGAGGAAGGTTTAAACGGAGAGAAAACTAAAATTTGGATACCTGGAGAAACAGTGAGCATGCTTCTCTTGTTGCGTTCAGGATTTTATTTATTCTGTTGTCTCTTTGATGTGATTTAAACATTGCACAATTCTTTTCTTTTTTATGCCTGAATATGGGTAACTTCTAAAAGATTTATTTATTTTTAACTTATTCCTTATTACTTATAGGTTGAAGCTGTAGCTTATGATAATCCTTTACCTGGTTATGGTACACGGAATGCAATTAACCTTAGACTATGGGCTGCTAAACCAAGTGGCCAATATGATATGGTAAAGTCGTAATTTAGTATGCAATTATCTGTAGTTTGTTGAACTTCTCCATTGAGAGAGCCTTTTGAAATTTTTATATATCTCTTACGTGTCTTAAGCCCTGAAAATTTATGGGTGGTCCATTTTATATACTAATGAATAATTTTATTGAAGAATGGGGAAGGAGAGAGATTTCTTGTTGCTTAGGCTTTGACCCAAAACTTGTCATTGGCTTGAGGATGCATTTTTAACTTCCACATCTCTGCTACTAGTTTCTTTTGATTTACATTTCTCTCTTTGGTTATCTCAAACAGGAGTCATATAACACTGGGGACTATATCAGTGCTGTTGTAGATAGACAAAAGGCTGAAACAATTAGCAATGTACTATATCCTGATGACCGTTCTTATCAGGTAAGCACGTTACCTTTTAATTTGGTTGGTAAAAATTTACAGATTCCAGGGACGCAGTTTTGCACAAATCAGAACTTTTTTGAGGTTAAGTTCTCTTGAAACGTGACTTGTTATGAAAATGTTCATTTTGTTTGATGTTGTCAAGAATTTTGTTGTCATATATTATCAACAACAATGTCAAAAAAATTTCTCTTTATGTTACAGGAGTAATGCTCTAAAAGTTATATATTCTTTGCTGAATGGTTGATAAGTTTAGGCCTCCATGACTATTATACACAGGGCATATATGTTAATTATTTTCATGTCATATACACATCACTCCACTGTTGTTGGACTTTTTTTTATCCAAGGTTGCTTTGCTTTACATTTGATTTTATTTTTGTTATTTGAATAAATTATTTATTATGTGTTACTAAAATGATAAAACCTTAAAACTTATTCAACCTGTTGGCATTCCATATGCTTTAATATCCTTCCAGTGTTGCGTTTACACATTTTTTGAGATTGCACTTTGATCAAATTAATTTATCATGTACCTACTTTTTAACAGTTCCACAAGTTGTGGGTAATAATGCACGTGCATTTGTCTTAATGTTTCTATTACTCTAAAATAAAAGTAAATTATTCTTCATTGGGATTGAGAAGTTATTTTCCAGTGATGATCTATGGTGTATATAAGATTTCTTATTTATCCTATGAGGAATAGTGTTTCTTGACCTTTTCCTTTCTCTATGAGCCCTTTATTCCTATGAGTATGTCTGTCTCATTTAGTCCTGGGTGTAATTAATTGATCTATGAATTAAAATTTTACTTGCTATGAGAGCTTCTAATTTTCCTATTTGACTTCATGATTAAAACATTGCTTTGAGGAAAACATTGAGGAGGAAAGATCAATTTCATGCTATAGACAATATAGTTGCCCTTTCCTTTTCAGTTTTCCATGCAATTTTACATAGTGTACTAGTTTTATCTGACAAATTTGGATGTCTGGACCTCTTTCCACCTGTAGATATTTTTCTTAGATGTCATGCACATTTGTTCGCAGAGGAACATCTTCTGTAAATGTTTTGCACACTGGTCACTGGTCTGCATGCTCCATTAAGTATACATGATTTTTTTGGTATATTAGTGATATATGATCCCTTACCAGACCAAAATAGGATAGCATTTTGTGCATAGTATTCTCCTTTTCTTTTACTCTCTTGGTGAAGGCTTAAATAAAGATTGTTTTATCTGTCTCTTAATTTGTTGCTTTTCAGGGGAAGGAACTGCGACTTAAGCAACAGTATTTCTTTGTTTCAGCATCAATACAAGACATTATTCGTCGATTCAAAGATGCCCACAATAACTTTGATGACTTTCCTGAAAAGGTTGTTACCATTTGTTATTAAGTTATACAAAACGTAATGAACTCGTGAAAGAAGAGTCCAGACTCCAAGAATTTGAAACTCCTCATGACTATTTGGTTTCCCGGTACCATAATGAATGAACAATAAGAAAATAGGTTGGAGCAGAGGAAGGGCTGTATTTTAGGCTTTAAATTAGATTTGTAAGCTCATCCATTTGCTTACCCTGGCCTATAATTTACTTGTCCCCTCTTTTCTAGGTTGCACTGCAGATAAATGATACTCATCCATCAATTGCAATAGCTGAAGTCATGAGAGTACTTGTTGATGAAGAGCACCTGGGTTGGAATAAAGCCTGGGACATTACTTGCAAAATTTTCTCTTTTACAACTCACACAGTACAACCTGAAGGACTGGAGAAAATTCCTACTGATCTTCTTGGAAATGTTCTTCCCCGACATTTGCAGGTGTGCTCTCCAGATGCTTGACCTTTGTGTATGAGTGATTTGGTTTGTCAGTTTGTTTACCCCACAGTGACTGTTCTTTTATCTGCCTGTCCTTTGCTTGATCTTTTAATTTCAGCTAGTTTTCTTCTATTAAAAGATCTGGACAAGACTTACCAATTCTTTTTGGACTTTACATGTTTCTATCTCTTTTGTCTTTTTGATTGGGTTTTGCTGTGGGAGAAAAGGAGGTAACTTTGTGTTTCTTAAGGAACATGTGTTAATGGATCTTTCAAAATAATGTCCATTTGTTAATGATCTTATATGACTACTTTATGGTATTGACTAATTTTCTTATCTGGCCTGCATTCAACTTCTCTTCCAGATTATTTATGACATAAACTACAACTTCATGGAAGAGTTGAAAAAGGAAATTGACCAAGATTATGACCGCCTTTCTCGGCTATCTATCATTGAGGAAGGTGCTGTAAAGGTACTCTGTAAACACTTTTTATATTGTTGATATCAAAATGAATGCCAACTTAATGCTGTATCTTATTGCTTAATATTCTGTGGTTGTTACATATTGAGTGCTCTATTTGTACGAAGGATAGTTCTACAGCTTATACATAGTTGTCTATTTGCACTACAGAGCATTCGAATGGCAAACTTATCAATTGTTTGTTGCCACACTGTGAATGGTGTTTCTAGAGTACATCTTGAATTACTGAAGACGAGGGTATTCAAGGTAACTATTTTATTTACCCCATTTCCTTTTTTATCTGCCTTCTTCACACTCTACTAGTGAAAATAAATATAATTGGTAATATTTTCCTTCTGATTGACTCACTGTAAATATTCAAATTTAAGTCCTTTTTTTTTTTTTGTTAGTGTGGTTCAACTAGGAAAATTATGCCATGTTGGTTTTAGAAAGCTTTACCCAAGAGAAAAATATGAGCAATTACATAATTCATCCATTAATGAGGTGTAAATATGTTGGTGGAAAAGCTTGAAGTTGTGACCTTCACTTTTGCTCAAGAGATTATATATATGCAAAAACTCTTTTAGCTCTATGGAAGATCCGTGGAGGAGCTGTATGAGGCCAGCTGAGAGTTTTATAACTACTTAGAGATGTTTGCCATCGAGTAAAGGATGAAATATGTTACATTCCTCTAGCTGGCTACTAAAGATAAAACAGATTTGCTATAACGTTTATGGTGAATCTTACTTGAGAGGCATAAAGGGAGAATAATGTTTATTGTGTGAAAGTTCTGACTAAAATGCTGCTGACATCTACTGGTTGTGTAGTTGGTTGTAGATAGTTTATAAAGGTCTTGTTTGTGAAATAAATACAAAATAAAATTCATACATATTTTCTTTTAACTGATTAGTATTGATTACCTCAAGTTCTTTAGCAGTAACTTGAAAATTTAATATCATGATTCAAACTTTTGATCTTAGTCTATAAAAGTTGGTGGGGTTTTTTTATAGTGGGTTTATTAGGGTCCGTTCTTTGAGAAGCTGTTCTTCAACATCATACTTTATGAGTTCTTTTAGAGAGATACATCAGACTGTGGACCTCTACAGTTCATCCTCTTATTGGTAATTTCATAAGGATCAAAATCAGACTTATTGTCTCTGATTTTTTTTTTTATATCTTAAATCTTAAAAGGACATATTCATATGCATCTGTTCTTTGCCATACATGTTCTTTTTTTTTCTCTATATCCCTTTTTCGGAAATCTAACATCCGGTTTTTATGATATCATCTCAGGATTTTTATGAATTATGGCCTCACAAATTTCAGTATAAGACCAACGGAGTCACTCAGGTAAATAGATTTACCATTTCTTAAGTTTGAGATTCTGATCTTAGAATGTCTGCTTATATTACTTTCTTTAAAATTTAGATTTCAACCTGACACAAGATGTTTGTAAGCATTGTTGGCTGCTACCATAATTCAAAATTCTTGATTTCTAATTTTGTTCTTGTAGATCCTATCCATCCATGGAGTTGCATACTTTTGATTTGGCAGTTGCATACTGTTTCTTCTTGTAATGAAGTATTTATGACTCTTTAAAAAAATTTCAGCGTCGCTGGATAGTTGTGAGCAATCCAAATTTATGCACTCTTATCTCAAAATGGCTTGGAACAGAATCCTGGATCCGTAATGTTGATATCTTAACAGGGTTGCGACAATATGCTTCAGATCCTGATCTGCAATTTGAATGGCAGATGGTAATCATGAAAATGAGATACATTTAAGTACTCTGAGAAGTTTTCTTTTCGGTGACAGTTTAGTCTATCCACAGGCTAACATAGATTGTCTATTTTGTATGGAATTAATAGGTGAAGAAGGTTAACAAAATGAGGCTTGCTGAATACATTGAAACATTGAGTGGAGTTAAGGTATTGTTGTACAACTTGTATTCACATGTGGAGCTTGCTTAATTGTACAGTCTAAACATGAATGGCTTATATCATTTAGAAGTTTTTAGGTTTAGCAATACACTTTCTTTGTCACATCTTGCAGGTTAGTGTAGATGCAATGTTTGATGTGCAGGTAAAAAGAATTCATGAGTACAAAAGACAACTGCTGAATATACTGGGCATCATTCATCGATATGACTGCATAAAGGTATTAATAGTTACTTTTTTGTCATGGTCTGGTTAAAACTTTGAGCCCAAGAAGGAAAATTGATTTTTTCCCCTTCCTGAAAGAAAGTTTTTAACTTTCAATCGTGGACAATTTTTTTGTTCTAAAGACTGTTCACCAGAAGTGTGGGTGGTTTCTGTATCTTTGTCCTTGGGATTCATTGATCTTTTTCAAGGACTCAAGAATGCTCCAGAAAAATTATTTTCTAATAACCTTTTGTGTTCTGGTTGTTTGTTGCTGAGTTTGGTAAGTGTATATTAAGCCCTTTTTTTGTTTCACATTCCATGAAAGAATATGGAAAAGAGTGATAGGAGTAGGGTTGTACCCCGTGTCTGCATAATTGGAGGAAAAGCTGCTCCTGGTTATGATATTGCAAAAAAGATCATCAAGCTTTGTCATGCTGTAGCTGAAAAAATAAATAATGATGCTGATGTTGGGGATCTCCTGAAATTGGTAAGCATTTCTATTCAATATGCATGGAGAACCTGGAGTAATATTTAATGGGATCCTTTCTTTGTTTAGGAGATAAGCCCCCAGAGAGGGGGGAGGGGATAGGAGGTTGGGTTTGTATTTGTTGCTATTGCCAATGTCATAGCTCTTTCCTACATTGTAGAAATAGCAGTGTATAGCCAGGACTGTTGACTTTAGATTCTTTTCCATTCATGAAGATTTATTCTTCTTCTTATAGGTATTTATCCCTGATTACAATGTCTCAGTAGCTGAATTGGTAATTCCAGGAAGTGACCTTTCACAGCACATAAGGTATGGGTTCTGTTTATTTATGTTAAGAGTATACATTTACTGTGTTTTATATTTGCTTTAGCTGAATTATGCTGCAGTGATCTTTGTCGTGGCAATAAGTATGATTGCAAGCTTTGGTTGTTTATATCCAAATGTTTCTTCATCATTTACTTTCAATGATCCTAGTTATTTGAGGTTTAGTTAATATGATTATTCTGTCCATGGTTTGCATAACTAGTGGGAACCTGACATGTAGCGGTTCTGCATTCTATTGAATTGGTTCCTTTGTATGCACAATTTGCTCTTTTATCTCAATTTTATATTCTCAATGCAGCACTGCGGGACATGAGGCATCTGGAACTGGCAGTATGAAGTTTTTGATGAATGGATGTTTACTGCTAGCTACTGCAGATGGGGCAACATTAGAAGTAATAGAAGAAATTGGTGCAGATAACATGGTATGTATGCATA
Organism: Cynanchum wilfordii; assembly: GCA_025388415.1. Classification (NCBI taxonomy): domain Eukaryota; kingdom Viridiplantae; phylum Streptophyta; class Magnoliopsida; order Gentianales; family Apocynaceae; genus Cynanchum; species Cynanchum wilfordii. Next base: position 4,920,328 of record JAHSUH010001079.1, read on the forward strand.
CTGGATTGTGTAGCTCTACGTGTAAGATATTTCCTTTCTCTTTAATACACAGCAATTTGACCTAGTCTCTTTTGTTGTTTTTATTGCTGATTTGATCCATAATCATTATTTTCAGTTTATATTTGGGGCAAAAGTGAATGAAGTTCCTGCCTTGCGTGAGAAAGGAGCTGAACTAAAAGCGCCTCTTCAGTTTGCCAGAGTTGTAAGGTGAAGAACTCGATTGATCTTCTACTTAATGTCTGTATGTCTGTTCCATTTATAGAGTAACCATAAAGACAAGCTCATTGTTGTGAAGAAAAAAAAACCTTAAAATCATAGTACATCTCCAAAAGTTTTTTTTTTTTTTTCTTTTTGACACTTGCTGATGGCGTAAGTTGATCTTTGAGGCAATAAATTCAGATAGAAAATTGACATGTAAACTCAATTAAATGTTTTGACTGATTTACTGTATCAATGATGTCTAGGATGGTCAGAGATGATTATTTTGGCTTCAAAGACTACTTCAAATCATTATGCGACACTGTGGAGGATGGGAAAGATTTCTACCTTCTGGGTTATGATTTTGCTAGTTACTTAGAGGCTCAGGTAAAATTTTTCAGACTCATCAAGCTGAGAGATATTATCATCTCTTGAAAGAACAACTGAACTAACTCTAACAGAATCTTAATTTAGGCTGCTGCTGATAGAGCTTTTGTTGATCAAGAGAAGTGGACTAGCATGAGCATCCTTAGTACTGCTGGCTCTGGAAATTTTAGCAGTGACAGAACAATTGAAAAATATGCAAAGGATACCTGGGGAATTGAACCTTGTAAATGCCCCTTCTAGAGGTGGCTTCTTATGAATATCCAGCCAGATCTTGAAGCAGTGTTACGAAGCGGGGCTTTAGAGAGAGAAATGTCATCTATTTCATCACGCCAATGTGCCAGATTCTTTTTACTTCAAGGAGCAGTGTTTTCGGACCAATCATGCCCAAGCTTCTTCTGTAATGTGTAAGTGATGAATCCTGATCTTGCTCGCTCTTGATCATGGCAAGACATGAGCATGATCGATTTTTTATCAACTAACCAAAAAGCTAGCAATATTTCGTAATCTTAGAATGAATAACTGAATAAGTACAGCAGAGGATAGATCGCCTCTAAGATGCCATCCCAGCAGAGGATAGGTGGGTGGTGGATATAGAATGCATTCCTAGTTCATCAAAGGAAGGACAAAACAACACAAGTGGGGGTATGTTTATAAGGTTCTTGTCCGTTAGTTGTCTGAATTTGGATGTAGAATCTTGAGAAAAATTCACGGAGATCATAGAGTTTCTTGATTGATTTAGCAGCTGCCATGATATTTTAAGTAATTATGCTATGTTGTAATAAATATATTTCAATGTAAACCATAGGAAAAAGGGATGTGAATTTGTCCCTCACTTTGTTGGAACATTTATTATCCACTGAATATTTATTTTTGATTTAATGTAAAAATCAAGAATAACTTTTTATTATAATTATCTTTCTTTATTTAATTATAAATGGATGATTTTCTCGACTTTTTTTTTTAATTTTTCCAAAATAAAAATGCCATTCCATTTTTGAAGGGAATCAATATATATTTAATTTTTAACTTTTTTTTAAAAAAAGAAAAATTTGACAAGGAATTTTTTTTTTTTTTTTTTTTTTTTTTGGAGGGAAAGTTGACAAGGATTAATTAAAAAGTATGCAAAATAATTTTTTTTTTTTTCATTTAAATGAACAAACATGGTTTAATCTTTTGATACAAAAGAATTAAATTTCTTTTTTCTAAAAAAAAAAAAAAAAAAAAGACTTCTGATTAAACCCATTGGAAAAATTGGCAACTGGCCGAACCAATCAAATCAATCTTCCCGCAGTAACTGAAGAAGAAGCAGCAGCAGCAGAGAGGAATGGCGAGCTTGCTAATTTGGCTTCTTTCTGTATTCTCGCTTCCTCTTATTTTCCATTTCCAGGAGTCAACGGCATTGGCTTTCCCGATCAGTTCAGAAGCTGAAGAACCCCAAAACAATGGAAACTCCTTGGTCGACAAAAACCAAGAGGCCAACGTTAAGCTTGATCACTTAGGTATATTGTTGCTGAGCTAAGTAGTTCGTGTTCTATGTTTGTTGCTTTTGTAGTCTTATAATTTCTACGATTTTCTCTCTGAAAGAGTATATTTATAAATGACACAGTTTTAATTGGGTTCCCTTATTTGTTTGCTGCTTGAGATAGTCAGAGATTTTTTTTTTTTTTTTTTTTTTTTTTTTTTTTTTTAAGGTTCTGGAACCTAAATGAAATATCTCTAATATCATGCAGAATCTGTCCTAGAGAAGATCATCGAGGAATTGGATGCTAAAAATGTACTTATCATGCAAAATGAGAAGAAAATTCAGGAATTGAACCAGCAGATTCATAGTCTACAAACCACTTTGACTAGCTTTGAGGTTTTTGTTCTTTTCACATGAGTATAACCTTGGTTCATCACTTTTTTCCTGCTGAATAGCCTGTGAATATGATCGAATGTTTTGAAATTGATATACATCCTTATCTGAGCTGAATGCAAAAAGGAGTTGGTTATGAAAGTCATTGGTATTCTCTATCATAAGAATCTTTGTATTAAATTCAAATTCTATTCTGTTCCTTGCTTTGCATAATGGTCAGCATTGTTCTGTTTGATTATAGATTGTATGAATAAAATAATTCCTTTGTTTACCTCGTTTTCAAAATTAAGCTCCTTATAGTGGCAATCAATTGGATAGACAGTTAAATCCTTTTAGTTACTTTTTTTTTTTTTTTTTGGGCCAGTGTGTGATTAATCTAGAAAACTAAGTCAATCTGATTAAAGAAGCTACAGGTTAAGCTAGCAGATTCATTTGATTGCTACAACTAAGTTGATCTGGTTAAACAGAGCTATAAGTTAATTGGCAAATGCATCTGAGGCATTTCTTGGTTCTTGCCTACCTGTTTGTTCTTAAATATTGACTTTCCAAAAGTACAGAAGAGTCAGCTTAATAACATGAAGTTAGATAATTAGCATCTACTAATGTAATATTAGTCTTATTTTTCCTTTGAATGGCAATTGCATTTCTGGTCACATCTCTCTCCTTTTGCATAGAGATGGATTGTACGGATATCCCTGCATTTGTGGATATGTTCTGTGATTGAAGTTAGAGATATTTCTGTGTTATCCTTTTCCTAATGTAACTGGATTACATTGTTATTATTTTGACTAACTGTAATGGACTGGATTGTATAATTAAAAAGTTAGGACCTGTGATTTTTCCATTATCTTGAACTGTAGAGCTTCCACGACACTCAAACTGTATTTATCTGTTAAAGTGATGATGTTCTGATTCTGCAGCAGGACAACACCTTGAGTGTAAAAGAAGATTCCCTTGCGCTGGAAGAACAGGTTCAGAAATTTCTACTTCTGTTCCATATGTTTTATTGATCCAGAGGATCAAGTATATTTTGGATGTAGGTTCAACTTCTCTGGGAGGCCTTAAGACAGAACAACTTTAAGATTTATACTTCAGAACTTAAGGCACGGAATGCTGAGGAGAGGTTAAATTTGCTTACAACTAAAGTTGAAGAGGTCAGTGACTAAACTAGTTAACTGCCCAACTTGTTTGGAATTTAATATATTTTATGAGAAACTTGTTGGAGTACTTGGTTGATTTTGTAGGAGACTTTTTAATAAATATATCGTTGTTCAATTTGTATGAGTACTTCTTAGTTCAAGGAAACTTTCTTGCAAGCACAAAGAATATATGTCAAGTCTTATCCTTAGGACTTTGAAAAGTAGATCATTCCACATTTGAATTTGCTCCAAAGCCATGTGATTGCCTCTTGCTTTCTCTTACTGTAAGAATTAAGGAAAACTTGAGCCTCACAAAAGAAATTTGTTTGTCTCTCCCTTGCAGTTATCTTGATGGTGTTCACTTCCCCCTTTTCTTTTTGTCTTTTCATCGCATCCTTAAGCTTCCATCTTGTATTTGTTACTTTTTTAACCCTTGATATTAGTTGAAGTTTCCGTCAGCAAAAATGTGGTAGTCTGACATTTTTCATCTTCTGGCTTCCTTTACTGCAAGCAGATAGCTGATATTGTGTCTGAACAATGGATACAAATTCAGCAGCATGAGCAAGCTCTTCAAATTGCTCAGGTATGTTCTATTAAAACTGTTAGATGTTGCAGAGCATAGATAAGCAAGTTGCCGGGTGTTGTAGATAACTGTCTACCATTTTTTGATTTCTTTTGAATAACTTGTTTGAATAGTTTTATAGGGATAAATTGCCAGTACATTACACACATTTCACTCTTTAATGTTTTTCATGATAATCAAGTTTGATCGATTTTGTATTTCAGCTGAGAGCATCTAAGGTTAAAGAGCAGCTTAGAGCCAGAAAGTGTCCATTCATGAAGGTATAAGGAGGGTGTATATCAAATACTATTGCTACTGCAAAAATCCATTTATTTCATGAATGCTAGTGGAAAACAAATACTATGGAAATGTTTTATTCATTAGCGTTCCTATTCTTGAATGCGTTGGCACTTGGAGTTAATCCGTACTACTAAAAATTGTAACTCAATGAAACCTACTAAATATTGTCCATTGCAGTCCATCAAAAGTTTATTCTGGGAATATCTTGAAATGGTGAAAGTTATCCTGGATCCTTATGTTTCTGATGGAGGGCATGCTTTGAAGTTCTTCATTTCTAAAGCTTCAGATCATCTAAAGGGAACCTGTACAGCTGCAAAATATTATCATCACCAGGTATTTCTGTGAGCAAGTCCTACTCTCTATTCATGAGATATATTTATATTACAACTATTGGAAACCTTTAAAATATGAATTTTTCAATGGATTGCTCTAGAAATTTCTTTGATACATATACATACACTTTTTGCCCACCCTTTACCATGTACTTCATCTCTAAGTTCTTCACCTAGCTAAAATGAACATATGTATTTATTTTTCTCAATATTCCAAGTTGTTAAATTACCGAATATTTTAAAATTTTAAATTCATAGAGGTAGAATTTAATAATTACTTAATACATCTCCTTACATGGGAACTAAGTACAAATTCTCAATAAGAGGTTCTGACACATGCACGAAAACCAGCAAATAGGTTGGAGTCAAGACGCAAATACGGGATCACCCGTTTTGATATCATATTAAATTGTCACTTAGTAAAGTTTAATCTCTTTTTATCAATTTAATTTTTTTAAAGCGGTTGGAATTTACGACAAGGAAAATGAGAATTCAAATTAGTAGCTAGTTTCTCTCTCTATTTTGTTTGTCTGGAAAAGTCGGTTAAAGAAGCTGAATTAGAGAACCAAATTGTTAAATATTTCATTTTCAATCTTTCATGGGAAAGCAGTAAACTTGATTGATTCCTTATTGCAGTTCCAAGGTTATATCAAACAGACAGTAATGAGGAATAATTTTACTGCTGTTCTGGCTAATGAAGAAGTGGTGTTCTTTTTGGTATTATTCTCGATCCTGATCTTATTCTTTTATTTTGTCAATATATTTATTAGGTATCAAGTAATTCTTTGTCTTACCACTTAGTCATTTTGTTTGGTATGCTGCAGGCTTCAGCTCTAGTTGTATTTCCAATATTGAGTATCTACATGTTGCTATCCCAGTGTTTTAGCTAGCTGGGCAGCTGTCTTACTAGTCAATCAAAGGCTGGGTTGTTTCATCACCGGCAGGGACTACAGTTAGTTAAAAGTTCAGCCATGAAGTGTGAGCTTCTCAACATGAACTCTGTTAGCTTTCCCAGCTCTCAAATTTTGCAAGAAACTGCATGAGTTAGGACCTGCAAAGTAGGGGCAAAGTGAACGACAAATTACTTCCCCCTTAACATTTGTTAGAACTGAGGAGTCTTCATTTCAGTGTAAATTTAATTATTTGATCATGGACCTGCAAAGATGATATACCCTTAGAAAATTATCCCTCTCCTTGATCTCATCTTTCAATATACCAAATATGCATTCACGAGAAATGAAGCAACCAAAACAACACGGAGTAATGTTTTAAAAGTTTACAATTATCTATTTCAGCATTTCAGGATTCTATTTGATCTAAAGTCTAGTTCTCCGAATCTAGTATCTATACTCTGGCCTCATTATTACTTTCAGTAATTTCTTTTCTGAGAATGAAAAAGGTTTCCAAAGCTATGTATCTTTAAGAATTTCAACAGTGACGGTCCTCGAGTCTATGAAAGTCAAATTAACTAGGGACTTATTTCGTAATATCAAAGAAACCAAAGGGTCAATACGAAATATTGCCTCCCGCAGCAGGCACTTCGACAACTTCACTGTCTTCTTATCTTATCCATTTGCTCCTGTTCTCTAAGTTCATCCTGGAAAACCACTAAATACACAAATACAGCAATCCCCAATAAGAAGATTGTTTATGCAGACCATCTGAGATCATGGAAAACACAACGTGGGTGCAAAGAATCCATGCCTTAACCCACATCTTGACCACTCCCACAAACACGCCGACCCTTGATTCCCAGTTCTTCATTTCAACACAAGTTCCCTGCTACATTAACTGGGATTACCCACCGATTCTCTGCAAGGAACGTAACAACACCTTTCCGCCTCTGCTTCTAAAATGGGCTTTCTCACAATTCCTCGAAAGGGCTTCAAGATTAGGCATACCCATGACTTCTTGGAGGTCTAAGTGCCCGTATCACGTACCCCCACCATTGATACTAGCTAAAGGAGTGGAGGAAGCTCAGTGGGGCGAAGAACAGAAGAGAGAGTACGTTAGGAAACGGCTACGTAGAAAACGTCTTGGGAATCGTGTTAATCCTTTGATTCCAATCATGATCCCAAATCTTCTGTTGTTCTCCCTTTTGCTCTGGAACCCAGTACCAGACCACACTATGTGATACTTAAATAAATAATTAAATCTTGTATTTTATTTGTTTTTCCTTCTTTTGGATGTATTGGATATATTGACAAATTTGGTACCTATATACAATTTTTTCGTATGTTTCCTTTTTTTCTTTTTTTTTTTTTATTTTATTTTTATAATTCAATAATTAAAAGGTAAAACACTTAAATGATGTGTAAACACACCTAGAGTAAACTAAAGGGGCTATTATCCAACTATGAAAGAAACGCATTATCCAATTTATTTAATTCCTTTTATTGGAAAATAGCTAAAGAACGCATATGAGCCATGCGTTTCCAATTTACGAAAGCATTCTTTCATGTATGTATTTTTACTTTCGTTTACTAACCTTTCTTTCAAAAAAAAAAAAAAAAAAAGGTTATTGTTCTAGAAAAGACATTCATATGTGTGTATATGTGTGTAACAGAGGGAATATGACTCGTAGTTTCAACTCCAGATGGTATTCATTAATTAAAATTTAATTTTGATAATACATATAGAAACATATATATATATATATATATATATATATGATAATATAGCTCAACATTCAATACTTATAGATAATATTACACGTACGTGTAACAAGTGTAGTTTTGGTTTTTATATATATATATATATATATATATATGAAGAGGTGTGCATGTATCTATGCAGTAGGATACGAAGCAGCCCTGGCAATACCACAAAGGCCACCCTGAGTATCATCAGTTCCTCTAGCCAGTTTCATGTATCCCCTTTCTCCCCACGTAGTTCCCCATGAGTTCTTAATTAACCAATAATCACTATTTTCTCCATCCTCCTCACTCGACGACGACGTTCCATATCCAATCAGCGTAACCGCGTGGTCTAATTCACCACCGCACTCTCCATTAAACACGCCACTTGAATATGATTGGAAATCTCGGCTTCCCGCAGAGATAGCAACAGATACAGGTTGATTAGCCACAGCATTCAACAGTGCAGATTCATCATTACTGGGAACCTTCTCGTAACCGGAAATCGTAACCACTGAGGGAAGCTCCTTGCAGCTTTCTTGTATTGGCTCGTATGGATAGTCAGATTCCGAGGCAATCCCGTTGTTCTTGATTATGTATTCGAATGCAATTTCCATCCAACCGCCACCACAACCGTTGTTTTCATTGTTACAATCCAAGAGCTGCTTCTCTGATAATGAAACTAAATGTCCACTTTTGATTTGGTGAATTCCTTCCACAGCTGCAATGGTCGAAAATGCCCAGCAACATCCTATATATATATATATATATATATATAACAATTAATATTACGTACTGTTATAAAATTATAAAAGAAAATGATACTGAGAAAAAATAGTTATAGTTGAAATTTATAAGAGAGTAAGTTTTTGACCAATTAATAATAAAATTTATATCACGATCTCTAACACATAAATTTCAAGAAAGAATATTTAAGGGACTTGCAAAACATGCAAATTAATTTAATTACTTACCACACTGCAATTGATTCTTGACGTGAGTAACGGCTCCCTTTTCTCTCCAATCCATGCTTTCAGAAGCATCGGTGACATTTTGATAACGGAAGAGTTGTGTTGAATATTGTGCATTGGACATCTTGTAGCCTGTTGAATAAAGGGCACGGAATTCATCGTTGGTTAGGTCTAAAAACTCATTAGCTCCAAGCTTGTAAGATCGATTTCCAGGAGCACTGTTGATGGATTCCACGTACTCCATATTATCTTTGAATATTTGAAACCGCTTTGCCTTCTCAGATTCATCTTTGTAAGTTCGTCCGTATTGATCCATCCACTGTGCATGTCTTTCCACCATAGAATTATTATAATTGTTTTGTTGCACCAAATTATTGCGTGATGCTTTGCCAGCTTCAAAACAAACACATATTACAGAAACCAGGAGAAATGCAACACATTTGAAAGCCATAATATTCGTAGATAATATATATAGCTTTAATATGAAACGAAGTATGTAATGATGATTATATTTGCTATTGCATGCATGGCCATATTTATAGGGGCATTTGCATGCTGTTTTTCCATGGAAATTTTGTGCTTGCACTCCCACGTTACAAGTCTTCTAAGTAAACTAGACGGACGAACCATGATTGATGAAAATTTACTGGATTAATGCGTGGAGTTTTTCTTATGAAAAAGACTACACTGCCATGATGGCCGGATATTGATTACAAGTTGATTTCGGAGACTCAAAAATATTCCAGCCCTTTGTCTCTTTTGAATATCTTTGTAGAAAGACTACTCTTACACATGATTCTAACAAATTCAAGTTATTATAATAAGGTCCATCAAAAACTTGTATGTTAGTTCACTTGAGTTATGAGATACAATTAATGACTTTTTATTTGTTAAATTATGAATGTTTATGATAACAATTTGATGAATGAAAAGTTATATACATCATATATATATATATATATATATATAGGGGATCGTCCAACTAAAATCACAAAATTAAATTCATCATATAAGAAAAGTTAAGAAATATTACTTCTATATTTCTTTGTATTCTATAAGCTCTTTCTACTCCTATTCATTTTTGTTGATCTTTTTTACTTTCCAACTAATATACATTTAGGGTTTTCTCTATAGTATTCATAAAAAATTAATGTTAGTTTGCTACACTTTTCATTATAAGGTAGAGAGATCAGAAAGCTCTAAAGCATGCACCAAGAAGATTGACAAAAATTTTCTTGAATATTTTAATATCATTAAGTAAGCTTAATTTTCTATTTCTACACATCAACTAATTAATTTTTTTTTTTTTTTTTTTACTTTTATCATTATATATAATTAATCATGACTTGATAAAAATGACTTATTATTATGTGAGAATTATTATAATAATTTATTAATAACAATAAATACAAGTATGCTAGCTTGAGAAAGAATTTAGTATATATATATGACGTACGAAAGAAATAAAACTTGGTTGTTGTGATTTTTTTTTTTTTTTTTTTTTTTTTTTTTGTTTCTTACGTTTATGTTACTCAAGAAAATGTGCAAACTGGAAACTTGCTGCAAATACCGTATTGTTTAGGGTAAATTGTGGCGAACGATTTCTATTATATTACCGCTACTCACTGCTGAGTGGAGAGTCAAAGTCGTGTCCTTGCGGCTTCTTGCAGAGTCCAGACTATATATATATAACGACGCTTGATAACACGCGCCACTAGAGTTTCTTGTTCCAAGTTTTTGAACAAACACTATTTCTCAACATGGGTAAACCGTTCCCCAACCACTAGAATCGGGTTTCAACTCCGTAATGCCACGCTCCTAAATTAAGCTGAGAAGAATGGTAGGTGTAGTTAAGTTGTACGATTGCTGGTTTTTTTTTTTTTTTTTTTGTTGCACCATTTTGCACAAATCAATATTAATTGTCCATATCCAGCTTTGACATAACATATATATATATATATATATATATATCTATATTAAAAGGATGTATTGAATTTTGTAATGATATAATGCAAAATGATGAACCTAATATTAATGTATATTAAAATATTATTTAATTTTTTTTAAAAAAAAAAATTAATAGTAATAGTAAGCTATAAATTATTAATTTAATGTGTATTAAAAAAAATTAGTAAAAATACTATCTTGATTTTATAAGATACCAAGTTAAAAAATCATATCATATAATATTGGTTGAGAAAACATAATTAGTCTTGCATTACTCATTATATTTTAATACAATTTCTCTAACATCCCATTAAAAAAAAATCAACAACTATTTTCAATGAAAATAAAGCAAAGAACGAGATTAAATGGATAGTTTATCCAAATAAAAAGAGTTTAATTCTCATAATTAAAATTTTAAAAATATAAGGTGTGACATGATGATTCTTCATTTCATAGTTAAAATTAGATGTATATTTTATGATTAGTTCAAAAAAAAAAAAAAAAAAAAAAAAAAAAGGAAGATTCTAAGACAAGAAAAGCAAAGGAAGAGAGTGAGGGGAAAAAAGTACTTTTTTTTTTTTTTGCATGGCTTTCTTCTGAACTCCATCACTCCCATGCATTGCTTCCATCACCTAAACAGTGACTATATACATTTCCCAATCTTTCTCCATTGTCATGATTTTCTCAACTACTCACTCCTAAACTTTTCTCTAAATATCAGTCTCTCTCTCTATATATATATATAAACTCCTCTCCCTAATTTGAAGTCTCAACTCTCTACCCACTCAAATAAAATAAGAAGGCCTCGAGAAAGAACACATTTCTCCTATCTTCTAACTTAGGGTTGCATATACTTTTTCATGGATAATCTTCCACTACTTTTTGGTGTAGCTGCTGCTACCTCCGCTTATCTTCTATGGTTCTATCTTTTAGCTAGGAAGCTCAACGGCCCTAAAGTTTTGCCCCTGGTTGGCAGCCTTCCCCTTCTTTTCTTGAACCGGAGAAGAATACACGACTGGATTGCCGGAAACCTCCTCTCCACGGGAGCTGCTTCCACGTACCAAACATGCACAATTGCCGTTCCCTTTTTGGCACGTAAGCAAGGATTCTATACAGTCACGTGCCATCCCAAGAATATTGAGCATATTCTTCGAACCCGGTTCGACAATTACCCTAAAGGACCCACTTGGCAGACAGCTTTCCATGATCTTTTAGGTCAAGGCATTTTCAACAGCGATGGCGACACTTGGCTTATACAGAGGAAAACCGCTGCCCTCGAGTTCACTACGAGGACGCTTCGTCAAGCCATGAACAGGTGGGTGAACCGGACTATTCGGACCCGGTTGTGGGTCATCTTGCAGAAGGCGTCCAAAGATCATATCGCCGTGGATTTGCAAGATTTGCTCCTACGTTTGACCTTTGACAACATCTGTGGACTAACCTTCGGGAAAGACCCCGAAACCCTTTCCCCTGAACTCCCCGAAAATCCATTTTCCGTCGCCTTCGATTCTGCCACGGAAGCAACTCTTCAGAGACTACTCTACCCCGGTTTCCTCTGGAGGCTGAAGAAAATCTTTGGCGTCGGAGCCGAAATGAGACTTAAGAAGAGCCTTTCCGTCGTGGAGAATTACATGACCGAAGCCCTGGATGCCCGGAAAGAGACTCCGTCCGACGATCTTTTGTCGAGATTCATGAAGAAACGGGATGCCGACGGGAACCTTTTTCCGAACACCATTCTCAAGCGCATTGCTCTTAACTTTGTTCTCGCGGGACGAGACACGTCATCCGTGGCACTCAGTTGGTTCTTTTGGCTTGTCATGAATAATCCCCGAGTCGAGCAAAAAATCGTGGATGAATTATCCACGGTTCTGAAAAAGACACGTGGCGACGATCCAGAAAAGTGGATTGAAGAGCCGTTGGTTTTCGACGAAGCGGATAGACTCGTTTATCTTAAGGCTGCGCTAGCGGAAACTCTCCGTCTTTATCCTTCGGTGCCTGAGGATTTTAAATATGTGGTGTCGGACGATGTGTTACCGGACGGTACACGTGTTCCGGCAGGTTCAACGGTGACTTACTCCATATATTCAATGGCGAGGATGGAGAGCGTTTGGGGTGATGACTGCATGGAATTTAAACCGGAGAGGTGGCTATCGGCTTGTGGAGAACGGTTCGAGCCACCTAAGGATGGGTACAAGTTCGTAGCTTTTAATGGCGGACCTAGGACTTGTTTAGGCAAGGACTTGGCTTACCTTCAAATGAAATCCGTGGCTTCCGCTGTTCTGCTTCGTTACCGGCTAATACTGGTTCCAGGTCACCGGGTTGAACAGAAGATGTCGCTGACGTTGTTCATGCAGAATGGGCTGAAGGTATACTTGCAACCACGTGAGCTTGAAGCGCCAAGGCTGATCAGTACCACCACCATGTCTGCATAGAGAATGAAGGGTATTTTCGTCATTTCCAGTCCAAGAGAGAAAAGGGCAATGTTGGAAATTTGATGACACAGGAGTTTCGATGAGAAGCATAAAAACGGGTTTCACGTCTTTGTATAATTAATGGAAAATTTGTCAATTTTATTTGTATACAAATAATTTGTCATACACTTTAAAAAAAAATGTTTGTTTGTTTGTTTCATTTTGTAGCATCTTTATTGTGGAAGTGGGGATTAAGGATGCTACAAAAAGTCAAAGGTTGGATGGCTGAGTGGCATGTTGCCACCCTATCAACCGCCCAATTTGGAGTTCGACACCCAGCCTCCTCCCCATGTATCAAAAAAAAAAAAAAGAATGCTAAAAAAAAAAATAGATGTCTTGTGTCGGAAAAGAAAATGGTTGTAATTCCATGTCCCTATACATATATATATATATGAGCGATGGGTTTTCAGCATAAGATTAATTAATAAAAATACACACTTTTATACTACCTCTTGTTATATACCTTCTGAATTATATTTTTTTTGCTCAAAAGGGATTATATACCTTCTGAATTTGTTCTAAGATGTTAATTATTTTTATATATATATATATATATATACATACATGAGTGTATATATATATATATGAACCGAAAACCAAAACAAGTATCTTATAAATCATTTATATACATCTTAATCCAAATACATTGTAAAATCATTTATATCTCTTTTTCTGGAGATATCAATTAATTTTAGAGACAAAAGTTAGGATTACATAATAGTCCAAAAGATTCTGATGGAAAATGGCCCCAAGGTAAATGATCAACATAAAAATTTCGAAACCTCAGGTTTTTTGGCCCAAATTACTGGCTCATCTATCGACCCAGTAGCCCAGATGTATTGTTTTTGGACAAAGAAAGAGATAGCTAAAGCCCTATTGTCCTAATCCATCAGTGACCAATCTGCTAAAGTCCTACCTGAAGAAAGTAACCCAATGTTCTATATCCTTATCCTTATTCCATAATTTCGGATTCATTTACAATATCACGTAACTAAAGAAAATATATATATATAAATAAATAAATAAGGTGTACATTGATTGATATGGTTTTCATAACTTATATATGTCTATTTTTACTATATTTATATTAGAAATAATTTTAAGCTACAATTTAGTTATACTTTATGCAATTATCAAAAAAAATATAATAATAAAATAAAGCGTTATACTTTATGCGATAAAGATACTGAGTAACTTGTACTACTGACCCCACTGAACCTCCAGAGTATCCAAAGTACTTGGTAACGATAATATATAAAGCCCGGTTTATTATTAGTTCAACTGTCGAACTTTACCAATTTTCTCATAAAAGGAAAAGGGAAGTTTCCAGCATTAAAATTTTGTCCTGAAAATGCTGTAAGCTTTTGTGACATTTATTTGTACCCAACCAATCATCTTTCTTTAATTAATTAACCATGCATATAATATCCAATTTCATCAACAACTAACCCACCCACCTTTGCGGGAAAACAAACACAGTGATTTTATGCCAATTAAAATTTCTCTTAAATTTTTATCAACTTTTTCTTTTAGGTAAAATTTATAACAACTAACATACATTACAAAAATATACATGAAAATACAATTACAAGATTTTTTTTTAATTTCTAAGATTTATAGATTACAAAAATACAATTTATATATTAAACAAGAATTAATCTTTATATACATGAAAAGAAAATAGAAAATGAAAAACGATAAAATAGATTGGCACAATTTCTTTTTAAGTTAAGGTTAAAATATAGTCAAAAGAACAAAAGGAGATATGAAGCTTCCGGGCTTTTGCTTTTCTTTTTTTTTTTTTTTTTTTTTTTTTTTAACCTTACCTTCTACTTTATATTCCCATGGAACAATTTTTTTTTACTTTATTTAAAAATAAATAAATAAAATCAAAAAGAAAAATAATGAACCCGGATTACAACAGTTTGGAACGCGGAAACACTGATCCCGCTAATCGCGCAGGAAATTTGCACCAAATCAAATCAATCCACGGAACCAAAAAAAAAAAAAAAAAAATTCAAATTGGTGAGGATGTTGGTTAGTTGATTGGTCAAACACCAAGGTTGACGGAGAAAAGCGAATTTTGTTAATCTCGTTTAATCCCTTTGTCTTAGGGGATTATTAAGTATCGCCGCTAATACGAAGATTATTAACATTTTGTCGGATTTCGTGGGTCAACGTTGTCAGATGGCTGTTAGTGTTAGTTACTCTTAGCTTTTTGTTCCCATGACACCTGGCCCGCCTCCACCCCCATTCCAATTAATTTATTTCATTTCTAACAAATTTTAGAAATGCAAAAATATATATATATAATATATAAATTTTATGCAATTCCAAAACTATATTAGAGTTCCATAAGAAAATGAAAGACTTCAATATTATATATAAGGAAAAGGAAAAGGAAAATGAAGAAAATAAAAATGGGAAACAACAATAAAGTCTAATCAACTATGGGAATGGATGGATGGATGGAGAGTCCATATAGAAGAAGAGCACATGGCCACTACTTCCAAGTATGAATATGATGTTTTAGAAGTTTCTTGAGCCCACCTGTGTGTGTAGTCAGTGAAAAATATATATCATGGAACGCATTTCCGAATATTGGCGCACTTCCCTCTTTTCTGATTTAATATTTGCGCAATGTGAGGGTAAATTATTCATACTATTGACCTATTGACTTATTAATTTTTTTTAATTTAATTTAATTCAAATTTTTATTCATCTCATACCCTTTCGGCCCAAACTAATCCACTCAAGAAGGTCCAACAGAATTAAAAAAATATTATTCAAAAAAAAAAGGAATTATAAGTAAGAAATGTTTTTTTTTTTAAAAAAAAAAAACAATACAAAGTGAAAGGAAGGGGGATGGCTATTAATTAGATTTAGCCAACTAACTTGGAACTTTTATTACTTAAACAAAAAAAAACCAAGTATTTTGGAGGTACAAAGAAATTGCAAAACGCTATTTCCATGATTTTTTATAAAATATTTGAGGTATAGAAAGTGTGGAAGAAGAAGAAGAAGAGGATTATTTTCACCAAACTTTTGCTATGGAAATTAAATTGCCAAAAGCATTTAAAAGAAAATTGAATAATAATAATAATAATAATAATAATAATAGTGAGAATTGATGAAAGATCTAAAATGGTGGGGGAAAGGCATGGCATGCAAGGCGAGTGAGTGTGTTGTGGCGGTCCAGCTAAGTTAAAAAGATTGGTGATTTTCCTTTTGTGATGATTGTCAATGAAATCATCACTCAAATGCTTCATTTCCTTTTCTTTTTCTTTTTCTTCTTTTAAGCAAATGAAAAATGGAAATGCATACAAATGCAAAGATTAACTCCTCCTTAATTTAATAAATTAAATTATGATAATAAGAAATATATATATATATATATATATCAAATAAAGAAAAGAGAGAGAGTATGTAATAGATAGTGAGAGAAAGAGGGGGCACATGGTTGGAATAGGCGTAGCCCCGATGAAAGGCATTATATTGAATGTCCCACTCACTGCTCAATTCCCGCATAATTAAGCGGCTCTATTGTGCTTATCTACTACTTCCCTTTTTTTCACATCTCTATTATCCATTTTATCATAATATTCCATGTTTTATATATATATATATATATATATTAATATAAAAAGTAAAAAAAAAAAAAAAAAAAAAGGAGAATGTTTTATTAAAATATAGTTCAAAGTAAAAATGGGTGATAGTGTGGTTGTTGTAAATTGTGAATGTTGTCAAGATAGTGTGGTAGTGGTGGTGGTGCTCTGCTTGAGGCTTAATTAGTATGGTAATCCCAAATCCCCAATTACAAAGATACGAATCATACGCAAACTTGGCAACTAAGTATGTTTCTTATCCTAACTTATTTTAATTAATATATATATATCTTCCCTCATACCATTATATTTAATTCTATATTAAATTCATTTTTTTTTTTATTCTCTTTCTTTCAAATTCATGATCTTTTTTTTTTTTTTAAATATTTAGATAAAAGAAATAAATGAAAAAAAAATTGAAATTTTGATTACCATATACAAAAATATACAAATTGATTACCATATCTAAATTTGACTTCCAGTCATATATTTCTCTCATCAATCATACAAGTGTGTGGTAGAAAATCTTTTGGTAAAACGGCCAAAATCCAAAACTTAGATAACAAAAATCCATATAATTCCACAACAACGATATTATATATATATATATATATATATATATATTTTTTTTTTTTTGATAAATAACAACGATATTATATATATATATATATATCATTATTATTTTTTAATATATATATAAAAAAAAAGTGACAGAAGTGTAAAATTGGTAAGCAAGGGTTGAAAACAGCCTTATAAAAAAAGTCACTCTTTTGACAAAGGTGATATATATTATGTAGTGGTCCACAATCTTCACCTGTTCCCTTCCCACATTTTGCACCTAATTTCAAGAAAAAATTTCTTTTATAATTTGTATTCATTTTCAGAGCATAGTACTATTACTACCCTCTCTCTCTCTCTCTCACTCACCTCTCACACACACACACTGTGAACAACTACTCAGTGGGAAAAAAAAAAAAAAAAAAAAAGAGGAGGGAAAAAGCCATCTATATATTAGGTCAGAAACCACAAGTATTTCATATCAGCAGCCACACTATACAACAATTACCACATCTCTTTCTCTCTCTATCATCTCTCCATCCCTCCATCAATGGCTTCCTCTGCCAAAACTTGTTTCCTCCTCTTCCTCTTCCTCATCCTTACCATTACCTTATCCTCTCATCAGATTCTTGCTAGGGATAGCCAATTCTTCAACAAAGTTCCCAGCAGCAACAGCAACAATGGTGTACCAGAGTTTGCTGAACCAAACAAACAGTCTTTGAACAAATTACCAGAAGAGGAACCAAACTTCATCCCTGAAAATGAAAATAACAATGGCTATGGTCTTTATGGTCATGAATCTGGCCAACTCTCTCCTTCAACCACCAACGACAATGGTGTAAAAGACTCCTTCCGGCCGGCCAATGCTAAGTACTTGCCTAAGAACTACAACACTGAGGCTTATGTGACTGAGCCAGAAGGCTACACTCCTTCCACCACCACCACCACCACCACCACTGCCGTACCGGAGAACAACAACAACAACCCATTTTCCATCCCCAACTCTAAATACCTTCCTAAGAACTACAACACCGAGTCTTACGTTACTGAGCCAGAGGGCTACACTCCCACCACCGCCACTGAAGAGTACCACAACGAGAACAACAATCACAATTACTACAACAATGGTTACCAAAACGACGACCAGCAACAGGAGTACCCCACCTATGCCAATGCCAACAACAACTACTACGACAGAGGCAACCGGCAACAACAGAGCTACAACACCGGTGCCAACAATAATTACAACAGTTTCGCTCAGAGAGACTACACCACCGCAGCCGGTAACAACAACAACAACAACTACGGTCACTACACCAATGGTGCTGTGAATTCCAACAATGGTTACCAGAGACAAGGGATGAGCGACACGAGGTTCTTAGAGAGCGGAAAGTATTTCTATGACATGAACCTTGAAAAATCTACCTTCAATCCAAATGATGTAAACACCAGAGAATTCGGTTACGACAACAGAGGTCATTACAACAACAACAACATGAACATGAACAACTACGAGTACAACAACGACCAAAATTATGCAGGCTTCCAGAACAACCACAATCAATTCCAGAACTTTCAAGAGGAAGAGGAGGATATGCCCTGAGCGATTCCGTAATTGATTATCAAGTGAGCAGCGAGATCATTTATATAAGATGGGATTTTGATCATCAATGGTGTTTTTTTTTTTTTTTCTTTTTTTCTTTCTTCTCTTTCTATCTTAAATTATGTCATAGTGCAAAAAAAAAAAAAAGAAAGATTAATTCCATAGATATATATATTTCTTGATGGGTTGTTTGGTGTTTTTAGTTTTTCCTCGGTTAATTTCATGTTTGCATGAAAGACTGAAGTTAAATTATGGGAGTATATTATTTCTGTACCTGGTGCTGAAATTTTAATATATAATTTGTACATTAATAATTACTGCAAATTATAAATATATATATATATAGGATTATTAGCGGATTTAATTAAGTATTTAGCTCTTTACTAACCTTAATCTCAAATTAATTTAAAAAATAAAAAAACCCTTTTAAGTCTCTTAACATATTAGATTATGTTGAATTGATTTTTTTTTCTTTTTTTTGGCCAAAAACTACAGTATTAGAGAGTGCATAAATATTATAGATTGTTTAATTGTGTCTAGACAGAAGTCACATATGTTATTGTGTTACTTTAAATTATGTTTAGATTAAATCCTTCTTATATATAAATGTACATCTTCTCATTGAAGCTAAATAAAAATAATAATGAAAACTTAATTTTCCCAGAACACAGTGATCACAGTCACAGAAGAATTAGGAGAACTAATGTTTGATTTTGTGCGTAATATGTTTTATGATATTATGTCTTGTAGTGAGTGACACATAATCATAAGTTCCACATTGCTTTATCAAAGCTTGATTAGCTTTTTTCTTTTCTTTTCTTTGTCTCTCACTTTATCTACTTTATTTATTTATTTAACCGGAATGAAACCATAGCCCACCTACCAAAAAGTGAAAATATTAATTATATGCCTTCTTGGTGATGCATTTAAGAAGCATCTCAATTATAATGAAGGGAAAAAGGGAAAAAAAAAAAAAAAAGGGGGATGAATTGTACTGTCAATGTCCTTTTTGTGGGGGTTAGGAAGGCGGAGGAGGAGAGTGCTACTCGAAAATACGCTAAGGACCATTTTTCAGTATATATAATGCACCGGAAATAGTAGGCTCAACCTAAAACAATAAGAAAGACAAAAAAATATAATCATCTCATCCCTTCCACAATTTATTTTATTATTCTTTAAAAAAATGAATACACTTCCTAATTCGATTCTTTCCTCTTTACTTACGCCAAAAATTACGCCGTTAATTAAAGATTGTATTATATTCATATAAAGAAAAGCAAATCACAAATCTTTTATTTATTTGACTGTATATTCTATTTGTGAGTACAATCAATTCGAATTCAGATTGATAGTAGAACTTTTGATATCAAATATATATATATATATATATATATATATGGGGCTTGCTTGTTAGAAAGAAATAGGAAGATAGAATTGAAATGGACATGGAGAAAATGCTGGAAGAGGTCGTCAATGTCAAAGTAAGCAGAAGAAATGGGCACTATTTAATGCAGGACCCCTCCATTGCAACATATATTAGTTGCTCATGAACCCCCACTTGCTATATATCATCTACCATCTACCATCTTTTTTTTTTTTTTTTTCGAGGTGGCCTTCTTGGCCCAGACTAATGCACTCGGGAAGGCCCAACAGTGCGGGTATACCCGCACTCTGGAACCCCAAGTGAAGTTCAAACTTTTATCCTCTTGACAAACCAGAAGGTAAGGGAGAAACTCCTAGACCAATGGCCGGGTTTAAACCCTTATCCTCTTGACAAGTCAAAAGGTAAGAGAGAAACTCCTAGACCAATGACCAGGAGAGATTCGAACCCTCAACTTAAAAAGTTGAGGGAGAGACTCTTAAACTATTAGGTCAAAAAATGATTTTTATATATATAGGAATATGGGGAAAGAGAAGTTTTTTTTTTTAAAAAAAAAAAAAAAAAAGAAAAAAAAGAAAAGGGAAGAGCGCCAAAAGAGAACAACTAAGGTGGATTGGAATTGTTTTGTCCGTGAATGGCGGAAACAAACAAGAAATCCTCACCTTTGAAATTTAACTTGAGCTTCAAGGTTCCTTTTCCCCGCCAATCTGTACATATTATTTATACTACATTATATCTATCCATATATTTTTCCTTATTATTTTTATTTTTTAAAAAAATAATAATTTTCCATTTTGTGTGGTAGCTATCACCTAAAACATTACATATTTCATACATAATAAGCTCACGGGACTATAGGGAGGCGGGGAGCGTCCTTCCTAGGCCAAATCCACCTTAAATTTTATATATATATATATATATATATTTTCTGAGAACCATATATGTATATATATATATACACACATATATTATTGGAAAAGTAAAAAAAAAAAATATTTCGAATATAATTGGAATATATTACATTGAATAAGATTGGTTACCATTGAAATTTCGTTTCGTTGTAATATAGTATTTGTAAATTATAAATTCACTTAAATGCAATTTCATTCATTTGGTGGAAATGGTTTCATGAACATTTAAAAACAATAACTAATAACCCAAGACACTTTTATCCAACCAACTACAAAGAAGGTTTGAAATATATATTTAAGACTTGTTCATAAATTGCGATGAGTTGCGTAAATAAACTGTATACGTAATTCTTAAAAATAGCTTCTTCTTTTTTTCTAAAACATATTTTTGGGTCAAAAATAGCACAAATTCTGAGCATTTGATCAAACATTTTAAAAGGTAAAAAAGTATTAAAAAAAATTTAAGACATGAATTCAATTTGGCAAAAAATAAATAAATAAATAAATAATTCCCATCCTTGATGCATACACAAAAATGAAACTTATTATGACATGTATGGTTAGAAAAAGCTAACTACATTCAAGATTTCTTACAACCAATTCCTTATTACATATATCAAATATGATAGAGAAACGACAAAAATTGATATAACTGAATTCTAATTTTAAATAATTGTTAATTATTATGTACGTATTAAATTTAATAAAAAAAAAAATGATCGACCATATATATATATATATATATCCACCTTTAACGGAAGCTAACTCAACCAAAGTGGAGGGTAGGCATATGGGTTCAAAGACAAGCACTTAATATGGAGCTGTCAAAAGCATTTCAATCCCAGCTACTACTAATTGTATATTTACTCTCACAGGGAATAGGGATATATTATATATATATATATATATATATATATATATATACATAGTTGGAACCGTATAGCCATAAGTGCACGGCATCGCATGCACTGATGCTGTTGGCATGAAATAGTGAAACGAAAATTATGAAACTCCCATCCATTAGAGTACAAAATAGCCATGCATGTGGCTGACAAGAAAGATAGAGATTTTTGTTATCTATAAGCAGTAATCATCATCACTTCCATAAATGAAAGCACACCAAACATCACTATATTATATACTTATATATATAATATATATAATTGGTATTATATGAATTTTCTCATAAATTTGATATTGATTGAAATACTATATAATATATATAATTATTTGAAGTGATCATTTACAAAATTTGATCTAAATACTAAAATAATAACACTTAAATATAATAGAACTCTTGCCATCAATACAGTTCTCTCTGTTGTTGTTTCTTCTATATCCTTACTATCTGATCTTTGCCATTCTGACGAGTCGAGTAAAAACCAAGCGGAGCACGTGCCACCCATTCAGTAACTTGGGTTTAGTTTAGAGATCGATATATATCATGATTTAACTAACTACTGCTAATTTATATAAAACTGGCAAGATTAATTCCGAAGAAGAAAGTAGGTTGCACGGGAGCACGTGATGGTTTCTCAAGAACTACTATGAAAATGTCAAAAAAGATTAAATGAGTCACGTGCTTGACTTCTTCATATATAATACTTTGAGCTATCATCATGGTAAATTAATGAGAGAGGCGTTAACAGCTTCTTAATACATCTCTTTCTTTTCTTTCTTTGATAGAATCTTTAAGAACATTCAATCATGAACAATTATTGTGTTTCTATTATTATTATTATTCACATTTAGTAGCCCTAGCTGCTTAGGCCCTTTAAAGGTACATTTTCGATTACCCTTTTTTTTTTTTTTTGTTTCAATTTTTCATCTCAAGATACAAATAGAGGAAAACTCTTGCTTTGGCATTTATTATTATTTTTTTTAACAAGTTTTTGTTTTTGTTACACTATATAACAATTAATTAGAATTAATTCAAATTCAATTTGAATTGCTTTTTTACATAACAATTAAATCATTTTTTTTTTTTTTTACTTTTTTGTAACTATTAATATTTTTATCAATTGTAAGAGAAAGAATCCAAGATATCTCAAAACTACAAGACACAACTCTTAACATGGATGAGAAAAGCTAGGCCCATGGAGCCCAAAAAAAGACATATGATGGTCCAGTTTAATGGACAGACTGTCTATAGATCATGGGCTACTTAATGGGCTGAAAATAAAACATTCCTAATTTGAAATAAGTCGAATCATTCCAGAGAAGTAGGCTTTTCTCCAGCATGTCATTGATACACTTGATCTTTTATTTTATTATTTTTTTTTTTTTGGTCCAAGTCTTTACGGTTTTCGCCCATGTGTGGGCCCAACT
The DNA here is from genome assembly GCA_025388415.1 of Cynanchum wilfordii. NCBI lineage: Eukaryota > Viridiplantae > Streptophyta > Magnoliopsida > Gentianales > Apocynaceae > Cynanchum > Cynanchum wilfordii. Next base: position 4,943,512 of record JAHSUH010001079.1, read on the forward strand.
TTAAGGCCTGCTGTTTATACTTTATTTATTTATTTATTTATATATAAAAACTATAATATTAAATGATATTTTAATTTTTTAATCAAATTTTTATGTTATTTTTAAGGGTGTAAAAATATATATTGGGAAAGTGGATTGCCGTATGAATAGGGTTTTTGGAAGGTGGAGTTAGAAGAACGCTGTCGGTGACAGCGAAGACTTCGTCCAACCAATGCCATCTGTTTAATTTGGTAAGAAATTGACAAATTTATTGAATTGTCACCCGCAGGATAGAGAAGAATAGGAGACGTAATAACAAAAATAAATGTCGCCTTCCAAAGCATATACAATGCATGAACTCATTTACTTTTACAAACTCTAAGGCATTCAAAATTCAATTCAACTAAACCCAGCAGTTTGGAGGAGTTGAAAAGTGGACTCTTAATGTTTGTCCTCGAGGTGGATGGTCGATGTTTCGAATACCCTAAGGTGGTTAGCGTCACGTTAAAAAGCTTTGGGTTAAACCCTCACCCTCGAGGTGTGTTCTAACAGCCACAATGGTTATAATTCTCATGCGGTTGAATGGTAATTATCGCAAATTGGTAAATAATTTACTAGTATTACTATTAAGACTCAGCATCTGATTAACTACTAATAAGTTATGAACTAATTGAGAAAGTAGCTATTTAACCACATTTGTCAATTCTTGCTTCTTCTTACAAGGGTTAATATATTATGGAATATAGAATTGGCAATTAGTATTATTAAGACTGATCACCAGGTGGGACCAAAAGATACTAGTATTATTATTCAATTCATCTGGAACATAGTTTAATTAAGGAAGAATGTGATATGTGAAACTCTGAAGACTGATACTGTTTTCCAAGAGACAAAACTTTCAGTGCCCTTTTGGCCATTTATGATGGTTTTGTGATCAGCATCTATCATTATTCTTCTTTTCTTTTTCTGCTCCCTTTTGCTATGGTTGTGGAGGTACTAACTACAGTTAACAACTCACTATTTTCTTTCTTCTTATTACAGTTTTTCCTTTTTTTAAGTTTTCGTATTGATTTAGATAGAATGCAAATCTAAAACTGGGTTCTTGAATTTATATTAGAGTGCTTGTTACAAGATGATGATGATGATCTTGTTCAATTTAGCTTGTTTTTTCACAATTGGTGATGGAAAGAAGAAATTTTTTTAGTCACAAATAAACTGATGTATCTATCTATTGCTCTGTCTCAGGGTACAGAGGCAACAAATGGATGGCCGCTTGGGCTTGGAAACATTCATATGAGACTCAGAGCAGCACAGAATTCGCAGCCAACAGCAGCACCAGCACCAGAACCAGAACCATATAGCAGCGAAATGCCCAGTTTCTCTTCCTTCTCATCCTCCAATCTTGACACTGAGGTGGGTACTACGTGGTAAAACTATTCCTTAATTTCTGCAAAATAATTTCATACGTTTTCTCAAAGTTGGGATTCTTTTTGTATTTAATTTCTGTTTGGGCACGGCTGATCTGCTGTACTCTTCTAGTCCACAGCTTCTTTCTTCCAAGATCAAAGTGTGCCACTTGGACGGCTCATCGGAATAAGGCCAGTCGGAAACAGAGGAAACCCACACTTCCAAAATCAAATTACAATACGTACTAGAACTTTATCTCCTGGAAGAAGAAGAAGAACAAGAAGTCCAGAGATTATCACCAGCAAGATCCATGGATCAGAAGATGAAACATCACAGCAGCAGCAGGGGCTATGTGTTCCACTATTACACAATGTTATAGTAAAGATGAGCAGAAGCAAAAGCAGCAGCTCAACAAGACATTAGCTTCCTTGTTTCTGTTTCGCCATCAAAATCAAAACCAGCCCTCTGAAACAGATTATCTATTCTTGATGATGAATAATTTGTTTGTACTTTACTTTCTTTGACTAGTGGAGTGAATAATTGTCTATATTTCACTTCCTTTCTGGTCCCAAATCAACAGGTTCACCGTGGATTTTTGTTGCTGAGTGCCAAACTTTTTCATCAAGAGAGGTTCCAGTCTCTTGCAATCACGAGGCAAAGCAAAAACTAGTGAATTAACTTAAAATTTTATTAAGAACATTCACATTAGTACAAAAATGACATCTGATAATAGTTTCTGTAGATATTAGTTTAGTTCATGTACCCGATCTTCCTTATCATGTCATCCGGATTCTAGATAAAATATTTGTGGAAACTCTCAAAGTTGGTCCAATTGATATGACAACATACATACCAACATGCATGAATCTATAGAAAAATCTTTATTTCCCATTCCAACTAAACTGCACTTGTTTATTATGATGGATGATGACAGGCTCCAACATTTCTGAAGCTTCATGAGTCATTACCAAGTATTTGAGTGAGGACTTGATCATATGTCATCTACGGACTTGCCGGCCATAATAATTTTCATACATTTAATCGACCTGAATTTTGAAATGTAAGTATGTATAAAATAATCATTTTAAGTTAATTTTATATCAAGAATAATTGAACATTACAAATAAATAATAAAAAACAATAGGAGAATGAAATAAATAATTGTTTGAGATAGATAAATCATTTGTGTTATCTTGTAATATAAGCATATTAGATTAGGATATGTAATAAAATAATAACATGCTATTGGAATCTTGGAAATCTACTACTTGATATCAATAACTGAATTTTGCGGTAGATAATGCTATTGTGAATCTTATAATAACTAAAATTTCCAATAGGTCTAAATATTCATGAACACTTGCAAAACCAGTTGACTACAAACCATTTTGTGAATTTAAACAACAGACCAGCCACACATGATTACATAGAATATATTGCAAGAAGTCAAAAGGGATGAATTTCAGATGACCAGCATAGGAGGGGGTAGTCATAGGTGATGCTCTTAGCTATAACTGACACAGTCATTTCTGCTGTCCAATTTTTTTCTTCTTCTTTTTCTTTTTCTTTTTCTTTTCCCCTTTTGGCTCGAACAGTCAAGATTGAGAGATGGTAAAGTGTGGTTGACTTGAGATGTTTGTGTCTGTTTCACTTGTTTAGGAATCTACTCTGAACATTTTAAAAATTCAAATTTGTGATCATCTATCGCCAGGATCCAGTAAAGCAAACTCCAATTCTAAAAGCAGAGCATCAATATTGTGCAAAGATAAAGTTTTGATGAGCATCTATAGCAGTATTTTGGTTTTGTGAACTTTGGGGCCCTTGAGATGCATCAAATGTTTCAATTTCTGTAGTAACAAGAATTTGTTTTCACAAACAGAATATGCTACATGTCAGCAGCAGCTAATAACTAAAACAAAACATTCTCCCACTCAAACTCTATGTAAAGGGTTCAAGGCGATGCCAAACAAAACTTATAGCACTGGATTAGGGATGAAGGGAGGGATATATCCATTACTAAAGCCAATTAACATACCTCATAATCATATAGACGGGCTCAATTCCTTTTACCCTTGTTCCGCCTAGATCCAACTTTAGTCCACCCATCATCTACTTCAGATGATGGGCTGGGTTTACATTCATCTGCAGCTGATTCTTTGCTATTCGTGATATAATGTGAAGAATTAGCATCAACTGCCATCTCTGATGAACCATCATTGACCATGTTCCCATTATTATCATAATTGTCATCTTCATCTTCATCATCACTATCACTATTATCCACAATCTGCGTACAGTAAGCACATCCTGACATTAATTTGAATATAGTGAACAGAGAAAAGAAATTTCTAATGACAAACAATCACCTACCAATCATACAATATACATAGGGTCAAGGGGAGATGGTCATTTGTAATGTAAATCCATAATGCAGGATGAGAATTCAGAGATAAAAGCAGTTATAAGCAAAGGTGTTTACATCATCTCTATTTCCTAAGATACATTCATTAGGGAACGGCATTTTTGAGCATACAAGAAATATATCGTACTTGAGAAATAAACTAATATGGTGGCTTCATCATCAAGAGAAAGCAACACAACAAGAATTTAGGATAAACTGACAAGAACAAATCAGAAATACTAAACATTATTAATGAGTAAATATTTGGCAGCAACATTACCTTTCCAGCATTGGCCGTAATGCCCCTTGGAGGATTTGTCTCCCTTAACTTTTGGATTGAAACAAAGTTGCCTTCCAAACATTCTTCATGCATAAGCATCAACTTTTCAGCTATCTAATTAATAATATCAGAGTAGCAAAAAAATCAGCTTCAGCGAAGATTCCTCGAAAATTAAGTACAAACAAAACCACTTTATTCTAGTGTTGCAATCCAAGCTTCAACTGTTAACAATCTAAATTTCAATCTATAATAATTATTAGTGTTCAGCATAATTAAACATTTAATAAAGAAAAGCGGAAAAGAAGCTCCTAGAATACTCGGAGAAGAATTATCCACTCAAAATCCCAGTTCCAATTTGAAGTTGTAAATTTGATAAGAATTGATATTATCAGATAATGCAACAATTAGTCCACCACCCAAAAACAAAACCAGAATTTTCTATGGATTGAACAACAATTAAACAACATACCTCCTCTATGCTACCATCATCAATCTCCACGGAAAGAGAAAGCATCGCGTCTTCAAGCAAATCCTCCACATCATCAATGTACACCCTCTCTGAAAATACAAATTGAGACACATATATGAATGAAAGTAAGAACTGAGAAACCCACATTCAAAATCATAAAAGGACACTATTTTTTCTCCCTAGTAAAAGAAATTGATCGTCTCACACACAGCACAAACAGACAGAAAATTCGAAGATTTCAATCCTTCACAGTCCGCAAACTGAAATACATTTCAATACCTTTAGACTGGGTGAAGAGGGAGAAGATGTCCACGATGATCTGCCGTGCCCGGAGGTGAGAATGGGGTCCACCCCATTGGTTTTGAACGGCCATTTGAAGGGCAGTCCAACGAGATAACAGTAAATTAATGCCTTCTTGAAACTGAATAACAGCTTCCGCTGTCAACTTAGGCTGAGCTCCGTCGCTGCTGATCGTGGTACGGTGAGCATCCATTTCTTCACCTTTGTTACCTTAGTTTTCTCTGCAAAACCCTAGCTACTACCCCTCTGTATAATTCTCCATATTGAAACTTTTCAATGATTAAATTTATTTATTTATTTTGGTAGAAAATTTTTTTCTATGATTAAATTGAGGCAGTCAAATATAAAATACACTTATTGGATTTATAAAGATTATGGGCTTATGGGCTTACTGGAAAATATCGAAATTGTAGGAAGCAGATTTTTACTAAAACTAGGATGAGTGGCCCCAAAATCTTGAGTTCTTCGCCCAATGTGTTCTTTTTTTTTTTTTTGAAACGAATTGATATTTAGAAATTTTCATATAACTAAATTAGTTTTTTTTGGTTAAAAGGAAAAAAAACCAAAATTACTTCAAATTATTAAAGAAAAATGATCGAATTAAAGATTTAATGTTTAGGATTTAAATATATGTTTAATATTTAATTTTTATTCTATTTTTTTTCAAATGAACAGTGACAGAATGGGAGTGAAGGAAATGATCGTTGAAAAAGCGAAAGCAATTAAAATGAAAAATAATAAATAATAAATAAAAGGGAGAAGTAAATTTACGAAAATTATAATATATAAATGAGATAAAAAAAATTCTTTCGAAATTAAAATGAAATTTTGTTTTTGATACATAAGAAGGGGTAATTGAGCGTGGAACTCACACCGGTGAAATTGAGGGAGGTTGGGTGGGCACACTTGCCAATGTTAAAATGAGATTAAAAATTAAAAATTAAAATAAAAAAAAAAAAAAAAAAAAAAATTCTGGTGCGGATCGGACTGTAGTACTTTCCTTCCTAAACCCTGTCCCAAAACCCTTGGATAATCGTCAACACATAACGCACTTATTCCTCTGTACACTCAGCTACCATGGCCGCCGTCGCTGCTAGGACTATGATGCGCTCTGCCTCCTCTTCCGCTCGAACAGCGGCGGCAAGAGTGGTTTCAGGGGCGAAGCCCAAAGGTCATGCTTCTCCTTTTGGGATAGCCACTCAAAAGCCCCTCTCTGCTCGCATCTTCAGGTATTCATTTTGGCTACATCTTGTTATGATATGATTCAATTTACTTTTACATATGTAGCCCACGTGATTTTTTGAGTGAGATTCAATGTGAATTTTGGTGTGTTCAGATCACCAGTTGAACTGAGCGCTGTTAGTGTTCAATCGATGTTCCCCTATCACACTGCAACAGCATCTGCATTGCTCACATCTATGCTTTCCGTTGCCCCTCGAAGTTATGGCTGGACTCTTGAAGGTATACTCCCCCCAGTAATTGTGGAATTATACTTTTGTGTTTAGAATGATTTCGTCATGGTTCATATGCATATGATTTCTATGGTTCTGGTTTTGAAGTAATCTTTCTGTATTTCTATATGACAGCAGTTATGTCAAAATTCATCTTTTGGGTATATATAGTTTATGGCTCCTCTGTGCTGTTATGAATGATCTGATTTTGTAGTTTTCCTATTTCATTTGGAAAGGAGCGGTCAAATGATCTAATGGCTTAACATTAGTTGTTTCTTAACTTGTACCTGTATTCTTGAAATAATCCTTCTTCTTTTCTTTCTTATTTTTCCTTTTTTTTAAAAAATAAAATAAAATTAATTTGAGATGTTATCAATGTTAAGTATTGGTTCCTGTTCCATTTTGGGTGAAAGTAGTGAATCATTAAGAAAGATCAGAGCTTTGTGCCTTTAGATGGTCTCTAATCCTCCTTTACTTAGTTACTGTGAGTTGAAAAATGAAGCGATCCCGATTTACATGTTAGATGCTCTCTTGATGAACTCAAATAAAAAATCTAGAAAACACATCCACAAGTTCTATTTTGAAATGATCTGGATACTTTCTGGGTTGAAGAATTTGAATATGATTTTGATTTCTGTAGATTTCTGATGGGACTACCACTTCTTTCTATTTTCCTTTATTTTCTGGTCCCTCCCTCCCAGAATAAAAGAGTGCATATTCTTGTTTTCATCTTGTAGGGCTAGAGAGGACTAGATGAAGATTGTTGAGAGGAGGTGAAGTGATTCAAATCTCTTCATGTGATTAGATTATAAAATATTTGGTCAATGTTTTCTATAAAGCCTGAAAAGGGAACTCTTCTCTGAATGCACTGATGATGCAATTAAGTTAATCTAATTGGTAAAGAACCCTTGAACCTCTTATGGAATGATATTCAAGTGGATAGGTTAAGGAGCATTGCTAGACTATACAAACTTGAGTCACTATATGTACTTTTGATATGAAATTTTGGCCTTTACCTACCAGAGATGTTTTTGTTAGTAGAAGCAAAGTCCTTTACTTTAAAGCATTGTCTTCCTGAAGTGAAGCATATGGTTGTTATCTTCCTTTTTTTTTGGCTCCTTCTTCTTTTCTATTTTTTGGGAGATTGCTGATTAGGAGATTCTTTTGCTAGCTTTCCCTGACTTTGGCTGGATGCTTCCTACTAAACTTGATTGAGGCAAACTTTAGCATTTGCTTTACTGATGACTCCAAATACAATTTTTTTTTTTTAATATTTCTTTAGTTTTTTCTGTGTTTGAAAACTGGGTTTCTGGCGCAGAACTCTTGGAATATTCAGAGTTATTAGAATTGATGTGCCTTATTGTCATTTTCCTTTTATTAATCCTGAGGTACAATTGCCTGCAGATTTGTGAACATGTCGTTTTCTGTGATTTTCGGTAAGTAAAATTCTGTGCGAGTATAGGATGAGCGAATCAAATTATCAGAGGGACCAAATGCAAATAATTTTTACCTCTTCCATTGCAGTTATTTGATCATATAAGGATCATGCTAATACATGGTATTCACTCAGATTGCAACGATGATGTATGATGAATGTTGGATGCTTCAAGCTGTAGGAGAAGCCTGATAAGTAGAGTACTGAATGTGCTCCAGTGAGCAATATTGAGTTCTAGATACTGTTTTGTTTTAAGCTCTTGCTTTCAACTTGTATAAATTGTCAAATACATGATGATTCAAGTTGGCTGGGTTTTTTAAAACAAGAATTTGAAGCGTACTGGATTCCACTTTAGTCATCATATATACTGCATCTCCTTTATCATTAGAAAAACGTTTTCATGAATGGAACCTTGTTTATGGATTGCACATTATCTCAACATATTTGCAGAATAATTTCACTAAGAGGCAAATAAAGTTTCTTCTTTATATTCGTAAACCATGTGAAACTGTACAGCATGGCTTTTTTGCTTATTTCGTTGTACAACTTTTTATGTTTGTTGTGTTTATTTTCAGCAGTTATATAATTAGGGCAATATGAAACAAACTTTTTAGGCAGCAATAGAAATATCATTATTTTGTTTTCATCATGGAGTAGAGAGAGATCCAAGGATGGATATGAACTTAGTTGTTCTTTAGTATTAGTTCTCACAGAAGTCAAAGATTTGTAGAATAAAAAATCCTGGGGAATTTTGAGATATGTTGGCACAGGATTTCTTTTGACTTGGGGTGTTCTTTGTTTAGGGATGTGATTTCCGCACACTGGCTGAGTTCTGGCTTGAAGATTTCCTCATCTTTCTTCACTTACTTTCTATGTGTGTCAACACGGGCTTGGCTAGTGACTGATTCTTTGGAAATCATCTTTATGTTTTGACATTACCTCTTCACTTATGTAGGCTAGTTTTTCATTTCCAGCACCCTCCGTAAGTGGCTTTCTTTTTTCTTTCATTGTAGATGGATGATGTTAGAATGTGTTGGCGGTGCTTTCATCATAGTTCCATCGATGTCAATGGACCCCCTTAACAAACTGCAAAAGGAATTTTTGTGCTTCTATGTGGTTCTGCGGTTGTTGGGATTTTGTTAAAACTGAAGTAGTTTCTCTGGCAACTTTTACAATACATGTTCCACTTGAAAGATCTCAATGAGTTCAGATGATAAACGGTGAAATATTTTTATTATTGATGATATTTATAATTTTTTAGTCTGATAATTAAACCCCATGAGAGCATGTACAACATGTAGGAAGCTAGCATTTGAGTGACTAAAAAATTTAGGATGAGAGGAAGAAGAGAGTATCTTGCAAAATCAGAGACATAAAGACGACTATTCCATCCCATGATATTTCACTTACCAACATTCCTACAATTCAGATAATGATTTTCACAGGCTAACTCCCCTTGAAACTAACATTAGATTAATCCTATCACGAGTTAACTACGTAAAGCACATGGTCCACTAATTTGGTGAGCTTTGTATACCAAAACCCATAGACACAGAAATAATATACCAATAACACCCCCACAAGGAATCAAATTACCATTTTCAAGATTCTTCAACCACATTCACCAACTCATATTCAACCAATGACAAATTGTTATCTTCTTTCACCGCAAAATTTGCAGGTTCGGCCAACTCAATACGCCCCCATTTATCAACGGCAAGCCTCATTGACCCCTTAAACATGTCAATTTTAGCATTCCGGAGGATCACAGTGTTACCTGCCTTCATCAACTCAACTGCAAACAAATAATACCTAGTTACTTCCTCGTACAGCTATAAACTTAGGCGAAAAATGAATAGAATGCAGATATTATGGTGAAAAGAGCATTTCAAAGAATCAGAAGATGCATTAGATTAACCGCTTAATATTGCAAGAAGTCTTCAATCTACTACTGCTATTTGCATGGTATCACAATCACCTAAAGCTAGAATTTCAGGGACAAACGCTGTAAAGCTGTAATTCAAGAGAAGTGTGACCGGAACTGGCAATGATCTTGATTCTCAAGGTAACAAAATAAAAGTTAGACGGGAAAGTAGACAAAGTGAATGCAACCTGCAATTGAGTCTCACTGGGAAAGTAAAGTAAAGTTAGATAGCAAGGGCTAGTTTGTGGATGGAAGTGCCTTGGGTTCACAGAATAACACAGACATATTGCCCTAATAACACACACACACCCAATTTCCAGTTTTTACCAGTTCCAACACGCCTACAAAATTGAGCCACCCACACTATTTGCACTCTAACACTAACACACAATCCATAAACAACCATTCTTACCATCTCTCGGTTCTCTGAGAGGAAATGAAGTTCAATTATTTTCTTCCCCTTCTCTAAACAAGAAATGTAGCTACCCATAGCCAAATGTGAAGGGAGATAAAAAAACTTGAAATTTTTTTTTACAAAAAGTAGGAGAGAATGAGAGAAATGGGAATGGCTACCTTGATCGTTACGGGCAGTGAAGAGAATGGTGCCAGTGTCATCACCAACAAGGCACTCGGCGATGCGGGACGGTTGCTGTTGCTGAAGAGGAGGAGCACGAAAGGAAGTAGGATTTCGAGGCTTCTTGCTCAACACAGTGTTGGAATCCAAGACCTTGACCGTGAGCGTATGACCATAGGTACCTGGTTTCAATTGATCCACCTTAACGAACACCGGTTTTCTTAGTCCTTGGTTCACGCCAGCAGCATTTGCTCCGCCTCCGCCACGGCGGTTTTGTTGTGGATTTCTTGGACCTCTGCTTGCCATCGATAGGGGAAATAAGAGAATAATAGAAAGCAAGGCCTTTTTTTTTTTTTTTTTAAAAGAAAGCAAGGCCTTTGAATATGTAGTTTTGCAGCAAAAAAGAAAAGAAACCCTAACCCTAATTCTTAGGCAATTGAATTTGAGAAAGCCAAGGTGGTGGTGTTCTGTAATTTTGGTGGATTTTGACCTTTGATCTGAGCAACAACGGAGTCAAAACGACGTCGAACAATCCCCTTCCATTTTCTGTATATACCAATCAGTCTTTTACTCCATCACTGTTTTTTGTTCTACAAGAGTGGAAAATTTATCTAATAATCCAAACCCTTGTTTTATGAATTTCTAAAATGGTTCACAAATTCGCTGCTTTTTTTTTTCCCCCCTCAAATTTCATCCAAAATTTCTCTTTCCTTCCTTCTCAAGAACGGGCGTTTTGTATAGTAATTACAGCTAAAGAATAACAGAAAATTCTCGAAAGTTAAGCAAAGAATAGAGAGACATATAAGCAAGCAATAATCAAGGGGAAGCACTCAATGGATAATCTAAAGCCAGCCTGGGCTTTTTCTCCGCTTTTAATGTTATTATATTTAAGTGCAATGTTTTTTTTTTTCTTCTTATAACCGAAATTTTATTTTAAAAAAATTATTTAAGGTAATAAAATAAAACATTAACGTTAAATTAGATAGAGAACTCAAGTGAATTCGTATTTTTTATCTCCTAAACATTATATAAAATTAAAAAAAAAATATATATATATATATTTTTATGTTAAAAATGGAAAATGAATTTATAAATATTTCCCTATAACTTCAACCAAATAGAGAAGAAATTCTAAAAGCCGAAATAACCACTAGTTTTTATTATTATTATTATTATTTTAAGACAAGGGGAAACCATAGAAGTGCACGCACGCAACGCAATAGATAGCGGGTAAAATCGAAAACCCAAAAATCTAAACGGTGGCCGAGAAATTCTCACAGTGTGCCGCTGTGTGATCAATCGTCGTCCATCTTTGGGGATAAATACCAATCAAATTGGAAAGAAACACACAGAGAGTTCCCATTCTTAACGCTAAAGAAAGCAACAGAAAAAATTCGACTGTGTAACTGACCAAAAATTCAAACAAAACTTCTTGAAGTTGCTAGCAGAAAATTAGTTTCTGTTGTTTTGTAAAAGAGTAAAGTAAGGGGGAAAATAAATTTAAAGGATTAAATAAAAATTAAACATTTCTTTTCTTTTTTTTTCTTTCAATATATTAATAATTTCTCTGAGCTGCACCGATTTCTTTCCCTTTCTCTCTCTCTCTTTCTCTCGCCGCTCTTCATGGACTCAGATTTCTGGACCTCTCGCCTCGCCGCTGCTAAGCGTCAATTCCATTTGCAGCATCTTCATCATCATCATCATAATCATAGCGGCAACCATCAAAACTCTCAACTGGGTTGGTCCTGCTTACGTTTCCTTTTTTTTTTTTTCTTTTTTTTTTTTTTTTCTCACCTCTGTTTGTTTGTTTTAGATTCTATATATATACCTATGTATTTATATATATATATATCTGATTTTTGTTTATTTGAGCTGGGGGATGTCCGGCAACTTTCAGATCGGTTGAATATTGATGATTTTGAGGTTGAAGAAGAGGTCCGACCTGATTTCCCCTGTCCATATTGTTATGAAGATTTTGATATTGCCTCTCTTTGCTCACATCTCGAAGATGAGCACTCTTCCGAGTCCAGAGTCACTGTGAGTTCCTTTCTTCATCCAAATTATGTTCATGTATATTTTATATGAATATGTCATATTTAAAATTCTTTCTTTTTCAATTGCTGTTGTGTTGACTGACTTATGTATCCGGTTTCTTCCTCAAGTACTGCTGGTAAATTTTGTTGTGGTTGTTTTCTTTTGGAAAGTTTTATGATTTCTATTTTCTCCTTCAAAATCGACCTATAGGATTTTGGAGTTAAAATAAATATTTGATTTTTGAAGATCCACTGAGAAGATTTGTGCAAATCTAATGGTTGAAATTTATGTATTATGTATATTATATGATGATTTTAATTGCGAATCAACTTTCTTAGCTTTGAGAGCTTAGAAGAGGGTATCTTGTGATGCCTTCAAGCTAACTGCTTGGGGATGACTTTCTTCTTCACCATTCCATCCTTTTAGTTTATAGTTGTATTAAAGAAAATCACTACCTTCAATCCCTTTGACATCCTGTATGCTTGAAACTGGAAGGTGTATTTCCAGAATCACCCTCCACAAATCAAGACTTACCAGTCTTGAAGAGATCTGTACTTGGAGATCTATAATAATTGGGTTTCTTCTATCTTGCAAATTATGGTGTTCTTAGCAAAAAGTCCAAGTTCATCCTTAGTAATCCTCCCTGTGGGTTTCCCTTTTCTCTCACTTTGACCATGGAAAGGGCATCTCTTCACATGCCATTTGGCCAGCCTGATATCTTGGTGTTTGCATTTACTACTAATTTTATTTTGGGGAACAGATTGATGAACTTAAATTTGGTTGCAGGTTTGTCCCATTTGTTCTGTTAAAATTTCAAGGGACATGTTGAGTCATATTACACGCCAGCATGGACATTTGTTCAAGATATCCTTTGAGGTGAAAATATTATTTGAGTAGCCATAGAGTACAGAGAAAAAACTTGCAAGATGCAGATATACTGCCTGTTTAAACCATTTAGTCATTTTATGGATCTTCCTTAACCTACAATTACTTGCAGCGACGCCATAGATTGCGCAGATTTGCAGCTCCTAGCAGTCAGGCACTCTCTCTTCTGGGAAGAGACCTTCGAGAGGCCCATCTACAGGTGCTTCTAGGAGGCAGTGGATACCGATCAAACAACCCAAATTCCTCTAATCCAATTTCTGACCCTTTAATTTCATCTCTTGCGATGAATTTCCCTACAACTGAAGCAGAAGAAATTTCAAAATCCTTGGTATCCAGTATTGAGGATAGTTCAATGAAGTACACCACGTCACAATCCCCATGGAAATTGAGGTAAAGTGTAAAGTTTTCCCTTCACATTGAATCAAGTGGTTTTTCTCTTTGTCTTCAAGCATACATAAGAAGCATTGTACTCGATCAATGTCTTGCTAAATTGACATAAAGCATGCGTACATGGTATATGTTGCCAGCACATGTGCAATCATTCATTCATTCATTTGGAAGGAGAAGTAGATATTACACTACAATGCAGGGAAATACTTGTGATACTGTGTCAACCTTGTTAGGGTGAGTAAATCGGGTTCTACATCTTAACCTGATTATACTTCCCTTAAGCGATTGTGTTCCTGAGATTTATTCACTACTGTGTGGCTTAAATCATGAAAACATTAGGCACGATCTGGGATATTACTGAAATTGATGGATGTAGGATCTGTGAACTATAGATCATTCATTTGCATGTCCACATTTCTGAAATAAGGTATCTGAAAACCATTTATATACACAACTTTAGGCCTCATGGCACATGTGATGGTGGTGAACTCATCATGTGTTTCTCAATTTTCCTAATTTCTTGATACATCAATCATATCTGTCTAATGCCGTGTTGGAACTATTTTTTTAATCCACTTTGATATCAACACCACCTCTTATTGGATTTTTTTTTTTTGGGTTTACAGTACTGATTCATCCTTGAGTTCTGAAGAGCGAGAAAAAAGAATGAGACGAGCTGTTTTCGTCCAAGATCTGCTGGTCTCTACACTATTAGTAGACTAATCCGAGCAGTAAGTGTTTGGGTATAATGCAAAATAATGATGAAACTGTGATAAATAATGATCAATATTATTACTCAACAACACGGCTTTCTCTCTCTCTTTAAAATATTGCATTTCGCCTCCACATCACAATACAAAATGATATATAATCTCATACTCACCGGGTTAGCTAGCTATACGCATGGTTAAAAGAAAACTGACAGCGAACAGAGTGGATAAGAGGTCAAAAATGTTTTGGTTAGGTACCACCATCAGAAACAGTGCTTGAATTGTGATTAGTCGGCTGGCGGTGGTCGGTGTTGAATGATGCGTAGAAGACTTGCTCTACTGCAACGAGTTGGGAAAAGTTTATTTGGCGGTTGGATGGTCATTATCATCGTCCCGCCCGCCCAGCATCATGTAGAGGTTAAACGCCGACGGAATCAAAGCAATAACAATTCGCTTTCCTTTTCTCTTTTTCTCCTTTACGAACAAATCCTTACCTCAGAAATATAGATCTGTATTGACTATTATTCTCCCCATCTTTTGCTCAGTTTATTCAACACATTCTATTATTATCATAAATTTTGTGGATAAATTTTGGGAATTAAGAAAAAAAGGAGAAAGTAAAACCTAATAATGTGTGTATATATATATATATATATATATATGTAAATATTATCCTCCTTCATTTTATATTTAATCTAAGTATTCAAATACTTTATAAAGTGATAAATAAAAGTAATGAAGATATTTCTTAAGAAATCAGGCTTTTTGCTTAGAGAATTCCTTTTTTTAACTATTTGGGATATCCTTTAAATATAAAAAAAAATAAAAACACCCTATTTAGGATAAAGGTCCCTTAAAAAAAATAAAAAGATAAAAGATGAATCGAGCAAATAATAGATAAATAAATAAAAGAGAAATAGCTAACAAAAAATAAATAAATAAATAAAAGAGAAATATATATATATATATATTAAGGGTTGCGAAGCGGTGTAGAGAAGACTCATGCTTGTGAGTTATGAACATCGGTATCACACTCAGAAAATGCCTTTTAAGATATGAACATTGACGTCATCTCTACCGAACTATTTTCTTTCTCTCTCGTTTTCGCGTGACTTCTCTGAGATTGATAAATTCATATTCTTTTCTTTTGCTATTTCCTCTTCCCTGAAAAAGAGTAGCAGAGTAGTCATTGAATTTTTTAGGGTTGTTCATAATTAATATCATCATCCCTTCTTCCAAGGGATCATCGGCAGTAATTTACAGGAAAAAGAAGAAAAAAAAAGGGATCAACATTCAACAAGAGGATTTAATTCAAGTTAGGAAGGAAGAAAGGAATCTTCAACTGCAACTGCAACTTCAAAAGTACGTGATATGATGGTGGAGTTGTTCCTGCTAGGGTGCACGGGTTTGGTTGTGTTCCTTCACGGAGTCAATTTCTTCTTCCACTCCCTTACTTCTCGCCCCTCTTTTCGTTCTCTCAGGTAACTAACTCATCAGGAATCAAATGCTTTCTTCTTATCTTCTACAATAGATGGGTTTTCCTCTCCCCCCTCCCTTGTTTTCAATTTTAGCGGTATAAACATTATCCGATTTTCCAATGCCGGCATCGGAGAAACGTATCTAATCAAATCAAAGAGGGTTTCTGTATCTGCTACTGCACTACTTTTTTTTTTTTTTTTTTTCCTCTTTAGTCTTTTCTACTTTAATTTCGTGTATTATACATAGTGGATGATCATGGTCCATGCCGAGGCTATATCCCCTTTAACATCATTATCCTTCACGGGTTCGGACCCACAGTACGGGCCCTGCTCTGCAAGCTTATAGTAGCAAAAATCTAAAACCATGACAACTTTCTCAGGATGGATTATTTATTTAGTGTATTATTACAGAGAACAGAGCAGTAGCCAGTAGGTAGAACCATGAGATTGGTAGTATATTTGCGCGCTTTTTAAGTTTTCTTTTTTAAATAAAATCCCATAGAAAGCAACTATGAATATTATCTATGATACTTCTCATGTTTTCTTGAAATTAATTGTACGATATATTTTCACCAGTTTCCTGGGATTTGTCGGATGGTAGGTAATTGGTAAGAGCAGAGACCATTTACCTATAAATATGGCTGTGGAGAGGTTGATTGTACCTACTAGGCTACTACATACAGACATGCTATTTGCTGTAACTTCGATGTTCCTTGAACAGTTTCCTAAAACAGCTGCTTCTTGGGAGAAAGATATGTAACTTGCAACTATGATGGAAGAAAACTTGGAGATATCTGAAGGTGCATGCACGGTCACATTTTATGATTTGTGTGACTTGTTATGAACAGTCGCATTTTTGACATTTCTAGTTGGTCTTATTATATTTTGTGTCCTGAACTGTCTTTTTCTTTTACTGGTATTTTTCTAAAGAAAGATACTGAAGATTTGATTAGTTCCTGAATATTATTCTAGCAAAAATCATGGATCGAAACTGAAAACGAACAATTTAATGCATTTCTTGAATATTTTGAAGATTTTAAGAAAAGATATAAGCACACAGGCGATTATTGCTGTACAAGAAGATACACACATATTTGCTGAACCCGGTTCAACGCAGTCACAAACTCTGCTCATGCAAAAACCTCTTTTGGTTAATCCTGACCAGTGAGAAACGGTAAAAAATTTGAAGGATGGAGTTTTTCCTTCAACAAAGAGCAGAAGAATGGCATAACTTCAGCACAGAATACTTCACCTGTAATCCTATCCTGCCACCCTCTACACACAGCTTGGCACCAGTTACCACCCAGTGACCAGGAGCAATCTCAGGGCCCC
This sequence comes from Cynanchum wilfordii, assembly GCA_025388415.1. Classification (NCBI taxonomy): domain Eukaryota; kingdom Viridiplantae; phylum Streptophyta; class Magnoliopsida; order Gentianales; family Apocynaceae; genus Cynanchum; species Cynanchum wilfordii. The sequence goes on from JAHSUH010001079.1 coordinate 4,960,561, forward strand.
TTACCGTTTCTTTTGTATCCACAAATTGTTTCATTTTCAGAGCTCTTACTGGCACAGGCGGACCTCCAGGATAAACGGCAGAATTTATGTTTACCGTTTTTGCTTCATCAGGTTGATTCTTTCCTTTACCAAGTGTTCCACTCAGCATTGAAATCAAGCCAGACTTTCCGGATAACATGGATGATTCATCCCATTCTGATCTCCGGATTCTTGCAGATGCAACCATTGAAAATCCAAGCCTGAGGAAGAGGACTTTTCTCATTTTAATTTTCCTTACCTCAAACCAAGCTCTCGTCACGATACAAGCAGAGTTCTCCATCATTGCACCGTGATACTCCACCGGAACAGTGCATACATGTGAGAAACTGGTCCACTTAACTGGTTCATAATAACATGGCTGAACCTGCATGTCTACTGGCTCATACCCTTGATTTGCAGTAATCTGGAAATGTGAAGAAAACTTCACTACATGCTGCAGGTGAATACTCAGGTGATCACAATTTTTTCCTTCCAAGTACAAGCGAATCCCAGTGACTGGCTCGTTCCTAGAATCAGCCTGTAAATCCATTAATCCACAATCGTATACAGTTAACTAAACAAATAGATGCAGAACAGAATTTCCGAAATTTGAATTTGATGAGTTTCTTGAAAAGCATGGCATTCGTCATATGTTTAAGTGCACTCAATAACAAAATTCTGGAAACTGCAATAAGGAATATAGAACTTTAGTAGGAAGATATGAGGATATATACCATTGTAGTGTTCACAAAAATTTTAGGACCCAAAAATGTAAACTGAAGATATGGAGATGCTTGTTTCTTTACACGAGCAAGAGGTAGATCACTGAATATTGGAGCCCATTGGCGGGGTAACTGAAACTCCAAAAAATCTGGGAGATCCTCTATGGGTGGTTTGTCTGCATTCAGAAATCCAATCAGAGACAAACTAAAACTTATTATACCTTTCAAAACATTAATGGAAAAGTTTTTAAGACAAGAAATTTTCGTAAGAGCTTGAGTAAGTATGCTTACATCTCAAGTACAGATTTATTGCATGACTTAAAAATCCATTCCCTGGAACGTGGCTCAAGAGCGAAGCAATAGGCACAAACGACATAGATATCACATCAGGAGACTGCAATACAGTTGAAAGCCACTGCCTATGACTTTGACCTTTATCAATGCCTCCAGAACGGATATGATTACATATAACATCCTGCATCCAGAGTTTTAAGGAAACAAGCAAATAATTACGTCTCATGAGTTGGAGGATAACTCTGGGTCAATCTCATTCAAAGCTACTCAAGAAAATTAAAGGGGTATAACCTCATTCTTAGAGTAAGAAATGATAGATGTCCTAGATCCATTTGCAAATGATGACTTCAGATTCCAAAGTACAGACTGCTCTTCCTGTTATAGAGGCATTTTAAGGACTTATCAAATAAGAACTCATGACTTCTCAAGATAAATTGGAACTTTTCAAAATTCTTCCATCTTCTGAAATTGCATGACCCAGAGATTCAGGTACCTTTGGAAATCCAGATGATGCAATCCGATTCAATGATGGGCTTCCATCTGTGTCTTCAGTGAATTTTCTGTCAGCTAATTGCTTTAACAATTGCAGAAATGTAAATGGCTCCATGTTTGAAATTCGAAGCTGCTTCATATGAAGCACATCTTTACCTCCCATCTTCACTCCAACAACAATGTGAGTGCCGTATTTATTTATAAACCTGCAAAATCATTTTAACATAACCTTTTGCAGGGGAAAAAAATAGAAAACCAGAAAGAAAATTTTGAATGAGCATCTTGTGTTCTTTGTGTGCAAAAGAATTCTGTAAGTGGGCATTGAGTGAGTGCGAGAAAATTTGAAACCATTCCCCTTGTATTAATTTCAATATCACCTAAAATTATTCATACTCAATCAAATCCTCTACGTCAAATATTCTACATAGATGATAGAACTCTTACTCTGCAAGAGCAGGAGGATCCCAGGACGAAGGAATCTCTTGTTTTACTTGATCTGACAAGGTTATCTGAGATTTTGCAAGTTCAATATTGTACAAGGTGATGAACCAACCATCAAAAGCTAGACATTTAGTATCAGCAGCATCTCGTTGCCAACAACCCTTGAAGTCAAACATCGAATTAAATAAACCCGAAGGTATTTTACCGGATAAAGATAAATCCAGATTAAATCGCTCAGACATCTGTATGAAACATCAAAATCATCGAGGAGAAAGGAAGGAAGGAAGAGGCGTCAGAAAACTACTCATTTTCTAATGTTAAAACTTCCAATTCAATGATCAATTTTAGTTTATCCCCAAACCTGATTGAAGTCAAGGACATCAGAGCAGAACCTGGTGCGATCACCCTTACCGCATACGATAGAAGCTGGTACGTCTGGAACCACAACCCCACCGAGGACCTCCAAATCTTGGGTGACACTCTCATCCAATTGGATCAGCCTCGACCCATTAGACCCTGCTTTGCACGCCGATAGCCGAATATCAGCCGCCAAATCATATCCCATTCCGATCACCCCCACAGCCTTCTCCGCCGCCGATTGTGTGTCCATCCTGCTATTGCTACTAACGCCGTTAATCATTCATAAGAGCTGAAGGAAGCAGTTCCGCGTTTTTCAATTTTCTGTTTGGCGCTGACTTTTTCCCTCTTCTTCATTTTTTTTTTTTTTCCCCTCTTTTTATATATATAAGGGTGGAATCGTAACGACGGTCTTGTCAATAGTAAAATAGTAAAGAAAAAACTATTTCCAATCAATTTATTTTCATATTTTGCTTATTAGTCCCCTGCCCTTTTTGTTTCTTTGTTCCTCTTTATGAAATGGACTATGACCAACTTTTGGCGCCTTATTTCCCTTCATCACAAACGATTTCACCAACGGTTTTACCCTCCTTTTGAATTATGCAACCTCTTCGCAAAGCTAATCTCCACCAACAAATTTCACTCTGTACCGCAATCAGAGATCGTATCCTTCTCAAATTATATGCAGGGGAGCTTGAGCTCCATCCCGGCCACTATTTCTTACTCGAAGCTCTTATCACAGCTTGCCCAAAGCAAGACTCTTGGTTCAGGGCTACAAATCCATGCCGACTTAATTAAAACTGGATTTTCTGAGGATACCAAACACAGAAACCATCTGATAAATTTCTATTCAAAATGTTGTCTTTTCGGGTATGCCCGCAATCTGCTTGAAGAAAGTGCTGAACCGGATTTGGTTTCTTGGTCTTCTTTGATATCAGGGTATACCCAAAATGGCCTTGGTGAAGAAGCTCTTTTGGCTTTTCGCGAAATGCATCTTTTGGGTATCAAATGCAATGAATTTACGTTCCCAAGCGTGCTTAAGGCATGTGCAATGACAAAGGCTTCTGTGCTTGGAAAGCAGGTTCATGGGATTACCGTGGTTACTGGATTTGAGTCTGATGTTTATGTTGCAAACACTTTAGTTGTTATGTATGCAAAATTTGGCGAATTATTAGATTCTAAGAGGCTATTTGAGGAAATTCCAGAAAGAAACGTTGTTTCTTGGAATGCCTTGTTTTCTTGCTATACACAACATGATTTGTTTGAGGAAGCAGTGAGTTTGTTTCATGAAATGGTTGCTAGTGGAATACAGCCTGATAAATTTACTTTATCAACCATTATAAATGCTTGCACTGGGTTAGGAAGTATTGGTCTTGGAAAGAAAATACACGCTTACTTGATGAAACTTGGATACGATTCTGATCCATTCTCATTGAATGCACTTGTTGACATGTATGCAAAAATGGGAGTCCTTGAAAATGCTATAGCTGTATTTGAAGAGATTGCGCAACCAGATATTGTGTCTTGGAATGCTGTCATTGCTGGATGTGTTCTTCATGAATTTCACGACAGAGCTTTGGATTTGTTTGATCAGATGAAAAGATCAGGAACATGCCCAAATATGTTCACCTTATCAAGTGCTCTCAAAGCTTGTGCTGGACTCAAACAAGCAGAATATGGTAGGCAACTGCATGCTCTGTTGCTAAAGACACAGATATTAGATGCATTTGTGAGCGTTGGACTTATTGACTTGTACTGCAAGTGTAATTTAATAGCAGATGCAAGAGTAGTTTATGATTTTATTCAAGGAAAGGATTTAATTGCAATGAATGCTATGATCTCCGGTTACACACAGAATGAGTTAGACCTAGAAGGTCTAAGGCTCTTTGCTGAGACATATAAGGAAGGAATTGGATTTGACCAAACAACTTTATTATCCATTCTCAACTGCACAGCTGGCTTGCCAGAGGTAGGAGTGTGTAAACAAGTTCATGGACTTTCTGTGAAGTCGGGATTTCAATCAGATACATTTGTTATAAATAGTTTGATAGATTCATATGGGAAATGTGGCCTGATGGAAGATGCGGCTAAAACTTTTGATGAATGCCCTTCAGTAGACTTGCCATCTTTTACATCTATTATATCAGCTTATGCTCAATGTGGTCAGGGTGAAGAAGCCATAAAGCTGTATCAGAGGTTGCAAGATGCAGATGTCGAGCCAGATTCGTTCCTTTGTAGTTCTCTCCTCAATGCTTGTGCAAATCTATCAGCGTATGAGCAAGGAAAGCAGATCCATGTTCATTTAATGAAGTATGGTTATATGTCGGATGTATTTGCTGGGAATTCACTTGTGCACATGTATGCCAAATGTGGGAGCATAGAAGATGCTGATCGCGCTTTCTCTGAAGTTCCTGAGAGAGGTATTGTCTCCTGGTCTGCTATGATTGGTGGACTTGCACAGCATGGGCAAGGAAATAAAGCTCTCCACTACTTCAATGAGATGCTTAAAGATGGTATAACTCCAAATCACGTGACATTAGTCAGTGTGCTTTCTGCATGTAATCACGCTGGTCTTGTTACAGAAGCTAAAAAGTATTTTGATATGATGAAAGAGTCATTTGGGATTGAACCAACGCAAGAGCACTACGCTTGTATGATTGACGTTCTTGGAAGAGCAGGAAAATTGGAGGAGGCAATGGATCTTGTGAATAAGATGCATTTTGTGGCAAATGCATCTATTTGGGGAGCACTTCTAGGTGCTGCAAGAATCCATAAGAATTTAGAGCTTGGCCAACTTGCTGCTGATATGCTTTTGACACTCGAACCAGAGAAATCCGGTACTCATGTTCTTCTTGCAAATGTTTATGCATCAGTTGGGTTGTGGGAGAATGTAGCTAAGGTGAGACGGATGATGAAAGACAGCAAGGTTAAGAAAGAACCAGGGATGAGTTGGATGGAGATAAAAGATAAGGTCTACACGTTTATTGTTGGAGACAGAAGTCACCATAGGAGTGAGGAAATATATGCTAAACTTGAGGAGCTGGGTATACTAATGGCTAAAGCTGGCTATGTTCCCATGGTAGACACTGATCTACACGATGTTGGGAGGAAAGAAAAGGAGCTCCTCCTTTCCTATCACAGTGAGAAACTTGCTGTGGCATTTGCACTTATTGCTACACCACCAGGGACACCTATTAGAGTGAAAAAGAATCTTCGAATTTGTTTGGACTGCCATACTGCATTCAAGTTTATCTGTAAAATAGTGTCACGGGAAATTATAGTTAGAGATATCAACAGATTCCACCATTTTAAAGATGGAACTTGTTCCTGTGGGGATTACTGGTAGCATCTATTGTAAGCATGAAGCATGGGTAAAATTTTTTCCGAACAAATTTTAAATTAAATCATTTTTTTTTTTTTTTTTTTTTAATTTTGATCAAAGAGAGTCTCCTAATAAGTGATATTTAACGGTAATATTTTCCGATTTAGATTTCCATTTCTGCCAGGCTACATGTTATGTTTCTCGTGATTCATTTGGAAACAAGCTTCAATTTGATTTTGGAAACTTTTTGAGTTGAAAATTTGTTCCCGGATACAAACCAGCAACGCATTTTCAAAATGAGTTTTGGTTGCTTTAATGCTGGAGGAAGACGAACAAAAGACAAGCCTACAATTTTTTTTACTTTTTTTTTCACTATTTCAGGTAAAAAGTAGTACAATATGAATAATGAAAGAGAAAAATAATTGAAGAAAGAACAGACTGCTTCCTCCATTGAAAATGAATATGACTATATATATACAAAAAAAGAATCAACTTTGCAGATACTTGCTTCCCCAGCATTTCTCATATAAAAAAGGATTCCTCTGACATTATGGTTAGCAGCGAGTACTTCACCTTGATTCTTATCCTTCCTCCCTCTACACACAGTTTTGCACCAGTTACTACCCAATAGCCTGGCGGATCCTCGGGTCCCCTTACCATTTCCTTTGTATCCACAAAATTTGTCATCTTTGGAGCTTTTGATGGGGAAGGTGGGCCACCAGGATAAACAGCAGAATTTAAATCTACCTTTACTGGTTTTTCGAGTTGATTCAATCCTGTACTGAGTGTAGTACTCATCAACATTGATACCAGTCCTGACTTTCGAGACAAAGTAGACGGTCCATCCCACTCTGACCTCCGAATTATTGCAGATGTCACCATTGAGAAACCAAGTCTAAGGAAAAGGACCTTTTTCATGCCGACATTTTGGACCTCAAACCAGGCTTTTGTCACAATAGAAGCAGAATCGTCAATGCGGGCACCACGGTACTCCACTGGAGCAGTACATACGTGTGAAAATATGCTCCACTTGACTGGTTCAAAATACCCTCTTTCAACAGGCTCATCCACCGGCTCATAACTATGATCATCCGTCAGTTGAAATGACTGTGGAAGGGTTGATAGATGCTGCAAATGGATACCAAGGTGATCACTTCTTTTACCTTCCAAGTACAAGCGTACTCCTGTCACTGGTCGGTTCCCCGAATCTACCTGTAACTAAATAGTTAGAAATCCAGAAGCGACCAAACCATCTTCTAGATAGCGGAGGACAACAGGAATTGAGCATAAGATATTATGGCATAACTAATTTCACTGTTATTAAAGTTCTTTGTAGCTTGTACTCAGTTTCATTTGCCAGAAGAGATGGAAGAAAAATTTTGTGCAGTACAATTTTAGTCCATCCTGATTGTTCCCACGATTATTAATGTATAGAGGCTGGAGAAACCATAGGTTACTGCATAATTTTTAAGCAAGAGAAGAAAGATACCTTTACGGTGTTCACATAAAGCTTAGGACCCATAAGTGAAAATTGAAGTGATGGAGATGCTTGTTTCTTGCGGCGAGGAGCAAGAGGAAGGTCACCGTATGCAGGAGCCCATTGACGGGGTAACTGGAATTCTAAAAATTGTTCAAGCTCCTCTATGGGTGGCTTGTCTGCAAAAATGTAAATGTTGTTAGAGTGAGCCCAGTGGCTTTAAAATTCCAAAACATTAAACTGAAGTTTGGCAAAAAGAACTGAGAATGTGCAGATAAAGCATTGAAGTAAGAAATGAGCACTCTAACTTGGACTAGGCATGCATGCAAGTGTTTTCACATATATTCAAGGTGCAAAACTTCACAATCTTAATATGAACTCTTCCAAGCTCAAAACCATAGAACTTCTAAAATAAAACGCAAGCTTATCCAGATTCTGCTTTGGCAGGCTCAAGCAATAAACAGAAGACTACAAACATGGTTGAAGAACACTACATGTAAGCCCTGAGAAATTCCAACAATTAAAATGGCAGCCAGCATTTTGACGGTCCAGAAAATATGTGTAAATACAGAAAATAAACTACATCTACTCAGTTTTTAACCAGAAGAAGTAACTCAGGATTATTCCCTCTTTGCTTCAATAGGAAACTTCTTTAGAAGTTCATTTCAGAACTGACTCGGTATGGAATATTTTCCCTTCAGATCTAGGCTTTCCAATTTCGAGACATCAGGCAAAGGGGTGGAAACAGAATAATATTTTATCTGTAATCTACAGAATTCTAGTGCTATTTGAAGCCTCTTTATTTCCTCTTTGTTATGAAGTGACAATTTAGTAATAGTTTCAATAGGAAGTTGACAGGTATTAATGCGACCAACAAATTAGAATCAAAAGATCATCAATTTACTTATGTTATACTCACATCGAAGATAAAGATTTATTGCATGACTTAAAAATCCGCTACCACGTAGTCCACTCAAAAGGGATGCTATAGGCACAAAGGACATTGATATGACATTGGGAGACTGTGATACTGTTGAAAGCCATTGAGTATGACTTTGACCTTTGTTGATGCCTCCCCGGCGAATGTTAATACTTATTATTTCCTGCATTGTAAGGTAAAGAGATGATAGATTAATGAAGTTCAATCTACTCCATTAGAGGAGGCAAGTTGGTTATAATGCCTAAAACTACTGAATCAAGGCATAAGAAAGTTACCTCATTCCTGGAGTGAGAAATGATAGTTGGTCTTAATGAATTGGCAAATGGTGAATAAAGATCCCACTGCATAGATTGCTCAGTCTGAAAGTGTACAAGAATTTGAATTTCTGTTAGTTCCATTCTTTCAACAAAAGAAAAGAAAAACAGCTAAAGTGGCCCAGATGGAATTGCAGTTAAAAGTCTGAACTCATCACCCTGTTGTACCTTTAGAGTCCCCGATGCACTATTGGGATTTGAAATCTGGCTCCCATTTACATCTTCAGAAAATCTTTCATCGGCCAATTGCTTTAATAATTTCTGAACTTCAGTTGGCTGAAGATTTGATTTTTGGAGCTGCTTGATATGAATTACATCATTACCTCCCATCTTCACCCCAACAATGATATGTGTACCATACTTATCAATAAACCTGGAATACCGGGTGATCAGGGTTTATGATAAAAGATCTGGAAATACGACTACTACTTCAATAGTCAAATACTGCCCTTCTAGTGAAATAAAGAAAACGAAAGAAATGTGGGAATTTTATTTTTAATTGAGATTATCTCCTTTATTCATCTTTTCAGTCTTGTCCGCTTTAAAGTTCAGATGTAGGATTTAGGAGTATTTATATATGTAGAGGTTTTGCATCTAAAGCATATCTCACATTTTTACACGACTTCTCAACTCATCATCACAAGTAGGCAAGAACTTGAAAAATACAGAGATAAAGAGCAGGCAGTATAGGAGATAGTATTGTATTTATCAAATATTAAAATGGCTTGATATTGCACGATGGTTTTATTTTTCCTGGAAGCCTGCATTATAACAGCAATGAATATAGAAAAAAAGGACAATCTTCAGATTAACGTTAAGGATCTTACTCAGCAAGAGCAGCAGGATCCCAAGCTGAAGGAACTTCCCTTTTCACCTGTTCAGACAGAGCTATATGGCTCTTTGCCAACTCAATGTTGTACAGGGAAATGGACCAGCCATCGAAACCAAGGGTTTTAGTAGAAGCAGCATCCTTTTGCCAGCAGCCTTTGAAGTTGAACATAGCATTAAAAAGACCAGAAGGTATTTTCCCGGATAATGATAATTCCTGATTTACTAGCTCCGACATCTGAACATAAAGTCAGAAAGGAAGATTGCAAAAGTGTCAAACTGCTACTGTAATACACTGAGCTAAAACTATAAAGGCATTTGTCTCCCAGGATCAAATTAATGTCCAGTGTATATACACTATTGGAGCTTTTGGATAACAATCAAGACGACATGATGAAAATTGGACATTTTCACATTAATTAAAAAATGAAACAGATTTTGTTCATAATATATATATATATATATATATATATATATATATAAAAAAATCATCCACCAAAAAGAATTATTCATTCTTGGGAATGAGAATCTAGACAAAATCAATGCAAGTTTCCAAACATGTCAAGGTGCCAATTACTCTTTTAATTTTCCTTTTTTTATTAGTGAAGGAGGTAAAACTATTTGGTAGTTAAAGAATCATTATTACTCAGTTACAGGATTAAACTAATCATTCTCTAACCATTAACTACCCGACTTCCAGCTGTAATTAAAATATGATGAACTGATTATCTGAATCATGAACTAAATCGATTATCTATGCTATTAAGTAACAAGGAAAAAAGACAAAAGGGCACGACGTCGTTATGCCATCGCAATCCGAAGATTCCGAAAGCAAGAATAAAATACGGATGTCAAAAGGCACAAAAGGAAAAAGTAAAAGAAACAGAAAATGGAAGTTTAATTACCTGATTAAAGGAGAGAGCATCAGAACAAAACCTTGTCCGTTCACCTTTATCGCACTTGATGTTGGCAGGTACATTAGGCACCACAACTCCACCTGGAACTACCAGTTCCTTCGTTAAACTCTGGTCCAACTCGAGAAGCCTAGAACCATTCGGTCCGAACTTGCATGCAGGCAATCGGATATCGGCAGTTAGATCGTAACCCATTCCGATGACCGCGACGGCCTTCTCTGCCGCCGAACGAGGGTCCATTCTGCTACTGTTGGTATAATTCGCCATGAAAACTCCGAAAAAAGCTTTGATAATTTATTATTCGGTGAAAACCATTCGAGGAATACCAGCTAAAGTTACCGGCAGACTTATTGGATTTTCAACGGCTTTGAATTTGGACTCTAATCTGCTTTTTTGAGTGCTTTCTGGGGGTATTTTACCAGAAGACTTCTTCTTCTGACGGGGAGAAGGTACAGTTTAATATTTTTAAAAAAATATCACTTACGGCACACTACTAATCTCAAGTCTTCAAAGACCAAAATACCCTCAGCAACGTTTTGCCCAGAGGTATTCTAGTTTTTAAAAAAAAAATAAATAAATTATTGTATGTTTTATGTGTGTATTTGTATATTAATGTGGCTCCCTTTCCCTTTCTATTTAAACAATTATTTGGATAAAATTTAAAATTTAAAATAATAGATAGAATAAGTATAATGATATTTTGTTATTAGATTTTTCTTTTCTATTTTGTGCATGTATAAATCTTAAATTATTTTTCAGAATTTAATATTCTTTTCTCTTATAGCTAATATATTTAAGAAAGTAACTTTATTTTATATTATATATAATCATGTTCGACTTTACTCTTTTTACTTACATGAACAATATAGAAACAATTATTTTCTTCTAAATGTCGTCTAATTACACATTTTTTGCAAATATATATAAAAAATATCTATAAAATGAAAAATAGACCGTAAATATAGTGCAAAAGGGTAGTTTTGTCTTTTGATGGTGTTTGAGTAGAGTAGTTGTGTGGGAAACCTGGCGTGTTTTGGAGTGGAAATATCAATTTGAGCTGCAAAAGAATGTGATTTCTCGTGACGTTGAAATGTTAGCACAGTATAAAATAAGCGTGTTGCTTGCGTAAGAAGTGTTGACTTTGACTAATGATTTTTTCGGTGCCAACTGCCGAACCGAGCGAGCAGAGCAGACTTGAAAAATTGGAGTTATTTCCCAAAAATATATCAAATTTTAAAATTTTTTTCTAAAATATTGATATTTTTCATTTATTTCCTCTAATCTGTTAAAATAGATATTTATTTTTTTGTAATAAAATATTTAGAGTCTATTTTTTTTTCTTTATAAATTTTAATTTTTTAATAATAGTAATTTATAAAAAAAAAATATTTATAATTTTCATAATATATATTATATTTATTATTAATTATTATACTTATATTATATTTAACAAAGTGATAAAAAAATAAATTGAAATTATAATATATTATAATATTAAAATAATATTGTATGTATTTTTGTAAAGTAAATTTTATTTTTTTAACTTGTGTTTATATATTCAAATAATTTTAATTTAAGATTTGTGTTTATATTCTTCAATTAAGTAATTTAATAAATTTGTATTATATATTTACATAAAAAATCAATAATTTTCTTAAAAAATTGTTCTCATAACAACCAATAATTGAAGAATATATACATATATACACAATATTTTTTTATTTGATGATTTTATAAAAAAAAAAAAAAAAAAATCTAATATGACATGAAATGACAAGTCAATAATAATTTTAAAAAAATCCCTATGAATAACATAAGATTTTTACTTTTTTTGTTTTTAACTCTTTCAATTAATTATTATTATTATTATTATTAAGTTTAGTAGAAAGTTTATGTAATTTTAATTTAAAACTTGTATTTATATTATTGAAATAAGTAATTTAATATTTTTATTAATTTAATAAATTTATATTATATATTTACATACAAAAAATTATTCAAATAAATAAAAAAATTTACTATATATATACATATACACTATATTATTTTATTTGATGAATTTAAAATTAAAAAAACAAAGAGTCCAATGTGACATGAAATTACAAAGTCATTAATAATTAAAAAAAAAAAAAACTTCAACATTCTATAGTAGAACAACTTTTTAGTAATTTTTTTTAATTTGAATAAAAGATTTTTATGTAAATATATAATAAAAATTAATTACTCAATTTAAGAATATAAACACAAATCTTAAATTAAAATTACTGAATATATAAACACGAGTCAAAAAAAAAATTACTTTACAAAATACATACAATTTTATTTTAATATTATAATATATTATAATTTCAATTGATTTTTACATCACTTTGTTAAATATAATATAAGTATAATAATTAATAATAAATATAATACATTATAAAAATTATATATAAAAAATTTGTTTATAAATTACTATTATTAGAAAATTAAAATATATAAATAAATTTAAAAAGAAAAAAAAATGAGAAAAGTAGACTCTAAATATTTTATTAAAAAAAATGAACATCTATTTTGACAAAGTAGAAGTTAAATATTTTATTAAAATAAAATAAAATTTTTACTTTGGCAAAGTAAATGTAACATATTTTGATAATTAGATGAAAAGTATCCTATTTTAGAAAGGTTTTTAAAATTTGCTATATTTTGAGAAATAATTCTGAAAACTTGTCGTTCTGATCATCAAAATGTGAACGGTTTTACCAACTATTACTAGTAGTAGAAAATTGATGGCGGCGGCGGCGACGACGACGACGATGACGACGGCGACCGAGGAATATTTCGGCTTCATAGCCACCACGTGTTTCGTCCTTGGCTTTTACTGGTAGTGGCAAAATTTAAACGTCACGGTGGACCCCACTTTTGTAGGAAAATAAAAACACCGTGGACGGAAACTACGAACGCTTTTCATTGAGCGGCCCACACAGCTAGCTAGCTAGCTAGCTAGGAGGAGAGAGATGCGTCAACCAAGTCAACTCCATTTTCATTTCATCCAAATTCTGGTAAGAAATAGTCATACTTTATTATTTGTTATCCATTTTAAATTCCAATCGTTTTCATTTTAAATTTTAATATTAATAAATAATAAAATCATGCCATTATTTTTTGAAAATAAGTGGTATTTTCATTAGATAAATAATAATAATTTTTCTTATTTAAATAAAAAATTTTAAATTCAACTCATTTAAACTGGATTTTGGCCCATAACGTTAGAAGACGGAGAATTTAAGTCCTATATATTTCATCATTTCATCCGGTCTCTTGTTTTAATTTTCAAAAAATAAATGGTCTTATAAAAATAAATAAATAAATTATTGAGAAAAAAAGGACTGTAAGGAATTTTGGTGTAGCAGATAAGGCCTTTTTTTTTTCTGTTATTGGGCCTGGAACCAATGCACAAATGGAAAAACATGGAAGGAAATCTTACGTCAAGTTTGGAAACGCTTTTAAATTAAAAGGAAGGAACAACAAATCTTGACTGGGTAAAACCAGTCTTTTTTTTTCTTTCTTTTGTCCTCCCTGATTCGTCAAATTTGCAGTGGAAGACAAACGTGTTTTACCCAATAACTCCAATTGCTGCCATTTCTTTCTTCTTTTTTTACATGATTTTCATTAACGTCTATTCCCTCCTCTGATTTTTATTTTTTTATTTTTTTTTTATATTTTGGATGAAAGATGTAAGAAAAATGAGCAGCAGCCACATACCCATGTCTGGTTTTCCATTTACCTAATTTCCCGTCACCCACGACGACAACAGTCTTTCTTAAAAACATTAATATCGCTTTCCTTTCCCCATTTTATACATATACTCACAATTCAAACTCGAATATTATGAAAACTATAACCGATTTTAGAGAAAATATAAAAATCAACGATTTATATGGATAAATATCAGTACACACGTGTCGACTGACTACATCTTCATCCTCTCCGGGCAAAACAATGGTACGGCATTTTTGGATTTAGATTGTGCGGCTCACTGTAACCGCAGCCATATACATGTTATTTGGTACCCATTTCTTAATTCTCGGTTTTTTTTTATTATTTATTATTTATTTTTAATACCTAAAAAAAAAAAAAAAGTAAGAAAATGGTCTGATAAGGTACTTCTGGAGAAAGTCAATGATTCAATTAGGAACGCAATTATTTAGGTAGGGCCATCTTCTCCGGCTGTTCGGACATGGAATATCATTCAATGCCCAAACACAAATACCATTCCTTTTGGGTCTTTTTTTATTATTATTAATTTCTCTGTAGTCACACCGTAATGTGAATCCACTGAAATTTAAACAAAACCATATATACATATATATATATATATATATATATTTAATAATTTTGATAAAATATGATTTAATTTATTTTTAGGTATTTATATAAAATATGAATCCCTAACTTAATTAGCACAATAATAATTAATTAAAATAAAAAAGAAAAATGGATTTTCTGAAAGACAAATAATGGTTGGGTAAAAAGGTTCTTGAATGGTGGCTAATCGAATTCGCACCTTAGCCGCCCCCCACCGAATGCATTACAATATATAAAAGGGAAGACTAATAAAAAAACAAATAAACATGATTACAAATTTGATTAAATGGGAGAGTCATACATTTAAAAAAAAAAAAAAATTAAAAAAATTAAAACCCGCAAATAAAATGTTGAAACGTGTTCCACAAAAAGGATGTTCCTTCTAATAATATTGCAGCTTACAAGACAAGCCACCATAATAATAATTTGCAAGACTTAGATGATAAAAGTAGCAAAATCGGCATTGTTTGATTTGTCCCAACATTTGCCCGAACCATATCATAATCCAATCTTTTTTTTTTTTTCCTCTCCTCCCCTCCTACAGCTGGACCTTCTTCTCACCGACCCATATTTTTCTTTATCATGGCGTATATACTAATACTATTTTGGTTGATATAATTATCTATATCTCCAACTAACAAATAATATATTTTTTATGTGATAAATACACACAATATATATATATATATATATATATATATATATTAAATCTAAACTAAGAATTGGAGAGGTCTCAATCCTTGGAGTTCATGTCATGATACTTATTATTATCATTTAAGAAAGATAATATATCTATGTTTCTTCTTGAAAAATCCTTGAAAAAATCGAAAGCCAGCCTGCAAAAATCCAAATTAATAAATATGTAATTAACTAAACTATATTAAAGGAAAAAAAAAAGGAAAAATTACTCCATTTCTCATACATGCATGATTGACGATAAAAAATAAATGTTCAAAAAGCAGCAACGTTGTCCCATTGGAAACTCAAACAGGTCTAGATAAAATTAATGGAAAAATATATTATGAATGTTAAAATTTATTATTTTTATTTTTTTAATATAATAAATAAATAAAAAGAAATATTGTAAAACAGTGGGAAAAAAAAAGTAGGATTAAAGAAAGTGAGTAGTAGTTAGATACTGGGAAAAATTATGAAGAGATATAACAAATTAAGACATCATTAAACAAAAATTGGGTAAACAATCTTGTTGGAGTTAGGTAGGTTAAATAAAATTAAATAATTAATGAATCATGGGAAAGACAGCGCGTGTAAAAGAAGAAGAAGAGCGTGTGGAATAAAATTGTCGGATGAAAGGAGTAGATACTGCTATGAGTAAATTCAGCTGGTTTTAGCAGACCTTGGGCGGAAGTGATAGATGCGTGCCGGCCTTGGGTGGTAATAGTAGTAGTAACTTTTGTCCAACACGCGTGACAAAAATGAATAGTTAAGGATGACGTGGTCCGCTTTGATTGGTATACCGCCCTTCACCGAACGAGGGCTTCCAAAAAGCGTGCACCACCGCCAGGAAGCAATTACGAAGATACGCCATACCCATTACCAATTACCAATTACCCACTACCGGGGGTGTATGGGGTTTTAGTACAATTCTCAATTCTCTCACTCTGTGTATTATTATTTATATATCCATTAGAATAGATTTCTCCGGGTTGATTCTTGGACGAAAATGGGATGGATTCAAATCACGCGGGAACATAGCCGACAATTAGATTTAACCGGCTACCTCCCACCTTCCGGTCTCACATATATGATTCCTTATTCTTTACCCACGTGTACTGTTATAAGAATTTCAAAAACTTACAATGAAATGACTACTCTTTTTTTCTTCAACTTATAAATATATAATAATAATAATAATCACTATCTATTAAAAAAGAAAGATATATCTTGATAAAAAAAAAGAAAGATATATCTTGATAAAAAAAAAGAAAGATATATAAGTAAAGAATATTTATTTATAATTAATTTTGTATATTCAAAAGAATATAATCAAATAAATGTGTTTATCTTTTTTTATACAAATCCAATTCCTTTAATATTATAGTATAGAGAGAAAGCTACTTCCTGGAAGAAAAAAAAATATTATATATATAGAAAAGCCATGTAGTCCACACGTATACCCCTACCCGCCCGAAAGATGATGCCGCCAACAAAATCCACGTGACACGTAATCTTCATGGCCCCACAACCCCTATAGGGGCGGCTCTCTCTATCTGCAGTCAAATGGTCCCTTGACTGTACCCCACCTTTCCTCCTATATAACTATCCCATCCGCCATTCATTTCTCTAGACCTCCTCATTCACAAAACTTCAACCCTAATTTTCCGTTAATTTTATTTTATTTTTTGGTTTCATTTGGGGTAGCGGGGATCGGAGCCTTTCCGTTCGGATAACCAACGCAAATTTTCATATTTTAATAATCGTGGCGTATATTAATAATGGCGCCTAGGGACAGGTCGGCGGTTGCGGTGGGTGGAAGAGGGAATGGAGGAGGGAGTGGGGTTAAGGAGACGCATTTTCGGGGCGTAAGGAAGAGGCCGTGGGGAAGGTACGCCGCTGAAATTAGAGATCCAGGCAAGAAGAGCCGAGTCTGGCTCGGTACCTTTGACACCGCTGAGGAGGCAGCCAGAGCTTATGACGCGGCAGCGAGGGAGTTTCGCGGCGTTAAGGCCAAGACCAACTTTCCTCCGCCGGTAGAGGAGGAGATTGCTGACACTATTTTGAAAGTCTCTGACATGAAAATAAAAAATGACGGTGCCAATACTAAGAAAATTAATAACTCTAATAGAAGTAACCCCAGTCCCAGTCCGAGCAGCACTGTTGAGTCATCCGGCCGAGAAACTATTTCGCCGGCGGTTATGGCGGACTCATCGTCTCCGTCCTCTCTGGATCTTAGCCTCGCCGGTGCCATGAGGTTTCCGTTCCAGAAACCGAACCAGAACCATCATTATTACTTTACACAAGTCGCCGGAGGTTTTCCCGGATCCATACATCAAGGTCGGATGAGCCAATCGCAGATGTTCTACGTGGACGTTCTTGCACAGCACGTAGTGGTGAATCATGGACAACAGAAGCACATCAATCCCCATAGCCTGAAGATGTCCTCGGACTTTCTCGGCGGTGCCGGTGGCGTTCAGAGTGACTCCGATTCTTCTTCTGTGGTTCTGGACCTGAATCGATGCGATCTGAGGTCAGATTCCAAAAGCGAACATAACGAATTGCACATGGAACTCGATCTCAATTATCCCCCACCTACGGAAGCTGTCTGACTTCCTTTCGTCGTCAATGATCGGAGGACTTTTGTTGATCTCGATTTCGTCACAATCCTTCCCTTCCGTTTATTTTTTTTTTTCCGTTAAGGTGGAAATTTGTAGGTGAAAAGAAGGAAAAAGAGTTGTAGGTTAATTAATATAGAGAACGGTGATGAGTTTCCGGTGATCTTTTGCCCATGAATCACCGTTGGTTGTGAATAGAAAAAGCTCATCTAATTATCTGTTCCTTTGTAATTTTGTTTTCCATTTTTCTTTTTTGCAACAGAATGAGAAACGAACAGAATTTCTGTCTGTTGTTTGTGAAAAAAAAAAACAAAAAACTTGAAAAGAGCAGGCAGTTCTATTATATTATCAGACAGATCTTGTGGAGTAATTAATTTCAACTCAAAAATTATATTCATGGGGGTTTGATGTGCTTTTGTTAACGAATGAATTCATGAATTGTTTTGATATTTTTGGACTGAGACGGTAACCGGAGACCGGCGAGGCGACGACGGGTACGGTTGTGGCACTTTTGTTGTGTGCCGAGTAGTACCTGATGAATAGGGGCAGGTGGGAGGAAAGTTGATGTGGTGACGCCATGTGTTGTGATGGATTAGATTAACTTAACCTTTTGCTTAACTTGCTTCAAGTTGTAGAGCATTACGTCTTTTTTGTTTATTACACATCGGTGGCTGTTTCTGTTGTGCAGAACAAGTTTCAGAATTCCCATCCCATCGGTGGCTGCCCTTCTTTTCTTTTTTTGTTTGTTACCTCAGAAAAGGTATAAAACCCTACGTAGTACTAATCTGTTATTATAAAAAAAAATTATTAAATTAAAATGCGGAGAAGTTTCATGGTAAAAGCCAATTAAGAATTGGGTAAAAATCGTGTTTTCATAGGGTGCTTTTTCAACAAAAAAAAATGTTTAGCTCAAAATGAGAAATACGTGTATTTTCAAAGCACTTGATTAAGACCTTTTTTTAAAATAGTAATTTAGAAAAATCCAGATTTTAAAAAATTTTATAATACTAAAAAAAAAAATAATAATTAAAATTTTTGTATAGAAGAATTTATTATTATTTTAAAATCTTTAAACCTGACAAAGAATTGCATTATCCACTAAATGTTGCCATCTACTTTCACACCTAGCATAATTTTCTCATAATTTTTTATTTTTTTTTTTTTACAAAAAAAAAGAAAAAAAAAAATGGGATCAGTGTCATGTAAGGAGTTTTTAAAGCATTTAATTTGATGGTACTAATACTTTGACTGCTTTTAATATACTCGGAGTAGTATTGATGATAATAAAAATGAAGGAAATACACGCGGGGAGGGAAGAGTGATACATACGCGAAAAAAAAAAAAAAAAAAGTTAAAAATGAGGATGTGTTGACTCTTGACTGGGTAAATCCTTGAGATTCGAGTAGCTAATTGCACGTGTTCGTTTATACGAGCCTCTCTCCCTCCCTTTCCTCCCATCTCCTTTTCTTAATTAATTCATTACTTTTGAATTAAAAAATATTTTGATAGTAAATTGATTTCGAGGGAAGAAGAAGCTCTTCTTCTTAACTTTAAGACAGCAATTTGAGGGGCCCACGTGGACGCGGACGTTCAAAGTGAAAGCGCGGCTGCCGCTTTCTGTGGGTCCCATCGTTCAGTCGTCTAAACCGTGGATATCATTTCTTCCTCCACTTCATTACCTTTTTTTTTTCTAAAAATCCACATCCAATTACAGTATTCTTTCAATTACAAAAATATACTATTATTTTATTTATATATATATATAAAATAATTTTAATTATACATTTAAAAAAAAAATTTAATTATGAAAGTAAAATTACCACTTTTAATTTTATAAAAAATTATTAAAGAAAATAAAAATATTTCAGATCATTCATTTATCTTAAATATGAACAGTTGAGTTGAAACTAGTGTATGTGCGTGCTTAGTTGTCTGATGTGACGTGTGAATAAAATAGAGAAAGTCGTTTCGTAATTATATTCCGTTTTTCCTCAATTTTTTTTTTTTATTTTTATTTTTATCGAATAAGGAATTTTATTACTACTAATACTACGGCTTTGGAAGGGAATTTTGTTTATTATATTATATTTTTAACAACCATAGTTTTTATTTTTATTTTTTAAGTGAGTACGGCGCGCAGGAGTTGGGTTGAGCGTGATATGTGGTGACGTGTCGGATTAAGACAGACAGTTAAGCCGGCGAGTCGGCTGCTTGATGGGTAAGCGGTTGGAAAGGAGGAAGTGTTGTGGGGTCCACTTTTGGCGTTACCAATATCATCACACCACCGCTACACATTAGGGAGATAGTGATGGGATGCTCTCTTTACGCGCCACGTTTGGCGTCAAACAATGAAAAGAGAGATAGAGAAGAAAGCAGACAAAAGTAATGCCGCTTTTTACGAATTTTTATTAGTTAGAGATAGAGAGAGAGAATATAAAAATCTATTATTGTTTTTTTGTTTACAAAAAAAAAAAAGGAAAAAGAAAAGACAAGGCGCATAAAAAGGCGGAGAGATAATGTATGTGTTAGGCGCGGGGGTGGGAGTGGGGGGGCGGCTGCTTTCTCTCTTGCCCGCAAAAATATTTTGACGTGAACTTTTGCAGCGCAATTTTCTACTGCCTCCTTAGGTGGCGGCAATTCCATATTCCTTTCCTCCTCCCTTTTTTTTAAATTTATACTACCGCCACCTAAAGTTTTCATTGTGTTGGTGCTACTACTACTTTAATTTTTTTTTTTTTTTTTTTTTTTGATAATCACTACTACGTTAACTTTATTAGTAAAGTGAATTTGCAAAAAAAAAAAAAAACTTTTAATTAAAAAATTATCCATTATCTTTGGTAAAAAATATATATTTTAATCATATTAAAAAAATAAAAAAATTTCAATATATTAATAAAATAACTATAAAAAAATATAATTAAATGGTCTTTAAATATTATAATATATTAATAACATTTTTTAAGATTCTATTTGTTAATAATATATCCTTTTCAAACTTCTTATATATAAAAAATATATGTATTATTATCTTATACAAAAGAATAAATAAATTAAAAAATACTTTATTTTGTGTGAGATCCTTAAAAATCAATTCTTTGACTATGGGCTGCTGTAACTGAAGGATGAAGGTGGGCCTACCGCCCAGAGGTTATGGACTTTATCTTGATTTTCCAGCACCTCTTCCACGGTCACCCATTCCAAATAGTTATGTGAAATAAATTAATATGGAGACAATTTTTATTTTTTTATTTTTTTATTTTTTTTGGTAAATATGGAGACAATTAGTGGTTTAAGTAAAGTGAGAAAACATAATTAAAAACATCTAGATGAAGAGGTTGGTAATATTTTTATATATATATCCATGGATGGATGGATACATGCATGCCCGACACACACATTCATCATTAAGTTTGTCGCAACTCGGCAAAGAATATGGACATTTTTTTGGGAGTAGCGACTTTTTCAACGTCAGTGAAAAACAATTTTGTAACGGCGCCGTGAATGGGTAGTTAATGATTAAATAGAGTAGGCGAGAGAAGCTGCACCCTAATTGGACGACCGTCAACGCAAAAACAAAATACCCCCAACTAACAGCGACAAACATATACACTGGACGGGAAGAGACGTGTACCTTGGCTGCCGTCACTTTAACAGCCGTGACGGAGTCTACACGACATATTTTATATTTACCAGCTCCACTAAAACAATAACCAATCGGAAAAAAAAAGCAAACCATATTACAAAAAAAGAAAGAAAAAAGGAACCAGTGGCTACTGATTTGTAACGTAAGATCGCGGTGACGCTTCTGCTGCCGACAGATTCTTCTTCCCCCTTGAGACCTGACCCACTCCTTTGACAGCTTAATTCAACCACCGCCACGTACCAAGTCTTTTTTTCTTTTTCAACTTATTCGGAATTTTAGGACCACTTTTTTTTCTTTTTTTCTTTTTCCTTTAATTTAGAAAAAATTTATATTTATTTGACAAAAAAGAAAAATTGACATTTGCTTAATTACAGGGGGTCAATTTTGAATCATGATTACTTTTAATGTATAAGGTGATACGCTATCTTTTATGTGGGTCCAACTACAATTATGATTTTAAATTTAAAAGTTAATAAAAAGTAAATAAATCAAATTTTATGATTAGAAATTGATAATTTTTTTTTTTAATAAAAAATAATAAAATTTTCTTCATAGATGTGGTAGTCCATCCTTATTGGCTTATTTGATTGTCTTCTACATCTTTTCTCTTTATATGCACACGCACAATTTGCTATTAATAATTATATATATATATATATATATATATTAATTTTTTTTTTTTTAACATTATTTTTAATTCATTAATATATATTATATATAAAATTAAAATTTATATGTGACAAAAAAAAAAAAAAAAAAAAGGGGGGGGGGGGGGGGGGGGGAGAATAGAATAATAGTAGTAAAACATGTGTCTGTTGTGTTTCCAAGTCTCCATGAAACGAGGCGGCTGCTGGCTACGAGCCATCCTCTAAGACAATAATAATCGCCCTCTTTTTTTCCTTTCCTTTACCTTTCCGCCTTTTCATATTTTTTTTATTTATATTATTTGTTTTATAAAAAAGGTTATATTAACAATAATAAATAAAGAAGTCATTGGTTGTTGGAGGAGTGGCAATAGGACACTCCCAACCGCCGCCCCTTCGGGTGTTCGACACCCAAGTTCCATTCCCCTTGTATCAAAAAAATAATAAATAAAGAAATGAAGAGAGAGAGTGATAGGAAGGAAAGGCTGTTGAAATGACGGCCGGCTGAAAGGATAGCTATGATGTAGCTTGTAGAAGCTAGGAATATTATTATATTTAGCCAAAAGATGGAAAATAAAATAAAATAGACTTCTGCAATATCTGAAACAAATCCATCTGCTGACTTTTTTTTTTTTTTTTTCTATTTTCAATTAGGAGAGTGGTGTGTACTATATATATAAAATTTACTTAAATTAGATTTTTTATTTGTTGAATGTTATGATTTTTTAAAAAGATAATATAAAAAAAGTGACTATAATATATTTTTTATTTTTTAAATTAAAAAATAAAATTAGTATGTTTCAATTTTTTATAATTAAAAGGGGTAGTTATCTGAAATCTCAACTAAAACAAAGTATAGGTATTGGGAATTGTGTATATACAATGGCGTCAGTGGTTGCGTGTCTGAGTACACCATTTTCATTTTTCCGTGATATGTAAGTGTAAAAATATAAGGCTCCTCCACTACTTAATATTAATAATATTTTTTATATATTTTAATAATATAATATAATTTTATTTATTTAAAATAAGTATAATTAATCTCTTAAATGAATAGTATGAGATTTTATGTAATAAAAAAAAAATATATATATAAAAATTTATGTTATTGAAGATTTTATTTTTGGAAACCAAAATCCCTTTTCTTGATAGTCCCGCCGCACCCCGACGGTGGTGCGGTGTGGCCCAATAATCATCGTCTTCCGCCAACCTTAATTTAATTCCCACTTAATAATCATGTAATTAATATATTACTTACTTTATTAATCTTCTCAGTCATTGGATGCTGCTCTTACCCAATAGTAGTTTAATACAAAATACTTAATCGTGGAGGGATATAATAACATCATAAGTACTACATTCTTTATCCCAAACCGTAGCCGCATACCAAGAAACAATCAAACAATTTGTTACATTGTAAAATGCCTTTAGATTTTTAGAATGTAAAGAAGAAATGCTAAAAAAAAAAAGAAAAGAATGGGACATTGCCAGTTATGTGACCGATTCATGGAAGGACATGAAAGGAAGAATCTAATGAAGAAAAACCATTGACTATTAACATATATGATGGCCGGTCTTTTCTCCCTTTCTCTTTTTTAAAATGTAATGTTTTTAGCAACTGTCTTAATTAAATAATTACAAATATTTTTTTTTAGGGTTTATTCCCAAAATATAGCAAATTTTGAAATTTTTCTTAAAATATTATTACTTTTTCATCATATTTTCAAAATATAGTATTTCTACTTTGACAAAGTAGAGATTCATTTTTTTAATAAATTATTCAGCTTCTACTTTGCCAAAATAAAAGCTTTTTTTTTTTTTAATAAAATATTCGTCATCTACTTTGTCAAAGTAGAGACTCATTTTTTTAATAAAATATTTAAAGTATATTTTTCTCATTTTTTTTCTTTTTAAATTTATTTATAAATTTTAATTTTATAATTTTCTAATAATATTAATTTATAAACAATTTTTTATATAATTTTCATAGTATAGATTATATTTATTATTAATTATTATTATACTTATATTATATTTAACAAAGTGAGGTAAAAATCAATTAAAATTATAATATATTATAATATTAAAATAATATTTTATGTATTTATGTAAAGTAAATTTTTTTTGTGTTTATATATTTAAATAATTTTAATTTAAAATTTATTTTTATATTTTTGAATTAAGTAATTTAATAAATTTATATTATATATTGACATAAAAAATCTTTTATTCACATAAAAAAATTACTAAAAATTTGTTCTTCTATATATAATATAACAACCAATATGATCATATAGAAAATAATTATATAGATTTCGCAAACTTATATATATGTATGTGTATATATATATATATGGTAATGTATTTTTTAAACATGAAAGAAAATAAATAAATAAATAAAAACATTGTCAATTAGTATACGTATGTTTGAAATTTTATTTAAGTATATGGTAATGTCTTTTTTTAAACACGAAAGAAAATAAAAAAAAAATATTGTCAATCGCGGTGTACATATGTTTGAAATTTTATTTAAGTATTATAATATATTATAATATTAAAATAATTTTTTTTATAATTAATATTAAAATAATATTGTATGCATTTTTGTAACATAAATCTTAATTTTTTTAAAAAAAAAATTATAAACCCTAAATAATAAATGTTAAATTTTAATGTATAATTTTTTTTATTTGAATAAAATATTTTTTTGTCAATATATAATATAAAATTTATTAAATTACTTAATTTAAGAATATAAAAATAAATCTTAAATTAAAATTACTTAAATATATAAACACAAGTAAAAAAAAAATTACTTTACATAAATCATAAAATATTATTTTAATAATATAATATATTATAATTTCAATTGATTTTTACATCACTTTGTTAAATATAATATAAGTATAATAATAATTAATAATAAATATAATCTATATTATGCAAATTATCTAAAAAAATGTTTATAAATTAATATTATTATAAAATTATAAAATTAAAATTTATAAATAAATTTAAAAAAAAAAAAAAAGGAAAGTAGACTTTAAATATTTTATTAAAAAAAAATTAGCCTCTCACTTTTTTTTAAAAATAAAGTTCTTTTTTAAAAAATAATATTTTATTAAAAAAAAATAAAAACCATATTTTGAGAAAAATCTCAAAATTTACAATATTTTGGGACTAAACCCTTTTTTTAAGCATTCCTTATTTTTTTTTTTTTTATATTTTTTTTGATGAATTTAACCATACCTTTTTTTTTTTTTTTTTTTTTGGCTAAATGAATTTAACCATACCTTATTATTTTATAAAAAGTAATTATATACATATATTCGATAAGTGATATATATATATATATATACACTATTGTACATTTAAAGAAAGAGCTGTTGATGTACAAATTAAAATTAAGTTTGTACAAGCATGAGTGGACCGTTTGACAGATTCCTCAGGGAGACAGATGGGAGAAAGTGACTTAAAAGCCGGCAAGACCCACCTCCATATTCTCCCTACCCCCAACAAAAAAAAAAAAAAAAAAAAAAAAAAAAAAAAAAGACAGACCCGCCATCATCTTGCGTTGAAGAAAAACTTTGAAACGACCCCTTTTTTTTATTTGCTTAATGGATATATCCTCCCAAAACCTTTCGTTATCCATTACACCAATTTTCTGCAGAAATAATGATCCTTAGGTCCCCCCACCCCAACCCATGATTACCCTAAATATGGTCCATTTTTTCCTTGATCTATACCTTTTATCAGTAGCAATCTATATATGTTGATGCACACGGCGCCTCAATATATAAATATATATATATATATATATACGTGTGTGCGGGGACACACAGAATCGTTATCTATATCTATATATGTATAATATTTTATTGGCTTTATGAATTATTGTGCTGTAGTTCTTTCTCTGTTCGTGGTACAATATATATATATATATATATGTCGCGATGGAGGTGCTGGTGGGTACGTATAACCTTTTTTTTTGCCTTGGGTTGGCCTCTCCTTATCTCAGTGTCGTGTTATGCTTAAGTAGTACGTATACGTTTCAGTCCGCTGCCAGTAGATACACAGCCACCATTATCATCACTCTTTCCTATAAAATTTTGAACTGCACCCATCATTGCTTCTCATGAACAAGAAATTTTTAGTAGTTGACCACACATCACCCCCTAATCTATCTATATATATATTTACTTGTGTAATGTACTATAATGGAATACGGTATATATATGTATCTAATGTACAAAAAATGTAAAAAAAGAAGAAAATTTTTTTTGATTAACATCACTCATTATAAATCTTCTCGGTGAAACTAAATTTACTATATCATATAATATAATGAATACAAAATACAATAATATTTGTTTTTGCAAAGTTTTGAGCTGAGCGAGAGAGAAACAGAGAGCGTAAGAAAACGTTGTACGATGTAGCTGAAAAGGGTAAGGAGAAAAGGGCAGCACTTGCATTATTTATGCACGCACACGGTTTTTCTCTTTTCCTTTTGCTTGCAGAGTGTGTGCAGTAAAATTAAAGAGTGAAATTAATATTTTTATTTTTTCTTCTTTTCTAACACAGTAGCACTGCTACTTGTTTGTTGCAAGCACACAATATTCAACGGTTAAATAGTTAACATGACTCTTGATACGTCATCCCACAACGTAAGCAAAACAAATTAAAGCATTTTTTAATAAAACGAAACATTTGCCCAACAAAAACTTCCATGATCTGCTGGAGAAATTTTTTTCTCGATGAACAAATTAATTACTACGAAGGTTCATTTGTAAATATTTGCAAATTAATGCATTGGTTGGTAGAAAAATCTCCGGTGACTTTCTAGCAATTCATAGTATTAAACAAACTTTCAATTAAAAAAATTTAAAAAAAAAGAAAAAGAAGAAGTATATATACATATATATATATATAAATTTCTCTGGCCGGTCATATTTTATATTACTCACCGGAAATGCTCACTTTTTTTTTTTTTTTCCCTGAGAAAGCATGAAAAGTACTATGGTAAGTGTCAAAAGTAATAACTAATAGGGTTCGGAAAATGTGACACACACCACTGTTGTTCAAATCTACATTCACATCCACAAAGGCGGAGGCTCGTTCAAATCTATGGGAAGTCCACGTCTGACAATCCCAAAATACTTGGCCGGATTCTTCTCGTTTTCATCATCGACCGGAGGAGGAGCATCGCCGGAGACAACCGCACGTTGCTCATTTGGAACCTCGGTAGCAACAGCCACAGTAGTACTATTACCTCGGAAGCAGGTGACATCTCTAAGCAGAGTAGCAGGCTGTAAAAACTCACCGATCATGAGCCTACCGGAAGGCGTGGGCCACCTGTGATCTGAAGGCAAGTTGAGGTCTAAAGACAAACCGGCAACCGGTGATGATGATGGAGCTGCGGGGAAGTTTGTCTTAGCTTTAGCACCTCTAAGTGACCTAGCAGCACCGTCATAAGCTAAAGCAGCTTCTTCTGGAGTGTCAAAAGTGCCGAGCCACACTCTGGTTTTCTTCCAAGGGTCACGTATTTCAGCCGCGTACCGACCCCATGGACGCTTCCTCACGCCTCTGTAGTGCCCTTCACGAGCTGTCGATGCCATGGAAATTATTTTTATTTAATTTATTATTTTTAAAATGAGAGAAAGAGCACTCTTCTTAGAGTGAGAAAAAGAGTTGAGTGAAAGAGATTTGGAATTCGGACAAAAGAAAAAAAAAAAAAAAAAAATGGAGACATAAGGGGGAGGAAAATGAGAAGAGAAATTGTGTGTGTATGTATGTGTAAAAGTGGAGGGCCCACAGAGTCTCCCGTAATCGTCGGCTGGACGGCACGACCTCACCTTAAATAAACAACTGCGAGATTTTGTGGGCATAGACGACACATATGACTAGGTCGTCGTCTTTTGATGTCTCCACCGTCTGATCCCATTCATCAACATTTCAACAACATGCTTTCTTAACCTCTTTTTTTTTTTTTTTTTCTTTATGTATGCAATTAGGACTAATTAGGTGTGCTGATCAAGATTTCTTGATAGAATATTATTTTGTTTAAATACTTCAACATTTAATTTAACAATAATTACGATAAAGTTTAAAAGATATTTAGATGAGGTTATGAAATATTTGAATATATATATATATACTATGAAGATATTTAGAGAGAATAATTTGGTCTGAATATAATAGTTTTTATATTTGAAGTTATCTTATTTATATGAAATAAAACTATAATAGTTAGAATTACCAATGTAATGCTTCTAGACAATCTTGTTCGTGGTAGGCATTAAAAGTGAAAAATATGAAAATAAATTGTATTTTAAATATTTCATTTAAAAACTAGGATATTCTCGCCTTTTGTACTCTATTAATATATACTAAAATTTAGAATAGATGTGAACAGTTATTAAATGTTGAAATCACATTATGAGTTCATTTAAAAGAAAAATAGACACTAGAAGAAGGGCTGGTTTTAAGAGGGAAGAAAGGAAAAAAATAATAATAATAATTTTCGGTGTAAGATTTTAATGAATGGATTTGACTGGTCAAGGAGTTAATGATAAGATGCAAAGGGAGGGAGGGATGGAGCATAAATTTAGATATACACGTGAGAATCATCAAGACAAAAGAGCAAAGTGGTGCGGGGGGGGGGGGGGGGGGGGGGGGGGTGGGTGGCTGGCTGCAGCTCTAGCCGAAGAATTGGGCCCACTGTGAATGAGGTTGGAGGAAGCCAGCAGGAGCCGCCGCGCTTGATGAGACGTGTCGCTGTGTGGGGGAGTGGGCTTTTGTCATGTGACTGACTCCTCTCCTAACCAAAATCAAAAATAAAAAATAAAAAATAAAAAATAAAAAATTGGGCCGTCCTTCTGCCAGGCTTACGTATGCCCTACCTTCTCCCAAAACGCAAACCCCACTGTACGGCGCCAACTCCTATTTTTTAACCGGCTTTGTTTATTCCATTAAATAATAGTGTGTGCCTAAATACCATATCTAAAGCTTTAGTGGTAATATAATATACTACTTACTATTTATTATGGAGCTGACGACATCATTAGTCAAGAGTGTCCAAATGCTTTTGTTTCGTACTTTTGTCTGCTCCAACGTTATCCTAATTGGATTTTGTGAAATCTTTTTATTCATTTATTACTACTTTTTTTTTTTTTTTTTAAGAGAAAATCTTTTATTTCAATTTCAAAGTAATAAATACTTTATTTAAGAAAAATTATATTTTTTTAAAATATGTTTAATTAGTATATATTTGAAATAGTGAAAGTAGTGGTAGGATTTAAATAGTACAAAAAATTGATCATTATTGATATGGGAAGTAGGAGTAGGATAATAGCATAGCCTATTTTGGCAGGAGACAGTAGTTATGTCATGCTCATGAAACTTTTTCCTTCGGTGCATGGTTGCCCTGTACTACTTTACTTTATTATTATTTTTTTTTTTTTGGTAATTTACTTTACTTTATTATGTGCTTTTTTTTCCTTTGTGGCTTTTAATATACTACAAAATTTGCAGTCTATTAAATAATCAAGTTTTGGCTACTTTATTTTATTTTCTTAAATTTACTTAATAGAATTAATAATAATAATTTTGTGGTACAAATAATTGTACATTTTTAGATAGCATTATCAATTTCATGTCCCCAATTTGTATCATATCAAATCTCCCACTACCTTTATATATATTACTTAATATTTTAATATGATGAAATTTATTGGAAAAAAAAAAAAAAAGGAAGTGTACTGCAGTGAGGGGAATCAGATCAGAAATGCAGGTGGAAGAGTGTGTTGTCGAGATTTGATTGGTTAAAGGATGGTTGTGCCTGGCTGGTAGGAATGGTAAAAGGGATAATTAGGGGAGGTCCTCCATGGGGTCACAACAGAGAGGTGTCAGTTCCCCCCACGTGGAGGGGAGGGGTACATTACGTGGTGTCTGAGTTGAAGGAGACAGCCGATATTGTGTTGGGGAAATGGGGTTTTCTTTTTTTTTTTTTTTTTTTTTTTTGGGTGGGTGGAGGAGAGTGGTGAGAAGGGGAGGTCAAATCTGTAAATTACAAATAAGAAAAGATTTAATTGAAAAAGAATTTGGGGGTGGTCCCCACTAATGTTGTCGATTTGTACAAAGTTAAATTTTAGGGTTTCGGTTACTTGCTGCTTGCTTGTAAGAGTAGGCATGAAATTTTTTTTTTTTTTAAAAAAAAAAACAAAATACTAGTTACGTAATATATGACGTAACTCTGTTTTCGGGAAGGGCTCAGTATTAAAATCCGCTTTTCCGTGCTGACACTTGTTCCTCTTTATTCATTCACTATCGTTTTTAATGACCACTTTTTTTTTTTTTTTGCGTTCTCACTTTTACCCCTTTGTTATATGTCTCTTCTCTCCCAACATTATTCACTCTTCCTTTTACAACGTTAACTTGTACTTCTTTCACTATACTTACCAAAACTTTTGCATGGGGCTCATCAACCTTAATTACTTAATCTCGTATAATATTAATAATATAAAAAATTAATTGTATCAAGTCAAGAATTTTACACTATTTATTTTTTTTTTTAATTAAATTATTTAAACAATGTAGTAAATGATAAACCTTGGGCTGCACCTCATTGGGTTGCGTAAATTTTGTTTCTTGGGTTGGGAAGGATTAAAAGAAAAAAAGGACAAACCATGAATCACGGACGACTTTGACATGATCACATGAACTACTATGCTTAGGCCCAATAACTGTCCAGTTTACAGCAATATTTTTTTTTTTTTTTATATATTTTTTAAAAAAACATAAATAAAAAAATTCATAGGTAGGACCCCCAGAATTGAGTTAGTTAACCAGGAGACTGGGATCAGGATTCCTTTCCTGTGCGATCGCCATCTATTTTGGATGCTTTTTTTTCACGGTGCTAACTAGAATTGCATCTCATGAATCTGAATAATCTACAGTAAAATTTTCCATTTCAGAATGCTGCATCTATGGAACTCAATTCTTTACAATTACAAACAGTTGGTGAATTAAATTTAAGACTGACTACTATTACTGCCGAATGAAGAGAACAAAAAAAAAAAAAAAAACCCATATTCAAAGAAGTAACCTGATCTTCTTTGAGTCAATTGATTTCTATTTGATATGGTGAAGATGTACAATTTTTTCTATTTTCCCAGTCAAAACATGAGGGGAGACAAGACGAGAGTACAGATTATGATGTCATGCAAGCAAGCTAGGGCCATTTTCTGCAGCTGTTCTTGCATTTTCATGACCGTGTTTAAGAGTCATTTGCACGTCGCGAGAGAAGTGTGTTCTTGCTTTTGCATAAGGAGCCTCTCTTGCTGGATTAAAAAAAAAAATGAAGAAAAATAGGTATGTTTTCCCAAGCAAAACTGGAACTTCAAAAGTGTATGTTCTAATTACCTGCAATTCTCTGAGCTCGGAGAATATTTTGACGCCTTTTCCACCAGCAGGTCAAGCAAGTCACAATGAGTAGGAAGGAAATACATGCACCTAATCCGATCCCAATTTTTGCACCAGCAGAAAGATGAGGTCCACAGGTTTGGAGTCCAGGAATGCCGCAGAGACCATCATTATCTGTAAAACTGGAGAGAAAAACGACCACAGTCATTGTCTTATATACATGTCCTTCATATACTTACATCTGCTTTGCTGCCACTTGTAACTGACACATGAAATGCCCAAGGGAATATACCAAGGCCTAAACAG
Organism: Cynanchum wilfordii; assembly: GCA_025388415.1. Lineage (NCBI taxonomy): Eukaryota > Viridiplantae > Streptophyta > Magnoliopsida > Gentianales > Apocynaceae > Cynanchum > Cynanchum wilfordii. Next base: position 4,992,333 of record JAHSUH010001079.1, read on the forward strand.
ATAATCTCGATTTGTGAACTATTATACCCAATTAGCAAATCTTGATATTCTTGAAATATATATATATATATATATATTGTTTGCTCATGCTATGATGGCCATACAAAGTATCAAAAACTAAAAGACAGAAAATTGAAAGAACATACTTAAAGCTAGCTCTGTGCAAGAGCCTTCCTCCTAGTGCAGCTGGGACTCTTCCTCTCAGAGAGTTGCCATTAAGATTCCTTTTTACCACAAAAATCAAACTATCAAATATCACTATTGCAGTTGTTTAGAAACTTGGAGAGAAAATTGTTCAATAATCTTACAATATTTGTAAGGAGGTCAACTGTCCAAGACTTTCAGGGATTGATCCATTGAAAAAATTGTACGAAATATCTCTGCACAAGGAAAAAGATTCAGCAATTACTCCGAGAGATCAATATTTAGAACATGAAAGATATACTCATATAGTATCAAGAAGATAATAAGGGTGGCAGAAATAATCACAGATGCTGAAAATGTTACCCACAGTTTTTCAAGGCTTGTAATTGTTCCCAGTGAAGAAGGAATACTCCCACTGATGCTATTGCCACTCAAATTTCTGTAATTGCTTGCACATGTTAGAAAAAATAGGAGACATATACACATTTGTTACTTCAGGACGTTAGTTATGATGGATATACAGACAATGGTAATGCTATGCACTTCAATCAATGGATATAAGTGCATTCAGTTTTTAGCCTAATATCCATAATCAACTTAAGCCTTAAACACAACACATTGCATTAAATTCAATGACAAAAATATATATAGAAAAGGAAAAATGATGAACCATAATACAAACCATCAGAGAACTGCTACAGTCATTCCCTGACAACTGTTAATTATACAGTATTTTCAGCATAGCCAAAAGTGGTATCCATGACTTACATGCTCTGAAGATGACGCAGCTTGGAAATGTCATCTGGTAAGAAGCCCCTTAAACCTTGGTTGTCTAGACCCCTATAATTGCAGAGCAAACATAATTAGGAAATAAAGATATAATCATTAAAAAAACATATCCACCAAATTCATGCTCTTTACACATGACAAAAGAAATAAGCTTTTCATGAACATCCCCAATAAACAAAATCATAAGAGTGTCATATACTTTTTCTTTCCATTTGTTACAATCTGAGTTACAAAAATACTTTAATATGTCATGAGCATAGACAAATTGGCAGGGGCAAAAATTATATATGAGCTCAATGAAATAATCAAAAGGATGAAGTATGATTCAACTGCCTATACCATAAATGGATCCAGATCTACTGAGACCTAATTGATAACTTTTATATTAGAATGAGCAAAGAAATATTAACTGCAATCACTGAATCCTATTCAAATTAGTACTTTGCTAAACAAGGACATGGACAGATAATCTAATGACACAACTGATATAGTAGATTGAACCAACAATGTAACAGCTGTGTAACTAACAGCCAATTTCATAATTCCTTCTATAAAAAAATAATAATAATAAGCGTTGTAGTAGATGCAAGATAACTTGTGCACTAGGTTAACTGCAGAAAGAGTATAAGTTCAACTTATTTCAATTTGATTGTAACCTAAATTAGCTTCACAAGTTATTTAAGCATTTGAAACAACTAGTCCATGATATAGGTGGATCTAACATTTCTAGTAAGCAATAAATACAGAACATCAAGAACATACAGCCCATCAATGACCCATTTATTTGAAGTTCTGTCAAATAGACAATCTGCTCCATTCCATGGATGCTGTTGAGGAACACATGGGTCACCATTCCAACCAAAACGAAGAGGAAGCTCAAGTGCTCTCTTTAAAGTTTGTAAGGCTTTAACTGCAGACAAAAATTAAGTCATTTTCAGAACAGCACAAGTGATTAATATATTGTTGTAAATGGTATAGACTTTGGAAAATTAATATATTGTTGTAAGACAAACAAAGAAACTTTCAGTTATGATTTTTAAAATCAAAATAAATGGATTTTAAGAGCAAAAGAACAGAAAGTCGGAGAACTAGTTATATGTACCTTCATCAGGTAATGTCTTTGATTCTGCCGTTATAATTTCAAAAATCTCAATGGCACTGATTATTGCATGATTGCCCTTTGTAGGGTGCAAGAGTATGGTCATAGTTCTACCACTGACAGCAATTGTTTTATTCAGTACCAAAGCGCTATTAATATCCCCAGCCATGCTGACAATGTCAATATTTTGAAATTGAATATCACCATTAATCACAATATCAAATACCCTTTGGCCTGCACCTGTGACTGAAGGATCAATCTCCGCAAAGTGCAACCAAATGGAGTAATTTCGATTAGGATCAACATCCAATGTATAAGCTAAATCTGGCTGATTATCTGTACTAATAAGAGCAGTTTGATAAAGAGCTTCTGGATAGTAGTTTGGTGAAATCGAGGCTTTCTTTATGCTATTTTTTGTAGATATGACACGGTCAGAACCCTGCCCAAAGGTTGTGATGGAATTCCAGAATCGATCCCCACCCCAGTGGTCTGCACTGTAATCAGCACCAAATTTTGCCTTAGAAGCCCCAAAACTAAACCTTTTATCAGTTCTGAGAATAGACCCTTGGCCATATCCTGGGCCAAACTGATAGGATCTATCATTGATTTGAAGAATTTCAATTGCCATTATGGCAGGATCTCCATGACCAGTGCTGTGGAAGCAAATAGATACTGTGCCATCCTCAAGGAATATAAGGACTTCCACAAATGCTCGCTCATCATCATGATTACTCCAACCAGATGGCAAAGTATAAACTAAGGTCCCTTCAACAGAGACATCAAACAAAGGTTCATTGTCAAAACTGGGTTCTGAAACTAAACCAAAAAAGATCCTTACTGAATAGTGTCCATGTGGCACTTTATTGATGTTGTAACAATTTTCAGGACCTTCAGATAAAGGGAAATATCGAACAGTATCAAGCCTTGGAGTTATAAAGCTTGGTTGGGTTCCATTAGTTGGTATTCCTCCAGTATAAGCAAAATCTTTATGCCAGAGAGTATTTGATGGGCTAGAGCGGACATCTTTTCGAGCTCCACAGCTTATCCGCATTACATATGGTCCTGTAGTAATTCAAATGAAAAAGAAGCAGAATTCATAAGACAAACTTAACGTGCTTTCAGTTTTCACAAGTAGGAGTCATATTTCAGGTTAAAATTTCTTCACAGCCATGACAACAGGAACAAGAAATATGAAACCACATGAAAATGATCGGTTTTCTCAATAACTATTGACCAGCTTAAGATCTTCTGCCCACATCTAAACAGTGAATTTTACTCTGTTACAAAATAGATAAGGCCACAAGCTAAGCTTCTGTGGATTCATACATACAGGAGACCTTGATCCTGATTCAACTCAATAAGGGTAAGCCAACCTCTTGAAGTTGTAATGGAAAATCATATAAAAATTTCATCTATTCCCAGCTTAAACGAGAATTGAGTTCAAAGAGAAGAGTAAAATGGAAGATAAAATAGAGTAGCAAAAATTAAGATAGAGCTAAAGAAAGGAAATCTTTGTATTTTGAGTTTAAAGTAATGAATAATAGTATGTCTCAAGAAAGAAAAAAATATGAAGCAATGGTGAGCAATTAACATACAGAGTTACTGATTATGCTTTCTTTACCTTTTTTCTCCTCTCTAGTGGAAGTTCAAACTGTAGCTTCTCCAATTACTCCCACAACAGAATTAAATCTTTCCTAAGTTTAGCATTTCTCATTTTCCTAAGCAACAAACTCCACAAGTTGTTCAAATACAGTTATCCAAAAATTTCAAGAAATATAGAAACTACAACCATAACGACCCATCTAATCCGGGTTAAAAGCCACTGAAGCTACAAACCAGAAAAGCTTCTACCAATCAAATAGATTTCAATCTAAGGAATCTCTACCAAGTACTTGCACATTAAATTCCAATTTCAAGGTCCTGATTCAATCCAAGTACAATTCTTGGGTTCCCGAAACACGAAATAAGTATTTAGTAAACATATGTATGTTCAGGAAAAATGTATAGCAACAGCAAGTAATGAACATAAATGTGAAAGAAAAGAAGAAAACTAACCATGACCAGAAGAAGAAAGCTTGAGACTGGTCAAGAATAAGAAACTAATCAAGATGAACCACACTCTGAAGCTAAGCATATTGTACACTTTTTTGTCTTGCTACCCTTTTTCAGTTTCTTGGCCCCCTCTAATCTAATCTATTCCTTCCAATTATCCATCCAATCCAGCGTTCACATTCCACACCATTCTTCTGGAATTTCGATCTTGCTGATTCTTCTTCTTCTTCTTCTCTCTACCTTTAACTGCGTGTATGTGTGTGAGAGAGAGTGTGTATTTGGAAGGGAGGAGAGAGAGTGGATGGGCAGTGTGAGGAGGGACGTGCGTGCTTTGCAGGTAATCAAGAAAGCTAATAGTAAATTTTTTATTAGAGTAGAATTTAGTAGTAGTAGTAGAGAAGTGCATCTGATTGCGCACCCCGTGAATATGGCATACCATACTGAGAACCCTGTTGACGTCAATGGAGCTTGCTAAAAATACCAAAATTAATATTTTTTTAATACAATAAAAAAATTGTGAAATTGTTATATAAGATTTCTTGTGATATAAATAATTTACTAAATCATCTTTTAAATTATAAGATTATATAAATAAATTTTTTTTTTCTTTATAATATAAAAATATAGGTAATTAAACGACAAAGCAGCAGAGACATACGCTAATTAACCAAAATTTGTTTTCCTTAAAAAAAAAAAAACGAATATTGATGTCCTGAAATATGAAGTCACGTGCAGAGTTCAGAGTGCGCTATCAAACGGTTAGGCCTTTATTAGTTATCCAACGGTTGACATTAATTGGTGGACTTGTTGTTTTTTTTTTTTTTTTTTGACTTTTAGAAAGTGGGTTTTCGCAAAAAAAAAATTAGTAGAACCTTTAAGTGGACTCAAAGTACCAATTGCACAAATTAGTGCGCTATCAACGGGGGGTCCCCCAACTTCACTAAAATTAGATATTTGAGCACTCTTTTGTAATAATTACACTTTTACCCCACCACTAGAGATATATATTATAATGATCCTCGAACTTTTAAGTATCAGTATTTGTAACTTTCTCAAGTCTTTTTTTTTTCTTGATATATATTCGTGAACAATAAAATTTTCTTTTCGATTATTATCATCTACAAAATAAATAATCAAAAATATAAATGTCACAAGATAATATATTTTGATGTTGGGCTTGAATCTTTATATTTCTCCGACGATTCTTTTTCGTTGTGGATCTGAGGGCATTTTGGGCTTCTCTCGATCCAATGGATTTTGATTTCTTCCGAGGGGCGTTTTGGGCTGGATCTCGGAATGAATTTGAACTTCGAGGGTCTTTGGGCTTGATCTCGATCCATCTTTATTTGATTTGATTTCTCCGATGGTCTTTGAACTTGATTTCGGAATGGATTTGATTTCTCGAGAGCCTTGGAGGTTGCTTGATCTCAAAGGGAGGATGCGCCAGAAACTATGGACGATCCCCGAAGAGAATCGTCGGAGTTTCTTTTCTTCTCTGCCGCCACTAATTTTACCTCTGGTTTCCGGATCACTTAATGCTTCACTTGGTCTCTATTTATAGATGAAGAGAGTGACAACCAATGACTATTAGTTTGACATGTGTCACTCATCGCATGAGTAAAATCTTTCAATATCTTCAATTTTTATTTAAATATATAAATAAAATTTCAGTGTCTACAAATTGCCCCATGAAATTTGTTCGGGTTAATTTGAAGAATTATTACGTGGACAAGTTTCAAAGTATCTCATAAATATCGAATCGTATTTGAGTCTATCTTAAATTTGACTCGCAAATAAATACGATTCAAATTTGAATTTAAGGGGATAAATATAATATTTTTTTTAAAAAAAATCGAATTGAGTCAATTTGACTCGTAGATAAATACAATTTTTTCTTTCTTTTTTTTTATTTTGCATTTCTTTTTTTTTTTTTTTTTTTTTTTTTTTTTTTTTTTTTTTTTTTTTTTTTCTCTCTTTGTTTTTTACTTTTTTTTAAAGACTACGTATCCCTTACATTTTAGGAATCAAGTCTAACGTAGTTCATTATCATATATAGTTTATACTCGTATCAATGAGTTTATACTCGTGTCAAAAAGTCTTTTTTTATATTGTAGACAGTTTACACTCGTATCAAAGAGTAAGGAGTCTTTGTATCAATATGGACAGTTTTCACTCGTGTCAAGGAGTTTTTGACAAGGTCGCAATACCAATGTTGATATGCCCCGTTGAGTTTGATTTTTTTTTTCATTTGAAGTTGATTCGTTGGTCTCTTTTTTTTTTTCGGATCTGCAAACACATTCCTTCTGTTCCATGACATTTGACAGAAAAGGGATGGGCGGTAAAGATGGTCCCACTGGGCGTGCCAAATTTGTGAACAATAAAATTTTCTTTTCGATTATTATCATCTGCAAAATAAATAATCAAAAATATAAATATCACAAGATAATATATATTTTGATGTTGAGTTTGAATCTTTATATTTCTCCGCCGATTCTTTTTCGTTGTGGATCCGAGGGCATTTTGGGCTTCTCTCGATCCAATGGATTTTGATTTCTTCCGAGGGGCATTTTGGGCTGGATCTCGGAATAAATTTGAACTTCGAGGGCCTTTGGGCTTGATCTCGATACATCTTTATTTGATTTGATTTCTCCGATAGTCTTTGAACTTGATCTCGAAATGGATTTGATTTCTCGAGAGCCTTGGGGCTTGCTTGATCTCGAAGGGAGGATGCGTCAGAAACTATGGACGATCGAAGGGAATCGTCGGAGTTTCTTTTCTTCTCTGCTGCCACCGATTTTACCTCTAATTTTCACCTCTTATTTCCACATCACTTAATGCTTCACTTGGTCTCTATTATAGATGAAGAGAGTGACAACTAATAACTATTAGTTTGTCATGTGCCATAAATAAAATTTCAATGTCTTTAATAACTTTCTCAGTACTTAAAAGTAAGTACATGGACAATATTCGTAATTGTGAAGAATTCAGTCCAGTGATATTGGGTCTTTTAGCCCATTTCAAGTGCATTTTACCATTTTAAAAACTGTATTTTTAATTAAAATATTTTAAGTTTGCTTCACAATGTGAGACTCCAAATCACTGAGACCACGATGAGGTCATTTTATTTTAATTTTATTTTTTTGTTTCTTTTTCTTGGTAAGAACTCCAAGGAGGTCTTAATACTCAAAGTGGAACGAGGCAGAGCAGAAAGGGGAAAAAAACAGAGTATAAACGCGGCGGCATGCTTTTTGTCTATCGAAGGAAACCAAAGCCTGTCGGCCTCATTAGTGGTGGTCGCCGCCGTCAGGTATACTAATGCTCCAAAGTCTAATTGACTAAACAATACACCATCGTAGTGCTTGACTGTGATAACATCAGTTATCTTTTTTGTTCCCAAATTTCCAATGCCCTCCTCCGAGACGACGGCGGTCGACCCGCTACCCAAGGAACCCGACGCCGAAGTCGCTGGCGATCTAGATGTTGGGGACGATGATGAGTACGAGATAGAATATGAAGAAATTGAAGAGGAGATTGAGGTTGAAGAGGAGATTGAAGTTGAAGAGGAAGTAGAAGTAGAGGAAAACGATGACATTGACGAATTTGGCGAAGCTTCTATTGCAGTCAATCATATGGATCAGCAAATTGGTTCGCCTTTTTTCCCTTCCTGGCATATTTTTGTCCTGTGATATTGATGTTGATGTTGCATGACATTGTTTTCTTTGCATTTCTTGTTACTCTATAAATGCGTGACTGTCCATTTATGTAGTTGAAGTTTATGAGATTGTAGTTTATTAATTTTTACCCTGTTTCTACATTATAAAAACCATTTCCCCCCTTTATTTCCACCATATCTAATAAATAATTACGTATAACCTCTTTTATCGGTATAGTTTTGCAGCCTATTTGGCCTCTGAGGGTAACAATTGTTGAAATCCTTGATATCTTCTAGTGAAACTCTTTTGGGTTCAAACAATGTGTTAAAATTGCACTAGAGACGATGGTGAAATTTGTTTTAGAACTTGTGCGGTTGCAAATTTGTATACTTTGTATGAATAATAAGGAAATGATTACTGAGTTTCTCTTTGAATATCAGGTGCATATTATTAATTTATTATATAGCATTATTTTAATTTTAGTTTTTTATGTGATAGATTGGAACCTTTCTTGGTTAGTTGAACTAGTTGTGGGTGTTGTTACCCGATTGATTTTATCATATGAGTTCTTTTGAAATTGGATCATAAAATGGTTGTTGGATCATGGTATCACATATACGGATACATTTGATATTATGAACATGGATCACCATTATTAATAGTTTGAAGATTTGACATATATTATTCTTAAGGAAGAGAGGCTTGTGTAATGAAATTTCTTTAAAGGATAGATTGTCATCATACCTAAAGAAAAAAAGAAAGAGGGGAAAAGATGTTTTTGTTCTTCTTTGACTCTTGAGCCCATGAAGACTGTTCAAAGAAATCCTCATAAATAAGCAAAGAAAATAATATGGATTAGATTCACAACTTTCGTGGTATTCTTTTTCTTTTATTTTTTCCTCTTTGTTTTCCAGTTTCATTTTCTAACAAACAAACAAACAAAACCCTAAAACAAGACTCACTTACTAAAATTATTTGTTTCATTCTCTAAGTTCAGTCGCTAGCTTAGCAAATTTTCATGAGATTCTTGGAAATAATAAATATCAATTAAATGTTTAGATATACCTAAAGGTAAACATAGAAGAAAAAGGAGAAAATTTTTCCCATCTAATTTTGACTTTAGAACAAAGAGTTTAGAGACCTATTTCTCATGTAGTTCCTCAGGAATTGAAAAGGCACAAAAAGCGAAACAACTATTTTATAACCAATTTCTTTTCTTATAGAACATTGAAATCCTTTGAGAACATAAAAAAATTCTTTTCTTAAGTGGTACCAGCCTACATTCCAATCTTTTTGATTGGTCTTGATAATGACTATTAGTTGAGAATTGAAGGGATTATGGTATCATTGCTCCATCTTATTAATTTCTAAGTTGATTCCATAGAATTATTTATCTTTTAAATTTGTGATGTAATAGTTTGAAGTATATATGCATCTGCACCTTGTTTTACTCATTAAGTGTCTTTTTCGCATATAGGCTATATTAGGGCCTAAAGGCTTGTGTGTGCTTTTGCCCCTGACAATACTGGTCTGTCTCTCTATTACATATGAGGGTTGGAATTGGGTTATATTGGTTATCCTTAGTTGAGCCAAGCCTATTCATCAATTGACGTATAACCTGTTTTTGACCTATATCTATGAAAGCCCAAACTATGTTGTGTCCTACATTTCAACCTTTAGTATAAGATCATTAAATAACTAGGTTCATTATTTAATCTTTTGTGTCTGGGGAATCATCTATATCTGTAGGTGGTATGGATGATTTTAGAACTTAATGTTTTAAATCAACATGTCAATGCAAAAAGAACAACAGGAAAAAGGGACAGTATTCAAAAGAAAACAGTGTATCCTTATCAAGTTTTAGAACTCTGTACTATCATGTGATCGTGTCATCTACTAAAGACTTAACGCATTGTGGGAATTTTTTATCACCATTTGTTCTAGAATGACATTAATTGGTTCCTTAAGTTCCAATTGAAAGAATAATTTCTTCTACATTTTCCTGTTTATTCATTTTTTAGAAATGCTAAACTAATTCGATTAATGTCTTCTAATTTTGTTACTAGGACGTTAACAGTGACATTAACAAATGATGTAGAAGGAAAAAAGGAAAAAAAAAAAAATAAATAAAGAAAAAGAAGTTATGAGATCTAGCACTACAACTAATGCAGTGTAAGACAACAAACTAAGACAGTATCATCTATAGGCAAGCCAAGTTTTATTGAGGTATCCTCTTCTGATTTTGACCTTTGATCTTCAGTTTTTCACTCTCAGTTTCTTAGCAGATGTTAGTTTCATGGTCATATTAATCCCAAAGTCATCTCTTAGGAATCATCTATAGGGCTTTGACCTTTATTGCATCTAGAATTAGTCTTTTACTAGGAAAGTTTTATTGGTTTATAGTGATGTATTTTTCATCCTTGTAGATACTACCTCTGCTATAGAGCCTCAAAGCCTACATGATCACATCAAATCAGGTTCTGCCACTGCAGGAAAATCAGTGGCTCCAACCAGCACAGTGATCAAAAACTATAGTGGCATGTGTGAAAATGCTTGCTTAAATACAAACGAACAAAAGGAGGAACCACAAGTTGATGGTGAGGACTTGTGTTTTCGTTCTGTATATTATGTTTGAGTTGCAGAGCTCCATAATAAGAAATTCCTAGTTTGAAAACGATTTGTGGTCCTTGCAGGAGAGTTTCCTAAGAACCAAGAGGATGGGGCTTCTCTATGTGACAGGGGGGGAAGTTTTAGTGAGAACAATGGCCTCTTTGATGGAGAAACCATTAAACTGAATGTTGATCTTTGTTGCGAGATAGAAGCTGATCAAACCCCTGGAGAGGACATAAAGCAAGTCTCTATGAGGTTGAATAGTTTTAGTTCAATATAAAGCTGAATAACTCTTATAACCTCCTTCGAATTTTTGCCTTGCTTTTCTATTCTGAAATAAGTTCTGATTCTTTTGAGGGTTCCCAGGAGAAGTCCAAGAAGTTCGTCTACTGATGTTGAGTACAATGGGAGTAAAAGACAAGCGATCATATGTGATTTCTTTGTTAAAGGTTGGTGTGTTAAAGGGAGTTCGTGTAAATTCATCCACAAAAAGGATCATGTGGCTGTTTTTAGTCCATGCAAAGGGGGAAATTTGGATGTTGCAGATGGTAAAACTAAACTGCTAGATGCTGAAGGTACCCTTTATGTTATACTTTCTCGAGTTGTTTGACTATGAAGCAAACTTATATTTTTTAACCGAAATCTGATAGATTAGAGCTATGATTTTCGTGTTGGCAGCTCCTCTTTCTGCACACACCCCATTAGAGAGTGTTGGTAAAGTGCCAGGAGAGAAAAGTGAGATGGAGCTCCCTTTACAAAAAGATGATCATTTGATTATGTCTCCTAATTTTGGGAAAGAGTCTCTTAGAGGGGAACTTAGTAGGGATGATTATCACCATTATTCTTCCCGCATCACCAAAGACAGCTCACTGTGCTGGACTGACTTTTCAACAGCTTCAGAAAATTATAGAAATATGAGAGTATCTTCTCAAATAACAAGTTTAGATATAGTGCCCAGAAAGATAAGGCGATACACTTCTAGTTACAAACCTTCTTTGCCTTCCACATACCCTTCTGGCAGTTCAGGTCCTGTTAAATCTCAAAAGCTGTTGGACGATAATCAGAGCTATTGTGGGTCAGAATTGGCAGTCCTGAAAAAAGGTTCAACATCTTTTTCTGGGCATTCAGAAAATATATCTCGATCCAACCTCTTGAATGATATGCAACAGTCAGTTGGTTCAAAAAGAAAGATATTGTTCAATTGGGAGCCATCCGCACCTTTTATACCCTCGTTCTACATAACGCAAAGATTATTATCTCCAGGAAGCCTATATGATCCTATTCGTGATAGCATAGAACAATCTAGCTCAGGGGATGGGCTCCCAAAGTCATGTTATTCTGGTGTAGGGACCTCTAAACTTGCAGCACAACATTTTGATGATAATCTGGCTTCAAAGGGGCTTGGTTCAGAACTCAATTTTAGCAAGCATCCCGATTCTGATCATAGTTTCCATGTTATTGATTCCATCAAAACCTGTCCTGCTAAAGATTCTCGTAAAACAGTCTTGATGGAAGAAGACAAGTGGTTGAATTCTGACCATGCCAGAGACGTTAAAGAAGGAGATGAGAAACAAAGGGATCATGATCCAGAATTGCAGAGTAATGGATCTGGACACAAGATTGAAGTTATAGCTGAGAGTTCTGGTCAAAACCCTAAAGCTGATTGCAATGCATATGTTCAAAAGGATTGTCAAAATGATTGTCAAAATGATTCAAGATCTCTGAAGTACTTCCATGCTGCTCTTGTGGAATTTCTTAAAGAATTGCTGAAGCCAACATGGCATGAGGGTGTTATTAGTAAGGATGCACACAAAATGATTATTAAAAGAGCAGTTGATAAGGTTATTGGCTCATTACAGCCGGACCAAATCCCAAGTACTTCTGAATCAATTAGGCACTATCTTTATGTTTCAAAGACAAAACTAGCAAAGCTGATTGAGGTAAGTGTCTTTTGAATTGAGGAACATATACATGGAAGGAAATTTGAATAAACCTGGATTATTTTGGGAATTGATTCCTAGTATGTTATCTGCAGGGATACGTTGATAGATATCGGGAATCTTAACATCGTTTAATTGCTTTCAACCTTGAGACGGTGTCTTGAGCTTTCTGGCAGGAAGGTGGTGTGTCATTTTGGAAGATGCCTTACTATATTTCATGAATTAGGACTTGTATGGTCTAAGTTTTGATTATGTGTTTTGTGTTGCAGGCATGTTTTATTTTGCATAATTTCATCATTAGTAAGATCAGCTGTTTTGTGAGTAGTGATTTAGATCTTCCATTCATATAATTTTATTAAATAATGTTAAATTGTCGCATACTTTAATAGTTTATGCTGATAATGAGAGGTTAAATTTAACCACAACATATAACTAGATCAATTTTGAAGAAGTAGCTGCCAGTAATTCTATGCTTAATCTAGTTGCATGGTTAATAGTATTAGGCTTCAATTCATTTCCTTTTAGGATACCTAACCAGAGAAAGTAATTAACTTTCTAGTGTTCCTACATTCATTTTCTGTAAGGCTTCTTTTATTTTAAATTAGCTTTACACTTTCTGCATTGTGGTTCTCTAGGATGATTTTGATTTTTGCTTATTTGGTCTTTCAAAAGAATATTCATGCATATGTTTCAGGACAAGGTGTTTCTCTTATTTATTGTTTTGATGTAGCTGCATTTCTGTTTCAGGGTGTAGTTTTAATTTTCTCTAGTGCTTTATTCAAAACAAATATTCATCATCCATGTGTTTAGAAAAGGACTCTTCATTTGACAATAGGATTCCATAGGGATACAAAATATTCTAGCTCATTGAGTGTAATGAGCTGGTCAGGAAATGGGTTTCTGATTATTATGATTATTATTATTTTCTCTTAATTAATGAAACTAATTCTTCTTTAAATAAGAGTCTGGATAGCTTGTTTTAGGCTGCATTTGAAAGTATCTTTAAAAATTAAAAAAAGCAAAAGCAACAACAGCCAATTACTTTCGCAAAAGTAAATTCTACTTGAGTAGGGAGACTAAAGATATGACAAAGTGTGGTGACAGAATCCCAAATCTATACTTAGTTTGAGAATTGGATATTATGAAAGTCATGATCATGATTAGGTAATACCTGTTTATAATCCATGGTAGATTAGGGCTTGTAACAGTATGTTTCAAGATAAGTTGCACCTAATACGACATAACTTACAACCAAGAAACAAAGTGTGATAATTGTAAGCCGATTTATTGTGCTTTGGCCAAGTATGTGTATTTATATTATATAACCTTTGCAGGTCAATATTTTTAGAGTAGGACCCAAATGCAAATTGGTTTTCTGGCCAGTTAAACTGGTCTGTTGGCTTAACTCTACTTATATGTTAGTTTTAATGATAATAATTTATGAAATATGTTTAAAAAACTAGTTCAACTAGTATAAGTTCATACAAAGTTTAAAAATAATAATAATAATAATTTAAAACCAGCAAGATATTGTTTAGTATCCACTAGGAGATTGGACTTTGGGCTGGTTAGCAGTTCAATTTTTCCCAGGTTTGTTGAATTCAATTTTGAAAATACCGCTGGAGATAACTTTTTCCAAGGTCATTTGAATCTGTTCACCATCCTAGCTAAAGTTGTCAAGCAATTTTAGCAGGTTAATAGCTGGGTCCAACAGCATTTAGAACATTGTTTTTCATGTTGAGCTAGTAGGACTTGTCAGAGCATGAATAGGTGAATTAATCCATTGGATTCTATAAAGCATTTATTTGTAAATTCTTTAAATTGTTTTGAAGAAGTCAACATTAAGACAATGAGACACTAAAAAATTAATTTTAACTTTTATCTAAAAGACTTCTTATTTAATTATCTCATAAAGAAAAGCTTCTTCTTGAAATTTGCATCAGTTTTAAATATTAAGGAGTAAACAATTATAGGTATTAAAATTTACAAACATCAAAAAAGGGAAAAAGTTATTAAAACTCAAAACATCCTTGAATTATACTTCATCAAACTTAATATTGTCAACAAAGAAATATATTTAATAAATACTCATCACAAGGTTTTTTTTTGTTTTTGTTTTTGTTTTGACTTGTAACCTTAAGAAATCAAGACAAAATTTATTGCTCTTTTATCCATGATAACCTTGAAATGATGCTTTACAACTAATACTAATTTATTATTCTTTATAGAAGAGTCAACGGATTTTAGTATTTTAAATTAAAAGACACTTCAATTTTAGCATTTTCTTAAAGGATGAGAAAGCTTGTTCAATGACAAGTTAAAAAAAATGGAGTATGTAAGTCCATTTGATTATGCTTTAAGAAAGAGATTTTGTTAATTTGTTGCATTATTAACTTAAAGTTTTTATTTAATTCTTTTTATGTGATTTAATGACTTTTATAAATGAAATTGCTGACGTGGACTACTATAAATGGAAAAGTATTTCTAATCAATAGTCCTTGGCACGTGTTTGCCATGGAAGCAAATGTAAAAAGGCATTTATACAATGATAAATAGGAAAATCAAAGCCAAAATGTTAAGTCATGTAGGCGTAGTTCAGTTGTTAGTAACCTCACTCATGACTATTCGAGACACAATAAAATATAGGATTTCTAAAAAAAAACAAAAAAGCCAAAAGGTTAAGATAAAACTCCGAATTGTTACTACTTTCCTCTTGACTATTTCATTTAAAGTAATGTGACTAGCTATTGTATTCCGTGCAAGAAATGGACCTTGAAAATGAGTAAATCTTGAATATTTGCTTAGCACAAATCCTCAATGACCTTTGTGACAAGTAGGATATCATGCTTTAGAAAATGGGACATAGGCTTGTGGAAATGAAAGAAGTGGGAAAAAATGTTAATCGACATGTTTTGCGAATCTAATATAGCATAAATCCTATGCTGCTAGCAATACCCTATAGTCCTTCGAGATGGTAAAGTTCGTAGCACATGTGAGCTCATAATAATAAGGTATTAGTTAAGCAACTAAGAAATGTCCCTGACCTTTCTATAAAAAGGGACAAAAGGGAGAAAGGTTTGAAGGTGAGCTTGTTATCAGGACTTTCAATCTATAATTTGCCGTAGTAGCTTCTTACATGGCTTGATTGAAATAATTGAAGCTAGGGTATTTTCCTCAAATGAGGGATGTTTATTATAAAAAAACTATTAGTTCTATGGTTGTCACAACTTTTTGCCCTAGTCCAAACGTATCTACTAATCTAGTGGATAATTTCCTTTCCTGATCCCCTTTTTTTTCATAAACAAAAGAAGTCAGATTTATTCCTTCTTTCCTGAGGTGGGGTATAGTTTTAAAGTGATGATTGTAATATCATTCAGATCAAGTTATGATTCACCTAATCAGATGGGGTAAACAATACTTAAGAGTCAATTCTTTTGTCTTTTATTATTTAAATATGGTTTACACTTTATATTCTTGTGTTTGATGTCTAAGGCTATTTTGTTGTTCTTAGCCTTGTTTGTTAATTCTCTGAAATTCCATGTTTATCTAAGTTTAAAGCTCTATTTAGATAGAGTTTTGATGTTAAATTTTTTCGTTGTACTCAAATGAATATGGACAAGATTTATTACTATTTTGGTTTGATGATGTTGTGCATATATGTTGGACAAATAGGTAATATAACTAAAATATAGTTAATAAATGAGTGAATGTTTAAATTTACCATATTTAAAAATGTGTATTTAATTTACAATGTGAGATTCATGTGTTGGAAATTTAAATCATGACTTTTGGAGGAAATTTTGTTCTAGATAAATTTAATTTATATAAATTAGTATGGGGTTAGGGAGTGGTAGTGAGGAACTGAATAACCTTTTTTTTTTTTGTGGTCAAAATGCAGCCTCATTCTTTAGGATTTATACGATGAGTTTGGTTAGCTTGAATATTAACTTTGAGTTTCTTTTGTGCTTGTGCTCAATAGACATACATTTTTTTCAAATGTAGTACCATGCAGTCTCTTTGAGAAGCAGTAGTATTTGTCATATGGAAAGATTTTGTAAAAAGCATGTATGACTTGCACTAGTGGAATGAGAACATGAAAAGGACATACCGATAAAAAGGCTGTAGGAAAGACAAAGCAGGGTAGGGAGGGAAAACATCCCATATTATAATTAGTGTTACTCATAAATTCTTGCTCATCCGTAGAGAAGAAAAAAAATGGTCTTATAAACGGGGGCTTGTTTTTGTTTTGTGGTTTTGGAACCAAGCTAAATTTATATCTTGATCTGTGCATATAATCTTTTGGACAAATTGATGAGTTTATGTTTGAATTTCGATTGTTTTGCATTTTTTCCTTCCTAGCCTTTTCTTTTATAATTGTTTTGGTGTCTTGGGATCTCCTTTATTTACGACCTAAATGGATCTTTTGAAGTCCAGGGTTTGCTTGATTAGGGTCTTTTCATCACTACCTAAATGTTTTGACATTAATGCAATCTCTATTTGGTTCATGTTCTGAAAGATAAGTGACAAAAAAATACAGGGAGAACTTTAGAGCAAAAATGGAAGTAGTCTTGAACTCTGAACAGGATTCTTTTATTGTATGTTGTTGCAGGACCAAGCTATTATCAATTTAGAAAAAGAGAAAAATTACCTGAAGACATATGAATCAATTTAAGCAACTGATAGCTGCTCCTCCTTATTGTTAATTGGATATTTTGCGTCAAATGTTATTTTCTGTCAAGAAATTAAATAAATCTAGATGACTGTTTGTTTTGGCATAGTTGAAGTAGTGGTGTGTTTCTGTTCTTTATGCTTGATAATTTTCTTTGAATTCAAGTGAGTCAGATAGGATTTTGTTGAAACCACTAGTTGCATACATGATACTCACTGGTTGAGAGATTGATATTAAACTTCAATGTGGATACTTAAAACTGTTTCAAGTTCCTGACACTCCCAAACTAAGATAGAGGAAAAAAAGTCTAATTAAAATTCTTGTATCTATCATCTGCATGAGAAAGCCTGGAACGGATTTAATGATCATTTTATATCTTCTGTTGCAGTTTTCCCTGCATTGGCTCAATGGTACGGCAATCTTTACATGGTGTGGTAAATGACTTGAAGATCTTCTGCCCAAAACCTTGCTTTCCACTGGTATGATTCTGATCTGTTTTGTTTCTTACTTTAGTGTTTACTTTTCTTGTGGGTTTCCCTAATGTCTGTGCTCTATCTGATCTACTGTGTTTGCTCTGGGCTGATGGGATGACAAATTTTGAAGTTGTTTCACCCGATGTAGTTTGATTTGAACTAAACGGCTTTGCATGTGGCTCAAGGTGACTATTTGAAAACATTGTTTCGGCTGAGTACTTATTTCTTGAGGCTGCTGTAGCATGGCTAAATTCAAATTCTTGGGAAGCCTTTCTGACATGAGTCAGAGAGCATGTATTCCCACTCTGTGGTGTTAGATGTTGATTCTGAATACATACAAGGGATGTGAAGGAGAGGGACTCACATGAAGTAACATCATCTGAGACATCCAGAGACATTCTTCTTGAGGAGGCTGGTATGTTGGAGATCGTGTTGCAGCTGACATTGCTATGATCTGGAGGTTTGTTTATTTATAAAGCTCTGGGACTGTGCTTGGGTTAACATTATTGCTTTTGGGCAGTTTGTTTTTGTCTCTATTGCCTCCTTTTTATGATACTGGGTTGGAATACTTACTTTTTTTTTTTTTTTTTTCCTTTAACCTAATTTTATTTTTTTAAAACAAAAAAGGTTAGGAAAATAAATCTATCTATTACTTGTGGGATTAAATGGCAGGAATAAATCTATCTATTGTAACTTTGATGTAACGTATGGGTGTGAATTTATAATAGTCTCTCCGGTCTTAAATGTTGTCACTCTAGCATAATGTTGAAAAACTCTACATGAGAGGATTAACCATTTATTTATTTATTTATTATTCCTTTTGCCTCTCTTCTTCCTTTTAATTTGTGGGTGAAAAAGGGAAGGGAAAAAAAAAGTATTGACAGCATTTTAAGAAAGGAGGGAGTAAATTTCAGGAACTTCTGTTGGTTTTCTTTAGGTTGTTTGGGTGGGACAGTTCAAAGCATGTATAATCCGGGTCTTGTTTAGATACTGGATTGTTAAAAAGGATAAATGCAGAAACCTGTGATTTTGTCTCTCTTGTTGGAGTTTGTTTTTCAGTGTGAATAACTTTGATATGGATAGTTTTGTCTGGGTGGTCATTACAATATTATCTGCTACTACTACTCCGTCGGTACTAAATATTCAAATGTAAATGTTCCTGAGTGGATGGTTTACCTGTATGGCCGTCCTAGAATTGATTTGATTTGTTTGTTTATGCAGTATTTAATCAACTCATGATTAGATATATCTCTTGACATGCGTTATTTTAATTATGACCGAACCAAATGTGCAAGTCCCAAGTGTTGATTTTTATTTATTTATTTACTTCATTCAAAAATGGAAACTTCTAATACAGAGTAGAGAGGTCACTGCTAGGGAATGAGAAGTTCTTCTGGCCACGGTCCATACATTGCGGAACTCCAAAACCTGAACAAAAAACGAGCTTATTGGCCGTTACCTTATATGAAAGAATGCACTTACTATTGGACCAAACGAAGGTAAGAAGAGTACGAAGAAATTGCAAAGAGTAGTGTCTTTTGGGCTGTGAGATAATCAACAACTAATGGGCTATAAAGTTATTTTATGTTTAGTATGAGTCCAATTCATGGCTTGGAATTTTTTGTAGCTTAAATCTTTATCTTAGTTTTTGCATGTCCCTGAATCCATGTTTAACAACTACCTTTCTTCCCTCCCCAATATTCTCACAGCCCATCACAATTCTATGAATAAATTATGGTTCTCCTAAATTCCCGATATTTCCTCTTCTTTCAAACTCCTAAAGAAAAGGCCAGAATCCAGATCCTTCTCAATGTTAATTTGTTTTTTTTTTTTTTATTCCACGTTGACAGAGACATCACCATTCTAAGGGACAGTACACTTGTTTATTAAAATTAATCAGTCAAAATCAATTGAAATGAAATGGGTAACAATTCATTAAAAAAAAAAGGTAATGGGTAACAAACTGTCTATACTAGTAAGGATTTTTTTTTTTGTGTTTAATTCCCTAATTATTTAGATTTTGGTTTTAAATATTTCAATAAATTTGTTTTTTTTTTTATAAATTTGTCCTTATTAAAAATTGGTTAATATTCAAGGTAATTATTTTTATTAAAAGGGTTTTTTTTTTTTGTCATTTTATAGTTTTTTGACATAATTATATTACTTTATTAAATTTTAAATTCAAAATATTTGGAAAAGAATGTAAAATGACATTGTGCTTTAAGATAGAAAAAATATAAAATGATAAAAAAAAAATTAAGATTAGTATTAACTTTAAAAATTAAAAATTAAATAGTCACACAAGAAAATTAAAAATTAACTTTAAAAAGTAAATAATTAAAATATTGAATTAAATTAAATGTTAATAAACATTACAGTTAATATATATATATATATATATATAATATTTTATATATATTTTAAAATATAAAAATAGTCTTCTCATATTAAATAAATTGAATATTTAACAGAAAAAAAAAACATAAAAAACAACAACAAATCAAATCGTTACAGTGGGCTCATCTGGTAAAGCCCAATTATTTACCTCCTCATCCAATTACGTGGTCCCCAATGTAAAAAAAAATTCAAAAGGAAGAAAAGGACAATTTATGAAAAATGATAACAATTAGTACAGGGTGGCCCCCACAAACCCACATTATCATCTCAGGGTGGCCCCACGTCTTCTTAGTCTTCATCCTTATCCACTTGTATTTTCACTATTTCCACTCTCTCTTTTGTGTATTTTTTTCTTTTACTTTTTCCAGTCCGACTCTGCCCTTTTTACGGAAGGACAACTCAGCTTTTAAAAGATTGGAAATAGGGAAAAATCTAATTTGGGACCGGAACTTGTCTAGGGAGTAGGAGATATTTTAGCATCCAATTTTCTATTTATTTGATGCATCTCTGTGAGGAAGCGGTGGAGGAGTCAGTGTAGAAGAGTGAAAAAAGAAAAAAACAGAGAACAAAGATGGTTTTGATTGATAAGCTTTGGGATGATACCATAGGCGGACATCAACCGGAACGCGGCCTTGGCAAGCTGAGGAAGCTGAGCACCCTGTCCCAGTTGAGCGTGAAAACAGGTAAATCCTCTGGAGATCAGTACGATTGATTAGTTCATCCATCCCCGGCCCCTGTTTTCTGTTTCTCAATCCTTATGATTTTGGAAAGGACATGCATAGATCAGGATGTTGCGGTGATTGCAACGTGATATATATATCTGTGTGTGTATGTATATAATATGTATAAGTGAACATGCGCATCTGATGATTATGATCCCCTGTTTCTGAAATCTATATGGTTTAGAAATTATTTGTTCTGATTCGCGATATTCTTGCTGCGTTTTGTGATTAGATGGAGAAGGAAGCAGCAAGTATCAGAGGTCCCTGTCCATGCCATCCAACACACCTGGAACACCAACAACCCCAGGAACGCCGGTTACTCCACCATCCGCCCGGAAAGAAAATGTCTGGAGGAGTGTTTTCCACCCTGGGAGTAACAGTGCTACCAAGGGGATTGGTGCTGACTACTTTGACAAGCCGCAGCCCAACTCCCCCACTTGTATATATAGATATATATATATATATATATATACACACTTTTTTATTCATAAAAATTACAGAGAATTAAATTTCGAAGATCCCCGCGAAAAGAAGGGGAGCGGGAACTTCAGAATATATATATATATATATATATTTTTATATATATATATATATAAAATAATAATCTGAATTATATATGTGAGTATTAGGTTTCGGGAAATTGATTAATTTTATGATATGGTTACAGGCTTTACAGCGGCGAGACTAGAAGCAAGCACCGTTGAAGGTCGAAAAACGCATGATGGTGATGGTGATGGTGATGTGTGGGAAGATTTGGGCATGTAAATAGCGCGTCGTTATGTTTTATGTTCAATGGTGTTTTCTTCATGAATGGTACCATATGTTGTTAATCAGATCTTTACTTAAAAAAACAAGCTTCAATCAATCCTCTGGAGCTATTAAGCAGACATAACTCTTCTTAATCGATCTTTGAGATTTGCGGGTTGAGTGATTGAGTGTTTGTTTTTTTTTTTTTTTTTTTTTTTTTTTTTTTTTGGTAAGTGAGCTGTTTAGCTCTTTTAATCTCTTTTATTAAGCTTTTTGAATAGATGATGAGTGTTGTAAATATGGTATCAATTGTGTATTTTGACTATCTGAATAAGGTGAGGTGAATGGATTGGATTAAGATGAAGCGTAATTAATAATGGTGGTGGTCCTTATAATAATATATTAATTAACTTGACAATTATGGAATGGATGGCTAATCCAATGACGTCTGGAGTTATTTATTAATATACAGGATATTCATCTCATCTCAATTATTGGTGAAGTAATATTTTACCAAAAATAGATATTTATTTTTTATACTAAAAAATGTAATATATATTTTATTAAATTTTGTATTGTACATAATAATAATAATATAAATGAAAAAGTAATGTACTAAACAAAATACAATTAAAGAATATTATATAAATATATATATAATATTTTTTTTTTTTTGCTGAATAAATATATATATATATATATATTGAGTATTTACAAAATCATAAAATAAATTCGAACATATGTATAATATTTTGGAAAGCATGTGACATGTACATAATTGTAAAAGCTATAAGAGCATATATACATAATAACAAAATAAATTTGGGTATGAATATAATAATAAAATTATTTTAGATATTTACGTAATAATAAAAATAAATTTTAAAATTTATATATTATAATGTTTCACTAAATATCCATAACTTAGAGATTATTTTGATTATCAAAAAATTAAAAAAAAAAACTTTAAGAGATTATTTTTGTAAAATTGCTACGTAAAATTAATGAGTCAATAAAAATAAAACAATTTACCTGATTTTGAGGGAATAATAGTTTATTAGAATTTGACGAGTGGGAAAGAGTTGTTGGATAATATCATAATAATGAGGTCAAGTGGGGCCTACTGCCCTTGTTTTGTTTGCCCAAGTCTGTGTGCGTTCTAATTTCGGTTTGGTTCCCCCACAGTTTTCATTCCGTTGGTTTCTCTCTCGATTGTGTTCGGAATATTTTCCATTTTCTGGGTTTCGATTGAGCTTGCCGTCTTCTCAGTAAATTGATCGGATTGCCATACTCATTAGGTGCCTGCATGATTCTTGTTTAACTTTTCGAGTAATTGTAGTTAGTACTTAAAATAGTTGTTACTTGAGTGCTTAATTTTTGTCAATGTAACAGAACTTAATAAACCAAATATCTCACATGGAGTCCCCAAAATTCCCTCCGTTGCGTTGCCAGTAAAACTTGATATTTTTACTCTCACCCCTTCAGCACCGGCCACCATACTATCTCTCTATCTGAGAACAGCTCCCTGAGTTGTTTGTACAAGGTAAGGCGTTAACGAAGAGAATAACCACTAACGGGGAAACCAATCTACACAGAATAACAATGGAAAGAAATCAAAGAATACATCCAAGTGACGCAACAGAACTTAAGAGAAGAGTAAATTCCTCAACGTAACTTCTCGGACTCTTTGAGATTCTGAACTTTAAGAGAGAAGGCAGGTAGAATTTGTATATAAGGAACAACTTAAAGAGGGCACACTTTCTAATTTCACTTTCCATTAAAATAAATAAACCAGACAAGAGGTCCAATTGAGGTCCTAAAATATTAAACTTTCCCATCTCTGTATCCTACCACTATTTAGTTGGATTACGAAATATTTATACACAGCAGCCTTTAATTTCATAACTATATCTCAGTTCCTTCTATCACTACAAGTATACAATTACCTTCTCTATGATATTTCACCTTTATATGCATGCTTCCAGGCATTAGAGCTATTTCCGTCCATATGCCAAAACCTGAAGGAAGCACCAAGGGTTAGAAATACTCAATGTGGAATGCCAAAGCAAGCTGTTCTATGTTAGGAGGGAACATTTCTGTTTCTAAACATCACAAGTGTTTCAAACCAAGTACTTACCAAATTGCCCTGATTAAAACTGAAGTTGTTATGAATTTCACCCAGGGTATTACTCTCTTCCAATGGATGAACTTTACTATTGTCTAAAATTGCAGTTGGAGTAAGGGTGGTCATAGTTTCCTGTATGGAATTGGGACCTCTTTCAAGATCTTTCATAGCCCAGATTTGAACTTCATTTGCAGGCATGGAAGTTTGGAGAGAAACATACTGCACAAAAACACACACTTTTGAATAAATAACATTAAATATTATATAATAAATATGTTGATTCTGTAGGCATTCATCATTGAAAGATGAAAATTAAGAGTAAGCCAGCGATAAATATTTTCACCTGGCACAATTGTCCAATTGATAGAGTAGGCTTACAACAGAGATAAGGTCTCTGCAAACTAGGTACTTCCTTCTCATACCGTGAAACTAGCATGAGACTAACGTCCAACTGGAAATTAGAAAAACGTCATTCATACTAGTACAATAAGTTTAGAATAACTAAAAAAGAGCCAGGTTTTTCAGCAAGTGAACTTTTTACCGAATTGTCAGCCAGATTGGGATAACTTCATATCAAAGCATTTAAGAAGAGTTTGTTTTTCAATTGGCAAAAGTTGTTGAGATCAGTACATGTATACCTACCTCATGACTATTTTCATCTGAACATCGGAGACAGTCCATCAACTTGGAGAGTCGACTGTTTCTAGTGAACTTGCCATTGGCGCCAGAGAGAGGACCATGTCGGGTGTGGCTTCGCATTCCACCTTTTCCCCATGCAAGAATATCAGAACTGCCAACTAGTCCAGCAGAAGCTCCAAGCAATTCTCTATTCACTTCAAAATCATTCTCATCACACCCAGCATCAGCATTGGCAGCTCCAGAAGGTTGAGAAATACGAGCTCCGCTCCATCTTCTATATCTCTTTGGTTTGACATCTTGACAGCGTTCATCAGCAGAAGATGAATCTTTTCCACCATCATTTGCATTAACGTCATCTTCCTCATCAGATACTTGATTATCATTATTCCGAGGATTTCTCCTCCCTCTTGTGTTTCGATAATTGCTGTGTGACCTTCTAACAAAAGCTGTAGCAGTGGCCCTCGCACTTCTTTTTCTTCCCAATGCTTCTGATTGTCGTCGAAGAGTTTGGGCAATTGAAGCTTGTATCTAAGGGGGGCAAAAAAGACGAAAAAACTGAAATATGAGCTTACAACAAGTACAAAATCATATGCTGGAAAGATCACTGGGAACCTAGACACTTTTCTCTGGTTTTCTCTGCAATGTTCATGGAAGAAAAACCAAAGTAGAAAGAAAAACAATAAATATGTGTTGCACATTAGTCATTCAGATGAAGACATGTTACAGCTGCAACAGAGGGTTAAAGCTAACAACTTTTTCATTATAGGGCTCATCTACAACTTCTAAGAATATGTTAGTGGCTACGTAACCTGTTACCCTCACAGAGGAAACAACAAAGAGATTGTAAACATTGTCAGTGGCCTAATCTGCACCAACATTGTGCGACAGAAATTCTAAAGTGAGATTGGAGAAGTAACATACCTGCTTATTGCGAGCCTTCTCTTCATCATGAAATGCCAATTCCTGGAAAGACAATAAGCAAGTAAGTCATTCGTGTGCAATGATTTTTTACTAATTTTTCTTACTATTATGAAAAAATTAATTCAGAAAACTAAGGGAAACTAATAAGAAATACCTCCTCCTCATACTTATCAATGTCTGGGTATAAATAGGCAATTATATTGTCATAGTTTGGATCATCCCTCAAGGAACGGCGACTGGCACAGTGTGTGCGACAAGCAGGGCATTCATTGTTCCTGCATTGAAGTTCAAGCTCAACATTAATAGAAAATATGCAGCTACTGTTTGCAAAATAACCAGAAGCATAAGATAGTACCCAAGCCGCATCGACTTGTCAATGCATTCTCTGCAAAAGCGATGTAGACATTCCATGACTGTTCTTGTCTTTCGGATCACACCTACGAGTGGAAATTCGGTAAAATAATACTGCATCAAAGATATTTACTTGAATGCAATTTCAAAGTATCAACCAAAGAGTAGCATGATCTCAGATCCTAGTCGCAAGAGAGACCCAAAACCAACTACCAATTTTGAATATGGTAGTTCGACCTGATACTAAACAGTTACAAATATCTATTTCTGATATCATTCTCCAACAGTATCTAATTGGCAGGAGAACCCTCTGTTTAGACCAGTCTGGAGAAGCAAACTGTTCACTGTCACTAGTATGTAGCTTCATTATCAATAATTCAGACCTCATAAGTATAACTACCACAGATCATTAAGGAGTTTATAAAAAATCTACTATTATTTGCTTGGCAAAGGTCTTCCATCAGAGTACAACTGCAACGTTAAAAGCAATATAAGGTTATGTGGTTAATTTCAAAAGGGAAGGATGTGAACTGAGCTGAACCACTGGCTAATTTGGTGTTCTCACTAGATTCTTGACATAATAAAAGCTGCAAATTATAATAATAATTTCTAATTCAAAAATCATAGAACAGTTCTTTTTATAGCACTATCACAATCAATCAATTTCAGGAACATCCAGTAGATGAAAAGTTCATGACTTCAAGATAGAGGTGCTTCAAGAAGATCATGTTTAGGGAATTTCACATAATCATTCAGCATAAGCAGAACTTGTAAGAAACATCTCAAATATATCCTTCTCTAAAAGCTTAAACTTTCTACAGAGGTGGTAATTTATACTATGTAACTGATAACTTACCTGTCAATTTCCATATGCGTATGAGCTAACATCAGACAATATTTTCCAATTCAAATAAACAAATAACTCAAATGAAGAAACTAAAACTACTTCACATACCTAAGCATATTGGACACTGAACTTCTTTTCGAATATCTGATAGCTTTACAGTGATAAATCTGGAAAAGGGGAAAAAGCAGAAAAACATAAACCCCCAAAAAAAGAAAAAAGATGATAAAGCAATTACTCTTATGTTATGCAATAAGCCACACCCTATCAAGATACACTAGTATCAACTCAAGCAAAAGTCCAAATCATTCGTAAAGAGAGATGGCTATCATTTTCAAATCAGTAAGGATATAGCATTTACATTACAATATATATACATAAGCATACATATAGCAGTTAAGTCTAACACAAGAAGCAGATATTTTTGTTCATAAGGAGAGGATGCATGGACTTCCCAGAAAGGTATAACCATTTGCAAGTTAAAAGAGGGTATCTACTGTTATTCATGTGACTTCAACAGAATCATAACCTTAGCGAAGAGGTGTTGGATCATAGCCACCAAATTCAGATGTA
The DNA here is from genome assembly GCA_025388415.1 of Cynanchum wilfordii. NCBI lineage: Eukaryota > Viridiplantae > Streptophyta > Magnoliopsida > Gentianales > Apocynaceae > Cynanchum > Cynanchum wilfordii. The sequence continues at coordinate 5,019,081 of JAHSUH010001079.1, forward strand.
GCTTCCTCTAAATTTACAGGGCATGAAGAAGAAAGTGATTAAAATACATGCAAATGATGCAGTTATTGGCGGGACTTCAGCATTTTGTCTAGCAATAATGCTTCTAGTTTATTGCCATATGCATATTAAAAACTAAACCCTTCATATTCCTAATACATACCCACAAGTTTTAACTCTCAACTTCATCCAATAGTCCTCCATCTTTCATCAAACTTCCCTTGTCAGTTCTCCCTAATTGCCTTTAGTGGTCAAACCTAAAAGCACAAGCTCATTCGTATTGGAGAGCATTTGCTGTGATATCAAATCCTATAAGATGAACAGAGACACATATTCACTCTATATATATAAGGACGTCCTTAACCAAAAGCATCAAATGTATTTAGGTGAGGAGGAAGATGACTTGGGCAGACATGAAGTAATCCTAGGAGATTGGTGAAACACTCAAATTAACAGGATGCATGCTCTGAAGTCTTTCTCCTCATGTGGATAAGTAGTAAAAACACATGGCAAAATGGTCGAGAAGCCACCAAGAAACTTAATGTACCCTCCTTGTCTTTTGAATCGGAAGCTCAAACTGGTCACATATCAGTAATTAGGGGTAGACCACTAATTTTTAGAGAGGTTACAATGATTACATTACACCAAAAAATACCACTTTAGCATTTTGCAGCGTAGACCATACATTTAGTTCCTTTGAAAGACATGAATTATAAAGGAATTTTTTCTGCTGATGTCAATGAAAAAACAAACAGTACACCAGAGATCTCTAACTAAAGGAAAGATTCAACATCACATTGTCTAAAACCATAAACTTTAAAAAAAAAATAAATAAATAAATAAATTATAATAACTTATGCCATTTGGCATGAACCTAAAAGTAACAGTATTTCAATAAGACCTCTTATCTGCACTCCCATGCAACCTTATTCCTGGCAAACAAATGGAGAAAGCAATCTCTCTATCTTACCGAACTTAATTGCAACTTACTAAGTGCAAGTAAATAAAAGAGTCGAAAGACTATAAAAGGAACAGTACTGAAAAAGTTTTTCTTTTTTTTTCTTTAAGGTGAAGCTAAATTCCCATTTGAATTTTTTCACATTCACTAAACAAAAAATAATTTCAAAACTTAAGAACAGAGTTTATTCCAGAAGGAAAAAAGAACGGCATATTTAACCCTTGGACCAAAGAAACATGCAGATCCCAGAGCAAACACATTGATTAACGTCTTGATTAGTTACGAACACCAAAAATTATGATCCCATAACCGATCACTACGCGAAATACATGTTCACATGCATCGAGGATATGCCCACAAGCGAGACAAATATATCTTAACATTGAGGAGGACAAAAAGGAAAAAGAAGAATGAGAAGAGAAGAGTACTCCGGTTTCGCATCGTCTTTATCATCCTCTTTGTCTTCACCACTGGAGGAAGAACTTCCATCTGAATCTGAGAATTAAAAGATAAAGAGTTTAGAAAATAAAAAAATTTATGGTCAAATGTAAGTTATAAACGAAATTTCTCCGCCTAAAAAACGTATCAAAATTCTGCATAACACATGTAAATCTATAGTTAATAGTGGTATAAGAAAATTCATGAGCAAACGTACCTTCCGGCTCATCATCGGCCTGTTCGCCGTTCTGGTTCTGGTTAAGTTGATGCGAGTCATCATCCTTCTCCTCTTCTTCCTGTTCCACCTCCAGCGGCTGCGGCGGAGGAGGAGGAGGAGAGGATTCGTGAGAACGTTTTTGGGCAGGCATTGACTAGTCAAAGATGTGGCGGAGCTTGGCGCTGCTTGTAGCGGTGGTAACCGGTAGTCCGGTAGGGTGGGACGCCGATAGAAAGAGAAGGAGCTGATTGTTTTGAGTATCGCTTTTGCTCAGTCCTTCGAGTCTTCGACACAATAGCCGGTGGCCCAATGTGGTGCGTCAAACAAACAATTTATTCGAAGACGAAAGCAGTGTGTAAATATATTTTTCTGGGTATAACTGTGCGCACCCGACTCCTTCAATGGAAAAAGAATATTTCAACCCTTCCCGGAATGAATGTACAACTCCAAAAGGTTTAAAGTACAAACTTCTTTTTTCAATTATAAATTTTTAAATTGTAGGACTATTAATATTTTTTATTATTATTATTCTTATTCAGACAGTAAGTAAGTAAGCAAGCATGTCATTTATTTTATTTTATTTTTTCTAACTGTAATTTTTAAGGAGAATTACCTTAAAAACAAAAATATTTGTGTATCTAGCGAGGGAGTAAAATATCCTGTATAAATTTTTTTTTAATAAGATTACATTTTTTTTCATCAAAAAAATGTAAAAGTTGTAATATTAATGTAAATTATCATTTGCTAAGAGTTCTAAAAATAGTCAAATAACAATCAATTTTTTTTAGTGATGGTGTTCAGTTTTTACTCGACTAATTAAACTTTTGTCTTTTGGACAAGGAGAGTGTTTGGATGCAGCTTTACCGCCAACTTGGCCACAAACACTTGACTTATCTGTGTTGGATTGTTGTAATGTTATTATATATGTATATACTATGAGAATATTATAAATTGTATAAATATTAATATAAAGATACTTATATAAATTCAAATAAAAACTATATAATCTTTGATAAAACCTTCTATACTATTGATTGCAAGGTTAAGATTTAAGTTTACTCATTTTAAAGTTTAAGGTAAATATTTTATAAAATTTACCAACTCATCTTAAACTTTTTAAATATGTGATAATTTTTCACTCTTTAACAATTTCTACCATCCGAATTCATAAATTAATATTTTTTCATTGTCATTATTTGATCTTTTTAAATACATATATCATAATAAACTCATAATATATCACAATATATATTTTTGTTAAGCTAAAATGCTTGATTTTTATTTAAAATATGTGATAAATATAGTATTTTTTTAAAAAAAAAAAATTATAATGAAAATATCATCTTTAATATAAGAATTTTATGGACAATTCACTAGAAAACGGTGATTTTTACTGCAATCCTATGCCAACCAATACCAACAGTTATAGTTTTTGGCAAAGTTGGTATCGGAACCAAGCTTAAGTCTCTGCTGCCTCGTAAGACCCCAGATTCGACTCCTGCGGAAGGATGTTTGGACATGATTGGGCACCACGCGCATGCAGAGCGTGATGGACTGGACATAGCTTAAGTAGAAGTATCCCGACCAATATCAACAACTATAACTTTTGGCAAAGTGCCCAAATTTAGCATATCTTTTTGTCATAACTTCATTTGCACAAACATTATTAGTTACAAATTTGTATTTGGAAAGTAAAATTCTCCCTAACAAATATGTAAAAAATAAAATAATTTTAATTAGATTTTGTATTAGTCCAATTAGGAAAACGCCAGCTAATGCCGATTGTCTTTAGATATCATTGCATCCTCTAATTTTGTTTTGGGTCAAATTGGAGAGGATGATGCCTCGGGAGGTTTTTTTTTAGGTGGTATCCGAGGCCATTTCCAGCCTAGACTAATCTACTCGGGAAGGTCTAACAGTGCTTGATATGCTTACACTTGCGAATATATCTCGAACTGTAGAACCCCGGTGAAGTTTAAATTCTTAACCTCTTGACAAACCGGGATATAAAAGGAAAAACTCCTAGACCAATGACCAAGAAAAATTTGAACCCTCAACTTTTTAATTAAAGAAGAGACTCCAAGGTGAAAAAAACTCCATAGCGTCGGGAGTTTTAAACTATTGTTCTAAGAGAGAGGAAAAAGAAAAAGAAAAAATGAAAAAAAATTTACCCTTAATCATTGATATCATTAAATTGCGTGATTCTATTCTTTTCTTTTTTTTTTTCTTTCTCGTACACACCAGATTCAATGTTCCAATAAGCCAAACTGCAGAGTTCCATATCTGTGCCATAGAACCCTTGCACAGACACAGAGAGAGCTCCATAGCTGGATTCCTTTAGGCTGAGTTAGCACAGCCGTAATTTTCCAGCATGGGCGTTCCCGAAATCGCTGATTATGCACGCAATTTCTCCGTTATGGTCAAAGTTCAAGGCCCGGTAAGTTTTTTTCTTTTTTCCCCCTTTTCTTTGGGGTCGATACAAACAAATAAGTCATACGAACATGTACTTTACTTCGAACAGGATAAATTCACATGTATGTTATCCAAAACTTACTGGTTTCTTCTGGGACGGTTTATTGCTTAAGAAATTCAGTTTTGTTTTATTTTGTTTATCTAAGTTGGTGGTCAATTTTTTTTCCGGGTTTCAGGACCCAAAAGGCCTTAAAATGCGAAATCATGCTTTCCATCGCCACAGGTAAGATTTTCTTAAAGTTATACATACGTGCTTGTGTTTCTTTCTTTTTTTTTTTTTTTTTTATTTAATCTAAGTTGGGTTCATATGATTTATTGGATTTTTTCATTTATATATATATATGTATATATATCTAATTTTATGCGTGTAGTACTGGCAAAACAACATTATCAGCATCAGGGATTCTTTTCCCCACATTTTCTGGTAATGTTTCAACAGCTAAGCAATTTGGTGGAGAGGAGAATGCACCATCTTTGCAGGCTTCACTAGTTGTTTTCACGGTTGCATCTGTGATCGAGTCATTTCTCAGTCAACAACATAGGAAGAACATCTTAAAGGTCAATCTTCTAAATGCATTTATATGAGAAGTGTGAAGTATTTACTGTGTCTCTCTGCTGAAAATTGCTTAAAAAAACAGCAGGATAAACCCCAGCTGATTCATGGTGTTCAAATTGAAGTATTGGTGGAGGTATAACACAGCCTATCCATGGATTTACATTTATTAGGCTGCTTAAATTCTTATCTTAATGTGCTTTTTACTTGTGATTGATATCTCTATATCTTCATAAACATGTGAATCAGGAAGTGAATGTTGACGGTTACAAGGAGGAGTCTTCTTGGCTGCCTGCGGAGCTCTTAATGATTGTATGTCTTGTAACCTATTTTCCGCTGTATATCATACGCAAGAATGTTTCTCAAATTGTGCACTTGCATTTATATATATTTATATAAAGAAGGCTGTATGTTATTCACTTCATATTCCTTTACGACATATTATTTTTTCCTAGCAAAAACACGATACTTGGTCATGCGTGTAACTGCTTTGTGCCTTTCTCATGTCTTTTAGTATAGAAGAATACATTGATTGGCCATGTATGTAGTATTAGTAATCTCTGATTTCTTGTAGGAGTGGTAAACTTTGCAGTTGACATTTCTTTTTGTGATGCTTGTCTTGAAGGTCGACATTCCCATGTCATCTAACGCTCTCCAATCTTTAATTGAGGCTTCTCCTGGTTCTCTGGACCATGGTTGGGAAGTTGGTTGGTCATTAGCTTCCTTTACCAGTGACATTCAATCTATTACAGATCCTGGCCTGTCAGAGGTAATCCAAGGTTTTTCAAAATATGTGATTTACAATTTTACTTAAGAATAAAAGAAAATTTAGACTCTATGTTTGGTTTATAACTCTGCACATGTCATTATGTGATTTAATACAAATCTCAAATTTTTCTTTCCCACATCCATCTTTTACTTGTCATTCTCAATCACTCAAAAAGTAAGGTGGTTTGAATTATCAAGAATATGCTTTTTGGTTTGTGATGACCCAGTAAGATGCCCTTCTGAAACACATCAATATTTGACACCAAAGGTTATGTATTATGTAACAGGACCTCTCAACTGATAATTTCAGGTTGAGCAATCTCCCTTTCAAAATTCAGGAGAAAAGATGGACTTAGATTCAAATGTTCTAAATATTTTGAGCAAGTCAACTACCAGGATAGCGCTTATGAGAGTTGCACCGGAACAATTTCGGGTATGAGAGTTTTACACCTTCCTTGTTTTATCTGGTTAACCGAAGTGATGCTGCTGCAAGTTTCACTTATTGGACGTTTTATTTGAAGAATCATCTGTTGGTGATGGAACTAAAAACTGATAACTGCTAACCATTCAGAGTAGAAATGAAGCAGAAAATAGAGTTTGGGACAATCTACATGTGACTCAATTGCATCAATTCATATAAGTCAAGGTGTACTGGAGTCTAGTTTCATGATAGAGAAAAATAAGGCAAAAGGTATTCAATAAACTTTGTCACTTGATTTCGAAAACCACAAACTCAGTTACTCTACAGTGTCTGTAAAGAGGAAAATGTTGATGCAGAATTTTAATTCCAAAGGGGGACTTTTGCACTACGAATTTGATCTCTTGACGAAAAGCTTATCCTACGTACCACGAAGAAATTAATATGAGGAAGTCTCATAATTGAACCTTTAAGTAATATATCTTGAAATTTTCTTCTGCTTGTGAAGGTAACAATGTTGAAAAATGTCCCTAGGATCTGCCAGAATTGTATACATTCCCTCAACATCGACAAGGAGATCTCCTTCTTGCAGTGGGTTCTCCCTTTGGCATCTTGTCTCCTGTGCACTTCTTTAACAGGTTGGTTTTATGAATGTTTGATCTCTTCTTTCACTTTTATCTCATCTGGCTACATTTTTCTTCCTGGTCTGTAACATAGAATTTGGTCCACTGCTATTTATGTTGGTATTTTTGGACACTTATATTTGAATAAAATATAATATGCTGTCATAACTTTACTCTTTGGAGCTGTGTTGTTAAATGTGTCTTTTCATCTTTTGGAATTAGTATATCAGTGGGATCCGTTGCCAACAGCTATCCTCCTTGTTCGTCCAGCAAATCATTGTTAATGGCTGATATTAGGTGTCTTCCTGGTGCGAGCAACTACCTTAAGAACTCAACATTTTCTTCTGATTCTTGAAGTTTGATCTGAAGCTTTAAATGTATCAGGGATGGAAGGTAGCCCAGTTTTTGGAGAATATGCCCAACTTAAGGGAATGCTGATTAGACCACTGAGGCAAAGGGATACTGGTGCAGAAGTCCAGGTAACTGGAAACTGATAGTATATTGTATTTAGTATCTTTGCTGAGCTATAATTGGACCTTTTGTTCAGTGGAAACATAGAAGTTCTATCTTATGCAAATATGTTCATTCTTTGCCCAATGAGATTAATAAGTTAAACCTTGTCAGAATATTTAATTGTCTAGCAGATGGTGTAGCTTGCCACAGAGAAGCAATTTGTTTGTCTGAGATACCGTTAGATGATAGGGCTTACATATTGAATACAGCATTAAACATCTTTGCTTAGTGTAAAAGTCTTTTTCACTCTGAATCACTTCGACCTATTGTTGAATGCATTTTGCTTAGTTACTTAGAATCATACCAATGCCAATTTCAATACAAGCTTTCCTTTCTATCATTACTTTCTCATATCTGTTTTCTGAAGATGTATTTGGTTGGAAAAGCTTTTGCCCTAAATAGCATATTCACCTGTGGCATGGGGAGTTTTAACTGTTTGAGTTTTTTCCTGAGTAACTTGTTGTACAAAATGGACTTTTGGATGACAGCTAGTGATTCCTTGGGAGACCATTGCATCTACATTCCATGAATTGCTGCAGGAGGAGGAGCATCTGGTTAGGTGGAAAGAGATATTCTATAACAATGAAAACTCGAATACTGTACGGAAGACATTAACTGATGGTATCCATGTAAATAATCTGATTAACCACACTCCTGATTCTGGTTTTCTTGGACCATCACCTGTTGAGAAGGCTATGGCTTCAATTTGCCTTATAACCATTGATAATGGAGCATGGGCCTCTGGTGTTTTGCTCAACAAACAAGGTTTAGTTCTTACAAATGCCCATCTTTTGGAGCCACGGAGATTTGGGAAAGATGCTGCCGCTGGTGAAATTGATGAGAGAAAGGTCAAGTCTGCTTATCCTTCCAATGAACTTATAGTTCAAGGATATGAGGAGTCCAGTGGATTTAGGAGCGGTCAGTATTTTCTACCTACCAAACCAAAGCATGTTGACTTTTCTGCAGCTGCTAGACATAATGCATCTAGTTTCAACTTCATGAAACACTTTGGCCAGAGAAGCATCAGAGTACGGTTAGCTTGTACAGATCCTTGGTTATGGACGGATGCTAGGGTAATCTATGTTTCCAAAGGGCCTCTTGATGTTGCTCTATTGCAGCTTGAGCCTGTTCCTGATCAACTTCTGCCTATTAGTCTAGAGTTAACATGTCCTTCCCTAGGCTCAAAAGCATATGTTATTGGACATGGCCTATTTGGGCCTCGATATGGTAAGCCTTTTCAGCAGCTATTTGCCTTTTCATTCCCTCTTCTTCATTGTCACTTGTAGTTAACATTCAAAGGAAGTGAACCAGTCTTGTCTGTGTGCTGTTATGCCATTTATCAGCTGCATGTATGATTTGCCTTAGGTTGGGTTCTTGTCTGGTTTTATATTTTGCTTCACCTAATGGTTTTCTTCTTCTCAAAAATTTCCAGTATTTAGAATTTAAGATTGCTAGGTATCATATCTTCAAAGTTATTCCTGTTGGCATTATATGTGAATTGGTAATTGTTCTAGTGTGGTGTCATTGCTAAAGCTATGTTGTTTTGTGGTTGGAATTTATCGGTCAGGGAGGGGGACTTATTTGCTATTTTGTGGCATTTTAGTCCTGACTTACAAATTGTTATGTATTTGTTTCCATAAATTTTCTCTGTTTTATCCTTCATACATGGTTAAGATCTGAGGATCAGTTAATAGTGTCAAAGTACTATTCTAAAACTTGGAAATGCCCATGTTGCAATCATTTGTTTTATTTTTCTCTAGTAGAACTTTTTCAGCATAGCTTCATTTAATTAATTATTTCAGTCTTAACTAAAAACATAATTTGTATTTGCTTAACTTTGTACCGGCCTCATCTCTTTTTGGCTGTGGCATTTTCTTCAGATTTCCTGCCATCTGCTTGTTGTGGTGTCATATCAAAGGTAGTTCAAGCAAACTTTGAGTTTCAATATGAATCAAGTGTACAACAAGGAAAATTTCCAGCAATGCTTGAAACAACTGCTGCTGTTCATCCTGGTGGTAGTGGTGGTGCTGTTGTGGATTTAGAAGGACACATGGTCGGCCTTGTGACTAGGTAATACACAAACAATAACTTCCATAATTATGAGAGTAATGTAATTTTTCTGCGAATGGGCACATTACTTATAAAACCAAATGTTTGTGGTCATCATTTACCCTTTCATGCTTGTGTACATTGACACAGCTCGGTGTGGACCTAATTATCCCTTGTGTGAAGGTAAGCTTGAGTGTACTTAATCACGGGTTACTTACTCTAGAATATGAAGTGTCACATGGCCTCAGACTTAAATGTTCCTCATGAGCAGTTGAGGTTGAGCTGGGTGAATCATGAGTTGCTGGCTCTAAAGAATTAAGTGTAGTACAGTCTTCCTTTTGCTGCATGAGTTTGAGACATATGGTGCACCATGTGTCTTCTGTTCAAAATTGATATTCTGAGTTCTTGGACAGGATCTCTTTAATTCAAAGTAGTAAATTTACATTCACTTGAAAGTTCAAGACAGTTTTGAAGAATTGTGTTTTAAGTCAAAAACTGAGCACTGTTGTAGTAAGTTCACACTGCAGAATAGTTGTCTTGCTGTTGACATGACCACCTTATTGTTTTCATTTGAATCACTGGGTTAGATGATCGTTTTTGAGCATACATAGTATATGCTGATATGCTCTGGGTTTTTGAGTCAGTCTTGTCCTAGCCAACATGCCCATGGTTATGATCTCTGCTTTCTCTTTATTAACTGTCTGAGTAAATTTCATTTTGTTACTTCTTCCCTTAATCTGGGTAGGACTTAAAATTTCTAATCTGATACATCTTTGCAGTAACGCAAGACATGGTGGGGGGACTGTAATACCTTATCTGAACTTCAGCATCCCGTGTGCAGCTCTGGAGCCTATCTTCATGTTCTCAGAAGGTAATTTATCTCTCTCTCTTTTTCTTTTTTTAAACACTAAAATTCATTTGTTCGACAAGTACCATCTTTTTATTTTATTCCCTGTTGTATTATATTTTACAATTGTGATATTGTATTTGACAACTTTTACTTAGCTTAGCTCTGTTTTATAAGTTCTATTTAGTTAGTAGCTGAAAGTCAATTTCTTGCTTGGTGTTCGAACTTATTGCAAGTGAAAATACAAAATTCCTCTTGCATGATATATGTGTATATATATATGTAACTTGCAAATAAAGTGTGAATATGGAAATAATACGATGACAAAATGGATGTCCTATTTTATTAAAGAGAACTTTTGTACTTGGTACGTAGATACATCTCTTTCTGACAGAAATTGAGAAAATAGTAAATCTAGAGTGAATTTCTTTCAAATACCATCATTGTTCTTGTTAAAAAAATGATGAGATCGGTTGGATATTTGTGATGTGACAGACATGCAAGCATTGAAAGTCCTAGAAGATCTAGACAGACCAAACGAACATCTTTCAGCTATATGGGCACTGATGCAACCATTGACTCCGAAGCCAAGTCCCTCTTTGCAAAGGTTTCAACTAGGAGACAAGGATGGTAAGGGTTCTCGGTTCGCCAAGTTTATATCTGATAGAAACGACTTATTCCAAAAGACAGAAAATCCTCCGAAGAAGTCAACACGGAGTAAGCTTTGACAGTGAACAGTCAAGATTATGAAGAAGAGCTTCATCTGTAACTTTGTTTCTACTTGTCTGTGTACCACCCTTTGGCGATAAGAAGCAGCAATCTTTCCATACCCGCAAACTGAGGGTTTACTTACTTTTGGTTATAGTGAAACTTTTCATGTCTGCTGTACAATTACCCTTTACGGGAAGGGAATAGAACCCATCAGGAAGATTCTTTTGCCTGAGGAATAGAAAAAGGAAATTTATTTAAACAATTGTACACGAAATTGGAAGTGCTACGAAAACTACAGAAGTTATCCAATAGATCTGGCAAATCAATAAATAATACATTTTTGAACAGTTTACTCTTGGGTTTGATTGAAAAAAAGCGTAGCGTTCGTATATTTGCCAATGCCTCCACTAAGCTATCAATCTGGTTCGTATTTTAAATTATAATTTATTTTTTTTCATTTTAAAATATTAAAATTAATAATTTTTGAGTTGAAATGTTAGATAATTAGATGTTAAGCTATAAATAATTTAAAATACATTATAAAATTAATATCATTCTCACCCATTTTACAAGTATTTTGATGCCTTTTTTTGGGGGTTTTAATAAAAGAGTATATAATCATGAAAGTAATTATACGATCTTTACTGCCGTTTAAAATTAATCTCTTTATTCCTTTTTCTTTTTTTTTTTTTTTTTTGAATAACGCAGAATTATTCTTGAGCCATTTTTCTCGTTTCTTCTTCTTTCGCCATCGGTTTTATTTATTTCATCAAACTCCCTTCCTCGAATCTTCGACGGCTGCTGTCGATAGCCCATTCTAGTCTGAACAATCCCAGCTTCATTATCAAAGCAAGTGGAGTTCAGAAACTCTAGTCTACTCTGCCATGCTAGTCGCCCGCAAATCTACAGTCCAGGAACCGTAGATACAGTAACTTCGAAGAAGAAAATGGGAGGAGGAGAGGGAGTCGGAGAAAATTCAGGTTATAAAGATTATGTGGCAGGTTTGCTTGCCGGAGTTGCCACTGTTGCTGTTGGGCACCCTTTCGACACTGTCAAGGTCCGTCTGACCTTTCACCTTACAAATATTTACTTTTGAGCATAATGGGCATTAGTTACTTGCTTTTCTTGAATACATTGACAAGACTATTGGGGTTTTGCTTTCTAGAGGCCATTTTTTTTTTCCCCAATACTATCTATTTGCATTATTAGCTGATTCGCGTTGGATATTTTGGTCAGTTGGTGGGAATTTGGAGTTTGTTTGCGTATATGATTCTAATGAGAAAATTTTCAATGTGTATAACTTGCATTAGGGATCGGGTGATAGGGGAAGGTGTACATTGTGGGATTGAATTTGAATCAAAGGTGACACAATTATTATTTTTTTCCTGTGAAGTGTTTAGCCATCTTAATGTATTGAGAATGAAAGTATATAAGCATAACTAGAATAAGGGTTTGGCAAGGAGGCGTAGTTCAGCTTGGATAAGTTCATGATTTCAAATCATGTTGGAGGTAAAATTTTTTATTTATAATACTATAACACAAGATCAATTAAATGCATTAGCTATGTTATCTATTAAAAAAATATATATTAGAACACATCTACTATCAACCAATTAGAATACAAAAAATAATTATTTATAGTTCAAAAAAGAATCTCATAAAATCTTTTGCCTAAGTTTTGTTATTCATTAGTCAAAGTTCATTTCCTGTTTTCTTTCGTGGTTAGTAGCCTACTATGAATATTCTTTCATAGTCTTCATTTGGCCCTTGCGCTTCTCTTCATGCTTTCATAGAGGTTTTGGTACTTACCTATTACTCTATTATTTTACTCTTGCATATCAAGCTAAAAGCACTCACCTCATTAGTTCATCTTTGCCCAGCTCATCAAGCAGTAGGTTGCACAAATAGAAAATGGTGCTCTGTATGGGATTATAATGGTGAAATTTTTTCATTGTGAATCTAATGTGATTCTTGGTACCCGATTAATTATTGAAATGCCAACTGCTGTATTGTCTTTCTTTGCCAAAAGTTAAACTGTATTTCTAAGTTATGGTTGTCAACAGATATATATGTTGAGCTTAAACATCAACGGAAGTGTGTGCTTGTGCAATTGTAGGGATTAGTCAGAGTAACTTTACTATCCTTGAGATTTTTCTTTGTTTCTCAATAATCATTATAACTTAATTCTCTCAGGTGAAACTCCAAAAGCACAATACAGAAGCTAATGGGGTGAAATACCGGAGTGGCTTGCATTGTGCTGCTAGAGTACTGAAGACTGAAGGAGTATGCCTCTCTGAAGCTTTCCAGTGCATATTGATTAGCCTTCATGTTTCATTTACAAATATAGCATGCTTGGAGTAGTAGATTGGTTTCTGTTATCTCATATACATTGAGTCCCAATAACTTAGTTTGGTCTTCATTCAGTTAGGTGCTTCCTAGTAGGGTTCTGATTAGATTTAAGTTGTAATGTTCAGTTCTTTTAGTTCCTATTCATACTTTTAAAGAACTAACACTTCACTCCTACTCGCACAATTGGTCTGATGGGCAGTCCTTCTTGATCTGCAAACTGTATATTTTGGAGTCTCTGGTTTTTGTGATAGTCATGGAGGAATGAGTAGGATAAGATTCATATAGAAAATTAATTTGTACATCAGAGTAAAATTCAGGAACACTTTTACTTCCTTATTATCTAATTACGAATTGGTGGAGTGTGGGGATCTCATTAGTGTCCATACTCTTTGCGAAAACCTGAATCTAAGTAGGTTTAATATTGTTCAATAGTATACACTTGTGACATATGAGATGAAATCAGAATTCTGCAGTGTGTTAATTTCAGTTGTTTTTGTGACAGGTTAAAGGCCTATATAGAGGTGCCACATCTTCATTTTTGGGAATGGCTTTTGAAAGTTCACTTATTTTTGGCATTTATTCCCAGACAAAACAGTTCCTGCAGGTTTGCATCTGAGCATCCATTTGGATGTCACTCTTCAGTACTACTTTGGAAAAGATGCAATGAGTTAATTTTGTTTCTGTCTTACTTCGAAGGGAGGAGCTCACAGTAGCAAGCCGCAGCCTAGTGCTATAATTCCTGCCGCAGCATTTGGTGGAGTTAGTATAAGCTTCATTCTGTGCCCAACAGAGCTGGTGAAGGCAAGGAATGAAAATCTGTTATTCTACTACATTGCTGCTTTTCATGTGATTCCTTCCTGACAGTGAAATTCTTCAGTGTAGGATGCAAGTACAGGGCACGGATTCAGTGGTTTTGGGGTCTGGTAGATACAGTAGTCCTCTTGACTGTGCTATTAAAACAATTAAAAGTGATGGGGTGAGAAAATATTTGAACAGAACTAATGAGCTATTTGATGATGTACCTGCTTGCTGACATGATATGATGCATCTCCAGCTAACAGGAATCTTCCGCGGAGGATATGCAACCTTGCTACGAGAATCAATAGGAAATGCTGTTTTCTTTAGCACATATGAATATGTACGCTACAACATACGTTCAAAACTGAAATGTGCTTCCTGTAGTCCAAATCAGTTGATTGATGCTGGAATTGGGATTATGAGTGGCGGTCTTGGTGGTATAGCGGTATGCTTTTACATTCTCACTTGATTGAGTCAAGTCATTTTTTTTTTTTTTTTTTTCCATGCTAACCTGTTTTCTTAAATCCCCTTTCTGGTCATTTCATTCTTTGCAGTGTTGGTGTGTTGTCTTGCCCTTTGATGTTGCGAAGACCGTTATACAAACTAGCCAGGAAAAGAATTCTACAAGAAATCCATTTCGGGTTTTGACATCTGTAAGATTTCTCTTCTCATTTATCTGAAACTTTGGTTGTGTTTTGAGTATGGCTATGTGAATGTAATATGTATAGAATTAGAGTGAGTTGGTAGGCATAAACATTAAACAGTAAAAGCCATGATTAATTTGTGTTTGCGGTAGATTTACAGGAGGTCTGGACTGAGAGGGTGCTATACGGGTCTAGGCCCGACTGTAGTTAGGGCATTTCCTGCTAATGCTGCTGCGATAGTCACGTGGGAATTAGCTGTTAAGATGTTGGGAATCAAGCGTGATTAAAACTAACTAATCAATCATTCTTCTTCTTCCCTCCTAACTATTTCTTCTCATCCACCTGCTCTGCTTAAGTGGCTCCAGAATGGTTTTGGACAATTTGATTGGTACTGCTTTATTTATATACTGATGATGATTTGATCCCGAGCTTCCTATGATTTCTCTTAAAAGCTCTTTACCATCCGTCTTCCAGAAGAGAGAGAAAGATGACAGACAAGTTACTCCTGAAGACTTTCTCTATTTAATTAATCAATGTTTCTTTCCCATGAGGTTAGAGGCTGAAAAAATAACTGATATTTTTTTTTTTTTTTTTGCTGACTGTTTTCTTGGTCTAAATAAAGAAAAAAAAGAAATAAAATTTCATGCATTTCATTTCTATGAAATTTGCAGATGTCATGTGATCTCATGATGATATTAAAAATCAACCAAGATTTGTCCTTAAAATCCATGATTAATTATTAACTAGATAGTTACAAGAGTAGTAGTAGTAGTAGTAGTAATACAACACTATTAGGGGCAGGGATTTTTTGCTTAGATCCTCTTTTTGGTCGGTTAATTTTGTTAATCGTAATTGTAATTTATCTGCCCATAAACTTGCTGCCTGGCTAAGACCTCTCTCTCTTTTGGTAATTTGGTTGTTACTTCTATTCCACCTGCGGTTCTGTGTGACCGAGGTGGCACTACTGTGCTTCTTGATGAGGATGATCCTCTTAATACATAATTCTCCATTTACCAAAAAAAAAAAAAAAAGTAGTAGTAGTAGTAATACATACATATATTTAAAAAGGATGAACACAAATAATTAATTAATTAGAAATCTTGTAATTAGAAATAATAATAATAAGAAGAAACTTAATTAGTAAAAAGAGGTACCATAATAATAATAATTTTGTGTATCATCATCAAGTGCAGTCGAATTGCACTAAAAATGTTTCCTGAAATTGCAAGTTTTAGTACCTCTCATCTATGATCCAAGGAATCGTGAAAGATATTTGGTGCCCTCAGTTGAATCATAGGTAGGCCAGTTTTGCATAAGTTAAGCTGGTATTTTTGTTACAGCCTCAGATATACATACACATATGTGTGTATATATATATATATTTAATGTTATGCAGAGAAAGTTGCGGAGAATATTGAGATATGTAAATTTCGTGTGCCCATGTAGTCTCAAGCATTCATTCCTTTGGCTACTTGCCTTGTACATATGGTATATTCTTAAGGTTGGACAGTGGACAGAGAAAGCTGATCTGAGAAAACTAACATGGCATCTTAATTAATATCAGGAAATTAAAATAACAGTACAACATGGCATTCAAGCTCAGAATGCTGGTTAAACTCTTGTGATTGAGGAAATGTTTCATCCATAGAGAATCAGAGATAGATTAAGAAGGGAAAAAAAAAAAAAAAATCCAACAATTGACAGAAGAGAGAGAGCATGGTAGCTAGCTAGCTAGTGACAATGATGCCTTTAACATGTATATATATATATGTTTTCTTAAAGAGATGAGTAGAATTCCCTTCCCTCGGATATATAGGATGATGCCGCTCTTAATTTTAGCCATCTCAATGAGAATCATAAGATGTCTTGCGGCGGCGTTCATTGTGGCCTGCTAGGCGTCTCCGACAACTTCTTTTAGCTTCATCAAATTCTGATACATCATGAAACCTTGCAGATCGAGGAAAGAGAGAGATCATATATAGAGAAGCACACACATAAATAAAATATAAATATTTGAAGACAGCAGGGCAGTAGACAGAGAGTAGCATAATTAAGGGATTTCAGTTTCTATTATAAATTTATTAAGATCATGAGATCCAGCAGGTTTATAATTTGTTGGTATCATGTTGTGATTCTAACGATTAATTAGGAACAGGCGAAACTGAAGCAGATTCAGTAGGAACAACAAACAGATCACTTACGTAGGATTAATAATTACTATTATAAGAAGAGAAATACAGAAATAGATAGATAGATATAAGTGATCCGAACCTGCTGCATTGCTGACAGAAGCGCTTCTGGATTCCGGCGATGATAACGTTAGGAGCCTTAGAGTGAAGTTCACAGACCTTGTGCCGACGGTGATAAGGTTTTGCCTCTTTCAAATTAGCTTCACAGCCGTCCACCTGACAAGAGGGCTGCTGCTGTTGCGTTGACCCGCCTGAGCCTGTACTGGTGGTGGTGGTGACTTTTCTTCTTATTCCACATGGTGTTAATAAGGCTCTAATTTTCTTCTTATTCTCCTCTTCAACAATAATATCATCCTCATCTTCTTCATCATCTTCCTCTCCGTCTTCCTCCTCCTCCTCCTCCTCTTCCTCCGCCACAACTTCCTTCATCTTCATCTTCATCTTCATCTTCATGCTTCTCTTCCCTTTAGCTTTCTTTGTTTCCATTTCTCAACAAATAATTATTTGGTGCAGACAAAAAGAGCAGCAGAACAAGAAGAAGATTAGATGAAGAATTTTTTCCCTTTTTTAATCAAAAAAAGGAAGAAGATAGAAGAAGAAGAAGAAGAAAAGGTGAAAAGAGGGGAAGAATATGTGAGGACCACAATCTCCATTCTATTTCCATCCCCACCCCCCTTCCCCCAGGGTAGGATGATGATGTTTAGAAGGCTTCTCTCTACCTTCTAAGTAATTAGTATTATTCTTTGCTCAATGTACATTATTTGTGTGTATATATATAGAGTACAAACTTTCTTTCTACTTGAAAAAGAACTTCAGTTTTAATGGACCATATATATATGTATGTATATAAACATCAATTTCTCTGACAACTTTGTTATAATGAAACTGCATTATATTTATATGGACAAGCCTCGTACGTACTGTAAGCGTTTATGATGATGATGATTAGGAACGCTCTCATCCTATTTACTGCTTTATTTTATATATGGACCACTCCCTCACTTTTCTCACCAGAAATATGAAATCTCCTTTCTTTATACACCTACGTACTCTTCTTCCAGTCACGAGAATTATGTCCTTTTACGATTTCGTACGTATATATGTATTATGTATTTATGCATGTATGCATTAACAATAATTTACGTAATTTGATTCTTTTTTTTTTATATATATATTTTGTAATTCAGTATCTTCATTATTAAAGAGAGATGACCAAGATAATAAACAATTAATCTTGTTTTTTTTTATTATTTTTTATTTTAATGGAATTATATATTATTAGAAGCTTTTAATAAATGTGCTTGTGTTCTGTAATTAGTCCCTTTCCAACAAGGGCTAGGAAAGGTTTTAATTTGTTTTAGGTATGTGATTGAGAAGTAAAAAGGGGGAAGGGGGAAGTGTGCAACACTGATTAATGAACAGAGCCAGTAATTATTTGCCACGTATCTTTGATGTGTGTCCTTTCATTTTTATTTTTAATTAATCTAATAATTTTATTCAATCATATAATTATACGGAACGGCCAATGTGGGAGTGATATTTATTCCTTACGAAAATCATACACAACTTTACTAAGTAGCTTTTGTTTTCTGCTCTGACTTTCTTCGATGCTGCTATACTAGGTATTAATGTCACACTTCCAATTCATATGTTTATTTGATTGAGAAAAAACAAAATACTCAAAATTAATTATTTTACTTCAAATAATATTTATTAATATTTTAATAATTTAAAACTAATATTATTTATTTTTATATATATATATATATATATATTACATTTGGTCACAAATTAAAGTAAAAACTACTGAAATTTGTTGCATTGAAAAGTGCTCGCATGGGAGTCCCATCAAAAATCCGTTCCGGGCCATCTAATTTCTTACTCCTTAGACCCATTTTTTTATTGTGGGTGCGGCCCGAAAACTTCGGCTCTTACTTTATTTACGATTTTACGGCCTTCTTTATTTATTATTAAATTTTTTTTTTTCCTGAAAAAAATAGCAATTATTTTTTTGAATGCCACAAGAAAACTTTAATCAATTTTTTTAAATTAAGAAACAAAACATCCAAAATGATATTCTCATTCTCATATATTTTTTCAATGTCACGTCAGACGGTGTATATTTAAAAAAAAAAACCACTAACCAGATGGAGCCAAGAGATTCTTTTACAGTGATTAGTTTATATAATGGCAAAGACAAGTAAGTATAAAATAAAGTTTTTTTTTTTTTTTCTCCTTAAAAATAATTTTATGGAATGAGAGTTAAGTTGGGAGGACTTGGGACCATACAAATGTTGGTTATGGATTATAATAAAAGGAATAAAAGGTGAATAGTAGTAATTCACAAGATGCCGACATGTCTACCATTTATTGCCTTCTCCCTCACTACTAGGGTTTTTGTCCATTTCCTCTCCCTTTATTTATTTATTTATTATATACATATATTTATAAATTTTAAAATTTTCAACTTTAATGTACCTAGTTTTTTTTCTTTAAGAATACGTAGTTTAATTAGTAGCACTTTTAATATAAAGATTATAAGTTTGAAATACACTAAAAGTTAAAATTTCTTAAAAAAAAAAATTGTATGTAATTTTTTCTTTTTAATATATTTCACTACTATAAGAAATTTGACAAAATGGCCATTTGTTAAATTTAATAAAGATAGATTCTTGAACACGATTATTTGCCAAATATATATATATATATATATATATATATATATATATATATATATATTTTGGTTAGTGGAGAGAGTGAATTAAATGTATAGCGGATGAATAATTTTTTTGGGTGCATGATGTGACATTACATATGTTACAAATAATCAATCAATCCTTGTCATAATATAATTCCAATACAAACAAGGTCAAAGATGATATCTTTATATATACACGTTTCATTTCTTTTCTTTTTTTATATCTATTTAGTTTATACATATATACTTAGAAACTAATCATTATATACGATGTATATATATTGAAATTCTAGACTTTTTTCTTTAAAAAATTTATAACTTTCAATTATTATCAATAGAACGAACAAACAAAAAAAAAATTGGGTGGTAATATAATAAATAAATAAAACATAATATATATATTGTAAGGATTGATAGGATTTAATCAAGAAGGATTTGGAGGACCACAAATCCTAGTTAGGACCGAAGTCACTAAGAAGGGACCCATGGGGTTTGCAACCACGTGGCTTCATAATAATGAATTTTGTTCTCTCATTTCCTTTTAAACAATATTAGTATTGTGATAATGTTTATTATATTAAACGTGAATAAGAATGTATTTAGATATTTATATAGTTAATTTGAATATATATTTTTAATATAACAAAAAACGTATTATAAGTACATATATAATTTCATGTTTTACTTAATTCTGTAGATGTTTCTAAGTATCATGTTTAGAGCTGTTCGTGAACCGAGTGAACGAACAAAGCTCGTTTATGCTCGGTTCGAACTCGTTCATTTATTAATCGAATTGAACTCGAACAAATTTTTAGGTTCGATTAATTTTTGAGCTTACTCGAACACTGTTCGCGAACATAATCGAGCATTCACGACCATATTATTAAATTTTTTTATTATAATTTATATATATATATTATTTAAAAAAAAAAAAAAAAAAAAAAATTGTCATAGTTCACGAACTCGAGCTTTATAAACAAATAATAGGACGAATTCGAGCTCGAGTATGCTTGAAAGTTAAACGAGCGAACTCGAACAAAATTTTTGGCTCGAATTATTAAACAAACGAACTCGAACAGTGTTCGAACACTTAATCGAACAAACTCACATTTCTAATATTCAATTCGACTCGATTCGTTTAGAGCTCTAATCATATTAGGCATAGGGAAAATGACCCTTCCTCACTAGCTAGTGCTGTCATTATTGTTCTTCAAAATCATCTAATCTATCAATATTTCCTTTTGGCATATCCCACCATAGTATTACGTAGGAGGACAAAATGAAATGAGTCATGTGCTTATTCTATGAATTCATATATATTTTTGAATAGTTTTTTTTTTTATTTATGTATAGAATGAAGGAATTTTTTAAAGAATAGAGTAGAAGTAAGGTGTGGCTTTATTGGGCCGATCCATGGTCCAAAGAATGGAGAATATATATATATATTTGGTTTATTAATATTTAATTAATTATGTGGAGAGAATTAAGAAACATTCTGTAGGGCCCAGGGGGACATGAAGTGCCTGGAAAATTCGATGAGGTAAAGGTCCATTCTTTCCGACCGTATGTGAAGAGAATATAGTGAAGATTCTCCACAAAACTACTTTTAACAAAAATGAACGCATCCCCATGAATGTTTGTTTGTTGACCATTAATATTTTGAGCTTTCTTTTGAATTTCTCACCCTTCATTTTTTTTCCCCCTCTTGATCCAATTCCCGCCAAATAAAAATATTTCGCATGAAGATTGTGAAACTAAATATTATATATCTTGTCTTATTGAAAGTATATCAAAATGTGTAATAGTATATAATGAATTTATATATTTATAATTAATTTAATTTTTTTTTTTGTATAACAAGTATGGTGTCGGATAATTAATTGTAAGTAACGTTAGACTCATAATTATGTTTGTGCCTATGAACTTGATTGATGATGTAAGAATGGTGTCATGGTAATCGTACTTGAAACTTTGAAACTAGATAGATGGATTAAAAAAAAAAAAAAAAATTTTCTCTCAGCCCTCTAGCAATAGGAACTATGTACAAAGAATTGGAGTGTCCTTTGTGTACCTATTTACCTATACATACGAATAACTCTGCTTCACTACTTTTGGCCATGCTATATAGGGTTTTAGTTCATATGTATATACTTTCATTGTGTGTGTGTGTGTGTGTGTGTGAGAGAGAGAGAGAGAGAGACAGAGAGATATGTGGTCTACATATCTGATGGTCACTATGAATGATGAGTTCTAACTTTAGCCTCTCTTTCAAAGTACTTCCGAATGATTAATATGAAAAATGAATTTATATTCTCCATTATAACGTTTAATAAATAAATAAATAAAAAGTTTATTAATATTTTTTTTTAAAAAAAATTCATTAATCCATAAAGAAGATTAACTGATTTTAAGATATGAAATGTGAATAACGAACATGTACTATTTGTCAAGTTTAAGAATATAAACACAAATATACATGTAATAAACTTTAAGATTATAATTTTTTTTTAAAAAAAAAAAAGAAACTGAAGATTAAATTCATTTGTATTAATTATTGTCATATTAATTAAGATGAGTGTGGGAGTAGTTTTTTAAAAAAGGAAAAGGTACATGGAGATGTACCTGCATGATCCGCCGAATGATCAAGCATCAACTAGCTAGTTGACATCATTATTGATGAATGCATGAGCTTTTTTTTTTCTTTCTTTTTTTTTTTTTTTTTTTTTTTTTTTTTTTGCTTTTGATGAACCCGCCAATTATACATACATATAAAAATATATATATATATATATTATTTATTTATTTATTTTGTCAGGTTCTAGTTTGTAATAATTTGGACAGAACCAACAAAAGCTTCCAAGGAAAATAACATTACAGACTGAGACCAGTTGCTCTGAAACATGTAATCTTTGAAACAATTGTGACCTTTATTATTGAATGGTCCAACTTCATCTTTTTTATCTTTTTAGGTAACAAATTAAAAAGAAAGTGAGTTTTGATATATCCATCAATCTTGCACATAACACACACACACACGCCCTGATTAAGGCCCCATAAAGTTCTAACTTCTTTGAATTCAATTCTTTTTGTCTAGAAGCTTATATAAAGTGATAGTCGTGAAGAAAAATTAAGAAAATATAAGTGATGAATCTTTTAACTTGTGTGTCGTGATATATAAAACCCAAAAAAAAAAAAAATGTAAATGTTAGTGTGTGGGCTTAATTTGACCTATAAAACCACTTCTATTACCTTACAAAATAAATTTACTTTATAATTAAAGTAATGATTGAATAATATACAAAGGTATTTCAAGATTTTTTAAATTTTCAACTTCTCATTATCCTAATTTGTTAAGAAGATAAATTTAACTTTTAACATTTTGAGAGGTATCGAACTGAGAAAAAGTCCACGTAAATCGAAAAGGTTGAAGTAGACACCACGCTACAAACTGACTGAGTCTAAAATAGATTCCACCAGACTTTGGTCGGTGATTATAAGTACCATACGGATGATATAATTCTAAAAAGATACCTCGTACAACGCATTTAATGCGTCTAACCAACAAAAGAACATGCTGAAAGAAGTGAAGTCCTCCTCTTCCACCTTATATGGCAGGATTGGAGAGCTATTCCCCGATCGCATTTGAAAATGATGCTTTTGGTCCCGGTACTGAGTCTGAGACATTATTATCGGGGAGGGAACGTAGAAAATTGTATATGGACTATCCAGTACTAGTGAATGGATCGTAAGAGCGAGGGGAGCCCTCTTCAGTACTACTGTGGGTCTAATCTACAACCAAAAATAACCCACGCCCTTTAACGTGCGCATCGGGTTTCTTTCGTGCTTGCCCATTTGGCATCTATTGTCCGGTGGCACTGGCAGTGGTGGTGGTGGCCTGCACGGTGGGGCGAGTGAGAGGTGGGTGTGGGTTCTCTACACTGGACAAGTGTTTTTTAGTTGGACCCACTTTCAATTTTCCATAAGTTCTATTTTGACCAATGCTTAATGAGCTGGATCGTATATTTTGTAATATATGAAATTGATTTTACCGGATTAATTAATTAAAAATTAAATAAATTCTAAGGAGTGTAAAATGATATTTGTGTAGCATCTAATTTTGGTAAATTAAAAAGGACTTATTGATTATGCGTATGTGGACCAACTAATTAATTACGTAATACCAAAAAAAAAAAAAAAAAAAAAAAGAAGATAATTAAAAGCAAGGTGATGAAGAAAATAAATACTACTATGTAAGAATATGAATATATAGTCGTGCATGCTACAGCGATTTCCATTGGAATAATATTTGATTTTGAAGGCAAATTAAGCCAAAAGGCGTGAGCAGAAGCAAGCAACTATCTATAGCCCGATTTTTGTCTTCTCATTTGGTGGTGGTGGTGGCTGTCTTAATCCATGTCTTCAATCGTCCCCATAGATAGTGATCCATTATTACCTTCTTCTGTTAAATGCATGACCTCTTTTATTTATTAATGCATGTCCATGAAAAGAAGAAATTAATGGTAACACACTTCATGATTTATGTGGAAATATATATTTTTATTCTTTGTATTCTCAAAGTATTTTGTGGCGTCTCTAACTTAAGATGTTTAATTCAAAGTTGCGTTATGTTTTATACACACAAGTTTCTTTTCTCTCTTTATATATATACACATTGTATAAAGAAAAAGAACCGCCAGAGGGTAGAATTTGTGTGTCTAGAGGGAATCAGGGTTGCATGTGTAGATACTATTACTAGTTGTGCGAGTATTATAATTATCAAACAAGACTGGTATATATATATATATATATAGAGAGAGAGAGAGAGAGAGAGAGAGAGAGAGAGACGGGGATGATTAAGGAGAAAATTGCAGAGGTATAATGATTTCGTGTTAGGAGAATGAGAAAATCCCTTGGGAGACTACAAAATCCGTTTGTTCCCCAAACATTGCCTTTTTTTTTTTTTTCCCTCTCCTCAGCAGCTGAGCTGCCACCACATGGGGGCGTTGTGCTTGTCGTTCATTCTCTCTCGCATTTTCTTGTTCTAACTTTCTCTCTCTCTTTCGTGAATTGTGAAGAGCTCACATATGTGTATGAGAATCCATCACCATTTTACTACTGACACCCTAAACGGTTTTTTATTTAATTGTCTCCAAATCTAAGGGAGAGAAAGAACAAAGCAAAACCCAGAGAGAGAGGACGAATAAAGCGGGGTCTCTCTCTCTCTATATATATATATATAATATATATATATATATATATATATATATATATATATATATAAACAAGATTTTTTTGAGTCCATGTTGAGATGTAGACATCCACATGCAGACATGCTCCCTCTTGTCCCTTTCGCTTTTGGTATTTTCACAACGCATACACATGGATTATTACACACACTAATATAATCCTTGTTTATTACACCAACTTGGACACCTTCCATCTTCACTGCATCATATTGGCCTCCGAAATTGTTTTGTCAGATTTTTTTTTATATATAATATATATATTTGCACACCTCACCGTCTCTTTAAAGATACATGTCCGATCGAGTGTTAACTATACACACCCCAACACCATATATATACATATTCAAACATTAGCACTGAACTTATCCAAAGATATTTTTCATTATTTTAGTATTAAATTCAACATTTGAATATTTAACTTAATCTACTTTTTTTTTTTTTTTAAAAAAAAAAGAAGAAAAACTTTTAGTTGAATATATATATATATATATATATATATATATATATATATATATATATATATATATGTAAGAATGAATTATTTACGGGAAAAGAGTATTGTTGTTGATTATATAATTTACGTATAGTTAGATTTATCATAATGCATGTAACTTAATCACAATTACACTTGAAATGTCCAAATTTATAGTGACTAATAATATATATATATATATAAAAATATGTAATCATGCTATAATATATAAATATTGTTTCATTGGATGACAACCCATCATAGGCGATATTGGATCATGATAGGGATCGAAATAAAGTGGGATTAATTTCGTATAGAGTTGATATATATATATATATATAAAATCCATATGTAGGGTTGTATAAAATAATATATAGTAATATTTTATAGTCCTCAAATTAAATTAAATGGAAAAAGAGTAAGTGGGATTTGCTGTTTTGCGGCCTCGGGTACTGAGCTCTAGGGATTCCCTCTTATATACTACTTCGTACCTATTTGTATATACTACCTATGTAACAACAACAACAAAAAATTAAGGAAGCAATTAATGTGTCTGTTAACGTAGTTTAGTTTAGTCTAGTCAAGTTATATGTAATTTTTGTTTTTTGTTTTTTTTCCTTGAAACTCTCGAGATTCATCTGTAATATGCTCTTCCTTTACCTCTCTGTCCTGTTCTTGGAAAGAATGTTTTTTCTTTGTATACCATAGTTTATAATATTCTTTCATTTCTTTTCTCCAAATTAATAATATTTTCTTAAGATTCATTTGGATCAGAGGAAGAAAAAGCCCCCTTCACGTGAAATTTTTTCTTTTGCTAGTAATTAACAATAATAATAACAATTTCCTTCTCTCTCTCTCTCTCTCTCTCTCTCTCTCTCTCTCTCTCTCTTCCCTCCCTATATCCAATTCTCTATTTCCTTCTCTGTAGCTGATATTAATTTCTACTCCCCGTCAACGAGAGAGAGAGAAGAAAAAAAAAGGAGAGAGAAAGTCAGTCACTCACGTCGCCACCCTGCAAAATTTGTCTTCATACTCTTTGTTTCTACGATTATTCCCTTATAGAATAGAGGCGAGTGGAAATGCTAGGAAGCTGTGAGAAGATGGTTGTAGTCATCCCTTCAACTACTAATGAATGGCCACAGGTCCATTTCCTTTTCTCAATTCAATTATTACACACAAAACATCACCCCAATTTTTTTTTTTTTTTTTTTTCCTCTTCTTTTTTTGTTTCTTAGCTTTTGGAAGGGAATACTATGTTTGTGTTGTTACTATTATTATTATTATTATGAACTCTTTTATTTTTTCTTCAACTCTAATTTAAGACTCCATTTTTATTTTATTTTATTTTTTTTCGTGATCCCTTTGTTTTTTTCCTGACCTGCAGAATCAGGTAAATGAAAAAGGGTTGATTATGGCTTCTTCTTCTTCTTCTCCTTCATCAGCATCAGCAACAGCAGCAGCTACAGCTACAACTAGGGTAATGATGATGGAAAAATTACCAATTAGCCAACAAGATCAACAACAACAACAACAACAACAAGCACCACTTAAATGCCCTCGTTGTGATTCATCAAACACTAAGTTCTGTTACTACAACAACTACAGTTTGTCTCAGCCCAGACATTTCTGTAAAGCTTGTAAGCGTTACTGGACACGTGGTGGGACACTGAGGAATGTTCCCGTTGGTGGCGGCTGTAGGAAGAACAAGAGAGTAAAGAGACCCAACCCAACCTCCAACTCTACCCCTACCCCTACCTCTACCTCTACCTCATCCGCCGCCGACGTTGTTACTACTACTACTAGCCTGAACCACCACTACTCCGGTGGTGGTGGTTGCCACTTAGATCTATCCCAGTCACCACCACCACCTCATATAAACCCTTTGTTTTATAGTTTACTCACCAACCCTTCTGACCTCAACCTCCCTTACCCCACCTTCAATTCTAGGGTTTCCAACATTGATTCTTTTGACCTCCAGATGAATGGTAATCTTGGATTAGGGTTTTCTTCTTCCCCGTCCGGGCTTCTTGTTAGTGATTTACAAGGGGGGTTCCCTAATAGTACCCTTGTTAAGCAAAATCAAAATCAAAGTCAAAGTCATAATCTTAATAATTCCTTCCTTAATTCACAAAGTTATCCAGTTTTTGGATCCACACCAACTTCAACTTCGACTACAACAATGGCTTCTATAATAGCTTCAACTTTTCATCAGCAAAAGCTAATTAATTCATTGGGAGGAAACAACTTTCTGCAGGGATCTAATGATGATAATAATGGTGAAGGGTGTGTTGGGGTTAATAAAGATGTGAAAATGGAGGACAATATTAATGGTGGTCAGAATAGATTTGACTGGAACAACATGGTCAACGCTAATCAGAATCACATTGAACAACAGATGATCAACTCCGGGGGTGATGGTTCACTTCTTTGGAATGCAACGAGTGGAGTTGGAGTTGGAGTTGGGGCTTGGCTTGATCCTTCAAACATGGGATCCTCGGTGCCTTCTTTGATTTAGCATTAATTAATCTCTCTCTATATACTATATATATACACATTAATTTATTAATTCTCCCTCTAGCTAGGTTAATTGGTCCTTTTTTTAAGGTAAAGGTCATGTTCCTTTTTTTTTTTTTTATGTGCTTCTTTAATTTTTACTGGTGAGAAATTGCTTCACAAAATGACAACGAATGGTGGGGATTGATATAGTACTGGCTATAAAGAGTATAGAGAATTTGATGGGAGCTAGAGATTGGATCGGAGAGATCATGTCAGCTGCAAAATGAGTTTCAGCCTTTTCTTTTTTTTTTTTTTTTTTTTTTTTTGTTTGTTTGTTTCTAGAAGATTCTGGAGGCTGGGAACGTGTGTGAGATTTGCGCTGAGAGGAACCTCGGATCCTTTTTATATCTCATCTAACTAATCTCAGGTGATTCGAAGAAAGGGGGGGAAATATATATGGCTAGCTGCCTCTGCTGCAGCTGCTTCGGAAGGAATTCTTGTCCAAGTGAGTTCGTTATAATTAATGTTATATATATGTATGTATATGTATATATACAATTAATGACTGAATGAGACTTTTGTAATTTCTTCTATGTATCTTTTGTTTGTAGATCATTAATTTGGGGGAGGAGTTTATTAAGTTGGGACTTTTTTTTTTTATTGACATACATGTATATATATATATATATATATATATGTATGTATGCATGTAGGATTCCTGTCCAATGCGGGGCTGCTTAATTTCCTCCTGATAGTTTTTATCTACGTTATGAATTAGGTTTAGTAGTTGTAAGGGTTTGGTATAATGGTATACAAAGAGAGAGGGGAGGTTTTTCTATTCAAGATTTGTGTTCAACTTTATTTGTTAATCTTGTTATTTTAACGAAAATTCCCAAGTGTAGTAGTGTTCCTCTCTCTCTCTATATATATGTGTGTGTGTGTATGTATAGGCATTGTGTTGTTGCTAATTTCCTCAATCAACATTGCACATATATATATATATATATATATACACACACATATATAACAAATTGTAAGCTCGAATATCAATGGATAAAAGTGGTTCAACGCTCATCAAAATCCACTTTTTAAGTATATACTTGTTCTGAAATATGCCCATGCATAGAAGAATTTCTGTCTCTCCCCAAAATCTGGACATTTTAATACACTTTTATACTTCCTATGTTTTTTTAAATATTTTTTTTTTTTTTTTTTTTTTTTTTTTAATTGTTGGTTTATAAAATATAATATATCTTCAATTAATATTTTACTATTATTATTCATCTATGATTATTTATAAAAGAAAATAAAGTATTATTATATATAATTAGAATTAGTGCTTTTAATTAAAGGTCATCTAATTTCTTTATGTTTTTATGTGTGTAGAGTCTCACCATTCAAAGAAACATATTTGCACTTTTTTTTTCTTTTTTTTTTTTCCTTATAAAATTTCATCTCAATCTTATAGAAATTTTTGTTCGAAATTTTAAAACTAGATAAAATTTCAACACAATAATCTCAATCACTAGCTCTGCTCTTCATCAACCAAGAGCAAGCACAATAAACCCTGGAACTCAGCGAACATATATATAATAGGTATTTTGAAAATACCCTTAACGGCCAATGGTTAAGGATGGCCCCGATGGGCGGTTTTGTAAGAAAAGGAAAAAAGAGGAAAAAAAAAAAGAGAAAGAGGGAGAGAGAAAGGAGAACCCCACAAAACCCATGAAAACGTAAAATCGAAAAAAAAAAAAAGAAAAAGAGAGAGAAAAAAAAGAAGGAAGAGGGTAAATTAAAAGAGACGTATATGTGTGTATAATATATATATATATATATATATATATATATATATATATATCAATTAGCGCATCGAGTATTTATTTTTCTTGTTTTCTAGGCTACTAATGATGCACATGGAGAGAGACACAGTACACTGTCTGTCTCTCTTTCTCTGTGTCTCATGAAACCAAAAAGCCGATGCAATATACACCAACACACACACACACACACATATATATATATATATATATATATATATATATATATATATATTTGCATGCATGCTGGTGCTATATATATATGGTCTCCAGGGAATATTCTGCTTTCAGAGCTGATCTTTTTGCTTTTTGAAGAGCACATAATGATTCAAAATTTGATTTTAATTGTTTCATTATTCAACTTTGAATTTCTGCACTTCATCACTTAAATAGGGGAAATTTCATAAGTTGATCTGCTAATTTTTGTGGAATTAATTAATATATATATATGTATATGTAATATTAGGGAAGGCTGCTAAACCTCTCTAATTATATATATATATATATATTAGTTTTTCGTATAAGGAAGCAACAACATAAAAAAGTTGAATATTAATATCAATATAAGTTTACATTTTTTAAAATAAAAAATAAAAATGAGAAACATAAGGTTACATGTTAAAAAAGTTTTGGATATATATATAAAATAAAAATTAAAACTTTATTTGCAAGCCAAACTTAGAACAGGAATTTCATTTCTACAAAGTAAAATTATCTTTATTGGGAAAGGGAAAAAAAAAAACAGGACAAGAAAACCCTTTCCTAGCTCTTCGAACTTCCAACTTTGGAACTTAAGAAGTCATATTCAGATTTTTTTTTTTTTTTTTAAACTTTCAATGTAATATTTTATTTTATTCTATTTTTCAAATATATACATATTTAATTTATAATAAAATTTTAACATATTTAATTAAAAATAAAATATTATGTACAAAATTTCTAAAAAGTAGTTCATAAAATGTTACATAATTATTTGCTTGTGAAACGTATGAACTGGTAAGAAAAGAAATTAGAGCCACTGGACACTCCCGTTGTATCAGGAAAGGGAAAATATATATATATATATATATATATATATATATTTTTTTTTTGAGAAAGTTCTTTTAAAAGTCATATTCTATTTATAATATTCTAACTCCAATCTTATTTAAAAAAATTAAAATTATTCTATTTGGATACCCTGTTATTTGTATAATTATATATATATATATATATATATATATGTAGTTTTTTTGGTGAAACTATATCTATAGTTGGATTCTCAACATTTCTTTACATTGTATTGGGTTGACATGAGACTTGCATTATTTTTTTCTTTAAAAAAAAAAAAAAAATATTAAATTATTTGAATTAATTTAAATTTGGGTTGGGTTTAGAGCCATGGAGAACTTTGTCTTCAATGGGCTAATTGATAATAAAGTTTGTAAGGCCCACCATGCTTTTTATTTATACCCAATATTTATATAACGGACTTTTCTGAATGGGGCGGTGAATAGAATGTCAACGGGGCCCAGAATTTGCGGGCAGCACTTTTCAGTCTCCATCCTCGAATTCTGTTTATTTTCTTAACCGAGAATGAATTTTACATTTTGTCCCCATTTTCTATTAGGTATTTAGGATCTTTACCAAAATATTTTCCATTATACTATAATTAAATTTGATATAAAATTATTATAACTATATATATATAAATATATATATATATATATATATATAAAGTAATCATAATATTTGAACTTTTTCCATTTTTTCATAAACTAATGATTAAAAATTAATATTTAATATAAAGTAACTAATAATTTTTTTACACATAATAATTTATAAATTGTGCAAAAATATTCAAATAAATTATTTATTAAATTAAATAAAAAATTTAAGGATATTGTACCATGATTTCTCTTTTATTAATTTATGTCATATTTAGTATTTACTAAATAACTATTTTACTTGCAAAAAAAAAAAAAAAAAAAAAAACTAGTTACTTAATTGTAATAATTTCATTTTCATATATATATAAGAGGGAAAAAAATGTATCGAGACGCAAATATAAAAATGAGACTTATTATTATTAT
Source organism: Cynanchum wilfordii (assembly GCA_025388415.1). Lineage (NCBI taxonomy): Eukaryota > Viridiplantae > Streptophyta > Magnoliopsida > Gentianales > Apocynaceae > Cynanchum > Cynanchum wilfordii. The sequence continues at coordinate 5,050,426 of JAHSUH010001079.1, forward strand.
TATTATCATTATCATTTTACCATAAGCATCATATTGAAATAAAACTTTTTTTTTTTTATTTGATAGGCGAAATAAAACTTCTATTTTATATATATATATATATATATATATATATGAAAGTAACCAAACTCCATTAAGGTCCACGTAGGTTGGACCATCCGAAGTGGATTCCACGAAGGACCGACGTGGATTTCAACTGGCGGTTAGAAGTACAAAACACTTGGAGCATGATATCGGACAGAAATATTCTCACTGAACTCCACATTAAATGCACGTGACCCAACAGGCACTGTTCGGAGCCACTATTGTAAAATTGTCTGGCGGGGACACTCCAGGAGTCACTTTCCGGTTGGTCACGCATCTCCATAAAACGGTAACACACACTCACACACAAACTAAGTGAAAGCCAAATATTGAGAATATACATTAAGTGTTCGGACTCTCTGATACATTCCGGTGCTCAGTTTGGTTTGTCGGAGCATATCTCCCGGCCGACCATCCGACACCTACGAATACTTATTATGTTGCTAACTTGACCGTCGGAGTGCTAATGTTAAGAATACACCCCCGATATTTAATCTTTTACAGGACATCACAAGAAACGAACCTACCGAACATGCGTGAAAGAATCAAGAGAAAGCGCCCCTATCAATATGATGATGATGACAAAGGTAACAAAATCAATAAAGTTCAATTTTGGTCTCATCAACTACTTCACAGTACACACCCCACAGATTGATGAAATCTTGAATCATGAGTCCCTGTTCAGCTCCCTCTCGCTCCAATGCACAAAGCTTTTGGACCCTTATATATGTATATACATATAAATAAGTTTGTTTTTTTTTTAAAAATGAAATTTACAAAAATTACATGTTATATAATGTATATATATATAGAACATTCCATCTCTTGGACTGGGATAGGGAATATATATATGGATGTTGTAACCATTAATACAGCTAACAAATAAGACAAGGGCTAAGTTACAAAAATATAGTGATTCAATACATACATATATATATATATATATATATATATATATATTTCCGAAGCGGTACCTTCTGTTGTCCGAAGCAAACAACATTTTAATTTAGAGAGTTTCAACACTTTCAACCACTTCCACTTTATTCTACCAACCAATACACCACTTCAAGAAACAAATTACGTTAGCAGAATTTTATATAAATAAATAAATAAAAACACCTATATATGATTTAGTTAATGGGGTAAGGTTTATTCAGCAAAAAAAAAAAAAAAAAAAAAGTTAATGGGGTAAGGTACCGATCCATCCATCCATCGTTCACCTGATCATTCATCCAAAATTATTACTAGTACTAGAACTTGAGGAGCCTCTATATATAGTATATATACATATATATGTATTGTATTGGTCATGATTAAAGAAAGAAGAGGAAGAAGAATGAATGAATAGTGTCCTTAACTAGTGACTTACATAATAGTAGTGTATATATATGTGCTTTTTTTTTTTTTTTTTTTTTTTTTTCTGGGATTAGTTGGATTACAAGTCTTGCTAAAAAATAATCATTCTCAAAACAACCACATAGAAAGAGACAACTGGGGAGTGGAATTTCTTGCATGATGAAGTGTGATTAAAATAATTTCACCTCATGACATGTGTTGTACATCTATATATATATATATATATATATATATATATATATATATATACATATATCTATGATCTTTCAATTTCAAACCACTTCTCCACGCAAATGGAAAAGAAAAAACACATACATATACATAATATATATATATATATATATATATATATAAACGATTGAGGGAAGTGTACAGATATACAGTACACTTGAAAGGAAGTAAAGTTCCTTTAGATAAAGTCTTGATTATTTTTCAAATTTTTTTTTTTTTTTTTGAAAAAAGACAAACACTTTGTTTTAAATAGAATATATTTTATTATGAATAATAAATTGAGTTTTTTGGTTTTTTAAATGTTTTTAAAATTTGAATGCAAAAGAAGTGGTGGGTTAAAATTATAAATTGTATTAGTCAAATATTGTAATAATATTTTGTGGCATTTAAAAAATGATAGTTATCTTAAATGGTCATTAGATAGTGTAATCTAGAAAAACATATGAACATACATAAATTTTTTTTATTATTTTGCAAAAATTACAAATTTTTTTTTACTTAAAAAACAAATTATTATCTTCAACATATATTCATATATTATATTAATCTTTTAAAAAAATATAAAATTTTGTACAAATAACAAAAGAATATATATAAACATACAAAAAGAGGAGAAAAATAAAATAAAATAAAATAAAAAACGTATAATAGTTTCAAATTCGTTTCCCCTACGCAACCTCAAGTTGAGGCACTTTTGGAAGGAAAAGGACTCGTAGATTCTTGTCTCTTGATATATCTTAGTCTGGTGAACCTCTCAACTTCCAAGCAAAACTACAAAGAAACAAGAATTTTATCAAATCAACAACAGTAAACTCATGCCTTTCAGTATATAAGGAAAATGTAAATAATTTACTGCATGTACGAAAAGACAAGTCATGTCTGATGACCTCTATATAAGGTTAGACCAGCTTCTTCTGTTTAACCCACCATGGCTGTGTTATCTGTTATTGTAGTTTTACGTTATGATGAATGAATAGTTATTCTTGTACTTGTATATGTATATATATACACCTGTACGTAGCTTGAAGTTACTAAGTACAGGTCCAGCATGGATTGGCAAATTTGGTTTGAAAAATGGTTATTTAAATATGAGAATGATTATATTTACATGTGGTGTAGGAAGATTGGTTACGTGGGGATCGATGTTTTTGTTTTTTTTTTTTTTTTTGAGTGATGCTAGCTAGCTTGTGTTCAAAGCGAATTTGGAGAGCAAAAAAGTGAATGATGAATTTTCCCAAATCTAAGCACAAGCCGTGGTTGTAATAAACTACCAAAAACAGTAGGGTTTTTACAACATAGTACAAACCCATCATAGCACACCACAATAATTGAAAGAAAATTTTTTAAAAGAAAAAGAAAAAGGCATTGGGAGTGGAATGGAATGCCCTCTGTTACGGTATGCTGTGATTGGATACTGAAAATGTACTCATTTCATTTTATTAACAAAAAAAAACAATATTGACCAAATGTTCAAACTATATGAACCTTTTGACTGACCAAAACGATGATGATGATGATGATGCTAAACCCTTGTGGGGTATAAAGTCCACGCCTTCGCCTCCTCCCCGGCCGATGGGAATATTTTGTAATGGAATTTGTGCGAGAATCATCGGAACGGTGTAAATATATATATATAGATTGTTATATTTAATTAAAATACTTTTTTATTTCTAACTTTTTAAAGTTTATTAAATTCATTTTATAGTATAAAATACATTGTAAAATATTTTTTAAATTGTTAAATTTTTTGTAAGAGATATGATAAGTTATTTGTACCTCTAACTCTATCTTCTCCACTTAAAAAGTTTATTGACTTAAAAAATTGCATTTAGGAATTAATAACCTATTTTGCACCAGACATAAATTTAATGGTTTAAAAAGTAATAAATAAAGACCGAGAATAAATTTTAGACTACAATGCATCATAAATGTTACATGAAATTACAAGTTTAACACTCACTATAAGCACAATGAAAAAGTTATTGAGAGTTTTTTCTTTCTATCTTAAACAAGAGTTAGACTCTACAAACACAACAAATTAAATTTGAAAGCAATAACTTCATATACTAGAGATCAACACATGTTGATACAAGTAGAAAGAGTTTAATTGTCCATCTATAAGATCTTGAGTTTAAACCTAATCTATAGAGATAAATATAGAGAGCTTCCACAATGGGTGGAGGGTCCCATAATTCACTTGGACATATATGTACTTGTGGTGTTAAAGCAAGACAATCAATTGTTCCTCTGTGGCATTTGTCACCAATCCCTCAAAAGTGAACAAAGATTAAAGTGTGCAAAGAAAGTATAAATTAATATATATATATATATATATATATATATATATTATATATATATAAAAAAAAAAGAAAAAAGAAGTGATTTGAAACCCGCACAAGTTCACTCATTATAATGCTTCTCCAATAGCCCCCATGCATTAATTGTCCCTAGCTATTTCTCATTTCATTTTTTATCAATTTGCACTCTCCACTGCCACCTAATTAGCTAACTCTCCATCCACGTACGGTTTATATATACACATTTTGGATCGTGGAACTTTGATTAGATCTTCATTCACATGCTCCACCTTCATCATCACTGCCCTACCCTATACATATATATGTGCTCCAAACCTCAAATGATTCCCAACATCCTTTCCTTATTAATTTTGTTTTCTTACATTTTAAATTGAATTTGAACATATAATGTGCATGTTTAAAATATTAGTATTATTACAAAATAAGTTTAAGTGGAGTTGTTTAAAGAAATTCTTTTTTAATATATATATATATATATAGAGAGAGAGAGAGAGAGACATGGACGGATTCAAGTAGGGATAAAAAAGAAAAGATATTTAGAGAGTGATGGATAGAGTAGCTAGTTACTCAATCCGTCTGCGCATATTCTCCCAGTAGAAAAGGAAGATCTGGCAATGCCAGACTCCAAAGATATTATTCTTTCTGCTCGAGAACCGCAACCTCTTCCTCCCCACTTCCTCCACGCTAAACCAATCCTTCCCACAACTTCGATCTTCACTTCACTTTTTTATAAAACCTTTTTTTCAGACAATTCGATACTATTTTTTTTTTTTTCTTTCAAAGTACATTTTACTTTGAAGTACGTTCTACTACTATTCAATTGCATTATGGCCTGGTCAGAATTTCCTATTAATTCATTCCCCCAACCTCGTCTTGCCAAAAAAAAAAAAAAAAAAAAGAGAGAATTTGGAATTAGATTTCAAATTCCACCATGATGGTTTGAAAAAAGGTAAGTGGAAAGAGGAACATCAATTATGTCGTTTGGACATAAATGTAGAAGAAATATATAAAGTAAGATGACTCTCTCTCTCTCTCTATATATATATATATCTCCTTCTCTTTTATTTTTTCCAAGGAAATGAGAGAGAAGACAAAAACAAATTAGAAACTATTATAGATAATTCAATTTGACCTCTCAAAAAAATAAAAAATAAAAAATAAAAAATAATGTTTCTTGCTCTGACCAAATAAAATCTAAATAAATAGATAACCTAAGACGAGGGAAAAAAAGATGATAATAGCTTCCCACTAATAACAAATTAGTGTGTTTACATCCGATCGAGAGTGTCTCGTCATCTATCATCCTTCCAAGTGCTCGCTCATATATATACATATGAGGACTAGATATAATATATATATATATATATATATATATATATATATATATATATACTTTTGACATAGTATGAATTTATTATTATTATTATTTTTGGGTAAATTTCCTATGTGTGGGGTGTGTCATGCATGCTTCATGCCACGTCGTCATCTCTTTACATAGTTTACCACTAACAAGCCTTTTAATTTTGTTTTATGTTGTTTTGCAAGTTTTAATTAATGAGAAATGTACAACACTAATTTTGGTTCCGGTGTGCCGACTTTTTTTTTTTTTTTTTCTCTCAGCCACCAAAACCATCGAGATATATAACCGCCACCGGTCGTGTGCATTTTTTTTTTTTTTTTTTTTTGAGTTCTGTCTTACTTAACAAGAATGATGACTGGGTAACAAAAGTCATACATACATACAAACATTAGTTACACACTCCCCCTCACAAATTTCACTTTCTGCCACATGCTTTAATTAACATGTAAAAGGTGATAAATCGGCACAACTATAAAAGATTAAATTGATAAAGATGAGTTAAATATATATATTTTGTGAGCTATTTTGGATTAATAAGAAGCAATTTTACGGTATATATACATTCAATGTTATAAGATTAATTAGCAAAGTTCAATTAATCTTTAATGATTTAAGATGAGAGAGACTAGGGACCTCAAATTTAATTAATAGCAATAGTTTTAAAAGGAAAAAAAGTGATAATATTTATAATTAATGTATGTATAATATTATGTCGATTCTATATGTTTGTTTTTAAAAGTAGTGTGTTTTGGAAGTAATTATATGTGCAATTTTTTATATATGGAATATTATTATTAATTAGCCTCAACAATATTTGTCACACGTACGGGCAGTTGAAAATGGTTCAATGCAAGAATTTATTTATTTGTTCCATTTCCAAGTATTTTTTTGTTGATTGTAGTTATGCTTTTTCCATACATACACACACACACATATATATATTAAATTGGGAGAGGGGATATTGAAAGGTGGGGGTTGCGCTGGCACGGTGGTGGGAGAACGTGAAGTTGGAAAGCACCGTCGCAATCAGCTGCCGGATTAGAAAGAAAGGCAAAGAAATGAACTTAACTTGTCGTCCATCAACTTTTTCAAAGAGACAAGAGCTCAGCTTTCCACTAACACATAACATATTATTCTCTTTAATTACAAAACTCCCAAGTGCTCTTTTTGGGACTCTTTATATATATATATATATAAACCCTAATTAATTAGTACCACCAACGTGTAATAAAGGCAATCTATCTTTTCCATTTTTCTTCACTACCTGGTTTTTGAGAAACGTTAAAGAAACAGAAGTTAAAAAAAAAAAAAAAACACTAATGCATATATTTCAATTTAAATTTTGATCAATGAATAAAACTCATCAAAAGTACAAAGCATAAATAAAAATTAACCAAAAAGCCATAAAATTTTCTATAAGAAGGTAAATTAATTAAAACAACTCCATATATAAACTATATTGGCTATACTCACCAACCTATTCATCCATTTACATAAAATTCCCCCCAACCTTTAATGTTTTCTTTTTTTTCCTCCTTTGATTTTTCACATCCTATAAATAAAAATGGAAAAGAAAGATTGAATGAAATTTGGTTACAAAAACAAAAAGTTGTTTGTGAAGATCTGAAAAAAAAAGTAAAGGAAAATTATGGAGAAGCACCACCGAAGCCAGGAAGATTAGGCCATTGTTTAGCGTTTGCGGATGAGCCCGCCATGCCACTTGAAGTACTGCCACTGGAATTATTCCAAAAGGTAGGGTTTGGGTCGTTAATGTTGTTGTCGCCTTCGCCGCCGCCCCGGTTATTCCAAGAATTCAGATTTCTTGCAGCAGCACCCGGTTGCTCTCCAACCAAGTTTTGATCGGCCGTTGAGTAGAAGGGTGGTTCTCCTCCATCTTTGTCGTGTTCATGAACCATGCCTTGAAATCCGGAGGATTGATGCATTTGCAAGGTGGAGTGATGATTCTGAACCTGCTGAGGTTTCATAGACAACGGAAAATCGAACCCTTGAAAAATCGGTAAGTTTGCACCTGAACCGACTGAAGAGCCGGATCCACCAGTACCAAGGTTGATTGGGTGATTGGTTCCTCCTTGTGGTGGGGTCAAGGAATGCATGGAAGCTAGAGAAGAGAAAAGGTTACCGGCCGTAGAATAGAGTGAAGTGGCGGGTGCATGGGCTCCGCCTCCGCCTCCCCAGGGAGTAGAGTTTCTCATCAGAGATTGATGATGACTGGTTGTGGGTAAACCAGAAATGGTTGAAACCATGGCAGCCATGCTTGTGATCATATGGGGCGGTAATTGTAACTGTAACTGCTGCTGATTCGCCGTCAGTGGCAGTGGCGGTAGATGTTGATTAGGTTGTAAAGATCTAGAAGAAATATTATCCCCAGAAATGGTAGACGATGATGATGATGAAGTCTTGGGGCGTTTGCCTTTCCTACAACCACCGCCGACGGGAACGTTCCTTAGGGTTCCACCTTGTGTCCAGTACCTTCTACAAGTCTTACAGAAATAACGAGGCTGACTGAGGCTGTAGTTGTTGTAATAGCAAAATTTGGTATTCAGCGAATCGCAACGTGGACACTTCTGCGGCGGCGGCGGCGGCGGCGGCTGCTGCTGCTGCGACTGATGAGTAGTAGCTATTTGGCCGGCTTCATCCAATTTGGGCCGCCTTGGATTTGGATTTGAACCCTGATGATGATTATGATTATGATTATGATGATCCTCTCTGTTCCTTTGCTCCATCTAAATCAATTCTTCAAAAATTTGGGGGAAAAGAAGAGTAGAGAAGAGAAGAGAAGAGAGACGCCTAATTAAATAATTAACTGCATGCAGGAAAGAAAAGGAGAGGAGAGGACTGACTTATTATTGTTGAGAACTTGAGATAGAATTTGAGGGAAAAAAAAAAAAAAAAAATTCAACGCTAAAGACAGGGAGACTGTAATCTGGACATATCTAAAAAATCTTGATTATGAGAATCAAGTCATATCACCGCGGGAAACAAATGGCAAATGTTTGACTTCCATTGTCCTCACTACAAATCAAACCAACAATTAAAACCTCATCATTTTTTTTAAAAAAACCGACCCATAATAGACGTATTTAATTTCACCCTCAAAATCAATCAAATCCCTATGAGAGAGGTATATGTATGTCTTTCCTCTACTCTACATCTTAATTAATGATCCATGAAATGAAATATTGGAGGGAGATCTAATCTAACCTAATAGAAAGGCTTCAAGATGGTGGTCATGATGATGGATCATAGAAAATGAAAGAGAGTACTGTTTGTGAGGGGGCGGCGGCAGCGTATGTATGGATTGTTGGTGGCTGTACTGTGTCAGTAATCTCCTCCTCTTCTTGAGTTTCTTTTTTCTCTCTCTTTCTTTCTTTCTTTCTTTCTTTCTATCTCTATCTAAAGTAGAAAGAAGGGCAAAAAAAAAAAAAAAAAAAAAAGTAGGAGAAGAAGAAGAAGAAAAGTGTCTTGTCTCTCTCAATCCACTTTCTCATTCTCTCTCTCTCTCCTGAGAGTTCTATTCATTTTTTTTCTGACATCAGTCCGAGTCCAAGGAGAGGGAAGGTCTTCTCTTCTTCAGTCTTAACTCCATTCTTCGTTTTTTTCCTATAAAGACCATTTTACCCTCCTTATCCCCCATTTCAACAACAAATCAACTCCTCATTCCGTATTTCTGCAATTTTTATTTTCTTCATTTATTCCGAAACCAATTTGATTCAAAAAAGGAAAAAATAATATAGTTTTATTTCATTTTTATTTTAAAATTTGGAAAAACAGAGGGAGGAAGTTGCACAGCTGATGTAAACAACTTGAACTGGACTTTGCATTGGGCCTCCACTAGTTTCGTATTGGGCTTTGTATTTTATTTTCTACTCCAGATTAACTCTCTTCTAATGCTATTCATGGACCTTTCTTTTTCTTTTCTTCTAATAATTTATGTAATTAGATTCCACAAAATATTTAATATAAATTAGTTCATATTAAATTGAAGAGTAGATTGACCCATTCAATTAAATAATATATTTTATTATCTCTTTTAATTATATATTCTAATTTATTATTAAATAGTTTCTTAATTTCTATTATTTCTAAATTTTATATATAATTAAATTAAATATATTAGTCTGAAGTGGATAACGCTACGTTAAAAAGTTTTGAGTCTCACCCTCGAGTAAAAGTTGGACTTTGCAAGCGCACCCCAGATCGAATTCGGATTAGTCGATCCGTGTGGGTTCAAATACCAGATGCTTAAAAAAAAAAAAAAAATAAATATATTAGTACTTTTATAAACTAAATGAGCAAATAATTTGGATTTTTTTTCTTTTGATAATAATTTGGATGTTAATTTCATATAAAAAATGAGAGAACAATTTTCATAAAATCTTGAGGCGCTCTCTGCATAAATTAAAATTAAAATTAAATTCCACTAAGGCCTTTACATTACAGCCTTGTCTTTGGCTTTTCATAATTTGAAAATCATTTATAACACAAAAAAAAAAAAAAAAAAAAAAAATCTAAACAATTTGGCCTACTACAACAGTAACATCGTCGTACTTGCCCCCTCTGTAACAAGAATGACGCAGTCCTGCTTTGGCAGCAGCAAGGCTGAAAGGAGTTGACTTTAACTTTGACTTAGACCCACGTCGGACCATTGACTCCTCACGAGCAGCAGTCGCAAGTGCCTTAGCCATAACTTCTTGTAGGTTCTCCTTCTCATTCTCTCGACACTTTTTAATAATATCTTCTATTTCATTGAGAAATAAATTATCAAACAATCCATCCGTTGCAAGCACAACAATATCTCCCGTTTGTATGGGTACAGCAAATACCTCAGCTTTAAGAGGAGTATTATTTTTATCGGGAGATGATTTTAATAATTGATAAGGAACATTAAACTTGTGTTGTTGCGCGGGTGATTGAAAGACAATTTTGCCATTTCTGATTAGTAAAAAACCACTGTCTCCTATGTTTACTGCATGCAAAAAATCTATATTGTTTGGAAGTCTTCCAAGTGTGAGCAGACAAGCCGTAGAGGATCCTTCTGCTTGAGTCGTGATGTAAGCTCGGATTAACGCCATCCAAGGATTCGTCACGACTTCATCGTCATTTTCCATCTCGATCAAGGCATTATGCATCAATTCTCTAGAGTATACGCCGGGATCGATTCCCATACGTCTCCAACCACCAACTCCATCCGCGACGCCTAGTTTTTGCTGGTCTTCCGATATAAAGTGTGCGTCCTCACCCAGAGGATTATTCTGGCGTTCCTTCGGTAAGTAATAGGACGCTGCGACCATCTTTTTTCTGCGTTAAACGGCGCACACCATAAAGCGGAAGGCTGTGTTACGTTAGTGATTAAATTCTTGGCTAAAACTTGTGTGATCATTTTCTTCTTCCGCTTGCCGCCGCCGCTGGAAGGCTTCGGAACAGTTGAGATTGAATTATTTAAAACTCCGGATATTTTCTTCCTGACGCCGCCTGAAGGCTTCGTGGACGTTGATGGTGATAATATAAATTTCTTCTTCGAAAATACTCGTGTCGACGAGGTTTTCTTCACCATGTTGAACTCTAGCTTGGCTAAGTTAATGAACAAAATTAAAGAAAATCAACTAATGAAGAAATGAATGAAGCTGTTGAATTGTAGAGATGAAATTATATAAGGAGAATTTCCGAATCCGATATGGATTTTGATTCTGAAGTACTTCAGGACTTCCAAAACCGATGGGAACTCTAGCAACTAGTTCTTAAGCCCCCCGCCAAAAAAGGAAAGAAAAATCTTGATTTTATTTATTATTCTCATTTTTTTTTTTTAAAACTAAAAAATATACCTCATCTTAATATTTTAATTACAATATTTCTGAAGTAAAATGATATTATAGCGTATAGATATCAAGTTAATAATTAGTATATATAAAGAAATTTTAAAATATAAGTAAATTTAAATTTAGATATTAGAAAATATATTTATTTTTAATAATTTCTTTAAAAAAAAATCTATACTCATAAAAATAAAATCAAGATCATATTAAAATATCTTACCCAATAATTCTAAAACAAATAAATATCTTTGTATCACCAATTTTTAAAATATCTTACCACATAAATCTCAAAATGCTAAGAAACTCTCCTAAATTAGTGGTAAAAGAGGTAAGTGATATAAAAAAACCTCTCAATGATAAAGAGCAGAGCTTTAATTTTCTTATTTTAAGAGCAAATGATTTTTTTTTTTTTTATAAAAAAAAAATATGTTAGTTAGATAGTCTAACATTGTATGTATACCTTGAAGTCAACAATGTATTAAATTGATGAATAAACAGTAAAATCAAAAGTGAATGGTAGATTTCATCAGAAAAAAAGACAGAAAGGCGTAAATTTATCCAACACATCAGAGTGGAATATATGTTATCAAAAGTGAAGTATTTATATCATATATGGATTTTTATCTCAAGGTTTGATCTTTTGTTTATCCTCTTCCCCTGCAGATGTCGGCGGCGGCGGCACCACTTGCCCTTCATCCTTAACGTCGCCGGCGTGCTCTCTTGCGGGTTTTCTAACACGATCTTCCAAATAATCATCAATGGATTCTTTATCTTCATCCGACTTTCCAGCCACGGTTTCTTTGATCTTGTGCGTAGTCTCCTTCGCAGCATCCCAAGCACCCTGCACGGTCTGCTTCGCCTTCTCTCCCATACTCTGCGCCGTCTCCGATACTTTCGCCGTGCCTTCTTTAGTTTTCTCTGCCGCCATCTCGGCAGCACCTTTTGTCTTTTCTTTGGTATCGCGGGCGTAATTTTTAGCCGCATCTGCTGTGTCCCTCGTCTTCTCTTTCATGTCTTCAGCCATGCCTTTGGTCTTTTCCTTCATATCACGTGCCGTGTCTTCCGTCTTCTCCTTTAGGTCGTAGGCTCTATCTTTTGCCTTCTCTCTAGTTTCGTACGCATTCTCCGCAGCCTTTGTTGCCATGTCATCAGCCTTGTCCTTTGTTCTTTCTGCTGTTTCCTTTGCTTTGTCCTTCATTTCATCTGTTCTTTTATCGACGTAATCTTGCCGGCTACCGGTTGTCCGGTAATCTGCTCTTCGATCATCATCCGCAGCATATTGACCCTACCAAAAACACACATGTAATAATCATTGTACAATTAATATGTCTGTATATACATAAATCAAATACCTCGGGATGTCTAGTTGCAGAAGTGAAAGAGACTCTGGAAACTTTGGCACGGGAAAAGAGAGAAGGGGACGGAGGGAAAGCCTTGGAGAGTTTGAAGAAAACATTTCTTGAGATAGACATGGCTGCCATTGCTGAATTAACGGTCCTATTTTTCTTTTTCTTTTTCTTTTTTTGAGAGTGTATTTGGAATTTCAAGAAATTTGTCACTGTTCTTAGGGTTTTCCAGAGGTGATTTTTATAATGCGGGGAATGGGAGAGAAAGGTGGCTTGGGCATTAGCTGACACGTATGCTAGAAAGGTGCCACGTGCACGTTTCTTTGTTTCGACCTTCTTCCGGTCAACACGTCGTTTATATAAATTGTGGAATGATTTTTTTTTTTTTTTTTTTTTCTTTTATTTACTTTAATAGTTTTTGATATTTATGCCTTTATTTTCTTAAAACAAATATATATTTGCCTAAAGTGTATATTGAAAAATAAATGGGGACTATATTTGCTACTTTACAGCTTCTGAAAGATATATATTCACTTGGACCTAAAAGGAATATGTTTAAACTCTCAAGGCCTTATTCCAAAAGGACCAAAAGGGCAAAATTCCGAAATTTCATCCACGTCATCATCATCTTTTCCCCCTAATCCCGAAAGAAATAGGAAATCCATTTGGACCGTCGTTCCGGCTGCGACCCTCTGTTGGGGATAAGACTCACACAATCTTCTTCACTCTTTCTTCTTCACTGAGCGCTTCCGCCATGGCTGCCTCTGCAACTTCTCTGTCCACCTTTTCTTCCTTATCTATTCGGGGTGCTCAGTGCCTTTCTCATCTCCATCAGCATCCCCTACAAGCTTCCCTCCCTTCTGTGGTCACCCAAAAGCCATTGAGTCTTCTATCCAAGCCTACCAGATTGTGTCCCCCCGTAAAGGCTAACGACTCTGATATGGACATTACATACTTCGACAATGCTGACCCGGAAGAAATTTATACCTTTGACCCTCCAGAGCGACCGGAAGGTTTTGTCGAGCCGCCTTCTTTCGATGAAGGTCCACTTGAGTCGGAAGAGGAAATTGCTAAAGCATACGAAGAAATCTATGGTTCAGCTTACAGTGGGGAGTCGTTTCTTGGAAATGACATCTTGGCTATGGACTCTAAAGTCAAGAAAAATGTTGGCATTGGGTCTAAGAACAAGAAAGAGAAAATTAAAGATGGTTTCGAGGAGAGGGTAGTGCAGGTGAGGAGGGTGACCAAGGTGGTTAAAGGTGGGAAGCAACTCCATTTTAGGGTAGTTGTTGTTATCGGAGATAAGAAGGGGCAGGTTGGTGTAGGAGTTGGTAAAGCCAAAGAGGTTATTACTGCTGTTCAAAAATCCGCTGTCAATGCTAGAAGGAATGTGGTCACTATACCAATGACTAAATATTTGACTTTTCCCCACAGGTATGCACATCCTTACTTGTAATTATGATGTTATTTCCCCCTGAATTGGATAGGTTATGATCCTGGATATTGTTGTGCCAATTGTTGTTGTTCTGTTCTGAAATTCTGGCGAAGTAGCCTTTTTATTCAAACTAGATTCTAAAAATTTGGGATTTTTGTTGAATATAAAGAACTTATATTTAGTGTTTCAAGAAATGTCTAGCGCTACTACCTTTTGATAGCATTGGATAAACTCAACAACGGGTTTGATAAAAACAGATATTTAGGGGATTTTTTCTTTGTGTTACCTTTGATATTATCCTTGAGGATTCTTTACCTATTTATTCCCATGTATGATGGAGGAGAACAGTTGGAAGGGGTGGTGTAAATTTCTGTGGTAATGTTTTTAACTGTTTCCGAGTTTTCTATTTTCTTGTTATCATCATCTTTGTATGAAGTTGATAATCCTATCAAACAGCTTGTTTTAGGCTTTATTCGTATCTCTTTAAGAATTCTTCCATTATTTTCTTTTCGTCAGTGACTGAGATCATCTGGAATCAAGTCTGGATTCAAAATCATTGTCTGCATAGTTGCATATTTTCAATATTTAAATAGAAAAGAAAATTGCTAAAACTAACTAAGATGTGGTGCTGACATATATGTCTAGATCTTTTGAGGTCTTTTGCCGTGCTGCAGTATGAAAAATTAGTGACAGCATTAACTTGTTCCATTAAATAAGCTGTTTAGAATTTTACTTGAGCTTTTGTTATGTGTATTCACCAGTTAGAGAAGCAGAACAAGCTATGTTGAGTGTATCTGGGGAAGTGTTTTAACAAAATGGCTTCTGATGTAATTTCATTTGCATATTTTCTTCTGAATTTTAAAGAAGCTAAATCAATGCTTAGTTTTGATTACAGATTCTGAATTTCAAGCTGTCCTCCACAAATAGGATTTGAATTAGGATTTTTTGTTTGCAAAAATGTTATGTTATTATGGAGTTCTTTGTAACGTTAAAGAAAAGTCTTAGATGGATATGCTTATTTTTCCCACCATCCTTCCCCCTCCCAAAGGAGACAAAAAAAAATTCCCTTATTTTTCCTATAAGAACAAGTTGTTAGTGACTTTTTATGCCTTAGGATGAGTGGATTCTTTCTGCGGGAGATGTGATTATGCTGAAATTTATTTTTGCAGTTTGAGTCCTTTCTTCTTTATTTACAACTATTGTGTTCAGAATGAATTCTCCAATGATGTACTTCTCTTCTACATTTTGGTTCTGACTTGTGATATTGAATGAGCAAATCTTTGGTAACAGATCTGATGGAGATTATGGGGCAGCCAGAGTGATGCTTAGACCAGCTTCACCTGGTACTGGAGTGATTGCTGGTGGTGCTGTGAGGATTGTTCTTGAAATGGCAGGAGTAGAGAATGCTCTGGGAAAGCAACTTGGAAGCAACAATGCCCTGAATAATGCAAGAGCAACAGTCGTAGCTGTGCAGAAAATGAAACAATTCAGTGAAGTTGCTCAAGAGCGCGGTATTCCAATGGAAGAGCTCTGGAAGTAAATAATTTTATAAGTTTTTTTTTTTTTTTTGGGTTTTTTTCTTTTTCCCTGTAGAAATTTATTTTCATGTATCTGTAATGATGTTTCATTTATAAACACAAATGAACTCTGTAATTTGTCCCTGAAATGTCATTAACAAAAGCCTCCTCCGATTCTAATATGAATGTTTCTCTCAATTTTTATCCTAGTGGGAATAATCTTTCTAATGGGCGATTATTATAAACTATATGGTAGTGATGTTAATGTTCTGTATCCTACCTTTCGAGTTCTTTGTATGTGGTTTCTGTTTCACAGGTAGAATTAAAACTGACATTTTTCAGATTCTGGATGCAAAATTTCTGCAATTGTTCCACAGGGACTGGTAAACATCTTTTAGCATGAAACTATCCTACCTATAAAATATACAACGTTAACAGGGGTCCCTTTTGACCCTTATTCATTACATCCTGATATTTCTTACAATCCCATGCGACAGGGGACGCACTTCAAATATATTACCTATCTAAATAGTGCAGTGCATGTCTCCTTCCTTCATCGTGCCATGGAATAAGAACTTCAGCTGATGAGAGCATTTTTGTTTGGCGAAAGGAGAAGTTGAAAAAAACACTCTCAATCTTTATAGCTGGAGGTGGAGTGCGTTGAATAAGAGCCTGATAGATAGGAAGAGCAGCAAAGGATAGGCATTACAAACTGGACGAGGACGACCCACTCCGGGTTTTCTTCGATGGCACATGATAAATTTAGTTTACTCTGTCATTTACCATACAGGTCAGTCATTCTTTATAACTTGCTTTGACTCTAGGAGAAAGCTTAAAAGTCTTGTTTCCTTTCTTCTTTTTTCTTTTTTAATTTTTATGGCACGAGATATCCTGCTGAATGTTCTCACTTATACACATGTTTTTAGATCATATTTACATTTACGCGTTCACTTAATCATAGGTTTGTTTTCATTTCTTTATTTATGCCTTCTCTAGAAAACAATAATCTGAAATTTTGACCTGGTTTTTTTCATGAATGCATGAGCAAATCATAGATTGAATAAATGAGCTGAGTATAATTCAGGTGTTATTAGTAGGAAAATAAAAAGAAAAACCTGCATCAGGAATTTCAGCTTCTGGAGAAGTTATCATGGGACACTTATCCTCCTGAAGAAAAAAAGAAAAGAAAAGGTGTGTCAATTTTCCTTAGGTGGGAAAAGTATCAGAGCATCATCAAAGAATCTGTCACGTACCACCCACTGTTGAATATTACCATCTGCAGTTTGCCATGGCAGGTGGCTTTTAAGTTTTAACAAAAAAAAAAAAAAAAAAAAGAGAGAGAGATTAGGACCATGCATGTCATAATTTGATATGATATAATTATAAATAGTTGATTTTACCTGGATCTACTCGAAGATTCTAGCATGGGATTCATTTTAACAGAATCAAGAAGTTGCACTTTAGAAGCTAACTCCCTTGCGCAACGCCTAAGACACTCCTGTTCATACATTTTTGCTAACAAAATGGAAACTGGTTCTTCCTGAAGCATCTCTTCAGGAATCTGTGCCAGCATTTGTTGGTGGATTACTGAGCTTACAACTGAACTGGGAGGTTGCATCACACCCATCATTGGTGGAATTGGATAATGATGATTCATTGAGATGGTGGAGGTAGCTGCTGGAGGTATCCTCACAACCATGGCTGGTATATTCAATGGAACTGATGAACAGGAATGTTGATTCACTTCGTCAGGCATTGGCATTGTTGAAAAGATACTTTGTAGAATATTCCCAAATACCAACGGATCAGGTTGTATAGGACTGCCACCCTGAATTATCTTTTTTACAACTTTAAAAAAAGTTCCCAAACACGAGCAAAAGAACAATTTCTTGAAAATTAAATCATATATATATATATATTACCTCTTGATCATTCAATCCCTGATGATTCTGAAGCCTGAATTTGAAGACCTCCCAAAATATAGACCACCATTCAGCAAGAAATCCATCAGGATGATCAATCGCTGCAATAAACCGAAATATATATATATATTGAACATTTAATTGATTGATCATGTAAAATTAACATAAAATTTAACAGAAAGAGGCCATAAGTACCAACTTCAGTGGAAGAAATACAGGCCTCCGTGGCAAATATCTCAGCTGTTCTGGTCATTTCCTTTTTCACCATGTAATCATGAATGTACCTATCAAGCCTGAAATAAAATAATAATAAAAAAATGGAAAGAAGTAATTCAGATAAATCAATTCAGAAAAAAAAAAAAAAAGATTGTAACACCACAATGAACTCACGCCTTCATAGAGTTCCATTCGGTCATGTTTATGAAACTTAAAAATTAATCTTGAGAGGAAAAAGAAGGGACAGGGTGTTTGAGAGAGAGAAAGAAGGAGAAGAAGGTCACAGTGCCATGCAAAAGAGAAGATGAATGAGTAGAAAAAAGAGAGCAAACAAACAAATTAAGGATGGTTATGAAAAGGAAGTTGATCCAGAGTTGGATTTCTACTGTCTTACCTCCCAAGAGAAAAAAAAAAAAAAAAAAAAGAACATCAAAACCATCCTATATATGAAATATATACATAAACATTACAGGGGCACTCTTGACCTTTTCATTACATTATGAAAATTTTTAACCATTACATTAACTTTTATTAACTCGATATATACATATATATATATATATATACCTTTTGCAAATCTTAACTTTCAAAAATGAAATAATATATATAACAAAGGGTATTATTGTAAAAGGAGACGGGTGAATTGCTGATGCAAGCGCACGAGTTAATATATATATATAGGTATAGCTGCAAACGAAATCCAAAGGTTCCATTTTGTCTTTGTATGCACCAGCTGCTTGCATCACAGTGACCATGAAAAAGAAAGTCGTCATTCAAATGGTTAATATATCTCCATAAAACCGAAATTCCAAGAAGAAGTAAAGCACGTATATACGTTACATTGTTGTTGTTTTTTCTATATATTAAAATAATAATAATAAATAAATCTGGCTAGTGGAAAACAAGGGGGAAAAAAACAAAAAAAAAAAAAAGAGTAACCGAAAGAGAAACTGTGACGAGTGTGTTCATAACAGCTAAGTAATGTTGAAGGGAAGAAGAAGAAACAGACAAGACAAAAGGAAAGGAAACTGTATTTGTCTATGCCACACAGAAAAACAAAGAGTTCACTAAACACTTCCATGAAAGTAAGTACCATCGGTGGACAGTTCCATAAAATTTCACATATTTATTTTCTATCAAAACTCAAATTCATAATATTTATATATAAAAAATTACTTAACTCTGTTGGTCACCTTTATAATATTTTGTGTTTTTCCTGTATGGGACATGTTTATATTTTATGTCTGTAGAAGGAACGGTTACTTATTAACTTGGAAAACAGTTTTGACCCATAAAACAAGTATAAAAAGAATTGCTTTTTTTTCACGGAAAATATATATATATATATATTTAAATAAGGTTAGCTTTAATTTCTTTATGAGAATAAGGAGAAAAAGATTTTAGTTATGAGTATATTTGGAAATTTATTTAAAATGAAATCCAATAAAAAAGAATGAAGGTAGAGAGATTACATGGTTTGCAAGGAGAGAAAAAGTATAAATCACATAGAAGCATCGAATAAGGACAGGTAAAAGCTAGGCATCTTCTCATCTATAATCACTAAAGTGGGAAAGAAAAAAAAAAAAAAAAATTAAAGAAAGAAAAAGCTATCTATACATATTAAGGTTTTCAGAAGATTTGATAATTGAAAAACAAGACATGAAGTTCTTGCTGCAGTTCCCTTGTTGCTCATGTTTCTGCTTCATTAAGCCCAAGAAGGAAAAAACAAAGCACCATGAAAAGAAGGAAGACTAAACAGATCCTTTGTGGTGCTGCCCGGTGAAGCAACAAAGACTAATGGCACCTAAGCCACTGCCCTCCCTCTTCTCTTCATTTCTTGTCTCTTTTTCTTGTAAGCACATTTTCCAGTTAATAATTATTTGATGACCAATTTGAGCGGGTGGTACAAATCATGTATGAATTGTCTTGATCAAAGTATCTTCAATCTACCTTATTAGCATTATCATCCATGAGATTTTTAGGTGCTAAGCCAATCTCTTGCATTTGCTGTTCCACAGAAACCAGACCAGTCTGTGCAAGAAAGCTGCAAATTGCACAAGTGAAAACCAATTTATATATTATTTGAGTTAAAATATTATCAAGGAAACACATTATTCTTACAGTTCTTGTATATAAATAAGTGAAGATCAAAGTCAGGGTTAGGTAGATGCTAACACTAAAGACTTTAGATACATGAAGCTGAAATATCTATGCTGCCCAACTTCGCAACTAAAAAGTCATCAGCTTAGGGAATGACAAATAGGGCATTTTTTAAGTGTCATCCAACTGAAAAATAGTCATCCTTCTTAAGCAACACATAACAAGATTCTTTTCAGTTTGTTAATAGAATAAAATTGCTATTGTTTTACTGTTGATAAGTTATGCAACACCACAAAGATGGACCCTTTCGAGAGCTCTTTTACCGAGGATTGACAGGGGTGCTCATGCATGGTTCTGTATGCACTTTAAACAGGCACATTAGCCACAAAAAATATAAGTTGACAAAACATGAGAATTTGCATTTCATCATATTTTCTCCATGTTAAATTTGACTTTAAACTGCTTGCAAAATTCTCAATTGAGGAACAAGGAATGCTAAACAAAGGATGTCTTTTCAAATAATCATAGTCTATGCAAGAGATTCAAAGACGATAGTTAATACATAATTGTACCCTCTGCAATGAGCTCTAGCACAGTTATCGACATAATACTTGATTAGAGGAATACATATATTCTTGCTAGTATATTTTCCTCTTTGTTATTTAACTAGAAGAAGTGCTACTCCTCCTAGACCAAAATTCCAGTTTTAGAATGATGATTTTCTTGGTAGGCACTCTTAAAGAATCCACCAAAACTGCTGGTTCAATATTTAGTATAAGTTGAAATAATCAATTCACATCCCTTGAAGAGATGTTCATACCTAAAAAACTCTCTATCTTTCAAGATGGCAATACTTATGACTATCCTAGACATCTATGAGGAAATCCACATCTCATTCTTTAACATTTTTGTAATAATCCTGACTGCAACATTTTCAGACCAATTTAACATCAGAATTTATCTGTGCCCCCTATATCAAACTACAACAATCAAACAGCATATTCTCAGACCAATTTAGATAGCCACATTTAAATTTAATAGAACAACCTGAACCTAGTAATCAAGGGTTTTTAAGTTAAAGATAAGATTACCGTACCTGCTTAAAAGGAAGAATAGCGTCCCGCAGATTAAAACGAGGAATGTAATATGGAGTGTCAATGTAAGATCACTGGATGAGAATGCTAAGCCCAGCATGGTAGCAAGACAAAGACCCAGCATAAGAAACGCCGTTTTCAGAGTATTCCAAGTTGGACCCTAGTAAGTAGTAACCAAATCGCCCAAAAGAAAAGATGATAGCTTTAATAGGAAACACTTGATGAAAAGGTGGAATCGAGATCCAAGAATATAAACAGAAAATTAATCGTCCGGAAAAGTTTACCGACATTGACACCCGGGGCTAAGGCTCCGACCAAAACTGCTTTCGCAGTGGGGACTTCTTCTACTTCAGATTTATTGGACGCCATAGCTTCAATAAATCTCCCTTCAAAAATCGCTACTTCGACGATTCAGAACGAGATGAAGGGTCTTCAAGAAAAGTCCCTCTCTACACGTGCCCAAGATCTTTAGTTCATAGAAATAATTCAACAAGGTTTTCCCAACAAATATAATCGGGTCTTAGAAAACGGGCGGAATCCTATCAGAACGCAACAGAGCGATGCGTTCAGTCGTATTGGTGTTGAATTTAGTTACTATTAATTTTTTAAAAACAAAATAAAAGTATTCCACTCTATAGACCTTAACAAATTCGAAATTACTTGTATTGTATTAGGGGTAATCTTTTATCCCCATGCAAAACAATTAGAGTAATCTTGCACTATCTCATCATGAACAGAATGACTGAATTATGCAATTGAACATTCTTCAACAATGCTAAAGGATGCACAAGTTTTCAGCCGTGGCTTTCTGAAAATCTACTTAAAAAAAATCTCTCTGGTTGATTACAGTTGCACAATAATGATTGTTAAACATGAATTTGACAGTGTGGCAGGCAGTGTTGAAGATAAACTATCTACAGCACATCATGTACTTCATTCCTGCAGGGGAGAGGGAGATGGGGTGGGTACGTAGGATTCAATCCCCCCATAAAAGCAGAAGTGCCTCTGAGTTAAGGCTCACGCTGAAGATACCATTCCTTTTGTTTGAGATATTGCAGAAGTGATTGCTGCTCTGGCCTTGTCTCGGTACCAGCACCACATACATATGGCGATGATGATCTCTGGTAACCAGCGAGCTCGGTTCCATAAACTAGAGATGACCCTGGATGCAACTGGGGACTCTCAGCGTACAAGGTTGGGAAGGAAACCAAATTATTTCCCCATGGATTGAAAAGATCAAATCTTGAAATGTCATTTGTATGCAAACTCGATAGAGGTCCAGGTGCATTTCCAGGTCCAGGTCCAGGGCCATTTAAGTGAATAGGCCATATGTGACTGTCACTTTGTTCAAGCTTGAGGTTGTTTCTGTAGTGATAAAGCCACTCTGAAGAACTCATCCCTAGGAATGGTGGGTAGCCACGGACTAAACCTGGAAGTACAGGACCAAAATCCAATGGTGCACGAGCTGCAGACACATTTGGATTTGGATACCCACTTACTGGTGGAGCACCAAGAATACCATCTGGCTCTCTTGTCTCAACTGTATTCCTGTAGTCCTGGTCCTGGAAAGCTGAAGAGTTGTTCCCTCTGAACCAAATAGCATCATCAGGCAATAAAGGTGCTGAAGGGGCCGGAGAAATGTAAGCAGGAGGAAGATTTGAGGAGGAAGCAGCAGAAACAGGCAGTGAATCAATGAGAGGCCCTTTAGTTTCATTAATTGAGAGACTGGTAAGGCCCTCGGCTGCTAATTCTGGAATTGGGCTTAACTCCTGTTTGTCAAAATCAAGAATTCCTTTCTCTTGTTCTAAGTTTGAAGCTTCTCTATTAAAAACCCAAGCACTAAGAGAGGGAGGACCAGCAGGGCAAGTGACTGAATCCTTGAACCAGGGCTGCTGCTCTTGCTGCTTGAATTGTTTGGTATAACTCGTTCCATCGGAAATGAACCTCGGCCCATCAGTTTGTATCTGGTTTTCCCCAGTAAACATGGATGTTGCACGGCGCAAGCATTCTTCAGCAGGTAAAATTTGCTCCTTTAGTCCGTCTGCTGAAATGTCATCAATTGTGCCAACGTACTTGCTGAGTGGTTCTGAGTTATATCTCGTGATAGGCTTGAAGACAATGACTTCTTCCTCTTCCAAGGCAATGGATTGGCCATTTCGAGGATGTTGAAGCTGAATTTCCACAGAAGAATTCTTTTCTAGATATTCTACAGCTCTGCTTTCTTCTTCTTGGAGCTCTTTGACTTGCAAACTAGTACTTGATCCTCGAGCAACATTTCCTTTGCCTAAAATTTCCATCCATCCAGTTGATTTAAACATTTTCTCTCTTTCATCATAGTAAATCCACTGTCTATTATCACTTGACCTGTTCATAAGTTCTGCTCCAACACAAAAGATGCGATATCGTCTTTGATTCATAGAAGTGATATTGATTGTCCATTCATTATCAGTTGTGAAATCCAGGGAGGAATGTGCATGGCCAATTGGTTCAAAGCCCCTCAACTCATGATCTTCCCATAGAGCACTATTACCAAATGCAATTTCTTCACAAGGACCAAGGTGATTCAGGAAGTTGGCAAGTGCATGAAAAAAATATGACATTGCAATCATAACTTTTTCATCGGCTGAAAATACCTCTATTCTTTCAAACGCTTCTACTAGCCATTCCATAAACACAAGCACAGCAGGTAGAAGGGGGCATTGCTCTCTCTGCTTGCCCTTTAGACATCTTCCGAGAAGGCGTCCCATGCAAATGAATGTAGCAACTAATGCCAATTCTGTTGGTGCAGACTGCTGCTGCTCATTCTTCGTTAAATTCAGCTTCTCTATTTGAATATTTGTGGTTTGATTAAATAAGATGAAGATGAATACCGACACCAATTGAATTGCACGATAAGGGCCCCTTTTAGTTGAATCCATCTGGTTGTAAGACTCCAAAGCTGCAGTCAGTTGTTCATCGTCTAGTGCCAGCATTGCTTCCAGATGTTTTACAGCTGAAGAAAGAATGCATGGGAAATCCTCCAAACTGCATTCACAAAAACATGTCGAATTCAGAATGAGGTAGAAACTTCTCCTAAAATAGCAGTCACCAGTAGGTTCCAAGTGGGAGGAAAAGCTTGAGTTTAAGATAATACATTACCTGCATCCTACGAGAAAGAAGCTCGTCAGTCTGACAAGGAGAGGCCATAATTCAGCAGAATCACAGTTGGTAATGTCCAGTTTAGAGTTGTCAGGAGCAACACCGGCAGCATGTGAAGCACAGCACAGGGAAATTATTTCAGAAGGTTTTGAGATATCAAAATGTGCCTTTTGAGTAAGTATTTGTAAATGATCTGATCTGTTCTGTAAAATCACAAGATAGAATAGATATTAGAGGATTGCCAGTTAAAGGAAGTATTAGGACCATATTTTCCTACATAGTCAAAGGAAGAGAAGTTTATATCCATATAGTTCTTACCTCTTCAAAGAGTAACAGAAGGTTATTACAGGCATCAGGAAAAGGTTCTTTCACAGCCAGACTTCTTATGCAGTGATACAACGCGAGGAAAGCATCACCAACATATCTACCTAACAATGCCAACTGCAGAGAAACTAAGAATTGTCATGGAAGTGACACTGAGCATACTGTAGATTGAAGCAAAACCAGCACTGAGCAGTAAAAGGTTGTAAGAAAGAAACCTGATTATGGGGGTTTCCACTTTCTGGGCAAACCCTGGTAGCTTTTAAGTAGCAAGTGAAAGCAACTGACCATTTCCGAGCATCCTGCTTCTTATAAAGCTCGCTATATCTAGCAAGATCCCCAAGGCAAATAAGAAACCGATGGCATAAATAGTGACATTTCTCTAATTTTGTAGATTCAACAGAAACTGAACTGCCAGTTTTATTAAATGGCATAAACTCCCCAGGAAGACCACAAATTTCTCTGAATTTTTTGATTAAACTCTTATAAAATTCAGTAGCTTCAGACAGGAAAGACTTAGATCCGTCTACATATCTGTTACTAGTGTTTTCTGCATCAATACCATCTTTTTCTGCTTTTGAATTTTCTGAATTGAACGAGCACTGCCCTATTCTTTTACGGAACTCATCAATGTGTTTATAATGAAGCTTCCACAAAAAGTATTCAACTTCATGAAGATCGATAACTTCATGATTATTCAGAATGACTCTCTCATAACCAGCACGCACTTTGCGATATAGCTCTTGACTGTCTTTGTGTAAGAGGCCTTTAGAATGGATGGATGTCAAGAACTGTTTTTCAGTATTAACAACCTGTAGAGGGAAAAGGAGAAGTTAAATCATGAAACTTTTCTTCTTGAACTGGAGACCAGAGAATGTTTAAACAGCAGCTGTGAGAAAAGTAACATTCTAAATCATTCATCTCCATTCCAATAGATCACCTGAAGAAAAATGTCCTCTTTTTCCGTCTGATCTTTTTTAAAAGTGGCAGCTGCATCAACCTTCATGACTATTGCTAATGAACTACGTCAATCGTGGGCAGTTCCCTCATTAATCCTGCAGATTACCGTACACATTAAAGATCCAACAACCCCCCAGATAGGGAACAAGAAAGCCTCACTGTAAACTTTTGTCAATTTGTACAAGAAGCTGCAATTATGAATGAAAAATCATGGTATAAAGTGGCTTAAATCTTGATTCAATTTTGCCCACACGAAGAATCATTTTATTATTAGATACCAGCTAAACATTTTGGATTGTCAGAATCAATAATCAAGAGAAGAGTGGCAAAATAGTGCTTGAAATTGATGAATATGAACCGTTCATCCACTTTTGTTCCAAAGGAACTATTGCATGGTTGGATTCCTTTCACGTTCCTAGCTTAAAGATGATTCTTTTCTTCTCTCAAAAAGACATTCCCAGAAATCAATAAGTTGACATTAAATTATAAATTATGAATCAAGATTATCATATACATATTCTAAAAGACAAGATGATCATCATCAGTTTGCACTTCGATTATAAAATTTTTACATTCAAGAAACACGAAAAATACTTTCACCAACTAAGAAAACATTAAACATCAAAACAAAAAAAAAAAAAAAAAAGAAGAATAAAGATTATGGATAACGGTTACAGCACTGATCAAAGCATGTCAAAATAGAAGTAAGCATCATTGAATAGTTTAGGCTTTAAAGATGGTCACTTTGATCAGAAAGAAGTAAGTGGGCAGCCAGAAAAAAGAAAAAATACCTGAAGAAATCGAGGAAGTGTAACCGCAGTAGCTATCAAAATCACTGGAGATACTCTTTTCAAAAACTGAGCTTAACCCTCAAGCAGCCAAGAACAGAGATACACTTTTAGGGGAAAGAGAGAGAAGTGCGGAAAAGAAAACAAGGAAAAAAAAAAAGAAGATGGGCAATTGGGAAGAAGGAAGGGGAAAGAGGAGTTCTTTAGTTTTAGACACCTATGTATGATCGTTTTAGTTGTGAAACCGACAAAGCAAAAGGTCGCTTGATCTTGATAACCATGTCGAAAATACAATAAACTCCCTGGTTTTTCCTGTTATTTTCTTGCATTAAGTATTTATTATTCAATAACAAAAAGTAGAATTCCATTGCATCGGTCATTTAAAAATAAAAAAATTAGCATATTTCTTTTTTATCAAAAAGCCTGACAAAAAAATTTTCCAAAAAAAAAAAAAAAAAAAAAAAAAGTCTTGACAAAAACAGGACGGGGATTCCTTGTAAACTAATCTAACCCCCACTAAAATAAACGGCTTCACTATTCTTCCGTAAGCCATTTGATTACAGAATAATTATTATCTTTAAAGATTTCCCGTGTTTGTTAATCTAGAATTTTGGAAGTGTTGGTTTTTCAGGCAAAATGCATGTTTATTTAGCAGTGTACTATGTTAAGTGGAGCTGGTGGACTGCTACAGAAAGTGCTTTGTTCCCCAACTTTTCTGCGGTGAAACAAAGTCATCAAAGACTCCCACTAGTCATGGGAAAGTTCGGAGAAATAGCCCAAAATATATATATATATATATATATATATATAATATAGATAATGCTCAAGCTCTCCTCGTACTGTTGATAACAACTTTGTCCATCATACCAATATTTGATGACTCTTGAATTTTGTCCAACTTTCATCAATTTTGTTTTCTTTTTCACGAAAATTTTTGTTTTGATGAAGGCCAAAATTTTACATAGCCAACCCTTAAAACTTAAATATTTTAAAAAAAAAAAAAAAAAAAATGGGAAAAGGAAAAGAAAAGGATAATGTATGAATACGTGTCTTATTACCAGTGTCCAAAATAATTAGTACATTATTTTTGGCAATAAATTAGAGTAATAGAAATATTGCAAGTAATGGTATAACAATAACGCATGCGTCTGGGGTCTACGGAGTTGGTGTTAGGTCCATTTATTTTGTTCCCAATTCAAAGTAGATACGACAAAAATGCATTAAATATGGGGAACGATCAAGTGTGGACATCCTTGTGTTATTACCGTGTACACTCGTCCTTCTGAATCATTTTATTATTTTTTTTTTTTTTTTTCTAGAAATCATTTTATTATCTTACTTCTATGATTGAGTGCAAGAAGAAGACTATATTATAGCAAATTTGACTTAACATAAATTTATCTTATTTCTAAACTTTTGACATTTATGACCTTATCTTTGTACATTAATATTAACACAAATACTACAACATTAAGTAGTGTTGATATTTATATAAGTCATATTTTAAGTGCATTAATGTCTTTTTTTCTTTCTTTTTTTGACATTAATGTCATTTAAAAAACATTTTTTTAAAAAAAAATTCTTATTTCTCATCTCAGTTATCATTCATAGAAATAGTTAGTAATATATAATGTGTATCATTGACTTTTTGAGGTGATGATAATTTCCAACTAAGCGAATTGGAACAGGAAAATTTACAAGTGTACCAATAAGATGAAGGCAAATGTGTATCTCTTAGCAATTATCAGATATTTTTGTATCCCTTTTTGCTTTGACCATATTATTTTCTTACAATTTCTCCACCTTTGCCTAGTATTTGGACAAATGGATTGCATTTTCTGCATATCAATCAACCTAGTTAAGTAGGTGTTTAATGACCACTTATCTTAAAGTTTGCTAATTAAAGATTCGGACCCGGCTCTAATGCTTCATCTAGGGTGGATGGTCGAGATTTCAAATCTCTTAAGGTGGTTAGTGCTTTATATTAAAAAAGTTTTAGGTCGGACACCGGGCAACAAGTGGGTTAAAAAAAAAAAAAAAAAAGATTCGGACCAAAAGGGATTAAGCTATCAAAGAACTTCCTTTGTTTTTGGTTTTTGGCACTGTATAAGCCCAACAAATTAGTCCGAGCCTTCCTATCAAAGCGTAAGCCCAACTGTCTTTTGATCACAAACACTCTATTAAGTGGGCATCATAAATAAAGTAACGGAATTAGTCGAAAATGTCCCATTTTAAATTAGTTATAGTTCACTACAAAATACACGCAATTTAAAAAAAATAAAATATTTATGAAATTATTGTGACCTAAAATTTGATATTACTCGCCTAAAGAATTTACTGAACACTAATTAAGCAAGGCCATAAACCATCCACTCAATTAAAACCTGTGAAACTCACGTAAAGTGGATCAAAACGCAAGCCCGAAGTCATAAGCGGATATAAATTAAAGTTAAACCTTAAAAAAAGAAAAAAAAAAATCGGCTCAACTCTATTCCTACATTAGTTTGGAATCAACGCGATAATTACTAAAAACACAAACGTACGAAATTTTCTTCAACCGACTGATGCAATGTTACCACTCATTTGTCATTTTCGTAAATACGTTTAAATTTAGGGTCAGGGAAGAAATTTGTGTAATAAAACCGCCAGAAAATGTAAAAATTAAAACGTATGTAGGGAATTTCCTTTAAACAAACTAACAAAAGTAGTCAAAATTAGAGCAGAAAATCTTGTATTTTAAGCTAAACAACAAAAAATGAAGAAAAAAGAAAAACGGCTTTCAAGTATTCTCCAAAGTCAGTCATACACTAAGAAAAGGCTATATAACCAACCACCTTAATTCTTACATCAACCTCTACCTCACTTTCTTGAATGCTTACGATAGGAATAATGTATAAAGTCCTATTTAAATTCCATACTCTACCCAAATTAAGAAAGTTTTTCTAGGCTATAAAAACAGATTTTTTACATATTAAAAAAAAAAAAAAAAAACACAAATTTATATGTGTAAAAATAAATATTGTCGTAAAGACTTTAATTTTTTTTTTTTATAAAAAAAAAAAAAAAACAAATGATTTGAATCCGTAAGTGTTGTTGAATATGAGAATCATTCCACCAGCTTCATACCTCATATATATATATATATATATATATATATATAGGGGTTGTTTTCTCCTTCTGTCCTTTTCTCTCCTATGGATGATTAACAATTAATTAAAGATAAAGACATATTTGACTTAATCTTGTTGATTTTTAGTCGTAATATATATCATCTTGACACAATCAAAAACTTATTCAAGAATTAAATGCAAACTATTTAATATCGGTTTCTTGACTCTCCATATATTATTGATAAAAAATCATGAATTAGAGCACTATTTATTTTAATGTGGATTTATTTACGATGGTGCTCCTGTCCTCTTTTGTTTTTTTTTTAATCTTTTATAAGTGGGGGAGAATTTGATAAAAGATATTTCTAATCAACTAAGCCCTCTCTCTCTCTCTCTCTCTCTCTCTCTCACACACACACACACACACACACACTACTTCCGCTTTTTGAAATCGAGACTGAATTCCTCTTCTTTTCTTTTCTTTTCTTTATTTCTTTTATTCCCATTAATTTTGGATAAAAAAAGAGTAGAAACATGTGATGGTGATATTGGCCCTTCCAAGTTGAAAAACTTTCCAATTCAAAAGTTAGGTTGCCATTATCCGATTCCAACCCCTTTTTTTTTTTTTTTTTTTTTTTCTCTAGCACGAAATTTGCCCTACTCCACTTGGGCAGTCCTTTTTCTTTCTTTCTTTTTTTATCCTTTTCTCTCTCTTTTCCCTCTTAGGATACTTTTGTCTTGTTAAATTGATGATTTATGATATATATATAGAGAGAGAGAGAGAGAAGAGAGAGAGATGGTTAATTTACAATTAGTAGTGTAAATGATACTAATAGTCAAGAATTGAGGATGGAATAAAAGAGTAATAATAAATAAAACGTATAGGAGAGGGAAAAGAATAGTGAAAGGGTTGGAAGGAGATATGATTGGCAAAGGCAAAAAACAGTGCAATATCAGAAACTTTCAAACCCATGCAATGAATGACTCACCAACTACAGCGACCAAAGTCCAAAATACTACAATCCCCAGTTTTTTTTTTTTTTTTTTTTTTTTTGTTTGAGAGAGAAGAAAAAAGAAAGAAGAGAGAGAAGCAAAAACACAAATTCATTCACAGACAGACAGACAGACAGAAGAACAAACAAACAAAAACAAGAACAAACACACACAGAGAAACAAGTCCCACCCCCAGACCATGTTTTCTGGCTTTCCTTCCCCATTCTTCATTGTCTTCAATACATTTACAGTATAAAACAAACTATGCTCACCCTCCATCATCATCTCATAACTTTGCCTTTTTTTTTTTTTTTTTTTTCCTCATGATGATCATCAATAATAATAATAATAATAATAAGTCCGTCCCACTTTGCTTTCCTCCCCACACAAACACAAAACACAAAACACAACCCCAACATCACTTTCTCACGTCTCTATTCGCAGTGTTAAAATTTCTTTTTCTTTTTGAGTCAAAAAGGAGACTCAAAGTGTGTTAGATTCAGATAAAGGTGAACTACCTTTCCATCATTTCTTTTCTTCTTTCTTGCTCCTAAATTCAAATTTGCATTAAAGTTTCTTCTGACTCAAAACAAAAACCCCAACCATTTTTCTGAGCTGCTGTTACTACTTATTCATGGATCCCACAACTGTTGATTCTTGTCCATATAAACCCTCCATAAACTAGTTAAAAAAAAACTACAATCAATATATATTATATATATATATATATATATTTTGGGTAATTTCTTGATTATTAAATTCTAGAAGATGCATTAATCAGAGCTATACAGTAAAAATTACTACTCAGGCATAATTTGGGGAAAAAGTAAAGGCAAAAGTGGTGACGATCATCATAATAGCATGTGTCTAAGAAAAAAATAACAATAATAATAATAATTGAATGCTTAGAACACAAGCATGTATTTTAGTGTGCTTACTGTTTGTTGCCTGCCTCGCCATGGCATCTTCCACCCTTATTTCCAAAGACAACAAAAAGAGTCAAGATTCCTTGCCTATTTTTCTACTCTTCCCACTTTTCACAGACAGACAGCTCGATCGGCTCATTTCAAATCTCACTTTCTAATAAAATTACCTTTCTAACCCTCTCCTCACCTCTCTCTCTATAATTCCATTTACTCCTATTACCATGTGCTTGCTGCTTACACTCATTTCTCTTTTCCTCAATTCTTATTATAGTTTAATGATCTGTTGCCACTAACAAGATAGATTAACTAATGTGCTATCCAATCAATTTCAAAGATCATCTTTAGATTTATTAATTACAAAGAGGGGGCAAAGTAAAGTTACTGACTTGATTTTCAATCTGTGAAAAAAATTGCCAGAAGTGTTGTAGAAAGAGAAATTGGATCTAATTATACATTTGAAGCAACAAAGATTGCATCCTCTGGCATTTTTCTCCACAATCCTTTCCTCCCCAATTCACCAATTACAACAAATACATGGAAAACCAACATTTTTTTCTTTTTTGCCTTCGTTAATTCCATATCATATTCTATGTGGTTTACAGATAAAATCATTACATCAAAATTAGAACTTTCAGTAAATAAATTTTTCTTTTTTTTTTTTTTTTTTGTGGAAGAGAAAAGGGTAAAAAAAAAAAATCAATCAGAACTTGAAGAACCTGAAACTCTGGGTGAAGTCACGGGAAACAGTGGTAAAAGACGAGGCTCGGCATCCCTGGGAGTACTTGCCGGCGATGGGTGCAAATAAAATCCCTTTTTAGCAATTGCTTTGTCTTCAGCCTCCATATTCAAATTACCATTAGAATTACTCAATCCACTATGATGAGGTGACCTATTGAACGGGTCGGGTATAAGTGGGGTGACCGGACTCAGCACTAAAGAAGGAAAATCTAGCAGACTAGGTGATAAGATATCTGGAGTGCTTATCCTCGGAGAACCCGAATAGCCACCGGAAAATCCCGGTTTATTCACGAAACCCGGTGCCAAGGGGCTGAGTTTGAAGTTCTTGAGGCTGTTCCTACGCTCGTAAAGCTTGGATTTTTCCTTCTTGGGTCCAGTCTTGATGGGTGGGATGCAGTGATTCTTCACTGGAAAAGTCGTCTCTGGCCTTGTCGGACCGGCGGCTTGCTTTGCTGTTTCGGAGGATCCGGTAAGCATTTGGACGACTTGTTTGAAAGAGGAAGTGTCCGCTTGGACAAAAGTAGTCGGGTAAGGACTATTGGGTTCGGATCTGGTAATGGGCATAGGAGTTATAGGTGGTGGGGTTGGTGGCGGCTGGTGGTGATGGTGGCGGAGACCATTGCTGTTGGTGCTGCTGCTTGTACTGCTGCTTGAACTATTGGTGCTCCGGCTCTTTGGGGATGGAATCAGAGATGGGTTATGACTCTCTTGAAATCTGGGTGAAATTTCCATTCTAGAATTTCAACTTCCTTCAACCAATATAACTAATTAAAAAGAAAACAAAACGAAGAAATTCGAAGAAAAAATAAAATCAAGGATGAAAACAAGGGAGGAGAAAAAAAAAAAAGGAGAGAGAGAGAGAGAGAGAGAGAGAAGGGAGAGGACTAGTATTAGTAGTACATAAGATTAGACTTTGGCATTTTTGCATCACTTTGTTAACTTTCTTTAGTTTGGTAAGAAATGTTTTGTTGGGGAACTCTTGAGAATTTTTGACTTAAAATTAACCAGTACACCTTTTAAGAGCGTGTTCTTCACGGACCACTCACGCTCAGGCACGTTTGTAATTTACGAGGAAGTTGATAGTTCAGATAGGGTTAGAGAGTGTGGTGGTGAAGTCCAACCGGTAACAAGGCTATTGGTGGTGATTGGAATTTCAGACCAGGTTATAGGTGGGACCCATTAATGGAGGGGGAGGGGTGGGCTGGTGATGATGGGAGATTAAGAATTTGTCAAAAAAGTTTCAATGGGTGCCATTGACTTAAGGGCCCTTTCCATAAGTGACTACTCTAGCCATCATTTATATATAATATAAAATAAATATAGTTTTGATATTATTATTTATTTCCTTTTAGTTGGAACATAATTTTTTTTTATTTGTTTTTCATCTATGGGTATATTTGGAAAGTATTCAAAATTTTAAAAAAGAAAACAAATTTGTTTATTGATTAAAATTGTGTTTAGATAAAGTTTTAGTTAGAATACGATAGTTGTGTAAATTGTAATATATATATATATATATATTGCTCTAAAAGGGACTGACGTACAATCTTTTTAAATAATTTGAACTTAGTAGACTTTTCACTCAACTAAATTTGAGTGAGAGCGGACAACATCACCTAAATTTAATTGATGTACGCCTTACTTAAAATTAATTAAGTTATTAAATTTTAGCTAAATTGTTATCCTAAAAATATCATTTCAGTTTTTTATTAATCATATTTTTACTTTTTTTTTGAAAAATATTAAAGTTGAGATATATTTTATTTAAAAAAATTAAAATAATATTTCAATTTACCTTTTTTTTTTTTTTTTTGTTTCCGAACTGCACCCGTCGAGAAGTCAACTTTTACTCGAGGGTGAAGCGCCCCTTTTTACGCGGTGACGCTTAACGCGACCCCAACCCCAGAGTTTTTGTATTTCAATTTACTTTATTTCATTAAAACTTGGTTATTTCATTAACTTCACGACGATATATATCAAAAACCTCAAAAATCTGTTAAAAACCAGAGGAATAATATTTGTTGCAGTGCATTGATTTTGAAGTACTAATATCCATATAATAATAAATATTGCATTAATTTTATATGAAAAAAAAAAAAAAAGAAAAGTGTCTAAAAACACATAATATTGTGTCACTATTTACTCCTCTTTAGAGAATAAAGATGCGATCCATTAATTGAAGATAATGGAAACTATACATTGAATACAAACAAGTATGGGCCTTTTATTTGGGCTTCAGCCCAATGATAAAATTTAATTAATTTATGAAAGGTGGATATATCACAACTGCTTGATTGTCTTGTACAATTGTTTTCATTTATATATATATTTTTTTAATAAATAATTATTTATTAAAAAAATAAAATATTTAATAAATTAATAAATATTTTTAATTTATAAAAAAAAAAAAAAAAAAAAAAAAGGGAAAGAAGGTTATGAAAAAGTTGTACACGACTTGTCTGCCATAAGCAATGCAGTGCAGAGAAGGGTACTATAATTACTGACAAAATATCCGTTCAAACAAGACTATTATACTTTTGAAATTCAAAATTTGTATTCGGTTGGCCTCGTCCCGTCATGAGTACCACCCAGCTAGCAATAATAATAACAATAATAATATATATGCACTCAAGAACTTGAGATTTTATTTTTATTACTAGTAATTTTTATTGTAAAATCTTTGGATACCAAAGAGTTCCCTATTGCCGAGGAAGAAAGATGAAGAAAGCAACATATCAAAACACATTTTTCCAAATACTGAATATATTTTTTTTTGCTACTAAAAGAGAAACCAAAACGCAAACAACCACACCACCCATCATACATGGTACGAACATGCCTCTAATACCCACACGCCACGTCATCAACATTATTAACTAGCGAGGGCAAGGGATTTTCTTCGAGGGCTCGAAAGCGAAAGGCCCGACGGTGAAGATCTGGTAGGGCAGAGACGGGACTGGTGCCGGCTTCGGGGAGGCAGTAGCAGGCGGGCCAACGGGTGCGGGCATCAATATAGCACCGGTGGATCCAGAGTGCAGATTTGTTGGGACGTTGCATGTTTTCGATGGGGAGGAAACCAAGAAGGCCTTGCACTTGTGGGATGCAGCTGTGGTCACATTTTTAGGCATCAAGAAAAAGTACCCATTCTTATCCGTCGTAGCCGTTGCTTCCACGGGTTTATATTTGGTGTTGTTACATTGTAGCTTTACAACGGCACCTGCAATAACACCGAGAAAATACAAAAAAAAAATGTAGTTTATGTGTATAAACGACAGACATTTCCGCATCTTGGGCATTGTATTATATTTATTTATTATAACTGTAAAAAAAAGCTGTAAAGCAAAAGCAGAATTCGTACTACAGAACTGCAAGTCTGCAACTACTATTGCTCTACTAGCTAGCTATCGTACAGTTTCCGGCTAATTAATAGGTCGAACCCGGCATGACCGAAAATGAAACATGCATACATATTATTATAATAATATGAAAATATGCAAGGGTCACGTAAACAGCAAGGAGAAGGAAAAATAAATTTTAAAAAAAAAAAAAAAAAAAAAAAAAAAAAAGGAAAAAATAGTTTTGAACTGACCGACAAGAGGAGTAGCCCCCAGAAGAGTATCAATCCCAGAGTACTTGCAAGACTTGCAGTAAACGACGCCTTGCACGGCAAATAGCTTCCTGAGAACTGGGTAGCTTGGAGGAGAAGCAGGTGGGGGAGAGGGAGTAGGAGTGGGGGGTTTAACTGAAGGAGGAGGTGGTTTCACAGAAGGTGGATGAGTGGGGGGTTTAACTGAAGGAGGAGGAGGAGGTTTCACGGAAGGTGGGTGAGTGGGAGGTTTAACCGGTGCGGGAGTCGGAGCATGTTGCTTGTGGTGGTGGTGGTGGTGACCGCCCTTGTGAGACTTAGGCGGTTCAGCCGGTGGCTGTGAATGTAGAGCTTGAGGTAACTGGACAAAACTCACAATGTCATCGAACTCATCAGCAAGAACAGTGAAGGAGCTAGTGCTGAATAATACAAGCACAGAGATTAGAGTAAGAGCTTTAGCTCGGAACCTAGCCATGGTGGGCGGTGGTGTGGAAGAGAGAATGAAATGAACTGAACTGAACTGAACTGAAGAGAGCAGAACAGAATAGGCTTCTGAATTGAAGAGGAAATGCTGTGGTGCGTGTGTTTAAATAGCGAAAGTTAATTGGTGTTAATGATAAGATGGGGCCTGCTAAGTAGGGTTTTCGGATTTTATCCTTGCATTATTAAAACTGGTTCGAGATTAATCGATTTTTTCTTCTTTTTTTTTTTTTTTTAATTTTTATAAAAGGAAAAAAGAAAGGAAGAATTAGGATTACGTGTATTGTTTATTGTTTGATAGGCAAAAAGGGTTATGGACAACTTTTAAAAATTTCTATCACTAAAACCCCTCTCCCTCTACTGCCGCTGAGCAGCTAAGCTCCGGCTAAGTTTCTCGATCAGATCTCTTTTTTTATTCTTT
This sequence comes from Cynanchum wilfordii, assembly GCA_025388415.1. Lineage (NCBI taxonomy): Eukaryota > Viridiplantae > Streptophyta > Magnoliopsida > Gentianales > Apocynaceae > Cynanchum > Cynanchum wilfordii. Next base: position 5,086,700 of record JAHSUH010001079.1, read on the forward strand.
TGTCTTTTTTATCTTTTTTTGTTATTATTTTGTCTACATCTTGATATTTTTATCATCTTTCACTCTCAAATGCAAAAGTTTTCTTTGATATTTAAAGATCAAACTATTTTTCTTCTTTTAAAATAACTAACATTCAAACTCATTTTTTATCTGGGTCATTCTCTCGATTTTTATCTCTTTTGTAGACTGTCTTTGGGGTCTTTGATACACCCAGAATCGCAAAAATGATTGTTGAAGGAAGAAGATGGATTCGAACCCTTTTACAAATAACATCAATGATCGGTGGTCGAAAGCTATGAATTTATATATAATAGTTTTGTTTTTTTTTTTTTAATTATTTATGACTCACCTATCTTTAGGTGGAGTTTTGTTGTTTTATCTATCTTTTTTATCTTAAATATTATATATATTACCACGAATAATAATTATTCATTTATTTATGTATAATATTTTTTTTTATTAATGAATATTCAATTTAAAACAAAAAAAAAAAAAACAAGGGTTATGGACATGTGGCTCGCTTCTCCACATGCAGAGGGGCATTCTTTACATTTTTTGGGGTTTGCACATATTGCTAGGTCTACTACTTTCCACTTTATTACTTATTATTATTACTCTTTTCCTAAATAAGTTCTCTTTTATATGTATGTATCATGTATGTATATATATGTATATCTTCTTCCAGAGCACATATCATATTCCTAAGAATTAATTGGGGAAAAAACACATCATTTGCTAGGTTGCATATCTCGTTATCAAGAATTTGGAGTAAACAAACAAGAAAGTAATGTAGTTTTGATATATCAAATGTATGATAATTTTATATTATGCCATTTCTTATCATGTGAATTGCTTTTATATTTTTTAAAGTTAGATATCATTGTAAAAAAAGCGTAGCTTAAACCCGGTAGCTTGGAGTGTTGATGTGCGGACTTCTAATGCTTCCTCTAGGGCGGATGATCGAGGTTTCGAATTTCCATGGGGTGGTTAGCGCCATGTTAAAAAATCTCTGGGTCGGACTCTCACCCTCGAGTAAGAGTTGAAATCTGTGAACGCTCTACATGCATAGTCCAAATTAGTCTCACCAAATAAAGTAGGGGATACCGAACGCCATAAGTGGGTATATAAAAAAGCGTAGCTTAGTAGATAAATCTCTCATTTATCACCTAAAAATCAAACTCTTACTCTAAAAAAAAAAAAAAAAAAAAAAAAAAGATTATGTGTGAATTGCATTTGCATACACAAAACAACATCCAAAACTAGGCACAATTAATTTTTTCTTTTTGCCTGGAACGTACTACTGCAGAATTTTAAACACATATAATGCAAATATAATTGTTGTTGTTGCTGTGCCGCCATAATTGAATACAATGATGATAAATGTATGTGGTACGCTCCTAGCATGGGATCCTCCTCCTCAACAATTTCCGTGACATGACTCTATTATATTATATATATAATAGGTTCGAGTATATATATTTGACTAAATCTACTTGATTTTTATAACAAAATTTACAATAAATATCAAATTCGGCGTAATATTCATAAATAATTTACAATTTCAATTAGTGTGTCTATATATATATGTATATCTAAGGATGCGTTTGTTTCTATTGGCATATATGGACAGAAACGACCGTGCGTTCCAGGTTGAGTGGCCGAATTTCAGTGGACGATTCCTCACTTGCTGTTTCTATGCCCTTCTTTTATTCTTCTTCTAATTTAATAAGAATAATAATAAAATACATTAAACTTTGTAAAATGTAAAAGATGCTATTTCTAGTATTAATGATATCACAAGTAGTACTGGTAGACTTGTTTTATTTTATGTTTAAAAAAGAAGAAGAAGAAGAAGAAGAAGAAATAAGAAAATAAATGGTTTTATACTTCCAATATTGTAACTAAAGTTATTGAGAGAAAAAAAAATAAATAAATTAAAGGTCTGGGGAGTAGAATATATAAATATATATATATAGGTGAGGCAGACCAATAATTATTCACGTGGTACAGTACCTAAATTTGTGCTAAACGTAAATGGTTGTTAGATCAATTAAGAATACAAATTCTTGAAGATTACTCCAAATGCAAATTTAAAAATTGGTGAACGTAGATCCCGCTAAATTTCCTCGTGTTTGGGGCAATCTTTTAGGCTGACGTTATTAATTACACAAAGTTGGCATTTTTCTTCTTCAATTTTTTATCCTTTATAATTCCAATATATATATTCTTCCAAACATAAGTTATTGGTCCTTTTTTTTTTTTTTTAATTTGGCATCCAATAATATAAATTTAATTTGTGTTATATGTATCGATTCTGCATTGAACCTCTATTGTCGGGTTGGTCATTTGCGTAAGAAAGCTCTGACTCCAAATTAAGAGAATTCCTTACCAACTCAACTACGTCTTAAGATTACTTATATCTATTTCTCCTTAAAATCAAGACATGATGTAAGGAACCAAACTCCTGTCTGAAGGACCAAAAAGTGTTGGGGTTACTGCATCAGATCTTGATCTATAACCATTTAGAACTATCATTCAAACCTTTTTGTTTTTTTGGGGAAGATTAAATCAAGAGCCCAAATATTTGGGCCAAACTCTTCCTTTAAAATAAAATGATAGTTATTGGGGCTTGGTGTATTTGAATTTGTACTAAATATTTCAACTGAACTTAAAATGTCACGACGGCCCAATTATGATCCAAAGCTACACGACAAAATGCTATTTAACATGAAAAAAAAAAAAACACACACACACACACCACGTTAACCATCATTATTATAAGTAAAGTCATAAAAAAAAAGAAGGGAGGAGTGTCTGAGGTACTTACACGGTGAGTAGATACAAAAACTACCATCACATAGTTTTATGGTGGAAGGCCTACCAATGATACCATTCTCATTGGCCTTGGGACTATATAGACCTGTTAAAGAATTGAAGAACCCATATTTTTTGCTTTTCTTGAATTAGTTAAAGCTAAAATGAACAGTACTAAAAAACCAGCTCTCTTATGTTAAAAAAATAAACCGTAATCATCTCAAATCCAGTCATCATCATCATCATCATCCACAAGACAAAGAGACAAAAGCCGAAATGAAAATACTTACTTGATTGTCGGAATTTTGAGCCCAACATTCTCATCTGGGATGTGACTAAAAAAAGACCAGCATTCCATTTCCTATTTCACCCAATTCTTCTCTCCAACAAAATGGATGTAGTCTTTGCATCCTATTTCCATCCATGAAGACTATACTAGAATAAAGAATTATTTATTGAAATTGTTTTCAAACAACATAAAGAAAAATATTCAAATCAGAAACCATAATATTAAAATACTTTAAAAAACTTTTTATCAAAGAAACATTATCCTCTCTGCACCCCCATTTTACCAGTAAATTCATACACTTAAATTTATTATAAAGATATTGTTCTTTATCAATAAAAGATCATTTCATGCTATATATTATATATATATATATATATATCAAGAAATCTTTGTGGGTATTAATATATAATTAAAGCCAAGAAAAAGAAAATAGATTAAAAAGAAGGGATGAGGGTTAAAAAGTAGTCTTCTTTAACAGAGGCAAAGCAATTGCCACTCCACATGCTACAATGATGCAATTGTAATACTAATAATACCTTAATCCAGGATCACTTCTTTTGGCCTTTTCCTGTAAGAGAAGAAAACAAAGAGGAAAAGAAAAGAAAAAAAAGCTTTTCTTCGGCAGACAAAGACCCTTCTCCTTCAATAAATATATATATATATATATTATTTATTTTTTTATAAGCAATATATATATATATATATATATATATATATATATATATATATAGTATTGCAGCATATCCAAAGTCACTACAGAGAGGATATAGCAACAAACATAAGAATCAACAACGCAAAAATTTGTAAAGAAATCTTGAAGTTTTAACTTTTCCCTAAAGGAATAGGACATATATATATATATATATATTTATATATATTAAAGCAAGTACTAGCATTGTGAGTTATATCTATAAGGAGCATTGAGAATTGAGATTCTTTTTGTTTAGTTTTTCAAATAATGGTAAGTTAGAAGAGAAGAAAGTCAATATGTATAACAATACATAATTAAAAAAAATACATAAAAATACATACGCTTAGAAAAAAAAAACAATAGAAAACTTGGATATAAAAATTTAGTCCTAAATACTTAGGATTTTTTGTAACATTAATCTCAAACTTAATATTTTTCTTCATTAAATCCGTAATATATTATTTTTTGGTAAATTAGATCATTTCTTTTTTCAAAATCATGCCAAAAATATGAATATTATAGCACATACGCTTAGTCGGAATACTTTTCGAACAATGAATATCTCATCAATAGTTTATTTGTGTCCGATCATATGTGCAAAATTTTGGCATGTTTCAAACAAACAAAAGACGTAAGAAACCAATTCATAAATATATTAGGAACCTAAGAAATTAAAAAATTAAGTTTGGAGTCAATGTTAAAAAAACTAAATATTTAAGAAAAATTAACTAATAATACAAAAAAATTACATATAATATTATTATTAAATAAAAAATAATATTCTAATAATAATTATTATAAAAAAAATTTGGGAAGTATAATAAAATGATGATGAAATTAATTCTTAAAAAAAAAATTATAGTTTAAAAAATAATATAATTTTTTAATATCCTTGAAATACCTAAATAAAAATAAAATTTCGAAGAAGAAAATAAAAATGTTAAAAACTGCTCAATTTAAAGAGAAAATAAATGATAGACTTTAATTTAAAAATTTTAATGGGATATAAAATTATGGGGCTAATATTAAAAAAAATACGTAATTTAAAAACAATAAAAGTCAAGAAGGGTAACTAAGTTGGTAATAACCTTACATTCCAACAAAAAATATATATATATAGGAAACTTGGGTATAAAAATTTAGTCCTAAATATTAAGATTTAGTTAGTCGAATACATTTCGGACAATGAATATCAATCAATAGTTCATTTGTGTCCGATCATATGTGTGAAATTTTAGCATGTTTCGGACCAAAAAAGACGCAAGGAACCAATTCATAAATACATCAAGGACCTAAGAAATTAAAAAATTACGTTTGGGGCCAAAGTGACCAAAAAGCTAAAACATTTTTTTTTTTTTGAGGGGATAAATATTTAATAATACAAAAAATTTAATTTTACTTAAAGACGTAAAAAATAGTTCATTTTTTTAAAAAAATTAAATAATAATAATAATAGTTATAAAAAAAAAGTTTTGGGATACTAAAGAATCTTATAGTTTAAAAATAATATAACTTTTTTAATATTCTTGAAATATAGAAGTAAAATAAAATTTTAAAGAAAAAAAAATGTCAAAAACAGTTTAATTGAAAGTAATGATGAAGCTATTATTAAAAAATATATTAGTTTAAAATTACGATAAAATATGTAAAAAGAAAAAAAAATTAAATATATCTAATATTACTATAAAAAAAATCCCAGTAGAAAATAAAATTTATATTATTTAAATATATATAATCAATAAATATGTCAAACTTGAAGAGTCAGATGATGAGATTTGAATTTAAAAGAAGAAAGTAAAAATAAACAGTAATCATCAAATCAGGGTTAATGAAATTATGATCATCAAAAGAACAAAAGGCAAAAAGAAAGTACTTACTTGATTGTCGAAATTTCTGACAAACATTACCTGATGGGATGGGATGGGATGGGACTAGAAGAATACTGGGATCCTATTTCTTTATTTCAGACAATCCTCCCTCCAGCAAAATGGATCCTATTTCCACAAACACAAATTTATTCAAGAAATTGAAATTAGAGGGATATTTATTTAATGAAATTGTTTTTCAAACAGCATAAAAGAAATATATACATATAAACAAACTAGAAACCATAAACCTAATAAAAATACTTTAAAATTTTTTGTTAAAGAAAACAATTTCCTCTCTTTCCACATTACCAGTAAATTTATACACCTAGTTTATTATAAAGATATTATTCTTTATATTATTTCAGTTTACCCAGCAGATATATATAAATTCTTGATTTCTTGAGTTCTTAAATTGGCATATCAAGAAATCTTTAGGGTAATTATTACAATTAAAGCCAAGAAAAAGAAAATAAATTAAAAGAAAGGGGAGAAGGGTTAGTAGTACTTACAAGGTCAGTAGATACAAACGCTCATCAAAGAAGATCATCCGAACCAACATGAATTAATCTTCACCGAACGCTGAAGAGATACAAAGAAACTAAACCCCCAAATTTCGTTCTTTAGAGAAGTGATGAAATCATCACAGAAAAGGGCGGGCAGAGAAAGGAAGAAAAAAGGGAAAAAGAAGAGAAAAGAAATTGAAACCTGAGTTTTGGTCGAACCGCCGCTTTAAGAGGTATTTATAATAAGCACACACATATCCAGCCCGGTCTGTTTCTGTAACGGCTATAATATCCAGCCTGTCTTTCTCTTCCTTTTCTTTTTTTTTGGAAATTAAATGGAGAGCCCATTAATTTGGGCCAAACTCTTTCTTTAAATCATTTATTAGGCCTGCTGTATTTGCGTTTGTACTGAGTATTTCAACCAAAACTTAAAATGTCATGACGGCCCAATCATGAGGCAAATCAACTGAAGATCCAAAGCTACGAGACAGTCAAAGGTTGGATGGCCGAGTCGCATGTGGCCACCCCACCTACCACCCCTTCGGGGTTCGACACTTCCCCGTTCCCCATTATATATATTCTCCTTGTAAACCCCCCCCCAAAAAAAAAAAGGCTACAAGACAAAATGCTAAAGTAATAGTTTGTTTAACATTAAAAAAAAAAAAAAAAAAAAAACCTATAGCTTGAGGAGTTGGTACCTTCGATTAATAGTCTATGAGGTTGGACACTACGCCTCAAGTGGATATAAAAAAAAAAAAAAACACACACACTGAAACAAAAAATGTAAAATACAACATTAAAATATTATGCTCTAATAGTCTATGAGGCTGATAGAATTTCAAGATTGTTATAATTATAAATTTGAATGTTTCACGGGACAATATTTATAAGCTTTCCAGTATATCAAGAATACATCGAAAAAGTAATATAATTATTTTTCAAATACCCCAAGAAATTCTTGAAACTGGTTACTATATGAGTCACTTATGAAGATAAAAAGGAACAATCTTTACCAAAAAAAAAAAAAAAAGAGGCATGATGATGAAGAATCATCTTGAAATGGGAATGTCTTGTAATGATCAAGTCCAGATAAGATCGACGCATACCCTGCAGGGCAAATCTTCTAATTGAAACTCCTCCTCATGATCTAATTTCTTGTTCGACTTGGATGGCTTTTCGGGAACTCTGGCGGCGGCGGTGGTGGTGGCAGAAGCAGCTTGAGCAGCACAAGAAGCAGAAGCAGAAGCAGTTGAGGAAGAAGAAGAAACAGGCAATGCAATTAGTTGATCAACATTCTCATGACGAAGAAGTTCAGACAACAGAAGAACTAGAGAAGCCATAATTCCTTCCTTGGATTGGACTGAAAATTGATGGTAAATTTCTTTTCTTTCCCAAGATAAACAACAACAAATACTACAAATATTGCATTGTGGCAAAGATTTTATTATATAAAGGAAGGGAACGAGCAAGCGAGCAAAAGTAGTTGGTTGGTTTTTGAAGAAAAAAAGCCCACTGAATTTGGTTTTCTTTTGGGGGATTGGACTTTTTCTGTACAAGAAATTAATTGAGAGCTGAGAAAAGCGGTTGGCTTGCACTGTTCTGCTGCTGGTTTTTTCTTTTAGTTTTCAGGTGGCTATCAAATTTCCAATCTGATTGTGGTGTGTTTTTGACAATAGAGACAGACGTGTGTATATTTATTGGAGAAGCTGCCTTTACTTTTGCACCGCCTTTCTTTCTTTACTAATAATATATATAATTCATCAGTTTCTGTGGATTTTTAAGAAACTCTGTAAAGTAAATAACCCCCAAATAAATGACGCATAAATTTAGTCTAATTAACCACTAGGGAGATAATTAATTAATTTATGTCAAGTTTTTTTTCCGGTTACCCCCTCCCTCCTTTTTCCTTTTTGTATTTATTTATTACGGTTTCACAATTTTAGAAAAAATGCTAAAAATATTAATATATAATGCTTTCAAAATGATAAGTAAAAAACCCAGTCGAGGTTGGTAAACAAAATCTTAAAACTTATACGAAGCAGAATCCTAAAACTTATACGGATGCTCGAGAGTTCGAATCCATAGTCCAATGACAGCAAGAATTTCCAAGAACTTTCACGGTCAATACCGAATTCTTAAGAAGAAGAAAAAAATGATAAGTAAAAGAAGTATGCTGTAATAATTATTTTGTAATAAAGTTGGGTAGTGAAGATACGCTTCCAGCTGTGGTGTTGTTGACTTGTTTTACTCGGGCCAACTGTTTTGCAAATTGCTAATAGAAAGAAACCTTGAAATTATAAACCTATTTTTCTTTTAAATTTTATACGATTGTTGGTCTAATAATTAGTTAATACTTTTTATTATTTTTATACTAAAAAGATGAAGAGAACAGACTAAAAACTAGATAATTAAGGGAGAAAATGGTACTTTCATTAGTTAGTCTGAATTTATGAGGCTTAAGACATCAGAATAAGCAGTTAGGTAAGAAGACAAGGTCGTTCATTAATTAATTGATACATATATTTCTCATTGTTTGTTACCAAACATGAACAACAAAAGCAACCTGCGCTAAATATTCAAATCCAGGTATCAGGCATAATAAACAGCTCATGTCTAAGACCAGTGAATTTCAAAATTAAAGTGAAAAAAGGAAAGAAATATTTAAAACAAATATCTCCTCTCCAAGTTGTTCTTGCCCAAATATCAATAGAACAAACATTTTAAAGCAAAAACAGAACAGTACAAAAATTGGGACATATTACAACTCGTCATCTCCTCAGTGAGTAGCATCCTCTTACTTGCGAGGGAAACACGTTGAAAGTACAGTTCCATCGACCTGAAACCAGAACAGACAGACGAACAGGGTATTACTACAACAGGAAAGGATGAGGCCAACAACTACCAAATATACAGAGAAATGTTCAATCTGACCCAAAAATATTATCAATTCCTTATTCTAGGATCATGATATAAAGATGATTATTTCCCATTGATGCAAAAGACAATATGAAGAATTCAAATCATCTCACAATGAAATACACGATTAATTTGTAATACCAATCACTTCCTAAGTCGTAGGAGTATTATAGAATTATATTTTATATAAGTTTGATGAACTAAATTGGCAAAACTTCCAAGAAACCAGATAAAGAAGGAACCACCAGCAAGTAAAAATGCCAACATAGTTGCACCAGCCAAAACCATAAGAAAATTATGGCCGCATTAGCAAGAAGCCCCTGATTACTTGATTTCCAACACCACAGAGGGAAAAAAAAAAAAAAAAAGAATCCCCAAAATTATCAAGAGTTCAAAGGGATCCCCAGTGGACAAAACCAAAGAATCCATCATACCCTACAGATATCAGTTAAATGACATAATACCAAAAGAACACTGTCTGACCAATTAAACAAACAAAACTGCATTATGTGATGCTACTGCACAAATCAATGAAAATATTAGTTGATTGATTTCTTGATCTGATGCAATTCATTACTACAGAAACAAAAGAAAGAGCTTCAATGAACACATAACACTTTCATTAACTACAGAAAAACATAAAACCATATACCACATACTATCTTATTTTCAGTAGAAAAAAAAAAAAAAAAAAGAAGTACCAATTTATGTAGTTCAAGTATTACATAAAATGATCACCTTTAAGGTGCAACTGATTCAGCACTGATCTCCTTGGCCTCCTCACCATTGGTCGTGCCATTTGCCTCAGCACCTTCAACATCTTCTGAAGGTGGCTGAACTTGTTCTTCCTCTGGCAATGGTTCCTCTACGTAGTCATTCTCAAATGCATCAGTGGGAACCTCATATATTCTCACTTGTGGCTTCGATGGGTCTTTAACAAGTACATACTTCCCTTCATTCAACTTCATGCACAAGTCAACAATACTCTTCACAATTCCCCACATATTGGAAGTATTAAGATTAATCTGTGCAGCGAATTCTCTTGGCTTATAGCCTACAACAGCCAGTATTACATGATTAAAATGATCCCGGGGATGAACCCTAGAAACATATCCCAACTTCATCATGTCTGCGCTACCCAAAAGGGCCTGAGCAGTCCATTTTGCCAATTTATTTGCATTATTCTTCAATTCTGTAGCCAAAACAGCACCTCTTTGAGTCTCCAACTTCTGCCTCCAATCCACACCAGAATACTTCGGATCAAATTCATTCAAGGCATTTTGTGTCAAGAATGATCTCTGGTTATTTGTCTCCACAACACTCTGTACCTCACATCGTGCCACCAAAAACATGTCGTCATCCAACTTCCATCTCCTGTACCTATAGCCCACAGAAGCCACTTCTTCACCTTCATTAGCAAAGGGGTTTGGCTCCTCAAAAGTTACTTTGTTTCCATCCCTTACCAAAACCTGTTGCGAAAAATTCTGGTTGATATATGCTGCCTCAACGCTCAGAGAATATGCAGAATTTATATCATCTTTCAAATCAGGCAGTGGCTCTTGAGACGTCTCGTGCACTGAAAGTAAATCTAACTGAGAACCATCACGCTTATCAAAGAAGAGCTTATTCCCAACTCGTTGAATTACTATATCCCAAGAGTAGACGGACCTTGGAGCACACATTAGCGTCGATAAGATGGTGTCTGTGGCGAAGACTGTAGCTTTGTCCTCATTAGCTAGTCTACGAATAACAGGGTCGTCAGTGGTAGTTACCTTGAAGAAGTTACGGTTCTTGAATCGCTCCAAGCGGCGCTCGTTCTTTGGAGTAATACGATCGTAGGAGCGATCATAAAATTCGAGGCCGCCACAGATGAGCAGGTCTTCCGGTTCAGGGACAGAGAAAGATAGCTTAGAGAAAGTGGAAAAAGGTATTTGGTCAAGCATGTTCCACTCGGGCTGAATATCCACTGAGGATTTGAAGACTGCAGACTCGCGACGTTGATTAGAATTGGTGGAAGAACGATTGAGGTTGTAAAGGCGATCACGACGAGCGCGCTCCTTCTCTGCTTCACGTTTTTTGGCTTCAACCTCCTCGTCACGACGCTGAGGAAGTTGAGATCGCTGATTGTGAGGGTTAAAGCGCCAGCGAGGGTTGAATTTGGGACGATTAGCATGGTGACCATGAGATTTCGATGCAGCGTTGTCAACGAGGCGGAAGGAGGAATCTTCATCGGCGGCTAAGGTGGCAAAAGAGTCGTCGCCGGAGAAGTCGAATGCAGAATCTGACGCATTTTTATTGGCGTGATTTGAACCGGGTCGGGTGGGATTAGAAAGTGCACGAGTCCAGTCGGCGATACGGCCTAGCTTTTCAGACCTAGAAAACGGGGCAAAGGGGACATTGGAAGGATGGTTCGGGACAGTGAGGGAGGAAGCAGAAGATGAATCCGGAGGACCCCAACCGTCTGGATTAAACGGCACAGGTCCGACTTCGAAAGACACCATTGTTGCAGATTGGGATCTTTTCGTTGAGGAGTAAAATCTTCAGAGAAGATGAGAGATATCGGAGGTAGTGAAATAAAACCCTAATTAAGTCTACAGGGATTGTGATTTATGTGTTGCTTTTTTTTTTAAGCCCAATGATAATGGGTTTGGCCCAATCAACTCTGAATTTGATACCAATACTTATTGTAATTGGGCCCAGAAACACTCCCATATTTTATAACAAATGTACATTCGGCCTCGGTATGTATATATTACATATATTTATTTTATTTATTTATTTTTATAAACTATATTAGGATTAGTCTTTTTTTCTTTATCCACAATTTGTATTCTTAATTCATACTTTTTAATATATAAATATTTAATTCATATTATAATTATATTAAAATTTTAAACAAATACTATAATATTAATATATACAACTTATATAAAATTTATACAAATTTAAAAAACGACTAAAGAACAACATAGAAGAAAAAAGAAGAGTGAAAAATGTATGATATAAATAAGAAGAGAAAGTGTAAAATTAATAATTATCTTTCATGAATCCTTGGAAATTCATGTAATGCTTACCACCCGAAAAGTTTATATTATTTAAATATTTTATATAAAAACACTTGTTAATTTTCCTTTTTTTTTGTCAATAACAATTAAAAATAAATAAATAAATAAATATATATATATATATTCCTCAATATATGTATATAAGATTGAAATTAAAGTTATGATATTAAAATTTTTTATATATGTAAATATATTATTTTGAGTTTTTAATTTGTGTGTATATTAATTAGCCATTTTTACCCTTTTAAGGACATATTCTCTTTTAATTATTATCTTTCATGAATCCTTGGAAAATCATAATATATTCAATATATCTTACATAGATGAATAAAGTAGTGATTTAAGACTAAAATTTTTTTTGGGTGTATGCTGTCGAAGTTTAATCTTTTTTTTTAATCAAAATTATCTATTATGAATTAATTATGAGGCAATTAAAGTATCTCTCTAGTGTGTGTGGATGGATATATATATATATATATATATATAAAAAGACACGAACTTATCCCGAGCAAAATAATTCTAAAAGACAACATCCAACATCCACCTAAGGATGGATGATTTTTCCTTCTTAATTAGGATATGCACGTTGTATTACTTATAGCAGCAAAAAACATGATGGTTTTGATGCAGTGATTATTAATTCATATATATATACACACACAAATATCATCCCTGATCTTAATTCATATATGTATATATATATATATATATTTCTCTTGCAAAGACTTGAAATGAAAGAAGGGAGTACAACAAACAAAAACAAAAAAAAATGAACTGAACTGTCAGATATATTCAGATAAATTAAGAAGTCACCGCTTCATTCTCAGGTATCTCCACATTGTATGAGAAGAGAGATATGTTATGTTTTGTTGCTGGGAGTGAAGAACCTTAATTAATTTTGACACACACATATGAGATATATATGTATATATATATATGTGTAGGTACAATTTAAATTAAACAACTCAATACATAATTCTATATATATAAGCTATGATTTAGATGAATTGATATTGTTTTATTACAAAATTGATTTAAGAAAGCATTAATCTATAAGATTTTGGGTCTCGTACGTGTGACAATATATAGTACTAATTATATAGAAGATGTTATATATATATATAATTAGATGAGTTTTCTCACTCGTACACCATTTTCTTTAGTCTCTCAGAGATCCTAGCGGCTGCATAATGTGGTTCTGATTCTGCAATCTGATCGGTGGTCGGTGCCGAAGAATTAAAGAAGAAAACTGTCACCCCGTAAATGTAATATAATATATAGATAGATAGATAGATATGTAGGTACCTTGGAATGAATTGTCTGGAAAACAGTGGTATCCAATACAGAAAAACTGGCATTAACGACCTCAGCTTTTTCTTCGAGAAGCACGCGAATGGTCTCACTGAACAAGAACTGGCAATCTAAGCCGGTGATGAGAATGACTTCAAGAACTGAACCCATCTCATGAATCTCAACTTGCGGTACCTTCATTGCTCTTGCCATTAATGCCTCGCTGCTCACTTTCACCCTTCTTGCATTTATGTTATCTCTTCTTTCTTTCATCCTCTCCAATCTTGTTTGCAATTTCTTTATGTAATCTGTAGCTTCTTCTAGTTGATCCGGAAGAGACAATACTTCCTACAAAAACCCCAAAAAACAAAAAAGAAAAAGAAATTCAATCATATATATATATATATATTAATGGGTTGTTTTTGAAGAAACCATGAGAGAGAGAAAGAGAGAGAATTGTTGGATGAACCCTAGAATTATGAGGAACAAGTGAACTGAGCTTGGAGAAAAGAGACTTCATATGATTTCTTCTGTTTTTCTCAATGGTTTTTCTGTCCGCTTTAGGGTTTTGCTCCATGTGGCCGAGATCGATCGGTGGATATATCAAAATGAAAATAGGTAAAGAAAGGAAAACCAAAGAACTAAGAAGAAGAAGAAGAAGAATCTAATAAGGGTTTTCGTTTCTTTATTAATTTCCACTAATATTTAAATTTAATATATGCTTTTATTATTATCCACCTAGAATACCGAATTACCAAAGGTGAAAAAAAAAAAAAAAAAAAAAGGCAGAATCTCTATAAAAGTACGTTAATATATATATTAATATATATATATATGTCACACTCATGATTTAACTCTGGATCTAGAAAACTTGAGAGATAGACATAATTAAAAACAGGGGTGGTCGCTCCTTTTTTTTTTAATTAGTGGAACCCTACCATTCTCACTATTTTTTTTGACCGATTCCTTCCTTCTCAAAATTCACAATCTTTATTCTTCCATTCACAACACTAACTCTTCTAAACTCTAGGAATTCCATTTATTCAAAAATAACGTCTGGAGTTTGAATTATATAAATCTTAATTTTGTTAAAATTTTTTAATAAGAGATTCAATTATTAGAAAAAAAAAAAAAAAAATTGCTTAGTCTACGTGAAGATGTTATTTTTAAAATTTAAAAAAAAAAAAAAAAAATATATATATATATATATATATTTTTTTTTTTCCTTTTAAATAATTGTGGGGGTCGTAGATAGAACCTACAAGTCAATCTGAAAAGGAAAAACAGAAACTCATCCACCAGTAGTCAGTTGTTGTTGCTTTATACGTTAATAAGTACTCGATTACGTGACCCTACCATATATATATATATATGTACTCATTATTATTATTATTATTATTATTTTTTTTTTTGATTAATGTACTCATTATTAAATTTAATCAATAAAAAATCCTTCATCCAAATGGTAATAGTTTTATTTTTTTATTTTTAAATTAAATTTTAAATTGTAAATACTTTAGAACTTAATATTTTAATTATTTTTTTTATAATTTAATTTTTGTGATCAAATTTGTAGAGTTTTAAAACTATTTGATCCGAGAAATACATATTTAACTATTTGAACGTATTTTAAAGTAATATACATGTTAAACATATGTTTCTCACAATGATTAAAACTATTTTATAAATTTAACCAAAAATATTAAATTAAAAATAAAAATAATTAAATTTTAATTTTAATTTAAAAAAGAATTAAAATAAATAATGTTCCTTCTGAGAATTAACCCAATGTAAGGAATCGATTTGAGGATGACAGTTACAAAAATGAATCTTAAGCCCACACGAATTCCACGCCAAAACTTCATATATCAGTGTCGCATGGGAATCTTTTTCTTTTTCCTTTTTTTCTTTTTAATTTTATTATTATTTCACCCCACCCCCCTTTTTTTATTTTTTTTTTTTTATTTTCTGCATGGAAAAGATTGGTACTAATCAACGTTAATCACAACATGGTTGCTGATGGTAACTACAATAACTATCTGCTAATTTATATTTAACAATAGTTTATTATTATCATGATTTGAATTTATAAATTTTAGATATGTGATGATTAAATGTGATCTTTACACATGAATATGAAATCTGAAAAGAAATAAAAAGGAAAATCATAAAAAGAGAAAGTGAAAAATTAAATAAATTTTATCAGAAGAACTGGGGTGTAAAAAGATACTGACACTGAAGACAGTGACTTCTTTGCTGGATTTATTCTTCAAAATGTGGTAATTTTTGATATTTTTCTCAAAATATGGTTACTATTTTACCATATTTTTAAAATATAGTAAGTCTAATTTGTCAAATCGGACTCTCAATTTTTTTTGCAATAAAATATTTAAATTCTACTCTTTTTTTTTTTTTTTAAATTTATTTATAAATTTTAATTTTTATAATTTTCTAATAATAGTAATTTATAAATTTATTTTTTATAATTTTCATAAACATTAATTATTATTATTATACTTGCATTATATTTAACAAAATGACGTAAAAATCAATTGAAATTATAATATATTATAATATTAAAATAATATTTTATGTATTAATGTAAAGTTAATTTTTTTTTTGACTTGTGTTTAGATATTTAAGTAATTTTAATTTAAGATTTGTTTTTATATTCTTGAATTAAGTAATTTAATAAATTTATATTATATATTAACATAAAAAATATTTTATTCAAATAAATTTTTTTATATATATTGGATGAATTTTTATATCAAATAAATACTATGAATATGTGAAAAAAAAGTAAATATAAACTTTTATAATGGAGATAAAAATGTAATACATCATAAAGTAATTTTAAAAAAAATATTGAGAGTCTTATTTTAATATTGGTAAAGTAGACTCTTATTTTTTTTTAATAAAATATTAAGAGTCTACTTTGGTAAAGTAGACCCTCATTTTTTTTAATAAAATATTGAGAGTCTACTTTGCTAAAGTAGACTCTCAATATTTTATTAAAAAAATGAAGGTCTACTTTGCCAAAGTAGACTTATTATATTTTGGGAATATGATAAAAAAGTAACCATATTTTAAAAAGAATCTAAAAAATTACCACATTTTGGGAATAAACCCCTTCTTTGCTTCTATGTACACTTAGGGTTATGTAAAGAAGGTATGGAAAAATGTCAAGGAAAAAGAAGGTACACATTCAATTTCAAAATATATAATTATTTAATTAATTTTTAAAAAATAAATATATTTTATAAAGTATGCATACGAAATGTTTAAATTTTATTATTATTATTATTGTAATATCTTTTGACTTTAATATAACTTAAATTTATAATGTTTTAATTATAAATAAATTTAATATCACTGTAATAATAGAAGAAAGGCAAAAAAAAAAAAAAAAAAAAAAGAAAAGGAGGGGTTAAATTTAGTCTAAAAGATTAAACTTTATTTTTTTTGTATAATAGTTGAAAGAAAATTGGGAAAAAAAAAAAAAGGACGACAAATATAATAAATCTTTTGGTCTTATATATTTCAGATTGTTATAAATAGCCTATTTCAAGTGAGGCTCATGGTCACATGTTTAAACAATTTAATAATATTGTCTATTTTAGTCTATTTCACGAGTTTAAAATACGTCATCGAAGTAAAAGACTTTAGACTTACTTAATAATCATCCTATATTAAAAAATAACAATTCATTTTTTAATTCAATGTGATGGACAAAAAATATTCTAGCCATAATTAATGAAATTATGAGGAAAAAAAAAAAAAGAAAGACAAAGCATGAGACACGTGATTCAAAAATCCCAACAATATGAGAAAAAACTAAACGTGGTAAATATGTGTAAACATTCTTTTTCATACGGGAAAATTTTCCATTTTCCATTATCCATTTGTCTTTATACAATTTCTAATTCATATGGATGAACTGGTCCATTATTCCATCAACCATATAGAAATTGAGACTCAAAAATAGTGAATTAGTGGGAAAAAAAAAATTTGGCGTGCGTTAATGCATTTAGAAAGGTTCAGTGTTTTGGAGAAAATTACTCCTAAAAATGTGGAGTTGGAAATGGATCAGCTTTGGTGGTGGTCGTTCCACCAGGAACATTGGAGCTGTTTTTGTATCTTCAGAGTTCAGATAAAGCCGTCCACTAGTTTTGGTATTGTCCAAATCTTAGACCACTACCTGTTTGCCGGCGCATAATTTGTTTAAGAACACACATTAAAATATATAGTATAAAATCATCTTAAATATAAATAAATCAATACAAAATGGTATAATTCAGGAAGTTGTTATAGGAGAGAAATATCTGAGGAAGTTGTTAGAACAAAAAGTGACACGATTTATGGATTAGGTTTGATGGCTGCTTAAAAGAGAAAAAAAAGGGGGCAAAAAGCAATGTTTGGTTCAGAAACGAATTCAAACTTAAAAACAGTGAACCACGCCAAGCATCATGGGTGTGGGGAATTGATTCCATGATATCGACAGCAGTAGGTATTTGATTAAATTCACATTTGCAGCAGCTATACAAACAAACGCTTGTTTGTTTGAAAAAGTTTCAAATCAATCTTTGAAAAGAGTTTCAGCAAAGCAGACCCCTGTTTTTTGGCCTTTTTGCTTTCTTCACGGGTTCTCCTTGCACTTTGTACATACTATTGTCACGGTAACCAATTAATTCACGGGTAACATGTGTGAAAAGAATTTCAAGAAAATCAAATTTTCAGTAACTTTTCTTCTTCACGGGTTTCTTCCTAGGTTCAATGTATTATTAACGACTTCAGTTTTCGTATTCAAAATGTTTACAACCCGTAAAAGGGATGGGATCATGAACTGATGACGTGTTCTCAACAAGACCCGTCACTGCTATTACTGTCTTGGGGGAGAGGGACCTGAAATCCATCTTCAAAGTTCATTCAGTGGAGGTAATAAATGACAGAAGATTTTTTTTTTTTTTTTACACTGTTCATCCATGCTAGCAAACTGCAGAATTTATGACCAATATATATATATTTTTTTTTTTTTTTTTTTGTAAATGACCAATATTTATATATATATATATATATATATATCTTTGCAATTTGATTCAGATATTTATATTTTGAATGAGCAAATTGAGTAATGAGAATGGATAGACATGCAGCAATTATATATCTTTCCCCAACCAAGTCAGAAGCCCTGCTAAGAGATGGCACCACATACACAAAACTATCAAATGGTGGAATCATCCAAATCGTGCAAATCCATTATATTATATATATATATATATGTTTCCATAGGTTACCAGCAAGAACTGTTTCTTGTTTAATAGGAGAACAAGAAAATGGCCGTCTGTCAAATTCCACTTCACACCTGTACGACATACTTAGACATCGAAAGCCTAGTGAAACATATAATCCAGCCAAAACTGCTTGAAACTTAACCAAAGCAAAACCATTAAATAAATTTCTGCAACCGAACCTTTTAGTGCAACATGTGAAGAACATATTAGAAACGGCTCATCAATAATAAAAGATTTTGTGAAATTTCTTCCAATCTGTGCCAGAACTACACACATATATGCCCCAAAACCTGGTAAATATATATATATATATTTTTTAGAATTTATATAATGTAAAATTACAGAAGATATTCACCTCAACCAGTGCCTACAACCTAACATTCACAATAAAAATGAAGAGGCTTAAAGAAAAGAGCCAATTTAGTTACACTGGGATCTAAGTGAAACTACAAAATCAAATCATCCACAAATTATTGGAATTTAGGTTTAGGCTGTGATGATGTATTTGAATGGACAGGACCAAGCTTCTGGATCCAATGAAGAAGCTTCTTCTTATGATCATGACATGTTAGATTCATTACCAGATTCAAGGTTCCATCTCGAGCAAGTGAAGTCTGAAACTCCTCCAATACCTTCACAATCTGCCAAAATTCAGGCCTTTTATCTGGTTTCCCAGACCAACATTGCTCTATTAGTGCTTTCATGGCAGGAAGACAACGATCCGGGATGGCTGGCCTCAGTTTCTGCATTTTGAATTGCCAAAGATTATCATTTATTCTGCATTTTGCCCTTTTCTTTTTTTTGGAGAAATTTACTTGTCACAGATAAAAAGTTGCTATATGCAAGCCTTAATACAAGCTCAGACTTTGACATGAAACATCACTGTATTCACACCAAGAAACACAGTTTCTTTTAACATTAATTTGTGTTAAAAGAAAAACCTTTTACAAGATATCCAAATGGTATTAATTACAATTACTATGCAGAGGGGGAAAAAAAACAGAACTTGTGAAAAAGATAACTTTTTAAGTGCATTTAAAAGTTGGGAATGAATTGGACAGTCCTGAAAATATCTTGATAAACTTCTCCTTAGCACATCACCATCATTTATGGGGCTTTTTCACGGCTTATATCAATCTATTTATCAACTTCTTTCAACTGGACAAATATCTACCTTTACATTTAACTATGTCCAGCAATCTAATCTAACTATTCATTTTGCCTTGTAGAATGATTATGCATATTTGTTTACTTCAAATATGAAATTCAAAATAATAAAATGCATAATCAGGCAGATTACAGAATTTCAGGGAATTTTTTTTTTTTAAAATAAAGGACAAAGTAATAATATGCAATTATGAGAACATACCTTGTTCGCTGCTGCAAAAGTAGCTTGCATAGCGTTCATCTCTTCATATGGAATGGTTCCTGCGACCAATTCCCATAAAATGAGCCCAAAACTATAGACATCAACCTTTCGGCCATAGGATTTCTTTGTAACCATTTCAGGGGCCATCCAGCGAAATGTACCCGGATCTTTTGCAAGAAGATCACAGTATACTTCTTCACAAGCTATTCCAAAATCAGCAACTTTCATATGGAAATCTTTACTGATGAGTATATTCTCTGGCTTGAGATCCCGGTGGATGATTCCTTGTGAGTGAATATATTCCATTCCTCTAGCAATATCCAAAGCAATGGCAAGTAACTTTTCTAAAGGAAGAAACTTTTCCTCCAAGGGCTTCTGCTCAAGCTTGTGAAGAAATAATCTCAAAGAACCCTCAGATAAATACTCTGTAATAACACAGAAGACTGGCGGCTTTCTGCAGGCTGCTACAAACTGCATCAAATGGTAGTTTATGACCCAAATTATGACCAGATTTTGCAAAGAAAGATTGCCACAAACAACAACCCCTCCCCTTTTGAACACTCCTGATATTTCCATGTACTAGTAAGTCTTTCTTTTAGATTTCCAACCATGATATTGAGACAAAGAAAATCCTTTGTGCACTCAGCAAAAACAGAACTACAAAGTACTTCTAATTGGTTAATGGACAGGAGAATATATGAGTCAATCAGTCACGACACACAAAAACAAACAGAAACACTACATTGATGAAAAATCAAAAAAGAGGGCACACATGATAAAAATCATCAATCAAATATGAAAATGGAATTGAAATAATTTACCTTTATAATATTCGGATGGTGGAGAGAAGACAAGTGAGTAACTTCTCTGTTGAATTGCTTTTCTAAACGAACTGCCAGGTCTCCATTTTCGTCATCATCTGGAACCCTTATTATTTTCACAGCAACAGGTTCATCCTCGTAAATCCCATGATAAAGCTGGCTATGAGCCCCATGAGCAAATCTCAGACCAAGAAATAGCTTAGAAAGATCAGCCATGTGCTCATCAGCTGCATCCACAGAGGTCACCCTTCCCCCAGTATGATCAAAATACTTGGACCAGGCTGAGTCTTTTCTGCTCTTAGACTTTTCATGAAACTTCATAGATGAGAATTGCCTATTGATCGGGGACTTTGAACCAGGGGAATTAGAACTATGTGCTTTAGATTCACGGGAATCTTTGTGATGGAACAACTTGCTAACTATTTTCTTCTCAGATTCCCTTCGCTGTAGGGGAGTAGAGAATCTCTTCTGATCAGACCGAGCTTCCTTAAAGGTATCAAGAAGCTTGGTCTCAGGGATGGGTGATACAGCCCTCTGTTTGTTTGTAGTAGGATTCCTCTGTAACTTTGCAAACACAGGCTCTTGTTTTGGATTGGTAGAAGAAGGAACAGGCCTGGATTTGGCACCTGCAATTTGATCCCTTCGATGAACAGTCAAAGGAATAGAGGCCAATCTTGATGCATCTAATCTGTGACAAACCGTATGGGAGAATTTTGTCCTCCTAATCCAAGAATAAGCCTCTTCCTCCATTTCTATATTCTAAGGACTAAAAGACCTGATAACCAAAAACCAATCTTTCCTTCTCCTGGAGGTGAGACAGAGGCTTAGAGTGAAGAAGATTTTTTTCGTTATTACCTACACAATCTACGAAGTTCCATAAACACAATTCTCTCAAGTCCATCAATATCCGAACATTCGAGGGTTAAATTCCATTGAATACCGGGAAATCTTGAAACCGATGTAAAACCAGAAAGGGAAAAAAAGGGAAAAATCAAAGAACCGCCTCAAAGCTGAACCATTTTTCAAGCAGAGAAACGAGAAGAAAACTACTCAAATCTAAATCGGTTGAATAAAAAAAAAAGAAAAGAAAAGAAAAGATCAATACATTAATCTCATAACCCCACCTTCGCTAATGAGATAGATGTATGAAAACGCAGACCCTTACCAAACCCCGTTTATAAAACCAGTCAAATCATAACCAAAACCAATAAATCCTTCTTTTATTTTCTCTCTCTCTCTCCTCAAAGACAATACAAGAAGCTCTCTCTGTCCCTTCAAAGTCAAACACCACTTTCCCTCCGGGACCTGGCAAAATCCCACAAACAACCCGATTATTCAATAAAATAATCAAGAATAAAATAACAAAAGAGGAACTAAAAGTATACTCAATTAATTAGCTTAAAAACAAAGGAATAAATTATAATTAAAATCACCATTAACTGCCAAAAGCAAAAGAAAAAAGAATTAATCTTTACTTCAGGACAATCATGAAACGATTAAACCATTAAAGCTTCGGATTTAAAAAGGAAGAGTCCTATTTTCTTTAGAATACAAAAAAAAAAAAAAAAAAAAAAACCAAATAAAAATAGGATCTGAAACACACACAAGCACTTACAAAATCCGTACGCAATTCATATTCTTGAAAGATTTCCTACGTTAACATACAAATCCTCCACACGACAACTCTCTCCCCCTCTTCTTTCTTCACCCACCACAGAAATCATGATTATATATCACATAAACAAAGAGAGAGAGGGAGAAAAGAAAATAACAAGAAGCCCATCTAGCAGAAAGAAAGGAAAAAAAAAAAAAAAAGAAATTTTTTTTTTTTTTTGTGGAATTTAGATAACTAGGGGTCTCTCAAATACAAATACGTATAATATACGAATAGATCATAATATATAATAAAAGGTGGTGGTATTTTTTTATTATTATTTAGCCGTAGATGATTCCTGTGGGACCTGGTAGTGGGCTGAGGAGGGCGGTGGTGGTGGGGAGGAGGGACCACCCTTGCATAAAGTCAAGAATAGACGAAGCGGAGGAGAGAGAAAGAAAGAGAGAGAAAATACAAAATAAATTAAAAACATTAAAAAAATTATAAAAAAAAGCTTTAGAAAAGGGAATAATAATATTTGGGGAAGAGATACCACAAATCATATTAATGCCAGCCCGCCTGCCCCGTCACCATCACGGGGAATTCAGCAACCTTTAATTCTAAACTACTCAGATATTTTTCTTTTAGTATTGGTATTTTTTTTTTTTAAAATTGTAAATAAATTGGTACGCCATGTTTGATTTTTATTTTTAAGAAAATAATAATAATTAGTAATGATTATTGAATAAGAAATATGGTTAGGACATTTTAATTGAGAACTTGCGTGGATGAAAATTTTGTTTATTCTTGTCCATATGTGTTTTTATGTCCCCACTTATATTTGTTCTTCAGTAGAAGTTTATTTTTCTTATATCAAATAAAAACAGATGATAGTATTAACGTTAATTTAGTAAACTTATGGTTGTTTGGTAAATACTATGTTTTATTAGGACAAGATAGAATAAAAGGAAAAAAAGTGACAATGTCACCATCATTATTACTAAAATTAATATGTTTTAATGGTGATTTCATCATTTTATGAATTTTTTGGAAGGTAAATTATTTTGTATATTAAAAAAAAATAAAAATTTGACATACCATAATACATCAATTATTCGGGTATTCAATTCATAGCAGTTATACCATTTTTTTTTAAGCAGAATTATGTGGTGAGAATTGAGAGTGACAACAAAAGTCAAACAAGTTTTCATCATATTTGTAAACCAAACAAAACTTATCAATGACTTACTCACCACACAAATAAAAACAACAATTTCTTCTTCTTTTTTAATACAAAATCATCAATCATTTGAAACACACAAATAGTAAAACATTAATATAACTTCTTTTTTTTTTTCTCTGTTTTTATAATGTAAGATTGGATAAGAGTGGATAAGGCAATTTTTTTATAAAAAATATAGAAATAAAAAATTTACGTAATGTAGTAAGGTTCTCAAAATTTAACAGAATATTCAATTCAAAACTAAACACCAATAACTAATCTAAATGACTATTTTATAATTTTTTAATTTTTTTTTTAAAAAAAAAACCTAACATATTTAATGTGAGACAAAAAGATATACATAATTTAGTAAAAACTTCAACTATGATACAAAGAAATCATGAGTTTGGGTTATTTAGGGGGGAAAAAACTTTAAAATAATTTTTTATTTTTTTATTTTTTTCCCTAAAATCTTCATAACCATAATCTACGGACTTTAAATTGGCCCAGTAAGTATAAAACAATTTGTATTGGCCCAAAATCAAATTAAGAGAAAAATTATGGCCCAAAATTAATTGGACCAGAAACTCGCCCCATTCACAATGTCTAGTTTTTTCTAAAATCTTCTACCATATAATATGGGCTTAGATTGGTCCAGTTACGTGTAAAGCGATTTATAATGGCCCAAAATCTATTGAACCTGTAAATCAGCCCATTTGCAATATCTCTCATTTTTTCTAAAATCTTCGTACCCATAATCTATGTGCTATTATTTTGGCCCAAAATTAAATGGAGACGGAAAGTATGGCCCAGTAAATCGGCCCATTTACAATGTATTATTTTTTTCTAAAATCTTCATTGCCGTAATCGATGGGCTTAAATTGGCCTAATTAAGCATACAGAGGCTTGTGTTGGCCCAAAATCAAATGGATAGAAAAATGATGGCCCAAAATCAATTAGCCCAGTAAATCGGCACATTACAATATCTTTCGTTTTCTATCCATAACCAATGGGCTTAAATTGGCCCATTTATATAAAGCGAGTTATATTGGCCCAAAAGCTAATGGAGAGAAAAATGATGGCCCAGTAAATCAACCCAATTACAATGTCTCTTGTTTTTTTCTGAAATCTTCATTGCCATAATCTACGGGCTTAAATTGGCCCAGAAGCAAATGGAGATAGAAAAATGACGGTTTTTTTTTTTTGTTTCCCGGAGTAAATATAGGCAATAGGATAGTTATTCGAAGGATGATGGCGAAAATGAAATTAGGGCAAAAATTTGTGTGTTTATTTATTTATTATTATTTTTAATTTTAAAATTAGGATGTAATTTGTTTATTTATTATTATTATTATGAATAATGAAAATTTTCTTGATTACTAAACCAAGGATAAAAATATTCTTTCAGTAATGGCTTTTTTGTTAATTATTTGTGGAAAAGGGACATTTGAGGAATTTCAGAAAGATAAAGTAGGCGTGGAAACTGAAAACAGTGGATGACAATACGAAAGAAGGCAGACAAGGAAAGGGACCATTTTTATTGGTATTTATCCATTCATCAAAATACTATAACCATCACATTCATATCACGATTCCACGTTTTCATGTTTTTGCATTTCTTTACTTCAATCATTTTTTTTATTTAACAAAAAAAAAATCCATTATTTTAAATTGACTGCAGGGAATTTACCATATTTCTATTCCTGAAGAAAACCTAAAAAAGAGAAAAACGAAGGAAATGAAATTAACGTTTGTTGGTTGGTTTTAAAAAATAAATGGTGGATTAAAAATAGTTTAAAAAAAGCAAAAAGAACCCAATTTCAATATTTGTCTCTTTTAAATTAATAAAATTTTTTGTCCCCCACCACAATACACTAACATACTAATATATATGTATGTATGTATTATTCTATAGGATTAGACATCCTTTTCAATCCATTTGACCTGTTTTGAAGTTTGGTAAAAATTCTCTTCTCCGAGTTTATCACACGTATCAATCCTAATTATCAATCATCATATATAACCATAAAATTTTGACATAACTAGGCATTGTATAGTTTACTTGAACAATTTAACAAACCAAAAAATACTTATATTAAACTTACCTAAAATTCAGTAGAGTATTACAATAACAAGCCAACAAAAAAAAAAAAAAAAATCAGAAGAAGAACATCCCTCTAAATTTTGTCATTTTAATTTTAATATTTGACTCAAACTTTGATAAATATATATATTTTATTCAAATACGAATATAAAATCTTATACAATACTCAGAAAGATAATTATTAAAATTCAAATAAAGAATGCAAATCATATGTTTCACTATTAACATGTTCTCATCATGTAGTTCCTAACAAATTCGTAAACCAAGTATTCAAAAAGAACAAAAATTAAACAACTCCATGGATTGGCATTATTGATTCCTTATTACAGATTTTTATGGAACAAGATAAATCGAAATGATGTGTTATGGATAAGTCTGTTGAACGATGCATTAGATGTGGGGCTTCGTCAACTTTTGTATTATTATTATTATTACTATATATTTTGCACGACACTTTTATGGTATGATTTGGACTACGGTAATTAATTAACAATATTCATAATCAAGGCGTTTTTTTTTTTTTTTTCCTGTTTAGAGTTATTCTTATCATGTGGGTGTTCATTATCACAACTTTTGTCCAAATGAACTTGGTCCGAAAAAGGGCCAAATACAGGCATTTTTATATTCCATAGTTGTGAATTAAAATATATTACAAAGGAAATGCCACTTTTTACCTGTTCCCAAAAGTCATGAAATAACATAAATTATTCAAATTAACGTGACCTATGTGCGGCTAAAGCTACCTAGCTTAATTTGTGGTTCAAAATTGAAAGTATTAATTTGTATTTATGATATTTTTTTCCATTTAAATGAATCAAATCAAATTTTGTTGACACAACTAAAAATTATTTGACAAATGTTATAAAAATTATTGATTATTAGATTCATCCACGTTACTATGGTTGCTGTCTAAACCAAACTTAGCCACAAAGTTTATGGAATAATTCACAAGTATATCTCTTTTAAAAACGTATCAAAAGAATAATTTATTCCCAAATATTCGCATGTTGCAATTAAGTACAAAACAAAAAATTAAGAAAAATGGAAAACAAGAAAAAAATGTTCACATGTTAGTGGCGATGGCATCTTAATTTATAATATTAATATATATATATATATATATATATGTGGTAAAGAAAAAGAAATTTGTCGTTTTCCTCGGCTCTCCGAAATTGATTATGTCGGTCCAATGATTACTCAATAAAATGACAATAATACCCCCATAACACTCTAGATTTCTCGCATATCCATGGGTAGTTTTCGTCTACCTATCAGGAAAGCAAAAACCATGGGCAAGACGCCGCGTACCTGAGACATTCTCCTAATCAATAAAGCTAAACATTTTTCCACTAATATTTTATTTATTTCTTTCTCGATACAAATCAGCATCGTCTAGATGTTAGGTAAGCAAGCAAGTTGGGCCCATCTCTACGGATAAAGCCTAAACTTATAAACGATCTAGATTCCGCCGCGTATGATCTCGAGACCCAAAATAGCTATATTTCCTATGGTCCCCACACCCACTTCTCACACTTACAGACATTTAGGATAGGATAAGGAAATAATTCGATTAAAATAATACTAAAAAAAAAAAATTGTTTCAAATATTCTTTTTTCGGGAAAAAAAAAAAAAATCAGAATATTCGAGTATATCCATATGATGCAAAATCGAGTGTGTTGATCGAAATTATTGACTTAGACTGACGTGGATCCTGGCTGTCTGGTCTACTATGATAGACCTCTCTTGATGGGAAATGTCCAATTTCAATGAGCCACGTGGACGGACGTTCTGATAATCATGTGGTTTGCTAGTTGTTCGTCCACGCAGGACAATGTGGGTCCCTTATCTTTTAAACCAGCCCCGCAACCTTCAACGATATATAAAATCTCGGTAGACGAGGAGAAAAAATGAAAAGCCAAAACTTTTTTAGGTCGAAGTGTGATGTTTTTTCTTGTATTATATTATATTTATATTTATATTATAGTATAGATTAATAGTATAGTTAGGTTTGGCCGTCATGGCAGGCGGAGTAATTGCTAGAATGAGTCTCAGTCACCGGATTTTAAGGTGGGATAGTGGGGAAAGTGATGAATTTTCCGGTGACCCTGCTGCTTCTGCTTTAAACATATCTGCAGATACCATTTTCGGGTTTCTTGACGAAGGAAGCGAAGGGTCATTAGGAAGCAACGGCGACGACAATTGCTATGGCGAGATAAATGAACAAGAAGAGGAGGAGGAGGAAGAAGATGAGGAAAAAGAAAAATGTGGGAATTCGGAGAAAGATAAAAGTTTCTGGGAAAACCAGAATCAGCTCTTACACGTAAGTTTTAAGTTTCAAATTTTGTAAAATTAGCATTCTTCAACCCCAAATTCACCATGGCAAAAAAAAAAAAAAAGGACTAAAAAAATGTCATATTTGAATATGTAAGGGAAATCTCCATCGATCACGGCAGATTTCTTTCTCTTTATGTTGTAGAAATCTAGAGCTATATATATACACACATAAATGTGTCCAGATTTGTTATTCTTAAGTGTGATTTGAACCCTATATATATTTTAGTAAAAATTTAGAAGAAAAAAAAATACTATTATAATTCAAATTCAGAGAACAGATTGGGGGTTTTTAGCTGAGGTCCTATATGATATACTGGTCTTCTATTGTTTTATCTGTCACATTAAATGAAAGCGAGATTATAATTAATGTTTAACTATTGTTTAAAAAAAAAGTAATATTTTCTCATTAAATGAAAATGGAAGAAAACGGGAACTGTCAGCTCAGCTCAGCTGTTGCTTTAATTTAATAGCGTCCTTTTGAATCATTCTCTGTGTGTCATGATTACTGCAGTGAACATTAATTAAACAGTTGTGTGGGCTGCTTTTTAATTAATTTTTGTATGTATGTGCAGGGTAGTCTTTGCAGAACAAGTTCAATAGAATCAAGAATTAGGAGCATCACAAAAGAGGCAATAAAAGAAGCAAGAGAGGGAAGCTTCTGCGTCTGTGGTAAAGCAATGTTGGGAAATGGTTGCCGAAGCTGCTTGATGGATGACGTCTGCAGACGTCTTCAAAATGCCGGTTTCAACAGTGCTATTTGCAAGTCAAAATGGAGAAGCTCCCCAGACATTCCTTCTGGTAATATTCTTTCTTTTATTTATTTATTTATTAAATTAATTAATATTTAAATTTTCTTATTAATTTTACAATCTTATTGTGTTTGTCTTTATATGTATATATGATCCTTCCCACTTTTGGTACACCAATTCTCCAGCTGGCCAATGTTGACTGATTTTTATGTGTGGTTTGTTGTTCAGGTGAACATACTTTCATTGACGTGGTGGACAATTCGAATGCAAGAAGGGGAGAAATGAGAGTAATAATAGAGTTGGGATTTAGGGCTGAGTTCGAGATGGCGAGAGCAAGCGAAGAATACAATCAACTCATCGACAGACTACCAGAAGTATTCGTTGGGAAAATAGAGAGATTAATGTCATTAATCAAGATTTTGTGCTCCGCCGCCAAGAAATGCATGAAGCTTAAAAAGATTCACATGGGACCATGGAGGAAGCAAAGATACATGCAAGCTAAGTGGCTCAAGACTTGTCAACGCACAGCCGCCACTTCTACACCTTTGACCACGAACACGAAAACGATCGGATATTCCAGCCGCCCCGCCGCCAGGCCGAGGGCGTCCATGCTTACGGTGGATTTGCTGGACAAAAATTTGCCCGGATTCAATCTTACAGCAGTTGAAGTTGTATGATACATATGTATGTGTATATATATAATATATACTGTGAGTTTGGTGATCAAGTTCCGGAGCTGCCGTACGTATTTGTACATAGAACTGAGAGAGACTGCTGGTGGTGGAATCCATATGAGTGTATTATTCTTATTATTATTATAATTAATTTATAGGAAACCTTTGAAATCCATCGGGGGTTCTGATTGATGATGATAAGTAGTAGTAAATAAGTAGATGTTGATGCAAATTTCTCTTCCATCGAAAAATGATTGAGTAGAAATATCTCCCCAAAAAATTGGGAAGAAAAAAAAAAAAAAAAAAATGCATTTACATCAATATTCTTCTTGAAGGGAACTTTCCCTAACAAAAATAAAATAAACTATTTCCCTATGTAATTTCCTATTACCAACAAACAATCACGATTGGTTTTATTGGGAAACCCAAACAAGAATTCTTTCACTACTTCACTTTCACTCCAGCCGACAGCAGCAGGTCTCCCTCCCTCTCCTCCATTTCCTCTGGCCAAGAGAGAAGCTTGGCCAAGAAATTTTCCATTTCCTTCTTCTTGTTTTTGTTTTCTTCTTCTTTTTTGTTCTAGTTACTATTTTGTCTATTTTTTTATATTTTTATCATCTTTCACATTTCATATGCAAGAGATCTATTTGATCTTAGTTGATCAAGCTCTTTTTCTTCTTTTTTAAGAATCAACTTTTAAACTCGGTTTCTACTTGGGTCATTTTCTCGATGTTTATCTTTTTTGTAGACTATCTTTAGAGTCTATGATCCGCCCTGAATCGCAAAGATCGTTGTTGAAGGAAGAAAATGAACTCGAGCTTTCCTTGCAAATGATGTCAATGATCGGTGGTCGAAATGTCATTAATATAGATATAATAGTTGTGTTGTTGTTATTGTTGCTTCGTTGTTTTTGTTTTTGTTTGTTTTTGTTGCTTTGTTTTTGACTCTCCTAATTTTTTTAGGATAATCTTGTTGTCTCCAACTTTTTAGGTTGGATATTTCTTGTTACCATGAATGATGATTATTCATTTATTTATGTGTAATGTTTCTTATTTTTAATAAATATTCACTTTAAAAAAAAAAAAAAACAAACAAACAATCACG
Source organism: Cynanchum wilfordii (assembly GCA_025388415.1). Taxonomy (NCBI): domain Eukaryota; kingdom Viridiplantae; phylum Streptophyta; class Magnoliopsida; order Gentianales; family Apocynaceae; genus Cynanchum; species Cynanchum wilfordii. The sequence goes on from JAHSUH010001079.1 coordinate 5,117,402, forward strand.
AAATATGTTTTTATTTTCCTACAAATTGGACCACACCACAACTTGTGATTATTTATTAAAATAAATAAAACAGGAGCCCGTTAGTCTTAGTACAATGGATCTATCCACAAAGCAAAACAAACAAATGTAGAAGGCCTGGCCCAATCTAATAAGAACCCAGCGGGACAATCACAATAATTCTTTTTTGGGGAAAGAAAACCGGCCCATGTAATAATACAATTTTTTTTTTTTTTTTCTTCTCTCAATCATGATAAATTGATAACTTCTTGACCGTGTGGACAAAGTTTGTACACAGGATTTTCTATTTCTTGCCGGAAACCACCATAATAGTCAGACTCAAGAAGTAGGTTCGCATCCACTTTGATTGGCAGAAAATAATCAAATTCCCATAATTTTACATAAATGAGTATAAGAAGGCAGCAGACTATACTAGCAAAATCGCAGAAGAAAGAGAGTGGGAAACTGAGCAAAAAGATAAATAGCTCATTTTCAACTCAACATACAACAATGGAGTTTTTACCTATAAACAAGAGGAACAAATACAAAAAATCAAAGCCCCTACTTATGGAGATTGTACATGAATTCCAACTTCACTTGTCTCTAATATGAATGGACTTTAGACCAACAAGCACTTCCATCTTCCTCAACCGAGCCTGCTGCTGACCCTGGAATTTTGGCATAAGTTCAGTGCAATGGAAATTTGGATCATTGATCTTCATTGTATGTATATATATATATATATATATATTTTTATTCATCAATCATCTACCCTCCACTAGTGAGTTGGAGAAAGAAACTGATATTGAAGTTGACAAACCTTCTCTAATCTCTTCAAATGTGGGATGAGAGCCATAACTTTGGGAGTAACTTGACCAAATATCAGGGACTTTTATCTTAGCTAGAAGGTATGCTTCCATGTCTTCTTCCCCACCTTCTGGTTCATCGAATTCCGGCTTCCTTTCGAAGAATTTCACTACTTGTCTCATCGTTGGCCTTGCATTGGCATCTGGATGTGCACACAGCAATCCTAATTGCAGCACTTTCTCAACTTCCTCTTCGTCGAAATCGCTTCCTTTAGTCCTCCTTATTCGCTCGTCCAATGCACTCTTAATCAACTGTCCCTGTCTCATGAGTTCCCACGTCCACTCTACCAATGGTGGTTTCCCTTCCTCTATTGGTCTTCTACCACAGAGGACTTCCAAAACCATGACACCATAACCAAAAACATCTGTCTGAGTCGATGCCCGCCCGTTCCTAACCAGCTCTGGTGCTAAGTAACCTATTGTCCCAACGACACGGGTGGTGGCGGCAGATTCGCCGTGCTCGTGCATTCTAGCCAAACCAAAATCACCTAATCTTGCATTCATATCTTTGTCAAGTAATACATTACTGGCTTTAATATCTCTGTGTAAAACCTTGGCTTCCCATCCCTCGTGCAAGTAAAAGAGCGCAGAAGCCACATCTTTCAAAATTCTTATTCTGTCTTCGCAATTCAGCATTGTGGTCTCATCACAGTCGAAAATTCTCTGATCCAAACTCCCATTTTCCATGTAATCGTAGAGCAGAAAGAAAGTACCTCTCTCTTTCTTGCACCAACTTCTCAATCCAACAAGGTTTCGATGCTTAAGCCTTCCGAGACTAGAAATTTCAGACAAGAATTCTCTCACCCCTTCACTATTTTGGTGAGAGATCCGTTTCACTGCTACCTCTGCTCCCCCTGCAATTATCCCTTTGTAGACTTTCCCATTGCCACCGACGCCAATAACGTTTTCCTCTGAGAAACCCTTTGTTGCGGCTTCAATTTCCTGATAAGTAATTCTATGCGGCCAATATTCCAATTCCCAATCTTCCATTTCCTCCCTTTCCCTCCTTCTCCTCCTATTCCTCTTGACCAATAGAAAAGAAAATACAAAACCTAAAACGAGAACAGCGAAAATTCCTAGAGTTATACCTGCAATAAACCCTTTCGATTGATAAATTGGATCTTCCGGAAGCACAAATGAGGGCAAATTTGTTGTTATCAGAGCCTCGCTCAAGGAGAAATTAGAGTTACTGAAACTCCACGCTAGTACCTTGTGACTTTCAACCAATTGACCAGTTGCCGCAGTAAATCCAACATACATTTCATCCTCGAATACCTGAGAAAGATTAAGAGTGGCGTTTAACAGAGGTCGCCTTGGCCTTCTCAAACCAGCCGGAGCCATGGTGACATTGATTCGAGAATCTTCGTAATCAATCCAAACTTGATAAGTTCTGCCATCATTTTGTTGCAATCTCTTGAACGAATCGTCGGACTCGCCATCGTCGGGCCAGTAACCAGCTCCATGAGCAACTTCCGATGTAAGGGAGTTCACATCTAGACCAACATGATTATCATCAATATCCTCAAACTCTTCATTTTTGAACACATCAAATTCAACTCCAAACACATGATTATCCGAATCCCCATCATTCGTGGCATTGAATAACCCCAAATGCTGAGAAGAAGTAGCACCATCGACACCCGTGTGCGGTACAAACAAGAAAACTATGCCGTGCCCAGGAGACAAACCCTTAGTGGGTGCCATAGCAAAGATAAAAGATGTCGAAAATGGAAGGACATAAGATGAATTCGGCGCTTGCTTAGTAGGAATCTTTTGAGGAAACAAAGCTCGACCTATTGAGAAAGTTGAATCCTTGGTTAGCGTAATAATTCGAGATTCAATAGTTGCATTGCCGTATAGAGACACACTTGAAGAACTGAAACCATTAAAAACGAAGTCAATTGCCACTCCCGATTGGATTTGGAACTGGAAGTAGATAATCAGAGCTATTACGAACCAAGGTTTAATAATTAGCTGTTTCTTCATTTCTTGAAAGATGGAGCAGAGAATTTTGTGTCATGGAGGAAATTGTTCATCAAAAGGGGAGCTAAAAGAGAGAGAAAGAGAAAACAAGTTCAGCTCTTTCTTGAGTCTGGAAAGGGTACAAAGACACACACACAGAACCGATTGATTTCAGCCAACGGAGTTCAAATGAATTTTTTCTGGTCAAATTTTAGCCATATACGCATTCATAATAATACCTTCTTTTTTTATTTATTTAAAAACAAAATATCGGCTTTTTTTTTTTTTTTTTTTTAACTATACTTATTTGGATCTACCTTTTTTCCGGAATAATTTTCATACACACGGGAGATATTTAGATGCACCCGGTGTATGGTCTCATTTGTGCACCGATTAATAAAATATCCTATAAATTCCATTTTTATTTATATCCTCACTTAATTTGGTTTGGATATATAAAAATAAATTATAAAAATTAAAGTTGTAAATGAAAGAAGAAAATTGAGATTAAAAAATGGAATTATGATCTCGCGCCGCTTAAGAAATTCCCACCGATACCATAGTCCTACGTGCAACCCATTAGATTATTACAAAATGGGTTCACCCTTTTCAGACGACTGTGTGACGCAATTATTACAAACTAGCTTAGTAAGTAACGTGACTAATTGATTGGGAATTTCCAAAAATTAAAATATGTGTTAATATTTTAAAAAATTAAATTAAATTTTTTTAAAAAGTTGTTCATATATTTTAAAATAACAATAATATTTTGTAAACAATTATGTGATTATAATTTCTTTTTTTTTTCATATGAATGTTTATTAATTTTATTAATATTTTATAAAAAATCCATGCCTTCAAGAATGTCCTTTAGGATATGCATTTTACCATGTGTACAAATTGAAGCCTTATTAAGAAAAGATAAAATACAATTATAGGAGTGTCATTATTCAGATAAAAAAAATGGTCTTTCGTAAAATATTACAAAAAGTAGACAACAAAGAAAAATAAAAGTTCCAGGCAATATTTAATGACTAATTGCTGCCCCACAAGTCAATGAGTGAACAGAACTCCCAAACCACGTCCTTCCGCACAACACTAGTCTCATCCACCACCCACTTTCTCTCTCTTTTTTTTTTTTTTTTTTTTTATATAATGACGTTGTCCGATTTTATCCGATTAATTTAATGAGGTGTTGAACTCACACCCTTTAGACAAAAAAAAGTATTTGAGGACAGCTTTCAACTTGGTCACAAACACTTAACCATTTTCTCTCTTTAATTGAGCTCCTAATTTTTACTGAAAACATTTTCGAATCAGTTATATATATATATATATATTTATTATTATTATTATTATATTTTAAACAATTAATATTTATTTATTGATATTTTGTATTTTAAAGCTGGAGCACACGGTCGTAGCGAATGGAGATTAGTCAAATTGAGAAAAATTCAGAGCTGGAAATGGTTTTTTATTAGAAATTGTTATGTTGACTTTGTTTTATTTTTTCTGTACGGAATGGATTGGATTTATTAGTTGATGAAGCTGGCGTGCGAATGTCTCTGTCATTGACAAATATACCAATTGAATTGAATCAGCAGCTGAGAACAATGACGAAACTTTTCTTTCTATTCCCTTTACCTCTTTTTTTTTTTTTTTTTTTTTGTGTGTCTCTTTTTGCATTTTTATAGACGACTTCCCAAAAGGGAAAAAAAAAAATTCACATCTGATTGCTTTCACACTTAAAATTTTTAATTAAAGATTTTAGATTTATTTTTCTTGTGTCCTGTTCTTATTGAGAAGATAAAATAAAGGAATCCAACGTGTAAGGGAAAGGAAATGACAAATTCTGTATTGGTTTGACAAAGAAAAATGCGTTCGTTCTTATTTCATTTAGCGGCTTATTATATATATATATATATATATATATATATATATATGTGTTTGTGTGAATGATATTACCTAACCAATTGCTTAATGATACAAGCAACATTACCGAACTTCTTCTTGGGCAACCAATTTGCTATATAAAAATGTCGGCTAAGGTTGGCGGAGTGGCGGCCTCCCCCAACCCCCACTCAGTGTGGTTCGACACCCCCACCCCCATGTAATAAAAAATTATACTATATAAAAATAAAAAAAAATTGATATACAAAATGTCAACACAACTTCCCAAATTAAAGGTTTCATTTTTATTTTTATTTTGAAAATTAAAGGTTTCATTAACTACAATGAAGCGAATCAGTTTAATCAAATATGGGAAAAAGTCAATTCTCGTAGTTAGTGGGCTGGTCGGGTCGGGTCGGGTCACAAACTTGACAAGCAGTGTGGGCCGTTTAGGACAAAGGGTTCGGATATTGTATTGAAGCTCAAATTTTAACTTGCTCGAATAACGCGGGGTTCGTGTGTGTAGTTTCATTGCCGGGAGTCGAATGTTGGTGGAAAGAGTGGCAGAGTGTCACCCCCACAATCTCCAGTTGGGAGATTGACACCCCCTCCCCCAATATATAAAAAAAAAAAAGTTTCGTTGCCGGGCCTGCCTGAATCCGAATCCATTTAGGCATTAATTTTTATAGTCGGGCATTGTTTTAGAGGTCCGGGTCAGGGAACCCATTGGCTTGATTGCCTGCTTACAGTAGTAGAATATATCAATTCCTCGTCTCCAGACATATTTTCTTCCTTATTTATTGCGAAAAAGAAGTTCTTAAAATTAGGAAAAAAGAAAAATTTTACTTGGAAAATTCCCTATTAGAAAAGACACACAGAAGAAAACTGAAGAGTATTCATAACCCTTGAAAAAATTGGAAAAAAAAAGGGCTGGTCAATTAAGAAGCAAAATTTCAAACAAGGTGGGCTAGGAAATATTGCAGGCATTTTGGCAACGAAATGTCAATCTTTAACTGTTTTAATTGTACGACATTGAAGCTTCCACCTTAGCACAATAAAAAAGTCTATAAATATTACACGAGATCTTAAATTAGCTTCTTTTAAATAAAAGTTAGACTCTACAAGTATAATTTAATTATATTTTAAATTAATTGAAACAATAACTCCATATAATGATAATTTAACCAATTTAGAACATTAAAGCAAAAAAAAAAATGAATAAGGACACCTCAATTTCTAAATATGTCAAATGACAAAAAAAAAAAAACCTCTTAATACGAGATTCATCAATACGTCTTAATTAGGCAATTAATATAAAGTATGATCCAACAATTTCCGTCCAAAAATGTACCAACCTAATTACGTACCTGGCATAGCACATATTCCAGCCAGGCCCATGTGCAATCATGGACGGACAATCTCAATATGCCTTCAATTTTTTTTTTTTTTTTTTTTTTTTTTTTTCTTATAGAGAATTACATTTAAATTTTAAGACACTTAAAAAAGGGTTTTTTTTTTTTTTTTTATACCTACTTGGGCGTCCGGTGTCCCTACTTTTGGTGAAACTAATCCGGACTCGACTTGCGGAGCACTCGCAGAATTCAACTCTTGCTCGAGGGAGAGGGTCTAACCCAGAGCTTTTTAAGCTAGCGCTAACCATCCCGGAAGATTTGAAACCTCGACCATCCGCCCTAGAGGAAGCATTAGGAGTTTGCACACTAACTTTCTCAAGCTACGGGGTTAAAAAAAAAAAGGTTTACTTTATTTGGACCAAACTTTTTATTTGTTATTATTTATTGTTTAATATGAGAGTATTGTGTGGAACAGCCTTATGTTTCACACCACTTCTTTTGTGCATGATGTTTAGATTACAAGCAAGCATGTGAATTTAATCAAACAACAAAATTACTTACTTTGTCAAAAGACTTACCATCTCTATTCATGACCAAAGGGAAAAAGGGATATATATATATATATATTTCAAACATGATTAGCAATATATATTCTTCAAATTTAAATTAATTAAAAATGTCATTTTTAAACTTAATCTTAATTAAAGGAAAGTCTCGAATGGTGTAATAAGCCTTTCCCAATCCAAAATAGAAAGGATTCATTTCTGCACTCAATTTGAAAGCTATATTGTCTTCACAATCTTAGAAATAGCAAATCCAACAAAAGGCACACAGTCTCTAAGATGTCTACATTCCACCTATCTTTTTCTCCTTTTTTTTTTTTTCCTTTTTCAAATATTAATAGACAAATCCAGCCTTCTACTCCTATTTGCATCCTTCACATTACATTATTTAATCAAGTGCTTTTTTTAAAAAAAAAAAAAAAAAAAATTTTGATATTATTATTTTTATTATTGATGGGATTGCCACCTGCCAACAGCCCACTTCTTTATTTCTTTTGCCAGCCATTAACTTAATATTATTTTATTTATTTATAAATTATTTGTGCAGTTTTAAAATGAATAAGTGGGTGGTACATTGTATTAAATACATACATATCAGTTAGTAGTTAGGGTAATATCGTCATTTCACTTTAACAAAATGATAAAAAAAATTAAAAAAATTGTCAGGTCAACTTGTAATGGAGGAGTAGATTGTAAATACATTATGGTTTCATTGTGGAAAATTATCTGATAGAGAGTTACAATCATGAAATAAAAACAAATTTTTTTTTTTTTTGGTAAATACTTAAAAACAAATTTTACTTACTTATCAAGTCAAATGTCTAATATACATTTTTTTTTTAAAAAAAAAAAATTATAAATAATAATTAAAATTAGATTAAAAACCACTTGAATTATAAACTCTTTTGTTAATATATCTCTATTTATATTTATATTATATAATATTTTAAAATGTTCCTAACAGGTTTTTTTTTTAATAAGGTAACTTAATGTTAAGATTTTTAAAATTATTAATACATGCTGCCAATTAAGTTATAGCCTTTTGTTAACGATGTAATTTTTTTTGAAGAATCTAGGTATATTATTAGAATATTATGTTTTTATTATATATATATTTTTTTAAAAAATTACAAGATTCTTTAATTCAAATATGTAAATAAAAAATATATAATATAAATATTATTTCACACTACATTCATATTATCTTTATTTGTAATTATCGATATATAAAAAATTTAATTTATGTCATATTACATTATTTTATGTTTAAAGACAATGATCATTTCATATTTTTTTAAAAGGTCAATTAGTTTGATGTGGTTCTCCTTCTCCTACACTATTGTTCAAATTTCTAAAGAATTCGAATTTTTTTAAAAAACAAACCTAAATAGAGATTGCTTCTCTAAAAACTTCATTAATGTCTAAGTCTGAAAAAATTGAAAAAGAAATAGAGAGAAAGAGATAGTTTGAGCTTCGGAGAGAGTTTCACTTACTTGTATTAAAGAACTTTTTGTTTTTATAGTATTTGGCGTATGAATATAATTTTCTATATTCCTAAATATGTTAAATATCTTAATTTATTTTGAAATTTTTAAAAATTTTTAAGAAATTCTTTAAATATAATAATATGGAAAAAGAGATATTTATCATAATGTCTTTTCAAGAAAAAATAAAATAATATATGACATATCTATATAGGCAAAATCATAATATATATAAAAAAATAGAATAAACAATATATAGAGAAAAATGAAAAATATACAATATTGTCTGCCGACTTGATACTTTTCTCAGAAATTAATATTTTTTTCTTGATATATATTTTTTAATTTTTCAGTTTCAAAATGACGTCTTAACACAGACACATTACCCTTTATAAATTTTTTTTTAAAAAAAAAAAAAATCACTTATATGAAATTTAAAAATTATTCTGAGAAAAAAAAAATTGATAATGTATTAAGCCAAACTACCAAAGAAACCGAAGGTAAGGAGTCGCCGTCTGAAAAATAAAATAAAATAAAATAAAATAAAACAGATATGGCGCAATTACCGGATATTAGCGCTACAATATATATATTTTCTTTCAGCACCGTAATTTTTCTTTTTAGGTGTGTATACTGTAAATAGTTTTACAGACAAATAATAATAATTAAAATTATTATTGTTTTTTTTTTCGTTTATTTATTATTACAACTAAAAAGAAAAAACTCTGTGAGATCTGAAATTGGAAGTTTACTCAAAAACCCACGGCAAAGCCATCCTGAATTTCCGAGACGTTGATTGGTATTTATATTATTGATCTGTTCTACAAGTTTAGTTCTAGTAGTTTACGTCAGTCGATTTAGAGCAGTTACGTTTTTAATTCTTTGCGTTTTGAGTGCATTCTAGTTTAGTTATTACTGCTATTTATGAATCTCTCAATTTAATGTATAACTGAAGATAAAAGTTATTTTTTTGGGTTACTTGTGGTGACATTGGATTGAATATCGAAGTGAATTCATTTGTTTCTTGGGATTCTTTGATTAATCGGTGAATTTAGTTATTTTTCTATCAGATTCGTCTCTCGTTTTGTTTTTTTTTTTTTTCATTTCGCTATTCGCGGGAGTAGGAGAACTGAAACAAAGATTGGAACTTGGATACTGTGGTGGTGGAGTTTGTCTATATTTGGAAGGGAAGGGGGAGGGTGGACTGTTTGAAGAGTTGCGATTGTTTTATTTATTTTTTAAAATTTTAAAGATTGAACTGGAGAGGGAAGTTGGAGAAGAGAAATTTGAGGGAAATTTTGAGTTGGATGTAGATGCGTGGAAGGGGGAAATGAGAGGGGCAAATAAGGAATTGAGAGGACAACAATGACTACGGGGTCATTGGGTCTAAGATCCTCTGGAAGTTATGGATCATTGCAACAACAGCAATTTCAGAACGGTGCATTGCCTAATCAAACTACTCCACCTGTCACTTCAAGGAAGCCTTCTAAGATGCTCAAAGAGAAGGAAAGATTGTTTCCTTGGATTTTCAAATTCGCCCCAAGGAAGAAGGTCGGAATGCTGCTCTTATGTGCTGTGTCGGCTGCAGTTTTTGTGTGGGTTTTGTACGTCGGCAAAGGTAATTAGTTTTTTCCGACATTTGATCTCACCTTTTCCTCTGTTTTCTGCGTTTATTTTACCTTTTTTTTTTTAGATTTCAGTAAAGTAAAAATTTGATTGCCTTTAAATGTGAAAAGCATTTATATGTTCGTGTGTTGTTATTGATTCTTGAGGAAAAATGCTGCTGGTAAGATCAAGGGAAGACGTAAGTGTTTGATCTAGGCAGTCAGGCATCTAATGCCTTCTCATGTTTCTTTGATGAATGATGGAAAATCTATTCCGAAGTAATTCATCATCTCATCTTGAACGGTTCATGCAGTATTCTAGTTTTCCTCTTTTTCTTATTTCCTTTGGACAATGTTTTCATTTTTTGAATTGTTTGCAGGAGATGATGTCCCAGAACCAAATATTCAGAATGTTCAATTCAACAGTAGTATAGATTATACTGGATTTTCACCAAAATCTTTAGTAAATGAAATTAGTAGAACTAATGTATCTACAAAGGATGGTGTGGAAGTAGATGCAGTTGTCACTCCGTCACCACCATCACCATCACCACCACCACCGCCATCACCACTTGTATATTTTACTGGGTACAAACTTCCACCTGGAAATCCCTGTGAAAATTTCAGAATGCCTCCTCCACCGTCAGATCCAAAGAGGACTGGACCTCGTCGTATGTATTAATCCCACTTTTATTTTCTGTATATTATCTGATAAATATATACTTTTCAGTCTGGAATCTATGTAGTGCCAGTTATAAGTTCATTGCATCTTGTTCCTGTCTTATGGCTTCAAAACTAATTTCTGGGGTTGCTATTTCATTCTTCTTTCAGCATGTCCAGTATGCTACCTTGATATGGAGCAAGTTATTGCCCTCATGCCAAATGCATCTTCTTTCTCTCCTGTTCTGAAGCACTTAACTTACATTCATGAAGAAAACTTAACAAAAACAGAGTTTGGTGGTTCAGAATTTGGAGGATATCCTTCATTAAGCCAGAGAAATGACTCATATGATGTAAGAGATACGATGTGTGTGTATTGTGGGTATGGTCTCTTTACTGGACTTATTTTTGATAAATTCTTTCTGCCCTTTCCAGTACTGTTTATAGCACTGTACCTTATATTGGCTCATTACCCACGTCAGATTTGTCAAAGGATTCAAGCCTGGACGTAATACAGGTTTCGACATTTCTGACGATGACCTTCTTGAGATGGAAACATGTCAACAATTGGTGGTTGCATCAGCAATATTTGGTAGATATCTTTTGAAGTCTATAAAGTCTTGTGTCCCTTTGTTAGAGTTACTGATGTGTCAATTTCATTCTTGAGCAGGAGCTTTTGATTTAATAAGTCAACCAAAGAATGTAAGTGAATATACCAAGAAAAATGCCTGTTTCTACATGTTTCTAGACGAGCAAACAGAGTCTTACTTCAAGAATATAAGTGCCCTGGACAACAACAATAAGAGGAGTGGATTGTGGAGAATTGTTGTTGTTCGCAACCTCCCTTATACTGATCCAAGACGCAATGGGAAGGTTAGTTTAATCTTTCCATATCTGTTGCAAGTTGTTAGATTCCTGTCTGTTTCAAGAACCATGTTTTACATAATATTGTAGTTTTCTGTGCTTTTGAAAGCTGATTCAGATTTATTCAAGTATTAGAATGTTATCTCTTGAGTTTTACTATGAGGTTTCTGAATAGATGATGAATGTTGGAGTTTCTTTGACATTTTTGGTAAATTAGTGCTGATTGCATGTTACTCTATTATTTTGGAAGCCCAGGTACTTAGTGTCTGTTTAATACAAATTATATATAATAATAAATTATCCTTTATCCGTTGTGATTTCAGCTGCAAGCAATGTATATTGTGTTTGCATGTGAAAGAATTCTTTTGCTTTTCTTGTCCTGTATATGTTTTTGATGTATGTGTATGCATTCATATTAGCAAAGAATAAGTGCTAGTCCTTAATCTTTAAAATTTAGTCAATGCAATAATTTCATCTTCTCTAATGGTCCTTTCCCTTCATTTTCTGCTACAGCTTGAGAGCTTGTCTTTTAACTTTTATTTCTTGTTTTATTAAGGAGCTTTATGATATAAAACATGGGGAAGGTTTTTTCTCAATAGTCCTATATAGATGATATCTTATCTTCTGTCATTCCAAATATGACCTGATGATAAGCCTCAACAGTTTTTGTAGTTGTATGTGTTGGAGTGTGTTCTTTTTATTTTTCCATTGATTGTTAGATGTGATTCAGAAATGGTTTTCATCTTGTTATGGCATTGGCTAGCTAATAACTTGCTGCATCTTGTCTTGACAGATCCCAAAGCTTCTACTTCATAGGCTTTTCCCCAATACTCGGTACTCTGTGTGGATTGATGGAAAGCTTGAATTGGTTGTAGATCCATATAAATTATTGGAAAGGTATATCAAAATCTTTTATCTCGACTGTAAATCTTGAATGAATATGCATTAAATCACTCTTGATGGATATCAATGAAGAATAACAGTCAGATACTGAGCTGAATACATAAAACTGTTAAGACTATCTGCACTAGTTACATGTGATCGTTTTACTTGTTCAGTATCTGCTACTTCTTAGAAGAAATTCTAAACCAATAATAGCAATGTACACTAATCCTAAATTTGCCCTGCTTGTCAAGGATATTCCAGTCCAGAGTTAATGTATTTCGCTGTACTCCACAAAAATCTGCCGTATGTTCATCCTTTGTTCTAAATTTTGAAAACTTCTCTTATGTTTTCTGTCTCCTTTTCCTTTTATTTATATTTTAACCTTCGTGTTATAGACATTGATCCACCCTTTTCTTTTCCTGACCTGTATGCCAGCTTGTTTCACCCACTTTTTGCTGTTTAACTAGTGACAATGTTTTTGGAAAATTGTTGAATTTAGTCCTCAATCTTTTTATTCTTGATAACTTAGGTCCTTAACATATAATAAATAAAGAGGTAAGAGGACCAAAAGCTCCTTTGCAAAGATAAAAAAGTTGAGGACTATATACAACAATCTTCCATCTTTTCAGGAAAATGATTTTGATCTGTTGTCATTTTGTCGTGACATGTTGGCACAATTGGACTGCAAATTTATATCTTTGTATAAAGTGACTCCAAGACTAGCAGTTATCAGGCATCCCTTCTGATAATTTATATCTTTGTTAATGTTTATACTAATAATAAAATTTGCATTATATGAACCTAATGAAGTTTATAGAGGCCAGGCGGGAGCATTGGTTTCTGGTGGCTCAATTTTTCTTTTTCGTCTGTAAGTTAGCTTGAAGGCTGGCTTATCATTCCCTCAACACGAGTCTCACCTTCTCTTTTGGAGCTCTTCCAGTTTGCATTTCCCTAGTCCACCATAACTTGGTTCTTCTTAAACAAGTTCTTGAGTTCAAAATTTGTAAATGAAAAATGGATGTTGGGAGAGTTTGTCTCCTAAAAAGGGTGTAACTCTGCTTGATTTCAAATTAGTATGGTCTTTAGTTATTTTATATTGAATTTCTGTATTTCTTGCTTGGTGCAAACATAGTGACTTACTATTCCAACCTTTCTTTTCCTAGAGTAAACATAATGACTTACTTGGTGCAAACATATTTATTGATTGCAAAAGTTGAAATTTCTTTTCATTTAAGGCACTTGTGGAGGCAAAATGCTACCTTTGCAATTTCAAGACATTACAGGCGCTTTGATGTGTTTGAAGAAGCAATGGCTAACAAGAATTCTGGCAAGTTTGAAAATTCATCCATAGATTTCCAGATTGCATTCTATAAAAAGGAGGGTTTGACACCATATTCTGAGGCTAAACTTCCTATTACCAGTGGTAGGGCTGTAAATTCTCTCTCTCTCTCTCTATTTGTTTAATCTCCAGATCAGTTTAATTTTACAGCTGGTATTCCTCTTTTACTTGCAGATGTTCCTGAAGGATGTGTAATCATAAGGGAGCACGTTCCCATTACAAACCTTTTTTCCTGTCTTTGGTTCAATGAGGTGGACCGTTTTACACCCAGGGATCAGCTTAGTTTCTCCACTGTAAGGGATAAAGTCATGGCAAAAACTAATTGGACAGTGAATATGTTCTTGGACTGTGAGAGGCGCAACTTTGTGATTCAGGTGATCTTTTCACATTCTGATTTACTCTGTGTCGATAATATGATCATATACTGCAAATATTCATTTGGTTTGGTAGCACGGCACATATATGTATGTATAATATATTACCAATATATTTGTTACCTATGCAGAAATATCACAGAGATTTGCTTGAGAGAAGAGCTCATCCTCCTCCTCCTCTCGTTATGCCACCTGCACTGCGTACTGTGGATGCAAATGCTAAGAAGATCCCCTCAAAGCGTCCAAAGGACAGGAAATCCAGACGTCACCGGAAAATTCCAGTTGGCGTGAAAGGAGTGGATACAGAGGTTAAAAGTTTTGTTTAGACAATTTTCAAACTTCTCCATCCCTAATTCAAAACGAGGCATTGCGGGGATTGGGAAGATTAAGGATGAGTGCCGTATTAGTGTTTCCACACGAACCATCTCTCGGATTCTTCTACCTCATTGTTATTATTTTCTCCATTTTTTTACTGTACATATCAGAGTTTTTAATAATTACGATCTGGTTTTCCACCATTATTATATTTCTTACAGCTATATATCTATTATCATTCATTGAGTTACCATTTTACTGCATATATTTTTGTTAACTATCAGCATTGAATTAAAGAATTTTTTCCCTTATTGGATTTAATAATATAATAAAAATGACTAGAACTGTCATGGTAATTAAAAAGTATTATAAAATAGTAAAAGAATTAAAACTATTAAAAAATTAATAAAAATAGATTAAATTACTTTTTTTTTTTTTGAGGAGATAACAAAATTTTATTTGTAATTTTCTTGCAAATAAACCCTTTCTTACTCAATTAGAGCCGGGAAGCCAAAAACTCGCAAGTAGTAGCGTACTACGCTTCTATTTTTTTCTTCCCCAAGAGGAAGAGAAGTGGAACGGAACATAAACCCTACTTTTCTCCAACGGAATACCCCTCTCCCTTTCCGAATTCCTCAAACTGAACAGCAATGGCGACTCGACGTTGCATCCGACCCCTAATCAGCCGATGCTGTTCCATGAAACTTAGTAATCCAAGCTTGAATCTACATTCCAGTTCATTGGCTTCTCGCTTTGCGCTTACCGAATTCAGATCAATTCAAACTCTAATCCCCAGAAAGTCATCCATTTTCTCCGACTTTCAAGTCCCATTTTCGTTGTATTCTAGGAATTTCTGTTCTAAAAACAAGACAACAAATACAGATGATGATGATAGTGATGAAAGTGAAGCGGAGGATAGTGAGGATGAAGACATAGAAAATGGGCAAGGAAAGTCAGAGGAGGAGAAGGCCCAGGAAGCTGCCGAGATTGGTTACAAGGTTATTGGTTCTCTTCAGGAATCAGACACGGTTTTTAAACCATACGAGCCCGTTTTCGCCGTTGTTCAGGTATTCTTTTTCATTTTTGAAATAAGGGAATGTATTGTTTGTTGTCTCAATGTTCATTTCGCTTCTCTACTCCATGTATTACATTTCACCTGGACTTTTGAACTATATGCGTGCGGGAGAATGCGAAATAATTGTATTTCTATTTTTAATATCAAACTTACTATATCTGTATATAGGTGCTTTGTTTGATTTCTAAAAATTTATACGGTCTGTGTCATGTGAACTTGTGTAGATTGGGCCTCATCAGTTTAAAGTGAGCAATGGGGATTCAATATTCACGGAGAAGTTGAAGTACTGCGATGTTAATGACAAGGTGAGAGGGTCTAAATTTCAAGTTCAACATGCCATATGCTGCATTCTGATTTTGCAAAATTTAGTTGTACTGGTAGTTTTCTTGGATTTATTAGTTCATTCAGTTGCTGAAACGAGATTCGAGATTTGATCTGAATATTTATTTGTTTTCACTCATTCTTGAAGATAACATGATATTAAGCAAATGCAACATCGTTAGAAATATTCTCACTATATGAGATACTATTGCAAGATCTACATTTGCAACTATTATGACTTCAATAATTTTTAACCTCCTTCAAAACTCTGCTTTTTGGTTGCTATTTCTACTGAATCATGTGTTTATTTCTGTGTTACTGATATTCTTAGGGGAGAATGTAACGCGATATTCATTTTTGGGGCAAAAATGTGTCTATACGTATCTATATTTTTTCCACTGTTAAAACTCAATTTTAAGCACTTTATTTATTTATTATTTAAATAAATAAATTCTGATAATAATATCTTCTCTATTCTTCCAATAACTGGACTGTTACCTGATCAAGTTATTCCTTATGTATTGCAGTTAATTTTGAACAGGGTTCTCATGTTGGGGTCAACATCTCAAACAATGATTGGCCGTCCGGTGTTGCCTGATGCTTCTGTGCATGCTGTTGTTGAGGAACATGTAAGAAATCCCTTCTAGTTTTACCTCGCATCTCAAAAGAAGTATTTTGGTTTCCCTTGATAAGTAGGTCTGGAGAGCTATGGTTTGGCAAGTTCTACGCAAAGAATTTTATTGGCAATTCATCTGAATTTCAGATCACTCTAAGCAGTGGTTGGATGTGGACTCCATTATCATAATATGATATTTTTCTATAGCTTACTCTCAAGGAACCCTGAAGATTTGCGGAAATGTTTACTTTCTTCTTCTTTGTCTTCTTTTTTACACTTGGAAGTTTATCTAGTTCTGCGTTAAAATTTTGGTCCCATAATTAGCTGCCTATATGTGTTGAATATTTCTCTTATAGTTTTTGTATGTGGTGAGATTGCAAGTGAGATATTGTTATTGGTGGAACTGTAAACAGAATCTAATTCTAGCTTGCCGCTTTAGATAGAGATGTACAGGGTCTGAAGGGCTGAGATATATAGAACTTCTTTTGCTGTTTATCTTTTCCATCTACTTATTATTTTACTTTCTTGGGTCCAGGCATTGGATGCGAAGGTGATCATATTCAAGAAAAAGAGGAGGAAGAACTACAGGCGAACAAAAGGTCATCGGCAGGTATTCACCATTATTTGCTTGCCTGTTTTGCTCTAACTATTACATTTTTCGCTATGCCATCTTGTTAAGTCTATACCTTCTCCCCAGCTCTTATAAAGAAAGGGGGTCTGAATGATATCTTACACATTTCAAAAAAAGTACAATTATATCTAACATGGCAATCTCTTTGCCTGTTTAGGAATTGACAAAGTTGAGGATAACAGACATACAAGGGATTGATAAACCTGAAATGGCGCCACCCCTAAAGACTGAAAAGAAAACTGCAAAGAAGACAGAAAAGGCAGCTGTTGCTGCGTAAAGAGGACGTGATATAAACTTATTTTCTTTTGCCTAAATTTTATCTTCCCTCATTTTTTTTTAAAATTTTCCTCTTTTCTTATCCTTTTTACCTGGGCCATTTCCTTTTTCCTTTTTCTTTCCATGCTAGGAATTTATGTCAAATGGGTGAAATTTTTGCTTGATATGGCATCTCTCTCTTGTACCTTTTTATCAGTGTACATCATGGATTTCACTTGGAATAGAATTGTTGTAGGTTTGTATATTGAATCACAAGTATTTCTACTCATTAGCCATTACCTTCAAAGTTCAAGAATAAGAACTAACTTTATACAGTAATGTCTTCTGCATGAAGCATCTCTACATACTTTTCATTTAATCCTTGAAATTTGTTTATAGTAATCCTGGCTTGTGATCATGATGACTGTATATATTGCCCAAATCCACGGAAAGCAGATACTCAAGAAATGGCATGTGAACTAGAGTTGTTTCTGCAGCTTGATATAACTTTGAATTTGATAGTATTTTATGGAGCTCTAGACTCCAGACTGATTCAGAATATTGGAAGTTTGACTTTGTTTTGCACTTCATTATTTGTTTAAATATTTTTCTAAGCTGATCTTCAGTTGAACAAAATGAATATGCAGCTCTAGAAAGCAAAGAAGCTGTTTGTATACATCAGCTTGAGCACTAAAAGGTGTGAATTATGATCAGCATGATTTAGATATTTATTTTCTAAAATGGTTACTGTGATTGGAGCTGGTATTCTTAGCTCTGTTCTTCTTTTGAGAGTATTGCGATGTAATATGTATATTTAAATCTTTCGGCACCGAAATTTTCACAATACAATGGTGCAGTAAGGCTGTCCCTGCCTCATATTCTGCACAAAGAGAGTTGGTAAGACTTTTCTATCTCTGGTCTGGGATTTATTATCTTCGACAAACCAATATCATACCTTGACTATTTTCTGGTATTTACTTGTGGAGTAAAATTCCTGTTCAGTTTTGAAGGTTCTATCCCTGCTATGTATCATGATATTAGGCTGTATTCTACACTTGCATGTGCCAAAATGGATACTGGAAATGCCCTCTCATGCTGCATGCTAATGGCAACTCACACTAATTAACCTCTAGAACCAGAAGACTTATTGATAAAATGGGCTGTCAATGTTTTTGGTAGAGGTTTATTATATTTGGGTCATAGGGCTCTCTTTGTAGCTTTTTGGAGTTCTTAGTAGGATCTTTCGGTATTTAAAATCATTGTTCTGACTAATTTAGATTTAACTCGAGTTTCATGGAAGTTCTTAATAGTTAGGGTGTGCTTTGTTTATGCACATGTTTTCTCTTTTGTTACTTACTGTAGATGGAGATAAGAAAGCGAGACTAGAGGGAGCAACACCCAAAGGAGCATCACTAGTTATGAATGGAAGACACTTCCATCTACTGTCGCCTTAGAAAAGAAATTTTCTTCAAATAAGAATGTTTGACTATCAGCAAGTTTATCACTTTCTTGAGTCTAGGGGAAAAGGGGCGAGGGGTGGGGGTGGGGACAATGGAGAAAAGAGAAAGAAACAGCAATCCAGATTTAGAAGAATCGTATTGCCTTTTGCCTTTCCCACTAGAGCAATGGTCCAATTTCAGGTGCCCAAATCTCACGTAAATCATACGAGTCTTTGCATGCCAAGTGCCAAATATTGTTCCTTGTCCTTGGACAAAATGCATCTTCTTTGATGAGCTTCCTACTGAGTTCCTTTATCATAAATTCTAAGTCTCCCTTGTCTTTTATTTTTTCTTTTTAGGTGCTTCATTCTATTCTCACATTCTTATCCAAATAGGAAGGCTTACTACACAGCGCACTTTCTTTAAGTCAATTTTGCCTCATTTCCAAGTAGGATCCAGTGTCTTGACCCACTGCCGCTCCTATTCCCACTCCCACTCCCACTCTTGAGTGATAGGGCTGCAAGGACATACCTAGAAGGGAATGGGTGAATTAGAGCGCTTTGGAACTAAGGTTTATTTTGTAGAAACAAATGACTTACCCTGAAAAATCCGACTACATTTACCTCGCAACCTCAAGTTTTGTAGGTATATTAGGGTTGTTCAAAGCGATGTTTGTTGGTTAATATTAGAAACTGTGTCCTAATAAGTCTCTCTCTTTCTTTTTTTTTTTTTTTTTTCCTTTTACGTCATTCAATTTGATTTACTCTAAGCATGCTTCCGGGTTAGTTTTTCCCCTGTCTTCTGGGTATACTATTGTAGAACTCCGGTTAAATTGAAGCATATAGAAAGTGGGAGTGAAAAAAAAAAATCGATATCTTTGTCTATGCCTTCTGTCATCCTGAAATATACACATATATTACTATGATTACTTGATTATTGGAGGGCTCCAACTCCCTGTTTATCAATGTTTGTTATTTTATAATGGAATTCGTTGTCACAATAGTATTCTCCACTTCCAGCGTCTCACGTCGTCCCAAATAGATTTCCATTAACCCATCCTCATTAGTATTGCTTTGCTTATTGAAGCAATATCTACAACGCTTGTTTTATGACCCCCTATTTTTATTTCACATGCTTCTGAGAAGTTGCTTGCTCCTGCAACTCTCAGTTACGTGTTGTACTTCTGTTGGTTACCTAGTCATTTTTACTACAAAGACTTACTCTTTTCTTTTTTCTTCTCTCTCTTTTTGGTTCTTAAAGTAGTTTTTAACCTTTTTAATTTTAAACTCAGGATTTTTCCCGTCCAGAATTTATTTTTTTTAAAAAAAAAGAGGTGTAAAGCTATAATTTATCTGAGCTATGATTGGCTTCCCAATTCATACCTTATCCTTCTCATTCTTCTGAATTTGTATTTGATCTAAAATAGTAAACAAACATAGAAATATGGTTTGACACATGGCATGGCATAGTACTGTTGGCCAATCTCATCTAGTCTACATTAAAGGCCTACTGGAGAAGGGAGTTGTCGATTGGGTGTGGGAATGAAACAGGACCCATTTGTATGAGATAACAAAAAGTTATTGACTTACTGTTTCATCTCACTTTTTTTGCATTCTTCATAAGAATTCAAAACCAATATCTTTGATTCTAGATCTCTCCTAATTTTGACTTATGAAGGAAATATCTTTGTACTTCTTTTTTTGGTAGTAGAACATAAGACTAATTATACCAGACAATAATTTTTTTGTTTTTCTTGCACACTTTGGAGAACAAATATGGAGATTTTAACCCTAGTTACCGTCCTAGGTAGTTTTGTCTAAACAAATACGTAGGAGGCAGAGAAAAGACAGCCGCAAATCACTGTCCTTTCAATCCATAACAGGTTAGCTTTTGGACGTGTATAAATTGTATTTCTTTTTCTTGCATGACATGCGACTGTGCGAGTGAGTATTGATAAGATTTTTCCTAGGTAAAGGAAAAATGAATGATTGAAACTCAAGAATTTATATACTTTTAACACGATTTGAACAAATAATTAATTTAACATTTTTGTAATGGTCCCTTGAAGTCACTTTTAGGCCAGGCCAAAAATTATGAAGACAGACTTGAAGATAGATAAATGCATATCAACTGTTTGAAAAAAAAAGCCAAAGTGGCTTATGGACCTTAGTAATCCACTAGTTAAGAAAAAAAAAAAAAAAGGATGACTAAAAAGGCAAAACTATATTCTAAAATATTGGCTTTAGTTGTTTAGTGGGAAAGAAAGAATTAGGAGTATGTCATTATCATGGGTTAAAACTTTTTCTTACGTCTGTTCATGTCTTTTCTTTCCAAAATGGAAAAATGCTTAGGTGCTATTAGACTAAATCCCACTTTTTAGATTGCACCTACTCAAAAGCACATACAAATAAATATATATATATATATATATATATATAAATAATCACCATACTTAATTAACTAAATCTTAATTTATGCTTGTCTTACTAATCTCTAACCCTTGTTATTGGTTTTACTAAACACATTACGCTAATTGTGCAACGCACTATTTCAATTATATAATTTTTTTTTTTAAATCTTTTTTAAAGATTTTTAATTTTTATAACTTTTTAGCATGGAATATCCAGGGATATTCCATAGTTTGGATTATTGATGACAATCCAAAGTACAAATTAGGTAGTGTTGTAAGAGATCAATGAACTTGAAACCGAAAGTTTCTATATGTTCTGACATTATAGAAATTGGTTTAATAAAAAAATTTAAAAGATTAATTTATTTAAAAAACAAATATAAAAGACCACAATAGATATAACAAAAAAAGCTCACTGATAAGTTTGATGGTAAAATGCCAAAAAAAAAAAAAAAAAAAGCTCTAATAATAGAGAGGCAAACAAAGAACATTTGAAAGAACAGTTTCAAGAATTAGAATATGTTCTAAAACAGAAATAACAATAATAATGCATGCATCCCTCAAAGATTCCAACCCCCCCCAAAAAAAAATCATTTGTTTTATGCTTAGTGCTGCACTACTTTTTTTTAGAAAAATGAATTCCTCAAATTGGTAAATATGTTGGGGTTCACAGCTTTTGAAACAATAATATATAACATGTGAATTCCATTACCAAAAAGCTCCACCTTTTTTTTTCCCATTGACTTATTATATATATATATATATGCACATATATTTCAGCAACTATCAAAGGCCACAAGAGCTCCAATTTCTAATAGCCTTTTATTTTTAGAAAGAGAAAAATAAAAATTATATCATGTAATTTAAATTTATTTATTAAAAAAAATAAAACTTTAATTATTACATAAAGATAAGGAGAATCAAACAAAAGATTATATAGCATTTATAAGTTTATTTACCACTTTATATTTTTGATTGAAGGTAGTTGTATATGTATGACCTAATAATAGATTTGTGTTATGTTTTGTCACAAATTTTGTTTTCTTTTTGACATATGCAACCACTGCCATTCCATTTGTTGTCCTCGTGGCATGAATTATACATATAATATATATAATATCTCTCTAAATTAGCTTTTAATTATATATATATATATATATATATATATTCTGCTATGAATCTAAATCTTTTATAAAGATTATGCGCATTAAAAATATAATTATGTAATTGGTAGATATATTATTTTTCGTTTTTATTTATTTTTTAAAGGATAAATATACTATCTTTTGTTTTTATTGTTTATTTAATTATATCTAAAAGATTTCTTTAAGATTTTTTAAGATTTTAAAATAAATTAAGAAATTTCTAAAAATATTTATTTTAAGAATATAGAAGATGGTATATTCTTGCAATAGATATCGATAAATAGGAGAAGAAATAAAGTGATATTCTATCTTCAAAACTCTAGTTCTCTCTTTCTTTTTATCTAAAGCCTCTAAAGCAATCCTAGATTCAAAGATAAGAGAGAGAGTAATCGGAGAAGGAGGCCACATAAGTAATAATAAGTTTAAATACTTATTACGATTCCAAAACATAATATTTATTGTTTGAAATTAACATCAAATTAAATAAGAATAAATAAAATTTAGACTTTACGATAAAATATGATGAAAATATTGACTCATGGAACTACTGGATTAAGATTCGATGTCCCATAGGGTGGTTAGCCGCATGTTAAAAAGCTCCGGGTCAGGTCATCCTCGAGTAAAAGTTGAACTTTGAGAGCGCTCTGCAAGTCAAGTTTGAATTAATATCACCCAATAAGGTGGGAACATCGGGCGCCCCGAGTTGGGGTTAAAAAAAAAAAAGATTCGGACTGTTACACGTTGTACTTGTAGCGAGAAAAAGACGTCCGCAGGGGAGGGTGATACTGTGGTATATTCCCTGCGTCCTCTTATGGTATCTACAGCGCCTTATTATATCTAATTGGTTCTCTCTCCCATATTGAAAATAACAGCACTCCAAAAGGAACAAACCAGCAAAAACTATCCACGTCCCACACACACACACCAACGTCTCAAAAGTCTAGAACCCGCAAAACCAGTCCCCCCCCCAAAAAAAAAAAAAAAGCTCAGAGGAGGAATCAGAGAAGAAATTTTTCGAAGATGAATTGGTAGAATACTTGTAATTGCCATGTTTGCAAGACTGGAGAATGGCTTGATGGGTGGTGGGATTTGGGGAGGGTATTGTTGGCCTCTCTAAATTCCCATATATCCTTTCTCTCTTTTTTCTTTTTTACCTCTTCTGGTGATCAGTACTATTGCAGAGTTGTATTGGGAATTTGGGCAAAGGACGAAGGAAGTGCGAAGGGAGGAAGTCTTGGAATATCAGAGAGACAAGTGGAGGAGGAAGGTTGGCGGGACCTTTTTCTTTTTTCCCTTTTCGTGTTCGGAGTTTGCTTCTGCTTTTTTTCTCAAAAGGTTGTTTCATGGCATTCATATGGGGATTTTATTCGGATAATATCCATGATATGGAAACGGAACCTTTTTTTTTTTTTTTTTTTTTCAATTTGATTCTTCTGAAGTGAACGTAAATTACCGGTATTCTCTTCTTTTGTTTTCTTTGTGAAATTTAATTTTAATTTTATTTTACATTTTCTTCCTGCTGTTATTTGTTTCCTGCTTGAACATATTAGCATCTTATCTGCCTTATAGCATGGTTCGTTGGGATTGTATATGGTTTCTTAGAGCACTTCTTTTTGGCCTTAGTTGTAGTTCTATACAAATATGTTTTTCTTAAAATAATTATTTGACCTCCGTTTTGGAGGCTTTAGTTTCTGTTTTGTTCTATTTTGACTCCGTGGTGAGAAAGAAGGGTCTGGGAACAGAATTAACTAGACGCATGAAACATATAAACGAAGGAGAAAGTTATCTTAAAAGTAGTTGTAGGCATGAGTTCAGTTTAGTTGTCTGACGGCTAAACTTGAGTGAAGTTTCAGAGTTTCTTTATAAACATAGAAACCGTGGAGTTTACTTCCTACTTTGATTGTGTTACTGTTGAAATAAATGGTACCTTTGAGATAGAAAAGTGCTTCTGATTTCTGAGAGAATTAAACTATTTATGCCAGAGATTTAGAAGGGAAAACAGTCTATTTATGCCAGAGATTCTACTTTATGTTATAGAAAATAAATACAATGGAACTGATATGTATGATTCAGAGAATAAACACATTGGAACTGATTCTGGAAGCTCCTTTGCAGGTTGAATGCATGTGGTAAAATAGAAACAGCTATGCTGTGATAAGAAATGAAAGTTTGACAAGATTCAGGATATAACTATCTGATTTGCTGTTCTCCATGTCCGAATGTACCTGACTACCATTGTTTCCTGTGACTGTCTTCTGTTAGTTCCTGGGGCATATGCCAGGATACAAACATCATTTTAACTGAATCAACGACGAATCTATTATTCCTTAGATATCAGAATCTCTCTGTGAGACAAATCTAACTTCTTGGACTGTGGTTCAATTCACAGAACGCAGGGGCAAATCTCCTTTGGCAATATAAATTTTAGATTTCTGGAAGAACAAAAAGGCTTCGTGCAGATACACATCTTCGAAGTCCTAGCTATTTTGGGCAAATCTCCTTTGGCAAATTTTCAAGGTTCTCAGTCAGCTGAGGATTTCAGTACTGATTCTTGAGAAGGATTTTCCCTGTTCAAAACAGTCATCCTTTTCACTCGGGAAAGAATCAGCTTCTGTATTCTTCTGCTGCAAAGCTGTTACAGACAAAGATTTCATACAGTAGTAGAATTTGCATGTCATCTACTGCAAGGTTCTACTTGTGCTGCTTTGTTTTCGTGAACTCGTCCAGTTATTGGGCAAATCTCCTTTTGGCATTGGGGAGTCTGCATCAGACTTTCTTTGAGGGGCAAATCTTCTTTGGCATTTCATCTCCAACTTGTTGGAGAAACTATCTTGATCTATTATATGGTTCTTGGATCTTGTTAAAGAGTAACACCTGTAGGATCTGATTGTTGGAAAGACTTATATCCATATTGAAATATATAACATCGCCAAGGTTGTGTAACTCTTCTTTTCTCGAGCAAGGTTTCTGATCCTAATTGAAGCACGCCTGTATCACATTCCAGTACATTGTTGTTCAAGATTCCTAAGGTAATAAAACATTGGAAATCTAAGATATGATTGCTTTGATTACAATCGAGTAAGAAAATTTGGTCTATGTGCTCTTACTCCTAGTTCTTATAAATCCACCATTTCTTGTTCTCTTATTTTTATAGCAATCTGTGATTTAAAACTTTCTGTTTGTTCTTACAGGCATCTTCATCATGGATTCTCTCTTTAGCGACTTTGATAGTCTCAGTGAGAGTTGTAGCAGTGAGGATCAGGATGATCTAGAATTTCCTTATGATGGACATGCATTCTCTATCCTTTCAAGTCTTGAAGAGTCCCTTGGGAGGATCGATGATTTCCTCTCATTTGAGAGGGGATTTGTTCCGGGGGATGTAGTGTCATCACTAAAAGATCCATCTGGGCAGATGGGTAAAGTGATTGATGTGGATATTCTGGTTGACTTGGAGAATATCCAAGGAAGAAAAGTGCAAAATGTTAACTCTAAAGTTCTTAAAAAAATACGTTCTGTTTCTGTGGGTGATTTTGTTGTGAATGGTGCCTGGCTGGGGAAAGTAGAAAAAATAGTTGACCGTGTCACTGTGCTGTTTGATGATGGAACAAAGTCTGAATTCTCTGCATCAGGCTTGGAGAATCTCATACCCACTTCGCCAGACTTAATTGAAGATTCTCAATATCCTTTTTACCCAGGACTGAGAGTGCAGTTAACATCTTCATCTGTTTGTAAATCACCAAGGTGGTTGTGTGGTATGAAAAAGGATATTAAGAATCAAGGTACAGTTTGTTCTGTGGATGCGGGACAGGTGTATGTTGATTGGCTCAGCTGTGCCATTGTAAACAGTGGAAAGGCACCGGCATATTGTCAGGATTCAGAAAACTTAACAATGTTGTCATGTTTCTCTCACGCAAACTGGCAGCTTGGTGACTGGTGTTTGATCCCAGTCATTGATGGAAAAAGTTTTAGAGGACAAAAGTTTCTTGGTTCACAAGCTTGTGGACATGTTAAAGAAGAAGAGCAATTGAAAAGGGACCTGCAGAGAGGGAGCTTGAATCTTGATTGCCAGGAAATTGCTGTTATCACAAAGATGAAGACAACAGTTGATGTTGTATGGCAAGATGGAAGCTATTCAATTGGATTAGATTCACGTTCTCTACTTCCTGTGAGTATTATTGATGCCCATGATTTTTGGGCTGGACAATTTGTGCTGGAAAAGGGAATATATGATGATTCAATTGCCCCCAGCATCCAAAAATGGGGAGTTGTGAAATGTGTGGATTCTAAAGAACGAACTGTGAGGGTTAATTGGTGCAGTGTAGCCCTGGATCAACCCAACAATGTTAAGCTGCACGAAACAGAGGAAATCGTTAGTGCATACGAGTTAACTGAACATCCAGATTATTCCTACTGTTTGGGTGATGCAGTTTTTCGGAATGAATCTCCCTGCACTAAACAATCTGATGAGAATGTCAATGACAACCATAGATCTACAGTTGTTTCAGGCACCAAGTCTGATCTCAAGTATACTAACAGAAACTTCTTGTCCTGCATTGGTATTGTTGTTGGCCTCAAAGATGGGGACATTGTAGTGACATGGGCAAGTGGTGCAACAGATAAGGTGCAGCCTTCTACCAGTATTATGCATATATTTTATTCTTGTTTAATATGCTTGAAGGCATTAAATAGAAGCGTTTAATGATTAGCAAATCCCTGACATCATATTCTTGCTGGATACTTACTGATGCTTTCAAGAATCCATACATATAGTAACTTCTTTTTCTTTTTCTTTTTATTTTCTTTCATGTCCCCAGATTGCGTTATCTCTATTTGATTGAAGTTTTATTGACAAGTCTGTAATCTGGAGTTTCATATGATGAACAATTTTCATTTGACCTCTATTGCTAACGATTGATGTAATAGATTGCAATGTTTTCCTGCAAATGAGATGCTATACTTTCTTTTTTTCCTTTTTTTTTTTTTTTTTTTTTTTTTTTGTGGTAATTACTTGAGATGCTATCTGATTGTCCCATTTCTTAATTGTTTTTTGTCTGAGTGGTTTTCTTGAATGTTGGAACACCATTACAGGTTTTACCCCATGAGATCTATAAAGTTGAAAAAAGTGAAGTTTCATCTAACATGGGTATCAATTTTTCTGAAAATAATGAGCAATCTAGCGAGGGAGCAAATGTTCCTGACAATCAATTCTTGGAACTGAGAGAAAAGGTGATTCTCTCTCTCTCCAAGTCATTTTGAATTCTCACTCACCCTTTCTTCTCTGTCTCCATTTTTCCTTGATTTACTACTCAAAGATAAAAAATGTTTAGTGCTGATGTCCAAGAAGCATATCTTGAGATAAGGATCATAATTATGAATTAAAGAAACTGCTCAAGTTGTTTTGAAAGCAATGCTGAAAATATTCTTGCTTCAGGAGATCCTGCCACAGCCCTGTTTATAAGAAACTTTTATTCCTCAATTCTTTTTAACCTTATCTATCGTTTTTGAGAATCTAAATGAATGTAGAAGAAATTTAGTTTCTGAAGAGACATTTTTTGAATTCCGTATATTTGCACAAAAAAAAAAAAAAAAAAAAAGCAACTTAAGCTGACTTAAACCGTATTTTATATCAGGACGAGTTGGGTTTCAAATGTTGCAATCAAGATGAAGATTCCCCGTTGAAATTGTGGGGCTCTAGTTCCTCTTCTTTTCCTCATGCAGCTATGGGCATTATTAAAAGTATCAGCGCTTCTCTATTTGGCTCTATGAGTAATTCACTGTTTAGTGCATACAAGAATTTATCAGAAAATGGGAAAAATCAGGAAGAAGTTGTGGAACTTTGTAGTGTCCATACAGATGATGCATCAGATGTGAATTACTTGGAGATGAGTGGAAAAACAAATTCAATGGAGAAGTTAAGTAAAGATGAAGAAGAAAAGGATCATACTCCAACATTGAACAAGTACCCTGAGTACTTTAGGCAGTTTGATATGGTCAGTGATTGTGCAGATCACCATTTTGTTGCGGGTGCTGGAAAGGGACCACAGTTCTTCCAGGTCACAAGCATAGAAGATTTTTTATCTAAGAATCAGTTGATATTTAAGAATCCATTTATTTTTTCTTTCTTTACGCAAATCCTTTTCATGATTTTTTTTCTCCCTCCTGCAGATTAAGCGAGGTTGGATGAAAAAGATCCAGCAAGAATGGACCATCCTAGAAAAAGATCTACCTGGTAAGAACTTTTTTTGCATTTGCAATAAATTTAGCACCCTGCTTTAGGCATGTATTGTTTGAACTTCAATGGGATGAACAATGCATGGCTGAAGCAAGATGTCAAAGAAAATTTAATGGATAACATGAACTCAAATGCTGCAGCTTGACTTGCAAAAACTGTATCTGTATTAGAATTCAATTTTTGGAAAAGAGATCAATTGTATTTTTTATGGATGATTAATTAGCATAGATGTTTTATCTCCATTATGCACATTATCTTGAGTAGAAATGGCAGGACCTATATCGAAGTTAGATGTACAGCTGGTGATTATCTAAATTGTTCTTCGATCTTATCTTTTTCTCCACAATATTTTTCATACTTTTCCTTGCATATCTGTTTTATTACTGAAACTGTGTATGTTAATTGCCCAGGAAACAGGTGAAGTAACTGTATTGAATAACCTTAAGTCTGTTCCATATCCATAAAATTTGATAATATCTTAATGACTGGATAAGCAGTACAGAATCTTCAGTTTTAACACCTTCCAGTCTGAATTGTTTTATTTCAGCTATTTTCTTGAAAACTTTGTGTCCGTCTCTGTTTAATAAACTATTCGTTCCTCAAGTAAATTAGCTTTTTTGTGTCATGGAATTGATATTGTTTAACAGTAAATCTGTTGGCCATCATTGACAGATACAATCTATGTTCGTGTTTATGAAGAGAGAATGGATTTACTAAGAGCTGCTGTTGTAGGTGCACCTGGCACTCCATATCATGATAATATTTTTTTCTTTGACATTTTTCTGTCACCAGAGTATCCCCATGAGCCACCTGTAAGTCTATTCCCTTGAGCAGAGATAAGCAAGCAAATTAGAATTTATTTATTAATATAAAGTCAATTCCTATTTATGTTATTGTGTTCGATTAGGTAATATTAATTTACTTGAGCTCTAGTGAAACTGATTCAATTTTATGAATGGAAAACTTGACCAGACTGTTTACTACAATTCTGGTGGACTTCGTGTGAATCCCAATCTGTACGAGTCAGGAAAGGTTTGCCTGAGTCTTCTCAATACCTGGACTGGCTCTGGAAGCGAAGTTTGGAACCCAGAAAACTCCACCATTCTTCAAGTTCTCCTCTCCCTTCAAGCTCTTGTACTCAATGAAAAGCCTTATTTTAACGAGGCTGGATATGACTCACAGATCGGAAAAGCTGAGGGAGAGAAAAACTCAATATGCTACAATGAGAATGCATTTCTCATGAGCTGCAAATCCATGTTATATCTATTACGCAAGCCGCCCAAGGTAAAGTGATTGCTTTATCTGATTGAGTATCTAGTATTATAAATTTGTTGCTTTATAAGATGATCCAAACTCTCTTGGTATTATTTTTTAACCTTGTAATATACAACACAATGGAGTCCTTATCTGTGCATATTACAGGATTCCATTCCATTGGTGTCATTCTAGTGCAGTAATCAGGGATGAAGAGTTACTTGACATGAATGTTTTAGACTTGAATTACGAAATATGATCTTATGCACATGGCATTACCTGAAGTAACATGCTTAATATTTCTTCCAATGGTAGTTGTGCTTTCTAGGTTATAGTAATACACCCTCAGGAAGTAGTACTTTTATTGAAGACAATATATATTCAAAGGTTGTGACAATGTATGGTCCATTCTGGTGCAGCATTTTGAGGCACTTGTGGAGGAGCATTTCAGTAAAAGATGCAAAAATATATTGTTGTCTTGCAAGGCATATATGGAAGGAGCTCCAGTGGGATCTCCATTCGCAGATGAGAAAAATGACAAAGCGACTCAAAATGGAAGCTCGACAGGATTCAAGATCATGCTTGCCAAGCTCTACCCTAAACTTATGGAAGCATTTGAAGATAAGGGTATGAATTGCAGCAACCTTTTAGATCAAAGTGAGTAGTATCCACTCACCTTTTAAGACAATCCCATGAACTGTGTGCTGATAATTAGTGAAAAAAAAAAATCAGTATATTTTTCGTTTAGTGTGAAACTGTGGAAAGTAATAAATGCTCAAATATAGTATATATGTATCTATATATATTCAGCAGTATGTTTTTCAGTTAGCGTGTGTGAGAAAAGTAATATATAGTGTGCTCCTTATATGTATATATATATTGTTGATTGTAATAATCAGAGACAGGAAACTCTGGCTCTGGGAAATACGTTTGTTATGAGAAAGAAATGCGAAGACTGGTAACTTGTACAAGTATTATCATTATTATTAACGCCTTCTGCTGTATTGATCTTTTATTATTATTATTACTGGAAAGGGGTAGATTAGTATTTTTCAGGTTACCCACATGGATTTTACTAAAATTGTGTTGGAAGATACATATTTATGATTATTACTATTTTTTCCTTTTTATACATGAAAAAAAAAAATAAACATTTTTATTTCCTTTCTGTTGTTGTTGTTTTTGTTTTTTTTTTTTTTAATTTATCATAACTGAACTTATAACTTTGATTTTAATATCATGAGTTAATAAAACCTATTGAATAAATATTTATTATTTTTATTTATCAAAAAAAAATTATTAATTTAACTTTTATATAAAATAAAATTAACTTTGGATTATGGATTATGAATTGGAATCTCTCATTTGTTGTCTACATTCTAGACTAAATATAGAAGAAAAAAAGAAAAAGAAAATTGAAATATATATATATATATATATATATATATATATATAGTTTAGAAAAAAAATGGGAAAAAACGAGACGAGGTGTCATCGGCTGTGTCTGGTTAACTTGAAGCTGTGACCTTATTAAAGGAACACTTGACAGCAGAGAAGAGTGAAGTCGACGACGGTGACGATCGTAAGCAATCCCCGATGCCGATGGGGATCCTCCCTTCCTCTCCATCTCGACGGAGCCTCACCGTGATCAGACCCATTCTTTACTCCTTGCCGTTAATTCTTCTTCTCTTACTTCTCACAATCCGTCCAACCGCCTCCTTCGCCGATAAGCGAGCATCTCAGATTTCATACATTCAACACTGCAACGATTTCGTTCCGGAAACTTCTTCCTCCTCCATCCCTCTGACTGACTCTAAAAAGCTCTCTCTCTATAACGCCCACTATTCGTTTACTAACGCTCCAGATTCCGGCACTTTCTCTCCCGGTAATCACCGTTCTCGTTCCTTATCCTTCAACACAATAAAAGTTTACAAAACTCAAAACCGTTATGTTTTTAAGCTCGATGGACTTGTGACTCTTCGGGGCTTATGGAAACACGACCATTTTGGTAATTCGACGCGCCGTGGTCTCCGCCTTGTGCATTACCGGCCACCGAAGATACCGGTGGACTTTTTGGGTAACCGGAGGTCTTTTGGGACTTTTTCTCTAAGCGGGTTCTGGAATTCCTCCTCAGGGAAGCTTTGCATGGTTGGAGGTAACGAATGGTCAAACTCTCTTTACAGCGTTTTGAAACTTGATTTCCCTGATAGCTCGACTATATCTACTAGTTTAGTTAATGGTACATTGGAAATTTTCAATGCCGATGGTAAACCTAATGATGCTTTGAGTATATTGGGTTTGAATTTGAGGAATTATGAATATGAATTGATCAAAAGCGAGATTCAGAATAATGCTTTTAAGGCATTTGATAATTTGTCGAATGTTTCCCTGGGATTAGAGGGGGGACAGAGTGTGTGTGGAGAGATTAAAAAAACTTTGTATTTCGATTTGGAGTATACTGCAGATTGCAAGAGTGTAAATTGTAATTTTCTGGGTAGTGGGACTCAGAATTTCACATTTCCATATAATATGTTTTTTAATGAAATTGAGTGTTGGGAGAGTGGGGAAGTAAGGTATCTGTTGGGGTTTCATCATGAAGCTTATAACGGGGTGAAATTGGCGTTTGAACCAGACACAACTTTAATTGCTGAGGGGAAGTGGGATGGAGAGAACAGAAGGCTTGACATGGTTGGTTGCCAAATTTTGGATGGTGAGAATAAGCCTATTGATTGTTCCATTAGGATTGTTTTGAGGCGACCTAAAGTGTTCACATTGCTGCATAGGAGTTCTATTGTAGGTGAAATGTGGAGTAACAAGAGCTTGAATGAGTCAGGTTACTTTGGTAAGGTGGCTTTTAGGAGTCATGAGAGGAAAGTTTTCGACTTCAGTGGAGTGATGTATGAATATACTCAGATAAAAAATGTGAATAGATCATGTGCAAGGAAGATGACACCTCAGGGCAAAGGAGGAACGTATCCTGATGCTATATCGCGTGATATGAGTTTCGATATGGTTTTGAGGAATAGAAAAGGAGAAGAAGTTTCGGGTTTCTGTTCCCCAATATTTATAGGTGAAAAGTTTAACTTTAACTCTGAAGACCCATTACCTAGAGGAGATCTTGATTCCACAAGCCAGTCTAACCACACTCAAAGTGGTTTGGTTAACATCAGCTATGAGCTAAGGTTCCGGCCACCACCAGATCTAAGTCTTAGTATCAATCTTCCTGTATTTAGTTCATTAAAAATTTCAGCTGAGGGAGTATATGATTCCAGAAGTGGGCACCTTTGTATGATCGGCTGCATGACTGTCGATTCACCTCCTAATGTTAAATCTGGGAGACCTCTTGATTGTGAAATTCTTGTTGATGTGCAGTACCCACCATTGGATGCAAAAGCTAGAAGCAATGTGAAAGGAACCATAGAAAGCACTAGAAATAAGTCTGACCCTCTTTATTTTGAACCTTATGACATTGTTTCTCATCACATGTATGCAAATCAAATCAGGAACTCCATATGGAGAATGGATCTGGAGATCACCATGGTTCTGATTTCCAACACTCTGGCATGTGTCTTTGTGTGTTTGCAGCTGTTTTATGTGAAAAAGCACCCGGATGTGCTCCCTTCCATTTCACTTGTAATGCTAACTGTCCTTACCCTGGCACACATGGTTCCTCTGGTGTTGAACTTCGAAGCTCTATTCTTACCAAACCACAACAGACAGAATGTCCACCTTGGCAGTGGCGGTTGGCTTGAAGTAAATGAAGTCCTTGTAAGAGTAATTACAATGGTGGTTTTCTTGCTGGAGTTCCGGCTTCTTCAATTGACATGGTCTGCAAAAGTGAATGATGAGAGCTGGAAGATCCTATGGGTATCTGAAAAGAAGGTTTTGTGTTTGTGCATACCTTTGTACTTAGCTGGTGGTTTGATAGTTTGGTTCTTCTCATTTCTGCCATTAAAGCCTCATGGGAGAGTATTACGGTTGGTCTATCACGGAATTCGCCGCAGGCCATCGTTATGGGGAGGCCTAAAGTCATATGCGGGTTTGATACTGGACGGATTTCTGTTTCCTCAAATATTGTTCAATCTATTTGGTGATACTAGAGAGAAGACTCTTGTCCCTTCTTTTTATGCCGGGACTACTTTTGTTCGGTTGTTGCCGCATGCATATGATCTGTACAGAAATCATGGTACTCCAGTACAGGCAGTGGTCAAGTATATATATGCAAACCCAAGAATGGACTATTATTCCACTGCTTGGGATATTGTTATTTGTTGTGGAGGTCTACTCTTTGTGTTCTTTGTCTGCTTGCAGCAACAATTTGGAGGGCGATGTTTTCTCCCCAAGAGATTTAGGCAAAGTTCAATATACGAGAAAGTGCCTGTAGTTAGTACCGAGTAATTTAATTTGCTTTCCACGAGAAGGGTTTTTCTGCTTTTTGATGTTAATAGAAAGGATTTGTTCATACTACATTCTTTCTGATAGCTATTTCCATAATTCCACAAACACAAGTTCTTTGACGACTCAATTTTGTCAAGGACGTTTTTTCCTTTTTCTTTTGAACTTAATTGTTAAAATTGATTCAAACTTGGCCTGGATGATTATCCCTTAGTAGACTGGAGATATAGAACTGAAATCCTAAACTGGAAAACGAATAAAGACTCTGAAAAGACTTAAAAAATAATTAGCCAAGGAAAAAAATGGAAAGACAGCCAATTTACAAGGAAGATTATGTACAGTCCTCCATATTAAAAAAAAAGTTCATCAAAATTTGGAGAAAGGGACACACACATCTGAACTAAAGTCAATGTGTATGTAGTCCTTTGAGGATGATGTGTTTTCCGTGTAAACCGAACTGAGCTATATCCATTACCGAACCAAAGCGCACCTACTTGATCGGGGAACAGCCCACCAGATTTCTCATCATTCATTTCTTTCTCTTCTTTTCTCTTTTAAACCTGAAAAGGGAGAATGTGTTCAATGATGTCTGTTGGTAACAGTACTAAAGAATGCACCAATTACTTTGTTCAAACCATGCAAATGCATTGCAGAAAACCCTTCAAAGCCCTGCAGAGAGCATTTGAGTTATTTTTGAGGCGGAAGCCTATTCTGCCCACGTACATGAATGCACATCGTAGCCTGGCCAAGCCAAAAGTAGCACAAACCGCATTAAAAGTAGAAGCCTGTAGGTTTTTTATTCAGAGTTTCAAATGATAATGACCTATTGCAACCGAAAAGATTTAATTTTATGAACCATTCTATGGAAATATGGCTAAGCTAATGCAAGGTAGAAACAGGTCACACCTATAGGAGGCCTAAGCCTATCTATTTTTTCCTGTAGATTTCTCAAGGGTAAAGCTAATGCAAATTTTGCTTATTTCTGTATCCCATAGTGTCATGGTGGTGCATGTAACCAGAACATAGTCTTAAAACACTTAAAATGCAGGAAAAGAATGCTTCACGAAATATGAGAAACAATCATACATCTTCTATTCTAGGTTTAGAGGGTCATTACCTTCTATGACATGTTAGACTTTTTGCCAGTAAGGAGTTGAGATATCTGGAGTCCCCTACTGAAAGCTTCGTTGAAGAGCATCCTTGTCTGCATTGACTCGAAACCAGGAATCCATGATACAATTCCCAACGGAACCATAACAACCAAGCCAAGCATCATATCATAGAGGCGAGCCAGGGCCACTACAGTATCCCAAACAATGCTGGACTGAAAAAAAGGTCTCAGCACTTGGGCAATCTGTATTATGCCCCATCCTGTGGGTATAAATGCCAGGAGACTCTTCAAGAGATCAATGAAATCAAACTTTGTGAACTCGAGCATTAGAACGATGACAAGTACTACAATTATAATAACAATTAACTGAACCAACCGATAGTACATATGTTGTTTCATAGCATACTTATCCCGAGCATAAGACATGGCAATATAAATTGCTACTGCTACCACCATATAGATCCAAGATAGCAGATAAACCACAATACTGGTTTTCTGATCTGCAATTTTCAACTGGTACACAATTCCATACTGAAAGAAGAAGAAACGAAGGTTTAAAATAATCTCCAACATTTTCCCCCAGAGGCCAGTTGTTCTCAAGTGGTCCTGTTCCTCGTACCACCATGTTTCCCAGCTCTGATCTGCTTTAATGAAAACCCCTCGATTGTACCATATCCACTTCATAAAGTCATCGAAATCATAGACAGTTTTCAGCCAATCAAAACCAGAAGGATTGAAGAAAAATGGAGACATCATCCATGAAAGGACAAGAAACCAACTTGAGATGGTCATAGCTATGTAAACAAAGGTATTGGTAGGCATGGGACTATGGGAAGCATATACTATCAAGATGACTCCAAGCTCAACTGCCTTCACAAAATGGCTACGAGCATACAACCGATAATTCTCACCAAAGCTTTTATGTTGGACAACAAATCCACGTCCTGTGGCTCGGTACTTAGCACCTCCATGAAGAATAGTTCGGCCAAAATAATGTGCACGTGTTCCCATTGAGAACGTGTAAAACAGTGAAGCAAGTTGCAACTGCATTGTTATGTAGTCCCAAACTGCTGGAAGAAAGCCATGTTCCAATGAATTCTCCACAACCATTGGTAAGGCTGTGAGCACACCAATTTGGACTACAAACTGCTGATTCAAGATTGCACCAAGGGCTTTATTATTGCTGGCACTTTTGGCATTTTCCTCAACACCACTGAGAGCAAGATAAAGGCGTCCCCATAAAAATGTATAAACCATAACAACCACCATCATTGTGTTGAAGAAAAACCCCACAGTAGTGTAAAAGAATGAAAGCATGCGGAAGAAATCCAGTCTATGGCCCAACCTATACACATCCCTACTCAAAACCTGTTCACCATTGCCACTGGCAACTTTAGCCTCAAACATGGATATCTGATTTAATCCAACATCCCTTCCCTTACCCACCTGTATGTACTCATGGTGAGTCACATTGCCACCTCGCAGCGTGCAATTGAAGCCGGCAAATATATCCTCACTAATATTGATCACTTTGGAGGCTTTGCTGATGCCACCCCTTGTCAAGAACCAGAACCTATCAAAGACATCTGGATGACCGTAGTGCATTCGTATTTTTAAAGGATTTGCCAGAACACGCTGCCCCAGGGTCACAAAACTTGTCTCCTGAGCAGACATGAACCAAGCAAGTGATGATACAGAACCAGTGAAAATATTTTCACGAACTCCAAGAATAGTGGGCTTTCTAATGCCATGAGAGATTTTGAATTCCTCCAGTAGATTCCGCATCTTGAGTGCCTCCTCAAAGTAATTGTCTTGGTTCATATCAATGGTCTGAACTGCATCACCCCGAGTAAAGATGATGGCATGGTTCTGATTCTCTGGTTTACCTTCACCAAGCTTCAAAGCACCTGGCAGTTTAATACGATAGATTTCCACCTCCTTCTTAAGTTGTTGATCATATTTAACCAACACTGAATAATATTCCACCTCATCTCTCCCCAAGTACACTTCATCAACATATGCCACACGAAGAGCTTCGTTGTTTTTCATCAAGTATAGAATTTCATCTGCTCGAGGATCACCCCTTCCCTTATGATGCCCATACATCTGACAGGCAACAACATACGTGTATTTCATTAGAGCACAGCCAAACTCACGTCCAGTAAATAGAAGGCTTAAGCTGCTACCTGATCGGCCTAGATTTTGAGAAGTTGGTGCAACACTAGAGCCTAGGCCATCCAAACTGCTATGCTGTCTCAGTGAACCAAGTGAAGCAATTTCCTGTGATCCCTGTCTTATGTCCATTTCAGATGCAGAATCAAGAAAGGCAAGCATTTTCAGAGCCCTGTAATAATACATCATTCCTCTCACAGTACGAGATAATGTTTGGCCTCTATATGATGCCCATAGACGGAGATCTCTCACTTTTGTGGACCAAATGTCATCATCATTTTGCATACCTTCCCTATGCATTCGCTCCATAAAATTTTCCCACTCATCTGCATATATTTTCTGCAAATAAAATAAAGTGGAAATGCCATCTTCATTTGGACTTCGAAGCATTTCTTTTCCAAACAATACCTCTTCATCGTAGTAAGGAGTCAAAACACTGAAGGCCATCATTTTCTCAACCTCTGGAGCCCGTGGCATGTTCATAAATAATGAATTACTGAAGAAAGCAATACGCCTCCTTGCCTCAATATTTTTGGGGACATTGCGCATTGAATCTCTTGAAGTCAGAATGGTATGTAGACGTCGTAATTGCCTGTAGAAGTAGGTCTCTTCAGCACCAGGAAATTCCACAGCATTTTCAAAAAGAAAACCTTCCTGTCCCAACTGAGTAATTGGTTTCTTCACCTTTGGGAACTCCCGAACTGAAAGCTCATACAAGGCTTGCAATACATTCACTATCTTACTCATATCTTTATCTGGCGAAAGCAGAAGCTCAATAAGAGAGATCAATTGCGAGTGCATCTGGGGCAAGGCCGTCATCTTGTAGGTTGCTGTAAACTTTTCAAATTGAACACAGTCATCAATCTCCATGAATAATTTTGTTACAATCGAATGTTCTTCAGTACCATACTTGATAATCTCAAGAAGCAAGTATTTGATGCTATCAAAAGCCTCAATGACGGCACACCTCCTATACTCATTCTTGCAAATCCTAAACCACACCCACCTATCAGGTGCATCAACAAGTTCCCTTGCTTGACTAACAGCAAGCAACAGTTCATTGCATAGAAGAAAACAAGGCCAGCGAATAACCCTAATATCCCAACAATTTGGGGGCAGTTCCATTAGCTCCACTTCCTTGTCACTGACCAGATCTTCTTCTCTCAAAGTTATGATCATTTCATTCCATATTAAGGCAAATCTGGTAGCCTCCACCTGGCTTGACTCAATCTTCTTGTAAGGCTGCCCAAAGCCATAGCGTAGCTTCAGCCTGTGAATTGCCTCACGGAGTTTGTGCACAAGTGTTTCCTTTTCGCTCAAGGTTTGTTTCTCAGGCAT
Source organism: Cynanchum wilfordii (assembly GCA_025388415.1). NCBI lineage: Eukaryota > Viridiplantae > Streptophyta > Magnoliopsida > Gentianales > Apocynaceae > Cynanchum > Cynanchum wilfordii. Next base: position 5,155,951 of record JAHSUH010001079.1, read on the forward strand.
CAAATTGAACTGCAATGCACTAGCAAAGAATTGAAATCTAAGTCTTAGTTGCTGAAGATTCCTGATCTCACCAATATGTGAGAATAATCCTACTGCACCCCCAACAATAGACGAGAATATTGAGTACCAAACTAGCATATCCACTAAATAGATTAAAACAACAGGAATCCACAACATTATCACGGCCATTCTGTTGGTGCTGCCAAAAAACTCATGCCATCTGTAGTTAAAGCGCCTGTGACTCAGGATATACTTTGTCGGGCCAACCAGGGGTTGGATTTGGAGGAAATAACTAAACAAGAATTTGGAAACCAGTACAGAAATCCAAAACAATGAGTACTTTAGGTTGCTGATAAGTCCTTCCCTAAGCCCTCGCCCAACAAAGATTGGGGTATAAAACCACCACGTTAACAACTGGAAAATTGTCCAATCCAGTTCTTCAAATAGATTACGAATCCATGGAATAACAAAGAGAACCAAGGCCAGCAATTCAGGAATGACATATACTAAAGCAGCCTTCAGAAATGATAAAATTCTTTGATTTGCCTCATAAGACCACCTACCATCAGAATTCTTCTGGCTCCAAATCCTCGCATAGAAAACCCCAAATAGAACCGTCCAGGTTATTGCATCTAGACTCTTCAAAACCATCCTAACACCAAGCCACAATGTCTCTCTTGAGACTAAGCTGTATTGAGTCCCAGCATCAAGAATTGATTGACAAAACCTCAAGCCTGCCCAAGTAATGAATAGGGTCAGCAACTGCACCTGCACATCCCTGCTCTCCAAGGCTTCCCAAGGAGGGCCCTTCTCCTGCCAAGCAATAATAAGAGCTGCCTGAAAGAATAAAATTAGCATTATCCACAATCGATCGAAGCTCCTGAAGATGTTCCAAAATGTCCTCTGCTCTACAAATCCTGTCTTCCCTACCCTCTTATCACTACTGGAGAAGAAAAAATTACTGGATACATCAATAGGCCATTTGATCTTCTTAAAGCACCTTCTGGTCCAAAAGTACTCGTTAATATCATCATAGTTCCTCCAAGCTGAATGCGGGGCAGTCCCGCCTCTACTCCTCTCGACCTCACCTTTAATGGTCACGTAAATAGGTGTAACAACATTATTCAGAAATCCATACTGACCACAAGTCTTGGGAACATACGGGTGACGAGTTTCTTCATCAATATGATCGTCAAGAATGTAATTGAGTTCCATAGCCATGTGATGATAAATATAGCATAAACATTCCGGGGTAAAGCGAAGATTCGCTGCTTCACCCCAAATTAACAAGTAAAGGCACACATACAAGAGTTCCCGGCGGAGGAGGTCGGGGTTTTTGCGATTAGGAAGGCGAACCTGAGACTTCTTACGCAAATAAGAGCACCATGAGTTGTAGTTTTTGAGAAGTTTCTGTCTAAAGCGACGGAGAACCCCAGGGTCAAGACGGTCGGGGATATTGGGTGGGGGCTGGAGGCGCATTTGGGAGTTAGCCAAGTGTAGAACCAAGTGCTCCCTTTGATTTTTCACGTTATCGCCTTGGAACCCAAAGAAGAGTCCCAACCAGTCCATGAGATCCATAGAGTCATTCCAATGTGCAAAAGGTGGCTTCCGGAGGTCCCCAGCCGTGCGAAGGGCGGCCGAGGCCGCCCGCACTTCAGGGATGCGAAGCGACGGGTGGTTGGTGAGGAGGTCATGAATGGGGATTATGTTGAAAGAATCAGGGAGAGGCGGCGGCCTCGGTGGTGGCGCGTGAGGCGCGTACGGTGGCCCAGGGCCACGAGTGGGCTGTGCACGCTGCCTCAAGTTCATAGCAAAACCAAAACCAAACTACTTTCTCCCACAGAGCAAGACGTACGTACGGTAGTAAGTGCTGCTGCAAATCCACTTATGAAAACCAGCGAAGTTCATTAGTACTAAAGAATACGCGGCGGAGGAGATTCACAGTCATTTCCTGCAAACATAGTTATATATATATATATAAAGCTTTAGTGGATGAGTACAAAAATTAAGTATCTGTAAGAATATACTCTCAAAATAACAACCAGAAGAATGGATGGTGAAAGTGAAGAGAAAAAGGAGAATTGTTAGTCGTTTTAAACCTTTGCTGTCGTCGTTTCAAGGAAATTGACTGGTTTGTTTGGAGGAGTTGTAAAGGCCTGTGACCATGGCGAAAGGGAAACTTGGGTTACTATCAGAAAAGAGAATGTTTGAGGTGGGAAGTGTAGAATACGCGCGCCAAGGAGAAGACGATGGGGGGAGGAAGACAAAGGAGGCTGCTGCTGCAAATGCAAATTGTGGGGTTTAGTGGAAAGTGGCTTTTTTTCTCCAAGAGTTTTTATTATCAGAGTCAGTTTTAGTAAATTTATTCAATTCAAATGAAATAATGTGGAGAGAGATATTATATAATAATAGTACCCCTTAGTTCCTTTTTCCTATGTTCTTTTTTTTTAAAACTCACTTGGGGTGTTTGATATCTCACCTTTTCAGTGAGACTAATTTGGACTCGGTTTGTGGAGCGCTCGCAGAGTTCAACTCTTACTCGAGGGTTAGAGCTTGACCCAGAGCTTTTAACATGAAGCTAACCACCCCAAGGGGATTTTGACCATCGATCATCCATGCTGATGAAGCATTAGGAATCCGCTTAATAACTCTCTCAAGCTACCGGGTTCTAAAGTGAAGTAGTATTTTTTTCTTTTCTTTTTTTCATATAAAATTTCATGGACACGAGGTTAGACCATTTTGGTCTAAATAATTGGATAAGAACTTTTGCTCTCCTATAATTACAAATTCTCTTTTTCTTTTTTTTTCTTACAAGAAAGAATGCAAAAAGAGACCAATCTTTTTGAACACCAATTTACTAACACGACCTACAAATTTGTTGGTCTAAAAGTGCTACTTTATTTATTATTATTATTTTTCATAATTTATATTTAATTATAATTATATAAATTTTATTCTGTATTTATGATACCCCTTATATTTCTGGAACCAAGAACTTAAAGACAAATAATTTAAATGAATAAAAAAATACTTAATTTATTTTATTACAAATTTGCCAACATGGGGAAGTTTTTTTTTTTTTTTTTTTTTTTGGTAAATACCAACATGGGGAAGTTAACCATGTGGATCAACGGCAAGTTTCATATTAAATTTTTTTTTTTAAAGAAAAAGAGTAGACATTTCGAGGTAGAAATAATATTATTTTAAAAATGTTATATACATAAAGGGTGTGTGAAAAAAATTGAATAAAACAAAATATCCATTCTACAAAAAGAAAAAAAAAAGAAAGAAGATAGAAGCTAATATTATCATTCTTGAAATAGACCCAATGAAATTATGATGAGTCATGAGACTATCAAAATGATAAATGACAGTAAAGAATACTCTATTTTCTCTTTGATTGCTCGAACCGGAATTACCCATTCCCGGTAATTGACGATGATATCCAACAAAAAAAATAATAATAATAATAATAATTTCAAATCATCTATTTCGGGGCCCCGAGAATTATTCGGGACCGGGGTTGTTCGCTAGTTTTTGTTATTATTAATTACTTTACTACTCTCCTCCTTCAGTTCTGACCTTAACGTACCTACATACACTAAACTAAAAGGCGTGGAACCCAACGCCAAACACTCTCTGCTACAATTATACATTTTTTTTTTTTTTTGTTTTAAATTTCTTCTGCTTAGGGAATCACTCTCTTCTTTTGTCCAAATAATATATATGTATATTAATTTTGAATTTATTTTTCAATTTTAAATAATTTGAATTAAGTTATATGTCCTTTAAACTAGATTTAAAAAAAAAAAAAAAAAAAAGGAAAATTGGTAAGAGCTAAATGGGGAGGTTAAGGATTATATGAACGGAAAGAAGGAGAAAACGCAAGTAGTGACAAAATAACAAAGCAGAGTAATACTACTCTCTGGTCTTTCCACGTCATAATTATAGCCGTTACGAAACGGTAGAGCTTCTGCCAACGCATATTTCTCTCTCCGGGACTCCGATGTTTCTTTCTCACGCGCTCATCTTCATACTCGCGACCCTTCTTGGGATATTTTACCACGTCACAAAGAGGAGGCATGGTGCCAACAGCCATTATAATATTGCACTACCTATGCTAACACACAAAAAATTATTTGATACGAAAATAAAATAATATTAACAAATTAGAATTTTAGGGAGGCTAATCAAAAAATGAAAATTTTAATCTGTTTACATTTAAACGGTTGAAGTTAGAAACTGTCTTACTCTATTATAATTCAAAAAATTAAGAACAGAATTATTTTTTTTTTTTGATAAGTAATTAAGAACAGAATTATTAATTAAAAAAATTGTAATATATATATACTATTATTGTAATTTATTAAGTAAGGTTTAAAACATATGGGCCAAAAATCACATCGCTCCACCTTTTAGCATTTGTTTCCACCATGTCTAGTGATACGAGTCATAAATAAAATTATTAAGGATTTGTCATACACCCATTCATTTGCACATGCAAAATTTTGATTCTGATTTATATTGGGATATAGTGATCCGTTTTTTTTTTTTTTTTTTTTTGAATGCATTTTGATTACAAATAACGATATATCATCTCACTCGGATTTAAAAAAAAAAAAAAAAAAACACATTTTCCAACTAAAAGCTCGAGAGCTAAAATTTTATACACACGGGGGGCAGCTCTCCTTAACTGTGATGTGTTACATTTAAAAATAAATAAATAAATCATTGAATTTTTTTTTTTCCTTTTAAATTAAAAAAAGACAATGACATAAAATGAGGTTTAAGAGGCCCAAGAGATCATCATATCAGAGTCAGTTAGCAGCCTTTTTTCTGCTGGCCTTTTACTTGTTTAATATCTTTTGTGAACATTCTGGGAGCTATAGCCATCGACATCAGCTCTTGGAACAGAAGTTTACAGGCATAAGGAATGTGGACCTGCAAGAAAAATGAATCACTGGAGAGTCAGAACCCAGGCAAACCAGTTCTTTCTTGCATTATATAGCAAAAAGGTATCATTGTTGACAAAGCAAAAGTTGAAAGTTTTAACTATCTTCTTCAAGGCTAACCCCATGATGCAAAATGAGAAATTCTTCCTTTTTCTTCATATGTATGCTCATATATATGTGTGTGTGTGTGTTTGTAATAGGGAGGGCAGATCAGATAGGGGCGCACAAAAGAAAACACTAGATGATGCTGTACTTATAGAATTACCTGGACAATATCAGTTTTATTTTTGCAGCTGCGGCACTCGAAGGAATACTTTTTGAGGTTGGCAATAGCTATTAGCCCGCAACGTTCACAAACATGGACTCTATATGCATCGCTCTGGTCAAACAACCTTTCCTTTAGAAAGTGAGCAGCACCATGCGCGATCATACAATCCCTTTCCATCTCTCCAAACCGCAGACCACCATCACGTGATCGTCCCTCTGCAGGCTGCCTTGTTAGTATTTGAACGGGCCCTCTACCACGGGAGTGGATCTTATCATCAACCATGTGCTTCAGCCTCTGATAGTAAGTCGGCCCGAGAAATATTGTAGCCGTAAGTTGTCTCCCTGTATGACCATTATACATCCTCTCAAAGCCACGCATTTGGTATCCACATTTGTGAAGGGCTTTGCTGATGTTATCCACAGTAACATCAGTAAAAGGAGTAGCATCTCCTTCCTTGCCCATATGTGCAGCCACCTTGCCCATGATACACTCAATCAGTTGACCAATAGTCATTCGAGAAGGAATAGCATGAGGATTCACAATGATATCAGGAGTTATGCCTTCTGCAGTAAATGGCATGTCTTCTTGGGTGTACGTCATGCCAACTGTTCCTTTCTGACCATGCCTACTGCTAAACTTGTCTCCGATTTGAGGAATTCGAACAGATCTCACCCTCACTTTCACAAACCTTAACCCATCAGCATTGGTTGTAAGCAATACCTGATCAACTATACCATTTTCACTATGGCGTAGGCTCGTGCTATGGTCACGCTTAGTGTAACGGGAAGATGATGAAGCTGGAGCATGGGCATCATCCTGACTCATGGGAGTAGTTTTTCCAATGATAACATCCTCACCAGAAACCCTTGTTCCTGGGGGAGCAAGACCATCATCGTCCAGCTTATCATAAGATCCATGACGCATACCCATTGTATTGGACCTGTCTGGACGACCAAAGTCCTCCTTAACCAGAGTCCCCATCTTCTTCTCCTCGTCTCTGTATGAGCGGAAGAAAATTGATCTGAAGAAGCCACGGTCAATGGATGACTGGTTCATAATAACCGAGTCTTCTTGGTTGTACCCAGAATAGCAGGCAATCGCCACTATGGCATTAATACCGGCAGGCAGCTGCCTGAAGTGCAGATGCTCCATTGCCCTAGTAGTAACCAGTGGCTTTTGAGGATAATAGAGCACATAGGCCAGAGTGTCCTGGTTATACAGAAAGATACAAGGTTAATAAAATATTCAACTAAATGTTCTTCAAGAACAGAGTAAGAGAAGCTCGATCCTTACCATCCGGAACTGATAGTTGGTAACATATATGCCCATGGCTTGTTTACCCATAGCTGACTGGTAAGTATTACGAGGTGACTGCAATGAGAAAAAATGTAGAAAAAAATCAATTAAGAGATATCTGTGTAGACTGCAATTAGAGCACACAGGAACAGAGGACATACCTGGTTGTGGTCAGGGAATGGAATAATTGACGCGCAAACACCCAGAATTAGCGAAGGGTGAATTTCACAATGGGTATATTTATCAGTATAAGCATCTTCTGGATTAAGTCTTGCAGTTACAAGGTCCTAGAGAAGTAGAGATTAAAAATTTTGAAGTCACAAAGTATGAGAAGAAAAGTCAGAAAGTACTTGGTGCATATATTAAATAATAAACTAAAACATAAACAATTTACTTACGTTAATTGTCATAGAAATCATAGTAGTTTCTTCTTCTTCAGTGTCAATATATTCTATGAAACCCTTAGAAGTAAGATCATGCCAAGTACAGTCTTCTGGAGTCTCCTGTATTTGGAAATTAGTTGGTAACTCATGACATAAATAAATAAGACATTGAAACTTTATGTAATCATAAACCAGAGCTAGAACCCAGAAGACATTGAGCAATTACCCTTGCTTGCAAGGCTTGAATATCCCTCTTCTTAATAAGCAGTCTTTGTTTCTCTACGATGAATAATGGACGACTGCAGCGGCCGTAATCAGTATAAATACGCAGTTCCTTCAAGCGAATATCTCGGACCACACCCACTTCAGTGTTAACATCCACCTACATATTGAATACAAGTTGATTGGTCACTTTACATATCCAGAATGACATTCAAAAGCAAAAACATTTCACGCCATTAAATGGATGCACACTCTAGATAACTTTGATAGCAAAAGGAAGACCAAGGAGCTGTTTTATGGCATGCTAGAAGTTGGTTTTTTTTTTTTTTTAAAGGAAAAAAAAAAGAAAAAAACAGATATTTGAGTCATCACATAAGTAACCACAGTCTCACCCGCCTTCTCAAACGCCTCAAGGTCCTGACCAACATATCAGGGTCACGATGGATACCAACCCAACAACCATTGACAAAGATTTTTGTTGCTTCAGGAATAACAGCAGGAGAAATTTCCTACAATTGAAGAATATCAAGAATAAAAAAATCATTAGGAACCTCAGCCTTGGTCACAAAACATCAGCAGGTGGATGCAAACCTATTCAGACAACTAACCTCAAAATTTTCAGTACCCCATTCCTCTAAGAACTCCAGAATTGGGTATGCTGCTGAACCAACAGTAATGTACACCATGAGTGCTAAATTCTTCACTAGTCCACATGCCTGATAAGAAAGCAAGGAAGAAACCCAGATGTGATGTACTGAAAACTAAAATTTGAGGGACAAAAGATAGAGAAACACATCATATCACAAAATTTCCTTCAACAAGAGCAGACTTACTTGTCCTTCAGGGGTTTCTGCTGGACACATCATTCCCCACTGGGAATTGTGCAACTGCCTTGGTTTGGCCAGTTTCCCTGTAAAAATATAACCATTATAAGATGACGTTGAAATACAAACTTAACAGAATAATAACTATATAAGATATGATGTCAAAAAAACGAGAAAAAAGTGAGAGGATAGGTTAATCAAACCTTCACGTCCTATTGGAGAATTTAGCCTCCTTAAGTGTGACAATGTTGAAGCATAAGTCAACCGATTTAACACCTGTACAATAAGAGGTTAGTCCTCCAGTATAAAAAAAAGAAAAAAAATCTAATCTATATGCCATAGATAGTTGTACAAGAAATGCAAAATAGGCAACACCCAACCTGTGAAACACCAGCTCTTGTACCTGCAGCATTCGCTTGACCCCAGTTACCAGTCGCAAGTGAGTACTTAAGCCCACTGGTAATAGTCTTGGCTTTGATTGCAAATTGCAAGTTGACATCTTTGCCATTATCAACACACTGAAATCCATGACAAGTGATTTCAGAGCTGAAGGAAAGTATATATCCACAAAATTGACCATATTGCAACTGAAACTACCTTCTGGACATAAGATCTCACGTCCCTGGTTAATTTTCTAAATAGCTATATCCATACAAAGAAAAAATTCAATTAGTTACAGATTACTTTATGAAAGTGTAACTACCAACATGAGACTTCAACTGAAACACAAACCATTCTGAATAGACCACCAAGAAGGGGACCAGCAAGATCTAATCTCTTATTGCCATAATGATCTCTATCATCTTCAGGTCTTCGGCCAAGTGCACAAAGCAATAGCCGGTGGATAATGTAGCTGGATTGGCAAAAACAAAATACATCACAAATCTTACATGTAACTCAATGTACAAGTAGACGACAAGAGGCATACCCAAAATAGTAAGCTTTTTTTGTTTCACAGTACTCCCCAATCCCTACATGAGGAAGCATTTCTTTTTGAAGAATCTCTCTAGCATACCTGCAAGTAGATTGATAAAATTCTCAACGGAATTAGATGAAGAACTGAAGAAATCCATGAAGTTCCAAAATAGCCAAGACATGCAACACTTACTTAATTCTCTTTTCCCTTGTGACACCGACAGTGGCTCCTCGTTTACCAATGTAGTCCAGCGCAACCTGCAGCAACTCAGATTGTTAATTCACTGAAAAATAGAAAGGACTGAAGGAAATAGACTTCTTTCGTAAAACTATCCCTAAAATTCTGACAAAAGATGCAACAAAAAAACAACCATTTCAGATGTTTCACTCTGATAATGCAAAATTTGTAAGGCATGAAAAATCACAAGAACCAGTGAGAAGAGGTACAAGAATATGCTACAACAATGTTTAATGAGAAATTAATATAGACACCTGCTGGTTTTGAATTACAAATGCTTCTTCCAAGGAGGGACGCAACAACTCCATCATTTGGGTATCTTTGAAATCATAGCAAATATGTTCCAATATATCTTTGTCTGCCACAAATCCTAAAGCTCGAAAAACTATAATGATAGGAATTTCTGTCCGAATGTAAGGAAGGGTAGCACGGATGTACTGGCCTGAGGCTCCCTGCAAGTGTAAGTTGAAATCAGCCCAGGCCACAACTTTAGAGCAAATTCTATTTGAGAAAACAATTACACAACGGAAAACTGTCTTTGTCTTCATATCATACCCCTTTGGCACTCGATCGAGAGAGCATTCGCACAAACATGGTGCTTGGGGGCCTGTTTTGGGTCTCAGCCATGGAGCGCACTTCAGCCACAAAGGCATACTTGTTTGGTTGCCTCTTCTTAAACACATAGACGTGATTGGTGCTCATTTTCTCCTGAGCAATGAGCACTTTTTCACTTCCATTAATGATAAAATATCCACCCTGATCATATGGACATTCTCCAAGCTCAGTGAGATCCTTCTCTGAGTTTTGATACAAGGTACAGTAACTCGACCGGAGCATTATAGGAACCTACATAAGAAGAAAAGACAATTAAGATTTAAAAGGGATCCCTGAAGTCATTATTATTGAAGTCCGCCAAGCTCCCCAACAAAAATAGTCTTAGAGTCCACTCAATTGATTGATGAACTTCAGAGCATACCTTCCCAATGAAGACTTTACCGAAATCTTGAGTTTCAGTAACTTCTTCACCATCATGTCCCTTTTTAATGACTCTCTTACTAACATCAACGTACAAGGGGGCCGAATACGTCAGGTTCCTCAACCTAGCAGCTTTTGGGAACAAAGTTGCAGTTTCTCCATCGGATTCAGTCATCATTGGTTTGCTAAGGTAAATCTGACCAAAATTGATCTTATAGATTGTCTGCAGACAACAATGAATCTTCTATTAACCAACTCGAACATATCTATAAAGCTCAAAAAACTATCCATGAGAAATCCTTCCATGCCGAAAGCCGTAAAATAAAAAATTCACTTAAAATTTAATCCTTTCATGAGAAAATTTTCAAATTAAATTGCTGATTTCAATTACATTTAATAAATCCTTTAACTTGATTCGATCATAATGGGGGAAACTGAAAAGAAACCCTAGTTTTCATTCTAATTTAATAACCAAAAACCAAATTTTACATTAAAAGAAATATATACATATCATTTGGAACTGAAAGTTAATTATTCACATCCAGTTAAAATTTTTAACCTAATTCTACCTCAGCAAAGTCTGATTGGTGACCAGGATTGTGCTGAGATTCTGGCCGGATTTCAATATCGGCGGACTCATCCACGATCTCTTGCATGGTGTTCATAATAAACTCGTCGAAAGAGTCCAACTGTTGCCTTACCAGACCTTTCTCTTCAAAATATGCACTAATTACCGCCCAAGCATCTTCTTGAGTTATTTCCTCTTCTTCTTCCTCGTTGTATTCTTGCTCATACTCATCGTCCATCTCCATGTTTACAAAAAATTACAAATTCAAAATTAAATCTAAAGCAAAAGAAAAGTGATGTTTTACTGAAGGAACGGGCAATCCAGACGAGAAGGCTGAGAAGGAGAAGAAAAGGCAACTCGGTCCAAGACGCAGAACTGAAGGACAAACAGAGTTCAAAAGGAGGGCAGGAGAGGAAAAGAGGGTTTATAATTTGGTAACTAGTCTAAAAAAAGAAACACAGAAGCGGGTGGAAAATATATAAGACCAAATTGACATTAATAACCATATTTATAATAGTAACTATAACCATATTCGGTAGCATCTCTCAAGTTAAATTTTAAAAAATATATATATATATATATATTTCGATTTTATTTTTATTTTAATTTTAATTCTTTTTTGTCTATTGAAGAGAGACATGGCTGTCGAGGGTTGATGGCAGAGTGGCGGAAGGCCTCCTCCCCTTCGGGATCGACACCTCCCCTCCCCCAATTGTATCAAAAAAAAAGAGAGACATGGCTCAGTACAAGAGGCCCAAAAATAGAAGAAATTGACTATCCAGTATCGAGGATGGACTCCAGCTTGGTCCATCAGAAAAGCCCATATAAAATTTTAAATACATGTTGAAGTGTGTGGCCCAAGGCCCATAATATGTGTCCAACTAAAATATAGATTGGGCCTTATTGTTAAAGTAATTAGTTATATATTGGGCTTACTGTCTAGCCCATTTATTTGGGCTTAGGTAAAAGATGTACATAAATAAAAAAAAAAAAGAACAATATCTGTAAGAGAAGGGAGTTATGGTTTTGCTGGTAAGAAACCACTTTTTGTCCCAATTATTTAAGAAATGATTATGGAAGCATATTTTAATATAAAAATGTTTATTTTAAAATTTCAAAATACATATAATATTATAATTTTAACTCCTATGTGTTGCTAGTGAATAAATCTATTAATTTTAAGTAAAAGTACAATTTAAAATTTAAGTTTCCTCTTATAATGAGGAACCTGATTTCCACAATGGATTTGTATCAAATATATAAGCACAGAAACCAAAGATTATGATGCATCAGCGATGCGATGTGGTTCACGACCACACCCTCCACGTTATTACAGCTTTATAAGAGCCGTACACAGTCTGCAGGTGTGGGTCGTTGAACTGTCAATTGCACACTCTCCCACTCTTCTGGTCAAACATTCATTTTCTCAAAAAAAAAAAAAAAAAAAACAAAAAATTGATACCAATTGTCAAAGATTCATTTGTCTCCATTTTCAATGGCTCCTAAGTGTGTCCACGAATTGAAGAGATCAAAAGGATCCACCTTAGGATAAAGAAATCATTCAATTAATTATTGCTAATATAAAAGGTAATATGTGTATATATAATATATACGTATAAAATCCATCTATAAGTCGAACTCGAAGAAAATTGATATTAATTGTACGTACGTAGCTCAAAATCAATATATATATATATATATATATATATATATATATATACATGTATTGTGTGCGCTGCGGTCATTAGGTTACCAAGAAGAGACGACCTTGGAAAATTGGGAACAAGACAAGTCCACCACCTCTGTATCTGCCTTTCCTAACATTATTTATTTATATATTCACTGATCTTCGCATCTAAAGTTCCACCATATATATCCATCTTAACCAAGGGGAAAAAGAAAAAGAAAAAGAAAGGTCCTGTCTAGCTAGATTTTTCACCTTGGTACAACTATATATATATATATATATATATATATATATATATTAGTTCTTCCACATTCTACTGATCATTTAATTTCTTCAGTAGTTATGGGTTTTGCGCAGAGAATTCCAATGTGTCTGCTTAGGCTCTTGGCTCTGGGTGGAGCAGTCACCGCAGCTGTTGTCATGTTCACGAGCCATGATTCTGCTCATGTCTTTAACATGACTTTTGAAGCCAAATACACCAATTCCCCTACTTTCAAGTAAGCATATATATATATATATAATTCTATCATCAACATGTATTTTTATGTTTGAATTTATCATGTTATATAAAAATAAAGAACTATTGTCAATAGTTAACATCGATTGTTGAGAATTCTTCATGTTCTTGTCATAACTTATGATATATGTATATATATTTCTGCAGGTACTTCGTGATCATAAATGCAATAGCTAGTATCTATACCCTTATAGTTTTCTTTTGTCCAGCCAAGAATACTCTAGGCCGGTTCTTGTTGGTTTCAGATTTGGTACTCTTCTCTCTCTCTCTCTCTTTCTCTCCTTATTCCCATATTCAATACATGTTTATATATATATATATATATGTATTGAAATATAAAAATAAAAAAATAATTGGTGGTGCATGCAGATTGTGACATTGTTGTTGGATTCAAGTATATCGGCTTGTTTAGCAATCGGGCAGGTGGGAAAGAAAGGGAATGAACACGCGGGATGGCTTCCAATTTGCAATCAAGTTCCCAAGTTCTGTGACCGTGTAACCGGAGCTCTCATTGCTGGATTTGTGGCTTCAATTCTCTATTTTGTCATTCTTCTTCTTTCTCTTCACAATGTCTTCAACATTTTTACTATTAAACCTTAATTATTTATATATATATATATATATATATATATATATTAGATTTTTGTCTTGTAATATATATATGCACTTGTTATGTATCTATAGGAAGGAAAGAAAGAAAGAAAATTTCCATACCATGATGTTCTTGTAATGCTTTGCTGGATTTTGGATTCCAAGCTTTTTAATTCAAAAAGTAAATATATCACCTAAACTATCTAGGATTATTTTCTTCGCATAAATAGAGCAAAGTTTTAGTGAATAAATTAATGAAGCTGAACCAAAAAAAAAAAAAAAAAAAATGTTGAATACGAAATAAATATATATATATATATATATATATATATATTTTCAATTTACATATCATTTTTGTTTAAAATAATTAATTCTCAAATTATTTAAAGAAGATGAGTTCTTAAATTAAAATATTCAAATTTGTGAGCCAAAGACTAACTTTAAAAAAAATATATCCGAACCATAAGTCATGCAGAACACAAAAAAAAAATGATAAAAGAGAAAAAATCCACAATTCCGGGGGAGAAAATGGAGAACATGAAAAACCAAGAAAACCCCGGCCACACAAAAATAGCCATTACTAAAAAAATCTTGCCCAGCTATTATCAGGGTACAATCCAAGAAATAGCAAATACTGATGCTTCCAGAATTAATGCTTTGATATGCACACGAAATTTTGCTGTCAAAACTACTAGCTTTCTGAAAGTAAATATCTTTAAAATATGAGTTGCACAGCTCTCATTCCGACCAGTGTTTTCTCTTCTTCTTGCACTTCATTTTTTGATTTCAAGAAATCCCTAAAACTTAATCAATCTCAGACATGCACGATTGGACGGATTCTGTGCTCTTCTTCAACTTCAGACCCGCATTCTACAACAGGTAATCTTCAAGTATTCTTTTTTCGTAATCTTGTCGAATGGCGTAAATAGGATTTTGCGACTTATGAATCTTGAACTGAGTCTTGTATTTGGGGGTTTCAATAAGACAAGAAAGTTTAATTAACTTTAGTTTCTACATACGGAATACATCAATTTTCCTATGATTAATAATGTTTGAAAAGCCTCCAAATTAAGTTCCTAATGGTGGGTTCGAGTTTAGTCCCTAATTTTAAGCACAGTTGCTTAAAAAGAAAGAGAAAAAGATTGACAAGATTTTTGGGACAGAAGGAGTATTTCATATGCAAATATTCAATAAGAGGGAAAAAGTTAATTAAGATGGGAGGGGAAATTTCATTTGAGAAATGGTTCCACTAAAAGTTGGGAGGGGAGGGAAGGTGAAATGAAATTTTAAGTTGATTTCTCTGCCAAATGACATTTAATGATCAAATTAAATAAAATGGCAATACAATTGTTGTTTGCATACACCCTTAGTTTTTCTTCTTCTGCAAGCCCTTTGAATAATGATTCACATGTTCTTTTAATTTGTATATGTTGATGAGAATTTGGCTCAACTGCTTACTGAAAACCTATGCTCAGGAAGACTGATATTGCAGCCTATTTATGTCAAAAATGAACAAGCCTAGGCAGTTTATTCTTTTGCATAAACTTGAGACAGGATTCTAGATGATAGGTTCTTCATACTGGATTCTTTGACCTTTAAGATATCATTCTTTGCATCTATTGAGTGTTGAATTTTCTGAATTTTTTTTGGTTCACCTAAATCAGAAACAAAGTACAGAGCCAATTATGTTTTGCTTCTTTTCTGATGTATTGATCTTACTCTTGCTTGAAATTAATTAATAGGGATACTAGAAAGGTCATTGACTGGTGGAGCATATGATTTTGAAAGAGCGACCACATCACTAACTCAGAAATCTTTGTCTTCACCTAAGAAGGTTACTCTTGTACGACACGGTCTTAGCACTTGGAATGAAGAAGGTAGAGTTCAGGTTTGTTGTCTTGAATTCTTAAAATTCTTTTCTTTACCTTTATCTGATTGTATCGCACTAGACTTTTTACCCAGGTTGAAGATACTTTGTTCTGTCTAATTATGCAATACTTTGTAACTTCTTTGGTTCAGCTATCAAACATCAGCTGTAAAGATGGAATCTTTACAGATTCGTTATGTTTTTCTTTATATGTCAAAGAGTCTTGAGGATTTTAGTGAAACTTGTATGGCTGCTAACACATTGATCACTTCTAGGGAAGCTCAAACCTCTCTACATTAACTGAAACTGGAGTAATACAAGCAGAGAAGTGCAGAAAGGCCTTATCTGATATAAACTTTGACTGTTGTTTCTCGAGTCCCATATCGCGTGCCAAGGTACACATACACACACAATCAAACAAAAAATGAAGAAGACAAAAAGAGATTATTTTGCTGGTATTTCTGCTCTGGGCTGTTGTAGTTTCTTAATTTTCTATGTTTTAATGCAGTCAACTGCTGAAATTATGTGGCAAGATAGGGAGCAGCCTTTGGTTTTCCTGGATTCACTGAAGGAGGCTCATCTCTTTTTCCTGGAGGGAATGAAGAATGGTCTGCCTTCTTTGTCTTTTCACTTGTTTACTGCTCATCCGTTCATTAACTAACCAACCAATGGCATAACAAATACTTTGCTAGAAATTCTTTTTTTAATATGTTGTACTAATATGAAATTGATGAAAAGTTCATTAAGATCCATACATATACTGTATTTTCATTTCCTAAATTACGTTTAGTTTATGGAGGCAGTGGATGCTAGGCGGGACTATCCAAAAGAGTATTCAACTTGGAGAGAGGATCCTTCAAATTTTTGTGTAAATGGTGTTTATCCAGTTCAAAAGCTATGGGAAACAGCACATGAAGCTTGGAGAGAAATCTTGTTAACACCTGTATGTAAGAGCTGTTTGATATTCATTTTCACATCTATATTGTCTGTTTGTCGGTCTCGTCTTACTTTTTATTAATCAATCCAGGGAGAGAATTTCTTGGTGGTTACTCACAAATCAATTCTAAGAGCACTGATTTGCACTGCCCTTGGCCTAGCATCCGACAGGTATGCAAAACTCTGCAACATTTGACCATCTCTTTTTGATGACATCCAAATCTTAAGTGCCTATGGGCATCAAAGGCATACATTTTTTTTTTAATCTGATATGGAAAAGCAGACAAGAATTCTTGTTATCCTAAATTTTGTTGATTCGATCCAGGTTCCGTGCCATTGACATACACAATGGTGGATTAACTGTATTTAGCTTCAATAAACGTGGGGAGCCAATGCTGCAATCTATGAATATGACTGCACATATGTATACTGATCACAAATACAGGTTTCAGAAGAAGTGATGAGATTCAGAAGCCAAAGTTAAATGTCCCAAGAACCCCAACTTCTGATCCAGAACGCACAGGAAAACAGCTGGCTGACTGAGTGTGTGTATATGAAAGAAAAATCATATGTTGGCAAACTTGTTGGATGCTTGTCTGAAATGTGAAGTATAATAAAGAGAATGAGAATTTTACAAATATTTAGATTCCAATCACTTGCTTCCTTCCTTTTGATTTGAATTGCTACATAATTTTGTCTCTTGATGTGAGTCTCAGAAAAAAACTGCTGTCTGATGTTGAGAATAATTTTTCCTATTTTCTTCTGTAATTTGCAATAGTTTACATGGTGTATAATTTTCAATTTTTTCGATTGTGATAAAAAAGGAGAGAAAAAACAATGGAACATAGAAAATTTTGTATTTATAAGTGATACTAATTATAGTAATCAATAACTCATTGAAGTAGTTAATCCCCGAAGCAGTAGGTGAGATCTTTCTCCTAGGACGGATTAGTTGAAGAAGTGGGTGAGGTCTTTTTTGAACAAAATTTAGATTGACAGATCTAATTTAGGTTAAATTTAAGATAATTGAAACATATTTTTAATACGGGATGATTAAACAAAAAATATATATATCTTTTCATATTTTAGTAAAAAAAATATAATGGAGATAAAGTTAGGTTATTATTACTCATAACCCTCTCTCTCAGAAGTAAGACCCATATTGACTCTACCGGAAAAGCCAAGCCAGATTTCGGAAACTAAACCGTATCGAAAGGGGAGTTGTGGGATGGAAAGCGAAGAACAAAATATAGGAGAGGAAGAGGTAGAAGAGGAAGAAGAAGATGAAGAAGGGCCACCGCCTGGATTTCAATGCATTGTTGTACCGCAGCAGAAAGAAACTATGGAGACTGATCTAAATGAGGAGGAGGAAGAAGAAATAGATGATAATGATGATGATGATGATGATGATGTTGACTCAGATGGTCCACCGCCCGGATGGTCTCCGATTCCCCAACCAGTACAGAAAATTCAGACTTCTGGTGAGATGGGGGCATTCTTTTTCACCCCTTTTTTCTTTCTGTGTGATTTCCATTTGTGTTTTTTTTTTTTTTTTTAAAACCTTTTTGGGGTTCCAAGAATCGTGTGTTTGGTTTGTGGCATATTTTCTATATACATTGGTTCGCAAATGTCTGTGCAGACACACTAGTTACTGTTCTATAATGATATTGATTGGAAACTATCAATGCTTACGATGTCTATCACGGGAAAAGATAGGATATTTTGAGTTTCATTCCTCTTCAGTATGTCTTTATGAGTGCGAAAGATGATAAGGTGGAAAATAGTCATTCAAATGTGGTATATCGTTTGTGATATAATTTATATGTAAATTTCTAGCAAACCTACCTATTTCTCTGGCCAACTATTATCGTGCTTTAGAACCATGAGAGCTGACATTTTGACAGCATTTAGATGCAGAAATGTTTGACAAGCAAGATGATGAAGACGAGGATGACAATGGGCCGCCACCCGGGTGGGAAATGCCTCCACCTACACCTCAATTGGCAGAAGCTATTCCTTCTGGTAAGTTGCTCCATTGTTTCCTGTTACTAGTATTTCTCTCTCTATTCACTTCGGATGATGTGCAAACCTAGCCATTGATTTCCCAGGAAAATTATGATGTTCAAGTTGGAGAGGTACATGTATTTTGCTTTCTGAATATAGGGCTGTCCATTGGACAATGTCTATGAGCAAGAAGCTTTAAGCAATTCTTCCCATCTCTTGAACGAATTTGCTAAGCATAAGAAGGTGTTCAGTAAATTTACATAGAATATTAATGTCTTTCCCCAAACATGTGGAAATTATTTTACATATCGAAACTTTTTTTCCTTTGCCCCTGCCTCTCCTATTCTTGGAAGTGTGATATCTGACCTCTGAAAACATTAGGTGACATGGAAGGCAAACAAGAAGAGATCAAAGCTGAGATCGGCACCCAACCTGGGGAACAATCAACACCTGTGTCACAACCACTCGCGCCTATACCTCCTTTACCTGCTCCTGCTACCCTGGTTCCAAGTGGTAAGACTTTTGCTGGTGACGGCCTTCAATTTATTTTTGGTTCTTTGAATGAATTGACTGCAGAACTAGAACATCCATGACTACAAGTTTCACATGTTTGGATGCAGGAAAAGGTCAAATGGTTTGTGGCTTGTGTCGGCAATTGCTCTCTTACCCTCGAGGAGTAAAATATGTTCAGTGCTCCTGCTGCCAGACGGTCAATCTTGTTCTAGAAGGTAAAATAGCTTTTGTCTTCCCTCGAGAAATTTGTGGCTGTTATATGGTGGTTAGTTTCTTTATCACTCCAACGCAATTTTAATTTTCAGTTCTGATGTGTATCACGTAGCATTCCTTTTGCAGCTCATCAAGTTGGACAAGTCAAGTGTGGGGGTTGTGCAGTGTTGCTCATGTATCCTTTTGGAGCACCATCTGTCAAATGCTCCTCTTGCTGCATCGTAACAGAAATTGGAGTATGCCCCCTCCTCATCTGCAAAAAGTTTGACAGCTTGAACCATTTTTGAAGTTCTTTTCATCAATTAATGCCTGAATTATGCATCTCTCTTTACCTGCAGGAACACAACCGAAGGCCTCCCCTCTCCGTGCAACAAGAACGGAGGCAGCCTCCTTTCAACCGTGTTCATTAGATTGTAATTCTAGTCGTTATTTTGTTCTAACTTTAGATCCTGCCCAAAGGTTTATTATCCATTTTTATGGATAAAATTAATTGGTATGCAACCCTGAATCTAGTAGTGATTGCAAATGATAAGGAGAACGTTGCTTTTGTTGCTTAGATCTTGCATACCACTAAAGATAAATCTCGATGTCTCTTCCTTGTGCATGGGAACATTTTATGGGAAAAAATATTAACAGACGGATTTTTAAGATTTGAGAGTTGCACTTTAATTCGGATGCATTCCCTACTAATCCTAGATTCACCTTTTGTGTACTTCTGCTTGAAACGATGTCGGATGGTTTCCCATCTAAAAATGTTAGCTGGTACTAAACGAACAGATCAAATGCAATTTTCTCTCCCATGGTGATATATAAAGTAAATAAATTCAAAAGTTCAATTTGATATGCTAATTGGCTTTGAGCTGACAAGCTATGAGTTTTTAGCCCTAACTATTTACTCCTGCAGAAATAAGAAGCAGAGAGCTGCATGCATGTCTTGTCTTTAAAGGTAAATGAGAAGAATAGCAACATGTTTTCTCCAGAATGTTCTGAAGGCAGTTCAATCGTCAGGAGGAAAATCTTCATCTGAAGCATTATCCAGAAACGAACCTAGGGTCTTTCTCAGAATGCTGAAGGTTTTATCATCCTTTGAAGACACAAGATTTGAAAGAGAAATCTGTCATTCTCAACAAGAGATGAGAGCCATCTGAGAGAGGAGCAATAAAATACACTGCTTATATTTACCTGTTTCTTCTTCTTTAGTGACTCTTCTAAGTCATCAATTTTACTCGCACATGCTTTCTGAAGTTCAGTAATCATAGTCTTCTCTTTCTTCCCTACAAATGTTTATAAAAAACTTAATTCTGACTGCTCCAATACAGAACAGAGAGGAAACGAAGTTTTGAATGCTCACTTATTTGTTCGTAGCGAGATAATAGCTTTTCCTTCTCTTCTTCATACTTGGAAATGGCATCTGCAGAGAGCAAGGAAAAATTAGCTGCGTATCTCCTATGAAAATTCCATAAGATTAAAAAAGCCTTTGACAGTTGGGTAATTGAACGAAATGAGAACAAATGACCTTCATGACTTCAAGGAAATCAAGAATTTCAGCCAACAGTGCAGATGAAGATAACCTCTAACTTTAACATAATCAGAAAAAACATTTGCAATCTTGAACACTAATTGCTAGCCGTGAGTTGGTGACTAATGGAATGCATTTTTATGATCCTAGCTGTTGAATTAGATAATTAAGAAGATGGAACCAGTAGTGTCTATTTACAGAAGAACTAATTTGTAAAATCTGTTCCAGATAGAAATAAGCAAAACTGCTGTTCTATTCTTATGATAATTTCACAAATTTATGTAATTTATCTTACAGCTAGAATCATGAATTGCGGGTGCATGTGTGTCTGTCTACGCAGTGTAATAGGTACCTTTCAAGGCCTCCAGATGTGCAGATTTCTCCTTGGAGAAATTCTCATATACTGTCTGGAATCTAGCTGTCTCATTCTTCAACAAGTTCTCACACTGCAGAAGTAAAGAAAAGAAAAGAGAAAAAAAATAGTTCTTTCATGAAAAAGCACGAGTCAAACATTCTACATAATCCAACTAGTCCAATTTCATCATTCCACTCAACCTCTCTTGAGCTCTTTGAGAGTGACTTGGCAAATGTTTGCCTGAAATCAAACAAAAGAGAAGATACTGAGGGTGTTACTCTTGGGAAAAGCCATTTGTGAAAACATCATCAATCAATATTTAGGGATTGTAAAATGCTAAATTTTTAAGTTGATTCAAACACGTAATATAAATTAAAGGAGAGCTTTTACCTATCCTTCTCGAGTTTTCCTTTCAATTCATCAACTTTTGATTGGATCTCTGAAGATACACTACCAAAATACAACAGTAAAACGATTCAGCCAGAATCCAGAAAGCATTTTATCGAGAAAAAGAAAGTGCACCACCAATTCCTGAGCTTCCATCTTTAGGGGCAGAATGCTCCTGCTCTGTATTTGATTACTAATATTCTGACTACTTCTAAATATAAACAACGGGCTCCTTTACATTAAGCATAATTTGAATCACTTGGTCATTACACCATCTCATCAACAGAAAATAAGAGTTTTAAATTTCTTGCAGACCACCCGGTCAGTTACTTATACATCGAATGTGCAGTAACCCATTGCTCTGTCAGGGAACAGAATAGCAAAGAGTGATAGTTATCTTAGAATAATAGAAAGAACAAATCATGAGGAAGATTAAGCAAATTCAACACTTCGAAACTATCTCGCCGATGACTTGAGTCAAAATCTAAACTTCTACAAGTACGTTGAGGCGTTTTGAAGTGTTTTCAGTTATAATTTTAAATTTACTTTACTTAGGCCTTTTGTTCGGTTCCATTATAAAAGTGCTCTAAACATTTCGCATTCCTCTCCCATTTTCGAAAATTCCTTGAAATCATAGCACAAAAAGAGACAAAATTATTAAAATCTAACACCGATAACACTCTTTCTTCTTTGCCATAAAACACCACACACAGAGACTCACGGAGGCAACATACATCACAGTAGGGTTTGCGTGTCCACATAATTCACATTGCTAACCATATATGTCGAAGCAAGCCAAAAAAAAAAAAAAACAACAACAACAATTGCATAATATGAACCAATCACGAATGAACATTTGCGTACGAATTCGGATCCGGCAATAAAAACGCAAGGGAAAAAAAATCACCTCGAAATTGTTTCTTCATTCTTTTTCTGACCGTCCTTCTGTGCTTTCTCTCTTATTTGATTAAGAGCCGTCACAATTCCTTTGATATCACTTCAATTTAATTCATATATGACAAAAATTTAGCAAATATACCAATCTAAAAAAGCACCTGAGATTCTTAAAAGGAAAAAAAAAATGCATGGTCTCAAAATTTTGTACTAACTCCGAGATATCGACGTCATAATCTTCTTCTAAGATGGAACTCTTCAGCTTCGACGATTTGGAACTATCTGGCTCGTTCGTTCTCTTCTTGGAGTTGGAGCTCGATTTTACAGCTGACATTTTGAATGATTTCGGGGAACTCTTTTCTCCTTCTGCAAGCAATTTTCAGAATTCGGTGCAGAATTTCTGAGGGGTGAGAACTTTCGGAAGATGAAATGAACGCTAGAGTATTTTTCGAGTCTTGGCGCCAAGTTTATGTCACGGAAGTCACATGTAACCGAAAACGAGAGAGAATCTTCTTACAAATTGTAACGTGAGATTTTTTTCAAAAAGAGAGGAGATGGGTTTTTAATCCAAAGCCCATTATATACTATAACTCAAATTGAACCTGGAAACTGGTTTTCAACCTATTTTCTCATTTGCGCCTATAGTGAAAAAGGCTTGTATTTTTTTTTTTTTTGAAATTCTAATTTGTTTCGAACTTAAGATCATAAATAAGGGTATTTATCAATTAAGTTCCACCTGCTTGACTTTTGACTTTGAATAATGGGGTTTTTTTTTTTTTAATACATAATAATAATGGGTATTCAAAATTATTGTTTTAAATCATTAATAGAGAAAAGACTAATTGTATCATAGCATTAATCACTTTCTAGAGGATTTGGAAAATTGCGTGGAGCTTTTGTCTTCTTCTTTATATATATAATATATACTTTTTGGGGGGGTGAGGAAAGCGACGGCCTATTCACCCAAAAAAAAAAAAAAAAAAAAAAAAAAAAAAAAAAAGATAGGAAAGCCGTCGCCTTCATCATCTGGAAGGTCAATAAAATGATGTTCGATTGTAGAAAATATTTTTCTACACCAAACACTGCTGTTTCTTCGGAATCTTTGAAAAATATTTCAACCATTTTCAATTCAAGAGGATCTAGATTCCTTTATATTTTAATATTTATAACATATATAAAATCAAAAAAATTAATGAATTCTTTTGTCTCCACTCTTCCTATCAAATATACTACAAATTTTTTTTTTTTTTTTTAAAAAAATTAGTACAGTTTTTATTTACTAAATAAACTTATTGTGAATAGAATTTATCAATTTTTCTACTCATTAAAATGATATTCTATTTAAAAATAAAATAAATCATTTATTTAATATTTGTGAAGAGAATTATTTGTTAAGGCAATAATATGTTGAAAAAAGAAATTATTATATTTATATATTTGGTAAACGCGTAGAAAAGACCGGAAAAAAAAAATTACCAGCTTGCATGTCAAAAACAAGATAACTAACGTAAATGGTTTTATAGAGGGGTTTTGTAGAAGCTACAAGGTGATATATATATATATTATATATTCCCTTGGCATGTTTCTCGTAGGTCTCTCTTGCTTTGAAATTTAGAGAAATTTTGTTTGTGTTTTTGGACCGTACGATGATAGTTTAATATTAACCCTAAGTTAAACCCACGTTTGTTGGGGAAAGAATTTCAATTCATTCAAGTAACCGCTCTTGCAGTCACATGGGATGCTTTTAGTTCCTTAACTTCCAACGCGGTACCACTATTTTTTATGTATAACATATTGTTGTGAATTGAAATTTCGCATTATTCGTTTAGGAGATTTCTAAATAGTTATTAGGTATGAGTATAAAAATTTTTACTCAATAATGCATTTTAACTAGTGAAGTCCACTTGAAGTGAGTCAAAATGAATAATATCATTGAAATGTTTATAACAGGTAAGTAACGATTTTATAACACATATATATTACTTTTTTTAAGCTAGTATATTATTTATTTATTCTTAAATACAAAAAAAAAATGAAAAATTTAAGAGAAAAAAATATATATTATTAAAATTTTCATTTTTCTATTAAAAAAAAGTATTTTTGTAAAATTTTAATTCAATGGTTTAATAAATGTTACTAGTAAAGAAAATATCATAAACTCTCCAAAAAAAAAAAAAAAAAAAGATCAAATGAAACGTTCTGAAGTACAAATTAAGTGCAGATTACCATTACCCAATCTTGAAAGTAAAAAACAATCTCTTTTTGATGAAATGAGAAATGGGTTTTCCATTATATATAATAATATATTTCTTAAAAACAAAGAAAATATCTAATTTTCAAGAAAGATAAAACAAAAATCTTCCTTTTTTTTTTTTTTATTGAGAGAAAAACAAAAATCATCCTTAATCCTTAAAATATTAAAGTAAAAGTAACTCTTTTTTTTTTTTTTTTTTGGGCATTTTTTAATGTAAGTTAAGCCCGCCCCATTGGTCGGCAA
Source organism: Cynanchum wilfordii (assembly GCA_025388415.1). Lineage (NCBI taxonomy): Eukaryota > Viridiplantae > Streptophyta > Magnoliopsida > Gentianales > Apocynaceae > Cynanchum > Cynanchum wilfordii. The sequence continues at coordinate 5,180,572 of JAHSUH010001079.1, forward strand.
TACGCGTTGATATTATTATAAATTATATTATATTATATATATTGTGGAGAAAATCAAATGCGATAATAAACTAATTAAAAAAATGGAAAGGTAAAAACCGTAGAAAATCTCCAAATCTGGTAAAAATATTAGAACTCGTGTTTGCTAGGCAAAATTTAATACGCGAAAATAGTATAAAAAAAATTTCGTGGACGCGTTTTGATACTATATATAAAGGGGACAGAAAGCGTTTCGCTTTTTGCTCGTAATACCTTAACCAAGGAATCGCCCTTTGTTTCCGGATTAAAAAAGTTCCCCAAAGTACATTTGGTCCCATCCACGTAATTTCTATATACATTTTATTTTCTTTTATACGTACGTTATCCAAACCCGAGTCAGGGTAAACGTGTACAAACAAGTTGGATTTTTTTTTATAAAAAATTATAATTTTTTATTGTGAATTTAAAATGTAAGTTTTTTTTTTTTTTTGCTATATAAGTATATAGAAATAGTTAAACGGTTATAAAAAGTAAAAATTGTCAAAAAACGAATTTCAACCGAATTAAGTAATCAAAAATAATTCCATTGCCAATAATAATAATACTTGAGACAGAAGTAAAGGAAAAGCCGTGTCCAAACACAGCCTTACTAGTCGTAGATCTAAAATCATCCATTTCACTATTACTTAAAAAAGAAAATACGGACCAAAAAGAAAAATAATAATAGAAAGATGTTTTATTTTCTTTCTTAGATGCTTCGCTGGACGTGTTATCCAACGTTGAATAATCAAATTATAGTAATAATAGTATTTCCCAAATTTAAAGATTTTGAATTTTAATTAATTTAAAATTAAGTCATGTTAAATTTTACTTTTTAGATTTAATTTATTATATGCAAAATTTCAATTCAATACTTATTTAAGGGAATAATTTTTTTTTTTTTACTTAAACTAATCACTTTTTTTTAGTAGGATCCGTTTTAATTTTTGATTTTAGTAATTTTATTTAATTTAGGGTTGGAAGTTGGAACCTTCTCATCGAGAAGGGCAGCTAAGAAAGACAGAGTCTAGAGTCATCTAGAATAAGCAGCAAAAGGGAAAGACAGTGCCCCCCCCACTGACTCCCACCAGTCTCATAATAATCAAATTAAATTAATTATTAAATCTCACAACTAATTATATGTCTCCAAATTTAGATTACTAATCTTTTTTCATTAATCTTGAATTGTTATACGTAATGTGTCATCGCGATAACCAATGCCACGTGGAGCATCAAAATATTCAGAACTTATCATCTCTTTCAATTGGAGTCTACTTAATTTATTTTTATTAAATAAATTTAATATAAAAAGTTACTATTTCATTGTAAAAAGTCAAAAGTATTTTAATTTAATTTTTTGTATTATAACCACTAAAAAAAAATGTCTCATTTAATTTGTCTAAGACATCTTTACACACACGTTAAATTCACTTGAAATAAATTAAAACACATAATATTTATATTTTTTCTCAATAACATTTACAACTAATACTCATATAATTAAAGAGATGACAATTATTAGCAAAATATTTTGGGACCAAAAAATAATAAATGAAAAGCTACTTATCGCTTAAACAATAAATACTAAGGGACGCGGATGATTGTTGTGGATTTGAGATGAGAAGAGACCCACAAAAAAAAAAAAAAAAAAAAAAGGATTTGAGATGAGAATAGAAGATGGTAACTAAAATATATATATTTTCATTTCAGTTCCTTAATTATTTATATTTTTAAAATTAGTACTCAATCTTTATTTTTTAAATAAATTGATATATTTTTATATTTTTTACACCTGACCAATACACTCATTAATTATTTTAATTAAATATATTTATTTTGTTAACTTTTGAATTAAAGATATCCTAGAAAATAATTGTATGTTATGATGAAACAAATATAAATAACAAATAGGTATTTTAAGTTTAATGAGTGTACCAACATTATCGTATAAAAAATGACCAAATATTAATCAATTTTGATAAAAAATGAATTTAAAGAAATTAAAAATAAGTTTAAAAAATCAATCATTTAAAAGTAAAAATTTAAGACAAATTTTTTTAAAAATATAAATAATTAAGGGACTAAATTGAAAAATGTTTCGAACAAACAATAAAGGCTAAGGCACATGGGAAAAGATGGAGCCCGCGGTATTAGGGATGGGGACCACCAAAGTGATAAGACAAGTAAAATCTTAGCACGGGGTGGGGTTTTGCGGGTGTGTGTCTCTTTCGGTCTCACCCTTACCACGTCAGCTGATAGTGACAGCGACAAATTATCGCCTGTTAGAACGCCTTTCCCACTATAAAAATTGGCTCCCCAACCTTTCTCAATTCTCAATTCTCAATTTTAAAAAAACGATCTCTTCCTATCGCCAGTCGCCGCCGACTCCACGCGCCACCTCTCCCCTCCCCTTACCCGCCATTTATTCCGTTACATACATTTCCGTGCAGACAACAAAGGCTGTTAATTTAAACGACCTTCAATCGTTCAGAGTTATCTTATCTGCTTGGTGAGTATTTGTTTGTTTTATCTATCCTCCCCCCCTTTTGTGGCTTATGTGTATTATTGGCCGTTGTAGATCTTGTTTAGTTTTGGATTTCTTTTGGGTAGAATTTAAGGTCCTGCCAATGAAATGAAGGTTTTGAAATTTATGATCGTCTGATGATCCGACGCTTATTTGATATTTTCTTGTCTTCTAAGGAAAAAATTGGCGACGAGAATAAATTTCTTTCATTTTTTCTTCTTTTTCAAGAGGTGGATGCCCTAATGATTTCCCCCCTGTCGATTCAATCCAGTGATGGGTTTGTTTAGGAATTAGCTGTTTACTTTCAAGATTTTTTTAATGAAAAATCCTCTTTAATAATTATTCCTTGGCCGGAGTGAAAATGGAAAATTGAAAGCCATATCCATGGATTATTCAAAATTCAATCTCAGAAGATTCAAGTATTAGGTTTTTGGTGGGATTACTTGCTGTAAATTGATGCGTGTTAGCACTACTACTAATTCTGCATTTGGGATTCATTCAACAACTGTTGCTAGGTTGACTTTTCCTATTTGGGGCCTCTTTGCATACTTGATATAATACTTATTCCAGTCAATTAAAGCTCTGAATTTATGATTTATTTTCTTGTTCCTTCGCAGATTCAAACGCGTTAGTTCTTGGAAAATTTTCTTGAATTAAGAAAATGGAATTTGTTCATCATTTACCACAAGAATGGAATTCCATTCCTGCTGTCACAACAGAATCTGAAAAGATCTCCGCATGCTTTGACTGTAGCATTTGCCTAGACTTTGCCCGTGATCCTGTGGTCACCCTCTGTGGTCATCTCTATTGTTGGCCTTGTATCTACCAATGGTTGAAATTCCAGAGTAATTCCCTTTCTTCTGACGACTGTGCTTCATGTCCAGTTTGCAAGGCTGAAATATCCAATGCATCAATCGTTCCTTTGTATGGCCGTGGCAAAACTCTCTCTGAGGACGAGCCTCGTGACAATGCTGCAATTCCTCCCAGACCAAATGTTCCTGCCAGGCCTTTTCAGATGAGGTCAAGTCGTGATGGAGGACAACTTCCTAATCATCATAACTCTCATGGAAGCTACCAGAACTTTCTCCATCCTGAGACAATTAATGGAGTAGGTGTTTTGCCTGGATTGCCTCAACTTGGCAACACAACAGCAAATACAGTTTGTCATCCAATGGTTGGTATGTTTGGGGAGATGGTTTATGCTCGGGTATTTGGAAATTCAGAGAGTTTATATGCTTATCCAAACTCGTATTACCCAGCGGGGAGTAGAAGTGCAAGGTTTAGAAGGCAGGAGATAATAGCTAATAAGTCTTTGAGCAGAGTTTCATTTTTTCTCTTCTGTTGTGTAGTCTTGTGTTTTATCTTGTTTTAGTCTTCATTTTTGGGCTTGTTTCTTGATTTGACAAGCCTTCTAGTTAGCTTTCTTCCTAAACTTCTTATGTACAGAAATTTCTTAACTGCCATTGATGATATATAAATATATATATATTATATATGTTGATTTAGTACCATCAATCCCGAGATTTGTTTTGGAATTCACTAAAATCCCCTGGAATTTAGGCATTGTTAATACAACTTCTCTGTCTCCTCCCATTCTTTTCTTTTCTTTTCTTTCTCCGGTTATGGACAACTTTTGCTTAGTTTTTACAGTTATAGTCATGTGAAAAGGAAAAGAAACCCTTGTTTGTATCCTGCAGAAATGCTTACCCTCAGCAAGTATCTTCCCATTGTTAAACTCAATGCATATACATAATTACCATAATTTTGTTAATTTTACTCAATATGATCAAATAATTTAACTACTAAATCTTTCTTCTTCTTATATCAATGAAATATCTTTTTAATTGAAAGTATATGATTTATTTTATTTTATTTTATTTTTTTAAAAAAATATTTTTATTTTATTATACCTCAAACTCATGATTTCTTAATCAACGTACTTTTTTTTTTTTTTTCCCCTTTTCTTTAATGTAATATAATCCAGAATCCAGATAAGCTTGCAATGTAGGATCACAATAGATTATGGATAAAAGACCAACTCACTGGAAAACCTTATATCAAATCTCCCAAATCTCATATCAGTGATTCCGTACCTAATGTACATTAGCGAGAGTAGTACCTAAAGGACCCAACTGAACAAATCCCCCAAAAAAACCCTTACTCAATTCTATATCCTAATTCTTGCTTAGTGACCACAAAAAAATTATCAATTGTATATCATCAACTGATTCCGTATCAAAAGTACAAATATTTTAAAATACAACAAGTGGTATAACAATGACTCGCCAAATGGAACTCTTTTGAGAATATTTATTTTTTCTATTTCAACTTAGAAACTTTATTTTGAAGCTGCTTCTCATTGGTCACCTATTTCTTGTTAAGCAAGATTTTTAAACTCAAAAGACTGCTGTTTAGTATAAATTATATTAGGTTGGTAAAATAAAAACTCTGGTCCGTTGAATGTTGGGCTATAAGAATTAGTGGCCCAAATCACTCAATGTAATATTTATATAGACTCAGCCTTTTTTTGGGGGCTTTAATGTAAAGATTCTACTTATGTTTATCCAATGTGTATATAAAAAATTAAGGGTCTCATCCAAATAAATAAATAAATAAATAAGGAACTTTTCTAATTTGAAAGTTTTTTATTTTAACTTGCTCATATATATATATATAGTTTTTTTAAAATTTGATGTAAGATTAGTCGTTTTATTTAAGGATAACCCAGTATCGGAGGTAAAGAAAATAATGTTATTAAAGTGTAGTGAAGACAGATGTGATAGATGTAAGTGAGAACACAATTTTCTCATCGTGAAGACTTGGGCATTAGAATTTTGTAGTTACTCTCTTAAGTCATATCATTTGACACCTGATTCATACCCTATATTTTATTTGGTAAGAAAACAAATTCTCTTTTAAAAATAATAATATAATATTGTATAGTTTTAATGATAATAATAATATTAATAAATATCTTTTATTGGGTTGAATTATGGATTTATAAAAACGAAAAAGAAAAAAGGATTTGAGGTGGGGATACTTTGTGGACAATTTATTTATTTTTGATAGTGATATATATAATAATGTCATAATCTATTTGTTTGATTCTCTCAACAACTAAAACAAATTCAATAATTATGCCATCCCTACCAAATTTCTCTCAAATAATTTTTTTTGATTTTGAAATTAATCGAATAAGAAATACTGTATTTGGTTATTGAGACGATAAAGAAATGGAAAAGAGAAGGCAAATGTAATTGTCAGTGAGTCAAATCAAGATTCCTCCCAAAATCTAACAAAATCTCCAACCTATATACTCTATGCTCACTTCTATTCAATTCACATGCCCGACAAATTTTATTACAATTTATTTTTATTATTACAACTATTAAATTATATATGTGGGTATATTAGCTTTTAAATAAACGACATAATTATATTTTTAATCTATTAATAATTTATTATTATTTTGATAGGTAAATTGTCAATATATATATATATATATTTGTAAATACTGAAATTTTATTTATATATTTAAATAAATATTGAAGATATCAAAATATTTTGTTCTTGGATGAGTGACATATGACAAACTAATAGTTATTGATTGTCACTCTATTCATCTATAAATAGAGATCAAGAGAAGCATTCAAGTGAGGTGGAAATAAGAGGTGAAAATCGGAGGTAAAATCGGTGGCAGAGAAGAAAGGAAACTCCGACGATTCCCTTCGGGGATCGTCCATAGTTTCTGGAGCATCCTCCCTTCGAGATCAAGCCCCAAGGCTCTCGAGAAGTCAAATCCATTCAGAGAAATCAAATCAAATACGGATGGATCGAGATCAAGCCCGAAGGCTCTCGAAATTCAAATCTATTCTGAGATCTAGCTCAAAACGCCCCTCGGAAGAAATCAAAATCCATTTGATCGAGACAAGCCCAAAATGTCCTCAAATCCACGACGAAAAGAATCGGCGGAGAAATATAAAAATTCGAGCTCAATATCAAATATATATTATCTTGTGACATATATATTTTTGATTATTTATTTTGAAAAAATTATTGTCTACATTATTATATTTTTTTTATTGAAATTCACAATTTCAATATGTGAGAGCTAAAAATAAACCACGGAATTCTGAAAGAAAATAATAATAAAAAAAAAATAAAAAGGTGACATCATCAAAGCCAGACTCTTCCAAAAATGAGTCAGCATTCGCGGCCCTTCCTCAAATTTCGGTCAATCTGTGGAATTGTTATTGAGTTACCCAGCATTGCACCCACTTTTTGTGCACCAAAATTATACTTAATTTTATACCGCAAAGTTAAAAAATTAATAATAATAACAATAATGATAAAAAAAAAAAAAAAAAAAGGAAGGGTAAAAACAATTACAAGTGAAGTGAAAGTCCAGCCCGTTTGATTATGATCTCTGTCAAGTTTCATCATTTATTGTTATTACTTTAATTTGACTATTTTTTATATTTATTTAATTTAAAATATTTTTATTTTATAGAGTTAGTAGCAAATTTATATTAATAATACTATTATCATTTGAAACATATTTTGTTGATTAACTTAATTTATAATAGTCTATAATTTAATTAATGATCACAATTCAAAGAATAGTCAAAAACTAAAAAAATTTAATTTCTCCTAACATACCCTTTTTATTTTTGAAAAACGTCTGAAATATATATTTTATATATATTTAATGGAATCAAAACCCGAGTAAGAAAAGAAGCAGAGATGTTAAATTCATTTGACAATTTCAAATTCCCACGTGTCACGACCCTTTTTTTTGTAGAAATTATGGAACTTCTATACATCTCGTTCAAAACAAAACCATTTCTCTTTCCCACCCCCCCAACAAAAAAAAAAAAAAAAAAAAAGAAAAAAATCTATAGAAAAAGAATAATAGGAAAAATATCCACTTTTAGAAAAAGTGTCTCTGTTTTGGGCAATGAAAAAAAGGTTTACATGCACTTGATAGACAAAAAGTTGAATTAAAGAAAAAGATATAATATAATATATATATATATATGTATTGTATGTATGTATGTATATCCACACACGAACGCACACATGGTACGTAGCAACTTCCATGGCACTACTACTACTACTAGAAGCTAGTAGTTTCCAAGAACATATCGTCTAAAAAAGTGTGGGCGGAAAAAGAAAAAGAAAGAAGAAAGAATATGCATCCAATTTCTCCTTCTCTTACTGCTTCCTAGCTTTAGTCTTTCTTCCACACTGAAAAGGAAGCATGGCCAAAGATTTGGACGATGGAGGAGGGGTAAGAATAATAAGCAGCAGCAACAGCAGCCGAAGTTCATTAATGGTGGGTCGGCGACGGCGTCAGGAAGCGTCGAGCTCCCGAAGCAAGTGCTGCCCGGCTCCGTTTCTGTCCAAGACATTTGATTTGTTAGAGGAAGAAGAAGAAAAAGAAAAGGGCCGTTTGGATGAAAAAAAAAGAGTGGTTTCTTGGAATGTTGAAGGAACCGGTTTTATTGTATGGTCACCTGCTGAGTTTTCTGAGCTGATGTTGCCTAGATATTTCAAGCACAATAATTTCTCTAGCTTTATTCGTCAACTCAATACTTATGTAAGTAATCACTTTTCCCATATTTTCTTTATTAATTGTATTTATTGCATGCATGAATTATTATGTTTATTATTGATTAATGTGATATATATACACAAGGGGTTCAAGAAAACAGCAACAAAAAGATGGGAATTCCAGCACGAGAAATTCCAGAGAGGGTGTAGACATCTGCTAGTGGAGATTCAAAGGAAGAAATGCGAGCCGAGTGCCTTCCCGCAGTTTCTAGAAGCATCAGATGATCGACATAGCAATAATAATACATCATCAGTACTGTTGTTGATGGAGGAGAACAAGAATCTAAAGAAACAGAGATTGGAGCTTCAGTTCCAGATTGCCCATTTCAAATCTCTGGAACTCAAATTGCTTGACTGCCTTTCTCATTACATGAATTCTGCTGATCACCACAACAAACCTAGAAACTTCGGTTAGCTTAGCTTATAAACAATATATATATATATATATATATATAATTACATGAACTCAGTGTCTTATGGGAAGCTAGCAGATCATGATCTTATTATTATCTTGATTTGATGATACTGATAATATGCATCATCATCATCTTTAACAACATCCAAGGAAAAATTTCGAGGGGTGTTTCTTTCACTTTCCTATTTTTTAGTATTTTATTATTATTGATTTTCAAATGAGTAGGTTAGGTATCACATCCATCAAGCAATCCTATGGAGTGAAAAACAGGTTATCCAGGGAGTGAATTAAATCATGGAATCATTTTTTTTTTTTTTTTTTTTTGATGGATCATGGAATCATATTTTGACAATTACTTAAAATTGCATACACATTTTGAGGGAAAAAAAAGAAGAATAGAATAAGAAAAAGGTCAGATTGAGTTATCCAATTACATATGGAAATATCACGTTTGTAAAAATGTTTGACAAGAAGAATGCATGGGTGGCTGCGTAGTAGCTATAAGTCAAAATTAGCTTTTCTTCAGATTTTACTCAAAAGAGATAAACGTTAGAACGATTATTTTGGTCAAGATATCTTATCCCACACATCCTCCTAAACTCGAGTTTTTCAATTTTGGCGACCTTTCTAATATAATCGGATGGGATTTCTTAAGACCAAACTAACAACCATGTCCTAATCTTATGGTTCAAATTTGAATGTAATCATCCAGGACTAACTCAATAGTAGATTTATTTATGATCCGAAAGTTATGAGTTTGAGACACAAAGATTTCTAAAAAAAACTTTCAATGTAATCGTGCGTATACATATATATATATGTATATTTATTTTATCAATAAATTAAAGTAAAAGTCTAAATTCATAGAGGGTTAAATTTAAAATTGATTATAAATTTTATTAATTAATTGTCGCATACTCTAAATATTTAAATTAAACGGATAGAATTAACTTATTATTTATGTTTTGGGGATGATTTCTTCATAATGAATTCTTATGACAAGTAAGTAATGCTAGAGAAGAAATTGAAATTGAATATTTAACCAAATTGATATATTTGGAAATTTAATGGGGCGCTAAAGTAAATTAATGTTATTAGATGTAGTAGACTGAAATTTCAATGAATTATTAAACCTGAACCCTGTTCCAACACTCTTAATTCTTAAACCTCTTTGCTAGAATAATTCTTCCAAAATCTTTTCCCCAACAAAATCAGAGCTCAGTGACATTGTAAATGATGAAGCGGCAGTTATTGAATTGCCGGTTACCGTTCTACAAATCGCTAATTTCTATCAATTCCTTTTTAGAAAACCCTAGATTATACTGCACGAATTCAGTTGACAGTTACTATAGCAGCAACAGCGATGTTCTGGACAGCGGCGGGAAGAAGGAGAAAAAGAAGAAAGAGACGCTGTACTCGAGAATCAGTCCGTTGGGAAACCCTAGGATCAATGTCACCCCAGTACTGGATAAATGGACTGAGGAAGGGCGTAAAGTCCGATTCGCGGAGCTACTACGTATTGTGCTCGATCTGCGTAAGCGCAGCCGCTTCTCTCAAGCCCTTCAAGTATCTTCTCGCTCATTTTTCCTTCTTGAAGCATTTTACAAGTATATGAATATTATGTGTGCTATTTGATTGAATAAGAAGTAATTATGGTACTTGAGTTGAACCAAATTTCCCTTGTCTGTCTGCTGATAAATTGATTGCTGAAATAGTTCAGTGTTGTTCGAGGAAAGAACAATGCGTGACTTGTATAAATTTTATTTTATTTTTAATTTTATTTTTCAGAATATGATATTTTGAAGGTTAATTCTGTACAGAAACAAAATTTTCTTCAATGATGATATAGTGGAGTAAGTTAGAACTATGTCATGTAGTATTATGGTTGAGAATATTAAAGGGTCAATCTGCTAATCAAGTTGGCAATGTTTCAATGAGTTCATAGCCCTTTTTTGGCTAACTGAAGAGCAGCTAGATGCCGCATCATGTGTTTGCAAAATTCTGCAGTATAAAAAATCCATCTGCAGTATAAAAAATCTCATACTTGAGATGGATTTTTATTTTGAATAGCGTAGCTTCTTTTTCAATGAGATGCATCGGATACCTTGTTTTCTGATCAAGTAATTTTGCATATCCCGTAATATTATAGCATTATTTTCAACAACAATTTCAAGAGTTTATAAAGTCAAGAGTTCTGATGTCATCATCATTTCCTGTCATTTTCTTCGTACCTTGTAGCATTTGATAAGAGCTGAATTCTGCAATGAAATATGTCATAGAGAAGTCCTGAATTCTAATTATCAAAGAAAAAAAGAGAAGTCCTGAATTCTTGCTTGGCTGATGTGATATGTCACAGGTGTGAGAGTGGACGAAAAGACAAGATACCTTCACAGTTTCTCCAATTGAGCATGCACTGTTGATTGATTTGATTGGTAGGGTTCATGGGTACGATTCTGCAGAAACTTATTTCAATAGCTTGAGCGAACAAGATAAAATAAATAAGACGTATGGTGCTCTCCTGCATTGTTATGTTCGTCAGCTTCAAACTGACAAGTCATTATCTCACCTGCAGAACATGAAGGAGAAGGGCCTTGTTATATCAGCTGTACAATATAATGATATCATGAGCCTTTATACGAATTTGGGGCAACATGAAAAGGTTCCTGATGTGCTAGCTCAGATGAAGGAGAATGGAGTTTCCCCTAACAGTTTGAGTTACAGAATCTGCATTAACTCGTACGGTCAAAGATCTAATATTGAGGGTATGGAGGAAATCTTGGATGAAATGGAGAATCATTCTTGTTTAACGATGGACTGGAACACCTATGCAGTTGCTGCTAATTTTTATATGAAGGCAGGATTAAATGACAAGGCAAGTTATTTCCTTGAAAGAGCAGAGGAGAGGTTAGACAAGAAGGATACTACTGGCTATAACCATCTTATCTCGCTTCATGCCAATATGAAGAATAAAGATAAGGTTTTTAGATTATGGGATCTTAAGAAGAGTAATTGCAGGAATTTTGTCAATAGGGATTTCATTAACATGCTCAAGTGTCTGGTGAAACTTGGGGACCTTGAAGCAGCAGAGGAAGTCCTGAAGGATTGGGAGACATGCGGGAACTGCTATGATTTTCAAGTTCCAAAAGTAGTCATTGATGGGTACATAGGGACGGAGTTGTTTGAGAAGGCTGAGGCCATGCTTGAAGATTTTAAGGAGAAAGGGAAAGCAACCGCACCTGATAGCTGGAGCAAAGTTGCAGAAGGATACCTGGAGAAGAAGGGTGAGATGGAGAAGGCTGTAGAATGCATAAAAATTGCTTTGTCTTTAAATGGGGATGATAAAGGATGGAAGCCGAAATCAAGTGTTATCACAAGGATTATAGAAGAATTTGCAGGTGAGAAAGAAAGCAAGGAAGACATACGTGCATTTGTTGGCTCATTAAGGACCTTTTGTAACTGAAAATAATCGAACAGATACCATATACCCGACTGTAGATGATGCACGGTAGGTAATAGGTAAAAAATTGTTTGTTTAGCAAAATAGACCCAGAAAACACACTCTCAAGTAGTAGTTTGCACTTTCCTATGTTTCAAGAAACATGCGCATTTCTAACAAATGTGAACAACATAAGCAAAACAACCAACTTATGCCCAACATTAATAAAATGTTGCAATGCGGATTGTGAAAACATGGTTTAACCACCACTAGCAACGAAAGGGCACAATAATGCAGTAGCCAGATCCCTAAAAACCAAAAGAAAGAACAGAAACCCAACTCTAATCCATTACGCCTATTCAGTTAAGGTAGATTTCAACTCGCCATTGTTCTTTAGTTCCAGCACAATATCACAACCTCCCATCAATTCACCTTTGTAATAAAGCTGGGGAAACGTTGGCCAATTAGATAATGTCTTCAAACCCTGCCTCACTTCCTCATCTGTTAAAATATCAAATGACTCAAAATTCACTCCTTCCTCATTCAAGGCATTCACTACCTTGGAACTGAATCCACATCTTGGAGAGTCTGGAGTACCCTTCATGAACAGCATTACAGGGGAAGAAGCTATCAATTGCATGAGACGAACTTCAAGAGTATCTCCATGAGGAATACCTTTTTCCGACAGAACCTTGCAAAGCTCACCACTCTTTTGCATCTCCAAGACAATGTCAGACCCACCAATCAGTTCACTATTTATGTAAAGTTGAGGGTAGCTAGACCAGTTTGAGTATACTTTGAGCCCTTGACGAACTTCGTCATCACCAAGAATGTCAAAGCTCTTGAAATCTACTTTTTCTTGCCTGAGAATTTCGACAACCTTCCTACTGAAACCACACCGAGGTTCCTCAGGTTTTCCCTTCATGAAAAGCATCACAGGACTGGAACTGATCAAACCTTCCAGACGAGAGGATAACTCTGCGCTTAAACCAGAAGGCTCAGATATACCACCCTTTCCGCCCACTGGTTCAGGTACTTCAGCATTTATGGAATCAGATGCTTCAATCCCATGACCGCTGAAAACTTCTTTAAGTTCACCACTCTCATGCATAGCTATTGCAATGTCGCAACCACCAAGAAGCTCACCCTTACAGTAAAGTTGAGGAAATGTAGGCCAGTTTGAAAACTTTTTCAGGCCTTCACGAACCTCACTATCTGATAGAATGTCAAAGCTGCCAAATGTGACCTTTTCTTTCTTTAAAATTTCAACAACTTTCCTACTGAAACCACATTCAGGTGCTTCAGGACTTCCTTTCATAAAAAGCATCACCGGGTGAGATTTTACAAGCTGCTCCAATCGAGCTGTCAATACGGCACTAAGACCAGGTGCATGGCTATCTACCTGGGAATTTCCTTTTGCAAGATCCTGAACTGATTCGAGAATAGTAGGTCCTGCAGCCATACCTAGGCTGGCAGGAGATGCAGGATACCTAGAACTGGCTGACCCAGCAACTTTAGCCACCTTGTTTGCCAAAGCAGACGGGTCAGCACCTTCAAGTTTATCCACAGCCTTAGAATCCTAAGCACCCAGTAAAAGAGTCGGAAAAAGGCACTCTTAACACACAAACACACACAAAAAAAAAAAGGGAAAAAGTTCCAAGTGCAATAAACTAACTAAAATTCTCAAGTTACCTTGAAGAAGACGAAATAAGGCACAGCAGCAACTGAATATGCCTCAGATATCTCAGGTTGTTCCTCAGCTTCTACCTATTTAGGACCAAAGCAAAGCAAAGAGACTTTCATGTCTAAAACAGAAGCAGAAGAATGCACGATAAGATGACCATATGATGTCAAAGTGAGTAAAGGAAGCACATGAACAGGCAAACAACACATTTCCTTCAGCAGGTTAGAGAGGTGAAATTGGAGGGAAAGTAAATAAAGAATCAAATTGCACGGGGTTTAGAGTTGGTGAACAACATTAACCACAAAAACAGATATATTCTGAGTTTTAAAATAAAATAAGACTAACAGTATACTATAAATTCATAAAGTTTGCAAATTTGTTTCCCTTCCCTTCCCTTCCTTATTTCACATGCCAAAATAATGAATATAAAATAAAATACCTCCTCTAGTATTTGTACATGTAAACATCCACAAACTGCACACAGATTAACAAAAATATACACATATAGGTACATACAAGCTGAGTGCTTGATTGCTTTGCATTGATATGCTCTTAAGTTTGGTGCAGTCTCTTATATAAAATAAAGGAGTGAATTTTGTGGTAACTATATTGTTCCTCTAAATTTTGCAGCTTAATCCTCTTAAGACGCCCCTAGTTGAGGAGGTCCCAGAATGCTACCCAGATATAGAGGAGGTTCTGCAGTGCTACCAAGATATCTGGGCTCATGACATGCCATTTTCAGATCCTCTGAGCCAAAACAGTTAACAGACTTCTGCCATACCCTCCGCTCTCAATGGGTAAGGCTCAATTAAAGTCCCAACTTTTCCTATTTTCCAACTTCCTGCCTAATTTGAATCTAAACTTTCATTAATCCTTTTTCTTTCAGGCGTACATATTGTTAATCACGTTCCAGTACAGTCAAATGGTTGTTTATTTTCCAAAATTCACAAGAACAAAGATTCAGTTTTCTCTCAATTCTATAGTTAACATTACTATTAACTAATTAACTATGAATCAGAGTTCAAAAAAAGCCCCAAAAAACAAGCAAGCAGAAAGCAGCATACATATGCTTACCAAAAAAAAAAAAAAAAAAAAGAAAGCAACATACATATAATCATGAAATCAACAATATTTGAAAGGTAAAGAAAAATAATTCGAATTCAACCGGTAAATAAAAAAGAATACATAAACTAATCAATAGATAGATATCCAGAAAGTAAAGAAATAGATATCAAAGACGCGCAGCGGGAAATGAGGGATCACCTTCAAGAAGTGGGCATGCGGGAAATCAGTAGAAAGATGAGAAAAAACTTGGTCCATCTGCTTAGAGGCCTCACACCATGATGCCCAGAAGTGTAAAGCCACCGGAGCCCCTTCAGATAGAAGTTTTTCGAGCTCTGCCTTTGATTTAACTTCCTTCACCGATCCTCCTCCCACCATTGTTGCGTTTTTCCCCGGCAAGATTATGAATAATTCTAGGCTTTTCCCACAGGTATCTAATGCCCTTATGAGGTTCCCAGACTCTGCGTGGGCTGTATGGTGTATATATATGGCCTGGCTTTCCACTTTGCCCTTTTTAGGAAAATATTTATATATATAATAAAAATAATTTTAAATTCAAAACCTATTTGCCTAATTGTCAACCTGGGATTAGTGGAGTGACGGAAGACCCTCCCTCTCAACCAAACAACCACGGTTCGACACTTACTATTCCTTAATCCCCCATGTAATCAAAAAAAAAAAAAAAAACCTATTTGCCTAATTTGAAATTATTATATTTAGTGGATTAAAATAGATAATATTAAATAATATTTTGGGCTAACATTTATAACAAAACCCAATTATTATCGTGTATTATTTAAATATCTAAAATTACATACATGTTTTTTTTGTATTGGTTAAAAGTGCAATCTATATTTGTGTCTTTTGTAAGATTTTCTTTAATATCGAATTAGATATTTGCCTATTAAGTGTTTGAAGAATTCTCCCTATGGATTCTTACTTAACTATTGCCTAAAACTTGGTGATTTTTTTTCCTCTGGAAATTGCTTGAAGTTTTTCTTTCTACAAGGATGGTGTTTTTCTTCTTTTCCAGAACGGTACTCGCCACTTGAAATGTGCAACTCTGATTATTCATCAGCATTTTCCCCTAAATTTATATAATTATCTGATTGTGTGTGATAAGAAAACATGGCTCAGAACAAGCTAAGAAACCCACAAAGCAAAAATAATGTTTTGACAACGTTAAATCCAATTACAAACAGAGCTGACATAACAAACAATGTTGTTAGCAACAACAAATCACATCACAGAAATTATTCATCAGCCTTGACAATGGTAGCATCTGCCCAGTTTGCTGCGCTGCCGGTACGGGGAATGCTGGGGATTCTTGTGTACAAGTCCACTTGAAACAAAATAGCTGTGACCTTCCCTTCGTCGTCTTCACGAATCTTTGGCATTATCTTGTGCAGCGGATGATCAAAGCTAATTAGCCCGTTACCACTTATGAATATGCATCCTGCATGAAAATGCGCCCCAAATGGAAAAAAAAGTGTAATTCATTTCAGAGGATACCTGAAATAGGGAGAGTGAGTTTTACAGTATACAGACCTGGAGGAAAGGGTGTGTAGCAGTTTCCACACACAGCTGAGAAGAGTTTTGGATCATCTGAACATATTAAGGAGCCATCAGCAGCAGAAGTTCCCCAGTGAAGTTGAACTAATCCATCTCGGTCCTAACACGTACAGTTTCAAGAACAATTTCAAATCTTAAAACTAAAATAATCCTGGAAGTGAAATTGAGAACGAGAGGAAAGCAATTTTTTACTAGTTTACCCTTGCAATAAACAGAACGGAAGCTCTGGAATCAAACAAGACAAAGGAAAACTTCCCCTCAAGGCCTTTGATAACTTGGTCGGGAGGATATGGTGCCCGATCTCTCAGAACCTTGTAAGCTTCAACGATGATCATGGCTTCTGTAGTTTGTCTGTGAAGCCCATAATAACGTCTCAAATCACTTGAATTATCCAAAGCCCCAGAAAAGATGCAGAAAATATCATCCATCACCACAATAGATCTGATCCATTACAAAAAAGAAAAAAAAAAAGCAGACCAATTCATCAGCTGCAGCATTAATTAAACGAAACAAATCAAGAAAAAATTTACACCAATACCTACCTGGGACTAGTAAGACTCTCGTTTTCATGAGAGAGAGCCATGAAGTTCCCATTTGAAAGCTTATAAAGCATTGACTCTGGCTTCCATGAGCGGTACAGATCAGCAACTTCTTCCCTGGTTTTGAAGGCTGGACGTCCCACCACAGCTGAAGAAAGGCTCAGCTCTTGCGGTGCCTTGGCAATGGATTGCTCAAAAACTGCAAACATCTTCTTGATTCTTGAAGAACCAAGTAAAATCCCTTAAGAGTACTTAATTCTGGGCTTACTGTTACAGAAGAAAGCTTATCCAATTGATAAAAATAATGTAGACTTTTTTTGCATGCAGTTGAAGAAGATGGCTGTGACAAATCAGAGAAGACGTGGCACCAGTGTGGTTCGTTGGGGCTTGAGGACTTTTTAAACTTGTAACGCTGTAAAGTTGGCATAGGATGAGGGCATACAGACATAACAAATTTGTCTGAATTTGTCATCGTCTGTAACGCTTAGCCATTTCCACAGTTCAAGAAAAGAAATATACAAATATTCTGACTGACATGTAATCAATCCAATCCATCATCCTCATGGGCCAAATGAAATTTAAATAGAGAACAGATTCTATCCAATTCCAATTAATGCAATAATTAACTTTCTGTCTCAGTCCTATTATAATAAAGATAGACCACTTAGATTCTGGAATTATCACTTAATCAACAATTTCAGGCCACAAATGAATGGTACAAATTTCTTTCACACCTTTGGTCTAAGTTTGAAAGTTATTTCAGACAATTCCACCATGTAAATCTATCACCGAAACATTTTTTTTAACATTTACAAGCTAAATAGTAGGCAATTTACAAGATTGACAGAATTCAAACACCACCAGGATTTATAATTACTTAAGCGACCAAAAATGTACAAGAAATTGTGTAAACAAAAGATTTTGTATACAAGGACTCCATTTACTTTATATAAGCAACTGTACAGCCGTAATTAGTAGGACTTTCCTGTTCGAACTTGGCGACACGGGGATGATCTTTTAGTATCCGGAGGGCACACTCCTTTATTACCCCAGTGCCCATCCCATGTATAACAAAGATAACTGACTTCGCCTCTCTTGAACTGAGGGCAAGTTCAAGGTAGCGAGTTGCTTCTTCAACTCGCATTCCTCGTAAATCAACAGTATTTTTGGATGTCTGAAACACAGGACCATGAGCAACCTCCTCACTTATGGGTATTTCCAGGGCATTTTGAAGACCCTTCAGATTATTCATTGTCTCCCTCTGGTAACCCTGCACATCAAACAAATGCTTCTCATAATCAACTTGACCAAATAATCCATCAAGAATCAATAGCACATCAAGACCCGATTATCATATGACAGTATATTCAAATATTGTAATGTTTGTATTTTGCATGAAAGAGAATTTAAGAATCATCATGCGCAAGCAAATGCACTGTTAAAACAGTCAGAAGAGGGTTTTTGGGAATAATAATAATAATTATGAGGTAAGTCCGTCATAGTCTACTATAAAGATAAAACGAAGCCGTTCCTATTAGGACACGCTTGTATGTAGAACCACAGCTATTCTGTGTCCAAAAAGCATGTTTCCTATCGAGCAAAAGAAATGCTAGGATACGAGTGTGTAAAAATACCATAATCACATACAAACTTCTAATGTCACCCCTTGTACTTACCTGCCTCTTGGAGTTTGCAACAGAAGCTCTTTTAGCACCACTATCACGTTTTGTGAGAGGTTTAATATTGCGTATGTTTACACGAACTCTAACCTTTCCATATTGAACAAGGACCATTTCATCCTCTCCAGGAGCTTCCACAACCGTAACCAACTTATTTCCTAACACATCTACCTGAACTTTCTCCCCAGGTTGGGGTATGTAGAAACTACTACCTGTTTGGTTGAGCAAGAGATCTTTTCTAGGCTGATGGGCTTCAACAAGAGATCCAATTGCTAGCTCAGCCTTCTTCAGGAAGGAATTGAACTCATTAGCATCAGCAGTATTGAGTTGGTTCTCAAACTGTTGCACTATAGAATCAATCTCCATCTTTATAGCCTTTAACTCCTGCTGGATCTGCTGCCTTTCCTTCACCTTAAGAGCTGCTTCACGGGCAACAAGATCAGCTGCCTCATCTCGTATCTCCATGGGGGGAAAGAAAAGGAAGAATATGGATTATGATAAACGCAGAAGGAAATTAGTATAGTAAAAGATTATTTTCCACGTATTGCCAGCAACATAAATTTTCAGCATGCATAGTTATTGACATGTTCTCATGCCTAGAAACATATTATGCACTCTATACAAATCATATCAGATACCACAATCAAATTCAGTCAAGTGCATAAATTGCCATGTGTAACATGATTCTCTTTAGTGCCGCAAGGTGCCAATAGATGGAAAATCATTGCACAAATATGTTATAAACAACTTATGGTCCATGATCTTGAAAGGAGAAGCAACAAGTATAATAAGCAGAGCCTAAAATGAAATGCAGACACAGTTTCAACTAAAATACTGCTTGGTAGCATTCTAGCTATACAGTATATAAACTAAGAGAAGAACACAGATATTATAGGGATGCTTGTACTGTAGGAGAATAACTACCGACCTTTCACAACTACAATCAGGTATTAAAAGTTGATCTGCTATTAGCTAAAAATTTTGAGGAAAAGACTTTTATATTCCCCTCTAGCAAAGTAAGCTTATACCTCAGAATAAATATTCATGACATCTGCATGAAGAGACGCAGCATTCTCTTCTTGACTTTCAAGCTTGTTTCTTTCTTCAATTAGTGACTGGTATAACAGACTTCTCTGCACCTGCATCTTTTCTGGTCTCAATTTGCTCACCCATGACTGTGCACGAGCAATTATTTTTTCATCAATGCCAATCATTTTGGCAATATTTAAGGCATTTGATTCTCCCGTGTTTCCCCACAGCATCCGATAGGTAGGCTGCAAATTTTCCATTGAAAACTCCACTGCTGCATTCTCAAACCTGTTATCTCTTTCTTTCAGTCTAGTCAAATCAGTATAGTGGGTTGTAACAACAGCTAAGTTGACTCTATCCTTGAGATATTGCAAAATGCTGGCAGAAAGAGCCATACCTTCAGATGGATCAGTCCCACTACCAATTTCATCAATAAGGATGAGAGACTTTTCAGAGGTCACTTCTAGAATATCACGAAGCCTTGAAATGTGCCCGCTAAAGGTAGAAAGATTATGTTCGAGAGACTTCAATATAAGACAATTTCGGAGTTAATGTTGAGCCAGCAAAACAGAGTAAACGAACTAAAGTAGAACAATAGCAATATTAGTTTGTAAGAATCAACTACCTGTTGATCTCCAATATCTGCTAGAATGGATTCAAACCAGGGAAGCTGTGGATGGTTTTCTGCAGGTAAAAATAGGCCTGCTTTCATCATAACAGCAGACAGCCCTAAGGTTTTTATGGATGCAGTTTTGCCTCCTGTGTTGGGTCCTGATATTACGACCACTTTAACACCATTTCCAATCTTGAAATCAATAGGCACAGGAGAAGTTACTGAATTTGCATTCCCGTTTCCCTCGTACGGTGCAACAGAATTTCCCAGCTTAAAGCTAGCGACATCCGATAATTTTTTCAAAGAAGACTCAAGGAGCAAAGGGTGTTGTATGCCTTCAACATCTACTAGCAAAGAATTTGATCCAGAATCCTCAACATTTTCTGAAGTAAAAATTGGACATACCCCTCTGATCCACTGAGAATGTCCAGCCCTAGCACATGACAAATCTAGCTCCAATATTCTCTCTAATAAATATTTGATCTCTTCTTTAGATTGGACAGTTTCTGATGTAAGAAAACTCAAAATAGCTCGCTCTTCAATCTTCTCGAAATCTGAGAGCCTAACTTCCTCATTATTCAAGTCAATTGCCTCTTTAGGCTCCATAAAATATGTAGCCCCCGAGCTGCTAATGTCCAGAACTACTCCATCAGGAAGTAGTGATCTATGAGAAGCCCTAATAGAAATACACATCCTTGATCTACGCTTAGAAACTAATGGCCTATCACTCCCACCTGCCTGAAAAATCAAGGTTGCTTTTTTCTTCAACAAAAATTCCAGATTTTCCCTGTTCATTTTCCTTTCTGACCTAATATATTCTAACTCTTCACTAGCTCTATCAAGGACTACTGAAAATTTACAGTCTAAGCAAAATTCTATTTTTTCCTCCAACTCCATTATAGAACTGCAACTCTGGAAAATCTCAAGCAGAGGAGCGTACCTGGATGAAAACATTAAAGACAGAGGAGAATCCAATGAATCCACCCCTTCTCTCTTGGATATATTACATCATACAACAGCTTCTACACAGTTAACATGCCAAGGAATAATGAATAACTATGACTATCATCTACCATTGTGTTCCCAATTTCTCAACAAGAATTTTTTAATTAATAAGTGATAACAATACCCTACCCAAAAGCTCAACAAGCAAAAACTTGTCATATTCAACAAATTTCTGAATGGTTAGTCATTAATCTCATTTTTTTACGTTTAATAAAACTTTTAATAGCCTCACTGAACCAGTAATACTTGTTACTGGTTCATTCTATCTTTTATTTTCCTGTTAGTAATACTTGTGTACATGTTCAGAACTATTTAAGATGCACACCTTCCGGACGAACTTTTATCCCTTGAAAATTCTTCTAATTGCTGGATCAAATATCTGGCCGACCTGAGAGTCCGTTTCATGGAACAGAGCTCCGCAATCGACAGCATTATACCATCCACAGCAGAATCGACAATGGCGGAAATATCTTCAATGCCTGAGAAATCCAACGGTGTAGGGATGGCCAAGGCGGCGGAAGTTTGGGCAAGGAATCTCCTGCTCTCCTCGAGACTTCCGCCCAGAGGAATCCGGGCCGAGCGTGCCGCTTCCAGACCCATGGAAGTTGAGGTGAAGGCCGCAAGCTGAGAACAGACGGAAGGCCATTCGAGGATTTTAAGCGTCTCCGATTGAAGTGACTCGGCGAGTTTCACACTGCGAGTTGAGTCGCACGAGAGGGTAATGAAAAACCGTCTGCTGAATTTGGGCCGGTGAAGGGAGAAGATAAACTGTGGTGGTGGAGGTCCAGTGTGAGCGATTAAACTACTCGAGAGGATCATTGAAGAACCGCTTCGAATTTCATGGTGATTTTCGGTGTTTTATACAAGGGGAAAAAAAATTATATTTTTTTATTAAAAAATTATAACAAAATTTGAAGAATTCTTTTAGTCAAAGTGAATATGACAAATAAGAAAATGAATAATTATATTTGTATTAGATAATTTATTGAGTGATTTGTCACAGCTACGAAATCCGGAGATAAGGATAAGAAAAGGACAGGAAAGAGGGTTTTTTTTTTAGATTTCTGAGCTCTTTTTTTGACAAGCACTGCCAGCGAACTGGAAATGGGAAGAGAGAAGAGTCCAGACTCCAGAGAGCTTCATTTCAATGGAGGATTTTGTGCCCACAAGATAAAGAAGCATGCTTTCCACTCCCATAAACAACATTTCCTCTCACAATTGTTGCCAAAATTTTCCCCGACAGTCGACTGGATCCAATGTATGCTGATATATTCTGCACAAAAAGAATCAAAAAAATTATTGTTGTCCTGATAAATCCACAAGGCGTAAAAAGTTTGCATATTGTTTTGATCATTGATCATTACGGGATGTTTATGGTATACGGGATAATTGTTGTCAAGATCAAACTGTGATTCAGGATCCCAAACTACGAAATCTGCTTGTTTACCGACTTCAATTGTGCCCTGCAGAAACAAACAAACATACAAGCAAAAAAAAAAAATCAGTTCAGGTCTTGTAAAAGGGGGATCTGAGCTGATCTGATCTGAAACTAATTAGTAGTTAGTTTACCTTTGAAGTTAAACCAGCAAGTTTTGCAGGCTTTTCGCTCCACCATGAAGCTAATTGCTCCAAGGTAATTCCATGTTTAAGGCCATGTGACCATGTCACGGGCAGGACAAATTGCAGAGACGATATGCCACCCCATGCCCTGAGAAAATCACCCTCATTGAAAAGCTTCAGTTCTGGTGCTGATGGTGAATGATCTGAGCTTAACATGTCAATATGTCCATCCTTTTGAGATAAGGATCAGAATTGATTAGAACTACAGCTTGACCAGAAAAAGAAAAGAAACTAAACAAATCTGGCTTTGGAAACACTACCATCAAAGCTTCCCATAATTTTCCTTTGTTTGCTGAATCACGGATGGGTGGCGCACACTTGAATCGAGTGTCTCCATCTGGAATCTCTTCTGCTGAAAAGGCAAGATAGTGAGGACAAGTTTCAACAGTCAAGCTATGACCGCTTTGCTTTGCCTCCTGGAAAATGAAATTATCAGTTTCTCAGTTTCTGGTTTCTGTAAAAGCTAAAGAGGAGGAAAAATAAATTGCAGTTGCAGTGCACCTTAATGAGGTTCAGAGAAGATCTTGCATCTGACAGATGAACAATGTGAAGATGAGCTCCTTCAGCTGGACCGCCATTTCTTGTATCCTTTGATACTGTTAAGAGTTCTTTGATCGCTGCTTCTTCCCTAATTATACACACCAAAAATAAAAAATAAAATCTTGAATAAATGTAACTG
The DNA here is from genome assembly GCA_025388415.1 of Cynanchum wilfordii. NCBI lineage: Eukaryota > Viridiplantae > Streptophyta > Magnoliopsida > Gentianales > Apocynaceae > Cynanchum > Cynanchum wilfordii. The sequence continues at coordinate 5,204,059 of JAHSUH010001079.1, forward strand.
AAAATGACCATAAACACTATTTTGATTTTTCTTGATATCCTTCCTTACCAAGAAGGAGGCCTAGTCTTGAGATACACATTGTAAGATCTAGGATCATTAGCACCGTCTGTGTCCCCATCATGCTCTTGTTGCATTTCTGCATGTACAAGTAATGGCCTTTTGTACTTTGCCAGTACAGTAACTCCTTCCTGTGACGGAAATAGATATTGATTTGTAAGTAAAAAAATATACATTCTGTAAGATGTACTTTCAGGTATGAACATCGGAAGAATAAAACCTTGATATGGGTGATATTCGTCATAGGGAAGTCGTTGATTCCTGAAGGACACATGAATGACTACATAAAAAGACACAAAAATGGCAAGGAGGAAGAAATCGTTACAGACGTAGTTAAAACAAAATATCTTATCTAAGCAGAATACACATTTTTACAATGGGGAAATAAAGAAGAAATAGGCTGAGGAGTTCCTGAACATACCTTCAAACCAAGAACACCTGCATCAAGGAGATCTTCCAAAATGCTTGTATTCATGGCATTTTCTGGAACCAGACCTCCCCAGAAACCTGTAAACAGAATGTTAGAGACCAATCACCTAAAACCGATTATGTCAATACATGGCTTTTCACTTTTAGGACCATACCAACATCAACATATATCCTCCCAGTAGCAGAATTGACCTATCAGAGGGGAAAACAAAAAAAAAAAAAACTTTTACATAAAATTTCTTGACCAAAATATAGTTATTTATAGTAAAAGATCAAGAAATCCCTTCCCAGTTGTGAGTGATTCATACCTTTAGCATAAGAGTTTCTCTGGAAACAGTAGATGGAAAGCTATTGAGAGGCATGTCAATCAACGTCGTGATCCCACCTGTCAAATATAAGTGAAGACATTGATTATTACAACCATGGAAGTTCTATGGAAGAAGAAGAACTTAAAATACCTGCAGCAGCTGCTCTTGTTCCAGAAGGAAATCCTTCCCAATCTTCTCTTCCGGGATCATCAAGGTGTGTGTGCCTGCCATGAGTTATTAAGCTCTAAATCATTGCACCAGAACCTCCCCCACAAAAATATATATATATATATATCATTCTAAAAATAAATCACAAGTAGCACCAATTCCCCATCCAGAAAACCATTTCAGAAAGAGAAATTTATAAGGAATGAAAACGCATTTTACCACTTCCCTCTCTACCTGCAAACTTCGAAAGCTTTTTGAATGACAAGAAAATAAGAAGACATAAGAACTTCTGCACATAACTTTAGCAGGCTATAAGCACTCTGATCGATGAGAAAAATAATAAGACTAAGGCAGCTTCAATCTTACACATCAATCAGACCAGGCATGACAACAGCATTCTGATAGTCATTAACTTGACTGCTCCAAACATATCCTTTCCAACTATCTTTTTCAACCAGAGAAACAATTTTACCTCCCTTAATTTCAACTGTTAATTGAAGGAAAAATTAACAGTTACAATCAATTTTGAAAAAATATATCTTATACAAGTTTCGAAAGCTGGACCCATTATAAACAAACCTGCGCCTGAGATGATTCCTCCAGGAGTTACAATACGCTTGCTGGAAATCCAATAATGGCTGTGAGGAAAAAGGCTGCATTTGTCTACCGAAGGCTGTGAAAGATACAAAGCTTCATAAGTTCATTCAGAAATACACTGAAAAGTAATCCCATAAATATGAGAATGATGGTAAAACGCTCTGATATCACTTAATGATCTGCTAGTAAAACTCCAAAGTTGCATGTTTATCTATCACCCCCTTCTCCCCCCCAAAAAAAAAAAAAAGAAGAATTTCTAAGAAGAAAACAGAATGATTTGGGATGCTAAAATCAAGAAAAACCTGAAATTGACAGTAAAATCAAGCAAAATAAAACCATCAATCTACAAATCAAAGAACCTTGTTTTTAAGCAATTTTCAGATTATCTTTCTCTCCACAAAATTTTCTTCCACTAAATTATTGCCTTTCAGAATCTAATCACCACAGATATTGCAGTAAATTTTACATTGGTTGAGGATGTTTTTCAGAATTATTAGCCTTTTTCCATCCAAATACCTAAACAAATATGTAATGAAACAGTGAGCCAACAACTGCGGTTTCCTTCAAGTAAGATCTTGAGTTCAAGATTAAAAAGAAAATGTAAGGAAACACTCAAAATCTGGGAAAGAAAATCCTTGGCATCCAATCAAAGGAAGCCTATGGTTTAATCAAAATATCACACAATCAAGAGAAGGATTTTACATGCAAGTACATGTACAGACACAGTAAGGGATGCACACAGAAACGCACAGCCCAACTCCACTTTTCCCCTTAGTTTGATCCTCTGTGTAAGTAGAGAAATTTTAAACCTTTAAACAAGAAAATCATCATTTACACAACAGATTAGCATGAGGGGGGAAAAAAAGAAAAGACAACAACTTAAAGACATAGAAGAAATAATGAAACCTTGAAGGTTAGATTCAGTAACACAGCAGCAGCAGCAGCGAAAATTGGCATCATACCAAGAACCCTCCTTTTTGATGAAGCCATTCTTCTCTGCTCTTCTTCTTTCCCACCCTCTCTTTTCCACCTCCCCCAAAACTTGGAAGGTTTTGTAATTATAACAATTACTTTATTATATTTTTCACCCCAGTTCCAAAATGGTTACACAAATATTATTTTTTAAAAAAAAAACAAAAAAGAATCTCTCTTTATTCATATTCATAAGCTTCCAAAGTGGCTTTGTCACTATGTGCATATATCTATGCAGACAAAAAAAAAAACTTATATTCGAGAACTTTCTGGTCTCCTTGAAAAATATTGCATTAGATTCCCAGAATCACAACCCACCAGAAAAAAAAAAAAAACAACACAGAGTTTCTCTAAAAATAAATTTAAGATAGAATGAAATTGAAAGATCCCTAACCAACATGAGATTATTATCAGTACTCTCTGCACTGGCCCTTTTTCATCGGTTCACAAAAGACAACAGACAACTACGTGATGATGGGACGAATCAAACTGTCAGTACAAAGAATTCTACTTCCTTCTCTACCAAATAACAAATTATATGGAATTATACAACTGGGATCAACCATGAACAGATTTCAATGTAACAATGTTGGCAATTGGGATTAGGGAATTGCCAAATTGGAGGACGAAGAAATAATGCTACAATCTTAGGGATTTTATTTGAAAAGAATTGAAGTTATTACCTTTATTTATAACTCAAAAAATTATAAATTTGGTTTAAGATTTAAAATTTTTTAAAAATATATTTTCGTTAATGTAAAAATTTATTATTATTGAAATACGGTAAAAATTTTTTTTTTTTTTTTCTTTTTTAACTATCGTTTTTAATAGTGTATATAAAGGAAATTATAACATGGCGGCTGAATCAGAACCAATTAAAATGGAAGAAAACCATTACAACAGTGGTGATGGGACACTAGTGACTAGATGCTGCCAGCTGTTCCAATATGATTGGTTATCTCATTGAGAAGTGGACCCCACCATATCCCAAGTTAACCTTTATTCCGATTCTATTATGAAAGATTCCTGGATATTCATTTAAAATTTTACGGGTGATAATGATTTTATGAGGCAGCCATCCACTTCGTGTGGACGAACGTTCTACTTTCTACTTTCTGGGGTTTTCTTTTCTTACGCGTTTACTTTATATTTTAAGAGAAAACCTTATTTGACTAAAAATTAAAATTCTAAATTATTTCCCTTCATAATATATTTTTTTTATAATTAAATTTTTATTGTCTGACGGATGGAGTATTTTATTTTATTTTTAACTTATGAATTAATTTTATTTATTTTATTTTAAAAAAAAATAAACTTGTATTGTATTTCGAACAATATGTCATAAGTGCTATTACCAATGGAGTTACATTTTGACGTAAATTAATTTTATATTTGAATTACTTGATCTTTTAATTAATATTTTGATCTTATTATGTAAAATAAATAATCAAAATATATATATATATCACAAGATAATAATATAATATTTATTTGATATTGGGTTTAAATCTTTGTATTTCTTCCCGGATTCTTTCTTTTTGTCATGGATCCATTTGATTTTCCGGGAGGTTGGTGGGTTTTTTTTTTTTTTTGATCCCCATTGATTTCATCCCAGTTGAATGTTTCTCTTTGTCTCTATTTATAGATGAAGAGAGTCATAATCAATAACTATTAGTTTGTCATGTGTCGAAGCAAAATATTTCAATATCTTTAATATATAATTAAATTATATATATTTAAATACATAAATAAAATTTTGATGTCTACGCATGGTTAAAAAAAAAGACTAAATTGTCCAAGCGATAAAGTTATACAGACCTTATTGTCAATAAAATATATATAAAAATTCATTTATCCAAGCAAAAAATTAATTTAGTAAAATACCTAATTTTCTCATTAAAAAAATGTTTTTTTTAATGGGTTTGGATACCCAATTAAGCATCCCTATCCGAACCTACACAGGCCGACTAATTCGGATTCGACTTGCTGCTCCAAAGTTTTTTAATATAGCGATAATCAGCTCGAGGAGAGGAAAAAAAACCCCCCCCCCCAGAAAAAAAAATTCAAAAAATAGGTAAATATAAAAAAAATGTTTAACGAATATTATATGGATGTTTGTGCGTGTGTTAGGGCCTAGATCCATGATATGATTTGGGCAAGCACTTTTTTGGACCTTTCATTTTGGGCTCTATAAAGGCCCATATAAGTTGGACTGCTCTCTCTTCCTCGACAATGGTTAAAACCAAATAGAAATAAACTAACAAATGGGTTTGCTACCGAATTTCTCTACAGAGACCCAATAAAACTTGAGGGCCCAAAACATGTGGTGAGCTACTTTTGATACTTGCCTTTGGGCCCAAGTTCACTGATTCAAGGTTATATAGAAATAAGTTAGGTTCACATATGTTTACCAAAAAAAAAAGTTAGGTTCACGTAGAATGAGTTTGATTTCACATCTACAAGAGTTTCAACATTGTCTATGGAAAAACAAGTCTAGGGAGAGCTTCCTCTATAAAAGTCCGACACAACTTGAATTTGATTTAATTGGGCCCAAAATGACTATCGAACATGGATAAATTAAAAATAATAATAATAATAATAATAATAATAATAATAATAACTTATTTCAAATTAATAGCTTAAAAGAAAAAAAAAAACAAGAGCAAAAATAATAATAATAATAATAACTTTATTTCAAATTAATCAAGCTTAAAAGAAAAAAAGAAAAATCATTTTGAACCATTATATAATTCACAACTTTACTTAAATAAGAAAACCCTAGAGTTATGAACAAAGATGTTTTTTTTTTTTTTTTGTTAGACCATCTGGTATTCAAAGTCATCACATTGTCTCTTAAATGGCGTTGTCGAACACTCGACCTCTTGTAGTATTCATAATGCGTTTTCTTATTGTATCAAGTCAAGGACTTAACACTTTTTGCACTTCCTTTTTTTTTTTTTTTTTTTTGCTCGCTTGCCCGGGGGTCTCGGGTGGGTCCGTCACCGAGGACGACACCTTCAGCCATTCCACGCCCGTCGACTAATCTCCACGCCGATTTGGAGATACCTATTAGGTGGGAACCAGTTGGCAGATAAATTTAACGTTTTTATTCCAACCTGGGTTTACACATTTTGCACTTCCTTTAATTACTAATAAATCTACACTCCACCGGATGTGGACTCACTGAAAATATCAGTTTCATATGTCATCATTTTCCATTGACAGATAAAATTAAAAGACGACAAACCTTAAAAAAAAGAAAATCCAAAAAAAAATTCTAGGATTTTTAGTTCTTCTTGTCGGATACGATATAGGTGTTTACACATCATCACTGACGTGGAAATAGCCCCAAACACAAAATATATATATATGTACATAAATAATATTCTCTGATTAATGAAATCCGATCAAGAAATTGATCGGGAAACTCTTCGGAAAACCTTGACACCTTGATACTAGAGTGGGGCAAAGATATAAATTGTCGGTCAAGGTGGGGCAAACCGGAAAATAAAGTTAGCCCTAATTAATACAAAATTTTGTAGTTTCATTAATCTGGAAGGTTTTGGGTGTGTAAGTTCGTCGGATGTTTCGTGTCCTGAGAAAGTTCCTGCGTGTATGAATCGTGTTGTGCGGATGTCACTTATTACAACATCGTCCCTTCATTGTCAAGAAAAGGATCGGATATGATCCGATCATTTATTGAATTAATTTTTTAAGTGAGGGTGAAGCTAAGCTAATCTTCCATTTTTAATAATTTTATTATTATTATCTTCGTCACACCATATATTTTGAATGAATCTCAATTATATATATTTCTCTATTTTTTACATTATAAGTGTATATGAATATATATTATTGATATATAAATTTAGATACAATATCAATTATTAAATAGTTGGTTGTAGAATTGCCACATTTTCGTGTTGTAAATTATTACTAAAAAGTGAATATAATATTATTATCTTTTTTATTATACTCTTTTATTTCTATTAATATATATTAATCTAATTTTAAATTTTTTCTGATAATGTTTCAATTATAACAAGGATAACTTCGGCCGTAGTAATGTTTGGCCTAAACGATTTTTATTTCACTGTTTTATTTTTTAATTTTTTATAATAATGCATTCATGACTGTTCCGTTTTTAAAAGGAAGATTCTTAATACATCAAGAATTATGTTTAGTCGTATTTCATGCGATATGATGTATATACACAATCATGTCGTGTTTACTATTATTTATAAATTCAATAATTTTATATGTAAAATTCAACGTGTTAATAGTTTTAGATAGAGTATAAATTTTTCTTTAAAATTATCATCAAAGTTTTATGAATTTATTAGTCTAGTTTATTTATTAATTTCGTAATTAACATTGTAATGTTCTTTTACTCTTAATATTTAAAAGAATAAAGATAAAATAAATAAGAAATTAATTTTTTTAAAAAAAAAAATTAATATGATCTATAAATACAGTACTATTTATACAATTATAAACAATAAAAGATTATTATCTGAAAATAATAATAATAATAATATTATATGTAATCGAATCTTTATTTTTAAAAACAAAAACTGTATAAACTGATAGAGTTTTTGTTTTGTTATTTTTAATATTACTAATTAATAATAAATACTTAGATTTTACAGATTTCATATCACTTATCGCAAGAGTAAAATCTTTCAATATCTTAAATATATAATTAAATTTAATTATATATATTTAAATATATAAATAAAATTTTAGTGTCTACAACCGTTTTTTTTTTTAATATTACAAATTAATAATAAATACTTAGATTCATTGTTATATATAATATTATATTATTATATATTTGTAATGTGAGATTGAATATTACAAAATATATTTATTGAGTGATTCTAAATATAAAAAGAAATATTTTCTAAAGTTGGAATCTTAGCTTTGGTTTTTCAACTAATTATTAAAATTCAACACAAAGTTTGAAACTAAATGAAGTTTCATTTTTTACTTTTATATTTGTTGGAAGTTGATTCAAAACCCCTACGTGTGAAAATAAATAATAATATTTTTTTGAAAAAGAAAAAAAAAAAGAACTTACTAATTTTCAATTTCCTGGAAAGATGATGGATACAAAATGCAAAAATACATCAATTATAAATATATTAGTACAATTCTTACCAAAACAATACTAAAATAATACACAGTATCAAGGTCAAAATAGATTCATTCAAAAATATAAAAATTTAAAAATTTAAAAATAAATAAATAAGTTCGACCTCTTCAACTTGTGCTGAAGGCTTTAATAGTACATCTCCATTTTATATTTAAAATTGTTATGGCCTACTTCTGAAAATTATATATTGACTCTTTAATTATTATTATTATTATTATTAAGCATAATTTGAGAATGTGGTAATTTAATTTTATGGCTGCTTTAGGGAAACAACATATAATCTATATATAATAAATATATGGATTGTCTATAACATGGCATAGTAGTGTAAAATTAGAAACACAATTAATTCTACTGTCATGAGTTAGTAAGTAGTTTAGCTAACTAAAGTGAAATTAATGAGTTTAAATTTGTACTAATTTTTTAAAAATTTAGCTTTTTTATAATGAATTTACGTAAATAAAATAAGGATTAGTCAACATGTGATAATATGATTAAAAATATATGATCGGATTCATCTAAAACATCTCGTTTTATTAAAAAATACAATTTATAACGTGATATTTTATCTCACATTAAAAATTATAGTAAATATTTAACCAATTCAATATATCTTTTTTCAAGTAACAGACTTTTCCCGGCCGAAGAATTACTTATAATCTCGAATTATTGGGAGGGGTGGGGGCAAAGGCTGCTACAAATGAATGATAATAAGGAAATAAATAAATGAAAAAAAAATGCTTTTGGCCGCCGGGGGAGAAGGGTAGGGTGGGTACAAATTCGCAATTTTTTCTTCATCTATTCTGACTAAAACAGTAAGCTAAAAAAAAGGCTGCTAACTCTTCTTCCACGGATAAAACGAGTTCTGCCTGAGATACAAATTTACAAACGAGGCCTATTATTATTATTATTATTTTTTGCTTAAGTATTCGGTATCCGAATTCATATGAGTTGACTAATTCGGATTCGACCTGGGGTGCATTCGTAGAGTTCAACTCTTACTCGAGGATGAGAGTCTGACTCAAAGCTTTTTAACGTGGCGCTAACCACCTCAGGGGATTCGAACCTTCGATCATCCGCCATGTGGAGAAACTTTAGAAGTTCCGTTTATCCACTCTTCCAACCTGCTGGGTTCAAACGAGGCCTATTATAAGAAGGGGAAAAGTTTAAATTTACAAAAAAAAAAATTATTTAATTTTAAAAAAAAAAAATAAATGAGAATAAATACAAAAATCCAATTGCATACTTGGGCCCAAGAATGGTGAGATACAATAATAGTAGAGATATTTTTTATCTTGAAGAGATGACAGAAGCGCAGCCACAATAGAAATATTTTAAAATGCGTTCAAGTAGTCTTCTTCTATCCATTATTCTTTGATAAATATCTTTAAATAAAAGAAGAAAAACAATTATTAAAAAAAAAAAAAAAAAAACCCACTTAAAATTTGGGACCCCAAACTACTCTCTTCCACTGATATAATTCTCAAGACTAATAATTTCCACTCCTCCATATATAAGTAACTTAATTTTAATTATTACACCCAAGAATTTTTACTTCATTTTATTTTTAATGTTAATTTTATATCTTATGTTAAATATATTAATTTTTTTTTTTATAAGTAAATTTAATAAGAACAATATTGAGATATACAATAGTGTATATGTATCAACTATAAAGTAAACTATATATATATATATATCAAATGAGATGCATGTTAAAAAAAGTTCTAGGTCAGGTCATCATTCTCAAGTAAGAGTAAAACTCTGCGAGCGCTCCGCAGATCGAATCCAAATTAGTCTCACCAAATAAGGTGTGGACACTAGACGACCCAAATGGATATTAAAAAAAAAAAAAAGGAGATGCATGCTACCATGGAAAAGGGGGAAGGGGGATGGAATCGCCAGGTTCCTATATGTTATATATATATATTTCATGATAGACTTTAAAATAACCATTGACTGATACTATTTGTAGAGTTGAAGAAATAATTTTGAATTCTTGAATGTTTGACCTCTACTCTGATTTTCATTTGCAATTCAATTATTTTGGCTTCAATAATGACTGGATGTTTGACCTTAAAAACAATGTAATAATTTTACAGTTTTCTAGAAATTCCACCCACCTAATCTAATTTTTCTATTTATGCCTAATTTTGTTAGCTAATTAGTAAATGGGAACTTTTTATCGTGTGAGTATTTTTAAGTTTTTTTTTTTGTTTTTTGGGTGAATGTGAGTATTTTTAAGTTGTATCTTTATTCGTATTTTTAAGTTATCTTTATTCGTATACAAAAAATTTTTAAAATGCTAATCAAATAAATCAAACTTCTAGAAGTGATGTGAAACGTTGAAGTTTCGTACTTAAACATTTAACATTTTTCACATTGAGTTTGAAAAATAAGGCCGAAAACAACCCAATTATGTCAAATATTTTCATAAATTTAATTTGTGATTCTCTCTCCTTTTTTTTTTTAAAAAAAAAAAAGGCTCATGGAAGAAAATTCCAAAACATTACTAGGAGTACTAGATTTTATATTAAGAATATTAAATAAAAAAAATATATAAATTTGGGAAATTGTGCGGATAAAATGTTAATCCATGTGATCACATGATTAATTGCCTGCGGTCGGTTCCTCCATAACCGGGTGAGGAATCAAATTATATGAATTCTGATGATACCAGATATTATTTGATTATTGGAATTAGTCAAATTCAGAAGGTTTTTTTTTTTTTTTAAAGAAGCATTATTAATTATTATTAATTAGTTAATGAGATTATAAATATATATATATATATATATATCCTTTATATGATTTATGTATTTGATATATGAATTTTAATGATTAAAAATTATCATAATTTAAAAATTAAAAAAACCTCTTATCTAATAAAAAATTAAATATTTTAAAAAATAAATTAGATTTGTCCAAATAATAAAATCATAAAGACTAAAAACATTAATTTCTCAAATAATAAGTCGTGTATTATTTGTAAAATTCATTGGCATATTAAACTAAACATATTTTTGTTAAATTCCTTTATTTATATATAAAAAAATTATCATATTTAAAATTCGTGTATTTAAATTAAAAAATGTTAGTTATTCTTTATTGTTCCAATAACTCATAAAGTGAGTCAATTTAGAAAATTTTAAAACTCATATGATTATGAAATAAATAATATTCCTTTTGTCTCAAATTTTATGGCAATTTTACCCTATTTTAGTTAATGCCTTATAAATTAATAGCTCATTTTATTTATTTATATATATATATATATATGAGAGATTATAATTTTTAAAAAAAAAATTATTTTCCTCGTAATACAATTAAAAGTAATATTCATAAAATGTTTTGTAAAATGATATTTCAATATTTTACCACTTAATAAAGTATACGCATTCAATATTTTAAAATATAAAGTGTGATAAATAAAAAATAGTAAAAGCAATTTCTTTAAAAAATTCATAATTTAGTCCCACAACTATTTATATTTTCTAAAAATTAGTTTTAAAATTTTAATTTTAATAATTGATATTCCCATCAAAATTAACTAGTATACCTATTAAATTTAAAAGATCTTTTAATCATTTAAAAATCTTTATATATCTTAAATTCAAAATTTAATAAAATGAATATCTTTAATTATAATAATTATACTGATAGAGATATGAAACGATAAAAAAAATTTAATGGTGTATATCAATTACATTGCAAAACAAGTAATCATATTTTTGTCAATTTTAATTTATTTCGAAATAAAAAAGAGATAAAAGATAAATTATTTAAAATTTTTTAAAAATTAGAATAAAGAGAAATATAAATAGTTAAAGAATTAAATTGAAATTTTTTTAAAAACTTTTTTAAAGTCGAATGGAGTTTTGAATAAACAAGATTTATTAATACAAGTATTCTACAGTATTTTGTGATGATTGATAGTTATAATAATAATAAATTAAAATTAAAATATTAGTAAGTTCAAGAATTAGGTAATGGCCGTTATTAATTCAAAGAAGAAAAGAGAGAGGAATTAAACCAAAACCAAATAAAAGCATGCTCCAATTGACCGAAATTTGCCTATCTTCCGCGTGTAAAGTTCAAACTCCCCAACTTCTCAAAGACATTATCTCTAAGAGTAACCAAAACCAGTCAAAACATCGAACCTTGTAGTACCCCTTCCTTCTCCTTCCTTTCCCATTTTTTTCTGCACCATTATTTCCTTTCATTTTAAAAACCCTCTTTTCCCCCTTTATTTCCCCTTCTCTCTATAATCTCTCCCATCACTCCGTTCTCCATCCAATCTCTAATTTCTCTATCAAGAAATTCATTCACACACAGTGTGTGAAAAGTATTATCAAATATGGGTTTCTCGAAGGAGGAGAAATCGAAGAAAGTAGTAAGATGGATCAAAACTCTCTTCTTCTTAATCACTATGTTGGTATCGCTTCTGTTATTCTCGGCGCCGATTCTTCTTGTTATCGCCGACGCCCTTCTCCCGTCGGCGCTCCTTTCCGCTTCTTTATCTCCTTCCTCTCTCTCTGTGCAAACACTTTCATCTCACTTAAGCAATTACGACTTTCGGTATTCCCTCATCGATATACCTCTCATCTCCATCATTAGGTCAGCTGTCATTCTATGTAAGTATCACAATTCATCTAATCAAATCAAATCAAATCAAACAACAAAAAATAAACACCAATATATATATATATTTTAATGTTTAATTTTCTATTCTGAAATGATTTTTTTTTTTCCAAATTAATTTTATAGGTGTTTATAGTTTATGCGATGGGCCGAAGCTATCAAGGGGGCCGTACTTGAGTATTGCGACGGTATTCTCTGTTTCATCTCTGTTGTTCGTGTCGTTTAAGGCTTCTTACGTGTTTAGTGACGCCATTAATATCGACCGAGGAGTATACGCTCGTGCCATGGAAGTTGCTCTGTTCGTGTGTTCATTGGCTCTGGCCATCGGCCACATAGTGGTGGCGTACAGAACAAGTTGCAGAGAGAGGAGGAAGCTTCTAGTCTACAAAATTGATATTGAAGCTGTAAGTCAACTCATCTATCTTTTTCTCTTTGTTAAGCAAATTAGAATTTTCGAAAACCAGTAGGGACGACATGGTCAATTCTGCTCTAACTTGAAGAAATTTTTGTTAAGTTCATACTCGTCATGTTTAAAATTTGAATTTTACATCACACAGAAGAAGATAAATTTTTTAAAAAAAGTAAAAGAAAACTTCAACTTGCCCCGGGTCCACAGCCGCATGAAGAGACCGGACTCAATTTTTTTTTTTATAATTTGCCTGCTTCTTGCTGTTGACCGCTAGTTTCTGGGATATTTGTTAGCCGCCGTAAATCTCTTCTAGATTTCCCCCAATTTTCCTTTTTGTTTCCTTTACGTAACTTAGATTAGGATTAGGAGGTGCTCTAACCAAAAAAAAAAAAAAAGGAAATAATTTATTAAAATAATGTTGTTTTTGGTATTCGGTTAATATTTATGTAAATATTTTGTGCTTGCATAAATTTGAAAACATTTAGGCAAGTTAGTTGGGGATTTCCCAATGGCTAGTATAGAAATTGCCTTTGTGTACAATTTGATCATATTTTGGCTTCTGAAGTGACAAACATTTGGCAGTAGCAGGCCGTTTAGAATCTTTGGGATTTTGGCCGGGTGTCATACATAGAAAATTTGATGCCTTCCTCCGACGATGAACTTTTGGAGATTTTACAATATATTTCTGTTGAAACTTTCAAACTAAAAAGCCGAAATTAAAGAATATATTAATAATAAAGGACTTGAGAGAAGGATAAAAGAAAAATCTTAACAACTCATCAAGACCTTGCCGTGTTTGCCATTTTAGTTTCTCCTTGCTGTACTCAAGTCTAGACAGCCTAATTTCCAACCATGTTGTCCACTAAGAAATCAGTAGTCACCCAACAGATATGGAATCCACATCCTCTATCTTCTTTTAGATAGATGGATGGAAATATTATCTTTTCTTATTCAGGCACATAAAATAGTCTCGATATTTTGATTAAAAAAAAAAAAAAGAAGATAAAAATACATGTAGGGCATAAGAATCTGTTATGCTCAATTCCAGATGGGAACAGTGTTGTCGTTGGGTTGTATTAGTATATGGTGGAATTGTGGTCTAATACACAGCTGGTTGTGGGGAATCATTAGACTTGTTTTTGAACACTCGGGAAAAATAAAAAACTAAGGTATATACTGTTTTATAACATTAAAGAGGCTTTCACACATGAAACTACAAAAAAATACCATAAAGTTTCGAACTTTCGGTTACTCCTATAAAGAATAAATTCCTCCCCAGTTTTTTCATCTCAAAAAGTCTTCTATTCCCAGCCATAAGAAGCGCTATTCTGGGAACTTTTCAGAATTTTTTTTCTTTAATCTTGTGCCATCTTTTTTGTATATTTTTACTTGGGTACTGATTTCAACTGCTGTTTTTATATCCCACAGGTCTCGGCTTGCAAGAATGGATTTCCCAGATATCAAAAGTTACTTCAAGTAGAAAGAGTCAAGTGAAGTTATAGTTTTTTTTTTAAAACTAGATCCGGTTCAGGTAATTTATGCTTCTTTCTCCACTACTAGTTTCCGTTTTATAATTCTCATCTGAAGCATAAAACATAAAAATATAAATAAATAAATAAAACTTCATAAACCATGTGCACCAACCTAAATGGCTGCCATTAAATATGAAGAAGATTGACAACTAACTACCCCCACCTCTCTGTCACATGATTTTATTTTCTTCTTTTTTATTGATTACCATTTTTTATTATTTTTTTAATACTATGCAATATAACTAACTCTGCTTTTGTCATTTTTTTCAGGTTTATCCAAAGGAAATCTGCAACTGGACAGTCCAAAAACTACGGATAAATAATATACACATGCCCGGGCAACTGGTTATCTGTATATAATGAATGATCATTGTGATGGCGCTAGTCATTCAGTGATGCAATAGATATAGGCATAATATAGGAAATTTTTGATTATATTCATTCCCTTTCTTCCCAACTTGTACAGAATTACATAATCAATGAATCTCTGAAAAATTTTAAACAACTCTCCTCTGTCTCTTCTACTCTGAAAAATTCTGTAATCATTACAACCACCACCAAAAAAGGCCTAAAAACAATATGCATTTTTTTTTGGTAATGGAGGAATCTGGTTATGCAGAGCATACATATATATATATATATATAATTCATAATATACGTGCATGTATACAGCTGGAGAGGTGGAAGGATATCAGTGGTCCTACTAAGTGAAGGGACCCTAATAACCTACTAGATGCCTATGAAATGCAATATGAATATATATTTACTACAAAGTAAGTTATCTAACCTACCCATCGTTTATTGGTTCAGTGGTTCATGAGATTGAATTTGGTAGGGGAATCATAATTTGATCATTTACAATGCGATTAAGATCCATGTAGGTTCGGATACCGAATGCAATTAGAAAAGAAAAAAAAAAAAAAAAAGTTGTCTAACCTAACATGGATCGACAGGTATTACAACAATTAAAGAGGAAAAAAATTACTTGCCACACATCCTCAATTATTTCATTCCCATTTGGTTGTATTCCAAACTTGATAATAAAATAACAAGTAGCATTAAATATTTAAATTTTATTTTTATTTTTATTTTTGAAAAAACAATAATAATCACTGAATTTTAGTGATTTATGGTATAGACAACAGGCGTAGAGTAGAGGCCAGAAAGTACTTTTGGTCTATTGAATAATAAAAACATCTTAGGTAACGTTCGGAAAGTTTGGAGTTTTAATTATCTGTGTCTCTTGATATATCTGTTAAACTAATAAGGCCCATTTTACAAAAAAAAAAAAAAAAAAAAAAAACTAATAAGGCCCAATTTAGGCGATTAATTTGTGGTCTTGGGTTATTGTTTATCATGTGGATATCATTCATCAATCGCTTAAGAAATAATAAAAAAAAAAAAAAACCAAACAACTGTTATTCCAACTCCATCTATAAGGTTTCAATAAAGAGATAGGTGAAGAGGTTTATAAAAAAAAAAAAAAGAGATAGGTGAAGAGATATTAACTCGGTTTACATTCGATTTAGTTGGAGTGCAAATGGTAACCCGAGTCGCCTTAAAGACCAGCATTTATAAAGTGGACCGCCATAAAACTACGTTTGTTATAAAAAAAAAAAAAAAAAAAAGGAAAAATTTTCGACATTACGGAAAAGGAAATAGAAAGGCACGACGCCGCGCTCACCGAGTACGGGCGGCATTGCTGAAGTGAAACAGAAAAGCTAAGCTAAGGAATTCCAGCTACAACTTTAAACAGGCAAGGTGAAGAGACGCATAGAGAAGAAGAATGAGATTCAACTTCAACTTTACGGAAACTAGCAGCAATGTTGAGTCCCGTCAATCCCTAACGCCCTCATCCCCTGCAACTCCGGCGGAAGACGTTCAATGGCTTCCCCTCCAGAACCACCCTCTCTTCACTGCCACCGCCAATGGTGGTTCCGCTTCTTCGTCCTCCACCGATGAAATGGTAAAGAATCTCTTTGCGTGGGATGGAGCTTCACGCCTTTACTTTTGGGATTCTCGGAACCGCTGTCTTCATCGGATTTCGATTAGGTTGGGCGACCCCGACCCTGGCTTTATACTCGCCGCTACTCCCTCTAAGGTCCTTTTCTCTCTCTTATTTTTTTTTATGCTGGCTTTTACTCATCTCTTTGTGTTTCAATGGCTTTCTACGAATTTTAACCTTACGTTCTTGTGAGAACATTTAATCCATTTTTCTGGTTTACATTTCATGAAAATGGCATTACTGTTATTATGCTAAGAAAATGAAAAATTAATTTTGGGAGGACTTTGTATGTGTCCTTCTACATCCATGAGAGGAAATCGCTTCCCCCACCCCCTAAAACTGTGAAAATGGTTCCCTGGTTCATAATAAGGAAATGCTTGTTTTAAAAACATATTCTATTAATAGCAGTCACTATGGTTTTCTCATTGTTAGTACGTATGTTAGAGAAAATTATATACATGCATGATGTGAAGAAAGCTACGGCTTAAACTTTTTTCTTGAAGTGGGAAAGTTTTTCTAATTTTGTAATTGGAGTCGATCACATACCATATTTGGCGAGGAACAGCTACAAAGTGATAAGGTTTTCAAGGATGAAAAACTGTCGAATTATGTTTTAATGGCGTAACAAAGCAAGGATAACAACAGAATTGATCAATTAGCCTCAGGGCAAGAAAGAAATAGCAGTGGCTGGTTTTTCCAACAGATTTATACCTTAAATTAATTGTAGGGAACACACTAGAGATGATAGCTCTGCATATGAACAATAATTTGTAATTCTAATACATTGTCTATGACACTTACAGAACCAAAGGAAGGTAGTTTATTTCACTTCTACTATGGACCTTTTTGTCCTGATTTTTTGGTGTCTTTCTTAGGTTTTGCAAGCAGATGTGAGGCTTGATTTTGAGATTCACAAAATTTCCATCAATATGAATGGATCAGCAGTACTCCTATCAGGCTTGGAGGGTCTTTACATCATGTATCTCTATGGGCGAACTTCAGTCAAGGAAAATACCACTATCTGCCGGTAAGTTATGAACTTTGATCTCAATGATACATTTTCTGTTAATATTCGTGTGAATTTGGGTCATGACATTTGTATGCGAGAGATTTGTTTTTTACTCTCTGTATTGCTTAGAAAATTAGGTGTAGGAGTTTGATTTTTAAAATTCTATGCTAAGCCCACCATTGATTGTGCTCACAAGGAAGTTTATGGTCTATTAGACTGTCTAAAAGTTGACTGCTCTTCTGTCTAATTTGACATTATAAGTTCGTGTACTGCTGCAGGACTGTTTCAATAGGATCAGAAATCTACTTTGACAGAGATAATCTTATCCGCACTTTACAAGTTTCATGGCATCCCCACAGTGACACTCATCTAGGAATTCTTTCTTCCGATTCAGTTTTCAGGTGTCTTTTAATCTGCACGTCCCTTTTTAAAGATTAATTGCTACTATTTGGTAATGTTTGTTAACTGTTGATTTTGGTTCTGACTGCTTCTTTTTCCAACCATTTTTGCAGAATTTTTAATTTATCTTTGTCAATCAGCCAACCGGAGCAGGAATACTATTTGCAGCCTGTTGAGCATGGTAATTCTCGTCGTGCATCATCAATCTGCCCTGTTGATTTCTCTTTTGGGGGTAACCATTTGTGGGACCGATTCAGTGTAAGTTAAACTTGTTCAATAGTCTTGTTCTTGAGGTTAATGCCTCTGTTTTAGAAATTAGTCCTCCAGAAACAGAGTACCAGGAATTCCTATGGGAGCACTATTGATATTCTGAATAAGTGGTTCATAAAACTCACAAAATGGTGTAAGTTACTGACAATGATTATGATAGTATCTACTGTGCTTTTTGAGTATATATATTGCATTTAGGGTTGGATCATGATTTTAGCTCCCTAATTTTTGGCATCCTACATCTGCAATGTTTGCCCATTTTATTTCTTATCAGAGGTTTCCGATTTTGGTTCCAGCTTTATTATACGGGAACTGATACATGTGTTGTTATCTTCATTCATTTTGTGGAATAAGTGGGGCAGGCAGATGGGTGGGCATAGGTATTTTGAGCCCGGTGTTTCAATTTTGTTACTGTATTTCTTTATTTTTTTGGTAAGCTTATTGATAACTGCTTTCATTTGTTGTGGACCTGTGGTTGAGAGCCTTGAGGTTTTCTAGACCAGTGATTAAATTTATCTATTTTCTACTACTGCTCTATGTACGTTAAGTACTTTATTCTCTGGATGGTTATTCAGATGTCTTTACGATATTGTTATTTCCTTTTATCTAAAAAGGGTTTCTTATTGTCTTTCAAATATGGATATGGTTTTTATTATCTTCATCCCCTATCCATGAGTTACACCTCTCTGCCTGTGCTTGCTCAAGTTGAGAGGTTCATCTGGGTAATACATTTCATTTGTAACGCAGGTCTTCCTGTTATTTAGCAATGGATCTATTTATGTTCTGTGCCCTGTTGTTCCTTTCGGAAGGTAATTGTTGCTCTTAATCTCTTGTCAATATTTTGAGGTAAATAGTTGTTTTTAATGTCTTCTAATACCATGTCGTGGACTAAAGGGGCATGTTTTTTCTGCATGGTAACCTTTATAATTCAGTAGACGTATTATGCTGTTTTGCTGTTATTTCTTCTGTACATGCTGCGCTGGTTTAACTGCAATCATACTTTAGTTTCTTGATGTATATGTAGTTAACATGTGATGATATATTTAATTTCTTCACTGAATGTCCTATGTTAGCTGCTATTAGTTTTTATTGTGGGGGAACTGAAATTCAAATGCTTTAATCCTTGAACAGTGTGTACAAATGGGAAGCTATGGTGGAAATGTATACTGATATGAAAACAATTCGCTCTAAGTCCGCAACGCCAAAAGAAACTAATAGTTCTAATATGGCAATCTCCTGGTTAGAAGCAACATTTCCTGAATTATCTCATGTAGCAGTAGAAAGCGGAAATCTCTTTGCTCTCAAGGCTCAGCCTTTTGCTTTTATCGATTCTTCCGTGTCATTGCAGGTACCTTCCTTCTCTTGCCTCTCTCATTCCTTCCAACTACCGTGCTAAGGTTGTTTTGACTTCTGTTATAGTACTTTCTGGAAAAGCCATAAGATACCATTTGACTTCTGTTATAGTACATAAAAGAGGCTGTCTATCCTTCTTTCTGATTCTTCATTTGGTTTGTTTTGAATTGATGATTATTTATGGTTCTTTAAGTTTCCTTGTTTACTCTTAAATCGTAATCTGCCTGAATCATAAATCTCAATATCCAGGGGCCTCTCCTTAATTTATGTCATGGCGTGAAGAATGAATCTCAAGTTCAGGTTAAAGATGGTGAAGGTCGTGCTGTTAGTCTTCTTTATAATCTGGTAAGCAAAGATTCAATTCTTGTAACTGCTTGGAGCGGTGGACAACTACAGATAGATGCTTTAGCAGATGAGATACTGCCTGTCTGGAGAGTTGGTAATCCTCCTCGTCTTCTTGTCGATTCAAATGATCATATGCTTGGTGTGGCTATGATTTGTGAATCAGTTTCAAGTGATCTCTCCTTCTTGAAGTCTGACCAGACACCTGATCATACTGTTTGGTTTGGCTATCCCCCTCCTTTGTTAAGATTGGCTATTGTAGATTTAGCTTTGCCACAAAAAGATAGTTCTTACATTTTAATGTTTGTTGATTCCCTCATGCCTGAAAGAATATATTGCCTTCATGATGGAGGAATAGATTCTGTAGTACTGCATTTTCTCCCTTTCACCAGTCAGACAAACAGCAAAGAAGGAATGAGGAGACCTCCATCTGTGCATCCTGTTATAAGTACTTATCAAGGAGATGCCTTGTCAATACCTCCACTTTGTGGTTTCCTGGCTTTAGCGGACTCGTTTGGAAATTCATGGACTCTGGGACTCACATCATCTGGTGAGTGCATTGTCTTGCAGATGGAGACCTGGAATTTATTGCTTCCCCATGTAGTTGATAAAGAGAAAGACTCTAGCTTGGAAGACCTCAATGGTACAGAGATTCCAACTATTATTAGCAGGGAACTCCTCAGTGGCCCCAAGTTGGTTCTTTTGCCACCATCCTCGCCAAACCTACGCTCTGTTTCTGCTGATTCTATTGAAGGTCGATCAACTCTTCATCAATATTTCAAGCTTTTTCATGAAAATTATGTGGAATATGCTCACAAGGTACGGTAACATCACCATTTTCTATTTCAGTACACAAGTATAGTTCAGCTGGATGATTGAATAGCATGAGATTTCTCATTCTTCTTCTGAGTTTTGAGATACATGTCCATGTGGGAAAGCACGCATTTCAGCCAGAGTTTGATAATTTCATTAACCATTCTATTTTAACGAAGTATAAGCTAAATTTTCGCATAGCAGTTTTATAGAACTGATGTTGAGGATTAATGCCCCACACTCGATGAATAATCCTATGTTGTTATGATGTTGGTTCTCTCTATGTTCAGGATTTCTGAGCATTGTTTTGCTCTTTTTTAGGTTTACTTTGAACTCCAACATCATGGGCCTCATCTGAAGAAAATTATTGATGATCAGCATTCTCGCTTAAAAAAAGCTCAGAGAAAGCTTTTAGAAGTTGAAGAGAAGAAGGAGAAGATAGAGGACCGGATAGCCAATGCAGTTCAGTCGCATAATGTGCTGGAGGAGCGCATGTTGAAATTGAGAAACCTACCTGGGACACACAAGAAGCCATTGTCAAAAGCAGAGCGGGAATTTAAGTCAGAATTAGGTAATATTTCCCATTGTAGATTATAATACTCCAATCTCTTCTTGGAGGGAACTTCAAAAAATATGCTGAAATAAAGTGAACCTTTTTATGCAGACAGATTTTCAGGAGTGGAATTGGATGCTTTGCGGTCTACAATTCAAGCTGTAAGTGCCAGGTTGAAAAGACTGACACGCCCTCAAGAGGCAAAATCGATGGAACAAGGTCGGCGTGTGACTTCATCCAGGAAAAGTCAGATGCCAGAAAGTGAATTATCGCAACTAAAATCTTCACTTTCTAAACTCTCTCTAGTTAACAGTGAGAACACAAAGAAGGTTAAACTCCTTGAATCTGCTCTGAGAAGCCAAGAAACGAGTTATCAGTGACTTTGCGTTGCAGAGTCAATCATTCATTAGATCGACAAATAACTTCCTTTCTTTTGCCTCCACTTATTTGTACCCATAGAATACCAGTCTGCTCTGATAAAATGTAAAAGAAATTTTTTTGGCAAGTTTCTGTAGGCGTGATGTTGTGATCTTCATCTGTAATTACTAGTCAATTAAAATGGCAGACTTCTGAATCGGAATATCTTTTGGGCGATTCAGCGTTTATTACTTGGCGCATCATTAAAATCCTTGGCATCTTTTGCAGTTTAGACTTACGACCACCCATTTCCCCATTTTTATTAGTTCAAGGACATGACCCTATCATTCCCCTGCTCATTGATGTTGGTTCTTTATGGTATACAGCTACTCAATCATCTATCTTTCGAGATGCTCATATTTAATTACATATATATATATATGAATGCAATAAGCTATATTTATGAAATTTATTAAGTTCAGTACATGTTGCTGACTACGGAGGCTTTGGTTCCTAAAATCTCACGAAGCATACTTTTTTTTTTCTTTTTTTCTTGCTACTATTCTTTACATAGACTAAGATGTAGTTCTTGGCTGAAGGATTATCGGATATCGCTTCTGCGTCCTTGTCGTTGGAAAGAAAAGCAACTTGTCTTCTTCAGCAGGCACCCAACTGTTTGATCAGAAAATTCACAACAAAAAAAAGGAGTTGAGTTATATACCCTATGCAGTATGGGCACACAACACAAACTGCAAAAATCCGTCAATCAATATTACGTACCTAAATCGAGTAACCATGTGGTGAAGGAACACCGACAGCCCTACTCTGGCAAGCTCATAACCTGGGCACCGCCTCTGCCCTCCACCGAACGGTGCAAATACATTTACCGGACTTGTCTCTCCAGCACCATCCCTCTGCGTATTCACAAAATTTCATAAACGTGTTATCTCAATTGCATTGAATTCAAGATTGATTTACAATGAGAGAGCGAGAGAGGATTATTAACCTGCCACCTCCACGGATTAAAAGTGCGTGCATCTTTAAAATATTCTTGGTTCAGATGTACAGCACGGAATGATGCAAATACCTTCCATCCTTTTGGAATTGTGTAACCTGGTTTGGTTTAGATAAACAAAAGACTTTAGTACTACTCAAACTGAAGGCAAAAGAGAAAAATAAAAAATCAAAATAATGCATTAATTTCTTCACCTTTTATATTGACATCCGTAATTGCCCTCCTAAACACACCGCTGATTATGTTAGCCATACGAAGTGTTTCATTTACCACCTGTAATTCCCAATCAATCATGGTTATTATGATTATTTTAAGGCTCAGTTTAAGCATCATAATCGAGGCTCGAAATTGCTTAAAATACATCAGCACACTTACACACTGAGTGAAAGGCATTGATTTGTAGTCTTCCCATTGCAAAGCCTCTGATTCTGACTCTCTTTTTCTTGCTCTGATCTCGTCGTGCTCTTCCTATTATCAGAAAACATACCATCTTAATAATTCAGCAGATAAAAACTTTAACAACCACATTAATTGACAGTAATTACTACTACTACATAGCAGCAGAGTACAGTGAACCAAAGCTGTTCTTACAGCCCACAAATACTATTACTGTGCTACAATTCCACCATATCATATAGACAATTAATATTTATAAATTCCTCGAAGTGAGCATCGTAGCTTTAGAAAACCACTGGTCCAACATAATATACACCAGAAATTACTGTGGTTTCTTAACACTCTCCCAATTCTCCACCCCCAAACACTTAGTTTTTTCTTCTTCATTATTACTACTAGTTTTTTCTTTTTTCTTAAGCATAAAGCTGCAGCCTTTTTTCTTGACATCACACAACATAAAAACCCTTACAGACCAAAAAGGAAAAAGTAGCTGAAAATCTCCTTCACTTTCCCCACCAAATTGTCACGACTCTGACAAATACTAGGGTTAGGCGTGCAGAGGTCATTCAGACATAGAGAGGATTGGATGTGTCAAGTTCTAATAAGTAGACTTAGACTAGCCCTTCTTCTTCTTCCAGCATCCGTCCTTCTTGTCCCGTAAATGCTTTTTCGCATATACTTTTGACTTCAAGAACTGTACTTCTAGGGCTGCTTTTGACCATCACTTAATCCTATTTCTATTCTTTCTTCTTTTTTTTCAGTTTATTCACTCTATTTCTCTCTCTTTCTTTTTCTTTTTTAAATGTTGTATATTTTGGTAATTTTATAAAAAATATTTCTAACACACTACAGTTCATAAGAGTTTATCTCGGGTCAAGAAAAGAGGATACATCAAACAAAGCTTATTATACATATTAGCTGAAAAGTCTAAACTCTCATTTTCCCTTACAATCTTTTTTTGTCGGTCATAACTGTCAAAAAATGAGATATTTCACATGAAGTAAAATACTCCAAAGAAAAAGAAAGAACTTAAGAGCTCATGAATCACCCATCTCCATAATTTTCTTGGATAAGAATTTAGATAAGATAGCGTCGATTATCATTCTATCCACGGGGGTGAAGATGGAACAACATGGTGGACGGTGGTATACGTATGATGGCCCACAAGCATGAGTCTTTTTTTAATTAAATACATACTTCCAAAAAGAAGAAGAAAAGAGTGGGAGATGAAACTATTATTACCTTGAGCTGAGCCAAAGCCCGGGGTGTCTCGGTTAGGAATTTAACAGCGAGAGTCATTATAGTAGAAGTGGTATCATAGCCGGCAACTAGTAAAGACAGCAAGAAGTCTACTATTTCCTCATCGGAAAATCCTCCACCATTTCCATCTTCATCGAACAAAGCCCTCAACATGTCGTTCTTCCTTTCTCCTCCACTCTCGTTTTCCTTCCTCCTTTCCCTCACCACCAAACTCAACGCTTCCGCCACCTTTCTTCTTGCCTATCACATTATTATTATTATTATTATTATTATTATTTCTTTCATACATAACAAAGAAAGAAAAACCAGTACTATTTGACATCTAAACTTGGTGCCTGCACGTCTGAATATATATACCTTGATGGCTCTGCGATAGGTGCTGGAAAAGAGGGGAAAAGGAACGGTAAAAAAGCCTTCAATGACGAGAACGTATTCCTTCATGAGATTTTCGGTCCATTCACAGGGATCAAAACTCATAAGCTGCTTCACTGTCAAGTTAAACGTGATCTGCACACATAAACAATATTCTTAAAACTCTTGAAAAAGTATTTATAATATATCACATGAAAGATAAAAAAGACTGTTAGTTTTAGATAAATAAAAAATATATATATATGTATAGAACCTTCTAAGAATAACCTGACAAATGGAGTGTGAGAAAAGATAACATAATGTTTAAAAGGCAAAGAGAATAATTACTTGATACACATGCACATGTTGCTTCTTCCTCTAGAGACTAAAGTATCTCCATTTTTATATGTTTTAAAGTTTCAAAATAATAATAAATAATAATAAAAGAGAAGGAAACCCCCTTTTTTTTTCCCTTCTATGTGTATGAGTGCGAGTGTGTGGCCGCACAAATTTAGATGACACCCACTATCCATGGAAATCTGACTCATTCTTCTTCCCCCACCCCCTCCCCTTCTACGTGAATGATAACAAACAAGCAGACCCCATGGAACTCAAGTGAATACAGTCTCCTTGTGGGGTTTCTTTGCTCAGCCGTTTCAGGAACCGAGTTGACTCAGAACTTCCTTATTTTGATTTCTTTTTTGGGAAAAAAAAAAATGAATTGAGTAAATGAATATTAATTTACCTTCTTAGCTTCGTCCATGAGAAGAACGCGGCCGTTCCAGGAATCCATATTCAATTTGACGAGGCGTTCAATATCAACCAACAAATGATCCTTAATAATGGGAGAATTGGCAAAACTCATAGTCAGAGAATGCATTCTCTTGTGAAGACTTCCTCTCATGAGAAGTAAGGAATGCCTTCCGAGCAAGTTCGAGAGAGAACCGGGATAGCTAGCCTCGAATAGCCTACCTTCGTTCTGCAATATCAACCGGTTGATTTCCGGATCGGCAGAGAAAACGGTTGGTTCGCCAAATACGTGTGTGGTGAATACGCTTCCGAATTTAGAAACCCTATCGTCAATGAAAGGTTCAGGGTTTTCGGTTTTGTAGGCGGAGATGAGTTGTAAGGTTTCTCCTAGGAAAGGGAGACCTAGGTTTCCGGGAGGCAGGCGGCGCCTCCGACGGGTAGCGGCGCGGTAGATGAAGAAAGTGAAAAGGGAGATGGAAAGAGAGTAGAGAAAGTAGAGGAAGAAGATGGCCATGGAGTCGGAGCCCATAACTGTCTGTGATGAGAGAAGGCGAGGGCTATCAAATTACATGTATGTATAAAGAGAAGAAAGAAAGGAAAAAATATATATATTATATATATTTGAGAGAGAGAATAAAAGGTACAAAGAAAGGGGGAGATTAGTGTAGATTAGTGTGGGGATGACGTGGCTGATTGAGGTAAAAAATTGACAAAGACAGGTAAAATAGAGAGAGAAAATTGAGAGCATCAATTGAGCACACGGGTGTAAATTAATCACTCTTTTCTGCAGCAGAGACTCGGAAGGGTGGATTAGTGCGGCCCATTCTATATATAAAAAAATTAATTAATTATTTGAGTTAAAATAATTATATTTAAATTTTCAATTGTTATATTAATTCGTTTGTAATCCAAAATAATAATCCACTAATTTCCTATTGATTTTGCATAAATTTCTCCTATTTTTATTGTCATTAATATATTTAATGTCTTGATTAGATAGATAAAATAAGAAAAACGGTTAAAAAAAAAAAGGATAAATTATAAATCTGACTCATATTTTAAAAAAAAATGGAAAACATAAGTGAGATCATGAGATTTAGTGGTGAACCACTAACAAAAGGATAAGAAGAGTTGGTGAATTTTTGAGATATTTTTTTCTTTTTGTACTCACTTGGGGTGTTCAGTGTTCCCATCTATTCGGTGAGACTAATCCGGACTCTGCCTGTGGAGTGCTTCAACTCTTACTCGAGGGTTAGGGTCTGACCCAGAGCTTTTAATATGGTGTTAACCACCCCATGAGAATTCGAAATCTCAGTCATCCACTATGGAAGAAGCATTAAGAGTCCACTTACCAACTCTCCCAAGCTACCGGGTTTGAATTTTTGAGATTTTAGAGTAATCAAATAATGTTTCAAGGAGAACGTGTGTTATTGCCAATACACATGATGATTATTTAAGACAAATTATCAGTAATACTCTAAATAATTAGAATATGTTCAATTTTTTTTTCTTTTCTTTTAAGGAAAATAACAACTCTTAAACATTTTATATATATTTTTTTTTGTTTGTTCCTTCAATTTTCTTTAATGGAAAAATGAAGGTTTTTTGACTAATTTATGTCTTAAACATTTGATTGAAAAAAGACAAATGATAAATAATCAGTGAAAAATGAGGTTTAACGTTACCACAAATTTTTAAATCTCTCTAATCTTAATTTTAGTAAATCAGTAAGTTTTCGGGTTAATGATGGTGGAAAAAAAAACAAAACAAAAACAAGTCACGAGGATCATTAAAAAGGCGATTGATATGTATTGTACGACGTCGGAGGATGGGATTTTTTTTTTTTTTTTTTATAACCTCAAAGTTATTAGTGATGATGTTTACTAACTGAATTACATTTTTTTTACGATATCGAAAAATAAGATTATGATCTTATTAAGTGTACGTTATATAGGGGATGGTCCTGCCTTTTGGGGTATATAGTTCTCCACTCACCGGACATTCTTTTGCATGTCTATATATATATATTGTACAATTTTTTTTTTGGTAAATTATATATATTGTACATATTCCAATATTCTGCTGCCTTATTTAATATGAAGTTTTACGTAACACACTTTCATGTCCTCCAACTTTATATTTAAATATCACTTCTTCTTTTTTTTTAATTTATAGTTCTATTATGGAGCGATATTTATATTTTTCTGTATATATATATATATATAGCGAAATACACCAATAATATTACCTTTTCGAACTTTTTTTTTAAGGGAATAAATAGATTGCTGCCAAAAGATTAATTTTTTTTTTTTTTTACCTTACGTGCAGTAATTGGCAGCATGGAATGAATTATAGAGGGAGATTAGAGTGGACCACCGAGGATTAAACTTCATTGTCTAGATGAATCATAAACGGTCCACATTATCTTCCCAAATCCTTCCTTTTTTTTCTTTTTTTTTTTGGATAAATATCTTCCCAAATCCTTCAATATTTATGAGGAGGGACCAAAATTATTAAATCCCCACATATCCTTTCTTGTTTTTGTATATATTTGTGATATTATTGTTTTTTTTTTTTTTTTTTTTTAAAATATATATATTTAATTAATAAAAAAAAGGAGAAAAGTAGATACTATTCACATAGGGCAAAGAATGGTAAGGATGACGTAAGCCAGTCAAAGGAGTGTCGTGGAGTCAGAGAGAGCTACAGAACATGAGAAGTTATTACACGTGTGCGCTGACGTGTCTGACAACTTGAAGCGATATATGATAGCAGTTTAGCAGCATTATCTCCAGAGTGAAAATATAAAATAATTTTAACCAAACAGGGAAAAAAAAATTTAAAAATGAAAATTAATTATCAGGACCCAAGAGGTTAATTGAAATAAAAAATTCCTCAAAAATAATAATATTTGGTGGAGTTTCCAATACTACTATATACGCCGCTGCAGACAGTCAATTCTCTACCGCACGAATGGACCTAATCTGTCAGCAATCCACGTGTGGTATATCCTTTTCTAATTTTTTTTTAAAATTATAATTCAATTTTAACATAATATTATAATAAAAAAAATTTGGATTCTGTTTCTATAAAAAAAAATTAGTTAAATATGTCATTTAAATTATGAGATAAGTCACACATTGATTGTTTAAGAAATTCACTTAGTGATTGTCGTAGCCTCCTTTCTCTTGTTACTTTTAATTTCAATTAAAAAATTTTACGCTCGTGTATAAAATAAAGCTAAATGTAGATTATTATAAAAAAGCTCTTTTGATTTTTAAGTTAGAAACGTTAAAAAAGGAAAAGGTGAAAAGAACTAGAGTTTCGAGAGGGAGAATTTCACATAACATTTTTAAAGGCCTCTTTTTGTATTTACAAATGTCTTGATATGAAAATATAGTTATTTCCATATTCTTCCTTATAAAAGTGTTTTGGTAATCTTATGAAAAGATTACCTTCTATATTCCTAAATAATCTGTTAAGAATATTTTGATTTATTTGTGAATCTTAAAAGATCTTTAAGAGATCCTCATAATAAGATGATAAAATAATAAAGACATATCTATCATAATCCCTTTTGAAAAATAATAAAGGTATATCTACCCGTGATTATTAAATAAAACTTAAAATATTTTACTTAATTATGCAATATGAAATCCACTTAAAATTGTTTAAAGTGTTGTTTATAACAATTTACAAAATTTTAAGTGCATTTAATTATAAAAATATAATTATCTTTTTTTATCAAATTTTAAAATATATATATATGGTAATAAATAAATGGGTGTCAAGAAGCCATACTTTGTTACAATTTTACTTATAATTTTTCAATATCATAAGTTCGAGATACGATAAAAATAAAATATAAAACGAATTCAAAAAATATATATATATATATGTAATAAGGTTTGGGAGGGATCAGTCACATGCAACCTTTTTGTTTTTTGGGTGGTGTGGGGTTTGGCAACTTGTGATTGAGAAATCAGAACAACTGGCTGCCGGTTGAAAGACACGGACAGAGAGAAGGCAGTAGTGAATAATGAAATAATGCCTCACAAACACACACATACATATGTATATACAATTAAGAACCTTCCCCGGTTTATTTAAGTTATGATAAAGATTTATTTTTTAAAAAAAATGAAATAAATCAAAGTAATTGGTGAAATAA
Organism: Cynanchum wilfordii; assembly: GCA_025388415.1. Lineage (NCBI taxonomy): Eukaryota > Viridiplantae > Streptophyta > Magnoliopsida > Gentianales > Apocynaceae > Cynanchum > Cynanchum wilfordii. Next base: position 5,233,371 of record JAHSUH010001079.1, read on the forward strand.
AGAAATTAGAGATGATAAAGAAAGGGTACAAATGAATTGATAAAAACAATCTTATGATCTAAATAAAATTACAAAATTAAACTTATATTCATATTATATATATATATATATATATATATAACTTAGAATTTATTATTTAGTAAGAAATTTATTATGATTACTAAGAAATTTACCTTTGAAGTTGCATTACTATTAAGGATATATTTGGTTCCCAACAGGAATGAAACAGTATGCTTCCAAAAGTGCCACGTGATAGTATTTTGGTTTTTACGGGACCTTCAGAATTCGGAGGGCCATATATATATATATATACACACACACCATTTAATTTACCCTCCACCTCTCTCTTTCTCTCTCTAGCTAAGAGATTGGGCTATGTCTGTATCTCCTCCATCTCCCTTTAATTTTTCATGTTCCTGTCGGTTTTGTTTTTCCTTCATGTCCTTTTCATCATTCATTATAATTCCTTTCTTTTTTTTTTTTTTTTACTTGTCTAAATTAATTCGATAGCTTATTATGGTGAAATTGCCCACAAAGAAGTAGGCGCATGCATCCCTCTAACTACTGTGCCACCAAAAAAAAAAATAAAAAAAAATTTGAGTGACATGTGATCTCACACATGGACTGTCCTGCAATCTCGTTTCACTATATTATCGTTTTTTTTTTTTTTAAATTTTATACTTAAAATTATTATTTTAACTAATAATAATCAATTTAAAGTACGACTGTATATATTTTTATATAATTCTTGATCTCGTATAATTTTTACATAAAATTTATAGTCAGCTTAAAATCAAGAAGTTATAAAAATAATTTTTTGAATATCATCTCAAAATCAAGAAGTTATAAGAAGAACTTTTTAATATCATCTCAAAATAAAAAAGTTATAAGAATAACTTTTTGAATATTATAATTTTACGTCAAATATTGTATGAACAAAAGCATACATAATAAAGTTGATCTAAAGATTGTAAGTATTTATGGTAATATATATATATATATATATATATGATTAATGGGCACTCGGCCTTTTCTATGATTTTTTTAATGTTTGTAATTTCACCTTCAAATTTTATAGAGATTTTTTTGTTTAAAGATACGATGGGGTTTAGATGGGATTGGAGATAATAATTAATATGTAGGCACGTACAGTAGTACCATATGTATATAAGAAGACCAACCAACTCAGCTTTAGGTACAACCTCACGTCACTCCAACATTATTAGTGCTCACTTGACACAGCAAAATTCTTTGTTTTTCCCTGTACCATCTCATTATTTTCCATCACATTAATTTTTTTTTTATTTTTGGTAATTCATTATTTTCCATCACACATATATATATATATAATTCGATTCAATTTATTAGAGTGATATAAAATAGTAAGGTATTAGCTAAAATGGGAGAAATTAAAGGATGAAGGGAAAAAGGAAGAAAATATTATGGTATGAAGGGATGGGGAAGAGAAATAATATGGGAGTTGAAAGTGAAGAAGATTATAATATATATATATATATATATATATATATGCGTGAATCACTGCGACAAAAAGCCGACATGAAGGATAGAGCAAGAAAGATTCACACCTACGAAAGATGCCCTAAAAGTTATTGGAACTGACTTTGGAAATCATTCATGTTGGAGAATTATAAGCAGTTTCAGCGATTCAGATTCAATTACACGTTAAATCATCATTAACACTTACAACGACGACATTCACCAAAACACAAAAAAAAAAAAAAAAAAAAACACTTACAACGACGACGACCACCACCACCACCACCACGACCACCCAATATATATATATATATATATATTATCATGCAATCCATCATTTTTTTTATTATTATTTACTTACTACTTTTAATAATTGTTATATATTTTAAATTAATATTCCCTATCTCATCAAAATTCCAAACCTTCTTTTCTCAAATTTTTTTCCCTACTACTTTAAGATTAAAAATCATCATCGCAGTTGTTGAATGTAGTCCACCTGTGCCGGTGCTTTGGCGACCACGTGACCATCACTTACTTGCTTTCCGGCGACAATTTCCCGACACCGTGCACGTGACTTTCGCCGCTAATTAATTTTTCCTCTTCTTCGACATTTTGTTATGCGCATATTATTAATCCACACCATTTGCTAGTTTTTCTTTAATTAACTATATATATCATTAATGCACCAACTAATTAATCATCCGTATACAAATATATATATATATATATATATATATTATATTTCACGCATTATAAAACAGTACAGAAATCCCACTTCGACCAATATTTGTTGGATGGATCATGGATATTCCTCCCACACAGATTACACCCTTAAAAAATTGCTCCTCTTTCTTTTCATCTATAGATTAGTGTCGGAGACTGTTAGGTAGGAATAAAGAAAGGTACAAATCACGTCATACAGCGATTATACATTTATATTTATATATATATGCATCTCATCATGCAACCAACGTAGTACTATTGTCTGCATTTTCCTCGGTAGTCATTTGATTTCCTGTCACTGCCTACTTATTCTTTCCTCAGCAATGCAAAACCCTTTTACTTTAGTTTCCTTTTTTTTTTCTTTTAATTAATTTGTATTCAATTCACGTAACTCACTCTTTGTATTTCCAAGTCATATAAATACATAGATATATATATATATATATATAATATTTGATAGAGAGGATAAGAAAAGTTACAACCATGTGAGCAGCATATGAGCGTAATAAGAGTAGAAGGGTCAAAGGCACTTGCAACGCACTGCCTGGAAAGACGAAACTGATACGATTTAATTTAACTAATCAAATATTTAATTAATTAAGAATTACATATTGGTGATGAATCTTTGTGCGGCTAACGAAATCTTGATCGCGGCATATGAGACTATAATATATTCTATTTCCTTCCGAAAGGAGAGGAGAAAATAAAGCCATATGAATAGTACAGAAGAGAAATCGACTTTTCAAGGCTGTATGATGATAATATTGTAATGATACAGTGGCGTGGCTAATCCACGACAACAAATCTCAGATTTATATATATATATATTTGTTCTTTTATTTATTACCATATTCTGTCTTTCTTGAATTTCTTCCTTAATATTCGAACCATTTTGTTATTACACAATTAATATATATAAATAATAAACAAGTAATGATGATGATGATGATGTGTATGTATGTTTGTCTCTGCTATACTAGCATCATTGAGTAATTAATATTTATTATTCAAATTCTGTTTATTTTTGGTTTCTGTTTTTTACTTTAAATGGAAAGTTTACATTTCCAATAATAATAATAATAAAAAAAAAACTCATTCATGAATCAAGATTTGCATGGGGTAAAATTTGTGTAGATTTCATTGATAATAAAATTTTCCTTTTTTAAAATGTTCACATCATAAAATGAATACAGTTGTTACGGGTCAAATAAATTAATATATCTATCCAATTCCATTGAAGATTAATATAAAGTAAATATGATTTCAATATGATTTAAAGAAATCATCTATATTTATAACTATCCAATACACCTAGTGCGATAAAATATAATGTATATTCACGTCATAATCCATTCCAAAATGCGGGGAGAAAACAGAAAAAGAAAAAAAAGATGTGGGCCTATAATACAGGCTACTTGAAAGGAACGTATCAGAGCCCAATATTAAGGCATTTAATATGAGGCTGAAGTGGGTATCAACCAAAAGTCCAATTGTACGATTTGGGCCTCCAGTTATATTGCATTGTTACTTTCTCTCGAATTGACTGCCTCATAGACTCCTGGGGTCCCAAAAATAACTTTTTGTTTGTGTCGTAGACTTTTCAAGAAATAACGTACACTAACTTAACAACTCGAGAGAGTTGGTAAATAATTTTTTTAAGTGATTAGCGTCACGTAAAAAAGCTTCGGGTTAGACCCTCACCATCGAGTAAGAGTTGAACTCTGTGAGCGCACCTCAAATAGAATCGATTAATCGATCCGTGTGAGTTCGAATACCAGATGCTTAAGAAAAAAGAAAAAAGAAAAATAACGTACACTTGGTCACAAGTGTGAGTTTTAGCCAAGTGATACTTCAAACATATATATATTTATATTGCATTTCAGGTTTTTTTTTTTTAAGTTTTGAAGTATTTAATTAGATCTACCAATGAGCATTTGGTATTTCTTATATTTCATTAAAATGTTCTGATTAAAAATAATAATAAAATGGTCCAAAACAGTCTTCTCTACTCATCCCCAACCCCCGTGACGCGAGCTGGGCATGTGCGTGGCTCCTTTCTTCTAATTAGTATTGTCCCAAACTCCAGTAGTCTTAATATACAATCAGAAGCAAACTGAATTAGTACATATAACCTAAATATCATGAATTTTAGTTGCCATGGAACACTAATGCACAGAATATTATCATTTTTTTAAAAAAAAATTAAGCGTGTTATATCTATTATGATAAATAATCTAATACATAACTTGTAAATATTATACAACATCATGAATTCAACACTTTTTAAACATAGAGTAAAACATTATCCAAACAATAATTAAATAACTCTATTTTTCAACTCAATGACTTTTTAAGGTTGTAAGTAAATTAAATTGCTACTAATTGAAGATTTGTTTTTTTTAATATATATATATATATATATATATATATACTACTAATAATAAGAAGAAGAAAATAGGAGGGAGATATATAAAAAGAACAGAAAGTAATTTTATTAATATATTATTTTTTTTTTTTGATAAGTATTAATATATTACTTTTATACAAAACTTCTCTTTAATTCTTAATATGAAACCCTCTATTATTTATAAGATACAATTATGTAGAGATTGAAAATAGAGAGTAAAAAGTATATAAGAGTTTTCAAAATTTATAATATATATAATATTATAATAATAATAATAATAAAAAGAGTGGAAAATCATATAAATATAAATTAAGAAAAGAGTTAAATAGGAAATGATAAAAAAATAAATTGGGTGAGGGCCAAGTTAGTACTTAGATAGGTGTTGTAAAGTAGGAGGATGGTGTGCGTTGGAGAGTTGTCCACCCCAACATTTCTTGCACCTTCAGTTTCTTCTTCTTGGAGGGAGGGAGAGAGGAGTCGGGAGAGGTACATTCTTTTTTTTTATTCTTACTTTCTTCTTCACCATTTTAATATTTTATATATATATATATATTATATATATATATCTATCCTTTCAGTTTTCTTCTTCAACAATTCTTAATATTTCTTCACATTCAATGCTTTTACGCAGACCTCATCAAATTCTTGTAAAAAAGTATTGCTACTATTTATAATATATACTTTTAGTTTGTGTTTTTTTAATTTAATTTAATTTAATTTAATTAATTAATACTTCTAGTAATTCTTGATATTTTTATTTTTATTTTTCTTGATAATTCATCATCCAGTTTTGGGATTGTCTTCATTTTCACATTTGTCCTTTGTTTCTTCTTCTTCTTATTTCTTTCTATTGGAGAAATAAGGGGAAAAAAGTAGGTTCGGTTAGAGAGAGAAAGGAGGAATTCTTGAGAGGAAATGGGTAGGATTTTTGTTTTGACCCTCGAAGGGAAGATCTATAGTTGCAAGCACTGTGGAACCCATCTTGCTGTCTGTGAAGACATCGTTTCCAAGGTCTGCCTTCTTTTTCTTTTTGAATCCTGCAGTTTTATTTATTTATTTTTTTTAAAGCTTTGGTTGTTGATCGGTGATTTTTCTTCTTTTCCCCTGGTATATTTGGTGGTTGATTTTCCTTTTTTGTGTATTAATTTATCTGTTTTTGTTTCGTGAGATTATAATCTATATGGGTCTGGTGATTGACTGGACTTCTGATTCTGCTTGAACTGATTGTCTGCTAATCGTGACTTGCTTGATCAAGATTAATTATTATCACCGGCGATTTTATCATTCATTTACGAGGCAGTAACTGACTGGGAATTTATTTATTTATTTATTTTTGGTTTGATTATGATTATTTTTTTTTAAAAAATTATTCAATGATGGATTGGGAGATCATGGGATACCGCGGGGCTGTGAATCGCTCAAAAGTGGCCCTAAAGTGTAAATGCTTATGGATTTTATCGGACAAATATGTTAAATTTCCTCGCTAAATTCGAACATGATCAGGAACTCGCTGAGAATTACTTCCTGAAGTCTTTATCTCAGGAAAAGGAGGTGGGATGGGACTTTTAAACTGCCTAGGCACCATTATCTAATCTTCGTGTTCTATATAAGCGATTGCATAGGGAATAGCCTTTTGTTGGCTATGTGGAATGGTTGAAACCTTTGTACAAGCAAATTTTGTCTCTGCGAGTGTGTTTGGGACTATGATCGAGTAACTTTCAAGTCTTGATTGCATACCTTATTGGCTTCTCTTGTTATCAGTTTCCCTAATTTTCCATATATCATTTGTGTTCACGTTTCTGTACATTCTGCTAAAATGTGTTATACTTTTGGCATCTTTGATTTCCCATTGATCCTCTTATTGCCATTACGTGACTTTCATATGAGATGAGGATCCTGAATTCTTGTTTTCTTCGTTGGAAAAAATCTGAAATGTGTATGAGACAACAGGATACATAATTCTGTTTGTCATTTTTACTACAGTTTTGTTTTAGCTTGCTTACCCATGGAAGAACTTTATTGGTTGTAGAATGTGTTACAAATGATGTGATTTACCTCTTTTGTTAGAATGAAGTTGAATGAGGAATGCCTTGTTTATTGCTATGATGACTTGGCATTTTAATTTTGCTATTCAAATTGGCCTCCAATCTCTCTGTGTCTTGGGATTTTAATCATAAAGAAAATCTGACTCGGTGGTTTCCCCCTGTTCTTTCCTTCAGTCTTTCCACTGCAGGCATGGGAAGGCTTACCTCTTCAATAAGGTGTAAGTTTTCAAGCACACTCAGTATTACAGTTACAATAACGATTTATTGGAGACAAATGTGTGTTGTTTTAACACTTGGTGAAGCCATAAGGTGATTTAATGTGTTGTTGTTTTTCCTTCCCATCAGGGTTATAGGATCTCGTCCCTTTTGTGATTTTTGTTTTTTGGACTCCTCTTCTAACATTTGGTAGTTGGTAGGGGTGCATAGTCTTCACTGGAAACGCTGAAATTTGTTCTACTCTAAATGCTTAACTGTCGGCTTTTGATTATGGGCAAAAAAAAACAAAAGAAGAAGAAGAAAGCCTTCTAACCATGGGCAAACTTAACAAAATGATATGAAAGATGAGATGTTGGGTTAGGAAAGAGAGGAACAAAAAGATTGCATTTTGGTAAATTACAGAGAGAGGAAGAAAATGTAGATGAGAAACTGGGGAGGGATACATGAGGTCCTTTCCTGGAAAAGATTAGTAGTGTTGGCTTCATCTCATTATATGGATATGGAAGTCGCACATAATATATATATTTTTTTAAAGAAATAATCTATATCCAAAGTCAATTATTGAGAGTACCTTGTCAATTACTTGATTACCACTCTCACAGTGTACAGAGTGGATAGCTTGTCTATGCTTTCTGTTATTGTTGATTATGTAGTATTTTCTTCCCATTTAGCTTGATAGATCTAGACAAAAATGGAAGATGAATATTATTCAGCATATCTAGGCAAGTTTGTTATCACTTGAGGCTACTGCCAGCTACACTCCTTGAGCCTTGAAGCACAGGCAGTTCTAGCCTCTAGACAATCCAACTAGTCTGGGCCAAAAGGTAAAAAAGAAAAGAAAAGAAAAGAAAAGAAGAGCACTTCATGAAAAGTTTCATTTTGCTTTAATTTCTACAGATCAAATATCTCTGCTGGAATGAAGGAAGAAAGATTGATGATGACTGGATTGCACACTGTTGCTGACATTTACTGTGTTGGTTGTGGCTCGAATGTTGGCTGGAAATATGTAAGTTTGTTCACTCTAAAGTATGAGTTTCTTAAAAAGAATTTCCATTCCTCAAGATTTTGCTTGTACGACACCGAAGGACTTAAAAATGTTCATAATTTCAGGAAACTGCTCACGAGAAGAGCCAGAAGTACAAGGAAGGAAAATCTGTGCTTGAACGGTTAGTAAATAATAACCAACTAGATAAAAGAGTTGTCTGGAATTCAGTTTGTAAAACAGGAGATGATTTTGGTTTTTTTTGGAACTTTGATGAGCAGGTTTAAGATTTCGGGACCTGATGGAAACAATTACATGGCTCCTCATGAAACATATGTTGGAGGAAGTGATGATGCGGATGATGTTTGACTCTTCCAAATTTGATGATGATGACTTTAAAAATTGTACATTCCTTAAAAATCCCTAATATTACGCCAATCAAACTGGCCCCTGGGTCTCTCTCTTCAGCTGGTAATCTCTTCTGATTAATGTACCTACCTACCCACCCTTTCCTCAGCTTGTTGTTGAGCGGCGGGTGAGGTGAGGTGGTGATGGTGGTGGTGTCTTCTATTAGATTCACTTGTTACATAGATGTCGTCTGAATTTATGTAACAGCATTATTGATTGCAATTTCAGTGAACCGTTTGAACTATTTACTGGCAATTTCCCATTTCTCTTCCTCCTTTGCTTCTTCTTCTGGTTTTATGTGTAGACGTCACTAAACTTGCCATGATGAGAGATTTTTAAAAATGGAAATTCTTTTTGTTCACATAGATGATGATGTGCAGTTATTCTCCAGTTCTCCACATTTGGAGAGGAAATTGCTTGCACTCAATAAGTAATTAATGATACAAGTGGGCGGCTTCCATTCGCAATATATATATATATTCTAGGGTCCCTTAAAGGGCCAAGATATGTTGAGCCCTGTTATGGATCATCCCTGATGGGCCATATCGATAATACAGATATAGTCCACTTCATATTGTTGGCACTCGCACTGATCCAAATTTTTTTTTGTGATTTTTTATTTTTTATTTCTTTTTTTGCTTATTTGGCAAGTGGCAGCCGGCCATAGGGATGAAGAGAAGACCTTGATACTACAACATGTGCAATACAGCGTTAGAACACTTCAGAATCAAATTCAAAACCTCTTGATTCATAATATACTTCAAGATTTTTGTAGTGAATCCGGACAGCGGGTGAGTAGTGCAAAGTCGAAGGTGTGGTTCTCACCGAACACATCATTGGGTCTGACCCAAACTATTTCCCAACGGTTTGGTATGCCTACTTCGAAGGATTTAGGTAAGTACTTGGGGGTGCCTCTAATTCATGGTAGATTAAGGAGCCAACATTTTGACTACCTAATTGATAAAGTCCATGGGAGACTTGCGGGTTGGAAAGGGAAGCTTATGTCTCAAGCTGCCAAGTTACTACTCATACAGTCGGTTTCATCTGCTGTTCCCAATTACGTTATGAATGTCTGCAAGCTGCCGAGGAGAACAATTGAGCTACTGGAACGGGCGAACCGAAAGTTTTTGTGGGGAGATACTGAACAACATCTGAAGGTACATGAGGTGGCATGGAAGAAGGTGTGTCAACCAAAAACTTATGGGGGGTTAAATATTCGTAGGATCCCGGTGGTGAACGCCGTGCTTTTAGCAAAACTTATTTGGAGAGGGCTTAAGAATCCGCAAGCGTTGTGGGCACAGGTTCTTGTGGCTAAATATGGCAGAATGGAAGATAGTCTTCGTGGCGACACTGTGAAGAACATGGGGTCAGTGATTTGGCGAAGCATGAGGTTTGGTATACCGATTCTGGCTCAAGGACTGAGGCGGGATAGCAATGACCAAGTGGAGAGTGGTGGTGGCAACCGTCTTCATTGGGGTTGTTTACAACTAAATCCGCATATTCACTTGGTATGCAGAATTTGCAACTTGGACAGGAGGAGCATGCAGTTTGGAAGGATATCTGGAGGTTTAAAGGGCCATCTCGGGGCTCTTTAATGTTGTGGAAAGTCGCCCATGATCGTCTGAAAACCTGTGGTCTTCTGTGGAAGAGGAAAATCATTGAAAATCCGGAGTGTCCTCTATGTGGGGAAGCTTTCGAATCGTCAATCCATGCTATAAGGGACTGTTGCATTGCAAAGGCAGTTTGGAAGATAGTTGGAAGTATGTTTTCAGACAAGGCATACAGGAATTGTGGTACTGGAGGAACCTAATTCTGTACCAAAACAAGGAACCACCGGATGTTATGTGGTTAGCAAGAATCATTCTTATGAAACCAATTGAATTGTTTAGTACCATTAGATGGTAGGATTGTGGCTTTACTGTCATTGAGGGCTGCAGTTGCAGCTGTGTACTTTGGTTTTTTTTTTTGTATTATTAATATAATACCCCATTTAAACCAAAAAAAAAAAAATTCAAAACCTCTTTTATCCTCCAAACGGTGAGGTGCGAACTAATGAAATAGTTTGGCAAGCCAAAGCTTCTTCTTGCTTTCTGTTGACAAAAAAAAGAATTAAAAATGAAATGGACTAATATTAACAAAGAAAAACCGCCCCCTCATCGGTTAAAAGGCAGATAAATTTATAAAGCCAGCTGACACAAAACTCAGCAGAGGAGCTGAAGGTTATACTCTGCCTCAACAGCACGTCCATTATCAGCCCAAAAAAAAAAAAAAAAAAAATTTAAATGAATAATTATACAGTAAATCAAAATGGATAAGAAAGTACACCAAAAGGGTTGTTTTCCAATTTTTTTTTCCGGTTATTATAACTATCGGTGATATAATTCATTCCTGGCTGAGCTCATAGTAAAAAGTGAACAATTCATTCCTGACATTTCAAATACAGTTTGAACCTGTATCATATTTGCACATGACATGATGCCTATGGTTTAACCCTTACTGTGCAGACCACACAAAATAAAGTAAAACACCCCTGGGTGAGTCAGGGAGAACCGCAGAGGGCTCTCTAAATAATTATTTCATTTTTTTTAAAGAAAAAAAAAAAATGAAAAGATTTCACAGATCCAAGCCTCCAGGACAGTGGGTAACCAACCACATTGGGGGAATATAACAAATCAGCTTAATGAATATGCCATTCGTTCGGAGAGTTCTTTACCCACAGCTCTCACATATCTCTGCAACTGGGTATCCATAAACTTCCTCTGATTGGGACCAAAAGCTTGACATAGATCCTTCAAACAAAACCAAAAATCACATTAACATTAAACAGTCAATTTAACTTTATCCTCTAGTTTTCTCAGAGGTTTCTACTAGTTGTAAAGTTCTAGGGGGAAAAAAACATTCATCTCGAAGTTAGAATCAAAAGCCAACTCCAAGCATTGGCAAACATTATCATTCTCGTTGTATTTTCTAAACAAACATTTTCTAAAGCAGACCATATCACTTCCCAATCAGCTTCTTCTCATTGGCTTTTCCATTTTATTTCCTTGACAGTCAATTTTTTAATTTGATTAACCATATATGCGTCAAATAATGTGTATTGCAAACTGGAGCATATAAGTTTAGTGATCAAGTCAAGAATTTCATTAAAAATTGAAATAGTTGAGTGCTACATACCTCAAACAGAGTAACGTATCTTTACTAAAAACACTACTAAACATCTCATTCAAAATACTTTTGTAACACACCATCTACATACATACCTTGTATCTTTGATGACCTGAAGTCAATTCGATCAACACATTGCCCACATCACCATCACTTGCTACCTCCAATGGGGAGCCAACTTCTGGATCTGATTCATCATCTGAGTTTTCTGAATCAAGCTCAACCATTTCTGTGTCCTCATTATCAAAAATGTCATTCTTGCCCTCATGAAAGATGTCCTCATTTTGCTCTTCCATATGATCTTCAAGAATAGGCAGTGACGATGTCTCTCCATTTTGAAGAGTGGCATGATCAGATAAAACTACATAAAGTTTTTTGTCAAGCAAAGGCTTTGCAATATCAAATGGAATCCACCTACAAAAATGAACAGCCACAAAAAAAAATCACTTCAGAGCAGAGAATAACAGTGGGTGGCAGTGTTGTCCATGCTAAATATAGTATAATCATGAGCTAACACACTAAAAGGACTACATTTCCAATTTGGTAAGGGAGAAGTCCAACCTAAGTAGTAGAAACAAGAAAAGGGCAAACATAATATGCTCCCATTTAGGTTTCTCAAAATGAAAAACATATAGGGTAAGAAGCAAAAGAAATTTGAATGTTCTCTAACAAAGTGTTTACATCATTTATGACCCTATATTGTGGAAAGTAGTACAAGGACTTACTGGAAACGAAGAGGACAAAGAAGTTCAGATGGTCGATATGCTGCTTTGTATCTCATCTTATTACAGGAGTGAATATAGTAGCCAAGATAATAGTACTGCAGACTTGGACAATAAGCCTGATTCTCTTTAACCCACTTTATTTCTTCCAGGGCTGAAAACTTGCCCAATGATAAGGAGGCAAAGTCAGGGTCCCAGAATAAGTACTTACTAGACAAACAGTTAGGAAGAATATCTATTACACCAACTGCTATTAGCTGGCCATCAATCAGATACTGCTGATGGAAAGACCCAAAGCCACAAGGAGCCACTGAACCATCACCAGTTGGAGGAACATACACAAGGGGTGTGTCAACTAAAAATCTCCTGTAAGAGCTTTCAGTAACACGATCTGGTCTGTCATTATGCACTATGATTTGGTATTTTCTATACAAAGAATATTCTTTTGGATCATAAGATGACTTTTTTAAACGAATCTCGAGCTGCCTTCTTTTGACTTGAGGTGTTCCATTACCTATATTTAAGTAGCTCTCTTTTACACCAGTTTTCGTAGGACACTCCTTCGTTATTGTCTCGCTTTTGAGTATGCATGCTTGGTCAGCAGTAGAGTAAAAATTGATGTGACCATTACAAGCTCTGATTAACAAACCATGGGAATCTGCCATCTGGTTTAGATGCTTTACTAGTATTTCTGCAATTCTTTCAGGTTTACCTTCTCCAGACAGCATATTTTCCCTTCCATTATTTTCAAGGTAAACATCCTTCTTTCCTCGTCTTAAAATAGCATTAATCTGGAATGAGATATTGCTGGAGAACACCAGTTGCTCTGACTCTTCAGCTAGTAACTTTCTTTTTGCTACTGCAACTTTTTTGACAGAAGCTTTTGGAAATTGAAGATCCGAAGGAAACTTCCCATTCTGAATGCATTCTTGAATTGCAACATCTATTTGTTCTGACAAATGGTGCAATAAATGTTCAGCTTTTTCCTTTCCTTCATAGTTACGCACTGAGGATTCTGGTTGGTCAGAGTTTGAACTGTCATTTTGGAACGATCCCTTTGCAGTAGTTGGTTCATCAATCGAGTGCTGTCTACTTTTCACATCCAATATGCCATCAAGATACCTAAAAGTGAGACATCCTTGCTTCAATATTCAAAGTTCAGTTTTATCTTTTACCACGACAAACATATTTCACTGAAGCTTTGAGAGCATTAAGAGACTTAGCATAAAACCAACCAAGAATTTAACATCAGCACAGACCATATATCAATGTTAGTAGAAACAGATAGAGAGAGAGAGAGAAAGCAAAGAAAAGGAAAATAGAGGTATTTTTCTATTTCAATAAAAAATAAACAATGTCACAATAGTTTTACAATTGTTTCCCTAGTTATCCATATCCTAATTATGCATGGAAAAAGCAAAAGCAACTAGCAAGTTTAGTAGATATATTCCACAGAATTAGGTGGAGAGATACAACTATTGTCAACATCCTCGCTTCTACTACTGATGTATTAATGAAATTAAAAGCAGTTGAATGTTAGAAAATTTGACAGATTATCTTCTAGAACTATGGAGCATGTATGGACACATTTACTCTGTATCTCATGCTTGTGAGCCATACATTAGTCTGTATCAACTTCATTTCAACATTTTAAATAAATTAAAGAAGTGAAGATGAGAAAAGTTGCAACTGAAAGGACCTCTGCATTCGTTTAGCTACTCGAACTTGATCTTTCGAAGGAACAAAATCACTTGCTTTAAGACGGATTGTATAAGAAGGACAGCACGTCCGATCCATCTTAGGTTTGTACAAGAAACATCCAGATCTTCTCCAACCTCTGTCAAGAAGAGCTACAGAAAATATAGGATTTAAAAACTTATCCCACTCGATCAATCGAAAAGGTCTACAAGTATAAGCTATAACATTAAAACAGAAGCTAATGGAGAAAAGCAGAATTTGCATACCACCACTTTTCATCAAATCTACAACTAAGGCCTTTATTTGATCATCCCACAAACCATGAAATAAAGCATATTCTAAAGGATTTTTTTGGGTTATTTGTCATGAAAAAATGTATTTTCAAGCAGAAAACCCATTACTCCACCCAAGAGAACAATTATGGATGGGTTTACAATGTCAACAAATTTCACAAGACAATGCAAGAACTAATTAAGAACCAGAACCTCCACATCTGGTCATCTACAGATATAAAAATCACTGAACTACTGCTTAGAGGTTCAGTGTTAAATGATTATATTGCATATCAAATAATTAAAGGAAGTCAACTAGAGAAACAGGACCCAAGTGTCCGTACAGAAAAGGATGTTAATTAAAATTAACTAAAAAAGAATAATGTGGTTTATAAGGTCACACATCTGAAAGAATTAATAATTCCTGTAGCCAACAAACAGAATGAGATGCTCATAAAGTTAAGCTGAGAATTTCTAACATCAGTAGGCATATGACAGTCACCAGCTTTATATTGGTGTTTTGACATATGTAAAAGAGACAAATGTGAGGTTTTTAAGTCAAAGATCATTGGTCTTAATGCATGACAATGTCATATCGTTGCAAACCTCTTCAGGAACAGTACTTCTCAGAGCTACTGTTTCCCATTATTCAAAAGTAACTTAAGTAAGCCACATAAGTTTACTAATCAAACAATTTGGAAAAATTTTCATAATTTTGTGGATACTAAGATATTCAGCAAGAAATCTTCAAAAAGGTAAAAACACAAACCTTGATAGTCATCAACTGTTAGACTGTTTGCCCATAACCCTGAAGATTCAAATAAAGAAAATTTTCAGGAAGTAAGTTACACTAAAGCTCTTGACAAATTGCAATAACTTTTTTTTGAATGAGAGAATATATATATATATATATATATATATATATATATATATATATATTAAAAAAAAAAAATCTATCTTAACCAGTCTCAAAAGTAGGACTGCTACAATTTGTCTTTTGATATCCTTATCAGCAAATAACCTTCATAAGCTTTCGGGAAAATCCAATTGCATCTCTTCATGATGTTTCAATAGGGTTGGGAAGGATCAAATGAAAAATTTAGTGTGACACTGAGTGATGAATAGAATTTATAAGATTTTCATGAACAATTCATGCCTAGGGTGATATGTCAAAGTTACATTTGCCTCTCTTTCAACCCTGCTTACCATCTGGCATTCCTTACGAAGATGAATATGACAATATGCAGGAACTACATAAAATAATTCCATAATAGGTTTTATCAAATTTTCTCCAGAGTTTCTCGTAGTTGTAATAAATTTCTCCTTTCCTTTATTAAAAAGAAAATTTCCTGTCACAGAAAATTGCAGAAAACATTTCTGAAGTAATTATCTTTGATTAAGCCAAAAGAGAAATTAGATACATTGTATTAAAACAGTTAGGTTAAGATTTCTCCCCCAAAAGATTTTCCCATCCATATTCAAAATTATTTTTTTTTTTTTTTTTTTTTATACCTCCAATCCCTTACAATTCAAACTCAAAATAGATCCCAAAATCTCATAATTTACTGTTTTTTTAACTCGGACTACACCTTAAAATAATTAATTAATAGTCATTTAATTTAATTATATCTAACATTAAGTGATGAACTCATATAACACTGAGCAAAGTCTAAAACCCTTATTCAGAAATACTCAAGCAAATAATGCTATTGCAGCATAAGATATTGAGCAAATATGAAAGGAAAAGGTTGAAGAATGAATTAACAATTAGATTCATTTGGCAATCACATATGTCCTTCTTACATGTAATCATAACATCAAAAGACTTGTATGCCATAAAAGTAAAGTTCCAAGTTCCCCATAAGAATACCCGAACTTTCCTTCCTTTGAACCTCCAATGTACACTAAGTATAAATTCTTCGCGCTTGCGAAATGGCACCAACTTAAATCAATTGTTACGTAATAAAAACCAGAAACTATAATAGGTACGCATATAAAACCTACATATAAGAATTCAGAACAATTCAGAGGCTGACCGTCAGAAATACTCGTGTGACCAGAGGATCTACAGTAACCACAAGTGCTCCGACGGCGACCAACATCGATGACGATGCTTTCGCCTCTGCTGTTACTGGTGCTAGCTTCGCTTCTCATCTTCTTCTTTTCTGCCATTTTCTCACGGATTTTTCATGCGAAGCAAAGGATAACTTCAGCGGAAAAATAAAAATAGAACAAAATAATAAAATAAACAAAACCCTGACCTGATGAGAATTGTTGGTAAATTTCTCAGCAATTAATAATGATCGGTTTCAAATAAAAGATGGCGAGCAGTAGTAGTAGATGGATTTCTTCCTCATCGTGGGTGTTGAAATATTTAAACCCGAGGGTTGTTTGTTTGTATTACTAATATTTATTACCATTCAAGATAAATTCGAGTCATCTTTTTCTGTCTTTCTCTCTCCGGAGCTGGACCAAGCTCTGATATTCTTCGAATGATTCCAAACCTCGGAGTCCGTCAACGGTTACATATCATTCAACCGGAATCCTAACGCGCCGAACAGATGAATGCGTTGTGTGAAGTTGAAAATCAAAAAGGTAAATTTTATTTTAATTTTTAAATAGAGGCTAAAATGTCTCAAATCTTTTTTTTTAAAATAAATATATTATCCAAAAAAATAATAATAACACACTTTTAGGAAACGACGGTTAAGCTTTTCGTGTAAGCATCATTCAAGGATGAAGAGCAAATGGTCATCATATTTTCATTACGAAGCTAAATTTGGAAGGGGATGTTTGCATTTCATTCAATTTTTAGGTAAGATTAGGTTAATTACTTCTTAATACTCGAATACCTTATAAATAAATATTACTAATTTTAAGCATGATAACATATCGATCTTATATATATACAAAAAATTACATAAAATTACCTATCAAAAAAAAAAAAAATTACATAAAATTTACCAAAAATATCTAACTTTACATTATTATTTCTTGAATATTGAAAATAAAATTTAATTTGGAAATAACTTTCATTAATGACAGTTTTATTTACAGAACAATTTTTATTTATGTGACATGATTCATTTTATGAATATGATAAATATCATTTTTTTTTTCAAAAATAATTTTTAGGGTTTGACAAGTAGGATGTGAGTTGGATTCTACTTAAGAAATATGACGCTAAAAAACTTGTAAAAAAAGTCATATGTTGAAGGTAGTGTGTTCTTGACTCTTGCCCCTATGATGATTAAGTCAATAAATGTTTATTAAATCTATTAGAGCATACGAGAAATTGAGAGAATATCTCTTCAAAGTTCTTTAATGCCCTATAAATCAAAAAAAATTTTCTCTACCTCAATTGTATGCAAGAAAGCATAATTTGTGAACTAATATTTGGAGTGTGTTTAGCATATGTTTTTCAAATATTTTTACGAGGAGACTAACCAATTAAAATGACATCTAATGATTGGGGGAGAAACTCATAAACCATTAGGTTATGAGAGGAACTTCATATTCATACATATAACTATTTAATTTTATAATTAGACGTGTATTAATTAAAATGCATATGTTTGCAATGACTTAAGAGTGGATGTTTTCGTATAATGTAACCAATAGCCATCCTTTCAATATCTCCGTCGCTTATTGTTGTCTTTTTTCTTCCAAACGAAGTCGTATTCCCCCTTTAGCCAAACTATACTTTCTCCCGTGGAACCCACTCACCTAACTAATCCACAATATACGAAAACAGGAAAATTGATTTTAATCACAACGAAAATAAATTTTTTAAAAAATTATCAGTTAAATCAGCAGGTTATTGGTGATTCTGCCCCTAATAAAGAAATTAAATTGTGAAATTTTATAAGGGCATCAGAGCACAACGAAGAGAAATATTGGACTTGAAAATAAATAAAGAAATCCAAAGGGGTTGTTATGTAATTATCCGGTTATCAAAGAAGAATGTGACCCAGATAACGTAGGCTTCAAGAGAGAGAAAAACACATAGTTCTGTTAGTTGCATTAATAATTCCCCCACCTCTCGTGACTTGCCTTCTCACTCTCTTTATTTTATTTTATTTTATATATTTTCTGTAAAATTTAAAAAATATATATATTTTTAAAAAGAAATATATCAGTATAAATAAAACAATAGAAAAACAATGTCACCCCCCGATATTTGATATTCCCCCCAAGTCCCCCTCAAATAACATTCGCTGCCACGACTGATCTTCAAATCCTTGTTCTGATTTTCTCTCTCTATACCAGCTAAAAACTCTATTTTCTCTCTCTCTAGTTCTTCACCTATATTAGCTCGATTTTTATTTTTATTTTTTTTAATTTTTTTTCACCTTCATACGTGTCTTGTTTGAAACCTTTGCCATCTGTGTAAGAATATATAGAAATTGAGGTATTTAATGTTTAGGTTTTTAAAGTAATTGCGAAATGTTGGAGGCCTTGGATATTTTTCCTGGAGACTGTGAAATGGTTGAATGTGTTTGAGGTGATTTCAGGTGGAAATTTTTTCGAAGTATTTTAGCTGGATTCCCGATCTGCTGTTACTGATTGAAGTGTCTGGAACACTATTTCTGTGGTTTTTGAGCTGGTGAATTTGAAAGCTAGGGTTTCGAGGTTGGAGATTGGACTAGAATTGTGATGAATTGAATGTTTTTGTCTCTGGTGTACGTCGAAAATTTGTTTACAAAATGAATCGGAGTTTTAGGGCTGAAGAAACTGGGTGGAAGCAACGGCAGCCACTTCATCAGCCGCAAATGGGCAGTTTAAGGTCCTCGATGATGAAAGAGAAAGAAGAGGAGCTGGCATTGTTTCTGGAGATGCGAAAAAGGGAGAAGGAGCGGAATAATCTTCTCCTACTCCAAAACACGGATGAATTTGATACTCAGCTCGGTAATTAGATTTCGATTCCTGTCTTTATTTTAATTATTTTCTGAAATAGGAGATTATTTTTTCTTTATTTTTTGAGTTTATTCGTTTTTCATTTTTAGGTGTGAACTCATTGAATAGTTTGCTTTTGTATTAGAGGTTGAGTGGTAGTTGAATCCTTTGAAAGATTTCGTTTGAAATTAGGCCTTTTGTTGGCGTAATGTAATGGAAGTTGAAGGATAAAAAATTGATTAGGTTAGAAAATTTTTATTCTGGTTTATTCTCTACTGGTCTTATTTTTGGTCTCTTTGGTTTTACTTGCTTATTACTCTTACTGCTTGTTCCCTCCAGTTAAAATGTTAAAATATAACTTCTGGTCATTTATTTTTCTGCAGGATCAAGAACTGGCAGTTCTCCATTATTTAGTATTTCATCGAATACGCCTGCACCTGCTCGAAAGAATGCTACTGATGATTTCCTCAATTCTGACAATGATAAAAATGATTATGACTGGTAATGGTGTTTCAATGGTTTTATCTTAACTTGATCTTATACTTGCACTATAGGCAACATGATTGCACATTTTTGCCAATCTGCCACTGAAAGGGAATTTAAACAGCAGCTTGATGTTGTTTATATATCAAGCAATTTATGTGTGAAATCATTCATATTGCAGATGAAGTTAGGTTATTTTCTGGTGAGCATAAGTGCTACCTACTAATACAAGAAAATCATCCCACAATATAATATTTTCAGGGACTACCTATTCATCTTGTTCATTCTTGTACTTTTGGC
This sequence comes from Cynanchum wilfordii, assembly GCA_025388415.1. Lineage (NCBI taxonomy): Eukaryota > Viridiplantae > Streptophyta > Magnoliopsida > Gentianales > Apocynaceae > Cynanchum > Cynanchum wilfordii. The sequence goes on from JAHSUH010001079.1 coordinate 5,253,185, forward strand.
TTTTTAATTCATGGTCACATGTTTTCTAAATTAGTGTAGAGTTATACTGTGGTAAGGAAATTTTAGTGCACGTGATTTTTTGGTTAGAGAGCTGGAAGAGAGCTACATTAATGGTATCCTTTCTGTTCAGAGTATGCAGTCTACTGCTGCCAAATGCTTTTAACTGTTGTAGGCACATACATGCTTGCTTATAAAGACAGATGCCTCAAACGGATTACCTTCACTGCACTCACTTTGCTGTTAAAATGGGTTGCCTTAATGTGTTAACTGCATTTGGAAAGAATTCCACATCATTTTCAATTGAGAGATTCATTCTCCCTCTGTCACAAACATATGTTAAACTACTTGTTTTCGCTATACTTTAATCCTTTACCAGCCATCACATTTTGGTTGCTGAATATTTGGCTTGGTTATTCTGCGAATTTTTTATACATTTCACATTTATTGGAAGAGATGTGTTCATACATTTCCTTAATATTTTCAGGCTTCTAACGCCTCCTGGTACTCCTCTTTTCCCCTCATTGGAGATGGAATCTCAGAAAACTGTTATGGGTCAGCTGGGAACACCTAAAGCTCGCCCATTGGCTCTGAAATCTAGGGTAAGAGGAATGAGAATGTTAATTCATTTATATAGATATTGCTACATTGAAGGACTAAACTTCTATGAGCCTAATGTAGCTAGAAATATGATTTAGCATGTCAAGAAATACTATTATGACCTTGCTGGGAAATTCTGAAGTTTGGCGAGGAATTAGAATGTTGACTTATATGGGTAGATGGTGCAACCAAAAAGGACAAAAACTGTTCTTGATTTTTTATAGATGGGAATATGACTTGAAGATATCATATTATAGATAGCATGACTTTAAGAAAAAGAGGATCTGCCTAGGCCTACTGTTTATGTGTACTTTAGCTTTCGTGGGAAATGTAAGAAAATGCTTGTCTAAAAGCCACATTTTATTTCTTAAAAAATTCATGGTACCAAAGGAACAAACATTTTTTGGTGCTAGAAAGTAAATGCTTATATCATAATGTAGCTGAATGGTCTAACACAATCTCAAAAAACTTCTGAGAACATGTATTGCAGTCTTTTGAGTCAAATTGTTTGAACTCTTGTTTGGTTTGTTTCTAATGTTATATCTGTAACTTTTTGTTTGCACCATTATATGATACAATAACTTTGTTCCACTATTTGTTTAAATTGGTTAAAGCTAGCAAATCCCCAGATTGAGCCTATTCCAAGGAGCAACTTATCATCCAGGCAGCCAGCATCATCTCCTGGGTTAACTACTTCAAGTGGAGGACTTCGCCGACCATCCTCATCAGGGGGATCAAGGCCTGGAACTCCAACAGGACGCCCTACTTTAAGTGCTCCATCTAAATCTACCCTGACCTCAGCTCCTAAACCAACAGGTACAGGTTCAAGATCATCATTAACCACAACATCCAAATCAACATCAACTGCAACATCTAAACCTACAAGGTCTGCAACACCTACTTCTCGTTCTACTTTGACTTCAGCTAAGACCACAGTTCCTCCTCGTTCTTCTACACCAACTACAAGATCTACTTCGAGATCATCGACTCCGACTTCAAGGCCTAGTATACCAGCTTCGAAGTCTACATCTAGGGCAGCAACCCCAACCCGCAGACCCTCTACAATTTCAACTGCAATCAATTCATCTGGACCTACAGTTAGGTCTCCATCTTCCTCCTCAGTTACCAAGGTAGCTTCTGCTACCACAAAAAATCCAGCACCTCCGAGAGCTAATTCCCCAACCGTCAAACCCCGACCATGGAAGCCTTCAGAAATGCCTGGGTTTTCCCTTGATGCACCTCCAAATCTAAGAACGACGCTACCTGACAGGCCAATCTCAGCTAATAGGGGCAGACCTGGAGCTCCAAGTGTTCGATCTTCATCTGTTGAACCTTTATCCAATGGAAGGGTTAGACGACAATCATGTTCTCCAGCAAGAGGCAGACCTCCAAATGGTCTTAGCCACAACAGTGGAAGCTCTGTACCTGTACCTGCTGTGAGTAGATTACATGCTAAAGCAAATGACAATGTCAGCCCTGTATTGATTGGAACTAAAATGGTGGAAAGGGTGATAAATATGCGGAAATTGGTTCCACCAAAGCATGATGACAAACATTCACCCCATAGCAACTTGTCAGCAAAGTCTTCATCACCTGACAGTTCTGGGTTTGGAAGAACACTCTCTAAGAAATCTTTGGACATGGCTATAAGGCATATGGTATGTATACTTCCAAGTATTGTATTAAGGATTGTGGGATCTCTTTTAAAGGTTGAACCAAATACAAGTCAGTCATTTCAGTTTTACTGGCTTTAGTATTCATTGTTAATGTTTTTCTCCATGAGCAGGATATTAGGCGGAGCATTCCAGGTAACCTTCGTCCGTTGATGACTAATATCCCAGCATCCTCTATGTATAGTGTGAGATCAGGGCCTACTAGAAGCCGGACAGTTAGCGTATCTGACTCCCCATTAGCAACAAGCAGTAATGCCAGTTCTGAAGTTAGTGTCAATAACAATGCCCTTTGTGTGGATGGAAATGAAATTGATGATGATATTAGCAGCGATAAAGGAGTGAGATCTCCAACCAGTGTTCGTGGTAGGTGATCAAACTTGAAATTCATCTTTTAGTTTTCCTTTTATATTGCTGCCAGCATGATCACTCTGATAGTTGAAAGACCTACTCTTCCTGGAAGCACTTGCTGGATTTCAGACTGAATGATTCTATGTAAAGTGAAATATATTGCCTGGCTGTATTACATGAAGCCTATGTATCATTCAAGTTAATATCCTTAATCACCTTCATGCTTTGTTGTTTGTTTGGTGATGGGTTACAGGCCACAGCCGGCATATTGGCTGACCATTTATGAAGAACTTATGATGCTGGCTCTCTACCATATCTGTTTATATCCTAGGTTTATGTGAAATTTTTTTCTCCGCTGCATTTTATTTTTGTCGTACTGAAATAGGTTTGGGTACATACTTTTGGTCCAACTGGAACTTACGTTTAATATATAAAATACAACAGGAGGTTATTGAAGGGAGTACTTTTAACGTGGAAGGAAGAGATTTTATTTAGTAAGACTTTTTATGAGGTTAAGCATATCTCATAGGTTCCTTCTGTGTGTATGAGTAGGTGAAGATAATGCATACTTCCTTCCAGATAGCTACGAGAATAGGGTGATTGCGAAAGAGCCAATGAGGTGTGTGGTGCATAGGATAGCCCAAAAAAGAGGTAAGGGGGAATTCCTAGTGTAGAAACCATGAAGCAGATGTAGCAATAAGTAAACCTTTCACACAGGAACTCCTTGCTCCATACATGTAACGGTGAGATTTGATCATGAAAAAGGTGTTCAAAAGCCGAAAGTTAGAATCAAGTGAACTTTGGACGACTCAACACCTTTTGAGATGGATGGTCCTATCCCATTATGTGGATTATTCTTCAATCCGCTTGGTGGTACTGGACATTGAGATATACCAATAGAGATAAGTTCCAGTTTAGACACTCACATGGCGAACACCGAGTGCTTAAACATGTGGCATGGCAAGTGCAGAACATGATTGACCGATTGGTCATGGTTCAAGAGAAAAGATGCGTCCTTATGTGAGCACTACAAAAGTTGTAAATTGTAAAATAGAAATAATGCCAATTAAATCTAATCCAAAAAAAAAAAAAGCGAAAGTGATAACTTATGGTAGAGGTGCCCATTACCCCTCCCCACGACAATAGCTTTAAAAAAAAAAAAAAAAAAAAAAAAAACATGTTAAAACTCTCCAGTCAATATCAGTTTAAATGCTACATTCCATAAATCAACAAGAATCCTAGAACAGCTAATATCTCAGTGTGTCTCCAAGCTAACTGTCATTGGTCATCCATACTTTATACAAATAGAACAGTAGAATTCTATAGGAACATTTTAACAAAAAGCTTACAACTAAAAGCTATGATCAAGCGACAGCCACAGGCTCAGGGGGTGCAGTTACAACTGTGTCCTTTGAAGCAACAGAACTTTCAGATTTAGAGTCCTTTGTGGTTGCTGGTGCTGGAGGTGGAGAATGCTTCAAATGGGCTGGGGTATTATGCTTGAGCCTCAAGAGTACATGACGCATCCTTGATAAATCAGTTGGCTTACCAGGCTTTGGCCCTTGGATCACAACAATGGAGGGTTTCTTCTCTTGGTCCTTCTTTGCTCTCTTCTTCTCAATCGTAGGCACTTCATTAGGGATCAGCTCTGCGATTGATTTCCAGTAATTCTTGTCTGCTTCTGCATGGAATTTCTCATGGTTGGCAACAAACACCTGCTCACACCAATGAGTCAGAAACTTAACATTTAAAGTTCACTTTGCACTTTGGGGTTAGAACCAGAAAAAAGGTGAAAGAAATTAGGTTGCAAAAGAGCCAATGAGGTGTGTGCTGCAGAGAATAGCCCAACAGAATTTTCAGGAGCCTATGTATTAAAAATTAAGGGCGGCCTTGCATTTTTCCAACATACATAATGTGCAGTGATGAAAGAAATCTTCTTGATACATGAAAACATCTAAACTTAAGAATCCTAATAATGTATTTACCTCCTACTGACTAATCATCTCTTGAACGTGTTGATTGCATGAGATCATTTTTTCTAATAGAAAAAACCCACTAGACATTGTTTTTCTTGGAAGTTAATGACTCAGGGCTCTCAAGTCTACACCTCTATTTCATTCATAGACTAAATCCCAGGTAATCATTTCTTAAATCACTAATTACATAAATCATCCACAGATAAGAGCATCACAAAATATTGACCATCCTTTTAACTAAAGGTAGTTTTTTGGACCTATTGTATAGATCCATTTTCTCCAAAAGTCAACTTGAAACAGTATCTAAATTGCATGTTCTTGGTTCCAAATCTGAAGAACCAAAACAAGAACCTCAAGAGGTTTGATTCTTTGAAGTTCTACTGGTTTTTGGTTTCAACAATGGTTCCAGAAATGATTCAGTTATAGTTCTGATCAGTTCTCATCTAGTAATGATTATTATGATTCTAGTAATTCCACATATGACTTACATGATGGCGAAAAGAAGAAAAATTGCTATTTGTAGAAAGAAATGGGTTTGAACTTTATTTTAGTCAGAGAAGCTAGGAAGCCTTTGTTAGTTACCTCATTCTTCGCCTATTTCACACCTCAAACATTGATCATGATCAAATTTTTTTTATTTAAAAAAAAAAATGTTTATCAGACACCACTCCTTATAAAATTTGATTCATGAAAGAAATTTTTTCCATGAGAAAATTTAAGAATCAATTGTAAAGGTTCTCAGTTCAGTTTTGGAACTAGAACATGGTCCTGCTTCCAATTTTGGAACCGTTGACCACAGTGTCAAACAGATATTCTTGTTCCACAAGGAACTGTGGTTGAATCTACCTAAACTATCAAAACTCGCTAATTGATCTCTACAAATTGTTCCTAGGTTTATAATTTAAACAGACAAGGTTATTCATCAGTTTAGACAATCACTCTTCTGTATCCACAAATAGACAACAATATGTTTCAGGAAAAGTTTTAAAAATGGGTTCATCTCTTGGTAGAATATAGGAATTTAAACTAGTTCATGCTTTCTATTTTAATTTCTTTTAAATACTCAATTTATAGCATAATATGTCGATTACTGAAAAGTGAAGTGAATGTCAAAACAATTGTTTCACTAGAAGATTGCTTATTTCTTGTCTGAATGATGGTCCACTAACCAACAACTATCAGTAGAAGCCACTTGATAGATTTCCTTCACTGTAACTTATTTTAAGCTATTGCTTGTAAGAAATTGGTTCAACAGAGTGACTTGCAAGTCAAAGAACAAAATGCATTGAAGGAAAGTAGGACAGCATAACACAGAAATCCAGCAAAAAAATTACCATCTGGGTAAGAAATAATTGACAACATGATTCATCAGCCGAAGAAGTAGTTTCTATGAACAAGTAATTTGGAGGTACAAAGAAAGTAACATTTGAAAGCAGGGATTCTACATGGTATGAGTCACTGTAAAATGAAATGCTGGAAGAGTCTCAGATACAAATTTTAAAGGATTGAGAATTCACCTTCTCCTTCTCCCGGTTAGTGGTCTTATTGGTTGCACAGGTGATCTCCCTCTTCTTATAAAATTCAATTTTGTATTCATCTGCTTCAGCAAGAATTTGGCTCAATGACTCTTTCTCTTTCATTTCCTTCTCTTCAAGTCTAACAGCATTTTTCCTGAGAAACATGCATTCGACCAAGATAATAATGCAATATGTCCGGAATGTTATTCTAGGAACACTAATAAAACTTCAGGGCCCAGAATATACTATGCGGAAAATGGATTCAAAACGTATTTGATTGTGTGATGGACATCAAGGCAGTAGTACCAAAAGAATAATATATATTACGTCAAGGAATTTAATAAATGCACAGAAGAAGCATCCAAATTTTCCACTTCACGACTAACAAGCTCAGAAACACAAATTAATCATCAGATCAAAATTGCCGATTATCATCAAATAAACATAAATTCCAGCTTTCACACGCCCGCATGATGTACATTGAGAATAACAACAATCATCCATAAGATATATAACAGTACTGACAAGCTAAAGAAGATCCAATTCAAGACACATCAAATAGGAAAAGTCAGGGGTGCCAAAACTTTACCTCCTCCATTCCCTGAGAAGTTGACCCTCCTCCTGCATCTCCGAAGGAGGGGGCAGAATCGGTCCATTCGAATTCATATAGTCACCATCCAAAGGCTCTCCATCAACTCCCGAGGAGAAATCCGCCGGATCAGAGGCAAATTCACCTCCGGAAACATAGATCGGAGGAGGAGAAGGACTGTCAGGCATAGGCTGAGAAGTAAAAAGCGAAGAACCGTCGGCAGCCGAATCCTTAATCGACTCCGAGTCGGCGAAGTTAGAGGAGGAGTCAAACCGCTGAGAATCGTACCCTGCGTAACCTTCTTCAAATGCCAGAGTCGAACCGGCAGGTGAGTCGCCACCGTTGTGATCTAAAGTGTCAGTGAAAGAAGACGACATTGTTTAGCCGGCGATCGGGTTTTCAGTGGCTAAAAATAAAGGAGATCAACAGTAGTAGTACCAGAAAACTTCAAAGGAAAATGAAAATGGAAGAGGTAAAAGCGAGTTTTTCAATTAATTGGGCTTCCCTTCCTCTAGCATTGGTTAGGACCAGTATAACTGTCTGTTTCCTGGACTGCTTTTCAATTTATCCTTTTTCAGAAGGGAAATTAATTGGGCTTTCTGGCATTGAATTCTGTGAGCCCATTATTGACTCTTCATGTTTTTTTTTCATTCAAATTTATTTTACCTGCAGAAAAGATATATTAAAAAATAAATAAAATTAAGGCTTCAGTTCAAATGTAAATGAGAAAAAAGAAAAGAAAAATAAAAGAGATGTTTAAAAAGATTCTCTCGAGATATTTAGATGTTAAAAGATGAATCCAATTTATTAAAAAAACAAAAAGATGAATCCAATAATAATTTGGCTTTAAATTATGAATCGGAAAATGTTCATAAACCGAAAAAAAGAAAAAAGAAAAGAAAAGAAAAGAAAAGGTTCAACTCCCTTTCTCCGCCCATTATTTTCTTTCTATCTCTTTCCTCTTCACCTCGGTTTCGATTTAATCATATCTGAATAGACCATGGCAAGCCTATGGCGGGCGGCGATGGGCTCAGGTCAGGCCAAGGAAGACTACGGTGGTGTAGAATTCTGGTCATATCCAGAGAGAACCGGGTGGTTAATGAAACAAGGGGAGTACATTAAGACTTGGAGACGCCGCTGGTTCATTTTGAAGCAGGGAAAGCTCTTCTGGTTCAAGGAATCTACGGTCACCCGAGGTTCTGTACCTCGTGGGGTGATTCCAGCTGCTACTTGCCTCACGGTCAAAGGTGCCGAGGACATACTCAACAAGCAGAACGCCTTTGAGCTCTCCACCCGGTCGGAGACCATGTACTTCATAGCTGATTCCGAAAAAGAGAAGGAAGATTGGATCAACTCCATCGGTAGATCAATTGTACAGCACTCCAGGTCTGTTACAGATAATGAAGTTGTTGATTACAACAGCAGCAGAACATAGTATTTCGGACAATTTGAAGCTACTAGGTATTTGTTGATTCTCTCAGTTTTTTTGTTTTTTTAAAAAAAAAACTTTGATTTGAGATTGAAATTTGCTGTCAATATTCTTCGGTTTTTTGTAACTGCGTGTTCTTCTTGGACCCGCAGCCGTGAGTAATCTGTTGTCAAACTGGAGGAAATTTCTTATTGTTTCCATTATTTTTCTTGATATTCTTGTTCGGGTAATGGTATTAATTTAGCTGTGCAAATGCATCTTTCAATGGGGGTTTGGGGCATGAATATGGAAAGTGGTTGAGGGAGTAAGGAGATCAATAGTAACAAGGGAATTGTTTTAAAGAGATTAGTATTGATGGTCATACTCATAGTGGAAAACTGATGAGGAAATTCATCAGAATGTGTTACCTGTTAGATATCTGGTGATTGTCAATTAGGCCATCTCCGGAATGTTTCCTGAAACTGAATTAACAGGGGAAGTTGTGCATCAAATATGCATAGCTAATTTTTCATCACATTTCATTGGTGAGAGGTATTAGGGGATGTTTTCAGTACATATAACAGACTTTGTAAGTTGTATAACAAAAATGTGGAATCACCCTTTAGGATTACCTCGGCCACATAATTAGGAGAAACGAGGGCTGTCCAATTGAGGGGAAATTATAGTAATAGTATTTAGTATACCTTTTTTGGTATCAATGATGGGTTATGATAGCTAGTAAAGACAGAGCACTTTCCTGAGATATGCGCATGCTAAGCTTAACTCATGATTAAGTTAAACAAGGGAAACAAATTTTCTCTATTGATAGAAACAACTATAAATCTTTGGGCCATTTAGTGAAGGATTTTTCAATGAGTGAAACCGAAAAGGAAAAGTATGCAGGATTTATTGTCCTTCAACGCTTCTGCACATACTTATTCTAGTTAGTTCCCAGAATACAAGTTTTGCATTTACCATTTACAAACTGAAACATGCAGGGTATACTACGAGCTATTTCTTCAGAATCTGTCTGTTTTGTTTAGTTTTCCACTCCGTTTCTTCTCCAACATTCAATGACTAAAATAGGATAGCTAGCCTCTTTCTCGAAGAACTTAAGAAAGAGTAGTGCTACCACAAACCAATTTGCTTTAGAAAAGTGAGGTTGTTTGACTGGAAGCTATTGCATTGAAAGCCTTCCAGTGATTATAAGCTACCATTTACTGCCGCAAGAGACAATGAAATATAGAGCTCAATAGAGCAGAGATGAAGAATTTTCATCGTTGTGTTTAGTTCCCACACTGAAGTAAATTCCACAACCAGTCTTAGGATCCTAGTTCCCAAGTCTTCAGAGAAAAAAAACCAAGATCAAAGAAAGCAGAAAAGAACCTGGGAAGGTGATGTTTGGTTTTTTCCGTCTGAACAGCATTCATCGTTTGGGGTATCAAGGCTAGCAATGTCATGCCGAAACCCCACCCGCTTCTCAAAGAAATAACTTACTCGAGACAAACATTATGTGCCAGATAGATGTCATGAGTTGCATAGGGTTCTACTGGAACTCTTTGTCAATTGTTAGTTTTGTACCGTCTTTGAAATTTTCCAGCAGAATTAAGAACCATCGAAGAAGTTAACGATCTCCCCGTACTGGAAATGACGGGGAAATGAAAAAAAGAAGGCTGAAAGCTTCCCAGAAGCAGCATTTGGCTGCATTGACCAATGGGAGACAGAAAAAATATAAATGGAAAATAAAAATTTAGAATGCCAAAAATATTAAGGAACAAACACGAAATTGTAGTGATAATTTCTTCGATGAGAACAGAATTACATCAGAACAATCAAATTGATCTTTCATCACAGCTCAACCTAGAGACTCATCAATCTCAATCTTAACCACCTCACCGTCATCATACCGATCTTTCCTAGGAGGCGCCGGCGGTGTTGGAACCCTAGGCGGCCCTCGACCTTTCTTCTTATCCTTTGGCCTTGCCTATATATACATAGAAAACGCTAAATTAGGACCTTTAATTAAGAACTGAAAACAAATTAATTATGAAAAAAATAAAAACTTACATTTCCAAATGAGTGATTGAAGCGCTTGCCTTTCGCTGTCCTTTTGTCTCCTCTTCCACAGTAAACTGATATCAGAAACACAAATCAAGTTCATTAGCCGTATATTATCAACTTGTATACTAAGGAATTTTGGAATTGTCGCTTACTGAGAGGAAGAGTTGCAGAAGCGGGTGACGACGATGAAAGTGAATTTGAGAGAGAGGAAGCGGCAGAGCGAGAGAAGGAAAGAGCTGAGAACTGGGAAACGACCGGAACGGATCCGACGAGGAGTAACGCCATCGGGACGCACTGGCTTCTAGATTAGACGAGAGTCGATAAAGGTGGAAACGGGTCTGGTTTGCTGGTGGCCATTTAAAACTTGCCGTTTTGGATAAAAGGGTTAATTTCAAATTGACCCTCGAAATCTTAAGAAAGTTTCATTGAGAGTATAGAAACTTTCTATATTTCCATTTTACCCTCCTGGTAGCTAGTTTGAGGTCTTTTCTTTTATTCCCCATTATTCTAAGTTGAAGAAATCGGTTACTCTTGGTTGTTTAGATATTATTGAAAAAGTGAGGACTGAATGGGCATTTCATTTATTATTTTTTTTTCTACTTTTGAAGGTTGGAAAGAAAAGAAGTGAATAAGAGCAAATTAATTGGACTCTTTTTTTTTTAAAACGCAAATTAAATTAATTAATTGGACTCTGTCCCATTATTATTAATCAATTCAATATTGCAAACACAAATCATGCTAGGGAAGTGCCCTTGTGTATTACCAACATAAAGTGCACGCGCACACACACATATATAAAAATATATTATATATTATAGGTAATATTGATACTATATACCTGTACGATTCAAGAATTCCTGCAAAAGTAAGGAGGTATGCAACCTGGATCCCATCTAATAAATAAAATACTGGCCCTTCTGGTGTACATTCTTATGTTCTATGTCCAACTAAACAACTAAACTAAACTTCCACCCCAACTTTTGACTGTTTTCTTAAGGGCAGGCCAGAAAAGGAAAGTTCCTCGGGCTTTTGATTTTCAGGAGGTAGTCTGTTCACAAATGCAGACTCAGCCAAATCAATGGCACGAGCAAGGCCAGCAGCCTTATTTTCACACTCCATCTGCTCATCCTCGGGGTTACTGTCTGCCACAATTCCAGCTCCAGCTTGAAGGTGAGCAATCCATTCCTTACGTTTGTTGGCAGCATCCTTATAGGAATACATTGTGTCATAATGGTTCCCTGTTGGGAACACGATAGTCCTCAGAGCTAAGGCAATGTCCATATCACCTGTAAATGAGACACCCCCAAATCCACCACTATAGGGCCCTCGTCTTGCAGCCTCAAGCTGATCAATCAATTCCATGGCTCTAACCTGTGGAACAACGTGGTTGAAGAGTAAGTAATATGCACGTTTCAAATTCACATTCTACTGCTACAGAAAATACGCGGTTAAAAACTAAATACACTCTTGTCTAGATCTCATGTCTCTATTTCAAAAGCAAAGCATATGCATATATATTACTTCCATTTAGCCTGCTTCACAGGTCAATACCTCCAGATGGGCTGAAGAATTTACTTTTATAATGGGATCAGCTACTCAAATACTCCTCCCCACAGTGTAGAATACACCAAAAGAACACAAACCAACTACTATTTTATCATCATATAATATTTTACATGCCAAACTAAACGATCACCATAGAAATAACTTGGATTAGAGTAACTAGAGACCTTTGGGGCTCCACTGACAGTTCCAACAGGCAAAGCAGTGCGCAGTGCATCCCAACAAGTAAGATGATCGAGCAACTCCCCTGTGACCTGCAATTAAGATATAGATGGGTTTATACAGTATCATTTATGATATAAAGCTTCACAGAAACTTTTGTTTAGAGTAAAACAAATATATAAAACTTGAGGAACATTCTCACTGTTGAGCTGATGTGCATCACATGGGAATACCGTTCAACAGTCATAAGCTTTTCAACGTTTACAGAGCCAGGCTTTGAGACCTAGATCAACAACCCGATGTAAATTATATTTTGTAAAGAAGCTGACCGAGGAAAAATGACCAGTCAATTAGAAAGAGCCATAGCTATTAATGTGTGGGACAATTAGGTAGGTTCGGATGGGTTGTGTAAATATATGATATTTACACCTGACAGCTAACCTGAACCCAACACCCAAAACAGTGTCTTGATGTTGTGTCCAGTACAGTCACCTGTATGTGTATGAAATTTATCTAATTGAATATAATTTGCATAGGAGTAACCTTTCCAACATCATTTCTGCCCAAATCAACCAACATGACATGTTCTGCACATTGCTTTTGATCTTTTAGCAGGTTTTTCTCCTGCATCTCATCTTCATGGGGTGTCTTCCCTCTTCTTGTAGTGCCAGCCAATGGTCGGTTTACAATCTTTCCCTGTTAACAAGAAAAATACATGCACATAAGTTTTTAGAGGCAACCAAATTCTTATTAGATAATCAGGATCTTGAAGGTGACCTTACCTTCTTTACCCGCGTTAGAATTTCTGGGCTGGAAGCAACTAAAATACATCCTCTTGCCTGATAATAAACGCATTAACAATATTAAGAAGTTGAAGAACTAAAGGCAGATAATTAAATGAAAATACAAATCTTCAAAGAAAGAGAAGAACAGACCTGTAAGTAAGACATGTATGGACTTGGATTGATTACTCTTAAGGCTCTGTATATTTCAAAAGGGTCAGCAAATGTTCGCTTTTCAAAACGCTGACTTAAAACAATTTGAAAAATGTCTCCTGCAAGAATGTGCTCCTTCGCTTGCAGAACGGCATTTCTATATTCTTCCCTTGTCATGTTGCTCTTGTTTAGAGAGAGCCCAAAATTATTCGTCCTCAACTCCATGCAGCCCGGAGATAGCCTTGGTCTGAACATGAATAAATTCACATAACTAAATGAAAATTAAGTCAATAACATTTCTTCTGAATTAGAAAACTCACGTATCAATATTTTGCACTTTAGATAATAGAATGTCCAAGCGGTTCATTCCATCCTTATAAGCCTTCTCGATAGATGGGTATTGATCTAACTGCACCCAGTGGATTACGAATGCTTTCTGTAGGATAATAGTATACATAAAGCGTAGCTTTATTAGCTCAAACAATGAAGAGAATGTGGAAAGCTACTCAGATCATTGAGATCTCTGACCATTAAGTTTCATAATTGATGAAGTACCCCTTTCTGGATAATACAATTGTTCAATTATAGACATTAGACTTATTTTTCTTTGGTCAATAATACCTTCTCTACATGATCAAATACTATCACATCATCATAGAGCCCAAGATGAATATCAGCAAGGTTCCGATCATCATCTGGCGCTGAGACAAATGGCAATTTCTTCTTTTCCATGTAACGAACAGTATCATAAGAGAAATACCCAATCCATCCACCTGTTTGTGATGTCAAAGAACATTAAATTAAGCATACAAGTAATGCCAAGGAGCTAGAAATGTAAGCATGCAAGTAAAAGTTCTTAAGTGCATTCATCATAAGTTAGCAAGCCAGTTTTTCCAGATATGATCATATAACTCGTAGGGACGGGTGTATAAGAAAAGATATGCAGATATTTTATCATACTCAATTTCGCTGGCAAGGTCATTCATGTGCAGTTAAAGAAGGGTAGTTGAGAAAGAAATATTTGTATGACATACTGGTAATACACTTATCTGTACATAGTTCCTTGTCTCGTGATTATTGTCAATTTTCATTATTTTTCTCAACATGTTAAGCATTTTCAGTCACTGAAAATGACATAATTAGAAACATGTTCAGGACTGAAGATACTTGAAGTCCACAAATTAAGTCACATGCAGAAATAAGCAAGAAACCGAAAAAGCATATAAAGTAAAGTCCCAAGGAAGATAAAAGGAGGTTACAAGTAATAAATAGAATAAATTCCTCACCACAGAATGCATCAGGAAGTCCATTAATCATTTGAGGCTTCCAGCTTTCTGATATTATTCTTGGAACGCTCATTGGGTCCTCCACAACCTGTTGAGATAACTTTCCACGGAAATGGTCCAAAATTGTGACATTATTTTCTTTCGCCACGATTTCCATTGTTGGCTGAGCACCCACAACGCTGTACCGACCCTATCAGAAATAGATGTAGACACCAATCAAACAATAAGGTCTAGTGATTGTCAAACAGGAAAAGACACAAATAAGATAAGCCTCAAGACTTACGACATTTGATGCTCGGAAACCAGGCTCGACGGACTCGAAGAGAAAGCTCGGAGCATCTCTGTCATCTTCTTTAACCAAGCACCGATAAGCAAGCACAGGCGTTAAATGATCCGAGAAAATACACTTATAAAGGGGAATTACGTTCCCATTCTTCGAAGCTTCCATAAACCTCATTTCATCCGTTCCTACAAACACCGGGACCAAAAATTCAAAATAACATTACAATACACTTCACTAAAATTGCTTAAATTACCAAAAAGGGAGTACTGAAATAAGTTAATCCATTAACATTACGAAAAAAATTAAAGCGCATTAGCATTTAAAAACGTAGAAACCTGGACTTAAAGAGCGCATGGAGCAACATTGGATTGTAGAGTAACTAAGAGCGAGAGAAGAATCGGCGGAACTACGCCTGCGGTTGGAATCGAAGGAAACGGAAGACCAGCGGCCATAACCGCTCAGAGGTAAGCGATTAGAGTACAACGAAGCCGAACTCAAACCAGTGCGAGACAAGTGATTAGGAGAAATACATAGGGAATGCATTTTTTCGATAGAGCAATTAATATTCAAATGCACACTGCCTCGGATGTGACGCGGCGGCGACTCCCACACACAAAAAATTAACACGCAAAGCGACGGCGATCCAAGCTTGTCTTTCTGAATTCCAATGTAAGAGAGAGTCGAGCGTTAGAGAGAGAGAGAGAGAACGTAAAAGGATGAGGAGAAGGAATGAAAATGGCGTTGAGGAGATTATAATGTTACGAAGCGGTGTGCTCCGTCGCGTAGCGTTCTGTGGAGTTAAGGAATGAAGGGGGTGTGCGGGTTGATGTATTTATACTGGCGCCAAAGAACTACTGAAGAAGCGAATTGGCGTGTTGATAGAGCTTTAAAAGTAAATGCTTGCTGTTGTTTGGTCCACATTTTTTTTTTTTTTTTTTGGGCTTTTGTTATTTAACTTTACCCACTTACCCAATCTATACATATATAATTAATTTTATATATTTATATATGGAACTAATTGTTATAACTAATTCCCGCCAGATCTCTTCTGTGGCTAATTGAGCTGCATAAGAATTTGTCATATTTAAATATATATATATTTTTTATTAAATATCAGGGGAAATTATAAAGTTTAAAAGGGTAGGGAGAGTTTCCCAATAGAATTTGACACTGATCAAATTCGATTTAGCTGGGCAAAGGGGTCCTGTATTATTAAAATTCAATGGTAGAAATTTAAGCAATTAATATCGCATTCAATGAATGCGTGTATTAGTATTATTATTAGGATGGGATTTATATCTGTCTAGAGATCCTCATCCGACCAAAACACAGATGTGTAATGTCCCATAATTAATTTTTAATTATCACGAATTCTCACTTGTCTAAATCCATAGTTTTTTCCTCGAGATGATGAAGAGGATTCACTCTAAGTAGTTTATAATTCAAAGTATTTACATTATTATATATAATATTTTTGCTTTCTTAATCTGGATTGATATTCTAGCTAGTTCTAGACTTTGATCTTAAATTTCAATCTACTTATCATAAAAGCAAAATTAATTGAAGATTTCTCCTTAATAGCTGGTGCTTAATGCTTAAGTAAGAAATAGTTGAAATATAGCCACATAACTATGATTTCAATTAGGGTTTTAACTTAGTTTTTAAACGGGTTCTCACTTTTTTATATTAAAGAGAAAATGAGTTTTTTTTTGTTAGATTATCTAATATTCAAAATTACAACTAATTTAGATTCAGTTTAAATAACATGCTTTCCTTCCTATTCCTATTGTGTTTAGCTAACTACTCAAAAAATGAAATTTTTATTTACTTATTATTGTATAAAATTAAAATATATTTATTAATATTTTTTATTAATACTAATATAATTAATATTTTAGAAGATTGAAACTTAAAAATTTGTTTAAGAAAACAATCCTTATGAACAATAATAGTCATTGACTCAACAACAACAATAATAAGTGTAATAATAATAATAATGAAACCCGGTAGTTTGGGGGAGTTGGTAAGCGAATTCCTAATGCTTCTTCCAGGGCGGATGGTCGAATATCGAATCCCCTGAAGTGGTTAGCGTCATGTTAAAAGCTTTTAGACAAACACTAACCATCAAGTAAGAGTTAAACTCTACGAGCGCACATGACGAATTAATCTTACCGAAAAGGTAGGACACGGGGGCTGCAATTTTTTAGGTTTTTTAAATTTTACTCTGTTTTCGGGGCCAATTATGTGTCCAAAAGCCACGTGCTTACAACGGCAGACGGAGTTGAACCGCTGGACGCTGGCAGTTGAAAACTTGAAGTGTTTAAAAGCTGAAGTTTTTGGTTGTTGAATGAACGAAAGAATTTTGACTTGAAAAAGACATTAAAGGACAAGTAAGAAGTGCAAACTTTAAAAAATAGATTCACTCTTATTCGCGAAACTTCTCATTATAATTCATAATTAGTATCGAATTTTCAATGTATTTTTCTGGTCATTGGTCTAAGAGTTTCTCTCTTACTTTCCGACTTGTCAAGAGGTTAAGAGTTTAAACTTCACCTGAAGTTCCACAGTTCGAAATATATTCGCAAGTGTGGGTATACTCGCACTGTTGGGACTTCTTGGGTGGATTAGTCGGGCGGAAAGGGTCTGGAATACCACCTAAAAAAAAAAAATATATATATATATATATAGCTCATTAATAATTTCTTTATATATATTATGTTTCAAAACGTTTTATTATTTAGTATAAAGATAATTTTAAAAATTTACAATTAAGAAATATTGATTTTTTAAAATTAATTATAGAAATTGGATAAAATTATTGTTAGCATAAATAAAACATATTGAATTTTAAAAATGATCTTAGGTTGTTTATAGAAGGAAAAAAAAGGAATGTTAGTTATAAATTATTAATTAAAAGAATATTAACATAATTTTGTAATAAATTAGAATAGATGTGATGTTTACAGATAGTAATACTAATAATTATTTCTATTGAATGAGTTTTGAGATGATTTTTCCATGTTTTAAATCGAAAGCACGTTGAAAACATTCAATAGCGGCAATCATAATAATAATACGGCGTATAAATTGATAGTTGTTCACTTCATATGAAATTAAGAATTTATTTTTTAATTATAAAAGTTGGTTGATTTAATTGAATTTAATGGGTTAAAAAAATATTTGACTCGTAAATAATAATTAGTTTACCTTTAAACATTAAATAACTAACAAATATATGAATAAGTTTATTTTTTATTATCCATCAAAAAAAAAAATGTTTATTTTTTATTTTTTAAATTACTTTTGAAACTTATGCATCAGAATTAAAATAAACGGTCTTAATCAATTAAACGGTCTTTAAATTACTTTTAAAATAAACGGTCTTAATCAATTAAATAAAAGAAGAAGAAGAAAAAAGAGGAAAAGTCATAAATCTTTACACGTCTCATTTCATCAAAGGACAACAATATGGGGAGGGGCAAGAATGCGACCTAATATACCAAAAGACCCGTTGTAACAAATATTTTTTTTGTGGAAACTCTTTTATTACCCAAAAAGAAAAACAGATATTTTTTAGGAAAATATATGGATAATTCCAGGTGTCCTTATCAGTTTAATTATATATATATATAAATTTATTTGTGTCCGATTTATATTGAACTCAATTAAATCGAATTTGAGTCGCGTCAGACTCTTATTGAAATAAACTCTTCATAACCAAAGTTTGAACTCGAGATTTTGTAAATGGAGAATGGAGAATGGGACCAATAAGTATTTGTATTCTACTTCCTTTTTTGCTCCCTTAAGGAAAAACTGGTCACCTCGTTTTAAATAAGTAATCGCTGCTCTTTTCAGTTATTTTATTTTTGTTTGTTCGTGTGATGAATTGACAAACTATGATGTAACTTTTTGTAATTTGGATTTCTTTTTGGAAAAAAAAAACATTTATAATGTGCAGCACAATATTTTACAGTCTTTTTTTATTATTAATTTTTAGAAAGATTTAAGGATACTGAATTTCGTAAAGGTGTAGCTTAATTGATAACCGTTTCACTCACTTATCTATAATTTATAGAAATCATGATTTCGACACATAATAAAAACGAAAATATATCAAACTTTGAAAAAAAAAAATGAATATAAAAAATATACAATTTAATTTATTTTTTTTTCATTTAATATTACTCAAAGTCATAATTTTTTATATTCCTCGTAATCATATATGAAATTGTTATTACCGACCTTTTTTTTTATCAGAATATTTTAATAATTGAAGAAATTAATAAATAATTTTAGGATATATATTAACTTGCAAAATTTTTTGGTATAAGATAAAAAACCATAATATTTATCAAATGGAAATAAATTAAAACGAAAGTCGTTATCGTTTTCCGTTTGTGAGTTTGTGAGTTTGTGATGTCCTTTTTTCTAATTTTGGGTTGTGCATTAATAACTATTGAATGATTCTGGTACAAAAGGCAAATCTAATCTATAATTTCTTACATAACTTTTTATTTGAAGAATTCTTATCCAGTAATTTTTGCTTATCACACCAATTATAATAAATAGATTTTAATTATGTCATTAAATCACGTGTTTCAGTTATGCCTTTAAACCATATACAAACTTAATTAGTTTATAACAAATCATAACACTAATTTCGATTATATTATAAATCACATCTATAATATATTTTTTTAATATTTATATAAATTTTAATATAATAGATTTTATTATTATTAACAACCATTTGAAAACCTAAAAAATATTGAAAATTTTGGATAAGCTTCTAAGTAAGTCAACTTTGAACCTCTCATTATAATCAAATTGCGACCTTATTCTCATTATTTAACTTATTTATTGCAAGAGAGAATTTATTTATTTTATGGATAGGAGGCAGGGAGGGGTCTTATAGCACGTGGCCATGTACCCCATTCTGAATGTTACTTAATAACAACCGTCATCTAACTCGCAGTGCATATTAATAACTCCAAAATAAACAAATAAGAGAATAGCAATGGTGAAGGACAAGACATATGAATATCCTTTTAATGGGTACTTTCACCTCGAAAGACTGGTTGATTTGAAAAAAAAAAATTTCTTTCCATTTAACACAACAATTAATTGATCATCTTCATATGATTAAAAGATAATAAAATTTGTTAAAAAGACAGCAATTTCACTTGAGAGTTGAGACTCAAGAAATTATAAAACACAATAAAAGTAAAAATACTTCAAATTTAAAAATAAAAAATAAAAATTTGATAATTACTATCACAAAACTACATATGAAACTTAATCATATATTTAAATTAATCTTAACGTCTTGTCATAACTAATGTATTTATTGCTTATTGTGATAATAAAATATTAAGTCTCATAAAATGTAAACTTCTAATTTAAAAAAAAAAAAAAAAAAAAAAAGGGGAAAAGAGTAACTACCTGATTGGGCATTCTTTGGATGGCTAGTTGGCTCTGACACCATAATGAGCGGTCGTAAATGACGAGCGGTAGCCAAGTGAACTAAAGGTTTTAATCACACCATAGCTCTAAAAATTGGGGATGACTTCACTATTGAAAAGAAAAGGATAAGGCAAGCATACTAATAGGCCTACAAGCAAAACAACCACGCCAAGGGTTTTATATTTGTCATCTGGATCAGTTATTTCTTCAGAGAGCGGGGCAATTGGACCTCTCTGCAAGAAGAATATCAGAACTACCCAATAAAATGCTACATCATTCAATAGCGAGGACAGTCCAAGGAGCGCAATAGAGAGTGAAGTTAAGCGAGATGAAGCCTGCACAATGCACAAGTTTATTTAGCCCTTATAAACAGCACACTGATGCATCAGACCTTGCATAACAAGGCTAGACATAAAACCCTCTAAAGAAATAGACAGGATGCGACACCTAATCCATCATATCATTTACATAAGATCTGTAAGCACGAATTAAGTTCAAGAAAAATGTACCTTTCTTCCCCATATAGCAAATGACACTCGGCCACCATCAAGCTCTCCTGCTGGGATGCTATTGATAGCATTAATCAGAAGTCCAGCCCATGACCACACTACAAGTGGATTTACGGATATTGGTGTTCCTTCCTTGAGAACATCACCAAGAAGTAGCTTAGCTGGATAGAGGAGAATATGAAACTTTCAGGTCTTTGCACATGCAGATATGTTACGGAACAAACTTCTGGATTCTAATGCATGATCAAGGAGATAATTCACATGACAAATCTGGATACAAGGAGATAGTCACATCTACAAACTAAAGCCAGACAGGAGACAGATACATTGACTTTATGAGCTAACATATCTGCATTTATCTAATTGCTTACCTATGCCCCCAACAAGCAGTGACTCATGAAACACACTAGAATCAACAACAACACCAAGACCATCACTTGGTGGCAAGATAAATCCTAAAAGTAGGAGAATGATGCCCAAGGTGAACCCTGCAGCTGGTCCTGCCACTGCTACCTTCAAGAGGTCCTCACGATTCTTTACAATTGTTTGGATTCTTGTTATGGCACCAAAAGAGCCTATCTGGCACCAAAAAAGATCATCAGACATTCTTGGGCATGTAGACTCTCAAAATTAAAGTTGAAATAGATAGAAGGTAAGAGAGGTAGAAACTAGATTAATTAATGAGAATTACAAGTGTGCAAGCAGGCATGCCGGCCTAGGCAACAAGGCATCTAAGTGAAGCATAACATTAGCTGCCTCTGCAACAGATCATCTAGAACTCAGTGAAGTATAATCAAATAGTTGGGTTTTCTATGAAAACTAAATCAATCCTGCAAAATCATCCTAGAGGTGCATCATTTCTTCCTCAGAATTTTATTCCTTCTCAAAAATATGTGCCTTCATGAATACAATGACCAACACCAGGTTTTAAAATTCATGATAGAAAGTCCAGGCTCCTCTTTACTCAACATAAGATAAGATAATTTCGAGATGCAAAAGAAGTTCCAGAAGCATATGCTAGGAAAATAAGTAAAAGCAATCTTGATAGCAATCATTGATGTGTGACGATCTCATTTAACATATACATTACTGGAGAAATAAAATAAATAAATAAATGGTTTGCCTCTTGCATCCAAATTAGACAATACAAATACCATATCAAAGACAACCTACAAGAGACAGCAAAAGGAGACAAAATTTAAAATATATATGTGTGGGTATTTCAAACATTAGATTGCAGGAAAACCAAGTTTAGAGTCTCACTGGAGTTAAAAAGATAGAGGAGAAAAAGAAAATAATGCAATATTTGTTAAATAAAGCACAAATTAAGAACACGTAACTCACCTGCCAACTAGGAACAAAATATGGCAATCCAAGTTTGATCCCATTCTTGCTTGCAACTAAAATATGGCTAACTTCATGCACACCAAGGAGTAGTGCAGTTACAAGGGCTCCAGGAAGGCCCTCTTTCAACAGTTCAAGATTGTCAAAAGTTGACCTGGGGAGTAAACAAAAGAACATTCATGCAATATCTAACATAAAAGTAGTATTTTTTTTAATAGAACAACAGATAATCTATTTCGTGAATCAAATCAAAATCATGAGAAACAGATCCTGCAATGTAATGCAGAAGAGAAGGAAAGCATCACAGCCAACTAAGAAAAATAAGGTGAATCTGCCAGCCAAAGGACAACATGGAAATTAGGCGCAGGTTAAGTATAATAAATAAATAAGAATCCAGGAAATGTACAGATTAGTATTCCAGATAGGCAATTTACTACTCTTCAAAGGTATATTCTAGCAGCAGAGGATCGAAATACATACAATAAGTTTGATTGTAGTGCAGGCACATTGCGGAGAAACAAGGTGAACACAGTCACTAGTCCAAAAGCACCTGCTGCAAACCATTCTGGGACCGCTATAGAAGTAAAACCAAGTATACATATTTATACATCAGTTCTAGATATTTTAGTTTAATCATGTTCAGTAGATCTCCAAGATTGCAGATTACCTGTGGTATCTGGCTGCAGGGTCTTTTTAGGTACTACAACTGCTACAGGTTTATCATCCTCTGGATTGATTAAGAGGAAAAGTTTATATGCATCTCCAAGTCTATCCTGTCCATATAATCCGGATCAATTCTATATTTGCTAAGGCCTGAGTACAGCACAAACTTAAACAGTAGAAGAAAAATAAACCAACCTGCATCCTCTTTGTTATCTTCTCAAAACTTTTTGCAGCCTGTCCTCTCAGGTTTCCCTTGAACAGAACTCCACCCTTCAAATTTAAACTTAAAAGGGTATTAAAAACATTAACATCAGCTGACCAGGCATAACACTTGAAAATGGATTTGCTATCACAATTTCATGTTCACAGTGCCTAACCTGGAGGTTTCCAGATGTAACAAATATAGTTTTGTGATTCCAGAGTTACTTTTAATATCCAATCCTCAGACAAAATCGTTGCTAATCCAGTATTTTTTATTGGAAAAAGAAAAAATTATCTAATTGACTAACCTCATATGGTTCCTGGCTTGTCACAAAAAAAGTGTCAAAACCAAATATTTGATCCTTCAAAATATCAATTGTTTCCTTCGGAATCCTGGTTGATTCATCAAGCTGTTGTGGCTGTTTAAGGAATAAAAGAAAATCAAAACCAAGAGAACAAAAATAAAGAATGTGGCATATCTCAGGAAAGTGTACTCATTCTCATCACCTTCACACCTGGTAGAGGGGATCCACTTGCAAATTGTATGTCATTTTCCTGTTAAAAACAAGACCAACAGAAACAGGTGAACAATGGTTTGTATTCAACAAGAGCAGAAGTCCTTCAAGAAAAATTCTTCTTGCGCCTCAAATCAGTTGAAAGTAATATCAAAGAAAAGAATAATTATATTTTAAAAAAACAAAAAAAAGGAAAGTGCAACTTCTAGAAAATTTAAATAACAGGAAAGAGGAACAAGTGATGCAAAGATTTCATACTGTATTCAATATACTTGAGTTATAATCCAACACTGCATGGCTAAGTAAAAAAAAAAAAAATCAGGCACAAGAAATGAATACACTATCATATATATAAAGATCTGTAACTTCGAATAATAAAGCATATGAAGCACCTTGGCTTCCATTTCAACAGTAATCCCAAGACCGTTTTGGTCTTCTAGGCTGTTGGACTCAAGCGACTGAATCTCCACATTTTCCTCATTAGTCTGGCACAAGCAGTTCCCACAGTAAATAGCAAATACCACGTAGAACAAACAACAGAGTGAAATACTGACCAGAGAAATAAATGTGCCAAGAGAAAAAGAGATATACAGAGTCTGCCTCATCAGAATAATTCCCAGAGATGGACTCACTAGACTTCAGCCAATCGCCTTCATCACCCAATTTTCTTTCCTGTGTACAACAAACAATGGACAATATTAAAATACGGATATTAGCTCGGTTCAGTTAGCAGAACTGTACAACATACCTCATCGTTATTATCACTGTCAGGTTCATTCTCCATCTCACTCAATCTGCAGACCATCTTTCCATTGCCTTTAAACACAATCCTAATTTTAGGAAACCCATCCAAAGAGAACAAATTAAACTAAAAATATAATCCAGTAACATAGAAAATGAATCCGTTCAGCACATTTGCAGCTAAACAGCGAATCGTTAAAATTTACTTGGAAAACCGAAGGCTGCCATACTTTCGCCGACCAGTTACCCGAGGAAGAGCCAATGGCTGGAAACGAATTATACAGCAAGAGTTACACTGCAATACAGGAACGAAACTCCCGCGAAAGCTCGCAAGCAAATTCATAACTTCGAAACTGCTCGGTAGCGCTTAATTTCGTTTAGAAACAACTGTACTCGTAAGCTTACGACATTGAAGATTGATAAAACTAGGGTTTGAGAGTGAGAAACCGGTGGCTTATCTGGTAATCTGAGAGAAACTGAGATATTAAGGGTGTAGCACGAACTCGAAGAGAGTACAGGGAGATTTTGGGAAGAAAAATCTTATCTGGTGTTAAGAGTTTGAAACTGAATAATATCTTTTTGGGATTTTGTTTTTGTTCGTTGTTCGTTGATATGCCCGCCTAAAATCTTCGCAAAGCGGTCTCTCGTTGAAAGGCTAAAACCTTCAATTGCTAATCAAAGACTGCCACATGTCAGCTAAGGTAACGTAATCTCCTTTAATTGGGCCAATCTCCACATGTCAGTCAATAACAAAATTTTTTTTTTTTTTTTTCAATTTTTTTTCAATTTTATCCAGTAGAAATGAAAACATACTGTCATTACTAGTTTTTTTTTTTTTTTTAAAAGAAGAGAGATTATATACTTAATATGATGTCTTATTTTTTATATAAAAATAAAAAAGAAAATGTTGAATAAAAAGATATAAGTTTATGTTTTCGCCTACTTTCAAAAAAACTCTAAAAATAAGTTCACATTCTTATATGCAGATCTTTATCTAATCTAAATCAGTTATAAATATAACTTTAAACATTTTAAATATCTAAATTCAATCAAGAATAAGGTATGAAAAGCTATAGATTTAATGACAAAATAAAAAATAAAAAAAGTAATCTTTCAAAACTAAAAATATGTCATTAACTATACAAAATAAATTACATCAAAGGTAGATATAATATAATGTGCATCCAGTTAGATGGCTGCTCTGCATGCCAGCAACATTTCTAAGTCGATCAAGAAACGAAAAGCAAAGACAAGTATCGAGCAAAAATAAACAATTTCTGTCTATGCAATTCGAAAAAATTGTATGTTATCTTCTCGACTTCGGATTTTTTCAATTCTGAAATGTTAAAACCCTAACTCAAAAGTACATTTTCCCAGTAAACAGAAGAATGCATTCATGTAGTGAGAGTGAGAGAGATGGCTCAAGGATCCTCAGGTCTCAAGTCCCACCTAGACTTGCGACAGACGGTAGTTTTTGCAGGTGTTAAATCTATAAAATCATCAATGTCCTCTTCCTCATCATCCTCAATCCATCCATAACAGGGCCAACGGTGCTTCCTGGATGGTGCAGAATCAGATAGGCAGGGAGAGAGTAGGAACGGGCTGCTGTCCAGTTGGTTTTCCACACTTCTTGTAAGAGGTGCGACGGGAGTCAACTCGGCAGCAGGGCATGCCATACTCGTATCAACATCATCATTTGAACCAGAAATTTCCTCTGTATTTCTTGAGGTCTTGTCCAAGCCAACGTCTTTCCACCCTTTCCATTGAACAGTAGAAGTTACTTACTAAAAGGTGAAGTTATAATGTTGTTACAAAATTCCGAAATGATATCTTTTTATTTGTATCCAAAAGACTAAACAACCTAATCTCAAATGAGATCTTTAATTGGTCAAGTGTGTTGAAGTTTTCAAGGAAACTTATGGATTAATTCCTTGGGGACTCGCAACATAAATGGGAAATTTGAGTCAAAAGCTATTGAACTGATTGTGAGCACCAATCAAGCTGCAGATTTGATGTTGTTTAATTCTCTAGATAGATTGAGCTATTTTCAGATCTAAACATGCTTGAATTCGGACGATGATGATCTAATCAGGATACTCCAATCTCTTTTGTGTTCTAAGTAAGATTCTAAATAAGGAACCTAATATGTACACACTATCTCAAATGACTATTTTGAATTCAATACCAATGTTAGAGACAGAAAGAGGCGAAGCAGGAGTCCATTACTTCCTATGGATAAGAAGAAAAAAATAGTTGAAGTAGACCAAACAGACGACATGCTATAGAAGCTTCAATTGTGCGTATAATGAAGAGTAGGAAAGTTTTGGGTCATGAACAATTAGTGATGGAATGTGTTATGCAACTGGGGCGCATGTTTAAGCCCGATGTGAAGGTAATCAAGAAAAGAATTGAGGATCTGATTAGCAGAGATTACTTGGAAAGGGAAAGAGAAAATCCTAACATATACAAATACTTACCCTGATCTCTAATCTGATCTGAACATCATGTCCAATGCCTATGAAATTTTTTCTGTTTCAACAAAGATGTCTATGGAGTAGAGTAGTGTATGGAGTAGATGGGGAAATGAACATGTACCACATTTGGACAATTTAATCCTAGATAAATATTTCTGTTGTATAATTTTGCCCTTTTATTGGAGGCTGTAGGATATCATAGAAATATTTAGAGGGCAATAGTTATGTTATTATTTCATAAGTGCACATTACTACAAGTTTGGTTTAATCTAATAAATATTATTTAAATATTTTTCTTACTTTTGGTCAAAAGCCGGGTATAGATATCATAACGAGATCAGAAGAATGTACAAGAGTGCACAACCACCAAAAAAGAAGGGGGGGAATCGAATCCTTATGCCCATGCTATGAGGAGTTCAATAACTTTACGAAGACACTTCATAGCAAGGACATCCGGATCCTCCAAAAAATATTGAGTATCATGATTCCTAGCGTTGTGGTTGAACCAAAGTTCATGTACAGCTTGCCCAAAAACATAAGGCCACAAACTACCAAAAGAAGTCCTAACATTACTACCATTAATATTAAAACAAATCCATCGGGGCACCTCCGAGGGCCTGAAGAAGGAAGACCAAACCTCAGGTTCTGTGAAAATATGTGGATTTTTTCACAAGTCATCTAACATAAAATTCTTACTTTTACAAGTCAACATGTGGATTTTTTTTTTGTGAAAATATCCCATTTTTTTGGCAAAATCATCTAACATAAAATTTGCAAAATTAAACAAACAAATAAGGAATATAAAAACACCAACATGTTCAGTTGTTTTTTATGTTTCAATTCGTATCAAAACCCAAAAATTTCAAATCAATTCCCTCTTAATAGGAAAACATTCTATCATGATTAAGTCACCATATGTATTTCTGCAGGAGCATACAGAAGAATGCTGAATTCCTTCCATGAGCCTTAATTTTTTCCATATACATAAGTTCAAATCCATATTATGTTCCACAGATATCTCCATTATCTATTATCCTTAAGACTTTTTATGTCATCATTAGTTGGATTTTCTTGCAGGCTAGAAAAGAAACTAATGACCCCAGACAAATTCCTAAGCAAGAACAAGAAAGCAGAAGCAATTACCTTTGTTTTCCACAAGTCTGCTATTTACAACCTCTGGGCAAATAGGCTCAGTAGAAGATCCAGCTGCATTCTCTAGAGCTAGCTTTTCAACAGCTTCAATCCTTAAAGTATTTCCCTGATAAAACTTGCAGATATCAGCAGAGAAGCGGATGTGCAGAGATAATAAGAACTTAGAATGCAAATAACTAATAATCCCGTCACTTCACACGCAGCATAAATAATTGCAGAGATAAAAATAACCATTGCCCCAACCAAAGCCTGCCCATATGAAAATGATATGGATTCAATTACCATTACCATTACCCCAATCAAAATCTGTCCATACTAGTACCTCAAAAGAGTCTATTCCTCCGGTAGAAATTAGAGGCGAATGGTTCTCTTCCGGATTTTGTTCCCGGTAACGAACAATTCCTTCAAAAAGCTCTTGATGTGTATATAGTTCTATGAAATACCACGCTTCTTCACCACCACCGTACTCCTGAATCCAAAGAGAAATACATTTAAAAACAAATAAAGAAGTTTATCAAAAAAATTTAAAAAAAATTCTAACAACAGCAGCAGCAAACTGAAAGAAATAACCAAATAAATAAATAATTAAATAAGATAAATAACCAAAACCAAAACTCACAAAAAAAAATATGAAAAATGAAAGAGAGCTATCAATATTCTAAAGAGGCAAACAAAAAAAAAAAAAACCGCAGAAGACGCAAAACAAGGAAAAGTGCCAAAAATTGTTCAAGTTAAACGTTAAAAGACACTGAGATTTAGTTGCGATCAACAAATGAACCAAAAGGAACCGTCATTAGCGCTCAACTTTCTAGCAGAACAGAGGACACTACCATACTCAACTTGCCATGATTAACAGCATCTAAACAGATAAGATCGGGAAGAGAAAAAAACAGAGATAGGTAACCAAAACCTACCTCAAGCAGATTGTTCAATACTTTCTTGATAACATCTACGTCGAAGATCCCATACTCGGTCTTCATCGTCTCGATAGCTGCATCGATTCTAGTATCCTGCTTTGAAAAGAAACAAAAAACCGGAAATAGTAAAAAAAAAAAAAAAAAAAGTGAGAACGAGAAGAAGAAAACAAATAGAATGCAAAACCTTTTTAGACCTTCTCCCTCTCGGCGGCATTGATATATCAACAGGCAAAAACTCTCCAGAAAAACAGATTCAGAAGCCCTAAAAATGCAGGAGAAACAGAAAAATGCAAGGGTGAGGGTAAGAATTTTGGACTGTTCTAACCATCATTTTTTTATCATGACAAAAATGGTTAAAGAGTGTGATCAGAGAGAGTCTGCGACGCAGACGGAAAGAGGCGCATCCGTACTTAGGAGAGGGGAATATCGGGAGGACTGAAGAGTCACGAAGGTAAAATGACTTTTGTACGTAAATGCACAGTTACGTGGCTTCATCATATTTGTACACGACCCACAAATTTTATTCCCAAAAAATTATAATTGTTAATTACAATTTTATATTATTTTCATTTTTTTAACAAAAAAAAAAATATAATTAATTTTATTATTTACGTAAAGAGTGATTTGTACATGGATTTGGTTTTCCACTTTCCAGGGCTTAAAACCTCGATAGAACAAAATAAGTACGAAGCGAGGACACGAGATTCTCTCTCGGCAATCAGAATTTCTTTTCAAAATTGTAGACGTGCGGAATGACTATTCTTCTTGATTGTTTAAGGAGGATAATGCAAAATAATATATATTATAGTATAAAATATTATCTTCACAAAATTGTTTTTGGATAAAATATTATTTTTATAAAGTTATACCTTTATTTTATTTTATTTTTTAAAAAAATGTAAAATTTATTATCTCAAATCTGCAATTTTATATGACAACAATAAAAACGAGGAGATGCTGTTCAAATACACATTTCAGCTTATATTATTAAATTCTGATTTTAAACCTTATTCTAGATAAATAATTTATTGTTTGCAGTTGAAACAAGAAGAATATACTATTCATTTTTTTTTACCGCCAAACTACAAAAAGAATTTTATTTTTTCCGAGGAAGTTTCAATTTTCAATGTATAAATCCTAACGCAAAATACTTTCACCATAAGGTGATGACAATATCGATTATTTTGTCGGTACAGTTTCCGATTATTAGAGTGCTACCCAAAATAATTACTTAAATAATAAAAATTATGCGGTGAGCGTGGATCGAACACGCGACCTTCAGATCTTCAGTCTGACGCTCTCCCAACTGAGCTATCCCCGCTAGTTGATAATTTTCTTAAAATATTGATATAATTTTCTTACATTTTTCTTCTTTATGTACTGTTGAAATCTGATCTCAAAAATGATAATGATCCACCATGCTATGTGGTTGGCAACTGTAATTTAGACATAATTTCTATCGAAGGGTCACAATTGTAAAAGCACTCGACAGTAAATCAACTAACTGTACATATATATGATACACCACCATCAAATAAATCCATGTAAACAAGTAATCCAACTAAAACAAAAAGGCATTACACACAGGTAGCTGATTAACGATAACCTGTCAAAAACACCAAAGGCACCAGAGAGGGGATAGGATGCCAAAAAGAAAAGAACAATTACCATTATACAAAGAAGAAATGAGAAACTTTAAAAAAAAAAAAAAAAGGGCAGCTTGAATCAGTGGTGTTGTGGAGGCGGCGGTTTGCATTGGTAGCATTTAGCAAAAAGGCCAAAAGTATCAACTTGTTTGATGAAATTAGTCATACTTGCCCATCCTCCAAATCCAAATCCAACAATCAATACCCATACAACCACAAATATGTTCACTGCATACATTCCCGCCCAGCTTGGAAGAAAGAATGGAGGTTTCTCCACTGCATTCTGTAAGTAATTCGTAATCAATTTTTCTGCATTCATTTGGTTAGAAGAGAAGAAAAAGTAGAAGAAAGGGGGGAGAGAAAGATACCTGCCGAGCAGAGGCTTTTCTGTAAGTAAGCATATGTGCAAGAGCTGGGATAATGTAGACAGTGAAACTAACTAAAAGAGCTCCCACAGCAGAATTAATAGGTCCAAAAAAGGGGAAAATGATGGCCAGAAACCATATTGGTATGACAACTGGTAGCCTAGCTAATGCCCTTAAACATATGCTTTTAGTGTCGTGCATTCCCACAACTTTTTCCCATACGAAGTACAAAGGAGTACAAGCAAATCCGAATGTAATAAACTGATGAATTAGCATAAGAATGACGGCTGTGTCTCGGAAACCAGTTTTAGGAAGGAGGGAAAAAGCATTGGCATGATCAAGAAGCTGGTCTCCAAATGCCCAATACATAGCAGCAGCTGATGGAATTGTTAGTGTGAAGACATAGAAAGTTGCATACAAGTATATGTACTTGAATTTCTGTGGCTTCCACATTGCATGCATAATCTCCCTAGAAAAAAAAAAAATCAAAAGAATTGAATGAACTGAAAAAGTTATATATACATGTATATAAATATATACTTACACAGTGACAGCATGACCACCGAAGGTGTATAGTATATTAGTGGCACCAGTAAAATACAGGACAAGTTTTGTTGGGCCAGAGTGAGAGACTTCATTAACCTATAGAGAATAGTATAGAAGAGAGCTAAAATTGATTGGTAATGAAATAGTATTTTCTGGCAGAATTTTTTTTTTTTTTTCTCTCTTCATACCTGACCATGAAGAAATGCAGCAATGGTTAAGTACCAAGCAGTGTAAGTGGTCATGCCTAAGCCAAGAAAAGACCACAATCTGTAGTTGTGAAAGGATGGAATGAAAACGGTAGTAGCACAACAGGCCCCAAATATGTATGTCCATGTCCTCTTGTCCAGCCGGTCATTTATGTAATATATATTGCTGCATTAATCAAAACAAGTATGTATGTATGTGTGTGTGTTTTGCCAGAAAGATGAAACAAAACGAAAGAAAACAAAAAGATTAAACCTTGCACAAGCTATAAGCTGTATGACAGAGCCAAACAGCAGAAATGTACAATTGAAAGCTAATCCCACTGCTTTCCACTTGGGACCCAATAAACCATCCAAGACCTCAAACCACTGCACAGAGTCACAGACAGAAGGCAAGAAGATTTAAACTTCAAAAGAGAGAGATTTGCATATATTCTCAAAATCCATGTTTGATTAATTAATCTAAAGCCACAAAAAAAAAAAAAGGGGATATTCATGTTTGCAAGAATTCTTGAAAATTCGTTTCAAAGTTTTTTTCTTTTTCTTGAAAAGTTAAAACAACCTGTATGACATGGTTCTTGAAGCTGACATTTTCTTTCTCCTTTCTGGTTCTGTACTCAACATATAGAACACTGATGAGGTACGCAGTCCAGCTCCCAAGTATACCGTAGAAAACCTGGAGAAGTACTCCTGAAAGCAATCCCAGTTGAGAGAAAGAGTATGGCAGTGTTAAAAGAACCTGAGCAACCTGTGATCAAGAGAAGTACAGAAAATACAAACAAACACCGTTAAAAAACACAGAAGAATTAACTTTACTATTTCATGCTTCATATAGAATTAAAAAGTACCTGATTTGATGCACAGCTGAACCAAGCATCATAAACAGAACCTCCATGCCAAAGAAAACTTTTGAAGTTAAGCATTGAATGATCAACAACCCTCTCTGCTTCTTCTCTCTCTTCTCCATCAGTCTCATTCACAGCCCCAGGGACTATGGCCTCTTCAGATTGTTTCTGGGGAACCATTGATTCTTTACCTTCACTGAAACTCTGTATGTATATATATGTATATGTCTTTCTCCACAACTAGTTGTAGTACACATAAATCATTGTGTGGAAGTCGGTCACACCTTTTTTTTTTTTTTTTCTTTTTTCTAAGGCTTCTGCAGGGTTGCAGTTGCCGGTTACAAAGTTTTAAATCAAAATGCTAGTTTCCAAGGTCCTAGCTAGTGAAATAAATGCTACCCAACAATTATTACCAAACAAAGATGTTTTTCTCTCTGTGTGTGTGTCTGTTTCTCTCTACTCGTTTCCGTCTTCTTCCTTCGCTCAAATATATATATATATATATATATATATATATTTAGCCCCCAATAAATGTGGTGTCTTTACAAGGGGTCATTTTGAAATTGAAGTGATTTGTTCTTGCAAACACTCCCAAGAATCAAAGAAAGGAAGATAGATTACAGAATAGGAGGGGGCTCTCTGCCTACTCTTTACGGGAAAAGAGCACTAACTTTCTGCATAAAACGGGTTGCTGAAGAAGGCAACAAAAGAAAAAGAAAAACTCAAAATTGATTATAAATTAAATTTCTCCGCTGTTTCTCCCCTTTCTGCTGATGACTGTTACGAGTGCGCATATAGAGCTCTCTCATCAGCTATACTACTACTAATACTAATACTCATACTCGGAACTCAAAACTATTGACGCTACACATCGTGGGATTTGTTGTTCTCTTTTTCTTTACGTTTTTCCTTTTTCACAATCATTATGCTTTGGTACTACTATTCAGACATTTGCTGTACGCTTTTTTTTTTTTTTTGACATATATATATATAGAGAGAGAGAGTGAGGATGGACCACGATTTTTATCACCTTGAAATTGCTCTATTAGTACATCTACCTGAGTTGTAAAATTTTGTCAAGAAAAGAAAAACATGGGTTATTCTCGTCCAGTAATGGTGGAATGTAAAGTTCATCTTGGAGGCGAATTATATTCCATATTGTTCTTATCTCTATCAAAAAAAAATATATATATTATAAATAAATTAATACTAAACCCGTTTTAATCATTTCTACTTTGCCAATTTGAAATGATTAAAAGAGGAAAAGCATTTCCATCAATTCGGTTCTTATTGGAGAGCTCTGCCGTCTCTATTTTAAATTCGATTTTTCTAAGTTTTATTTTTTTTTGCGGGGGTTTACCTTTTTATTTATAAATAAAAAATAAAGGAAAAAGAAATAGAGTTAACACGTATGATAACATTAGCAGAAGCTTGAACCATAAGAAACTACGCAATTCTCAGCCTAAAATTCTACATTTCGTCCACGTATTGAGTTGATATATATAAAACTTATAAAAAAATAAAATAAAAAATAAAAAGAATTTTCGGTTGATATATAAGAATTATCTTAATTTAAATTCAGCATCTATAAAAAAGGTATAGTTCTGTTGATAACTACTCCACTTATGATTTGAAGGTCATGAGTTCGAACACACTAGAAGTTAAGATTTTTAAAAAAAAAAAATCAACATCTAAATTGGTATAATTTTTATATTTTGTTATCATTTTATTTTATAAGTAAACTATTATTGAGTAAAAGATTTTAAACTCACAAATTACAAATTAGACATTTTGAACCACTTTAATTAGATCTTATGAATTTAACGGATGTTAACAAGATTTTCACCTCTCTCTCTCATCTAAAAAATTAGATAATAATTTAAAATTTTTTATTTAATAACATTTAAACTCGTGAAATGCACCTCTCTCTCTCTTATCTAAAAAATTAGATAATAATTTAAAATTTTTTTATTTAATAACATTTAAACTCGTGAAATACACTCTAGAAACGTTATTCCTTTTAAATTCTTTAGGCATTATACTAGTATGAATATTGGTTTAGTGGGAGACCTAATAATGGTAAATGATAAGGGTTTATTTTTTGTTTGTATATATCTAATTTTGGGCTACGTAGAACTATTTATAACGTATTGCCTTCGGCATGAATGAAAGTCAAGTGAGCCGTAAAGTTGCAGGTTTTAATCATCATTTTTTTCTTTGTGGGGGTGGAGATGAGCCTATGCCACCCTCGTCTCACCTCCTTGCTGTAAAGTTTCCATGGGATTAATTTTGCTTCCAATTGGGGCCTGTTCAAGGTATGGCGTTTCCAGTTCTTTACTCACACTAGTAATATTTATGGTATTTACAACTTTTGTTTTTTATTATTATTTTTTTTATAGGTATAATAAAAATTTATTCTTTTTCTCTTACTTGTTTTTCGATTTTATAGCAATCCCCCCCTCCCCCCCCCCAAAAAAAAGACTAAAAAAAGAACTGACAATGAAAATTTGAATGCTACAATCAATCTCTCCACTTTGTGCTGTGCACTTGACCTCTCAAAGGGAACAAGTGATAATGAACTAGTGCTCCAAACCATCAATGTTTCTCATTATATATGTAAGTATAATTTCCTTTTTTTTTTTTTTTTTTCAAATTAATCATAAGATATGATTTATATATATATATATATATATATATATATTTTATAAAAGAAAAAATCATGAAAAATACTCCAACTCCATCATAACAGTAATTATATGTCTTACTTACATCAGGATGACTTAATTGGTGTATAAATAATCCATTGATTTTTTATTTTTATTTTTAAAAAAAAAAAAAAAAGAAAGAAAGAAAGAAAGAAAGAAAAGGATGTGCTTTGCATGGTGGCTATTTCAATAATCTTTACAAAAGCTATTCTTTAAAGTTTAGGGTTTGTAACCTTTGGTCTTTGTATCTTATCCTTTGGGGAACTTGTAAAATCTATAGCTTTTTTTTCCCTTTTTCTTTTTTCTTTTTCCACTCCCTTTTTTTAAAATTGACGCTTTTATTTATTTATTTATCTTTTTCTTGAGAATCTATTCTAACCCCCGATTTTAATTATATAGTGAAGTAAGCATCCTAGGATTAGGATATGCTTTTTCTTTCTTTTTTTTTTCCTGTCCCACCATGAGAAAATTTTCTTTAATGGCCGACGAGAATATGAATCATTACTGGCTGCACTCCACTTAGTAATAAACAAGATAAGAAGATTAAATTTTCGACGACGAAGAAGAAGAAAGAATGAATTATTAATGTTACACAGCTATTTTTAATTTTTTTTTTCCTTTATGATTTAAAATGTAATGTAAACTCAGTGCCGCAATTATGACAACATTCACAATCAATAAATTGATATTATTCTCCTTATAATAAGAATATCTTAAATTAACAATAAATATCTAAACTAATTATTATATATCATTACATTATCATTACAACTTTTGACATGAAATGGATTATCACAAATTGTTATTTCCGGAATATATAACTTGGGTTCATCATCGTAATCTTATTTTGCAATATATATTAGTGTAAATAAAATTAATAATTTTAATTATAAGATATAATCATATATATTGTCTTTACCATGATTGTAACTTTGTTCAAACCAGTGTAGTAATTATGTGATCTAATCCAAATTACCCGTCTAACTAACCTTTTTTTCGCCTTAAGAGTAATAATCAATGATCAACAGTTAGCCAACCAAGGAAAATCTTTACTAGTAACCGAGAAGTTTAGTTTGTAAAAATGCAAATTATATTTTAAAACTGATTTAAAAAAAAAAAAAAAAAAAAAACTCTTCATCATTACAATCAAATAAAATTCAAATCTATCTTCTTTTTTTTTTTTTTCCACTTTCAAAGATAAATTAACTTAATAATGATATAAAAAATAACTCAATAGTTTGACAGAGTTGGTCTGCGCACTTTTAATACTTCACCTATAGCGGATGATTGAGGTTTTGAATCCTCTGGGGTAGAAAGTGTCATATTAAAAGTTAAGGGCGGGCCCCCCCTCGAGTAAGAGTTGGATCTACGAAACGCGCTTGCGTCGAGTCCGAATTAGTCTCACATCGAAATGGTAGGGATAACGGGTGTCCCAAATGGGTTAAAAAAAATGATAGAAAAAATAAATTTCTTGAATCAAGAGAAAGTTTCCGACAAATGATTACCTCGTAGCGCAAATCGTCCTTACGTAAAATAAGTGTGTATTTTGTTGGTGCAGCCAAAAAGTTTGAACGAAGGCTAAACGTCTCCATAAGCTGGTCAAATCATTGGATACAACTTTCAATCACAGTTTTATTAATAGTGATTCGATATAATTTTATCAAGTATAATAATAAATATTTATAAATAAAAAATAATAATATTAAATAAGATATTAAAGAATAATAGGTTGGATCGGAATCCGTATAACCTCTTCACATCAAAGCTAAGCAACAAGAATAGTAAGAACACAGAACAAATTTGATGATCCCATTTTTTCAACTTAGGTGTGGAATGGAATAATGGATATTTTACACCTAGTTCAGAGCTCACCTCAGTGGGATATGAATAATGAATGATTTTATTGCATAGAGTATAACTCTTTTAAATAGAGATATGTGTGGCCCATTTTATATATATTGAAAGTGTATATAAATGTGTATTCATATATAAACTAGTTATTCATAGCTAAAAAATGTAATATTTTAATACATTGACAAAAATATTTAATAAGTTAATGATAAATGTCGACAAACCTATTTGGGTCAACCGGATCAATAATTTGGTGAAGAATGGTCGAGATAAAGCCCAATAAAAAATATCAGCCTTTTTTTTTTTTTTTTTTTTGTGTAAAGGAAAGAGGATAATTTCAGTCAGTCTCCCACAATTTTTTGGTAGAATTACTTTTTCTAATTGGATCATACAAATCGAATGTAGCCTGTTTCTAAAACTTAATTCATAATAAATATAACTACATATGGGCTACTGGATAAAGCCCAATTTAATGTCCAGCAAGAAAGCCCACAACTATTAAAGAAAAACTTCGAACCCTCAGATCCAATTCTGAAACTAAAATCTCAGCCGTGTAATTTAGGTCAATAATTTTCGTCCCCAATATAAACCTCACTTCTATTGCCTCCATCTACAGCAAAACTTCGTTAGGGTTTTCGCTTTCTTCAGCTTACCAAAACCCCAAATCTGAATCGAAGAGGTTAAAGAGACGGCTCCGTCGCTGTCCGCCTTGACAGAGCTTAGCAGCATCGTCTTGGCCCTCATTTTTGTACACCAGAAATCCTCTTCTGTTCAATTAATAGGGTTTTAGCTGTACAGGAATACTTTTTTTTGTATTAGTTAGTTGTTAGGCTAAAAAGGTTTATAAAAATGGTGAACAAAGTATCAAAAGCTGAGAAGAAGATTGCTTACGATCAGAAGCTCTGCCAGCTTCTTGACGAGTACACTCAGGTTCTTGTGGCTGTTGCTGATAATGTCGGATCAAATCAGCTCCAGAACATCAGGAAGGGTTTGAGAGGTGACTCTACTGTCCTGATGGGAAAGAATACTATGATGAAGAGGTCGGTCAGAGTCCACTCTGAGAAAACCGGAAACAAGGCTATCCTCAATCTTATCCCTCTCCTTGTTGTAAGTTTTTTTTTTTTTTTTTTGGATTTTTTTTTTAGTGATGTAAAGAAGCTCTTGGTGTGACATGGTTATTCTTATTTGGAAATAGGGAAATGTCGGTTTGATTTTTACTAAGGGAGACTTGAAGGAAGTGAGCGAGGAGGTTGCAAAATACAAGGTTGGTGTTCTTATTTAAAAAAAGATTAATTTTACTACTAATGCCCTTTAGCTGTGTTTAAAATTTTCGATTGTATATTTGAAGTCTCAGAACATCCCTAATACTTTGGTATACGTTAAAACTCTCTTCCATATGGTATATTATGGAACGGTATAAAGTCTATGTATGTCATAGATATTCTCTAATGTTACGTTCATCTAGCTGGCGACAAGTACTATGATTGATTGCGCATTTTGTAGAACTATTGGAGAATTTAATTTCTTATTTAATTTTGTTTTATAATTAGTTGTAGAATTGTTGCCACGGGGATTTTGCAACATCATTTGTGCAAGTTCCCTAAAAGTTTCTCTGTCAAATTTGATTTGCATTAGGTTTTTTTATTTGCACCATGTTTATATATTGGTCTTTTTGTCTAACATCAAAGGCATTTTTTCCATTAGGTTGGGGCTCCTGCTCGTGTTGGTTTGGTTGCACCTGTTGATGTTGTTGTCCCACCTGGCAACACCGGCCTGGATCCATCTCAGACGTCTTTCTTCCAGGTCTCTTTATGTTTCTGTCTATTAATTATCTGCTATTTTATATTTTCTGAAGTTTTTCTCATGTTTAATTTGTTTTTAGGTGTTGAACATTCCCACCAAGATTAACAAGGGTACTGTTGAAATTATCACGCCTGTAGAGCTTATCAAAAAGGGTGAAAAAGTTGGTTCTTCTGAAGCTGCTCTCCTTGCAAAACTTGGGATTAGGCCCTTTTCTTATGGACTGGTTGTCATCTCCGTCTATGATAATGGTTCTGTGTTTAGCCCTGAAGTCCTTGATCTGACAGAAGATGATCTAATGGTGAAGTTTGCTTTGGGAGTGTCCCAAGTCACAGCACTTTGTCTGGCAATATCATATCCAACTCTTGCTGCTGCACCACACATGTTCATCAATGCTTACAAGAATCTGTTGGCCATAGCAGTTGAAACTGAATACTCCTTCCCTCTTGCTGATAAGGTGAAGGAGTACCTTGAGGTATGATTTTATTAGTACCTTGAGGCCATAGCCCAAGTCATCAATGCTTACATATGTAGTGATTTTATTAACTGTTAGGATTTATGGTTAGATTTAAATCTCTATGTGGGGTTTGTTTCAGGATCCTAGCAAATTTGCTGTTGCTGTTGCACCTGCTGCTGCAGCTGATTCTGGTTCTGCTGCTCCGGCAGCAGCTGCTGAAGAGAAGAAGGAAGAACCACCTGAGGAGTCTGATGATGACTTGGGCTTCAGTCTTTTTGATTAAGTTTGTTGTTGTCCCTAATATCCTACTACATTCTTGAGAAGTGTCTTTTACTTGTTATAGACTTTGTCCTGTTCTTTTAATGTTTTCAGTTAAGATTGTTTTAGTTATTGTTCTCGTTTTGGTAAAATTGGAATCGAATATAGTGGTTTTTTGTTTTTCTGTTGAATTTTGAGTATATGATGATTCTGAAAGTTTTCATGTGTCCAAATAATAGATTCCTATGTGCGTTTCTATTGTTGTAACCATGTGTATGTAAGATCATCAGCCATTGTGAAGAGTGGCGGACCTCGCCCGTTCTCCGCAACAAATCTTTGCCTACGTTGTGATTTGTCTGTTTCGAGCATTTCTGGAAAAGTACCTGTGTTTGCCAGTCTTTATATGATAATTAAAACCCTTTAATAGGTTTATGTTCAATGTAGATCCATCCGTACTGGGGAAAAAAAAATTGTAGTACCGGTAAATCATGATCGGTCCTTTAATGGCAAAATCTAGTATCAAATTGAAGACTCACGGAGATTAATATCCAATGTTCTTTGATTTCATTTACGGGCGGGCGCCCATGAAATGTAGTTATGCCCGAATAAATAGAATAGAAAA
This sequence comes from Cynanchum wilfordii, assembly GCA_025388415.1. Classification (NCBI taxonomy): domain Eukaryota; kingdom Viridiplantae; phylum Streptophyta; class Magnoliopsida; order Gentianales; family Apocynaceae; genus Cynanchum; species Cynanchum wilfordii. Next base: position 5,292,860 of record JAHSUH010001079.1, read on the forward strand.
CACATCACGAAAACAAAAGCGAAGTGATGTGCCTAAATGCTCACTCTTATAACGTTGCAGTCTACAGATAATGTTGGTTAGCACTATGTCCCATGTTTATATCCAAAGAGCCAAAATTTCCACGTGATGTGAGTTAATAAGGTTTGTTTGGCATGGATCCTAATTAGTTAGTAATCTACTACTATCATATATGTATTTATTTGTTTTCGGACAAGGATGTCACCCCTATAATTTTGAGCTATAAATTTAAACCATCTAGAAGAAGTAGCATATGAACATTGTCTTTCTAATACATCTTTTACTTTGTGTTTTTTTTTTTTTTTTTTTTTTAAATTTTAATTGTAAGTATTTTAGCACAATTGAATTAAGGTTTTATTACATATTTAAAAAAGTCAATGTTCAATAATATTGAAAAAAAAAAAAATATACCAATTGGAATAGTATCACATCAAAAGGCAGGGAATGAAGTACAACAAATTATATTGCTTTAAAAATTGGAATTGGATGTGGCATAATCTTTATCTATTGAAGAATTCTACTTCCACAAAAACTGAAATTAGAATGAGGTTTAATCATGGCCAAGAAAGTGGGGAATTTCATGGTAGAGAAACAATGAACGATTTCCACTTGTGTGTAGAATACCAAATTTGTGAAAGGAAAGTGTTGATTTTGTTTGTAAGTGTGCCAAAATTAGGAACACAATAATAATAATAAAAGCAAGAAAGAAAAATCCCCCCCACAAGACAATTGCTTGAACGAAAGAAATTCTCTTTACCCCTTGTCCGACCTTATTAATAATATATACATATATTGTTTTTTTAGTGCTCTATTTTGACACATTCAGCATCTAAAATGAAGAAGATTCCCATGCTTTGCAGTGTGGGATTGGGCATAATTTTCTTCTTTATTTGTTTTTGTTTTTCAGGGAGGGATAAGAATGAAAAGTCACTTACAGGCTGTGGACAACTTTGGCTATTTCCAATAATATTGTCTGGATCTCATCGCTGCTGGATAAACTTTGTCAAATTTGTTGGAGACACCGGCGCCCAAGTAAGTAATAATAAAAATAAATAAATAATTTATATATGCGCCCACTTTTCTGCTTGTTTTCCTTTTTCCTCAGTCCGTTTATATTATGACGACGTTAGAAACATCATTAACCACGTTATCTCTTATGAACACCCACCCACGTCAACAAAATCAAAACAAATTTATTCTCTAAAAACTTAAATTAATTGAATAGAGGAAATTTATTCTCTTAACCAAAAAAAAAAAAAAAAAGAAAAAAAATTAATGGGTCGGATAAGTAGTGGGGACGGAGATTAGGAATACAAGAATAGGTATCCATAAACCCTGCAAGACATGGTTCCTCACTAGGAAACCGGCAGCTGATTTTGACTCTCTTTAATGTCAACCCAATCGTGACATTTTTTGCCCACTCCAAAATGACATAATATTTTTTTATTCATATATATCCTTCCTTATCTTTTGTGCATTTATTCTAACTTTTGGGTGCTCAATTATCTAATTTCTTATGCACTGAACATTGGACAGTTCTATCAATAATCATGAGCTGTTAAATTCTTCTTCTTCTTCTTTATACATACATATATATATATATATATATATATATATATATATATTTAATCCTTTCTTTTTCCTTTTTTTTTTTTTTATATTAATCATCTCTTTCTCAATTTCAAACCCATCATCGTGCAAATTGGTTAGTTGGATGTTTTCTGTCTGTGTGAACAGTTTATCTTCTTTCACTTTCTTCATTCCAACTAACGGTTAGCTCATCAAGTACTCATTCAAGCAATATCATATGTAACCAATAGTAAATTAACATTAAGGTTCCTCAAATTTTAAAAACAATTTAGAGATATTTTCGTATTTATTGTGTCTCTGAAATTGTTACCAATTAAATTATAAACGTCAAATAATAATAATAATAATTAAAAGTATATAAAATGTAATATAATTTGTCAATGTAACTTACTCTACATTTTTATATACATCCATATCTTTATTCTTAAAATAACAAAATACACATATATAATTTATTAAAAGAAAATATTTTAAAAGTACATGAAAATAAACTAATAATCAAACAATACGTTAACATTAATTAATTGAATTTACAAACGTCAAATTTTCGAATAGTAAAAAAAAACATAAATACTCACCAATGATTGAAAATCTCAATCTACCGAAATGTAGTAGAAAAATAAAAAATATTAATAATAATAATAATAATTCAGCGGCATACTCACGCGAAGGGGAAGAATGGGGGAGTTGTGAGTGGGGCCCATTTTCTCCAGAAGGAGATATAAATCATAAATCATAAAATGGATAATCTGTGCTGTACTTACTGACTGACTGACCGTATCCAGGCTTACAAGCCAAACAAACCGTTGAACCTCCCAACCGTAACTGCCACGTGTGATTAATACGAAGTCGTTTTGATGTGGAACTGCCTATCCATACGTATGCTTCCACATTATATACGGACAGCTAAGATGAGAAGTAGCCCAGCACCATACCTAGTAGTAGTAGGTTGTTGTAGGTACACGTGATCATCATGCCACGTGTTGGACCGCAAAGACCTTAACCCCAACAACAAGTCACATGCTGGGTGGTCGCGTGATTAGCTGGTCACTTAAACAAAAAATTAAATTAATTTTTTTTTATTTTAAAAAAAAAAAGGTGATTAGCTTAGTTGGAAGCCACAGTTTCATTACCCGACCAATAGTCTACCTCCAACTGGATTTCCGCATCGATTGTCAAACTCTGCAATTTAAGAATATTAACTTTTACATATTAAAAATATATTTTTTTCTAAATCACCAATTAATATAATATTAATTTATTTTATTTCTTTTAAAATATAATTAAAAATTTTGAAATTTGTTAATTTAATTTTTAAACATATCTGAGTTGGGTGGTAAAAGCACGCGAGACATCAATTTGAGATTAGGGATGAGTAAAAGAAATGGAGCGGTGAACGCGGCGGAGAAGGAAGGGAACGAGTCAACTTGCGGAATATATTTTTGGACGTTGAATTCTGCCCGCCAAAGTTTGAAGATGGAATTTGGTTTGGATTTTGGAGAACAAGGTGGGACTTGTCAAGTTTTGAAACAAACTTATCCAAAACCAACGGAATAAATACAATAAAAATCGCATTTATTTGAATTTGTCCCTACTATAAATACTCACCTCATTAATTACTATATTTCAAGTTTCCATTGCTCTTTTTGTCGGCTATACTTAATTGCAATTCAAACTGAAATTTCAAAAACTGAATTTTAATTAATTTTAAATTGTAAATATTAACAATTATGAGTTAGAACTACAAGACATTTTAATATTGTTCTTATTATATTAAAAAAAATATGATTATTAATATCATAACTTATTTTATATATATTATTATACATTTATTTTAATTTTTTATATGTAACAATATATCTAAATAAATATATATATATATATATATATTTCTAGAAGCGGTAAAATTTAGAGAGAAACAAGTACGAAAGAGAACCAAAAAAAAAAAAGTAGGAAAGAGAACAAAATCTTGGAAGCATATGAAGGGACGGCCCTAATGGCGCCATGAACAACGGTCAATTACCATTTTCAGTATCCCAACCCTACTATTACTCTTAAACATGTATGTCTATTAGTCAACATTATGAACCAAACATTTTCCCCCCCTTTTTTTTTTTTTCTTCTTTTTTTTTGGAATAATAAATAATAATTATTATTCTTTTTTAATAAACTTTTTTTAGGAGAATTCTTTTTGTATAAACATAACATAACATAAAATTCTCTTACCAAAAAAAAAAAAAATTTGACCAGTCCACTTCTTAGCAATATTCTATAAAGGCACGCATTTTTTCAGTTGTGTAAGAAATAATTAACTTCTTTTTTTTTTTTTTCCTTACATTATTTTGTGTGCGTGCGAACATATTCTCTCACATCAAAATTGAGTGTTCAATTTTGATTATAAGATTTTTATCATAAATAAGTTTGATTATTAATATTATAATAACTTTTTTTATTATTATTAGCAGGGATAAGGGTATAAATAGTAAATGAAAAATTATACAAATCCTTTACATTACATAATTTATTTGTAAAAATTTAATTTATTCATAAATTAATACACTGTTCTAGTCTAATATTAGTCTTGGGTTATTTCTAATAAAGGAAAAAAGAAATAGTGGAAATTTGGGGGACGTAGGAATAGATTTAATGGTTTTGGCGATGGCCGATGAGCATATAAACAGGAAAAATAATAATAATAAATAAAAAAAAAGGAGTCGGCAGTGGCCAGTGGGTACGGTCTTTTTCCCTAAAAACACGGGGACATTTGGGAGTCTTTTTTTTTATTTGGGGTCTTCTTTAGCCCGCAACAATGGCAAAGCTGTTATTCGATACGTAAAACAAGTCCAAAGTTTATACAATCTTCTGCTCTCTATTATTAATTCACACTTTTTTTTTTTTTTCAAAGTTTCAACGAATGAAGACCATTCGTAGAACTATTGCGAAGCATCCTAGGTTGGATGGACATTGATCTTCAAAATGTGTATGTATGTATAATTCAATTATTGGTCGTTTAAATATTTGAAACATTAGAAAAATTTTGAGTTCATAATTTTTAAAATTATAAATATAATAGTTATTAATTGAATTATATATATTTGTGCACTTGTAATTTAAATTTTTTTAATTGAAAAATAAATTATTAAAATATTAAAGTTAATAAATTAAATTGATGAATTATCTATTATAATTTCTCTATCCAATTTAAATTTGAAAGTTGTTAAAAGTATATTTATAATTTTGTACGATGAGAAGTATAAATCAAAATATTTATCAAAAAAAAAAAAATATATATATATATATATATATAAAAGTCAAAATAACATTTTTCTAATAAAATTATAATTACATTAAAAAGAATTACAAAATTTTTAAGCATTGGGTGAAATGAATTTCTAACTCAGCATCTCCAAATTCATGTAATTTATTGACCATTTCTTTCTTGAATTCTTTAGATATTGATTTTGCTATTTAATATTTGCATGTTTCAAATTCCGTACTAAATTATAGTTCATGAAGATTGACTAATCTTATTTTATTTTGAATAACTTATTCTAAAAGGAAAATGAAGATGATTTTTTTTCTTTTAAATTTTATTTTCTCTATTTTGTATCCTAATTAAGAAATTAGTAGTACATTTTCTAAGAAAAGAAAAAGGTGCTTTCCTCATCACCAACCCAACCCCCCCAAATAACCATAAAGGACAAAAGGTGTAGTTACGTGGCTTGAAATAATTGGAGGTTATAAAGTTTTCAAACCTTATGGGTTTACACTGGATATGCGGCTGGCGGTGAAGAGAAAAGTAAAGCCTACCATGACTTGGGTCCAAGTTTCGAGAAGGGCAGTTTCGTCATGTCGGTTCCAAAATGAGTTAGGCCTATCCGTATATGGATAAGCTTCTAGCTCTATTTTTTTCCAAGTTCAATTTAAGAATCAATTTTAAATTCGAAAAATAATAATAAAAATAATAATCCACACCGCCGCGCCTTTGAATTTCTTCCGTCTTAGTTCTTCTCCCACCACCATTTCCACACGCCTTTTCTCTGTTCTTGTCTCCTACACCCTTCCTATAAATACCTCTCTCTCTTCTTTCTCCCTCTGTCATAAATTCCCAAACAAAATTCAAAAATACTTTTTAAAATTCTCAATTTTTCTTTTTTCATGAAAAATGGTGGATTTGGATTGGAAAACTAAAATGATTTCATCTGATATTCCCACCAAATCCCCGAAGATATCAAATAAGCTTCAAATTTCAATCCCATCTCCGGTAGTTCGGGTTGCTGATCTCTCTCCTGCTTCTGAATCCTCTTGTTCTGCATACGAGCAATATCTTCGGTTGCCGGAATTAAGGAAGCTGTGGAGTTCTAATGAGTTCCCCAGTTGGAAAAATGAATCCATTCTCAAACCGGCTTTGCAAGGTTTGGAGATTAGTTTCCGCTTTGTCTCCAGCGTTTTGTCCGATCCCAGGCCTTATGTGAACCGGAGAGAATGGAAGCGTCGGCTGGAGTCCTTGGCTATGAATCAAGTGGAAATTATAGCCTTGTTATGTGAAGAAGGAGAAGATGACTTTGAGACACGAGGCACGATACCGATTGTTGATTTGACATCTTCTTCTGGCGTTTTGGCTCGTGAGAACAGCTCCGCGGAGGTGTGGAAGATTTCCGGCGATACAACGGTCGTGAGTAGGACAAGCGAAGCCAGCCTGCTGCCGAGACTTGCCACGTGGTTGAAATCCAAAGACATGGCCGAGAAGATTTTTTATTCCATAGAGTGCGAGATGAGGAGGTGTCCATACACTTTGGGGCTTGGGGAACCCAATCTCAGCGGTAAGCCCTGTCTCGACTATGATCAAGTCTGCAAGCCATCTGAGATTCATTCTCTGAAGAGGAGTCCTTCAGATCAGATGAATTTGGATAATCTAGAAAATCAAACTCTATATACAGTCCATCAGATTCTGGAGTCATGGATCTACTCATCCCAGCAGCTTTTGGGGAGAATTTCAGATCAAATAGAACAAAAAAATTTCGTAAGAGCCTCTAGTTACTGCTGGCTGCTTGAGAAAATATGGAAGCTATTGAGCGAAATCGAAGATCTGCATCTACTTATGGATCCAGACGATTTTCTGCGACTAAAGAATCAATTAGCCATCACAGCTACATCAGAGTCCGATTTGTTCTGTTTCAGGTCGAGAGGTCTGATCCAAATCACGAAACTCTCTAAGGATTTGAGGCACAAAGTTCCAGAGATTTTGGAGGTAGAGGTGGATCCAAAAGGAGGACCGAGGATACAAAAGGCGGCCATGGAACTTTACAGAAGAAAGGATAATTCCGAGAGGATCCATTTGCTTCAAGCCTTGCAAGCTGTAGAGATGGCAGTGAAGAAATTCTATTATTCGTACAAACAGCTATTGGTGGTGGTAATGGGAAGTTTGGAGGCAAAGGGGAACAAAGCCTTCGCCGGGGTAGATTCAGGCGACGCATTGGCGCAGATATTTCTAGAGCCGACGTATTTTCCGAGTCTGGATGCGGCCAAGATTTTTCTCGGGGAACATTGGAGTCACCGAACGGGGAATGTGCAGTCCTGAGTCCTGAGTCCTGACTACGGAGAGGAGAAAAAGATTAGGGGATTCAGTGTGGTGACTCGGTGATTCGACTCAGAACTAGGAATATTGGTACTAATGAAGGAATATATTATATATATAATTTATTCATTTTTATAAACATCAAATTAATTTTTTGTAATATACATACGAATTCTTGTATAATATAAAATTTTGACATACTAATTTCCTTTATAGGATCTTAATTTACAAAATTACAAGTAATTTATCATTTTATTATTCACAGAAAAATGGAATAAATTAATGACTGGATTAAAAAAAAAAAGAAAAAAAAAATTTAATATCCTTTTCTAAAGATAAAAAACTCTTGACATAGTATTATATAAATCTTAATATGTACATCGCACGTGCACAATATCATTGTAGTTACAAAATTTGCCAATACTTCTAATTTACTGAATTTCCAATTTTGGGTAAAGTTTTTTAAGTAATTCTACCGAAATAATTTTTTTTAAAAAAAAAAAAACTAACAATTCTACACGTAAATTTCTTGATCAAGACAAATATAATTAATTTCAACACATGATTATCTTTTACAGTTTTTGATTAAATTCTTATTTAATAATAATACATGATATATATCGGAATAGAAAATTAATATAATATTTTACAAATAATAAGTATCTAAATTACCCCACAAATTAATTGAATTTCAAAATCAGAAGCACAAGCTTCACATATATTTCCATCTTCATCTTCACCATGAATAATTTCATCATCAATTAACCAACCGATTTTCTTTTTCTTCTGCTTATGCTGAATCATTGTACAACAAACCCGTATTCCATTAAAAATCAATGGATTTTTCCAAATTCTTCTAATAACATGTTTTAAATGTGCACGATAGTCTTTCAATTTAATTCTGGTAGCTTTCGATTTCATAATTTCCCCTAATATTCCTATTCCTTTATGCTTCTTTAATTCATCCCCTGAAAATATATAAATAACACCCATTGCATAATATGCACCCATATGTCCTAAATTTGTTGCTTCCTTCAGATACTTTATTGCTATTTCCAATCTCGAACAACCAAAATATTGTACCACTCCTTCTCTGTATAAAGCTTCGGGATTTTTGTTGTCACAACACCTTTTAAAGAATTGAGAATGCTTCTCGATATTTTGCCATGCGACAACTGGAAATTTTTCTAGACATATTTGTTGGTATATGTAACCTTCCTCTTCTTCTGGTATTTGGTATAAATCCTTGCAACTGTTAATTAAAACCAATGAAAAATTACAACAACCTTAACCCAAAAAAAAAAAAAAAAAAAAGAGTGAAACAAAAAGTACGTACGTTAATTTGATGTTAAAAAGCTCCGTAAACGAGGAAGAAACAACGTGGCCTACGATTTCTGTAACGAGTGCTTTAGGAAGGTCGAGAAGCCGCGACGATGATGAAAGCTGCTGTTTTTTTCTATTGTTATGACTTAGTTCCCTTATTTTCCGATGTTTTAATGTTGTCCTTCGGGTCATCTTACGTATCTTTCTTTATTAATTTCTGGTAATTTTTGCATGTAATGATAGAAAAAAAGATGATGGCCGCCGATAAGGTGAGGCCGGCCCGGCGATAGTTTTGCTAAGAAGAAGAAAGGATAATTAGAAGAGAAAGGTGATGATATATATATATATATATAAACAATCAGCATATTAATGATTGTCATGTAAAAATCCTTAGGTACTTTTACTTACCAAAAAAGAATCCTTCTGTACTTGGATTTCCAATTTTGGTATTCTTTTAATTTGTTATAAATGGTAGAAATTTAATTTTTAGTAATGATTTATATAATTTAAATAATTAATAATTGGTATTGTAGTACACGATGATGATTAACAATAAACTTTAGGATTTCCTACAACATTTCTTATATAATATTATTATTTTTTTAAAAAAGAAAAGAATACTGTGTATGTTTTTTATTTTTATATAAAACATTACAAATATTAAAATAATAATAATAATAATATATATAAAGAAAGAATTTGGCAAGGAATTGAAGTTTCCTAATAAAGGAGAATTACAAATTCTACTAGACCATTGAATTTGGATAATTTGGCAACTTTTATGGAATCCCATAATTATTATTCCGCCTTCAAATTTAATTAAATTCAAATTTAGATATGTAATTTACCTTTAAAAAAAAATGGAAATTGTCATATGCACATGGGGGATTATGTACATATTTTTTTGGTAAGTACTTGGACTTATATTTGGGCTTTATTCTGGCAAAATAGATTTATATTGGAAAAGAATTATATTTTATGGGTTTGGCCCATATATTTTTTTTTTTTTTTATAAAAAGGTTGGATAAGATACAAAATATGAAGTGACTTCTCCAACTAAGGGAACCCAACCCCTTAAGAATGTTCCGTTCGCTGAGACTAAGCCCAACTTGGTCACCCTAGCCCCACCAAAGCACACGAGGGGATAATGCCCAAGTTCATAGGACCAAGGATTATAGGTCGGTCACCGCCAGCTCATAATACTCTCAATAATTGACAAGATTCTACTCCTCGGTGAGTTCGAACCCTAAGTATTCGTGTGAAACCTGAGGTGCTTCACCACCGGACCACCATGCTGGTGGTGGGTTTGGGCCATATTCATAGGGATATATATATTTTTTAATAAACACACACAAAAAAACCCCCTTTGTCCGGATCACTCTTCATTTTTTCTTATTAAATTTTACCTTCTTATTAATCTTTAATATTAAATATAAGACTCGTAATCACATAAAAAAGCATTAAATACTACTTTCCAAAATATATTTAATTAAAACTTTAAAAATATTAAAGCTTAAAATATAATGAAAGATACAAATACAAGGAAAAATATTAATTTAAAAGAAAAACTCAATTTATATATATTATTTTTTTTAGAGATAACCACATCTAATGCCAACCGAAGTACACCATATTGTCAAAGATTAAAATCCTTTTATTTTTATTTTATTTATTTTTAAGAACAATAAACATTTATTAGAGGGAAAAAAAAAAAAAAGTAAAGAGAGAGAATATTTTAAACAGTTTTTATTAGAGGGGAAACAATATATAGACACGTATTAGTCAGATATATATAATTTTATTTATTTTTTTTTTTCTTTTTGAAGAAAATTGTAGTAATATGATTGATTAAGGTTATGAATGGAAGGCAAAGAGTAAATACGCTGAAGGAACAAATGTTCGTTCCACCTTGAAAAATGGCCTAAAGACTCGGCAAATTTTCTTTAATATAAATTTTTAAATGCATGCCAAATACAAAAAATTTTAACAAAACAAACATGATTTTTATATATATTTATATATGAAAACCGGTATTCGACCAAAACAACTGAAGCTATCATTCCTACAATGGAATTCCCATCCAGCTCACTATTCATCAGATTAGTTCAGGAAATAACCCAAACAAAAATCTTTTACAATGCATTCTTATAAATACCAAAAAAAACCTTGATAACGACATCATCAACAACTTGCCTTGCATTCTCACCGTCGTGACATTTTTTCCCCGGTAAGTTCTCTTCTCATATCGGAATCATGTCTGGACTCTGGATACGTGGTTGTAAAAGACAACAATTCCGATAATTTGTGAGGAATAAAACATAGATTTCCAATTCCGGAGATCTGTTTCAGACTTTTTTTCTCACGCTTTTTGTGTGTGACTGATTCTCCTAATTTTATTTATTTATTTTTAAAAAATAAAAATAAATAAAAAATTCCTCAGCTCTTGCTGTTAGTGCAGGATTCAGATATGAAACTCAACGCTGCTGGATCAATCAGTACAGAATGTATACAGCAATCATTTGGAACACAACTAACCAAAGGTCTTGTGGTTAGGAGCGGGAAGAGAAGTTACGTGCGTAATAAACCGTTCAGATCTCAAACATTTGGGAAGAAAGACGTTCTTAAGCTTCACGCCGCCATTAGAAGGACTTCCAGCGAAAGCTTCTTCGATGACCAGAAACGCTTCCCTAAGAAGCTTCATTCGATGAGAAGATGTTCCAGTGAAAACTTTGACAATATCGAAGGAGGATTAGAAGTAAATGGAGGAGGAGATGGAGAAGGAGATTTACATACCGAAGAGCCCTGCAGCAGCAGCATTTCTCCTCTTCCAAGCATTACAACTAGAAGATTACAGGAATCAGATTTGTTTTTGAGTTCATCTGTTGATATTTTAGATCCTGTGGCTCTTGGAATTCAGCCAGAGGCACCGAGCAGTTGGCCAGAAAGGGAATCGATTAGGTGGATAAGATTGGAACACGAGGCAAAGGGCTTTGCTCTTCCTAATTCACTTAGAATGATTAAAAAGAAGATGCGATTGCATAAAGGATTAAAAGTTTTATTAGAGGAATCAGCTTCTTCTTCCTCGATCAGGAAGGCTTTCTCTTCTATGATGTTCATCATGTTTCAGCTTCAGAGCTCTGTACTGAAGGCGAGGGAAACAAAATGCCGTGAAGATCTGGAGATGATTATTGATAAAGTGCAGAGTGATATGCAATCTTCCTATGCCAGGCTGTTTCAGCAAGTCTTCTCACGAACGCCTTCATTTATGATTTATATCATCCTTCTCTTGGCGAACTTTAGTCTTCATTCTAGTATGGTACCAGTTGCAGTGGCACAGTCTCCATTGTCAGCTTCTGAAACTGCAACAACAATCCACCACCAAAGTCCTTCAACTCATGATAATTATTCATCAAAAGAAATCTCAGATTATGATAATGCATTATGTGAGAAGGAAGAGGAAGAGAAAAAGGAAGATGAACTCACACAGAGTGATTCTTCAGAAATTTCTAAAACAAGGATCCAAGATGTAAGTGCGAAAGAAGCTCTGCAACAGGGAGACTCAGACTTGAGGAGTGTGGCAGAGTTGCTTCGATGGAATTCCTTTCTGGAAGAAGCCACAAAGATGCGAGCTGATGCAATTCTTGACAGTGAGTTGTTGTCGAGATTTGTTTCACCAATTTCAGTGATATTGGAAGAAACCGACGATTATTTGGAATATTCCGAGATTGAGATGAGATACGAAATAGGGTTGACTCGGGACCCTAAAAACATACTGCTGTTATGTAATTATGCAGAGTTCTTGCTCCATAAAATTGACGACCCTGAAAGGTATCTTCACAAAATCTACTTTCTGCTATTGCCTTCTGATTATTCTAATTTCAAATGCTATATATATACAGTCTGCAGTACCACAAATGCCAGAGCAAGTGTTTTTGCTAATATATTGCAAATATATTTAATGTTATGTTGCCAGGGCAGAGGAGTGTTATAAGAAGGCGGTCCAGGTGGAACCACCGGATGCCGAGTCACATGCTCTGTATGCTGAATTTTTGTGGAAGGTGAGGAATGATTTGTGGGGTGCTGAAGAAAAGTACCTTGAAGCAATGGCAGCGGAGCCAGAGAACACCCACTACAACTCTAAATATTCCGAGTTCTTGTGGAGGACTGGTGGTGAGGGTACTTGTTATCCTCTCGATGGCACCAACTCCAACAACAAGAACCAACCAGAATGAATTAGAATTGTGTTACAGTAAATGAAATTAGTGTTACAGGTGAGGTCGCTTATTGAAATTGGGTTAGAATTAGAAACTATCATCTCTCTCACATTATGATGATATGAGCTACTTTTACAATAATGGCTAAAAGAAAAAAAATAAATAAATAAACTAGTGTTAGTTGGATTCTCCTGCTCCCCTTAAGGAACTCTAGTACTTAGCTTTCCCAACTTATAGTTTCTAATTTAGATAATAGTCGTAGGAGAGGAGAACAGTTGTCCTGGTACTCCAGAGGGAGTTTTTGCGTAGGTGAGATGAGGTTTGCGTAGTTATGTAAGAATAAACCTGTAATTTCTTTGTTAATCACTTCTAATATCTTGAAATCATCAGGGATATGATTGTGCATTTTTTCTTATTTATTTATTTAAAAGATGTTGCAAGTCCCAATACCATGTGTTGAGTTTGTTATTTACTCTGTGAATATTCCATCCAACAACAACAACAACAAAAAAAAAAAAAAAAAAATGAAAAAGAAAGATATATATTACGAAGAAGAATACTAAAAATGATGGTAAGCAGTTTATATATCAACAAGAACATTTAAATAGTGAAACCGTAGGTAATAGCTGTGATTTAGAATGAAGTCAATTGGGGACGTGATGAACAGTACATCAGTGCCATGTGTTCTCTGTTTTTGAAAGGTAAAAGACGGGAAAATATATATTCGGAAACATACAAATTTACGGTCCAGATACAACGAGTGACCTAATTTCTATAAGAATACTACAAAACTGAATTCTTCTAAGTTGAGAATGAGCCAATGTTACAACGCTATACAACTATTTTAAAAAACAGAAAGCAAGGGCTTCTAGTGAGATAAATTCGTTGGACGGACATAACTGCTTTCTCTCTTTCTCCTAAATAAAACAAGATTGTAAACCGTGGCCTAATTATGTGTGATATTGTCAATGTGGTACTGCTCTGAACTCCTTTACCAAAACCAGCTGCTCCGACTATCAACAGCCTTTGCTGAAGTCGATACCAGGGGCATATGCCCATATTCAGCAACGAACCTATTAACACATTCTGTTCTCTTCTCATTGTGACCTCCGAGACTACTAATTCCAGTAGACCCACTCTCATATATTTTGCCTACATTATCATACCAAAATGGAAATAAGAAATTAACGTATTTTATAAAATTTGCATAGGAAATGTTCCAAGATAACCCAAATAAACTAAAACTCATTCCTAGATCCTAATAATAGATTACATTTTTAGACAAGATTAATGTGGCTTTTATAAATGCCTCTAATCAGTACTACTTTAACATTGCCGCCTTCATCTTTATATATTAGTCTATTGATTAATTGTAATCACAGGTCAAAAGAATTTATTAACACTAACGTATTTCCATCCCTGCCTCTTTCCACTGAACTTTATTCAGCAAATTCAAACATTTTTATTCAAAACTCAACCACTGAACTTCAGATGGTCCAAATTTCTTAGCCAAAGAAGTTGCAGAATGAATCTTTGACAAGGAAAATTCTAAGGGAAGTTAGTTTTCATAGGCCAACTTAAAAAGAGTAGTTTTATGCATTCATATTTTGCCCTCCAAAAGGATACTACTTATTAAAGGCGTATGCGAATTATGAAAACTGATTTCATCCCTTCATATATCTACACAATTTGACAATTCTTACATGGAGCACCTTCATATTTCTTTTCTCCTAAGAGTTAGATTTATTTTATTTTATTTTTCTTAAGTTGTGTTGAAAATTTTTTCTCTATCCTAATAATAGCAGTTGTTTCTAAAATTCTTAGGTTCAGCACCAAGTTAAGAGATCTTCCTTCTTATCCTCCATTACACCTTGTCCTCCCCCATATAATGTATAGGCATTCACTATTTCTGCTTTGCAGTGGAAAATTACCTACAATATATGCATTTCAATACTTCGTGCAAAACCAATTTACGTGATAATAGCAGACACCAACTGTGCATAATTTTTTTTTTCCTAAAATATTATTCTAGCTGGTAATACAAATCCCAGACTTGTCCATTTAGCTTGATTGTATTAGCAAATAAACATTTCATATCTTTCTTGAAATTATCTAGATTAAATTTATTATTACTTCAGACATAAAAAAGAAAAAAAAAACAAAAGTCAAAAAAAACTAATCATCAACTTGCAATTGTAACCTACAAACGGTATTAGATTTAACCCTAATAGTATTTAATCTTTTTATTCAATATTAATGAAGAAAAGAGACTTTCAGGACAAGAAAATCAAATGATTCCCGGGTAGCAGCGGTATGAGAATATATGGTATAATATAAAAGAAGAGAAGCAGTCTGATAAGTATAACATACTCTGAACCCAAACAGGAGCGGCGCCAGTTGCATGTGCTACTAGGAAAGACATGGCAATATCTTCACAATTCCTGTTCATTCCAATGGGATTAAGTAATCTTTTAAACTTATCACATAAGGGTAAAAATGGGTGAGGCCACATGGCAAGAAAAGAACACGAGCAAATTCCATATGAACCTGTTTTTGGTTGTGTATTCTCGAATCGATGCTGGCATTTGGTAAGTATACATACGAAGATACTTTTCGTGGAAGAAGGCAGCTTTAGATAGAACCATACTATATGTTCCAGTCCACCAAACAGACCACCATCCTCCATATATGTACTTGTGAGCTTCGCCTTTCTACATGTGAACAACATAAACTTTTACTATAATGATAGACAACCATGTTTATTCCCATCAGAAACTTCTGGTTTAGTAATACAATGCAACCTCAGGAAGAGTGAAGACAAACCCAATCAAAGAGATTGGAAAGAGAGAATGAAACTAGAGCAGCTGACCAAAGGCAACCCAAGAGAAGGTAATAAAGGGAAAACAATTTAATGAAAAGATGAATGAAGTAAAAAATAAACATAGCCATTTCCAGATGATTCAGAGAAAACTTACAGTAATCTTGGCAGAAATCTTAAGACTTAAGGCCTAAAAGAAAAAATAAGGATTGCTTACAGAATAAGGCCTATTCCAAGGTATCTTACCCTAATTCAGCTAATCTCGGATCATTTCATGTGAGATATCCTTTCCATAAGAGCAGAACTACCAAATATATACTACAAATGGCAGCTATTAAATAAGCATGGAAATCTGACAAAAGTTACCTACATAAACAACTAACTCATTTTGGTCAGAGTACAAGGTTCAAGTAGATGTTTGTTTCAACACTGTAGAAAGAGATTGCATATTTCATAATTAGAAGTATAAGCTGGGACAAAAGTCAGTAGTACAAGAAAGAGATTGTTTTGCCAATAAACAAGAGTCCAACATACAGTCATCATTCCTATAGTATCAGTAGTTTTCCTCATCAAACATGTATTCATAAATTTAAAATGAAGATAATGCAACGTATGCGAATATATTTTGACAATAGAAAAACATCTTTTTAGCGTGTTGGAGACCTCATCAACTTTTCAACATTCAGCCATATTTGTATTATAGATTAAGAGCTTGAATCCAACCAGTTTTTTTATAAAGACATTCTCAATAAAAGTAATTATAATGTCACAAGATACAAGAAGGTCAGAGAAATTACCGATTTGTCAATCCAGTGTGCACGAGGTACAAATCCAACCATTGTATCAGGAGAACTTTGCCAAACACTGAAAGCAAGTTCTACCGATTGACAAGGAAATATGACATCATCATCTATAGAAAAGAGAGCATCCGTTTTCAAATCCTTAATCTCTTTAAACCTATTGTTCAAACTGTCTTCCTTGTTGATGTCAAATTTCAATTCAATATGTCGACCATTCTTAGAATTTGACTTTACCGTGTGGTTTAGAAACTTAATAAGAGAATCTTCAGGAGGATCAGGCTCACTCCAAACAATGTGGATAGAATCAAGCCCAGGACATGATGAATAATGAGAAATTGACTGTCTCAAAAGATCATTTCTCTTCCATGTATTGATTAACAGCGTATATCCTTTCCTGCACAAATTTTGAATTGAGGATATTACATACTAGTAAAATACTCAAAGCTGTAAAGATAGTTGCAATTCTTCTCCACATAAAGCACCTCTCTTAATGCATATATTTCAACTACTCATAGGCAAACTCTCTCTCCCCTTTCAACTGCTATCTTTCTTATGCCAGAGGAAAACAGAAATTATGAATGAATTTCTTTCCTGTTCTTGTAAGCTACAGTAGGTTTTATACAAGAAGCACAAGGCTCTAAACATGAGATTCATACTATGCCTAATTTCATTTCCCATGCAGACAACGACCCTACTACCTTTTTCCAGAGTGACAAATGAAAGGATTTCACCACCCATGACTATGTTATACAAGCCTCCTCATTCCACTTTCTAATTTTGATGGCACAGTGAAATGCAGAAGGAACTAGTCAATGTAAGCAACATATACTTTAAACCAAAATACTCCATCACTTATTTGTTGTCAACTAGAAACAATATATACTTAAAACATTCATTCTCTTAATCAGAAATTTTGGAAACGTAAAACAGAACAGAATCCGACTAGTGCACAAACGACTCTCTCTCTCTCTCTATTTTTTTTTTCCCTTCAAATCAAGCATACCATCATATAAAATTTCTAGGCACGACATAAGAGAGAGAGTCTCTACAAACATTCACCCAAAAATAGAATAAAGTTACCAGGTAACTTAGTCAAACTATTGTCAAAGCCAATCACTGACAGAGATTGATGGAGAAACATTGTAAAAGAAACTACTAAGAAAAAATATACCAATTATTAGCAGAGCAACAATATCTATTAATCAACCAGCACTAGATAAGACATAAACACGAGAAATAGTTATTAAAGCAAATGATAGTGAAATTAAATAGTCCTTGGTTATTTGCGCTAACCTTGAAAGAAAAGATCGACCAACATAAGCTGTGTGGTACTGCTTCCATCCAAAAAACGACGACGCCCAGCTGGCTAATGCAAGTAAAGTAAAAATGATGCAGCAAGAAAGCAATAGCTTGATCTTAACAGATCCAATGGGAGAGATCACTCCTTGTCGAAATTTCCGTCGGCCGAAAAGGCCGTTCCTCATAAACAACGCTGTCATAACGAGTCAATACAGTTCGAAATCGTACTCCAACTATTAACCGAGGAGTCGCCTGCCGCGATCCGGTTTCCGTAGGACATGAAGAAGACACTCGCGAAACTCGCTCAAGCACAGCGTACCATTATGTTGAACAAAACTACTCACTGGTGGTGATTGGATATACGGCTTCGATGTTGATGATTTTCCGAGTACTGAGAATAAGAGCTCAAAAGTGGTAGGACGGCGTTGGTGGTGATGGCTCAAACCTCATTCCTTCTCCATCTTCAAAGACATACGAAGATAAATATATACATATAATGTTTCCTTGACAATGATGAAATCCTGGATGGATGGAGAATACGCCGAATCTACAATGGAAGAGAAATATCAGAGACAAAGTGGGAATATGATTGAGAGAGAGAGAGAGAGAGAGAGAGAGAGAGAGAGAGAGAGAGAGAGGAAGGGGTTGAAAAGTGTGGAACTCGGTGATTTTAGTTAGTTGAGGATAGATAGAGATGTGAAGTGGTTTTAACCGTTGGATGGTTAAGAACAACTGTTGCAATATAAATTAACTACCCTTGATCTATTTGTGTAACTCTGTAAAAAGTCTTTTTTTCTTTTCAAAAAGAAAAAAATAAATAAGAGATTCTTTCTACTTTCGTATATCACATATTAAAAGATAAATTAAATTATACTTTCTATTTTATTTAAATAAAATTTACTCCCTCCTCTTTCCCTAATCAAATCTCCATAATTTTCGCTTCAAAAGATTTGTAAATTAAATCTATGACAACTCCTTAATATAAATTTAAAAGAATCCCACTAGTTTTTATATTAATACCAAGAATTAGTTGAATAATTTTCTTGTAAATTAAAACCCTTTTTAATTTTTCTATTATTTTAAGTTTTTTATTTAAATATCATTTTAAAGTTAAAAATAAATATTCAATAAATATAGAGAGAGATGGTTTTTTAATTAATATTTGGAATTTGTTAAAAATTTTGTGGGATGACAGCCACATGAGTTTTTTTTTTTTTTTTTTTTTTTTTTTTTTTTTTTTTTTGATGAATACAGCCACATGAGTTGTGTGACTATACATTTTCAACTTCTTAACAGTTAGTCACATAAGATGTGTGTGACTAAGTTATATGTATTATTTTATTTTATTTTGTTTTTTAATTAAATGTGTTTATACTATTAGCTTATATATTAAAAGTGTATAATCATAATAAAAATATGATTGAAAATTTATATTCTTCATGATTTTTTTTCTTAAATTTAAAATATTATTATTTTTATTATATCTCAAATTTAAATCTATAAAATTATAAATGTGACTATTAAAAAAAATATTACCACGATTTTAACGGTTTATTCCCAAACCCCCCGGTTCCTGGGGCAAATTTTGTTCCCCCAACCCCACAAAAAAAAAAAAAAAAAAAAAAAAAAAAAAAAAAAAAAAAAATGTTCCTTTTTCCCCTCCTTCCCCCCCCTCCTTTTTCCTCCCCTTTTTTAATAAAATATTCAACCTCTACTTTGGCAAAGGTAGAGGTGAATATTTTATAAAATTAAATTCACTCTAACTCTTCCTTTTTATAAATTATATCCTTCCAAAAAAAAAAATTATTTCAAAAAAAAAAAAAAAAAAAAAAAAAAAAAAAAAACTTATTTTTTTAATAAAATATTTAAATAATAATTTCTTATTTTTTAAAAGTTATTTATAAATTTTAAATTTTATTATTTTCTAATAATATTAATTTATAAACATTTTTTGAATATAATTTTCATAAATATAGAAATATATTTATTATTAATTATTATCATTATACTTTATATTATATTTAACAAAGTGATATAAAAATTAATTGAAATTATAAATATATTATAGTATTAAAATAATAATTTTATGTAATTATGTGAAGTAATTTTTTTTATTTGTGTTTATATAATCAATTAATTTTATTATATATTAAAATATGAAATACTTGTTGAACATTTTAGACTATTTAAAGAATCTCTGTCCTCTCAACATATTCTTTGTTGTAGTTGAACGTGACAATCGAGTTCGCCATCGAAAGCGGCTAGTGGGGCACCCCTTCACCTACAACTACAGTGTTTTCTCCTACATTTGGACTCATTGTAGGGAATCGTTCTCATACCCAAACCTAGTTAGATTTTGATAATAATAGATTAATATATAATAAAATTAAATTGATTATATAAACACAAATAAAAAAAATTACTTCACATAATTAAATAAAATATTAATTTTAATACTATAATATATTATAATTTCAATTAATTTTTATATCACATTTGTTAAATATAATATAAAAGTATAAATGATAAATAATTAATAATAAAATAATATTCTATATTATGAAAATTATATTCAAAAAATGTTTATAAATTAATATTATTAGAAAATAATAAAATTAAAATTTATAAATAACTTTTAAAAAAATAGAAATTATATTTAAATATTTTATTAAAAAAAAATAATTCTATTTTGAAAGAGAGTTTGAATATTTTATTAAAGAATAAAGCCTCTACTTTGGCAAAGTGAGGCCATTTTTTAATAAAATATTCCCCTACTTTCCAAGAGTAAATTTTAAAAAAAAAAAAATATCAAAATTTGCTTTGGGCCGATTTTAACGGCAGCAGTAGTAGGTGAAAATGGCAGCGAAGTCCTGCGTTTGTCAAAATCAAGAAATTGATGTCCTAAGATTTTATATCTATTTTTTTCGTTTTCAAACAATGTGTTGATCTAATCTTGAACGGTCAAAGAGTACGGTCAGATCCAATTTCAATATCCTAATATATATATATATATATATATATTTAATGAATCAATATTTTAGTGGTCTCTTGAAATATCCAATTTTTCAAATTTCACCAATTTTTTTTTTTTTTTTTTTTTTTTTTTTTATGAATCACCAAATATTCAAAAGATAGACACACCAAGAACTCAATATTCTACGCAACTTTTACGCATTTGAAAAGCCACAATTTCAAAAAAAATATATATATATATATATATTTTCCTTCAAGCAGTTTGTTTTTATTTCTCGTATTTAAAATGATGATAACAATTTTTTCCTTTTATGGTTTATATTTACATCAATAATTATTGGTTACGAACTTACGTGGAAACAAATTTCTTTTATTACAAATGGAGGTTTTGTAGATTTGTTGTTTTCTTTATCCTCTCTGACTTTGAACTTTAGCGCTTAGATACCATGGCGTGTAGTTATATTGACCGTGGAATTTCAAAACCAAAAGTTCAATATATAACCAATTTGACCTTCTTTTTTTTAAAAACTTTTTTTATTTGAATTCACACTGACCGACTAATTTGGATTCGGCCTGAGATACGTTTGCAGAGTCCAACTATTTCTCGAGGATGAAAGACCGACTCAAAGCTTTTTAACATGATGCTAACCATGGAATTTGAAACCTCGATCATTTGCCCTAAGAATAAACATTAGGAGTCACTTAACAACTTTCCCAAAGTGGTGAGTAATTTGACCTTTTCTTTTGGGTTAAATATATAGTATGAATAGTTTGCTTAACTCAATTAATTCATTTGATTATTTCCTCTTTGGGTGACGGCACGTTATTGATTACTAATTTAGTTGGGTTGAAACTAGATTTATAAACAAAGTAGGCATGTGATAGAAATAGGCATTATTTTCAAGCATTACATCACACAGTGAATATAAATTGATATTTTTTCATTCTAATTATCAATTTAGATCAATGATTAACTTGTTATTATTATTATTGTTTAAATTTAGACTCTTTATACCTTAGATTAAATATTTAATAATAATTATCTATACATTGAAAATAACTCAAAATAAAAAAAAAATTTATGTGAGCAGTAGAGATAGTAATATATATTACCCTTTTTTAAAAAGATAAAAAGAAAGAAATTGAGCAAATAAATATGGATAATCCGGAGGAGCCTGATTTACCCGAAGACCATCTTAAGTGGGTCGGCAATAAATTGGGCCATACTTTTGGTTCCCTAAGTATCCAATCTATATTTAGAGGAATATCCAATTTATATTATATCATCTTAAGTGGGCTGGCTTTTTAAAATGGGCTATTGGCAATAGCAATCATACTGTCGGCCTTAAAAGAAATATGCATAATTATATATATGTGACCAAATATGGCCCATTATTCAAATATGGTCCAATAGGAATAAAACACATTTCATGGAAAAATGTAATAGTTTAATCGGTTTAACTTTTCAATATTTTGGATATCTTACATGGTATGTCAAGTGAAAAACTTGAGTTCGATACATGTCAAATACATCAGCTATATGTTGTAGTTTTGAGAGTCTTCTCATACGAATAAAGATAGCATTATAAATAATATAATTATATTATACCTTATTTGCTTCATAGTGGAGAAAGTCTTGAGATCATATAAACTATTCTAACCCAGCAGCTTGAAGGAGTTATTAAGCGGATTCTTAAAGCTTCTATTCAGGGCGGATGGTCGATGGTTCGAATCCTCATTAGGTGGTTAGCGCCACGTTAAAAAGTTATGAGTTAGACCCTCACCCTCGAGTAAGAGTTGGACTCTGCGAGCGCACCCCAGATCGAATCCAAATTAGTCAGCCTGTGTGAGTTCGGATACCTGGATGCTTAAGAAAAAAAATATATATATATAAATTATTCCGAACAAAATTAAAACTTAATAGTCGTCATATCTCTTATTATATTTAAAAAAATGATAGGTTTTACTATCTCTTATTATATTTAATATATAACTTAATTGAGTATTTTAAGGATTACTTTCGCTCTCAACCTATTTATACTTTTGTATTAAAAAAGTAATAAGGTTAACATCATGCGTATTAGTTTTTGATATCCACAAGCATATGACGGTCAAAAAATGGAAATATTATATGATTTAAAAGGTTATTAGGTAAACGAGATAATTTTATTTACAGAGTTCAAGCATGATAATGTCTAAATTATATAAACAAAAAGCCGCCCAGAAAATCCACTGCTCAGTGCGGCAGAGCCAATCATTTACATAAAAATAAATGAGAGGACAGGAAATAAGAGCAATATTTTGTCACCGCCCAATTATATATATGTATAGTTTATGCCTTCTTTACGATTCTTTCTCGTCTTATATGTATATGTTATAGTTTAATCACCAATTATTTGTTCTAATTATTCTTATTGCCACCTCATCAACGGCTATTTTTTAAGGGGGGAAGGGCAAATGTCTTATGGGAGATTTCCAAATTTGGAAATATTATTAATTTCCAACATTTTTGTCCAACTATATAAATTATACAGAAATAAAATACTTTAAATTGATTTAAATATTTAAATTTATTTTTATATTCGCAATTATCAATTGTTTGAAAATGAGATTTTGCAAAAGAAAGCTTGACACCTGTCCAATCTAAAACCATGTAAAATTAAAAAACGTGGGAGTGAAAAATAGTGTTCTAACAAACATAATTTGTCCTAACTTTGAACTGAATGAGGTCTCCACCTTTAATGCAATAAGCACAGCCGCAATTTTGACACAAAATTTTCCACTAAGATCAGAATGGGCGGTTTTCTTAGCCAATTATGGAGAAGAACGTTGTACATATGTGGTCTTCCTTGTGCCAACTAATCAAAATGATCAGAAGAAAAAACCAGCCGACCCATAGCTAGCAAGTAATGTCACGTCAGTAATGGCCAAAAAAAAAAAAAAAAAAAGAAAAAAAAAAACCCGGAACAATGAATTATGTATGGTCGGTTGTATGATAATAATAGTAGAAAATTTTTGGGTCCACTGTCACTGTATGTGGACAGTATAGTAATATTCATAATTTTGTGTATATAAAGGCTGGATCAGTCTCTGAGTTTTCCACACCAGAATTCCAGTGATCATAGCAGCTTAAGTAAGATAAAGAATTAATTGTATATTTTTTTTTTTTTGGTTTTTGAGAGAGAAATGGAAGGCAAAGAAGAAGATGTTAGATTGGGAGCAAACAAATTCAACGAGAGGCAGCCAATTGGGACGGCAGCACAAACCCAAGACAAGGATTACTCGGAACCACCGGCGGCACCACTTTTCGAAGCTGGCGAGCTATCCTCATGGTCCTTTTACCGTGCTGGAATTGCCGAGTTCTTAGCCACTTTCCTGTTTCTTTACATCAGTATTTTGACTGTCATGGGATACAAAAATACTGAAAATAAGTGTAAAACTGTTGGTATTCAAGGCATTGCTTGGGCTTTTGGTGGAATGATTTTTGCACTCGTCTATTGTACTGCCGGCATTTCTGGTAAAACTCGATAATTAATTAAATCTGTTGTGTATATATATATATATATATATATATATATATATATATATATTATTCCTTAATTAAATCTAACTTGATTAATTACTTACTTGTACAGGAGGACACATAAACCCAGCAGTGACATTCGGGTTGTTCTTAGCAAGGAAATTGTCGTTGTCCAGAGCATTGTTTTATATGGTAATGCAATGCCTTGGAGCCATCTGCGGTGCCGGAGTGGTTAAAGGATTCCACAAGACTCTTTATATGACACAGGGCGGTGGTGCTAATGCGGTCAACCATGGTTACACCAAGGGCGATGGCCTTGGTGCTGAGATTATCGGTACTTTTGTCCTTGTTTACACTGTTTTTTCTGCAACGGATGCCAAACGTAGCGCCAGAGACTCCCACGTCCCTGTAAGCCTTCAAACCCTAGTGTTTTTTTTTTTTTTTAAAATCTTTAATTAAAGTTCTTTATCAATGGAGATTCAGTGATTAATTTACAATATATATGTATATATATCAGATTTTGGCTCCCTTGCCAATTGGGTTCGCTGTGTTTTTGGTGCATTTGGCTACCATCCCAGTAACCGGTACTGGTATTAACCCCGCTCGTAGTCTTGGAGCAGCAATCATTTACAACAAGTCCGCCGGATGGGATGATCACGTAAGAATTTCCCATGGATTCCAAAAAAAAAAAAAAAAAAAAATTTTACATATATATTAAATAATAATGTCCTTAATCTTGGCTGATGAAATAAATGTTTGTACTGGCAGTGGATCTTCTGGGTTGGACCATTCGTTGGTGCAGCACTTGCAGCTCTGTACCACCAAGTAGTGATCAGGGCAATTCCATTCAAGAACAAGTGAAAAAGACTTGATTTTTTCCCCACTTTATCTGTCCTTTTCTTACATTCGAGCATAAAGAAGATCTAAGGAGCAAGATTCATGATTGATTGTGATAAGAGCATAAATCTTGAGGACAATGCTTTTTCAATGAAGTCCAAAAAGAGTATGCTTGTTATTGTAATGTAGACCCGGGCACATGCAGCTGGGTTGTCTTTTCTTTCTATGTTTGTGTAATTATATGTATGTTTTGTGGTTGTAATGTAACAAAGCTGTCATAATAAAAAATACCGACCAAGTTCGGTTTTTTTTTTTTTTTTTTTTTTCATATGATTGGATTTTTCTTAATTTGTCCATTACACCTGTTATCTCATAATTCATTTGCATATGTCCAAAACTTGTGGGGGCTTTAATGGAACCGGAGCCATGGGCGGTGTTAATGCCTCTCCTCTTACCACAACTTTTCTTGTGACCAAATTAATGGAAGTAAAATGAAGAAGAGAAGAAAAGAAAAGAAAAGAAAAGAAGGTCCTGGAAGTCATCATGCCTGAAGGGGATGGACTAATATGCCAACTCATATTAGTCTCTTCCTTCTCTAATGAAATTGGTTACGAGGTGACGTCAATAAAATGTACACTTAGGTCATCACAAAACAATTTCGGGAAATTACATATATGGGCTTGGGCTGAACTTTAGGTCCAAAGATGAAGGGCATTAAGATGGACTTTTGTCTTCTTCTTTACAAATAAAACTAACAACTAGGAAACAATCACATAAATTCTGGTGAGTTTGAAAATATGGTTGAAAATAAGTGATATGTTGACATGGAAAAATGTATTATAAAATTATATGATGTCAAAGGTTTGACACTTACAACCAAGGTGATTGTTCATATGAAACTAGTTCTACACTTTCATACGGGAGATTCGGGGATCGAACCCGATTAAAACGAAAGCGCTTGCGTTAGTAGACCTTCTATCTCTGCGTGTGGGAGGAGCAATGGTCCTCTTGTCACCTTGGTGAGGCTATGGTGACTTAGTTGGGTTTATTGTTTGACACTTACTATGAGTGACATGTAAAAATTCAGGTGAACTAATAATTGAATTTTACTAGCACAATCCAACAAAATTGAATATTAGAACTTATTTTTCACAAAACTTACCTGACTCAATAAAAAATCAGGTTGAATGTAGACATAACTTAAAAGTCAAAACTACATCTTTTGATGCATAAATAGATTTTTTTGTAACAATATCAATAATATTTCAAATGAGAAGCAATATATTAATCTTTATATATTTCTAATTCTAATTTGAATGGAATTATCTAAGATTATATTTTTTATTTAAAATTTGGGTCAAAGTTTACTTTTTTAATCGAAGGATTGGACTAGAATTTGAAGCGTAACTTAAAATCGTCCTCTATAATTAGAGTGTTTTAGAAAAAAAGAATAATTGATGAGTTTAATCCCAAATAAATTTACTTTTAGTAATCTCAATCCCAAAATAATTTTTTAAACTTTTAAAGTCTCAAACTTTTTTATTTTCCTCTAATAAAAAATTTTAGGACTTTAAAAATTAAAAATAATATTTTAGGACCAAACTCACCAATTATTCTAAAAAAAATAATAAAATAATATCAATTTTTTAAATCTCATCATGGGTATATAGTGGGATTATTCCCGGCCCAAAAAGGTAGTGGAAAAAACTTTAAAAATAAAATAAGGAAGAGGATTGGGTAGGCTTTTCTGTATCAGAAGGCCCAAGTGCTTTAACATAGCTTGTTCTCTTGTAGCCCATAATCGAATCTTTCTTTCCCTTTCCCGAGTGAGAATCTGTCTAAACCCTAATACATACTTCGGCTTCTCATTCGGCTACGGTGCTGTTCCGTCTTTCCGGTCGATTTTAGACATCGGTGGCCGTTGATCTCATTCTACACCGTTTGTGAAACAGTCGTAAAAATGGCGTCGGGAAATACGGTGCTTCAATTCTCACAGTCTTCAGCAAATTTAATCGCTAAAGTTCATCCTCTGGTTATATTTAATATTTGCGATTGCTTCGTGAGAAGGCCTGATCAAGCTGAACGCGTTATTGGAACTCTTTTGGGCTCCGTTTTGCCTGACGGCACGGTGGATATTCGCAATTCTTACGCTGTTCCGCATAACGAATCCTCAGATCAGGTTGGCTTTGGAGCGCTATAAGTATTATTTTTAATGTTATGTTTAAGTACAAATATAGTTTATTTTCCTTGGTCTTGGCATATATTTCGGTAGGAATTTATCAATTCCATGGCGTTATTTATATACATATTTGTTTAATGTTACATTTGGGTTTTAGGTTGCACTGGATATCGACTACCATCACAATATGCTGTCGTCCCACCAAAAAGTGAACCCAAAGGAAGTCATTGTTGGATGGTAATGTTCAGCGATTTTTTTCCCATCTCTCTATATATCTTTTTAATTTTAGTTCTGATTCACGTCAATTTTTACTCTGGAAACCTATATCAACTAAGATAATCTGTTATCTGCCCATGCTTCAAATGTTTGATCTATGATAGGCTATCTCACTTTACTGGGAGGACTGGTCTATAATAAAATTTTGAATTTTGAAATGTTAACAGACATTAGACTGTTTTGCACATTTTGGCCAGTTAAATCCTCAGGTTTGCCAGCTTTATCTAGTTTTATGTTATCATTCTTTTAATAGTATTCTAGCTGAAAGTTAACCTTTTCTTAGTCAGGAATTCTTTTAAAGCAGCGTGAAAATGTTATCTACGAGTTATTTGCATTGTTGTAATATTTGGATGTTATTTGTCGCACAAGTAGCTGTGATTTTCTGTCATTATAATATATTTTTTTTCATTTCTTTGTTCTTTTTCTTCACGATTCAAGTTGCCATAGTGTGTTTACACCGCCTGTTATGATGTGTTTATGCCCAGAAAATTTTTGAGGTTGTGAATACTTTTTGTATTGATGTCATATTCTGCAGGTTTTCGACTGGATTTGGAGTCACAGGTGGTAGTGCTCTAATCCATGATTTTTACGCTAGGGAGGTTACGAATCCTGTTCATTTAATTGTTGATACTGGATTTAGCAATGGAGGGGCTGCAATAAAAGCTTTTGTCTCAGTTGGTCTATCTCTTGGAGATCAACAGCTAGCTACCCAATTTCAGGAAATTCAGTTGGATTTGCGTATGGTGGAAGCTGAGCGTGTTGGATGTAGGTTACTGTGTGTACTAACTTATTTATGCTTGCCAAATTTTCTTGCATTGTGAGTTGAATATTTGTTTTGGCATCTGTGTTCATATATGATCATGTGCTATAGCACGATGTTTTTGGGCATGTGAGGGAGGGTATTTTTAGATAAGTTTTATCGCTGTGGTACTCTTTGTCTAGGTAAAGTAGACAGAATCGATAGGGTATGGGAGTTTGGGAACTAGATTTCTTCTACTGTTTCAATTTCTAAGTTGAGAAGAATACTAGGGAGGTCAATGTCAACATTAGAGGTTTTAGCTTGAGTTACATTTTGGTCCACAGTGAAAAAGAGTACATTGGTACACCAGAAGACATAGGGAATAAAATTGAATTTACTTCTTCTTTTCAAATTTAAAAGGGTGAATGGGGTTCCTTTCTTTCATCTCTTGTCAGGAAATGGAAAATATGTTTGACTCTGGCATTTTGGAGAGGCTGATTCAAAGAAATTGCAATCTAAATTTAGCTTCAAATATTCTTATTTTTCCTTTACCATATTTTGTTTACATTATTTCCTTTTAGAGGCAGTAGTTCACTTCTGTCAAGTTTTCCATTTTTATGCATCTATCATATTATCATTGTTGCAGTTGATGTTCTTAAGACAACAATGGTTGACAAACTCCCAAGTGATTTGGAAGGGATGGAAGCTTCAATGGAGCGTCTACTTGCCTTAATTGATGATGCTTACAAATATGTTGATGAAGTAGTGGTGAGATACATGGATCACTTTCCTCTTTTCTGATTTTGATTGTGTTTTCTTTCCCTTATTTTTGAAATATTGTACTTGCAATTCTGTTTACATTCTCAGAATTTTGAGATATTTTTGACTTTTTGACATCAGGAAGGGCGGGTTGCACCAGATAACAGAATTGGTAGATATATTGCAGATACTGTTGCATCTATTCCAAAGATACCACCACAAGCTTTTGATAAGCTAGTAAATGATAGTTTACAGGTAATGCTTATGGCTTTCTCTTGGGATTATTTACGTAGTTAAAAAAATAGGTTTGCCCTTCTATGCCGTAGTTACTCCATTCCACACGTGGACTTTTATAAGATGAAAATTTTCTTTTTTACAGAGTTTTCAGGACACCGTTAATTCTACTTTGGTTTTACTTCTTTGTCATATATGATTAATATGCTGTTGTTAGATTTGTTAAAGTTCGTAGTTCTAATGACTTTTTCTTACTTTTTGCCCATGTAGGATCAATTGCTCTTAGTATATTTGTCAAGTATCACAAGGACGCAACTTACCTTGGCTGAGAAATTGAATACCGCTGCTCAGATCCTGTAACTGTATTTTCTGTTTCACCATTCTTTTTAAGCCCTCACTCACATCTTCTCAATTTTGTAATCAGAAATTTGTAATGATGAACTCAAAAGAGAGCCCCTCGGCCTGTTTTAGCCATTGTTTTAAGTGTAAGATTATTATGTCTTTGATATGCGAGGATAATACTCAGGCCGTGTAGTCTTTTTCTTTCTAGCGTTTCAGTATACATCGGTCTATATATTGAAAATCCTGTGACATTAAATGTTCTTGAGCATATTTAACCACCTGCGGATGATAACATATCCAACATCACTTATTTGTTTTTTCTATTTGAAGGGCCGTTTTAAAACAGCCAAAGGATGAAAGGTTAATAAATGTGTTATTTTAAATATCTTCAAGTTAGTTTAAAACATTTGATGAATGTCTGGATATCATTTTGGAAACGAGTGAGGTTTTTAGGTCATTTGTGGAGTAGAGATAATTGAGGTCAAAATGTATCACTTTATATTTATCGAAAGTACTTTTGTGAAAAGAAAGTAAACATGACATTTATATTTATTTTAAGATTAATAATTATACATTTTAATTAATGGTGTTAATTCTATTATTTAATGTAAAATCAAATAAAATAAAAGTATTTAAAATAAAATATTATAACCACATATATATTTATTTGGATTGCTAATAATAATTAATTAATAATGTTAATTTGAATCAACTTAAAAATTATTCCAAAAAAAAGAAAAAAATACAAACAGAGACTAGTTTCTTCATTGTCTGAAACATCGAAGGCAAAACGCAGATTTGAAACTCAAGATTTGCAGGGCGTATCCAGAGGGAAGCCCTTTCAAAAATTCTCAAAGGCCTAGGACGAACCCAGGCCAATGAGGGGTTTTGGAAGTAGTTTTCAACCAGCAATAGACGCGCCTCGGTTAGAACCTCATGAGCTGCGTCATTGCCCCAAGCGCAAAGATGCTTTCTAAATTGTCTGAAGCTACCTTTTATAACTGTTTTTCTGGTGTCTCCCCTTTCATGAGTTTCAATGTGGGATATGAGGAAGGTTTCACTTCTTACTGGGTTTATTTAATAACTTAAGGTCCAAGAGCCCATCCTGATGGCCCATTTCTTTTGTAACTAATATACCCTTTAGGCGTAAATTCAGATCCAATCAGATAATTAGTTTATGGAAAATCTAAATTAATTTTTTAAACTCAGTGGTCTGCCGGGCCCAGATCTTTTCCCTTCTCCCCACTTACAAAAGCGACTCCACTGAAACCTGAAATCTTCTAGACATTGGTCAAATAGCTAAAATAAGATTTTGATAGTATGTCATCCACCCCCTTATTTATTTATTTTAAAGAAAAAAAAAAAAAAAAACCTTTGGTTCAAGAATAAATATTTATTGCAGTCCACTGAGCCCCATCATGGAGAAAAGGACAGTCTTTTTACATGGAGAACTACTTTTGATTGCTCACTTCTTGTCTTCATGTTCTGAAACAAGTAATACAAAATTCAGGAAAAAACCCTTTTATACATAGTTAATGCAAAACATAATGTTTTAAGTGATATGAAAACAATATACTACTATTAATTATGCTTTCATATATCAACTCCTTTGGATTGCTGCTCCACATTTCCAATCGTGTATGTATTATATATATATATATATATATAATTAGACCATTTAATATCAAATTTGAATTACACCTATATAATTTTGATTCTTGTTTAGAGCTTTTCAACTTTTTACATGACAAGAGTTAGAATTTAAAAAAAATCAGCTTAAGAAAGAATAAGCTTACCACGTGTTATGTCATACTTATATAATATTGGTATATATTACTACAGTTAGACAGACGGAGACCTCCTTTTTGTTTCTTCCTTTCTTTAAATTAATCTAACTCTTAACAATATTAGTAAACAAGAAAACAATCACACCCAAAAAAAAGGAATAGATGAAAGCGATAGTGCATGAATGGCTCTGCATGCATGCCCTTTAATGAGTGAATCTGCAACAGCATGCACCCATATTCTTACTTTTACTTGTAATTTAAATGAAAAAAAAAAGGTATCAGTTGCCGCTGTCGCATGACGTAAAGTGCGGTGGTTGATTGTACGACGTTGTTTTTGGTTCCTCTTCAACAACACAATCACAACAGTACATAATTCGACGTGGTAACCTCTCATTGGGGACCCTTATATATAATTTCTCCATATACATATACGTATATATATATATATTTGTATGTGAAGATATATTCATTCTCCTCCTAAGAATAATAATAGTGGTGTCGCCAAAATGGGGGGTGTCGCCACCACTTCCGTTACAAGGATATTGACAGAGTTAATGGAGACAATAAAGAAAACGACGGAAATTAGGGCGGCCTAGATTTCACGCGTGCGCCTATTCATCTTTTTTTTTTTTCTTTTGAAGTCGTAAATTAGGGTTCTCGAATCTCACTGAAAAACATTTTCCCTCGTTTCTGTGCTTCTTGTGTCTTTTAATTAAGTAACTGAGAATTATACACACACATATATATACATACATATATGTATGTACACCCGGCTTTAATTAATTGAATGCTAAATCTTGAAGAAATTAACCTCGATAGAGTATGTATATATATATATATATATATTTAATTTAGAAGAAAAATAAATAAATTAAAGATGGATGATGAATGCGGCAGTATCTTGTTGGAGGTTGGGTGAAGACAGGTGAATCGGACGCGTGGTGCTTTTTCCGATCTTAACTTTCCATCCTTCCTATATAACCTTTGCAGTTTTCAATTAATACTTAATTGTGTTGAGTTTTGAGTTGAAAACCTTTGATTATTTCTTTTTTGGTTCCTAAACTTTTTGAATATAAAAGTAGTTCAATCTATTAATTGGCTGCGAATTAATTAACTTGATTCATCAGTTTCTTTACAATAATTTATGAGATGTTCATAAATTTTACTGCAACATACAACAGCAAATCATGTTTTACTATCAGTGTAATTACAAATTAACTATAAACAAACTTGAACTCCAGCCCACCCCCCCACACACACACATATATATATATATGCATGTATGTATTTATTAAGGATGATTGAGTTAAGAAGAAAGAACTTGGACAGCATGCTCATAAACAAGTGACAATCCTAGGAGTTGGAGAACACAGACAGAAAGGAATAGTAGTGCCAAGTGCAAACAGACAAAAGAACTCGTAATATATTATACAGATGTAGGGTCAGGGCCGGGCCGGGGGATGGATCGAGTTCAAACATCCTTGAGAATTGTGGATATTAGCACGCACAACCAGTTTTCTCGATTTCTAATTTACTACTACTACTATACTATATACATTATAGAATCAAATGAAGCCTCAAAACAAGCACTGTCCAGACAAAAAAAAGGGAAGAAACATTAAAATACTCGTATTATATATAAGACCACAAGGTGGGATATTGTTTTGTAAGATTCAATAAACAAGTGCATTTTTTTTTTCTTTTCCCCTTTCCTTTCCTTCATATGCAAGTTTCAAAAAAAAAAAAAAAAAAATGATTGACAATGAGTACATAAGTCCGATTCTTACAGACTTAAGACGTGGGGGATATATAGAAGTGACTCCCGACCACCTATGTAGTGTAGCATCATTAGCTCCAATATCAACTCTCGCGATCTAAATATGCAATGCAACTATGAGCTTGAATGTCAACTACTTGATACGGTTTTTATTATATTAAAATAAAATTTTTGAATTGACAATGAATAAAAAGTTTCATTCTTGTATAATATTACACATACTTATATACTTATAATACAAGATGAAGTATCCCATTATATGAATTTATTACATATTAATACTAGACAACTTTATTTATGAATGTCACGATAAGTTGGAATTTGAGTGATTTATAGTGCTATGTTTAATAATTTTTTGCTTTTGATGAAATTAAAATAGGTTTGCACTCTTGAGATTTGCATGGATACGATGCATGTTTGACTCCTCGAAGATTTAACATGGAATGCAAGTTAAGCAGCACAAAAACATACTTCTAAAACTACAAATCCTAACAAACAAAAATAACTTTGATGGCTTGAATTGTAGGGTTTGTCTAAGGTGGATATGATTTTCTTTTTTTTTTTCTTTTCCCAAACCAAATACAAATCCTCATTTCATAAAAATTAAATACTAATCAAATTATTGGGCTCAAAAATAATTAAGCTTTAAAAAAAAAAAAAAAAAAAAAAAAAAACAAAATATAAGCAGGCTGAGACAGGAACCAAAGACAAAGAAAAAAGCCAATTTGGTCCCCTTCTACTTGTTCATGTGTAGTCCCTCTCAAATCTAAATTTAGTTTCTTTATGTCTTCTCTGTATCTCCATATATATATATATATATATTATATATATTCTTTCCCACATTCTAAAAAGAATCCACAAACAATCTTTGACTGAACTGTTGGGCATGCATGGTCAGAGCTATCTGAACTCACTCCCTGACTCGCTCACTGACTCAGTCACTACCACTACGACTAGTGGTATATATATTCTTGGCAGTGATCAAAAGCATCCAACTGGGATCAGACAACGTGAACTTTGACTTTCACCACCAGCAATCTTCTTAATTAATTTTTGCCAGTATAACATATATATATATATATATATATTATATATGAACTAACTTGGATTTACTCGCATGTTGTTGTGGGTTTGTTCCCATTATCTAATTATTTTAATACTATCTGTCTATCAATCAACAACGTTAACAGTACATCTTGGTAATAAGTGCAAATTTGAAACTGAAAATCATTAAACCTCTGATCGTTTGAAAATGTCTGTCTGTCTGCCAGATTATATATTCCTCTAATATTTTATAAAAAAACACATCTTCTCTTTTTTTTAATCTATTTTTAAGAAAAAAATATTTTGTTTTTAAAAAATAATTAATAAAATATTAATTATATGAGTATTAATTAAAAATATTCATATTATAAGTAATATGAATACTTAAATACAAACTTTGAGGACTTATCTCCTTGTCTGCTCGCGGACCGAAACTTTGAATAGTAGTGGCAGCTTTTATGCATGTCTATCCTCTCTCTCTCTCTCTACACAAAAAACCAGGCTAAAAACAATACGATCATGTCCTCAAAGTCCTATCTCTCACCTTCACTAAAATCAAAGCAGTGCGACTATTTTAAAGAAAAAGCGTTTACATACATATATAGCCAATTTCATAAAATAAAAAAGCAATTAATTTAGTAACAGCACTTAATGTTCAACTTTTACCCCATATATATATATCTATCTATATCCCACACGTACTAGAGCTAACTCACTTATATATCTACATATATATTCATCTGACTACTGAAGTACCTTACAAAATTAAGATCGAATTAAGTTTGTGTAATACTAATAAGTATGGATGATCAGGGAATGTCGTCGTCGAGTTTTTGCATGAAACATGGACGAGGTGGAGGTGGGTACGGCGGTGGGACTAAGTGTGGAAGGTGGAATCCAACAACTGAACAAGTAAAAGTACTTACTGAACTGTTCAGGTCGGGGCTCCGAACACCAAGTACCGATCAGATCCAAAAGATATCTTCTCAGTTAAGCTTTTATGGAAAGATCGAGAGCAAGAATGTCTTTTACTGGTTTCAAAACCATAAAGCTAGAGAACGTCAGAAGCGTCGCAGAGTTTCCGTTTCACTCGTCGACGACCAACAAAAAGAAAACCATTTTCAACACAACATAAACAACAACAACAACTCTTCCTCTTCCTCATCATCTTCATCATTACGTCGTCGTAAGTCATTAATTATTACCTAAAGTTGACTTTTTCTTCTCCTTTTTTTTTTTTTTTTATTATTTAGAATTAATGGAAACTATATATATATGTATACAGATTTTGTAGAGAAAAATCAGGTTTCACAGGCAGGAGAGAGAGTGATAGAGACGTTACAACTATTTCCGTTACACTCATTCAACGAATCATCAGATTCCGAGAAGCTGAGATTTTTGGCAAATGATCAGTTCAATGAGACGTTTTCCTACAGCTTTGGTGCAGACATGGATCATCCCACGTTGGATCTTCGTTTAAGCAGCTTCTTGTAAAACAAAAGATTTAATTAATTAGTCTTTATAAATTATATATATATATTTATATGTATGTGTGCTTTAATTACTTTAGGTACGTAGTAAAACTGTATTAGTTCAAGATTTGGTGGTCCATTTAGAGACCAATGTATTTATAAGAAGAAAAAAAAAAAAAGTGTTGATTTGATTTTTCTTTTGAGTTGTTAAACATGCACGTAGCTCTAGACAGTGAATCACTAGCTAGGTAGGTAGGTTGGAACTTGGAGTTCTAAAAATGCTTCGACATTCTCCTTTGCATGCACACACAAACAATATTTGTCTTTTACTCTCTGTGATTACTCTGCCGGATATATATATATATATATATATACATACACACAAATCCAGTAGTAAAATAGTTATGAATAGTTGGAAATTGAGGCGGGCTGGCTTGCCCTCCCGAGGAAGGGGAAAGTAGTAGTAAATTACAAGTGTGCCCGGAAAAAACAAGTGAGTCAGCCATTCTGACACCGTCTTTGAATTTCATGTTGAAACTCTGTTGCAGCAGTTGCTAACTGCTTTGACAATTGACATTTTTCTTTTCTTTTTGGTTTTCCCTTTTATTTTTTTTTTTTTTTGGTATTCCCTCTATATATATATATACATATATTATATTGAATATCGAACACATATATATATATAGTTTGAGATTCTTGTTGGGGGGGGATCCGACCTTTTTAATTTTTAATGGCAGCAACCTCATGGCATGCACTGCAGATGCCTGACGCGAGTACCTTCGTCTCAACTTTCTCTTGCTCCTTTTATTATTGTGTTTCTAATTTAAATCTTTTATTATAGTATTGACATTTCGAATAATAAATTGTTATATACTTTATAAATTTAGTAATAAATTGTATATATTTTAAAAATTTAAATTAATAAAGTAAATTTAAATTTATTGTGAACAATTATGCCCAATTACTTTTATCATAACACTATAAAAGGGTTGTAACTTAAAGCTCAGCGAAAATGATTTATTGATTAATACGTATCAAAAGATATTTTAGTACCCCATCCAATAAAACGGAATTTTTTAGCAAGTAAAGTTTGATCATAAAGTTTTTTTTTATTTTTTTATTTTTATACCCACTTGGGGTACTTGGTGTCCCCATCTTTATTGGTGAGATTAATTCGGATTCAACCTGCGGCTTGCAACTTCAACTCTTACTCGAGGGTGAAGACTTTTTAACATGACGCTAACCACTCAGGGGATTCAAAACCTCGACCATCCGCTTTGGAAGAAGCATTAGGAGTCCGCGCACCAACTCCCAAGCTACCGGGTTGATCATAAAGTTTTATAGAAAGTAAAAAATTATTATTATTATTTTTTTAATCATTAATGTAGTTAATATAGAATAAATGGAAGAATTTCATATAAATAGCCATTCCAGCTATGGTGAGGGCATTTCCCAAGAGTTAAATTATGAAAACACAATCCATGCCAAATTTGCATTATTAGGAGCAGTAATAATAGCTTCAGATATTGATATTTTGGATTAGTTAGGGCCCACAAAATGACTATCGAGAAAAAAAAAAAGCCTCCAAACAAATTAGAGAAAAGCCTGTAAGTTACTGGGCACGTAGTCGTAAGTTTTTTGGATGAGCTCAAGCAAATTACAAATTGGGCCTTGACTTAAAGTAGGCCTGTTTATCGGATTGTCTTTGTTATGATCAATTGGAATTCAGAATGGCGGCCCAATATTGAAGCCCAAATGAATCTAGAAGCTGGAGATCCGAAGGTTACAAAAATGGAAGAACAGTAATAAGGAAGTTGAATTGTATTTGCCTCCTTCCCTAAGAAAACTCCGGGATCTTTTTCCTACTGATATTCCAAAGAGGAGAGACTAGAGGAAAACCTCGTTCAAGATTTGGAATCTGCTCATTAATTTTTCTAGTTAGGTTTTTGAGTTCATTTCAGATTCTCGAGCAGTCATGGATGTTATAAAGTCGCAGCAGATATCATCTCGGCCAATCGAGAAGGTGATAGTCCACCCTCTCGTGCTGCTTAGCATAGTGGATCATTACAACCGAGTTGCTCGTGATACTAAGAAACGTGTTGTTGGGGTTTTGCTTGGCACTTCTTTCAGAGGCACCGTTGACGTTACCAACAGCTATGCAGGTCTGGATCTGTAACTTTGCTTCTCTACTAGGGATTCTATTTTTTCCGTTCTATCTATTTTAAAATTATTTTTTAGCTGTTGGTTTGGAGATTAAGGGATGAAAAATAACTTGAAATAATCAATTGGCGGGGGAGAATTTTTTTAGGGTTTATATTATTTTGGTTTGTTCTGATTGGGGTAATGGTAAAGATGACTTCCTGAAGAAAGGGAATTTGAGGGAACGGGCCATGTTTGTAGTAATATTACATTAGGGAAAAACCTTTATTATCTGCGCTCTAAATTTCCTTGCAGCTATCTACCCTGAATTTCCTTTGGAGGTACTGACACTTAAATGAAGCCACTAGAGTAAGCTGGGTAAATTTCGAATGGCTTTAAGCGTGTGCTTTTGATCATGGCATTTGAGTGGCGAGAATTCCTAACATGTTTATGATCAATTTCACTGATTACTTTTTGGATATTTTCCACTGTAGTTTTGTCTGCATACTTTCTGCTTTTTTAATCTCAATTTGCCTTTTTGATATGTGAATTTTGTAGGTTAATCCATTTTGAGAAGACTTAGTCCATACATAGGTTTTTCCTGGACCTAGCTTGCTGGTTTAGAGATTAACTTGGATGCTTGTGATGACATTACCTATATTTACTCACAAGAGTTCTAAAATCTATCATGTTCTATGATTTCCTTCGACCATTTTTTATCCCTCTTGTGCAATATTTACTGATTTTATATTAACAACGTTGGAGCCCCTTTAGCTTGAACTTATAGGTCAAGGAATAACAGTCTCAGGTAGGTAGTTGAGAATACATTTTGGGGGGGGGGGGGGGGGGGGGGGGGGGGGGGGGGGGGGGGGGGGGGGGGGGGGGGGGGGGGGGGGGGGGGGGGGGGGGGGGGGGGGGGGGGGGGGGGGGGGGGGGGGGGGGGGGGGGGGGGGGGGGGGGGGGGGGGGGGGGGGGGGGGGTTTTTTTTTTTTTTTTTTTTTTTTTTTTTTTTTTTTTTTTTTTTTTTTTTTTATGTCCTCTGAAGCATTTACTGTTTGCAAGTTCTTGTTCTATATGGTGGACTCAATGGCCTTATTAATTTTATTGGTTCCTCTCTATAATTAGTTTTACATTACATGCACCCTTATTTCCTACTGGAAAGATTTCAGGTTATTATAATTTTTTTTTTTAAAATAGGTTTTCTCCTCTGTAATTAGGCATATC
This sequence comes from Cynanchum wilfordii, assembly GCA_025388415.1. NCBI lineage: Eukaryota > Viridiplantae > Streptophyta > Magnoliopsida > Gentianales > Apocynaceae > Cynanchum > Cynanchum wilfordii. The sequence goes on from JAHSUH010001079.1 coordinate 5,331,805, forward strand.
AAACTTAGGCTCCTGTTCCTCTTTTGGGTTTCTTTTGATAACTTGCATCCTAATGTGTCCAATTATTTGGTGATGTTTGCAGTTCCTTTTGAAGAAGATGACAAGGACCCAAGCATCTGGTTTCTTGACCACAATTATCATGAAGCTATGTTTTCAATGTTTCGCAGAATTAATGGTATGATTTTTTTTTTTATTATTATTTATTTATTTATTTTTGTTTAGGTTCTCTTGTTTATAGATATCTATTTCATTAAGTTATCCTTTGAATGGTACTTCTATTTATACCAAAAATCTTGTCTTCAGCCAAGGAACATGTTGTTGGTTGGTACAGCACTGGTCCAAAGCTACGGGAAAATGATCTGAACATTCATCAGCTTTTCAACGAGTAAGTTCCCATCCTGCCAGCAATGTTGTATCTCCTGAATTGTGATTATGTTATAAAATTAGATATGCTAGAAGTAATACAGGAGAGGTTTCCTTGTTCCCAGCATGAGTTAGGCAATAGGTCAAATGATCTTTATTTGGATTCAAAATAAAATAAATTGTATAAATTGTTTCAGACCTAACTTGATCTTACCTTCTACATGGCAAGTTTTGCAGATGAGATGTTTCATAGTTATTAATATCTGTTGTGGTCTGTGTTAAAACTTGCATATCTAATTTGTGAAAACTGTTCCTTTGGTGGATTTCCTTTCCACCAGTAAAAGTGCAAGATAGTTTAATCAAAAATTTTGGTCTTGTTCTACCTAATCTTTTTGGTTTTCCTTCAAAAATAGTATGGTCATTTCCATATATACTTGAGTACTCATTTTTAACATGGTATAAATTGGGAGCCCAGATCAGTTGTGTTTAGCCTATAAATTGCAAACAAGGCATCTAGATATATACTTTTTATGCTTTGGACTATGATCCTTCGCATTCAAGAAATGTCACTCATTTTAGAAGCAATATCAAGCTTTATTATAAATTTGGAGCAATTTGGAAATACCTTCTGAGTTGAAGGAACTTGGATGTTTTATGATGGTTCCTTTCTTGATTTTAGATTGTCATTTGGAGAATGGAGTAGATAGTCATGTATTTTGCTTTTAGTGTGTAATTGAGTAGAAAGTTATATAGAGTTATTAATCATTGTTTCACTCCCTTGGTGTTCTAAGATTCAAATTTTCATATAAGATTAGATTTTTCTTTGTGCATCAATTTCCTTTGCTACAACATTAATTCTTATTTTTCCATTTTGGTTGATAAAGGTTTAGATTTTTGTTAATCTGAAATGTTGGGTTGATGAAGGCTATATTTTCCTGAACTATGTTTTCTGCATTTTTATCCTGTATTCCTGGATGTAGCTATGTGCCCACTCCAGTATTGGTCATAATTGACGTCCAGCCTAAGGAGCTAGGAATACCAACTAAAGCCTACTATGCTGTTGAGGAGGTTAAAGAGGTAGGCTGCTACATCTATACGAATCAATCTTCTCCATTGTTCTGTCTGTTGATACTTGATTATACATTGTACTTTTACTATTATCTCCATTTAAGGTAAGCATACAAAATCTTAAAACACAATGAGAGATGGAGCACTCCTTCCTCTTAATACTTAAAGATAGTAATTACATGCATGTATCATATACTAAAGGAATTGTGGATGCTCTTGTAGAATGCAACTCAGAAGAGCCAGAAGGTATTTGTTCACGTGCCTTCAGAAATTGCTGCTCATGAAGTTGAAGAAATTGGTATGCATATGAACAAACCCACCACCAACCCTCCTCTATCCCCTCTTCCAAAAAATATGTAATTTGTTTCTAACATATTTGTTGGTCAAATTGCTTGTCAACAGGAGTTGAGCATTTATTGAGAGATGTAAAGGACACGACCATTAGCACCCTTGCTACAGAGGTTTCTGGCATTTTTATTTGATTGAAGTTGGTAATATGCTATTTTTTACCTTCACTTCACTATGTATATGACAATGACAGTGATCTTTTATTTGTGCAGGTTACTGGAAAACTTGCAGCCCTGAAGGGATTAGATGCACGGCTAAAAGAGATCCGAGAGTACCTCGATTTTGTTATTGATGGGAGATTGCCATTGAACCATGAGATTCTCTATCATTTGCAGGTTCGAATTTTGAACTTTTAGTTGGGGTTGTATTGTTATTGTGACATCCTTCCATTCTCTATTTGGATGCCAACTGCACTTGTTCACTAAATGTAGAACAATTTATGTATTATGCAGTTTGTTTTACCAAATATAGAATCAAATCGCTAGTTCAGTCTTTCCCTGCATAGAAATGTTGCCATGTTATACAATTCTGTTACATGCTTTTGTATCGTGGACACCCAATATGTTCACAGGCATGGTAGTGTTGTTAAATATCTGTCACATTTACTCATATAACATATTTTTCAAACTCATGGCCTTTCATGATGTTTATTAAGGTAAGTTATACTTAGCATCCTGTATCTTTGGTATCAATACCTTTATTTTCTGCAGAGTACTAGCACAAGATCATTTGATGTTTGTTGTTGTTTATTTATTTATTGGTGCAAGTGATCCTTGAGTTGATAGATGGTTTTACAATCTTGCGTGTATTGGACAGAATCCAAAAAAAAAAAAAAAAAAAAAAAATTGTTTGAGGTTCTTATTTCAATCATAATCTGTTGACCCCTTACAGGATGTTTTCAACCTACTTCCGAATCTCAATGTATCTGAGCTAATAAAAGCTTTTGCAGGTATGTGTGCATGTTGTAAATGTGGTTTGTTATCATGATTATTATTATTATTATTATGGATATATGATTACGGATCAGTTTAATTTTGAGGATTGAATGGTTGATTGTGTTTCTGATGTTCGCAGTGAAAACAAATGATATGATGTTGGTCATATATCTTTCTTCCCTTATCAGAAGTGTAATTGCTCTCCATAATTTGATCAACAACAAGGTGAGATGCATACTTTTTGGCTTCTTCATGATGGTCTCTCTAGCTAATACAATACAGTTATATAGTACAAATTATTAATGGTTATTGTTATTATTATTATTTATATATATATATATATATATAAAATATATCCTGATAGATCCCTATCATAAATGTGTTTGCTTCTCTTAGCAAATACTTTAATGCTGTGCTTAACATTGTTCTTCAAATTTCAGTTGGTACTAGATATGAATGTCAAAGTGAAAAAATAATAAATCGTGGCTATATTTTCTGTGGACAATTTGATGTTTGGCAAAATCTATTCAATATCCTGATGTCCAACTCCTTGTAGAATTCAAGCTGAAATTTAAAATTTTCAAATGTGCATGGTTTATTATTGACTGGAAGGACTATGACAGAATCAAGATTGAGGAGATAATATTTCAAAATAGAGCTGATTCTGAGTCTGAAGTCCATAATCTAGTGTAATAGGGCTGGTGATATATTTATGTTATAGCATGATCTACAACACTTATGGCATTGGAAGTGACGGAATCATAAGATGAGAGTAATATTCCTTTCATGTTTGTTCTGAATGAGCTAGTTTTTCACATGTCAAGATATTGCTACATAGGTGGATTTATTTTGTTAGGTTTGTTGGTAACTGGAGCTTTTTGTTTATCTTACAGATGCTAAACAAAGAACATGAGAAGGCAGAAGACTCAAAGCCAGTTGCAGTACCGACTGCTGCTGGAAGCTAAGCATGGAAAACACATTTGCTAAAGAAAAAAATATATCTTTGTTGTTAGAGATAATAGATTATAGTGATGGATGACTTGGTGTATTTGGACCAGATACTTGATCTACGCCTATTTTATCAAGAATCAAATTCAAAGCAAGATCAAGATCCTCCTTAGTCAAGTGAATGCCTTTTATCACTGTTGTTCTGCTGATTCAATTTTCTTTATTTAACTAATATTTGATATTGGTTTTTTCTCAGAAATGTGTGAATTGAATCGTAGCTTCTATTAAAGGATTTTTGCGTGGTGGATGAAAGACGTAAGTTTTCTTCATGAAGAGAGGAGAAATACTCTTTTATATGTCTTCAATAACTAGGAAAGAATTCCATTCTCATTCTATGCAAAATGTGAGTACAATTTAAGTAATAATATCATTCTAAAACTAAATAGAGTGTGATGCAAAGTTTTTGCCCAAGAGTCTGATGATACAAGGTAGACCTCTTGCCCGAAATAATTGGGAATCAAACTGGTGGATTCTTGGAATTGATCACTAGCTCTCTTCAACATCTGCCCTGAATTAATCCAGATGCTCTTCTCTTAAAGTCTCTCCGAGAAGGGTAAAAGACACAAAAAAATAAAAATAAAATAAAAGGTAAGGTATGAGGGAATAGTTTACAAGAATAAGTAAGAAGCTAAGAAAATATCAAAGTTTCAATCGACATCATAATCAGGCAGGACTGATTGCTGAAAGTCTGCATCCATGATAACACCATCCATAACGTGCAATAGAAGGTTATTCTTCCGCAGATCCACCCTCTCTGACCGAACCCTGTTAACCACAAGCCTCCCATCAACATCCCTTGATATGTGCAGAGTATATCCAGTCAAAGAATCATAATCAATCTCCTTAACAAATGGTACTTTCTCAGAATATATCATTCTCGGCACTGCCGTAAACCCAAGAATACGAGTCAGGACTGCATATGTATCATTATTAACCTTAACCTTTTCCCCAACAAAACTATCGTTCAAGTGCAAGCCGAGATCCCGCTCAAATGCTTTCTGAGAAGGCAAAAAGACTGTAAAAGCTAGGTCTTCAGGTAGCATTTCAATCACCATCTCCCCAAATTTCCCTATCCTTACATCTCTTGATATTTTCCTGATCTTGTTGTGTGTAATTGATCCTACAGGTGCTGCTTCTGGCAGTCTTAATACGGAAATAAACATTACAAGAGCAAAAGAAACCGACAGAACAACAAAAACAAACGCCACTGGGTTCTTCAAATATGTTACTTTACCCTTTTTCATCTTCTTCTTCCCCAAAACCAAATTAGAAGCATCAAAAGCAAAATCCTACTCCAAAACCGACACTGATCCAAACGTTTTTAAAGAAGAAAAAACAGAACTCTATTCATAAATTCCCAAAATCCGCTCTTAGATCGCGTAAAATTTTTAGAGGAATCGGATTCGAACTGAATACATTTATATACAAAGAAAGTGGTTACCTGAAAATTGAGCTGCTGTAATTTGCAAAAATCAGACGCTTTTTTAAGTCCTTGTTTAATAATTTGAAACTGATCTAAACTGATAAAATCATTGAAAACTGAACCTGTGAAGAGGACCCAGGTAATATACAATAGGGTTTAAAATTTTGAAATATAAACGTGTGGGATCCGTAATTCACTCCACCCGAAACAATGTCTCCTTTTTTTTTTTTTTTTTCGGTTTTGTTTCTTCGAATCGGAAATCTCGCAAATTGAACATACTTTCCCGTTGAATCATCTTCTTATATATATATATATATATAAATGAGAAGTAACTACTAATTTGTTTCATAATAGAAGTCTGAATACTAAAATACAAATACTGCACTTTCTTAATTAACTAAATTTATTAATTGCTAAAAAAAAAGGTTAATTTGTATTGTATGCTTAAATATATAAAGCTTTTGATTTTATTTAAAATGTTTAATAATTAATTTTACTTTTAACTCACAATACTTTTATTTTATTTTTGTCTTCTTTATTAAATTTTACTAAAAGAATGTAATTTTAACAAATTTTAACTATATATATTTAAATTATTAAAAAAATAATTTAATAGATTTAAGATTGAATAAATATTATTAGTTTATTTGAAAAGTTATATCTTTATCTTTTTTTAAATTATATTCATATACTTCCCTTAATATTATATAAATATTCATATACACTAATAAGCATTGAATAATAAAAATTTAAATATTTGATTTAAAAAAAAAAAAAAGGTTGACTTATAATATTTGATTTATCTATATTCAGACTGATGTGTTCTCTTTTCTCTGGTTACTCTTACTCCAATTCAGAGAATTCGAGTTCCTGTCAAAACAAGATTGCTCTAAAAAAATGATGCGATAAGTCAAAAACAATTGAAAAGATGAGAGAACTAGAGTCGAGAGAGAGAGAGTTCACTTATTTCAATTGGAGACCTGTGCTTGTATTTATAGACATTTTAGTCTAAGAATATAACACTTCCCATATTCCTAGAATATTTTATAAATATCTTTATTGATTTTAAGATATGTAAGAGATTTTTAGGAAATCTTTGTATAAATGGAAAGTGGTATATCTACCACAGAAATTCCAAATATTAAATTTATTGAAATCTATTAACTGTTTCTCATCTGTCCTGTGCTAACAATCCAAATGTTCTGCTCTTTTCCTTCACGCAAGAACTCCTAGGGTGGAATGAAAGTTCAAATTCATTTCAAAGAAAAGGCACGAAATTAAAAAAGAGGAAAGGTAGAGGGAACATGGCAAGCTACCTGCCAAATTGAAACTTCTCTATCAATCAGTGCAGGCAAAACATATGGTAAAGAAAAGAGGAATGAGAAAAGATATATTGGAGTGGACTATTTGTCCATTTCAAATATGTGTGTGTAAAAAGGAATGGGAGACTGATAATATGGGATTTGGGGGGGCACAGAGCGGGGATGGATTGGGTGTTGGAATAAATACATAATGGGCACTATCTATATATAAGAGAAAAGCTGTTGTCAGTTTATCATGGAAGGGAATGGAGCACAAATATTTTTCATAATGCATATGGACTTATTCATATATACATATTATGGTTCAGTTGCAATTTGCCATTTAAAGCTATATTGAGATATCTCCTAGATGCAGTGTTTCTTTTATTTTTTTGTATCATTATTGCAGAAAAGGTTACTACAGGCCCAACAAAACAGAATTCAACCCCCCTTCTTTTTTTCTGCATTGTGAGATGCATTTGATGGTGATGATGCTGCTGTAAGAATCCCCACATATTGGAATTCATCTCTTGAATTGCTTGGACTGACAAAGATGTGGAATCTGACACATGTGTATATATATATATATATATATATATATATTGCAATTTTTATTACAAAATCTTTTGGCGTAGCTCAAGAGCCAAAGTGATTTGTGAAAATCACCACTTTATATATATATATATATATATACACAAAGTGATTTTCGCTGTGACTGACTCCCAACGTATATTTGGAGATGAAAACAAATGGGCTTTGAGTTCGAACTCTATGGTTCCTGGGGCAATATGGACTTTTTATTACCTTTTTCAATATATATATATATTTTTTTACCTTAAACACGGGTATTCTAGATGAGTCTCAAACTATGGAAGACCACTTTTAAGTCAAATTCACATTTAAACTAATCATCGTTCGAGCCGGGTTGGTCCCTTGCAACAGGAAGCTTCTGACTCCAAATTTTAAACAGTTACATACATGAGTAGATATTTGAACTTCTAACTTCACTTAAGTTAGAAGAGCTACCTCCTCACCAACTTACATACGCATTGGAGTTAACTTTTTCAATATATACCAATCCATGATTAACTCCAACACTTCCCTTTATTGGTCGGTCAATGAATGAGACCATAGTAATAACGTTACACCAACATCCAAATTCTTCTTCTTTTTTTTTACACTTCATTATTTATATTCTTCAAATGATAGTGAATTTAAACTTTTTTATTTATTTATTATTATTTCTTTAATTTGAAACTATTTTACTAACTCAAATTTATAATTTTTATTTTCATAATAAATGTGAATTAGGATTTCTTGTAAGCCTCAAACTCATTAAATTGTATTTGATTGTCTAATAGTCAAATTAATTCAGTATTTACATTTATATATACTAACTACTCATTTTTATCTACTTTTCTAGCTTTCTTTATATATTATATTAAATAATAAGTTAATTTTATCACTTAATTTATATATTTTGATCAATTAAATATTAATACATATAAATATTATCATGTAAGGTCTTTTAAATTAACAACACTTGTTGGTTCAAATGAAATGAATTTGATTTATTTTACCTAAAATTTGGAGTTTTATTATTGTTTAAGAAATAAGTATATGGGAAGTTTTCCCCTAATCAGAGTTTAACTCGGCTCGACTTCGATTGAGCTGAGACTTTGAGTAATTATCCTATTATTATTATTATTATTATTATTATTTTTGATGGGTAGTAATTATCCTATTATATTTAAGTATATCAACTAGCATTTAATTAAAATAATATTATTTCAATTATTAATTTAAGCTATCATACTACTCTATGCTTAACCCACTGATCATGAATTTTGCAGTCTATTTGTATACATATTAAAAAAAAAAAAAAAAAAAAAAAAGAAAAAAAAAAAATCAAACTAAAAGTCAAACCGTTCTAATGAGAAGAAGGAAAAAAAAAAACCTTGTACTATTCAAATGTCATAAAATTTCGGTTTTCTATTACGTTAGAACTGACATAATAAACAGAAAGGAAAAACATCTTACTTACTTACTATAAGTTACAAATATAGGCCCAAAACATCCGTTAATCCTTTAAATTTTACAATAATCTAAAAGTCCCATCACTCTCCTCCAATTTTCCGGGTCTATCATCATCATCATCATCAACCTCCACCTATCTCTGAACATGGACGCAGTTCTGTTTTACGGATAAATTTTTTTTTTCTCCCTTTTATATATATATAGCAGTCCATCATTATCCTTCTTCATATAAATATATAATATTAATTAATAATGGTAACTCGAAACATATTGCATGAATTCCGGGTCGGACTCCAAACCCAACATGGTCTCGGGTGCCAAAAGCACTTCGAAATCAACGCTTCCGTTACCTTCACGTCCCGGGAAGGCGGAAATTTTTCCGTCAAACTTGTTGGCCCGACCGCTACGAACAGAAACGGGTTTTCCCCACCCGAAATCATTATCGTACATTGGGAATCTAGGCGAGCTTCCCATTGTAAGCATTGCACCATCGAAATTGCCCAGTGGAAAGCATCGTGGGTCCCGCTCCCAATCCTCTACGTACTTCCTCACCACAGCGTCATTGTGGGCCATCACATTTTTGTTCATTTGCTCCGCGCACCACCTCAAATCTCGGTCCAGGACGTCACCAGCCGACGCGTAAGTCGGAATGCTTTGGATTGCGTTGCCGAAGTATAACGGGTCAAGCTTCGGCTCCAGTCTGTGGCGGCAGTTCACAGCCATCCTGAACGTGGTTATTTTGGAATTTGGCAGTTTCCTCGCACGTGTCACGGCACGCCACAGTAACGCACAGAGTGATTGAAAAGATGAAATCTCAGCCGTTCGTTTTCCGTCGACGGTTACGGTTTTGAGAGTATCGTTTCTCTGTTTCCCCATCAATTCAGCAATGTCAATACCGCCGTTTGCATTCCACGTCGGATTATTCGCTTTAGATTTGAGTCTTAAAATGGATTCTCTACTGAAAGAGAAAATTCTCTCGCTCAAAGGGGCATCGAGGTTGAAAGTGACTTTGGGTCCACCGTCAGGAACTTTAAGCACCGCCGAGGATATTAATACCGAGTCGCGGCTAAAATCAGCTGACTTGGAAATCATTCTGATTCCTCTTGACACCTCAGCGAATGAATTGAAGAAATTCCAGAACGAGGTGCCGTCAGTAACGGCGTGATTAACGGTGCACCCAATGAATACACCATCAGCAAGCTCCGTTACTTGAACTGTTAAAATAGGCCTAAAATGCCCTTCATAGCTCACAGTTCTATCCATGGCGAAAAATTCCTTGACTTGATCGGGAACGTAAACGGAACCGAGAATTTCGTCGATATGGACATGGGAAGCATCTGCATGTATGAAGTCGACTCCGGCATCGTTGCAGGTGATGTAAATGTAACCGCTGGAGTCGGTGGTGAGACGGCCGGCGAGAGGTGGAAAGTGAGTGAGAGTTTGTGAGAGGCTGCGTTTGAGGAGGGAAATGAGTTCGGAGATGGGAAAAGGAGGGAGATTAAAGAGACAGCCCTTTTGAATGTAATGGCAAGAAAGCATAGGGAGATCAGATACAGAAAGTTTGAGGTCTCCAAGAGTTGATTTTTGAGAAGGGAAAATGGTGCATTTGGAAACAACCATAGTTGTTTCTGTAGCAGACTCTAAAGGAAGAGACTTTGCAGACGTATAGCAAGGCATGGTTGGCGCAATTGAGAAGTATATAACGGCCGGTGCTCTCTCTATATATATGTCTCAGCTTGGAGGGGATGATATTAATTTGGGAAGTAAAGAGTGAAGGACTGAAGAAAATTGGAGAATAGGGTGGTGTTTATATAGTGATTTTGGTGCATGCATTTGCAAGGTGCTGAGTTGGTTGTTGGTGATGTTTGTTAATGATGATGATGATCATCATCGACTCTCTCTCTCTTACTTTCTCTCTCATCCCTTATAAGGATCAGAGGGTGTATAATACTTGTTAGTGGGTTGACTCTCTCTCTCTCTGCATATATTTTGTTGTATAACCACTCAAAAGATTGTGACTTCCGTCACGTGTACTACCTATTTGGTTCTTCTTTTAATAAACTCAAATTGGAGAGCTAATTAATGCTGTTTACAATATTCTTATACCTCTCTCTCGTTAATTGTGATATTAAAAATCCATACTATATGACAAATTGAGGTTATTCAATTATTAAGAGTTAAAAAGTAAGAATTTTTTTTCGAATAATAATTAAATCATGTGAATATAATTAAAATTTAATTTAAATTAGTTGAAATATAATTTTAAATATTAAATGAGGAAAAAAAAAAATTACTCTATAAAGTAATTCAATTTGTAGGTTAACAAAAAAAATATTACTATTTGCTGTATAATTAGTTATAATAATTAGTAATTTTAAATAACACATGTTTCTATAAACGATATGAAGATCTGCGATATATATATATATATATATATATATATATATATATATATGAAAAGTAAAATAATTAGAGAACAAAATCCATCTCATTTAACGAGCTTTTAGCTCTTTGTTTGATGGATTGTTGAAGATTTACCAAGAGGTACAATGTCTGACCTGAGATTTACAAAACATTTTCCCGATGAAAATTTTGCAGAGGTGACGTGGATTTATTTTTCACAGATGGAGTTCAGGGAATATCACACGTAATGGTTAAAAGAAAAAAGCTCTGAAATCAAGACCTCGTACAACGTCGAGTCAAAGAAACGAGTAACTACAAATTTGATGACAGTTTCTTTCCTTTTTTTTCCCCGTAAATTTTGTATAATATGAGATTAAATAGACATTTATTAGTATAAATTTGAATATTATAAGTTTATACGAGAAGATTTACAGCAAATCGCAGTAAGTCAGGAAGTTTCTGTTCCCAATTCGGTGTTCCTTGATCTGCTCAACGGCCCTCATATTCTAAGTGGTGAATCCCATGCGGATGCTTGTTTCTATTTTAGGGTTCATCGTTCTCTTGGGATCCGTTAATCCAAAAAAAAAAAAAAAAAATGTTGTCCCTCTCCAAAAATCACGTTTACATGTTTTTATTATTAATTTAATTTAACTATTAATTTTTATAATGATTCTGAATCCCATCTTTATATAATTTAACAAATTTCATTCATAAAAATTAAAGAAAAAAAAAAAAAAAAAATACTATACTACTATATATTAAGGGTTTTATCCAGAAATAATTACTTAATTCATTGTGCTTAGCGTGAAATTGTTTCTCAATATATATATATATATATATATATCATGGATATAGCAAGGGTATCTTTTCTTTCCCTTCTTTGATATGGCAGCGTAAGTAATGATATGGATATCTGCAGATGGCAGTGAAAATTTCCGACAAAAAGTTTGACGTGGCTTGCATGCAAAGGCGTCTGGGAGACACAAAGATTTAGCTTCATCCGTTTTGGTCCTTCATTGCCTACTCTGCTGGAATCTCTTCCTCCTCCTTCTAGGAGTATCCTTTCTTGGTTCTCCCTCCCCTCACTGAATGCTTTCTCCGCCATTTTCGAACCAGTTTTTTCAACAAGGGTGGGTTTTTAAAAACTAAATCTATATCTTTCTATGTTCTTTTATTAAACTATTTTGTATTTAAAGGTTTTTTTTTTTAATTTTTAAGAAAATATTAAAGATTAGTGTTTGTCATTTGTGTCTGAGTTAAATAATTATTTTATTTTTTATGTTACTCATGTTAAACATGAAATAAATATAAGTTAAGATGTCATAGCTCAGTACATAGTAGTCTCAGCTATAATTTTTATAGGTTGAGTTCGAAACACAGCTCTTCAAAAAAAAAAAAAAAAAAAAAAGAATAAATATCAAGATGAGATTTTTCAACTTGTGAGATATATTACATAAACTATAGGTGTGTAGTATGATTTTGTAGACAGATTTCTTGAATTTAAAACTAGGCAAGATGATCAAATTGAGGAGTTTGTGCAAATTGTTTTAAAGTAGCTAGGAATAATGAATCTTTCTTAAGAAGGATATAGCAAATACTCAGTTAATTATAAAATATAAATTAAGAATGATTAATATTGACTGATAATTTGATGAACAGCCGACTTTTTACGTTCTGGATGTTGGCTGTCATTCTTCTCTGGAAAAGTCGGTCTGGAATCTCCAGTCCAGAAGATACTAATTTTAATTAATCACTGCTACTTGGGGAGATTTATAGATTGTTAATTCACAAATGGGCTTGCTGTTTTGGATTTCCTCTTCAAGAAAGGTCGGCTTAAGCAATCCCCAAAATAATCCTACAAAAACCGTCATTTCTGATAAAGTCGGCATCTCCTCCTAATATTTTAATTAGCAGAGAGATTCAAGACCTAATTAACTACAACAATGGAACCTTAAAAAAATTATTTTAGGTACGTACAATGAATAAATAAACATATTCATATCTTAGTTAATTATTAGGTTGCACTCTTTTTTCTTTCTTTCTTTTTTTTCTTTTTAATTATATATATATAATAGTTCTTACTACCATGTATCTGGCATAATTAATTTGTTTTGACTACGTGAGACTAATCCTAGTTTTCTCCAATAATTTTTTTTTTTTTTCTAAGCCCTTTCCACGTGTGTGACAGTTCACTCCAGCCGGTAATCCTTTTTTATCTCAGCAAATAGCCGGTAACCAAAACTGTCATTAATTAGAATTCTCCACCCATCTATCAGATTCTTTTTACTTCAACTTTTTTTTTTTTTTTGAGGTCTTCGGAGGTGATGAATTTTGAGATATAATTGAAATGAAAATGTTTCAATTTTTTTTTTTTAAAAATAAAACATTTAATGGGGAAAATTTGGCTAGAAAATAGTGTACAAAATTATAATATAGAATTTTATTTGATTATTATATAATCCATCCCGTTTTTTTGAAACAAAAAAAAATTATATATATGTAGTAGAAACAATTAAAGGATTTAATTAGGCAGTTTAAGTCAAATTATATAATAGTGCGTGTATATATATATATCGTAATGTATAGGTGATGTAATTTGTAGTCGTTGGCTGATCATAGACTAAAAGAGTGTATATATATATATATTTATATTATAGGTCACATAGTTGAATTACGTAAATTTTCATAGTTTTCTTTCTATTATTTTAATATATAATGTATGTTATTTAATTTTTATAATACTTTAAAAATACTTTGCGTTGGAATTATTGCAAGTTTGTTCCGATGATCTTTCAGTAATATAATTCTATTTTTCTTATAAAAAAAAAATCAAATTGCCCATTAAATCGATTTTTATGAATTCTATCTATGTAAACAATGCAACCGATCAACAAGTTCAATTATATAAATAAATATTTTATTAAAAAATTTAATATTATTGTAATTTGGAGTCTCACATAACTCGCTTAGAAGATCTCTGAACGGTTATTAAGGAAAAGTATGAGACCCATTACTGACACGTTTTAAACCGGTAAGGTCTTCTTAAAGTGGACCAAAACGAACAATATGATTGGTTGTTTATCACAAAATATATATATATATATATATATATATATATATATATAGCATATTTTGAATTGGTTTACAATATAACCTCTCTAATTTGTCACCTTTGGGACTGGGGGTATGGTCGGAATGCAAAAAAGGTTGGATTATCGGAATATACAGAAAAATTCACACATGACATGTTGAAAAAAAACACAACTGTACACACAATGTAAAACAAATATGACAAAATTAGGAGAAATTTCTCTTTCTTTTATTTCCGTGGCTTGCCTTTTGTTGCCCATGATTGCCGATATATATATATATACATGTATCTATATATATATATATATAAAGTGGAGGAAACACGGAGTAAATAAGGGAAAAGTGAAAAAGGAAAATAATGATAATATGGTCGGATCAACCGGAATGACGGACCAGCCGAGGGCGAACGAGAGGGATTCTACTGTAATTAGAAGATTGTCATAGATAATTGAATTATGAATTATTACTGGAAAACCGGGAGTTCTTCCCTTCACCACTTACTTTATATGTTAATGCACCTTCTAACATAAAGTATTCAATATATTTTAAGTTCAGTCATTATCATCTGTTGATAAGTTCGTGTCTTTTTAATTGCAACTTTGAATACATTATCTATAAATGCTTATGCATGTCTTTGTTACATTTTCCCGTGCAATGAATTCATCCAATTGTATTAATATACGTGACATTGTGACAAAAAGAGGGTCACATTTTTTTTTCTCTTTATATTTCTTTTTTAACTAATAAAATAAAATTAATTATAAATTAATGTTAATTAGTGACATAACAAGGGACGAAGTTCACGTTTATAATAATAAACTCAATTGGGTGAGTTATTATTATTATTATTTAAAATTTTGGCATCTAATGGATTGATCCTAGCGTTCCGGACAAGAACGTCGCTTTTGCTTTTTTGTTTCTTAATGTTTCGTGTTCCCTTGATGGTCGTTATTATATTATTGAAGGGAAATCTTTTGTTGTTATTAAACGACCTTTAGACAAAATGTTGTTTTTGTTAATTAAGATTAGATACATATAATCTAGGGTGCATGTTAATTAATAAGAAATTTGATTGTTTTAAATCAAGTTACGTTTTTTGATTTCGTTCATTCACATATAAACAATAGTTCAAAATTTAGATTAAAAATTTTCTTTTGACAAGAGATATATATGTTTAGGTATAAGTAATTATTTAACATTTGAACAAGAACTTTTCTTTTGACAAGAGAATCTAGATTGTTCAGGTATAAGCAATTGAACTTTTCTTCTATCAAGAAATTTATTTGATAACTGAAACTCATATAAAACATTTTATAAATTTATAAAAAAAGAAATTTTAAAAAAAAAAAATTGTAAATAATTGGGAAAATCAAGAATTAAAAAGTCCATACAAGTTTTCTTTTCTAATCTCTAATCCCAAAGAAAAATTCAAAATAAAGAAAGAGTCGTGACACATGCCACTCACAAACAATAAGAAGAAATCGAAATTCGAAAGAAGTTGGACCTAAAACTAAATGGAAAAAGAAAAAAAAAAAAAAGGTGTTGTGTTCTTATTAGAAATTCAAAGCCAAAGAAGTATTGGTAGAAAGTGACTAGCCAATGAACTGACGGTTCCTACTTCCAACAATTCAGCATTGGTACCGACAAGAAATGGAACGGAACATGCAAATGTTAATAACAAAACAAGACCTACGTGGTCATTCCGATTTCACTAATATCCCTTTTTCAAGTGATTTTTTTTTAAAAATGAAACAAGTAAAAATTAAATAATTGGAGAAATAAATTAGAATGAGTATGAGAAAATATATATATGTACAGTAGTAATTTCTACCAACCGCCAAAATTTAGAAGCTAGTAACACATTCTATGTATCTATACCGGCCATTATATATATATATATAGATAGATAGATGTACGTATAATAAGATGAAGGGCGCCCTCCATTTTAATTGAATGATGTTTGATGCATAAGTCAATAGTTTTGACAGAAACAGAAATATAAAATAAGAAACATCCGTGTACGTAGGTACGTAGTAGCGCTTAATTAGTTCATGAACTCTCTCCTCACCATTTGTACGTAGTAAACAATTATAGATTCCATCAAAGTATAATAAGTACGCAGAAAGGGCGGTTCAGCCCTCAGACGGCAGCATGCAGCAGATAGGTGCAGCCCACCAAACCCCCCAACGCTCACTTAGTCAACTATTGTTCATGTACACACCTACCCTCTTCTATTTCATATATTATAATAGAAAATTTTTTATCTAAGTGAAATACAATTTTTGTTGTTAATTTTTTAGAATTAAAGATTCTTAGGAGGAGTTAAACATATTATTATTATTATTATTATTATTATTATTAGTATTGTTTGTTAATTTGAGGTAGCTAGGAAGGTATGAGCGGTTAGGACAAGAACGTTAGGATACATTCTCTGAAACATTATGTAGAAAAAGAGAGAACATAACCTTAAACAACTTTTTTAAAAGTTTCAACCTAAAGAGAAGAATAAGAACAATATAATATAATATATATATATATATATATATATATAATGTACGGTGGTATTGTTTCCTTGGGGAGTTTTGGAGGTGTAGTTGGGGGTTTTGTGGTTCTGACTCACACAATAAGAATAAATAACGTATCGGATAATTATTTGTTTCTTTTATAATTGTAAGTAATATTCCATAAAATTGTTTAAATTTTTTTTTTTATATTCAATGATTAAGAGAAATTAAATATTATCCTCGAAAAATACTAAAGACTTAATTTGTGTGTCAATGGACGAAATTTAATAAGAAGCCAACTGAGGTTGATAATGCTAAATTAATTAAATTAATTATTATTAAAATAAAAATAAAAATAAAAAAGAAAGAAAGTGCTGGCATACCTAACCTAAGGCAGTGCGTCACTTCACCAGTAATTTAATTCTTGCTGATTAACTCTTTGTTCATGCATGCATGAGAGAGTTGTAATTAATAATATATGTTACATTGCATTGGTTCCATCTTTTTCTTTTCTTTCCTTTTCTTAATATAATTTTTAAGTAATGAGCAAAATTAATTTATATACATCACCTTTAACATGAAAGCTACATGCTTAAAACCTTCCATATCTCATTAAGTTGAACTAAATTTTTCTTTCAAATACTTAATTACTTTTCTATATATATATATATATATATATATAGAGAGAGAGAGAGAGAGAGAGGTTTATTTGAAGTGGAAAAAAACATTTCTTATAGCAAATCATTATCTAAGAAGAAACATTTAACCTATAAGTTTTCTCATAATTCATGATTCGAAATTTATACACGTGATTCAAAAATAGTTAACTATATAACACCTTATCAAGTCTTGCTTACATATACATATATATATAGAGAGAGAAAGAGAGTCATTACTGCAGGTATACAGGAAACAGAACTGATATATATATATCACGTTTTGGATTCAGCATGCATATTTCACAACTAAAGTAATTCAATTTGTTTTATATGAAACACAGACATTTTTCAACATTCATGAACGAGAGATCACAGCTGGTGTACGGCAGTGAGTGAAATTGATCAGGAAAAAGTGCTCCACTTTTGAAAGAAAACCCTTAAGAGGATCAAACTTAAAACAAAGTATCAACAAAGATTTTATTCCTTTTCTTTTTTTCTTTTTGTTTTGCACGTATCTTATTAATCGTCTCTGTAAAACTTACACATGTTACGAATCACTGGGATAGATAAAGATATATAAACAGGGTTTTTTTTTCTTCCTTGGGCTCCATTACTAATTAAGCAGTGTTTTGAGAAGACAATCACACACACACAAAAAAAAATAATAATAATAAAATAAATAAAAAAATACAAAAAACACAAACACAAAGGAAGAACAGAACAGTATCTGGCTGCGAAGCTAAAAGTATAGATGTGAGTTTGACAAGTAAGGTTATCGTTATCGTACAATGAATACATTCAAAATTTTCTTCAGTCTTAACTTTATTCTTTTCAGAAAACCAAAGATATATACATATATGAATGATTGATTGATTTGAAAAGTTTGGCAAGAAGCTTCACAAGGGCTATTATATATAATTATAATTACTTTGTTGTCATCCTCTACTAGCTACAAGCTCATGAGCTGACTAAGACTGCTGAATTAACCCTAGTAATTAATGTTAATGTATACTCAATAAAGGAGATGAATACAAAACCCCAAGCAAACAATTTGTCAGAGCATGTTCTTGAATAACATGCCCCATAAAACTTTCACCTAAACTATAACAAAATAATATATTTAAAACTCATGTATCAAGCTAAAGACAGTATGAAATGAAATATTATTGTTGCATGCAAACAGTAGGGGGCTTCTTCACTGTTTAGCTAGGGCATGTTCTTGAATAACATGCCCGACAAAACTTTCACCCAAACTTTTATATAACGCTTATAACAAAAGACATTTAAAACTCATATGTCAAGCTAAAGACAATATGAAATGAAATATTATTGCTGCATTCAAACAGTAGGGGGCTTCTTCACTGTTTAGCTAGGGCGTGTTCTTGAATAACAATTAACATAAATTTGATGTTAAAATAAAATAAAAGGCGATGATGGAATTGTTTTTTACTCCTCCAAATAAAAGATATAGTGGCATTAATTGTTTTATTGGTGTCGGATCATATGATACTTAGAATGAGATACGCCAAATTGAGGAGTACAAATGACCCCGTCTTTGAATTAGAGTAAGCTAGCAAATTGGCTTCAGGAATCAGGTGCGGGAAACACAAAAACTTGTTTTTTTGAATACTTAAATGGATTTTATTTACATCCATCTTTATTCATATCTTGTTCCAACCCTATCCAAGAAAATAGTCAATCGGCTGTTAATCAATCAATTCCATCGATCAGCATATATCTACAAAATTATAATGTCTGAGAATTATCCTATGTTTTCTGGACACGTGTCTCTATATATATATATACACAGAGATATATGATCGACATGATTAAACGAGAGAGAGTTTGGTTTTGTAAAGAAAACACAACCATAATTTTACAGGCCATTTGTTTTTAATTTTATTCGGAATAGAATCCCTTCTAAAGGACGTACAAGAAAATACTGTGGAAAATCTGATGGAGAATACTTGATAAACTTGAGATTTTTGTTTTTAGTTTTGACCCCATGATGATCTTTCTTTTCTTAGTAGGAATCCATTGATATGGAATTTTGTGTGATGCCAACCATAGATCCATGCCAAAAAGAGACTACTACTTTTTTCAGGCAATTGAGGAACCAGTACCCTGCTGGGGTCTAAAAGGAATATTTAACAATAACCTCCACTAAAGAGTATATAGAGAAGTAAAGAAAGAACGGGAGAGAGAGAGTACACGCACTGGTTTTTGCTAGTGGATTTGTAGCAGGCAAACCATATCCATTCACCTCTAGCATCGACATTCTAGTGGAGAACTTTGTTTTGATCTTCAAAGAAATTATAACTCAAAAGAAACTCTCATCCAATTATTTGAAACTAATTAATTTTAGTAAAACTTTTTAGATCTCCTTCATTTTCTTTTTACTATTTTAATATATAATATTTACGCTCATAAGTGAAATCATCAGTTGCACCTATTAATTGAATTTTCATGTAATGTTTTAAAAGTGATGTTACTTTACGATTCTCACACTGCGTCTACGAATATTCTCCGTATCTTCAAATTAACTTGCACTAATCAATAGGAGATGGACCTCTTGATAAAACTCATATGATAAAGTCAGATAAAATTTTAATTGAATCTCTAAAAGTAATATAGGTAAAAACATACATCGAAACTAATTTGGGAGCAAGAACCCATTTATAGAGTCAGATATATTTTGAAGAAAGATTTATTCTCACATGTGGGATCATAAGATTTCTATTCATTGTATACCAAAAAAATATATACAACTATTTGATCAAGCAGCAAGGGTTTTGAGTTAATTTAGACAATTTTATCCCCATTGAGTGCCAACAAAAGAAAGACAAATAGGAGAAAATAAATAAATAAAGGAGAACTTTGTAAGGATGCATGCATGTGTGCAGTCATGATAAAACTTTGGGGAGATTTATCATGTTTTTTTTTTTTTTCCATCAATTATTACTATTATTTTAATCTTCTAATAAAAAATTGGTATTTTGATGATTTGTCCACATATTGAGGAAAATGTTTGAGACAAAAAGTAGCAATTAATGTCGCAGTCAAACAAAGAAGAGGTCAAATAAGTGATGATGACAATGGTGTGGGTGCATTCTTTCTTCAAATCCTTCGCGGGACAGCCACGATACCTTAAACATTCACTGCCTCATCTTCTCAAGGACGACTGAAAAAGTTTCCCCATCACCAGCATACCTATCCAAAAACTTATGTAATAAAATTCAGCAAGAGTACTTTAATCTCTCTCTCTCTCTCTCTCTCTTGCGTAAGATGAAATTTTTGTTCGATCGTACAATTAATCATTTTCGTACGTTAATTTTCTTTAGATTTATGTAAGTTTTTGGTAAAAATTCATCTCTTTCAAACAGTACATACGTATATATATATATATATATATCCATTTTCAGTGTCTAGTTTTGTATATATGCATGCGGCAACTAGTTTTTCTGTGCACGCAAGAACTGAGAACAATATGGTTAAATATTTAAATCCAAATTCGGAAGGCTTAAACTATCTTACTTTTTTTTCTCTTTTTCATAGAATTTTGATATCATAAATATTTTAAATTTTCATAAATTTAAAATTGAGTCGAGTGAGTCATCGAATATATTTTTAAATATTAAAGATTCAAATTTGTTTAAAAATATATATATATGCAGTTGGTAGTGGTTAATAATATTTTATTTACTGAACTTGCCCTAATAATTGTGCATATGAGAAAAACGACAAGAGATGGCAAAAATAAATTTTTTTTCCAGGGTTGATCGATGGGACAGGTTCATAATCTGACATGTATTTGAAATTTCAATTTTGTTCTTTTATGTTTACTGTCAAATTTAGAACAGGCACGTAAGTAAGTTAAGAAACATGATTTGGATCTTCTGCAATTGGGTTAAAACCGTGGTCTATTAATGTAGTATAATAATAATAATAATAATAATAGCTATCGGCGGAATTGCAGTTCTCTTGGACTTAGGACGGAGAAGAATACATAGCATGCATGCAATGTTAGTACCGCCGCACGACTTTTTGTATATATATATATATTTTTTTTTAACTAAAAATATTACACAAATGAATGACTAAAGTCATTCACGGTAATATAACCTAAAATTAAGTGGTGCAGCGAATATATTCAACCTAAAAAATTTAGGTGAGTAAGAGAAAACGGTAAATAAATTCAAAAATACATAAAATAGAAAAACTACGGAAATCATATCTAAATCTTTGATCTTCATGTTGTCAATTTCAAACCTCATTTGCGAAGAGAGTTCGATTTTAACTTTTTGTACATTCAACCTTTATAATAGTTTGTATTTTAATTGCTCCAAATCTTTTAATACATTATTTAGTTGTGTCACATATATAATTAGTCTCGTTACTTTTTAATATTATTGATTTTTTATGTCGATGAAAACTCTTTTTTAGTGTTTGTCATTAATCTCAATTCTTTTTCGTGCCAAAGGAGATTTTTCTATGTAGCTTCTCGGATACTTAAGTTAGTAAAGTAGTTATGACTCTTTTTTATTAATTTTGACGTTACTTTATTAACTTAAGTATCGGATGAGCTATTCGAGAGAAATTCTCCTTTGGCTTTGTCTTTGTCTTTCTAGCAGTAATAAGGGACCTAATTAAGACTTGAGGTTGATGTTAAAGAGGAGGTTTTATCCATATCAACTTCTTTAAATTTTATATTTTATAGATCAAAAGAATGATTTAGTAATGAATAAATTAAATTGGTGATTGAGCGCTTTCTTTGAGTTGATGACACAGGCATTAATCTTTTAATTTTCTTTAGTTGGTCTTATCAAGACTAATGCAATCATCATCCTCTTTTAAGTTTATTTAGTAATTTTATTAATATTTTTTAAAAAAATAAAAGTCATAATTACTAATTAGTTGGAGTAATCTTATCAAGAACTGCATAATGTCTTAGGCAATAATTAGCAACACAGCATTGAAATATTCAAGGGCGATAGAGGAGAGGAGAGGAGGATGAATCTTTCCTGTGGCAATTGGCCAGATATAGCTATCTAATTGGAGCACTGGTGCGTCCATGTTTCTTGCTTTAATCTGCCGTCTTAAATAAATATTAACTCTACTGAAACGTGTGAGTCATTTGTTTAATTAATAAAACACTAAATCTCTAGGAAAAAGTAAACAAATTCTGTATTAATTTTTTCAACGGATTTCATATTAAAAAGTTTTGAAATTCTTCACCGAAACCCGTCGTTTTTCACATCGCCGCAAGAATAATGCATCAGCGATAGCTGTCTCCATTTGAAATCTTTGAGTTTGAGTGGTAAAATAAAACTAAAATTTGTACAAAATGGAAGCGGCGCCCTAACATACATACATGTACATTCATTCATTCATTCATACCCACAGGTGAGTTGAGTGACTACTAATTTTGGACAAAGCTAAACTTGCACACAATGTCTTCCGAGGGGCAAACATAACTACGCAAATCAGACAAATCCTTATTTACCAAAAACAAAAATAAAAAATAAAATAAAATCAGACAAACCCTTAAACCAAAAAGATTGCTTGGCTTCTTAAAATAAATTACCTAAAAAGAAAAGGGATTTTAGAATTTCCTAATTATTATTATTATTATTATTATAGAAGCCCAAGGGGAAAACTCTGATCGAGATATTGTGGCCCATTTAGTGTTCAGTGTCCCTACTTCTGAAGGATTCAGGAGACCCACAAAAAATTAGAATCTGTTTCTCGACCCATCAAAACTTTCTGTCCATATACCCATTTGGGGATGGGCTTGGAATTATTCTTCATCCACATGCTGCTAAAAGAACCACAGCCATTCTACATGGTATAGGAACGGAAAGGCTGGTTGGATACAGACCAAAACAAAAAAAAAAAACAAACAGAGTAATGCAAGGAAGATACTAATCCCACCAATCACCCTTTGCCAAATGCCTACTGAGTAGTAGAGCTCAGATGTAAACAGTCCTAAGTAAAAAGACTCAAAATTGAAAACTAAAAAGAAAAATAATATTATTAACCTTATTAAAAGAATGCATGCCTATTCAGAAAAGATTCTCCATCCTTTCCTTCATGGTTGGTAGCTAGCTCAATTTTGCTTAACAATGTATCACTACAACCAACCCGTTTTAATTTTGATGCAACAAGCTGCAGAAGATTATTCTTGATGGAATTTACAAAGATCCAGTTTTAAGAACCCAAAAAAACTTACAGGAATGGCGAAGTTTTCAACTCTTTAAACACGTTCAGGAAAGAAAGAAACCTTTCTCAAACGAATAAGGTGAAAGATATATAAATACAACCCCTTCCTAAAAAAAAAAAAAAATCCTTTTCAAATGTGTTTCTGTCAGCAAGAAATCTTTGGTGAGGAGAAACGATGGAGACGTAAAAGGAACAAACATATAAAGAAGAAAAAATCATAGAACAGGTAAGATAACAAACAAATTAGGAAGCAACAACAATATGATCACCAAAAGAAATGTAAAATGCCAATCTAACCAAGAACAATATTATTACCCCAGAAGAAATATAGCTAGACATAATCTGGTCAAGTGTTCGTCCTAAAATTCCACTTCAACAAAATTTGCAAGGGATGTTGCATCTGCCTATGCCCCAAAATATCTTCTATTGTTCTATTAATCTACAAATGACAAAATATTGAACCTGAGTTGGCTAATCCAATAAAAGGAAGCAGTTTTAGTTAACTTCCTTTTCACCATATCCAGGCCGCAAAATTTTTTTGGGGGATAGTGGGATATCAAGACACTGGATAAATTTATCTGTTAGCTAAAGGTGTCATGATTTAACAGACTCCTCATGATCCTCAGAAAATGTCTAGCAACAGAGACAACATTAGATACTGATATCTAAGTAAAGGATTGTAATACAAGTTTTTCAACAGCTCCTTAGTAGCAGAACACAAAACTAACATTACTGCATATCTACCAAAGTCATCTACAACCCCATCTGTAGTTAACTACAAAGGAAACTAGCAACATTAATCCCTCATACAAAATAAGGAACTAGAACCAGTTAAAATATTAAAAATAAAATAAAATAAAATACTCCATATCAGCAAGTAAAATTTCGAAAGAAAACTTGCAATGCAAATTGTCATCATAACATTAACATTTAATTTTAGAAATGAAACCCCTTTATTTCTTTCAGAAATTATTTCTATAACGGTTCTCTATCCACACATAACACTGCAAGTCATCCATTTAGCCATCATTCTAAGAAAAGGAAATAAACAAACTATATTTACATATCAACCATCATAATGTAATCCATCAAAGAAATTAGATATTCAACATAATTGAAAAAGCAAGCCATTTCAGAAGGTAGGGGATATTTCATTTACATTAATAATCACGATAATCACTGTAGTCATCCCTTGCTGCCAGATCATTTTCGACTCTCTCAGCAATTTTCTCCTCTTCGTACTTCAATCCTTCCTCCAATGCCAAACCTCCAAGAGCACCAGCCGCAGCACCCACAGCCAATCCAGTACCCAAGCCCATTTTTCCACCTCCACGCTTCTGATCATGGGATGATGCATAATCAACTGGGGCACTTGGCCCCGGCCCTCCATAGCTGGACTGCCGCTCAAAGAAAGGCCGTGGTGGTGGTGGAGGTGGCATTGGCTGATGAGAGTAGTATCCAGGATAGTAGCCTGAGTATGGATCAGAATACCCACTATACTGGTAAGAGTGTGATGGTGGTGGTGGTGGTGGAGGGGACTGCGGTGGTGCCGGTGGTGCAGCAGCTAGTGGCGGAGGCGGAGGGGTGGAGAGGTAAGGAGATGGAGTATATCCTCTATAATCGCGAAGAGATGGAAGAGGCGGTTGAGGGGCAGTGGTGTAATAATAGCTCGAAGGAGGGTTAATTTGGTAATCGGGCATAGGGCGCTCCCGTAAGGACAGTTTCAGGCGGATCTTACCCTGAGGACGGCCGGAAGGGCGTCGTAGCTCAAGAGCTTTAATTTTTGTGGAATCTTCCGAATCGATGAGGTCCTTGATTTGCAATCGGAGTGTACCGACTAAAGGCTTTGAAGTCTCCGACGGCTTCGAATGGAAGATCTCAAGGGTAAGGAGGGAGTCCTGTAGAGGAAGAGACAACGGGACGACGAACCTCTCATTCCATACAGGTTGGGTGGAGCCGGAATCATCCGACTTAGTGGCTAGACGACGGTCAGGATCAACCCAGAAGATACAATAAGGTTTCAGATCACCTTGACGCCAGTTAACGTTTTTGAGATGCTTAGCAGAGACGATAGTAATGTCGAGATCGTAAAACTTCGATGGCGGTCTTATGCCGGTTGTTGCCATTGCAAACGACTGATCAAAGATATTGTACGCCGGAGTTTGGGATGCGCATACGGTTTCTTGTGTTCGAGAACGAAGGGAATTTTTGAGGAAGGGTGCGGATTTGGTGAATAGCAAATTGGGACAGGGCAGCAATGATTTTTTCCCTTTTTTAATGTCGAAATGACAACGCTACCCCCCGCCCCCGTAGAAGATTTTGCGTTAGGTCAAAGCCAGCATAAGCCCCCTGATACAAATTGAGCTTGAGCCCAAGTCCCAAGTTAACCCAACCCAATGGAGAAATTTTTTTTTTTTTTTTTTTTTTTAATACCCACTTGGGGAGACCGGGGTGAGACTAATCCGGATTCGGTCTGCAGAGCGCTCGCAGAGTTCAATTTTTACTCGAGGGTGAGGGCCTGACCCAGAGTTTTTTTAACATGACGCTAATCACCCCAGAGGGATTCGAAACTTACCTGGAGGAAGTATTAGGAGACCGCGCACCAACTCTCAAATGGAGAAATTAATTTTAATAAAAAAAAAAAAGGAAGAAATCCCTAAAAAAAATTTAATCAATGGACTCTTTATATATAAAAGTTTCTTTTTTATTTAAATTTATAATAAAGATGAAAAATCTCTATAGCCAAAAGATACAAGACATCAAATGAACAAAACAAAATAGTCTAATTTTTTGTATCTTTTTGGGGGAAAACAAAAGGAGAGAGAACAAAAGAGAAATGAAACAAAGATAAACATATAAACTATAGAATTTCATTACATGGACATATCCTCCAACTTGAAGCTCAAGTTAATATTTCCAACTATAGTCAATTGAGATTCTTCACCCGCAAATGGCCCATACAGTGGTTCATTAACATATATTACTTCCTCTGTTATTGGAAACACTGGAATTTTAGCCCTACCTATAACCGAGACGCCATTAGAGGTTCCTGGATCACCACCTACATCTTGTAGTTTAATGACCTCCAAATTCAGAAATTCACCATTCGGAAAGAATGGAAAATGCAATGTCACATAGTTCCACCATTTAATACGCAATTCTCCACCAAAATTTTCCTCTTCTTTGCGAACCAAGTCAGTCCAGGTTTGATTGTGTTGTCCATGCCCACAAACTGATACGGTATAAGCTCCTTCGATATTGGCTTGTGGATCTAGAATAGTAGCAGCATACACATGCATGTAGAGAACAAAATAAGGATGTGCCTTTCCTTTCACCCATTCACACCTAGCGTCCATCGAGAACTTGAAGCCTTTTTCTCTGATATTTTAGTTTGTAACACAAGAGCAAAAAGGTTCGAGCTTTATTTATAGTTAGCTCGGGCTTTTTTTTATGATATTTTTTTAATTCATAAAATTAGATTCATTAATTTGAAATCTTTTGAATTGCATTTTGTAAAGTTTTAAACAATATTATATACATTAACTAATTAATTTATGCTATCAACGGCAAAAAAAATTTATGATTCTGATCTGTGATGACGTTTGCAGATTTTGATATTTAAGTAAAGAACTAATATTTTACAAAAAAAAATTTTAGATTGTTCCCTTTTGTAGTGATATTTTATTTTATTTTTATTTATTAAGTGGAATGGATAAATATCATACCTTTTTTACTAATTGAGCCGATATGATTATATCGAATATTTTGATGGACCACTAAATAATTCAATAATATTTATAGTTAACATGCATTAGTCATTTAGTTGGTAGTGAGTTCGCTTATGAATGTACATGGTCATACATTTAAAGTAAAAACTTTGAAATAAAAAATTAATATTTATCTTGTAAATTACGGTATTTGTGGTTGCATTCATAGACTAGAATTAATGAAATTTTTTGTATATTTTGAACACTAACAAAGATTTCAAATGTGAGTGTAAATTAGGTGCTCATGAGAACATATGGTTCAAAATTAGTTCACATGAAGTATGTTTCTATTATTGTAATTTCATCAAATATAACTATAATTTATGATTTTATACTCCATCTCAATTGATATTTTTTGGACCAAAGTATTAAAACCAATAATATATCATATTGCATAGTGGTGTGATTGATTTTGGAACATAAAGTCCACATGTTAAGGTAATATATTATTTTTTATTACATTTTCTCTTGAGGACAACTATATTGAATCTATCCTAATAATTAAGAAAATTCTATTGTCAATGTCCTAACTATTTATATTTATGTCCATTGATCTTAATTTTTAATTTTGATTTTTCAAAATTGGTCTTCTCAATAAAAAAATGGTCAATATTTGGCTATTTTTTGCCGTTGTGATCATTTCATTCATTAAACTTAAATTATCTTGTTATCATTTTTTATCACGATTTAAACATATTTATATTGTTAAATTTTGAATTCAAAAGATTGGAGAAGAACGTGAAAATAATTATATTTTGAAGTGGAAAGGATATGAAATGACAATAAGACACTTTAAATTTAATGAGTGTACTAATTATGTGTTCATTATTAGACCTAGGGCTTCAAAAAAAATCCTCTCTCTACATTTTCTAAACCCCACCTTCTCTTTCTCTTCTTCTCGAGGGCATCGCCTTCACTAGTTTCCTCTCCTCTACTGGGCAAGGGAGAATCTTAACTTCGACTTAGAGTTTTTTCTCTCTTAGACAATACTACTCATTATTTTTTTTGATATTTTTATTATTTTGTTTTTTTTATTTTTTTTTTCCCCCTTTATTAAGGTTCTTTTTCTATTTCCTTTTTATTTTCTTACTAACTCTTTCATCTCATATGCAAATATCTTTTCAATTTTTTTTTTCCTTTGTTTAGAAGAAAAATTTGGTAAATGCGGATAAGATATGGGCTTTTGTTTATTGTTTTTTTTAAGGTATTTTATGAAATTTTTTATGCGTCAAAGGTGGATTAGATTGGCATTGAAGGGAGAAACAAAATCGAACCCTCCTTGCATATGAAGTTTGTAACTAGCTGCTCCAAAATCAAAGATTTAGATAGAATGTTTATTGTTTTTTTTTTTTTTTCATGTAATACTGAATTTATTTTCAACTTTCTTTGACTCACCTAAATTTTTTAGGTTGAGTTTGTCCGCTTGACCTAATTTTAAGTTGATATTTTGTTTTATTACCATAAATGACTTTAATCATTGGTATATATAATATTTTTATTTTAATGAAATTTCACTTATAATTTTTTTTTAAAAAAATACCAAATATGTGAAAAAAAATTAACCAAATATTAATCAATTTGCAAAAATATAAAATAAATAAATAATAATTTATTTAAAATAAAAATTTAAAACAAATCCGAAAAATTTTAAACCAATGGTCAGAAGCAATTTAAACCCTCAACATTTTAGTTGAGGAAGAGACTTCTAGACTATTAGGCCAGATGAACTTCTTAAATAATTAGAGTACTAAATCAAAAAAAAAATCCTAATAATTGTAAACTAGACTTATAAATTTGTGATTCAGATCATAGCAGATTAACCGCCTTCAAACTTAATTAAATTCCTAATATATAAACGGATGGAAGACGCGCAATTCTATGCAAATATAATTAATGTATTTTTATATATATATATATATTAATCAAAACTTTCATATAAATTCTCATTCTAATATATTTATATTTTTTTTCTTATCGTACGAATGTCTTGAGTGAGTCTCGTCACAGAGGGGCGACACCTTCAAGTCATTCCACGATCGGATTATTGCAATTGTATAAAAAAACACACACACATATTACTTTTTTTATTTTTTTTTTTAAATAAAACATATTAATTAAATTTTAATATTTAATTGTAAAAATACATCTAAATTAATTTTCAACCAAGATTAATATTGGTATGTATATATATTATAAGAGCTTGTCTAAATGGGCATAAATGTATTATTATATTCACCTGTTTTTTGTTTTGTTTGATTATATATAGTTATGTTTTAGATACTTAATGAATTTTGATAATTTATTCTGTTAAAAATTTTGATATCATTTCAAAACTCTTTGAAACTTTATTATTTATTTATTTTTACTTAAAAAAATTTAATACTAACAAATTTTTGAAATTTAATTTAATGCTAACTTAATATTATAAACAAATGTAACCTTTTTTATTCAAGAACAATTTTAAAATCCTAAAATACATTTAAAATATATTAAAATATTTAATTTCTGTGTTCAATTGAATTAAGTAGGTTTGACACAATTATTAAATGAATAAAATTTATAATTTTTTTTAAATATAATTATTATTTAGTTCAAATTTATATAGACATATTTCATGTAAATTGTCACATCGCAGAGACTATTGTCATTAATATCTTTCTTTATCAATTCATATTAAAAATTCAAAAACATTATTTTATTGTATTTTTTTTTTAAAAAAAATACTATTAATTAAGATAACATTTATTATTATTTATTATATATATATATATTAAAAAAAAAAGTATAAGATGGTCTCATGAATGGTACCAAAAAAAGAAAATTAAATAAATAAAGGGTCTCATGAAGAATTATTTGAACATATTAATTGAAATAGTAAAAAAGGAAAATTTTCCAAAAAAGATGAATGTCCAGAAAAGTCCAATTATGTGACGTCACTATTCTATTTCCTTGAACGGAACACCAAACGTAAAACGACTAAAACCCAAATTATGGGATTTGGGAACCGCACCCTCTGATAGCGAAGGTTTTCTGTCACGTTTGGATCGCTTTAATCTTTTACCTTCTTCTTCTTCTACAGTATTATTCTGATTTCTCATTTCACACCGAGGAAGGAGAAGAATGAAGAGATTCGGGGACGTGTAAATTTGACGGGCCTCACTGCATCAACCATCGTTTCATTTCCATGAGTGCTAAATATTTAAGCTGCTACTGCCTTCTTTGAGAGAGTTGGATCCCCTTTTCCTTCTTCCTTTGATTTTTCTTGATACATAAAATATTATAAACAGAATTAGTTGACAATATGTCGGACGCTTTGATCAACGGTCTTGCCGGTGCCGGTGGTGGAATTATTGCTCAGCTCATCACCTACCCGCTTCAAACAGTAATTCTTCTTTTTAATTCCTTTGGCAGTTTAATATTGTATTCGAATTTTTATGGATATATGTATATATATTGTTGTTGTTGTTCTTAGGTTAATACAAGGCAACAAACTGAGAGGAATCCTAAGAAGGAGAAGAGGAAACTTGGTACTATTGAACAAATGATCCAGGTCTTTTTCTTCTTCTTTTTTTTTTTTTTAATTTGTTGGGGTTGGGAGTTGGGGGTTAATTTCTCTTCTTCCTTTCTCGATTTTCCTTTTATGCTTAACTTTTGTTTCATGATCTCTATAGGTTGTGAGGCAGGAGGGATGGGATAGGTTGTATGGAGGCTTGACGCCGTCCCTGGTTGGTACCGCCGCATCGCAGGTGAGTTCATTTTATTTGCAGCATTTTAATTATGGTAAAGATTTGCCACTTTTCACCCTCTCTTTTCATCTGTCTATGGAAGTTCTACTCAACAGCATTTTTTCTGGATCTTGTTCAGTCTCATTTTCTTTTCGGCCATTTATTCTGCCTCTGCTAAACATTTCAATCCTTGATATCCTGCCATTTTAATTGGTTGTTTGTAGCATTCTGTATACATATCTAGAAAAAATTTCATGTTTCATTATTTTTGTTATAATAATGTTGGTTGCACTTATTTCTTATTCAATTTTCTGTTGCCGTGTGTTGAAGTTAGTATTTCAAAAAAGGCCTATGTAGGTTCTATGCAAGCAGAAGAAATAAGTTACTTTATTTTAAATAACTTTTCTGCAAATGAACTTCCTGGATTCATGGCTCTGTGAATTCTCTCAGTCAGTAAAAGAACTTTTTTCTTCTCCTAGTTGATATCTATTAATAGATACAGTATAATTTTGGTAATTAAATTGCCTATTGCTTATCTTGTTTTTATTTCTCTGGAACAGGGTGTTTACTATTATTTCTATCAAATATTTAGGAACAGAGCTGAACTAGAAGCAATTCAACGGAAAAAGAGAGGGTTTGGTGATGGCTCAGTAGGAATGTTCACTTCTCTTGTTGTGGCTGCTTTATCTGGGTATTATTCTGGGTTCCAGTCTTTTGTAAATTTTCTTATCCCATTTACAATTGCTCTTTTGTCAAAAGTATAAAGCATGACCTTACAAATATTAAATAGCTGCTCTTATGAACTGGATAAGCATAATAAAATTGCTCGTCTATAGTTCTTATCCAAATAGCTATTTCATGCATAAATTACCCTCTTTAGTGTTGGCTGTTTTTCATGTTAAATGCTACCTCACTAACTTATTTGGCACTTTGGATCACACATCTTCTCCATATGCAGATGAATATCTCAATGATCCATATTTCGAGTTTTCTTGAATCTAGCTGTTGTAAGAACAGAACGCAGCAATATGTGATTTTGGTTCTATTTGGATAAACGCAAAAAATAGCTATGGTACCATATTTTTAGCTGTGTTTTTCCAGATTCAGGCATGAAACAAATATAGATCCCACTGGTGTAAGCATAAAGTACAGCACCAGATATTTGCTTTCTGTCATCACATTTTGTAATAGGTAGCTTCTTAGTTTCAGCTAGATTCCCTCTACCTTGGGAACTAATGTCTTATGCTTCCCAGGTGTTTTCTTAGGTAGATCCTATCTGAGCTAACTGTAAGAATTTAAGAAGTTAAAAACAATCATTAGGGACCTAACATACCAAATTAAGTAAAAAGATTCTACAATAATTTTCCTTATTCAGAATTTTTTGGTCATAGACCCCCTAGTACCCGTACACTTCTTTCACTTTTGTTTCTCTGATCTTTGGAGTTACCCCTTTTCAGGTGCATAAATGTCCTGCTGACTAATCCTATCTGGGTGGTTGTTACCAGAATGCAGGTAAGCTGCTTTCTGGATTTTGGTCATTTTGAATGACAAAAAAACATGGAAAGATGAGTTCTGAGTATTGTTTGAACCCATTCTTATGTGTCTGACTAGAATTTATAATTATGATCTATTCATTCTACTTGATAAATGCCCTTGCAGACCCATACCAAGAAATCAATAGATAATCGAGCTGAATCTGTAGCACCAGACAACACTCTTCTTGCTGCAGTAGAACCTCCACCTTTTGGGACTAACCATGCAGTACGTG
Organism: Cynanchum wilfordii; assembly: GCA_025388415.1. Lineage (NCBI taxonomy): Eukaryota > Viridiplantae > Streptophyta > Magnoliopsida > Gentianales > Apocynaceae > Cynanchum > Cynanchum wilfordii. Next base: position 5,364,423 of record JAHSUH010001079.1, read on the forward strand.
TGTTGTGTTTTTTAGCAATCTGCATATCACAATCTATGTGACCTTGTTTTGTATATTTTTTTGGTTGGACTCCTATATTTGCATTTTGTGCATGTATCTGGACTGTAGTCTCTTATGATGGTTAAAACAAATCTAATATCTTTTCATGTCTGTCCACTTAAAAGTATGTGTACTAAAGTCTATATCTTGACTGGCATAAACACTGCAGATTCAAGAAGTCTATGGTGAAGCTGGAGTATGGGGATTCTGGAAAGGTGTTTTTCCTACGTTGATCATGGTATGTAAGAAGTTACTGCTCCAATATCTCAAAAGTAATTACTGATTGTTTCTGGCTGTTGTCTATATATAGGTCAGCAATCCTTCCATACAGTTTATGTTGTATGAAACTCTCTTGAAGAAGCTGAGGAATCGCCGTGCAAGCAAGAAAGGTGGCAATAACGTGTCTGCCTTGGAGGTATACGTTGCTTAAGTTGTTTGCTCCACTGGAAAACTTACTGTGATATTCTACCTTTGTCACTTTTGTATTTATGGATGATATATTTTCTAGATTTTTCTGCTTGGAGCTCTGGCCAAACTTGGAGCTACAATTGTAACATATCCTCTTCTAGTTGTGAAGGTAAAATGTAATGCTTAGTTTTCATAGCAGGGGAGCATTTTATTGCCAATCCCTGAAGGTCTTTTTGTGTTTTCTGTTTCTGTGAAAATCTTGATGCTATTTAATGATTCTTGCAGGCCAGACTTCAAGCAAAACAAGTTACTGGTGGAGACAAAAGGCATCATTATAAAGGTCTGAAACTTATTATGTTCTCCACTCCCTATGATTCACATAATAGATGGTCTTTTAGCTATTTGCACCTATATTAAGGATCATGAAAACTATTGATCTTTTTATTGATGAAAGTTTCTAGTATAACATGAACAAAATTATAATCTAATCTCTCCTCCAATTAACCACTCTCTGTTCTCCTATCTCTATCTCCCTCTTACCTTAAGTAGTTAAATATGAGGGTAATGTAGGAAAAATAATTACTGCATTGGAAGGTGTAAAAGATAAAGTATTTCAAAACAAAACAAAATGGTTGAAAGACTGTATTTTGCAACAAAGGGAGTATTTGAGGTTCCATTATCTTATTGAGTGCATCTTCCATAGCATGGCCGTAGGGCTTAAGAACACAATTGGTCATAGACAGGTGTAAAATAGTAAGTTTGCAGTACTGTTTGCTGTTGTTGGTCCTCTGTAATTTGAATTTTGAGGACTAATTGCTTCTTGGCCCTCCCCACTTTTTTAAGGTTACTACAAAATAATGCTAATATTTCATTGTTTCCAGATTTTGACATTATTATATTCTCAATAACATTCTTATCTTACATAAGTTCCTTTGGATTGATATCCATTCAGGCACAGCTGATGCAATAATGAAGATGATACGGTATGAAGGTATCTATGGATTCTACAAGGGTATGGGCACAAAAATTGTGCAGAGTGTTCTTGCTGCTGCTGTGTTATTTATGGTCAAGGAAGAACTGGTCCGAGGAGCTAGATGGTTATTAACAAAGAATAAGAATCCGGTCAGGTTGAAGGCATAATCATGATTATTATATAGTGCAATTATTTGATCATCTGCATCCAGATTTAACTTTCCCAAATAAAAGGCAATCTTTGTAATGAGCACTGACTTGGATGAGTAATGAAAAAGATAATTATTAGTTTGTACTTTGTAGCACTTTGAAGTTGCAAGAAGTCTCTACCATGTGATGTCCATGGTGATGGTGCATTTTGTTACACGCGTTTTTCATGTGGCAGATATTCCATCATTCCTTGTTGAATTATATAAAGCTGTACTAGAATCCCTCTTTTTTTTTTTTTTCCTTTCCGTATCTTATGATGAACTTGCACTAGGAACTTTGTGGCCATGAAATCCGGCAGAGTAATGGAAACGACACTTTCAATTGAATGGTTATATTTTCAATGGAAAACTGAAAGTTTCGCCAATAATTTGTTAAGGTAAAAAGTGGTGAACCGGTGGTGATCTTTCATGTGTAATTAAATTATTTATGAATAATAGTTGTGTAGGATAATAAAAGGGGGAGGGGGGAAATTGATTCTACCTTAATTTTGTAATTAGACAGTTGAATTTGGATATGATTTTGGTCAGAGATGAGACAGATGATAGAAGTATAATTTTTCTGTAATAACTGCGGTATTTTTCAAATTGGGTCTGAAAGCCCAAGATTTTGGGCCCAAATAAGGAGAAATAGCGGGATTGGAAAACCGAGAAGGCTTAATCCGATTTACATTTCCGTTTTCCGTGCGACGATCAAAATCCGTTTTACTAAATCAACTCCAGTCTTGACTCATAACTTCTCCCCACTTTCTTTCGAGGTTACAAATCGGACAAGCCCTAGAAAATTGTCGGAGAATAAAGGAGAAATGACCAACAGCGGTAAAAGCAATGCGAAGAAGGCCAATCTTCTTGACCACAACTCAATTAAGCACCTCCTTGATGAGTCTGCCTCTGAGGTATACAACATAATCTATATATACAGGCGGAAGCATGCTTCTTGATTAATTTGTTCCTCGGGATTGGTTTGTTGTTTTTTGTATGTGTAGGTCGTGACGAGCAAAGGGTACGTTGAAGATGTGAGGATGAGCAACATCAGATTGTTGATTGGAGCCATCACCATCGTTATAGCTCTTTTCGCGCAGTTCTATAACAAGAAATTTCCTGAGAATAGGAATTTTCTGATTTTCTGCATCGTGTTATATCCTTTTCTGTTTTGTTACTTACGTGGTCAATGTTTAAAACGTAGGTTCGCTATAAATTGAATTCAACTTTTTTGCTTGAATTAGAAAACTTTGGGTTTCAATTTGGGGTCGGGAAGGAGGGGGCGGGTGAGACAGTTGTATTTGTCTGGTGCATTCGTGGCTCGGGTAGCCTCCGTTTGCATGACAGAGATTTTTGGTTCTGGGTGAAGTTATTTAGGTACCAAATATTTCCCCAACCAAGTTATTTATTTATTTGCATATTCTCAAAATTCTTGTCAAAAAAACTTATATTTTTCTTGTTTTAATTTACTATTTCAACTTTGTAAATCATTTGGATAACTATTACTAGTTCTGTTTTAGTTATCTTCAATGTTGTATTAAACTTGAAGATTCATTAACCATGTATACATTTCCATCCACCAGTATTTTTTCTTTCTTGAGGTGGGGGGGTAAACGAAATGGATATGTACTAGTAAGAGTGTTGTGTGTCTAACCACAATTCTTTATTTCAATTATCAATGTGATCTTTGACTCTGGCAAGTATATTTTATTTAATGCAATTTTGCAGCTGATAATCTACACAAAGGAAAAGAATGTGATTTTGTTCACATACCCTCCTCCAGTAAGTTTATTTATTGGTGTTCCATGTTTCCTTCATGTTTTATGTGTTGTATAGAGGAAGAAATATGAAGAACTAGGTTTGAGTGTTCTTTATGCTATTTCAATGAAAGAGTAATAGTAGGAATATTTCACATTTTCCCCTTATATTAATCAGGTTTATACATTTTGACAGTAGGCATGTTCTGCTGTAAGTGTACTTTTATCTGCATGATTCATTCATTTACTGTGTGATGCCTAGGTTTTCTTAATGGGAATGAGGATAGACTTTTAGGAAAATGTCCTAGAAAAGTATGTCCAATGAATTAGATTTTTAGTTGGCTATGAGGAGTATGTTAGGCATGTCAATTCTTGAAAATGAAGTGACTTGATTAATGTATATGCTGAAAGTGTGTTGAGGCAATTGTGCAATGCTTAAAGGACTCCTGTTCTAGTACTTACCTTGCCTGCACTTTCCTATATGCTTAACCTCTTCCTCCTGGAAACTTAAAGCTTCGGAGACTATCATTAATCTTTTGCAGATATGTGGGATAGGGTTGAAAGAATCCAACACTTCATTCAGTCGTGAAAAAGGAACTAAGTATACTGAGATGATCACAGCTTAACTTTGTTCACATTTTAGTGACAGCTTGCTGTGTCCTGTTGGGTCCTTGATCTTTAGACACGTAGTTGACTCTTGTCTAATGGTGGTTAAATATTGCTTTGAGGGTTTATGTGTTGCTTTAAGTGTTTATACTACAACAATATCCACATTTTCCTAGCATTTGAATAGCTTTGTAGCACCTGCAGTGTGAAGCTTTTCATTGTCATCAATCCTCTGATGAATCAGTGACCTTTATATTTCGATAATGCTTCTCTTTCTACTTTATTTCTTCTTTTGTCCTATATTCTTCTTAAGCAGGCATTTTGCCTGTTGCCCCTTATTCCTGCTTTCATCTTTTCTTCACCTTGCCACGACTTCTTTGTTTAATTTTCCTGCTGTAATATATTGCTTGGATTTTATCTTCCTCTCCACTGTTTTGTCAGAGCTCAATTACAGCCTCATTGAGTTACTACGGGTGAATATACATTTTGCTATCTCCTATTTTTTGTTTTTCTTTCTCTTCTGGGATATCAAAACCAGAATCCATAATAGCTTTTCACAACCTCTTTGTTCTTGCTCCAAACTTTTGATGTTCACATTATGCTTTTGAAACTGTTTGGAATGATGAAGAGTTGCATATTATTTGCAGCGCTCATTTCAATTGGGCATGAACCTCAATATTTCTTCCTAGAGTTATCTTTTCATTCGGTACCTTTTTTTTCCTATTTAACATGCACATTTTTAAACTATGCAGTAGGCTTTTCAAAATGTCAGATTTAAAAGCTCAAGAATATTGCGACTGTATTTAAGTCCTTCTATTCTAATGATGTCACAAGCAGTTTTTTATCGCATTGGTATCAGAAGCATCAAGGATCTATCTCTCAATTATGAACCATGATCTCAGTGGACCTAAAAAGCTCAGGTCCTCACTTCTAATTGAACTGAATTTTCAGTTCATACATAGTGATCTACATATAGTGAATTATGCATGTAGCATTGCGTAGGTATTTACTGACTTTAGGAATTGTGATATGGTCATCCAATTGTGGAGATATCATGAACAATCAGATGGACAGATTTACTTATTAACACAAGAAGTATCTTGGTGATGCAGTAAAATTTTAGAATTGTACTTGTACACTTCTGTATTGCAAATTGCTTCTTTGATTTCCTTATTTGCATTCATGGAATTTAGAATTAGTGCATATATTGTGATTTAAATCTGCTTCCTTGTAGCATAAGTAATCATTAAAAGAGGTGTGCAAATACAGTTAGGTGGTTGTTGATACTGTACAATGTGAGCTACAAGTATCTAGAGCTTATGCATGGTGCTTGTTGATGCTTGAATGCTTCAAGAGAAGTCGCTAGCATTTGGATGTTATTGAGCTTTATACTATTGTATGTGTGGTTATGTCCATGATATTTCTTCTTCCATCTGCTTATTCCAAAATTTTCCCTCATTTTTTCTGAAAATTGTCCACAATGACCTTTCTCCCACCTTGATATTTGGTTATGCTGTGATGGATCTCCACTTTGTACACATGTTATTGGTTTCACAAATTTTGGGTCTTTTCTTTTTGTCTGTTTTCCATTGACCTTATTTGAATATAACGTGTTAGAAATTTTAGAGACCTTACAGAAGATTGGGTTTCTTTATTACAGGGTTCTTTCAACACCACTGGACTGGTGGTCTCTTCGAAGTTGCCTAGGTTCTCTGATATGTACACACTTAACATAGCAAGTGCAGATCCCCAATCAATATCTGCAAAGCCACCGGTAGAATTCACCAAAAGCGTTACCCAGTGGTCTCTCTCCTACTCCTGTCTTTAAATACTGTCAATCTTATCCATCAAATCTTCAATATACTAGTGATTTGCTGTTTGGCTTACTAATAATTCTTTTTTTTTGTGAAGGTTCACAAAGGATGGAGTGCTGGTGGAGGGCCTCTTTTGGAAAGATGTGGAAGGTCTAGTAAATGACTATGCTAAGGAAAATAAGAAGAGCAAGTAACTTTGAGCATCTGATAGATTCTAATATTATATGAAGTGACTCGGTGAGAAGTGATGAAATTCATTGACACTATGCTTTGACCCGTAATATACTGGTAAAGCAAGTAAACATGAAAAACATTTTATCCAAGGTATCAGAAAAAATATGACCTTCGTGCTGATTTGGCTAGTGGAGATTTCAGTATCTTTCCTGACTCACATAATACATTTTGACCAAATTATCATTTCCTTTTACGATTGAGCTTAGTGAAAGTTAGTTGATGAGTAAGTAAAGCATATTATATTGATCTTATCTGATGAGTAGGTTGAAGACTGAATTAAATATTCTTTCTTCTCTAGCTCATAAAACCTCTGATGGTTTTAGCTGTGATATTTATAGCCCATGAACCCTGGCTGTCAGCTCAGCTATTTCTCTTTTGGAAAAAAAAAAGAAGAGAAAAAGAAACCTAACGTTTTTTCTAGGTGTCGGAATGTGGGACCTGGGTAGAAGTAAAGGAAAATGAGAGCATCGATAATTTGTTATCAAGAATGACTTAGTCAAAACTATATGCATCCTGTATTCCGGATTCCCAAGCATATACTCTCTGAATAAATTCTTGTTGCGCTAAGCTGTTTATTACTTTAGACAGAGACTCTTGGGTCATGTCGCTCCAATCAAGCTGAATCATACTGTTGCATTTCTCTCTTGTTTGTTTGTGTTGAGTGTGGGACATGAAGTTAAATTCACGAGAGAAAATATCTTCCGTTTTTATGCTCCTTTGGTGTTCAAATTTGAATGCTAATTTCCTCCATACATATTACCCTTAGTATTGATATGGCAGGAGTGTTGTGTGCAAACTGATTGGCGGAAAATATGGTATGAAAATGTATGCACATGTGGCATCTGTGGATTCCCTGCACGCGTTTGGATTAAAATATAGTTTGACCATCCTATGTGTCATTTGTTTATTATATGTTTCTCTCGTATGTATCATGGTTTAAGGGATTGAGCTGCCAACAATGCTTAGCCTTACCTGCAATTTCCTAGTTTAATATTTATTTCCGTTTACGGATGTCTATACTAGTTTTGTTAAATTGATTTATTTCAATTTTATTTTTACAAAAGATCCTCTGAATTTTAAATCTAGAGTAATATTATTTCAGCAAGAATTTTATATTATTTAATATCTATTAAGTTCTCTTTCTATATAAATTTAAAATGAAAATGTGCATATTAAAATAGTCCAAAAATATGAAAAGAGTAAATAATTTTAAATTTTGAATGTGCACTAATTAATTTAGGCATTTAGTTTTTTACTTTTAACCTAAATTTTGATTAGGAACTATTATGAAACTCACAAATGTTTGTTATTAAATAATGTATAAGGGGACAAAATTGGAGGTTCATCACGTGTTGTTTCCCCCACTCTCTAGGGTCAAGCTTTAGTCATTTTCTTTTTAAGCTTCCCATTTCATTTACTTTCTTTCCCCAAAAAGTACACCTCTTAATCCATGATGTTCAACTCCAATCCCTGTAAATATTTCTCTCTCTTTCCAATGCATGTGTCACAGACCACAAATGGAAAGACTTTGTGGCTGCTTTAATCTCTGATGGCGACTTCTACTTTCCTTTAATTTTTGAGACCTCGAAGTATTTAATTTAATATATATTTTTCTGATATTAGTATTTTTTTAAATTAGGAAAAAATAATAATAAAGGAAAATCATCAAACCAACCAACTATAAAGTGGAGTTATCTCCGCTCAAAAAAAAAAAAAAAAAGTGGAGTTATCGATCACGAGGACGACAATGTATACCAACATTGGCCCATTTGCGGGACCCATCACTCAACAGGACCCAATTTAGAGGTCAGCTGACGCAGACATCCTTTTGCATGATTGCAAATAGCGATACCGACCCGGACTCCAAACCGACTTTCAACTGCATTTCATTACCCTAGCTGGAATCCGTAGGGCCTCCATTTTATTTTTTTATTATTTTTTTATAAGCTTTTTGTATAAACAGATTGGTGCTTCCTAATCTCTCCATTTTTGCAGTTTACGCCTTGTCTCGGGTTGCCCACGCCTCCCCAATCTCTCTCTCCCGTCTCTCCTTCTTCGGTTCGAATTAATCAATCATTGATTTTTTATCGTTAATCTCTTGGAATTTTATCGATCAATCGACATATTTATCGTATTGGAAATTCACGGACCAAAACTAGGTTTTGATTTAGATCAGATCATTCTAAATTCACCACATACGTTTAATCTAGATTCTAAAATGGTTAATTCTGAGGAACGAAAATCCATGAGCGACAGCCGGATCGATGACCTGGAGGATCCTGTGGATCTATCTAACGGTGACAATGACGCTGATAATTCCACGTCGAGTGCTGATCCTTCGGCCACGGTTTTAAGGACCTCATCGATGAGAAGTTCTTCGATTTCAGGAGGTTCGGTGCTGACGGAGAGGTTGACAAGTTTCTTTGCGGAAGGTGGAGATGTTGATTTGTTGCTTTCTCGAAACGACCGAGAGGATAATCTTCTGCAATGGCTTCGAGCGCTGGATGTGCATCTTATGGGTGCTTGTCGCGCCGATGAGAGGCTGAAACCGTTGCTCAAGCTGAATGTTTCTACCGGTGTTGCTGAAGACCGGCTAATCGCTCACTTGAGCCAGGTAATTTTGAATTATACATCTTTCGAGATGGGTAGTTAAAACATTTATATATGGCTATTGGCTTTATTTTATTGATAGCGTTGTTAAGATTTTTTGCCTTGAATGAACTCCTGCTCTAAGCTTGCTTTATCCCAAGGAATTCCTAGATTTGTTTGCTGGCATATCCTTGAGATTTCGCTGTTTCAGGAAATAAAATTCCATCGAAAGCGTATTTAGTTTGTTTTGGCACCTTATTCTTCGTGCGAATGGAAAATGGAAGCATCTGTTGTTAATCAAATTGCAATACTCCTAATTTAGCGAACATAAGTGTTACTTTTAGATGTTTTAATTTCATTAAGTTATTAGCCAGAAGATCCATCCCTCAAAGGTTTGTTTACATTCGAATTTTGTCTAATCTAGACTGTTGATAAGCTGTGGAAATATATTCATCCACTCACGCATGTAGATTTTGATGGTATAAGATTCCATTTGTATTACATTTGGTTAATTAACTTTATGGTTTTTTTTATGCTACAGCACTTTGAACCATCAGAGGTTGGTTTGTTAACTCGGTGTTTATGCATTCCACTTGTTTCTATTCGTGTTGGAAAGATCAACAAGCAAGGAGCATTTCTGTGCCCAACTGCTATAAGGTAGTTACAAATTTTACTTTGGTCACATGTATGCATAAATATATTTTGTAGACTTAATGCTGGTGTTATTATCTCTCTTGGTCCACTACATTTGGTGGATGGCGTTAGAAAATTGTGAAAGACAAAATTATATCTTATATGTACAAGTGCTTTAGTTATGTGCTTTCTGTGCTGTTCCAGTTTGAGAATTTTCCTACCATAGAAAATTAATATTGCGGTTCCATTTGGTTATGAAGCCTTATTAATTATGGAAGGCTTGGATTAGATAGTAGAAAGAAGAAGAGATTTCATTATATTTGCTAAACTTTTGTAATTTGTCATCAACTGTTGCATGATAATGTGAAATATGTAGTTGAGGGGCTTCCTTTAATGAGGTATGGAGAGTGGGGGTAATATTTATGATTTGAGAAATAGGTTTTATGGAATTTTGGTGCAATTGAATCCAGTTAAAGAATGGTTTCAGATTCCTTTCATAAGATAGTGGGATATTTTTTATGACATGGGATATAAACTTTTTGATTGATATGATTTCATATATTTGAAGATAATTCATTTTATTTAAGTTATGCTTCATGTGATATGAGCGTGTATTTGGTACATGATGTAAGTTTCCTTTCGGGTTGATATGTTGAGAAAATCATTCTTTAGAACTTGCTGTTAGGTTCCTGTGTCTATACATGCAGTAACGTTTTGCACTTCCCCACCCCTTCATTTTTAACTTTTTATTTGAAGTTGCTACGTTTAGCTTAAATTTCATTCTAACTGGTCATTATTATTTTTTTTAATGTCAAAGCAATTTTCACAATAATTACAGGTGTATTTGATCTCTTATTGCATACTATTTTCTGCCTGTGTAACTCATCCTAAGTTAAACTCGAAGATAATATGTTGTTTCTCTTTTTTGGTGAACATTCTCATAAAAAGTTTTTTGCATTCTTTTTTTTGCATATTTGTGCCTAAGTTTCTTAACATACTACCTTTAATGTCCGTGTCTCTAAATTATTGGTTGGCAATAACTATAGGATATATTTGTTATACTTTGCACTAAAACGTTGGATCTGTATATTCTTTGAAATTCTTAGTGGTAAATAATCTAGGTAAAGTTGAATTTCTGACCCTAAAGTTGTTTAGGGTTCATATTTTGAGTGTCTTGTACATGAATTGCAGACGTATCTTAACCATCTCTTGATCGCTACTACATGCTGGATTCTATCTTAGACCACCCATCTTGATATGAGACTGTTCATAGCTAGGAGGTGCATTTGGCGTATGGAGACACCACGGAGGTTGGTGTTATAAAATATTTTTTATTCTAATGGCTTGCAAAGGAGATGAGTGGAGCCTTTCCTTCTAATCTTTTAAATTCTTAACTGAGTGGATAGCTTTGGTTTCTAGGTTACAGTTTTACTTTAAAATAGTGTATAATGTAATAATATTAACTTTATTCTTATGATGTGAATAATGGTTATTCTACCAGCCACTGTTTAGGTAATATTCTCTGTTTGTTTCTGTGTTTTGTATGTTTCTGTTTATTCTCATGGTCCCATCTTTGGAAGAGTATTTTATTTTGTAAATTGATATTAAACTGTTTAAAGTGAAAATTAATTGCAATTGATTTGTTGTCCACTGCTTTAGTTGATAAGCCATTGTTCTGTAGGAGTATTTTTAGAATTCTTAATGATGGCAATTTTCGTCCCCTTCCAAATGAATATATCTTTTGACTTGTAGGGATTGTGGGCGTATACTATTTTGATCTCTGAATTAAGAAGAAGTAAAGGTAGCTTCATGCTTCTATATTTATGTGTTTATCTGGACAATTGGTTGATCTATCCTTTACCCCTCTCTCCTTGCTTTTGAGTTATGATATTTTCTGTTTTTAGCACTTTGCCTTAATTTAGTTGCATGTGCTGCAGATGCTTTCTGCAATTATATTACTATGAGACTTTGGAGTTTTTTTTTTTTGTTTTTTTTTTACTTTTTTTCAATCTACTACATTATAACTCCATAATTTACAAGTCATTATGATTTATCCTGTTTGCTTCTTGTTTGCCCTCTCTATTTTACTTCTTTTGAATGGAAATGATGCATGACAGAGTTTCTTGCTAATGATCTGACTTAAGCCTAAAATTTTGGCAAGAATCAATGATCTTCCTTGGTCATGTTATCCTTGATTTAATCTTACACAGGAGTGGTAGTTTCCCATTATGTTCTTTTCTGGGCATTTTGAACCTTGCATGTCATACATATGTAATGTGTTTTTCGTCCCTTTTTTCTCTTGGGTTACGGGAGGGGTAGCTGCAAAAGAAAGTTTGAATACATTTTCCTCACAGAAGTGTGGTTGGAGGAAGGAAAAGCAGATGGTGGTTCTGGGAAATTGTCCACGTGTATTGAACTATTTAATAAAACTAATGTTGGTCCATTCTTCCTTATCGACTCTTTACTTTAATATAATAAATTTGGATATAGCAAATAAATGCTCTGTAGATTTCTCTCTAGAGAATCAAGTAAGAAATGAGTTTCCCAGATCTGTAGCTTGGTTAACTATAGGAAATGAGTTTGAGGTAGGAGTTCACTAAATTTCTTATGGTTAAGACTTTTTCTCAGTTATCCTTTTTCCACTTTTTTGATTGTGTGATGTATATTTCTTTATTAGAGAATTATATCCGGGTCAATTGACAAGAAGTACATGTCAGACTCAAGTAATTTGTAGACTTCATGAAAGCTTCTGTATACGTGTTTCCACTTAGTTATTTATTATTTTTTGTATTGTTGAGCATCTAATATTTATTCTCCCTGTTCTGTTGGGTTCTTTTCTTCAATTGTAACAGGGGGAATTTGAATCTCAGCCTCTTGCCTACCTCTGAGCTGCGAATCTCATTTATTGGCGACGATGGTTCCTCAGAGAGGCTGGCAACCTTGAGTAATGATTTGTCATGCTTCACCGTGGAAATTGAAGAGCTAATAGCTGATCCATCTGGTAGGTCTTTCTCTATTAGAATTCCAGATGATGAGATCTTTTACTTTTGGTGTTCTGAAAAATCAAAGCTCCTGGGGATGGAGTTGCTAAGAAAGGTATTTTTGCCAGCTCTTTGGTATTAGCATTCATACTGTTCCTAATTTTTGTTTTTGGTTCCTTCCCTACTATGTGGTGTTTTTGAACAACTTCATTTTTCTTGCTCTGTTTAGATGAAGGATTTAATTGAAAGAAAGCCTTCTCTGGGTGAATTAACTGGAATCAGCGAGTCGCGCCTAGACAGTTTTGCAATTCATCTTCGAGCATATCTCTTGCGATCAACTATGACTCCGTGTCTAAATTCCTCAATTGAATCTTCTCAACTTAGTAGTCAATCATCTGCATTATCTTTGAAGCCTTCAAGATTTAGGCACAATGGTGGCCATGGATCAAAACATGGGCCATCCTACCAGGGAAGTCTTAGCCCTAGGTCTAGTTCCTTTAAAGAGGCGTTGCAAAGAAACCTGTCTTCCTTGAAAAGTGTTGCCAGAGACAAGTTGAGACGGCGTGGTGACAGCTATATATCAAGCATTGACAATCTGACATTGGGATCACCAAGTAATCCGGATGCATCTGGTTCAAGTTCCTCTGAGAGCGAACTTCAAGAAGCCACTGCCAATGATATGTTTCCTTTGCCAAGTTTCATTGAGTCTTTAGGTAAATCTGTTGGCGAGCCATCCACCTTGAATCCAGCTGGCCAGGTTCCTATTGTGGGTTCATCTCTCTTCTCTCCTTACTACTGCTGGTGCCCTCCGGTTGCATCAGCACTGCAGTTCACAGGAGGTGCACCGCTTTCCACGTCATGTGAATTACCATCTTTACCATCTTCTTTGCTGTCAGTTACTCGGCCATCTAGCCTTTTAGTATCAAAAACACCTCGCAATGTGTCTGATGTGGTGCCGTCATTGGATCTCCCACCTCTCCTTCCTGAGCCACTAGTTAGATTTCCATTGTCACTGCCAACTTCACAGCAGATTCCCACTTTTACTCCTCTGATGTGTGACCCTATTGTTCATATTCCTGTAATTGATGTTTGCTCTTCTGGTCAAGGATATTTGGTGAGTGCTGGCCCTGCTATATCATCTGCTATTCCTTCATTACATCCAACTCTAGTGAGCCCTTTGCTACCTGAAGGAGACTCAATGGTAGAGAAGGGTGCCAGGGAGACCCTTCGCATGCTTATCAGTGGTAGCTCGAATCAACCCAGTCCTCCGTTGATAGACGTGCTTCCTTCCATTTTGACCAATAGTGACGAGAGGCAAAGTTTACTAGCAGCTGGGAGTAGAGGACTCTACCTTGGAACAATAGACGTTGTTGCAACAAGTAGTATTGCAGCCATGGGGTTGATGTCATCATCTGAAAAAATTGTTGGATTTAGTGCCCATGGGAGGTGCTCTAGCAAAGAAAATCTTGTTGACAAGAGGGAAAAATCAGATGGGTCCAGCCCTGTTGATTTTCCAAACGTAGAAGAGGAGAGAACAGATCTAGGCTAGTTTAAAATGCTTCTTTTTCTAAATTTTTGAATGTAGATTCAGTTTTGCCTTCAAAAAATGTAGATATGGTTCCTTTATGCAAAATATGATACTACAATCCTTTTGCTTCTACCATCGATTTGTATATTTGACTAGTATGGGCCATGTTTCGTACTCGAGAAGACATTCAAATTTAGTTCTCAATGCTTTTCGTATTAAGTTTTTTTCTTTTAATCTTTTGTTTTTGGTCTCGCTAGTTTCTACAACCTGCACGAAAGGAGCAGCTGTGTGGAGGCTTTAAATTGGATTTATGCATGCCAATGTTCCTCTCTCAGCCGTGGCGCCACCTTCTCCTTGGTGGAGAATACTGAGTTCTTCTTTGGCTGGTCCGGCTGGAGAAGGTGAAGGCTTCGCCCTACTGGAACGCTAACAAGTATCCCTAATGGCTGCAAAATTTAGAGGCTCGACCTCCAATTTTTCCTTGCCTGAGCAAGATTATGAAATAAAAATACATTTTACAAGATTGTTGTATACAATTTAAGCTCATTAGGCAACAGAGCTAAACTATTTAAACCTTTTATTGTAAGGTGTGTGTGTGTGTGAGTTGCAAACTTTTTAATAATGATTGAAAATTTTCTTTCATACCTCCCCCACTTGAGAAGAGAATCCTCGCTAAAAATCCAAATCAATGACGGAATAGGAAAGAAAGGTATTGAGGTGTGCAGTTGATAATGATAGAGAGACGGTATTGTAATTTTTGAAGTTGAAGGCCCCCCAAGTACCATTCAATACGATCTACACAGTTATCTTCTTCTTTACATGATTATCCAAAAGAAAGAAAAAAAATCAAATAATTAAGCTGTGCTTTCATTTGCTAGAACTTATCAATGCGTTTACAAGACTAAAAAGAAAGAAAGAGAAGCTGTAATTTGGTTAATAAATAGAGTAATGTGTGGTAATGTTGGAAGTGGAAATAATATATATATTAAAAAAAAGGGTCAATTTCAGTAGCACCGTAGGATTCTTCTGTTCAGAGTTGCAGCTAAGAAAATGCCAATAGCTGAGCTGGCTTAATTCGTAAGGAGCTACTAATATATATAATATATAATATATAATATATAATATAATATGTGGAGGCTGCTTTTGGGTTTGGGTGGTTGACATTAGTGGCTGAGTTTGTTGACAGCGAAAGAAAATTAAAAGTTATGGCATTTGCACTTTCTCACCCAATTATTCTGTTTACGACAATTACCCCACTTTTTTTTTTATCGTTAATTACTCTTGTCCAAATTCATCCCATTTCCTTTTGTCAACTAAATTCATCAATTTCTCTCACATTATTAATATCTTCAGGTTTTATTTGGAAAGAGAAAACTCAAAACAAAAAAATATAAAAAAAGCATGGGATGAAGTTCCGGTCTGGTCTTGGTATTACTTTACAATTCTGTCATGTATAGCTTTTAGTAAACATGAGTTATTGCATGGATAATCAGTCATCATAAAAACTTAAGAAACACTACTAATCTCTTTACCAATAATTACCAATTTAATGATGTTTGGCTGAAAACTACAAGGGGGAGGATGATTCTCATTCTATATAATGCTTCTTCTTCCAAGGCCAAAGGAAAGAGGACCGGGGAAGGAATCATGGATTATAATTGCAATAAGGGTTGATAAATGATAATATTTTTTATAATAATAATAATTTTTTAAAGGGTCAGTCAGAATCTTCATGGTGAATCTGAATGAAACATCAAATTCTTCAGTGAAGAAACTCAAGTAGCGTTTGAATTGGGGAATATATATACATATATATATATATCAGATTGTGTAGCCAATCAATTGCAGCCATAGAAGAAATAATAAAAGGGGGGTAGTGCTGGTGGTGGGCTACCGATTTACAATACTTATAGGAAGGAAGGGACCAGGTGCCTTGCTCCCCGGAGGACCACCTTAAACTAGCTTTGTCATTTCTGCTACTCTCTTTCATTTTCATTTCCTGACATGACAGGTCTATTACCCGTAGTACTATGTTTCATCCCTAACCCAAATATCCCAACCTAATAATTGATACATACTCAAGTACAAAAACCACCTAATTCAAACTATATTTACAATCTAAACCAAGTTTCCTAAATATATATATATATATATATTTTTATATATATAAAATTTATTGATGTTTTTCTAGAACAATTAGTTTACTCAATCATAGGTTTTTTTTTTTTTTGGGTTTCCAAACCAAACAATGCCTAAAGGGAAGGGAAGGGAAGGGAAGGGAGAAGCTGAAAAATTTCCAAGAAAAACTTTAGCGTCAGACAGACAGACTGCAGTCTTTACAGTTTACAATGCAATAGTATATAGACAAAGGTATTATTTAGCAAAACGGGTATTGAGTTTTTTCCCTAGACATAAAGCGCCAAAAACAAAGCAGTGTTTGGTGATTGTGTTCCGCCTGTGCTCCTTTTTTTTTTTTTTTTTTTTGTTTTCTCTCCCCATTTCGTCGTCTTATGTGGGTCTCTCTCTCTTGTCTGTAATCATGTACTGAAAAACCACTTCACTCTATTTCTGTTTATTATTATTATTTTAAAACATAAATAACAGTTTTTCTTCTTTTATTTTTTCTCAATAAACACTATGACATATTATAATATAAAAATAATTTGTTCGATATAAAGGAAATTAAAATTTGATAAAAAAAATATATTTGTACTTGAATATAATAATGGTTTCTGGACTGCTCCTCTTATGCAGGAAAAAAAAGAAAAAGGACGAAAGAGAAAGAAAAATGTCTTAACTTTCATATACATGCCTGCGTTTTCCACGGCCACGAGTTAGAAAGCCCTACAAAGCTATTATATATTTTTATAAAAACTTAAAAAGAGAAATTTGTTAAGAAAGCATAGCTCAGTTGGTATCACCACATAACATGCGAATTCACGAGTTCGAGAAGTTATGATTTTAAAAAATTAAAAAAAAAATTGCAATTTTACTATTGTAATATTTATATATATATATATATATATTTAAATGACGGAGACTAATTTACAATACATTTTAAGTTCAATTGGAAATTAGCCTTTTGGAAAAATGACGCTAATTTTAATTTATAACATAGAAAAAGAGATATTTTGTTTTTGGAGGGTGGGGACAGGAAAGGGAAAGAATAAGGTTCATAAGACAGTGGATCATGAATTTGTTCACTTATATTTATTAAGTTAAATACTTTGAATGATTCCACTTCCAAATTGAATTATAATAAAAAAAAATTTCTTAATAACAATAACTCCATAATACTTAAAATAATAAGCATATGGACCCCACAGCCTCAACTAAGGTACATAAATAATAATAAGGTTTAGTAGGCATGTAAAAAGACGTAATTCAATGGTTAATAAGAACTTCACTTATAACTTAAAAACACAGTTAAATTTTTATATATATATATATATATATATGAGGGCCGAGTGCAGACTCTCTTTATCTTATGTGTGCATTATTAGGCATAAAGCAAACTTCACTAATTTCTAAAGCATGATCTTGACATTTTCACATATTATATATATATATATATATAATTATTTATTTGTATGTATACATTTTTTGCATAATGAGGTCCCATAATATGCCTTTGTCAAACTAATAAAAGTGATTTTGAGGACAAGAATTGTATTCTCTAATCTATAATAGTATATATAATAATATTTATTTATTATCTTTGTTTAATAAACTTTTTTTGTAAGACTAGTCTTGGTGTCATCACTATTATTGTTTGATCAATTTTTATTTTTTATTTTTAATATTTTGATAATGTGTCAATTATTTATATGGTATAAATATATTTTATTTTTAAGTGTATATATATATATATTTAAAAAATTAAGTTGAGAAAACTACTTTCTATCTGTAATCCTAATTGAATTCTAATAGTGAGAAATTTAGCTCCCTATAATAAAATTTAGGGTTTAAATTATGTGAATATATAAATGAATATTAAGGTCTCAATTTCACCCGAATATAATTGCCTTTTTTTTTATAAAAAAAAAAAAAAAAAACTTTCTTAATTTGGATACTTTCCAAAAATGGATGGAGCACAATGCCAATGATTACTATTTCAATACTTTTCGTTTTACTATCATATATCCAAAGGAACTAAAAACCTTGTAACATTTTTTTTTATTTATTTTTAATTTATCGGTCTTTCATATTCATTTTGCACTCAACTAAATTAGGTTCGAGAACTCTATTTGGAGGAAAGCTATTTCTACACGTATCTTGCAATAGGCAAGGTTGGAATTGTAATATAAGAATTTTAAGTATTTGAAATGAAAATAATAATAATTAAAGAAGTTAAGTAGCAATTTGTTGTAAGGTAAGCAAATGGGTAAGATCATAAATTTGTCAACAAAAATATTATAAAGCATGTAGTATTAAAATAATAATTCATTACAAATTTTATTAGTAAACGAACGATTAAAGTCCAAAACAAACAAACAAACCCAAAGCATTTATACTTATCAAAGACCTTTAAAATAATCTCAATTTGCAATTTTTTTTTTTCTTTGATTCCTTTCAAATTAAAAACTGGTTTCCATTGGATCTATTCCTCATTTTTTTTTGGATATGTTATGCGATTCCCATAATCATAGTTACCAAAAGATACGATTTTATTTTATAAATTTAGATAATATATTATTTTCTTTATTATTTTTTCAGTATTCGAACTTATAACATCTCTATTTAGATACTTGAAAATTTTTTAGATTTAAAAAAAAAAAAAATATTCTGTGTTATAAAATTTTAATATGTATATAAAATAAAATAAAATA
This sequence comes from Cynanchum wilfordii, assembly GCA_025388415.1. NCBI lineage: Eukaryota > Viridiplantae > Streptophyta > Magnoliopsida > Gentianales > Apocynaceae > Cynanchum > Cynanchum wilfordii. The sequence goes on from JAHSUH010001079.1 coordinate 5,383,001, forward strand.
AATGATTTCTTTTAAGATTTGATATTTTCTACCCTTCAATTATATTTTATAGTAAAATATATATAATTCTAATTTCTATCTCAGCATTTAAAATATAAACATTTAAACTTAGTTTTAAAAAAATAGTAAATAAAATTAAAATGAAATAAATAAATAAGAAAGAAAATTATATTTATTTACCAAGCAAATCTACGATTCTTAAAAAGATCTTCTAGAAACTACTAGTATTCCTAGAGGACGGATAAATAATACACTTATTTTAGGACGGTTGATTTTAATGAATAAAATGACTTGATTCTACTATCACATCATATTTTATAAGAACACCAAAAGAGGAAGGCTTTGCCAATGAATGTTCAAAACATACCTCCATTTCCACAAATATGGTCGTGTAGAAAACGAGTAATGGAAAATTAAATCATATAAAACTATTTAATTTAGTTTCCATAAAACAAGGTCACGAGAATATTTTGAATAAAATATAAATTAAGAGACCTAATTTTCAAAAAAAAAAAAAATATTATTATATTTTATTTTTGAATTAGTTAAAATCCTAACTATGTTATATTCAAAAAGCAATATATTAAATTCATTTATTCCAAATAAATCATAATATTAAAAATTTATTATCAATCATAAGATATAATATATTAAATAAAAACAACCTGATACATAATAATAATTTTTAATCGAGAAATAAAAATAATTTACCAAAAGATTTTATGAGTGTATATATATTATATACACCCAAACAGAATCTATCGCCAAAGGTCGAATGTCTAATTTTACCTATGGGAACCCTGACACATCACCAACCAATTTTGATGAAAAAAAATAAAAAATAAAATATATATATATATATATAATATAAAATTGAAAAACCCCACCTCTCTCTCTTACGTCCCCTTCTCCAATTGGCTATAATAGCATTTGTTTGTCTTTTTCCTCTTCCCATTTTTTTCTTACCCCTCTCCCCTCTCTCTTCAGCCGCACACCCACACATATCTAATTTTTTCTCTTTACTTTCTCTCCCTTCTTCAACTCTCTATGATTCTTCCTCCATGCTGTTGATATTTGATGCTGCTGCCGCTGATGCTCTAATCTTGTTTGTTTTTTTTTTTTGATTTTTCTCTTTTATTCAATTAATTAGTGATTTTGTTTTTTTAGTGCTGTGGAGTTATGGAGGATCGGAACTCTGCGAGGTTGAATAATGGTGTTTACGACACCGTTTTTGAACTTGTCATACCTTTTTTATCTGATTCTCGTGACAGGGACGCCGTGTCTATGGTCTGTAGGAGATGGTACGAGATTGATGCGATTACACGCAAGCATGTGACAATAGCTCTTTGTTATACATCCACGCCGGCTCAGTTGTCTAGGAGGTTTCCTCAGTTGGAGTCCTTGAAACTCAAGGGGAAGCCACGGGCAGCTATGTTTAATTTGATTCCCGAGGATTGGGGAGGATATGCTACTCCTTGGGTCGAGGAAATTACCAGGGCTTTTTCTCAAATGAAATCACTCCATTTTAGGAGAATGATTATCAGGGATTCGGATCTCGAATTGCTTGCAAATACCAGGGGTAAGATTCTTGAAGTTATTAGGCTGGATAAGTGCTCAGAATTTTCCACAAATGGACTTTTGCATATCACTCGCTCTTGTAGGTAAGCTTTTTATTTTCTATTGCTCGTTGATTTTGTGTCTGTCTGCAACAGTTATGTTAGACATGATCTTGTATGCTTGTGCTTCTTTGTAGTTTTGTGTTGTCTTGTCTTGTCAATCAACAGAATCAGTGCTGTAATTAGTTATTTTGATTCTGTATTCTGTTTTTGTCATTATTACTTTCTGCCAAAATATTGGGGGGGGTGTCTTGAATAAGAAGGATATAGTTGTAGTACTAAGTCTGAAGTGGTTCAAAATATCAGGGAATTTTTAGGTGTTGGGTGAATTAACGCTGAAACTAAGAGAAGCTAGGGATAAAAAGGCACCTGAAGAGGTAGAATTTGGTGCGAGACACAGGATTGCTTCTTAGTATCATTCGATTTACTCAAAGGTCAACTCTTTACTTTCAAAACAACCAGTCTGATGAATGCTTTGATTGGTTGATGGTGTTGTTGCAGTATTTATAGTCAGTGATGGTTGCTTTAGGTCAGGAAATATTGCATTGAATACTTGGTGTCTTCATTTATGTACAATTTTTTGAAATCAATGTTCTGTATTCGCTTAGTAAACAGATTCAGTTTCAGATTGATCACTTATGTTAATGCGGTGGTGGTTTTGCATATTTTTTCTTTTATGGTGACTTTCCTTCTCCATATATGCCCCACCTATTGGATTGGAGATTCTGAAAAGAGTGCACATATCCCAGAGGTGCAAGTGTATCATGTAGTTTTATAGAAACATCACAAAAATGGATTTTTAGTACTTTTGGTAAAACTTGTGATTGACGGTTGACAGAGGATTATTCTTGATGAATTTGCACTATTGTACTGTCAAACAATATGTTTCCATTACCTAATTTTGACAGTGTTCTAGTCTTTATCTATCATCAACTTCAGTTCAACATGGCACCTCATCCTGTCTTGGTTGGCCGTCTACTCTTGCTTGCAATGTTTTATTTTATTTTAAAATTAATTTCTAGCTAATAAACTGCAATAATTTTTTAGGCTACTATAAATTTCTCAGTTTTGTAAGCATTAGAATGCAAAACAAGTTTTCAACACATGTTTATGGATTTGCCAGAGTTTTTTTTCTCCCTTTTTTAGGGGTGAGGAAGGTTTGTGTGTTAAGATCCGTATTGTCTGCATGGTGATCTTAGTTAAAAGAGTTGAGGATCTTGTAAACAGTGTAACTTGTTAATACATTGGTGTACTCTAGAAATCCCACGTGCTGCCTCCCCAACACCCCATCCAAAAAAAAAAAAAAAAAAAAAAAAAAAAAAAAAAAAAAAAGGGAAAGAAAAAAGGGAATCAAGAGGAAAACTGACTTTTATGGTTGTTCCTCTATTGACATACAAATAATTATTAATGGTAGAAAGAGTGCATGGAATAGTATTTAACATTGACTGATTGCAATTTATTTAAGCTTATGAAATGGTTTGTCATTCAGGAAGTGGTTAATTCTTTATTATTTTTTAAAAATAAATTATTAACTTCAATTTTTATGAAAATACTGTGGGTTTTTTGTCCTCTTATTTAAACGTTTTTAATCTTGGTGGTCTTGCTTTGACATTCTGTTACTGGTTCAAGTACATGAAATAGCATTGACAGATGCAAAGCGTGAGGTCCTGATGTAACTTGCAACTTTGTTTTTATGGTCTTAATTGACTTTTAAGTGTATTATTGTGTGACTTATTAGAGGACGCAGAAAATATTAATGGGATGAATATCGTAAATTGATTAGTAATTTATAGGGGAGGTAATTGTTTAATTATCAATATAGACGCTTACCATAATTGCTGAACTCTGTTTTACCTGCCCTTTACTTCTCTCGTATTAGTAAAGTTAGTTCAGTTAGCCTGTCTTGTAAAATATTTACTCAGAATTGTTGAGTTATTGTTTGCAAGTTACAGATGTATAAATTAGAGAGAAAAATTAAGAACAAAAAGAAAAGAGAAAAAAAAGAAAAGTCGGGATAATATCTTCCTCCAAACACAAGAAGTATATCTCACTTTGATACATAGGTTGCCTCTCCAAGAGGTGAAAGAGTCCATATATGTAACTAGTGACTAGTAATGCTGGGGACAGTTGAATGCTTCATATAAGTATGGTGCTCCCTGGTGTTACTGAATAGCCTTAGGGAGGGTTTAGGGTTTAATATCAATTACCCTAGTGCGGTGTCTTAGTAGCTATGGTTTTCATTGGGGTTTAAAACATAAAAATTGTACTGGAAGTTGCAAAGAGATTGTCCCAGAGTCTGCATTCATCAGATTGTATGTGAGTAGCCATGCTCTGAAATTGATGATATGTGTATTAAGATATTGCTCTCTATCTTTCCTCTGTTCCTTCTTTCAGTCTCATAATTTAATTTGGTGAGCGACTTTACAGCAAAAAGTTTCTCTTACAGCATTTCTATGGTAGTTGGTAACTGAATGCCACTAAAGGATTGCAGTATGCAACTGGTATTTAAATATAGATTCTTATGTTCAGTTTTCAGCGAGTTCTTTTTTTTTTTTTTTTAAATTTTTCAGTGGAGATTTTCCTCTTTTGGTCTTTCGCCTGCCGCTTGTGACAAAACATTTATAATTTATCTATGCATTTATATTTGTGCTACAAGATGAGACAATTGAGAATCTAGAAATCAGTTATCTGCTTTGTTTACATTGGCTTGGTAATGCCACAAGCTTTATATTTTGTGGATGATTTCTGCAGGAACCTAAAAACCTTGTTTTTAGAGGAGAGCAGCATAATCGATAATGGTGGCGATTGGCTTCATGAGCTTGCACTGAACAACACAGTTCTTGAAAATCTGAATTTTTATATGACAGAACTTTCAAGATTCAGATTTGAAGATCTTGAATTGATTGCAAGAAATTGCCGTTCACTTGTCTCATTGAAAATAAGTGACTGTGATATTTTAGATCTTGTTCGCTTTTTACAAAATGTAGTTTCATTGGAAGAGTTTAGAGGTGGCTCTTTTAATGTTCAGCCAGAATTGGAGGCCGAAGGTGGTTTAAATGAACCATTAGGAAAATATGCTGCTGTGACATTTCCACAGAGCTTATGCAACTTGGGTCTAACATACCTTGGCAATAGCGAAATGCCAATCATTTTTCCTATTGCTGCCCGACTTAGAAAATTGGACCTGCTCTATGCTTTTCTTGACACAGAAGGCCACTGTCTCCTATTAGAAAGATGTCCAAACTTGGAAGTTCTTGAGGTGAAACTCCAAAACCTTTTTCCATACTTTTTGTTCTTATTATTTATATTGATCCTCATCTGATATGAAAGAATCCAATATCCATATAATAGCAGCATTAACATTTTTGTTGTATGCATTGTTTTGGTCTATTACTTTATTTAGAATAAGGTACACAAAATAAGAAAATGTTAAAATTTAAAATCGCATGAGTTAAAAAATGACCACATTTACCTTGCATAAGAACTAATAATTTGTTAATTGTTCCTTTTATCTATCCTTTTCATCTTTTAATGTAATGGAAAAATGGAATAAAACCATTAACTATTCTATCGATTTATAAGATTGAAAAGTACTCCCTCTATCCCATTTTATCCATCCCATTTCTAGTTGAAGTTTTTTATTTTATTTTATCTGTCTCATTAGGAACTTAATAATGGATCCAAAGGTAAAATGGACTAGTAAATTAATTGAGTGAAATTTGACACAAGAACAGGTTACGTGATCCTAATTTAATATTTACTGTCACCTAAAATGATCTTATTTTTGGTTGGAGCAGACAAGGAATGTTATTGGAGACAGAGGATTGGAGGTTCTTGCCCTTTTCTGCAAGATGTTGAAGAGGCTTAGAATTGAACGCGGGGCTGATGAACAAGAAATGGAGGATGAGGAAGGTATTGTCTCACAAAGAGGGTTAATTGCTTTAGCACAGGGATGTCTTCAGCTGGAATATTTAGCTGTTTATGTTTCTGACATAACAAATGAAGCTTTGGAAAGTATTGGGACATACTCAAAGAACCTCCAGGATTTTCGCCTGGTTTTGCTTGATCGGGAAGAAAGGATAACAGATTTACCCGTTGATAATGGAGTTCGTGCTCTATTAAGGGGTTGTACCAAACTAAGAAGGTTTGCTCTTTATCTCCGGTCTGGGGGTTTGACAGATGTGGGCCTTGGTTATATTGGGCAATATAGCCCAAACATAAGCTGGATGCTTCTTGGTTACGTGGGGGAATCTGATGATGGACTTGAGCTATTTTCTAGAGGCTGTCCTAGCCTGCAAAAGCTTGAAATGAGAGGCTGTTGTTTTAGTGAGCGTGCACTTGCTAAGGCAGTACTGAAGTTAACTGCTCTGAGATACCTGTGGGTACAAGGTTACAGAACCTCTGGAGATGGTCTAGATCTCTTAACCATGGTGCGACCATTCTGGAATATTGAGTTGATTCCTGCAAGAAGAGTTGTTGCTAATGATCAAAATGGGGCAGCTGTGATGGTTGAGCATCCAGCACACGTACTTGCATATTATTCTCTTGCTGGACAGAGAACAGATTTTCCTGAAACTGTTATCCCTCTGGATCCAGCTGCTATTTATGCATTATAGATTTGTAGATATACAATTTCCCAGAAAGATTTTTGTCTCTCTCCCTCTCTAGTTCAGTCCTTTGTGCATAAGTTTTGGTGCCACTTCTCTCTATGTTCTATTTCCCACACGTTTTGGTGAGAGCACAGTATTCCTTCTTCCCTGCTGATTTTGATATGAACATAGGAGGTTTTTTTTTTTTTTTTTTGTTTTTTAAATTTATTTTTCTTTTGTAATAAGCTTAGTCATGTTCTCATCACACTGAACAAGCTGTGTACTTAGCTGTTTGTTCCCGACTTGAAAGAGAGAAATTATATTGAAGGTACAGACAAGTGCATAGTTGTAGTGTTCTGATTTTGGCCTATTTAACAGTTTGTGCAGAAAGTAGTGTTACATTTTCAGTAGATGAGTGGTCAATTATTCATTTCATTTGGTTGTCTCACATTTGAGAGTATCCCAACCTGATCTGACTTTCTTTTCCTCCATTTTTAATTTTTATCTAGTCATGATTTAATTGAGTTAACTAATTATGATTCATAGAGTAGTAACATCTTAATTAACGTTTTTCATGAAGGATGGAGTGTCATATAGATAACTACATAATACATTACGAATCTTTTACACCTAAGGCCTGCCGACATGCTGGAGAGGTTTGGATGCATTTGGGAAAAGGCAAAAAAAAAAGAAGAAAAGAATTGCAAGCATCAAGTACAGTAGAAGTTCCTATTTTATCTGTTCCCAAATAGCAAACCTAAAAAGCTTAAATTGGACCCTTCATTGAAGAGACGGGGCAAAAGTCGTTCTTTTCTTTGCAGCGTTATCTTCAAAGAGAACTATTTAAAGCACAGAAGGTTAAGTTTCATCAATTCATTGGTTTCTCATAAAGCACACCTTTTCCTGGTATTATTTTTTTTTTTTATTTTTCCCAAATTATGGTTTTAAAACATTAATTAAAGAAATATTTTTGAGATGGGAGAAGTATTGTTCTTTAATCTTTCCATAATCTTTCTTTTCTTTTTTATTTTTATTTTTTTTGGTAAGTAATCTTTCCATTGGAAGTAAAAAATGTAAATCCTTAAAAGGAAAGTCTACTGCTGAGATTTGATTGTAGATATATTATTTTTTCCCACCCTCTTCACTTCATCTACCTGTGAAGAAGTTCAATGCTTTTACTTAATCCTCTTAAGCAATAATGATTGGACATATTTGTCCCATCCTTGCAATATTCTCACACGTTCTACAGGAAATTAAAGGGGGAAGTGGTGTCGTCTGAAAAGCTTGTGTTGGAAGCTTTTTTTCTTTTCTTGCATTTTCCAATTCTGCTGCTAAATGGCACAGAAAAAGCATCCTCATTCTCTCATCTTTGGATGCAGTAATTGGAAACTGTTTTTAATTGTTTTTCTTTCTTCTTCTTCTTCTTCTTCTTCTTCTTCTTCTTCTTCTTCTTCTTCTTCTTCTTCTTCTTCTTCTGTAGTTATTTTACTTTTAAGGCTTAGGTGGGGTCAAGTTTTATTTATTTATTTAATTAATGGGATAAATAAAATCTTTTTCAACGTAATTGAGGGATGAATTGATGTGATGGAATGTTAGGAAAAAAAAAAAAAAAAATACAAAGAAAAGTAGTCCTAAAAATTTTAGCTTTAATTTGTAGGAAAAAAGAAAGATGAAGAAATAATATCAAACAGTGTGTGTGTATCTTAGATTCGCACTAAAGATTCACTTTACTATAGCTCAAGACCTTATCTTGATGTTTTGTAATAATCTATAGTTTTCCTCGTACTAAAGATGCATTAAATAAAATGAGCCATAAAAAATATCAGCGTAGCTACACACCTTTCCTAACTATTAAGAAACCAATTCTGCCAAGCCCAAGTAACCATCAGACTTTTGATTGTTTCAAAAGTTAAGGGTAAGATTTTCCTCTAAAATGGATGCAATTGAAGTCAAAATATATATATTAATCAAAAGCAATAACTTTAGATATTAAAAAGTAAAAGTTTACTTATTTATTTATTTTTATAAGAACAATATAATATAAAAAATATCATATGAGTCTAAGAAATATATATAAGTTTTAAGTTGGACGGGTGAGGAGATTAATCCGAGAAGGACCCTGTTGCTTTGATTCGCGGGGTTGTGCAATACAGCATCAGCATCGGTTTGTGCAGTTCCATGACTGCATATTGCACGTTGAATACTTGAGAGCATTATATATATATATATATATATATATATGACAAAAGCAGCCCACCATGTCCATGTCAATATCCAGCTAGTTGAGATTGTTTTTCGTTGCCCATCTCCAATAAGGCAAAGTACGATGCCATTGCCAACCAATTAACTCTCTCTATGCATATAATTGAATGCAATTGGAATGTAAAGATTTGCAGGTGATCCTTCGTATCACTTCTCTTCATTAAAAAAAAAAAAAAAAAAAAAAAAGGAAAAAGAAAAAGAAAAAGTGATGACTTGAAATGAGCTCATGCATGTAAGAAAAAAAAAAAAAGAGCAAAGGTTAGCTGCTCTATTTTGGTGTGTTTGAAAGATTGATTTGAAGGGATGAAAAAAAGTTAAAGAAAGTTGCCCTTGATATGTTTCTCTTTATCACAAAAAGGGAATGGGAGGAAAAAGATGTGTGTGAAAGCTTATACTAATTACACTTTCCAGTTTCCATCATTTGTAATTTTATTATTTATTGTGACCTTCCACTTTGTTTCAGCTTTGGCTGCACATATAATATATAAACACACATATGAATAGTTTAGACATGCATGGTTTCTTAGTTGCGCGTCACTCATCCCGCTGGAATCACGATAAACATCACACTTCAAAAAGTATTACCATATATTTGAAGTAATTGAGAGTTCTTATTAAATAAAATTTAAAAAAAAAAAATCGATAAAATAATTAATTATATACTTTATCTAAAAATTTAAGTTAAATAAGTTAAGTTATTAGACTTATGTTTCACTCGTGATAAAGGATGATTATATAGTACATGCAATGTGATAGGTAGGCACTCATGGAGCTTGGTGGTGGTTTGTGGAGGCAATAGTTGAGGGCAGTAGCAAGCACTATATATATATCAACCAAAAAAGAGAAACACAATTACGGCATCTTATGAAGCATAATTCGTTCTACTTCATTTCTCTTTGTGGAATATGAACCACTATCGTAGTGATCAATCCATCCATCCATCCATCCATTCACTCTTTAAATTATTGAAACCTTGAAAACCAACTTCAGAGAACCATACTGCCAAATTAAGATATAAAATTCCGTCCTTTTTCTTGAAAGAGGGTTATTTATTACCCTTTTGGTTCTTCCATCAACTTTGGCTTATTTCTTGTTACTACTACTAGTTCTTTATTGTACCAATTATAGTAACAACTTTTGAAACATTCCTTCTCTCCATCAAAGAAAAATTTCTGTACTCTTTAAATTATTCATCCAATGATATAAATAAAGAAAAATGAAAAGCAAAGTAACTCCAACTTCTTTAAAGTAAGAGTGTCAAAGAGATGCCTTTTTTACTGATTAGCCAAAAGAACTGTATAAATATATATATATATATATATATTATCTTCCCCAAGGTCAAAGGAAAGTTTTTAAGATTATATTCTGCCTCCTCTATTGAGATTCCTCTCATTAATAGAGAGAAAAAGAAAGCTGTCTAAGGGTTAATTAAAACTTTCTTGATTTTTTAGAGTTAGGTCGGCAAAGAGAGAATTCTGAATCTCAAAACAATGATATCTTTAAAGACTTAAAAGAGAAGCTCTTACCAACTGCTAATTAATGCAAATGCCACAAACACAAAAAAAGATCAAATGGGTGGATGCAATAAGGCCAAAGGAATTGAATATCAAATAATAATAATAGTAGTAGAGAGAGCACATTTACTTACATCACCTGGTTGGATCTTTTTATGTGTTCTACACTGAACTAAAGTAGAGATGCTTTGGATTAGTGGAATTCAGAGTCAGCTTCACAAAAAGGAGATAGTGATGGAAGCTCAGTCAACTTGTCCACTTTGATCATATTAGTCTAAGCATGACGGAAAGGCTCCATGGGAAAAACCAGCAATCAGATGCTCTGGAATTTCCCAAGAGTGCTGCCTGAGTCAGCTAATTCCCCCCCCTCCACCCCCCAAAATGATGTGGCAAATCATACACACATATTGCTTTTCTATTCAATAAAAAGTGCCAATAGTATGAAAAAACAATGTAAAATAGGTCACAAGATCTGCTGCTCGAATACTATATTAAATTTCTATCTCGTATGAATGCAAAGAATTTATACATAAGGTATGACGACGAAGGGAAAAAGTTAAATTCTTGATTAAAAAAATATCAGGTGGTCCTTGAATGGACATGTTTCTGGCTGAACTAACCGCCTGATATGTCCAGATTATACCTACCTAATGAGCTTGGTCATTTGGTAAATTCAAGATTGGGGAAAAGAATAAAATTAAGGAAAAACAATGAAGCCACTCATATAATCAACAAGTGGAAATATACAAAGGACTATCTCATTAAATGTTAAGGTATATGAGATATTGAAGCTTAAGCAGTTGTCATTTTCCAGAAATCACAAGTCCAGGGGATCATAAATCATAATAAAACCTAAGAACAGATTCTCTCTCTCTCTCAAGTTTTTTTTGATAGTGCTAGTCACTGGGGGGGAAAAAAAAAAAAAATCATTCCTTTCCTCTGCTCAGCCATGAACATACTTGGTGGGTTGGATATGAAACTTGGAATTAACAGTACAAGTGGTGTTTGGGGCATAATGACCATGTGATGATGCAATATCAAATAAGGATCCCATAGGCATAGTAGACTCATTACCATTACCGTGAGTTGAGTCAAAAACCATGAAAAGTCCATCATTTGAGTCATTCCAATCAAATAAGAGTTTTTGAGCAGTGGTGGATTTCGGCAGCAGTGATGAGAATTCAGAGGGCTTCTCTGTGGAAGGTGAAGTTTTGTTATCATCCGATGAGGGACTTGTTGTTGTGGTTGGGAGATGAACTGTTGTGATGTCATGGATGCTTGGTCTTTTCTTATCTTTTCCTCCTGATAGCTGTCTCAGAAAGTATTTCTGAGCATGACTTGCAACTTGGGTTGGAGTCTTGGACATTACAAAATTCCTGGATATATTCCTCCAATCTCCTTTCCCATGTGCCTGAAGTCCGAGGAGAAACCTCCTGTACAGACAAATCTTTATTCTTTAATGAATGCTACAATTTCCACAACTCACTCAACAAAGTAAACAAACTTGCTTAAAAACTCAAATAATTAAAGTATTTCCCTTCTATATTATATGCAAATTAAAAAGTAAAGCTTAAAATTATTAACCTGTGTTCTTCCTCTGTCCAAGGTATGCCTTTTTTCCTTTCTTGATCGCATGTTCTTCCCCTTTTTCTTAAGGAATCCAAGCCACGATTTTCCATCAATTCAAGGGTAAAAGAAGGAGTCAAGTAACCCGGAAGTGGGAACAGACCGGCTTCAATATTACTAACGTCCACCACCAATTCCTTGTACTGATTAATCACATCAGTGACTGATTTTCCTGGGATCATTTCTGCTACTTTATCCCATCTATCGGGTCTTCTCTCGTCAACAAGTGCAAGAGCACTTTCAAATCTCTTGTTCTCTTCTTCCGTCCATCTACTACTTTTACTTTGTGGCAGCATCCAGTTGGGAGGATTTCCCGCGTACGCAGTTTGTGGATACAAGGTCGTCATATCCAAGAATTGTCAAGCTCCAGAGTCCAGAACCCCCCCTTAAAATAAGTCGTAAAGCTAGAAATTCACTTTTATATCGGAAATATATGCAGAAAAATGTAAAGACTTTTTGGCTGATCCATAAGGCATTACAAACAGAATCATTTACTGGGAATCAGAATACCCCCTCTTTTCTTCCAAAAGAGCATCAATTTTGAAGAATCCAGTAAAGAAACCCACCTTTTCAGAATCGGTCGAATCTTGAAATGATATCTATGAGAGAAACTGAATTCTTGTTTACCACCACCCCTCCAAAACAAAACAAAAAAAGAAAAAGAAAAAAGAGAACTTTGATCAAATAACACAATCCAATCCCCACTTTCCCTGATGAAACAAAATTTAATATCGATCAACCCAGTAAAGATTTGAGTGATATAAAAGAGCGGCCAAAAAAAAAAACAAAAAGTTTGACTCAAAAAGAGAACGGGATTGAAAAAAATGGTGGAGGGATAAAGAAAATTAGTCTAGTAGTAGTCATAATAATAGCAAGCAAGAGGATTCTGTAAATGGAGTGGTGTTGGGAATTGTATTGTATGAATTGAAATGACAAAGAAAAATGTGGAGAGTTTAGAAAGAGAAAAGGTGACATCAAATCTGTTTGGAAGGTGTTAACTTATAATTGGGAGTCCGGTTTATTGCGGTTATTTAAAGTATTTTTTAGTATTCACTCTTCAATATTTTTGGACAATTATTATTATGGTGATGGTTGACTGACTGATGAACCTTCGTTTTTTTCTTTCACATCTGCTTCCTCTCTCTCTTCTCTATGCCCAACAAATTTACCCATTCGGATCCTCTCTTCGCTTGGTCGAGTCTGTTACATAAGGTTTACTTAGTATAATTTATCTGGTTGGTGTGATTTACAGGCTACTATACTATGCTCGGAGGGTTTACCCAGAGCACACTCGAAGAGTAGCAGCTGCGGTTCCCTGTCAAAAAAAAAAAAAAAGAAAAATATTAATTTTATTAATAAATATTTTATTTGTTAAATTATTTTTGTATGTAAAGTTTAATATTTTAATTAATTTTGATTTACTTGAAAATAATTTATAGCATTTACGTATTAATTTTTTCATCATGATAAATGAATAATTTAATTTAATTAATAAATATTAAATTAAACTTTTAAATTTTCCAATTTAACATTGACTTATAACTAGGGGAATAGAATGAATTGAGCCAATTTAATTTTTATTCTTAATATTTTTAATTTGATAATTATATATTGCCAATATATGTGCAAGTGAATCTCCTCTTAACTTTATTCTAAAGTCTAAACAAATTAGTATCCAAATATATATATTTTTAAAAAAATTAATTATCATTTAAATTTAAAAATTAGATAAATATTACGACTATCAATTTATTATCATTATTTTAAATATTATATATGTATTAGTCTAAAAAAAATTTATATACCTCATTATTTTACATTATATAAAGTTTATTGGAGACAATAAATTAATAAGTAAGGCGCCTGTAGCTCAGCGGATAGAGCGTCTGTTTCCTAAGCAGAAAGTCGTAGGTTCGATCCCTACCTGGCGCGTAAATTAAAAGCTATTATTTTTCTATTTTATTTCGTCTTGAAACTTTATATCTCATCATCGTCTCTGCTACACTTTCCCTTTACTCCGAGTTTGGCAAAAAGGCATTGAATTTTGCCTAACACTTTGGAAGGTCACTTGGAGGTGGTAAAATTGATTCGTTAGGCCCTTTCCCATTATCCACCAAAAATGCCATCTTAAGTCCCCATGTTGTATGAATTTCCAGATGACAATGCAGGAACCAGACACCTTCCCAAATTTAAACCATGCAAAATCATCAATATTTGATTGATAAGACCTCCCCCAAAAAAAAAAGAATAGGGAAAGATATATATATACCTGGATTATCTGCTCTGAATCTGATTGCAAGCCAACCACCAGTTGGCACACTTACAGTGTTCCTCTCAACAGGATCAACGAGATTGAATTTCTTTGGATCATTTTCAGGATCATAATTGCCTACACCACTTCCAATCACAAAGAAATTAAAGCCATGGAGATGGGTTGGATGGCTTTCTGGTGCAATGATACTTGTTCCTTGGAACACTAATTGAACGGTGGAATTGAAGGCCAGCCTATATATTTTAGTCCCATTTGTTGTCTGCATATTATTTGTAGGTGAAGTGCCTGTATAGTTGAAAGGAATCGGAGGATTTGCAGGGAAATCATCTGTGAAAACTCCGCCCATATTATAGTAATGTGCCTGAAGCAGAGGTGTACTTGGCATAAAAAACGTGACATTATTAATATCCGCCACCACTCTGCTTCCATTCATACAAGTAGCACAAGGGTTAACACCAACACCTATGGTGAAATACAGGAAATGATCAATAGCTAATGGGACATTGGCTGGATACTGTTTCGAGTTTAAGCTTCGAAGGGAATCCGTGAAATTCTTAGTCACTGGGGTTGCATTTCTAGGTGGAATGCTAGTGAGAGTGAGAGTGAGCGTGTCAGGGGAATAGTGAGCAGGGGAGGTGGTTTTATACAGCACTGCACCAGTGGCAGTTTGGTTGTCCGTGGCTACAATTGTGTCCATGAATGGAGAAACGGCAATTAAGTACTTTCCAGGAGCTTTCTGATGATCTGCAGTAAAAATGGCATTAGTAGTTTGGCCTGGACCAATGAATATTGTATCTGTTTCTAAGGGTTTAGTGTAAGTAGCATCAACTTCAACTACTGTTAATAAATGCCCAGCAATCTTGAAAAACAGTTCTTCATTCAGTGCAGCATTCACAATCCTAAGCAAATAAGTTTTCCCACTTTCAACTTGTAAGGTGTATCTTGTAGATGAGCAATTGGGCGCAGGTCCTGGATGACCATTAATGGTGTGTGCATCGGATACATTTGGTGGTTGGCCTAATTTCATAGCCTGGTTGATCACAACTTCTACATCTGATTTCCACCATTCTCCTGTAATGTGGCGGCTTCATAAAGTCAGATACACTATATATTTTGTATACGTGGAATATAATTAAATAGAATTTTGATACCTAGAACTATAATTTCCTCATGGTCTGGTTTGGGAAATGGATAAGGAACTCCACGCTTGGGCAGGATGACAATAGCACCGTGCACGGTTGCTCTTAACCAGTTAATATGTCCATGCCAAAGAAGTGTTCCTCTTTGTCCAGTGAGAGTGAAATTGTAGGTGTAACTTTGCCCTGTCTGTATGGGACATTGTGTGATGAAAGCTGGTCCGTCCGACCAACCTGTCCGAAGTTGTCTGACTCCATGCCTAGAATTTGTCATCATCCAGAACTTAATTACACACACGCATTATACACACAAATATGTTAAAACTATTAATTGTAATTAATAAATAAAATGGAATCAGACCAGTGAATTGTAACATTTTGTTGAACATGATTAACCACTTTCACGATCACCGTGTCATCTTCTCTCGAGTACAGAGTAGGACCTGGGAATTTCCCGTTCACAGTAACGATGGGTTTAGTTGCACAGACTCGTGTCATATTTTTCATTACCACCTGCAAAATTGAATATCCCCAGCGATTCAGATAATTATAAGGTAATAAGTCTTTCCATTTTTACATGCAATTGCAATTTGCAAGCTGCAGCTACCAATTAAGGAACTTACGTTAAACCTGTAGTGACGAACAATGGCCTCAACAACAGAGGTAGGAGACAGTACTGCAGCCACCACCAGCAACAACATGGTCGGGACCAAATATGCCATCCTTGTAATTCCGTCCAAGTTCCTGCCTTTTTATGGGCTAAAAATATGTATGGATCCTTGCCCTTCTTGGTACTCTTCAAGTATATATATATATATAAGAGGAACAGATTGTTCTCTGGATGCAGTGTCATTTTAGCTGGTTAGGTGAGTATAGAGGAATTGAGGCCATGCATTTTGGTTTTTTCTACAAAAAAAAAAAAAAAAAAACATTAATCAAAACATTTCTTGCAGATTACTTCAAGGGTTGATTCATCAATCCACTGTCCAGTAATACAAGTAGGGATTTACGTTCCAACTTTTTGTTCCATTAAATTCTGTGCTGCTGATCGATTTCCTTTGATGTGAGAGAATCCAGACTGCTTGAAACATACTTCTCGCCTGTTTATTATTTCTTATTCACAGTGAGGGATTCTCGTTTATGCCAGCTGATGTACACACTCTGATATGGACGTCAGATGAGGGGAAATTCTCATCTCTTAACTTCAATATTCCTCAATCTAGAAGGTGAGTGAGTGAGATGAACCATTATCTTATACTTATCCCACATGGAAATTTTATATATATACATGAATGTGTAATTGCCATACCGTCAAAAGTGAATGTACAAATAATATGTATAAAAATGAACCTAACTAGTAAGTAATACATATCTTTTAAGATATACTCAATGCTAAATAGTTGACAATAAGTGTCAATATTAGACTCACTATATACTAATAGTAAGATAATAAATATGGTCATTTTCTCGCAGTCTACATTAGATTGACAAAATTCCCATGAATCTTTGTGAAGCAAATACATATATATATATATATATATATATATATATATATATATATATATATATATATATATATCCGAGCTGCTAGGCTTCAAGAAGCGGTCTTTGAGGTGATTACTGTGGTGAATGAAATCAGTATATTTTTTTTTTTTTTTTTTTTTCCGAATTTTTACCGATTAATCTAACATGAGATCCGACAACACTTTGACTAGACATGAATGTCGAACCGGTTGGGGGAGCAGGCTCTTGCCACTCGGCCACCAATATTCTTCTTTAGTTGTTAAGAAATTATTTTCATCTAAAAATTCTGGAAAGAAAATGTCCCTTCTAATATACAGGACGCCTTAAAAAGAACAGGATGCGATTGGATGACCAAGACACCTTTTCTTTTTCCTTTTTTCCTTTTTTCCTTTTTGGCGGTAACTGGTAATAGGAAAGTTCTATAATGCCATCTTAATCACATTCTCTTTTGTCAATGTCTGGATTCTGGTGAATCACAAGAAGTTCGAAGAAATTAGCCAAGAATGGCCAGGATTCACCATCTAGAACCGTCTACTTTGAACTTTTAACATAATTCACCCTACTCCAGTTCTACTTTTACTCAACTGTGAAGCAACTCTTTTTTTTTTTTTTTTATTCCATTTCTTTTTCTTTCCCTTAATGATATATAGAGGAAAAGGCAGATGATTCATATTTAAAGATATGTTCTTTCAAAACTGGCTGGCTACTCTTCCCCTGCAATTCACATGAACATTTACTTCTTTTGTACTAAACTTACAATTTCAAATTTCAAATACCATCATCTGCTTCTCCTTTCCAATTCAAAGGAGTAAGTAAAAATTCCCTTTCTTTCTGAACCATTGCACTTGAAGATGATTGAAGGACAAACTTAATTAAAACAGATAAATATTTGAAATACTTAGGATGTGTTCACACTACTGCAGACTCTTAAGGGCACCTTCAATCCTGTTCATACAAGATTTATACAGAAATGCCAAATAATCTACAGTGTAATCCTCGGAAGCATCTTCAACTGGATTAATCTCAAATGCCCAGTTAACAAGAGTGGAATTATCACCATAATCCACAAGTTTTAATGAATTCATAGATCCATCCAAACCAACATTGCTGGCTTCCATTAAATAGACATAACTGTATGATGCAGGATCCATGGAAACTAGCCTTTCCTTGATCCATGACCTATCTCCATCTTGTTGAGGAAACATGAAACCAGAAACTAACCTGACATATCCAGGAACTCCTTCCTTTCCAACCAAATCTGTGCACCTTTCCACCATTGGCATCCACTCAGGTAGTTTGCAGCTTTTAGATACTATAGTCCAAACCTCCACTATTGGTGCATCAACAATTCCACCAACTGATCCACGCCATTTTCTGTTCTTTGGATCATTTTCTGCTACCTGAAAATTTTAGGACGATGAAAACATAATGATTCAATTACAGCTTTAACATGCTTCACATGCATCTATTTTCTGAAGTTCTTTCCAATTCTGGACAGATTATGAAATTAAAAAGATTGCAAAAACGTTAGATATGTAATAATAATATGAAAATTAGGAAAGTATCAACCATATTAACTACCAGTTTCTTCTGATCCATGTCTTCTGAACTAGGTCTTTCCAACCAGTAGTAAACAGTACATGCTCCTATTTAAAGATCTTGTAAACTCACTCAGTATACTATTTTGGACAAAATAAAGTTGCAGACTTTGAAGCATTTGAGTGGAAAAAGACAATGAAGTCTTGGAATTATAGGTTGAGAAGATAGGGATCGGAGGTTTCAATGCACAGCTTAGTTGTTCATACAAGGATGCTAACAACACAAGATTAGAAGATGCTCATTTATCTTTTTTTTCTCTTTTTTTTTTTTTTTCTTTTGGGGGTGTGTGGGGAGGGACAGGGGTATTTGCAGTAAAGTTTACAAAATGTCAAGAGGGGTACAGATTTAGGCTTCATTGATGACAGATCCAGGAACCATTTTTGCAAAGCACTAAACAAAATTAGTACAATAGTATATGATTTTTTTAACAAATCGGCAAATCCTGCTATTCTGTCATATAAGCAGAAAAAGATCAATTAATAATCTACTTTCTTCTATAGTGTCTCCGGTGGGAATCACTTAGGAGAACATCTCTACAGAAGTCAAAACACAAAACACCCAGGTAAGCTCAGAAAAGAAAGATTAATAAACTTTTATATTCAGTACAGCTCAAGAAGCAGCTCCAACTGGCTGAGCAAAGTTTTTTATAAAGTTTTGTCCTAATTCAATATATTAAATGACTTTAAAGAGATGAGTTGCAGTTTCTTGACTAATCAAAGTTTTATCTTGCTCAATTTTCTACCCTTTTCCTTCCTAAAGAAATGCACAAGAGAAAAACAATGAGAACTAATGATTCTTCTTGAATTCAACTCAAAATAGGGGAAAACTTGTATTAATGAAGTCAAGTAAATAATAGATAAATAATCCAATAACGTTAGCAAGTAGTAATCAAATTATTAATACTTAACAAATCCTATCTTATACATAAAAACATGTTTTTTTAAAAAAAGAAAGAAATTATGTCTTTGTGACCAGTTATTCATCTCAAATAAAAGAACACTCAACAGTGAAAAAAATTAATCACTATTATAGTAACGGATATCTAACTTCATCTTATTTTTTATATGTGATATTATGAGTAAGCTGTGATATTATGAGTAAGCTCATGTCAACTAGTAAATGTCCAAGAGTCATATATGGTATAACTCTCATCATGGTTTGAAAGAGATACTTACTATGATATCAATTATCACGTCTTTAATCTCGAGAACATTCAACTAATATTCTACATTAAATCCTTGTAAAATTTATGTCATAGGTTAAGAGGTTGGATCGGGATACTTTTTAAATATATATATATATATATATATATATATATATATATATATATATATGTTTCTAATTAAAAGCTAATCCCCGTGGGAAACCCTATATGTATAATCTATGCTTGATTATTCTGGTGGGTGTAACACATACATAAATTGTTAAAGAATAAGGCAAAAGAGAGTTAGCAAACCCAATTAAATGACAACTTAAAAATATGGGGCAATTGCCAGCACAAATATTTAGGCGGCATATGAGAAGTATCTAACAAACAAGTATATAATAAATATTATTTACCAAAAAAAAAAAAGTATATAATAAATATTATTACATTATATATTTTGATGTTTAAGAAGTAACAAAAAACAAACAAAAGAAAGGAGGCGCGATTAATACAACAGAAACAGAACATCGTATCCTGTGATTATATATATATATGTGAAAATGTCGGCCGGAGCCATCGCAGAAAGATGCGAGACCGACACACTTGAAACTTAAATGTTGGATAATAAAGGACGACGACAATCAATCCAACGAATCCTGACCGGCTATTTTTTTTTCAGATTTTATAAAACAAATCAACCATAAATTAGTTGGATGTTGTTTGTTAATTAGACAAAGTAATGCAATTCAAACTTGTATTAAAGTTTTGGTTTAATTAAAAGATCCTTCAATCATGCAACCCACGTTCAACCCCATCGCTCAAATCCAAAACACCCTTCAGTTAGATTTATGAAATATTATTTGTATTAATTTTTTTTTTTTGGTAAATGAAGAATTATATTGCAGACGGCTCCAAAACCTCATCAAAAATAAAAGTGCCACCCCGATCACACAGAATGTCGGGGAGAATAACAATTACATCCAAATTCCCACAAAGCAATCGGAGAACCTAGCCCAACTAGCAAGTTTATGAGCACACATATTACAGCTACGATTAATAAAATTAATCGACCAAAACGAATGTAAATACAAAAGAGCCCTCCCTTTAGCAAGGGACCGAGCTGCCCGCCAATCCGAAAATTGATCCAACCCCCGGAGAGCCATCACAACCTGGAGTGCGTCACCTTCAAAAATCGCTTCCGTCAATCTCATATCCTTCGCAATATCAAAAGCTTGGATAGCCGCTTCCATTTCAAAGCACAAAAGGAATTACACGAATGGTAGCGGTTAATCCAAGCTCCAAAATGACTCCGGAATGATTACGAAGCACCACAAAAGAAATAGCAAAATTATCAACAAGAGCCACATCAAAATTAAATTTCAAACCACCAAGATTAGGTGGAGTCCAGCCCGTCGGGGTAGACACCCCCCTACGTTTGTTAAACCTCCTCTTAGCAGCTTCCCAATATTGTCCACCGACACGGTTGACATTTTTGGCAAATATCTCCCAATTTGGACAATTACCTCCCAATCCGATACTATTTCGAGTCATCCAAAGCAATTCAAATAATACAACTCCAAAATGCAACATTCTATGTTTACTCTCCACATCAATAGGGAAAAGATTATCTTCATCCAAAGAATAAAAACACCCATTTCATCCAACCGACCGAAGAGAATTGAGCAATCGACCTGCCAAGGGGACCGCATCCAACAAATAGCAGTGATAGGACAATCAAATAGCAGATGATCAATAGATTCCACACCCGAATTACATAAAAAACAAGATAAATCAGTAATCGGAACAAAGCATTTAATTCGATCTTTGGTAGGGATCACACCACTGAGCAGTTTCCACAATAGAACCTTATGTCTCTCATGCAGATTTGACTTCCACAAAAGTTTCCAGATTTTCCGATCAAGTCTCGAAGCCACACTAAATCTACTCTTGTTGTTTGCTCTATACGAGGATCGTACCGAGAAGCACCTACGACGCAGGGGCACCAAACATAAGAGTTTTGTTCATCAATATTAATGGGAATACTTAAAATAATTTTAGAAATGCTCTGAGGAAATACAGCATGAACCACTCCTGGATCCCAGCTTCTATTGTCCGCCTGCATCAAGTCTAGTAACATAACAAAAATCATCTGGAATGCTTAATCCATCAGGAATTCTGAAATTAGGCAGATCCGGTATCCACGGATCATCACGTATCTTGACCAGAGAGTTTTGTCCAATTCGAGAGCAGATGCCTCTATCCAAAGAGTCTTTACACTTCCTAATGTCGTTCCAAACCCAAGACGCAGACTTGACCGTACTTTGAAAGTCGAAACTTTCCTCCCCCTTAAATATTTAGATCGAATCGGTTTCACCCAAGTGCGATTAGGCTCCGTACACACCTTCCACCCAAGTTTTGTAATGAAAGCCACATTCATGTCTCGACTCCTCCGTATCCCCAATCCTCCGGCTAGTTTCGGAGTACAAATATTATCCCACGATTTTAAAACCAAGGAACGACTACCATCATCATTGCCCCCCATAGGAATCTTCTACACAATTTATCCATCCGATCACAAATACTAGTTGGAAGTAAAAATGATTGCATAATATAAGAGGGAATCGCAAGGGCTGCTGATTTTATAAGCGTATTTCGACCAAGCAAAAGACAAATGTTTCTTCCTCCAACCCGATAATCTAGCTGCCAGTTTGTCTACAATATCACAGAAAGCCTCGGATTTTTTGGAAAAATTGCAAAACCGATTCCCCAAGTATTTCCCATTATGATTACACTCCTTCATCGGAAGTAGGTTGCACAAATCACGTTTCGTAGCACTAGGCACATTAGGACTAAAATGTATCACAGATTTGTCCCGATTAATTTTCTGCCCTGTCCACGTGCAGTACTTTTGAAGGCACTCCCGAACCGCAATTGCTTCATTCTGGTCAGCCTTACAATAGATTAGAAGATCATCTGCATACATCAAATGAGTAATTCGTGGGCTGGTTCTAGATACTTTAACACCGTTAATTCGGCCCTCATTTTCACCTGCAACAAGATTCTTGAGAGTAGATCCGACATTATAGTGAATAAGGCAGGAGATATCGGGTCACCTTGACGGATACCACGTGAGCCCCGGAAAAACCCATAAGGGGATTCATTTACTAACACAGAGTAGTGGACCGAAGATAAGCATCCGAGGATGAATTGACTGAACCTATCACAGAAACCATGGGCCAAAATGATTGCAATGAGTATATCCCATTCTACCATATCATATGCCTTAGCCATGTCCACTTTAATAGCCATGAAGCCCTTCCTTCCTTTTTTAGTGTTAAGATATCTCATCACCTCATGATTAGTAATAACGTTATCTTGAATTGATCTTCCCGGAATGAAAGCTGCTTGAGAGGGATGTATCAAGTGATCCAAAAAAGGTCTAAGTCGGGAGGCAAGTATTTTTGAGATGACTTTGTAAACAACATTACAAAGGGCAATAGGTCTGAACTGCTCCACCTTGTTTGCTCCTACCCTTTTAGGGATGAGTGTGAGAAATGTATGATTTATTGCATGACTTATACATCCACCATTGAAAAAATTCTGAACAGCACAAACAACATCATTGCCCACTGTACCCCAAAAATGCTTGAAGAAAGTAGGGCTCATACCATCGGGACCGGGACTTTTATAACCCGTCATGGAAAACACAGCTCTCTTAACTTCCATTTCATTAGGCACACTAACCATCCATTCATTAGCTGCATCATCAATAGTGGGGGAAATGAAGCCTCCAAGATCACTCGGGAAAGCATGGTGTTCGAAGTAAACAACTTAGAATAGAAATCAACGAAAGAATTACCAATATCATCAAAATCAGTCTTTCGAATGCCATCTTCGTTGAAAATATGAGACACGTGATTATGCCGTCTTTGGGAAATTGTAGAAACATGGAAGAATCTTGTGTTTGCATCACCCTCATCAAGCCAATTTTCCTTAGCCTTCTCCTTCCATAAAATCTGCTCCCTCAATAGAATTTCATCCAATTCCTTATAGGCCGCATCCTCTTGAATTAGAACAAGATTGGATTGAGGAAGATGTTGCGGATCATCAATTAACTTCCTTAAATCAACAATACGGGTTTGGATGTGCCCAAAGTGCTTCTTATTCCAATCCTTCAAGGCAACCTTTGTATACTTGATCTTAGTCATTATCTGGACTAGAGTAGGTTGTTCCGATCCCTTCCTCCAAGCAGTTGAAATTACCAACCCCACAGACGGATCCCGAATCCACATACCTTCAAAACGGAAAGGTCTAGGTCTAAAAACAGCGGTTGGGTATAGATTAAGCATTATTGGCTTGTGATCGGAACCGAGCGCAGGTAGGTGTGTAACCGACGCCTCTGGAAATAGTAACCTCCAATCAGCATTTCCAAGATATCCGTCAAGTCGTTCCTGTATGTTGGCCACACCCGCCCTTCGGTTACTCAATAGTGGGGTATTAACCGGTTGCAAAGGAGTATGGCTAATTAATTCAGGCCCAACTATCAGATTGGGCTTAGATAAACTTACGGAAGGTTTTGGCATATTAGAGATATGTGAAAGAGGGTTTGTCAAGTCAACCAAAGTTGCGTCTTCTCGGGATTCGAAACACCACTTGGACGTTGAGGATTACATCCCGCCAAAATCATCATCCCACCCACTTCACCAGTTCCGCCATTGTTATTGACCGAGGTACTATTCCGATCGGATTCAGCCGCCGAGGATGCTGCATTCCACTTCTCTCCAAGTATTTCGATAACTATTTGGCCGCATCCATCCCCCAAAGGCCAACCTTGGATCTAAAGGCCCTATCTGCGTTTGCAAATTTGCTTGGCACCCTGCAGTCACATGTCCCAATTTTCCACAAGAGAAACAAAAATCGAAAGCCTTTCGTACTTAAATGCCAGCCATCTAGCTGAACCATCTTCGTTTTTAATGAAAACACCAGTCTTTAGGGAGTTGTTGATATCAACATTAGCCTCGTAACCGTAAATAGCTTCTAGGTCTATTATCTTCCATCCCTTTATCCACCTTGATAAACCGCCCAATAAACTTCCCAAATCTAGTAGCATTCACCATATTAATTCGGTTCAAAGGAATGTTATGTACCCGAACCCAGAACGGACTGAACCGAAAATTAACTTCTTCAAGGGAGAGAGTAGGGGACCACTGTTTTAAAATGAGAATGTGCCCTTTGATGGCCCAAGGACTCATTTCAACCACTTTATCCTTATCTCCAACATCCTCAAAGGTAATAGCAACTTTGTTACGGTCAAGGAAACCCACCTGTATCTTAGATCCAAAATCTCAAACACCAATCAAGATGGCTTTAATAGCCTTAAAGTTCACCACCTTGTCCGAAACAACAAACCCAATCGGAGTCTTCTCATTAAAATCGGTACTGAGAGGGTCATTTATGGATAGCTCCAACAGATCTTCATCCAGTTCAAAGTTTGGAGGAGTAGGGCCCGAATCCATAAAGAAGGAAATGAACCCACAATAAAGAGGAAAAGGGGAAATAGAGACAAAGAAAAACAAAAAAGAGGAAAAAGAGAAGACGACAAGAAAAAGGGAGAAAAACAAAAGACAAAATCAGAGCACGGGCTCAACAGCCAGATTCGGAACTAGCAATAGTAAGTCTCCAATAGAGAGAAGTTGGAGGATCCACCCTTAAGAGAGAGAAACGGAAAATTTTTTTTTCTAATTGGACTTTATTATTTGTATTAATTATTGTAAGTAAAAGTGGTCAAATTTTGGTTAACGTATGGTCCCGATGATTTCTTGTGATGTGTATTTAAATTAGCAATTACTCAAAAACTATTGACGGATAAACCATACCTATTTAGGGATTCCTTTAGGGCATGAAAGATGTTCACGATTGGAGGGGGTGGGGTGGGGGGGGTTATACATTAAGATAATTAATTAATAATAAAATTGTTAATTTTTTTTTCTCAAAAGAAATGTCATTAAGATGGCAGACCGCAGGCATAATAGAGAAAATATGTATATGCTTTATTAAGCTTTGCAGTGCATTTCCAAATCATTCCTAACAATCAATTTTCAGCTTTTTCTTTATCATAAATATACTATTTTTTTGGTCTCTGCGGGTATACACTGCGTCACCCCCACCGTGATTAGTGACTAATCCCCTCGCCTCACGGTCGGGACGCTAAGCAGTAGGAGGAGGCTGGCCAAACAAAAGTTGTGATTCGAACTCCAAACCACTTGTTTAAGAGACGAAGCGTTGAATCACTACGCCAACCCAGTTATAAATATACTATTTAAGTGATGAACAATTTTACTAGTTTTTTTTTTCCTTATTAAAAAATTATGTTAATTAATTAATAGAGGGAATAATTAATTTTTTGCGGCAAGGGTGTCAGAAAATGACATCACACGTCTATTAAGATCTTCTTTTAATTATTTTTTATTTTATCTTCTTCTAAATTTTTTTTTCTTGTTTAAAAAAAAAAAATATTATTATGAATATTTGTATGTCAATTACCTTCACTATTTCTATACCATCTCAATTACCTTCACTATCTTCATACCTAAATTATCTCAATTACTTTCACTATCTTCATACCTAATTACTTTCACTATCTTTATACCTAATTACTTTCACTATCTTTATACCTAATTACTTTCACTATCTTCATACCTAATTCCTTTCACTATCTTCATCCATTATTGTTATTATTTACATTATTTATTTTATCTCTACTACTTTTTCATCCCTATAAATAGAGGTGAAAATGTGTAGTTTTGAACACACAAGAATATATATGAAATATACAAGAAAGCTTCTCTCAAGAAAGATTATCTTCCCTTTGATCTCAATCTTACATTTTGTTCTATATTTCTTTTAGTTTTGTTCTATATTTCTTTTAGTAACAATAGTTTTATGACACGTTATCACGACGATGCTCTAACCAACCGAGACTAGAGGCTCTACTACTCGAGTAAAGTGTTTTTGAAGTTTATTTGAAGAATAATAAGATACGTTATTTACCATTATGACAAATATTACTAAACTTGAATTTGCGATCTCCGTCATCATCTTCATGATGATTTGAAAAGAAAATATTTTACCGTGAAAGATCCCCTTGTTTTGTGGGAAAATTTTGAAAGAAAGGTTAGACCACCGGAAGATGGTCATCCTCCCTAAAACACGGTATAATTGATTGCACCTGAAGTTGCAAGATTTTAAATCCAACAAAACAATGAGTTGTTGATGAAAATCACGATACTTGACCAACGAGTTCTATTCCATTCCCGGAAGTGAATGATGTTATAACTCATGATCCCGGAAGAGATCGTGGTCGTGGTTATAAGTATGATCATGGATATGTACTCGTGATAAATTTGGCCATTATAATCATAATTATCGGGATGATAATTCACGTGCCAAAAATGTTGTTGACCACCCGAAGTGGCAAAAAGAATTAGAATATTTTAGTATTATATGTTTAACCTTGTAGAACTTTTACTTTATCTTATTATCTTATATTTAATGTTTTTGTTTATAAATATATTAATTCACAACCAGAAGTTTGTGAAATTATTTTCTTAATTCACAACTAGAAGTTTGTGAAATTATTTTCTTAATTCACAACTAGAAGTTTGTGAAATTATTTGCTTAATTCACAACTAGAAGTTTGTGAGATTATTTTCTTAATTCACAACTAGAAGTTTGTGAAATTATTTGTTTAATTCACAACTAGAAGTTTGTGAGATTATTTTCTTAATTCACAACCCAAGTTTGTGAGATTATTTGTTTAATCTTATTAAGTTTAGATTATTTATAACATTGAATATTATTAACTCACAACCCTGAAGTTTGTGAGATTACCAAATGGCTATGATCCCCTTTTATGGGTTGAATGATGACATTGAAAGTGTATGTCTAATTGAACTGGAACTACACACACCATACTGAAATACGAAAAATATTTTTCTCATTTGAATGTGGGAGAAACAAGTGTTACCACAATAAATGGTAGTGTAAAACTTATTGAAGGCTCAGGAAGAGCTAATATAATATTACCGGGAGGAACTATGATTGCTATTGAAAAAGCACTATTTTCCTCAAAGTCTCGAAGAAATCTATTGAGTTTTAAAGATATCCGACATAATGGATATCATATTGAGACTATGGAAGATAACGGTCATGAATATTTGGCTATTACGAAAATGACCTCCGGTAATAAGCATTTGTTGGAAAAGCTACCATCTTTATCCTCTGGCCTATATTATGCTAAAATTAATGACATTGAGGCGCATCATTTAGTAAACCCGAAGTTTACTAATCCCGTTATTTTTAAAATTTGGCATGATCGTTTGGGTCATCCGGGATCAATTATGATGCGAAAAATTATCGAGACAACGCACGGTCATCCTTTGAAGAATCAAAGGGTTTTGACTACCGATAAGCTTTCTGTGCTACATGTTCCAAAAGGAAATTGATTATAAGGCCATCACCATTAAAAGTAGGAGCTGAAAGTCCTACATTTCTAGAACGGATTCATGGAGATATATGTGGACCGATTAGTCCACCTTGTGGGCGATTCGATATTTTATGGTTTTGATTGATGCATCGACCCGATGGTCGCATGTTTGTTTATTATCTACTCGCAACCTCGGCGTTTGCGAGATTACTTGCCCTAATAATTCGCCTTGAGAGCGCAATTTCCCCGATTATCCTATTAAACGAATCCGTCTAGATAATCTTTGGTGAATTTTCTTCGCATGCATTTGATTCTTATTGCATGTCGATTGGCATAATTGTGGAACATCCTGTAGCTCATGTTCACACACAGAATGGTCTAGCTGAATCATTTATCAAAATGCTACAGGTTAATTGCTAGACCATTATTGATGAAAACAAATCTCCCTACAAACCACTGGGGGCATGCTATTTTACACCTCCGAAGACTTGTGCGTTTAAGGCCATCGAGTTATCATAAATTTTCTCCACTACAATTGGCTTTTGGTTCGAGCCTAATATTTCTTATTTGAGAATTTTTGGGTGTGTTGTATATGTTCCTATTGAACCAACCCAACCAACAAAAATGGGTCCTCAAAGAAGATTGGAGATATATGTTGGGTATGACTCTCCGTCTATTATAAGGTATCTTGAACCTCTTTGACAGAGGACGTTTTTACAACAAGATTTGCTGATTGTCATTTTGATGAGAATTTGTTTCCCAAATTAGGGGGAGAGAATAAATGGCATAAAATTGAACTTGCGTGGAGAACATCATTGAATCATTTAGATCCACGCACAAATGTGAGTGAACTGGAAGTTCAAAAGATAATTCATTTGCAACAAATTGCAAATCAACTGCCGATTCTTTTGCCCTCCAAAAGAGTCACTAAATCGCATATTCCAGCTATAGATGCTCCTATACGAATAGAAGTTCCTGAAGAACAAAAAGTAAATCCTATAGTTGTTGAATCAAAGGCACGCCGAAGCGTGGCCGACCCCTTGGTTCTAAAAATAAAAATTCTCGAAAGAAAAGAGGATTAAATGATCCAAAAGATCATGATGAAAATCAAGGGACAACCGATGAAAAGATTCCAACTACAAATGATGAAGAGAATTCGGAAATCTCTATTAATTATACAACTTCGAATAAAAGTTGGGATCGAAGTAAAATTGCTATTGATAATGCTTTTGCATATAATGTAGCCCTTGATATTGTCAAGGATAATGAGGATTTAGATCCTTCATCAGTTGAAGAATGTCGGCATAGAATTGATTGGCCTCAATTGAAAGATGCGATTCAATCGGAGTTAAATTCGCTTGCAAAATGAGAAGTATTTGGACCTGTAGTCCAAACGCCGGATGGTGTAAAACCCGTTGGCTATAAATGGGTGTTTGTGCGAAAACGAAATGAGAATAATGAAGTCGTAAGATATAAAGCACGACTCGTCGCACAAGGCTTTTCACAAAAGCCAGGAATTGATTATGACCAAACTTATTCACCTGTTATTGATGCTATTACACTCCGATATCTTATAAGTTTAGCAGTTCATGAAAATGTGGATATGCGTCTAATGGATATTGTTACAGCTTATCTATATGGAAGCCTTGAAAAGGAAATTTATATGAAAATCCCTGAAGGATTAAAATTACCAAAG
This sequence comes from Cynanchum wilfordii, assembly GCA_025388415.1. NCBI lineage: Eukaryota > Viridiplantae > Streptophyta > Magnoliopsida > Gentianales > Apocynaceae > Cynanchum > Cynanchum wilfordii. Next base: position 5,412,467 of record JAHSUH010001079.1, read on the forward strand.
GCTTCTAATGGCCCCTTGTGAGAATTATTCCGTAAAAATTACGGAAATCATTATATGGGCTTAAAAAAAACTGGACGCATGTGGTACAATCGCCTTAGTGAATTCTTATTGAATTCCGATAAGTCATAAATTTTCATAATTATTATATTTAATTCTCTTACCTTTTGATTAGATATCAAGCTAATTTGTAGAATTTATGTTTGTTTTGAAGATAGTGGTGGAAAGTCAAAGATTAAGCAGAATTTGGCTAAAAGACTTATTCTTAGTCATCAATTATTACGAAGACGTCTTTTAGAAGAAGAATTAAAATTTGAATGGATGACTATCAACAATTCCCAAGATATTTAAAGATATATTCAAATTATCTTATCTTTATTATTTTATTAATTATTAGAGAGAGATAATTATCTCCTATTTTAATTAGGATTTTTATTTATTAGTTATTATTCTATTAGGATTACGAAAAGTTAGGAAAAACTTTATAAATAGGCCTACTCTACATTCTTTTCTTTAACGAAGTTTTCAAGATTTATAAAGAAGAAAGATGGAGACCGCAATGGCCGCCTATGCTTCGATTCAGTCCGGGGAATGATTTCAAGACAAGTTCGAGTTCATGATCTACACAAATCCCGGGTTTTAAGCTAATTTCCAATTTTGAATTCATTACTTTTAAAAATTCAATATTTAGATCGCGTGATTAAATATTGATGAAGTTTTACTTAATTCTTTTGATGCTTTTTGATTGAATTGAGTTGGGATTTTATTATTTATGATTGAATTTAATTTTGGACAGTTTTGTGGCTTCACGAATTGCTTTGATATTATCACGGGTTTTAGGTTAAACTTGAATTTATTGATTAGGCGCTTGTCCTAGGATATACTTTGGTTGTTTAATCGAATTCTAACGCTTCGTTAGTAGGTGATACGAATACTAATTAGGGCTTCCATTTAGTAGTCAATCAAGGAATTAGTTTTGAAATCTGGAAATTCATTAAGGAACGAGGAAGAACTTAAATTGAATCATTACCCTAGGACTGAAATATTTAAATCTGATACTTGCGTTTTTCTTATTAGTTAATTGTTTTCTACAATTTCCCAATCTAAAAATCCCCCTTTTATTGTTTTATATTTTCTTATTAATTGATTTCGATTAGGTTTCTTAGGGAAACGACTCGGTGAACACCCTAAACTGCTCATTGATTTAATTGAATTAATCTTGGCCGATTTGACGACAATCGTGTAATTCTAAAAACCCTACCAAGATTTTGGCGCCGTTCTTCGGGGAAGCCATAATCGTTAAATCATAATAAGATTCTGTTTTTTTTTGTTTCTAGTTGTTTGAAACTTTTTATTCGCGTTTTGGTTGTGTGTTTAGGTAGAAATTTGAAAATTTTCGGTTTATTTTACTGTTCATGCACCGTTCCGGTAAAAAACAATTTATTTCCGATTACACTGATTTTTGTTGTCCAAAGGTTTTGGGTCGTGAAGAACAAAACTCACTGCCTTTAAGCAGTGAACCAACCCCTGGTTTTGGCCAAATTCCATCGTTTTGATCACTTTTTCGAATTTTTTTTTCATTTTTTTTTTTTTTTTTTTTTTATTTTAGTAATTTTTGTTAATTTTTAGTATGTTTGCATTTGTTATTTGTATCCTTGGGTGTTATCTTACCTTTATGCAGTTCATCAATAACTAACCAACAAAGAATGGAGAGAAAACTTGATGAATTAACATATTGGGTAAGACGATTTGTATGGGAACAGAGGCAAACACAATTTTCTACCACTCTTTGTGGTATATGTGCATCATATATGCATCCTACAGAGCATTGTCCTCAAAGGTATGATCCATATTCATCAACTTATGATCTTGGATGGAGGGATGACATAAACTACAGGATATGAACATGCTTGGGGACAACAACCACAACAAAAGAATTCAATAACCGATACTAGTCTTGAAGATTTAGTTAAACAATTTGCAACAAACAGTCTTCAATTTCAACAGAGAACAGATTCAAGTATACAAGAATTGCAAACACAGATTAATCAGCTTGTTACTAGTCTTAATGAGGTGCAAAGTCAAGGTTTTGAACAGTTGTCATCTCAACCGATTCAAAACCCAAAAGGTAATGTTAGTGTTGGTACGTTGGGAAGTGAGGAAGAGTTACATGATCCAAGTAAGTTCTTCTGAACCATTTTCTTCAAATCATGCACCAAATCTTGAAGTAAATATGTTAGATTTGTCATCTAATGATTCTTATGATGATTCTGTGTGCATTGATTTGCTTTCCGATTTTCCCGATTTTGTTGGAATAGATGGTACCATTGATTGCTCTCATTGTTCTCTTGGATCTAATAAATGTCATGCATGTTGTGAAATTGAAGATTACTTGAAATGTGTTCAGAATGAGGAATTTCCTCATTTAGATTCTATTGATTCAATTGATGTTATTGATGTTGATGATTATGTTGATCTTGTTGATTCTATGGATGATGATTATTTTGGAGCACATGTTAACAATGTTACTGAGATAAAATCCACTAGGATGCTTCCATTCATTCAAGAACCACCCACATTAGAGTTTATACCTTTACCAAACAATCATAAGTATGCTTATTTAGAAGGACGAGAATTGCCTATTATCATTGGTAATAACCTTGAACCCGATCAAGAAAATAAGTTGCTTAAATTGTTACAAAATTATAAGAATGTAATTTGGTGGACATATGCAGATATTGTTAATTTTCTAGTTTCCAATGAGATACTTGCACATTTTAGTAAACATCAAGTTAATAAGTTAAGGAGGAAATCTAAATTTTATTTTTGGGATGATTTATACATATGGCGTATATGTAATGATCACGTAATTAAGAGATGTCTTCCTATTCATGAATTTCCTTCTATTTTAAAATTATGTCATATACTTTCATGTGGTGCTCATTTTGGTCCTCAGAGTATTTTGAGGAAAATATTAGCCTCTTATGAAAATTCAAGAATCCACAAGGAAGGAAATTTTATGAAATTTTTTAGGAGCAAACGATGGAGGAACTCCATCTTCAATCTGTCTCCTACATCCGATACCATCAGGTTGTTTCTTTTCCCTTCTCTTGTTTTATTTTGTCCTATATCTATATATTTGTTTTACATTGAGGACAATGTTGCATTCAAGTGTGGGGGAGGAATATTTTTATTATGCTTTTTCTTCTTTTTTTTTTTTTTTGTTTAAAAAAAAAATTAAAAAAATTTTTCTTCTCCCTTTTTTTTTTTGTTATTTTCTCAACTTACTTTTAGCTTACCCGAGAAGATATATTGATGAGTGATTATGAAGTTTGATTTACTCTGCCTATGATATTTGCTAATTATCAAAATGCTAAGATCTTGAGGGTTGATTTGGTTAAATTTGTTGACGCTTGATACTAGCTTGGTTATAGGAAATCTCCGATTATTTGCGCACATCTACTTTTGATGAGTTGTTTGATTGATGGATCACTCTTGAAACACTTAGTTGATGGTATTAGATCATTTGGGGTTTGTGATGACTGTCGTAGTTGCTTGGAAGGATTTTGAGAAAAAAATGCCACCAATATAAATTGATTTTAATAAAGAAAAGAAAAATTGATTTGACTACTCGAGAATCACTTCGATGGGAACTTAATGCCTGGTACCCTAAGATCCTTGTGATCCGGGAGCTGCCGGAGTGGATCTCGCTACATGGGTAGTTCAAATTGAAAGTAAAACAACATCCACTGCACTAAATAATAATAAGGTTAGTTTGCAAGGTATTCTTGATTACTTGAGAACTGTCAAGAGGGAACTTAATGCCCGGTACCCTAAGGTCCTTGTGATCTGGGAGCTGCCGAAGTGGAACTCGCTACATGGGTAATTTAAGTTAATATGTGAAAGTAGACGAAACCACAAAAATTGATTATGAGTACTAACTAAAAGTGGCACCAAACTTGAGATTCTGAAGGGTGATTGTGATTAGTTGTTATGAATTCGATTGATTGATTGAGTTCTGTTGTATTGAGTTGTTGAGAGGGGAAGTCCGTTGATTGAATGATAAGTCAAAATTGGAACACACACTACACCCCCTAGAGAAATTTTATGATTGAGCGAGTATTGAATGGATATGAGTTTTTCTAGTTTGATTTCTCTTTATTTATGCATAAAGATAATTGATGAGGCAACTATGAGTACTTTCATTCTTTAAATAACATGTTCTTGAAGGATAGACTTGTTGAATATAAACTGAATAATTTTACAGAAATTATGTTTAGTAGTTTGCTTGAGGACAAGCATGATTTAAGTGTGGGGGAATTTGATAAGTCATAAATTTTCATAATTATTATATTTAATTCTCTTACCTTTTGATTAGATATCAAGCTAATTTGTAGAATTTATGTTTGTTTTGAAGATAGTGGTGGAAAGTCAAAGATTAAGCAGAATTTGGCTAAAAGACTTATTCTTAGTCATCAATTATTACGAAGACGTCTTTTAGAAGAAGAATTAAAATTTGAATGGATGACTATCAACAATTCCCAAGATATTTAAAGATATATTCAAATTATCTTATCTTTATTATTTTATTAATTATTAGAGAGAGATAATTATCTCCTATTTTAATTAGGACTTTTATTTATTAGTTATTATTCTATTAGGATTCCGAAAAGTTAGGAAAAACTTTATAAATAGGCCTACTCTACATTCTTTTCTTTAACGAAGTTTTCAAGATTTATAAAGAAGAAAGATGGAGACCGCAATGGCCGCCTATGCTTCGATTCATCCGGGGAATGATTTCAAGACAAGTTCTGAGTTCATGATCTACACAAATCCCGGGTTTTAAGCTAATTTCCAATTTTGAATTCATTACTTTTAAAAATTCAATATTTAGATCGCGTGATTAAATATTGATGAAGTTTTACTTAATTCTTTTGATGCTTTTTGATTGAATTGAGTTGGGATTTTATTATTTATGATTGAATTTAATTTTGGACAGTTTTGTGGCTTCACGAATTGCTTTGATATTATCACGGGTTTTAGGTTAAACTTGAATTTATTGATTAGGCGCTTGTCCTAGGATATACTTTGGTTGTTTAATCGAATTCTAACGGCTTCGTTAGTAGGTGATACGAATACTAATTAGGGCTTCCATTTAGTAGTCAATCAAGGAATTAGTTTTGAAATCTGGAAATTCATTAAGGAACGAGGAAGAACTTAAATTGAATCATTACCCTAGGATTGAAATATTTAAATCACGACTTGCGTTTTTCTTATTAGTTAATTGTTTTCTACAATTTCTCAATCTAAAAATCCCCCTTTTATTGTTTTATATTTTCTTATTAATTGATTTCGATTAGGTTTCTTAGGGAAACGACTCGGTGAACACCCTAAACTGCTCATTGATTTAATTGAATTAATCTTGGCCGATTTGACGACAATCGTGTAATTCTAAAACCCTACCAAATTCAGGATATAAAAATGACCAACTCTGTCCATGCGTATTTATTAAAAAAATCAGATTTTGGTTTTGTGATTCTTGCTATATATGTTGACGATATTAATCTCATCGGAACTCCGGAAGAGCTCGAGAAGCTATAGAATGTTTGAAGCGAGAATTTGAAGTTAAAGATTTTGGGAAAACCAAGTTTTGTCTTGGGCTTCAAATTGAACATGTGCAAGATGGAATTTTTGTCCATCATCAACATATACAACTAAGGTTTTGAAAAGATTTTTCATGGACAAAGCATATCCATTAAGTATTCCAATGGTCGTGAGGTATGTAAATAAAGATATTTTTAGACCTCGAGAAAATGATGAAGAACTACTTGGTCCTGAAGTACCATATTTAAGTGCTATTGGTGCATTAATGTATCTAGCAAATAGCACTCGACCCGATATAGCATTTGCTATAAATCTATTGGCAAGATTTAGTTCTTCACCAACACGACGACATTGGAATGGTGTTAAACATGTCCTTAGATACCTCCAAGGAACTATTGACCTCGGATTATTTTATTCAAATAAAAATGATCCAATATTAATTGGTGCCGCGGATGCCGGTTATCTTTCCGATCCGCATAAGGCACGTTCTCAAACCGGCTATTTATTTACATATGGCAATACTGCTATATCATGGCGCTCTACAAAGCAAACTATAGTAGCAACTTCTTCTAATCATGCTGAGATAATAGCCATTCATGAAGCAAGTCGAGAATGTATATGGTTGATGTCAATAATACATTATATTAGAGAGAGTTGTGGTTTATCTCCCGGAAGTGAGATTCCAACTCCTCTATATGAAGATAATGCAGCTTGTATAGCTCAATTGAAATGAGGGTATATCAAAGGAGATAGGACAAAACACATTTCACCCAAATTTTTCTTTACTCACGAACTTCAAAAGAAGGGTGATATTGATGTGCTTCAAATTCGGTCATGTGATAATCTTGCGATTTATTCACTAAGGCTCTTCCGATCGCAACCTTTGAGAAATTGAGATACAAAATTGGTTTGCGTCGGTTCAAAGATTTCAAGAGTTCATCTCAACAGGGGGAGTGTTGAGATTAATACCCGCAGATGTATGGATTATTCATATTCCTCGAGAATGACCAATGAAGGAGGCGTAATTTCAGAAATTACGGTTTCTCACATGTGCATTGAACGAAATTATTACTACAATCGAACGAAGTTCGGAATGTTCTTCTAGCAACAATACTTATGTAGAAGTAAAATCTTCCTTAAGATTCTTCTTGTGGAAGACAATAAAATCAATGTGATGGTAACAAAATCGATGATGAAGCAGTTGGATCATAACATAGAAGTCGTAAATAATGGAGTTGAAGTTGTGCGTACATAAAAGAATATTGTACTCTTTTTTCCTTAATCAGATTTTTTTCCCCACCGGGTTTTTTATCCGATAAGGTTTTTAACGAGGCATATTCTTTATGTAATGGATATCCAAGGAGAAGTGAACCCTGAAGATTCATCACATTGAATGGAAGTGATAAGGTTTTCATGAAACATATTTATTTACAATGGACATACAAAAAAGGGGGAGTATTATGAATATTTGTATGTCAATTACCTTCACTATCTCCATACCATCTCAATTACCTTCACTATCTTCATACCTAAATTATCTCAATTACTTTCACTATCTTCATACCTAATTACTTTCACTATCTTTATACTTAATTACTTTCACTATCTTCATACCTAATTACTTTCACTATCTTCATACCTAATTCCTTTCACTATCTTCATTCATTATTGTTATTATTTACATTATTTATTTTATCTCTACTACTTTTCCATCCCTATAAATAGAGGTGAAAATGTGTAGTTTTGAACACATAAGAATATATATGAAATATACAAGAAAGCTTCTCTCAAGAAAGATTATCTTCCATTTGATCTCAATCTTACATTTTGTTCTATATTTCTTTTAGTAACAATTTAGTAACAATAGTTTTATGAAAAAAAAAAAAAAATATATATATATATATATATATAAAAGTAAATAACGGAGAATAAAAATGGATTCCCACCACCAAGGGAGCTGAATATTATTAGTAAATAATAATAATAATAATAATTGGTAGATTCATGGGATTCCGCGAATTTCGGCGGATTCAGTTGCGAAAGGAAGGAGCCATGAGTAGGGATGGTTATCCATATCTAAAACTAAAGCAAACAGTCTTTAAGTTTTCATGTCAACCCATTCTCAAGTATGTCCATGCCATGTTGTAATTCTCTTTGGGAGTTTTTTTCTTATTCATATTAAATACACCAAGTTATGTCTACCCTTCATATATTGTACTCTGTATCAGACTTAAGATTCTCCTTCCAATTTGAAGTAGTGGTCCTCGTTGGAAGTTCGAATCCCAACTGTGAATGAAAAAAACTCCCAAGTAGGAGGGAACAATTGTACTAAGTCAAGTACAGCTTTTGAATGGTTTGATTATTTCATGTTGAATTGAAGCATCTTTCTTTTGAGCAACTCTTTTCACACTACAATTGCAAAATAGGGAATACTGCGTTTTGAGAGTGGAATTTCAACCATATCGGGTCCCCACCATTATCATGTTTGGACGCGAAATTGCACAAAAATAAACGATACTGCACCCAGAATACATATATATATATATATATATGTGTGTGTGTTGGGGGAGAAAAAGCTAATGATGAATACTCCTAAGCAATTGGAAGACTGAAACAAAGTTGGAAAACATTTTATGGGTGGTGCCAGATAAAGAATATTTGAGCATAGTTGGAGAAAGATGGGAGAAATATTATGGCAACTGTCCTAATGCTGAAAAAACTGTCAAGCAAGAATATGGAAAAACAAAAATGCAAAGCTGTTTTATTCAAGGAATCAGGCAACATAAATCACACTTGAAAATAGTCCCCAATCACCATGGATTCACATGGTGGAAGGTACTTAATAAGATTTGCTCAGTGCAAGCTACTGTTTTTCTTCTTCCCCCAACAGAAAGCTAGATAAAACAAACAGCAAAGTTCAACACAAATAAAATGCAAAATCTGAAGGTGTTCTCTATTACTAAAGTATAAACAACAGAGACATACATATTTCATTCCTTCAGATATGCTATATAGCATGTTCCTACGTACTAAGGTAATATACACCATTTTCTTCAAGCCCTCCTTTTGACCATTATGGCCACTGATGGGCAAGACCTCATGAAGGTACATTGAAGTGGAAGAGCCAAGAAATCACAAATGCAAAAACCATACATGCCAGCAAGAAGTTGAGAAATCGATGACCTTGCCAAAAGTTCCGAGACTCTGAAGGTGTGGGTACAGCAACTGGACCGACTGCATCATCTGCTTCATTCCACTGCTCAGTCAGATCTGCCTCAGTTGCCCCAGCAACATTGCGCGCAATCGACCCGCATATCTCACATATCCTACACAACAACGCATCTAAAGAACATTATTTCAGGTATACTTGCAAAGGAACTCATTAATTATCTTTATCTTCAACTCTCAAAAGCAAGAGAATATATACCAGTGGCACCCACAATTCTCCTATCTTGAACACCAATTTAGAGAAACATAATTCTTAGAAACTCTAGTGCAGATATGGAGGAGTAAACAAAAGGATTTCAAGTAAATAGGAGTTCATGAAGGAATTAAAGATACGATTTCCAGTACATAATTTGCATATAAGAATTGGTGTCTCATCTCCATTGTGCTAGTTATCATAAGTTTTACCATGTTTACATACATTGGTTTTTCCAATTTTGGCATTCTTGTATAACACCTAGAGTTATTAGGGGAAGTTAATTACAATCAAACCTTATGCGAATCTCAACAGTCATCAGGGAAAGTATCTGCTGACCACACATTTACACCACAAACAATTGATCCAATTTTCAGATTTTTTGTCTTAGGTAAAATTGGGACGTTTTCAAATTGCACCAAGAAAGGATGAATACCTTTCTTGAATATTCAAGGGTGATTGCCTTTGGCAGTTGTTAACTGGCTAATGGTGGATCTCAAGATGCAATTTCACTGAAGATAATGCAACAACATTTAACCTTAATGTGCAATGGATAGTTTATGCTGTAGCAGGCAGTTCAGATGTTAGCAAATATCAATCACGACTAAATAATATACAGTCAAGTGCTAATGAAATCCCTCGTTATCCTTCCTCAAAATCAAGCAGAACTGGACCAGGATGATGGTTCCCTTCAACTAAAAAACGTCATTTTATTTTCATTTTGGGGTGAGAAAAAGGAGTATACCTAAAACCAGGGAGATTCCAACAGGAAGTATGAACATGAGGAATGTTGGCTTCAATGAGTAAGAAGGGTAAAAAGTAGTGGGTTACAAGAACACACGTGGCATGTAGCAAGGATTTGAGAAACTATTACAAGAAATCTAACTATGATCTATTCAATCAGAACATACCAGAAGGGACTAACTCAAGAAATTAGAGCAGATATGGTATTATGCAAGAAGAATTTACCAAGATAACACTTTAGCCTGCTTGTTTAAGTACAATGTTCAGACATGTCATGTCGAAAAGTAAATATTCCCAGAATCTATGAAACATTTTGATTAGATAGAGTTTGGAAATGTAACTGTAAAAGGCAATAACTCATGAGGATAAACAGGAAGGATCATAGAATACTAATTGGCATTTTCTTATTGTATATAAGAAAAGTTCCACAACCAAAATCCAAATATGACCAAGATAACAGAAGATTAAAGATGCAGGTGATAGTATCTAAAAAGACAAGGTCCTGCAGAACAAAAATCCCAATGGATGAACCATTGCACAGTAGTTGCCAATAGCAAAATCCCACTCTCTCCACAATTTGAAGGAATGCGATGATTATATTAAACTCTTAGTTTTATCATTCAAAACCTATAAAAATAGTGCATAACTCCGTAGTTTTAAGACCAAATACATAGTACAGCTGCAGCTCTCAAATGATAATGACAAGGTGAAGGAAGTGATGAAGTTCCCACTAATTAAAAAATTATAAAGAAGCTTTATTCTCACAGGTGGAAATTAAAGTAAGGGCACCTTTCTTTGCTTTTTTTTTCTGACTTTTTTAACATATAAAAAGAAATGCTTTTTTCTCTCCACCTTTTTATTTTACCCTTCCTCTACAACACATTTTCCTTGAAATTTCCACCGTCGAAAGCTAAAGCGTACTACTATCTTCTTCACATTGCACTGCTTGTCCTTTTAGCTGTCGGCAAAGAGATAATTAGATAAACATCCGATGAATCTTTTAGCCAAACTTCGACCAAGTTAGATGCCATCCAGATTATCATGCCAAACTAGCAGGCAAAACCGCAGAGGTTAAAAGTCTAGGACTCCTTATATAACTTCAAGACATGATATTAACAAACTGGCGGAAAAGAAAACAAAAAGGACCTCCAAAACTTAAAAATAAATAAATAAATAAATTGAAAAATATCTTTTGGTTTTGAACTTACTTGTTTCCCTTAATCTTGAACCAAGCCTCTGCGTATTGTTTGTGGGCAGCGGCTAAATCATCCTTACACGAACAACCCAGTTCAATCGGTAGCCCAGATTTTTGATTAGTGGCGTCCAAGCTGAGGTGGCAAATTCTGCAATCCTTCTCAATTCTTGACAAATGTAGCTTGGTTTCTTGCACCCCAGCTTCCAGATCCACTTCCACTGAACACTCGGAAGCAGAAGATCGTCTCCCTTTATCCAAAACCCCTACTATCTCATTCAAGGAGACAGCTGAAGCCCTATTCTCCTCAGGATGATCATCCTGATTAGATGAATGTGAAGTGACCGTGGAAGAGACCTGATCTCTATTTTCACCATTATTACTACCGGGACCGTCAGCTACTTCTAAATCAACATGGGAAAAACCAGCAATCAGATGCTCTGGAATTTCCCAAGAGTGCTGCCTGAGTCAGCTAATTCCCCCCCCCACCCCTCAAAATGATGTGGCAAATCATACACACATATTGCTTTTCTATTCAATAAAAAGTGCCAATAGTATGAAAAAACAACTGCTCGAATACTATATTAAATTTCTATCTCTTATGAATGCAAATAATTTATACATAAGGTATGACGACGAAGGGAAAAAGTTAAATTCTTGATTAAAAAAATATCAGGTGGTCCTTGAATGGACATGTTTCTGGCTGAACTAACCGCCTGATATGTCCAGATTATACCTACCTAATGAGCTTGGTCATTTGGTAAATTCAAGATTGGGGAAAAGAATAAAATTAAGGAAAAACAATGAAGCCACTCATATAATCAACAAGTGGAAATATACAAAGGACTATCTCATTAAATGTTAAGGTATATGAGATATTGAAGCTTAAGCAGTTGTCCTTTTCCAGAAATCACAAGTCCAGGGGATCATAAATCATAATAAAACCTAAGAACAGATTCTCTCTCTCTCTCAAGTTTTTTTTGATAGTGCTAGTCACTGGGGGGGAAATAATCATTCCTTTCCTCTGCTCAGCCATGAACATACTTGGTGGGTTGGATATGAAACTTGGAATTAATGGTACAAGTGGTGTTTGGGGCATAATGACCATGTGATGATGCAATATCAAATAAGGATCCCATAGGCATAGTAGACTCATTACCATTACCGTGAGTTGAGTCAAAAACCATGAAAAGTCCATCATTTGAGTCATTCCAATCAAATAAGAGTTTTTGAGCAGTGGTGGATTTCGGCAGCAGTGATGAGAATTCAGAGGGCTTCTCTGTGGAAGGTGAAGTTTTGTTATCATCCGATGAGGGACTTGTTGTTGTGGTTGGGAGATGAACTGTTGTGATGTCATGGATGCTTGGTCTTTTCTTATCTTTTCCTCCTGATAGCTGTCTCAGAAAGTATTTCTGAGCATGCCTTGCAACTTGGGTTGGAGTCTTGGACATTACAAAATTCCTGGATATATTCCTCCAATCTCCTTTCCCATGTGCCTGAAGTCCCAGGAGAAACCTCCTGTACAGACAAATCTTTATTCTTTAATGAATGCTACAATTTCCACAACTCACTCAACAAAGTAAAAAAACTTGCTTAAAAACTCAAATAATTAAAGTATTTCCCTTCTATATTATATGCAAATTAAAAAGTAAAAGCTTAAAATTATTAACCTGTGTTCTTCCTCTGTCCAAGGTATGCCTTTTTTCCTTTCTTGATCGCATGTTCTTCCCCTTTTTCTTAAGGAATCCAAGCCACGATTTTCCATCAATTCAAGGGTAAAAGAAGGAGTCAAGTAACCCGGAAGTGGGAACAGACCGGCTTCAATATTACTAACGTCCACCACCAATTCCTTTGATATGGGAAGAATTTAGTTGATATTTTTAGTAGTTATAACTAACTACTTTCTCTTAATTGTCTTCTATAAATAATAGTTTGGGCACTTAATCACATTTCATAAATGAAAATATCTTTTCTTCTCTTCCTCTACTTCTCTTCTCTTTCTGATTTCTTCCTTCCTTATTCCCTCTTTCATTTCATTTGTTCAATTGCTCAATTCATTTTGGGTATTTGTTAAGAAAACTACCGCAGAGCTTATCAGCCCGCAACATTGGTATCAGAGCCATTTCTGTTGCCCTATTCTGATCAGTCCACAGTCAGATATTTGTTAAAATTGAGAGAAGTATTTGAAAATTCTGGCTCCTATTTCTAAAGCAATTACACAGAAATTCTCGGATATGGAGGAGCAAGTGAGAGCTCTAGAACTGAAGTTGGCGGAACAAGCAAGTAATATGCAATTGATGATGCAGATGATCAAGGAGATTAAAGATGGAAGTGGGTCGGGCAGTGGCAACTCCGAATCTGCAAAAACATCTTCTAATGGAGCCAATCCCGTAAGACCTCAAGGTATGATACCTAAACTACAGTTTCCTACATTTGATGGGACAAATCCTAGAAATTGGGTGAAGAAGTGCAGTAGATATTTTGTTCTTTGTAACATTGCTAATGAATGTAGAGTTAACTTGGCATCATTGTATATGATTGGGAAAGCCGAAAATTGGGTTTCCAGTTACCTTGCTGTAAGGAAACATGTGGATTGGGATGATTTTATTATTGACTTGTGTGCAAGATTTAAAGATGATAAAGGAATGCATGTTGTAGAACTCTTTAATAAATTGGAGCAGGGTGAATGTTTGGAAGATTATATTGATGAATTTGAAAATTTGAGATCTGTTTTGTTACAAAATGGGAGAATGTTGCCCGATGATTATGTGTTGGAAAGTTTTATTGGGGGTTTGAAACCTGCAATTAAACCTTTTGTTAGAGCTTTTAATCCCACTACAATAGCGATCTTGTGAAGTTTGCTAGACTACAAGAAGAACAAATTGCACTGGTTCTTTCAAATTCTTTGCTAAGCCATCTTCTTCCTCCCCCGAACACAACATATAAATCCTCAAATTCCGCTTTATTATCTTTCAAACTCAAATAAACCACCTCTTTTACCCACCCCCTCGGTTAAACCCACACAAATGATCAAACACAATCAGAACAGGCCCTTTAAATATATTCCAGCTGATGTTAGAGCACAAAAAATTGCAAAGGGGTTGTGTTATTATTGTGATGAGAAGTATGATAGGAATCATAAGTGTAAGTTTAGAGAACCACAACTTTTTACTGTGGAAATTCCTTGTTCAAGTAGTTGGTTGTGATGAAGAGGAGGATGCCTTGGAAGATGAGACCGATATGTTGGTTGTTGAGTCCGAACCTTGTATTTCAGGAAATGCATTGTCCGGAAGTCGGGGTTTCCATACTATGAGAGTAATTGGGTTGGTAGGCAATAAACCATTGCATATTTTGATTGATTCCGGTAGTACACATAATTTTTTGGATTTATCAATTGCACATAAATTGAAATGTGACATTGAAAGCATAAAATCTCAAGCAGTGACAGTTGCAGATGGGAATCACATAGTTTGTGGGCACAGATGCAAGAATTTTACCTGGAAGATGAATAAGAAAGAATTTAGTGCGAAGTGATGATGATATCCTTGGGAGGCTGTGACATGGTCTTGGGTATTCAATGGTTGAGTACACTTGGAAAAATCAGTTGGGATTTCAAAGAATTACTTATGCAGTTTGAAGTGGCTGGTGAACTGTTTGTTTTAAAGGGTGTGTCACCTAAGAAACTTAAGATAGTGGAAGGAGAGCCTAAAGAGAAGTTGCGGGATGAAGCCGCTCGGTTATGTGTTCTGCAGATGGTAGATTTAGGTTGTGTGGGCAGGGAACATCATGTTGAAGAGTTGGGACAGTCTGAACCAAGCATTGTTGAAGTTAAAAGCAGAATTCAGCATGCTCTTTGATGATCCAATTGATCTACCGCCTCATAGGGGTGTGTTTGATCATAAGATACCTTTGGAACCTAACACTGTTCCGGCCAATATAAGACCATATAGATATCCTCTTAAGCAACGAGATATCATTGAACAACTTGTTCAGGAAATGCTCGATAGGGGCATCGTGCGGAACGGTTCAAGTCCTTTTGCATCTCCAAGTGGTGTTAGTAGGAAAGAAGGATGGAACATGGAGGTTATGTGTTGATTACAGAGAGTTAAATAAGAAGACGGTAAAGGACAAATTTCCTATACCAGTTGTAGAGGAATTGATTGATGAATTAGTCAGCCCGAGGTTTTGATTTAAGTTGGATCCGAGGGCCGGTTATCACCAACTTAGGATTCACCCCGATGATGTGTATAAAACCGCATTTAAAACACACACAGGGCACTTTGAGTTTTTAGTGATGCCTTTTGGCCTTACAAATGCCCCTGCTAGTTTCCGGAATTGGATGAACAAGGTTTTTAAGCCATTGTTAAGAAAGTGCGTGCTTGTTTTCTTTGATGATATTCCGGTATATAGCAAGAATAAAGCGGAACATTGGATACATTTAAGAGCAGTTTTTGAATTAATGAAGGACAATCAAATGTTGGCTAAAGAAAGTAAATGTTCCTTTGCTATAAAGAAAGTTGAGTATTTAGGACACTTTATTTCAGCCATTGGAGTTGAAACCGACCCAAAGAAGATTGAAGCAGTATCTAAGTGGCCAATTCCTACTTCAATTAAAGAGTTAAGGAGTTTCTTAGGCCTTACTGGCTATTACAGGAAATTTGTAAGGAATTATGCAGTAATTTGCAAACCATTAAATGAGCTTTTAAAAAAGGGAGCTTATGGTTGGAATGAAGATGCACAAAAGGCTTTTGATCAATTAAAGAATGCCTTGGTAACTTCTCTCCGTTCTTCTTGTCCCATTTTTTCTAAGCAGTTTATTGTTGAAACAGATGCTTCAAATGTGGGCATTGGAGCAGTTTTGATGCAAGAAGGGCATCCCATTGCTTTTATAAGCAGAACATTGGGTCCCAAGTGGCAAAGGTTGTCAGTTTATGAGAAAGAGTTGTTAGCAATTGTATTTGCAGTTCAAAAGTGGGAGCAATATCTAGCTGGGAGTCATTTTTTGATAAAAACCGACCAAAAGAGTCTCAAGTGGTTGCTACAACAGAAAATTTCCACCCCTTTTCAACAGTTTTGGTTGTCAAAACTAATGGGATTTGACTATGACATTCAGTACAAAAGTGGGCAAGAGAATGTTGCGGCTGATGCATTGTCAAGAGTTCAAGGATCCGAGATATTATGCATGGCAATTTCAGTGGTATCTTCTAACTTGGAAGTGTTGATAAAACAAAGTTATCATTTGGATCCAAATTTAGTGGTTATTATTGAAGAATTACAAGATATTCAAAGCTTCCATAACTTTACATTGAAACATGGGATGCTGCGGAAGAAGAATAAACTAGTTATAGGACCGGATTTAGACTTGAGAAACAAATTGGTGCAATGGCACCATACCTTTCCTGAAGGTGGTCATTCGGGCAGGGATCCGACTTTGAAGAGGATTCAGCAGGTTTTCTATTGGAAGGGTATGAAAAAGAAGGTGACTCAGTTCATCGGAAATTGTCAAATTTGTCAAGCAGCCAAATATGACAACGCATCAAAGCCGGGGCTGCTACAACCTCTCCCAATTCCGGAAGAAGTGTGGTGTGATGTGTCCATGGATTTCATCTCTGGTTTGCCAACATCAAATGGGAAAGATGTGATTTTTGTTGTTGTTGACAGATTGAGTAAATATGCTCATTTTATTCCGTTATCTCACCCTTATACCGCACTTCAAGTGGCTCAAGCTTATTTAGATAACGTTTTCAAATTACATGGGTGGCCTAGAAGTATAGTGAGTGATAGAGATGCAGTGTTTTTGAGCACATTTTGGAAGGGTTTGTTCAGTTTGCATGGAACCGAATTCTTAATGTCTTCTTCTTATCACCCCGAAACGGATGGGCGGACAGAAGTAGTAAATAGGTGTTTAGAAACCTACTTGAGGTGTATGTGTGGTGAAAGTCCAAAGGATTGGTGTTTGTGGCTTCCTTTAGCAGAGTGGTGGTATAATACTCATTTCCATACATCTATTAACATGACTCCTTATGAAGTTGTCTATAATCGGCCACCACCATTGCATTTGCCTTATCTTCCAAGAGAATCGATGTGGAAGTAGTTGATAGAAGTATGATAAAAAGGGAAGCAATGATTGCAGGATTGAAATTTCAATTGGAAAAAGCTCAATCAAGGATGAAAGTTCAAGCCGATAAGAAAAGATCCGAAAGATTTTTTGAAATTGGAGACTGGGTATGGTTGAAACCGCAACCTTATAGGCAACAATCAGTTCAAAAAAGGGTGAATCGGAAGCTGGCTTGGAAAAATTCTGGGCCATTCCAAGTAGTAGACAAGATTGGTAAGGTGGCTTATAAACCGAAACTTCCTGCAGATTCCTTAGTTCATGATGTTTTTCATGTGTCTCAGCTTAAAAAGTTCTATGGCACCTTGCCCATGGCATCCCAAATTCCTCCATGGTTCTATGGGAAAGATGTTTCAGAAGTTTTGCAACCTGCTGCTATTTTAGAGAGAAGAACTGTCAAGCAGCAGAACAAGGCAGTAGTGCAATATCTGGTTCAGTGGGAAGGTTATGCCGACTTTGAAGCTACATGGGAGAATGCAGAAGTATTTGAAAAGAAGTATCCAAGTTTTCAGATGCGTTGAGACTTGTGGGCAAGTCTTTTGTAGGGGGGAATTATGATATGGGAAGAATTTAGTTGATATTTTTAGTAGTTATAACTAACTACTTTCTCTTAATTGTCTTCTATAAATAATAGTTTGGGCACTTAATCACATTTCATAAATGAAAATATCTTTTTTTCTCTTCCTCTACTTCTCTTCTCTTTCTGATTTCTTCCTTCCTTATTCCCTCTTTCATTTCATTTGTTCAATTGCTCAATTCATTTTGGGTATTTGTTAAGAAAACTACTGCAGAGCTTATCAGCCTGCAACATCCTTGTACTGATTAATCACATCAGTGACTGATTTTCCTGGGATCATTTCCTGCTACTTTATCCCATCTATCGGGTCTTCTCTCGTCAACAAGTGCAAGAGCACTTTCAAATCTCTTGTTCTCTTCTTCCGTCCATCTACTACTTTTACTTTGTGGCAGCATCCAATTGGGAAGATGGTAGATATCATAATATTTTATGTTATTTTTGAAGGGTATTATGGTAGATATCATAATTTTATTTTATTTTTTGAAGGATATTATGATAAATTAAAATAATATTTTTTTTTTTTTTTTGAAGGCAGTATGTTAGATATAATATAATATCTTTTTTTATATTTATGTTTTATATTTAAATATATCATTTAAATAATTCCTTACTCAATCGAAGTCTATTTTGATTAGGAAACTACATTTCATTATAAATACAAGGTCAAACAAAGAGGAAAGGTAAGTGGAATTCTTCTCTAAAAATCCTAGTCTTTTCAGCCTTTCTTCTGGTTTTGTTTCGACTTAAGCATCGGAGGAGCTTCACGGAGAACAATCTCCGTTTGGCTTTGTTTTTTACAGGAACGAAGATTCGGGAGATCGAGATTACGGTATTTGGAGATTGGAGGCCACATCATAATTGGCGCCCACCGTTTTTTGACCAACCCCTTCTATATCTGTCCTAGATTTTACTCACCCTCATTGTCCGCGATGGATCCTTCTCCTTCTCAGATTGCTGCTGTTGATTCCGTCGTCCCCGATGCGTCCACACAACTAACCTTGGCTTCTACTTTGGCTCCTTCGCGTGTTGTTCCCTTGGAATCCTCATCCCCTGCTCTCGTCCGAACAAACCGCCGCCCCGCTCGCTCTGCTCCTGTTTTCCGCGAAAGCGATTTGCTTCTTTTGCTCAATCGTGTTAGGGAACTTGAACAACAGGCGCAACATCAACGGGAGATGCCCCCTCCGGCTATACCTGGCACGCACTTGTACTCTCCCACTCGTGACGCCATTCCGCCCCGCGTCCGCCTCACTCCATCCGCTCGGATGCATCCTGCCAACGCATCTGCCCCCACCCCCGACACTGCTGATGCTCTTGTCCCATATATGCATCAAGTCAAACAAATGTTTGCCCCTTCTCAGCGTTCTTCCGGAACTTACAACCCCAAAGAGTCCAATCCTTTGATTGAGGAATATCGCACGGCTCGGCTCCCCAAAGATTTTAAGGTTCCTACTTTCCATCGTTACACAGGAGAGTCCGACCCCGATCGCCATCTTAAACACTATGGCACAGTCATGGAGATGCATTCGGCTGATGATGTCACCCTTTGCAAATGTTTTGCCAGCACCCTGGAAGCAGCTGCTTTAGATTGGTTCATTGCTCTCCCTCGTAATTCTATTTCTTCCTTTACACAGTTAGGTGCTCTTTTTCTTCAAAATTTTGCAGGTAGTCGCACCTTAAAAAAGTCCAAACGACATTTGCTCTCTATCAAGCAGCGGCCAGGCGAATTGTTGTCTTCATATTTAACACGGTTCAATAAGGAGACGCTTAATATTAAGAATCTTTCCGAGGAAGGATATGTCGAATCTTTTTGTGAAGGATTACAACCCAGTCGATACTCCGAAAAATTGAATCGGATAGAACCAACAACAATGAAGGAACTTTTTGATAAGGTTGATAAATGGATTAAGGGTGAAGATGCCGAAGCAGCAAAGAAAGAGCGACGAAAGGAGGATGATACTGATACTTCACGGAGAGATAATAGACGATACCATTCCAAACCTTATGATAGGCCATATGATTCTAAATATCGCGATCGTCCGTCGCGCCCCTTTTCGAGATCCTCGGTGTCGGATAGACGTTACCCTCGTAACTCGTACAATGTTGAGTTCCCCAGGACGTAAGAGTCCAAATACTGGACAGATCCCGTGGTTCCCATGTTCCAACTCACTCTATTCAAGAAAATTTTACTCCTTTAAATCATAGTCCAACTCACATCCTTGCTCTCGTAAATGATCACAAAATCCTTCTTGTACCTAAGCCCATGACAGCACCAAAGGACAGACGTAATGCCGACAAATATTGTACCTATCATAAGGATATCGGTCATCAAACCGACGATTGTTATAGTTTGAAAAGGAATATTGAGAAAGCCATTCAAAATGGTCTTTTGAAAGAATTTATTGCCAAACAAGATAATGCAGACGCTTCTAGACCTTCAAAAGATAACCATCCCCCTCGTGTTATCAACATGATCACTGATGATTATTTTCCGGAAAAGAGACAGAAGACGACTGATGACGTTCCATTAATCGTTTCAATGCACATAGAGGATTGCTTTGTCAGACGCATCTTAGTAGATACGGGTAGTTCAGTCAACATCATCTACTAGCCCGTGTTAACCACAATGGGTATAACACCACACACCGGGGCTCGGGACAAAGTACCTTTGGTTGGTTTTGCCGGTAACATCATTCACACAGTTGGAATTGTTCAATTACGTACCACTTGGGGCAATGATAACAATAGAATCACTCGATTAATAGACTTCTATGTGGTGGATGCACCTTCCGCATATAATGTCATTTGGGGACGGCCAGGTTTAAATATGATGGAAGCACAAGGTTAGTACTTTTCATAATAAAGTTTACATGATGATTAATGGTTTTGTTCATAGCATTTCAGGAGATCCACAGCCGCTTCAAACATGTTTTGTTACGGAAAGAAATGCTATACAGGCGGAACAAACAATTTTGGACACCAAACAGATGGATGATGTTCAAACTGCCCCTTTATCGGAACTTGTTGATTGTCGGATGCAAGGAAAGGATGATAGGATCATCCGTATTGGCAGCTGTTTGGCTCCACAATTACAGGAAGAGTTAGTCCAGCTATTAAATGAATTTCAAGATGTGTTTACTTGGCAGACGAAAGATCTTGGGATGATTTCGCGAGAATTAGCTGAGCATCGTCTAGGGATACCAGAATCTGTAAAACTCATTGTTCAAAAGAGACGTTTTTTGGCAACAGATCGACAAGACGCAATAAAAAAAGAAGTTAATGATTTGTTGGATGCAGGTATTATCGGAAGTGTCGACTATCCCACATGGGTATCCAATCCAGTGCTTGTTCCAAAACCAGGATGGATCGCGGATGTGTATAGATTTCACTTCTATCAATAAACATATACCCAAAAGGCCATTTCCTCTACCAAAGGTTGATCAACTTGTGGATGCAACCGCAGGCCATGCTCTATTATGCTTTTTAGACGCACACAAAGGATATCATCGGATCTTAATGGCAGTCGAAGACGAGGAGAAGACGTCTTTTATAACACCTTTGGGTCTTTATTGTTATCGGCGTATGCCATTTGGGTTGAAGAATGCAGGAGCCGAGTTCCGGAACATGATGAATAAAGTGTTCACCAAAAAGTTGGGTAGAAACATCGAAGTGTATGTTGATGATATCCTCATCAAGACACAGGACGCACCTCATTTCATTGATGACGTCAGGGAGACTTTGCTAACCATTCGTCAACATGGGTTGAAGTTAAATCCTAAGAAATGTTCTTTTGGAGTGGAAACCGGTAAATTTTTGGGTTATGTTGTTTCTCCTAAAGGAATTGAAGCCAATCCAACAAAAACTCAAGCCTTGCTTGAAATGAAGCCACCTACAACGTTAAAAGAGGTTCAACGACTCACTGGACGCATCACCTGCTTTAAACAGGTTCCTAGCAGTGGCGACAAATCTTATCCTTTCTATAAGGTTAGAACTATCATATCGATTTTTGTTCCACATTGATACCTTTTTTCTCTTACACTAACATCCACTGCGGCTTGCATGAAATCTTAAAGCTAATGATTTCCAATGGACGACGGAATGTCAACAAGCCTTCGAGCATTTGAAAGACTATCTTAGCACCCACCACCTTTGCTTACGTCTCCAACGGACGGTGAAATCCTCAATCTACATATCTCCATATCGGAATTCTCCTTGGGCTCCGTCTCTGTCGTCACTAGAACAACAACGGACGCCCCCATTTACATCTCGAGTCACCTTTTACAAGGTGCCGAGTCACGGTACTCCACTCCTGAGAAACATATTTCGATGCTTGTCATCACCCTGCCCGAAATTAAAGCCTTACTTTCGGGGCTCTCACTGCTCATGTATATACAAATATACCAATGAGACATATTTTACACCAACTAGAGGCGTCCGGTCATGCCTTATGAAATGGGCCATTGAACTTTCTGGACATGATATCGAGTATCGTCCACGAAAAACTATCAAGGCACAAGCCCTTTCCGATTTCATCCTTGAATGTGCTAATCACACAGCTGATAAATTTAATCCACAACTTCATTGGACGGCTCATGTAGACGGTTCCTCCGGGAAAGAAACACAAGGTGCTGGCTTTATACTACAAAGCCCAGAAGGTACCCGGCTTGCCTATGCTTTGAAATATCATTTTCTTGTTACCAACAATGAATCCGAATACGAAGCTCTAATCGCCATGTTGCGTACAACTATCTCTTTCAATATAAAGCAATTAACCGCGAAAACCGATTCGCAGGTGATCGAAAGTCATATCAATCGGACATACGAGGCCAAGAGCCCAGTCATGCGTCTATATCTGTCCAAGGTACAATACCTTATGACATTTTTTGACATTATAAAAGTAGAACACATACCACGTCATCTCAACAGTGAAGCTGATATGTTATCTAAATTAAACACATGAGAACAAATTGCGGGACGATGGATGCAACCCTTAACACAAAGGTCCATTGATGAACCTATAGTAGCGTCCATCACTGTGTCCACTTGGATGACTCCACTTGTTCAATACATTCAACATGGAATCTTACCCGACGATGCCACTGAATCCAGACGGATCAAAACGACAAGTCCGAGATATACACTGATCAAAGGACATTTATACAGGAAAACTTTTTCATGGCCGTTACTCAAGTGCATTACTGGAGACGAAGGTAATTATGTCTTGAGAGAAATTCATGAAGGAATTTGTGGAGCTCATATTGGAGCAAAAAGCTTAACAAGAAAAATCATGCGTGCAGGTTATTTTTGGACTACCATGGAAGCTGATGCCATAGCTTTCGTCCGGAAATGTCACAAATGCCAGATCCATGCCAATCTACATCACCTTCCAACACATGAATTGCATTCTCTGTCAACACCAATTCCGTTTTACCAATGGGGGATGGATATTGTTGGACCTTTTCCCAAGGCTTCAGGAGGAAACGAATTCTTATTTGTAGTTGTTGACTATTTTACGAAATGGGCCGAAGCTAAAGCAACGACAACCATCACGGCAAAAAAGGCCAAAGATTTCTTTTGGGAACATATTATCGCTCGCTTTGGTATTCCTCGTGTTCTCATCACTGATAATGGAAAACAATTTGAAGCTCATGAGTTTCAGACCTTATGCGATGATTTACATATTGACCATCGATTCACTTCGTTGGACATCCACAGACGAATGGTCTTGCTGAAGTCACAAATAGAATCATAAAACATGGTTTGAAGAAACGTCTAGACGATTGCAAATCAAAATAGGTTGATGAATTACCTAATGTATTATGGTCTTATCGCACTACTCCTAATGCAAGAACTGGTGAATCTCCATTTACCTTGTGTTTCGGAACAGAGGCAGTAATACTCGTGGAAATAGGAAGTCCATCCATGCGCATCGACTTCGCTAATGCCGAATTCAATGAAAAAAAATTGATAGAAAATTTAGTATTGTTGGAAACCAGACGACAAGAGGTTGCGGCTAAAGAAACTCGCAGCAAGGTGCAGTTGGCAAAACAACATGATAAGAAAATACAGTTACGTCCCTTACTTAAAGGAGATTTGGTGTTACGAAAGAATGTTGTTAGTCGCCAAGAACCATCCAGGAAATTGGATCAAAGTTGGGAAGGTCCGTATATCATCAAAACCGATTACGGAAATGGAAGTTATAAATTACAAGACACTGATGGCCGAGAAGTTGCCGGAACATGGAATGCTATAAATTTGCGGAAATATTATGCTTAAGTCCTTCAGACGAAGGCACTCATTTCCTCTTTTTATTTAAGTCCTCCGGATAATAGCACTTATTTCTCTAAACTATTCTAGCCATAGTTTTCTTCAGTTTTTACTTTCCATTTAACATGTGAAATTCACATAAAACTATTTTTTTTTAGTTATTATTATATTTAATCTATTTTGATCACAACTACAAACATGAACTTCCATTCACATAGTAATACGCAAAATACAATTATGTATTTCATTTTCAAAAACAAATTATGGATAGTCAAAATTCAACTACATTCTGTTACATCATCCACATCAATCATCTGTTGGACTTGTTCTAACAATATCATCTACAACATTAGTTCCACCTTCGACGGTTGCCTTCATTTTCATCACCTCTCGGATATAGCTTCATCTTCATTATCTTCAACATCTGATGAAGGAGGAGTTGGAAATGGTTGAAAATACCTAGACGATTCAAAGGAATCATGCCATGGTACTACATACTTCTCCGCATTAGCGGGATCAAGTATTCTCGATACTTGTCCGGAAATTTGAAATTTGGATGCTCTTCAAGAATGCATTCTTCCGCAGTCTTAAAAACTGATGTCACAGTCCCGTAATTCATTCTAGCACAAAAGAATTTACACTTCTCCGATTTCAAGAAATTTTCTATACATTCATCGGCTAATTCACTCCGAAGATCCCCTTTTTCGTCTTCATATTTCCTCTTGGTCTCTTCAACAACTACCTCCCATTTCTTCCTTGATGCCTTCTCTTCATCACATTCTTCTCCCTAGTTTTAACAGTTTCAATTCCAAATCTTCTACTTTCTTCTTCAGATCGGCTATCTCCCCCTTTACCACTTGTATTTCAACCTCATGTTTTTCCTTCTCCATTATCATGGATTCATTACTGGTTTTTAGTTTCCGATTTTCTGCCTTCAAAATTTGGCGCAAACCCCTTCTCTTTTTCTAGACGATTCTCCAAAGCTTGGTTCCGGAGGATCATCTCGGCATCCGCCCACCATGCCTTAAAGAAAGAAAAAATCATCAATCTATTCATATTGAGTTATATATATATATATTTTATAACATCAGATAATTTACCACAATACCTCGCATTTCCTTTGAGCCCATGTTGAAGTAAACGTAGCGGAATCTTGAATTGTCAATGAGTGCACTTTCACCTGAGGCACCCCCGGCCATTAAATACTCCAAATATTGTTGGCCCGGACGATAATTTCGTTCCTTCTACAACGGTCCAATTGGGAATAAACTTGGCACTCTCTTTTCCACAGGACCTCCTTCTATAATACCTTTTTCTTTTCCTTTCGCTAACGAACCGGATTCTTTTCGACGGACGCTCCTTTCGCTTTTTTGCCAATGCCAACATATTTGCTTTTTTTTTTGTCGCACCTTCGTTGTATCCTTTTTTTCTTCCTTAGATATTGCACCCACAGGAGGAGTTGCATCTTCAGCTTTTTTCCTTTCTTAGACGATGCCTCGGTTGCATCTGGCATCTTCGTCTTCTTATTGCTTTCCCTATATTTGCCTGGAATATAATAGAATACACCATCAAAAGAATAACTTCCACTATTGGGTGGAACATCGGATACTTTAAAGGAATAAACAAGAGACTCACTCTCATTCTTCCTTTTCGCATGTTTTTCCATCATCCGAGCAATATAGCCCAGAAATGCGGCTCCGCAAAACGAATTACACATAGCTGGAAGAAAAATGACATACAACCTTCTTATTTAGCTTGCATATAACATCCTTACTTAATGTTTCCACATTAGACATTCGGTTTCCAGTTAAACCACTCATACTCAACAGTTCTTCCGGCCAATCCAAATACATGTTTAAAACAAACCCAATCGAATTTAATCGAGCTACTATACTCGTTCTAATATCATCATCTTTATATCGATCATACGAGTTATCAAAGTGATTTCGTGTATTCCATGGATGAATTATATCTTGCGTCCGAAAACTTGGATGCTTCACAAACATAAAATATTGCTTCCATCCATGATTACTTGTCGGTTGATCCATCAAACTTACGGAACGAGGTCTTTTAGTAAAATAAAAATACCTGCGACCTTCCTTCGTCCCAAACTTTTGTGAAATATAAAAATAATGCCTGAATGCTTCTAAATTCACCGGTACTCCTTGCGTCTTACATAACATAATAAACCCAATAATCACTCGTACACCATTGGGAGTTAATTGTCCCAGCTGAATCTTCCAAAACCTCAACACATCAGCAAATAACGAATGAAGAGGAAACCTCAGGCCCGCCCGGAATTGCGCCAAATATACAGATACACATCCGTATGGTGCAGACGATACTAGAGTTTTCTCATCTGGGAAAAATAATTCATATTCTGCACCAATATCTAAATCCGCTCTCAATTCTTCCTCCTTTTCTTGACTTAATTTAGAGAATAGACTCAAATATTGCGCTTCAGCTACATCCTTCTCTTTATGAACGGATAGATGAATGTCGAGACAATCCTTTACTTCACTTTGCTTTGGAGGAACATAACGTTCTACACAATCCTCCTCTGCCTCATTTACGAATGGAAAAGACCATTCTTGCCCCCAACATCTATATACTGCCTTATACGCCTTACCATCTTTTCTCCTCTTATAACCCAACATTACTACTTTTATATCCTCCAAATTATATTCCCTTCTTTCTTCCCTTGGGAATCTCAAACCTTCATCCGTTGCATTATCACCCACCTGACTTTGGGTTGCAACAGATGCACCTCCTACATCTTGTTGTGCTTCTATTTCATCTTCGGACGCTACTAATAATTCATCTTTTGACTTTTCATCCAAATTGTCTGAAGCACTTTCATACGTTGGTGATTTATTTCGCACACTCATCCTAGATACCTCCCCTTCACTCACATGTCCACTCTCAAGCAAAAGCATATGAACTAGATGACATTTTAATAAAGGAAGGAAAAGAAAATACATGCAGGTTTATCGGTGGAAGACATTATGAGACGCAAGCTAGAAAACAAACGATACGAATCTGCAAATAACAAAGTCATACTTAGAATTCTAACAACTCTCCTAGACGATAGCTAAGCATCGTACGCATACAAACACAGAATACAACAAATGACGCAAGATCTCACAAGGACGGTACACCAAAAACACATACATTACGATTAAACATAAGTCCATAAGATCTAACTCACCGGTCGGAAAATATCTCTTGATCGTCGGAAAAATGGCGCGTTTCCCAAGTCACAGCTCCTCAACAACTCAACGCAAATGACGGAAATGACAAAATTCTCGCCTCTCCATTTTATTTATCCTCGCCGATGGTAGTGGGCCGCAGCCCAGCCCATCATTTTGGATCAACGGTCCCGATGATTCTAACGGTAACCTCAACAAATCACCAATCACCCTTCGCATGGTATCCCAATCGTCGCATCCATACACCCTTCTCCAAATCCCATTACTATTTTTTAACGGGCATTATGGTAAATATCATAATATTTTATTTTATTTTTTGAAGGGCATTATGATAGATATCATAATATTTTATTTTATTTTTTAAAGGGCATTATGGTAGATATCATAATATCTATCTTAATATTTATCTTTTATATTTAAATATATCATTTAATAATTCCATACTCAATCGAAGTCTATTCTGATTAGGAGACCACATATCATTATAAATACAAGGACAAACAAAGAAGAGAGGTAAGTGGAATTCTTCTCTAAAAAACCCTAGTCTTTTCAGCCTTTCTTCTGGTTTTGTTTCCGACTTAAGCATCGGAGGAGCTTCACGGAGAACAATCTCCGTTTGGCTTTGTTTTTTACAGGAACGAAGATTCGGGAGATCGAGATTAAGGTATTTGGAGATTGGAGGCCACAGATATCTATGAGAGAAACTGAATTCTTGTTTACCACCACCCCTCCAAAACAAAACAAAAAAAAAGAAAAGAAGAGAACTTTGATCAAATAACACAATCCAATCCCCACTTTCCCTGATGAAACAAAATTTAATATCGATCAACCCAGTAAAGATTTGAGTGATATAAAAGAGCGGCCAAAAAAAAAAGAAAGAGTTTGACTCAAAGAGAGAAAGGGATTGAAAAAAATGGTGGAGGGATAAAGAAAATTAGTCTAGTAGTAGTCATAATAATAGCAAGCAAGAGGATTCTGTAAATATATGGAGTGGTGTTGGGAATTGTATGTATGAATTGAAATGTCAAAGAAAAATGAGGAGAGTTTAGAAAGAGAAAAGGTGACATCAAATCTGTTTGGAAGGTGTTAACTTATAATTGGGAGTCCGGTTTATTGCGGTTATTTAAAGTATTTTTTAGTATTCACTCTTCAATATTTTTGGACAATTATTATTATGGTGATGGTTGACTGACTGATGAACCTTCGTTTTTTTCTTTCACATCTGCTTCCTCCTCTCTCTTCTCTATGCCCAACAAATTTACCCATTCGGATCCTCTCTTCGCATCAAAAAAAAAAAAAAAAGCCCGCGCGGAAGTGGTTGGTGGTGTGGTGGGTTGCGGGATTAAGGCTTCCCAGTCGAATCTCATCAACGGTTGGTGTGAGATTTATCTAGTGTAGTTTACTTGACTGGCGTGGTTTGCCGGGGCTTACCGGCAGGAGGTTTACCCAAAGCGCCACTCGAAGAGTAGCGGGTTCCCGTCAAAAAAAAAAAAAAAAATATTAATTTTATTAATAAATATTTTATTTGTTAAATTATTTTTGTATGTAAAGTTTAATATTTTAATTAATTTTGATTTACTTGAAAAGAATTTATAGCATTTACGTATTAATTTTTTCATCATGATAAATGACTAATTTAATTTTATTAATAAATATTAAATTAAACTTTTAAATTTTCCAATTTAACATTGACTTATAACTAGGGGAATAGAATGAATTGAGCCAATTTAATTTTTATTCTTAATATTTTTAATTTGATAATTATATATTGCCAATATATGTGCAAGTGAATCTCCTCTTAACTTTATTCTAAAGTCTAAACAAATTAGTAACCAAATATATATATTTTTAAAAAAAATTAATTATCATTTAAATTTAAAAATTAGATAAATATTACGACTATCAATTTATTGTCATTATTTTAAATATTATATATTTATTAGTCTAAAAAAAATTATATACCTCATTATTTTACATTATATAAAATTTATTGGAGACAATAAATTAATGAGTAAGGCGCCTGTAGCTCAGCGGATAGAGCGTCTGTTTCCTAAGCAGAAAGTCGTAGGTTCGATCCCTACCTGGCGCGTAAATTAAAAGCTATTATTTTTCTATTTTATTTCGTCTTGAAACTTTATATCTCATCATCGTCTCTGCTACACTTACCCTTTACTCCGAGTTTAGCAAAGGCATTGAATTTTGCCTAACACTTTGGAAGGTCACTTGGAGGTGGTAAAATTGATTCGTTAGGGCCTTTCCCATTATCCACCAAAAATGCCATCTTAAGTCCCCATGTTGTATGAATTTCCAGATGACAATGCAGGAACCAGACACCTTCCCAAATTTAAACCATGCAAAATCATCAATATTTGATTGATAAGACCTCCCCCAAAAAAAAAAAAGGAATAGGGAAAATTATATATATATATACCTGGATTATCTGCTCTGAATCTGATTGCAAGCCAACCACCAGTTGGCACACTTACAGTGTTCCTCTCAACAGGATCAACGAGATTGAATTTCTTTGGATCATTTTCAGGATCATAATTGCCTACACCACTTCCAATCACAAAGAAATTAAAGCCATGGAGATGGGTTGGATGGCTTTCTGGTGCAATGATACTTGTTCCTTGGAACACTAATTGAACGGTGGAATTGAAGGCCAGCCTATATATTTTAGTCCCATTTGTTGTCTGCATATTATTTGTAGGTGAAGTGCCTGTATAGTTGAAAGGAATCGGAGGATTTGCAGGGAAATCATCTGTGAAAACTCCGCCCATATTATAGTAATGTGCCTGAAGCAGAGGTGTACTTGGCATAAAAAACGTAACATTATTAATATCCGCCACCACTCTGCTTCCATTCATACAAGTAGCACAAGGGTTAACACCAACACCTATGGTGAAATACAGGAAATGATCAATAGCTAATGGGACATTGGCTGGATACTGTTTCGAGTTTAAGCTTCGAAGGGAATCCGTGAAATTCTTAGTCACTGGGGTTGCATTTCTAGGTGGAATGCTAGTGAGAGTGAGAGTGAGCGTGTCAGGGGAATAGTGAGCAGGGGAGGTGGTTTTATACAGCACTGCACCAGTGGCAGTTTGGTTGTCCGTGGCTACAATTGTGTCCATGAATGGAGAAACGGCAATTAAGTACTTTCCAGGAGCTTTCTGATGATCTGCAGTAAAAATGGCATTAGTGGTTTGGCCTGGACCAATGAATATTGTATCTGTTTCTAAGGGCTTAGTGTAAGTAGCATCAACTTCAACTACTGTTAATAAATGCCCAGCAATCTTGAAAAACAGTTCTTCATTCAGTGCAGCATTCACAATCCTAAGCAAATAAGTTTTCCCACTTTCAACTTGTAAGGTGTATCTTGTAGATGAGCAATTGGGCGCAGGTCCTGGATGACCATTAATGGTGTGTGCATCAGATACATTTGGTGGTTGGCCTAATTTCATAGCCTGGTTGATCACAACTTCTACATCTGATTTCCACCATTCTCCTGTAATGTGGCGGCTTCATAAAGTCAGATACACTATATATTTTGTATACGTGGAATATAATTAAATAGAATTTTGATACCTAGAACTATAATTTCCTCATGGTCTGGTTTGGGAAATGGATAAGGAACTCCACGCTTGGGCAGGATGACAATAGCACCGTGCACGGTTGCTCTTAACCAGTTAATATGTCCATGCCAAAGAAGTGTTCCTCTTTGTCCAGTGAGAGTGAAATTGTAGGTGTAACTTTGCCCTGTCTGTATGGGACATTGTGTGATGAAAGCTGGTCCGTCCGACCAACCTGTCCGAAGTTGTCTGACTCCATGCCTAGAATTTGTCATCATCCATAACTTAATTACACACACGCATTATACACACAAATATGTTAAAACTATTAATTGTAATTAATAAATAAAATGGAATCAGACCAGTGAATTGTAACATTTTGTTGAACATGATTAACCACTTTCACGATCACCGTGTCATCTTCTCTCGCGTACAGAGTAGGACCTGGGAATTTCCCGTTCACAGTAACGATGGGTTTAGTTGCACAGACTCGTGTCATATTTTTCATTACCACCTGCAAAATTGAATATCCCCAGCGATTCAGATAATTATAAGGTAATAAGTTTTTCCATTTTTACATGCAATTGCAATTTGCAAGCTGCAGCTACCAATTAAGGAACTTACGTTAAACCTGTAGTGACGAACAATGGCCTCAACAACAGAGGTAGGAGACAGTACTGCAGCCACCACCAGCAACCACATGGTCGGGACCAAATATGCCATCCTTGTAATTCCGTCCAAGTTTCTGCCTTTTTATGGGCTAAAAATATGTGTGGATCCTTGCCCTTCTTGGTACTCTTCAAGTGTATATATATATAAGAGGAACAGATTGTTCTCTGGATGCAGTGTCATTTTAGCTGGTTAGGTGAGTATAGAGGAATTGAGGCCATGCATTTTGTTTTTTCTATTAAAAAAAAAAAAAAAAACTTTAATCAAAACATTTCTTGCAGATTACTTCAAGGGTTGATTCATCAATCCACTGTCCAGTAATACAAGTAGGGATTTATGTTCCAACTTTTTGTTCCATTAAATTCTGTGCTGCTGATCGATTTCCGTTGATGTGAGAGAATCCAGACTGCTTGAAACATACTTCTCGCCTGTTTATTATTTCTTATTCACAGTGAGGGGTTCTCGTTTAAGCCAGCTGATGTACACACTCTGATATGGACGTCAGATGAGGGGAAATTCTCATCTCTTAACTTCAATATTCCTCAATCTAGAAGGTGAGTGAGTGAGTGAGTGAGTGAGATGAACCATTATCTTATACTTATCCCACATTGAACGTGTATATATATACATGAATGTGTAATTGCCATACCGTGAATGTACAAATGATATGTATAAAAATGAACCTAACTAGTAAGTAATACATATCTTTTAAGATATATTGAAGTCAATGTTAAATAGTTAATAGTAAATGACAATATTAGACTCACTATATACTAATAGTAAGATAATAAGCATGGTCATTTTCTCGCAGTCTACATTAGATTGACAAAATTCCCATGAATCTTTGTGAAGCAATATACATATATATATATATATATATATATATATATATATAATATAAAAATATATACATAATATATATAACACGAGCTGCTAGGCTTCAAGAAGCGGTCTTTGAGGTGATTACTGTGGTGAATGAAATCAGTATTTTTTTTTTTTTTTTCGAGTTTTTACCCGATTAATCTAATGAGATCTGACAGTACTTTGACTGGACGTGGATGTCGAACCGGTTGGGGGAGCAGGCTCTTCCCACTCGGCCACACAACGTAACCAGTATTCTTCTTTAGTTGTTAAGAAATTATTTTCATCTAAAAATTCTGGAAAGAAAATGTCCCTTCTAATATACAGGACGCCTTAAAAAGAACAGGATGCGATTGGATGACCAAGACACCTTTTCTTTTTCCTTTTTTTCTTTTTGGCGGTAACTGGTAATAGGAAAGTTCTATTATGCCATCTTAATCACATTCTCTTTTGTCAATGTCTGGATTCTGGTGAATCACAAGAAGTTCGAAGAAATTAGCCAAGAATGGCCAGGATTCACCATCTAGAACCGTCTACTTTGGACTTTTAACATAATTCACCCTACTCCAGTTCTACTTTTACTCAACTGTGAAGCAACGCTTTTTTTTTTTTTTTATTCCATTTCTTTTTCTTTCCCTTAATGATATATAGAGGAAAAGGCAGATGATTCATATTTAAAGATATGTTCTTTCAAAACTGGCTGGCTACTCTTCCCCTGCAATTCACATGAACATTTACTTCTTTTGTACTAAACTTACAATTTCATTCAAATTTCAAATTTCAAATACCATCATCTGCTTCTCCTTTCCAATTCGAAGGAGTAAGTAAAAATTCCCTTTCTTTCTGAACCATTGCACTTGAAGATGATTGAAGGACAAATTTAATTAAAACAGATAAATATTTGAAATACTTGGGATGTGTTCACACTACTGCAGACTCTTAAGGGCACCTTCAATCCTGTTTATACAAGATTTATACAGAAATGCCAAATAATCTACAGTGTAATCCTCGGAAGCATCTTCAACTGGATTAATCTCAAATGCCCAGTTAACAAGAGTGGAATTATCACCATAATCCACAAGTTTTAATGAATTCATAGATCCATCCAAACCAACATTGCTGGCTTCCATTATATAGACATAACTGTATGATGCAGGATCCATGGAAACTAGCCTTTCCTTGATCCATGACCTATCCCCATCTTGTTGAGGAAACATGAAACCAGAAACTAACCTGACATATCCAGGAACTCCTTCCTTTCCAACCAAATCTGTGCACCTTTCCACCATTGGCATCCACTCTGGTAGTTTGCAGCTTTTAGATACTATAGTCCAAACCTCCACTATTGGTGCATCAACAATTCCACCAACTGATCCACGCCATTTTCTGTTCTTTGGATCATTTTCTGCTACCTGAAAATTTTAGGACGATGAAAACATAATGATTCAATCACAGCTTTAACATGCTTCACATGCATCTATTTTCTGAAGTTCTTTCCAATTCTGGACAGATTATGAAATTAAAAATATTGCAAAAGCGTTAGATGTGGAATAATAATATGAAAATTAGGAAAGTATCAACCATATTAACTACCAGTTTCTTCTGATCCATGTCTTCTGAACTAGCTCTTTCCAACCAGTAGTAAACAGTGCATGCTCCTGTTTAAGATCTTGTAAACTCATTATACCATTTTGGACAAAATAAAGTTGCAGACTTTGAAGCATTTGAGTGGAAAAAGACAATGAAGTCTTGGAATTAGAGGTTGAGAAGATAGGGATCGGAGGTTTCAATGCACAGCTTAGCTGTTCATACAAGGATGCTAACAACACAAGATTAGAAGATGCTCATTTTTCTTTTTTTTTTTTTTTTTTTTTTTTTTTCTCTTTTGGGGGGGTGTGGGGAGGGACAGGGGTATTTGCAGTAAAATTTTACAAAATGTCAAGAGGGGTACAGATTTAGGCTTCATTGATGACAGATCCAGGAACCATTTTTGCAAAGCACTAAACAAAATTAGTACAATAGTATATGATTTTTTTAACAAATCGGCAAATCCTGCTATTCTGTCATATAAGCAGAAAAAGATCAATTAATAATCTACTTTCTTCTATAGTGTCTCCGGTGGGAATCACTTAGGAGAACATCTCTATAGAAGTCAAAACACAAAACACCCAGGTAAGGGCAGAAAGGAAAGAAAAATAAACTTTTATATTCAGTACAGCTCAAGAAGCAGCTCCAACTGGCTGAGCAACTTTGAGCCTAGAGGATCCGTATAGCGTTTCCTCAAATCGAATGATTTCATTCTTGGATCCATATGCCACTTGGGTCCTTTCATCAAGATTATTTATGACCTTATCTAACACAGATTGTTTTCCATCACTACTGTAGCCTCCAGCTTTTTCTATCAAGAATCCCAGTGGAGCCACCTCAAATAGCAGTCTCAGCTTGGCTTTGGCAGATGGAGATATCACATTTGTGAATATGCCCTTTTCTTTCACAATTATCTGCAAAATTTTTCCAAATAAGCTTAACTTGTGATTCAGAAACATGAATCTGTACTAGCAGTAAGTGTCAATTTGCTGACTGTGCGTTAACTTAAAAAAAATCATGAGATGTATGTCTAGACCTGGTTGACATCAGGCACCATTCCTCCTGTGTATCTCAAGGTGTATTTCTCTTTGACATAGTAGTCAATGAGCTGTTATTGAGAAACAAAAAAAAACACATTAGTTAAATTCAATTTATGATACAATGAACCTGACAAGAAAAGTTAAATCATCCAGTAGTTAACTGATATAAGAGACATAAATGTGAAATAGAAAAGCTAAGGAAAGAAAAAAAATTTCCAGTTGGTAGAAAAACCTTAGCATATTCAGGGTTGTCAAAAGTTGCCCTCAAGTTTCCAGGAGAGAACATTTTTCCCTCTCCAATTTCTGTTGTGTCTTTGACATGTTGCCATTTTCCTGTCCAGTGAAACAAACACCATTAAGAAAGAAATAAGAAATGGCTACTTTTGCATTTGATTAGTTGTTCTTGAATCTGAAGCTGGACAAAATTTGTGAAGGTATTGTTCTAAACCTTCATCAAGGAGGAGAAATTCATGGGTTCCGGGAATGTCTTTAAGAGCAAGAACATAAGTTGTTCGAGGACCAAAGATTCCCATGGCTGCAGCAACTTGGTCTCTTCCACTCACCCCTGTCAACTTATCCCCAGGCCAAACTCCAAAAATTGTGCCAACAGTGAAGTTTGTGTCCACAATACTGGAGCCATCCAGTGGATCAAAAGCAACACTAAATCCCTCTGATAAAATAGCACAGAAATTACAATCATGGAAATGTTTTATATCTCTGAGGAAATAAACTAAAGTTCTCAATAACTTTCTTACCTCCTTCCATGTCCTGAAGCTCTGGAACCTCTTCAGAGCAAGCATATTTGCAGGAGTGTGAGTATTTCAAGGCCTAAATAGGAGAGGGTAACAAAAAAAGGACACAATGAATTTCCCTACTTTGAATTTCTTAAGTTAAATTACACAATCCAGAAGAATCTGTTCATTTCTTGAATCCCTTTCAGGGGCTGAAACAGTATCAGTCAATCAAGACCAGTCTATCTTATATAATCAACTTCCAAGATGAGAGCAAACCATATTGTGTTGAAGATGTAAAAAGGGATGTCACGTTTATGGTTGATGTTTAATTATTTTCTCTTTCAGAAAACAGAAACTTCTAGCCAAATCATGCAGACAGGCCTATATTATAGCAAAACCACAAGTGCTCCTCCCCAATTTTAGCCTCCTAAAAACACAAATTTTGTTTGATGTCTCACCTCAAAAAGGAGATTGTTGGCAAGAAGATCAACTGCAAGCTGCTCGTCTCCAAAAGAGTTCACACAAGCTGTTCCTCCACAAGAAGCTGTTCTGACTTTAAATGCAATCGTTCTCAATGCTTCTCCCATGCACATCATCAGCCTAATCAGTCCCTTATCTGGGGTTGCCTTTGTAAGAAACTCCTCCTACAACAAACATCAGTACATATTACTTCCCAAAAACCCCCCACAATATATATATATATATATATATATATATATAGATATATGCATATGTGCTTCCAATTAACACCTTAACCAAGTTCATAGAATTACTTACAAGGCTGTCACCAATCTCGCATTTAGTGACAAGGGTTGACGAGTTCTTTGCCCTGGAAACTTTAAGTGATGATCTAGGCGTAACACGCAGGGATTCCCCAAATAATGAGCTTGATTTCAGATTCTACAAATGAATACCATCATGTTAGTATATAGTAAACACCCTTTCTTAATAAATTCAAATCCTCTTTATCAATTTAAACTTAAAACAAATAACAATTTAACTCAATTTAACAACTTTTACAATATAAAGTATGTAAATGGATGGATGGATTGTACCTTGGAAGTCAAAGATGAAGAAATGGAACGTGGAGAAACAAGTGCAGCGGAATGTTGAGAAGAAACATTAGGAACGAGTGCTCCACGAGCAAAGCATGCAATCCCAGTCTCCATATTCGGATTAAAACTTAGTGGTGTTTTCTTCTGCTATACAAGTAGTAATTTAGCTCTCAAGTGAGAACCGATGAGGAAGAAGAAGAAGAAAAAGAAGCTGCAGGGAGTTTACTCCCCCCAATGGCAAGGAATAATAGTATGGTAAGCAGAGCTGATCAAGTGTGAGCCTCTAACTGATTTCTGAGCATGGGATAAGCAATTAATTGTGTTCTGCCACGTGGCACCTGATGATGAGTAGATAGGGCTGGTATACATATATATATATATATATATATATATGGAAGTTAATTGGCATCGTCCATACGTTTGTGGCTCACATATTTATGAAATGAAAATAATATATATGCATGGAAAGAAATGCATGGCATGACCATAATTTTTCCGTGAACAATAATATCTTATTTTTTTTATGAATACAATAATATCATTATTATTTTTATTTTAATAAAATTATTAATTCAGAATTAAATGGCTGATAGATTAATTGAAATATCTATTTTAGATAGAAAAGAATGAGAAAGCAAGGGCTAGAAATGGATTTTCTGGCTATGAGTTTTAGGGAGAGATAAAAATATATTTCAAAAGATATATTAATAAATAAATAAATAAATAAATAGAGTTCCAGAATGTATCATGCGCGGATTACAACTGTAAATATCTCACGATGACAATATTACCCTTTTCTCTGAGGACAATTCCATCAAGTCTTATATCAACACGATTCTGTGTAATAAGGAAGATTCCAATTGAATATGGGCAAACTCCATCCGGAGAAATTCCTGACCGAGGCTAATTCACCTCCGCTGTTCACATCTGCTGCCCTTGCCTTTTGCTCTGGGGTAACTGTTTCCCTCCGTCGATATATATATATATATATATATATATATTTCATATTTTATAAATGGTTTTGATGCTCCGTGCAGATATTACCTTCTGCATTTGATCTCTGAAAGAAAAGTATATAAAATTTCCATTTTCTGAAAAGTTCGTGAATAGATTTTTGTTTATGATTCATGCTGTTAGTCAATTATGCAGAATCTGTATAGTTATTTAAATTCCATCTTAGATAGGGTAAGCTTTGATACACAATCTTATTTTCGCCTTTGCAGTTTTTTAGACATAATTTTGTAAAAAATTGAAGTTTATTGGAAATTTATTATTCGATTCGAGATGGTAACTCCTTGAGGATAAATTATTGAATGATGATTTGCTGCTTGATTCATTCGCTCATACTACTGTCGTTAATAATGATTGTTCATGATGGAACTGCTCGATGAATACTTCATAAATATTTAATTAAGATGCGTTTGATTATAACAGTTCTGATTAAAACCAATTCGAATTGACTTTATCTATCTACTAAAACCATAAGAAGAACACGAGACATAGGGTTTGAGCACTGTGATATAAAGGATAGTTCAATTAGTTGCTATTTTGGTAATCTCAGTTTCTGCTACACTGTTATGCTGATGCAGGTAGTGTTCAAGGAATTTGACGTATGTACTCTTTAAGCAGTTCAAATTTAGTTGTTATTTGCTAGGCAGACCAATAATACAATGTCTGCTTATGGTCATCAAATGGAGCGGGAATATTCTGCTCAGAGTCTTTCAAGCAGAGGAAGTTCAGGTATCCATTGTTTATCAGATTTTAGATGCTTTGCCATCTTATTGAAGTCATGTTAACATGCTAGAATTATGGTGATAAAAACGTCCTAAAAATGGGTAAAGGAACTTAGAATTATGGCATGATGAAGTGGTGCCGCATTTTAAGGAAGCCAGTTCAACTATGAGTGACATTAGTGGGCTAAAGTTGAGGTCTTAGAATAGCTCAAGAATATAAGTGTTTCTGCCTTTTGAGTTTTTGTTTTTATTTGGTTTTGTACAATTAAAAAATTTGGGCAGCTTAAAAGATCTGGTTCTGACCTTTACTCTCAATTTGAACTAAATTCTGAGATGGTGCAGAGGTGGAAAGTCGTTATACAGTAGAGACAGGAATTTACATGTCGTCTTTTGCGGCTACAGTCTTCATTGCTGGGCTCGTAACAGTTGGGGTCTCACTGATGACATTGCTGATTGCATTGACAGTTATGTTACAATCCTGTCAGAATAAGAATTCTGGAATTATAGAGCTGCAAAAAGCTGCTGACTATCATGAGTATTGCAAAATTTACACTCTGCATTTAGAGCTCAACCATTTAGATTCAGATTCTTTACCTACAGTTTGTCAAAAATACACAACTCAGTACATAAGAGATGGTAATTATATGAGAGAATTGAATATTACATTGAAGCTGATTGTGAATTACTTCAGTAGTACACGACCAAGTGCCGATGGTGGATATGTGGTGTTGATGGATGCAGATGACCTGTTTGTTTCAGAGTTCTTCTACGTTGATCAGCTACAGAAACGGTATTTCTCTTCCTTCCTACCCTAGCTTCTTGTTATGACTCTATGTACAAAGTATTTTTCCAATGAACATGTCAGTTAATAGGTTAACTCCAAAAAGAATCAGCAATTTTTGAGCTTCTACATTGATGCTCTGTTTACATCATAAGTAGGATCACTATTATTATCGTCATATTTACTATATAATCTATCATCCAGCAGATAATTTCTTTGATCTTGTTTTGATGATGAAACAAACTTGAAATATATGATTGTTCTCACAAACAACGAAATATAAAAATTGAAACGTTATTGTTTTTACTAGGGTACATATCCATTCTATCTGGTTAGCAAGAAGGAAGTTTTACAAATCTTTTGGCCACATCCTACTCTATATTCGTAACTTGAAATCCAACTAAGTGAATTTAAACTTTTACATTTTGTATTATGGAAAATATTTCACAGATGGTTCTTGATACCTTTCTGTTAAAACAGATGGTTCTTACTTCTGAAGGTGTAAGCATTTAGGAGTAGTAAATTTTATGTCAATAATTAGTTTGTTCTGGTGAGTTTCTATTTCCCAGCTACGTTTAGTCACAGTAACTTTTTCATGCACACTCATGTTAACTCCTGCATGCCTCAGCTCTTTGTAGAACTAGGGAAGAGGATAATCAGGAGTTTTTTGTCTGTGGTATTAGTAGCTTAAGCCTAAATTAACTAAGGTCATTGGTTTCATCATGTAGATTCAATCACTATTCTTGCAGTGATTGTTACAAAGATGCAAAATACCCTAATCAGATGCCTATCCATGAGTTGTATATGAAACTTCGAGATGGGGGATGGCCATTGGTTTTATTATCAAGGAAACCAGAGAGACAACGTGCTGCTGTAGTAAAGCACCTCCTTTCAATTGGATGTGGTGATTGGGCCTCATTGATCATGAGGTACTACTGTCTATTATTTCTTCCTGCCCTTTAATTGAACTGCTATTCTCCTAGATTAAGTAATCTATCATCTTAAATCTGGTAATATTCCCTATTTTCAAGAGGCATTTAACATGACAGATTCCTTGGTAATTGGAGTGAATGAATTTCAGATATGATATTCGTTTGTTTACCTTATTGCTTCTTGGCTGCAATTGTGTGCTATTTTAAATTATTTATTTTGTAGCTAATAATGGCATCTTTGTGATTGGTTATAATGCCTGACGTTAAATCCAGAATGGATGATGAGATGGAAATGGACAGCCGTGAATATATCTCCAGAAGGAGAAGCGTAATACAAAAACAAGGTCTAAGAATTGTTGCTGCAATTAGCAGTCAGTTGGATATTGTAGCAAGCTTCCCTGCAGAAAGTCAAAATTTCAAGCTTCCGAACCTTATGTACAGTCACAAGATGAACCTTGAAATGGAGAGAAAAAGACTGGACTATGAGTAATGGATTGTTCAATATGAATATGATCCTAGATTCATAGAATGCATTTTGCACAGGAAATTTTTGTGAGTAGATATCACCTTGTTGTATATGCTCTGCTGGTCTGTTCAGGAAAACAATGGTGGATCCTGATGTTATGCTTAAATTTGAAGTGTAAAAAGAGTCAGAGCGGACGTTGGACCATGGATGATTGGTGTGGATCCGGCTACTGTATATTTTTTTCAGCTCTAGAAGTCATCCAGCAAAAATACATATATAGTCACGTAAAGGTACGTATCTTTTCAATATTTGTGTGATACTGCAAACCAAAATGCTGCCAAGTCAATCTGATGTTGATGTTATACAATTTGTTTTATGGACTGTCTCCTATATATTACCTCATTTCAAAATATCTCAATCAATATATTTTTTTTTATGAACGTCTCCTATATGTTTACCTCCAATACATTTCAATCTCGAGGTATATTTATTTAGTAACCCTCTCTTGTATGTTTACTTTCAATACATATAAAAAATATCTCAAGAAACAAGAAGAGTACACTTGGTCTAAATTCTCTATTTCTTTGTTTCCATATTGGTCAATTTTTTTTTACTTGCCAGTTAGTATTATCTTAGAATTGTCTCATTTGTTGTGTAATACTAAATAATTTTAGTTTGATGTGATTCATTAGTAAGTTTAATCATTTTCCCTTGGAAGATAAACGAACATAAAAAAAATAAATTTAAAAAAAAAAAAAAAAAACCTCTACTACACTCTGTTTAACACCAAAATAAGTGTTCATGTCGATAAATATTGAGTTTGAAAAAAAAATATAATAAATATTAATATATGTATATATCATATAAATAATATTTTATTGTGAACAAAAGCTTTTGATACATAAGTATGCATTTCTTTTTGTACAATATATGTGACCTCCTTAGGTATATAATGTAACCATCTATAGTTCGTAGATGTTCTACTTGCAAGCTTTTGTGCCACTGTGTTTGCTTCCTTAGCCTTGTGTTGTTCCATGTCAAGCTGTGGTTTTTTCAACATCTTTTGTATTTTCTGAATTACGTGAGTTAAAGGTGCATGCTGAATATCATTTGAGTAAATCATCTTGATTACTTCTTGACAATCCATTTCCACAATGAATTCCTCTCTTCCATACTGTGTGGTTAATTTGATATCTTCGTTTTATAGCTTTGAGTTCCCCATCAAGAAAGTTAATGTTGGTATTTCAATATGATTCAAAATATTCCTCCAACCGTAGTCTTTGCTAGTTTTCATGATGTATCAACATTTACTTTCAGCATGTTGTGTGGAGGTGGTTTCCATGCTTCATTTCTTTCATGTGAGCACTGTTAGGGCCATCCTTAGAGCTATTTTTTAGCACAAAAATATTCGTATCATGAATGTGATAGATAAATGTTCCGATCCTAAGTTCCCTCCATAATTTGCTGCATATTGAATGGTTTGTTTTGAAAAATCATATCTCATTTCCATAAAACCACCAGTTTCTCCAGTTCTCCATCCATGTAAAGTGTGTTACCAGAATTCTGTGATATCTGATGGTGAACTCATTCCTTGAATGCTCTTGCTCATCTCTTTGAATCCCCATAGTTTTTGAGATGCTTTGCAATGTATTAGTGCATGTGTTCGTTCTATATTGAATAAAGTTATTACATCTTTTGCAAATTCTTCTAAATCCTTCAACCTTCTTCTTCAAGTCGATGTTAACTGCTAGTCTGTCATGGCAATATTTCCAAAGTAGCATAGTATGTTTGGCACTTAACCTGTCCATATTCTTTTCCATAGAGCTTTACTATCCGAACAAGCTGCCTATCTTTGTTTTTTATCACTCCATTCTTGTCATACATTGTATCCAATTTTGACAGTATACTTATCATGTCATGTATATCTTCCTTATTCTTCCTTCAGGGACATCACATAAAATGAGGAATGGCAAATTAAAAGGTAAAAAAAAAAAAAAAAAAGTATCAGATTTAAGTTTAAAATTAAAACATAAGTTTTTTTTTTTTTTAACACTAAATAGTTAATAATAAAAAAATATATTAGCTCAAATGTTATACTTTTTTTAAAAGATAATAATTTTATAATTATTATTTAATAAATAAAATTAATTATTGAATTTGATTATAATTAAATTTATTTTTGGTAAATTTAATCTAAATCTTTTTCACATTTAAAGTTACAATTTTTCTTTTCTTTTCCATTTTTTTTTTTTTTTCTTTTTTTTTTTTATTTTGTCAAAAAGAAATTTTAAAATAAAAAGAAAATGATAATTAACTCATTTTATCTGACATATTTTTATTTTTTTCCATACGACAATGTTCTATAGATTTGTATTACTCTAATTAACACATATTTTATGTAAATGTAAAGTCATTTAATTATTTTTCCTTAATTGAATAAATTTTAATTTATTTGCGTAAATTCTCTAATTATTCTATTGAATAATGTATTTATTTACTATTTAATAATTGATACATAATTAATTTAAAT
The DNA here is from genome assembly GCA_025388415.1 of Cynanchum wilfordii. Lineage (NCBI taxonomy): Eukaryota > Viridiplantae > Streptophyta > Magnoliopsida > Gentianales > Apocynaceae > Cynanchum > Cynanchum wilfordii. The sequence goes on from JAHSUH010001079.1 coordinate 5,455,547, forward strand.
ATTAATATTTTTATAAATCCAATAAATAAACAATTATATTTTTTCCTCAAAAGAAAATGAAAAAAAATAATCAAATTAACATATTTTTATTAGATAATCACATGGATGAGTTAGCAATTGAGTTAATAAGTTAATGAATTTTAAATTATATTTAATGTAACTATTTTAATGATGACGCAAATCAATTTAAGACAATAACTCGAACCAAATACGATTAGTACCCTACATCTTAAATTATTTCATTCGAGTAATATTTTATAATTCACGTTTGTTCAAGCCTCACATTGACTCAATAATTTTTATTGGCATGATGTATCCAAACTAATTATGAGAGCATATTTACACAGATTAATCCCTATTGGAGTCGGTTAATCCTTTCTAGGAAAAAGCTCTCCCAAGAGAGCTTCTAACCAACTCCTAACTATTCATTGACTAAATAACTTAATTTAATAAAAACAGTAGCCGTAGCTCATATATTTATGTACTGTAGGGATCTCAGCACATAATCAATTACCTTGAAGCTGAAGCATACACTACCAAATACATCAGGTTTTGTATGCTGAGAGACTCACACCGAAGAGGTTCTATTTTGATACCCTTTTTGCAGTTAGGATGTCGACACATACCTCGTAAAACTGGCAAAAAAGATGGCTGATAGCTGGAGGAGCAGTATTAAAAGTCAAGTGCCCACCAAGCACCACCCAGCCACTTGAACGGCGGAACCTTCATCCATGCTTACCTGCATCATAGGTAAAGGAAAGGAAGGGCCCTTCTGCTTAGCTCATATACTAAATGAAAGTCCCGCCAAGGAACCAGAGTTCTTTTACACCCTTGCTCAAAGTTTTTAATTAGCACTTGATGTGCATCATTAGATGTGACTCAAAATACTTTAGCTACAACTATATCCTAAAGCCACTCAACCACCTGAGGCAAGCCCTAGAACAGCATCAGTCCTAGTAAAGAGATCATGGAATACAATCAAGTCAGGATCCTCCTTGTGTTTGTCCCAAGCTGCTTCAAACTGTGAACCCATGGACCTTATGAATAGAGGAAAGAACACCGATCAGATAAATCAATACAAGAACTTTCACAGTATAATTAAACAAGATAGTAGGATATTTACTTCTGCATCAAGATTAGTGTCTGAAGAACAAGTGACCTAATATCTTTACAAGCAATCTTCAGTGCAGCCTCCTTGTGCAGAGTGAAAAGTTCATCCACTAACCTGAAAAAATCACGTACTTGCAACTGAAAAAACATGCTTGCATAAAACCAAGGAGTGAGCATAAAGGTTCACAATGGTTGAAGGGAAAGAGGTGAGCAAGGAAACAAATGTTATCATGGCTGCATGCAAAGTTCACCACGTATTACTTTTTGACAAATAAAATTTCCACATCATTTTCTTTTGAATCAATTATCATATTACATCCTGTGTCCTTAAATGAAGGAAAAGGATCAGGAAAAGAACTATCTATGGATACCATTGTATGATAGTAAATAAATAATTGTCAACTACCTCTTAGTGTAAGGTGAATTTCTTATCCACGTTAATCTCAGGATTGTCTTGATTCGTTCAAGAACCTGACATAGTCAGAAAAAAAAAAAAAAAACATCAACTAATAGCACAACAATAATAGCGCTGGAAAGAGCATTCGAAATCAGTGGATAAAAAATTTTGAGTATGCCTAAATGTTCCATAAATATGTAATAATTAATGTTTACTGGATGATACAACTACCACTAACAGAAGGAGCAACTATGTCTCACCAGTATAACAGTGTCATCATCATCAGCATGCATCCACCGAAAGAAAAGTGGGAAGATACGCCTAAAGTGAACAAGCAATATGAGACCAACACTACTCAGAAGTGGCTCTATGTGTCTAAGCCATGCAACTCGGCGCTCCTTATTTCGTGGTTGTCTTTCCAAGTGATTTAACATTTCATTTAGCAGCTTTTCGTACCTACATGAAGAGGGCAATGGTCAGAATAGCATAAAAATTGCTAATGCAACAGTGTCTAGCATGGCAGAAATGCTATCAAAACAATAGCCATGTAGTACTCAGACCATTGATTTTATCCAACACCTGATGAATACCATCAACAGAAGCAGTTACATAAGTAATAAGATTGTCCCACTCAAAAACTGAAGATAAAATAATCAAGAAAACCAATATACCAAATTAAGTGGCATTGGACATAATGAGGAAGACACTATCTAGGGCACAGAGAAAAGTTATATCTCTTCAGTTATACACAAGCCACACAATTTAGGATAGCTATATTACATTTTTATTCACCATCAAAAGCGAATTCCTGTCATGATCATCTATATTAGTGCAACAGATCTCAATATTTGCCTGCCTTCCTAAATACCATCAACAGAAGCAATTAAATAAGTAATAAGATTGTCCCACTCAAAAACCGAAGATAAAATAATCAAGAAAACCAATATTCCAAATTAAGTAGCATTGGACATAATGAGGAAGAGACTGCCTAGAGCACAGAGAAAAGTTATGTCTCTTCAGTTATACACAACCCACGCAATTTATGTTGCTATATTACATTTTTTATTCACCATTACGAACGAATTCCTGTCAAGAACATCTATATTAATGCAACATATCTCAATATTTGCCTTCCTAAATACCATCAACAGAGGCAGTTAAATAACTAATAAGATTGTCCCCACTCAAAAACTGAAGACAAAATAATCAAGAAAACCAATATACCAAATAAAGTAGCATTGAATATAATGAGGAAGACACTGCCTAGAGCACAGAGAAAAGTTATATATCTTCAGTTATACACAAGCCACACAATTTAGGATAGCTATATTACATTTTTATTTACCATCACAAACACATTCCTGCCATGATCATCTATATTAATGCAACAGATCTCAATATTTGCCTTCCTTCCTATAAGAAGAAAACATACAACTTCCACAATGTTGTTTCCATTGCAATCTTTTTTTTAGCCCAGAAAGTTCAGCAACCAGACAAATTAATGTTATTTGATGGACAACAAATCTACCTCAGTACACAATAGAATACAGGATAACTATCCTGATAATCACATAGGGGATCCCTTATTTGAGGAAGTAGATTTTCTACCTAGGCATCTCACCATTTATTCTCCTCATCTCCATTATCATATGCTATCAGATTCCTGAAGGAATATTTTCCTCCTACTCTCAGAAAACATTAACAGCTTTCAATTTTTTAGTGTAATATACTCCTGTTCTCAGTTCTCACCCAATGTATCCCAATATTTTGGAACAAAGCCAACCAAAATGGATTCGCAGGAGATGAAAGCAAAACTTTACTTTGATATTCTTCAGCACTAAAGCCATAAGTACAGATGCAGATCGACACCATACCATTGGCTACGAGGATAACTCTGTTGTGTGGAACTGACTAGCAGAACAGACATCTCAACAGCGTGCTGCCATATCTCATCACTACAAGCAATATTTTGACAACAAGCATCAAGAATTACATCTTCATACCAGCTAATTTCAGTAGCATTTACATTTTTTGCTAGATGAATAAAGCAAGTCATGCCCTGCCCCTAAAAAACACAAGGAGTATGATAAAAAATTTGTCAGCTGTGGGCACAAACAAGAAAAATCACTATATATATAAAACATTAGAAATTAACAGTTAAGATCAGTATATCTACCAGAACAAAGAATTCCATAAAGGAAATTCAAAAACATTTACAGGAACTTAAAATTAGTTGGACATTTTATATATAAAAGGATATGAAGAATTTTAGCATATAGGTCATCAGAAGTTCAGTACTTAATGCATATGGAACCAATGTGTTGAATATAGAAATCTTCATGAAATTAGAGAGTAGACCATCAAAACTTGGCGGACCAACAATTAGAAGCAGAACTGGTATACAAATATTGCAAGAAAGGAATTCAGCCATTTCATGAAGAATGAACTCCACAACACCTATAATGCAAAAATGACTTAAGACCCAAGAAGGACAAACTTCAACAATAAAATGTTCATTAAAAAGGTTTTCCACATTAGAATTTCTAGTAGAGTAGCATAAAACCAACAGTAGAAGGAAAAATTGACCAATATATATACAGTATACCAAATATAAGTCCAACGAGGAGTAATCAACCTTTACACTTCTATATGGAATAACTTCATAACAAAAATAAATTGAACAAAAAAAATTTTAAAAATCAGAGTAGCAAGACATGGCAACAAAATACATATATATACACAGTTACAAAAAAGAACCTACACTAAAATGCACTTAAGCACGCACTTTAACTTCCGGAGACCAGTGATCTAGAGTTGTCAAAGCACAAGGTAGTACCAAAGCGCAAAGCCTTCCTAAGTAAGGATAATCCACCTGAAATATTGCAATTAGCATTTATCAAAATTTCAACTAGCAGATTGAAAAAGAACGTTGCGACGAAAATGAATTATATAAACCTGCGTGGTAAACCATCGAAACTGATAAGCTGCAACAATAGCATACGCCACCGGAACCCTAGCGCTCGCCGCTGATATTTCATCAGAAGTATCAATCGAACTCTCTTTGATTTTATCCTTCAAATAAGGCAAAACCTCAGGCATTAACTCAATTACCAGTCTCCTCTCATTAGCTAGAGATTCAAAATTCAATTCGATTTCACCAATCTTGACCAACTCCTCTCCACCATGGAAACTATCATAATAAGCGTCGGACAGCTTATTGAAGGCAGAGTTGGCTGCAGCAGAAAGCGAACCGGATATCCACGAAAGTTGGTCAGAGGTGGAGTTAGAAGCGACGGCTAAGGCAGCGCAACAGAGGCTGAAGTCTCTGATTGCAGTTCGGACTTCCGAATCGCAGATGCCAGACTGCGAGTTCCCCTTGGGAGGTAGGAGGGAAAGGAGTAGGGATTTGATGGAGTCATTGGTGCCTCCCGGTGGAGCATAGTCTGCTCCAGCGAGCGCGTCTCGAATTGGTTCTGATAATCTGCAGTAGATATGGAAATACTCATTGAGGAAGAAGAATGGATGGATGGAAGGAGTGGATGATAACAAAAACTTACAGACTGAGACGCTGAAGAAGTGCAGAAGAGGACCTCGATGACATTTGAGGAGGACAACAACACCCTAACCCTCGAACGCCCCAAAAACCCTTCTTCCCCTTTTCCTTTGCACTTCAAAATAAAAGAAACACTTTAATAATATCAAAGGACATATAAAATATCTTTACATTTTCCGTGCAGCAACATGGATTGGGCTACAACCGATTACATGGATCTTCTATATGGGCCGATTGGTTTTGTGTTAAAACGAAATTGTTTATATTTATTTATTTATTTTTACTCTTCGGGGTTTTTTTTTTTAGCCACATGATGATCTAAGATGAATTTATTAAATATATATTTTTTTTAAGCCAAATTCATGTCTAGACTAATCTCGTTCGAGTCGGGTTGGTCCCTTGCTGGAGGAAGCTCTGATTATTTATGTTTTGGTAAAAAAAATTTTTTTTTTTGGGTAAAGGAATGTGAATATATACATTATAAATGTGAAGGTCGTATAAGGTAAAGAATAAATGTGATTTTTTTAAAAAATAAATAAATAAAAATGTAGTAAAAGATAAATAGTAAATGTGATTTTTTTTCCCTTAAAAAAGAGTGAAATTTTATCAATTAATTCAAATAAAATTAGTAAATATCAAATTAAAAAGCAAGAGAATTGTGGTGATGTGTTATATCATTGTACTTGCTTTAGAGAACACAAAATTGAAAGGAGAATGGAATCCTGATTATATGTAGTGATTCCTTTCTTTCCAATTTTACCCACCGGAAAAGCTCCCTGGGGGAAGAAAGCCAAATTGTGCGCAGGTCAGATACAACATAATGAAAGTTATACACGAGTTAAAAATTTGATATTTGTTGTAAATATTACATACATTATGTGAGTCGCAAATTAAATTAATTCTAAATTAATTAAAACCGAAATTTTAAATAGAAAATGCTTTAGAAGAAAAAAATAATAATAATTGCAGGCAGGGAGTCAGCCGGAGAAGCCACAGCTCACCAAACCCGTCCGACAATAATGATGGCGTGCCTCTCTCGGGTCATCATGATCAGCTCAGTCACACGCCAATGTCTCAACCTCGTCTGAAAAAATTAATAAATAAAAATGAATGACTCCCGAAATCTCGCTAATCTATCGGGCATTTCACATATGTTACTATGTAACATTTATATGATAAACTTTTTTTTTTTTGTATATCTTGGATTTTACTTTATGGGTTTTAGCTTTGTTCTTTTTTTATATACATTTTTTTTATATACATAATCAATAGGAAAAAGAGAGAATAAACATAGAACCAAAAGTAACCCGATAGTTTGAGAAAATTGGTTTTTGATGAAATTTTTTAGATCTTAAAACACCTATGGCGGATGATTGAAGTTTTGAAATCGCGAGCTGAAGATTATGGGATAAATTTTTGAGAGTTTAATAAGTTACAACATGCGGGCTTAAAAAAAAATTTAGAACCAAAAGTAAATTAAATTTTAATTTCATCCAATAAGTGATGGTATCAATATCCAAAAGAATAAAACACACACTGGCAAAGAAAAGAAAAGAAAGAAAGAAGCACCCCCAAGGGCTGGTGGCAACAAATGGGTATAAAAAAAAAAACATAGAACCAAAAGTAAATTAAATTTTAATTTTATCCAATAAGTGATGGTATCAATATCCAAAGAATAAAACACACACTAGGCAAAAGAGAAAAGGAAAAGAAATAAAACATAATCCAACAAGTCAAAACAAATACAAAACTTACTTCACAAAATCTACCACACTCTTTCATTATTGAGATGTTGTGGTCCTCAAAATTCGTCCACTTTCCTTGTCTACACCTTACAATTTTTTCTCACAATTAATTTATATATAACATTAAAATTCATGAATACTACAAATCTTATCTATTTTTACCGTGTCTAGTAATTTTTTTTTTCACCTAAAAAGTAATTATGATCTTAAGTAATATTTTTATAACATTTCTCAATATTATTCTTTGTAATATATATATATATATATTATTTTAATACATTAAATTAAATACATAATTTTTTTCCCAAAAAAATGTGAATCTTAAGGGAAATAATAACATCAAAGGCTCCAATGTATAAACAATAATATCTACGCAGATATTTCACATAAAAAAAAAAAAAAAAAAAAAAGAAGAAAAAGAAGAGTACTAAAATAATTGGACGGGACCTTCATAGTTAGTTGTATATAGTAATACAAGTCAAGATGAAGGCAAATGCAATTCCAGCGAAGATATTTGTCTTTCTCTCTCTTCATCTTCCTCTTGACTAAAACCTTCCTTCTTGTCTATCAATTCAATTTCTTCCTCCCCACCATCTTAATCATCATTACCATCCACTTCCCTGCTACAGAAGGCCCACCACGTCTTTGTATCCCTATAGCTATATAATTTACTCTGTTTATACGTATTTACAGGGGCTTTAAATAGTATTAAAAATCCACACTTTGGCCTCTGCATTTGCGCTCTCTGCTTTAAAGGTCTCAAAATTTATTCTTTTTGTAACCTTCTTTGATCGAGTTTTCCACATATCAAGAAGTTGTTAGATCAAGGTCCGGGAATCCCTTTTTTTTTTTTTTTTTTTTTTTTCTTTTTCGTGTATTTGAAAGGTATGTATATCTGATATTCAAGATCTCAAGTGAATTTCAAGAACTGCTTGTAAACATTTTGATTGGAATCAGCTTTTATGCTATGATTTTTTACTGTTTATTATGCTTCAGATCGGTTGTGATTGTCGTTTAATCTTACTGGGCGCTATTGTTTTTTATCTTGAGTAGAGTTGAATTTAAGAGAGGGGAAGGACAAGTGGAATAATTGAAGGTTTGAAGTGGAAGGGTCGCAGGCCAGATCTAGCCAAAAAAAAGGGGAGCCTTAGCATTTTCTTTCAGAAGTTGAAAGCTATGTCTTTTCTTGGGACGCAGCAAAAATGCAAGGCCTGTGAGAAAACTGTGTATCCAGTGGAGCTCTTGTCTGCTGATGGAGTTAGCTATCACAAATCTTGCTTCAAATGTTCTCATTGCAAAGGCACCCTTAAGGTTCTTATCCACTGCTACACTTTCTAGTTGTTCATGGTTTGGATACAAATTTTATACGAAGAAATTGATTGGAAAAACCCTTAATTTTAAAGCAGTAATTTTGATTGAAAAGTGGTAGTTCTTTAATCCCCCATTTGTATTGTACTGTGGTTGTTGGCATTGCTGAAAAACCCGTTTGTGTTTACTGTTTTCCTATTATCATCTTTTTCAGCTGAGCAGTTACTCATCCATGGAAGGTGTTCTGTATTGCAAACCTCATTATGAGCAACTTTTCAAGGAGACTGGAAGTTTCAACAAGAACTTCCAATCACGTACGTCTTATTTAATTATCTCCTCACGGATCATCACTTTCACTGATTATATTTAGCAACACTTTTATTATTAAATTGCAATTCTTTTTTTCTTACTTACAGCGGCAAAGTCAGCTGAGAGGTTAACTCCTGAGCTGGTACATTTTCTGAATAACTATCTGGTTCTCAATATGAGAAAGACAAGTATTCTTGTGGCATTATAATCCGTTCTGTGGTTAATGCTTCTGATTCATATCATCCTAAAATGCAGACAAGGTCACCTAGCAAAGCTGCTAGCATGTTTTCTGGGACACAAGATAAATGTGCAACTTGTGGCAAAACAGCTTATCCATTGGAAAAGGTACACAAATTAAAACTAGGGAGAGGCCATCTCTAATTATAATTTTGGTAGAAATGTTACTTCCAAGTGGTATAAGTTCTTTAGTTAGCTTCTTTATATGTTGTTACAACGTAGATTTCTTTGTTTAAGTTCTTCAACAAATTATTCTCAAGTATTAACACAAATGGAAAATGTTGATATCTTACTTTATGGTGTACTGATTGTTAGGTCATTACCCAGGCCTCATAGATGAAGACTGAGGTCCTGGGTCATAAGTACCTCTACCTCTACATTCCTCGACTATTCTGTTCTACATTTTGGGTTCTTTATTTCCTGAGAATAATCAATCAAAACTTTGAAACGAAGAAAAATTTTAGCAGTCACACCAATTGTTTGGGAAATGGAGACCTTTGGATTTATTTTCTGTCAGCCAAGAGAATTGCACACAGCTCTTTTGCGATAATAAGAATGACGTGATTGCATTTTGTCTAAGCTTGTGCGTAGTACATATGTTAATAGATTAGTACATTGAACTTCTGCTGTTGTGCTTAGAGGGGGGATTTTCTATGTGTGTTTAAGGATTAAACTAAAACTCGGAAGCAGCATAGAAGTTTATCACTGCTTCTCATGCTTATTAGAAACAGGTCCAAATGAATAGCATTGGGAAATTGTGCACCTCTAACTGGAGAAATTTACTTCATTTTCCTTTTCCTTTTTAAGTTCTTATCTATGAGAACATCCTGAGTTTACACATGCTTTTATTTTATCCTCAGAGGTGATGTTTCACCCCTTTCAAATGACTCATTTACTGTTGCTTCTTCCATAGGGACACTTTCTTGCATTTTTTCTGGTGAGACATAATACATGGCGTCATACGCTAAGATGGAATCCATGTATATCAATATTGATGTATTTACATGATCCAACATTTTTTCAGGTTACAGTGGAAAGCCAAAGTTATCATAAGTCATGTTTTAAGTGTTCTCACGGTGGATGCTCTTTGTCCCCATCAAATTATGCAGCACTGAATGGTGTTTTATACTGCAAACCACATTTTTCCCAACTTTTCAAGGAGAAAGGAAGCTACACCCATGTACTCAAGTCTGCCTCCATGAAGCGTCCATCAACACCCGTTCCAGATTCTTGAAAACTTTCCCTTGTGATATTTTCTATCTATTCGGGATTGCTTTGCTCTGAGTGTGTTTTCTTGTTTTTTTCTCCTTTGTCACGGCCGGGGATTTACCATACACAAGCCTTCTGGCACAAAAATTTCTGCCATTCTAGTACTCTCTGATTTGTTGTTTGCATATTCTTGGGATGTTTTTATCCCCAGAATTTTCTATGTCCAAATTTGGCAGCAGGTTTTACTTTTTTAAGCATCATTTGCTGGCTGTCCAAATGATGAACCCAATGGTTAATTTGCTACTCCTAAACTGCAATGAAGCAATCAAGCTTTTTAAGCACTTCCTTTTTCTGTTAAATGAATTTCTGTTTATGTGGATGCTAGGGAATTCCTAACCTGCCATAAATCAGGTGTTTTTTATTGCAATTATTAACAAAGGGAAAAATTAAGAATAAAAAAAAGAAGATAAATTTCCTAAAAATAAAAAAATAATATTAAGGGGGAAAGCTGTTAATAATAATAAACAAAGCATATTAGGTAGATTGAGATGTTTTTATTTATTGGTGAAACTCTGAACTGAAAATAAGTTTTGATGTGAAGATGTAGTTGCATATCTTAAAAGATGGAACTAAACCATCATATTCCACTAACTAGCAGCTAGCTACATGCAAGATGCTACCCGCATTACCTAAAAATGCCACTAAATTATTAGATTCCACTAGCTACACTGTATCTTTAACCTACACGTGTTATTAAAAGTACAGTACTGATCGGTAACTCCGCCTCATTCCAATGTAAATAGCCACAGAATTACGAGCATCTTTCATCAATTAATTAATCAATAACAAAACTTTTAATAACATGTGTAGGTTGAATTCTACAATCCTCTGGTCTGAAAGAATAAAATACTATAAAAATAGGGAGAAAAGAAGAAAGGAAAAATGATCTTCCCGTGAATGGAGACATATGAACTCACTTATTAAGAATTTCTACTTTCGTTAATCTGCTGCATGTATTTCTGACACAGTTGGAAGCCTGGGCTACCAGCAAAAATTATATGAGGTCAAAACCCCACCAATTGCAAAAACATCCCGCCAACTTGCTTCAGGGTGGTTCCACCTCTACTCAATTATGGTATGCTTCACATTTTTTCATCTACTACGCTTCTTGGCTTCATTGTAGAGGATAACACCAATCACTGTGAGCGTATAGCCCAACATCCCCGTTACAGATACAGGGTTTCTAAATATCAAAATGGACACAACCACGGCAACAGCACCTTTAGCATTTCCCAGAACCTGAAAAAACAATAAATTGAGTTTGAAGCATCAGCGAACTTGCTCCTTCACAAGTCACAACCATTTAATACCCAAATGCTAACTTGGGACTGAATAATGCAAAATACCTTCATGACAATTGCAAAAGACATCCTACCTTACTCCATATCTCATTCTACCTTTTACAAGGTTATTCTGTACCTCCCAACTAACATTTTCAACACCAAGTGATACTAATGTTCGCAAGCAGAACTAGAATTAAGATTTCTTGAAGATGCTAGCTTATATTATTGAGATAAGATAAAGCCAAGCAGTAATATCAAGGTCATGCCTCAGAGCTGAGGGGCAGCTTTGTTTTGCAAAAGGTTTCTAAATACCTTTCAGGTGAGGCTTATATATACAGTCAGGCATGTTCTTTTTTGCAGATGAATAAAGTTTGTCCATTAATCTTCTATTTTCTCTTGGAAATAGAAGAATAAATAGGATATTCAAGATTTCCAGAGACTGTTAATAAACTCAATTCAATACCCTCAAAAATGGACTAAAATTCTCTCCAGGAGTGTCTAAAGGAACAACAGTTGTTTCATCATTTAGAATGCTGACGATGATTATTTAGTTGACAATTGGTCTTTTGAAAAGATTATGGGATTATTGAACTATTTTATTAACCTCTACCCTTAATTTAAATTAGAATTATCAGCCTCTTAAACTATATATAAATACGTAAAAGTCATATGTATGTGTGTCTTAGTTTAAATGGAAAAGTTCCTTGTGCCTATACTGTATGAGGGCCCTAAGCTCCTTGGGTGAGCCAATCTCCATTGACAACACTGCAGAGAAGATACTAATCATGAAGATACTCTTCTAACCTTATTACACAATAAATTAAGAGCCTCCCTTTAAAAAAACTAAAGGGAAGAAAAAGAAAGGACTCATTGAATATAACCTAGTAATGTCATAAATTGCAGGGCAACATTGATCACTTCCAGGAATACTGTTTGCAGGTACTAGTTACAGCTAGAAAATGATGACATGATGCATTCAAAGATAAGGGAAGGTCTCTGTAACCACTTCAAAATACATCAAAAGACTATCTTAGATACTCTTCAGCATATTTTCTCTAAATAAAGAATTACAAAGCATCTTCCAAAAATTTTACGCTAAAAGAAAAATGCAATCATGGGAGTTTCACAAAAAAAAAAGAAAGAAAATCAATATGTTCAAAGTCAGAAAGCAGATGATCATAGAGATTTGTAAAAGGAGCTAGATCTGCAGCCCACATACAAAATCAAGGTCAAATTTCTCCAATAATAAATATATTTTCCATATCCAATTTTATATTGAACTTTGCTCAATTCATTAAGATCAAAGCAGTATTATCATTTGTTTTGAAGCAGAAAGTGTATCTTTAGGTTGGATAAAAATGATGCTTTTAGTTGAAAACACAACTAACAGTTATGTATATTCCAGAATGTAAGGGGAAATAGGATGAGATAGCAAGACATACCTGAAGTGTCAAAGCACTGGTGTGCTTTGTGACCAAAAAATTGGTCAAATTTACAAAATATGCTAGCGCAGAATTGAATAGCAGGTACCAAATAATCTTGATATCACTTCTTGCAAGAGCCAATGTGATTCCAACAACATTTTCTTCCATATAGAGTGTTGCAGGAAGTAGGAAAACAACAGCAATAGGAGCCATGTACAATAGAAGATTCATGGAATTCAGCTTTTCCCTTGAAACAAATAACAAAAGGTTCAGCATACAAGTTAATGCAAATTTGTGCAGTCATATGAAACTATTATCATCTAGCTAAATACAAAAATGTAGTATACGAGTCTGTGCACAAGTTATTACCCTTCAGAAGAAAGCAAAATCCCCTGAAGCACAGACTTAAGTGCCCTTGCAGCTGTTGCAGCAATACATATAATAAATCCAAATAAGTGGAAGCTTGGTTCACCCTGAATCCCCAGGAAGAAAGAGAAAATCAGCAAAAAAATCAGAGGAAGAAGCATTTTAACTAAAAGGACTTCCCTGAGATTAATGAAATAATTAATTAACTAAGCTGATGCTATTGATGCATATTAGCAACGAAGCTTCCCTTATAAATCCGACCTTAATTTAGATAGTCAATTCCTCAGTGACTAAAGAAATCAAACAAACCAGCCGATTGGGCTTAGTGACAGACTCAATTGGCCAGCTGAGAAGCATAAACATGCTAATATATTATATACTCAATGATGTCTGTTCAATTCTATCATAGGTTAATTTAGTAAATATAAGAAATTATGTCTCTTTCTTGCTGCAGAAGACAACCACTTAGTGCCACTTACAAGACAAGGGGAAAATGGAAAAAAAAAAAAACCCCTAATCCCACATTAATGTAAATCCACAACGCAACACAGGCACATACTCACCCCACTGGCAATGATGACTCCAGTGACAACCGGGACGAGGGTGATATAAGTCAACCAAGCCTCCCTCTTGAAGGTCATCAAGTAGGCAAAGACGGCAGTGAAGAAGGGAGTGGTGGCCCCAACCGCCTGATTAAAAGATACAGGCAAGTAACGAAGAGAAATGTTGCCGCTAACGACGGAGAAACAAAAAACGAGACTCAAAGCCGAGATCTTCAAGAACTGAACCCTAGATCTTATCGTCTGCATAGGGACCATCTTCATCCAAGCAATAGCAATGTAGCTCAGCAGAGAACAAGCAGTCATATGACACATGGTTAAAAAGATCGGGTATCTAAATCCATAATTGCTGAGCAAGTACTTATTGAGAAGTAAAACTCCAATATTAGATGAATACCAAGCTGCAACCAGCCCGATCGTAAAAAACCGGCTGGGCGATGCTGCCGACATCTTAAAGTTTCGAAAACACCAGAAAATCCAAAATTCGAAAACAAAAAGAAAGAGAGAATAACCCTAACAACCACTAAGGAGGCAAATTTCCAAAAAAAAAAAAAAAAAAAAAAAACCCAAAACTAACAAATACCGGCACACTCTTTTCCTAATCACGAAAAGCGGATCTGTTACCGCTTCTAGATAATGTTGGAAAACGAAATGAGAAGGCGAATAGAGATCTGAAACATATTGAAATCAGGAAGCACTCATTGACGTCCATGGATCTGATGATTCACTTCCATCAAACAGACCACAAATCCAGAGCTCGCCATGAACACTTCAGGCACGAAAGATTTGTCGCTGCTTGTAGCGATAGAGAGAGTGTATGGTTGAAGCAATGGAGTCTTCGAGCTGATAGGAGGTCTACCGACAGAAGGAGAGATTTCACAGAGATGCAGGTAAACGCGTGCTTGATGATGGGGGGGAAGGAAGAGAGAGAGTCGTATTTAGAAGAAGAAGAAGAAGAAGTGTGTGTAGTTGTAGGCTCCCTCTGAAGAGTCAATAAGATTAGAAGGACATATAAATTGAGTGCATGAATTAAATTAATAAATTATAATACAATACTCTAATTATCTAATTTATTAATTACGATGAAAATACAGCAACAGTAATAATAACTTTATTAGAGAATAATACTGTCCGAATATAATTCAACTAACTATACCATATTTATACATTTTAAAAAAATATATAAAAAAGACTTTTAGATAATTTATTAAAAATATACAAACTAATAAATTGAGTAAACGGCAGATTAGAAGACTTTTGATTTACTGTAACTCAAGTAAAGGGTTGTTGTTTGACTTGTAGATTATCATTATTGTTGTTCATACGGTAGAATATAACAGTTGCCATGTGATTACTGAATTTAAGTATTTTCCATATATTAAATAATTGTAATTTATAATAATATAAGCTTAATTCAAGAATTTTTATTTTTGGATATTTTATTAATCTCAAACTGCGAACTTGACAAATTGATTTTTCTGGGGTACTGTATTTAGTCATGACGGAACAAATTGGTGGAATTTTTACAACGACTTGAGCACTAAAGAATTTTGGCAGCCTAACTACCGACGCCCTTCCTTCGAATAATTTTACATGGAAGGGCGAATCAGGGCGAAACACTGCCTGCTTTATTAGTATTAGTAGTACCTTAGTTTCAAAACCAGACAAGCTATTAACTTCATTTCATCCGTCCAATTATTATTTCTTTCATCTTGAACATTTCAAAACTGAAACAATTAAAATAAAATTTACATTTTAATCAAGAAAATCGGTCGATTTAATGTCTAAATAGACCTTACAACTTTATAGAAAATTCTAATAATAGTTTTATTCCAAGATTTGATCTTAATTTGAGGAAACATAACGTGGAAAACTCGTCGAGGAAAGATGAAAAGAAGTATAGACATCACGTAAAGTAGTTATCAAAAGCTTAAACGCTTGCACAATATGGCAGCAACACAGGGATAATGAAATATTGGCAAATTGGGAATTGTGAATAGCCACCCAACCACGTTATGATATATATATAAATTTTTTAAAATTATTTTTTATTATTCCATTAACAATTTAACATTTCACTCTTGAATATAATTTTTTTTAAAAATAAAAGTCCCTGACCTTTTATAGTGTAAACTTTTAGTCATCCAAAGCAAAAGTTAAAAACTGTTTTTTTTTTTTTTTTTTGATAAATAAAAGTTAAAAACTGTTGTTCAGTCCTCTATCCCCATTTTAATTTCATCCAAAGCAATGTTAACTTCTGCATGTTACTTTCTCCGGATACTATTCCAACAAATTATTGATCAAATCTTTAACCTTTACTGGATAGATGTGTGTGTATATATATATATACATGTACATTTCACCCATCAAACCTATCACTTTAATTATTAAATAAGTAACCCTCGTTTTCTTATTTTGTATTTAAAGTTTTAGTTTCGATAGTGAACCTCGTTTCAATTACTACTCTACAAGCTATTATGAGCCTTTCTACTTCGGCCCTATTTTTATTACAAAAAGATTATAAGATGTTATTCAATTTCGCGCTGTTCAAATCTATTCGTGCAGTGAATGACATTCTCGGTGAAATTCGGTATAGATGCAAACAATTTCAATGGTAGAAAAAACAGCGTTGCCATTTAGTATCTGCAGAGGGTTATTACATTACAGATACGAAGCCAGAAGTTCGGAATTATTCAACAAGAAGCAACTATTTCTGCAAATGTGCTATGACTATTTGCATATTCAGCTAGAAGCACGACTAGGTAGATATCAATTTCTTCTAAGCCAAAACCTAAACATCACCATTGATTCTGTTACGTTTGGATATTGGCATTGGCAAACAACTGAATTCATTAAATGCATAACTTGAACGTAAAATTAACTGAAATTTACAAGGATTCCACTTTAACCATCAGGCATAAAATGCTGTATTACTAATTGCAATGGCATATAACATATCAAAAGTAGCATCACTTGTTCAGGGTCAGGTTAGAACATTGCAATTACAGCTCCAAATTTTGTGCGTATTAATGCATTAAAAGGGAAATCAAATGTATTTAGAAAGAAGCCAGAGATTCCAAATAATCAAAATTGGTCATATCACATCTGTTCCTTAGTATCAGTATCAAAAAAGATTTTAAAAAAAACCACTGCGTAAGACCAAAAAGCACAGGAAATTCACTCTAATTACTATCTAGTAAAAGACACTTTATTCACCAATGACCTTGATTCAGCATGTAAAGCCTTCCAAAATCAAAGATGAACTTGAGCTTTTCTTCTACATTTCTGGGGAACTGCAAAAGGTGAAAAAGGACGAGTTATAATCACCAAAAATGCAATAGATTTCCTGGGAGAGGAAGGGCGGGGGGGGACACTAAATACAATTACAAGACCTAGAAAAAAGTGGAAGACACGAAGAGACCACGTGATTTATGGGAAGTGAAGGGAGAAAAACTTAAAAAGAAGCCAGCATTAATTAGTAATACGAAAATGAAAAGCAATCAATGTCATTTTTTTATTTAGTAAAACAAACTATTTTAAATAAGAAGGCACTATTAGTTTAAACAATAAAATATAGGTAAAATAAAAAGCTGCTGATCATGCGGTAATTTCAGAAACATATTATTCCAATTGATCCATGAAAACTTCTTTATAAGTATTTATACCATACATCCTTTTGAATTAGATTAAACTGAAAACAGTCACATTGACAATCAGGTACATTTTCAAGTACAAAATTTTAAAGATAAATTCCACTCCTCCCACATTTATTCCAATTTTTGTTTAATTTTACTTTTATGCAGCATAATTTATTGGCCATGTGTACTTACATTTCTGCATTATATCATTCTCTCATCAGTTCCAACCTCCCCCCAATATTAAAGTGTAAAAATCAGGACTACATCAAAACTAATTTTTAACCCTCTAGATCATTCTGGAATATAAACCCTTTAATTTTTTTTCCTTCCAATTCATTATTAACAGGAACATGTGCGCCAATGAGTTCATATAAACTTAATTTTCTACCAAATGGCCACCAACAGAATATACTCATCAGTCTAATAGAACAATTAATAAATCACAACAAAATCAGGACTCGTAGTTTAAACAAGATAAAAAACTCAAAAAGTCAGATATTGTAACTAATAAGCAATACAGAACAAAGATATAATACATGATGGGTTGTAAAAGCTTTTTGAATACAGTATCCAAGTCTGAAATATAAAACCTTACAAAGAGAAAGGGTAAGAAAAACAATACCTTATATATTGCTGGGGTACATGAACACCCTAACCCTAGCTCCCTGAAAGAAAAAAAAAAGAAAAACACAGTTAGCTATGTGCTTTAAGACATCCAATTGAGGCAAGTACAAGATATGCAGGATAAAAAATACCATGGATTTAGGTGGGAGGTTGGACTTGAACTTAGCTCGGACAACACCGCTGTTACCGTGTGGCCTGCATACCTTTCCCCAAATGCAACGGTAGTGAGATCCATTCTTCTTCACCTTAGCTTTGTAGATGTACGCCATGCGCTTCCCGAGGTACCAATCGACCTCCTCCTTAGTGTTAACACCTTCGATCTGAATCAATGAGGTGTTTGGGTACTGGTTTGACTTAGACCTCTTGTATCCCAATACTGTACCTCTGACATAGAGCCTGCCAAAATCCACAAAATAATTTTAAAATAAAAACAAATAAGTAAAAGCTAAAGGAGTTGGAGTTCAACAACATTGTCGAATCGTATAGATGTATTCGGAAATATAAATCGAAGATTAAGATCTGGAGATGCTAACCTGACACGCTCTCCTTGACGTCCCTTCACCATTTTTGACCGGCGGCTACTCTGAGACTGGGGATAGGGGTGTGGGAGGCGGGGATTTAACTACTGGAAGAAAACGTTCGCGGAACTAAAACCCTAGTGGATGAAAGATGGAAGAAAAGGTATTTTATATCGACTGATTGGTGGGTTTGAGAAATGGGCCAAGAATTGGACTAGTAAGTTGTGTAGATTTGGGCCTTAATAATTATGCCTTTTAAAGTTGGATCCATGAAGCTAATACCCTAATTTGCTTGTATCTCCGTACTTTTTGTGTGCATAATGCAATTAATTAGAGTATTAACAAAATAGTATTTTTTTTTCAGAAAAGCTATAATTATTTTATATTATTCATAATTATATATATATATTTTTTTTACTTTGTAATCTTTTAGTTCAAGCCATAAAATTAATTGAAGGGCTTAATTTTTTCTTTTGGGGGAAGAGTTTGGGTAATTTCTGGAAGGGTACAGTGGTCAAACACCAAAAGAACGAAACCTAATAAAGAAGTAAGGAACTAATCGAAAAAATAAACAAAAAGGAGTATAATGGTATTTTCGTCATTCATCGAGTTAGAACTATCGTCTTTGCTAGCCTTACCTCAACCGGCCAGTGGGCAATCTTGAACCCGGCTAAAGTTGTTTAGATCTGAGAGTCGCATTGTTGAAGAAGAAATCAAGAGAACCAAGAAAAGGAAATCAGGTTATCAGGCGAGAACGATCTTTTGTGTTAATCATATTCGGTTCAGGTACTTCGTAGATTAAAAAGCCAAATGCCCTAATCATCTTATTGACGTTTTTTTTTTTCTTCTGATTTTCTTTAATATCACTTGATTGAAATATTTCATTCTTAAAATTGTGCGTAAATAGTATGTCTTTGGATTTGGAAGAATGGTTGTTTGGTTATCCTGTTTGAAAAAGAATTAACAAAGATCATGAGATGTTGTGGCGTCAATGGTGCTCACTTGGTGGATTTAGGGTAGTTTACTGGAGATTGACTAAAAATATATAGATTTCGGTTTAGAATTTCGTCTGGGATTGGTGAAAGGTGACTGCTTGATAGAATTTCGGGTGCATTTGAAGCCATATGTTGCTTTAGCTTTGCTATCTGCATGTGCATATCATATCACATTACTTAGCTTTGGTTCTATTTGATGCTTATTATGTTCTATATGAGTACTTGACTTCGTGTTCTCATCAGAAGTTTTCAAATGTTGAATTTTGCAGCAAATGGGCTTGTGGACATTCTTGGAGGTTTGCTTGCTTGTTGCAAATGCACTGGCAATACTAAATGAAGATCGTTTTCTTGCTCCTAGAGGTTGGAGCTTCCAATATTCAGGGGTTAATAAAAGCTCGCTAAAGGGACAAATTGTTGGTTTTATATATGCTTCGCAATATTCGAGAGTTCTTCTTATACTGTTGAATACCCTTTGCATTATTTTTAAGTTGTTATCTGGTTGATGTTTCAATAGGTGAGTCGATGTTTTGGAGATTTATGCAAGTGTGTACTGGATTCTGGTTTCGTTCTTGTTTCAATTTAAATGAAACTGAGAAATTTTCTTCATATATGTTATCCATAAATATATTGACAAGTTATTCATGTTGTTGGAGGGCAAGATTTGCCCAATCCAAACTATACCCCATCATGAGTCCTGTTTAGAATCCTTGTTCCTAATTGTAGTCATGATATGAGAAGTTTTAAGATCTTTTACTTATATATGTCACTAGACTCCCTCGGAGAACTCACCACCTTAATCCATTTAGTAGTTTAGAGTTAAAATAGCTTGTTTGGCTGGAGGTTGAGATTACATGTAATCTTTTCAAGTATCAACTTCAGCAAAATCACTCATGCATGGCCAAGTATTGGGATATAAAACCTTACCTTCTCCAACTAAAACATCATCACATTATCATCAATTTTGGCTGCTGCTAGTAGGGAGCAAATTGTGGGTGCATATTATAATGCTGACTTTCATAGCTACCATGATGGTCCTTGTGTTACAATTTCTGTACAACAATATACTTACTGAATTTCATAATGTATCTTCAATTCTGATGGAAGCCCTTATTATTGTGATCAGATAGGTTTACTGCATTCTTGAACCACTTGAAAAGGTATATTCATGGAGTACAAGAAAACAATTGTTTTCCTGGCAAGCATTTTCTAGGAATGAGTGTAGGTGGTTTGTTGTTACAAGTTTTCTCAGAAGATCTGATTCCTGTGGTTATTAGCTGATGAAGCAGTTTGATGTGGCTTTAATTTACTTTGATGTATTATTACTACATTTTGATTGAGGAACTTTGAAAACTGTATGGTATTCTGAAACAAAATGTATGTCATATTTTGTCCAAGTGCAGAAACTTCTATTTCTGGTGAATATTTTGCTTTCAGGCTGCCACAATTCCTAGTTCTAAAACCTGTATCCTGGATATTGAGAGGGTGTGGGTTTGCTGCTTTTTGCATGGCGAGCAAGTATATTCTTCTTCATAAAGATATTATTCAGGCAAATTGTTGGTAATTTTTCTGCTGCAGTGTCGAATATATAACCTTCTCTATATTTAGGAATGAATTCACTCATATAGTCTTCCTGAAACTGTGGGGTTGGCACCTCCTATTTGTAAGTTTAGCTCGTGACTGTCGCAACCAAGCACATTGATGATCTAAATGGACACAGGGCCTTTCCCCTCGTTTCCGATATTCATTCTTGGTCCATTAGGGGTAGCAAATTTGTGAATTGTCTCAAATAGTGTGACCTAATAGGTGAGGACAACACTAGATGATGTTATTAAACTTCAGAATGGCAAGCATTCATCATCACCTTGTCAATTTGGTATGGCAAAAAGTTCCAGCCAAAAAAAGAAAAAATAAAAAAGGAGATAATGCTAGAATCATCAATAAATTATTCTTCCACTGATATTTTAATGTCAGGAATCATACATCTGCAAAAACATGATATGTTTTTGAGTCTACTATGATAAGCCTTACGGCTGCAACAAGTGCGGCAGCAGACATGAAACTGAAGAAACAAACATTAAGCCAATGCCAGCACTTCTGGGAGCAGGTCAATTTGTTTTTCTTTGCAACTAGGTACATGTGGTTTGCAAGTATAAACGTAAGAGGAAATGTGCTGATAGCACCGGTAAGGCTCATAAAATCGCCTAGGAACGGTAACAAAGCTGAGATGAATGTTATAATCGCAAGATAACCCCCTCGTACCGCGACTCTAAAGGACAGATTACGGAGAGAAAGTGCACTTCCTTTTATACCATACTTAGTATCCAGGTACTCGTACATTGGACACGCAAATATCTATAACAGAAAAAAAATCAATGGTGACTTGTATAACTCATGATCAAGAAGGCAAAAGCTGAAAATGAACTAGGATACAAGAAGGTGCAAAATATAGGAAGAAATCTTACATGCAGAGCAATGACTGTCTGCAGCAGAGCAGCTACATTGGCCATTGTTTTGACCCAAACAGGACCACTAACACTGTTGAGTAAATAGGTGGACGTGCTAGATCCATAAGCCCAATAACCCATGAACGTAACTGCAAACATAGGCAAAACTCCGACTGTAAACTGAAAGTACAAACCTTTCATCATGTTTTTAACAACAGGTGGTCTCACAGTTGCCTGTTACAAATGATGATATGTGAGTCGCCAGTAAGGAAATCCATAAAATAACATAAAAATAATAATAATAATAAAAAAAATAGAAAAACAACTTTGGTGTATAACATATAGAAGGTTAATAAATCTAGGTAGTAAAGCAGCACAAATTACATAACAAATAGATACCAGAACCTATTGTTTCAAATAAAATAAATCAAGGCAATGAAGTTTTCATTAGATCTACAATTGTGCTTAAATGGAATGACAGAAACTGACTATAATTTGCAATACGGACACAAGTCAACAAAGCATGGTATTCAATATCTTGTGATCATGAATTCCCACTTACCTGTATCTCTGGCAGCATTCCCGTGTTGAATGCAAAGACAAGATTTGCAGCTGCGCCAATAGTTGTAAAAACTCTGCTTACTGCCGATCCAGGAATGTCATAGTCACTTGAAGAAGTATCAACCCCTGAACAATGTAAAATTCCAAAGCACCATAAAGATTAAGCCTCTAGAGGTCCTCAAGAGGAAATCTATGCTTAAAACGAGATTTGGAAGGAAATTTTACCATCTTTTAGAGATAGTCCGACGGCTATAACAATATACACCATACTAAAGAATGTCGAGAAAACCAGCCAAAACTGAAGTGCTGATAAATTGGGTATTGCAATGGCAAAAAGAGCACACGCAGTCCCAGACAAGGCAATAAAGTGTGGCAACTTCAAGAGATGCTCATCAGTATAGAGAACATATACAGCCTGCGGATAATCAATAACATGCTGGAAATTAGCAAAAACTTTTAGACTCCCATATTTCTATCAAACTATATAATATATATTATATACATATAAGCCATCAGATGTGCAGCAAAGTGATGTTCAGAGGTTCAAAGATGAGTGCCTTAGGTATATATGAACGCCGAGAAGCTATACTTAGAAAATGCAAGGAGGCAAATATGGAGGTTACTCTCTTTGCTAGAAATGTAACTTCCAGTTGAGATATGCCTATAAGAAGTAATGCAGATAACACCACCAAACATTTGTTTCAGCTAACCTTCAGAGCTGAGCCAGCCAAGATAACATATCCAACATTGATCATGAAAAGGTTCAAGTATTGCAATCCCCAAGTGATTTTATAGGCCTTTGGACCTACAAGAGCAAAATAAGTGTTGTTGAGAGACTTAGAGAATATAGTTGCATCATCTCTAATTACCTGCTCATACCGTATATAGCTCCAGCAAGGTCTCTGTATCTGATATGTCTCTTCCCTCCAAATTCATGTAGCTTAGCAACTAGAATATTTGCATATAATGAAATAGCAGCTGCCAAAATTAAACCTACGACACCTCCAATCCATCCCAAAGGAACCATAACCGTGCCAGAATATCCCAGTACATAAGCACTATTGATACCAGTGGTGAGAACAAATGCCGCTTGCAACCATGAGTCTACATTTTGCAAGAGATTCCAAATTCAGTTAATGAAGATTCAGCATCATTTGTGCCATTAGGCAAGATAGGAATATCTGAACATAATACTTGTCAATAATCAAAAGAGATTAAAATTTTTTTTTTTTTTTTTTTTTTTTTTTTTTTTTTTTTGATAGCTCTAGTCTTTGCAGTACTCCATTTTGTTGGCTAAAAACAAATTTATTCACAAAACAGCATTATTAAAGACAGGTCGTCAGATTCAGATTGGCTTTTAGAAAACAACAACTGACAAATATAAAGAAAATGTCAACATGCAAAGTTCTAGCCATGTAATAGGGAAGGAAACATTTACAGAGTGCAGAAAACAAAGCAATTGCGAAAAAACAAGCAAAAGCACATCAAACGTGAAGGAGAAGGTGAAGAGTTCCAACCTTGACTTATTTGATGGGCAGTTTCTGGGATCTCAACATCCCTTTGCTTATCTGAATAAACCTTATTATGAAGGGCATCGCCGTTGCTCTGGTTGGTTCCGTCCATTACAACAAAATATCCTTCCTGGTAAGTCTGAACTTCTCCTTCTCTACCAAAAATCAAAGAGGTGGCTTCCTCCTCCTGCTGCTGTCCCCTACCAATGAATTCCCTCAAAGCCAGCCCTCCTTCCTCCTCCTCGACCTTTTTATAGTTTGAAAATGTCAAAACACCACCACTAAACGATTAAAATCAAATCCGATAAAGAAAGGAAAGGAAAAAAGAAGAAGATTAGATTCGAGCATTAAATAATTATACAGAAAAAAAGAAAGAAAGAAAAACGGTTCAGTCAAAGGACACATGAACAACCTAGATCCGTGTGTGTGAAAGTAACTAGAAGAAACTGAATCTAAACGACTAAAAGCAGTAAGAATCTGAGAAGGAAAAGAAATATATATGTGGGAACACCTCCATATCAGTCGTACCAACCGTTAGTGTCATTGGTCAGTCTCTTGTTGTTATTTTGGCTAATAGCTTAAAAACCCATAGAATTTTTGTTATTTACATTTTTAAAAATTTTATTTTAATCAGAATTCTCTCTTTAAATAAATAAAAAAGAAGAAGAAAAATTGAAAAAAATCTACCCCCACCGCCACCCTGCCACCGGACGGCTGGAAGATTGGAGTCCATTATTTTTGGGAATTACAATGGGCCCCGAGCCGAGATCTGAAAGGATTTTTTGGAAGTTTCAATTCATTATAAAATTTTGATGAATATTGTTTTTATGGCAAAGAGGCGTTCATATTTATATTGTATATATTTTTTGGTTAGCGTGATGAAAGTGTCAATAGTACTAATTCTTCCAGTTACAAAAGGGCAAAAAAAGAAATACAAATTTTCAGATGCCCAAAAATGTGAGTTTTGAAAAGTCAAATACGAGAAAAGAAAAGGTCTACAGCCGTGATCATTTGGAAGGAAAAAATAATACCCAAATTTGAATTTGAATCATTGTTCTTTTCCCTTTGAATTTTATAATTAATGTTCCTTTTATGATTGATCACATAATTTTTTTTGGGTCATGGACGAAAATTTTCCTATAAAAAAAAAAAAGGAAAAAAGAAAGAAAGAAAGAAAAGCTATACAATTAAGTGGGAATATTAAATCGCTTACAAAAAAAATAAATAATAAAATAAAATAGTAAGTGGGAATATTAAATCATTTAAGATTGACCATCACGTCTTCTGGGTATGGAATTTGTATATCACTTTTCTAAGACAAATTATACTAACAAGTTTCCAATAACTGATAATGCTTATTAGTGGTCTTTTTTCATTTTTTTTTTTTTTTGTTGAACACAATTAGTGGTCTAATTATAATAATAAACAAAACTTTTGAAAAAATACGCATTTAAATTATATGAATAATTTAAAATCAGCTTTTTTTAAAATTATAATTTTTTTTTTTTTTTAATGAAAATCGTGTTACTTGTGTATTCTTTATTCCACGATATCCTAATTGGATTATGAAAGTAATGGACCATTTCTTTTCGTGAAAGGTTATCAAAGAAATAGTTGATTGATGGTTCCCACAGAACAATTATTATTATTATTATTATATATACACACGTAAAGAAAGAATAATGTATGCATATAATAACCACATAAAAGTATTGCTCAAAAAATATCAACCTATCATCATAATGTACGAGTTTGTACAAAATTTCTAATGGTACAAAGACGATGAAATGATGTGAGGTATCTGTAACTGAGGGGAAATAAAGAGATAAGCACTGTGGGAGGCTCTAAGCACTTTCTGTGTTTATATATATATATATATGTAAAGCCATGAAATTAGAAAGTGTAATCAAAAGCATTGATAGAGATTGAAGTCTTCTCTCCACCATTGCAAGCATATCTCCATGACAGAAAACCTCAAGATTCTCATAATTTTTGTTCATTACAATCCAGTGATATGCTAACAAGATATGAAGGAACAATGAATATCATTTTTATACACGTAATTAATATATATATATATATATATATATATATATATATATATATATATATATTTGTGTGTGTACATCTAATTAATGTGTGTGACGAATGGCAAAGAAATGAGAGAAGTTATTAGGTCAAATGTCGTAATCTGGTTTTTTTTTTTTTTTTTCAATATAAGGTCAGTCATCTATTTTAGACTTTTTTATTGTTTAATATATTGAAGCAAAGGAACCGTAGAAGCAGCAGTTGTGGATTATGTGAAAAATATCTCCAATACTGATGCACTTTGACGTTTCAAGCTTGAAATATTGACAAAATCTACACCCAAGAATAATGACACAACAATGAACATGTCCAAAATAATGAATTTTTGCATAGATTATTTATACTTATACCAAACGGTGTCAAAGAAAATCTTTTTCTATATTCAGAAATAAAAACTAAGAATTTCTCACTCTTTTGAACTTATTGTGAGCAGGAAATCTGTTTTTCTGATACACAGATCTTGAAATATAATATATATATATATAAGAGAAAGAAGGAAGATTAAAAAAGGGAATTGAAAAGATGAAAGCTACTACAAGACCAAATTAGTCAAAAACTGAACAATTGAATTTTCCGACTGTAATTGGAAACTGAGTTTACAAGTACTCTAGATCAGCTGGTCAATCCTCAATTTTAGAACTCAGAAGCCCATTTTATATCTTTTTATTTCTTAAAGACAAATTTGGGAAAATCGCCACTATAATCAACAAAAAATTCATCCTTGAAACTGTTATCACTTTAGTACAAAGGTTCAAGCTTAACAAACTTATCCATTAAAACGACATTATTACATTTATAATATATATACACAGTTATATGTTAGTATTATATGTTTTTACCCCCTTGAATGACTTCCAAAGAAAATCGATACCAAGTTACTATTGGTTCAATTATACAACTAAAACATTTCCACATTTCTCTTTTTCGTTCTCAGCTATCCAAGACCCTAGCAAAGTACTCAGGCAAAAGATGATAACACCTCTACAAAGTTCTGTGTTCCAGATTTCACATGATAAAGGTTCTTCTTTCAGTTGTCAACTCAAAGCAAGGAAAACAATCACACATAAAACCAAGGAGGTTCAAACAAAGAGTTGATTGATACAAAGACCACATAACTCAACAAATACTAAATATTAAAAAACATATGTATATTACTCAGCTCGAATATAGTAAAGATTTGACCATTACTATAGATAGATATGTATACTAAAATAATAGATTGTTAGTTTTGTTTAACCAGTCCTACCCACATCATAACAAATCAGATAGATGTATGTTATATATTCCAATTTATGAGCACCATGATGTCAATTGTCATAACATAATTTTTTCTGCCAATTTTGAACATTTAAGTGTTCACACATCATATATGCAAAACTGCAGAGGATTCTTCAAATCTTCTAACATCGTTTCATCAAAACCATATATTAATTGTTATGTACTAATTATATAACTTTATCAACCTTCCCTTTACTTGAGCAAAGCCACAATTGAACTATACTATTTGACTCTTTGTGACAAGCTAAAATCTCAAGTTTAGTTCCAGACATCTAATAAATCAGATTTAAAAATCACATGAGACTCAGAAAAAAATACTGACATCTAATTTAAAAATTTGATGAAATGTTTATATGTTCAGGGCAAGCAGACATACTAATTCCTCTACTCTGTAATATTCTAAAATGCGAAGATTATTTAGCAAACATGTGAATGAACGTATGTACTCAGCACGAACTGCTTTGCAAGTCTTTGAACATATTTCTTTTGACCTAAGACTATTCTTCTTCACTCTGGTGGATTATGCTCCTAATCCATAAACATGAAATGGATAAAGGAATATGAAAAAATAGAAATGCAGAATAGTTAAACTCAACTTTAGAGTTTTCATAAGATTCAATGAGAAACAGACTTCAACTGTATATAACTACATAGTTTTCATGACAAGCATATGAGAATCCATTACTATTGGTTGATGATTACAAAACACTGAAACAGAGGCGGAGAAGGTAGATAGATGATAGTGGAAAAAGGAACACAACCAATTAAAGGTAGAGTTAGGTACAAGTTGTATCCATTCAACAGTCAAGGAACAACTTGTATCCAGAATTACAAACAACAATATATCACAATACAAAATACAGGAACATTACACTATCTAATTCTGTATTACACTATCTAATTCTTGGCATTAGTTGATTACACTATCTAATTCTTGGCATTAGTTGAGTTATCCTCTAGAACTACATTAATCTTTTCATACCTGAAATCAGAATCACCAAAACTCCGTGAGCACTTCACTGGGATCACAGCTACCTCAGGATTGGCAAATACAAATGACAGAAACAGTACGGCAAATGCTACTAACATTCCACATCCAGTTGCAAAAATCAAGCCAGAAAGGAACCAGAAAACACAGCCCTTATCCTTATGTGCTAGCTTCTCCTGATTGTGTTTACTAGAAAACCCCCGTGGATCCAGCGGTTGAGAATGCAGCCATTTTGGAACTGTCCTTGCCCTAAATTTCCATGAATAGACACTAGTCATCTGCCTCGAATTTCCACTAGATGAACTCAAACCCACTAACACCTCCTCCCCTCTCCACATCTCACCAAAATCAATCTGATACACAAGCAATGGATCATAAGGCCTGGGGCTTCCAGATTTACTCAATCTAACCTCCAGTCTCTTTGAACTGGAATCATAATCAACCCACGAATGCAGCTTATTCCCGCTATTCAGAACCAAATCAATTGAAGACACATTGCTTACTTTCAAAGAAACAAGACTACAAACATCAACCCCGATATGATTAGCATTCTCATCACCCACATTTCCATTGACAAAGGTATCAAACTCCACGGCGAAATATCTCTTCTCCCGAGAAAGCCCAAAACTTTCCCGAGAAAATTTGGGCAGAAAATCTGCCGGAACCACTATAAGAGCAAGCCCATCACCATCGCCGGAAGAAATGGAGAATGCAAAGTCAGTGGAAAAAGAAGTAGGCGCGTGACGCTTTGAACTTGCAGTTACAAACTTGAAGGGCTTGCTCTGAATGAGAAGTCCGGAGCTTGGAGGGGAGTTTGGAGCAGTGAGCTCCACACGAGAGGACGTGCCCTTAATGGGCTTTGCGTCGCCGAGAAGTAGGAGATTGGCATCAAATTTAGGGTTGTTTGGGAGTGAGAGTGAGGCAACCCGTTCCGGAGATCCTAACGACAGGAGTAGAGTTAGGACACAGAAGCTGAGAATGAAAAATGTATGCATCTTTTGGAAAGGATCTAACTCAAATTTCTTCAGAGTTGGAATTTGGGCATTTTCATCAGAGTTAGGGTTAGGATCTGAGAGTTCTTTGCGGAGAAGAGAGATGGATGGTCTGGATGGTCGTCGGTTGGTTGGTTTTTCCAGGTTGCCATGTTCTGCCACGTGGAAAGTCATATTAAGAAGGGATTATTATATACGTTTTGCTTCCCCAGAAATTAGCACTCGCGGTGTATTTTAAATCTATGAACGCATTTGCAAAAATGGCTTCCGTAGTTTTTTTCTTTGAAATTGGCTTTCATGGTTATTATTCACCGAAAAAAATAAGCGGTATTTACAAATTTCTACTTGATTCAGATTTTTATCATTTTCAATATTTTAAATATCATATATTAGTAATTAATTATAACATTGTGATAAGATGAATATCAGAAAAAAAATTTAACATAAATAATAAATTATAAGCTAGTGATATTTTCTTCTTTAGAAACATGGATTTATTAAAATGTCTCAAAAAAGAAGTTCATAAAGTAAATATAAACTACATAAATAAAGATATGAGGGTTTATGACTTAATGTTTAAATTTGCACACTCAATTAGGTTAATTTTGATAGAAGAGAGTAAATTAGATTTATTTTTTTAAAAAAAAAAATAATTGAAGTACACATTGTTTTTTAATATTAGCAATTTCATATTATACTTTTTTTTTTTATGTTTGAATTTTATTTTATTTTTAAAATAATATCATACTTCTTAAAATTTATTTATTCAAACACAAAACTCTAATTACTAATACAAAATTCTAAATATTAATTTTATTATTTATGAATAAGATAATCAACCATAAAACCACAACTCATGGTTAGTATTTCGATCTCACAACCGCGATTGAGAGGAGTTTCCGAATTCAGATTAGTCGACCTGTGTGTGGGTTCACCAAAAAAAATAAAATAAAATGAATGTAAGTTTTCTTTACAAATACTTTTGAGAATAAGATAAAAAATGTAATGAATGAGTACAACACAACTATATATATATATATATATATATATATATATATAGTCAAGACTATACAATTTACTACCAAAAAGATTTTAAGAGCTTCACAATCTATGAATGCATTGCTGAAGGAAATTATTATACTTCCCATGCTTAATCTGCAAGCGTCCTTCCATTCTTTCCTGCTAAATTTCCAAAAGCCATCTCCAAATAACCATTTATAAGCTAGAAACATATATATATATATATATATATATATATATATATATATATATATATATTATATTATATATTGATTTTGCTCTCTAAAAGTGGGGAAAAAAGAAAAGAAACGAAAGGAAAAGGTCGAGAGACAGGATCTGAATTGATAGTTTCGGAGACATGTTAAAGGGCTATTATGGCCCATTCCTAAAGGCCCACAGTCCACTCAACAGTTTCTAGACTTTGATATAATAATTTCAAGCTTTTGTCTTTAAGAAAAAAGAAAAGAAGAAAAAATGGTGTGTCCTTTAGTCCTTTTTGTTGAAATTGTAGTCCAATGTGGAGACATCTTTCAGCCCTACCTATTCTCCCTTTCATATAATTGTTACATTAACTAGTACACACAAGCCCAACTCTTTTTTTTCACTAGTTCAGTAAATTTCAGAAACAACAGCTTAGTTTCCTTTTACTTTACTCATAAAAATAATACATTTTTAGAGAGGGGTCTGAATTATACCCTTTTTCTCCCTTGTTTGGGGGGTGAGGAAGAAAATTCATATATAAGAAGAGTAACAACTGACAAATCCTTCCAATTGAAACAACATATATTGTGCTAACTATGATTAGAATACATAAGAAACAATTGTCAGTTGATAGTAGGTACACCTATGAGATGGTTCATCTTAAATCCTCATTATCAAAAGGAATATATATGTATATAATTGAATTTAAAAATAAGAAATTATTCACAACACAGTGAGAAGTAGTGATAACTAATGCTGGGGAAGATAATTGAACAGAAAATGTGCCAAACAGATAGCTGTTTTGCCCTTTTGGCAATCAAAAGGGCTTCCTCAATGATAAGATTGACACTACTGAATTGATACCATAGGATTGTCAACATTTATTGATCAGATTGCTAAGCTATATATGCATATCCCACACTACACCTATAGCATATGTGTGCATATGTATAGTTATAGCCCTACAAGTCCACTTAAACCAAACAGTGATTCTGTGAATCAAATACCAATTCATACATACATATATATGTATATATATTGTAATATAAAATGGTACTAGAAAGCATGTTATATCTATATATATAAGTCTGATTAGCTAGCTGAAAGGTGTTAAGTTTATCATGTGAGAAACATGCTAATACTGTAGTGAAAGGGTTTGTTTGCCGAAAGTATGAAAGCATGTGGATAAGGGATAGCCATGTTGTTTTAGCTAGGTTCTCAACAATGTTCAAGAAAGAAAGAAAGAAAGGAAAAAAAAAAAAAAAAAAAAAAACCTTTTTTTGGGTATGTTTTAAAGAACTTTTTGTTTAAGGTCTAACCCACATGTTCTTGATTCCTTTGCCTTTAGAACACTCAACTTAGAACAGCTTCAAAGTAGGCAAAAAAAAAAAAAAAAAAAAAAAAAAAAAAGTCTTTCCTTGCCTTGGATTCTAAATAAAGCCTTCAAAGCATGTGAGATTTCGAGTCCTGATGCAGGGCCACAGGTATGGCCATGCTAGTCTGTTTAAGACCTTTTTATTCTATAATTTTCAGACATTAAAAGTCTTCCATCTCGCAAAGCAGTAAAAACTGGATAACTCCAACATTTTTCTGGGTTTCTCAGACGACTTTCTTGGAACAAATGCATTCTTAAAAAATAAGTCATCAATTTTACTTTGGAATGTCAAACATATAAAATATCAAAAACATTTCTTTTTTCTTTCCCTAAAGGTGAGATGAGATTATTAATTAAGTTGTTGTTGAAACTCAAGTATTTAATGATATATAGAAAAGATCTGCAACCAGACTTCAGTAGGAACAGCAGGTAAAAGAAATTTAGCAAAAAAAAAAAAAAAAAAAAAAAAAAAAAAAAAAAAAAAAAAAAAGGTCCAGACCAAAAACATTTCAGGACTTACTGATTCGCAGCCTACCCACAATAAGTACTGTTTCATTCCAGGTTGGTTGGTAATTTGCTTAAAAAAAAAAAAAACTTAAATGTCTGGCCTGGTCTGGTATGGTCTGGGCTTGTCTGATGCATTTAGTACTTACGATTTTGGGGATGTTTGTCAAATCAATTACTCAAAAAAATCCTAATTTTCATACATGTATTACACATACATACACATATACATATATATATACGAAATGTGGATCTTATGATTATCTCTTTTGTGGCAGTTGAAGAACTATTGTTTTGTAAATATATCATGCGGAGAGCATTTTTCTTTTCTCTCTCTAAATATATATGTGTGTGTGTGGGTTTGTTGATGGCTCCTTTTGAAAACGTGAAAATTCGTGAACTGAATGTTTGTTTTTTGGTGCAGGAGGAATTAATTTTCACGGGAACGAACGAAAATGACAGAAGTGAAACAAGAAAACAATATATATATATAGAAACAAAGTACAAGCACTTACTTTTGTTTGTTCCACTGATGCCTCAATTTCATAACCATCTGAAAAACAAAAAACGAAAATCTGTTCTATTTTACCGCCGATCTCCATCCTTCCCTTTCAGAAGATAACGACGGTAGAACATCGATCATCACCACCGGCGGCAAGTTTTGAAAAAACGCATCAGACATATGCGTTTACTTCTTCTTTTTTTCTGTTTCCGGCGGCAATGATTGAGACAGAAAGGGCAGTGAAGATAAGATAAGATAAGATAAGATCTGTAGTCCGTCGGAGAAGAAGATATATAGAGCTACCAAAGGAGGTATCCAAAGGGATAGCATGATCCTCACTTCACTACATGCACATCCAAAATTATTAAATTTCAATTCCGACCGTACAAGAGTTGGGATCAATGCGATCCCTTTGGATGCCTCCTTAAGTTGCAGAAAGAGAGAGAGAGAGAACGAACAAAAAAAATCAAGCAAATCTCCCGGCTAAAATTCCTCCGTCGCCATTTGAGAAAGTAAGAAAGAAAGAAGAGAGAGATATTAGAGAGACAGAAGAAAGTGGTCTATGGCTCTCTCAATATATAAGAGGGATGAGACTCAGCAAGTGCCCAAACAACGACTAAATATTACTACTAGTACATTAATTAATGATTCAAGAAATTAAAAAAAAAAATTAAAATTACTTTTTTTTTTTTTTTTTGCCATTATATATATTGATAAGAATATAATTTAATTCATACTAATTTTAATTATAATTCATGAATTTGACTCGAAACAAAAATCACAAATATATATATATATATATATTTTTAAATAAAATGAATAATTAGGAGGCCCCCATTCTCAAAGAAAGGGAAGCACATGGGGAAGGTTATAATAGTAGTGGGTCATTATCCCCTATTTAGAAATTCCCGAAGACTTTGGGTTGCTATTATTATTATTATTTCTGTTTATTCTTCTAATCATGTTTACTGATGCCCTGGTCTTGGTCATCTTTTGGTCCCATTGACTCTCTTCTTATCTTTTTTTTTTTTTTTTTCAACTCCCCCTAAAAAATAAAAAATTATTAAATTGATGAAAGATGGAGGCGATTCAACGTCCCGATTCATTCTGAAAATTAACATGGGTTGAGATATATTCTTCTTCTTCTTCTTCTAGTATAATTATGAGTCTGTTCCTCCTAAATCAACAGGTAATTCCACGCTGAATTATGAATACGGCTAATGATGCTATATATATATATATATATATATATATATCGATCGAATGATTGACTATAAAATAGTATTACTACAATACAGAAAACAGAAAATAAATAAAAATATTAACTCCTGTTTATGCATTGTACTTCTTTTGATGAATTGGCCGGCAACCATTGTTAATTTTATTATCTCTTCCTTTCTTTTCTTATAAAAGAATATACATATATAATACATTTCTAAAATTATTATCACTCAAATTCATAACATTTTAATTTAAAATTATTTTGAACTAATTATTAATTAATTTCATCGTATGCTTTATCTTTCATAAAATAGTTCTTGACACTGCTATTCCATTATTTCACTATCTCTATAATTGTGATGAGAAATGTTCTTCAAATCCATGTTTATTTGTTTCTTGTCGCCCCCCACCACACACATATAAATATATGATTTTTACATAAATCAAGAATATATATATATATATATAATATATATATATATATATTATGTTGTGCACAAATTGTATAAATAATGATTTTGATTGACAACAGAGTATAATTTTAATTGATTAAATATTCATAATAAAAAATTAATAATTATTTTAAATAGAGATATATTCTCAATTATTTCAATCAATTAATTGTGCTAATTTCTCGAATATGGATGTTTGGGGGGAAAGATAAATAAATATTTTGGATGGTATCATGGTAATAATGATGGGGGACCTCAAGACATTATCCGTCATTATTTGTAATTAAGATATTTGATTTCAACGTGCGGGAAATTCTTATGCTTTCTTTTCGTTTTCTCCATTGAAGCAAATAAATAAATAAATAAAATAAACGTACTCTCCTGTGTCTGATGCACCACAATTTTCTGCAAATATTACACTCCTGACACTTGCTTTAT
Source organism: Cynanchum wilfordii (assembly GCA_025388415.1). NCBI lineage: Eukaryota > Viridiplantae > Streptophyta > Magnoliopsida > Gentianales > Apocynaceae > Cynanchum > Cynanchum wilfordii. The sequence continues at coordinate 5,490,458 of JAHSUH010001079.1, forward strand.
TTCATAATTGCATTTTACCCCCACCTCTACCATCATCACAATAGAAATAAAAATACAAAAGGAAGAATAAACAGTAATGTATTTCTTTCTTCTATTAATAAATAATCCAGTTGGACTCAAAAGAAAAGGAAATAAAAAGGGAGAGAGGGACAACAAAATATGAGTAGCGTAAAATTAATGGATGCAAACAATATGCCATGGGAGTGGTATATATTGGTAGTGGGAGTAGCCTGGAATGGACCTGACAAAATATTGGTACGTACTGCACAAAGACAAAGTACACCATTGGGCCACATTGTTATTTGAATTCTCATTATAATCGTGGCACAGCAAAAATTTAGCTCCAACCTCTATAATTTTTTTTTTTTTAAATGGATGATTAGTCATTGCATTCATCTGCCACAAAAGTTACAGTAATGTCCTCCCCATCACAAAAAAATACCTGGGGGAGGATGATCAACATTAAGCTCCAACCTCTATAATATATATATATATATCTATATAATATATATATATATATATATATATTCACCCGACATATTCCTGCTGTATACTACTAGTACCAAATAGTATTTCTCTTTACCCTACCCCCAATTAATATATATATATATATATATAATTAAAATATTATAAATTCGAGTTATGAAAAAAATAATAATAATAATAATTAAAAAAAAAAAAGATATATTACTTCAAAGAGACGAAAGCAAAAAAACGTAAGGATAAAGATACAAAGATGTGTTTGGGTAGAGCAAAAAGGAACAAGGCGAGGAGGAAGAAGGAGAAGAAGTAAGTATAAAATTGATTATTATGAAAGGAAATTGAAATAGTTGACCCCCTGATGATCATAACGTATGAAGTTAGATTTTGTCCACACTAGCGAAACATCAATGGACCACAATATTAAACAGTTGCAGGCTTTCTAATGGTGGTGGAACTGGCCCCCACCATATAATAACTCGAGTGGGGGTAAATGTGGTTGGGTGACACTGTCCGATGTGAAATGAAAAAAAAAAAAAAAAAAAAATTAGGGTTTAGGCCGTGCTACCTGATCTCTTCTATAAGCCAATTAAGTAAACGATAAACGATATCGTTTTTGTTAATGACAATTATATACATATAATTAATAATTGTATGTATGTTATTGTGCATATAAGTTTGAATAGCTCAAAGTATAATAAACGAATTTGTTAATTAGTAAAGTCTCTAAAATCATATGAGATAGAACAACAAATTGATGGTATTAATTATGGGGTGTAATTGTATGATCAGAAATAGTAATGGTTATACCCCAGCATGCACGGCCTCATGGGGGGTGTTGATACCCCATCAAGAATTCGTGTGATCTTGGTTATGACCACGACGGTCACGAGGGCGGGAGAGTTGATGGCGTGAGGTACAAATATTGTCTCTTCTTTATTGTACACGAATACAACGCCCACCGCAGTCTTGCTACCCATCCGGTGGTGCACCTTGAAGACCTTTGAAAGAACTTGCCCCATTAATTTGTTTTTTTTTTTTTTTTTTGTGCATATTTTCCCTATTTCCGTTAATCTTTATCACAACTGTTCAACTTTAGACTACTAAATAATCTTTATTTGAGTTGAGTATAAATAAAATTAAGCTCGTGCCAAGGATATATATATATATATATATATATATATATATATACAACAAGTGGTGGTGTATTTGAAATGGGGGAGGATGGAGCTAGTTATAATTTATTTAACAAATGGACCACAAATATATAGTGAATACTGAAAGCATCTTGTGTAGGTGAAAATAATCAGTTTATGTGTGTCTCCATTTTCAAGTTGGAGGGTTCATTTCTATATATATATATATATCTCATAAATGATCCTTTTCTTCTACCATGTGAAGTGATTACAGCTTTGTTGGTGTACTTGGACCACGTCGTAGTACACTTACCCTCTCCCAAGTCCCACCCCACACTCCGTTTTCCAATTTAATTAATGGAATTTGATGCCTTCATCATTTATCTAAAGACCAAGTTGACAGACACTCATCTCATCAAATTCATCAATTCCTCTTTGAGAAGGAAAAGAAAACAAACAGTTTTCCAGTTACCACAATGAGAAGTCAGTAATTGAAGAACCACAAAAAAAAATGTTATATATTGATGGATGGATCTATAGCATAAAATAAGTAAGGGGAAAAGATGATGAGTTGGAGCGTAAAAAAAATGGTGTAGACGAAAAACTGGAAAGTTTCAGTACTGAGATGATAAAGGACTGTTCAATTAAGTGGTTCAGCAGAAGACAACTCAACTCAACTCAGTAGATCAGTTTCCGTGGCCAACTTCATTAATCCTTGGCATGTAAAAGTGAATATAATTTTTTTTGCAGTTCCAGATAAGAAATGGGCCATTCACTTGTCTAAATTTGGTCAGAGGTAACCGTTCTGAAAATCCCCTCTAACTGAATACAGCCACCCCTTCGTTCATTCACATCAATTTTCTTATCTTCCCTTTTATTTATATCCTTTTTTATTCTCATTAATTATCTCTCTCTCTCTCTCTCTATATATATATATATACTTTTTTATTGAATATAAACACAAATCAAATAAATAACCTTTATATTTAAAAATAAGATTGTTATAAAACAATCCAAAGCAACTTGGGGGAGTTAGTAAGCGGGTTCTTAATACTTCTCCTTAGGACAGATGGTCGATGTTTCTAACCCCTGAAATGATTAGGTGTGATTTAAATATGCTAAATAGTTAGTTTGTAATATAAAGTAGAAGAGACCTTTTTATAAAGAAAATTTTATCAAAGAAAAAAAGTGAGAAAAGTCATTCCCATCTAAAAAAAAAAAGTTAGGGGATGACCTTTCGTGGAGAAGTTGGAAATCTAAATAAAAGTTAAATGATCATATATCTTTAATTTAAAACCATACTTTTCTACAATTTTTCAAACAAAATTTGCAACTTTTTTTTTTTTTCCAACTTTTCTTAACTTTGAAAATTAATAATACAATGAAGTTGAAATTTCATGATCATGATTTTTTCTTTTTTTGGGAAACATGAAATATTAAAAGTCATTATTCTAAATATTTAACTAATTTTGATTTAGAACAAATTACATCTGCAAATCAGGGATTTATTGTGTTTGTCCAAATGAGGCCATTAATACTCTTTCACTTTATGTTGTTGAGATATATTGTGTGGTCTCTTTTTTGAGCAATAAGCTTTGTCACTGCACTTTGGTTGGTTCAAATGCCAATGCAGTGATCTCCATTTCCTCTTAATTTTGTCGCCCGTTATTCAATTTCTACCAACCTTTTTTTTTTTTTTTTTTTTTACCCACTTGGGGCACCCGGTATCCTCACATTTTCAGTGAGACTAATCCGACTCGACCTGCGGAGCGCTCGCAGAGTTCAACTCTTACTCGAGGGTTAGAGCATAATCTAGAGCTTTTAACATGGCATTAACCACTCCAGAGGGATTCGAACCATCGATCATCCGCCCGAAGGAAGCATTAAGAGTCCGTTTATCAACTTCCCTAAACTACCGAGCTAACTTTTTTTTTTTTCCTTTTCTCCTTAAAGAAATTCTTCTGCAACTCATACATATATAATCATCTTCTGTTTAATCAACCATTTTTATAATAAATATCTAAACTTGTAAAGAGAAACAGGGAAGAACTTTTAACTTTTTTTCGAATACTGTGAGTCAGACCATGACTCAAAAAAAGCTCATTGTATTATTTTTATTATTAGTCCAGCATTCGTGGGAACAAAATTGATCAAAGTCCACGAATAGTCCAAATTAAAGAGTACTGGTAACCAATAGTTTTACTCAATTAACGGAGACCATTGTATTGCTGGCAAAGCTAAAGGTTTGCTTGATGACCACAATATGTGTGATGTCTGATTCCACATCCTCTGTGTGTATAATGATAATTATTTGGATGTAATAAAAACGATATCATATAATTGACATTTAATACTGTTAACGACTCGAGTTTATGGGTCCAAATAGTGACACTATAGACCTAAAAATTAGTTTAATTAGATTGACTAATCTCACCATACAAAGGAAGAAGAAGGTAAGAGTGTAGTTTTAGCACGCCGTATTATTGTGCAATGTCGTTGTCTAATTGTCGCACTTTGTGCTGTCAAAGGTGGTAATGAGAACTCCTTGTCTGCTGGGCTGCTAATCTTTCATATTCATCTTTTTCGACCACTCAAATCCTCCACCCATAACGTGTCCCATAGTTCAATTTACCACTTTCTTCTACATGTATATATATTAGAAAAAGAGAAGAAATAGAAAACACCAAAGAAAGTTCATTACACGATCCATGCCAAACTATGTAGAATTTTGTTAAGAGATTATGAATTGGTAAAAACATTCAAATTAAGATGGGTATTACATATATATATATATATATATATATATATTCAAGGAATCGAATAAGTACAGAGCATGCAAATCAAATGTAATATTATGATTTGTTCTATAGAGTGGCGTATCATCGTAGGGTTTGAAACAATCATTAGTTGACCCGTGAAGATGCTTAATTGAACAAACAAAAAAATATATACATATTTGATCCTTTATAATATACCCCACAAAAGTCCAAGGAATTTTTAATTTAATCCTCTGCTAAACAAATTTGATTCCTTGATTCCTGATTAAAATATATATGTTTTTATTTTATGTTTAAATAAAAAAATAAATTGATAACTATTTTAAACCTCTAACTCAACTAATCTGTATTAAAAAAAAAGAGTTGAAAGAATGGGAATTATTTGTATAAAACGTGTGAGGAGGGATTTATGACGATAAAAATTCAAAAGAGAAATCTTGAGATTCTGCACTAATCTAATCAACGCTTCTCCTATACTTTACAGATGGGTCAATTGATTATAACAGTAGCAAAGAGGAGATCAGTCATCTGAGTTTTACAGGCCTCCATTAATGTGTCATTATAAGTTTGATGAGAACTCAGATCATACCTTTTATCTTTTTCTTTTTTTTTTTTTTTTTTTTTTTTTTTTTGTGGGGGGGGGGGGGGGGGGGGGGGGGAGGGGTGTTATAATTGAGCATAAAAAAAAAAAAAAGTCAACAGATTTGCCATCTTTAGTTGATATGACTTGTGTTATCATGTTTAGAGCCTTCCTTCTAATCTTCTTTTGTTTCCATGCATGATCAGCTCAAACTACCACGAAAGAGAGAGAGACAGAAGAAAACCCCTTAAATTCATGCCAGCCATTGATGAATCCATTCAGTTTTAGAACTTTCCTTTTTCTTTTTCTGTCAGTGTCGTGGTTGAAAAAAGTCCTCAAAATACTCATCAGGAAACTCTTTTTTTTTTTTCTTTTCTTTAAATGTATATAACATAATGGAAGAAAATAAAGCAAAATGAAGAAGTGCATATTCCCATTATAAATGTATAAAAATGAATTTAAATAAATATTGTTAAGGGCTTCCAAACTTATAGTTATGAATCTTATGATAATGACTTGCTATAATTTGTTATCTCTGGCCAGCTGTCTCACCCAATGAGGTACCTACGAATCAATGAGCGAGATTAGTTCGGGCGTGGAATGACTTGAAGGTGTCACCCCTCAGTGACGGGATCTATCCAAGACACCCGTGCGATAAACAAAAAATTATATGGTAGGAATGGTAGTACTGGTTGGGGGGAAAAAAAAAATTGAGGTTACCCTTAAATTTGCCGTGATTTTGGGCTTTGTTGCTGAGAAATTGCAACTTTATTAAGTAGGACTATTATTATTCTACCAACCCACTCTGAAATTAGTGGTAGGGTTGGGCTGATTAGTTAGATGTTTCCAAAACTCATTACTTGCAAAGCCACAAACAAAAGTAATCAGAATAATATGCATTCCATATACCTCCTCTTTTTTTTTTTTTATTATTATTATCATTTTTTAATATTAGGTATAGCTTATGTATTTTTTTTTTTAATTTTATGAGGAGAATGTCAAAATTATTTTAATAAAAAGTTTCTATACCACTTTCTTAAAAAGTTGAAACTTCATATTTAATTTTTATTTTTTAATAAGAACCTAGTTTTTTTATAAATGAAGCTTATCTTTTAATTAGTATTTTTAAAAGATAGAAAAATATTTTTTTGTCTTTTTATATAAAAAAAATTTATATCCAATTTTTAAGGATATAAATTTCCTTTTCAAATAATATTTTAAAATTAATTTTAAAAAACATTTAAAATTGATTTTTATATATATATAAAAAAAAAATTAACAGTAAAAGAAGCACTCTCCAAATAGACCTCTAATATTATATTTGGGCCGAACTTTTTTTTTTCCTTAGGGGTTAAAGGGAAGGATTTAGTTTATTTATTTGAGCCGAACTTCTAAATGTGCTCTAATTTTTTGACTAAAATGAATAAGTGGTCCATATTATTATAGTATTACAGTTAGCCCAAACTTTTGGCCCGTGAGACTTTAAATGGGCCGAAATTATTTGATAAACATTTGCCATTGGTTTCAATTCAAACACAGGTCAATTTCCTTTTTCCAAAGCGATGGTTACGGAAGACCATCAGTCTCCACTAAAATTACTATTAAACCCTTATGTTGAAATATAACGAAATATGAAAAATGTACACAACGGTGTCGTTTCATTAGGAATCCGTTATAAACCAACTAACATAAATTTCATTTTTTAAAAAATGACAACTGTACAAATCAGTCATTCCAAATTAAATTAAAACATCCTTTTTCTCTCTCTCCTCTCTGTCCCTCTCAAACAAATTTGCAGTTAGGAAGGTTGTTTCAAACGTATTCATATATATATATATATCAAAAATCGAGCAAAAAAAGTAGCCGAGACATGGTGGAGGTGACGGCGGAAAACGGTATGAAAGTGATGGACTGTGCCGGTGATGGTGAACGAACGGTTACTGAAGCTGCTCTGCTTGCGGACGGAGTAGACTTGATGATTGTGGACGAAGGAGAGGGGAAAGAGGGAGGTGAAGGGAGAAGTAGAAGAGGCAGAGTTAAAGGGCCGTGGTCGCCGGAAGAAGATTTGATGCTTAGTGGATTGGTGAATAAGTTTGGGGCGAGGAATTGGGGTTTGATCGCTAAAGGAATTACAGGGCGTTCTGGAAAGTCGTGCCGCCTCCGCTGGTGTAATCAACTAGATCCTTGTGTTAAGCACAAGCCTTTCACTGGTAACTTCTGCCGCCTCTTTGAGGAGATTCTTTTTCACCCCTTCTCCTTCTTCCTCAATCGTCTCCACTTATTGTTTTAAAATTGCTATTTATACATTCGTGGGTTTTTCTTATTATTATTATTACCTTTTTTAAAATTCCCCGTTCTGGTTTGGAAGGTTTAGTTCTCCTTCTTGTTTGATTTCTACTGAGAGTTTGTTAGGCAAACTTTATTCGGAGTATTACATAACAGTTCTGTCACTTCATTTTTTTTTTTTTTAGTGAAACCTTGTTCACTGCTTAGTTGTACTACTATGAAGATTCAGGCTAATGTATCGTATTAAGCCTTTTTAATGTGTGGGTCATACTGATATTTAGATTTCAGTTTGATATTGTAAACGTTGTTTGAAGAAAAAGGTTTCATGTTTTATCGAAAACCTACAGCCATGGAAGACGATAATTAAGATTTGGTTTAGCTTTGGGGTTCACCAATATTCTGTTATACTGCAGTGTACTGGTCACAAAATATCCTTAAAGACAGCAATCCTGTTATGCCTAGTGTTCTTTGACTGCATTTATTTTTTATTCAATAATTGAATGAGTGAGCAACTTTGGTGCACAATCTTGGGCAAAGTATTTTGTCTCTATCAATTTGATCATGGCAAATGTACACTGATAATTATTTTTTGAAATTGCTTGTTCTGAATATCTTTCTTTTCCATAAGGTATTTTCACAAATAATTTCCTGTTAAACTCATTATCTTCCCTTTTCTTTTTGCAGTAAATAGATATATAAAGGTTAATTATTGTTGATTGTTCCATTGCAGTGCCAGATTCCACAATATGAATGGTAGCATGTGAATATTGAGCAGTCTACTTGGACTGACATTCTTAATTCTCAGCATGATAAGTGGGCGGCTTTTAGCATGCCTTAAATTTTGTTACTTGTTCTCTCATTTCTTTCAAGATGTTTGACACGAGTTTAATTAGGTTTTGTAATCATTAAACAATTTCTTATTCTTACTCAACATAAATAGGTGTTTTAACCTCTGAGTGATTGTAATTTGATATCTCCGGTGCTACAATATTATTGCTATAGTGAGGGATTTTTCCCTTTCCTTTCTTTTGGTTTTTGGGGAAGATGAAATTAATTCCTTTTGATCTGTGTGTTTTTCCTGCTTGAGGGAGGGATTCATTGGATTTATGATGCAGTTACTGGTCTTTGTACCCTTGGTGTCTGTTTGCTTGTTATATATAGTTCTTGTACATGTTACATATATCAAATTATAGCATTTTTATCATATTTATGGACAGAAAAGTAATTCCTATTACTTTTGATCTGTTTTTGTTTCTGTCGTGAGAGAGGAATTGGTTGGATTTATGATGCAGTTACTGGTATTCTTACCTTTACTTTGTCAGTCCAATCAATCAATCATTGTTATGGAAGGAAATTTGTAGAGATAATTGCTGTAATTCATATGATTGTTGTGTTTATTTTTGTTTGGTTTCTTTGTTTTTTCCTCTCAGGGTTCAGGTTGATCATCCTAATGATACTTGAATATGCAACCTTCCCTTTTTTTGTTTATTTAATTTTCATTTTACCCTCATATTTATGCATGGTAAAGTCATTAAACTTTTTATGGAGCAATGCAGTCCATTTTGCTTGCTAATTCTGCCTTTGATTGTATTATATTGCTCCAATTCCAAGCCACCTGGAAGTTCCTTAGAGGCAGCTGATGAAAGTTCTTACATTTCTATATACATGCCTGCCTTGCTGGAGAATTTTATCTTCTCCCATGATGTTTTATGATATCTTCAACATGACCATTCTTTTAACTTCATATCAACTAATACTGCCCCACCCTTGCTCCCCTCCCCTGAACTCCCTAAAAATGTCATATTACAACAAAAAATAGAGTATTATCAATATCCATTTTTGTATTGAAGTCTTAAAGCATTGACCTATGCAGAGGAAGAAGATCAAATAATAGTAGCTGCCCATGGAGTTCATGGCAATAAGTGGGCTTCAATCGCAAAACTTCTTCCTGGTAGAACAGATAATGCCATTAAGAACCACTGGAATTCTACACTCAAGCGCAAGTATGTAGAGTTGGGCAAGCTTAAAGGAAACAGCAGAAAGGTATTGAAGGATGGCAGCTTTGACAGGACAAAATCACCATCGGGAGAAACCTTGTCACCTGGTGATATTAATTCATTTGAGTTCCCCAAGGAAGAAAATATGATACCCACAGAAATGGAACCTAGCCCTTCTGAAGAAAAAAACACTGTTGAAATTTGTGATCACTCTGAGAATCACCAGCTTATTGATTCAGAAAGACAGCAATGTTTCAACAATCAGATGAATAACCCCACTGTTTTTCGTCCAGTATCAAAAATTGGAGCATTTAATGTCTATAATCCTTCAAGTGCTGAATCTTTTCCCAGGACAACACCAATGCGGGGCCCTTTAATCCAAGCTTCATCACCAGATTTTTGCACCTTCAAACTCCTAGGTGTTGGTGATGAGCCTGTGATACCTTCGTGCTGCGGTCATGGTTGCTCCTCATCTCCATGTGGCATCCCTTCCCAAAGCTCATTGTTGGGGCTTGAGTTTGTTGAGTATGAAGAACTTCCACCCTGTTCTGGGAATGAGCTAGCTGCCATAGCCACTGACTTGAACAACATTGCCTGGATTAGAAGTGGGCTTGACAATAACAGTAGAGCATCAGAAAATGCTACCAGCCAAATGTTGTTTCATGGCGCCCCTGCGCAATTGAATGTTCATCAACATCCCTTGCCTATCTTACAGTACGAGGAGGGTTGCCAACAGTTGACAGGGATGGTAACAAATGTGGTGTCAGCCCAGATGCCTTTGCCTTCTTTTGTCTTGCGTGCTGAAGTTGAATCGAGCTGAATTTTGCAGGCATATCCCATTTATTTATTTTTGCTGAACTTAAATATAGATCGCTAAAATTATATGACCCTTTGTACATAGTATACAGTGTTATTGTAGGTAAGAGATTACAACTTTTTGCTCAGGATTGGAGAACTACCTGCTCTTTTTGCTGCCGCCATAGGTTGTGTAAATCTTTCCCCATTTTCTACTTTTGTAACTTATTTCTGTTTACAACTTTGAACTAGTCAGGGAAAACCAACGATTTCGATGAGAAATTACTCGGGATGTTCTGGAAATTTTTGTTGCATGAATCTTTTTTTTTTATCAGGAGTCAGGAGACGGGATTTGCCTGCCAGGTTCAGGTCCACATGGACGTGTCTCTAAAGTGCTATAAATGGATTGGTAAAATTTTCTTGGGTTGATCAACTTCATAATGTTCTTTGCCTTTGCTTTCTTTACTCTTGTCCTCCTTTGGTAGAAGTTTCTAAACTACTACTTTTCCAGCATCCCTTCTGCAAAAGTTTATGTTCATTGCCCATTCCTTGTTTCTTAGTTAATTCTCCTGATTTTGGTAATGTTAAAAACTCGTTCTTTCTTTGTTCCAAAAGGAATATCAGTTATTTTTTTGTAGCCCTGAATCTATCTATAGTTATACCATCAAATAGGCATATGATCAAAGATCTACTGAACACCAGATAAATTTTTCTGATTCTATATTGTATTTTCACATTTATTGTTGAAACACCACAAAAGAAAAGCAAAATAAAGTGACGTGAGTTGTTAGTTGCCACAGAACATTTTGCAGTCACTTCCTTTCTTGACAGTAGACAAGGACGATCGCGATGGCGATGGTCGATGGTGATAATGTAACCAAACACATTGCCCGTGTTTTACTACAGATTATTAGGTAAAGGATTTTTAACTACTACTACTATTACTGAATCGAAGCCCTTATGATTGTTCATCCCTTCCCCACCTTTTCTATACAGAAAAACTTTCGGTGTCCCAAGAATTCCCTCTCCATGGAGGCTGCTTTTTTTTTTTTTTTCCCTTTTTACTGCGTAATCAACCACCTCTTTTTACCCTTTTTTTTGTTTTTTGGGTCATGTGTCTGTCATCTTCTTGGTGTCCTATCTGTCCCTTTTCTCTTATCTTTTTAAAGGAGAAGATCGGATATCATTTTAAAATACCCTCTCGCTCCCACCCACCAATCCAGGCCTGAGGCTGAGGCCACGGGTAGATAAAGCAAACACAAGAAAGATTTGATATCACAAAGGTCGTGAGTTTCAATATGGGAAGAACAGTGTGTGAAGACTCATATTATGATTTCTTCAAATACCTTAATTTTGTAAAATATATATATATATATATATATATTATAATTTCCAAAAACTTGGGTACCTATAGTTAATATAAATTTAAGAAAACTAATTCTAGATTCCATATACTATATTAGATTATTTCAGTTAAGATGTTATATATACACATTTATTTTTATCATATCATGAGCCAACTGTATATATCATTAATTTATAAATTATGGTTCTCTCAATTCTTGCTCTTTATATCATTAATCATCAATTAAAATCAAAACTAATAATGTATAAAATATATATCCTTCACGACCTCATATTAGTGAGATCTAGACACAATTTTAATCCATTTTATTGTAATTTGAATTAAGATTAATAAGTATTAGGACAATCAATAAGTTATCTAATATTATATAGTTGACACATTTATTTATTTATTTATTTATTAATATTAAATGATTGTTGATTTTTTTTCTTTTTTCTTTTTTCTCTATCAATTGGTCTCAAAAAATGGTTTGTTCTTTGCTTTCTTTTTTTTTTTTTTTGGTGTTAAGTGGATTCTTGTTTCTTTTATTGACTTTACCATGTTTGGTGATGGAATATATGAAAAAAAATAGTAAAAAGAATTTTAAAATAGTTGAGTAGATAGTTCTATTTCCATATATGAAATATTTATAATGCTTGAGTAACCTTAAAAATAAAAAGAAAGAAAAGAGTTCCATTAATCTCATATTTATTTTTCATATATTTTTGGTATCAAAATTTATTCGTGTGTTAAAATGGACTTGTCTGTTGAAAGTTCAGTGAGATAATTTCCTTCTCTATGTTAATGCTTTTTGTATAATGTGACACCTTATACAAAAAAGGACAGTACATTAAAAGAAAAGAAGCCACCATTAGGCTAAAGATATTTTATTTTTTTTGGCTAGAGCTGCCAAAAAATATCAAAAAATTTCCAAGAACAGGATGAAAAGCGAATCCTGCTTATACAAAATTTGCTTTTCATATTACAACAGTGTTTTCTTTTTTCTTTCTTTTTTTCTCCTCCTTTTATCTCCATGAGTCATCTTTCTTCAGTTGGAAGTTCTTCTTGAAGTGAGATCTTAATAGGAGCTCTTCTCTCTCCTCCTGTACAGTTAGTTCATGGACTGAACAGACAAAGAGAGTGTGCCCTACAATTTACCCCAACACTAGCAGACAGTTGCTGCAGGTTGAGAGAGAGAAAGATAGATAGGAAAAAGAAGGAAGAGGCTGTGTCCTTAATTTGGTTTGGGTTGATAGCCCTGAAAAAGCTACAACCTTTGGTGTGCATTCATGATATTAGTCTTGTATTGCGTTTATATGAAGATAATCCATTTGGGGCTTGGTAAAAATGGCAACTTTAGGGAAGTCCCATGTTGATTTAGAAGTAGCTGACGGTCCCGGTAGTAATAATGGTGAAAATAAAGATCAGGTCTCTTCCACGGTCACTTCACATTCATCTAATCAGGATGATCATCCTGAGGAGAATAGGGCTTCAGCTGTCTCCTTGAATGAGATAGTAGGGGTTTTGGATAAAGGGAGACGATCTTCTGCTTCCGAGTGTTCAGTGGAAGTGGATCTGGAAGCTGGGGTGCAAGAAACCAAGCTACATTTGTCAAGAATTGAGAAGGATTGCAGAATTTGCCACCTCAGCTTGGACGCCACTAATCAAGAATCTGGGCTACCGATTGAACTGGGTTGTTCGTGTAAGGATGATTTAGCCGCTGCCCACAAACAATGCGCAGAGGCTTGGTTCAAGATTAAGGGAAACAAGTAAGTTCAAAACCAAAAGACATTTTTCAATTTATTTATTTATTTATTTTTAAGTTTTGGAGGTCCTTTTTGTTTTCTTTTCCGCCAGTTTGTTAATATCATGTCTTGAAGTTATATAAGGAGTCCTAGACTTTTAACCCCTGCGGTTTTGCCTGCTAGTTTGGCATGATAATCTGGATGTCATCTAACTTGGTCGAAGTTTGGCTAAAAGATTCATCGGATGTTTAAATAATTATCTCTTTGCCGACAGCTAAAAGGACAAGCAGTGCAATGTGAAGAAGGTAGTAGTACGCTTTACCTTTCGACGGTGGAAATTTCAAGGAATATGTGTTGTAGAGGAAGGGTAAAATAAAAAGGTGGAGAGAAAAAAGCATTTCTTTTTATATGTTAAAAAAGTCAGAAAAAAAGCAAAGAAAGGTGCCCTTACTTTAATTTCCACCTGTGAGAATAAAGCTTCTTTATAATTTTTTAATTAGTGGGAACTTGATCACTTCCTTCACCTTGTCATTATCATTTGAGAGCTGCAGCTGTACTATGTATTTGGTCTTAAAGCTACGGAGTCATGCACTATTTTTATAGGTTTAATATAATCATCGCATTCCTTAAAATTGTGGAGAGAGAGGGATTTTGCTATTGGCAACTACTGTGCAATGGTTCATCCATTGGGATTTTTGTTCTGCAGGACCTTGTCTTTTTAGATACTATCACCTGCATCTTTAATCTTCTGTTATCTTGGTCATATTTGGATTTTGGTTGTGGAACTTTTCTTATATACAATAAGAAAATGCCAATTAGTATTCTATGATCCTTCCTGTTTATCCTCATGAGTGATTTCCTTTTACAGTTACATTTCCTAACTCTATCTAATCAAAATGTTTCACAGATTCTGGGAATATTTACTTTTCTACATGACATGTCTGAACATTGTACTTAAACAAGCAGGCATAAAGTGTTATCTTGGTAAATTCTTTTTGCATAAATACCATATCTGCTCTAATTTATTGAGTTAGTCCCTTCTGGTATGTTCTGATTGAATAGATCATAGTTAAATTTCTTGTAATAGTTTCTCAAATCCTTGCTACATGCCACGTGTGTTCTTGTAACCCACTACTTTTTACCCTTCTTACTCATTGAAGCCAACATTCCCCAAGTTCATACTTCCTGTTGGAATCTCCCTGGTTTTAGGTATACTCCTTTTTCTTACCTCAAAATGAAAATAAAATGACATTTTTTAGTCAAAGGGAACCATCTTCCTGGTACAGTTCTGCTTGATTTTGAGGAAGGATAACGAGGGATTTCATTAGCACTTGACTGTATATTATTTAGTCGTGATTGATATTTGCTAACATCTGAACTGCCTGCTACAGCATAAACTATCCATTGCACATAAAGGTTAAATGTTGTTGCATTATCTTCACTGAAATTGCATCTTGAGATCCACCATTAGCCAGTTAACAACTGCCAAAGGCAATCACCCTTGAATATTCAAGAAAGGTATTCATCCTTTCTTGGTGCAATTTGAAAATGGTCCCAATTTTACCTAAGACAAAAAATCTGAAAATTGGATCAATTGTTTGTGGTGTAAATGTGTGGTCAGCAGATACTTTCCCTGATGACTGTTGAGATTCGCATAAGGTTTGATTGTAATTAACTTCCCCTAATAACTCTAGGTGTTATACAAGAATGCCAAAATTGGAAAAACCAAAGTATGTAAACATGGTAAAACATATGATAACTAGCACAATGGAGATGAGACACCAATTCTTATAGGCAAATTATGTACTGGAAATCGTATCTTTATTTCCTTCATGAACTCCTATTTACTTGAAATCCTTTTGTTTACTCCTCCATATCTGCACTAGAGTTTCTAAGAATTATGTTTCTCTAAATTGGTGTTCAAGATAGGAGAATTGTCAGTGCCACTGGTATATATTCTCTTGCTTTTGAGAGTTGAAGATAAAGATAATTAATGAGTTCCTTTGCAAGTATACCTGAAATAATGTTCTTTAGATGCGTTGTTGTGTAGGATATGTGAGATATGCGGGTCGATTGCGCGCAATGTTGCTGGGGCAACTGAGGCAGATCTGACTGAGCAGTGGAATGAAGCAGATGATGCAGTCGGTGCAGTTGCTGTACCCACACCTTCAGAGTCTCGGAACTTTTGGCAAGGTCATCGATTTCTCAACTTCTTGCTGGCATGTATGGTTTTTGCATTTGTGATTTCTTGGCTCTTCCACTTCAATGTACCTTCATGAGGTCTTGCCCAACAGTGGCCATAATGGTCAAAAGGAGGGCTTGAAGAAAATGGTGTATATTACCTTAGTACGTAGGAACATGCTATATAGCATATCTGAAGGAATGAAATATGTATGTCTCTGTTGTTTATACTTTTAGTAATAGAGAACACCTTCAGATTTTGCATTTTATTTGTGTTGAACTTTGCTGTTTGTTTTATCTAGCTTTCTGTTGGGGGAAGAAGAAAAACAGTAGCTTGCACTGAGCAAATCTTATTAAGTACCTTCCACCATGTGAATCCATGGTGATTGGGGACTATTTTCAAGTGTGATTTATGTTGCCTGATTCCTTGAATAAAACAGCTTTGCATTTTTGTTTTTCCATATTCTTGCTTGACAGTTTTTTCAGCATTAGGACAGTTGCCATAATATTTCTCCCATCTTTCTCCAACTATGCTCAAATATTCTTTATCTGGCACCACCCATAAAATGTTTTCCAACTTTGTTTCAGTCTTCCAATTGCTTAGGAGTATTCATCATTAGCTTTTTCTCCCCCAAACACACACACACATATATATATATATATATATGTATTCTGGGTGCAGTATCGTTTATTTTTGTGCAATTTCGCGTCCAAACATGATAATGGTGGGGACCCGATATGGTTGAAATTCCACTCTCAAAACGCAGTATTCCCTATTTTGCAATTGTAGTGTGAAAAGAGTTGCTCAAAAGAAAGATGCTTCAACATGAAATAATCAAACCATTCAAAAGTTGTACTTGACTTAGTACAATTGTTCCCTCCTACTTTGGGAGTTTTTTTCATTCAAAGATTCGAACTATTAGAAGGAGAATCTTAAGTCTGATACAGAGTACAATATATGAAGGGTAGACATAACTTGGTGTCTTTAATATGAAAAGGAAAAAACTCCCAAAGAGAATTACAACATGGCATGGACATACTTGAGAATGGGTTGACATGAAAACTTAAAGACTGTTTGCTTTAGTTTTAGATATGGATAACCATCCCTACTCATGGCTCCTTCCTTTCGCAACTGAATCCGCCGAAATTCGCGGAATCCCATGAATCAACCAATTATTATTATTATTATTATTTACTAATAATATTCAGCTCCCTTGGTGGTGGGAATCCATTTATTCTCCGTTATTTACTTTTTTTTATATATATTTTTTTTTAAACAAGAAAAAAAAATTTAGAAGAAGATAAAATAAAAAATAATTAAAAGAAGATCTTAATAGACGTGTGATGTCATTTTCTGAACACCTTGCCGCGAAAATTAATTATTCCCTCTATTAATTAATTAACATAATTTTTTAATAAGGAAAAAAAAAACTAGTAAAATTGTTCATCACTTAAATAGTATATTTATAACCAAGGGGTTGGCGTAGTGGTTCAACGCTTCATCCCTTAAACAAATGGTTTGAAGTTCGAATCTCAACTCTTGTAAATAAAAAATAAACTCTTTGGTCAGCCTCCTCCTACCACTTAGTGCGCTGACCGTGGGGCGAGGGGATTAGTCACTGTTGACGCGGTGTATACCCTGGCGAGAAAAAAAAAAATAGTATATTTATGATAAAGAAAAAGCTGAAAATTGATTCTTAGGAATGATTTGGAAATGCACTGCAAAGCTTAATAAAGCATATACATATTTTCTCTTTTATGCCTGCGGTCTGCCATCTTAATGACATTTCTTTTGAGGAAAAAAAAAAATTTTAACAAATTTATTTTTAATTAATTATCTTAATGTATAACCCCACCCCATCCCATCCAATCAGAACATCTTTCATGGCCTAAAGCAATCCCAAAATAGGTATGGTTTATCCGTCAATAGTTTTTGAGTAATTGCTAATTTAAATACACATCACAAGAAACCATCAGGACCGGACCATACGTTAACCAAAATTTGACCACTTTTACTTACAATAATTAATACAAATAATATTCCATAAATCTAACCGAAGGGTGTTTTGGATTTGAGCGATGGGGTTGAACGTGGGTTGCATGATTGGAGGATCTTTTAATTAAACCAAAACTTTAATACAAGTTTGAATTGCATTACTTTGTCTAATTAACAAACAACATCCAACTAATTTATGGTTGATTTGTTTTATAAAATCTGAATCCTAAAAAAGAAAAAAAAAAAATAGCCGGTCAGGATTCATTGGATTGATTGTTGTCGTCCTTTATTATCCAACATTTAAGTTTCAAGTGTGTCGGTCTCGCATCTTTCTGCGATGGCTCCGGCCGACATTTTCACATATATATATATATATATATATATAATCACAGGATACGATGTTCTGTTTCTGTTGTATTAATCGCGCCTCCTTTCTTTTGTTTGTTTTTTGTTACTTCTTAAACATCAAAATATATAATGTAATAATATTTATTATATACTTTTTGTAATAATATTTTGTTTGTTAGATACTTCTCATATGCTGCCTAAATATTTGTGCTGGCAATTGCCCCATATTTTTAAGTTGTCATTTAATTGGGTTTGCTAACTCTCTTTTGCCTTATTCTTTAACAATTTATGTATGTGTTACACCCACCAGAATAATCAAGCATAGATTATACAATATAGGGTTTCCCACGGGGATTAGCTTTTACTTAGAAACAGAATATATATATATATATATATATATATATAGTATCCCGATCCAACCTCTTAACCTATGACATAAATTTTACAAGGATTTAATGTAGAATATTAGTTGAATGCTCTCGAGATTAAAGACGTGATAATTGATATCATAGTAATATCTCTTTCAAACCATGATGAGAGTTATATCATATATGACTCTTGGACATTTACTAGTTGACATGAGTTTACTCATAATATCACATATAAAAAATAAGATGAGGTTAGATATCCGTTACTATAATAGTGATTAATCTTTTTCACTGTTGAGGGTTCTTTTATTTGAGATAAATAATTGGTCACAAAGACACAATTTCTTTCTTTTTTTTTTAAAACATGCTTTTATGTATAAGATAGGATTTGTTAAGTATTAATAATTTGATTACTACTTGCTAAAGTTATTGGATTATTTATCTATTATTTACTTGACTTCATTAATACAAGTTTTCCCCTATTTTGAGTTGAATTCAAGAAGAATCATTAGTTCTCATTGTTTTTCTCTTGTGATTTCTTTAGGAAGGAAAAGGGTTGCAAATTGACCAAGAAACACTTTAGTCAGAAACACAACTCATCTCTTAAAAGTCATTTAATATATTGAATTAGGACAAAACTTTGAATTACTAACAAGTAACACCCCATTATATTTGAAAATAAACATCGTTGTAACATCATTAAATGATGTGAAAACAATTTGCAAAAGTCAATAAATTAAAAAATTCATAGTTGTTCACATACAAAAATTCTAAAATCACTATCCGGTTTAGTCTTTGCTTCTTTGCATGTATGCAGTTTGTCAAAAGCAGGTTAGTTGAAATACACACTAAAGGCCAAGAATCGCATTGCCTTCCAAAATGAGCTTGAAAAAACACCTTTTTTTTTTTTTTTTCTTCCAATAATAATAATAATAATAAAGAAGAAAAGGAATTGACTAATTTCCCACTTGGCATTTTAAAGTCTTTAAAAGTAATTTTCTTCAGAACTAATCAAATAAAAATACCCTCACACCCCAAGAGGGGTGAGGGTATATATATATATATAATAAAAGACAGTGAAAGCGTGCGGTCACGACATAGAGAAAGAGAAGCACGTTGGAGGACGGCCCACGGTCGGTTGGTTATGTTATTCATCAGCTTCACACTATCCCTTTGAATCAAAGACTCTTTCTTTTCCCTCTTTAGGTAATCACCTCACTCTCTTCAGCTCCCCAAAACCAACCATAACCCATTCTGCTTAAATTTATTTCTTTCTTTCTTTCAACTTCTGAATCGTAATTTCCATCCAAATGAGGACTCTTTGCCCCAATTTGGATCGAGAGGATGCACTCGAAACCGTTCTTGAAGTTCCCATCCCAGAAGAGATTTTCACTAACAGCAGCAAGAACTGGTCTTGGCATAACATGAAGTCATGGATGAGACCTCACGGTGGTGAGAAGTCACCTACTCTGCTCTTTGGTGATCGGAACACCGAAATTCAGCTTTTGCTTGGTGTGGTTGGTGCTCCCCTTGTACCTCTGCCTATCAATTCTCATCATTCCTTCACCAAAAGCTTCAAAGATCACCCTATTGTAAGTATATCTTCTAATTAATAATACCTGTTACAAAGTTTGTCGCGCCATTTATTTCTAAAAAAATTATTTTTTAAGAAAAAAAATAGGATCCATGGTGGAGTCAAAAGGTTGAGACTTGAAACCTTTAAAAATTATGTCTTTAATCTCGATAACAATGGCATGAATCAAATTCAAGTTTCCTTCTTTTTCAATTTCAACCGTCTAATTGGAAATTTGGAATATGATATGCAGGAGACTTCAATGGCTAAATACATTGTGCAACAATACATAGCAGCTGCTGGAGGAGAAAATGCTCTGAACTCCATTCATAGTATGTGTGCAGTGGGGAAATTTAAGATGGCAACCACTGAGGTTATTGCTGGAGAAGGTCTAAATCTCAACACTAAGGTAATGAAGATCAAGACTGCTGCAAGAAATGGAGCTGGAGAAATGGGAGGTTTCGTCCTCTGGCAGAAAAGACCTGATTTGTGGAGTCTGGAGCTTATGGTTTCAGGTTGTAAGATCAGTGCCGGAAGTAATGGCAAGGTGGCCTGGAGGCAAACCCCGTGGCATCATTCTCATGCATCTCGTGGTCCACCTAGGCCTCTCCGTCGCTCTTTACAGGTATTAGTCGTCCTTGTACGTTTCATTTTTCCTTAGGCCCGACCCGGCCCGACCCGACCCGACTTAATTTAAGAGTAGTCAAAACGTTGTGGTTGGAAAAATTTTCTTCCTTGTCCACTTGCCAAGAAGAAAAAATTGTACCAACTGAGTAGTCCTAATTTGCATTAGGAATGGAAATATTGGTTTTGACAATGTCAAATTTAACTTGAAAAAATTGACATAAAATTAAATGATTCGGGTTAAAGATAAATGTATTCATGTTAGATTCGGATATTTTAACTAAACCAGACTCAACTGCCACCCCTAGTTTGTATGCATTTAATTTAATCAATCAATCATGTATTGCAGGGTCTTGATCCAAGAATGACGGCAAATCTATTCTCTAATGCAATCTGCACTGGGGAGAAGACAGTAAACAACGAAGACTGCTTCGTGTTGAAACTTGAAGCAGAGTCGTCCATCCTGAGAGCCAGAAGCAGCAGCAATGTGGAAATAATTAAGCACACCATTTGGGGATACTTTAGCCAGAGAACAGGGCTGCTAGTCCATCTAGAAGACTCTCACCTCCTGAGAATAAACGCCGCCGCCGGCACAGGAAACGATGATGTTTTCTGGGAGACAACCATGGAGTCTGTAATACAAGATTATAGAACCATTGAAGGGGTTAACATTGCCCATGCGGGGAGGACGTCCGTTTCATTGTTAAGATTTGGGGAAAACTCAAAATCAAATGACCATACCAGCAGAACAAGAATGGAAGAGGTTTGGGAAATTGAAGAAGTGGATTTCAACGTAAAGGGACTTTCCAGTGATTGTTTCTTGCCTCCTGCCGACTTGAAGAGAGAGGATGAACAGTGTGGCATTGTTACCAAGAACAGCTGTTTTACCAGAAATTCCAACAAATCACCTTTCAAGATTCGACCAAATTCGGCAAAAATTGTAGCCATTGATGAGGATGATCCAGAAATTGTAAATTAATTTAGCTGATTATATCTGTGGTTAATCCTTCTTCTTTTTTGTAAATACGGAAACCACAACAACGTTAAACTTATTAGCCCAGCCCCCTTGTAAAAAAAAAAAAAAAAAACCCAACATGAACTAGTTGTATTAGATTAATGCTGGGATTCGTGACGTCGGTGAAATTTTTTTAATAAGGTTTATAATTAATTAGGATCAATTTGAAGCTTATTGAAGCAAATTAAAGGCACTTGTGAGCTGTAAGCATGGTTGGCAGTGCCGGTCTCAAAACCTGTATCGGAGTCATTTATTCCATATATGTAGACACATGAGTACAGTGTGTTTCTTTATCTCTTCATTCTTCTAAAAATTACAGTCTGAAGTGAAGTCTGAACAGGTGTTTGTGTATCCCTATCGGACCGAAAAGCTCTGTTTCAGAGACAACTCGGCCGATCCAATCATAAAACAAAGATTTAGAGATTTTAAGAATGGATCATCATCAGTGTCAAGTTGAAGTTGAACTTGTTGCTCACGTTCTCCTCTTCCCATTACCTCTACAAAGTCCAGTAAACACTATGCTTCAGCTCGCCGAAATTCTATGCCTTGAGGGGATTCACGTTACATTCCTCAATACAGAGCACAACCACCAACGTCTTCTCCGCTGCACCAATGTTCAATCCCGTTTCGCTCAATATTCAGGATTATTCCAATTCAAAACTATCCCTGACGGACTCCCAGAAGACAACCCGCGCACCGTGGATCAATTTGAAGAAATTGCTGGTTCTTTACAGAGTATTGCCGTACCTTTTCTCCAAGAATTATTGCTGCTTGGTTCTCCTTCTGACAGTGGATTACCAATTACTTGCGTTATAGCTGATGGGTTGTTCTTCTATGCCCTCAATATTGCTAAGGAGAGAAGAATTCCGTTCTTTTTCTTTGAAACGATTAGCCCTTGTACTCTCTGGACTTACTTGTGCATTCCTATGCTCATCAAATCTGGGGAAGTCCCTGTTTTGGGTAATTATTCTGTGCACCAAAACCCCTGTTTTGGGTAATTGATTATGTGCTAATTCGGTTTTTTATCCTCTCAGGGGATGATTTGGATTTACAGGTAAAGAGCGTTCCAGGCATGGAAGGTTTTCTCCGGCGACGGGATCTGTCACATGTTTTCCGGGGTAATAACATGCTTCTCCTGAATTTCAACCATTGCCTGAAGGAAGTACAGAGCATCCCAAGTGCTGACGGGCTTATACTCAATTCTTTTGAGGCCCTTGATGGGCCTGTTCTTTCTTACATTCGCTCCAGTATACCAAACCTCTACACTATTGGGCCATTACAACTTCATCTCAGGGCCCGACTTGCTTCCCATACTACTTTTACTACTACTCATTTGGGAAATTTATCAAACAGTTTCTTGGAAGAAGACAGGAAGTGCATTAGCTGGCTTGATGAACAACCACCGAAATCTGTGTTATACGTAAACTTTGGCAGTCAGAACCAGTTGACAATGGAGGAATTCACGGAATATTGGCACGGTATAACAAACAGTGGAGAAAGATTCCTCTGGGTGATCAGGCCGGACTCAATAAAGGGCCAAGAAATGGATCAAGATGAATTATTGATGGGCCTTCTTACAACAAGTGATAATAAGACCCAAGGAAAAGGGCTAATACTGAATTGGGTACCCCAAGAAGAAGTACTATCCCACCCTGCAACTGCTGCATTTCTGACCCACAGTGGTTGGAACTCGACACTGGAAAGTATAATAGCTGGTGTGCCCATGATCTGCTGGCCTGAATATGTAGACCAGCTGGTGACCAGTAGGTACGTGGAAGAGGTATGGAAAATAGGGTTGGACATGAAAGACACTTGTGAGAGATGCATTATTGAGAAAATGGTTAAGGATGTTATGAAAAGGAAGAATCAGGAACTGAGTCAAACTGTTCAAATGATGTCAATATTAGCTAAAGAAAGCGTTTCCCGAGGAGGATCATCTTATTCTGGTTTGGATCGTCTCGTGGAAGACATTATTAAAAAGAATCTGAAAAGAAAAAATTAAGGTGGTTTGCTGGAGTGGAGGAGAATCAGACAAAAAAAGCTGCTGGCATCATTTCATTTGATGGTTTAGATTTTGAAAATTCGACCATCTGTTGTCAAATTGCAATATTGTACTTTATTTTTTTCTCAAAATCAAATCTTCATTGGAGGATTTTTCACCTGTTCTCTGTATCTGTATTCTGTCTGGAACAAATAAAGTAAAGAAAAAATCACCTTTCTGTATCTGTCATCATCCTGCTTGCGTGTAATACTTCTTCCTCCTTATCTTTTCGTTAACTGTAAATATAATATTTCTCATTTTCACTTTGTATATATATTATACACATAATTTGATAGTTGGAATCACTTTGAACTTTTGTTTCTGTTTTTTTTTTCTTTTTTTTTTAAAAAAAAAATATATATTAAAAAATATATGTTAATAAATATATAGTGATTTTCTAATATTAGAATTATAAAAAGACTGAGGAATTATTTAAAGTTAAAGTCTACAAGTGATGTTACATTTCAACCATTATGAATTTTAAAAGCTTGTTTGTTTGAATAAAATAACTAAATCATAAGCCATCTAAAAATATTTACCTAATTTTTTAATACTCATTGACTGACCTTGGTTCAATCTTGAAAAATATTATACTTGTAAAATTATTTTTATCTATAATATGACTCTAATTAATAATAATTATAAATTAAATGATCCATCAGAATAATATAAAAATATATTCACCAAAACCAAAAAGAAACACAAAATAATAGAAGTTGTAATCAAATCATGAAAAGATAGGAAACATAGGATGGAATTTTCACTACATGCCAAAATAGCCAACCTAGAATCAACATATTTCATATAAATATATATTTTTTTTTACTCATCCAAGTATTCGAACTCATACGGCCGATTAATCTGGATTCAACCTGAGGTACGCTCACAGAGTCCAACTCTTACTCGAGGGTGAGGGTCTGACCTAGAACATTTTAACGTGTCGCTAACTACCTCGGGGGATTCGAATCCTCAATCATCCGCCATGAGGAGAAACTTTAGGAGTCCACTTACCAACTCTCCCAAATTGATGGGTTCATATAAATAAATAATATTTATGTGAACAGCTATGCACAAAACAAATAAATTAATGTACTAATTTTTTGTTTTTTTCTTTGTTTTCTTTTGCATCAGTTAAGGACACACATAAAATATTATTTCCTTTATTTTTTTTAAAAAAAATGATACTTTTTAATTTTTTATATTATAAACAACTTATATTTATCTATTTTTATATTAATATTTTATAATACATATATATTAGTTATAAAAAACTCAAAATTATTCTAAGATTTCAGAAAACAAAAATATTAATTTTTATATTTTTTGTGATAAATTTAAAAAAAAAAAAAAGAAAAGAGAAAAGTATCCAAGTAGGATAACTTCAAGTTTTGCTACCTTTTCCTCGGGTCAACCACTTAACCTAATCTTTAAAAAAAAATAGTAATAAATATTTGTAAGTAGCCCTGACATGCCGCATTAATTAGCCACCCCCTCCCTTTACTATTATTATTATTTTTCTTAGGCACCTTTAAATTTATTTATTATTATAAAAATAAAAATAAAAATAACACGCTAGACACATTTACGTATAATTTTTGAAGAAATAAGAATCAAACTTTATAAATTTTTTTTAAAAAAAAAAATTGTAAAATATGATGACTTTAGTGTATTAGAACTCACTGTTTCAATTTATAAGTTCATGAAGTTGGGTGTTGCAACAATTAATCGAAGATTAAATTAAATTAATATAGGAAGCACGAAGAATGAAAATGACCAAAAAATAAAAAAAAGAGAGGGGGTTCTGACTCGGGATAATATAAATCTAAGTCATCCCCATTTGGACAATTAGAAACTCAAACTCGTCCTCCTAAAATCAGAGATGGGTGATTCCCAGAGTCCAGCTCTTGCTCACGTACTGATATTCCCTTTGCCGCTTCAGGGTCCTGTAAATTGTATGCTGAAATTGGCCGAGCTGTTCTGTCTCGCCGACATACACGTCACTTTCCTCAACACTCACCACATCCAACAACGTTTGCTAACATACTCTGATGTTCAATCCACTTTCAAACGTTATCCTAATTTCCAGTTCATGACAATTCCTGATGGCCTCCCTGAAGATAATCCTCGTACACGTGACCAAATTATCGAGCTTTTTGAATCAATGGATGTTGTGAGCGCACCACTTCTTAGAGATATTTTGCTTAAATCAGATGAAAAGCCAGTTACTTGCGTCATCGCAGATGGGTTTTTCAGCCTTGCGGTTGATGTTGCTAGGGAAGTTTCTGTTCCACTTATATATTTTGATACTATTAGTCCTTGTGGTCTCTGGACTTATTTTTGTCTTCCCAAACTCATTCAATCTGGAGAATACCCTTTTCAAGGTCACCTTTTTTTCTTTCATTAATTTGTTTACTCATGATTCTTGAACTCGAATAATCTCTGTTATTGCTAACGTATGAGCTTAATGTTATTGTTTTTAATTGATTAATTAATCAGGTGACGACTTGGATGTACCCATAAATTGTGCACTGGAGATGGATTGCATCATCCGGCGACGGGATCTTCCGAGCATCTATCGGGACACCAAGCCCGAAGATCCTTTAATCCAACTCGTGCTCAAGGAAGGCCAGCAACTTCCACTGGCGCAGGCATTAATTTTCAATACATTTGAAGATCTTGAAAGGAGCACGCTGAATCATATGCGATCTCTGGGTCCCAAAGTCTACGCAATCGGACCTGTGCATTTGTATTTAAAGACTATGTTAGGACTGCCGGAGCTAGAGCTAGAGCTAGAGCAAGCAGCAGCCTCTTCCTCCAATAGCCTATGGGAAGAAGACAATAGCAGCATAGCCTGGCTGAATAAACAGCCACCGAAATCAGTAGCCTACGTTAGCATTGGAAGTCTTGCGGTTATGACAAAGGAAGATCAGCTGGAAATCTGGCATGGTTTAGTAAACAGTGGAGTTCGATTCTTGTGGGTACAGAGACAAGGATCTATAAGAGGAGAATCGGTAGAGATTGAGGCAGAGGAAGAATTACTGGTTGAGAAGACTAAAGAAATGGGGTATATAGTGAAATGGGCACCACAAGAGAAGGTTTTGGGGCATCCGGCAATAGGTGGGTTTTTGACACACAGTGGATGGAACTCAACATTGGAGAGCATAGTAGAGGGAGTGCCAATGATATGCTGGCCGTCCTTTGCTGACCAGCAAGTGAATAGTAGGTACGTGGGAGAGGTGTGGAAACTTGGGTTGGACATGAAAGATAGGTGTGATAGAAGTGTGGTGGAGAAAATGGTGAAGGAAGTAATGGATTTGAGAAGGGAAGATTTCTTGAAAAGGGCTGAAGCTATGGCGGAAATGGCAAAAGCTAGCGTGAGGGAAGGTGGATCTTCTTACAATGACATGAACAATCTGATTGAAGACATAAGATTGATGAGGTTGAAAACTTGGTAGGAAAAAAAATAAATTGGAAGATATTGTGTGATGTTGCTATCAGTCATCTTGCAGAGGATCAGGTGGTGGTGATGTCAGTTTTGCATCAAATAAGATTTGGAATAGAATCCTACAAATTCATATATATGTATCGGACGATGTTACGTTTTACCTACTGCCTAGATTCGATTTAATAACTTGATTAGTTCTTGACAGTCTTCTTCCTGGTTTGGATTTCGAGGTTTGGATTTCGAAGAATATCTATCTTCTCTCTCTCTCTCTCTCTCTATATATATATATATGTATATGACCATTCAAGCTAGTCAAAGAAGTTGAAATATCAACCTCAATCTCCCTCTCTCTCCCTCTCTGAAAAGTTAACATTGTTTTAACAAAATATCATTTAGATTTTATTGTGTAATCCTATGATTTTATCTTGGAATTGACAACAAGATTATCATAATACATAAAGTATAAATAAACTATAAATGTTAAAGTCCTAAAGACAGAGATTTTCCATTTTTTTTAAAAAAATGAAAAATAAATTTATTACTAGCTAAAAAAAAAAAGTAAAAGAGATGAGATTGTGAGAGAGATCTTTAAAGCACAAAAGAATCAAAGATAGCATGAAATTAAAATATGTGAAGTCAAAATAATTTTGGTAAGAAGATAAATTTCATTAAAACGTCTCTATCACTATGCTTATACTACTGGTCCCGTAGAGGAGTGTTTTTTTTTTTAAAAAAATAAGGTGGCAGCTTTAAATAAATATGTTGATTGCTCTTTTCTTTATTTTTCCCAACATTATCTTCACCAAAGTAGAAACAAAATTAAAAGTCCAAAGTTACTTCAACCTTTATAGTAAAAGCAAAGCAAGTTCTTTAATTTTGATTTTACAAACAAGTACTCAAGTATTTTTATCTTTTAGCATTTTAATTTTAAGTTATCCAAACAAACTTTCCACCTAAAAAGATATATATATATATATATATATAGACTTTAATCCTTCCTTCAATGGGTAAAGAATGTGAGGAATTTAGGTCAAGATTAATATTACAATATAAATATTTTTTTAATTTGAATTTGCTTGAAATTTTTTGTTTTGTTTGATTGTGTCCAGACAAAATCCATTACTGTCTTATAACACAAATAAACTTAATAGTCTCGAGAATTTTATGTCTAAATGCATTAGATTATGATAGAATCTAACAGACAAAAAGGGGAAAGATTAGTAGGAAGATATTCCGCAAATTGTAACTACATATACATATTCAACAAAGATGAAAATTAAAAAAAACAAAAAATCTTGTGTTGGTGATTCAGTCGAATCAAATAGCAGCGTCAACTTGATATTGCCTTCATTTTTTATTAAAATATTTCTGACACAAAAGCGATTCTCACTTTTACATTAAAGAATCCAACCAAAATTTTTGCGCACGCAACAAACTAAGCTATTACCCAATAAATAAAAAAGTTGCCCCCACTCCATACCCCCCTCCTTTTCAACCACGTGGTCCTTGTTTTTCCCCTTTTTTTTTTATTTAAACATATTACTTGGCTAGTTAAAATTTTGAATTTAACTCATGCTAAAAATAATTTTATTTTGCATTTTTAAGTATATATTATAGTTTTAAAAATTTTTTCCTACAATTTTTCTAAAATTAGTTGTTGATAATAATATATAATTACCATTTTTAAAATAGTAATAAATATAATTTTGTTGAGACTTGAAATTCTCACCTAGTAGACTTCGGTAATGAAAAAGACTTAAAAATTCTTTTTACTTAATAACACGGTTTTAAAACTTATGAGATTCATTTAAAATGTGAATCAAACAATATCATGATTTTTTTTTTTTAAAATAAAATTTTAGGATTAAATCTAGTACATGTCTCTACTGTCTATATGTTCGCCATGGATAGATATAACATAGTATGATAACTTTATTAAAGTCAAAGCTCTTAAATGTTCATAAATATTTATCAATTGAAAGATTAATAAAAAAAAAAAAATTGACTTTTTTTAGCAACGTTTTTAAGAACATCAATAATTTCTCTTACATTCTCAATAGTTGACTTTTTTTTTTTTATAAGTTCATGAACAATAATTTCCATATTAGCAATAACATTTCTTCAAATATATTTATTAATATTTTACAATTCATATTCATCAATTACTTTTATTAAAGAGAATAAATTTTAGATTTTTTAACTAAATTATATTAATTTTTTTAAAATATTTTTGTGTAGATAAATAAATAAAAAGTTTAATTATATTGTTCTCTTTAAGATGACTTCACATATTTAAAATGCATCAATTGAATAAAAGTTTCAGTGGTGTGACTCATTATTATATAATTAATGTAACTAATTGTAAACACGTTTACATATTTGAGGAAAAATAAGCAACCAAGTTAAAACATAATTCTCATAAATGAGAAGGGAAAAAAAAAAAAAAAAAAGAAATAAAAATAATCTTTACTACAAATTTTAATGGAAAGAGTTGTCTTCTAATGTCCATGTTCTCTGAACTTGACCTTCTTTGGTAATAAAAGAATCATTTGACAGGTACCACTGTGCTTGGATTGTTTTAACAATCTCTCACACTCTCAAAAAAAAAAAGAAACTCCACGTGAATTTATTTTCTACTACTGAGGAACATCTTTGGGCGGGGAAAAAAAAAAAAAAAAATAAAGGTCTTTTCAACCCATCTAAAGAATTTCGAGAATGGAAGAAGTTTACAGAAAACCTTTGATGAATTCTCCACCTCCTCACGTACTGTTTTTCCCTTTGCCGTTTCAAGGCCCAGTGAATTGCATGTTGAAATTAGCCGAGATTTTCTGCCTGAATGGTTTTCACGTCACATTTCTGAATACCGAATACGTACATCGCCGATTAGTTAGCTACTCGGACGTTGAGCGGCACCCAAATCTTCGTTTCGTTACTGTCTCCGATGGGCTGTCGGAAGATAACCCCAGAACAGGGGATCAGCTTCTTGTTTTGTTGAATTCTATGGAAGCGGTAAGTAAGCCCGCGTTTAAAGAGATTGTGAATTCCGGTAGCAGAGATGATGAATATCCATTGACTTGTATTATAGTGGATGGAGCTTTCTTCTATGCAGTTGATATTGCTGAAGAGATTGGAATTCCTCTTCTTTTTTCGATACTATTAGTCCCTGCTCTCTCTGGACTCTCCTTTCTCTACCTAATATGATTAAAGCTGGAGACTTTCCATTTCCAGGTTACTTTTTTATTTTATTTTTATTTAATTTGGATAAATAGCTCTCTTTTTTTTTTTTCCCCTTCCCTGTATCCAAGAACACTATCCAATACGGTTATTGTTTTGCAGACGATAACTTGGATGCAAGGGTAAAAAGCGTACCGGGGATGGAAGGGTTCCTAAGGCGGCGCGATCTGCCAAGCTTTTACCGTGCAAAACACATAGATGACCCGATAATCCAAGCGGTGCTGAAGGAAGGGCCAGAGATAATCCGAGCTAGAGGACTTATTTTTAACACATTTGAAAGTCTTGAAGGACCAATTCTGTCCGAAATGGCCACGCTTGGTCCAGAGGTGTACGCCATCGGGCCAGTCCACGTGCAATTAAAGACAAGGCTTGCAGCAGCAGCAGCACAACAAGAACAAGAACAACCAGAAATTCTATCCAACAGCATCTGGAAAGAGAACAGGAGCTGCATTTCCTGGCTGGATCTGCAACCGCCAAGATCGGTTCTTTACTTCAGTATTGGGAGTATGGCAGTCATGACCAGAGAGCAACTGATAGAAATTTGGTACGGACTTGTTGGCAGCGGCGTACGTTTCTTGTGGGTACGAAGAGCAGGTTCTGTGACAAAATTGTATGAAGAAGATTCTGAAATTCCAGCGGAATTAAGTGAAGGAACAATGGAAAGAGGATGCATAGTGAGCTGGGCGCCACAAGAAGAGGTTTTGGCCCACCCTGCAGTTGGTGGATTCTTGACCCACAGTGGGTGGAATTCGACATTGGAGAGTATAGTTGAAGGAGTGCCAATGATTTGCTGGCCCTACTATGCTGATCAACAAGTGAATAGTAGGTATATTGGGAAGGTTTGGAAACTCGGATTGGACATGAAAGATACTTGTGACAGAGCCATTGTTGAAATGATGGTCAGAGATTTAATGGTTTTGAGGAACAAGGAATTCTTGAAAAGGGCTGAGGAGATGGCGGTTTTGGCTGAATTAAGTGTATGCAAAGGTGGATCTTCATACAATAACATGAATCGCCTTATTCAAGATATCAAATTAATGAGTTTGGAGCCCAGAAGGAACGTTGCTGCTCAACCTTTTATATAATCAATCATCTTCCTTCATGAAATCAACATCCAGAAACCAAAGACAAATGTTAATAAGAGAAAAAAAAAAAAAAATTTGAACATAAGAATTTCTGATCCTATTTTATCAAGGTTTTTTTTTTTCGAGTATATGGGGATCTTGTGCTTAAATGTAATATATTTATTACGTTGTCACAGGATAAGGAAAAGGATTAAAATATAATTTGTTGAAAATGAATACATTATTTATACCTATTCTTAAATCTCTATTCCATGGATTCTTAAATTAAACACTACTCCAGCAGATCTTGTTCGCTGTCAACTATCTGTAAAGTGTAAACTGTAACTGTGATTTTGGGTCGCTTCTTCTTCTCTCACATGGAGGATCAAAGAAAACTTCCACCCCATGTTTTAATCTTCCCTCTCCCTTTGCAGGGTCCGGTGAATTTCATGTTTAACCTGGCAGAGCTCCTGTGTCTTTCGGGTCTTCACATCACTATAGTAGTGACTGAAGACATCCACGTCCGTCTCCTTCGTTCCACTAATATTCAATCCCGTTTCTCTCGTTACCAGGGTTTTCAGTTAAAGACCATCCCGGATGGTCTTCCGGAAGATCAACCCCGTGATGACGGGGATAATTTCATTGAGTTGTTTGATTCACTCAAGTCCAAAACAAAGCCTTTTTTTAAGGACATGTTGACATCCGGTTGCCTTACCTCTGAATCCTGCCGCCGACCCGTTTCCTTCATTATTGCTGACGGAATCTTGGGATTTACTTGTGATGTTGCTCAAGAACTTGGGATACCAATCGTTTATGTCCGAACGATTAGTCCTTGTTGTCTTTGGGTATTCTTTTGCCTTCCCAGGCTATTTGAAACAGGGGAGCTACCGTTTTCAGGTATCAGGTTTTAGGTTTTTTTAATGGAAATAATAAGTTTTTCTTTTTTTCCTTTTAATTAATGTAATTTAATTAATTGCAGGAGAAGAAGATGACTTGGACATATTGATAAAAAGCGTTCCGGGGACGGAGACTTTTCTCCGAAGACGTGATTTACCGGAGTTTTGTCGTTGGGTTGATGATTTAGAAAACAACAAAAGTATTCAACTATTCAAAACAGAGTGCCAAGAAAATAGCAGAGCCTACGGTTTAATACTGAACACATTTGAAGAACTGGATGGAACCGTACTTTCTCACATGCGAAAGTATTGTCCAAATCTGTACACAATTGGACCGCTCCACGCCCACCTCAAGACCAAGCAAACCAGGATGAGCCCTACGTGTTTTTCTATTTCCACGTCCAGCAGTTTATTGAAAGAAGACATGAGCTGTTTAACGTGGCTGGACGCACAACCATCCAAATCTGTAATATACGTAAGCTTTGGCAGCATTGCAACTCTTACCAAACAACAGCTCATGGAGTTCTGGCACGGTTTGGTAAACAGCGGCATTAAGTTCTTGTGGGTCATTAGGCCTGATACCATTATTAATGCCGGCGGCTGGGATAGGGAGATTTCAGAAGGGACAAAGGAAAGGGGGTATATTGTAGAATGGGCTCCCCAAGAAAAGGTGTTGGATCATGAAGCAATTGGTGGATTCTTGACCCACAGTGGGTGGAATTCTTGTTTGGAGAGTATTTATGCAGGGGTGCCCATGATCTGTTGGCCTTATTTTGTGGACCAGCAAGTTAACAGTAGGTTTATGAGTGAGGTATGGAAGATTGGGCTGGACATGAAAGATGTCTCGTGTGGCAGAGTGTGAGAAAATGGTCAGGGAATTAATGGCGGTGAGGAAAGATGAATTCTTGAAGAGGGCTGATGAAATGGCGAAATTGGCTAAAGCTTGTCTTGATGAAGAAGGGGGATCCTCTTTTTTGAATCTTCAACGTCTCGTTACGGATATTTACTCCTTTACTGCTTCCTGACCTTTTTTTTGTTAAATTTAACATGGGATTCCTAGAAAATATTGAACACTGTAATATTTATATTTGTTAAATAAAGTTTGTTTTGATCTTTTACTAGATTACTTGTCGTGACAATATACATATATATTTATATATTATGAATGGAAAGCATTTTAAAAAAGTCCAATCCCACACGGCCCGTTCGAAGCTAATCCCAATAAGGCTTAGCGGGCCTTTCCTCAGCTGAGTTAGCCCAATTGATTAATTGCATGGTAGCCAGATACCATTTCTTTAAAAAAGAAGGGCTGGATAGAATTTAATTGCCTTTAAATTGGGCTCATGGGCTCCTTGTAGTTGATTTCCATCCAAAAAAATATTTTGTACAAAAATCTAATCATTTACCCTTTTTGTACAATTTTTTTTTAGAAAAAAAGAAATAGTATATAACGAATCCCAGATCAAGAAATTTACAGCAGATTTCCAGGAGAGCACTGCCACAAAATATCATCAGAGCCACCTCCTGCTTTCTTTCTGTCTAATGATTCCAAAAGTACACGCATACATATATTGTCAGGACCCATTTATTATATTCAAACCTTATTAGGCTTAAACTTGTGCCACACAATCAACTTCGTGACACTTCCTTGTGAATATCTAAAAACTAATTTAATATATTTATATACCTATCACAGTTTTTTTTTATATATATATATATATATAACAGAGACGTATGTGAAGCAGTTCCGTCCGAGAAGAAAACACCATTAATGGTTATGGATAAAGCAACCAATCCTCCTAACGTACTCATCTTCCCTTTCCCAGCACAGGGTCATGTTAATTCCATGCTGAAGCTAGCCGAGCTTCTTGCTCTTTCTGGAATTCAAATCACTTTCCTCGTCACGCAAAATATCCACGACAGCCTCCTCCGTCACACCACTGTATTGTCTCGCTTCTCCAAGTATCCTGGATTC
Source organism: Cynanchum wilfordii (assembly GCA_025388415.1). NCBI lineage: Eukaryota > Viridiplantae > Streptophyta > Magnoliopsida > Gentianales > Apocynaceae > Cynanchum > Cynanchum wilfordii. The sequence continues at coordinate 5,524,359 of JAHSUH010001079.1, forward strand.
TATTTAGAGACCCTTCCCTCTGAAATTGGTAAAGAAGATTACTCGGAAGACCCGGATGTTCAAGTCGTCAAGTTGTATGATTCATTGAATTTTTTCGGAAAACCATATCTGAGAGAGAACTTCTTGCCCAGAAAGGGATCTGCTGCAGCACCACTACCACAAAATTTCCTCCTATTACATGCATAATTGCTGATGGAATCTTGAATGTGGCGCTTGATGTTGCTCAAGAATTTGGAATGCCATTTATTAATTTCCGTACTATTAGTGCTTGTGCTTTCTGGGCTTACTTTTCCATCCCGCAACTTATTGAAACAGGCGAGCTTCCCTTTTCAGGTATCAATCAAATCTCTTGCTTTAATTAATAATTTCCATTCACCGGTCATAATATATATATATATTTTAAATTTTTTTCAATGTAGGAGAAGACATGGATAAGAAAGTAGCAAATGTAAAAGGAATGAAAGAATTTTTGAGACGTCGTGATCTACCAAGTATGTTCCGTGCAACTGATTTGACAAATCCATTTTTCCAAATGGTTCTGACTGAAACTTTGCAGACACCCCGTGCAAGAGGATTGATATTAAACACGTTCGAACATCTAGAAGAACCGATTCTTTCTCTTATACGTTCCAATTGTAATCTCAATCTTTATACCATCGGACCACTCCATACCCATTTAAAAGCCAGACTGAATTTCAGAAACCCGACCTGCTCAACAACATCAGCATCTTCAAATAGCTTGCGGGAAGAAGACAGAAATTGCCTACGGTGGTTGGACATGCAGCCCCCAAAATCTGTGATTTATGTGAGCTTTGGAAGTGTAGCCACGGTTACAAGAAATGATTTGCTAGAATTTTGGCACGGACTACTAAACAGTGGTACAAGATTCTTATGGGTGATGCGCCCAGATTTGGTAATAGCAGGAAAAGATGGAGGAAGAAGAAAGACTCAAGAAGAGGTGGAATTGGAGGAAGCGACGGCAGAAAGAGGGTGTATGGTGGAATGGGCTCCTCAAGAAGAAGTTTTGGGACATGAAGCAGTTGGCGGATTCTTGACTCACAGTGGATGGAATTCTACTCTTGAAAGTATAGTTGCGGGCGTGCCAATGATATGTTGGTCATACTTTGCTGACCAGCAGATTAATAGTAGATTTGTTGGGGAGGTTTGGAAAATGGGATTGGACATGAAGGACACTTGTAATAGAGACATTGTTGAGCAGATGGTAAGGGAAATGATGGTTGTAAGAAAAGATGAGTTCTTGAAAAGAGCGGAGGAAATGGCTAAATTGGCTAAGAATGCCATTAGCGATGGTGGGTCGTCGTTTTCCAATTTGGACAAGCTTGTGGAAGACATTAGGCAGATGAGCAACATGGCGTAATAGCCAGTGGCAAGATCAAGATCAAGAATTTATGAATTTTTATTAATGTTTTATTGGCTTATTCAATAAAAGTTCTTTATGTCATTTCAGTAGGCCTTATACACCAGACTTACATACACAGAAAAAGGAAAAAAAAGGGAAAAAAAAAATTGAAATTAAAGAGACGAAATATAATCAAAGAAACTTTCAAGGGACTCGGAAGAAGAGCCGCCTTGTTTTAGGCAAGAATCGATTTTTTTCTTGAAAGACATGACTCTGTCTCTAATTTCTTCCCCTTCTTTTTCGTCCACCATCAGTTTTCTGATTGCGCTTTCAATCTCACCTCTCTCGAGACCTTTCTCCAATTTCACTCCAATTCTCCAAACATCACTTACATATCGAGAATTCACCATCTGATCACCAAAAAAAGGTGAACAGATCATCGGAATGCCTTCAGATAAACTCTCCAAAGTTGAATTCCATCCAGAGTGTGTCCAGAAACATCCAACAGCAGGATGTGCTAATACCTCCACCTGAGGAGCCCATCCCACAATATATCCCCTCCCATTTGTTGCCTCCAGGAATCCATTGGGTAGTAGCAGCTTTGACTGAGACAGGGAATCTTGTACTAAATCAGGTCGAATCACCCATAAAAATGGCTGCATACTATTGGCTATTCCCCAAGCCACTTCAACTAATGCACTACCATTTATTTCCGCAACACTTCCAAAACTCACAAAGATTACAGATTTCGGGGCCTGTGAGTCCAGCCAGGAAATGGCACTCTGATCTTGCTCGAGTAAACTGTTTGAAGAAGCCGGAAAGTATTTATGCAACGGACCAATTGTAAATGTGGGCATCCTGAATTCCTTCCCCAATTCATTCAGCTCTTGTTCCTCCAGCTCCCTCAAGGAATTGAAGATTAGCCCTGAAGCTGATTTAGTCATTTTCATCATTTCACCTGTTAGGCAACATAAATCTTCAGGGTGATTAGTACTTATCTCTGGAATATCTTTCACTTTAAGCCTTGGGAACTCTTCCACCCATGTCTCTAACTCTGTTCCTGAAAAATTTTAGTAGTCCCCAGAAAATATATAAAATAGTAAGTTCAGTTAAATAACAAGTAACAACATTTGGGTGAGGAAAACGAAAGGAAAAAGGAACCTTTCTTGGGGAGATAACCCTTATCTCGAAGCATAGGAAGTGCATCGAAGGCTAAGAAAGAAGAAACACTGGTAGTTCTAAAGGCAATTCTGGGTAAATTAAACCTGTCGGCCAACTCCTGGGTGAAATACCAAGTCGTGTCGGTAATTAAACAGGCTACTGGGTCCTTCTGATGAAGTGAATCCGATAACAATAAATTAATAAAGCACTTGCGAAATGGTTCAACGCAGTTAATTAGTAGACGCTGGAAAAGAACCACAATGTCGGAGGTTGAGGATTCAGATTCGGACAAACCGTCCGGAATGAAATAAAAGGTGAACTGAGGGTATCTAGAGATGTCGGGAGAGTTGAATTTGGTGTGGATAATGGTAATATTAAAACCTCTGCTGTAAAGGAGATTTGCAAGGTGAATCATGGGGTTTATGTGTCCTTCCAGTGGCGCCGGAAAGAGCAGCAACCTACGACGTCGATGTCCCTTTGTAGTAGTAGTAGTCGGCATATTATTATTATTGTTGTTGTTGTCGTTGGCCTTTCTCTCCATTAAATTTAAACCACCTCTGATTGATTGATTATGTTTTCTACAGATCCAGATGGAGAAAACAAACTTCGCTTGCTCCCAAAGAAAGATATATATATATACACACTTCATACAATGTTGATTTAGGATTCCACTAAAATACGACAAAGGCACAATTGTGTATGACATGTCAATCCAATAAATATCTTTCAAAACAAATTTTTAAGATATTTTATATTTTTTTTATAAATAAAATTTTATCAAAATAAAATATTATACAAATAAATTATTCACTTGAAATTACATGAAAATAACAAATACTCAACCTTAAAAAAAATTTAAGTGTATTGAAGATAGTTGAAAAATAAAAATAACTAAACAAACATTTTATTTAAATTTTTTAACTTTATACGTAAAAAGTTAGATTTTATAATATCTAAAAATATATATATATATATTTTTTATATATAATAATGGTAGTAAAATGAGTGTCTAGATACTAGGAAAGTCATATTGAGAAATGGGCATAGGAAGAGTAAAAAAATAATGGACTTTATTACACAAATGAGGTAATATGATATCGCAATTTGCCAAATAAGAGATCACAAGATCTTTGAAAGAGTAAATAATTTCCCCCATATTGTCTGCCTTCCTTATTACTTCCCCAGTCATACCCCATAATCAGGACAATTTCAGTTACACAACCCATCCTCTTCATGACACCAATTCCAAAATAGGATACCTCCTCCTCCTTTTATTATTATTATTATTATTATTTCTCATTTATCCAAATGATAATTTTTATCAATACACACAAATTTATAATCAGTTATTTAATAATAAATAATATTCATTGTCACATTAGTCTTGTATTATTTGTCTACCATAACGATTATTAAGTAAGAATTTAAAACTTTTTACTTAGTAATATATTTTAAACTCATGAGTTCAACCTAAAATGTTCAAAGCAGATAATATTTGTATATTTATATATATATATATATATATTAGGGGAATTAATTCTATTGAAATTATTTTTTGTAACTCGAAAAAAATGATGTTTGATCCTTGGTTCATTTTGAAAAGGAAAGATTCCAAACTTTAAAAGCCATAACTTTCACACTTCACCTTTTAAGATAGAACAACTAGCCACTGATCTATAATTTTATGTACAAATGACTATATATCTGTGTAGGGTTAGATATTATATGGCTAATTTTTAAGCACGAGATAAATAAATAATAGTGATGGGGTGCATTGAATAAAATCTTAGCTAAAACTAGCAAATGGGAACAGGCCAGCGCCAAAGGAAGCCCCTCTCTCTTTCCTTCTTCTTTTTATTTTTATTTTACTTCATATCTAAAGCTATTCTTTTAATTTATTTAAATCGAATTCAAATTTTATATCATTATATTAAACCCAAATTAAACGAAATGACTAAATCCACTTACACATCTGGTCACAAATATAGTTACAAAATAATAAGAAGTCAAACCACATATTGAATTGATAATTATGAAAGAGATCTTAAAACTCGAACGATCATGAAATCTAATTACTGAAATAATATATATATATATATATATATATATATAAAGAAAATCAAAAAGATGAAATGAAGTTTGCAAGCTTGTTGAGAGATTCATGAGAAGATCCACGAGGTCTCAAACAAATATGTGCAAGCTCTTTCAATTGTAACGCTCTTTTCCTAATATCTTCTCCTTCTTTCTCCTCCATCAACCTGTTTATGATTTGTTGAATTTTTTCCTTCTTCCAACCAATCTCTACCGCCAAACCAACTTTCCAAACATGGGTTACGTATCTAGCATTCAACATTTGATCTGCAAAAAATGGGGTGCAGATCATTGGTACACCTTCACATATACTCTCTATTGTGGAATTCCATCCATTATGTGTCCAAAATGCTGCTACAGCTGGGTGAGCAAGAGCTTCATGTTGAGGAGCCCAGTTCACGATCCGTCCTCTTTCTTCGTCAAAAATCTCCTGCAGGAATCCTTGAGGCAATGATTTTGATGATCCCCTGCCGCCTGCTGCTGACCGAATTACCCAAAGAAAAGGGTGCTTGACATTTGCTAATGCGGATGCAATTTCCAAAATTTGGGTATCATCCATATCTGCTATACTTCCAAAGCTCACATAGATCACGGAATTATGCTTTTGTTTATCTAACCAAGAAATGCAATCATTATCTGGTGTTATGATCAAGCTGCTGCTGGAAGTTTCTGGAAAGAACTTATGAAATGGACCGATTGGAAACAATTGGATGGAAGAAGAAAACATGTGTTGCAATTTGATCAAGGCAGGTTCTTCAAGTTCCACAAATGAGTTCCATATCATTCCTGAAGAAGCCTTTGTTTCTTGCATCATCACTTTCACTAATTCAAGATTTCCTTCCAAAACAGGGAGATCTTTTACTCTAAGCATAGGAAGTTCTGGGATTGTTTCTTCCATTCTAGACTCTGGAAAGTCCTGAATCGGGAGGTAACCCTGTTCCTGAAGAAAAGGATAACAGGTATAGGCAAGAAAAGCAGAGATCCCACCAGTCCTTAAAACGATTTGCCGCAGCCCGAAAGTGTCAGCAATGGTCCTGGTGAAATTAAACACGCTATCTGGGATCAAACAAGAAACGTCATGGCCATCCTCGGAGTTCAACAACTGAGACAACAAGAGTCTAAAGGGTTCGACACATTTAACGTTAATTTCACAGACGAATTCCAACACATTGGTCATTGAAACTTCAAAATCACCAGACAGGTCGATAGAAATAGATTTAAACTCCCAGTTTGGGTAATTCTTTGGGTTTGGAGCGTTGAAATCGGTGTGGATAATGGTTATGGAAAATCCCTTAGAGTAAAGAATTTCGCCTAGCTGAAACATTGGAACTATGTGGCCTTGGAGAGGCAGTGGAAACAGTAACAATCGTTTCCTCCCTTTCCTAATCGCTTGCTTCTCCATGTAAAAACTATGGAATCACAATTCTCAGCTATATCTAACAAGTTTTGCAATTTTCTACGTTCCAAAATCATATGATTCATCACTTTTGTAGTAGTAACCAATTAAACTCAATAATGTAAACTTTTTTTCTTCATTTCTTTATAAAAGTCTTTTTAATATGAATTGAATAACTTTTTAATTTACAATCCCTCTCATACTTTATTAAAAAAAAAAAAAAAAAAGAAAATGTCGTATATTCAAAATGAATGATTCACGTGGTTACACTATTTAATTTTGTAATTAAAAAATAAATAACAATAATAATAATAATAAATTGTTTTCTTTCAAAGTTATTTAAATAAAACATCACTCATGTTAATACAGTGCATTAGAAATTAAATTGTTTTTCAACTTTGATAGGTGTTTGATGGGAAAAGAAATTTATTTTCTTAATAAAAAAAATACTAGGATTTAGAATTTAGGGTTTAGAGTTTAGGTTTAAATTTTCAAATTAATTTCTTTCATTTCATAAGTTTTTATATTTTTTCTAAATAATTCTCAAAATATGGAAAATAATAAAATATAGATCTAATTCAAAACTCTAAAACAAGTATTACAAAATCACTTTGATAGCATAATCTTTCCAAACACAAGCCAATCTAACTTCTAATCCAACATTAATCCAATCCCTAAGCCAACCTCTAAGCCAACAATATATATGTTTTTTTTATAACTAATAGTTTGTCATTGTGAATTTGATAAACTTAAAAATACAAATTCTTATTATCTTAAGACTGTATATTAAGTTATCAAGCTACTGTTATAAAATAATTTAAAATTTTCCTATGCTGAAAACATAACATCTTTCATATATATATATATATATATATATATATATATATATATATATATATATATATATATATAAAGTAATTACTGCATAATATGTTATATATAATATTCTATAATATATTTTGCCTTGAATTATGTATATAATATTATATAGTAGCACAATGTTATAATATATTTTATATTATATGTAATATATTATAAATTAGTTATAGAGATTATTATTGGATAAACTGAAACTTTTGGTAATGTAATTAATTGACAAATGAAAGTTTAGTAATTCTTATCCAAATTTTAAATTACTTTGTATATTATGTCCCTTTACTTTTTTTTTTTTTCAAAGAATGTTAGATCCTTTCCGTTGGTTAACAGTCAAGTATTATTTTGGCATGAGAAGTATATTTATAGGCAAATTGGCATAAATAGTCCCGAAACTATAGGTGTTTGATGACATTGGTTCTCAAATTATTTTTTTGGTGAAATTAGTCCATGAACTATAAAAAAATTGTGACATTGGTCCTTCCATTAAAATTTCTGTTAAATTATAGTTAAGTTTTTTTTAAAAAACAAAAAATCAAGAACATTTATGTCATTATACTATTTAAATATTTAATAATATATATTTGCTCCTTCCCAGCCATAACCAACAACTCACCGCCGAGCTAATCCTCCTCCTCCACAGCATTTCCCAGCTCTGCCTTCACTGTCAAAACCAAAGCTCGAGATAAACTGTCCACCCACCATAGTCATCTTTCTACCCATAATAAAATAAATCCTCACCACCACAATTCCTTATATATCTAAGCAAATGCATCCAAAATTTATATACGTATGTAAATATATATATAATTATATATAAAAGAAGAAACGAAATTACTTACCAAGTAAACTGCAGAAAAATTCCATATTTGAAACGACAAGCGCAATTCCGATGCACAAAAAAAGAAATGGAAACACATCAGTGTATTCTTCTTCTTGAATATACATATTTAGAGAGTCAAAATTGTCAAGCTTTAATTAAAAACATTTTGTTCGAAAAAGAAAGAAAACTCAATAGCATGCGCAGAAGGAAAACTTTATCCTGTAATTGAAAGATGACTATGACGGGTAAACAGAGTTTATCAGAGCTTTGGTTCCGACAGTCAAGGCCGAGCCAGGAAATGCTGTGGAGGAGGAGCAGCACAGCGGGGGAGTTGTTGGGTACGGTAGGGGAGCGTAAGGGAGGAGCAAATATTATTTATTAAATATATTTGAATAGTATAATTACATAAATATCCTTAGATTTTTTTTTAAAAAAAAACTTAACTGATTGATTTAACCGAAATTTTAACGGAAGGATCAATGTCACAATTTTTTTATAATTTATGATCAATTCCACCAAAAAAAATAATTTGAGGACCAATGTCACCAAATACCTATAAGTTCAGAAACTATTTATATCAATTTGCATATATATTTATATATATATTATTGATATCAGTGGGTTAAACTAGGATATTCCAGAGAAATCTAGTATGACACGTGTCATTGACACGTCATAGGAAGGCCAACAAACAAAAATCTTCCTCTCTTGAATTATCGAGAACTGCTTATCAAAAAAAAAAAAAAAAAGAATTATCGAGAACTCGACGAGTAAGTAGTAGTAAGTTCCTCTCCTAATTTCCCCCCTTATAAATACCAGCGCCCCTCTCCCCTGTCTTTCAATCAAAGATCACAGTATCAGTTTTACAAGAAATTCTACAATTTCACCCGAATTAAGCTTCTTTTCTCGTCAATAGTCTTCGAAAATGTCGCTAATTCCAAGCTTCTTCGGTGGAAGGCGGAGCAATGTGTTCGATCCGTTCTCCCTAGACCTCTGGGATCCATTCCAGGACATGCCATTCGGTATGGGCAGCAGTGCTCTATCGGCACCATCTGGCTCGGATGTTTCCAGGGAGACCACGCAATTTGCAAACACCAGGATCGACTGGAGGGAGACTCCGGAGGCGCACGTGTTCAAGGCCGATCTACCAGGTCTAAAAAAGGAGGAAGTGAAAGTGGAGGTCGAAGAAGGCAGAGTTCTGCAATTAAGTGGGGAGAGGAGTAGGGAGAAAGAGGAGAAGAACGAGACCTGGCACCGAATGGAGAGAAGCTCGGGCAGGTTCCTTCGTCGATTCAGGCTGCCGGAGAATGCAAAAATTGAGCAAATTAAAGCTAATATGGAGAATGGAGTGCTGACGGTTACGGTTCCTAAAGAGGAAATTAAAAAGCCTGATGTGAAAGCTATTGACATCTCAGGTTGAATCAATGTGATCATTACAACAGGCAGAGCAGCGTTGCATCATCATATGATCAAAAAATGAGTTTTAAATAAAGGAAGAATGTAATAATAATAATAATAATAATAATATGTATGGCCTTTTCCACCTGTGTAGATATGTCATACATGTGTGTGAGCTTTTGTTGCGAGTTTTTTGCTATTTTATGTAATTTCCTGTTATGCTTAATGAGGTTGTCGGGAAATCTTAATAAGACCAAGGTGAAAAGAATGTTTTGTATGTATTTTTTTTCCTTTTATAAATATATAAAGTTTCGTTTTTAGACACACCTGTGAATCAAAACAAAAACCCACGTAAGCCCACATGTAAAAGGTAAAGGATAGAGTGTCTCCGTGTAAGCCCAAATAATAATATTTTTGGGCTTTCTATTAAACAAACTTATAAGCCAGAGTAGGAGAAACTAGTATGTATGTTCGGGCCTTATCTGAGAAGTAAGTTAAAAACCCATAGTTAATATGACCGCATATCCAGCCCATGATATTATAACCATTCCATCTGTGGATAGCATAATGTTTTCTCTTTTTCTTTGGGCAAGCGGAAGAGAAAAAAAAATATTCTAATTTTTGTCAAATATTTATAATTTAAATTGGGAAGAAAAAATGAATAAAAAATTGCAACTTTAGGGGTAGTAAAATACAAAAGGGTGTATCATTACAACAAATTATGAAGGAATAATCGGAATGATTACTACCATGCATGCATGCTCCCAACCACTCCATCATCATAAATCATTAATTCTTAAAATTTTTTCTTTCCAAACAAGTAATCTTGAAAAAAAAATCTTAGTTTGAAGATCACTTTGATTGGTAAAAACCACTATCATCTTTTACTAAGATAAAAATTCTTGCCTAAAATTTCTCTAATATTTATGATAATAATTTATGCATATAATTATAGATGTTATAGAACAGAACAGATTAGTCACTAATATTTATTTAAGAAAAAAAAAAATTTTTGGGGCACAATCCAAGCAGCTTGGGGGAGTTGGTAAGCGGACTTCTAAAGTTTCTCCTAAGGACGGATGGTCGAGGGTTCGAATCCCCTGAAGTAGTTAGCGCCACGTTAAAAAGTTTTGAGTCAGGCCTTCACATTCAAATAAGAGTTGGACTCTGCGAATGCACCCAGACCGAATCCGATGCTTAACCAAAAAAAAAAAAAAAAAAAAAAAAAGATTTGGGGGCATACATTCATTGGAAGATATGGTAGAATCTTTCCAAATATAATATTATATAATAGACGTGCTTTTTCGTAAGTAGGTTACAAGAAGACTTATGAATCTACTCGGGTATCTAAGCATACAATAATTTCTCTCCAATCGAAAACATTAATAATAATAATAATGTGCTGATCTGTTTTAAACAATAATCTTAACCAATTGTTTTACGCCAGCACACTGAAAAACTAATCAGCTAAGTTATCCACGAACTAATTATAGTAATAAAAAATCATTAAAATAAAAACAAAAGTCATAGGATGCCTTGTAAGCAAATGTATTTAGGTTTGTCTATTTTTTCGTTTGACCTTAAAATTAACACTAATGTTTAGATCACTAATAATTCCACGTACTAATCATCAACGCACGCTGATGCTGCTCAAAGAGAGAGAGAGAGAGAGAGTCTGTATTGTGTAATAAGAAAATAATTAGTATGAGAACAAGAAAATTATTTGTTTGACGTACGTAATAACTAATCTTAATTCACAACAAATAAGAATCCAAAGAATTTGAATTCGGTTGCTGCCATTGAAAGCAATTGGAAATAACAAATGATACGTTATTGACTCGTCTCTTACCATTTTTCTTATCTTTTTTTAATAAAAAAAAATAAAAATAAAAATAAAAATTTGTCTAAAGTATAATGAAGATGAGAAATTATTTGAGCAGTGTCCATAAATAAATAATGGACCTTTGAATATGCAATAAAGAATAACATCTAAAAATATTGTCATCAATAGATTAATAATATACACACTTTCCTAAACACCAAAAAAAAAAGAAGATTAGCGTGCACTTCTAATATTAACTGGAGTAAGATTGTTACTTTTATTACTATAATGATGTAATTGATCTAAAATTAAAAAATCATATCATACTCGAGATTTTTTAAAATAATAATATTTGTCATTAAAAATGTGATAAAAAATCGTCTTTAATAAAGAAAATCAGGTCAACTAGACTAATATCTTTTTCTTGATTCTTTCTTTCTCCTATTTTTGAATCATACTTCATGTTTATATTTTGAATTTGAGTAGAAATTTATAAGGAGGCTAGAGGTCCTCTATTTTGTGTATTTTTTTTTCGCATAAACACCACAAAAATTATATAGGTGTAGATCTAACTAACAAGTACAAGAAATTCAAAAAATATTTTTTAAAAAAAATGCTAATTTAAAAAAATAACTAATGTAGGGTGTCTTAGTCTAATATAAAAAAAAATATATATATATATATATAGAGAGAGAGAGAGAGTAGGGGGAAGAAAATAAAGAAGGTATGGGGGTGTATAATAAGAATAAGAATAGAAAGAAATTGAAATTGTAGAGTCATTTTCAAATTTCTTCTTACAGGAATAAACTTAACCGAAAGCCAGCTTGTCCCATTCATTGGAGAATTGCTTAGCTGTCCATGGAAAATCCTCCTCTTCCCTTCCCTCCTTAATTACAATTACTTTTATTGATTTAAGGTATTTAATTAATAAAAAGGAAGACAATACACCTAATACATAGATTAAGGGAGTGGGAGTACCATCCAACTATTTAATTAAAGTGTTAAATTAATGACAGTAAAAACCTGATTACCGCAGGTATCTAGAAAGAAAGACATGAGAGACAAAACAGAAACCTGACAAAAGTTACCTTGGATCCAAACAAATTTCTCAATTCTTAATTTCTGATTCATTAATTAAAGATTAGGGTAAAAAAAGGTAAAGAAGCTATGAAGAAACGGGGAGACGGTAGCAAGAACGTTGAAAGTGAGTCAAAGCTGGGAGGAGAAACGAGAGAGAAAAAAGAGCAGGCAGGTCCGATGACGATTCACAACCATCCAAAGTAAGTAAGTAGTATGTTGTATGTTCGTTTCCAACTCCCGAAACCAAAAACACTCTTTTTTATTTCTAATCTCAAAAATCAAAGAAGCGGGAAAAATTCTACGACTGACCTGAGTCTAGCTGGATAAAGAGACGCATCCAGTGACATTTTGATGGAGGCCCATCTCTCTCTCTATGTGGACCCACCTCTCACCTTCACCGCCAAGTTTTCCAAATTTTCAAAATTCAACATTTCTAAATCAGTATTTAACAAAAACTTATTTTAATAATAAAAATAAAAATATTTAAATTTAAATTAGACATTCAAAAATTTAAACCCCGCTGGACCTCTACCAAGTTACAACATCATTGTAATTACTTTGTGCCGTAATTTTTCCTCTTACATATATATATATATATAGAGAGAGAGAGAGAGAGAAAGAACGTATATTATATACGCATTTAATCTAACAAAGCAACGCAAAGAAAGCTAACATCACATTCTCAATCTTTGTCACATGACAAGAATCCATTTGAGTAAGTTTCAAGATTTTATTACAACCACTATCTTTTCTCAAGTAGAGAGAGAAGGAGAGAGTAGTGCTCATTCCAGAAAGCAACTGGGAATTCGAAAAAAGAGTAAAAATTAACTCAATTAAATAAAAATATTATTATAATAGCTTAAAAATATTACAACAAAAGGAGAAGGGCTCAGGATAGCCTTGCCTTGCCCCCTAGTAAAATAACTTATTATTACAACCCAAAAAACAAAAGAACACTTCACTATTATGAAACACTGCTCGCCTATATTTATATAGTAATATATATATATATTACTGAATATGCAAACTCCATATCCAAAAACTCCATGGACTTGAAAAACTCTCTGTATTACTTAATCCACTCCTACTTTATTTCTTTCCTAATTTTAGAACACTTGAACATTTCTTAACAACAAAGAAAATAGCAAACCCACCACCATAAGTAAAATTTTGTTTTCTCTATTTTTTTTTTTTTTTTTTAATTCAAACACTGCTACACTAAATATATTCTCTCTCTCTAACTTTTATAGAAAAGTTCAACAGCTCATCAATATGTCCATTCCTGAGGAAGACATATTTCGTGGCTCATTGATGATGCTGCTTCTGTTCCCAGACTTCGCCTCTGTTGTCCTGTCAATATCGCATTTCTCCTTGCAATTAATGTTTCTGCACATATATCACCAAATAGATTTAACAACAAATCCATTATTTGAAATATTTGTCATAATTAACACCAAAACTAGATCTCATCAAACAATTTACCGTAATCAGTAACCGGACCTAAATTGACACGAGCTCGTTGCGATTGAGGTTGAGGTTGAGCAACACAGCTACTACTGCCCATCCTGTTCAAATCCGGCACAACCCTTGTTGGATGCAACAAATGGGCTTGGGACGATCCTGTTCCAGATACAGTAAAGGATATTCAAAAGATCAGTTGAAAAGTAAAAGCTGTGATAAAAATAAAGAGATCAATTATTCAACATCATATCTACAGAGATCCACAGGCCATAACATCGCCTGCAATCAAGTGATTTGAGAACGGAAAAAGCGAAGCAGAGGTGTATTCCAACTTTAACACCCAAAGACTCTCTTTCCTTAGCCAGTCAAGAATTTTGGGACAGAAGCTAGCAGTAAAGAAAAATGGTACAAAGAAACCACTTTCATGGTGTTTGTTTAGTCAAAAAAGTACAACACCAGAAACAGATTTAGAGAGCTCGTATCAAATCAAAATCCATATTAAAAGTCCTTTACATCTTCTCCTCAACAGTGTGTATTTAAGGCTCAAGAAAGAAACAAGCCAAATACAGGGCAAGAATTTCATGACCAACAGATTTGCCAGCAAAAGGAGGGGACCACTTGACACAGAAAAAAGAGGGTCCATACAGCGCGACCAAAACTAGACCCATCTTCAGCACTCGCTATAAGTGAACTTTAATAATAGAAGAAAAATTGCACATTCAAAACACAGAAAGCTGTAACAAAGATTATTAAAACATCCATGGATCTGGAGTAGAAGAGAGAACTAGCAAGTTGATCAAGCTGTAAATTACCTAGCTTCTTGCGACAATTTGACATGTTGCTGGGATTATTCATATTCCCATATCTGCGAGGTAAAAATACGCCGGTCCCATTACGCTCCTTTTTCAAACCGCCCCCACCACCACCGCTAACTCCGCCAGTACTAGATCCATATCCGACACCGTAACCATATCCATCTGCACAATATATTCCTTCTCTGAAGCCTAAATTCCCTGGCGGGAGTTGATTTCGCTGCTGTAATTGTATATTAGGCCATGCACACGAAGGTGGATTATACCCACGACTATTCACATTCCAACCGCCGGTTCCGGCTTCTAATCTTCCAGCATTCTGCTGTAAGAGTTCCTGCTCATAAATCCACCTAGTTTTTACCTCTCGACTCCACATACCACATCCAGTTTGCTTAAGCATTTCATGGCCCCTAACTTGCTGCCACTGCCCAGTAAACAAAAAACGTCAGGAAATTAAAAGAGCAAGGTAGGAAAACTAATGGACTCGGGAAAAGGGGAGATAAGTAGACCACAATGCAAGGTAATGGGCTTACCTGGCCAAGGTGGAAGTTGGAACAAGCAGAAGTTTTGGAGGGCTGGGGAGTCATGAACAATTTTTGAGGGGCCGAAAGACCCGGAGCCGTAGTTGGCCCATCTCCGCCGTTTACTTTAAGTCTTGCAACTTGACCAGCGGCTTGGTAAATTAAATCCCAAGCGTCGTTTTTAGAACTCAGGGGTGTTGTGGGAGGCGAGGAGACCTGAGAAGGACCATTAGGGCTTCCGCTGCTAGAGATGGTGCTTCGACCGGACCAGCTGCCGACTTGGGTCAGCGTCGATTGGGGAGAGGTAGACAGCAGCATACCCTTCTGAAAACACCAAAAGATTATAGAAATTAGAATATTAAAAAAAATGCCTCTACATTCATCCCAAAGGACGGAAAACAAAAGAAGGCAGGCGCAGGAACTCACCTCGAGATTGTGACTAGCCGCAGTAGTTGCAACCTTCTGGGTTGCTCCAGAAATTTTAAGCTGACGAGTCAAATCAGCGAGATTGAGAAGCGAGTCCTCCTCGTCGCTCTCTGTCTCAGCAGAAGACTCAACAGGTGAACTGAGAAGAGAGGAGCCATAGCAGTCATAAGGAAACTGGGATGGAAAACAATGAAGAGAAGCAGAGTTAGACCCAGAAAGTCCATATTTGTTGAAATTTTCCTTGTTATCCATGAGGATATCTTCGTCGGTCAAAAACTCGGAAGGCAGCCAATAACCAACATCTTCAAGTTTTTCAGCCATTAGTTCGTCCCCTAACTAATCTTTAACCGACAATTAAGAAGAATAAGTGAATATCTCTGGCAGCTTTTGGATGGAGAAGATATAATAATTATAACAATAAATAGAGAAGAGAGAGTATGCAGAGTAGAGTAAAGTAGTGAAGAATAGAGAGAAGGAGAGAGAAGGAGGGGGAAAGGACCCAAAGAGAAAGAAAAAGATGAAGAATGTTGGTGAAGAAAGGAGGACAAGAAGGGTTTGCTTTTTATTAAGGTTTCAGGGTCATTTTGAGACAGTTCAAAAATCAAATGAATTTTGGTGGATGGATGGATGTTCCCACTACTGCTTTTTCTACTTTTGGTTTTTTTTATTATATTTGATTTTATACATTTTTATACTATTTCTGTAAATACTTACTTTGGTCCTCTTCTAGTTTAACACTGGAGCTCATGAATGCTTCAAATTATTCAAGATTTAATTCACTGGATATTTACACCAAAATTATTGTCTCATCTTTTAAATATAAAATTAAAATAATTAAACTTTATTCATAACAAAAAAATATATATTATTTTGTTTTTTCAAACCAAAAATAAATTTATGCAACAAATAAGAAGAGTGACATTAGTAGTTTGAGACATTTGTCATTCTCTATAACATGGACTAACACACTTGCCCATCTCTCATCTTACTGCACTTCTTTTAATACACTAATTCCTACTTTTTTTTTTTCTCAATTTTTAACTGCTATTATCAAATTCAAATTAAAAAAAAAAAAAAAAAAACGAATATCTAACTCTACTCTACTTTATTTATTACTAATTATTACATCTCCTTTGAACTTAATGTAAAATAACATATAAATGGCGGGGCATTAATACTTACCAACTCCAGTACTGATTGTGTATAATCATAAATAAAAATTAAATCAATATTTTCGTATCTTAATTATACGAAATAATTATACAGATGGTTCAAATATTTGAAATTCTTTACACGAATCTTCCCTATTTTCAGTGGTAACTTTTTTTTTTGCTTTACAGAGTGTCTTAAGCCCCCTCATCAAAAAAAACCACTTAAAAGTCTCTGGATTAGTTGACTACTTTACTTAATAGATTTAATAATCAAACCTAAAACAAACTTAAAAACATGTCCGATTCCCATTTGCTTTACATTTACAAATTTTTCTTTGTTTCATTACCTAAGTTTTTTTTTTTTTTTGAATAGTTTAAAAGAACAGTTTCTTATATAAAACATCTAATACCAATTAAATTTTGATTGATTAAGGTTTAAAATTACTATCAAATATTGTATATTTAAAAAAGAAAAAAGGAAAATGGAATCCAGTTTTGAAATTCTGTTGTAAGGAAGTTTGTGTTTCCGTTGTTATCTCTCTTACCTAATTACACTATTTTTGCAGGTCCCTCCCAGAAAGAAAGAAGAAAAAAAGAAAAAGGAACGGAAGGGGCACAATCATTAGCATATATCTGTGAATCATTATTTGCATTATTCTTTAGATTTTGGATCAAAAAGCAAAATGGTCAATCAGATCAGATGGTAGTATATAATATAACGTAATACATAGGGCCACAGCAAAAACACTTCTCTAATGTTTTTTACTGTACATATAAATTATGATTCTAAATTTAAATTAAGGTTAATAAATATTATGTAAGGAAAAAAAAAAAAAGCATTTTGTTGGTACTATTAGAATTGAAATGGATTTGACTAAAAAAGTTATTGTAGAAATGTAATTCACGTTTAAAAAAAAAAAAAAGGAAAAATCAAAATATTGACTAAGTACTGAAAAATATGTTGCGTGAGAGTTTTTCTCTTCCCTATTCGCGGAACATGCAGGAAGTAATAATAATAATAATAATAATAATAATAATGGTACTTATTTTCAATAATAAATAGAACATGTGACGTAAATAAACAGAAATCATTGAAAAATAAAATTTTGAAAATAACTTTTAATAATTTAGTGAAAAGATTGAACAAACATTATTTTCTTATTACATACAGTTGCCTACCTATATCTTTTTTTTTTTTTTTTGGGTGAATAGTTGCCTACCTATATCTAATATCATATATCCCTCCATTTTCAATGCAAATCACCAAATTTGAAAGCAATGAGAATCTAACGTGAAACAGTTTTCTTCTATAGGAAAAAATTCATTCCAAGTATAAAATTGGCCTAACTGACCAGCAGTACCATTGATTAAACCTAAAAAGCATAATTATTTTTGCATTTATATATTTGTTATAACTGCATTTAACTATAATTTAAATATTCAAAATTTAAATATTCCCTCTTATTTGTTTTGGTCTAAAAGTATATCAATCTTATCCCATCACATCATAATATTTTAACCATAATTTAATTTTAAATGATATATATATATATATTTTTGAATTTAAATAAGGGGGAATTATTGTAACTAGTAGTATATTATAAAACAAATATACTGTGGTGGGTAGTGGTGCTAGGAACCAATGAAGAGTAACAGACATCCCCAAAATTACTAACTTTTCGGTATTTAAGAAATTATCTGCTTTAATTTGAAAACTCGATATGATCTGTCCGGTTCAAGCCGTTGATTGAACCGGTCTGATTATTAAAAATTAAACCTTAGTTATATAAAAAAAAAAAGGAGTAGATATATAATAAATATAATATAAAATATTAAAAAGGAAAAATAAATAGAGGAGGGTAGAGTAGGTAGAATTAGAAATGAGGAATAATGGAATTCCCGTGGTTCTTGTGCAATGCCACAGTTGTAAGTAAGTGTGCGTTATTTATGGCGCCGTATGATTATCATCAATTCCTCATAAGATTCTTTGAATCTTTTTACCTCTTCCGGTTAATATATATATATATATCCCCCAGATTCCGGTAGGTCGTCAGGCGTGGCCGCACGTTCTTCCCGCCTCCGCTTCTCCGTCTGTTTTAATGGCTGTCTCCAATCCATCAATCATCATTCAATCCTTTTATCTTAGCGTGACGGCGCATCCTTCCTTTCCGTCAATTTTGGTATTCAAAAATTGCTGCCGTCGTTCCAAAAATTGAGATTATTTTTTTTTCTCCATCATGGGCATCCACACCAACGTCTCCGAGTCCGCCCTGGACGTCAAAAGTACATTTCAATCAACTTCATAATAAAAAAGAAAAAACTCCCGCCAAAAATTAAATTACTTAGTAATATTGTTGTTGGGACAGAACTTCGGATCCTATGACAATTGTGTGTGGGACCGGAGTTTCTGCAATTTGACAATGACCCTTCTCTCTTTCTTTACAAAGTCAAACTGGCGGGAATGTTTTCTTTCTTCTCTCATTTTAAAATTTTTAATACTCTGTTTCTTCTTATTTATTATTAATAATTATTCGTTTTCTGTTGTCTTAATTCATATTTCATAGTTTTTCTCTTAACTAAGATTAAAATCAAAATTTTAAAAATCACCAAATTATAGTAATAAATATTTTTTTAATTTTTTTTCCACTTTGAAATATACTTACAATCAAGAAATATATATATTACTTTTTTAAGGAAAAACTGAAAAGAAAATGGAAAATAATTATGAATGGATGAGGCAATATCGCAGCAACACTTTTCAGGGTCTTCTTCTTTTGTTGTTTCTTGCCATTGCAGGAGAGAAAGATAACAATGACGAAAGAGCCAAGATTCTGAGACTCCACGATACTGAGAGATACATATATATAGACGTCCGTCAATCTCCAATTGGTTCTCGGGCTTGACAAATTAAATACATATATACACAGACTACTTTTTCCTCTTTTTATCTATATTACTGCTAACCATAAGAATAGTAACGCAATTTTAACTCATACAGGTTCAGTTTCCCAGTCATACATACATATACAGCTATCATCAGAAAAGGAAAATAAAAACCCAGCAGAGACCAGTTTTTTTCTTTCTTTCTTTCTTTCTTTCTTTCTTTTTACTGATTATAGCCAAGTGGAGAAGAAATACTTTTGCTTCGATTTTCCGCAAAGAAAAATATATATATATATTTTGAGTTTCCCGCCAAAAAGAGAAAAAGAAAAAGAAAAAGGGAGTAGCAGGGCAATATTAACTCTCAATCGTCGTTTTCTCCTTACATCTTTGAATGTCACATTCTCACGAGTCATCGCCATGCGTCCATTTCTCTTCTTTCGAAACTTGAACTCAACGGTCAGATTTTCTTTTTTTTTTTTTTTTTTAATTTATTTTATTTATTTCCTTTGCAGTTGTCTCCCATTATACCCACCGTAACTTGTTTTTCGTAATATTGCAAAGTTCCTCTCATATTTTATTTTATGATAATTTCATTCAAACCTCTGCTAATTATAATAATTACACATATCTCCCAAGAACTTTTTTTTTAATATTATTAAGTAAGAATAAATTAAAAATACAAGAATTAGTGACCATCATTAAACGTTCATAATTATTTTGGAATAATTAGTTATACCAATAAATTTAATTTATCATCAAATCTTTAAATTTTGTCATATAAATGTCACACAACGTAACTTCACTAAATAATTTTTTTTTTTTAAATAATATTATTTATCAACATCTAATAGGAATGTACGAATATTTAACAAAAACTAATAATTTTATTTTTGTCACATAATAATTGATTACTATAAATATAGATAATATGAGATGGAGTAGCAATAATTCTCCCTCGTGAGCCAAAATTGGTGGTTTGTGTTCCTAAAATGAGTAATGCAAATTGAGGAAGTAGTTTTCTAAGTTGGTACAAATGTGCATGCTCATAGTAATGGTCTGCATATTGAAGAATGATGGATACATATTTTGGCTAAAAAATACATGATTAATCTCACCTTTCGCCACTTGATCCAATCTTTGTTAGTAGTTGTACTACATTTTGTGTCGCTTGTTATAGTAATAATAGCAATATTTTTGGTTTATTAGTGAAAATGACTTTCCATCTCTTTCATTTATTTGTTCGTACACTCTTAAATTACTTTTATGTTTTAATTAATATCAAATCATGTTAAGTCAAAAATATATTTCGTGTATATAAGTATCTTTCATGTAAAAGGTATCGTTTTCTTATTCTTGTTTTATTGCTTTTATACTTATATGAGGATCCTCCAGCTTAAGTCGAGTTAGTTGTATATATTTTTGTGTATGTGTATTATTAGTTATTATTTTGGGGGTGTAAAGAAGAAGTTTAGAAATGGAAACCTCATCTTTAAAGGGTCCCCACACGTCACATGCCCAAATGCCAAGGTTTGAAGTTCAAATGATATAATATTATTGTGGATTGGAAATCACATTAGCAACTAATTAAAGACACATAAGGATCACAATTAGTGTCACATGGATGTCTCTCTACCGTCAGCTGCTAGAATCACAAATTCAATTTCCATTTTATTAAGATTTGAATGGAAATTAATTAGTCAGATAATTGAGATCCTAAGTGCAAAGATGATTTTTATGCAATGAACCAACCAACAAACAAACTTGTGATCGGATTTGAGAATCAAACAATGGACTTTAGCAGAGCGCTTACGTTGGATGTGGTCGAGATCCAAGCCAAAAGGAAAGATTGATGACATACATTCATATATCTTTTTATATGTGCGCCATTGCCACCGGCATTGTAGTCCCGACAGCTTACGCATAAATTTTGAGTTAAAAGTAGGAAAGATTCTTCATCCATGCGGGTGTGTCGTCATTGTGTTTTTATTACAATAAAAATGATGCATTTATGTTTCAAGAATTTGTAAGATTTCACTCCTCTTTTCATTTTTATTCCATAAATATATTTTAAAATTTTCAATTTTTCCGATCTTAGTACATAATTTTAAACTCTCTTATACAAATTTTGACTATGATTATTTCTTTTCTCGTGTATAGGGATTAGTTGATGCACATGACCGGATGCTGAGCTGACTACTACTCTTTTGTCACCCATCATCATCATCATAACTAGTGTTGACAGAGAGGATGTATGTTTACTTTGCCATCATTATAATATTTCTATTAAATCAATTGAGTTAAGGGTAGACCCGGATCCGTAGGTTCATGCCACGATTATGAGTCCGGTAGCATCCACAATTAACTATTTAATGTTATATTCACTGCATTAAAAGGGATATCCGAGTTGACTAATACTTAGGTCCATTTTTATATATCATTACACATTTACTTATCATTTCAATGTGAGACATGGTATCACAGTAACCATAACACCTGTACATTCGAATCCATAGAATAGTAGAAGATTGAACCGACATAAAATAGTGCTACCTAAGTTGGATTCTTGATTAGTACAGATGAACATTCCTTCTTTACCTTATCATGTTCTTCCCCAACACCTTCTTTCATTTGAGTGCCAAAAAAGCAGCAAAATTTTGCAGAATTTCTGCATTCATGGCCATGCTCTGAGCTCCCAAAAAACCTACTACTTTATTATTAATTTTTACATTGCAATAACAGGTCCCTGGTACTTAGTAGTGGTGTACTATCACCGTTCCATAATCTGTTTATAAAAATGGTGTTATTACAAGTTACAAAAAACTGCAAGAAAGCATGCTTTTTGACATACAATATATGTTATAAACATACCCATGATTTTATGTTAGTATTAATACCATTGGGGTCTGTGTATGGAGAGACAAAGTGACCCCTGGATTAAGGGAAAAAAAGGTAATGGTGTCGGATTGAATACGCAGAAGGAATTGAATTCATGGAAGATTGTCTTCCACTATGGCATTGCATTCAATTCTTCCCCGCCACGTCTTACCCATACCATCTCCCATCACTTTCCACGGACAACATTCACCATTCCAGCACCCTCGTACCTTAAACAATATACTACCGTATTTCCACTAAAAATCTTTCCTCATTTGACAATTTTAATTTTTATATCTTTTTCTTTTATCAAATCCTATATAATTTTTTTCCTTTCCATTATAGATATATAATTGTTTTCTTTGTATAATTGGGTATCCCAACATTTTTTTTTTTTTTTTTAAGATATTTTTTTCTTCAGTAGTAAAAGATTATGGGAGAACTGAAGTGGTGTACTTTTATTGTGTACGAAATTCAATTAATTATTGAGCCATCACACTTCAATATAATTGTCGTACCCAGTCAATAGTGGAAAAGTAGTAAGGGGTACGGGCCCAAAATAATTATCCAAATTATAATGGATATCTATATAGAGCGATTAGTTTGGGCTAACATCAGCATAGGCCACATAATAACTACAGAACCATCCACAAACCTATAAGTCCATTTCAATTTTTAAATAATATATTATAAATAACCTAATTATATTCTTCACACCACGTCTTAAACCCAAAAAAAAATATGGATCTCACAGATTCAAATTGTGTTTCGGCCTTTAATTTAATAACTATACAATCAATCTCTTAAAACTTAATAGTGTAAGATTTAAAATCACAACAAAATATATATATATATATATATATATATATATATTCTCATAGCACAAAGTAATTTGGATACATTTTAACTAAAAAAAAATCTTTCAAAATAATATCTACATTAAAACTAATCTCCATTTGAACTGATTCAGTCTTTTAAACATGTTTATATCTATATTAATCTCGAATTGTGATATCATTATTATCCAAGTACCAAGAATATATAATTTTTTTTTATATCCAGAAGCCTAATAAATGTACATAATTTACAGAAAATGAAGTTCTGTTTCCTTTAAATGTACATAATTTACAGAAAATCAAGAGTACTTAACTCTATATATATATGCAAATGCTAAAAATAGTTTGGAGGAGGTAGTGACAACAAATGCCCATTCCTATTCTCTTCTTTCTCCAACGAAATCTGCATACGTAGTAGTAAATCAAACCCAAAAATCAAAGAAAAAGATGACACTTAAAAAGAGTCTTTTTACACAAAATCTGTATAGGTAAGGGTCGAAACTATTTTTATTTGGTTCTAAATTGGATTGAACTATCGTTCAGTGATTGTAAAAAGCTCTCTGAATCCAAAAATGATTAATATGGGAACTTAATGTAGAAATAATTACCAATAAAAGATCTTCATCAGTGCCAAATGCTTTTCGAGCATCATCTAAACGTCTTGATGTGATCATCTCATGTTTCCTACACAAAAACTTCTAATGTAAATTTACCATTAAAAAGGGGAAAAATTGCTTGAGGATATTCAAAGTATGTTAAATAGAAGTGAAATTCTTCTTTGATTTGGCAAAAACATTATCTATTTTGGATGGGGGCAAGTAAAAACTGTATGTTAAATTCTCAGATACACTTATGCAATGTATGAAATATAACAAGATTATATAGTGTTGAATAAAACCTTGAGCTGGCTGGATCTCGGATTTCAAACTCGTCTGTAGCAGAATCGTAGCCACAAACTATGATATAATGACCTGAAAAAGTTCCCTTCTCATTCAGAAATAACTTAATAATAATAATAATGAAACTAAAAGGTTAACATCAAATAGCAGAAGTCTGGATGAGATGATGACCACAGAATTCACTTGACATGGATGATAAGAATTCTTGCACCCCTGATTGTTGGATTTATTTATTTATTTTTTTCTTTTCATGGATGGTTACAGTTTTTGCAAGGTCTTATCTTTATATCTTGAAAAGTTCGATGACATTATAACAACAAGGTTATAGAACTCCTGTGGTCTTTTGTTTCATCGATTCTGAGTTTCAATCTTTAAATCCAAAGTTTTGGACAGACATAAAAGGCCAGGGTTACATGCATCGACTAGTTAGGATAATTTACTTAATAATATTCCCATGAAATCTCCTGAAAAAAAGGTGAAGAAAATCATGCTATATAATGAGTTAGGCCTCTTATGATAATGATGATGAATACCCAAGTTCACAGGCCAATCACATATAGTTAAAAGTCAAAACCTCCATGCTTAAAAAAAAAATACAATTTCCAGTTGAAAACTTATATACAAAAAAGTCAGAATAAAAATCTATCACAATGCATCAAGGCATTACTGAGATTTGCATGAGGCAACCACATAACTCACAAAGAGAAACCTAACAGAAAATGAGGAGGTTGTATCAATTCTCACCGGTGTAACCTGGGTTTTCATCATCTAAACTTGATATGCAAACATCTTGTAGCCAAGATTGGCTGCAGAAAGAATCACAACAAAGAAAAGGAGCAACTGTTAATCTGCCAACACAATGAAGAAAAATGGGAGTGAGCTCAATGAAGGCAGGAATATTATTTTCTAGATGCAAAACTGAAGCATTTTACACCTTTTAAGAGATGTATAGATTTCAGTGTTGGTGAGTTAACATAGATGAAGTGGTGCCAGCTAAGTAAGAAGCAGACAACAATAGCTGAGAGGTCCAAGGTTCAAGCCCCCATGAGGATAGGTTTGGGACAGCCATTAGCGTCATTTAAGAGCAAAAGAAATAAGTTCTAATGTATATATATCTACACAGACATGCAGCAAACCAAGAAAAATGAAAAACGTACCTTAGTTTATATTGATCAACTAATGCAATTGCTATATATTTCCCAGACAAGATCAATAGAGAAATATCTTCACCACTGATTGACCTGCACTGTAGAAAAGAACATATGAATTAATAATAATCTGATAGAAAGTAAGTGCTGAAGCATAGAAGCCATCTCCAGCAATACTAAACCATCAGATGACATTACCCTCTACTGACTGATCTAGAACCTTTAGCTGAAGTTTATGTATGCAGCACAGTTGAAGAGAAGCAAACCAAATCGAGCTATGAAAGAACCACTTTATATCACTTGTGTTCAATCATTTAAATTCTTGACACAAGTTTAAGTTTACCTCAATATTAATACCAGCATCACGTGCTTTTTGGAATAGCATATTCACACGTACTAGATCATTTGACAATTGGTCCTGCAAAATCCTTTCTTTTAGTATCCAAACTGATGGAGCAAAAGTATTCTTTCAATAATAAACATTCAAAAGTTTCTCATATTACTATTAGCACTTTAAACTCTTTTTAGTATAACAGACGAAATTCTTGGAGGACAACAAAAGAAAAGAAAAGATAAAAATAAATAAAGGTTTAGCCAAAGGTATCTAAAAGCAATGGGATGAGATGCAGATAGAAAAGACCTTAGCACTTTACACGTACTAGGGATCTAATTAAGAGATTTTACAGTCAATGAAACATGGAAAATTAAAATTAAACATTTGGCTTCAAGTTGGCATATGAAAATTTGTCAGTACAGAAGGTCCAATGGACAAACACAATGATTGGTTTTCTGAAACTCTGGCCTGTTTCTACTGGGATACCAAAATTAAGGAAGATATGTCTAAGTAGCATTCAGTACCCAAAGGAAATGACAAGAATAATGAAGACATGGTTCAGACAAAGAAATTAACTTATGGCAGTGGACACCACCTTGTAATACGACTCCACTGAAAAATTTGGGTTTGCTCCTAATGTCACTGTAAAATAGGAAAACCTAATGGAAAACTTCTGCAGTAGATATGCCAAATCAACAGTCCAAATACTGCAGAAAAAAAGATAGAGTCAGAAAGGATACCAGAAGAATGATCATAGATCAAACTACAAATCTTTGCAATAAGAGTATTTGGAATAGACCACACATCATATTACAGATTCCCCTCTCCAATTCCCCTTATCTACAAGACAGAATCAAGTAGTAGCAGTATTGTTCAAAAGTATATAGAAGGAACCTTGTTGTACAGCAGATCTCTTCCAGGTCATTAATATCACAACTACTGATGTGAAGAGTTTGCAAAATCATTACAACACAAGCAAGACCACAATCCCATGTGTATAGTTGGTTGACATGAGGTACCTTAAAACCAAAATTGCATCATGCTAGTATCAATATCGGAATCATAGCATTTATTAAAAAAAAAAAAAAAAATTCCAGGAGCTTTGCTTTGGTTGATTGACTTACTTCAATAAAGTTGGAATTGGACAAGGCTTCATGATTGACCTTCTCCTTGCTCAACAACAGCTTGAATGGGTAAGAATCAACCAAATTCAAATGATTCCAAACTGCACCCTGATTATTCTCCTCTTCAGTTTTCAAGAACTTGCTAAAGAGAAGATACAGAGGCCACATCTATAATGGCAGTAGCAGATCACATTGAGGATCCGTGGCACAAAAAAGATCAATTAATTTTTTTTTTTTTTAAAAAGAAAAAAATTATTTGAAAAAATTACGTTGAACAAGCACATAATCATGAAAGAACCAAAGAAAATGAAGGTACAAGAATCCTATTACGAAATCACCATCATATCAAACTTAAAAATGAACAGCATGTGAGATTGAAAGCAAAGAGAAAAAGAAGATGAAGAAAAAAGGTACCTACCTCTCCAAATTAGAAAAAGATGGGGGGGATCGTATCATTTAGAGAGGAAAGCTGCTATTTTTATTTTCTTCAAATGCGGCTTATTGGCTGGCTTTCTTTTTCTTCTTCTTGCAGCTTATTTCCTTCCCCCCTTTTCCCAATATATTGCTTTTATATGTATTTTTCCGGTAAGCTGAGACCTCTGAGCCCAGAATGATTCAGAAAGATCGACCTTTTTCAATTTTCCCTTTTTTTAACTGATCTTTACCCTGTTTCGTCCTTCTGTTGGTGGGTCCCATCCAATTTTTCCTTAAAAAAAAAAATCTTTGTAATAATTAGAAGTTTAGGAAATTCAATGATTCGTCCATTTAATTGAATTAAAATAAATTTAAATATTTAATTACAAAAAATTTATTTAGATATTAATTAATAAATAGTCGGTGGATGAGGATGGGATACATTATCCTTAGAAGTGAATATAGACAAAATGGAAAGTGACAGGAATTATTGTCACCCATCCCATCTACTCTGGAAGCTAATTGCCAACAACCATTTATTATTATTATTATTATTTTTTATCTTTTACTCAATAATTTATTTCCTAACATAGGATTAAAGGAAATACGTGTGTATATATCAAAAAGAGAAAAAAATAAAAAATAAAAAAATCAAACAATCAATTCCTTGAAATAAAAAATTGTTTTTTTTTTGTAGTACTATAGTTTAATAAATAAATTATTGAGGCCCCATTTGTGAGAGTAGTTTCAACAAAGTTATTTGGAAATATCTTATTTCCATGGTGGATATCCTCTTTATTAATTATTATTATAATAATCTTATATCAAAATTTTATAATATTTTTCCATAATTTAAGTCAATATAAATATTTTCTTATATGCATCTATAAGAAAAGTCTCTTTTTTTTTTTCACTGATTTGTTAGCCTGTGACAAAGTTGAAATAGTAGAGCAGAAACCCAAAGCGTAAGTGAATTGATACAAAAATTTTTTAGTTTAAATGAGGTTATGAGTTGTAACTGTTTAAAATTTGGGATATAATTTTTTTTTTTTTTTATAGTGGATCAATCAGATTCAAACGAAATTAGTATAAATAAAATTTGCTTAATTAAAAAAAAAAAAAAAAAAAAAAAAAGAAACAGCAGCAGTAGAAGCCGAAAGCAGATATTATATTGGGCATATGCATTTCCAATCGCAGCACTTTCCTTTTCTGCCACTTGGGTTCTGAGATGCGGCCCCATAGAGTAGAGTTTTATTTATATTTAATTCTAAAAAGCCTTTTACGTTGCATTAGGCCCAATAGAAAAAAGATAAGCCCAAATTATTCTACTGATAATTATTATTATCATCATCATAATTTCTTTAATAAAAAAAATTTACAATGATTAGTTATTCATATGGTTTCTTAATTAATGGATTAAATTTTATGATAATAATGATTAAAATTTATAGAAACAAACAACAAATAATGTTGGAGTTTATATTATACAGAGACTAAACATGGAATGAGGACAAACACACCATGAATGTCTTTTGTACGTTTGAATTTCCACTTTTTCTTACCCACTTTAATATTTATTTTTTAAAATTCAATACATGTTTTGAGTTCGGCTGTTTTTCTACGTTCTTCCCATGAAAATTAATTTCTTTTTTTTTTTAATACCCATTTGTGTGGTTGGTGTCCCCACCTTATTTGGTGAGACTAATCTGGACTCGACCTGCGGAGCGCTTGTTGTGCAAAATATGTAACACGAGTGCAAACATACACTGTCAACAAGTAATATAGTACTCAAGTACCAGATATCGATCCCACAGAGACTGTTTAGAAAATAATGTGAAATGTACGTAATAAAGTGTGGATTAAAAATAGATCAAAATATGGTTTGTTGACTAAATCTACTCGAAACATAAATGCAATTAAACAATTAAGAAAATAATAAAAATAATGAACAGAACAGTACGCAAACAATCGTATCAAAAAGATATCAAATTAATTGAGCACTAGACTAGTTTTCCCCTGTTATGTATTAAAGATGGCCAATGCTGTATTGATGCTATATCGATGCTGCAGCAATTAATCCAGAATTTCTCAAAACATATGCACGTTTTTCAACATCACATAATTCCAGTCCACAACGATAAACTCATATGTCTATGCAGTTTATAATTAAGACTTCACAGTAGACATCCAAAATTCTCAACGGATTATGCGGGGTAATTATATATGTCTATACAATTACAAAGTCGAATTCACAAAATTCAACCAAGCACCAATCAAGTGTTGTGTCCGTTAAACCTTAATCCTTTCAAATCCAAGCTTTAACTCATTTATCAACCAAAAATATTTAATCAACAGTAGAAATTAAATTGATAAACACTTGAGAGATTTGCCAAACAATATATAGCTTCAATACCCACATTTCAAGAGTTTACATAACAAGTTCCAACTAGCCTAGTGAATGAAAATTTAGCTCATAATTCCGGATTCAAAACCAAACAAAACATATTCCATAATCATTCTGTAAAATTCAGCAAAGTAAGACAATTTGATTACAGAATTTCATAGGAAAAACATAAGCAGTTTAGAAATAATTTCTTAAATTAAACTCTTCCTCCTTGAATTCAATTGGTCCGCTTCGATCTTGAACTTGAGAATGTCTTCTCTTCGTTCTTCCTTCGATGCTTTTGAATTGTTTGTCGTTCGGATTTAATCAAATCACAGAATGTCTTCCGTGATGTTGTCTCGTACCGCCAACTTCGGAAATATATCTAATTACGGAATTTCTTCCGTAATAATCACTCTCGTTCTCTTCACTCTCGACGTCCTCAAATTCATCAAAAACTTCACTCTTTATCGCTGGAGCTCACTCCCGAAAAGAGTAGCACTCACTTCCTGAATTTTCTCCACATTTTCCTTAATTTCCGTTCATTCCTTAATCAAATCAATTCAGCCTCAAGATAAGTTCTTCTTGACTTTTTCTTTCTTCAATTTCTTGGACTGATTGGGCTTCTTTTCCATTCTCTTTAATTCTTTTGTTTTAGCCATTTGATATTGTTTGGTCTTGCAAATAAGTGAAGCCCAAAACCCTTTATCAATTTAGTCCATCAAATTTAGTGTCTTCAATTCAGCCTCTAACTTCACTTATTTTCCTTAAATAAAAAAACCACACAACAATCAATAGAAATAAGCACAAGTTACCGAAAATAAAAGACATATTCACTCTTTCTTAACTTTAATCAAGAGACATGACGCTAATCACCTCAAAAGATTCGAACCCTTGACCATCCACCTTGGAGGAAGCATTAAGAGTATGCGCACCAACTCCCCCAATTCCCTTTTTTATATTCATAAATTCGTAAAATTCGTAAACTTCCTTTGCAATAAAATTTTAAATTTGAATCTCGTAAATTAAAAAAAAAAAAAAAAAAATATATATATATATATATATATATATATATATATATATATATATATATATACAGAGCACATGTAAACGGGAGAGAGGCTTTTAAATACTTTGGGTGGGGAGAAAAGGGAAAAAAGACACTTCTTTTGGTAAAATCTATTGTTCCTTCAAAAAAATTTGAACAGGGAATTGGTAAGAAAAAGAAAGGGATGTTATGATGATGAGGTCCGAATCTGTACGCATGCCCCCCAACCCAAACACTTTTCTTACGTGAAAATATTGAATGCTTATTATATAATGTAAAAAAAAAACTTCTCTCCAGTTAATTTTATACCCTTTATATTAATTACTGTATCCGTTCGTGAAAAAGCTACCCACGTGCATGCATGCATATAGCTAGCTTTTGGTTTACAACGGCAAACCAGAGTTCAAGTAGCCGTTAGGATCTTATTTTATTTTATTTTTACCACCTCAGTTGTGTATAATATATATATTTAATATATTTATCACGACGAGCAACAATAGCTACACTTATATAATCTGTTTAATTTGTTGTGAGGGTTTTTTTTAGCTACATTTTTTTTTTTTATATATATATATATATATATATATATTTTTTTTTTTTTTTTTATATGAGGAGGAGGACTTGGGTGTTGAACTCCAAGGGCGGTTGGGGGTGGCCTCTGGTAGCAAGTTTGAGTTACGTCCGACCATGCACGTGGTAAAGAAATTTATTAATTAGTAATTAATTTAAAGGGCAAGCTAGCAAGTTTTTATATATATATATATATATAATAAAATGTAATTAAAATGGTAGGAATTTTAATGAAATTAAGACAAATAGCTCAACAACTATCATGGTCTGTATTGTCAAAATCCTCCGACAACCGCACTAATGTTCATTTATGACATCATCATCCCCTTCTCTTTCATTCTCTTCAAAATTTTCCATTTTTTCCCCTAACTTAAGAAAAAAAAGAAAAAGAAAAGAAAAGTGAACAAAATGACTTTTATTCTTTGACTTTTTTTTATTTTAATCTTCTTCCTAGCATGTATGGTGGATAATGCCTTTTCAAAAACATTATAGGCAGGTATCTCTCTTAATATATTTGTTTACGATGGAATTTCCTAAGGATTTAAGGCCAAAAGCACTTAATTTCCGGACAAACAAAAAACACAAAAAGGCAAATGAGAAATCCAAGAATAATTCCAAACAATAATCTCCTAAAACATAAAGGGTTTTGACTTCTTTAAAGACACTTGTACATGTCTCGAGTTCTCCAAATTCCACTATTCTTGAAATTTGAGGTTTCAAGTTTATAAACCCTATGATTAGAGAATAAAGATCAAGCCACCAAAAAATTACATTTTTTTTTTTTTTTTTTTGATGTGGAGTATTCATTAAAATAAAAAATAATATAAAAGTGAATGATAAAAATCATTCACGGAAATACAAAGCATCAACCTAAAACTAGGTGGTGCAAACAAAACACCAACTTAAAACTAAGTGGCGCAGGGAGCAAACTCAACCTAAACAAATTAGGTGAGTCGGAGAAAGCGAAAAATAAATACGAAATACATAAAAAAGAAAAACCACAGATATTCCCGCCTAAATCTAGGGTCTTCATACTGTCGATTTCAAACCTCATTTGCGGAGGGAGTTCAATTTTTTTTTGGTATAGCAATACCAAAAAATTACATATTCATATACCTTTGCGCTTTATTTTGTGAATTCGACTTGTGGCATTAAAAATAATAATAATAATAAAATGATATTTTTTCCCTTGTCAAAGAATGGTTTGGTAAATGTTTGTAGTTGGACAACTAATTTTAAACTTTCACCAAATAATTTGAATTTGTGACCATTATCATTTATTAGGCATCTTCGAGATTCAACTTGGTAAGTTCTAAAAGTATTTTTCCACAAGTTTTATGTACTCCCAGTACTCTATATAGATTTTTGTTTCTAATTAAATATACACACACAAACACATAGTTTCATGACTAAAAACACGTCTAGGAAATATGTTATACAAGGAATTCAAACACAATTTATTTGAATATATATAAATATATATACACATAAATAAACAGACAAGATGCTGGAGAAGGATTTTAAAAAGTTTGCTGTGAGGCTCCTCTGGTCACAAGATTCACCGTGAATTAGGGTTCCATCAATTAATACAGTGTGCATGTGAGAAGAAGAAAAAAAAAAAAAAAAAAGGAAAGAAAGAAGAAAATTTAAAATAAAAATCACTCTCGGTACTTGTATAAAATTTATTCCAATCCATTTATATATATATATATATATATATATAGAGAGAGAGAGAGAGACGACGCTTTTTTTCTACCCCTTTGCGTTCGAAACTGACTTTCGGGTTATAAGTGAAGATGATATCAATTAAACTACGCTTTCTTGACATATATTAAATATGTTATCTTTTGATATTTTTTTATTTATAATTTTATAATTAATATTTTTTCTTGAATTTTATGATTTCGAGACCTATTAAAAGCGACAACATCTGAAATTTAAAAATAAATAAAATCAAATAATGGTGTTAGTTTTTAAGCAAAACACAAAATCTTCTTAATTCCATAGGATTATTCCATTATAGTAATTATGATATATGACCACTAAATGCCAAGGACGTAAAGGCAACTTTATGGAAAGTGTTGACAAGTCCGTCGTCCCCACGGCTATGAGACCGTTATTTAATAAAGATATATATTTTTTTTGAATTGGAGTTTTGGATGCGGAAAGAGATAGACGTTGGGCACCTGGTCATGCTCACTTTCTGACCTTACTCTGTACCTTCATATTTTGAAAATCAAATTTTGATCTGTTGCATAGGGGACAAATAAAGAGGGAGAGAGATTCAGATTACTGCAGAAAGAATAAGATCACCATAATCAGTACCAGAAATACCAAAACCTTAAAACCCACACACGCAGTCTCTTCATCCCCACCATCAATTTTGCCTTGGAAACCCTCTTCCCCACCATTGTTCTTCAAACTACTTTTTGTTCCTTCCATTTCATGGCTTTTCTGAACCCACTTGAATACTCAATCTAAAAATATCAAATCCGCGACTCATAAGCTGACTTCAATTACTGTTCTGGAATTAAAGTTGTTTCCTTTTTATTTTTTGGGTTTTTATTTATGAGTTCAATTTGAAGTCCAGCAAGATGGAAGGTGTAGCAGAGAAGGGAGATAAAAAAGATACTAGCTTTGGAGGAAGGTCGTCTGTGTCACTCAGTGATACGGCGTCGGATTCGAGGAATAGCAGCACCAGTTCGAGTGTCTCGAGCTCTGATGCTTCTTCATTTGAGGCCAAGGTCAAAAAGTTCTCTTCTTCTTCTTCGTCGGCTCTCATTGGTTGGCCTATTCCCAGGCCTCCACCTACTAAGTGTCACAAGAATGGTGAAAATAAGGAAAACAAACCATACTTCAATGGTGATGAGGAAACCAAGATAAAGAAATTGAATTCTAAAATTTCAGGTTAGTAAGGCTTTTGTTGTTGAATTTTGTCTATATTATTTTCGAATCTTGAATTAGTTGTACAATTTCGTTCTGTTCCTGCATATACTATCTCTTGGTGATGTCCTTGTTGAGGCTTTTATTTCAAACGAATGAAACTAAATCTTGGCAAATTTTTTTTTCCTTTAATCTTTGGTTCATAAGCTGGAATGGATTTGAGTCCTTGTAGATGAGAAACTTTAGTCCTGCAAAATGGACTTAGTATATTTCTATATTTTCTTGAAAAAATATTTGGAGATTTACCTGGTATTGAATTAAGCTCCTCTGGAAAAAGAATATATTATGGATGTACTGCCCAAATATTTTCTTGAATTTTCTTTATTAATTTTTCTCTATGGATTGAGCAGAAATGGAGATGATGAAGGAGAGATTTGCAAAATTGTTGCTGGGCGAAGATATGTCTGGTAGTGGTAGAGGAGTTTGCTCAGCATTGGCCATTTCTAATGCTATAACTAATCTTTGTGGTATTTGATTACTTTTCATCTCAATCCTTAGTTAGCTCTCTACTTTACATTCGTTTAACTTGTTGAGCTAGCTTTCCGGGCTCAGTTTCTCCTTTTAGCAGAAAGCTCCTATTTTCAGTTCTTTACTAATTCTGCAAAAACTAATTATCTGTAGCCACTGTATTTGGGCAATTATGGAGGTTGGAGCCCTTACCTTCTGAAAAGAAGGTGATGTGGCGCCGAGAGATGGAATGCCTTCTTTCCGTCAGTGATCACATTGTGGAACTGATTCCTTCTGTGCAAACATTTCCTGATGGAACCAAGCTTGAGGTAGATCTAAGTCTGTGCTTGCACTTGACAAATTTTGATGTTATTCCCTTCTGTTCATCAAAGTTTCTTTTGATTGCTTCACACATGCATATACGAGGGATACTAGTTTTGAGTCATGTTTCCTAAATGGTTATCTTTTCAGGTGATGACCAGCCGACCAAGATCTGATATACTCATTAATCTTCCTGCTCTCCGGAAACTTGACAACATGCTTCTTGTAAGAATGTACTCTATATGTGTTTTTGTTATTTGTCTGAAATAATTAACTTGTACAACTTTAAATTATTACCTCTCTTTCCTTCCTAATACTGCAGGAAATATTGGATAGCTTCACAAACACAGAATTTTGGTACATTGATCAAGGTTTAATAGCCTCAGAGGCTGATGGATCAGCCTCTTTTAGCCAAGCCATCCAGAGACAAGAGGACAAATGGTGGTTGCCTGTTCCACGTGTCCCTCCAGATGGTATTCTAGAAGAAACAAGAAAGAAATTGATTCACAAGCGTGAATGTGGAGCTCAAATTCTAAAGGCTGCCATGGCTATTAATGCCCATACATTAGCTGAAATGGAAGTTCCAGAGTCATATATAGAAACCCTTCCCAAGGTTCCATGCATTGATTAACTCTTTGATTCATTAGCTGCTAAAGTGCTTACGAAGCATGCATTCCGAACCTGATCATTTTTTTATTTGGTTCCATATTGTCCTAATCAAAGGTGATCTAACACTTGTTGTGCATAATTTTTCAGAATGGAAGATCCTGTTTGGGGGATGTGATCTATAGGTACGTTGCTTCGGAGCAATTCTCCTCAGAGTGTTTGCTTGATTGCCTTGATCTGTCTTCAGAACATGTTGCCTTAGAGATAGCAAACCGTGTTGAGGCATCGATCTATGTGTGGCGCAGAAGACTACATCCAAAAACACAGCTCAGTCAAAACCGCACTGCTAAATCATCTTGGGAGATGGTAAAGGATCTAATGACTGATGGAGATAAAAGGGAGTTGTTTGCTGAAAGAGCTGAAAATCTCTTAATTTGCTTGAAACAGAGATTCCCTGGCCTCAGCCAAACTACATTAGATGCCACCAAGATACACAGCAACAAGGTTTCACCTCTGCAAATTCTATTCCTGATTGAAAATAATTATGTTTTGCCAAATAAATAACTAAAAAAAATGTTCCAACTTTTTCAGGATGTTGGAAAGTCTATTCTGGAGAGCTATTCAAGGGTCTTGGAGAGCCTGGCTTTCAACATTGTAGCACGCATCGACGATCTCCTTTACGT
This sequence comes from Cynanchum wilfordii, assembly GCA_025388415.1. NCBI lineage: Eukaryota > Viridiplantae > Streptophyta > Magnoliopsida > Gentianales > Apocynaceae > Cynanchum > Cynanchum wilfordii. The sequence continues at coordinate 5,560,247 of JAHSUH010001079.1, forward strand.
AGATGAATTAACAAGGCAGTCTGATAGCCTTTTATCAACACCTAAAGTCAGCAAGATTACTCAAAAGAAGGGTGGAATTCCATATTCTGTGTCCTTCTCAGGCACTCCATACGGGACAGCTTTTACCACACCAAGCTTTTCTCCAGCAGCACCTATGCCTGTGCCAAGTCCTTCAAAGGTAGAGAGAACACCATTTCTCACTAGCAATTACAATGCCAAACCACCACGGCGTGGACTAGGAGTCAAGAGAGTCTTGACAAACTATCTTGGTGGTGATGCAAGGGTGAAGAGCTGTGGCAATATCTTTGAGACTTTGAGTTCTGTTTCAAACAAAAATGGTGAAGTGAGGATTACTTCTGGAAGTGATAGTAACATTGAATCTTCTGCTTGGAAATAGGTTAAGTCTACTTAACCTCACAGCTCATACACGTGTTTGTTTTTACTGTAAATTTAAGATAGCTTGAAGATAAAAATGTCTACAAAGAAAGGAGAGTAGTAATAGTTGTTGGAATAGAAAGCTGTATTCTGCTAGTTTCTTGTAAGAAATAGTTATTTATTTGTTTATCACATTCCTTCTTGATTTAGTTTTTTTTTTTTGATAAATCCTTCTTGATTTAGTTATTTGTAGACACTTATTTAAAGAGAGACACTAAAAAGAAGTCTATCAAAGGAATTTTTGGGGGCATTCCGAGAATTGAACTCGGGACCTCTCGCACCCTAAGCGAGAATCATACCACTAGACCAAATGCCCGTTTGTTTATTTTTTTAAATAAACTTTATTTTTATTATCAGTAATTTAATTTTATCCAGTTTGATCTAACCAATTTCTAAATTGCTTGGGCCGGCCTGATTATTTTGGATGACATTAGGTAAATCATCAACAATATCACAATCCATTGGGCTTTCCCATTTATGATTGGGCTTTCATGGTACTTTATTTATTTTTAATTTGCATCTTTAGTTCTACTTTTTTACGCGCGGAGCAGAAAAGCTCGGTCACTGCGGACTGAATTCCCAAACAAAAAAAAAAAAAAAAAAAGGAGGAAACCTACGCAAGGGGTGGCCAAGATTGCCACTTAAGCGGCGTCGAGAAGCTTCTTAGATCTCATTCTCCTCCGGGAAATACTCCACCTACCGATAAAAAATGTCCGACGCTGCTGTCCCCAGGCTAGCCACAACCATTCACGTCACGGCATTGGACGGAATCGTAAACGTGAACTCTCTGTTTACATTGGCCGTCTTCATTGGACTGGCTTGGAACCCTAATGATCCGGACAACAGACTCAACACTGATCTGAACTGTCAGGCTAGCAAGAAAGTAGCTGAGGATCTCGTTTCATATCACGTTTATTCTTTCAGTTCCTTTCTTTTCTCCAGCCTCATTGCGCTGTGTCTTAAGCAGGCCATCAGGTTGGCTCGAACCGCACATTATCGGACTGTACTTACATTGGATTTGGCCCTTGTTAATAGGACAGCTGTCCGAGTTGGATACTTGGTTTCTGCTGCAGGTTCGGTTTCAGGATGTGTGTTCTTGATGCTTGCTTTAATTAATGTGGTTCAGATCAAGCTTGGAACTTTAGCTTGTGGGAGTTCACATAGTTATGGGGCTGTTGTCCCACTTGTTATATTAGTGCCTTGTGGGCTTCTGATTTATGTCTGTACTGTTTTGTATGCTTTCACTCGTTAGATTTGGATTGATAGGTAATGTAATTAACTTCTAGTGAAGAGATTTTCAGGGCTTGTATCTGATTTGTGAATTTCTTGTATCTCATTGTGGATTGTGGAAGCCCATTGAATATGCTTTTCTGCCTCTTATTTTGGTTAATGTAGCAGCTTCTGGTGGTTCTTATACTGCTCCATTTGTAAAGCGATGATGCTCAACTAGTTATTCAGTTACATGGAAAGTGAAATAGCAAATAAAACTAGAATCCCAATGAGATTTAGGAATAAAGAAAGAAGTATGTTGCTTTTGGTTGGTGAGGAGAGAATTCTAGATATCAGCTTTTAGAACAATGATGAGAAATGGATCAATTTTGTGCTGACAGTTGGCCCATTTTCTTAAATTGGACACATCAGGGATTTTGATTTCACATTGCTGGGTAAGTGCTTGTAATAGAAAAAGAGAAGGTAGAAATAGTGCTTAGTCCACTTATAGTTCTTGGTGTTGGTGGAGTTCACGTGTAAGCACCAATTCAGCTACTTGAGTAGTATATAAACACTGAGTAGCAGCAAGAGTTTGCATGCCCTGATTGCAGAGAAAGATTAGGAGATACTACTTATTAGCAAAAATGAAGTTTCTTTTGGCTCTTGGATCGCTTCTGGCTCTGGGAATTGTTGGATTGAACTTGGCAGATGGTGCTGGTGAATGCGGTGATCCAAATATGGAAGCCATGAAGCTAATACCTTGTGCAGAAGCAGCAAAAGATGAGAAAGCTTCTGTATCCAGTAGCTGCTGTCTTCAGATCAAGAAACTGGGTCAGAATCCCAAATGCCTCTGTGCTGCTATGCTTTCTGATACCGCCAAAAATGCTGGATCAAAGCCTGAAGTTGCTATCACCATCCCCAAACGCTGCAAACTTGCTAACCGTCCTATCGGTTACAAATGTGGCCGTAAGTGATCATCTCCTTCCTTCTCTTTCCCTTAACTATTTTATGATGTTTTCAATATTTTTTTTCATCAATTCTTGATCTTGAAAAGTGGTGGGCTTTCTCTTGCAGCTTATACTCTGCCTTGAGAGACTGAAGAACACTCAAGCCTCCCTGAACTTTGGTCAGGGCATTTAGTACATTGCATTCTGTAACATTAGTAAAAAAACTATGTATAGTCCGGCATATGTCTGAGACGGACATATTATTGTCTAATAAAACACATTATGGTTTATCTATCAACCTTTTTATCTTTTACTTTTAGATAAATTCTGATGAACATGAATCAGGTTAAGCACAATGAAGACGCAATAATATGTACACAACCGGGCGCCATTGATCTCTCAAAATCTACCCAATATTAATTTTATCTACTGAAAGGAACCAACAGCGACATCCAATGGATGGAAACATGTTACCTACTGAACTGTACTATACTTCTTATTTATACAAACCAAAAACCACTTCGTACAATATGTTGCAGAGTTTTTGTTTGTTTAGAAAGTCACAATTCACACAATTGTATGTCAAAACAAATGACATACTTTGTGCCATCAAAATCACTTAAAAGATGGATTTGGACATCAGCAAGAAATCCAAAATGCTCTCGAGGAAACCGTAAGAATTAAAAATGATAAAGATGCACAAGGACGATTGATTGATTATACAGAGAAACTGCACTAGATTATTATTACATAGGACTTCAATGAAACAAAACATACTCTTGTACAAGAAAAAGGAAGACCATTAATGGTGTTAGTACTACAACGAAAGGAAACAGGGGACTTAAGGAACAAACACATGGTACAATACAAATGATTTCTCTCCCAGTTTTTGGGTGGTCTACTACTCTAGGGTTCTTCATACAATTCACAGCGTTAGTAATACAGAGATCCTGTAGAAAAAATAAAATGGAAAGTCATTTTTCAGATGATTTTCATTAAAGGAAATGATGAATTTCTTGTGAAAAATGTGAAAAGAATCTCTTACCCTGCCACCAGTTCCCTCTTGAAGCTGAGTTGTTTCCATTCGGGTCATCCTCACTTCCATCTTTCCTAATCTGATTTCAGGTCAAGAAAACAGAGGAATAAGAAGTGTAAATTTGCATTTAGTGCAAGAAAGGTTCTTTTCTTTTTTCTTTTTCTTACCGTATACTGAGGATGAGTGCCCTGGGTAGCAGAAGGATAAACTTCTTGACCACCATAATGAATTGATGAACTGAAGTAGCAAGGCTCTGCTGTTTCGTTCTGATAAATCGAATTCCTTTCCTTGCTTGTTCTTCCCCCGCTTTCTCCCCTGTTCTTCTGGTACATGTAATCTGCCATTTCAAAGATAAAGATCACAACTCCCGTTTTTTCATTTTCATGAAACATGAAGATAATTCTCCCCCACTACGTTCTCAGCCTAACTTTATCTGGATCACGTAAAACTACAATTTTTTTAGAGAATATTTTATGTGCTTTTCTTGGTTAAAAAAAATGAAGAAAAAGGTTTGTATAATAGTGATTAGTGAGCATAATACAGGTTACTAAATACAGGAGAACATTCTAGATAACCTAAATTTCCTGGTTTGGCATTGCCGTATTGGCACCCAGAATCCTGGTTTCTTGATGCCGCCATGGTTCCTGAATGATACGAGTCCTTCCCAAGTCCCTGTAATTAAAAAAGTTTAGTTTTTGTCTTACATTAGTTTCCGCCAAGTATAAAAACATTTTGGGAATTCTAAGAAGAAAGAAAAAGGGTTTTTTTTTTTTTTGGCAAGACTAACGTAGCGTGAACAAACCACAAGTGCAAAAGAAGAAAGGGACATCAAAATGGTATCATTTGTTTAAATTCAGAGCAATATTGGAATGGAATGAAAAGGAAAAGAAGCACTACATTATGTTTGATGTGAAAGAAAAGGGACGTCAACTTCTTCAAGAACTCATTCGGATTAGCCAACACTAATTCATTAAAAAAAAAAATGGAATCTTTAGTAAGAAAAAACACCACGATCAATGGAAGCAGAAGAAAAAACACTTACCGTAGAGGATGGCCCAAAAACAGATCCAAAGACACTTGAGGAAGAGGAAGAAGATTTTGAAGAGTCCTTAGGACCAAAAAGATCCATGGTAAAGGACGAGGATGAAGCTGAAGCTGAAGCTCCCACTTGTTTTCCCTTCTCCATGTTAAGTTTACGAACCCGAAAAAAAAGAAAGAGTAAATATAGGCACGACAGTACTGAAATAGATAGATAGATAGATAGATACCTTGAATCTGTATCTAATCTAAACACACACACACTCTGTACTGGATAAGATATATCTCTCTCAGAGTTTCTCAGAGAACAGAGGAAAAAAGAAAGAAAGAAAGAAAAATTAAAGGCCTCGTAATCAGAAAACAGAGGATGAAGGAGAAGAACAGAGCACGTGAAGTTCCCAGAACTAATGTGAGAAAAAATGGACTGGCTCTTTGCATATATATATATAGGTAGGCAGTAGGCACCCTCTGAAAACAACCGAAATCAACATAAGCCAAACCAATTTCACCCCCTCACTTACATTTTCATGCTGACACACACAGTCAAAGATTTTAACATGGATGGGATGCCTACACATGGGTTTCTCCAATGTAGCCAAGTGGACATGTTGCCATCACTAGTCCATGTGTCCCACACCATTTTGGATATTTATATATATATATAATTCTTCGATCTATGAACCTTCAAAATTACTTGAACTCAATATTAATTAAATGTCTTTTCATATAAATTTATCTTATTATTTGATATTAAATTTAATGTAAAATATTTTATTAACTACCTTTTAAATTTTAGAATCTAATATAGCATCTAAATTATTTTCGTCGCATTAGCGACACTCAATCTTTTAAATCGTCAAGAATTTTACTTTCGTCTAGTTTAAACATTAAGTCAATAATTTTTCTGTCAAATCCCATTTTTTACTATGTTGGACAAGGCATTTTTTTCAAAAATTTAAAAAATAAACCCAAATTTTTTATAAAGGGTATTTTTGTAATTTTTAATGAAAAACCCTAAAAGCCCTTAAATTTTTTTTCTCTCTTCTTCTTCATCTCTCTTCTTTTTTTTCTTCTTCTTTTCTCTTCTTCTTTTGTTTTCTTCTTTCTTCTTCTTCTTTCTTCTTCTTCTTCTTCTGTCTTCTTCTTTTGTTTTCTTCTGTCTTCTAGTTCTTCTTCTCTTCTTCTTCTCTACTCACCCCCATTATTTTTCTTCAATTTCAGCGGGACTTAGGTAGCGGGGAATCTCTGCTCATCCCCAATTATTTTTCTTCAATTTCAGCAATTGGTCACGGGACTTGGGCAGCGGGGAATTGGACAAATTTGTTTGAAATTTTAAAGCAACAAACGGACGGTGTATGACATCATCAATGAATCAAAACTTTTTTTTTTCTTTTTGGTTTTTTGTGTGCAGATTTCACACTAAAATTGAAGTTATTATTACTATTATTTTTCTGTTCTTCTGTGTTTGTGTCAAACTCTATGACCTTGTCCCTTCTTTCTTGCTTACATGAACCTGAAAATTGGAAAATGATTTCTTCTTCTTCTTTTCTTTGAGCCAACCAAAGAGAAAAATTTTAGGGCTTTTAAGTTTTTTATTTAAATTAAAAAAATACCCTTTATAATAAATTTTGGAAAAAATATTTGAATTTTGAAAAATAAAAATTTTTGGAAGAATATAAATTTAAAATATATAAATTTTGGAAAAAAATTGAATTTTGAAAAGAAATGTGAATTTTGGAAGAAGATATAAATTTGGAAAGAGATTTGAATTTTGAAAAGAAATGTAAATTTTGAAAGAAGATATAAATTTAAAAGATATAAATTTTGGAAAAAGATTTGAATTTTGAAAAATAAAAAAATTGATTTTTGAAAAGAAATGTGAATTTTAGAAGAAGATATAAATTTAAAAGATATAAATTTTGGAAAAAGAAGAGAAGAAGAAGAGAGATGAAGAAGAAGAAGAGAGAAAAATTTAGGGCTTTTAGGGTTTTTTACTGAAAATTATAAAAATACCTTTTATAAAAAATTTAGGTTTATTTTTAAAATTTTTGGACAAAAATGCCCATGTCCAACATAGTGAAAAAAGGGATTTGACGGAAAAATTATTGACTTAACGGTCAAACTGGATGGAAGTGGACGATTTAAAAGATTGAGTGTCGCTAGGGCGACGAAAATAGTTTAAGTGCTAAACTTGAATTTTAGAATTTAAAAATTATTAAAAAAATACTTTACCATTAAATTTAACTTCATAATCTTATTATACATTTTATCTATGTATATTATAGTTAAAAGAGTCTTTTAATATTTTAAATTAATCGATAAACATATGAAATAATGATGGTGGCTGCTGCTCATTAATTTGTTACTGTTCTTGATGCATGGGAGGAGGGGGGTTGATCCTAATGGAGGAGGAGTAGTATACCCCACAAGAGGAGAAGATAATAAGATAACTGGATAAGGTCGTTTCTCAAAGCCCTGCCCCCAACTTGAGGTTTATTCGTAGACAATAGGGCGCCTCTCATACTGACATACAGTTGACTCTTGATTGTTCCTTTCTTTCTTTCTATCTGCATATATATATATATATATATATATTGTAAAGATACCATGCCCCCTGCATTTTCCCATGAACAAGATTTTTATATATATATATATATATATTGGATCACATTGGATAATGGATGTGATGAATATATATAATGTATATGATCTTCGGTATATTTTCTTTACAAGAAGAATCTTAAATCTAAAGAACGAATATTACCAGATTTGGCTGAGCAAGGAGGACTTTCATGCGATGAACATGTTGGAATTTCTATTCCCCTCTTTATTTCTGGGAATCTATTTTACATTTATTCTTTTCTTTGACTGTCTCTGGAAAATCTCTCGAAATTGCATGAACCAAAACCGGATATGCCTTGAACGTATATATACGTACGTACATTTACCTGTATGTATATATGTATGTATATGTATTCACGTACATGCATGCAGAGAGAGAGAGAGAGAGGGTGTATGGTCCTGGTGGCTGCCGCCAGTGGGGGTTTTTTTTTTTTTTGTTCTTTTCTTTGGTTTTATCTTTCTCCTTTCTTGGATTCATTGGTTTTTTTTTTTTTTTTGGTGATCACTTTAATGAATGCAATGGCTATTATGCTTAAAAGGAAAAAGAATTAAAAGAATGATCATAACAATATGGATTATCAAATTTACCACTTTCTTCAAATTCAATGCTGTCAATTTTTAATATCTTTTAAAACAAAAGTGGAACCAAAAAAACAAAAAAAAAAAAAGTCATTTGGTGTTTTTAAGATAATTTTGATTATCATAAAAAGATGATGATATGAATATAATAATAATAAAAAGGACAATTAATTAATTAATTAATTAGCTTATTTTTCTTGGGTAGTAATCATGATTCCTGTGAATATAGTTCAATGCACTAGGACAGCACAAATCCAATTCCAAATGGATAAAACTTAACAATTATGAAGAAACATCTTTTTGTGGGTTCGGCAAAAACAATAGTAATTTTATGGTTATTTTAGATGCAAAACAACCACAGTCAAACTCTTTACCCATAAAAATAATTAAAGAGAAGAGAAAGAGACGTTTTAGAAGGTCCACTTTGTCTTTGTGCGAGGGAGAGATAATATATTACTTTGATGTTCCAAGTTCTTGATAGCTCTCTCTCTCTCTCTCTCTCTCTCTCTCTTTATTGTCTTTTACTTTGATTTCGACTCAACCTCACTCCTGTATCTATCTGTCTATCTATCTCAAGGGCTTATTTGTAATTACATTTATTTGTTTTCCCTGGTTCTTGATGAAGCAGAGGTAGCAATCTAATAGTAACTGATCATGCCCTCCTTTAGATTCATTGATTGGACTCATTCGGCTGTTTTCTCCAACACATTTTATGAGCGGATGTCTTTAAAATATATCTATATATCTATATTAAATAATTGTATACAATAAACACATGTTTAAACTCATAATCTCACTTAAAACAAACGAACTCTTTAACAGCTTACACGCGCCTTGCTACATTTTATTTTGATTCTTTTATCAAATATTTTATTTTGTCTGTTGGGGTTCATACAAATTAATCTTATTATTGTTGACTATATATGTTTTCAAGGGTCGGATAAATTATCTTTCTTGATGTAAGGTGGAGACCCAAAATATATATATTTTTTAATCTTGTTATAAAATTTATGGACAATGGAATCAATGTACGGTGGGGGTGTGGATAATAATTAATTTGTGGAAAAAAAAGTAAGTGAAAGGAATATTTAAGAGGAAGATATATATGGTCATAATATCTTATGATTTATCTAAAAAAAAAAAAAAATCTTATGATTTATCACCACCAACTTGGTGATCGGGTAGTGAAGCACCCCGGGCTCACATAAAGACTCAAGGTTCGAACTTTATTAAGGATGTAGAACTTTGTCAATTCTTTAAGAGTATTATGAGCTATAATCCTTGGTCTTGTGGATTTGAGCCTTAGTCTCAACAAGCTGGTGACCCTTATAGCGAACGGAGAACAAATCTTATGATTTATCCTTTTATTTTTTTTAAAAAAAATCTCCTGTAGAAAGGATAGGCGACGGCCGATAAGAATTTGGGGGAATTAATTAAAAAAGATCTGTCAGGTGATAAGATTACCAAAAAAACATAATGTGAATATCCTTCTCAATCTGATCAAAGGATAATTAATAAACTTCTAAGGATCTGAGTCGACTAATTGCGTCTTATTAGGACAAAAGGATAGAGAAGAATCAGATCTCATCCAGATTTGATGGGCTAAATTTTGAAAGTGGATTTTCAGCACTGTATATATAAATAATTATTAGAAAATATGCGGATCATTTACCAAATTTCTTGTCTTCTTTCCCATTATAGAACATACTTATGGTCCAATTTGAATATATATATATATATATATATATATATATATGTATCCTAATCCTATAAATGTTATTAATTAGGGGATCTAAGCAGGAAGAATATACATTATAATTTTTACCCTGGCTGATCAAGGGCTTGGCTTCGATTCCAAGAATTGTGGAACGAGTAGGATCAAGAACAGAACGAGCTGAAAAATGTTGAGACATGCCTGTAAATATTGAGTAATATTAACAACCGCTGGATCAGGGGCTGTACGTACAATAATGCACCTGCCGCTGCATGTTTATATATATATATATATATATATATATATATATATATATATATTCTGGTTTTGTGCATGCATGGCTTCCCACAATTTCTCTCATTCTATGGTGTATATATATATATATATATATTATAAGCTGCGCGTGTCTTAATTTTTAATTCTAACTTTCTATATATATATATATATATAAGTTTTCGGTGCAATGGGACCAATTGGAGAAAATTCAACATATACCGATGGACAAGGTTTTGAATGAAGGGGCATGAACGTTGTCAGAAACAAGAATAAAATATTATTCTACGACTTCTTTATCTTTTATCCTTACGTGTGTTGAATTGATACTCATGAAGTTAATACAATCCTAATTAAATTTAATTATAAAAATTTCATCTAACTTATGTTCAGAAGAATTTCTATGCGCCATTCCATACATGTCGTTCATTTCAAATTTGGACGACTATATATATATAAGCAAAAGATTCAAATATTCTTCTTTTTCATGGACCAATTCGAGGGTAGAGTCATGCATGGAACTATCCTCATATCCATAAAGTCGGCAGCAGGATTTGGCTTCTCCTGCTTTCTGAAACAATCCATCTGTAGTCATATGAAAAAAAAAAAAAAAAAAAAACTCTCTCTTATATATATATATATATATATTTATATATATTTAGCTTCAAAGGTTAAACATGACTCTTTCAAAAGACAAATTCAGGGAAGAAAGTAAAATAATAATAATAATAATTTGCAAGTAGCATTTGTTCAATGAATTCTGACCATGCAATCAAAAATATTCAAGATTCCTAGCTTGATATAGAGAGATGGATTAGGACTCCATTTTAAGGTCATGAAACACTAATGTTTTCAACCTACTTTATAAGAGAAAAAAAAAGGTTTAGTTTCATGTTTTCAACCCCCTTTGACGTACGGGGCAGGCAAGTAGCTAGCAATCTCTAATTGTGGAGATCGTGGAAAGAATATTGGAATTCAGAATTAGATTCTGCTTCCCTGAAACTGACTAAAAACTGTTTTCAACCACAATCCAATAATGCATATATATATTGGTCAATTTGTCAACGTACGTATGTATATATTGGGTTGGGCTTATAGACAACATAGAAATTTTAGAAATTCTTTAACTCTGCAATTTCTCTAATTAAAAAAAAAAAAAAAAAAAAAAATTCCATTCGTGATAGAACATAATCTCTAAGAATATGACTGCAAAATGGTCAGCAATTCTGCTATGAATTTGTTCTTATTATATCCTTAAGATTTTGGATCATATATTAAATTCACCCCTTATGGCCTAGAGTATTCTTTAAGGTCCAATTGAATTTAATTGGTCTAAATCTAAGCTGAGATTTTAGAAGTGACTTCTATTTATATCGTGTAACACTTAGCTGCTATAATTCAGGTTGACTATCTAACCTAATACGAATTATCATGATTCACGGTTGCAAGCACCAATAGTCAACTAATTATCTAAGTGTATAAAAAAAGATAGCTAGATTAATAATATATATTTAATTTCATTATTATATACTTGAAACTATAAATGTATCACCTTATTAGAAATGAAGGGACCAAAAGTACCATATTCATAACATCATCGTTAGAATCAAATTGAGTCAGATCCAAACAATTTTTGAGTAATATTATTTTATTCAGTATCAAAATAATTTGACACATTTTACAAAAAAATCAAATTGTTTTATTCGAGCATTGAGCTCATTTAATTAGGTGTAACTATGTGCGACCACAGGACTCCTAACTTGATGCACGCCATCATCCCAAGTTAAGGATCCCGACATCATATTTTCTTCCATTTTAACCGTAACCGTGACTTTGAAGGACATTTTCTGACCTAGGAATCTGAAGGAAAGGACATCGGGTTCTACTTGGATATTCAGTAGATTTGGATTTAGGGCTTTTACAATGGCCTTATAAGTGGACACAGGGGAACCAACGTTGGTAACTGTTCTGTGGAAAACTGAACTGTAAACAGTTGAAAATGCTCCGGACAGCGTAAAAGAGGGGTAGTTAAGATCTTCTACTGTTGAATTAGAGGACGCAGAACACGAGCTGTTGTCACCTGTCACGAGTCGTAAGTTCTTGGTGGTGTAACCTTGGCCGCACAGAAATCTCACGTAATCGGATTCTCCCATGTCGTATATTAGCCCAGGTCTGGCTGCCTTTATGGGATCAATTTGTCCAGAACCGTATGCAAATTCTGCATCTGTGTTAGTGGTACTGCTCATAGGCTTAGCTGCACACACAATGACAAAAGAAAAATGGAAACATTTATGACAGTGCGCTACTTTTTTATATATATATATATATATATATATATATATATATGTGATATCTTCAATCGAGGTGGAGTGAAGAACATGGAAGTGGGACTGGTCCCTATATGGTTGTACAACCAAGTACTAAGCATTAAATAAATGGATTTGATCGAGTGGTTGAGAAGGTAATGCATATGCTTAAAGTACTCTAATTTTCATGTACATTCTCTTAATTGGATAGAATTTCTGTATATTTTCAGTACCACCACAAATTAAAGACATTTTCTCAATTTTATTAACTTAATCAATGGAAGTTGTAAGTTGAGGATGATACTCTAACACATGACTTATTTTATAGGTTCTTTGATATCTCTCTGTCTAACTAATCAATCTTTCATCCTACGTTTCACTAGAAAAAATCATTCATGATCACAGCGTATATGCATTTGAAAGAGACTAATTGAGTTTATAATTAAAAAATTAGAGACTTTGACGATAATTATATTGATTCTGCTACTTAGGGAGTTAAGCGATGGCCTTAATTTAGGAACCGTATTATATTATAAAGTACGTACCTGTGGTCATGAGAGCAGATTTGATTGCAGAAGAGGACCAGGTTGGGTGGAAAGATTTAACATAAGCAGCTGCTGCGGTGGCATGAGGGCATGACATGGATGTCCCAGAAATGATGTTGTACGGAACTACTCGTGTATCTCCTACCTCTCCTGTGACTGTAGTCGCCTCTGACCATGCAGCCAAGATGTCCACTCCAGGTGCACTTAGATCAGGCTATATATCAAAATAAAGGATGATTTCACTGATGATATTAAATGCCGGTCTGGTCTGATGAGTTACGTACCTTTAGGATATCTTTTGTAATTGGATTTGGACCTCTGGATGAAAATGAAACAACAAATGGGGCAGATTCCACTAGATCCTCAACACTCTTTTGTATGGTTGCTACTGGATTACTGAAATAATAATTAAGCATGCATGCATATTAATCATGACTTCATTTAAGTGTATATATATTGAGTTTAGAGACAAGAAATTATGTTACTCTGTGGTATTAATGTAGTTGAAGATGGTATCTCCGTCCTTTACATCCAAATAAGATGCTGATAAAGGGTAAGCGAAGGCAAAATCATGATCTGTATCACCCTGCATTATAGTTCCTATTGCACCTGCCCCGGATTGTTCACTCGCATCGCTCAACTGATCGCACAGTACAATTTTGGCATCCACCTCCGTTTTGTCCAATGAGTCTGGGATACAATACCTGCGCAGCATTCCATCCACCACACACACATATATATATAAAAAATTAATTATGGTAATTAACTAGTGTATATTGTTATGATTATATATATATATATATATATATATATATATATAGCATGTTACCTGGACTCTGATCCTGAGAAACCTGCTGAAGTATTTGGGACATTTCCACCATAAACAAGTGGATACATTGTGTCATTAAATTTGAAAGTATTTACACTGATTCCCTGTTAATTCGAAAATTAAATTTTAAGAATTATAATAGCTAGCTAGAGAGAGTTAAATTTATGATACTATACTAAAATCTAATAATTAATATTGATACTAATTACCTGAAAAGTTGCACCATTTCCTAATTGGACATCGGTCAAAAATTTCCTATTTATGAGACTAGCTGCAACTGAGAGGGACCAAGGCGAGAAGTTAGTGATGGAAGAAGCAACAGGTCCTGAATTACCAGCAGAATTTGAAGTGAGAATTCCCATTCTCATAGCATGGAAAGCACCAATGGCAATTGGATCCTCGAAATAATTCAAAGGAAAAGATCCTCCGACTGAAATTGAGATTATGTCAACGCCATCAGCAATTGCATCGTCAAATCCAGCGAGAATGTCAGCATCGTAACAACCATCAGACCAGCAGATTTTGTAAACTGCTAAACGTGCAGAAGGAACCCCTCCTCGTGCAGTTCCTACACCTAATCCAAACAAGCTTGCCTTGCTTACAAGACGTCCCGCTGCAGTGGACGCTGTATGTGATCCGTGACCTTCAGAATCTCTTGGAGATGGAATATCTTCGCTGCTTATATGTCCATCTGCTCGATAGTATTTCCCTCCTATGATTTTACTGCACGTACGTAAGTTTGTTCAATATGCATGCATGTCTATTTTTACAAAATTACTTAAAAAAAAAACTACTAGTCGAATTTTACAAAAGAGTTCAAAATATTTCATCAAAACTAAAATATAAACCCTAATTTTTGTAAATTGATTGTCCTAATCCATACCTCAGTTATGTATTATATATGTATATATAAACATTAATTAATCATCAAAATAAAAAAAGAAAAGAAAATATATATATTTGTGTACTTGTTACAAGTGAAGTTGTTGGAAGATTGGCAAGTGCCCTTCCATTTGGAAGGAGGAGGACTGAAACCAGAATCTTCAAAACTTGGAGACTCAGGCCAAATTCCAGAATCAAGCATTCCAACGATGACGTCACTTTCAATAGTGGATCTTGTCACATTTTCAGGGAAGCCTATGAAATCCCACGACTTCGTTGTGTGGAGTTGTTTTTTACCATTAGGGAACACAGATACCACTCCATCCATACCTGAATATTACAACAATTTTAAGAAAAAATTAAGGAAACAAGAAAAAGTAAAAGTAGATACTATATATATTAGTTCACCACCCACTGGCTATTTTATCTTTCTCTTCCTCGGTCAACCGTGCAACGAAGCCATTGAAGCTTCTCTTGTAGCTGTGGAGCCAAGCTTCTGATGCCCGACTGTCAGTATTATGTGTATAGTACTCATTAGAAATATGTGCTCAAATAATAAACACAAAATAACTCTTACATATATATATATATCATTACCTTCCTACAACTGATTCTAGCATGCTTGTGTGAAGGGATGCCACGGAACTTTCACCCTTGGGGAGCTGGCCCATATAAACAATATATACCTGCTTCAAATTAAACTAGATAAATTAATTAATTAATAAGATATATATATACATACGTATGGAAAATCCATGCACATGAAATATACATAAATATATATACATTTTGGTCTACATTTGATTCTGCATAGCAGCTCATAAGTAAAGTAAATGCAAGACCGAGCAAGAAAATCCATTGAGAAGACATTGCAATACACTTTCAATGATTATTTATGTGAAAACTAACATTGGGATTAATTACTTTATATAGGGAAATTTTGAAGATTATAATATGCACCATTGGGTTCTCAAATGGCTATTGTTAAACCCGCCAATAAATTTTAAAATTTCCAATTAATTAAAGCCGGCACTCGATTTGCATACTGTTGGGAGTTTGATCGATCTCTCCGTACAGGTTTCTTATTTTTCTCCAAACTCTTTGGTTTTTTTTTTTGCTTTCTCTAATTTTTGTTTGTTTCTGTATCGTAGTTATCCATTTCATCTTAAAACAATCGGATTTTTTTTTTTTTTTTTTTTCTTAAACCTAAGTAGGCACATTACAAATTACTTGTTTGACTTACTTTTCCTCAAAGGATAAAAAGAATTTTTTAGTTGTTGTGGCGTTTCATTCGGCACCAAAATTGCTTTGCTCTCAGCCATTCGATCAATGCATTGGGAAAACAGTCCCTGAATTTTTTTATATAGAAAAAAATAACTACTTTTTTCTGAAGAAATACTTATTCATGGTTAAGATTTGATTGGTATACACAGAGTTCGGGATTGGATGACCAGTTTAACTCCTCTTCATTCGGTATTCTGTTCTTAATTCGTAGTTTTTTTTTTTTTTTTATCTCTTTGTCTTACTTTTTCCTTTTTCCACCTTTTCTCCAACAAAAGTTCTAGAGTTTTCCGCAATTTCCACACCCAGAAATTCTCTGATCGACCTTAATTCTGTAGCATTATTGCCATCTTCTTATGGTTAGATCGAGTTCCCAATACATGCATGCAGTTCTTTATTCGACTGATTATAATTAATTGTTTTTCTTGATTTTACGTACCCTTGTTTAATGCATGGATGAGAATCCTTGAAATACTGTTATCTATTTTTTTTTTTTTAATATATATAATGATGTAATTGCACTAGGATTTTTTTGCATCAGGTTTCTTTTTTTAAGTTAATTAGGACATTAATTCTTGATTTGGATCATGGATGTGTAGGTTAAATTTGTGAGAGGAAAATATGATGGCTTACAAGGTAGATCATGAGTATGATTATCTGTTCAAAATCGTCTTGATTGGAGATTCTGGTGTTGGAAAATCTAATATTCTATCTAGGTTTACCAGAAACGAGTTTTGTTTGGAATCAAAATCTACCATAGGAGTTGAATTTGCAACAAGAACTCTCCAGGTTTCTTCTGTTCTAATAATTTACAATATTATCATTTTACTCTAAACAGAATCAAATAATTAGATTGTTACACATTTTCTTTTCTGATATATCACAATGATCAATATATATATATATATATGGGGCAGGTAGAAGGGAAGACGGTGAAGGCTCAAATATGGGATACAGCAGGTCAAGAAAGATATAGAGCCATAACAAGTGCATATTATAGAGGAGCTGTAGGAGCACTATTGGTGTACGATATTACAAAGAGACAAACATTTGACAACGTAAACCGTTGGCTACGAGAATTGAGAGATCATGCTGACTCAAACATTGTCATAATGTTGGCCGGCAACAAATCTGACCTGAACCACCTCAGAGCAATCTCGGATAACGATGCACGAATCTTGGCCGAGAAGGAAGGTTTATCATTTCTAGAGACATCAGCATTGGAAGCCCTTAATGTAGAGAAGGCATTCCAGACAATATTGTTAGATATTTATCAAATTGTCAGTAGGAAAGCACTTGCTGCTCAGGAAGCTGCTGCTACTCTTCCTGGCCAAGCCACAACAATCAAGGTCGGAGATTTTTCCGGTAACAACAGGGGAGGTTGTTGTACTTCAACTTGATCACTTGAACCCACCCCCCTAGCTAGCTCTATCCAACTATATATCTGTACCTACCTACCTAATTATATATGTGTTTATGTTTATATAATAATTTATTATAGATAGACTAGAGAGCAAGTTGCCACCTTTTTTTGTTCCCATAAATAGTTTGGATTCTTTCTCTTTTTCCATCAATACATACTATTGACAATATATATATGATATTTTTTGGCAACTCTTGAATGATCGATCATTTCAATTAACTTAATCTTGACATTATTTGGTTCCCCATTTGCCATTTGAATACAATATATATAGAGACAGACGCTATTTCCTAAGCATAGTTCAGGACATGCTTGGCGGCTTCAAATGTCCCATGAATTAGGTTTTGAAGTTCTACAGTAGCTTTTCTCACTTTTTAAAATATTAAAATTAATTTTTTTTTGGTAAGTAATATTAAAATTAAATTATGTTTTTTTTTTTTTTTTTTTTAATTTTTATTTCTTATTTAACAAACATACACATTATTATTATTATTATTATTATTATTATTATTATTATTATTATTATAGGGTTCTGTCAAAAACTACCATTTTTTTAAAAAATAAAATAAAATAAAATAAAGTCGGTCTATAACTAGTTTATGAGAGAATTTTTATATTTTATAATATGTATATATATATATATATATATATTAATTTACTTATATGTTTCAGAATAACTATATAGTGGACTTTTTTTTAGTTTATAAAATAAAATTAAAAATAAGAGATTTTCTAGCAGTTTTTTATGCTTACATGTAATTGTAGAAGAAGTTGAATCCCTACTAAATGCAACTTGTCAATCAAGAAATTCGAGTTCTTATATTGAAAAGGTTTCCACAAAACCGTCCACAGGTTTTCAATTTCTCCTATATCTGAAATCAACGGCTCTAAACCGACATTCGTAAAAATTTCATACTTTTTTTTTTCTTACGGTGTCGTTTAACCCATCATCTTCCCCAATTTTTTTTTTTTTTTTTGCCCTTTTTTACCTCAAATATCCTATAATAGGTTTTTTTTTTTTTTTTTTTTTCCTTTTTATATCTGCAACAAAAGTTTTTAAGCTTTGCTTGATACTCGTTTAACTCCCGAATATTCTTTATCATCACCGATTCAGAGGAAAACAAAAATTTCTGAGCGAATTTACGAGGGGGCAATGCAAACTGAAGCCAGAGTTGGGATGGTGGTTGAAGGCGGTGGGCAAAAGTCTTTTAATACGGCCCACGGGCCGGTGGTTGTTGATGGTGGCGCTGCTACCGCTGGTACCGCGCAGAAGTTGATGAGTCAAAAGACTGAGAGGACGTTTCAAAATCAGAAGTCACATATTGGATCAATTTCTCAACTTCTCGCTGGCGGCGTCGCCGGTGCCGTCGGCAAGACTTGTACAGCACCCCTTTCCCGCCTTACCATTCTCTTTCAGGTTCTGTGTTTTTCGCCTAACCTTAAATTTTTTTTTTCTCTTCCTTCACCTCCAAGATTGCTCTTTTTCTCTTGATTTAGATAAACATTGTGAAGAATGGTACGTCAATAGCTTAATGTAGATTAACGAAGCAAGAAAAGCTGAGAGTTATGGCTAAAAATTACAAATATTTATATGGTGGAGTTATTTTTCTCCTGCTCCTTATTGGATAAGAAACTCCAGTTGATTCTATCTCAAACTGAGTGTTTTGTTTCTTATTCAGTTTTATGATGTATATTTTTCAGATTTACATCCCAATTTTTCTAGGAATTAAAACAATACAATCCGTTTTATTTTGATTAATGTGATATTGCTTGTTGCACTTGTAGTCGTGTATGATTGATTACTTAAGAATACAGTAGGATGATAATTGTTCTTGTTTATTCTCTTTCATTGGTGTCTTGAAAATCTAATACTCCATGTGAGTAAAAGAATGTTATATAAGGATATACTTCCAAAATTCAGTTTCTTAGTTGATAATTCTGTACCTCGACAAATAACTATGCTGATCATTTTAATCTAAGATTTTCTAACTTGCATAAATATGGTCTTTACAGGTACAAGGAATGCACTCTGATGCTTCTAGTTTGAAGAAAGCTTGTATATGGAAAGAGGCCTTGCGCATCTCCAGAGAAGAAGGCTTTAGAGCATTCTGGAAAGGAAATTTGGTTACAATTGCACATCGTGTGCCTTACTCTTCTGTCAGCTTCTATTCATTTGAACGCTATAAGAAAGTTGGTACAAATATTCCATTAAAAAGTCCATTTTTTCCTTATATGCATTTGTAGATTTTTTTTTTTTCCCTTTCATTGCACTATCAAATTAAATGTGATGACTTATTTTTACCATGTCTCAGCTCTTACAATCAATGTTGAGAGTGGAAAATCAAGGGGAGAATATAAGTGCAGACCTTTGTATAAGACTTGTCAGCGGTGGATTGGCTGGAATAACAGCTGCTTCTATTACATATCCTTTGGATCTTGTAAGGACTCGCCTTGCAGCTCAGGTAAAAAAATAATCATAATTTCTTTATTAATTGCTATGATAATATGAAATCTGAAGAATGCCTTTTCTTCTATTCTTGTGCAATTTGTATTAAATAATAAAATGATTTGTTAGCTCTTTTATGAGAACTTTGATTTATTAATTAGACAACTATCCTATGTTCTTTTTTACTTGTCACTCGGAAAATTTTCACTCTCTTTATTGTACATTCTTTGATTTTTCATTTTTCTATAAACAATTGATTAATTATTAACTGTAAAGGCATTGAGTGAAGGGTATTAAGGAAAAAATTATAGTAAATATTATCTTAATTTCATTAAGTGATGAATAAAAAAAGAAACCTTTGTAATATTTCCACAAATAAAGGAAAAAGGAGCGAGTATATTGTTTCTTGTTAACTGCCTGGTATTACGAGCACATAAAGAGCTAATGCAAAATTCATGGTAAATTGAGTCCATAAATTTTGTTGAGTTTATTAATGCGTAGGATTATGCTGTAGTAACTCAAGAGAATGATTTGATATCCTGTGTAGCTGAAGATGATGAGACCTAGTTAGAGTTGGATCTGGGAACAAAGAGATCCACTCTTTTCATTGTCACACTTTCCTGTTTACACTGTTTCTTTTGGTAGTTGATTAGAATTTCCCATTTTTTCAGGTTGATTGAGGTTGTTGAATAGTAATTAGCTGGTTAATATGTAAATCAAATTTGCCTTTGGTTTTCTTGCAGACAAATGTAACCTATTATAGAGGCATTTGGCATACTTTACATACTATTACCAGGGAAGAAGGTGCCTTTGGTCTCTATAAAGGACTTGGTGCTACTTTGCTGGTATTTTCTCTTCATCCACCCTTTATCTGAACAGGTAGAGTGTTTGTTGCATGTTGTGGTCTTATTGCATTTGGTTTCAATGCAGGGGGTTGGTCCAAATCTGGCGATCAGTTTCTCAGTTTATGAGACTACAAGATTTTTATGGCAATCTTACAGGTAACTCAATAAGATTTCCGCTTGAAAATTTAAAAGAATGTACAAATATAGTTTAAATCTTTTCTTTTTGCTGCCTATTCCAACTTGGCAAGACATGCTACTCTACCTCTTAACTGTCATGCCTTTATTTTGTAATTCAAATCCTCAGCAGTTACTTGTTGACTTCAGGCCAGATGACTCTACTGCCTTGATCAGCCTTGGTTCTGGTAGTCTTTCGGGAATTGCATCATCCACTGGTAAGCAATCTCCATTACTATGGTTTTTGGTTAAAAATAGAAAATGTTTGGTATGCAGATATATCCATTTCAAAACAGGTATTTTGAGAACTGAAGTTCAAACAAGGATCCTATCATCATGGGGTTTGATTATACTGTTGTTTCCTGTGTTTCTAAGCTAGAACTTATTTATTATTAAATGGAAGTAATGAGCTTTTGGTAGATGATGCTTCTTATGTTACAAAAATGCATTTTTGGAGAGGAATCCTTTTAAAAATTGTTTCTCCCTGTCTGTAGCAATTGCAAAATTTAAATTCTAATCTTCCTTTTATATGCAGAATTTGTTTTCCATATATCTATATTTTGCTGCATGTCTGCATCTGCCCTGGTATTTGTGCGTCTATCCTTTTGTCCCCAAATTTGAGTAGAAAAAGTAATAGCAATATTTTAGGTTACCTTAGTTCTAAAATCTAGAGGGTTAATTATTACGGTAATGTCATTTTAGAATATGTCATTAAACCATTCTTTTTTGATATATGAAGATCTTGACACCTTTAGCTGTCTTCAATGCTTTTGATGCAGAGAAGCAGGGTGAGGTGCAGACTTCTTACTAAGTATCTAACCAGATTGACCCTTAGTGCAGATGCCCTGAAAGTGAATTGTTTGTCTGGAATATGAGAATGTAGTAAGGAAGTTGGGAAAGTATCATTTGCTTTTGCAATTCACAAACTAATTTTTGCTGAATTAAGCTTTCTGGTTAATGTAGCTTTCATTATCATACATTTATTGGATAACATGGTTCTCCAAACATGCAGTTGGTTTCATCATAGCATGACTACTCTCAGGTGACCTAAATCTGTTTGGTTACCAGATGTGAGAGGCGTCCTCTTTGAGGTATGCTTCTCAGTCAGGCTTTGTATGCCAATTGCTCCTCGGTTGTAGGCTGTATTCCCATCCTTAAAGCTTCATTTTATCTGCCACTGGTTCAACCTATTCCCCAAACCCCAAGAAAGAGGGCAGTGAAACAAATAATTAAGAGAAACGTAGAAGTAAAATATTTGAATGCACATGGCAATTGTGAGGTGGCATGTAATTGTGCAGAAGTTCTGCATCTTCAGTTTAGCTGTATCATTTACCGGGGCAAAATGCACTTCTTTACTTTGTACCTTTTCTCCTCATTAATCAGCCCTCACATTGAGAGCAGACAGGGATGAACAATACCTATTAGTTTTTTTGGCATAATCTTAGATTCTACCATAGTTTTTAATTCTGATACCTCCCCTAGATCATCATCTCTCATTCTAAGTTTGCTGGATAATATGATAAATCTGGCATCACGTGTTCTGCAAAACTGTTATTTTCCTGACTTTTTTCTGTATGCTATTGCAGCAACATTCCCTCTGGATCTTGTAAGGAGACGAATGCAGTTGGAAGGAGCAGGTGGCAGAGATCGTGTCTACAAGACTGGACTGTTCGGTGCATTCAGGCAAATTTTTCGAAATGAAGGCCTACGTGGGTTGTACAGAGGAATTCTTCCTGAATATTACAAGGTGGTACCAAGTGTAGCCATCGTGTTTATGACATATGAGAAACTGAAGCAGCTCCTCTCAGATATTCCTGAAAGTTGAATTTTGCTAGCATTTCTGAAGGTAAGCTCATTTATATGGTGGTGGATAGGTTAGGTGAACTAATTAATAGTTATTGGAAGGAACATAATATATGTTGTCAAGTTTAAAAGTCCTGTCTTACTGAAAACCACATTTTTCCTGTATAGAGTGGTAAACCACACAAGTATATCCTCTTCAGTGTACTATAGCAGCATTAACCAATTCCATCAGTCAAGATTAATTCTTTGTTTGTTTGTTTGTTTGTTTGTTTGTTGGTTTACCTATGATACGTGTTTCCCACTTCCCATGGCTTCTGGTAAATGGAACCTCTGAATAAGATAAAAATATTTGAAACACTCAAAATCAATAGAATCTATTAACCCATTTTATTGTCAAAATAGATAAACGAGTACATCTTTTGAACTGCATCCTCAGAAGGACCCCGAAAAAATTAGGGGAGCAGCTAATCTACTGTTGAAAGATAGGCGAGTCATATTTTCTTTTAGACTCTGATTATTATTATTATTATTATAAAGGCAGATATCCAGTGAGGCGAATGTGATCAAGGGTGCGACGTAAACCGTATTTTTTCACAGCAGCATTAGCAGCTCTAAATCCTCCTCCGTATGCAGGAGAGGCATCATGGGCTATTTGATGCATGAAAAACTTGCCTAACTTACTTTCAACGTGTGATTTTCCACCTTTCTTTGAAGATGATGACCAGGAGTAGGAGTACGAGGATGAAGATGATGACGATGAAGCTGTCGAAGTAGATGGCATGTTTCCAAATTCAGGCATTACTTCTGATTCAAGCCACAGGTGTGCAAGAACTTGGCAGATGCCTTCTTCTACCTCAGGGTTGAGATTGCGAAAGCCTGCAAATGTTCAAAGATGAGCAGAAGAATAAAACCCCAAGTAGTAATTGTCGCTCATCTTTATTACCTCTGAGTCGAAGCCATGCATGCATCAATTCATGAGCAAGAATGGCACCAGTAAGCAGCCTGCACCCATTAGGAAAATGAATCAGCAGACCAGAAAAAATGCCAGTATAAAAATTACCTTAAAATGCATCCAAAATTATACCTTGGGAGGCCATACAGAACAAGAATGGCTGTGACTTCACATCTCCTCTGTAATTTCTGAGGTTGCGTTCTCATACCTATTAATCCTTGACTACCAACTCTTGGTCTCCTTTGTATCTGTACACAGTACACACCATTTGAGAAAACCGTTAGTTAATAATCACAAGGCAAAGTGGTAGGTCTTCGTCTTCAGAGCAATAGTCACATACACTGGTAACTGTCTGCTCTTCGGACAGACATAAACCTCTTGTCTCAGGCATGTGATGAATACCCTGGAAAAACATCTTACGTTAGTGAGAAAGTTGTCTCTGTTTAAGGACAATACGTTGTTGATTAGAGACGGAATTAGTCATTACACTTTTCTCGCTCTCAATAGCTTCATTAAGGGCATGTCTTTCCACAAGAAGCATGGGGACCTGCTGATCAATTCTCATGTTCATTCCTTCATAGTAGTCTCTAATGGAGTGATAAAGCGGTTGGCAATCTCCAGTGTCCATGATGGCAGATTCCATGCATTCTAAGCACAAGCTACGCCCATCTCCCAGTGATATGTATCTCACATTCCGGGACTTGATAATTGAAAGGCCTCATTAGCAGTTGATCCACAAATATATATCTAACACAAATTATGAAGATAGTCAAACAAGTTTTACCTCCAGACGTTCACAACTACAGCATCGTGCTGTCTCATCATAATCATGTGAAGGGCAATATTTCTGGGACCAAAATGGATGGCATCTATACTCAATCAAGCCAGCTCCATTTGTTGGGATCTGACAAAAATGATAGATCAGATAGAGAAAGCTTATATTTTTTGCCTGATTTCAAACTTTTATTCTGAACTCCAATTTAAGGCAAAAAAAAAAAAAAAAAAAAAAAAAAAGACAACATAATGTTCAAGGAACTTACAAATTGGTGGCAGACTTCACATTTGGGATGTGTCATCTCTTTAAAGCATGATTTATGGTATGCATTTCCCCTTGACAAAGAAAACTTGAATCAAATCAAGTAAGTTAATAAGAGCCAGAGATGGGAAACTTGAACAAAGGTACTTTTTACTACAGAGAAAGGGGAAGTTTATTTCAAGAAGCTGCAAAGACAAACCTCAAATTCAGTAATTGGGTAACTACAGGCATGACAACGGAAGCAATCCGGATGGAAAAAAGTCCCCATGCACCCCAAATAATTACCACTGCCAATTTCATGGTGGCAACCACCACAGACTCTGCAAACAATCAGGAATGCTACATTTAACATCTCAAATGTTTGAAAGAAAATTTACGATATCAATCCTTGTGCTGATCGTGTTTGGTCTTAACATCACTAGAGGTTTTTAAACAATGTAAATTATGTTTAAGAACATGTAAACATCATTACATACATATGGTTACATTACATTCTGCCCACAGTTTATGTCTAAAAACAGAAGCAGCACACTGAAGTATTATTAGGCCAGCATCCAAAGAAACCCAGGCAAGATATATGCTTTTAGCCTTAGGATGGTTCGATATTAAATGAATCTATATAGAAAACAGAAAAGAACTTGTTCTTCCTACTTTTCTGAAGAACAAAAGAGATTCAACCTCTTTATTCAGAGGAAATTAGAACCTAAATTGTTCGTGTACATGGATGTAAATCAACTCAAAGAACATAGTTTCACTTTTTTTTCTTCTTGAGGCAACAATTAACACAAATCTGAAAGAATTAGAAACATGCATACTAAAAAATTTAAGAACAAATTTACCTATGCCCTCTTGGATAATATTGCTGGGGAGCACATTCTCTAGGGGCATATGGCAAATATGGGGGATTTATTCCATCATGACGTGATCTTGGTAGATCTTCATCACTATCTCTTCGCCAGCGGTATCCTGAAATATTATATATCCATTAAGCAGTCAGTTGTAAGTAAGTAAGAGGAAATCTTGAAGCTCTCAGGTGTTGCAGACAGGAATGGAAGAATTAGAAGCAGTGATGAAATGTGATGATGATACTTAATCACCTTGTGGCCTTTTCAAATCTTCACCGAGAGAGAGTGCAATTGCACGGTCTAATTCCTCTTTCTCTTTGCTCGGTCTTGACCTATCATCCTGAAATTAATTTAAAAGGTATTTTGATCAACCTGATAGATACCATTTGACAGAGATGTTAAACATATTTTGAATAGGATAAATGAACATGAGTATCAGTTCAATAGGTTCTAAACTGACTTGCCAGAGAACAATAATCTCCACAACAGTACTTGTTCAAGATATCACTCTAACTTAAAAAGGAATGCAGAATAGATGTCAAGCATTAAATACTCACAAATTTTTATGAATATGTAATGACATAAAAATCATCTTATTTTGAAGCTCAATTTGTGTAAGAATACAGTACGGAATTCCTTTCAAGGGAATTTTATTCAGTTGTTGAATAAGTTTAGAAACATAATAGTGATTCAAGAAGAAGTAAAGATACAAATAAATCATGCACTCTCAGGTAATATACCGCCATAATTCAGCTATAAGTAAAATTTGTCTATTACATATATATATATATATATATATATATATATATCGAACCCTTGAGAAGAGAAAATAAACATAAGAAAGCACAGGCAAATTAAGAAATGTTAGAGAACATTTTCCAACTAAACAATCCTACAAAATCTCTCATCAAGATAGCTTCATATATTTCGAAGGAAAAGTTCTTATTAGTTTTCAGGGTGCCAAAACAGAGCTATAACATAACTTGAAAACCAACCACAAAAAGATATGTTCTTTAACATTTGAGCCTTCATTCAAAGAAGAATTAGAAGTAAAGTTGCAGTCCTACAAAAGTGTTTGCAGTAGTACTCTTTTCTGATATGGTCTCAACATTACTCATTATCTATACTGCCTTTCACCAATATTTATTCTGAATTCTTACTGCTAGGTGAAACTAATTTGTGCCAGGGAATAAAAAGAAGTGTTTAAATGATTTTCCTTTTTTTTTTTTTTTTTCCCTGAAAAGATATCAGCGAAACTATTAAGGAAGTTACCAATGATCTAATAGGAGCACGCCAAACCATATTTTCGTCCCCCAGAAACTGTGGTTGAGGTGCACTTGTTGTACTTCTATTCGAACTACCTTTGAATAGCTTACTCAGCCATTTCATGAACCTTGACTTCCTCTCTGCGTATGAAGAAACAAAGTGCCCTGCTTAAACTTCACAATCACATCAACAAGAAAATGGAAATAGGAAAAAAGTATATATACATATATTCTTTAAAACTAATAAACCAAGAATTCCATCAAACAACTAAAGCTAAAAATGCCAAAAATAGTTCAAGAATCATGAGACTAAGGAGCTTAAATACTTACCATAAATGCAAGGTTGGGAGAGATGATCGATACTGGAAGAAGACATGGACTGAAGGGAAACGAGAACGTATGTATAGAAGAAGATTTTCCGGGTTTTCGAGGAGAAGTTGAAAAGGGAGGCTAAAAATGAAAAGGACAAAGAGAGAGAGAGAATGGGAAGGAAAGGGGTTGTAGAGCAAAAGGGAATGGAACAGAGAGAGAAAGCGAGAAGGGGGAAGAGAAAGGAACAAAGGCATCATTGATAAAGCTTAAGTCTTGGGAGAAAGAAAGAAAGAAAGAGAGAATCTGTGAGATAGAGAGATTCTTGGCTTGGGATTAGAAATCAAGAGAGGGGAAAGAAAGTGGGTATGATGAGGAAAAAAATGGGAATCTGCTGAGGCGGATTGCGATGGAAAGGAAGAAGAAAGGGGAAAGCTAAAATCTTTACTTAGTACAAACCGTTGGACGGCTGAGAATTGGAGTTTTTAAGTCAGGGAGAGAGCGAGAGAGCGAGAGAGCTGAGCAAGAAGCTACTGTGATGATGGATGGCAAATCCCAAAATGTCCAGAAAGAATTCATTTTATTTTCTGTTCGAATTTTCCCATGGGGGGAAAGGAAGCATTTTTACTTTTAAAAGTCAAAAACTATGGCCTTCATATTCTTCATATTTACTGAAAACCAACAATTTCATTCATTTCTTATTGCATTTGGAAAAATCTGAGGTGCATACTTGATATGAAATAATAATAATAATAGTGGAAATAGAACATTGGGCCACTTTGCAAAGGATTTCTGCACACGTATGATCTGAATCTATACTCATCAAAGGTCTCCTTCCATGTTTCATAGGTAAAAAAGCACTAGATTCTGTTCCTGTTTCTTACAGATTAGCAGCACCTCAACATCTGGAGAGTTTTGCGGAACAAGATTTTAGGCCAATAAACAGCAAAGCACCATTATTAACAAATAGTAGTATGTTTGACAAGAAACCATATAAATATATATATATATGCCAGGCAGTAAAGGTTTCTCTGTTCTGTATTTTTCTCTGCATATATATATATAGAATCTTCAGAAAACAAAGCAATCTACACGTCATTCTGCATGGAATTGGTTTATCCTTTTCTTTCATGTTGGAAAGTGTTGAAATTAGCAGAAGATGAGGGCCTGCTTTGCCACACATTAGAAAAGCAAAATAAAGATCAAGATTTGTCCCTTTTGTACAGGAATCTATAGCCTTAGTTATACAATCAATCAGAATTCAGAAAAGAAAATAATAATAATAATTTCCCTCGGGTTTCGTTTCTGTAATAATAAAGCATCGTCAAATAACTATTCTTTCATGGCCAGGCCAGCTAAAGTAGATTTAGAAGTTAGAAGTTAGAAGTTATAAGTTAGAGCCCCAAATGTTGGAGGTTGATTAATTAAGCAGGTTCTCTACCAGATTATATAACATAATCATATCTTTAAAAATATATACATATATATTATAGAAAAGCATCTTATAAAGTTCAGATTTTTAATTCTTTAAACTAATATAAAAGAAGTCAAGGGAGAATTATTCCCACAAGAATCCCAAAACCAGCGGCTCCAAATTGATCAGTTGAGCATTTCATGTCAAATGTGAACCAAATATAGGTATCTATTGATAGATAGGGCAGTTTCTTGATCTCATAGTGTGTCACGTTACTTTCAGCCTTCTGAGAATTTCTGATCGTCAATTGTGCAGCAGCAGCAGTTTCCAACTTTCTTAAACGATTTTTTTTTTTAACTTGAAGAAAGAAAGAAAGAAAGAGAGTAAAAAAAAAAAAAAAAGTATCTCCAGCGATTTTATGCTCACACACACAAAAAAAAAAAAAAAAAAAGCAAGCACGATGAGCTAGTAGTGCAGTCGAATATGTACTCTTTATTACTTTCCTTTTAGGCTGTCGCCAACATTTTATTCTGTAATCTAAACAAACATTGGCCTATCCAAAAGAAACATATATTAGATCCATTTGAATACCCTTTTGTTTCTTAAGCTGTCTAGAAAACATATAAGATCCACTTACTTAGTACATGAAATTCAGTAAACTGTTGCTTTCAATTCACATCCCACCCACTATAAATAAATAAATAAATGAAATAAAAAGGTTGCTAAAGATAGAAATATATGAAAATAGTTTCCTGCAAATCTGCTGCAGAAAAGTGAAAATTTGCAATCTTGTGGGAGGAGGGAGGAGGGAGGAGGGAGGAGGGAGGAGGAGCGTGGGCTACTACTGACAAGGCTGGGAAAAAGGTGTACAATATTAGTGGGTCTTTTTTTTTTCTTTCTGGGTCATAAATTCGAGGTTTTTCCACTCTATAAAGTACTGATCTTTCTTTCATCTGCATAAAAACTCCGGTTTGATCAAACATTATTATCTTATTTGTGGTGGGATCTGCAGAATGGAAAAGTGAAGTTAGCCATGAAAATGGAAATGGGTTCTTCCCCACTTTCTACAAAATATAGTAAATATATGCTTCAATTCCCATAGTATATCCAGTTGTGGAAAAAAAGAACAAAAAACAAAAGATTTGATGGCCCTCAATATTCATGAAGAGACCTCAACCATCCAAACCACTAGCACCCGGCAGGTAATAAAGGTAGAGGGCCTTCCTTCGGCATCTGCACCTGCTTCCCATATCTCCCTGAATCTATATATATATATATATACCTATACAGCTTCTCACTATTTCAATTCAAATTCTTGATTTCTATTCCACTTAGCAAAGGGGTCGTAAAATATGACCTATCTTTTATGTTATCTGGATATGAAATACGGTATTACAGTTGGAGTCGCTAGAAACAAAAGAACCACAGATGGTGGAGAGAAAATCCGTAGTAATATTCTTTATGAGAAAATCATACGCACAGAACTCAGTAGTAGCACTAGAAGTAGCTGATTAGTATTCTTCAAATGGATTAGATGTATTAGCGTATTTGTACCAATGAATGTGGTAATCAATCAATCAATCAATCAATTTTCTACTAGTACAACATCAATAATCCACCCAATGGATTGTTGACACATGAATTATAATCAGCATCACTCATAGGAACTATAAGTTATTATGAGTTTTTCCAAAAAAATATATAAATTTATATTGCAACTTATGATCAATTCTAGGATAAAAAAAAGAAGAAGGACACAAGACAAGCAATGTTGCAAGAGATTCTCAAATTGTTTGTTAAGGAATCTACCAAAAAAAGGAAATCACAAAGCCTTCCTTCCCATGAAGAGATTTGACATGCCACACAAATCACAATACAATTAATGAATATATATATATATCCATCTTATATTTTAGATGTAAAATTCGTATTGCAATCATATATAAACAACAAGTTTTTGATGAAATCTATATAGACAAATTGACAAATTTGGTCCCTTAATTTATATAATTTTTGTTATTTCATCTCTTTTTTTTTTTTGTATTATTTCATCCTTTAATTTAATAATTTGGTAAATTTCATCCATTAACTTAATAATTTGGTAAATTTTATACCTTAACTTAAAATTAAAATAATAATACTAAAAAATAAAGGGGTAAAACTGTAAATTTTAATACAAAATATTTTAATTTACTATTGTAAATATACATATAATAAAAAAATTTGTATATTACCAAAGATATTATATCATTCATTTGTAAATTTATATTTAATAAATGTATTATTAAGGATGATATCCCAAAAATTATATAAGTTAAGGATGAAATTTACCAAATTATTAAGTTAAAGGATGAAATTACTAAATTATTAAGTTAAAGGATGAAATTTACCAAATTATATAAGTTAAGAGATGAAATTTACCAAATCATATAAGTTAAGGGATAAAATTTACTAAATCATTAAATTAAGGGATGAAATTTACCAAACTATTAAATTAATGGATGAAATAGTAAAAAAAAATAAAATAGGGATGAAATCACTAAATTAAGAGACCAAATTTTTCAATTTTCCAATCAATATATCATAACATTATGGTACTTCCAAAATATAAATTAAGAGTTAGAACTCTGCGAGGGGACATGAGGCACTCCAAGTGGTATAAAAAAATAAAAATTAATTGTTGACTTACATACATAAGTCAATAGTTTGTTGTATAGATTTTAAAGTTGATTCTTGGATCAAATTTGAATTTGGGAGTGATGATGTAAAAGAGAACCCAAATGTAGAAAACCCTTGTTGGGCCCACTTGTGGATCTCCACAAGTTTAATTGTTATAATGAAAAGTTGGGCCTTGGATCATTTCAATGAACATATTTGAAAAGTCCAAACGGGGCCCAAAAATTTACCAAAAACTGATAAAATAATTAAAAAAAATTTAAGCAAATTGATCTGTAAGTTTATTTTTCACAAAAATTATTGAAAAAAATGTGCCCGAATTGAAGATGAACATCGCATCCTAAATTTAGATAATTAAAAGATCAAATCAGCATATAATTAATGAAAATGAGTAAAAACAAAAATGGAAACCCCCAAAAAGAAAAAAGAGAGAGAGAGAGAAGTAGAGATTAAGAAGGGAAAACTGTCTTCTTCCACAAGAGGCATTGATAAGTTGACGAGTTCTGAATTAAACGACGACGTACCGTGGGGAAAGGGCCAAAAAAAAAAAAAAAACCCTCCTAAGACCCACATAATCAGAAAGTGGAAAGAAAACGTTAAAGAGGGAATAGTGTGATGGTGCAGCTCCGACTCCTCCTTT
The DNA here is from genome assembly GCA_025388415.1 of Cynanchum wilfordii. Classification (NCBI taxonomy): domain Eukaryota; kingdom Viridiplantae; phylum Streptophyta; class Magnoliopsida; order Gentianales; family Apocynaceae; genus Cynanchum; species Cynanchum wilfordii. The sequence goes on from JAHSUH010001079.1 coordinate 5,591,771, forward strand.
GGAAGTTGCAGCCGTCTCCACCTCTTCTTTTTTAATTTCTATTATTTTGATTTTTTTTTTTTTTTTTTTTTTTCAAATCCTCTGTTTTTATTACACATCCTTTTCTCTTACCCTTAAATCTTTTCGAATTGATCGGTCTCTCAGTTAATCTAAAACACCGGTGACTACTGACTGGACCAAGATAATAAAAGGTTGAGAAAGGGGGAAAAGATCAATGAAGAATATGGAAAAAAGGTCCAATCTTTAATTAAAGATAAAAAAGAAAGCGTAAAGTAGAGACGCAGAAGGCTGAATCTTGTAAAAGGTTCATGAGACTGTAGAGGGAAGAGGATTTGGGAGGGGGTTTTAGCGATAGTTAATTTGCATTTTTTTTGTTTTTTTTAAGGGCTTGGGGGAAGAGTATAGTGTAGTTATGGAAGCAGCAGTATTGGATAGGATTATAGAGAGATTGATAGAAGTGCGATCCTCAAAGCCTGGGAAGTTGGTTCAGCTTTCTGAGTCAGAAATCAAGCAACTTTGTGTCGCCTCACGCGAAATCTTTGCCAAACAGCCTAATCTTCTTGAACTTCAGGCACCCATCAAGATTTGTGGTATGCTTTACTATTTCCTTCCTTTACCTTTTGATTATCTGGCATTAAATGCAGTTTCTTTTGGGTATGCGTAGAAAACGTCAAGAATTGCAAGGTTTTTGATTCTTCTCTTTTTCATTTTCTTGGGTCTTTTGCTTTAGATTAACTCGTTTCTTACCCAACGTTATAGCTAAAGTTTCTTCATTCTTTTGTAGTCCTTAAGATTTTTTATATTGATATTTCTCACAAATTCTTGTGGAATTTAGATTTCTCTGAAGCTTTTGTCTGATGAGTTTTCAGGGTAGGAGTTTTACCTATATTTATGTCTCTGTATGTTACATCAGTATCACATTGTTGAGTTATTGCAGAATTTCATCTTTTGACAACTTGTAAAAATTATTGTCTCCAAGTGTTTCTCAAATGTCTATGATTATGTCAATGTACTACTGAAGTCATTGAGTCATTGAAATTGGAAGGCAACATACAAACATATTCTTACTCGATTTGCATTACTGAATGGGACTTTTGATTCACTGGGATATGGTTTCTAGCTATAATATCTTTCATTATTTTTACATGTCTGTGATTTGTATGACTACACTTCTCTGCACTTGTTGCTTGCAGAAAAATCAACAATTATGTTTCAGATATGTGTAAGATTTGTTCCTTGGAAAATAACATAAATGAATGAAATAGAAGCTATTAGTGTCAAGGGATCTTGCAGAAATCTTTCCTGGTTCTCATCTAATATGGGAGCACCTTGTCACTAAATTAGATTGGAATTACTGTATAAATTCTATGGTTGTGTAACTCAAATATAATTATTCTATTAAAAGAAGGAACAGAACATGAGACTTCAAGTTCAAGTGGTGAAGCAGTATTTCGAGTGACACTCTCCCGTAAGCCAACATAATCTGGACAAATTGTCTGTAAAGATGCTGCCCATTTCAAACATATTGTAGCCATTATCATAAAAAGGCAGTCTTCCTTGTACCAAAAGGCATGAAAAGGCAGTAATTCTTCTTAACAAGAGAATAACTTTTAGATTTTTCTAATACTTAGAATGTTAAATATGTGTTTGACATGTACGGGAGTTTTAGACCTGAAAGAAATATTCTCAGATGTTATCTTATATATAAACACATGTCTTCTTTGATCCCATTCACCATTTGTGTGACCAATGGTTTTGCTTCTTTGACAATTTCAAATTAGGCTTGTTTCCCTAGACTATCTTGATAATCTAGCGCAACAACTTCTCAACTAGCAGTGATATTTTATTATCTGACTCTATATATTTCTTGTTTCTGATTTCAGGCGATATTCATGGTCAGTACAGTGATCTCTTAAGGTTATTTGAGTATGGGGGTTTTCCTCCCAAAGCTAATTATTTATTTTTGGGTGACTATGTGGATCGTGGGAGGCAAAGCTTAGAAACAATATGCCTCTTGCTTGCATACAAAATTAAATACCCAGAGAATTTCTTCCTTTTGAGAGGAAATCATGAATGTGCATCTATTAATAGGATTTATGGGTTTTATGATGAATGTAAACGCCGATTCAATGTTAGGCTTTGGAAAGCCTTTACAGACTGCTTTAATTGTCTTCCTGTTGCGGCACTTATTGACGACAAGATATTGTGCATGCATGGGGGGCTTTCTCCTGATCTTACTAACTTGGATCAGATTAGAAACTTACCGCGGCCAACTGCAATCCCTGATACTGGCTTGCTTTGTGATTTGCTGTGGTCTGATCCGGGTAAAGATGTAAAAGGATGGGGAATGAATGACAGAGGAGTCTCTTACACATTTGGCCCTGATAAAGTGGCAGAGTTCTTGAGAAAGCATGATTTGGACCTTGTCTGCCGTGCCCATCAGGTAAAGAGCACATCCAACTTTTCTTTGCCCAACTTAATTACTGTGTCCTAAGTTCCATTTTGTTATTGCAGGTCGTTGAGGATGGTTATGAATTCTTTGCTGACAGACAACTTGTTACCATTTTTTCAGCACCAAACTATTGTGGTGAATTTGATAATGCTGGGGCCATGATGAGTGTTGATGAAAACTTGATGTGCTCTTTTCAAATTCTTAAGCCTGCAGAGAAAAAGAATAAGTTTATGACATCCACAAAGATTTGAATAGTCCATTATTTTCATTCAAGGTCTGCCTCAAATGCATCTTTCTTTATTTTGTCTGTCCAGAACTAGTAGCTGTGCTTCTATTTACTATCTCCTGCTTTCGCTCAGCATTCCATACACTCATTTGGTTCTACTTATTTGTCTATAAATCTCTCAAATAGATTGCCTAAAGAGAACTTTACAAAATCAATCAGCTTAGCATCCTTTATTACCATAACATTTTTAGCATGTATGAATACTTACTATCTTGATTTTTTACTTTTCCTGTTTCTTTTCCTCTCTGGAAACCTAAAGAACATAAGCTGAAATTTGTGGTTCACCATGATTGAGCTGATTATTGAATGGGAAAAAAAAAAAAAAAAAAAGAGTCTGCATCTGTAGTTCTTCTGACCTTGGATATTTTCTCTCATTGGACAAAATCAGCCAGGGGGCTCAAGAACATGATGCACATTGGCACCGAGGATTGTGGAATAAAGTGCCATTGTTCAGTGTTATCTTCACCCCCTCTTTCTAAAAGAGATGGCTGCATATTTTTAGACTGGTGTTTTAACTTGGTGATGTATGTTATGGCACAAAGGATTCGAGAAAAAAAAACTAATATTGACGGTGTGAACATGAACTGATTTCTGTCTTGGTTAAGTAATAATGTTAGATCCTAATTCTTTCAAGCTAAACAAGAAAAAGAAGCAGCTTTTTTGACAGTTCTTTCTTTCAGGTGTAAGCTCTTGAAGTACCACTACTGTAGCTGCGGCCTATGCTATAGAATTGAAAATTTTCTTGAACCTGAACTCCCAGTGATGTGCCATGATTAGCACTACCAAAGCTTTCTCTGGTTCGGTTCTGAGACAAGTGCTTATCTGGAAGTAGTAAACTAAACCATGACGCTTCTTGAATCCTTTTTCCATTTTTCTTATTCCCTGAGTCAGGATGGCTACATGTACATATTGTTCAGTTCTGAACTCCTCTTTTAGATTTTTAAGATCATTGAACCACAAAAGTCTATCTGTATCCTTTTTTCTTATTCCCAAACTCCCAACTGGACAGACAGATTTCCTTTAGTTTGTTTGTGTGCTTATTATTATTAATATTGATTTCAACAAGCTTTTCTTTCATTTTCTGTGAAGAGAAGTTGTGTTCATAATTTCAGCAGTTGCACAGAAGCTTTAAAAAGGGGGAAAAAAATGTACAGAATTTGAAACATCATTGTTATTCTCATACCTAGGCTCAACTGGTTTATCCCATGTTGTTTCAACTATACATTGACAAGTTTAGGAAGGCAAGAACATGGTTTAATGCGAGATTAGCTCATAATATAATATAACTCTTACCACATTTTACAAAAGGAGTGTTAATTTTTGGACAATGAAAAATAAAATTACTTTTGGACAGTCAAAGCTTTCTCGTCTGTCTTTCCAAAAATCTCCTAGTCATTTTTCCCAGCACAAAAATCAAATTGTATTTTACCAAAAAAAAAAAAATTCTCTCTCTATATATGTATGTATATATATAAACTATTATATATAATTTATTATGAATATTTGTATGTCAACTACCTTCAATATCTTCATCACCTTCACTATCTCCATACTTAAATTATCTCCATTACTTTCACTATCTCCATACTTAATTACTTTCACTATCTCCATACATAATTACTTTCACTATCTCCATTCCTAATTACTTTCACTATCTTCATACCTAATTAACTCCATTATTGTTATTATTTACATTATCTCTACTACCTCTTCATCCCTATAAATAGGGGTTAAATGTGTAGTTTTGTAGAGTGAAGAATACACAAGAAGATATATGAAATATACAAGGATCTCTCTCTTCCTCTTCTTTTCATTTGTTTTTATCTTACATTTTGTTCTATATAACAATAGTTTTATAACACGTTATCGGCACGAGTCTCTAACCAACCGAGACTAGAGGCTCTACTACCGAGTAAAGTATTTTTGAAGTTTATTTGAAGAATAATCGGGTACGTTATTTACCATTATGACAAATCTTACTAAAGTTGAATTTGTGATCTCCGTCATCATCTTCATGATGATTTGAAAAGAGAATATCTTACCGTGAAAGATCCCCTTGTTTTGTGGGAAAATTTTGAAAGAAAGGTTCGACCACCGGAAGATGGTCGTCCTCCCTAAACACGGTATAATTGGTTGCACCCGAAGTTGCAAGATTTTAAATCCAACAAAACAATGAGTTGTTGATGATAATCACGATACTTGACCAACGAGTTCTATTTCATTCCCGAGTGAATGATGTTATAACTCATGATCCCGGAAGAGATCGTGGTCGTGGTTATAAGTATGATCATGGATATGTACTGTGATAAATTTGGCCATTATAATCATAATTATCGGGATGATAATTCATGCGCCAAAAAAATGTTGATGACCACCCGAAGTGGCCAAAAGAATTAGAATATTATATTATATGTTATATGTTTATGTAATATATTATCTTTTGTTATTTAATATTTTAGTATTATATGTTTAACCTTTTAGAACTTTTTACTTTATCTTATTATCTTATATGTAATGTTTTTGTTTATAAATATTTTGTTATTATTATGATAGTCTTATGATTGCTTATTATTAACTCACAACCCGAAGTTTGTGAGATTATTTGTTTAATTCACAACCCGAAGTTTGTGAAATTATTTGCTTAATTCACAACCGAGTTTGTGAGATTATTTGCTTAATTCACAACCGAAGTTTGTGAGATTATTTGCTTACTTCACAACCAAGAGTTTGTGAGATTATTTAACACCGAATATTATTAACTCACAACTGAAGTTTGTGAGATTACCAAATGGCTATGATCCCCTTTTATGGGTTGAATGATGACATTGAAAGTGTATGTCTAATTGATAGTGGAACTACACACATCATACCGAAATACGAGAAATATTTTTCTCATTTGAATGTGGGAGAAACAAGTGTTACCACAATAAATGGTAGTGTAAAACTTATTGAAGGCTCGGAAGAGCTAATATAATATTACCGGGAGGAACTATGATTGCTATTGATAAAGCCTTTTTCCCTCGAAGTCTCGAAGAAATCTATTGAGTTTTAAGGATATCCGGCATAATGGATATCATATTGAGACTATGGAAGACTCGATCATGAATATTTGGCTATTACGAAAATGACCTCCATTAATAAGCATTTGTTGGAAAAGCTACCATCTTTATCTTCTAGGCTATATTATGCTAAAATTAATGACATTGAGGCGCATCATTTAGTAAACCCGGTTTACTAATCCCGTTACTTTTAAAATTTGGCATGATCGTTTGGGTCATCCGGGATTAATTATGATGCGAAAAATTATCGAGACAACGGACGGTCATCCTTTGAAGAATCAAAGGGTTTTGACTCGATAAGCTTCCTGTCTTGCATGTTCCAAAGGGAAATTGATTATAAGGCCATCACCATTAAAAGTAGGAGTTGAAAGTCCTACATTTCTAGAACGGATTCATGGAGATATATGTGGACCGATTAGTCCACCTTGTGGGCGCTTCGATATTTTATGGTTTTGATTGATGCATTGACCCGATGGTTGCATGTTTGTTTATTATCTACTCGCAACCCGGCGTTTGCGAGATTACTTGCCCAAATAATTCGCTTGAGGCGCATTTCCCGATTATCCTATTAAACGAATCCGCCTGGATAATCGTCGGTGAATTTTCTTCGCATGCATTTGATTCTTATTGCATGTCGATTGGCATAATTGTGGAACATCCCGTAGCTCATGTTCACACAGAACGGTCTAGCTGAATCATTTATCAAAAGGCTAACGTTAATTGCTAGACCGTTATTGATGAAAACAAATCTCCCCCACGGCACCGGGGGCATGCTATTTTACATCCGCAGCACTTGTGCGTTTAAGGCCATCGAGTTATCATAAATTTTCTCCACTACAGTTGGCTTTTGGTTCGAGCCTAATATTTCTTATTTGAGAATTTTTGGGTGTGTTGTATATGCTATTGAACCAACCCAACAAACAAAAATGGGTCCTCAAAGAAGATTGAGATATATGTTGGGTATGACTCCCGTCTATTATAAGGTATCTTGAACCTTGTGACAGGACGTTTTTACGAGCAAGATTTGTCGATTGCCATTTTGATGAGAATTTGTTTCCCAAATTAGGGGGAGAGAATAAATGACATAAAATTGAACTTGCATGGAGAACATCATTAAATCATTTAGATCCACGCACAAATGTGAGTGCATGGAAGTTCAAAAGATAATTCATTTGCAACAAATTGCAAATCAACTGCCGATTCTTTCCCCGACTCGGAAGAGTCACTAAATCGCATATTCCCGTATAGATGCTCCTATACGAATAGAAGTTCTTGAAGAACAAAAAGTAAATCTTATAGCCGTTGAATCAAAGGCACCCCGAAGCGTGGCCGACCCCCTTGTTCTAAAAAAAAAAAACCCCCGAAAGAAAAGAGGATTAAATGATCCAAATGATCCGGAAGATCATGATGAAAACCAAGGGACAACCGATGAAAAGATTCCAACTATAAATGATGAAGAGAATTGAAATCTCTATTAATTATACAACTTCGAATAAAAGTTGGGATCGAAGTAAAATTTCTATTGATAATGTTTTTGCATATAATGTAGCCTTTGATATTGTCAAGGATAATGAGGATTTAGGTCCTTCATCGGTTGAAGAATGTCGACATAGAATTGATTGGCCTCAATGGAAAGATGCGATTCAATCGGAGTTAAATTCGCTTGCAAAGCGAAAAGTTTTTGGACCCGTAGTCCAAACCCCGGATGATGTAAAACTTGTTGGTTATAAACGGGTGTTTGTGCGAAAACGAAATGAGAATAATGAAGTCGTAAGATATAAAGCGCGACGACTCGCACAGGCTTTTCACAAAAGCCGGGAATTGATTATGATCAAACTTATTCACCGTTATTGATGCTATTACACTCCGATATCTTATAAGTTTCGCAGTTCATGAAAAGGTGGACATGCGCCTAATGGATGTTGTTACAACTTATCTATATGGAAGCCTTGAAAAGGAAATTTATATGAAAATCCCGAAGGATTAAAATTACCAAAGGCTTCTAATGGCCCTCGTGAGAATTATTCCGTAAAATTATAGAAATCATTATATGGGCTTAAACAACCGGACGCATGTGGTACAATCGCCTTAGTGAATTCTTATTAAATTCAGGATATAAAAATGACCAACTCGTCCATGCGTATTTATTAAGAAATCGATTTTAGTTTTGTGATTCTTGCTATATATGTTGACGATATTAATCTCATCGGAACTCGGAAGAGCTCCGAGAAGCTATAGATTGTTTGAAGCGAGAATTTGAAGTTAAATATTTTGGGAAAACCAAGTTTTGTCTTGGGCTTCAAATTGAACATGTGGAAGATGGAATTTTTGTTCATCGCCAACATATACGACTAAAGTTTTGAAAAGATTTTTCATGGATAAAGCACATCCATTAAGTATTCCAATGGCCGTGAGGTCACCCGGATGTAAATAAAGATATTTTTTAGACCTCGAGAAAATGATGAAGAACTACTTGGTCTTGAAGTACCATATTTAAGTGCTATTGGTGCATTAATGTATCTAGCAAATAGCACTCGACCCGATATAGCATTTGCTATAAATCTATTGGCAAGATTTAGTTCTTCACAAACACGACGACATTGGAATGATGTTAAACATGTCCTTAGATACCTCCAAGGAACTATTGACATCGGATTATTTTATTCAAATAAAAATAATCCAATATTAATTGGGTATGCGGATGCCCGGTTATCTTTCCGATCCGCATAAGGCACGTTCTCAAACGGCTATTTATTTACATATGGCCAATCCGTTATATCATGACGCTCTACAAAGCAAACTATAACAGCAACTTCTTCTAATCATGCTGAGATAATAGCCATTCATGAAGCAAGTCGAGAATGTGTATGGTTGAGGTCAATAATACATTATATTAGAGAGAGTTGTGGTTTATCTCCCGAAGTGAGATTCCAACTCCTCTATATGAAAATAATGCACTTGTATAGCTCAATTGAAAGGAGGGTATATCAAAGGAGATAAGACAAAACACATTTCACCCAAAATTTTCTTTACTCATGAACTTCAAAAGAAGGGTGATATTGATGTACTTCAAATCCGGTCATGTGATAATCTTGCGGATTTATTCACTAAGGCTCTTCCGATCGCAACCTTTGAGAAATTGAGATATAAAATTGGTTTGCGTCGGTTCAAAGATTTCAAGAGTTCATCTCAACAGGGGAAGTGTTGAGATTAATACCCGTCGATGTATGGATTCTTCATATTCCTCGAGAACGACCAATGAAGGAGGCGTAATTTCGGGAATTACGGTTTTCTCACGCGCATCGACGAAATTATTACTACAATTGAAGCAGGTCGGAATGTTTCTCTAGCAACAGTACTTTTACGGAAGTAAAATCTTCCTTAAAACCTAAGATTCTTCTTGTGGAAGACAATAAAATCAATGTGATGGTAACGAAATCGACGATGAAGCGGTTGGATCACGACATAGAAGTCGTAAATAATGGAGTTGAAGTTGTACGTACATAAAAGAATATTGTACTCTTTTTTCCCTTAATCGGAATTTTTTCCCCCCGGGTTTTTTATCGATAAGGTTTTTAACGAGGCATATTCTTTATGTAATGGACATCCAAGGAGAAGTGAACCCTGGAGATTCATCACATTGAATGGAAGTGATAAGGTTTTAATGAGACATATTTATTGTACAATGGACATATAAAAAAAGGAGAGTATTATAAATATTTGTATGTCAACTACCTTCAATATCTTCATCACCTTCACTATCTCCATACTTAAATTATCTCCATTACTTTCACTATCTTCATACTTAATTACTTTCACTATCTCCATACATAATTACTTTCACTATCTCCATTCCTAATTACTTTCACTATCTTCATACCTAATTAACTCCATTATTGTTATTATTTACATTATCTCTACTACCTCTTCATCCTTATAAATAGGAGTTAAATGTGTAGTTTTGTAGAGTGAAGAATACACAAGAAGATATATGAAATATACAAGGATCTCTCTCTTCCTCTTCTTTTCATTTGATTTCTATTACATTTTGTTCTATATAACAATAGTTTTATAACAAATTTATTATGAATATTTGTATGTCAATTACCTTCACTATCTCCATACCTAAATTATCTCAATTACTTTCACTATCTCCATACCTAAATTATCTCAATTACTTTCACTATTTTTATACCTAATTACTTTCACTATCTTCATACCTAATTACTTTCACTATCTTCATACCTAATTACTTTCACTATCTTCATCCTTATTGTATTATTTACATTATTTATTTTATCTCTACTACTTTTTCATCCCTATAAATAGAGGTGAAAATGTGTAGTTTAACACACAAGAATATATATGAAATATACAAGAAAGCTTCTCTCAGAAAGTCTTATCTTCCCCTTTGATCTCAATCTTACATTTTGGCATATTTCTTTTAGTTGTGTTCTATATTTCTTTTAGTAACAATTTAGTAACAATAGTTTTATAACAAAATTCATATTAACTAAATGAAAAGAGATGGTTTAAGGTTATATAATTCTAAATTATCAAAAAAAAAAAAAAAAAAATAATTCTATATGACAGCAGGTAGGAGAGCGACCCCACCTTCTTCATCAGTTTCCCCTTCTTTTTGGCCCAAACTTTTTTTGAATTCAACAGTCCCCACCATATATCCCCCTTCTCTCTTCTCAGTTCTCAGTAGGGTTTCAAAATCAAAATCTCCAAAAAACCAAAAGCAGAAACCAGCTATGATCATCTTTACCCACCACCACTATCACCAACACTTTCCCCTTTCCTTCAAAATTCTAGCATTTTCATTTTTTTACTTCATTTAATCTTTGAAGAATTTCAAATTCCACTTTTAATCTGCTACCTGGTGGTTCCCCAAAGCAGTAGATTTTTGAATTCTTTACTGAACCGAGACAAAAGAGGGTAAGATTAATGAATTCAACGGATTCGATAAAGACTCTTTTGGCGGCAAGCGGTGGTGACACCGTGAAGCTTTTCGACATCTCGGTTGAACCTCGAGATCCCTGCATTCTCAACTACACTCCTTCTTCGGGTTTCCATGTCAACTCTGTCAAGTGGAACCATACTAGTGAGTACAATGTTCATACTTTTTCTCATTTGTTTTTGTGCAAATGGAGATATGCGAACCCTTAATTTTGATCTGTTGCACTGTTTCATTTCCTAGCTTTGGTGCGTCTTTGCAGTTTTAATCTTTTGTCTGAACTTGAACATTTTTCGTGTAGATTTGGTGGTGGCCAGTGCAGGAGATGATAAGAAAATATCACTGTGGATGAAAAATGGACAGAGTTTGGGCACTATTCCTGTAGCCGGCAGCGATAGTGGCGATAATATTGAGGCAATCTCGTGCTTCTATACTTTTTATCATTTTTTTAATTGATTAATTGGAAAGTGAAAATTTTCTGCTTCCCCTAGTTTTTGGCAGATGGGGTAAACGTATGTGGGTAATCCTCTAACATTAGTTAGTTCTCTAATTATTGACTGATTGCTGAATTTGCTCATCCCTGATAGAAGAGATCAAAAGAACTGATCCACACTTTGCCGAAGTGTATCACATAGTACTACTATATATCTATCATTAAGATTTTACAAAATACTTTACCGGGAAGTTTTGAGTTTTAATGATTTTTCCGTGTTTTCGGGCATGACTCTAAGCTTTACTACTGATTAATTGATTTCCTCTTTAAAATTAAACAATTGCATATACTTGGGGGAGTAAAAAATCTTCCCTTTTGAGATAATTAAATGAAACTTAACCTAATGTCAGAATGCTGCTGATGAAACATAAGAACAGGAAGAATGAAGGTCAGCTGTTGGCATTAAGAAATGACCTATTTATATTGAACTTCACATACTTGCTTGTCTTCCATATATTTTTTCATCTGTGGCTCAATTACTTATACGTTTGAAAAACAATTTACAGGAGTCTATCTCAACCATCAGCTTTAGCAACAAAGCATCCAGATACATTTGTTCAGGGGGCAGTGGTCAAGTTGTAAGAATATGGGATATGCAGCGTAAACGTTGCATCAAATGGTTGAAGGGCCATACTGATGCCATTACTGGTGTATTGTACAATTGCAAAGATGAGCACTTAGCTTCTATTAGCCTCAATGGGGATCTTATAGTTCACAATCTTGCTTCTGGTGCAAGGGCTGCTGAATTGAAAGATCCAAATGAACAGGTCTCTCCTATCCAACTTATAGTCTAAAAAAATCTTTTGGCATTTCTAATTGAGTTTTTATTCGTTATTGATCCATGTAATTTTGATTTCTGATATTTCAGATCTTTCTTTGATGATTCTGAAACCAGGTCCTGAGAGTGCTTGATTATTCTAGAATAAGTAGGCATCTTTTGGTTACTGCTGGTGATGATGGATCTGTCCACCTATGGGATACAACTGGTCGTGGTCCAAAGGTTCATTTTATCTTTATGAGCTTAAATTGGGTCGAACACTTGAGATTTGTTTTGCAATAGGATTTTTAAGCCTGTTATAACCTCTTTACTGGACAACATACCACCTTTCTTATTTCACTTTTCCTTTATTGATTCTTGCTTGCCTTTTATTCTACATTTGTCTACAATCCTACAATATTAACCAGTGATTGTTTCCACCCTGCAGACCTCATGGTTGAAGCAACACTCTGCACCAACTTCTGGTGTTAGTTTCTCTCCATCAAATGACAAGGTTTATTTTCTTAATGATTTATGATCATTCCTTCTGATTCCAAAGTTTTGATATCTTCTTATCACTTTTTAGCTCTCTGCTGAGCTCAAATGACTCTAATGATTCTCTGGAAGGTAATTGCTACTGTTGGTCTGGACAAGAAAATGTATGTGCTTGACTCAGGATCCAGAAGGCCCTCATTTGTCATTCCTTATGAGGCACCTTTTTCTTCACTATCATTCACGGATGACGGATTAACACTGGCAGCTGGAACAAGCAGTGGCCGCGTTGTATTCTATGATGTTCGTGGAAAGCCCCAACCTTTGACTGTTCTTCGCGCTTTTGGAAATTCTGAGGTGATCTCTTTTTTTTTTTTTTTTTTTTTTTTTTTATTTACATATTTCTATTATGAAGTCTACTGTTAAGGTACATTCTATTTTATGTTTGGTGAATATGGTATGTGTGGACCTACAAACATTTGCCTGAGTTTTTTATTCTATGTGGTTGTCTTTTTTCATCAGAAATAGCAGAATTTTAATATTTCCCATCTTTTCCACTTCCATTCACCTCTCATTGGGAAGTTAATGGGCATTCCTTCTAACTGTGAATCATGTTTATTGACATTCACTGGGGCAGAGTATTCCATAGATAGCATGGTTAATATGTATCAAACTGTATTATACTGGAATGCCAGTGGTTTTATTGACCATGGGATTTGTTGCCAAAATTATTCATGCATTTTTTTTTTTTTTTTTTTTTCTGATCTGACTTTTACTTTTTACTTTTTTTTTCTTCTTTTTCTTCCTCTGTAGCTGTTTAGTCTAACTTTTCCACTGACAACATGCAATATTATGCTCATTAGGCTGTTACAAGTCTTTGCTGGCAAAGATCTAAACCTGTTATTGTAAATGAAAACAACAGCCCAATTGATACTATACTTTTGGGTGGTGCTGTAGAGGACTCAGTTCTTATGCCTGACCCACTGCCATCTGCATCAACGGGCTCTTCAATTGCCACAGCAGTCTCAGGATCTCGAAATTCTGGTCGTTTAGTCTCGTCAACCGACTCATTTTCATTTCTTGCAGGCAGTAGTTCATCTATCTCAACTAGTTCCAGTTTATCTGCAGCTGAGGAAACCCCCATCCGTAGTAGTCTATGGGCAGGTGGAACTTTGACCAGATTACATGCTCCTCGTAGTTATAATATCAAGGATGATATGGAGGTTTTCTCTCCTCTTGTGGATGTACAGCCAATTACTCCCTCATTGGATAAACTGTGGGATGACCATGATGGTATAAAGAAAGACCATGATAAGAAACTGTCCCTGCTGTTTCCTTCTTCCAGGAGGTTCCCTCTTTCAGAGGATGGGGGTAGTGATATCCATCCAATTATGGACTGGAAGTCTACATCAACATCTAAACAGGTATGGTGCTATAGTATGTGTCATCTTCAGGGTAGAACTCAAAGGGGCTTTGTTGAGATCCAATAATCTAGTTCCAATCTTTTCTCTCTTGTACTCCTAGTCTGAACATTCTTTTGGATTTTTTTTTTGGAAGGGGGGGCATTAGTGTGTGCTTTTTAGATGAAATGTATTCAGATCAAAGCTTCATAGATCTTAGTGCTAATTGCCTACTTTATGGACTTCAAATTGGGATACAGTTGTATCTTTTAGGAAATAAATTCTGGATCATGTTTAATCTATGTGCAGAGTTGATAGGTTAAGATAATACCTTGAAATTAGCAATAGAAAGTGATACAACATGACTTAGAAACAACTATCAATGCCTATATGGTTGTACATTTTGTTTTTCAGTCAAAACTATGATGTAGCTTGGAAAGATTGATTATGTATGTCTGATCCTTGGATGACTTATAATTGAACTATTTAATTTCATTGTATCATTGATATCTATTTATTTTTAAATGCTCTGTGCTAGTTGGTTTTCCTGCAAACCCCTTGAAGATGATTACCTTTAGACAGTCTTAGGCAAGTGTATTTATTTCAAAACTATCAGAATTCTTAGTTTTTTAATGGTACAGTAACACTTACAGCAGAAATACTAATTTATAGAAGTTTGATGATTGGCTATTTTGCATTTTTGAAAAAAGTTTCAAATGGGTTCTTTTTATTCAGTTCATAATTCAAATATTTATCTCTACATAATTTCAAGTTGGTCAAACTTAAGTAAATATATGGGTTCCCTGTAGAAGTTATAAACAGTCAGAAGCTCAGTTCAGAAGGCAAAAGAAATATTTCCATATTCTACTTAGTGTGTCTTTCATATTTTGCTTTATTACTGGTGGCATAATTGACATGCGTGGTGTCTGGTTTCCAGAAAATGGAATCATCTCCCGTAAAAGGCATAATTTCCCATATTTTATGGACAATTTTCTAGGACAGGTTTTTTATTTTAGTGAGATTGAACAGAAGAGGCTGTTTCCTTCTTTGATTCTGTAAATTAATTGAATATTCAATAATTATGGGTCAGTGAGTTTGATGAATCTTTTAACTATCAATAGACCCATTCATTTGACCCATGGTGGGTAGTGATTTGATGTGTTTGTAATCATGCAGGATGATACCTATTCTAGCTTCTCTCAATTTGCATCTACACCTGCTGCATCTTCAAAGAATTCTGACACTTCCTCTACTACTCCTTCCTCCGTTACTCCTCCAGAAGCTTGGGGAGGTGAAAGATTATCTGATAAACTGAACCAACTACGTCAATCAGTTAATGTTCCCTCACGATTTGCAGCATTAACTTCCAGTAATCTGACATCAGGATCAATGTTATCTAGTTTGCAAGATGTGACATTTCCTACAAGCCAGAGCACAAGTTTACTATCAAGTTCAAGTCTAAGCTTGGCAAATATGCGTGTCAGAGAAACATCCAACCAAGAGGCCTCCTTTGGATCTTCTGAAAATGTTTCTTCGATTTCCTCATCTCTTTCTCTATCTACAAGAGGCAGTACAGGACAGGTTAACGTGGATTATGTTGGTCCCAATTTGTCCCTTCCCCGGAGGTTTTCCAGTTATGCAGAAAGGATAAGCACTGCTCCCTCATTTACTGATGGGACATCCCTCTCAGTTGGTTCCCCTAAAACAAAGAAAACAGGAGCTGAAACAAGGGAAGAACTTTTAAGTAGCTGGTTGGCAAGGTCTGATAAACCATCTGCTGCTGAAGCTGGGATTCTTTCAACAATGAATGTATGGACAATGAAATATATGTACTTTCTGGTTTTTAATCTTAATCCTGTCCATCTTTCTGAATTGGTTGTCAACTCAAAAGTGCAGCAAAAGTCTCTAATTTGTTTTGAATAAATTCTCTATTTTGCATTACCTGCTGCTCATAGTTGAACTGGAATGTTTTGGTAGGGTGGTGCTACGCAATTACAGAGAACCTCAACGAATTCCGAGGCTCAGAATGGAAGTTCCTTCACACTTCAGCTTTTTCAGCGGACTCTTGAAGAGACTCTTGCTTCCTTTCAGAAATCTATTCACGAGGACATGAGGAATCTTCACATTGAAATTTTAAGACAATTTCACATGCAAGAGGTTAGTTTTTAGCATCACTACTTAGATTTTTTATTTTATTTATTTATTTTTATTGTTTTAGTTGCTGGCTTTTTACTAGTATTTCAATTACCATGCAGATGGAAACGTCCAGCGTGATGAACATAATTCTAGAGAACCAGGCAGAGCTCATGAGAGAAGTCCAATCACTGAGGAAGGAAACACAAGAGCTTCGACAATTGTTATGAGTTCCTCCTTGAGCACTCTGGAATATTTTTTTGCAAGCAGCTATTACCACCACTAATTGGAAAGGAAAAAAAAAGAAGGTTGGTTGGTTGGTTGGTTTATTTGACTAAACTTGCTTTGTTTTATGCCCTTGTTGATTTTAGGAAAATAGCATATAGAAGGGGGTATTGTTTTGATTCCTTTTCCATACCCCAGACACTGTTCCTTGCTTGGTTGGGGCTTGTAATATTCAGGAAAACTTTGCGTGAGAAGAATAGAAGGCAAAAAAACTAACACTGAGCACCAAATTGAACGTGTACAGTAGGGAATGATGAGTTATAAATGTAAAACTTTCTTTTGAAAAAAAAAAAAAGAAAAGAAAAGAAAAGAAAATTTATGTGTACAGATGATCTGATTAATTAGTACAAATTATCTTTATAAAGATTGAACAAGTATGCTGCTGCTGCTTTGATTTGGATTCCAACAATTTCTCCATATTTTTCTTGTTTAGTTAGATGAAATAGGAAGAGTTTTTATGTCATCACCCTCTGAACTATGATCAGTAAGCACATTTTTGTTTACTACTGTCTTGTAAGAATACCTTCTGGCAAGAAACAGATAAGCACAGAAGTTGAAGCAGCTTATGGCTGCCACCAACCAGTAGAATTTATCCAGGCGACTGCTGTTCAAATCCTTGCCGAACCAACTCGTCCCCCATTTGTCAGTGATGTGCCCTACAATAGTGATGAGAAAACTATTGATGAAACTTCCTGCTCCAATTACGCTCAAATATAATCCTAGCCCTAAACTTCGCATTGCGTCTGGAACCTGTTCGTAAAAATATTCCTGTAAGCCAACAAGAGAAAATGCATCTCCAACGCCCAAAATTACACACTGGGGAACTAGCCAAAGTACACTCATGGGAAATGCCTCCGTTTCCGGCGTTCCTCCTCCGCGTGCGATCTCGTTTTTTGCGATTCTTAACCTTTTCTTCTCTACTAATGCAGCAATGGACATGGTCACAATTGGAAATATCATTCCGACGCCTATTCTCTGTAGGATATCGAGTCCCCGCTCATTGCCCCTAGCTCTTCTTAGGATAGGAATCAGTAACTTTTCATACAAAAAAAGTGCGACTAGCATCCCTATTGGGGATATACAACTGACAGTAGCCGCTGGAATTTCAAAACTCCTGCCTACTTTTCTGTTCATGCTATAACTTTGTTTGACGAAAAATGTTGTGTGTACAGCCCAACAAATTCCGATTATCAGCGAAGTGAACCATATGGGAATCATTCTTATAATGAGTTTGGTCTCTTCCACCATGGTAATGGTAGCCAATTTCCATGAAATTTGTTGCAGTTCTGAATCCTGAATGACATAACCTTCAACTATAGCAGCTTTATCAAGAAATCTGCAAACCAAGGTGGACGGACCATGGTGATTGAAAAAAAAAAACAGGATAGTAAGCCCTTGGAAGTTGGAATTGATTTCTTACTTACCTGAGATTGTTTGTGTGAGGAAGGAATCTTCTTCTGTTCTGGGATTTTGGAATTTCGTACAGTAAATTAGGGGCAGAAGGAAGTGGGAGATTTCTCTTGGTTATGGCTGCAACTAGGACCTGCAATATGGGTGTGAAGATGCTTCCTTCTGGAATCCTGTACCTGTAAGAGGTCTTGCCAAGGTAAAAGAGTATGACTGCAACACCCAGAAGAATGGTAAGGCTAAGGCTTGCAATACCCCAGCTAGCGTGATCTTGCAAGTAAACGATCAACGTTGCACCAAGCAAGAGCCCAGTACAGAGTATGAAGTTCCACCAGTTGAAGAACGACATTTTCCTTTTTCTTTCCTTCAAGTGATAATCATCAAACTGATCAGCTCCAAAGCTTTCCAGACAAGGCTTGTGACCACCGGTTCCCAAGGAAAGAAGGTAAATTCCCATGAAGAAGACTATTTCATGAACTTTCCTGGGATGGCTGCAGCCCTTGACATTATTGCATGGCTTCAGACTCGGGATGAATTCAGACATTGTCAAGAGCATCAACCCCTTCAATCAAAAAAAATCCACTGAAGATTAGTATCCTCCTGGAAATCAATTAAGGTGATATTTATTGAGTGAATTACATACCGCAAGATAAACCAAGGATGAGCACAAGATCATGGTGAACCGACCAGTGTATGCATCTGCAAGGTATCCTCCAAATAAAGGTATGATGGTAGTCACACCTATCCAGTAGTTTACATTCCTTGCAGCAGTCTTGAGATCTTGATGCAGTACTTCAGTAAGGTAGCTGATGAGGTTCGCACTTACTCCATAATATGTTATTCTTTCACAGAACTCAATTGCTTCACCATGCCATTTTCCAAGAAGTTGAAAACAAACAAACACTAAGTTAATAACCATTATATATATATATATATATATATAGAATACAACTGAAAGGAAAGATTCTCAATATATATACATATATATATATATAGAAAACTCACCCATTACAAAGAGGGAAGCTCTCCAAACACCAGTAGAAGCTCGAAGAGGAACATTACCTCTATGATCAAGTGATCCATCAAACACCCATTTCTCCTTATCTTCAAATTCTCTTCTTTCATAATTTTTTGTTTTCTTGTTCTCTAGTTCTACCTCCATTTCCTTAGTTTATAGAACAAACAGGAACAGGAAGAAAACCAAATTACATTAGTGGAAAGATTCCTGAATTTAAATAGAAACTAAAATATAATACATATATAAAGCACTAGTTCCAAATTTTAGTGTTGACACTATCATTACATATTTTTATATACTTACTTAAAATAGAAGAACTCTTATTAATTAGTTAGGTTCAACTAAAATATCTTTTAATTTTACTCTTATATATAAAATAATTAATCAATATTAGTTATAAAAATATTGAGAAAAACAATATTTTTTTTTTTAAATTGGGGGAGTACTAATTTGATTTGTAGCCTTGAAAAATATTGAATTGATGATAAGTTAGAACATATCTTTTTTCATACTTTATAAGTAGTACATTTTACTTTTTATAATTTAGACATTTTAGCCATGAAAATAAAATTACTCGAATGATTGGCGGGTCAGGTCTTCTGCTACTACCTTGGATATGATAGAATCTTTCTTTTGTTATTTGCTAATTTATGACTATATATGTATAGTTACTTTTGGATGCAGTAGAAACAATTTTTGAGTAGCTAGTAGAATCAAATTTGTTTATAGTTAATTAATTAATGTTTATAAATTATCTTAATCCTCAAATTCTGTAGAGAAATATTCTCTTAATGTTTCTTGATATTTCTTATTTAGTATTCAAGCAAAAAGGTTTATTCAGTCAAGTGAGTGCTGACCGAGTGGTCAGCACCCACACTCCCAACCTTAAGATTAGGGGCTCGACACCCACTATCAGCCTTAGTGCTACCAAACCAGCAATTATGCTGTTGGATGCAGGTGTAGATTATTCGAGTCAACCCGGTCACCACACCAAAAAAAAATGTTTATTCAGGCTTATTCATGTTCATTTTCTATAGCTTCTTTTTTTTTCATGACCCCTTTCTTTAACAGGATAAAGTAATCCAGATCTACAATAAATCCTTTTTTCTAGTACAATAATAAAGAGACGCATGATTTGTTTCATAAACGATCTTGATCCTCTTTTTATTTCCGTTCACCGCCCAAACACACAGAAAACGTTTTAAAATTGTGTTCCTTAACATGTTCAAAGTGACTAGGAACAGCAAATGCTGTAAGAACCATGTTAGGAGTAATACTGGGGAACATGACATCTTCTATCTACTCCCAACCTTAAATAAATGTTTTATACAATTCAATTCAATAGAGTGTAAATATTTGCCAGCAGCAGCAGGTTTCGGATTTTCAGAAAATTCAGCAAGTGAAAGAGACATTAAGAATACAGCTGCAGTTTCCAACAAGTGGTAAAAAGCAACTACTGAATTTTCTACAACAAACAACATAAACTTGAACTAAGAAAAGAATGTTGGAACCTTGAACCTTTATTTGCACTTCAACTCCAAGCAAACCAAATGAAACAAATTGTAGTATCAGATTGCCTTTATATGTAACCATGTCCACACAGACTACTACTTCTTCACTAACCTCAACACATCACCCACGAGATGTAAAGAACCTGTTACCAATACCTGAAAGAGACCAAAAAAGTTAACAAGTTTTAAGAGCAGTATAAGAACCTGTTAAGTCTACTTTGCATAATGTACAAAGCTGGAAAGAACTATAGATTGTTCAACAATATCATCAAAAGCTGGGAATGAACAATTTTCCATTAAATATCTGCTATTCTCTGTAACAGTTAAAAAAAAGATTTTTTTCCTCTTCTTTTACTAAATAAAAGTATTGATCACTTTAAAAGTTAAACATTATCCGTTTATTCCCCCATGGCATCACAGCCTCTTAAGTTAACCCCAATAATTGCTTCTCAGCAACAAAAGGCAAACTTTTTTATGTCTCTGTTTCCCAATTATACATATCAACTAGAACTTCTACTGGAACCTTTACATAAACCTTTTTACAGGAAAAGTTCATTTTAACAAGGACAACATTGTACAAAACAATACAGAAAAAATTATCACACCCCACCCCACTGAAAAAGAAGACAAAAGGCAGTAAAAGAATGCTTAAGAAAGATTAGCTGGCCCATCCCAGTAAGGAAGTAGGACTTTTGTAGATTCCGGATCCTTATCTTAAATAATAATAATAATAATAAAATAAACCATTCCAGAGCCTCTAAGCTGCAAGAAATTTAACCTCTTCTTTCTCTTATTATTTCCTACTTTTTAAGAAACATAAAAATCAAGCACCTACAGGTGTAAGGAACTCCAAATTGGGCACACATGGTATACGGAACCAATAACCCCACAACTAAAATAAACTACAATATCTACCTCTATTTCAAAAGATCATTAACCATATAAAGGCATTTCAGAGATACTACCAGGTCAATTCATGGAAATAGTCAACAATCATAGAAACAATAATAACTCATCATCTGCACTGTACCTAACAACAAATGATGGCCACATCACAATACCTGAAAACGAACAGATTGGTTCTTTCTAACACTTTCTCTCAGCCAATTGATTGCCAAAGGAATTGAAGGAAACACAGAACTATTCTCACAATTCAGGACACCTGTTTCTTTCTCATCTGAGGCCTCTTCACAACTAAATTCTGCATTCTTTGAATCTCTTCCTGCAAAATGGGCCATATACCAAGATATGATTTTCTACAAACTAAATTTGACATACACAAAAGAAAAGAGCATGTATCAACAATCATAGTGAAATATATAAGAATTTTCCCTTTAAAGAACCCAATCAGCACCCATTCAGCAGCAACCCTTGTATTAAAAATAAATAACAGCACTAATATTACGTTGATTCAAGATGTCCTACTTATACATAGGTAGAATCCATTTATAGCCCAAATGAATAATTCCACATTTACCTTCTTATTGACACATGAAACAGTGCATCATATACAATTATTATTTTCAAAGATGGATACCAAGAGATGCCCAGATGGCACAGGATTAAGCTATTTTTGGATAAGATTCTGAATTTAATTTTTGGGATTTGAATTTTAATATTGAAAGTAAAAACTACTTAAACAAGATAAGAAAGGAAAATCACATTTAATCTAATAATCCCACAACATAAAAATATTGAGATTCGGTATGGCCTTTATCTTCATTTCTATAACTGTTCCACCTTCACTCTGCCATCTCCTGCCCACCCACCACCTTGTTTTACAATTTTACCATTTACCCTTCCCCCCTCCCAAAATCTAAAATAAAGTCTTCAGGTGCAGTACCTATCTCATTGTACTATGTTCCCTTGCTATTCATGTGCATCCCCTCTCCCACTCCCAATCCACATATGGAAGAGATTGTAGAAGAATATGGTATAGAGTGATTGAAGGGGCTTAGTGTGTGTATATCTTGACAGAGAAACATATGTTCATACTCTAATTAGAAAATGAAGTAATAAATCCAGTTATCAGGTATCAACTCTTTCACTACATATATACAATGCATATTACCTTTACTAATATCTGTAATCATATAATATCTCCATTTTACTACAAATTTGGTATCCCAGTTTTTTTTAAACAAGGGAAAAAGGAAGGGGGGAAAATAGAGAAAAGAAAATTCTTAAGACTAAATGAGGTGCAAAACGATTTTCATTATTAAAGATCAATCAATACTTGGAAAAATAAATACCTTTTTCCCCTTGAACAAGGTTTTCCCATATTCTTTGAAGAGTCAGCTGCCATGAAAGATCAACTTGAGTATCAGTGGTTGATAGAGCACTGGTCCCCACCTTGTAATATACAGATGTATTGGGTACAAAAAGTGCCTTCTTAAAGTGGACCCCTGAAACATTGATACTAGCATGAGGGGTACATAAAAGAAAAGCAAAAATAGTAGCAGTAGGTGGTCATTCACCATATTTTATACACTAAGGTCGTAAGAACATCTAGCCCCCACCCATACAAAGTACTTGCTGTAAAATCAAATCAGAATCTCTAAGCCCATAGATCTGAAATGGATGCAGACACGGTGAAAGATATCTTCTTTGCTAAGATTTACCGTGACTAGCACACTCTTTCATCAAGCGTGGGAGAAGTAACTGGGGATCCCTCACTGACATACAATTGAACAACAAAATCTGCAAATTTTGAAACAACTTGGTGTGATCACCATCAATGGATAAAATGAAATTGAGAAGTAATAATAAAATGTTGAGCTAATTCATGCATTCAGTCTGTAGATACTGAAAGGCATCACAAGAGCAGACAAATTGCAATCAAAACTATTCCAGATTTCAAACTACACCAAACTCATTTTTGTGAAAGTCATTCGAGCCTTTTTTATGAAATGGAAGCTTCAGAAATGTTTATAAACATAGTAGATCTCCTGGTGTTGAGACCACATTGAAGGACTGCAAGTCCTAAAAAATTAATTGGTACATGTTTAAGGACTACTTTCATTCTGTTTGAAGCCCCTGAAATCAATAATGCTCAGCAATTCCTTGTTTCTCAGCAATTTTAACATTCTCAGATGCCTTTAAATCTAGAAAACTTAAGTCTTTTTAATGATTTCTAGAAAACTTTACTGTTTCCATACACATGAAAGTCTTCATCTCAGGTTTTCTTATCAGGAAAAATGGTGATTCTGCATATATTTGACAGGATGTACAAAGATCAACCAATTACATTTATCATGCAATTTTTAACTTAATTTCTCTAAAGCCCCTGCTAAAATCTCATTGTTAGACAAAGGATTTTAACGTTTTCATTAATCCATTTTGAAAGGGAATGCTGCGCCTTATAGGTCATGATAATTATATGATATTGTCAACTTAACTAAGTCAAAGAATATACAGAAATTAGATGAGGTCATGATTCAATAACCTGGGTGGAACTCTTTGGTGAAAGATCATGATTGTCAGTCTCTACTGGTCCATGTGAAGTTCTTGATTCATTTTCTTGGCCTATAGGAAATTGCTGTCTATAATCTTCTTTGATTGTAATGGAAAACCATTTTGCACATACGTCCATGCTTTCAGGACTATGGGCTCCATCGAAATAGAAAACAAGATCCCCTGGTCTTTCACTTTCCACTAGACAATCAGGAACTACTTGAGCACGTCCTTGCAAAACTGCTGTTGAGAGCCCTTTAATAAATTGTTCAGGCAAAGAGGTCTATTTCCAGGAGAGCAAATCAACACAACAAAGTCAGAGAATAAAACCTAATGCACAGCACATCGTCAACAAATCCCAATACAACTTACTGTGTCTTTTAGGTAATTTATTTCACTATGGCCTGTCCTCTGAAGCCAGGTAGAACACAATGCAACAGCAAGACCAGCATTTATATATTGGTGTTCTCCCTCAAGACCAAGATGTAAACCACCTAGCAGGTTGGGATCAAAAGGAGCTGCTACTTGAAGATGTACCTGTCAATAGCTTAATTTCTTCAGATACAAAAAGCTTTATATGAAAACAATTTTGACTTTATCTGTAACTCAAGACCAGATCTGGAAATCTTCAGAGCTAGGTTGGAGACAGAATAGTAATTGGCACAGCTCTCCGATAGAAAGCATCATTAATTACTCTCTCCAAGTTTATTTTCATGTGGCTGAGTGATTGAGCACCTATTGACAGAAATTGGATATTTAGTTATCTTTTCCTACAGTAAGCTCAGTAAGGAAGATACCAGGGCTAGGAGAACAGCTTTTTACTGGGCCACACCAGTGAAACTATAATTTTCTCCAAATTTTAACATTTTTATTACTTGCGATAACACTTAAGTCACAGCTCATAGATGTGTCCAGAACTAACTAGATTCACAGCTTCAAGCTAACACTAAATCAAGCATGTGTATTTTGGATCAATACAATAACTAATTATGAGCCCTAAAATAACATAACTAAAAAATATGAATGTAAAATTTTAACTCACGTCCAACTTAGCTGCCCTTTCTTCTAGTACATGCATAGCTTCATCAGGCTGAGGTACAGTAAAGGCTGGAACTCCAGGCTGTTACAAATAGAGAGCAAGAAGAAAGATTGATTAATCTGGGGGCTTGGAGGGTGAACTTGATAAGGGAAGAATTATATATATTTTTAAATTCATTGTAAAAACAAATGGATTTTTATTTGGAAACCTTGAAGATTCCAGCCTTCTCTCCAGCAATTTGTCCAAGGGTATTTCCTGACCACACCAAACTTTAATACACAATATCAAATGTGAAGCAACTCAAGAATTCAAAAAAAAAAAAAATTAGTTTAAAGAGTTTCTGTTAAGGAAGTTGAAACACTAGAATTGAATTCTGTGTCTAAATAAAATGTATGAGAAAAGAAGCTCCGTAATAAAGCAACTCTCTACTACAAACCCTTTATGTGCATTACCATTAGAATTGGGACTTCAACGTTTAAAAAATTGCTTCTCCTATGCAAGAGAAGTATACCAAACACATATACCAAAAAGCAGGCCTATGCAGAAACCAATACCCTACTACAACAGTAGGTTTGCTCTTATCTTAGAGTTTGTAATTTGATCAGCTAGTTCCTCTGGAAAAATAGTGTAATAATTTCTAGGGCAATGACCATAAGTCTCTAAGTTCAGAAACCCGATGCAGAGCAATGCATGACTTGAAGTGACAATTTCTGACGAAACTCTCCACTAAAGACCCTAAGAACCAAATCATTCTTATAACAAAAGGTTTCAGGGTCCAGCCATTTCATGTCTATCAAGTAACCATAAAAATGAGTGCTAAATAAAAGTTTGAGACCATTAACTAATTAAAGGAGGATTTAAAAGTAACTGATAACATGTATAGTCACCATTAAATGACAAGACAGATACGGAAAAGTATATGATTGATCACCCAGCAAAAAAAAAAAAAAAACAAAAAGAAGGAAAGAAAGTATATGATTGATTAGAAAGAGAGAAGTATTGTATCTGGTAATCGATAAGGAGCTTAATTAGTGCGATTTAGTAATTAGATGTATATCAATAATTAAAGGGCTTCACTGTGATAAGGAAAACAAAATGCTAACCCATGGGTTGAGAGACATTTCAACCAAGCATTGTTCCTCTCTATGGTTTATGTTCAACAGAGTAACTTGCCACCAAGTTATTTTTTTACATAAAGCAATAACCTAAAATTATCTCATGATGGGCAAATATCTCACGTTCAATTCATGTACAAGATTAAGACCACAAAAGAGCATAAATAAGACCAGAATGGAAAAGCATCTGAGAACCCCGTACAAAGTGTTGAAATTTGGCTTTGGGCTTAACCATACTTATCGGGCTTCAGGTAATGTAGACTCTTGCTAATGTGATCATATTCAAAATGATATACCAAAGCAACAGGGCTTACACAATCTGAACAGTTCACTAGGAGATCCTATAAAAAACTGAAACTTGTTGATCTTTGACAGCATAAAGAACTAATCAGTCTCAAATGTGCAGCATTTAAAACCATGAAAAAAATCTCAAACAAGGCTACACAGATAGCTATAAATTATGGATAAGAACGCTAACCAAGAATTTCCATATGGTCATATCCAAGGGATGCTATCCCACAAACAACTGGCTTCTCAACCTAAAAGAAAATAGTTTCATACTCTGTTAGCAATATGAAGATAGATGCAGCAGTATAGAACCCCATTGTGGACAAGAACACATATAAGAAAAATCACTTTGATCTATTATAGATATATGATTTTGGTGGTTGATTCAAGTAGAGGAGATCTTGCACATACCACATTTGTTGCATCAAATTTTCCTCCCAATCCAACTTCCAATATAGCCACATCTACCTATGTCAAAATGCACCATCATGAGAATATGATCCTTATGTTAACCAAGAAAAGGTTTGTAATATTGTTGATAAATAGTTTCATTTCATCCAGGACAATCGACAGCAGTAAGGCCATAAAACAACAAACATCAACATCATAATGAAATTTTAATCGTTCTAACCTGCTCTCCAGCAAAAATCTTGAATGCGAGTATGGCAAGGAATCGAAAATATGTAGGCATTGGCACTTCCTCATTAGTTTTCTCCTGAGCAGAAAATAATGTGTTTACAAGGAATGAGAAAAGAGGAGAGTATGGGCCAGTGAACATGAGGAAGGACTAATTCCACCCTTTGATGATGAAAGAAGAGGACCAGATCACTTTCTCAACATCTACACATCTATGGTAAGGTAAGATGCAAAATTTCACTCTCTTGATCTTCTGTCTAAGAAATCTTTTTCAGCTAGACAATAAAATTTAGCTTTTAGAAAAACAATAGTTCTATTAAAGAATATATCCAATCTTGTTTCCAATTGAGAACTCATATCCCAAAAATTAAATAGAATTTACTGCTACAAATAGAAAGACTTTTATTGCCTAAATTATCAGTGTTGAAACCAAATTAGGGGTAATACCATGATACAGATGTCATGATTGTGGATGTTTTCTTCCCAGTTTTAGAAAAAAGAGGAACAAGTTGGCATGTGAAATTTAATCTCTAAAATCAAGTTTTCTTCTACTCATTATTAAAAAGGAAAGAGACTAGATCCTTTAAAATATACATATAAGAAATGTGGAACAACTTCACTTGTAATTTGTTGTGTGTGTACATTGGTCTTATTACAGATAAGATACACTTCTGAACAAATATTAGATTTGTAGGATTATTTTGATTTTCACTCTTTAATTTTTTTTTTTAATTAGCGGGGCCGATAAATCAAATTAGTAATGTTACTATCAAATTTATAGGATGAGTTTTAGGGAAAATGGCAAACCCAGGTTAACAGGATGACTATCCAACAATAATACTCATCCATACATTGTAATCAAACAAAGTAGAGTGCATCACTATGCTCCTCATGGTTGAATGGTTACTATGTTGCATATGGAAGCACCAGTAAAGTGGGTACACTATTGAATTATATCAGCACAAATCGTAAGTGAAAAAGATTCCATAAAACAGGGAAATATTCCAAATTTTAAATTAACACAAACAGTGATAAAAGTTGATAATGAACTATCAGATGACAGGCTCAAGTGATAATATAGAAATAAGTACGACCTAGAATAATGATGTTTAGTACCTTCAATCTGTCCCAACACCACCAAAAATATGCTAGGAACTTCTCTTCACATATATCAACTCTGAAAACCACGTGAAAAGAAGTACAAAAAGATCCATATAGTTCTAATCATTCAAATGGAAAATGGAATATCATCAAACAATGTGGGAATATCAAAAAGATACTATTTCTTTTTTAATTTGTGTATATTACTACTCACCCATTTAATCTGAATCTTTCCCGAACGTCAATGAGGTGTGGGGAAGTGAAAAGCCCAGTATGGAAGCCACAATTACGTAAAATAGACTCTGTAAAAGTGCAAGTTGATCCCTTCATGAAATGAGACAAAAAGACAAATTACTTCTCACCAGATAACAAAATAATGGTCACAACCAATTAAAACAACTATGATTAATCAAATCCTAACAATGGAATTGATCATCCAGGTGACTAACTAACAACAAAATCAATCATCTGAAAAGCAGTTTAGTATTGCTCCACAGTAAAAGTTAAAAGCATCAACCATTAACAACTTAGACCATTTTGCATGATTGACAAAATAATTAAGTAAAGGGTTGCAAAAGGAGAAAATAGAATATACTTAAAGAGTATGTAGATCACTAGCTGCGCTACATCTATTATATCAGATGCATGCATAATT
Organism: Cynanchum wilfordii; assembly: GCA_025388415.1. NCBI lineage: Eukaryota > Viridiplantae > Streptophyta > Magnoliopsida > Gentianales > Apocynaceae > Cynanchum > Cynanchum wilfordii. Next base: position 5,620,311 of record JAHSUH010001079.1, read on the forward strand.
CCAACAATATACAGAAAGAATGAAAAGAATTTGACTTGTATCCAACTCCTTTTTTCTTTTTCTTTTTTAAATTTCTTTTTCCTTTTTTGAAAATAAAAGCAATCAGGAAAGACCGTAGCTGAGTCTATTTCATAGTCTAGATCTTGCATTCAATTAATGAAATCTGATTTAATTACGATTGTCTAGTACAAGATTGTAAAGGTACCATGAATTGGAAGAAAACGACTCTGCCATATTCGAATAAATCATCACATCCTTCAATATCCAAAGCAAAAAAAAAGACACCTCAAGCAATTGATCTAACCTTTCCCTTGGTACCAGCCACATGTATAATCTTCATCTGTTTAATCGGCTCCTCTAACTCCAGTATCTACTCCCATTAAACGCAAAGCCGCATATAAGAAAAAGAACCAACCGTCATCAAAGTTTAAAAAAGAAAAAAAAAATAATGAATAAGATAGATAGAACAATGAACAAATACCTTGATATAATCAAACAGTAAATCAAATCTGTCTCCCTTGTTGCTCTTATCAGCACGACTGCGCTTGGTGATTAAAGAAGATAAGGCCTCCATTGCCTCGTCATATGGAGATACAGTTGTCTTAGACATTTCACCATCGCCTATTCAAGAAACAACAGTCACTTAATACGTTGCATACAGAAGCAAAACTTTATATACGATGATTAAACACAACTCAAAATTGTTCAGAGAAGAAACAATGCTCGATGCCAATGAATTCCCTTCACAAAAGATGAAGACTTGAATCAAATGTTCATGCAAATTCAGTAAATCCAATACATAATAAAAAAGAACCAAGGATTAAATTGAAGCTCTGTCACTGTAAAAACGAAGCAAGCATGTAATATACCCTTGGACATTTTCTGGCTTGGATTGATAGAAAACAATCGATGCAAAGAACGTTAGCAGTGGATAAATTTGAATATTTTGCAGGGGAAATGAGAATATGGAAAAAATGAAAGCCTTACGAGACGAGGAAGGCGGAGAATGAAAGCAGAGGGATAGAGTGATGGGGTAGCGACACTTTGACTTGGTGGAGGTTGGTGATAATAAATTACATATCTACCCCTCAACTTTTACACTTCAATAATTTACACTTCTAAATTAGAAATAGTGAAAATAAAGCGAAAGAACAGAGTCTTCTTCCACAAAATATGTTGGGGTAAGATTTTCAACCCAAAGTCCCATATGGAATAAAAAAAGATAAATATAAAGAATTTAATAGTATGAGGTCTTCTGGGGGTCCAGAACAATACTGAGGGAATGAACAAGGACATTGTAATTCCTATAGTTAGTGGGCAACCGAGGGACTAGATTCTTCAAGTTTTATGAATATAGTAAAGTGAAGAATAATTGGGAAACCCTACTCAATGTTGATGCCAAGAAATGAGATCTTTTATTGATTTGAATATATTTTGGGGTGATTTGATAATTTATTAGATTGTATATCTACCAGTCAGGATACGGTGCTAGAGGATTTCGCTTGAGGGGAGGATTGGGGGTAGATTTTCAACCTAAAGTCCACATGGAAAAAAAAAAATCCTAACGCATAAAAAATAATTCAATCCCCCCCCCCCCCCCCCCCCCACAAACAACCCCTGAGGGCTTAGCCCAAAACGGACAATATCATACTAATGTAGAGTTAAGTGAGGTGACAGCCCAACCTGATGGGAGAAACGGGCCTAACAATATATAGGAATGAACTTGTAATTCCTATATTTGTAAGTTACTATATTTATGTTTGAATATATTTTGGGGTGATTTGATAATTTATTAGATTGTATATCTACCATCAGGATACTAGTGCTAGTGCTAGTGCTAGTGCACACGACACTTACCAATAAAAGATATCATCCGCAAATTCCTCGAAAGCTGGACTGAACCCATCTTTTTTCAAAAACAAAACAAGATTACCAATAGAATTCTATTAGTGAGTTTAGTCCTAATAGATTTATTTTTGACAAGTTTAATCCTAAATTTTTTTTTAAAATTTTTAAAGTTCTAAATTTTTTTATTAGAAAAAAATAAGGTCTTTGTTAACGGATTCCGTCAAAAAACTTAAAAACCTAACTGTTTACATTTTTTAATTGATTAAAAAAATGGTAAAAGTGCCAATACAGGTGAAAAAAAAAACAAAAAAAATTAAAAAACAACAACAACAGAAGAAGAAGAAGAGAAATTTTCGGATGAGAGGGAACTCGGGGAAGACGAAGAAATGCCATGTTTTATAGCAGTGCAGCATTTGCAGCTCATTTCTTTGACTTACCTGCAAATCTACACATGACCATTTAGAAAAACATTGCAATTTGATTTTGGCTGAGACATTATATATGGATTGTCGAGAAAAATAGAAAAAGAAGGAAGAAGGCTGAGATGGGATGACCGCATCGGGTAGGAGAGAGCACTACTCATTTGAGTAGCCATGATTTCGATTATCGATTACGGCCGAGCCATGATTTATCCCTCTCTTCTATTACTCCGTCTTCCCTCGTTTGAAAAATACTCTTCTTCTTCTTCTTCTTCTTCTTCCTTCTTTTTTTTTTTTTAAAATTTTTCTTTTAGTGACTTTTTACCCCTTTTCTTTAATTAACTAAAAAATATAAACCGTTAAGTTTTTAAATTTTTTGACATAATCTGTTAATAAAGACCTTATTTTTCTCTAATAAAAAAGTTTAGACTTTAAAAGTTAAAAAAAATATTTTGAAACTAAACTTATTAAAAGTAAATTTATTTGGACCAAACTCACCGATTATTATTACCAATAATACAATTTCAACAACAGTTGGCCCATCTTTTTTGTACAATAGTCCATCAACATCATGTTCGGCCCGGTTCAATGTGAAGGTGGCTCCCACTTTTGGCCTGGTTGTTTTATATAATACTCCTTTTAAGGCCGTATTTTCTTTAAAAAAAAGAAACAAATAATTTCCAGAGCTCTAAGACTAAGGAACGTTGACTAACACGAATTCCAAGGATGGCAGCGTCCTGTTCTTCCACCGTGCTCCTCCTTCTCTTCTGTACCTTCACCGGCTTCATCCAACCGTTCAACGCCGTCGCCATCAGCTCACCGTACCTTTCTCCCACAACCCTTTTCCTCAACTACCAAAAGATGCTAACCGTTTTCAGGGTTTACATCTACAACCCAGAAATTTCCTTCAATTTTTCTACGCCTTCCTCGTCTCTCTTCCATAAATCCCTTCTAAATAGCCCATTTGTCACTCAAGACCCAAATGAAGCTCATCTTTTCTACATACCCTTTTCGTCGGACCTTTCCGCACGCTCCATAGCACGTCTCGTGAAGCAATTGAGAATCGCTCATCCCTATTGGAATCGTACGCTCGGTGCTGATCATTTCTATGTAGCGCCGGCCGGTATCGACTTCTCATCGGACAGAAACGGTCTTGAATTGAAGAAAAATTCAGTTCAGATTTCTGACTTTCCTACCACATCGGGATACTTCATTCCCCACAAGGACATTACTTTGCCTCCTATAACTCCATCGCCACTCATCGTATCTCACAGACTGGCCAATCGGACGGATATGTTTTTGTGTTACGCGAAATGGGATGGGAAAACAGAGTCCAGTTTGGTCCACGAATTGCAAAATGATGCTGAATTTATTGTTGAATCAGAACCCTCGGATCACGTTGACCGAGTTAAAGATAGTAGATTCTGCTTGTTTCTGTATAACGGAGACGTATCCTGGATGGCGGAGGCGTTGACGTTCGGATGTGTTCCGGTGGTGTTGGTTGACCGTTCGATTCAGGACTTACCATTAATGGATGTCTTGCAATGGTCCCAAATGGCTCTTTTGGTCAGAAACGACGTCGGGGCAAAGAGGTTGAAGACCATCTTAAATGGGTTGGAAGATGAACGGTATCTGCTAATGAAGGATTTGGGTATGGCAGCCGGTAAGCATTTAGTGTGGAACGAAGAACCGCAGCCCCAGAATTCAGATGCATTCTATATGGTGATGTATCAGCTGTGGCTGCGACGCCATACCATCAGATACGCCCGGAGGGTGGAATAGTCCTTTGTACTCCTTTTCTTTATTTTCTTTTTCTTCTTTCTTTTGTTTTTCTTACTTGAGTCGTATACCTATGTAATTGTAAAAGTTACTCTAATAAAATATTTTAAAAAAAAAATATATGATCGCGATTATTGGACGGTTTATAATAATATATATTATTGTTCAAATTTATATATTCTACCCTATAAATCAATTAATACTTATAAATTTAAATTCTTTAGTTTTATTTAAATAAACTAAAACAAGTTGTAAATAATAAATTTTTGATCATGTAAAAAAAATAAATCTATTTGATGTTGTATCTCGGCTAATTTTTTAATGGTCTAAACAATAAATTTTTTATCATCAGTAAAGCTTTAGTTAGGCGGTAAACTGTTGTCAGTTAATTAACTTAACACGCGTTTTCACGAGGTTTTCTGTGGTCATGTGTCCTTGGTCGTTACCCCTAATCAAGTTAGCTTTCCAGCGAAGCAATAAGAATTGAAGAAACACATTAGGGCACTCCACTTCCCATTGTACTTGTGGATTATTTTATCGACGATTCAGAAATAAAAAGGAGTAATGCTGGTTTAAACTTCCTAAAATCTTCATAGATCTCTTCCGTTTCCCGCTGTATTATCAATCCATGGATGATTCAGTATCTAATCTCCCCACCAGTCACTTGCTCGGTTCAGTTCCGGTAAGCGCCCTTCGTTCACGTAGTCCTTCCTCTCTTCTCTCGTGCACTTACTGCCGATTAGTATTTCGTTATCTTCTGGTTAAATGTACGGTGTTATGATTTATGAGTATTTAAGAATCTTCTCATGTGTTCCTCGTTCAAATGATGTTGAAATTGGTAATTACTGGTCAATTGACCTATGAATCTCTCCTTCTCTGTTGATTTGGTTGCTTGAATTGTTTGTAACAATTTGAGGAGAATGACACTGATTTTAAAATCCCAATGGATATATTAGAATTAATATGCCGACATGCTGTGGTATCTCGAATTGGAAAGTAATGGATATTCGGATGAAATATTATATTGAATGTGTAATTTGATTTCTGTTTTATTGGAATACTGAGCTTGTTTATTAGTAATTTTTTTTATGATCTGTAATTTCTTTCTTTAATCTATGTTGCTTTTGAAGTTGTAGAACCAAATGAGCTAATTGGGTTTAATATTCTTTTGCCGTCTTTTATTTTCATACTAGCTAATTGGGCTAATTGGAGTCTAATTGTAGACATTCTTTGAATCATTTGTATTACAGAATTTTCATCCAGTTCTTCTATTGATTTTGGATGCAATATTAATACAGTTCTGCGAATTGATGAATAAATTAAGTCCTGAAATTCATCATTTTCATTTGTGTACTTTACTTTATCCCTTCAGGCTGTTGATACTGAAGGAACCATCACTCATGTCCAAGAAGGTACAGAAGTTATCATAGAAAATCCTTTACATTCACTTCAGTATTTTTCAGAAAATGATTACAGAATTCTGTGCAGTTCCTGGTGCAAATTTGCAAATATTTCCTCCAAATAGCAGTGGAAACAATGGGCAAGGTTATCAGACTCTTGGTACTCCAAGTGGTACGTACAGAAAATGAGTCATCTTAGGAACATAAAGGGGTTAGTATAAAATATTTTAGTCATCTCCAATTTCTCTCACTCTCAACCAGGATATTGTGATTAGCCTCAACTTTAGTCTATAATGTATCATTCTAACATTTTGGTATCTTGGGACCATTATAGTGGTAGCTGTAACTTCTTTGGCATTCTAGCTTTCTCGTGTATTATATATAAAAGATCTTAACATCTGAAACAATATCCACTAAAGATAATGAATAGTTACTTAGCAATTCACATTTTTCAAATCTCTTTAGATGGCAATGGACCTCAATCCACAAACAACTGGAAGGGACTCTTTAGCATCTCCTCATACACACAATATTTCAACGTAGATACAGATATTGTCTTGAACAGAGTGCTAAGTTCTTTGTTTCCAATGAGCGGAGATTTTTTCAGTAAGATTGTTGCAAATCCAGATCTGTAAGTTGCGTAAATTCTATAAACTCTGCAGTATCATATCTAAAGTTTTTTTACATGCTATTCTTTCTGACTTCTTTAACACCTTTTTGGAGGTTCTGACCTTTTCCCTGTTATGCTCTGGTATTGGCATTTATAATATTTACTCCATCTATTTGGTCTCTCTCTCTCACACACACAGACACACACACACACAAAAAAAAAAAAAAAAAGAAAGAAAAATGCATGATGTACTTTTTGCAGCAAAAGGACTAAACCTGAGGGTTGTCTACTGCAAACATCTTAGCAGAAAAATGTTGAAAAGAAAAAATATATGAGTGATAACAAACCATTTGAATGTGAAGCTATTGGTCTCCTACTTCATTATGGTATTGCTGAATTTGTTGTGTGGTGCTTCCAAATGAATTAATCTGTTAAATTTATATTCGTCTGATATTAGTCCTTACATAGAATAAGGTTATCTTCCTATTGTCTTTATTATCCTTTGAATTTCACACCTCTGCTGATTCTGCTTTCTGCTGCAATATTCAGCTATGGGCTTGTATGGATCTCCACAACACTGGTTTTTGTGCTTGCCTCTTTAGGAAATTGTGCCACATATATGATGCAGAAGAGAAGTGACAGCAATACATCTTGGACATTTGATGTGGGCTCTGTAAATGTGGCAACATTTACTGTATATGGTTATGCACTCCTTGTGCCTCTGGCATTTTACTTTTTGTTTCAGTACATGGGTGCAAAAGCTAGCCTTGTCCAATTTTGGTGCTTGTGGGGCTATTCACTTTTCATTTTCAATCTCAGTTCAGTAAGTATTTCTCTCCCTTGTTGCATGATAAAATCATGATTGTTCACAAAGGAAAATGAGATATCTTCTATTTTTCAAAAGCTTATACCATGATTACCAAATCTTTCATGCCATCCAGTTACATGGATCAGGAGTATAGGAACACTCAAATGTGGACTTGTACAAATTTATGAACTTAATGGTCTATATAAAGAATATGATTCTATTGCTGCTTGTACTTCTATTTTGTTAATAAAGGATATAGCTGAAATGGATAGAGTTTGTTGTTCCTTGGATTGAGCTACCATAGATAGTTTTAGGCGGGAAAAGGTAGCAAGTAGTTTATGTCTAAGCTCTCTGAATCTGGAGGCACCAACTTGCCCATCTCTTTAGACTGGTGTATTAGTGTGAGCACAACTAGAATTATACTGAACTTACTGAAATAGGAAATGAATATCATCATTGAACCAAGATGTCTTTGGTATTTCAATGAACTATTTCTTCTTTATTTCGCCTATTAACATGTTTGTCTTGTCAAATTCTTTTTCCTATTCATCATATTCTCATCATCTTAGTTGTCCTAACATATAAATATTGTGTGATTATAGCCAAATGACATTAACCATTCAGCAATATATGCAGATTTTGTTGATTATTCCAGTTGAATTTATTCGGTGGACTGTCATATTGGTTAGTGGTGCTGCATCAGCTAGCTTTGTTAGTTTGAATCTAAGGTCTTATATAGAGACAAATGATGCCACAGTGGTGCTAGTAGCTGCCTTTTTTCTGCAGATGGCACTTGCAGTCTTCATCAAGATGTGGTTCTTCCCATGAACATAGTTACTGTGACTGGTAATTTCTGTTCATGGAGATTGTGGTTGATTTAAGCCACAGTTGTTCCTGTGGTCTATGTTTTTGTATGTGATGCTATTTCTCACTGAACTATTACTCAGCCTGATGGCCAGGGAAGAGCGTGATTAACAGATGGCCATACGGTTAGTAGTTTTGTTTGAGCTTTTTGTTCTGAATAGGTAGGAAAAGTGGTTCGTCTTGATTGAAGCTTCAGTGTGTAAATATAAGTTGTTGTAATGAAAGTAAAATTCCGCACGCATTCATATTTGTAAGTGTACGATCCGGATATGAGATGGCAGAATGAAACACAGCGACAAAATAATCGGAATAATTAGTGTACCAAATCCTATTGAGAGAAACTTATGCACAATCCAATCTACGTCGTGTCATACCCATCAACAGGACCATTCATTTCAGACACGTGCCAGGAATGACTTGGCATAACGAAATCAATCGAATTGCCCAAGGGAGATAAGCATCAGGTTTGCTAAACTTCCAGTTTCTGACTCAGATAAGGAAGCAGCTATTCAATAGAAAATTGCCAAATTGGTCTTCAAAATACATAAACACTCGTTCAACTAGCTTAGTCATTATTATTATTCTTTATTTTATTTTTCCGTAGACTCCCACAGGTCATGTGTTGAACCAAAGAGTTTTATTTTTTATTTTTGTTAAGTGGGTGTGTCTGAACCAAAGAGCTTATAGATAAAAGGATTAACATCATCAATATTTAATATGGTAATATTCAATTTTATTTACTAATTTATTTTCCATTAGTATAATAATAAAAAATGAAAAGAATAAAATGAAAAGATTGAAATGAGGTCGAGCACGTGATAGCTGAAGCCGCTGTATAGAAAGTCTGCGAAACGTAATCTGATTGCAAGTGCTCAACCAACGCGTGGAGCAAATAAACGAAAGCAGGGATTTGTATTGTCCTAACACGACAGCATCAGCCCGCCTGATTTTTAAAATTCCCGTGACTACTTTTATGGTGAGTTAATGGCTACGTGGCATTTCAACTCTGGTTTTTTTTTTTGGTAAGTATTTCAACTCTGGTTCTTAGACAAAGAGAAACCAAGTTACAAAATTGTACACCTAACCTGAGTCCACCAGTCTCATCAAATTCTCCCCATCAGATTGGATTGCCTGGTCTCTGGTGCAGTATAAAGACCGAACCAAAACCCTCTTCTGAATCAAGTCATTTTTATTTTGCTCCGAGGCAGAACCCACAAATTTGCTGTGCAGCCTGGACTGGTCGTAGGTGGCGAAAGCTTTTGGCTATCTTCTTCATTTTGCTAGTCAAAATGGATTCCAATGTCGATCCAAGTCGTGCTTTTGTTAAAGATGTCAGGCGTGTCGTCGTCAAGGTCTATTTTTCTTTTCTTTTAATTTCCTATTTCTTAAGTTTGTTAATAGTTGCATTTAGATACCATAAATTGTAGTTAGTGCTATAAATGTGTGATTTTTTTTTTTTTTTTTTTTTTTTTTTTTTTTTTTGGATGTGTCTGTTCTACGTTCAGTGGAAATTATGTGATTTTTGAATCATTGAAGGATTGTTATGTTATTGCGCATTATTGAATGCATCAACTTTAATGTGTCTTGCAGTGCTTTTAAGAAAGGAATTTGGAATGAACTCCATTGGTAGATCCGTGATGTTTTCCTAATGGATTTCAATAATTTAATTCAATGGCCTTCTGCATTGATGCAAGTTTTAAGATGTGAATGGGATTATAGTGGTAAATGAGATTATGAGGGGGTAAGCACCTTGTGGCGTTAGGTTGCGGTTCATCATGAGATCAAGTAGATAGCTTTGTATTTTTTTGTTTTGGTCTTTTCTTGTGAATGTTCGTGGAACTAGGAGTCTGAATACGTTCCTCTTCTCATTAAGATATAAAAGGTAACTTACTGCTTGACTATATTGCAGGTTGGAACTGCTGTTGTCACTCGAGCTGATGGAAGGCTGGCACTTGGAAGATTAGGAGCACTCTGTGAACAGGTGTTCAAGAATAGCCTTTGTAGTCTTGAACTTTGACCCCCAAATTCATGATATATCAGTTTTATCTTGTATTTCATCATTTCAAATTGCAAATGTAACTTGCAGATTCATGAACTAAATTCGCAAGGATATGAGGTCATTTTGGTCACTTCAGGTGCAGTGGGTGTTGGACGCCAACGCCTTAAATACAGAAGATTAGTTAACAGCAGGTACTTATCTAATTTTTATTTTCAATTATATTCTCAGAGAGATTTGAAAAATCTTCTATTAGTTTAATTTATCTCTAGATTTATATTGCTAATAAGCTTTATGACCTTTTCGAATTTGGAAATTATTGAAGTATTAGTTGCCTGCCCTAGGCTGCATGTTTTTGCCTAAAGTCTGTCGAACAATATGGAATAACTTTTTGAAATCCATAGTCTAGTGATGTGTTTTTGCATGCTTCTTTGATTTTCCTAGGAATCGTGATGCACAATGTTGATTTTATAGAACTGCTCTTATTACATAGATGAATTTTATATTGTGCAGTTTCGCAGACCTTCAAAAGCCACAACTTGAGCTTGATGGGAAGGCCTGTGCAGCTGTCGGACAAAATGGTCTCATGGCTCTTTATGATCTATTGTTCAGTCAGGTGAACCAATATGATTTCAATAACTCTTGGAAATATATGTTTTGTAAGAATCATCATTCACAAGCTAATTTATCTTTAGCATTTTCTTTCCCTTTGTATAGTTGGATGTGACATCTGCTCAGCTTCTAGTAACAGACAATGACTTTAGGGATCCACATTTCAGGAGACAGCTCAATGAGACAGTGAACTCATTGTTAGATCTCAAAGTTGTACCCATATTTAATGAGAATGATGCTATTAGTACACGAAGAGCGCCATATGAGGTACTGCTTCTCCACTTTGGTTCATATAGCTTATTTGGGGTAAGATAACAAAGTTAGAAAGTGCATGTTCCTAATCAACTGAATAAAATTATATGCAGCATACACTTATGTGCTGTATGTTTTACCTGGTCACTCTTCCCTTTCCTTCTATTCCTTGTTTTCTTAAGAAGGTTAGGAAAAAGAGAAGGATGCTGGTCTATGAGAAAGTGGATCTTTATAAAAAAAAGCTTTAAAAAATCCTGAGGAGTCACATATTCTCGCTATTTTATTTTACTGTTTATATATAGTTCCTGGGATATGTCTCTAGAAAATACATTTAATCTTATTACAATGAGCAACCTTTATAGGATTCTTCTGGTATATTTTGGGACAACGACAGTTTGGCAGCTCTACTAGCTTTGGAGCTGAAAGCTGATCTTCTTGTTCTTTTAAGCGATGTTGAGGGACTTTACAGTGGACCTCCAAGCAATCCACAATCAAAGCTAATTCATACATACATCAAGGAAAGGCATGAGGGGATGATTACTTTTGGAGACAAGTCCAGGGTAGGAAGAGGTGGGATGACAGCCAAAGTCAAAGCTGCTGTTTATGCTGCCCATGCTGGCATTCCGGTTGTTATAACCAGGTAAGATTTTCTGTTCCTTGGAAATTATGAAATATTTATTTTCAGTATTTAACCTGTCTAATTATGATGTAAAATTGTTTTGGTTAGCAAGTGCTTCTTATTTTTGCATGTTACAATGTGATTTTCTTTTGGTGATAAACCAATGTCTAGGAAACTAAGGATTTCTTTTTTAGGGGAGGGGAAGGGGGGCTAATATGGAGTTCAATAGTGCAAATGAAGGATTATATCATCAGTAACAATATCCTTTCATAGCCAACAACATAAGATGCAGTGGAAGTATGAAACTTCAGTTTTCTGCTTTCCCTTTAAGTGTAACTGTTGGCCGTTAAATGTTCCAGTTACTTGAGAATGGATACAACGTAATTGGATGATGACTTGAGTAATTAACTAAAAAAAGGTTGAAAGTCCATCAGATGCTGTCTCCAGTGCAATGCTAAGCACACAGACTTTAGTTAAGTACTTCACGTTCTTAACATTAAATAGAATTTTCTTCAAATGTTACTATCTTCATGGCAATGAGAAATTCTGTATGCATTCTAAATAAGATAAATAGTCAAAGAGCACCAGAAAACTATAATTTTCATTTGTATCTTTTTGCAATGAACTGGACATTAGGGATTTTTCCTGTTTTATGAGGCAGTAATTCAGACTAATTTAATGATCTAATTACAACTTAGTAATGCTGTTCATGTGCAACTGATCCATTTGAAAGAACAGTTGTCTCTGGCTTAACAAGAGATGCATCGTTTTCTGTTCTTTTCAGGATCATTCTGTTGTCATTTGTACTTATATTGTTGATTGGTCCTTTTGGCCCCCTTTGTATTATCAATTGACCATTCACTTTTAGCCAGGACTTAGTTTTGGTGCTTTACTTTTCCTTAGCTGTTAATCCTAATTTCATGAGCAAGAAGAAAAACCACTATTGTATTGGACTTGTTGAGGTTTCACTTTCTTTACAACCCCATCTGTCAAAATATTTAAGAAGTGGCACTGCCTGCTACATGGGAAAATGAGTGCTTGAATATGCAGTATATGAGATGTTGTTGTTGTTGGTTTTTTTTTATTATTATTTTAAATCCTTGCTATCAGATTGAATCTGATACAATCTGTGTGTATTGGTTAGTGGCTTTGCTACTGGCAATATTATAAAAGTTCTTCAAGGCCAGCATATTGGTACCCTTTTTCACCGAGATGCTAAGCTATGGGTCCCATCAGGAGATCCTGATCCTCGTGAAATGGCAGTTGCAGCAAGGGAATGTTCCAGGCGGCTTCAGGTACTCTCTCATATCACATGGATCTTCTTAATCTGAGTTGCAGCGATTGGTAACAATTGATGCCTATTTTTCCTGCAGGCAATGTCTTCAAAAGACAGGAATAAAATTTTATTTGATATAGCTGATGCCTTGGAAGCAAATGAAAAAAAAATTATTACTGAGAATGAAGCTGATGTTAGTGCTGCAGAAAAGGCTGGATATGAGAAATCTTTGATATCTCGGTTAGCTCTAAAGCCTGGAAAGGTATTTTTGTGCTTTACAATTGGTTGATACCGTAGAACATTGTTTCTGTTTCTCACGACTATAGTCCATGCTGTTACAGATTTCAAGTCTAGCTAATTCAATTCGTGTACTTGCAAAAATGGAAGAGCCTGTTGGTCGAGTTTTAAAAAGAACAGAGGTATGGAGAAATGGATTTTTAGACACAAATTTAGACCTTTTGTATTTTGACTGAGCAAACATATGGATCAATAGTGGTGATGCTTAAAAGGAAATGTTTACTTGTCAATGATGTACACACATGCATAACAATCCCATGTGCTTTGGAAGGTGGACATTTGCCTATAAAATTGGAGAAAAATGCTGTCGGGGCTTGTAACCACTGTTTGTGGTTCTCTAACTGAGACAAAACCACTACTTCGGTATTTGTTGCTTTTTTCAATTTTCTCTTATGGACTTCTTTAACCAGCTTGCAGAGGGATTCATCTTGGATAAGACGTCTTCCCCATTAGGTGTTCTATTGATCATTTTTGAGTCTCGGCCTGATGCATTGGTTCAGGTAAAGTGAATGGGCAAATCCCATACGTCTTATGATTTAACATTCTATTTATGTGTTTTCTTATTTTTTGGTGTTTATAGAAGACTGTTGTAACACTTAGTTCGCACTAAAGGATGTTTCATTCTGATTATATTGCATAGTTTGTTACATTATCTATCTATTGCTTGAAATAGGCAGCGTTTATAATTGATTTTCAAATCCTTACCAGTCAAAGAGGCTGTTGGTAAGTATTTCAGTTTTTCATAGAGAAAAAACACTTGGGAGTGGGGGCTTGAGGGGTTTGATTTGGAATTTGGAATAAAAATTGTGCTCAAATGGTTATGTAAAGAAGTAACTTTGTGACTGTACCAATGAAATTTGTTGATGAGCTGTTCTCAATCGAATTGAGCAACTCCAAACTCCACAAAGGAACAGGTTTTCATTCTTCCATATTTAAATCCATTTGTGTGAATAAATTTCCATGTGGTCCTAATACATACATCCCACTCAATGGTGGTTGTGATGATTTTCTGTGTATGCCAACATTTTTTCACTAGAGAAAAATGAAATTGAACAGTTCAGTTATGGACTTTGTAGTCTTTTAGTCAGATCTATAGCTCTGCTTGGTTTATGGAGTGATACAGGTTTTCCTTTCAGAATTCAATAAATAAGCTAGTCGCTGACTAGTAGAAATAGAATAATAGCTGTTCAACTACCTGTGAATGAGCTCATGTTGGCATTATATCACCATAGATGACAAGTTTCTATTTGACTGTATTCTTTTCATTGACCCTACTCCATGTTTCTCTAGGTTGGTTGCATGTTGTACAATTTTGGACTTTATCTCTTACTAAATTGTATGATCTTTATAGACTTTGCAGTTGCACATCTTCCATTGGCTTCATTTAATTTAGCTTTTAGCCTCCTATTATTTCTCATGTTCTCATTATCAGCAGACATGCTGAACTGCTTTCTTATAATCATAATCTGTTTCCTTTCCTGTGATGGTACTGTAGATAGCTTCATTGGCAATCCGAAGTGGAAATGGACTCTTACTCAAAGGAGGAAAGGAGGCTAGAAGATCAAATGCCATCTTGCACAAGGTATGTTACTTAACTGGTGGTTTCTTCTTGTTGCTTTGACTTACAACATTTTATTTGTGGCTATCATTTCTAATACTAATTTGTGATTATTTTTAGGTTATTACTTCATCAATCCCAGAAAGCGTTGGTGAAAAACTTATTGGACTAGTGACTTCTAGAGAAGAAATACCTGGACTACTCAAGGTTTCATGTCATTATATAACCTCTGTTTTGTAGATTTGAATTTTTCTTCTATGCATTAAAAACCAGATGCAATATTTGTTTGCACCCTGTGGATTGGGGGAGGATATTGCCCAAAAGTAATATTGCTTTATGATTGCATCTAAAAATGTCTCCATGCTCCAGCTTGATGACGTGATTGATCTTGTGATTCCAAGAGGTAGCAACAAACTTGTTTCTCAAATCAAGGCTTCCACAAAAATTCCAGTTCTTGGACATGCGGGTATAACTACCAAATCTTGAATTATGTTCTAGAGTGTACAGTGAACTTGTACGATCACATTAAGCATGTGTTTTACAAATTTTTCGATCCCATATATGCTATTTCTTCATCCTAGATGGAATCTGCCATGTTTATGTTGACAAGTCTGCTGACTTGGATATGGCGAAGCAAATTGTTTTGGATGCCAAAACAGACTATCCTGCCGCCTGCAATGCAATGGTATAAATACTTTTGTATTTCCTTGAAAGTCTTATACATGATTGGGACTTAAATGTCTTGGACCAACTTATTTTGTGATTATTTTCTGTTTTCCCCTTTTGCTGTATTTTCAGGAAACACTTCTTGTTCACAAGGATTTGGAGAAAAATGGTAATCTCAATGAGCTGATTATGGAACTCCAAATCAAAGGCAAGCTTTCTTTTGCAACTTTTTCTCAGTATGCAATGAGTTCCTTTTTATCTTCTATTGAATATAGTCTAATTGGTTAGCAAAGTGTTTTATTTGTATTTTCAAGATTCCTAAAGATTTTTTCCAGCCATTTTGTACCCTCAGGCTTACTTTCCTAGTCCTATTTGATCCTTCTGCCACTCTATGCAGAGGTTTTGGACAAAAAGTTACATGAGAATATCGCATGCTTATTTGTACAAGATCGTAATAGTTCACATACTGTTTTCCTTGTAAACATGGTAGTGTCCTGAACATGTAATCCATCACTAGAGGTCTTCGTAAAGAGTGGTTGAAGGAATGGTGGATTTGAAAAACAAATTTATTTTTTAACCGAAGGACCTAAAAAATACAAATGAAAATAGAATGGGGAAAAGAAAAGAATCTTTTGGGACTATTCAAATACTAATGAAAATGAAATAGTGTAAATACTATTTATGTGATTTTCACCTTTTATTCTCATTGAAGAAATAATATGAATACGGTATGCAAAAATTACTTATTGTCTAAAAGTAAATGTCCACTTTAAACTTAATTCAACAATGTATTATTGTGTATTTGGATAACAATTCAAAAAAAAAAAAAAAAAGAAAAAACTTTTATTTGTAAAGCTTAAAATAAAAAATGTTGGATAAATTTTTTTTATTTTTTATTTTTTATAAATGAGTAAATTGTACTTGCATTGTTATTTGGATAAGATTTTATTTTGAGAATAGTTGGTATAGATACGTTGTGATGATTTTATTATGTTGAGGGAAGTAATATGATGTGCCATAATTTGAAAAGGTTAAATGAGTAGACTTCACTTTTTTTAATTTAAATTGGAGGACAAATTTTCTTTTTTAATTATTTTTTTCAAACCTTGCCCAAACCAGTATAGTTTATAGAATGAAAAAAATGCGACATTTTTCTAAACAATACTTAATCCAAATACACCCTAAATTCTTTAATCATGAGTAGGTTACCACATAATCCTTATTATTAATCTAATGAATTGTAGGATCACATTAGTTGTTGACATGAATTATTGGTCAAGAAAGCCATTTGTTGAATTTTGGATAACACGTACTTATTTAGGACATTCAATTTTTACTTCCTAAAATGGAAATGTAAACATTAGATTTTGGATATTGGGAAAGCTTTCAAAAGTACCATGTAAGAAAAGCCTCCACAAGTTCTGTGTATATAAGTTTTCCTTGGTTTCCATAGTCACTTCCATTTACAAGGGACGGAACACCTTGCAGTAAAGATCAGTAGATTTTACCAGTATTTAATGATATCTGTATCACATTATTTCTTGAATATATTTTATTTGATGACACTGAAAACCTATGGTCTAGGTCCTATTTGTGCAATCCTACTGATGAACCAAATTTTTTTTTGGATTTTCAGTTTCCCTGTTTATCAACAAAATTGTCCATAAACTTCATTTTTGATAACTGTTTTTTACCATTGATTCCTAAAATCATTCTTAATCATGATTATTACACAATATCCTAGATATTTGGTGGCCGAGTTTATTAGTGTTAGAATGGAGTAAACTATTTTGGGTACTATGGTCTATACCTTAAACAAGAGTTGACTGAGCATATCTGTTACAGGTGTTAGTATTTATGGTGGACCAAGGGCAAGCTCTTCACTGAATATTCCAGAAGCACACTCTTTTCATCATGAATACAGTTCACTAGCTTGTACTATTGAAATTGTGGATGATGTGCATTCGGCAATTGATCATATTCATCATCACGGAAGGTTTATTAGACTTGTTTATTCTGATCTTTGACCTTTGTATTGTCTGCAAGCTAAACAATTTCGACTGTTATCATTGGTAGTGCACATACTGATAGCATAGTTGCAGAAGACTCTGAGGTTGCAAATATCTTCTTACAACAGGTTGACAGGTATGTTTGTTTACTGTTTCATGTTTTCCTTTTTGCTGATGTATTAGTTCCCAAATTTTCTCATTGTTGTGAACCCTACAGCTATTGACATCTCCTTGTGATCCTTGTAGTACAAAATGAAAAGTCCTAGTATTACTGAACCCTATTGAATTGAAATGTCTAATATGAATTCTTCTCATTCAGTGCTGCTGTATTCCATAATGCAAGCACAAGGTTCAGTGATGGTTTTCGGTTTGGACTTGGTGCTGAGGTATACAACATTACACTTCTGCTCAGCACTGTCTGGTGTTAGTTATCCACTAAAATTTGGTTATTGTTGGTTAACAGGTCGGAATCAGTACGAGTAGGATTCATGCTCGTGGTCCAGTTGGTGTTGAAGGTTTACTAACTACACGATGGTATGTTTCCTAATAATTTTCTATCATGTTTGTGACGAGATGTTGACAACTAAGCTACCTATGTCTTCTTTTTCTTACTTTCTTCACTTTCTAGAAGTTCAATTTTGTGTAAAATCTTTGTCTGAAGCTAGATGGAGGTCTCTAGTTCCTTAAGGTTATGAGAAATGAATCCTATCCTTGTATGATGATGTTTAGTAGTAATGTGATGTTATATAGGTATCAAAGATTTGTTTGCTCGATCAGATGCAAAATTATCTGTGTTGTAGCTCTCTGTAAAGGAGGACAGTTTTAGGTAAAATTTCATAATGGGGTGTCTTAAGTGGTATGAATGTGGTCGAGGTTGTTTCATGTTCAGTGTAGGCATGCAACTCTGCTACTGAAAACTTAACAAGCTAGTTGCACTGTAAGATGCTAATTATATCCGCAGAGTTCTTTTCTGTATTCAAGATGATCTTTTAGGGGTAACAAATATCATTTTTTGTTCGTTTCCTTCCTGTGTTCTCATATACTGCACCTAATGGGTAATCTGCTGATTCAGTTCCCGTTTATGCAATTGACCATGACTTTACAATACTACATGCAGGATTGCAAGAGGAACTGGTCAAGTAGTCAATGGTGATAAAGGCATAGTTTACACTCACAAGGACCTGACCTCCCTAGAGTAGCTGAGACCATATGAAAGGGAATATGTACAGAGCCTTCATGACAAGATTGGATTGCTACGGAGCTTTGGCTGTAGTGTCCCAGTGAAGAGTACTTGCCGGTTATTTGCCTCGCGAGATGGAAGATATGGAGGTGATGGCGGTCGTACCTTCGATGTTGTACCAATACGTGGGAAGCATTTTTTTATCTAATAACATAGTTGGCAATTGCTCTGTGTGCTGACTAAATGAATTACAATTGGAATACTTCTAGTGATGATGATGATAATTTTAAATTTTTTTTGCCAGCATATTTAACTCCTTGAAATTGCCACGCCCTAGAGTAAACACCCTAGCTCCTTAAAAAGGTAAATATGCCCTATGCACAATTGGTATGGCCGAACTCACATCGCAGGCTATGCGCTCAAAAGCACCTTAAATATGATAGATGAGTAACACCCAAAAATAATTAAAAAGTCTCATTATTCGAACTTCATGAAATTTGATCGAGATCAAGTAAAGATGTCTACATTAAAACGCCTACTCTAATAACCCAGGACTAATAGAAAAACTGAACTAAAATAACAAATCTTTTTGACCAGGGTAACCTAAGATCACAACGCCTGCAATGAAATAACTTTTAAAAATGACATTCTATATGAATAAAAACATAATTATAATTCTACAAACTTCTTGATGTTATGAAGCCATCTCATGTATTCCTGTGCATCTTTGTTGATCATGTACTCGTGCAAGAAGTTGGTGGCACTAGGTTTAATTCCCCTTATCTCAAGATACTTGTGGAAAGCCTTCTGAAGATTCTCATCCAACTCCCTATAAGGTGGAAAGAAAAAAGATAAAATGAATAAATAAAACAAATAGCAAGAGCATTTTAAAATGATGCAGAGGTATCAAGTAATACTTACATAAAATCAGGTCCTTCATAGGCAACCTGATCCTCTGAATCATTTGGATTCTTGACGGACAAACTATCAATGGTTATTTCATCTGGGTAGGCAGTGCAACCAAACTCTAAATTCTGTTCATTTTCCTTGGAAACTCTTACTACCAGAGGAAGCTGACTAGGGCTTCCCTTTTCCTCCTGGTCATCATCACCATCATCACCCTCCTCCCCGGTTATAAGACTGGACATGTGGACTTCAACGGTTATGGTTTCACCCATATACTGCCTGGTTAATGTTACTGTCTGTAGCCCAGGGGTATCTTCAATTTTGAAGGGAAAATCCTCTGGAATTTCAACCTACACAAATATATACGAGAGTTAAGTTTTCTAACAAGCAGAAATTTCTTGGGCATATAAATGATTTGCTAGTCAGTCAGCAGAATATCCACACACTAATCCAATATAGAAGGGTCCAGGTTAACTCCCATGACCATGAAACCATAACAATATTGGGTCTCAAGCACTTAAGAAAATGAAAATTTTGAACAATATTAGAACGAACAACCACGGTTTAAAACCAAAAAAAAAAAAAAAAGTAAAAAGCAGACCTCCTGAGACGCATCGTCCTTAGCGCAATCAATCTCAGAATCAAGGACTCGGGTGAGTGCCACATCCGAAGCAGGCCTGCTGGAGTAATGATGAAGGGCAGAAGGCAATGCGCGACGGAAGACCTTTTCGCATAGGCCGCTGCTGCAGTTGAGGGCAGCAAAGAGTGAGGCGCCATGGTGGTTATACCTCTGACTTGCGCCGATTAATCGGCTGGCTAAAGGCACAGCCCCTGAAACAGTCCTTCTAATAACGTAATTCAAAGCCATTATGAAGTGAAAGATTGGAGGTTTGGAGGCTCTGAAATTTTTAGGGTTTTAATAGGGTTTTTGGGTTTTGTGGGGAGAAACAACCAGCAGGTCAATGTATATATATATATATAGGGGCGGGGGGTTCTCTTTTCTTTAAGAAACAAAACCAACCAGGTCTTTTTTTTTAAGTACACTATCCTTATCTTTTATTAGACTTTTCAAATTACTGATAATTTTTTTATTATTATTATCGAATATCCTAATATAAATTAGATAAATATTAGTTTAATCAATTTTAAAAACATTAAAAATTAATTTTAATATTTTAAAATATTTTCTATGGAATATATACAACATCCATCAGACTGCAAAGTATATCATCAATTCATCACCCATCAAAGGCCATCTCCAATTTTACTCTTTTTGGAAGATCCAACACTTCTTTATCACTGAGAATATAAATAATAATATTAAATGAATTGTTTTTTTTTTCACAATAAACAATCATCCATCTGAATCAATGTCCCATTTCTTCAGGAAATATACAGAGAATTAGGGCTTCTGTTATTATATTAATTATTATTTTCTTATGCGTTTACATTTCTTCAACAATGGGAATGGGAATGTTCTGCAAAATTTAAGGCATTCCTTCTGCTATCTGTCTAGGGGAAGCAGCCCTTTTTATCCGCAAAGATCCAATCTTGATTAGAATATACTGAGTCAGAATACAAAAGTAGGAAATTTTAGTTAAAGAGGCAAGCAGAGAAGGAAGGGATGAAGGAATTATTTGGGGGACCAGGAAAGCTAAGTGGATTATGTTTGAGAATAGGACAGTGTTTGTTTGCAGCTGCTTCTCTTGGAGTCATGGCCTCTGCCTCTGGTTTCTCTACTGCCACTGCCTTCTGGTCAGTTTACTGTATACTTTTTTTTTTTTTTTTGTTATCTTTACTATTTTGGGATCGTCTGTAATTTCATGTTTCACCAGTTCTTTGGTCGAGTAAATATAGTAGATGTGTGTGCTGTCAGCTCCTTTTATGAGGATCTTTGGGTTTAGTTCGCTTTTAGGCAAATTGTCATATGCTACATTTTGGGTTCCTTCTATGGATTCCATTTATTACGCCAAGGCGTTTGGTGAGAGGGTAGGATTCAATGTTTGGTCAGAAATAGGCAAATTGAATGTGTATGCTTTTAAAGAGATCTTAATTGCAATGTTTTATTCAGTTATGTTCCTGAAGTTGATACTGGAGTAAATTACTACTACAAGTACATGAATCATCGTGGAATGCTGTGATTTTGGAAACAAAGAAATAGAGAATAACTTAGTTCTTATGCGCAGTAGAACATCCAGAGATCATAGATAATTTCTGAATTTTCATGCTGTTTCCTTGCTCTCTGCTTTTCCAGAATTTTGGGGGTTATTTGAGCGTGATGAGAGAATTCCAATAAATTGTTTCCTTGTCCTATCCCAAAACGTTAAAAAAATCTTTTTCATTTTCACTTTATCTGCTAGTCGTTCTTATTTACAAAATGGAAAAATATAGCTGTCTTTAGAACTACATAAAATGGGTTAGAAAATGAAATTGGATATCTGAAAGTGTAGGTTCTGCTTCAGTTTCATACGTGTCGAACCGAGATATCAATCCTGTGCTCAAACTTGTGAATTGTACTCAATAAAGATTTCATCTTGCAAAAAGTTGAGTTTTATGCATGTTGTATAGCTTTTTTATGTCCCACTTGTTTGTTGTTTCTTCATTGAATTATCTTTCTGAATAAGAAATATTTCTCCTTTGTGTATACAAATCTTTTACACTTGAGCATTTTTCTGTCATATAGATACTGCACAAAAACTCAATAATGGACTAACTGCTATTCTTCCTTAACTCAGTTACTTGATAGCTTCAATGGGACTTCAGCTTCTCTGGAGTTTTGGGCTTGCCTGCTTTGACATTCATGCCTTGAGGTTGAAAAGAGACTTGCATAATCATGTGTTTGTGAGCCTGTTTGTGGTTGGTGATTGGGTAATTAACTCACATCTCTTTGTCATCTTTTCATTATCTCAACATATAAGGAGCACTCAGTCAAAACAGCTTATCACAGCAGTGGAATAGCCATTGCCTGGGACATAAGTCTTGGGTATGATGCTGCTTCTGGACTTCACTTATGGGGGACAAAAGAAAAATGATGGGGAAAATGAAAGAAGAAATATAAAATGAGCATCTATAACCCATGATCAGTATAACACCTTCCAGTGAGTTTTTAGTCCATGTCACCTTTCATGGCTGCTCATTTTTCTCAAATCTAGCAATTTTGTTAACATTGAGATGAAAATAGATAAGAGGTACCATCAAGAAACTTCTGTATTTAAAAATTTTGCCTTTAGAAATATTTTGCTTATAC
Source organism: Cynanchum wilfordii (assembly GCA_025388415.1). NCBI lineage: Eukaryota > Viridiplantae > Streptophyta > Magnoliopsida > Gentianales > Apocynaceae > Cynanchum > Cynanchum wilfordii. Next base: position 5,642,657 of record JAHSUH010001079.1, read on the forward strand.
ACATGGGGTTGTTCCAGAGATATTTTTATCTTTGAAACCAATAGTGATGTAAATTCATGTTTTAGAGGCTACCACTCAAAATTCATTTGAAAATTCTTCATGGATAAATTGAATTATAAGATCCTTTCTGCCCATCCTAATCTCTTGAACTTCTAAACAACTGTTGCTTCTGTCAAGATTTCAGGATTTTGGCAATAGGTATGTATTAAAAGTATTTGGGAATGACAGAAGAAGTATGATTTAACCATTTGAGGATATATATGAATAAAACTGAGATGTTTTCCCGTTGATGAGGATGTATATATACATCAACTACTTTTTCAATCTGAATCAGTGCATATATCTTCCTCTAATGGCTCACTTTCCCTTAGGTTATGCATCCGGGAATTCATTAATTTGTCTTCGGTTAATTGGCTATTTCCCTTAGATATATTTCCATGTCCCCTTCCCCCCCAGTCCTGTGATCTGACTATATTTTATTTTTTGAGATAAGACATTCTAATTGTATCCCTGCAGTTGCTAGTTTTTGTGCTGATCCATCGACGATAGTGCAGGTTACAGCTATGCTATCACTTGCAGCTGCCTGTTCATCAGCTGGTGTGGTTGTTCTGCTTCTCAAGGACACAAATATCTGCAGATTAGATGCTAAACTCTCATGCAATATGTACCAGATTTCTGTTGCATTGGCTTTTATTTCCTGGTTTCTCCTTACAATTTCTTCATATGTCATGTTTTGGCTTGCTGCTTCAGCTTGAATCATTTGTTACTGACTCCACGGGGGCATATATGTCCACTTGTATATATTGGTAATTTTGACAAGAGTTTTATAGAAAATTGTTTACATCTCTAGTTTATTATTGTTTTCCCTTTTCTCTATTTTGAATGACGTCAAGGAGCTCCATAAGTTAAGGCGGAAATGAAGTCTCAATACCCATTAATTAGTGAATATTGATTTGGACGTTTTTGTTTTTCTTAACGTTGTATCTACTTTGCTTACCCCAAAAAAAAAAAAAAAACACGTTGTATCTACTTTTGTTTTATTATATCTATATTATATTAATTTTTCCTTGTACAAAATTTGAACACTTCGATGCTGCACTAATGAAATCAAATCAACTTGGTAATTATTTAGAGACATTTCACTTTCTTTTTCCTAATTAGCATGGCCCTTCCTGAATGTGACCTCCTCAGAAAGCTTTGCTGTCAACAAATGCTATATATATATATATATATATATATAGTGGCACCGACAGCCAATAATTAGGGAAAATATAACATCAACCATGGTTATAGCTTCAAGCATAATCAACATTGAAAAGGAATTGAAGACACCTGCTGGAGGCAGGAAGAAGACCTAATAACTTCAGAAACATGGAAAATCTTTATCAATTTCCCAAATGGAACGAACCAGTAATCGAGAAAAAGAAACTAATAATTTATTATTATTATATACAAGAGAAAGACTACACATCACACACCATTGACCATATACTTTAACCACAGACTCCAACCCTTCTCTTAAAATGCTGATGGATGATACCTCACAACCACTTACTTAAAACTTTCTTGAGACTGAATTTTACACTTGAAAAAAAGAAGGAAAATCAAAATGCCAAATAGTTAAAAAAAAAAAATTTAAAAAGAAAACCATAAACACTAGAGATACCAGGAACAATTGAGTTTGCTATATCTCACCTGAGCTAACAAACAAACTCACATTACTATCTCTGGCTTCAAGATGCTAGATTTTATCTCCTTGTGGGGTAGAACCACACCTCCATTGCTATAAATTTCATCACAAACATGAACATCTTCCCCCAAAATAGTCATGTTCTCCACACGAGCCCACTGCCCAACTGTTGAGTGCCAACCAATGATGCTGCTTGAAATGCATGCATGCTTCTTGATGCGGACACCACGCATCACTGTGCAGCGAGAGAGTCTAACACCAGACTCAACCACGCAACCAGGACCAATTGCAACATCAGGTCCAATCAAGCACCCCTCCCCAATTTTAGCAGTCTCATCTACCAGAACATTTCCCACAATATGAGGTCCAACAGCTAGTTTGGAGGAAGATTGCTTCCTCAAGGAAGCTAGGTAGAGTCTCAAGCCAGTGATATAATCCCTTGGCTGTCCAATGTCCATCCAGAACCCAGGCAATACCATTGCATATAGATTTTTCTGAGCAGCAATCTTTGGGAAGACTTCTTTTTCAATTGAAGTAGGTCTTAACTCAATCAGGTCAAGTACAGAAGGGTTCAACAAGTAAATCCCAGCATTGATTTTGTTGCCAACAAATAATTTTGGCTTCTCCACAAACCTTTCCACACGTCCAGTTGATTCTTCCATAACAACCACCCCATATTTTGAAGGTTCTTCCACCTATATCATCAATATAGTTTCATACTCAAAACTCAGGATCAGAAGTTAATATAATAGATGAAAGAGATACAACGCCAAAAGTTAACCAAAATTTTACCTGGGTTACCATTATGGAAGCCTCTCCACCATGTGATTTGTGGAATTCAATCATTTTTCCCAATGGGTATTCGCTAATAACATCACTGTTGAGAACAAAGAAAGGTTCACCAGAACCATCCACCAGGTTGTCCCTAGCTAAAGCAAGGGGACCAGCAGTACCAAGCGGCTCAGTCTCTTGTGAACATGTTATCTTGATTCCAAGCTTTGCCTCGAACTCTTTCAAGAAATTCAGCATCACCTATACAAGTTTTCATCTGATGTTATTGATTTTACACAGATAGACAACAGAATTCAACCCAAGTTGCAGATCTACCTCTGGCTGGTAATTTATGGCCAGGACCACTTCAGTCACTCCAATAGCCTTGAGAGCCTCAATCTGTTACAAAAGGAAATGGTTAAATTGAAAGCAAACAATGCACTTTTCTTCATCCAAATTTCATTTGCCAATTTTCTCAACATTGAGAAGTTATTGAATAGGCTAATATAAATATATATATATGCACAAAACTTGATCTTCCAGAACATTTTGAACAGGTGGGGTGAAAGAATCTGAACTAGTTTCAAGTTCTACACCAGGCAAACCAAATTGAAATCTGGAAAGCTTGTGTATAAAAAACTAATTTAAAATAGAAATACAAGGATTACTTGTTCAATAGTTTAGGCAAACTAATCAGAAGATATACCTGATGCAAGATCATTGGTTTGTTAGCAAAATCAACCAGAGGCTTCGGGACACTGAGTGTCAATGGCCTCAACCGAGTGCCAAAGCCTCCAACAAGAATAAGTGCCTTCATCCTGGAATTATGGTACTCCTAATGATCCTGTTATTCAGACAAAGGAAAATTCACCAAAGATCAGTTCATAAACTATCACAAGGATAAGATGTCTAACAAATAAATTGTTCCTCTTCCGTGTACATTTATCCAGGGTGGAAGAAGAAGCGTGCAGAAGTAAATGACTCTATAATGACAACTCAATACCGAAAGCAAAAATCACATGCCTCACACACTAATCTCAAAGAGAAAGCTGTCGGTTCTTTATCACCGAATACGCACACAATATATAAATGCATGGAAGAGTGAGGAACTAATTACAAGTGCGGAGTCCTAAAAGAGAGTCTAAGATTAAAGGTGGGGGTTGAACAGAACGGCCAAAAGTTGTGAACACTCGTCACTCACTCAAAGTGCAAACGACAGGATGTAGAATCCGGCCAAACGACTTAGCTGGAAAGGAAACAAAATTCCAGCTATAGCACAGGCTGGAGCTTTGAATAAGATTACTGGCAGCTGAACTTTAATGGTTCACATGAGGAGATACTAAAGTAATCTACAAGTCAGCTAAATATTCGATAACTATACAAAGTTTTGCTCCACGCATATGCCTAGTGAAAATAAATATATATACAAAAAAGGAACATTTATCAAGTGAGTTAAATGCTTCCTGAAAATATGGTGGATGCATATACAAATATCATATCTCATTTTTTTTATGTTTTATCCAAATAGAGGAAGAACCTTAACAGACTTGACGCTACAACTGTTGATTAAATTGGAAGAAAAGATAGATACATGCAGTCCATCCAACTTCGTAGCAAAATATTTTCCTAGTATGTCAAACAAAATATTAACCACGCCACATAACTTAAAAGAAAGACCTCAAGGGGGCAAAAAAAAAAAAGGCAGTGCTATGTATCATCAATTGCCAGGTAGCCATTCCCACGAAAGTAAGAAGTAAATTTTTTTTTGAATTCCGCAAAAGACAAGAACTTTGATCTCCAACCGTTCCACATAATAGAGGGAAACAAAATCAAGAAATAAACCAACCATCTACCGACATAAGTGAATGTGATAACAAAACCTCCAAAAATGAAATAACCAGAGGCACCAAAAACAAAACTAATGAGCAGAAGAATAAACTTCAAGAGATCAACCATAAATCAAACAAACCAACCAAGCCACAAGAAGGATGACTCATTCAATCAGATCTACACATTCCTTTTATCTTACTATAATTCACCAAAATCCTAACTTTCCATCACCAAATTCACAAACAAACCAATGATTCCAACACAGATTATACAAACATAAGTCAATTGAACCACATTGCTAAATACTACCTAACGATCAACAAATAAAAAACCGACGCACAATTACATTAAAAAAAAGACAATAATTAATTCAGATCTAACAAGAAAAGAAACATAAAAACAGACTAAAACAACAATCTCATGCGAAATTCAATAATAATAACTCACCGAGAAAAAAAAAAAAAAAAAAAAGGTAGGAACCTGGTAGGAACCAAAAGCCCAAGACGTAAACTCAGAAAAACAAAAAGAAATCGTCGTATGACAACACCAACAACGACTTGGTTGGTGTCGTCACAGTCTCTGTTTTGGGCTAAGTCTATGAAGGAACGAATGAAGGAATGAAAGGAGTAAGAATTGCTTCTGTAATAAAATCAATGCCCTTTTAAATCATCATCTTATCCCAACTACTAACTAATGCAGATCGATCCCTCTCTCTCACGTTTCCCTTTCTCTCTCTACATATAATATATATGTATATATATATACATATTATATATACACATGGGAAGGTAGGACAGTGGACCTAAGCCTAAGTCTAATAGGATCAACATATATCAAATACATATATATATATATATATATATATTATTGAATTAGAAAAGGATTCTATCTTAACCCCATGAATTTTAAGGCGGATTTCAAATTAAAAAAAAAAAAAAAAAAAGGAATCTTTTTCTTTTTGGGGGGTCCAAAATAATAGAAATTAGTTACTGTCATTGATTCCATTGAGACCATTTTTTTAAAAAAAAAAAAAAAAATTATAAATCATAAATACTGATTTAAGGAGATGATTAAAGACTTTTAAGTACTAAAATAAAAGTTTGAAAGCCACTTAAAGAAGAATAATTATACCGTACACTTCTCTTCACCTTTTTCACTTTCCGTTCAGACAAAAAATAAGATCATTGGAATTATATAAAATTAATTATTATAATTAGTTATGATGAATTCAGTAAGGAAAGGTTGAGATTAACTTTGAACAATGGCAATTGAAAAAAAAAAAAAAAATGGTGGAAAATTATTGAATCTATTTTGGCATTGTTGGCAAAATGGGTGACTCTGTCATCAGATCAATTGCCCCCCAGTTTTGAAGGTGTCTTTCAGTTTCTTTTGACTTTCCACAATAACTAGTTTTTCATAAATCTGTGTGCTATATTTTATAAAATCATAAACCAATTTTAAAGGATAAAAATATTTAAATCAAAAGTTAGAAGAAAAAAAAACCCTAAAATTAAGGGTTGACCTTTGATTATTAACAGGAGCGGCCATTTTTTTTTCTTTAATTTCGCGTGAAGAAAAGATAGACGAGTAGTATTATAATAATGCTGTTTGGATCTATAGATTAATCAATTAAGGTGATAGGATTTGGAACAGCCCAGTAAAAAAAAATAATAATAAAATTGTAAGATAGATATAAATAATAAAATAAATTTAAAATATTGAATATTATAAATAAAAATTAAATATTAAAAAAGAGACAAAGATTGGGGGAAAAGGAGTCACATGGTACATGTAAGAGAACAGAGGAATGAAACCAACCTTTACGAGAAAGCAACAAATGGATCGGCTTTCCTTTCCTTCGTCTCCCAACTATATATGATTTCCTTTGGACGGACAGCTGAAGATCTTTCGATTCTACAGCTCAGAAGGAAGTTTCCGAAAACAGAAACACAAAAGGCTGAATTTTTAGACAATTTTTTAATGATCATTCCCCCGTTGATGATTTTCCAGGCATTCACACCACACCCCGTACCCTCTCTCTCTCTCTCTCTCTCTCTCTCTCTCTGAATATATATATATATATATGTATGTTGCGGATAAATTTAGTAAAGTAGCTAAGAACCCTAAATCTAATAATAATCAATCAATTCATTTGGCAGCTTTTATTCACATGTACATCTGGGGAATACATACATCATTGATCATGCCCTACTTCCATGCCATTTCATCATCCATGTTTCATGATTCACGATGATGACGATGACATCGGAAATGAGGCATGTTTTGGTGCAATCTTTCAGTTTCTCTGTTAAATTAAATGAAAAGGAACTTTCAAGATGAATATTATCGAATTAATTAGATATATCATATTTATATATTGTGGTTGAATATCATATGATTTAATAAAAATATATATAAATTTCCATGATCCTGGATGTTCTTTTGTTTATATTGTGAAACTTCACGTGTAATAAAGTTTTCAAACAAAATTTAATATTTACATAAAAAAAAAAAAAAAAAGATAAATAGAAAAATGATTTACATGACATTTTCATTTTTTTTAGTTGTACTCTCAAAATTGAAGGCTCCATTGCCAGTATTTTTAAGGATAGCTTTAACTTATGTCAGTGCGTGGTCTCTTGTTGACTAATCCTTCTGCCGACAATCTTGTATAGGCTTATACCCTGCCAATCAACGAGCCATACTTATTTCGTTTTTAATTTTTGGCTTTTGTTTTATAAAAAAAAATTAATATATTTTATTTGATTTTAATTGGTTCTGCATATAGTTAGATGTTATTGATTTTTGAAGCCCAAATAATTCAAATTCGATTTGGGTTGAGATTGAAGTATCAGAATGGGCTGTCCATATGTATGAAAGGTTTTCTATTACAATTGGGCTAGGTTTCAAGAGTACAAAATCTTCAACTGGCCCTAATATTATTATTTATCGGTTTTTTCTTGTCCTTAAGTTTCTGATTATTCTTATCCCGATTGGCCCAATAACAGCGGTACTTTCTTGTTAACTGGCCCAATAACTAGTGTACCCACCTAAACCACTGGTTACCTTCCTCTTTTTGTTCTATCTGGGTCCTACCACTTGATGTTTGGGTATGTCTGGACTTGTGTTGAACCATAGTTTTTTTTTTTTTTTTTCCTTTTTTGGCCGTGCCTAAGCAAAAAAGAAATAAATCTCTTCCTTTTTATTTAAAAAAAAAAAAAACATGAGAATAGGAGTTCGAATCACTTTATGTCACATTTTTCCAGTCATGTGCTGGTTTCATAATCTTTCTCAATTAAGGTATTGGATTATCAAAAGAAAAGAAAGTTTCTGACTGATCTTGAATTGACAAAAATTAGTGTGCAAGTGGTTTTACCAAATGGGTAAAAGCTTAATGGCCACAAATTTATTCTCAAATGGCGAAGTCCTAGGAGAAACAGCATGTGAACCACCACATATTTAAGCTATATATATTCTTGCATTCATCACATAAAATGTATCTTTACCACCATCATATACTCATTTTAAAAGAGTAGAACAACAATAAGCACATAATGGACAGCCATTAACTTATCTACTACTACTACTCTGCTGGTGCTGTAGCAACACTCATAATATACTCGATCTCCTCAACTACCTCTTTCATGGATGGTCTACTTTGTCTATGTTCCTCTAAGCATCCCACTGCCAAAAACCCCAAAGCCTTCATGGTGTCCACCTCCAATTTACTTGCTCCCTCTTTTAGCATTGGATCAACTGCATCCATTAACCTCTCTTCCTCAATCAATCTCTGCACGTACACCGCCAAGTTCACATCCTCCGGTGGTCTGCTAAAATCTATTGCTTTCTGAGATGTTAGGAGCTCCAGCAGGACAATGCCGAAGCTGTAAACATCGCTCTTATCTGTCAACTGATAGTTCCTGTAATATTCAGGATCAAGATATCCAAGAGTGCCCTGAGCACAAGTGGATATGTGGCTTAAATCAGTATGAGCCAGACGAGACAGACCAAAATCAGAAACCTTGGCATTCATCTTCTCGTCTAGTAAAATGTTACTGGATTTCACATCACGATGATATATTGGAGGGACAGCAGCAAAATGGAGGTAAGCCAATCCCTCTGCAGTTGCATGAGCAATGTTTAGTCGGGTGTACCAAGGAAGTGATTCCTTTTTGGGACGTTCTAGTTCTAAATGGTCTAATAATGTCCCATTTGGAACATACTCATAAACCATCAATGGTTGCTCAAGCTCAATACAGCAGCCAAGAAGTCCCACCAGGTTCTTGTGGTTTACCTGGCAGAGTATTCTGACCTCATTCAGAACCTGATCAGTCCCCTTAGTGTTACCCAGTTTAGCACATTTGATGGCAACAACTGTTCCATCTTCCAGGACGCCTTTGTATACTTCCCCATACCCTCCAGCACCAAGTAGACGGTCTTTAGAAAAGTTGTTTGTTGCCCTTTTAATTTCTTTTCCAGTAAAGATTTTTGCAGATTTTCCACCTCCAGAATTGAGAATCAGTTCACGCTCTCGAGACAGGCGTTCTTGTGCCTTCCAAATGCGCTTTTGCCGTTTGTAGATTAAATATCCAATTACTAACAGAATCAATCCTACTCCAAGGCCTAAAGTTAAACCTGCAATAAAATCACCCATGTTTCAAGATTCTGCCATAAAAATCAGTAAAAATAGAAGAATGTGATTATATCAAACACCTAACCTGCTATAAGACCAGCCCTTTTGCTGCCACAGCTATCTGGATCTTCACATTTTGAATCTGCCCCAGAAACCTTCCATTATCAACATGTAGAAAACAACGGAACAAAAAGATTTTTTTTTTTTTTTTTCTCCCAGAAAAAAAAAAATAAAAAATAATAATTTATCGAGTTGTACTTACTCTTAGCACAGAGTCCTGCAATGGCGTCCCAATGGAACCTAGAATTACAAAAGCACCTACGGATTCCATTACTCGAACTCGAGTCGGGGCCACAAGTCGAGGCCGAATCACAATCTGATTGAGAACTACAAATGGGCTCCATCGGGGAAATCCATTGCAACTCCATTCCAGGAGGCGGCCACTTGCTGACGGGCAAGGAGTAATTCAAATTGACGAAACTTCGATACGCCATGCAACCCTCATTTCTGATACGGATGGAATACGACGTCGTGGACCCACCCGCTTTTAAAGTACAGCATATCAGAGAACCACCGCAGGCGGCACCGTCGTTGGCGTTCGCAGTTCCATTCACATATGTATGACACAAACTCTTTGAACTGCAATTCAAAGGGGACCTATACAAATTCTCGCTACAGTTCAGAAAAAATATGGTGTTACTGCTGGTAATGTTGAAGGGTAAATCCGGGTTGAGTTGAATGCCTCGGGTGGACAAATCAGTAGTAATGCAAGAATTGGGGAGGAAAGGTGCCGGCTGAATAGTCAGACGTTGAATTTCTGGAGAAATGGCGGTGATCGGATACGAGTTGTTCAATGAATCAAACCAGAGCGTCCCTGCGTCGCAGCGTACCTTGTAAAGTTGATCACCGCAATTGGGTGCGGTACTGAGGGGGTATGGTACTGGCGTGAGGCCACAATCGGAACAACGTCGGGCGGAGAGAATAATTCTAGGGAAAGACAGTAGAAGAAACGCCGCCAGAAGGAGGAGAGAATTGAAAGAGGCTGCCATTGCTGGTTTGGGACGGAGAAATCCGCTGAGGCTATTACGGGAGTTTAAAGTGCAGACTGAGGTGGCGCCAGTTGGGGTTTTTCTTTATGTAAAAAAATCAAATTATTTTTATAAAAAAAAAAAAAAAAATCAAATCTTTTTGGTCAAAGGTTTAAATTATTAACCCGAATATATTGTTATAAAATAATAAATAAAACAAATCTTAAATTATTCTAATTGTAACAAAGGGAATAAATATGCATTTACTCACTTTTACCAACTACAGACAAAACGACTAATTATGGAGGATTCTCTATAGGATTTGGAATTAGGAAGGAGGTTGACTTTTTGGAGCATCATTGACACATTAACTTGCCCAACGTCAGCCCTTATCTTTAAACGACAACCTTAGCAGTAGCAATACTGATAATATACTCAATCTCCTCAGTTACCTCTTTCATGGATGGCCTGTTTTGTCTGCGTTCCTCCAGGCATCCTAATGCTAAAAGCCCCACAGCCTTAATCGTGTCCAATTCCAAATTACTTGCTCCTTTCTTTAGATTTGGATCCACGGCATCCATCAACCTCTCCTCTTCCACCAACCTTTGCACATAGATTGCCAAATTCACATCATCTTGCTCTCTGTCAAAGTCTATTGCTTTCTGAGATGTTAGGAGTTCTAACAAGACAACGCCAAAGCTGTAAACATCACTCTTATCTGTCAGCTGATAGCTCCTGTAGTATTCAGGGTCGAGGTATCCTAGTGTACCCTGAGCACAAGTGGACACGTGGCTTAAATCCGTATGAGCCAAACGAGACAGACCAAAATCAGAGACCTTTGCATTCATCTTCTCATCTACTAAAATGTTGCTGGACTTGACATCGCGATGGTAAATTGGTGGCACTGCTGAGGAATGAAGGTAAGCTAGTCCTTCAGCAGTAGCATGAGCAATGTTAAGTCGGGAAGACCATGTCAGATGTTTCTTCTTCTTATTCAAACCTTGTAAATGATCGGATAGAGTTCCATTCGATATGTACTCATAAACAATCAATGGTTGCTCAAGCTCAATGCAGCAGCCAAGAATTCCTACAAGACTCCTGTGGTTTACCTGACACAGTATTTTCACCTCATTGAGAACTTGGTCAGTGCCTTTAGTGTTACCTAGCTTCGCACATTTGATTGCAACGACAGTTCCATCATCAAGGATGCCTTTGAACACTTCACCATAGCCACCAGCACCAAGTAGACGTTCTCCAGAAAAATTGTTTGTAGCCTTCTTTATTTCTCTGCCGGTATAAAGTTTCACAGATTTCCCACCACCAGAATTGAGAATATCTTCACGATCTCGAGCAAGGCGTTCTTGTGCCTCTTTAATACGCATTTGCTTTTTGTAGAGTAAAAATCCAATTAATGCCAAAAGCAATCCTACTCCAAGGCCTGCAGTTAAACCTGCATAGTGGCCAAGAAAAATCATCAGAACATAACAAAGTTAGTAAACTGCAATATAAGACTATGTATGTCTCCAGAGTCCAGACTAAATGGAAATCAGCATTAGCTGGTGGGGAAAATAATCTCTATTCTTTTTATGAATGAAAGTTTCAAGTATGAAGATCATGAAAAAAAAAGATACTATCTATTGGGCAAAATCAAACACCAGAAGAGTCAAGTCTTCTATGATGCTCAAAGTCAAATTTATGGTGATTAAATAAAGGATGCTTTGCTCATTTGTCATAAAAGATAAGTCAAAATCTTCTTGGTAAACATGTCTTCTAGAAAGGTTAGCACCACTATTGAACAAGTTCAGTCTAGCACGAATATATATAAAAAGAAAAATGTTCAGTAAACCCCGAAAATTCTTGGTCATTTTTATGTTCATTTTTCTCCTCATAATCAGCGAAACAGAGTCAATAAGAACGTATATTTCCACTTATAATCAGCAACCAAGTTTGAAAATTCTGCACTTAAACAGTATTTTATTGTTAGTTTTATGTAGGTAGAATAGAAACAAGATGGTTTCCTCAATACTAACCTGCTATAAGCCCAGTACGGTTGGTTCCACAGCCATCTGGATCTTGGCACTTCAAATCTACCATCAAGAATGTCTAGAACAATTAAAGAAACAAATAGACTGACAAATGCATGAAGAAAGAATGATGATTCTTAGAACGCATATAAATTGTTACACACACATATATATATATATAAAGGAATAAAACACAAGAACGCATGCAAATGTTTTAAAGATTTCGTATGTATCTTCAGAAAATGAAAAAAAAAACAATAATAATAAAAATGAAGTCTTTGAGTGAAGTGCGTTATTTCCATGTCCATGAAATGGTTGAGAAAGCACTTACTCCGACACAACCCAGCAATACCATCCCAACTCAACCCAGAGTTACAAAAGCACCTGCGGGTACCATTATTCGAAGTAGGGTCGAGCTCACAAGTGGAATCTGAATCACAATCCGATTGAGACCCACAAATGAGCTCTCTCGGGGATCTCCATTGCAATTCCAAAGCAGGCTCCGGCCATCTGTCAAAGGGCAAGGAGTAATCCAGGTTGACAAAGGTCCGGTAAGCACGACAACCCTCATCTCTAACACGAATTCGGTAAGCCGTCGTGGACCCACCGGCTCTGAACGAGCAACATATCAGGGAACTACCCTTACAGGCGCCTCCGCGGTTAACATCAGCAGTCCCATTGGCAAATGTATGACACAAGCTCTTAGACGTGCAATTCAAAGGAGAATTCAAAGAGTTTTCCGAACAGTTAAGGTAAAATATGGTATTACTGCTGGTTATATTGAAGGGTAAAGCCAGGTTTAGTTGGACTCCGTGAGTGACCACATCAGTAGTGATGCAGGTATTGGGGAGGAACGGTGCTGGTTGAATGGTCAAGCGTTGGATATGTGGAGAAATAGAGGTGATCGGGTAGGTATTGTTCAGAGAATCAAACCAGAGTTCGCCGGCATCGCAACGAACCTTGTAGAGTTGATCGCCGCAGTTGGGTCCGGTGCTAAGTGGATATGGGACTGGTGTGGAACCGCAGCTTGGACAAAGTTGAACAGAAAGGGTCCTACAGGAGAAAAAAAATAGCAGCAGAAGTGGAAGGAGGGGGTTGGGATTGAAGAAAGAGAACACCATTTTTCTAATTTCTGGTAGGAGATATTGATGTTTGATTGTAGATTTCACTTGAGAACGTGGAATAAATAGTAATCTATATCTGACGTTTAAATACTGTAGATGTTTGAATTTATTTTCTTTTCCTTCCTTACGTCTCTATGTGTACGTGAATTTTATTAGTCTTCCAATTTTTCAACGGCGGGGAAAAGTGGGAGTAATTCATTAATCAGTCCAAATTTGAAGAAAGAAACCATAAAATATAGATCAAATCTATACAAATTTGAAGAACTTCAGCAGCTTTTCTGCAATTCTTTAAAAAAAAAAAAAAAAATATATATATATATATATCCTATTACTGGGGCATATTAAAGAGAGAGAAAGAAATCAGACGGCTGAGATGACAATTGACAAGGGTATTTTGGCGTGGAGTGATAAAGCCAGAGAAGTCTAAAGGGATAGTGAAATCTGGAAGAGCAATACATAATCTAAACTAAAATATTCCATTTGTCTCCAAGTTAATATAGAGTAAAAGACACTTCCTAAACATACTAAAAACCAGTCTCAAGGAAGTTTAATACCTCGGACAGTTCAATCATCATCTTTAAAACCTTCATATTCTAGACACACATGCTTGCTCCTTAGCATCTGCATTTATCTTGGACACAAAAGAATGATTACCATGCATATATATAAACTTAACGAGAACAATCTACTATATATACACATACACATGGCCTCACAGCTGCTAATACTAATAGAAACTGCTAACCTACCAAAATTTTAGCGCACCAGAGAAGCAGGCACTCAAGTAGGTGGTTTTGTTTCAGTCAATAGAAGGGTGTGCCACCAGCCACATGCCACGTTCTTAGCAACACAACCATCAATAGCAACTTGAGAGGGAATATTGCGGTCAATCACATCCCCTAAGCCAAGCTACATAGAAAAATTTCATGTCACGGAGACACAGGAGTATGTTATTTCTAAGAACAGAAAAGTGAGGGATGCTAAACTAGAAGAATCCAAAGTGCCGTTAAATATATTTGCATACAAGATAATGTGATAGATTGAAGCTACTGCACAGTGTTGACAGAGTTTAAATCAGGCAGAAAGCAAATTAAACTGTAGTACCTGACCATATTTGTTCCACCCCCAACAGAACACTTTGCCTTCATCTGTACAAAGCAAAATACAGTAAGTTATTTGTGTGAAAATTTTCATGCTGATAAGGATTATTCTATGCACTCCACATTTAGGTTTCGTTTGGTCCTTAAAGAAGAGGGGAAGAGGAATTCAACATTTTACTTCCAGCCCTCCTAATCCATCTGACCAAACAAAGTAAATAATCATCTACTTACTTCCCATCCTCCTATACTGATCATATACAGAACTTGTTTAGTATTTTAATTCATTTAGGACAAATAGAATATGGTCCATAGGTCTGTGAAATCATGACCAACAGCAAAATGAGAGGAAAAATGAAAAAGGAAAGGAAAGCCCATTGCAGAATGCTTGGACAAAGCTAGAAAGGGGCACACCAGTAATTATTGCACTGTGACGGGCACCACAAGATACAACTTTAGCATGCTCATTTTCCAGACTTGGAGACTCTAGCAGCCGTGGAATAGTCTGGAGCACATAAACAGGAAACACCACATCAGATCTTCTAAAGGATGAAAGAACACTTGCCAAAGAGAAAAAAAAATCAATAACTGAACTGTTTCAGGAAATGGTGATAACATTGCTAGTTAAACAGAAAAACGGAAATTATTTTTATTTATATATATTAGTCATTGCAATGAATTGAGCCACCTCAATACAGACGAGGGAGCAAAAATTCAAAAAAGAAGAAGAAAAAGGAGAAGGAGAAGAGATTAGCGTCAAATGTACCTCAGCTTGATCGGAACCTGTTCCCAACTGCCCAAATTGATTCCCACCAAAAGCATAAACATCACCATCAGCAGAAATACAGAGAGTGTGCCAGAGTCCTGCAGCTACTCCCTCTATTCTGATTCCAAGTAGAGCAGATACACAAGTTGGACTTAGCTCATCATCTGTGCTGCCTTGGCCACACTATATTGTACAGAAAAAATATATATATTTAAGTTTCATACTTCATATACCATACTGACATTCAATGAATAACTGCAGCATGGTTCAACCAGATTTAAAAAGTTCAAGATAGTGAAGATTAACTGAGATTTCATGAATCATGTAAGCGAACTTAAAAGATAATCTATTAAGTTACTGACAGCAAAATACAACTTGACACAAATGATTTAACTCTGACAAACATGAACCAGAAATAATAAAACATCAGATTATAAATATGGTTAGCAGCCTTAAAACCCAGCCTTCGAGTGAATAGCTGTCTTTTCTAATAATAAGGCCTTACATATGTGGAGAAACTACCATTTCCATGTTTTCACTTCAGTACAAAAATCACAGATATTAAGGTCTAATTTAGTTTAACTACAGCATTCATCAGAGTTAACTTCAATACAAGAAGGAAACATTGTCCAAGTAAGTAAAATAATTCACCTGTCCATACAATCCCCAACCAAATGTCAGCAACGATCCTGTGTCTGGATTAGGCCATGAAAAAAAGAAAAATTATGTCTCAATTTATTGTTTGATAGCATAAGCCAATGACAAACAGAATTAGCCGCATCCAATGTGAAAAAGCAGAAAACACACTCAGGAAAAATGGGAATACGTGAAATATCTAGACTAACTAAAAGAATCATGGCAGTGAAAGTTCAATGATAAGTATATCATGGAGTCAATATTTTACACCTCAAGATGCATGTTACCTGTAATTACTGTACTGTGCCGGCCTCCACAGGCAATTGCCTTCACATAAGTTCCAGGAACTCTGAAACTATATCCTTCTGATACCATGTTTCCTCGAGAGTGTGCCATGGTTCTATCCTTTGCAAGAGAAGATGTATCAATGCAAGGCACTGGATGTGGAGAAGACACCATGCGTATTCGGGAACCCAAACCCAGCTGTCCTTCACCTCCGTAGCCCCAACCCCACACCTGTCCAATATCTAAATTCTCGGAAAATCAAGTCTCTCGTTTTAGAATACCTTCAAGGAATTTCTATAGACCTTGTAACTGTTTCCAAGAATACAAGCAGAGTGGGTGCAAGTATAACAAGGTTGATTTACCTGACAATGCTAACGTATGGCGGCCACCAGCAGCAACAGCAATGATCCTTACTCCTGGATTTAGTGTCACCAGGCACGGCAATGCAGAAAGGTTATCATCACCAGAGGAGGAGCTCTCAGCAGCCTGTTTAGCTGATGATATCCGTCTTCTCTTTGTAGTCTCCTCCCCACCTTTACCCTCAGTGTTAGAAGAAGCTCCCCCGCTGGATCTTGGTCCCTGGGATCGAGGACTCACTGTAATATAGTTCCTCTTCAACAAATTAGTCTAACAAAATGTATTAATTTCACATTATTAGAAAGTCTTTTTATCATACTAGTACCTTGATCAGTTGAAAATGAACTGTGTCTCTCAACAACATCCTTCTCCAAGCTCAATCCTAACGATGGATCTCCAAACACCTTCCCAGAAGGAACACACTCTTTCCATCCCCATGTGAAAACTTCCCCATTTTCTGCATTTAATATTGAAAGTAATTGGAAAAGTAAATTAAAAGGAACAAAGGCTATGGAAAGAGGACATATGGCCATTGTGAAGGAGGCTATTTGAGAAGGAATGACATAGTTTCAGTTAAATGAAAAGAACTGTAATTATGTAATCAACATACGGAATATTTTTTCTAGTTGATTTTTTGAATTTTGTTTTAATCAATATCTGATTATTGTGCTTTAGAGGAAAAACTCAAAGAACATTCACCAATACTAAATCTTGTTTCACTGGCAACAGATTTTCTGTTTATATTTCAATGGCAGTTCAGCAAATGTTTCCCAACCACTGGTTGATAAAGTACATCAGAAAGACTTGGGAATACCTGTAACTGCAACACAATGTGCCCATCCCGCAGCAGCTCTAACAATTGAAGCTTCAGTGGGAAGAGGAAAAGGTTCTGGGATTTCCTTACCAAAACAAATGCAAGAAAATGCAGGTTAATAAAAATGAAATTTCGATAAAAAAAACCATAGAATTATTTTCGGTGCTGCTGCTCCTACCCCATGCTTCCCTGCTGTCACGTAGCTCTGACCTAAATCATCAGTTGAACCCCATGTAATGAGCTTCCCAGAGTCTGGTAAAAGCAAATATAAGTTCATATGATAGACAAAAATATTGCACACAGATATATCAAATGATGCATCATTTTGCCAAGAGTGTCCATTGAATTAAACAGCAAAAGGAGGATACTGCTCAACACAAACCACAAAAATCATTGTAATAGAAAAATGCCTTGGAAAAACACATGCAATTGCAATTGGGGAAGAAAAAGATGCATCAGCATAAGTGTACTAAGTAAGTTGACGGCAACTGGGAAAAGCAGGAAGAAAAAAATCTTGACAGCAATGAATTTTCGAAATATTTGGACTTTAACCAGCTGCACAAAATGCATACTAGCAAATTCAAACATAATTAAACAGAAAATGAGAGACATTAGCCACAATGCCATAGTCATGAGTCACTTAACTCCACATTCCAACAAAAAAAATTTAAAAAAATAAAAAATAAAAAGAAGAAAAGAACAAAGAGATAACCTATTCACTGAAGAACGCACAGGAAATCGAAACAAAAAACCCCAAACAGTAAAGTAAAAAGTCAAAATCACCTGAAATAGCCAAAGCAAATCCACAGCCACCACCAAAAACATCCCTCCAAGAACTCCCCGCACCAACTGACTGAGGAAGTCTTACCACCACCGGCGACAAAAGAGGCGACCTCTGCGGCAACGCTCCAGGTAAATACCCCCACATATACACCAGTCCCTCTCGCCCACTTCCCTCCATTCCCAACATCATACTTTCTTCAACTCTTTCTCCACCTCCATTCATTTCCAAACAAGAAAAAAGAAAAGGAAAATCACAACCACCTTTCAAAACCAGTAGAAAAGAAAGATGAAACAAAAAATAATAATTTTTTAGGTAAAAAAAAACAGCTGTTTAAAGATTTTATTTTTGCTGCTTTCTATCTTTGGCTGTGTGTGTTTCTTTTTTTCCTATATTCCAAGCCGAAATTGTTTTTCTTTGGAAACTTAAGAGAGAGAGGGTCGTTTTGTTCCCATTTTTGTTTTGGTGTGAAAATATGAAAAGCGAAGCATTCATAAAAGGATCGTATCATTTTCTTTCAAAGCAGAGTGCCAAATCGGATGCTTACGTGGGTGTTATGACACGTGGCTATATATTAGCCGGTCGATTTCTAGGTGATTTGTAGCCAGTAATTGAGGGGAAGTTTCTGGAAGGTCGGTCTTTTTTCTTCTCTCATATTGACCCCCACCCCTCTTCTGGTAGACCCCGCCATGCTGGTTGGCGTGTTCTCTATATATATTTCCACGTGTCCTCACCGAACTCAAGAGCCAATGATTACGTGTCCCTAAGTGTATATAATCCAGTACTCTCGTCTCGCATTTTTTCTTTTATTACCGGCGGGGTAGTAATTTTTTTAATCTCTTCCTCCAATACGGTGTCTCTACGGTCTGCTGGTGGGAGCACTACTTAATACAGCTGCAGATTCAACACGTGTCGAATAAAATGGGTTTAGTAAACATGACTTTTTGGGATTTCAAACGCTGGTGCGCTTGGACATGTGTCACGTAAACATTGGAAGTTTGGAAATTGCTGCTGGTTGGTTTCCTAGTAGAACTTTTTTTTTTTTTTTTTTTTTTTAAATATCTGGTATCCGAACTCACACGGACCAATTAATTTAGATTCGATCTAAGAATCTGTTTACCAACTCTCCCAAACTGTTGGGTTCCTAGCAGAACTTTCAACAACATTAATTGAGATTATAAATTACTTGTTCATAAAATGAAAAAGTAAAAATTTGACAACAAAAAAAAAAAGAAAAAGAAAAAGTAAAATTAATTACCCCCAAAAAAAAGGTAAAATCAAACACGTGTTTATGTCATAATTTTTAGATGACATTCCATATCCCTTAAAATCTCACATTTGCGCTTAACAAAAAATAAATAAATAAAATCTCACATTTTATAATTAAAGTCTTTTTTTTTTTTTTTTAGTAGGGTCAATTAGTCGAGAATTAAATCGTGTTAAATTAATTTTAAGAAAAAATCTTTTTAATACTTATTTTTTTAATACATGAAGTTTGAGTTTAAAACCTTAAGGGAATCAAACTTCTTTGATTTTTACTAATGAATTATTGGGTAATTATTGTATAATATTTAGTATGAAATTTATTTTTATTTAAATAACTTTATTTTTAAAAAAATCATCATAATTTAAGCCCCTATATAATTTGGTTTCAGCCCCTATATAATTTAACTCTTACTCATATAAGGTCTCAACCTATCTCTTATTCATAACCAGTATTAATTGTAATTTTTACATGACGCTCATAACTAATATTTTGATCTCGTATATCATTCACGATACATTTTATCTATCTTTTATTTTTAATACTATTAGAAGTCTTTTTTTCGTAATTTATTTGTGTCCAATAGTCACTTTAGGTCTCAACTAAACTGAATTCGAGTTGCATCGGACTCCTATTGGGGGAAAACTCTCCCTACACCTGTTTCTCTATATACAATGTTCAAAATCGAGACCTAATTTTAATTATTTTTTTGGTTAAAGAAAGTGCATTAAAAAGGGAGTGAAAACTCATGATCTTGCATATGACAAACCAAACTTCTTGCCAATAAGTGTTAGTGACTGTAAACAGACTAGTGATAAAGTGAAGATGATTGAGTGTCGGGCCGATAGTATTAAAATGAGTGGACTCCCCCGAATTAGTCCAGTTGATATAGATGGCCCATTGGCCCATTTCAACAAATACATGGTCCGCTTCTAATGAAATTAAAGGCTGAAATTTTTTTTTTTTTTTTTTTTTTTTTTTTTTTTAAGAAAAAAGAAAGAAAGAAAGAAAGCTGAGCTCCAGAACCACTTGTTTTTCAAGTGGACTTCTGGGTACGGATCCGTAAAACCACTCATTTCCCAATAATGATTAATCACATCCATAGAACTTAGAGCCTCACACTAGTATTTCTCCTTAATCATTAATGGTCAATCTAAGTTTTCCCCTTTTTTCTGAATCAAACAAACAAGTTCCGATGACTAATCTAAAGATTGCCGGATATCCATGGCCGCTCATGGATCGAGAGGCGGACCTTTATCATCCAGGCAGTACCGGTGGAAAGATGGACCCTATTCCCTATCTAGAGTACGGAAAATATGCATTTCTTGAACTTGTGTGTATCATCATTTTGTAACACATTTTTTCACCTGTTGTGGCATTCTTTTGGACTACAAATCATTTGGTAGGTGGAAATAGCTTTGTACATGTTGTTGTCCTTTCTTGCTAACAAAATTATTGTTTGATATGTAGCTCTCCACGCTAGTTAAGGTTTCACAATCCCTGATTGAGTGGCCTATCTTGTTGCTCAATAAAAAAGAAAAAGTAAGAAAACACGAATTAATAAATAGTCACTTATAATTAACACAAGTATCTCTTTTGTATAATAAAGATACTGTCTTGAGTCATGATAATTGGTACCGAACTATTGGGAACTAAGTCATACACAAGGGTAAGAGTCACATCTAAAATTTTGAATTAATCTTATGATGTAATTTATTCATGAAATATGTTCAATTTGATTTTATATTTAGTCATGCCTAATGTATTACACAAAATTAAATTGGAAATGTGGGACTCGTGTTCATCAGAAGGTTGATCATCCCCTTCTCGTGACAACCAAACCCCCCAAGTAAAAATACTACAAATTTATAAAACGCAAAATTACCGGAATCACTCTTGATACATTATATATATATATAGAGAGAGAGAGAGAGAGAGAGAGAGATGGATGGAAAGAAGAAGAGTAGTGATGATGGTGCAAGAGTTAGGTGGTTCCAGATGCCATTGCACTATCCGAGATACAGTGAGGAGGACTATGAACGAATGTCTGAACTCATGGTAGATAATCTTCTTGCTCAATATGGGCTGCCTACAAATGGTGATTTGGCTTTTAAGAGAAACTTCGCCATTGGTGCTTTCATTTGGCCCAAGCCTACCCAAGAATCTTCCAGTCATTGATCATATGATATTTTTCTCTACTGTCCTGTCCGTTCTATTTAATAATACATCGCCTTTGTAATCCTGGGATTTGAGGAAATTTATTTAAATATTTCCAATAATTTATAATTATTATTTTTTTAATATTTTAATGCTTAAAATAAAATAAATTTTTAAAAGACGTGAAAGATAAGCCTTTTTTTTTTAAAAAAAGAAAATTTGCATAAACTCGAATCCTTCTTTTTGTCCCAAATTAATTGAATTTCCTTTTTGCCAACTTGGACAATTTCCTAATTATGTAAGCGATAACAGGTGGCGGGTGAGACTGCCAAATATTTTACACATAGTATAGTTTCTCCTTTTTTTTTCCTTTTCCTCCTCCTCCTCCGTCTCTCGGCGGTGATCTGCTCGTCTCAATTCAAACCCTTTGCCGGCCTAATTGCCCAACATACCCTTTTTCAACCTAAGATTCAACGGTTATATATAAAGTTTGTATCCCTCACATTTCGGATATATGTAAAAATCTTACTTTTGTCTCCAATTCGAGTTCATTAGGGTTTCCGCTTTCCGATTCAATTTTTTTTTCAATTCTTGAACAATTCCGATGAGATGATTGTGAATTCCAGTCGTAGCAGCGTTAACAACAACGATTCGTCTTCGAAATCGGTAAACGAGACGGTGAATGGCTCCCACCATTTCACCATTAGAGGGTACTCGTTGGCCAAGGGTATGGGCCCTGGTAAATACATCTCCAGTGATACTTTTAGCGTCGGTGGTTATGATTGGGCAATTTACTTCTACCCTGACGGGAAGAATCTGGAGGACTCCTCCACGTATGTCTCCGTCTTCATCGCTCTGGCGAGCGAGGGTACTGATGTCAGGGCTTTGTTTGAGCTTACCCTTTTAGATCAAAGTGGTAAAGGTAAACACAAAGTGCATAGCCATTTTGATCGCGCCTTGGAGAGTGGGCCTTACACGCTGAAGTACAGAGGGAGCATGTGGTACGTTATTTCACAATACTACTTTGAACACTAATTTAATTTGAGTCTTCTTTCAGTT
Organism: Cynanchum wilfordii; assembly: GCA_025388415.1. Classification (NCBI taxonomy): domain Eukaryota; kingdom Viridiplantae; phylum Streptophyta; class Magnoliopsida; order Gentianales; family Apocynaceae; genus Cynanchum; species Cynanchum wilfordii. The sequence goes on from JAHSUH010001079.1 coordinate 5,664,973, forward strand.
ATGGTGTTTAATTCAGTTTTTTTTTTTTTTTTTTTTCCTTTAACCATGAAATTTCGGGTTTTATCAGTATTAGTTTATAAAGGGTTCCCTTTGGGCGCGTGCTTAGTCCATCAATAGTAAATGAGACTGGCCGGATTGTAATTATTACAAGTGATATTGAGCTTGTCATCTGTATAAATAAAATTCTGTTGCAATTATTTGATAAATATCTCCTTATTCGCGACTTTCTTTATTTAAAATTTCTGAGTAGAAGATAAATGTGGAAGTAAGCTAGGCATATAAGCATATTCTTGAAAATATAGCATACATGAATGAACCCATTCCTCTACATAGGCCTCAGATATTCATATTTAATTTTCTGGGATTTGTTTATTGAAGGAGTTGCAAGCTTTTTTTTTTTTTTTTTGGGGGGGGGGGGGGGGGGATTATGTTCTTTAATTGATGTGCAGATTGGACTGTTTTAGGTTTATGAGTAAGACAGGGTTGCTGTGGATTAAATTCTAGGTGTTTTTCTTCTTTTTCCCCTTTCTGCATTTGATGACTGGACATCTTGTGAAGAGTTATCCGTGGGATTCGGACCTGTGGTAGTAATGTGATTGGTTTGCTGCCTGTACCTTTGCTGAAGCTTTTCTCTCTTATATTTAAGTGAAAATTTGTTTAATGTTTAGGGCTAAGAATATGATTCTTGGGCAAGACTCCAGATAAAACAGAATAGTGTCTTCTAATTTTGTGCCTTATGCACACTGTACTAATCTCAACTTACTGCTTGCTTTCTAGGGGCTACAAACGCTTCTTCAGGAGAGCCAGTTTGGAAACTTCTGATTATCTCAAAGATGATTGCCTGTCAATGCATTGCACCGTGGGAGTGGTTAGAACTCGTGTTGAAGGGCCTAAACAGTATAGTATCCCCGTTCCAGCCTCAGATATGGGGGAGAATCTCAAATACTTGTTGGACTCTGAAGTTGGTTGTGATATAACTTTCCATGTTGGTGAGGAGACATTCAAGGCTCACAAACTGATACTGGCTGCTCGCTCTCCTGTGTTTAGGGCTCAATTTTTTGGGCTTATTGGAGATCCTAATACTGACAGAGTGGAACTTGCAGATATTGAACCTTCTATCTTCAAGGTAAGTGCCACTTTTATATTGAGATTTCTTCTTGAGATATTAAATCTCACTAGAGTAAAGAGGATGTTAAAAAGGCATCTTGTTTCTAAGATGTGAGAAAAATTATTTCCTGTATTTAGCTGTCTGTGCTTGAGCATGACATTCTGGATGATTTCTCTCTGATATCCTTTATAGGATTTGCACGGCATGACATAGAACATTTGGGGTCTTGGGTTGTTTGGTAACACTTCTATATGTTGCAGCGAAATCATGTAATGGTGAATGAAGTATTGGCTGAGAGTTGTACTTGAGTGTATTGAAGAGTCAATCTGTAGAGTAAATAGTGCATGAGTGCATTTTATATGTACTTTGGTATGGTTTTGGGGGATGGGATGTTTAATTGTTTGGTGGATCTTTTTATAATGAGTTAATATCTTAATTCTGTAGAGTTCTAAGACATGGGACCTTCCTGAAATATGATGGATTACCTAGATATATTCATGTTTTCATACTGTTTCTCTCAGTTATTTTCTTCTATAGCAACAACTAGTTACCTAAATGATTAATGTGTTTTTTGGTAGGTTATGCTCCAATTTATTTACGCCGATAATGTTCCTGATCTTCATGAGGTCACTGGCTCAACGTCAACGTGCACATCCACAATCATGCTGCAGCATCTGCTTGCAGCTGCTGATCGCTATGGTTTAGATAGGCTGAAACAGTTATGTGAAGCAAGATTATGTGATGAAGTGAGTGTAGACACAGTCGCAACAACTCTTTCCCTAGCAGAACAGCATCACTGTTTGCAGCTTAAAGCCATCTGTTTGAAATTTGCAGCTACAAACTTGGGAGGTGCGTGTAGTCCGTAGACATGACGGTGCAGTGTTTCAGGTTAATTTAGTTTAGTGTTTTGTCTTGCTTACATGCTTGTCCCTGTGTATCCTGGACATCCAACAGTCTCCTAGTGTAAAGTAGATCGTGAGTTTAGATGCTATTGTTCAGGCACTTCACATGCTTGATGAATGGAAACATGCAACATATGCGAAGTCTACTCTCTTGTTTTACAGATATTTTCTGGTTGATGTTAGGTAAACATGCAAGGCATTGATAGACACCCTTGACTAGGAACGTGGACCTTATTTTTACTGCAGTGTTGCACTTATTTTTTTAATTTTTGGTTAAAGTCACTCTTATTTGTTTCATCTTACAAGTCCCCCCTAATTGCAGATCTAAGGGGTGAAGCCTTTCATATCTTGTGTTCATGTGTTATAATTTATAACTGCTTCTTTCTTCTATTTCTGTTTGGAGTTTCTGTTCTTTTATGTGTACTGTTGAAATTTTTATCTCAGGTTTTCTATGTTAGATCTTGTTTTTGTATGTGAATGTTTGTTAAAATCTTGAATTCTTCTTTCGCAGTGGTTATGCAGTCAGATGGGTTCAGACATCTGGAAGAGAGTTGCCCATCTCTTTTGGCTGAATTGCTGGAAACTGTTGCATCTGTCGATGATAAATCAAGTTTAATATCTAGTAAGAAAAGAAGTGGAAGCAGTATCTTTGGGCTAGATCTAGCACCTGACGGTGCTGCAGCAGAGTCGGTGAATCCCAATGTCAGGCGCATCAGGAGACGGGTGTAATTAATAATGTAATTAACTTTAGGCAGGTGCAAAGAAACATGTATGGAAGATGCTTGTCACAGAGCATGTCGGTATATTAATTAATATGTTTCTTTGTTACATGGGTTGTCAAAAGAATGCTTTGATTTTTGCTGGGCAAGAATATGTCTCTATTAGTTCTGTTCTCAATAGGAGTTCTTTTGTGGTGTGGAAGGGCCAGATAGATGATTTCTAATCAATGGGAGTTATGGGAATGTCTGAATAAACTAATTTTTGCAGTAATATATATATATATATATATATATATATATAGTTTCTCTCGTAGCTTTGTTACTGATGGTTTGTGGATGTGAGATCACAAAGTTGAGTAAACGTACCATGAAGGCGGGGAATTACGAAACATATCTTTTAATTGCTGCTCCCTGATGAAATTGCTCCTGGAGTAAGTACAGTACAGAGCGATTTTTTTTTTTTTTTTTTTTTTTTTGACTCTTGAATATCTGATAACTCCTGACTGAACATTATTGGGTTTAATTTTATTTCATATCAAGATTCTATTTAAATGTTTTGTTTTTCCTTCAATTCTACTGAGAAGTCAGGCAGGAAAGTGATTATGAAGGCCAAACTAAGGGAGCAAAAATGTCATATTAGTAATTACGTGTGATTTACCTTTCCTCGGAAATTTAGACTTTTTAAGTGTATCAAAGAATATCAGCGTCGTATCAAAACAATTCAACTTCTTTTTTTTTTTTTTTTTTTTTTTTTTTGAACCTTTCTTCCTCCAGACTCTGCTGCAAAAACTGGAAACTTCACCTTCACATCTCACTTTTCTGGCGAAACACACACCCACACCACCGACACCATCCGCCTTACCTGAAGAGGAACCCGACTTCACTTCTTTCTTTCTTTCTTTCTCAAGAATCATAACTATACTAATCGATCGCAAATCGCAATATATAACAAAGGAAAAAAGAAAAGAGAAAGCCAACGCAGATTAGATCTCTGTCTTGAAGAATGAAGCCATTGGGCAATGTGGATCTCAAATCCTCAACCCTCGTTAAATTCACAGGCTATGTTTTCATTTTTATTCTTTTCTTTTACCTTGGGATGCAATGGTCTCAATCAGACGGTTATAGTCAGCTTGTCTTCTTTACTTCAACCCAGAACCCTAATTCCCGTTCCGTTTCTCTTTCCCCTAATATCAATGCTACCTTCAACCTCTCCTCCGTCTCCAACGACCCTCCTCCTCTTCCACAAAATATACCTTCCTCCTTCCCAGCGCCTTCTGGTGTGCCGCCACAGCCCGCGCTGCAGAGGTTGGGAGTCTTGGATGAGAATGGGACCATGACTGATGATTTTCAGGTTGGGGATATTGATCCCGATGTGATCGACAACTGGGCTGTTAGTAACGAGACGGAGATGTCCGAGACTGACGGAGATACACCCCAAAAGCTTCTGCTTACCAAGTTTAAATTCTGCCCCGAGAGTATGAGAGAGTACATTCCTTGTATGGATAATGTGGAGGCTATTCGTAAGCTCAATTCCACTGAAAAAGGAGAAAAATTTGAGCGACATTGTCCCGAAGTAGGCCATGGATTGAATTGCTTGGTTCCTGCACCTAAAGGTTACAGAAAACGGATTCATTGGCCGCAAAGCCGCGACGAGGTACTCACATGTTTTAGATATTTATAGTAGAAATCAGTAAATACTTATGCAATTGCTGAATTTTCTTATGCAGGTTTGGTTCAGCAATGTTCCTCATGCCCGATTGGCGGAGGATAAGGGTGGCCAAAACTGGATTACCATAGATAAGGACAAATTCAAGTTCCCGGGAGGTGGCACGCAGTTCATACACGGGGCTAATCAGTACCTGGATCAGATCGAAAAGGTTGATTACTTGCAACACTCGCAGATATGTTCTATGACTTGAATTTCTGGAGATGATCTGAGAATTGTTTTCTATGTTTTTACATGCAGATGGTCCCAGAGATTGCATTTGGTAAAAGAACTCGCGTTGTTTTAGACATTGGTTGTGGAGTGGCCAGTTTTGGTGCTTATCTGTTTTCGAGGAATGTGCTCACCTTATCAGTAGCACCAAAGGATGTTCATGAGAACCAAATTCAGTTTGCCCTTGAGCGTGGCGTACCTGCAATGGTCACTGCTTTTGCTACCAGGAGATTATTGTATCCAAGTCAAGCTTTTGAACTGATTCACTGTTCTAGGTGCAGAATCAACTGGACCCGAGATGGTATCTGTGCTTTCATCTATGATTTACTCTTTTACTGCTTTATATCACAATCTCTTCATTTGTAATCTTTTATTTTAGTCAAAATTCCCTTTTATTCAGCTGTTATTTATTTATAAAATTTTATTTTAATCTGTCCTATATATTCTTTCTGGCTATGAAGATGGCATTTTGCTGCTTGAGGTCAACAGGATGCTCCGAGCTGGAGGATATTTTGTTTGGGCAGCACAACCTGTTTATAAACATGAACCAGCCCTAGAAGAACAATGGGAAGGTAACATGAGTTCTATTCAGTGGCTGCAGCAGAAGCAAAAAGTATTTGTGTTTTTCATTATCTAGTTATTGGAAGTTCAGAAAAGTTGCTTATCTTACTCTTCATTAATTTGTTTGTCCTATTGCTGAGTGTAACACATTTTTAACTTATACCTAAAACTTCTACAAAATCATAAATCTCTAAAATTTTATAAAATTACAACTGTTCATGAGTTAAAGAATAAATTAAAAATATTAAACTTATAGAAAATAGTTTAGGAATAACTGACTTTTGGCAAAAATATAAGCTTTTAAATTCTTAAAAAGTTAAATTATTGTCTAAAAAAAAAAAAAAAAAAAAAAAAAAAAAAACAAACTTACATTGCATCAATTCTATATATGTGTGTGTATATTTTCATTTGATTGTTAAAAGAAAAACCTGTAGTTGGCATCCCCAAACTTTAGTATCAAGATCTGCCACATCTTCTCCTCCTTAATACTTTAAAGCTGTGCTGTAATTATCCTCTCAGAACAGTTAAATCATGAAGTGTTAATACTAATAATTCTTATTACTTCATGTCAGAAATGGTGAACATTACCAGCCGCCTTTGCTGGACTCTTGTGAAGAAGGAAGGATACATTGCTATATGGCAGAAACCCTTAAATAATACATGCTATCTAAGCCGTGAGGAAGGAACTCAACCACCATTATGTGATCTGGATGATGACCCAGATGATGTTTGGTATGTTGTTAGTAATCTCTCTGACTTAGGTGGCTTCTTAAAGATGCTTATGACCTAGGGTCTTCTCATTTCTACCATGATTTCGCTGTTCCAATTAGCATGCAAATTTAGATAAGCACACTGTTAAAGTGATTGAGGGTACAATTAATTACAGCTAGTGTCTTTCCTTGGAGCTTTACAAGGATCATATGTGTTATCTCTGGAGTCATCATGTACCCCTGTACCTGGATTCAGTTGGGAGCTGATTCTTTAGAAGTGTTATCTAAGCAAAGAGCACTTCTTAGTAGTGCTAGAATCTTATGCTTCTGGTCTCTAGAATTCAGCTTATCATTATCAAATTTCAATTGAAAAGTCATCTTGGTTGCCTTTTAGATTACTAGTCATTGTTAATTAGAAGAAAATTTTGTTCTGTTGAGAGAAGTAGAACGACCTCAAGATTTGGACAAAACAGTGAACCTTTTCATGTACTTCTCCTATTGCTATGATTGAGCTGTATTTGTAGTTAAATTGACCTCCTACCTTTTGACCAATTTGCAATTCCATCTATAGCATGTTTCCTTTCTATTTTAGTTGCTTAATTCAATTGGTAGAAGCCATACCAGAACCTTTGTGGAGAAACTTATTTCTTTCCCCAGTCAAAATGATCAAATTCATTAAAACACATAAATGCAGAGTGGAGAAAAACCTTCTGTTGCTTGGTTTCTGAGTAGTTTTATCAGTTAGTGTCATAACTAATCAGATAGAATTGGGTTGCTTTTTTGTTCTGATTGGGACTTGTTTCTTCATTGTGTGATGACATGTGATTGAATTATTATAATTGCAGGTATGCTAATTTGAAAGCTTGTATTACACGACTTCCTGAACAGGGATATGGTTCAAATGTTACCACATGGCCTGTACGCCTGCAAAATCCTCCTGACAGGCTCCAGAGTGTACAGATCGATGCTTATATTTCTAGAAGAGAGCTATTCAAAGCTGAGTCAAAGTATTGGAAAGAAATAATACAAGGTTATGTTCGTGCTTTGCATTGGAAGCAATACAAGTTTAGAAATGTGTTGGACATGAGAGCCGGTTTTGGAGGGTATTTTTCTTGCTTGCATGTTTCTCTTTTTTTTTTTTTTGTTTAGATTCATTTGTCAATTTTCTATTTCATTTTGATGTTTTATCATCATTATTATTTACTTTCTGACAGATTTGCAGCTGCATTAATTGAAAATCAACTGGACTGCTGGGTGATGAATGTTGTTCCCGTTAGTGAATCTAATACATTACCTGTTATTTATGACCGTGGACTTATTGGAGTCAGGCATGATTGGTATGAATTAGCATCAACCTTCAATTTTAATATTGGATTGACTTATTCTTTACCACATGACCAGTAACTACTGGTATATAATGTATTATCTTCTGTATCTTCTGGTTTCTATTATTAATTCATTCATGCAATTTGAATCGTCATGCATGGCTTTGTTGAAATGATAGAAATTTTATTTACTTTCACTACCTTCTTTTACTTATTTAAAAGATAAATCTTCAAGTGTGTTAATTAATTTTACTATTTGTGATGACAATATCACTTGTACATCCTTTCATTTCTTATGATGAGGCTAGTGGTGGAGTTGGAGGTGCATGGTCTGGCCGTGTTAAGTTTGATGATAGGAAATTGATATTTAGACAACTCTAAAAAAAAAAAAGGGATATTCAAGTTGTAAAAATGAGTCCTTCTAGGGAGGAAATGAAGAGAGTAGGAAGCTTGGGATTATTTGGTTGCAGTTTAGATACCTCTGGAGTTTATAATCAGTAGCCAAGTAGCTATTTAGATGGTTACATGGTTCCAATTGACCCTTTTATGAACAGGTCTTAGCTACTTGCATGTTGATTAGGAGGCGTTTGACTAGATGGAAATTTCTAATCATATTTTACATCTCTTGACAGGTGTGAGCCTTTTGATACTTACCCTAGAACCTATGATTTACTGCATGCTGCTGGCCTCTTCTCCCGTGAAAGGAAAAGGTATGATCCACCAATATCTTTTTTGTAGACAGTATCTCCCATATTTCAATTCTGTTAGGAATGAATCAATATACTGCTAACGTGGACATATAACCGCATGAAGAAGCATGACTATTCCTAGAAAAATCTGTAGTTTATGGTAAAAAAAGGTGGTTAACAGTTGAGTATGCAATTTGAATATGAATGGTTCCCAATGAGCGGCATAACATTCAATTCCAATTTACCCAGTATATACACAGATAAACACAAGCACATGTATAGCATGTTGCACTGACTTCGCTAGAGGTCTATCTGTATTTTTTTTTTTGTTCACTTCTAAATACGTGCAATTTACTTGGTTTATTTATTGTTGAATCTGGTGGTTTTAGATGCAATATTTCTTCCATCATGCTTGAAATGGATCGGATTCTAAGGCCAGGTGGACTAGTTTACATTCGTGATTCTCTTGCGGTTATTGGTGAACTTGAAATAATAGGAAAAGCCTTGGGTTGGCGTGTGCTAATACGAGACACATCTGAAGGCCCTCATGCAAGCTATAAGATTTTGCATTGCGATAAGCCACTTTAGCTGACTTACGTGATTATCAAAGAAAAGTGTCTAATCATCTTAAGTTTGCAAGGAGAAGATGAAATAGATAATACATAATTTGACTGCATAGTCAAAGTGATCTCGCACATATGGACTTAAAAAAAAAAAGATGCATTTCCAGCAACTATTTTAGGAGCCTGCCTCAGTTGCATCCGTTTGTGGCGGTCTTCTCAACATTTTAAGTACAATGTGGCAGCAATTTTACAGCGCATAGTACAAATACAGAGATACAGTTCCCGATACAATTGGAAATATGGTGCTAACTCAGAGAGGAAATATATTCGAATAAAAGTATATATCATGTAGTCTTTGGAGTTGTAGGTTTTTGCAGTATTCTTTCGTAATAATTGATTCAGGTTGTTTTTGCACTCAACATTTCTTCTTTTCCTTTTTTCTTTGTAATTCATTTGGCTAATGCAATAGGGTTTAATTATAACTTGTAAAATAACGTGTATCCCATGTTACATAGTTTGAAAATGCATATCATCTTTGTTTATTGTTTTCCATCAATAGGATATTATTGTCATTTATTCAATTATTCAAAATGCTCCAATCTGAAAGCTATACCAAAAGTTTTGAGATGAGAAGAAATCACAAAATCAGCATAGTTTGTCATCTTATACTTCAGAAATTTTCTAAACTTGTTTCCTGGAGTTGTTCATGTAAAAAAATATGGGAGGGCACTGGTCATCTTTATAGGTATCTCTTCAGGTCTGTCCTCTCCTATCTATGGGTTATGAAAAACCAGAGCATAACAGATGCGGAGATTGAAAAACAGTATTAGAGATTCAGCTATATATTGTCCAGTTCTCTGGAAAAACTGCTTTTCTTTCCAGCAAAATATTAAGATCTGCTTAGCAGCTAAATCAAAGTTCAAAGCAAATTTTATGCCTCAGACCTTCGCCTCCAGACTTGCTGCAGAGAGCTATGCTGTGCTTGCGCAGGTCTAGATGTAGACCCATTCGGACGCTTGTCCTGCCCAGTTATTATTCCATTCAAACGTCTGTCCTGCCCAGGTAATGCCCCATTCAGATGTCTGTCCTGCCCAGGTATTGCACCATTTGGACGCATATCTTGCCCGGGCAGTGCCCCATTTGGACGCTTTTCCAATTTCTTGTATGGTGGAGATTGTTGTTGTACTCGGAAAGGTGGTTGAATGATTCTCTGAATCTGAGGGTGTGCAACATAGCTGTAGCTACTTTGGTTTTTTCCAGGCACTCTTGCTAGAAATCTAGATATCTGTGGCCGCACAAGAGTACTAATCACAAGGTTTTGATCAGCACTCCTTGTAGTAAGCAAATTGTATGTTGTCTGCAATGAATCTGTAATCTTCACTAGCTGCTTATCGCTGACTGTCCTTGCAGTATTTATTGGTTGCTCACAGGGATCCTCAATCTAAAATCACACAAAAGAAAGATACATCAGACAGAAAAGCAGCATTCCCTATGAGAAGAGGATAAGACGTGCTCCATAGTGCGTGTTTCTATGAATAGCATGCCGGCACAAAAACACAATCAAAAGCGATAAGAGGAGCAAAAAGAGATTACAAATAGTGCATATGTTTTGGGTAGCCATCTCATGTTGGTATCGATGTCTTCCCACTGTCCAGTATAAGGGCTAATGCCTTGTGTTGGTGCTTTGGAACTAATGCTAGAAAACTGCAGAAGATGGAAAGGCATCAAACAACAAACTATTTCCTTCCATCAATATCAAAGCAGTAGAAAATACTGAACAGTTTGATGAGAAGTCATTTTAGCAGCCATATATCTGAAATGTACGAGTTTGAGCAGTCATCACCTTACCTTTTCAAAGAATGAGATGAAGAGCTGAGATACAGAACTTTTGTTGATCATTCTGGAACTATCTGATCTATACCTGTTGATGTTGACTGCACATATTTCTTCAACACGTTTCTCTGCAAGAGTCCTTACCCCTGCACTCAAGTTCAATACATGCCTCCTTGTTAACGATGAAATGATTTTACCAATATCTAAAATTTTCTACCATGTAGATAATAATATATGGAGAAAGAGAGTATGTTTGTCACACTGGAACACCTTAATTACCTAAAACATTGATTATTAAGCAGTTAACATTTTAACTTTGTAATCTTCAAGATATCCTTTAGTGAAAAAAGAAGAAGGGGGCAGGTAGGGGAAAACAACTCAGACAGGCCAACAAACTAGATGTCTACCTGTGAGATCATCAACCATATTTCCAGCATATATTTCTTTAAGTGGCGGCAAAATTGCTGGCACGCATGTCTGCAAAATTATTAAAGGCAAAACCAGTACCATAAATCAAAATAATACTATTCAGCCCTCAAGAAAATCATATGTTTGAAAGGAATAAATTAGGAATCATTTACAAGACAAATACCAAGATTCATCTGGTGCACATTGTGCAGGGATGAATCTTACACACCCAACACCTATAGCCAGAGAACAATAATACAAATCTCATCCATCCAAAAAAGCAAAAATGAAGGAAAAGGCCATAAACCAACCATTTCTTCTATTTTATTGTGGTATAGTACTTGTGAGCCAATATCACTAAGAACAACATCATCAAATGACCTGTCAAGATTGTGCAGATATGCTCCTTCAAGAGGCCACATATTGATATACATGCATTGATATTTCGTTTTGAAAGAGATCTGGCAAGTTAAATTACCTGGAAATGGAAAAGTACAAGTAAGCTGAGGGAATAAGAATTCAAAGTTCCAAACTTCGGGTCATTAACATTATTTGCCTTTGCCCATTCCTTGACCTGCCCACAGGATTTCTTTTATCAGACAACACCATCTTCAAGTTATTGTAACACTAAAAAGTAAATATTGTTATTTTTGGAAGCATGCCAGTAAAACCACGTCACGGAAACGTCCATCAATCTCATTGATCCAGAACAATAGCTTGGACTTCATCTGGCCACTCAAATTACTAATTGAAATATCGCAAGAGATGTTATGAATGGTCTCAAACTTCAGAATGGGTACTCTTGCATGAGCAATAAAATGTAATTTACGCCATCCACCTGCAAAGAAAAATCAAAGGACTCAAAATGAAAAAAGACCAATAGCAACACACTATTAAGTTTGGACTCTATCATCTAACATATTAAGTGATGAAGTAAAATAATTGCTTTACTTGGCCATGGTGTAAGAATCATCAGAGAAAGACCACCCTGGAGTATGATCCCATATTGTCGCCAAGTTAAAAATCATAATGAACGCAAAATTTATTGGATACTTTCAAGAATAAGCAATCCAATAATCCAGCAGAAGGGGTTAAAATTTGAATTTTAAAAGTATAAAAGAAAACAAAGCAAGGGAGACAAACCCAAAAGTAAATGAAAAAACAAAAAGTTATGGATAGTTAGGAAGAATAACATGTGATTAAGAAAATATTAAGAAAGATATAAGATAGTTTATACAAATAGAACTAAATATTTCAGGTCTTGCAGTCAAAACTCAAAAGTTACCTCTTAACTGTAGAACACAGATGATAACTGAAAAATCAAAATCCTAAGTGCCTAATTTATTGATATTTTCAAGGTATACTCTCATCTTTACATTGAAGCCAGAAACCCCAACAGTATCTTGATATCTTGAAACACAAAAGAAGCAATATGCCTTAATTTATTGCACATTTTCTACTAATAAATAACTCAATCCCCAAATTGTGGATGTCAATGACATGTGAGAAGCCAAAAGAAGATGCAAAATGAAATCAAATAAAAGAGATGGTAAAATATTGAAGTGTGGTATCAAAGATAGAATATGTTGATTGCTTACTGTCAAGGATATGTATTGCTAATCTAAACTTCTTTATATTCATGAAACTTGGTCCAAAGTAAATGCAAAGATTACATTATAAATTAGGGAACCAAGTTTAAAAGTTACCATTCTTTCTCAAAGCTCTCTGCACATCTCCTAATAATGTTTGCTTGTGCTTCTTTCCTGCAGATGCAATGTATAATCCATTGGACAATTCTATTGAAATGTCCAAGTCTCCCCATCTAGAAAAAAGATTAGACACAAATGACCCAAATGGCTCCACTGTTGCACCTGAAGCACCAATAGCACAATGGACTAGTAAAACCAAGGCTAAAACAGAATTAATTTATTTACAAGTTAAACATAAAATCTCCTGTAAAACAAAAATTGGTGTCCAATACAAAAAGTTTCAACAATCCCTTAATATCCATTCAAAAGGATATCATGGAATTTAAAGGAGATAAAAACTACAACTTAGGGTATTAGCAGATGGCCCATGCGTAAGCAAGAGAATAGAAGAAAAATCATGCAAGAAATTGAAAAATTAGATATGACCATCAAGTAATAAAATCAAGTTGTTGTCTAATGGATTCAGAAATAAACAGGAAAGATGCACGGTAAATTGCAAAATGGAGATAAGGATACAAGCAATACGATCACGGTAATAAAAGATGCAAAGTTTGAACGAGTCCCTGGCCATGACAAGCTTAAACATAGATTGAACCATAAGCTTTCATATTTTTGTCTAACAAAAGCCTATTCAACTTGCAATACACCAAAATTCTATTCACTGGCATATGTTGTCCTATGGGGCGACAAGGCAACAGATTGTTGATAATGTAAACTATTTTCTGACTTCAACATTAGTTGTATAAAAATGCACATGTCCTTCTCTAGTAGCATTGAACATCTTTTCACAATGAATTCCTTATTCTACTGATCATAAATAGTTGAACAACTTCTCCACAAATCATATTTTAAGATGGAATAAAAGCACGTCAAAAAAAAAATCAGAAGCAGAAAAAATGCAATAATTATCAACTGCATGAATAACCTCTAAGACTTTCTATTGACTGAATAACAGCTTGCAGATCTTTGATGATTTGAAACCTAATTGTCCAATCCTCCTTTAAAGGATTTACTACACGGAGAATATCCCGTAATGTAGGCTCCAAAAAATGGCATGTACTCATTTTCAACTCAAGGTACGTATTATTCTTAGAATAATGAAGATATCATATCATAATTCTGGTCCTGCATAGAGAAACAAAAGAAAACTTTTAATGACTGTAGTTAATGATTTCAAAATTGAAAGAATCATATAACAAGCAGGAAATTGAATGAGGGGAGGGAAAAAACGGAAAAAAAAAAAGAAAAAAAGAAATGCCATATCCTAGAGAAAGAAAACTCTAGGACAGCCAAACTACCACATATAAATATGGTAAAAAAATCACCCAGTTCTTGATAGTCAGGTAAACTATTCAATTGAAAGTGAAAAACCTAATAAGTCACACAGAAAAGATCCAAATAAAGAACATGGACAGCTTAAAGAGGAATAAGAGTCCAGAACTACAGCATTTTGTACTCTCTAAGTTGAATAACAATTTATCATATCAATCTGAGAAATCAAAAGGCATAACAAGTACACATAGCTCAAACTTATTTATAATTATATATGCATTCAACTCTTCATAACTATACGTAGGGATATCAAAATCTTAATACATTTAGTACAGATGCTGCACACTAGTAAAAGCAAACATAAAAACAAGCACACGTAGACGAAGGACAAAAAAATGTGAGTATGTGAAACTTACATATGTTTGAATTTATTGTCGCAGAAATAAGATAACGGTAGATGTATCATCCAATAAGAGAAATATACATATCAAAATATATGCCTTGATATGCACAAACCTAAATCATTCACGAAAACAAACACAGAAACTTTTGAAAGAGTGTAACACATGACACAAGTTGCAAATTATTTTCTCAGAACTCTCCCCCACCACGCCCAAAAGAGAGAGAACAGAATTTTTCAAAAGCAAGCAGCAAACTGTGCCTTAATTTTTGCACCCGATGTATAGTGTGAAACAACTGAAACGTAAGGCTCGTGTACAAATGTCAGTCGAGAATTAGTGAATTACAGGCAACGGAAAACCACCTACCGAGAATTTGGAATAGAAAGTTCCGGCCAGTTGAAAGTCGTAATTTGAATTATCTGGATTTGATTGATTGGGGGTGTCGACACCCCCTTTACACTACACATGCATTATACACTGATTAATCGTAGGAAAATATCGAATTTCAGCAGTATAAAATAAAACATAAACCAAAAACGATAAGAATTATCATACAAATCGAGAATTTCAAAAGCCAAAATCACACCCGCTCCGGCCAAATCTTAAAAACTGAAATTCTCATATCAGAAAACTGAACAAAAACAAGTCGGAGGTCTAAAATTAATTTCATCAACCACACCTGATTTCATTAGGGATTTCAATTGACGATTTACGGCAGTATCACACGATCCCAGAAAGAAGCAAATTCAGAGAATTATGCAATTTTTTTTTCCCTATAAAAAGAGGCAAAGGCTAATTTTCTTAGGAAGCAGGGTTTTCCACTCAACAGTGTGTTGTGTAGCAGTAGCGATGTGTCAACAACAAAAAAAAACACAAAGAAAGAAGAAGAAAAAAAAAACACTTAACCAGTATATATCAGTGGTAGTATGTAAAATGTGAAGCAATTAAAGTATTTTATATATAGAAGCGGGAAAGGAAAAAATAGGCAGTTCAGAGAAAACAGATGAGGTCCAATCAGAGATGCGGGCAGTAGTAGTAGTAGTAGGGACCACACCACCACATATGATTTGACTTCGCTGTCGACGTGTAAAATAAAATAAATATTACATAAATTTTATTACGACCTCAAATGCGATAAAATATTGAGCTAAGAATAAAAATGATATTTAGTATCAACTTACAAGAGAGACTTTGGGACCTTGGATTCTGATAAGTTCTTATAGTAGAATTTCATAGTTTTTATTATCCCAAAAAAAAATGATGTGATACTTTCCAACATGGTATTGGAAAAGTCGATGTACACGACACAAATGACAAGGATGAAGCTAAGGTTGTTATGTCTAAAGCCAGACTTGGATCTTCACCACTTTAGAAAAGAAAAAGAAACAGCTACCATATTTTTTTATCCATTCTTCATTGTTAAGGAAGTGAAATTTTTAAGGTTTGGAAAATTGTACTAACTGGGAGATTATTTCTAAGAATGTTATCATGGAGTCCAGCTCCAGCACTCTTTTGGGAGGCATCTTTTGGAATCTCCGAATGCGATTATTGTACTAACATTACACAGTCTGCAAATAGGGTTGAAAACTAAAAGCCAATTTTCTTATAAAAGTATTATTGGCAAATGGAATTCATCCACTTGCTTTACTACTATTCGTGATAACTTTATTTTTTTTTTTTTTGCTTAAGCATCCGGTATCCAAACTCACACGAACTGATTAATCCAGATTCGACTTGACCCAAAACTTTTTAACGCCACTTCAGGGATTCGAAGCTTTAGGAGTCCGCTTACCAACTCCTCAAGCAACTGTTGGGTGATAACGTTATTATGTCATAGGATTCCAGTCTATGTTGAATCTTGTTTGTCAGCTAAAATGTTGATAGACAGAACAAAATTAATTAATTAAATAACTAACCAATAATACTGCTCAAGAAGCCTTCAGTTTTCAATTTATTTTTTTGGACAAAAGCTGACTGGTGGGACTTACATAATGGGGGCTGAAATTCATATCTCCAGTCCATTGGGCCTAGCTCTTATTAATCCAGAGATCATGGGCTCCCTCCCTAACTTCTACAATCCTGGGCCGGAGAGTTTTCCATTTGCCTCAGATTTGGGCTTGACATATTAGGTAGGTATTATACAATAGTAAAGGGTATTGGGGGACAAAAAATCATCTTTAGAATGATTGATTGAAGTTAAGAAAATTGGAGGATCAGATTCTTGATATCTTTATCATTCCTTGGATAATATTAGAGTCAAAGATTTAGCGTATTTAACCTAACCTCCACTCTCCTCACCAAGGCATTTAGTTGAAAAAACATTTAAACAAAACAATCGTAAGATATGAAAAAAAAGAAGAAGATCAATTATTTTTCCCCGTTTGACAGTATCGGGTTCTTTCATTGAAGTTACAACACGTCGGTCCACACCATAATATAAAATATATATATATATATATATATATATATATATGTGTGTCTAGCTAGGGTGGGCATAAAGATGACGATTGAGAAAGGAGCAAGTGGGCGGCAATTAGATGAAACCATTTTATGCATGCATGACTCGGTGCTGAAATCTTAAATTATAAAATTATAAATACAACCGGCTGATGATACATCTTGTATTGGAACAGAGAAAAGCTGTTGTATACTCTTCCTACTTCAATGGTGGCATGCACTATGTGTATATTATATTATATAATATTACAATTGTTTTTTTATTATTATTATTTTTTTTTTGGTTATATACATATTTTAATTAATTAAAACTAAAGAAATAGAGGAAGCGATTTAGAGATTGATACTTGGCAAGTAAACAGAAGGAGAAGGGTACACCGCATGGAAAAGCAGTAAGAAGTAGGTGTTTCATGAAGGTTATCCACGTAGTGTGCTTTCATTTACTGCTCACCATTTTTTTTTGGGTAAGTGAAATCCCATAAATTAAAAATTAAAAGTCACCATCTGGTTAGGTTCGGTCCATCTCCAGAGCTCCAGCTCAGGGTTGTTTAGATGCCTAACCTTCCACTACTACCAAGGTATTTACACAAACACAGTTGTTTGATTGTATGTAGCGGAGACAGTTGGAACAGATGATGTATACATTTAATCGTATATTATTATATTTTATATGTGTGTGCATCGGATGTTTAGATTCAATGTCAGCAATTAAAGGGTTGACAATATAACTAACCACATCGATTCCACTCCACAATCCCCTAATTATGCGGTCCAGTGTTTTTGCAACTTATTTTAATTTACCCACGTTCACTGTCACCAGGCACTCATATTTCTCTAGTCCAATGAATTATCACCCCCACCCCCATCGGAACTGTTCTCCTCTGCTTTTATTTTTAATCTATCCTCATACACGATACTAAGAAAACCTTTGTTTCATACATGGATCTTTATATTCATACAATTAATTTCACTACAAAAATAAAATAAAATCTCAATAATAAAGAAGATTTAATTTTTATACATATTAATATCTATAATCATATTACTAAAAATGGCACTCAAATCTGTTCCAAGACACACACTATGAACACTAAAACATTATGTCATTAGCCTTCATCTTTGTGCGCTAGCTAGCTAGCTTTCCCAGTGGGAAAACACTAAAATACAATTTGGGAAAAAAAAACTAGCTACGCAATTTCCTCAGATCAATTACGACGACACTGACATTATCAGTGCTATGCCTTGCCAAGGCCAACTTGGTCAATAAAATTGATGCATCCGAGCAAGCCTTATCGGAGCTTTCACCGGCTTCGGTCACGGTTACGTCATTTCCGGGTGATCTAGGTGGGGAAGGAGGCTTCCGAGACTGCAAGCACATCCGGGCTACACTGCAAGCTGTGTCGTTGGAGACCACATCCCATAGCCCATCAGTTGCTAGTATTAAACACTCGTCCCCAGAGCTTCGCTCTGTGACGGTTACCTCCGGTTCAGATATCACATATGGCTTCAAATAATTGTCTCCTATAGCTCGAGACATAGCTAACACTCCCAAAACTCTTGCTCCGTCCCAATAAATCACCCGTCCTCCAGCATCTTGAATCCGAGCCAATTCATCTGGTCGATCGGGCTGCAATTAATTGACAAAATCAGACTTTTAGACTTAGAACTCACTTCACTAATTAAAATCCACACATGAAGAACCTAAGAAGATTGAAAGTTCAACAACTTACTTTATGATCGACAGAGAGCGGGATTGCTGTGCCGTTACGGCATAGGACAGCACGAGAATCACCACAATTGGAGACAATAATTTTGTCTGGAGTTACAACAGCTACGACGGCTGTAGATCCAACGGCATCGCACTGAGGAGTCCGCAATTCACAGCGGCAAGCAGAAGATGATGCAGCCGCAGAGCTCGACCAGTCGGTAATTTCACTGTCCATTCGAGAGAAGCTCTTTGTCATCATATCATTCCACGAGGCCTTTCCCTTCTCGACCTCATCTTTCATAATTTCATGCATTCGCTCTTTGCACTTCTTAGCAACCTGCAAGAATCAGCATAAAGTCAATTCGTGCTCTTAGGGAAGTACTTATGAAACTTAAAACCAGTTCATGAAAGAATTACGCACATGGGAGCAACCGTGGCCGTCGTAGACCCCAAAGAAATGAAGATTGGCTGAGAAAGAAGGATGTATCGTAACCGCATCTTCCATATCTCTTCTCCTCCCGCAAACTGAAATCACACCAAATTTCGGAGGTTCCGATTCAAGCACTGGTTTAGCACCAGAGGATGACGACGTGGAGCCGCACAGAAGCAAACTGTCGATACCCGATTTTTCAGTTCCTAAAGTACCTTTAACTTTGGCCTCAGATTCTTCGACAGCGTTTTCACAAACCCGCGGTGGTGAGACACGGCTTGTAACAACATCCTCACACTTCTGTCTCTTCCTCCGGCTGCTCAACTTAATCTCATCCGCCTCACAAAACTTCTCAACTTGCTTGTCACTAACCCGAGACGGCGAAGTAGGTAGAACATCAACCTTGGGTCTTTTGATTCCAGTTCCAAGCGCCTGAGCCACCGCAACATCGGAGGCAACAAATCTGAACTGATGAATTTCCATTCTTCTCCTCCTTGCAGATTCAGAACTGGGCTCGACAGGAGTAGCAGTCTCTGTCTCACCTCCAATATTCACTCCACAACACATACCAGCCATTTAGCCAAAAGTAACGGAAGATTTTAAAGAAAAAATAAAGTCCGAAAGCTTCCAAAATCCGAAATCCGAACACAAAATGAAAAGAGAGCGAGACTGAAATTATAAGTAGCTGATCAAAAAAGCAAGAAATACGAGAGATCTAATGAGCACGAGGAGAGGACCCATAAAAATGAAGCTTTTTGTACAGAGGGGGAGACCACATTATACCTGATGTGGAGGTGGGGAAGAGAGCGACTAGTTACGGGCAGGCTGCCCGTCACCGTCACGGGCAGAGTCCGACACGTACAGTTGGTATGACGTAGAACTCTTTAAGACTATAACGTTGATCTATACCGTCCATATCGTTATCAATGTTCTCTTTGTTATGGAAAAAGCAACACGTGTGAGGCAAAAAATTGTGATGGACTACGTGGCCCAATGAAACATCAACACGGATTAGCTGAATCGACCACCCTTTTCTGACACGCATGTGGTCCTGGGACGACCTTGCCTGTTATTCGCTATTTTAGTTCTGTTCGATTTTAATATGCCTTTCTAGGAAGATTAGCAGCACGTGTCTTGATCTTAGGAAACCCCATATTCTAACTCTTTTTTCTTTCCAAGCTCCTTTCCGTTTTTTGTTTTTTTATAAATAAAAATAATTATCAATTGAGTGTTGTCTAAATTGTGAACATACTGATATTTCTTACATTTTTCTTTCATATTCTTTATTTTTATGATATAAATTCAAAAGTTAATAAAAACCATTTTTTAAAATAATTTATAAAAAAGAAATATTAATATATTCTATTATATATTTACATTTAAAATAAGTTATAACAAAAATAAATTTTGTGTTTCTTAATTAAATAATTCTTATACTTTTATTCTAATATTTAAAATCATCCATTTTAATTATTAAAGACAAAATATAAATGACATATCTAATTATTGTAAGTACTTGTAAGTAGTAAGTATTTAAAGGTGTTGCGGAAAATTTTATTTTAATTTTTGTATATTATTTAACTAATGTATAATAAGTTCATTTTGCATATTTTCTTATTCCACCTAACATTGACAATATTTATAAACTTCATTTATTTAATAAATGTGCAATCTAACCTAAAACAATTTAAAATGTATCTACCAATTACTTAATTATTCTTAAGTTTATAAACTCAAATTTAATGATTTGACTTTAAAATATATTATAAAACTTTTATCTATTTTAACTTTTTTTAAAAAAATAATTATAAATGAGACTAGTGATATTTGATTATATTTTAAAAAAATGTTTAGTGTACGTAATAACAATATTCAATTTAATTTATAATAGGTTTCAATTCTTGGATGATTTTTATTTACCAAAAAAAAAAAAAAAAATCTTGGATGATTTTATGTCTGGTCAAATATTTCGGCTTTAAAGAGGGGGAGGAAAAAAAAAAAAAAAAAAAAAAATGGGAAGTGAGGAACACGGAATGAGGAAAAGAGTGGGGATGGTGTTGAAAGGGTGAAACGAGCGGCGTAATGTTTGAAGTTGTGAAGAGAGAGAGAGAGAGAGCGTCTACGTAAGAAGGACTATGGAGTATGGGGACACGTGTGGGGCCAAATGTCAAAATCGACTGATGCTTGCAGAATATCTGAAGTTTGGTTATCCCTCTAGCTTGAAACGTGGCGATCACTGACGTGGAGCTGAAGCTGCAAATCCCCACCCTCCCCTTCCTCGTGCTTCCCTACACGTTTAGGCCACCACATCTTTCTTTCTTACTATTTTAATTTGCCGTCCATTCCACGAGAGTAGCACCTTCCTTTCTTGAACTTAAATTATACAATTTCTTTTCTAATATCAAATGTTAATTAATGATTCTTACTGCTTTTTAATTAAATTATTTTCATAGTTTTTAAACTTTTAAAAAATAAAAATTTCAAACCAAATAAATAAATGATAAAAATTGTATAATTAGTTATCACTAATAAACAAAAAAAAAAAAAAAAAAAAAAATAGTGTAATTATGAGATAAGTAAAGAAACATATGTCGCGACGTGCTTATATAGTCTAGTGGGTCCATTTGTGCTCAATGACTCACACGTAGCTCTGTTGTTGCTGACTGATTGGTCAAAATCCCGAGATCTGCTATTCGAATTCTCATAATGGTGTAAGATATTGTGCTTTTTTTTTTTTAATTCAAAACTATTACTATAATGTTAATTGTAATATTCTTTTACTGAAAAAATATTTTGAATATTTTTGACATAATTATTGTATGTGTGTACTGTATATATATATAAAAAAAGTGAGTATAGAAAAAAAAGAAGAAAGGTGGCGGGAGAGTAGTGGAGTACGTGGTGTGTACCTTTGATGGTTTGATGTATAGAAGAACCATTTGAATGATGATGGGAAAGGTGCACGCTGTAGCTCTAAAAGATAAATAAATTGACTCTTGCGGGCCTCGCCCTCTCTCTCTCTCTCCTCCTCATAGAATGGGCCCATTTTTATTTTTATTTAATTTAAATTTTGGGTGAAAAATGTACGACGATTTGTGGGGTCCAAAAATCTTAAATGCTAAAATAATTCTCTTTTTATGTTGCAGTTGCCACTGATAAGATGCCACGTATAGAAGCTCTTGCTGGCGAGCAACTGCTTTAGATGATGGATCAGCATTCAGCAGGCAACTCCACGTGACTCAGAAAGCCCTCTCCTCCAATAAATAAAATAATAATAATAACTCCTTTTCTTTTCCCATTTATTTATTTATAGAGATATTTGGATATTTATTTTTGAGTGTTATACTTCACAATGATTTTTTCAATTTTATTTTAACGGGGGAACTCGCCTCACTTTTTTTCTATCTTTCTTCTCAATGAACGAAGAAAGTGTTAGAAAAAAAGGGAGATAAGTGGGCAAAGCTTCACTATAACAAAAAAATATAAAATACAATAATAATAATAATAAAAATTATTATTAAATAGAAGAGAAATGAAGATAACTATTCGAGGCTTGTATTGGACATAATCTCCTTAAAATAGATTCACTTCCTCTGAAAGAAATACAAGATGAAACTCAAAACACTTTTAATAATTCTTTTTATACGCTTATTGCATGCACATTCAAATATATTTCAAAACTTATTTAAGTATATTCTAACTCTTGTTATGGACCTACTTTTTAAAAATTTTGGTTATTATTTATCTAAAAAAGAGAAAGAACGCTTAATAAGAAAACTCAATAATCAACACTAATTGCGAGATTTTTGTAACATCATAAATAGAGAAGAGAAAAATATGTAATTTGGATGGAAGTAAGAAAAATGCATGAATTTCGCATTACATGGATGAGAGAAGAGAGGGACGTAATAAAATTTTGCAATAACCAAACAAATTGAGGGAATTGGTAAGCGAACTCCTAAAGCTTCTCCTCGGGGTGGTTAGCACCACGTTAAAAAGCTATGGGTCGGACTTTCACCCTCGAGTAAGAGTTGGATTCAATGAGCGCACCCCAAGTTGAATTCGAATTAGTCGATACGTGTAGGTTCGGATACTTTGGATGTTTAAGGAAAAAAAATTTTGCAATAAAGAAATTTGCTAAAAATAGATTGAAATAAGTATCATGATTGAATTTTCATACATGCATAGTGTCCGCTACTTGTAAAAAAAAGACACTACATACGTGGTTCAAATGACACAGCCACTTAATATATGCACATATACATATATCTATATTTTTTGAAAAAGGAAAAAAATTATTATTATATAAAAAAATTAAATGTTTTTTTTTTCCCTTTTTTAAATGAAATAAATAACTTTGCAAGTTATCCATCAAAAAAAAAAACTTTGCAAGTTGCGGTACTAGTTTCAATGAATAAGAAAAGCGTAAAATTTTAGAAGGAGACGCGTGGCTAGGTGGTTATAATTTAAAAAAAAAAATGAAGGGGAGGGCGGTTAGCTTCTTAAGTGCGGGAGAATTGGAGAGGGCCCCACCGGAGTTGTTTTTTAATTAAGACAAACCAAACCACACTTTGGATTGTCAGTCAAGTGGACCCCACATATTTTTTTTAATACACCAAAATGAAAACTGTCCCCACTTACATATTTTTTTCTTGTATGATTCATTATTATTATTGATTATTTATTAGAAGGTAGAAGAAACAACCCTTTTTCCTCTTGCTTATTAAAAAAAAAAAAAAAAATCCTTTTTTCCTCTTTTTTTGGTCCAATTTCAGCTGGGACACGCCAACTACGGAAAATAAATTACATGGAAAAAAAAAAAAAAGGTCATTTCAAGAACGCATTTTACAAAAGGCAAGAAAATAAAACATTATGATTGGAGGGAGAGAGGCGTAGCGAAGTGAACAAAATATCTACTCCTGTCCCATTATACTAGTACTCCATTCTCCAAAATTTCACATGAGTTTTCAAATATATATTTCAACCATTTAATCAATTAATGCCATAAATCATTGAACCATATTTAAAGTCAAACTATAAATATTCTGAAATCATATTTCCAAATTGGGCTAGTAAGTTCGAGCTTGATAACTAATGGTACATTTGGAGAAGCCCATAATGAATAATCCTACAAACTTTCAGTGAGACTTGGCCCATTTCTGAGCATCATAATGGCCCACAGTAGTTTCTTTTCGATCTCATAAACTTAAAAACTAGATCATGGATCAAACACAGATCAATACTAGAATAGTACTCAAACACAAACCCGGTTTCCTTGGATTTTATTTTGAGGAGCATTAATTTGTAAAAAAGAAAAAAACAGAAAGTGAAGGCTGCTTGGAGCATCAGAATTCAGAGAGTGAAGTTAAAACCAATTTCTGGTGTACTTAAACCGTTAACTGTCATTCCTCCATCAACAGGTATAACCTGTCCAGTGATGTATGAAGCAGCCGGAAGACAAAGGTAAGCTACCAGGGAAGAAACCTCCTTCGCTTCTCCAGGACGACCTAGAGGTGTTCTAGATACTATTGCATCCATAAACTCCTCCTTTTTTAGCAGCTGCATATAAAAATTGATTCATTTAGTTCATAATTCCATTTCTTTTGCCACTGTTAAGTCTAAATTTCAAAGCCAAAAAGGAAAATCAAGAGAATTGAAAAGGAAAAAGAGTGAGTATATATTTACATGTTCAACAAGTGAGGTTCTGATATACCAAGGAGCAACACTGTTAACACGAATGCCATCTTTTCCCCACTCACAAGCCAAGTTTCTGGTAAGTTGATTCATTGCACCTGTTGATTTTTACTTTTTGAATTAAAGTTTGGATTGGATAGTACAAGAAAGAAAAACATGGAAATGAGAAGGAAAATACTTACCTTTGGTTGCTCCATAAATGGATCCAGAAAATAAGTGCACAAGGCCTGCAACAGAGGAAATGAACACGATATTTCCTCCACCAGAAGCTTTCAGGAGAGGATAAGCAAGTTGACATAAATTATATGAGGATTCTAAGTTGGTAGCCATAAGCATAGAATACTCAGCAGAGGTGTATTCAGAAGTTGGCTTCCTGATGTTTGTTCCAACATTGTTTATCTACAAAATTTATGCACATAAAAAGAATATATATTATATATATATATATATATATGTATCCCTGTTTATCAATTGCAGATCGATATTTTGCATAGTAATTACACAACCTTTAGCATAAGCATCATAGTTGAGGATAATTTTCAATTGACAATAATGTCAAGTACCAGGAAAGCCACAAAGTAGTACTATAATTTCAGGATTCTCATTAACAAAGGTAGATAAAATTAGTTAAAGTGCCAAAAAACTTAGATTGGGGGTTAAAGGAACCAGTGATTATGCACATCAATGGTTGAATTTGTAGACAATTGTAATGAAATCAAAGCATGGAAGATAAATAAAGAACCAAAATTGTGAAATGGAAAGAAAACAGGGCAAGAAGCAATTACAAGAATGTTGAGTTTGGCATCGAAAATGGAGGAGATTTTATCCAGAAGCCGAATTCTATTTTCCTGGGAAGATACATCGCAGACTGAACCGGTAACTTTAAATCCCTTGGAAGCCCATTCTCGCAAGCGTTCATCGAGCTCCGTTGCGTTGCGTGAACAGGTGTGTACGGTTGCACCCAATTCAGCAAGTTCCTCAACAACCGCATGCCTGCACACACACATTACATTCAATAATCAAACCCTCAAAAAGAAAAGGCGGAAAATTATGCAAGCAAAGCAAATTCCACTTGAAGAATAAGAAGAAGAATTAATGACCCAATTCCACGAGTGCCGCCGGTGACGAGAGCAGTCATGCCAGAAAGAGACCATCTTGAACTACTACTCTCTGCAACCTTTGACATAGCCATTGTTTACAGAGACACACCCAAAAGTATAAAAATTAAGAAGAGCCGTGTTTCACTGGTTCTTTTGATAATAATGGCCTAGAAGACGTTGGAACGATTCTATTTCTCAAATTATGATATATATAAATATATATATATTTTTTTTAACCTATATTTCACTTTAAAATGTAAATAAGATTTGTATTAAAAACCTAAAAAATCATAATTTCTATGCATTAAAATGGATTTTTTTTTTTTAAATTTAGGTATAATAATTTAAAATTAAGGTCGTTTATGACCTAATACAGCCATTTTTATTATTAAAAAAAAAAGCCTTTTGTTTCACATTCACTCTGCTTACTCCTCCTTCCTTGGACGCTAGCAATTACCGTACTCTTTTTTTTTTTTTTTTAAACAGTAAGTTTCAATCTTGATAAATTATTATTATTATTTTTATGTAATAAAATTTTTGCCATAAAATTCTAAGAATCTTTCCATCTATAAATAGAAATTATCCAACATAAGCTACGCATATTAAAATAACGATTCTAAAGATTGAAAATTAAATTTAAAGATTTGTGCATATTTTTATAAAAACAAATTTATAATATTATTTTATATAAAAAAATAATTAAAATCACATTATTTTGATCTATAAATCCTGATGAACTACTAGAGTTAGAGTTAGAAGACGATAACTGTAAGAGAAAGTAATAAATTGTCACATACTCTAAAAGTTTAAATTGATATAGTGAATTTAGATTTATTATCTTAACACTGACTACCGACACTAGTAGTGTTATTGTTTTTATTTATTAATTAAGATAGGATTATATATATATATATATATATATATATATATATATGATGGAGCCAATAAATTGAAAATGCTGGGATTCCATATCGTGCTGCAATTCTATTATACTCTCCGATAGGCTGTATATATATATATACATAGCTTCTAGAAAGAGAAAGAAATTAAAAGAGAGCAAGTAAGATTTAAGAAGGGTCTCCCATGTGCACGTCTGACTCTTCTACTGCATCCTTAAGATAAAAGAACTTAATAGAAATCGCCAGTTGTTGAACTGTTCCAATGCAAATTATTAACTCAAAACACAATAAAACATATAACTTGTTGCTCTCTCTCTCTTGCACATTCCAAAAACCAGCAACGTCTTCTTTCGTGTACTACTTATGTATGTATATATATATATAAAACATTAACACATGCACCACCCCGCTCTCTCTGTCTCTGTTGTACCTACAAAATTCTCTGAGCAATTCTCTCTTACATATTGGGTAGAAAACAGAAATGTACTACCTGCTGCGCCATGCACCTCAAAAGCATCAAATCTGTCTCCTTCACTAACCTTCTTATAAAAGTTTGTTGGCTAACATCAATTCTCTCTAAATTTAGCCATTTCTCGATATCTACGAACCACCCTTTAAGTCAAAATTAAGATACATCTATGTTCCATCCTACGTTTATCCTTTTATATATATATATATATATCCATCCATATTCAGACACATTATTAATTAATTGCAAGAAAGAAAAATGAACAATATTGATTGTTGCATGAGCCATCACCGCGTATTCTGCAAGAACCTTCGGTACCAACTCTGTGGCTATATTTGATATATATATATATACTCACACACACACATACACTATAGCTAATCAGTTTTAGGGTTTTTAGAAGAAGAAGAAGAAGTTCTTCGGCGATGGATGAGTAGGGTTATAGGGTTGGTCGCTGAAAGAAACACAGGCGTATAATTTATCTATCTAGTTTTACATATATATATAAAAAATATATATATATATATATATATATATATATATATAGTTAGCTAGTTACGTACCTAGCTGATTAACACATGTTCTTGTATTGTTATTATATGCATGCACATAATATATATAGAAAATTAATGAAAAGAAAAAATGGTTTCTAAAATTAATGATGTTGCCAATGATTCTTATTAGGGTAGGACAAAAATAATATTTTATTAAACTAACGGTTGTCCATCATTTGCATCCAAAACCATAATTAATTACTTATTGTAATATTGATTCTGTTAATTAATTGAGCTATATTTATATATATATGAGCAAGAAAATTGGGATCAAAACAGCTGTTTGGAAAGACATCATGCAGCTATCTAGAAGCTAGCTCTTGGGGTTGAAAAAAAAAGTAAAACTCCCCAGTCAATTCTCGATCGATCGGGAAGTGAAGATTACTTCACAAGTTAAATCATGAATTTACTGTTGGTCTTATTGGATGTGATTAAACTGTCAAAACTTTCTCCGGCCCTCGCCCTCGAGAAGACGAGAATAAATTTAACTTTTGTTTATTACTTTAAAATTTTAAAAATATGTAACAATTTAATATAGTATTGCTAATCCATGCATGTATGTATATATATCTAAATTAAGCAGATGAAAAAGTGAAATTCTCATTGAAATTATAATGTAATTAGAAGAGAAGTAATTTTGCTGACACTGCCGGATCATCTAATTAATTAATAATACATGATATAGAGAGTTGTAGTTAGCTACTTGATCACTTCACTGCTGGTGAATCGCCTAGCCTCAGCTCAAGATCTATATCCTCCAAGGATGAAATATTATTAGCTTTGATGATCCTTAGCCCTTCAGCTGGTTGGATAATATATCTATTATTATTATTACACGAACACTGCTTGTGCAAGAATCCAACTGATGAAGAAGAAATGCCGCTTTTTTTGTGCCTCTTATAATCTTTCATTCTCATGATCTCTTCCTCGAGTTCTTTCCTCCTCGCACACTTTTGCCCATTGGAATTTTCTTGAGTAACTTTTTTTGATGAAAAGTTCCCATCTTGAGGGTGCAAATGCAAATTACTGGAAGAAGGAGTAGTAATTTTCTGATAAGGTGTGGTCTCATTTGAGCTAAGAGTAAGAGATTGTTTAAGCCTTGCTCTATCCCTCCTATGGACATTCATATGTCCACCAAGGGCTTGAGCAGACCTGAATTCTCTTCTGCAAAAAGTACAAGAATAAGATCTTGGAGGCCAAACAAATCCTAGCCCTCCTCCAAGAACACCACCTCCTCCTATATCCTCAGCAAAAGCTAATTCTTCTTCTTCCCATGATCTCTTCAATGAAGTTGAACCCATCATTACTGGTGCTTTGCTTTTCACCCACATCAAGTATTGCATGTGTTTCTCCATTTTCAAAGAATTTGTAAAGAGATCAAGAACTTCATATTTTTTTTTTTCTTTTTGGGGATGAAGGGAAATTAACATCTTGTACGTATACATATATATATATAGAGAGAGAGGGGGGCTATTTTATTATATATTATTATTGTCTGCAAATTGAATTGAATGCATGAAAACAACTAGATAATATTTATGTATATATATATATATATATATATATATATATATATATATATATATATATATATATATGAGGGAGGGTGTGGAAAAAACTCTAGCTTAAAAGTTGTCTTCAGTGGTTTTGAAAACTGCTACCCTTAGAATTTTTGGATCTTTCAGTGTGGTTATTCTATTTGGCTTTTGTAAAATTAATGCAATTTCCCTTTTCTTTTTCCTTTTTTTTTTATTTCCAAATTATTAAAAAATAATTATTACTTTCTCCCGTAGCTATCTCCTCGAGGATCCGACAATAGTCAACTTATACATCTGTTGTATATTTGAAGCTCATGCAGGATAAAAGTAGGTACTGTTCAAACAATACATATATAAGTGATTTCATAAGGAAAGAGTTATTATGGTTTCTAATTATATATTAATGGTCTAGATTAATTAGTATGTACTATATTTTTTGTAAATACGATGTAATTTTGTAAAATTATACTACATTTACCATTCAAATTAAGGTAATTAAGTACTAACTAGTTTTGTGTGGAGATATTAGTTAAATATGTTGGAAATTAATGTTTGACTTGATTATCAATGATGGAACAACTGCTACAATATATATATGTATATTTATTACGTTTGTTTCCTTAATGTTTTTGTTTTTTTGATGTCTTTAAGGATCGGTAGAACAAAGCAAAACAAAAATTGTACGTTACGATATATATAGGTATTCAAGCTTGATTAGGTCATCATATTTTTGTTATTCTATATAGCTAGCTTGTGAACGTCTTCAGAATCTTCCTAGTCTTTCCTTCAATATCACGTCAATTCTTCTTCACACGCAAATAATAATATTAAGTCATTATTATTATTACACTCATTTTTGGAGAAAATAATAATAATAATGAGTAATTATATAGGTCTAATTTGGCTTGTAGCTGGTAATGCTTCTTAGCTAGGTTATACCAAATATACGAAGTGATCAATATGAAATATTAAATACAACCATAATATGCATATATATATATATATATATATATATATTGTACTAAGTAGAATTTTGAAATTTAGGGCGCATGTGGTGTTTCTGCAGCCCGGAATTCCAAGTCTTTTTTAGTTGCGAGGCTCAAATTACCTACTACTTTATGTTACATTTATTGATTAATTAAGATATTGTTGTTATTTGAAATCTCATATTACTCATTAAAAGATCTATTAAATAGTTATTAAGTAGGGTATAAAATTTTTTAACGTTTTAAATCCATAAAATCTACTTAAATAGAATAAAACGAACAATATTATTAGATTGTTTATTAGCATAATAGATCCGAGTAAATTAGAAAAGTTTTGAAACCACTTGTGATTCTTTTCATTAAAAGTTAGAAGCAACTTTTTCACTTAGTTCCAAAACCTTAAAATATGTTAAACCTTATCTTATCATGTTCCTCCTTCAATAACTCAATCATTGACTACTGGAGACTAATGTCTATTAATTAATCATTACAAAAGGAAGTAGATAAAATAATCCACTTGCGTTGCCTTGTCTTCAATTGTTCAATTTTTCCTCCATTATCTTTAATTCTAAACTTTATGATAATTAGAAAAACAAAAATATTACTATTTTAATTCTTTAATAAGGGTTTTGATTTCAAGACAAAAGGAAACTTACCAAAAAAACATTGTATTACTTAAACAAACTACTAGTAATTAATAAAATGTTAGATAAATATATCTTTTTTTAATCTAGACGATTAAATAATATTGATCTCTTGAGTCTCTTGAATTGATAAGAAACTTTTCTATTAGAATATAATTTAAGAGAGAAAACCTTTTTTTTGGCGTTATTTTGAAGGATATGTGTGGTTTAATTGAGAAACACATAATGGCATCTAGACTAGTAGTAACATATATTATATACATTACCCACGCTTACAAAAAAAAAAAAAAAAAAAAAAATTATATACATTACCCACAAGTTATATTAAAGTTCATCAAGTCATCAGTGAACCTAATTGCTTGCAAACATCTCCAAATTGTTCCCAAACAGTACGTAAGACAAAATTAACGTTCCACTACTCCTCCAAAAAAGACAAGAACCAAATATTAAAATCCACTGCCGTTGTACTTTTCTTTGTCCTAAACTCCCAAATATATATATATATATATATATATATATATATATATATACTTCAACAATATATTTATTAATTATGGTGTGGATTAGATAATTATAATTTCTTTTGTATGAATGCATATATAATTGTAAGGTGACAGATGTGTATTTATTTTTTCTAAAATCATCTGACTCCTATGTAGGGAATGATAAATGCACATTGCTCTTGTTTATTGGAAAAAAAAAAGCATAAATCTTTAGAAGAAGGTTAAGCCCAAATAAAAGCCCAATTTGAATAGGATTATCCTGGAAATCCAAAGTGGTATTTAATAAGGCCCCAGAACCCCATTTGGCCGTTTCAATCTGGATCTACAAAAAACTATATGGACTCCCCTTTTTCAGGAAATTTCTATATTCTAATTTCACTTAATAATAGTAATTAGTGGGATATTCTCGATGATTTCAATCTGAGTTAGTAAGCAAATTGCGTTGGTAAAAAAAAAGAAAAAGAAAAAAAAGGGTCTGTACTAGCAAGCCGTCACGAGGTGTCTCTCCCAGACGGCCACCAGAATCTAACACCTTGACAACACACTCAATGGGTCAAGCGTACTGCCTTGACCCTTATGCGGAAACAAGTTATTATCAAAGATAATAAACACACCAACGATTAC
This sequence comes from Cynanchum wilfordii, assembly GCA_025388415.1. NCBI lineage: Eukaryota > Viridiplantae > Streptophyta > Magnoliopsida > Gentianales > Apocynaceae > Cynanchum > Cynanchum wilfordii. The sequence goes on from JAHSUH010001079.1 coordinate 5,696,715, forward strand.
GAGAATCAATCTCAACCTTTATATTAGTAAATAAAAGGAATACACATAAAGAGCCAGCTCATGCACAAGGACTGCTCGGCCAACACAAGGCCAATAATAAAATACAATCCACTCGACTATTCTATCATTCACGATTGCCTATCTATAGCACAATCGTATGTCAACACGACACACCGACACACTGTTGACTCACAATGCACAACCCATGCGCACTGTCACGCACACAACTCCGGCCACTCTCTTGCCTCTCGTGTGTACCTGCTTGCCTCTCGTGTCTACTCTCTACCCAATGCTCCACACATGCCGCCCCTATTTATAAACATAACTAGGGTTGACAGAGAACACATGAGCCAAGCTCATCTTCGGTCTTTCCCGACATAATAGGAGTCCTACTCAAACTAGGACTTCTAATCTCACAAGGACACTAACTCGTGCCACACTGCTCGGCCCACCAAGCCCGACGCACATTCGGCCCACTCCGCATATCTCGGTCCTTCTTATATAAGTCCAAGCATCCAACTGGAACCCTAGGCACACATCTCGCGCCCGCCCCTCCCGCACTTGCCGGGATCCGCCCCACGCCTGGGCACCTCATTGGGTGGGACAGCTGGCCGGAAGATTTAACATTTTTTCCATACCCAAACCAGGGTTTGAAACATGGATCATTGGTTATGGGATGATGAACCCCTACCGCTCCACCACATGCCTCTGTTCAAGCCAAGAACTATTGAATTGTTAGGGAAGGATGTCACCTAACAGAAAAAAAGAAAAAATTGATATGAAATACCAATGTTGGTTGGCTCAGTGGCACATGGAGGCCGAGTTTGGTAGGGGAACCACGGTTCGATCCCCACAACTACGATTGGGAGGAGTTTAAAGCCGTAATCTCTAAACCCACTCTAAATTTGGATTAGTTGACTCTGTAATCTCCGAGTTCGGATATCGGATGCTTAAGCGAAAAAATTGATATGAAATATTAAGTGGATTCGGGCCTGTGTGGTGTGATGGAATTAAATGTTGGGCCCCGTAAAATAACGACGAGAAATTGAGGTTGACTTTGGCAAGACTTCCCAGGCAAACCAAACGCTACGGTACTCCGAAATAGTCATATTTGGGCCTTACAGGTTGTTACGAAATTTATGGCCCACCCTCCTTCCACTATTGTTTTAGTAGAAGGAAACTAGTTTACTTATAAAGTTTAAATTTTATAAATAAAGTAAAATATATATTAGAAAATAAATTTAACAAAATGAAAGGAATTTTTATTCAGTTCAAATAATATAAAATCAAATTTCCCATATTATTAGGTTTAAAAGAATTATAATTGAAGTACATAAATAAATAAATAAATAATAAAAAAAGCAACTTTAGGAACCAAATTGTTTATTTCATTTAAAAATAATTAGTTCAAACAGAAGTTGACATGTCAAGGTGTAGCCTTTTTGGGCATCAAGCCTTTTAGAACTTTTGTGAGCAGCTTTACCACCAAAATCCCCTCTTTTAAAAAAAAACCCACTAAAATCCCACCTCAAAAGTAATATTGAGAGGGAAAAAAAAAAAAAAAAAAAAAAAAAAAAAATAAAAAAACGAATTAATTAATTCGATGCCCTAATTTTTCTTTCATTAAAATTAACCATTTTGATCTAATAAATTTAATGCTCGATTGACTAAAGAAAAATTCCAATAAATAATAATAGTCTACGGTTTGAAAGAGGAAGACAAGAGAGGACGTGCAAACTGGGGTGGCCTTCTAACACGCTAGGCATTTATGCGTTAATTATATTATAGGTGCAACCAACTCCCTAGTCCCATCTACATTTTAACTTAAAGGCCGACAAAATTGTTGCGTATTTCTTCTTTTTAAATTATTTCATTATCAAATTTCTAAGACTTTCTAAATTGGGTAACCAAATAACTAAGATATTCTTAACAATTATTTTAACGTAAGTGCCTAAAATACATTTTTGCAATATTTAGAAACCATTTAGATTTGATAAAAAATTTATAATTTTTTAGTAATATAATATTATTAATTTTAAATTAGTTCGAATTTACTGCAGGTCCAACTGAGAAAAAAAAAGAGAAAGTAGAATGGTGGGAAGAACGTAAGAATTTCAAAATTAGATGAACCAATGCCCTCCACGCAAAGCATGAATCGACGGGGAAAAATGAAGCCACTTGTTACGTTTTTACTGCTCCATTTGTTGTCTGATTGTTTCCAACTTCCTTTCCCCCATATATAAAGCTTCATCCCTAGAAATCTAAACTAACTATTTTCTTTCTTTGTTCCTCCATTTTTACACAATAAAAAAAAAAAAAAAAAAAAAAAAATTTTGCATCTCTTTCTTTTACTGCATACATTTATTTGTTTTTTTTCAATTTTCATGCAAAACAATCTCTGCTTAGATTACTACAACTGCTGCTGCTACTACTACTACTACTACTACAACGTTACTAGATTTTTTCCTCTTTTTTTTTTTTTTTTTGTTTTTCTGGGATTTCTTTCCCTGTCAATGTCTCAGACCCGGGAAAAATCGGGTCATGAACCGGTTAAGGCATTCAAATCCTTTCTTTGTCCTGCGAACTGTAGTGACATCCTAACCGTGTTTAGGAGCGGAGTTCTGGTTTTTTTTATCATATCCATTTCGTTGGTTCTGTACTCTGTTTTCATTACCCAGCCTCGCTGGTTTCGTTGCCCCGACTGTCCTGATCCGACCGAAAACACCGTCCGAATTTGCGAACCTCCTGTATCTAGTTACGCCCCCACTAATATTTCCCATGTGGTTTTCGGCATCAGCGGCTCGACACAGACGTGGAACCACCGGAGAATATATTCCCAGTTATGGTGGCAACCCAATAAGACTCGGGGATTCGTTTGGCTCGATGCGGAACCAAAGACATACACGCTATGGCCGGAGAATTCACCGCCTCATCGAGTTTCATCCGATTGGACCCGCTTCAGATACTCTAGTTCACAATCAGCCGTCCGAATCGCGCGGGTAATATTGGATTCCTTCCGAGTTGGGTTGCCCGATGTCCGGTGGTTCGTTATGGGAGATGATGATACTGTATTTTTTACAGAGAATTTAGTTACTGTATTATCAAAATACGACCACCGCGAGATGTACTACATTGGCGGTGTATCTGAAAGCGTGGAACAAGACGTGATGCACGCCTACGACATGGCCTTTGGTGGTGGTGGTTTCGCCATTAGTTATCCTTTGGCCGCCGAATTATCGAGAATTTTCGACGGATGTTTAAACAGATACTACAATTTCTACGGCTCCGATCAGAGAGTGTGGGCCTGCGTCAAAGAACTCGGTGTCCCCCTCACTCTTGAGCGTGGGTTCCACCAGGTACGATTATATTTATACTTTTTCTGCCATTGATCGATTATCCCTGCTCTTCCATATACCTTACCTTTTGATTTTATTTATATTATACACATTGTTTTTACAAAATAAAAGTAGTAAATTTCTACTCCAATGTTTATTAATTTGACTGCTATCAATCGTGGGTTTTTCTAATTATTTGTCGCATTGATGACTTGTTGACCTGAAAGAAAGTCTTTATACAGTATTTGGAGATTAGTACAGTAATATAGTTGCAATGAATGAAGTGTTGCTTTACCAAAAACCAAAGGAAGTTAGTGTTTGACAAATTGTCTTACCTCGTGGAGTATTTTATAGTTCTATGATGTTTTTAAGGTGAGAGTAACATGACAATAAAGTTCTACACTTGGTAATATTTTTCACAATCTCTGATCCAAATCTATCATATAATTTCCAAGGGTTGGAAGTAGGTTACCAAGCTTTTATGGCTGCATCGGTCACATGGTTCGGCGGTATGCACAGCTATCATGGAACTATGGCATAAGCAAATTTGTAACTTGACTTTGCTGGATCTTTAAGCTACTACCAAGTTTTAGTATTTCATTAGGAGGATGACACATGTATAAAACAACAGTCGAAACAAACATTAAATGTCAAATAGTTTTGTTATCTCTGAGATATGGTATTATTATAATATTATTAGCCCTAGTTTAGTATTATTAAAGAATGAGATTCTTGTAATTTTGGACGTACTATATTTGCCCAAGAATTAAGGCACTGAAGTTCGGACACGTTTACGATGATTCTTAAGCCTTTCTCTCTGTCCTTGAAAAAGTGATATGTTTTTGGCCTTTTGTCCACTCAATGTGGTCAAGACCTGTTGCTTTCTTGCGCATGATCTCCTTTTAGTGCCTGCAAACACTCGTATTATTTTCTTCTTTTATCTTTATGGAATTTGTACTTTCCAGCGAATAATCATTGGAAAAACTTTTAGTCTTGGGATATTAGCAATTGGGAAGTTGGACGTATGATACACTGCTCTCTCTTAGTCAATAGAAAAGACTAGTTAAACATCATCAACAAATATAAAGTGGTTGGAGCATAATTAAGGCTCCAATATAATAATGTAGTCGGAGTGATTAGTGTTGACATTTTCCAAAATGCATAAAATTAGACCATGTGTTACTTTACTTCTATGAAGTTCATTTCTTAAGTTTTGTGCTTTTGCTTATGGCATTATATAAATTTTCAGATTGATATACGAGGTGACCCATTTGGTCTTCTGACAGCGCATCCAATGGCACCACTTGTATCACTCCACCACCTGGATCATGTGAAACCAATGTTTGAAAACCAGACACAATATCAGTCACTCCAAACTCTAATGAAAGCATACCAGGTTGATCCTGCACGAATAATGCAGCAGTCCTTGTGCTACTACAAGTGGTACAAATGGTCTGTGTCCATCTCCTGGGGCTATGCTGTACAGATTTACCCTTCACTACTCACAGCCATGGAACTCGAGATGCCTCTTCAGACATTTAAGACCTGGCGGAGTTTTAGTAATGGACCTTTCACATTCAACACGAGGCCTGTGAGTCCTGATCCTTGTGAACGACCGTTGAGGTTTTATCTGGATTGGATTGAAGAAGATGGCAAAGGTGGGACTACTACTACTTACAAGAGGTTCATCGATAAGTCTTCGGAAAAGTGTAAGAAACGGTTTTATGCCCCGGCAATGGCTGTTCAGGGAATTGTAGTCTCTGCACTGAAAATGGATAACCAAGACCGGAAGAAGGTTTGCTTCTCTTTACTTTTCCCTCTGTTTGTTTGCCGGTGTCTCTGTTAGTACTGAATACTCATAGATCCCAGCCCAAAGTGGGAAGAACGGTTGCTTCTCTCAACTTTGAAGCATTACCTCTCACTGAAAATGTTAATATGCATAATAGGTGCCACCGAATGGTGTTTGCAATTACTTTGAATGAAAGCAAAATTATCGGAGAAACGCTTAGGTAGAAAATATTGCCTGCTGAATCGTGTTGTAGCAGCAGAATACTTTTTCTTTACCGTAACTACTACTTCTAAGTTCTAATACATCTTTCATTTCATTCATTGCAGAACTCCAGGAGGCAATGCTGTGAAATCAAAAGCTATAACTCTGGTACCATGAATGTGAATATCAGGAAGTGCAAGTACCAGGAATCAATCACACCTTGAATGCTTTTTTCTGGCTGTTGTAGATAATGAGAGCGAGATCCATAAATATTCAGAGAGCAGGTTATAAGTCACTGTAGTTTTCTTTCTGATATCAGAAAGCAGGTTATAAGTCACTGTAGTTTTCTTTCTGATATCAGAAAGCAGGTTTTATTATTCTGGTATCCTGAAAGTTTTCCTCTAAAAGCCTAAAAATGATTATGACCTCGAGGTTCGTGTAGAAAGTGAACCCAGGTGTAGCAGCAGGCAATTAGAGCTTTTTGGACTGAACCAACCAGATGGTCCAGTCTGTTGTTGTAATGATTTTTTTGTGCAACTCTAAATCTGATGCCCCGAACAAATTTGTCAAATATTCTCATTATCATGCAGGAAATGTCTAGAATACACAGTTGAAAGAAACCTTCCTTTAGAAAAGGTATATTAGCCATGAATAAAGCTTTCCTGCGATGACTAGAAGAACAAGAAACAGACCACTGATTAGATGGAATAAATAGTTTCATCAAAGAAAATAGAGTTTTGCATTCTAGGAGTAGGAGATAGATTTTGGGCTATGAAGATCAAGTTTTGACCAAGACAGGCAAAACACAATTCGTGAAATGAGATATACATGGAAGGGCCAATGTTGAAATTCCCAAATACAGATCAAAAGATACTTACACGTATTGAATTCTATTGTAAATGAGATACACCAGTAGAGTTTTGTCAACGGCAAAGGCTCCAGAATAGCACTCTCTTATCTCCTTTCCAAAACTGCTCATTGAGACATACCACTACTTGCAAAACAATGTGTCCCGTGTTGCATTACCAGTAGTTGGATTGACCCTGTTTAATTAGTGTGTGTCAAAGTGACTAAACATCCAAAAAGAAATCTGAACTACCAAATGAACGGAAAGTAATATAGTGAATTACCCATCAGCAACTTTGCAAAGGTATTCTAGTTGATCTTCTCTTAAAGGAACATCTGTAAAGTCTGATATGCACAACATAATGTATCAGTAATACGAGCCAATGAGAGATACATTGTTGATCAAGTGTAATTATTAAGAACAAATGCGAGGCTCAATAAAAACCCATCTGCTGTTGTTTCACCCTTACCTGCGCCAGTTATATTTGACCCCTTGAAAGATGTATTCCCAGTTGCAAGTGCACCTTCCAGATTAGCATTGCTTAAGTTTGCCTGCAGAATGCAAAAATCACAACACGAAGGTTCAATCTTTTTTCAACATTGACCAGCTGAAATTATGTTTAGTAACACCTTGCATCAAGATATTTGCAGTACAAACCTTGTGCTGATATATGCAACTGCTTTCTAGGCCTACTTCTTTGAAAGATAAAACCTTACGATTGCTTTTAAGTGGGTAGATCAAAGAAACCATCCAGATATTGACTATAGTGGATTATCTTCCCCTCTAGAGAACTCAATGTCTAAGTACGGTCATCCTTAAGCCAACAAATGGTGGTTAGACCAGAAAGCATCAATCATTACTCCCAAATTTCCTGGGGAATAACCTATAATACTAGTTTTTACTAGACTTCAGATGGAAAAGAAAACAATTTGAGAAAAAAAAAAAAAAAAAAAAAAACTTTAATCCAATTTCTTCATCAACCACAAAACAGAATAGATACTGCAAAAACACCCTGATAAATGGTCCTCTGAGCATTTTCAAGCATACATCCTTCAGTTCCCAAAATTCAAGAAATAAAATGTAGGCTGTCCAGACTAAGTTAACCATCTATTTTGTAAGGTGATTGGAAATTCAAGGACCCAAGTGATAATGCCTTTGCATTGCCTAACAATACATTATTCTCGCATATATGCATCCAAATACTGATGAACTTTATGTAAGATGCAATTTGTGGTATGATCCTTCAATTATAAGCTCTTTAAAATTTATCTGCTTATATGTAATGATCCACAGTAAAGATATTGTAGTGTGGCAAGCAACCTATACAATATCAACTAAATTTGGTTTCAGGTTCATAATATGTACTACCTTTGTCACATTTGCTAAGGAGAAATCAGCACCTCTTAGATCAGCATCAGAAAGATCAGCCCCTGGAAAAAGGCAAAGGAATCCAATTCATTGTATACAGAAAGTTCTAGTGCCACTAATAGGAAGAAATAGTTGCAGGCATTTTGACATAAAGCACTAGCAATTTTGTTCCGGGAACAAATTGGATAATTCTGGAAGAGAGCATCCACAAAGTGAAAAAAGAATAGAACCCAAAAAGGTGAAAGATTCGCAGATTAATAATTCATTATCTTGTACCAGAGGTAACTTAGCCAGCTCCCTGAAATATTGACAGAGAATATGCTACTTTTGCAGGTTCAGTCTCAACCCATTTTTAACATTTAAGTTGTTTGATATAATTAACCAAATAATTACACTCGCCACCTATGGTAAAACTCCCATGAATTTTCATTTTTTATTGTTATTTTCTCTATCTTCTGTAATATCCCAAAGTCTGTGCTACAAGTTTCAGGTCACTAAGTTTTGGGGTTGGGGTATCAACCCAAGTTCCATATTGGAAGATGAGAGAAGAGTTGTCTAGTATATAAGGTGTTCTATCTACTTCATTAGTATATGAGCTTGAGGCATTTGGGAAGGTGCACAAGAACAAAACCGGCAATATCACACTAAGCAGAGCAGAATATGATTTATAATCAGCAAAAAGGATCAGAAGAGAAAGAGATAATTACCAGTTAGATCAGCATCAAAGAAACTTGCTCCTAGTAAAGTTGCACCTTTAAATTTTGCTTGCCTAAGTATTGACTGTAATGCATTTCGAATAATTAGAAGAAGCAAAATCCTCATAAACTAATTTCATACAGCAACCAACAAAGTTACGCAGAGGCTTACCGTTTTAAAATCCTGCTTGACCAAACTCTTTCCACTAAAATCTCTGCCAGTGAGATCCTGTCCCCTAGTCACTTCTGAACCGTACGGACCTCCACCCTTTTCTCCCAGATTACAAAACTCAAATAATAGATACAAAATTAAACAACCCAAGGATGCGTCACTAACATCTTAACCTTTCTAAAAATTAAATTCACAGAACACGCAGAGAAGCAATTTGAATTTTTCTTAAAAATAGAAAGCGAGAAGAATGTTGATTACCTTGAATGCTAAAGCAGGATCAGATGCGAAGACAAGTGAAGCCGAAACAAGGGCAAGAAAGCCTGCTCTGGAAATTGATTCTCCTATACAGACAAGAGGATTCCGGGGAGCTTCTGAGCTGCTAAGAAGAGGCTGCAAAAGAATATTGGGTAAACAAACATGAGAGTCAGTAGCTTAAAATTTGCAGGTTGATTGATCCAAAGGAAAGGAGGGACAATGTACCTGAAATTCATGAAAATTGGGTGAGGTAACAGAGGAGAATTGCTTAGTAGGTGACGGAAGGGGATTATGAAGATGTTTCTGAAGCTTGGAGATTGGAGGGAGTTTGGAATACAAGCAGACGTTTAGAACCGCCATTGCTGATGGAGGAAGACAGTTTATGGGTGTGGATAATCCGTACACTTAAAAAAATAAATATAAAATACTGCTCATAAATTTAATTACTAGTGAATTTTAGATAACTTAAAAATTATGAATTTATAAATTTATAATACTTCCTAAACCTTCCTTTTTTTTTTTTAAATTTATTTTATAAAATTAAAATCAAATAAAAAATATTATTTACAATTTAGTAGTTTTTGTTGGTAAAAAGACATAGAGGTCAAGACAGAATAAAAGCTACTAAAATTTCTAAAATAAAAATAAAAAAATAAAAAATTGTTGTAATTTATGGGATTCAATCAAAGTCAAAACGGATATATATTTTTTTAATGGACTGTTTATAACATATTTTTAAAATAAAAAATAAAAAATAAAGAACCAAGGAGTGGGCTGCACTGCAGCCCAAGATGGAAGATTAACGAAAAGAGGCCATGAAAAATCTACGGTGGGTGAGGTACGCAGTAGAGAGAGAAAAAGGGTTGAAAGGAAAGATAACCGGTTAGGATAGGAGCAAAGAAAGAGGAAGAAGCTGTGAAAAGAAAGCAAAGGTGGCGAATTTAGGTTCTTTTTGAAAAGCTGAATCCATGGAGATGAAGGGAAAGGAAGGGGAAGTGAACTGACAGCGAAGAGGAAAAAAAAAAAAAAAGAATGGGAACAGGGCCGAGGATTGAAAAGTGGGAAAAGGCAAAAAGCAGAGGAGGAGGGTTCCGTCGACAGGTCAAAAACATTGTGTTCAGACCCACCGCAACTCTCTCTCTCTAGGGGCGGTGCACAGTAGTCTGCACTGCCTGCACACACCACACCAATTTATGTATTCCCCAACAACAACTTAACAAAACTTCTTTTACAATTACTATCTATTCTTAATGTAAAATATTTTAATTTTTACTATTTTCAAAAAAACATTAAAAGAAATGTTGTCCAAAATAATAATTAAGATGCACGAGGCATAATCTTATTTTTTTATTTTTTTAAAAAATTTTAAAAATTTAATGTGTCTCAAATTTATAACTTTTTCAGGTAATAAGTGAAGTTATTACTCACGTATATTTTCTTCATATAATTTTACTTTTAAAAAAAAATAATGAGTAGTATTAGTTTTTTTAATAATTTGGAGGGGGGGAGAAGTTGTAGACATTCGATACTGTGTTGAGACGTGAAGACAGTGACGTGTTTCCCGCACACTACCCGACACCTATCCCTTTTCTTCCTTCCCCAATATTTTTCCAGTCTCTATACATTTAATCCAATCCAATCACCCAACCCAAATAAAAATATATACATATACATATATTATTTTTTTTAGTCTTGTTAATTATATCAAATAATTCAGAATTATATAAAATTTTTTTTTTAAAAAAAAAAAAAAAAAAAATTGGGAAAGATGATGAAGAAGTAATAAGGTAGTAGTGGCGGTAACTTTTTGCAGTCGCGTGCGTGGAAGTGGCTGCAGTGAATTGGAACTTGGACCATGAAAATTATATTACTGTTAATGGTCCAAAACCGTTTACAGACACCCAAAAAGAATGCAAAAACCGCTTCAGTAAAAAACGGCAATGGTACTATTATCTGTAGAGAATTCTGACTGATTTTCATTTTAGCCATACCGACTAATACGTCAAATCTTCATCACCTGCTACCACAATTTGCATTTGCATTGCACAGACGTTTCATCCCCTCCCTCCACGGCTCTCTCGGGTCACGCCCCCACGCACCCAAAAAAAAAAAAAACCCTCCTCTCCGTCCCGTACCAAATTTCTACTGTTCTTACTTATATTATCTACTATTACAAGTTTCTTTCCTTCTGAAAATCTTTCAGGCTCAGACCTCCAAAACCAACAACAAAAGTTACTTCGAGTACCATGTTTAGGATTCTCTCAGTGTACGTTCCCTTTTTTCCTCTTTCATTATTATTATTTTTTTTTTATATAAACAACTTCTGCAGTTTCAGCTCGTGTCTGCTCTATTGATGTTGAAATCGTTTTTCTGTGGGAGGTTCCACTTCCAGCTGTATATGCAGATCTGAAACTCTTTCTTCGCTTTTTCAAATATATATATAGTTTTTCTAGCTAATAGGGTTTTTTTGGTCCGAGAGTAGTTGACATGCTCTCTGAGTATGGTGAGGGTACTTTTATGAAAAAGGTGTTTTGGTTTTGTGTCTGATGGATTTTGGTATGTTCTGTCAAAGAGATCTGATTTTGAACATTCTTAAGTAATATTAAGTTCTTACAAAGCATAAGACAAAAGAGCAAAGAAAAGAAGCCGAGACCAGCTCAGCTAGAGTGAGTTTTTTATTTTCTGACTTTTTGCAATTTTCTATTCGTTCCACTACTCTGCCGTGCAACGAAATTGGAATTGGAAGTTTGGCTGCTTATTTGTGGACGTATTTTTATTTACTTTTTTTGTTTTTTTGATAAATATATTTTTATATACATATATACAGAAAAATTTCAAGGAATTAATGGCGAACCGGTGGTGGGCTGGGAATGTGGCGATGAATCCGATGTCATCGCCGACAACTCCGTCTCCAAGTCTCCACCATCTCAGAAACAGCGCAGAAGAAGAGAATGTAGGTCTAAACCGGCTTGGACAGAGAAGAGAACAAGATTTCATGGATAACACCACTACCACCGCAACAAACAGCACAGGAAGCAATAATTCAAACCTAAACCCTAACGCTAACCAAAACCACGATGAGGAAGACAGCAGGGAAAACGACCACGAAACAGAAGAGCATAATCTCGGTGCTCTTGAAATAGCTGAGCCCGGTAGTGGTGGAAGTTCCGGCCGTCGACCCAGAGGTAGGCCACCAGGTTCCAGAAACAAACCTAAGCCTCCTGTTGTGATAACCAAAGAAAGTCCCAATTCTCTCCGGAGCCACGTATTGGAAATTAGCAACGGCAGTGACATCATGGACTGCATCTCCACCTTTGCCCAGCGGCGCCACCGTGGTGTGTCTGTTCTAAGCGGTAGTGGTATTGTCACAAATGTAAGTTTTCGCCAACCGGCGGCACCAGGGGGTGTTATAACTCTCCACGGAAGATTTGAAATATTGTCTTTATCAGGCTCGTTCCTGCCTTCTCCTTCGCCGCCTGGAGCTACTGGTCTTACTGTTTACCTAGCGGGTGGTCAAGGCCAAGTGGTGGGTGGTACCGTGGCTGGTGCTTTAGTAGCATCGGGGCCAGTAATGATTATAGCAGCGACATTTACGAATGCGACCTTTGAGAAGTTACCTTTAGAAGACGAGGCAGCTGGTACTGAAGGAGGAGGGATGCAGTTGGAGCCAACATCAGGTGTCAACACCGTAACCAACGGTGCGGGTGGTGGCACTTTAGCTTCCCAATCTCATGGTATGGCTGAACCGGTATCTTCTGCTCCTCTATACAGTCTACCTCCTAACTTATTACCCAATGGTCAAATGCCGCATGATGTATTCTGGAATCCTCCTCCACGTCCTCCTCCCTCTTATTAATGAACACTCATCGGAAAAAGAAGCTGGCCAATAGCAATAGTTTGTTCCGGACATCTTTAGCTTTTGTAAGCTTAGGAAGTAAAGGTTAGCATTTAGTATTTCACCCTTAATTTTCCGCTCCTGTGAATCAAAAAAATCTCTGGTTATGTTTTTAAGGTTCAGGTGTTGTACTTAACTCTTGTTGTAACTTTCAGTTTTATTGATGTCTTCCTCTTCTCTTAGCTGCTATTATACGGCTTTAATTTGCCTGTGGTGCATTTCAGCAATTCATTTGTTTGCTTGACGTTTAATTTTAAACCTTAAAATGAATATCAATAAGTTTTAAGATAAATTTATGACAGCTTGTGTCAGGTGATGCTAACTATTGTAGTTTCCATTTATGTTTCTTTCTTTTATTCTTTTTTTGGAAGGAGGTGTTGTGGGGGAAAGGAATGGTAGAATATTTGATCCTTTTTCGCGGAATTGAGGGGGAAAATGAAGGGTTCATTTTCTTTTCCATGTAACTGTCATTTCATACAGCAAGTTCTTTTTCTATGTAGACTTTGAATTGCATGCTTTAACATCATTGAGGTTCCAAATTTCTCCTAATGGATTAATTTGGTGCAACTAGATTAGCAAATTGGTTCATAATGGTGACCAAAATTATTAAATATTAGGTTATTACACTACTAGTAATAAGGATGAAGTTGAAGTGACTCGAGTCTTCATGGTAGGTAGTACTATGTTCTTACTTATGTAGGTTTTTCTCTTTCTTTAACCTGCAATTTCGTCAACTATCTTCACCTGATTTCTTGCACCAAGCTGTTTATTAAGCTTTGGGAAATTAAAATTTTTTGACTAATAATATTCTAAAATTTATTTGGGAGGGTATTGCGTTTAATTTCCATGATAAAAGCTTTATCATTATGATCATTATGATGATTGTTTCCATGATAAAAGCTTTATCATTATGATCATTATGATGATTGTTTGTGAGCCAAATATACTTGTATTGCGCGCTTTACTGCTTCATGCATACCCAGTTTCTCACATTTTGGGTGCAAAAATTGGTTATATGTCTTTTATATGTTTTAGAGATTTCTCCAAATTAAATATTAATCCACATTTCTATCAAAAATAAGCTCGGTGACTATTGTTGACCTAACTGGAATCACTTGCATGTAAAGGGCAGAAAATATTGTTAAACTAGTAATTTGATTTATAGTATATTGTATATATATATATATATAATTATGTCTTTCTCACTTGTCGACAGTTGCACACATATATACTGCATAGAGCTTGTTAGAAGAATGATAATTCTGGGATCATATACAACCATAAGGTGGTGGCCGGCTTTAACAATTTGTTTTTGATTCTCTATTAATGATTTTATTATCAGAATCCAAATGTGTACATGCTTCAGTTTATGATGAATTTAACTTTTTCAGGGACCTATGATGCAATTCTTTGAGGTATAAATATCAGTCTATATTTTATTTCCATGAAGTTGCATATCATCAATTTATGTGCTATATTTCTGAATCCCCCCCTATATATATCTCCCTTCATAATGTGCTGGAGTTTGTAGAGTCCACAGACTACAAGAATGAGTAATCAATTAGTTTACTGGGGAATACTGTTTACTGTTACTGATTATATATGCAGTGATAGATGATGTTATCTACTTTAGCTTATGGGCAGATTCTTGATCTCATGAGCTTGATGTGAATATTTGTTGTTGATTAATTAATGCCTCCTTCGACGTTGTATTAGTTAAAGATGGTATGTGTAAAAGAAATTAAGTATATACCAAAGTCAACAAACATTTGGTCACAAGTGACTGCTGTGAGTGGAATGGCTGCTGTTTATAAAACAGTTCAATTCTTGGTATTAAATTGTTGGAGTTAAGTGACTGATATATTGGATAAAAAAACAAGGTCTAGAGAGAAGCAGATCAACGACTTTGATTTGAATTCAAGAATAACAATGCAAAAACCCAAGGTACAAACTGTGGTCTTTTCCACTTATTCCCTTTGGTCCTATTAACTCTGTCTCTATCTTTCTCTCTCTTTCTCAATGTCCATTTTTTGTTTCCTAATTAGTGTTGACTTTCCCTTGTTTCCATCAGAATTCTACTTCGGCTGCGTGGATTAGAACCACTGTTGACATTTTACAACCCCAATAATAGCTATGCAGTTGATGGATGATGTCTTGTTAGGAAAGTAATTGTTCACTAGTAGCAAGCAGGTATGTGTGTAGCTTGAATTTGTAAGGAACTAATTAATATAGTTCACTAGTAGTAGGAAAATTGTCTCTATCATGTCATGAAACATAGTTTTTGCTTGTCTGGAGGTTGTTTGTCACCGTGGATACATATCTTAGAACAACAATGATTCTTTTTCTTCCTTTTATTCTCGTTTTATGACAAGATAATTTTTAAGGGTTTTTTTTTTTTTCCCCCTCTCCTTATGTTCATGTTTTTTGGACTAGTTTTTATTGGGTTTAAGGCAAGGTAAATGTTAAATTGTGGGTTGTCGTGGCTTTCTCTCACACTCTTGGTACATTTGGAAGTTACAAGTTTTGAAGATCATGAAATTTGGTAGGTAGTAAAATGTATCTCTTTGTTTCAGTTGTAAGAAAGTTGACTTTGAAGGAGTCGTGCATATAATGATTAGATTGGTTGGACATTAGTTCAACAGCCTTATCCTAACTCTTTGAGACTTTGCTGCAATATCAAACATGAAGCTTAATTCGTCTATGTTGATTAATGGATGACTTTTGCAAGTTAGAGAACAGGGTTTCTAATATCTCCTCACCTTACCCTGGAAAAAACGAGCAAGTTCCAGAACTTGAATATATATATATATATATATATATATATATATATAAATTACTTTATTATTTATTTGTAATTGTTTGCGAGTGTTAAGTATTTAACCAATTTTTTTTTAGTAAAAATAATTTATTTAATCAAGACTATTAAAATATAATTATATGTATTCAGTAAAAAAAATATATATATATATGTATATATAATTACATCTTAATTATTTAAATGATGAGTTCGAGTTCGGTTTTGGATTCAATTGGGTTGAAAAAAGTTAAGCTAAGCTTAATTCGATTTAAAGCCCATTTTGGTTAACCGTTGAAAAACAAGCATTGTTTAAAACATTAAATAGGCATGGTATCTTCGAACATTCTCTAGATATAAAAACTTGCATAAAACACATTAAATATAGATGTGGGAGATTTTTAAGATTAAAATCTTCATTTTTGACTAGGTCCAAGGTCTTATGAAACTTTATTCTCCCTTATTTAGGAATCTTGTCTTTCTCTTAAATAAAATTTAGTGATATTGGTAAATTTGGTGGCTTTGTATAGTTTTTGTTCGTTTAATACAACCCAAATAAAATTTACTGATATTGGTAAATTTGGTTCGAAAGTAAGTTTAGGTTAGAAAAGTAAAGGTTATTTTTATAAATTTTGTCAAAATTCTTGGAAATGATAATTAAATTATTTTACATAATATTTATATATTTAAATACTCATTCACAAAATATTATTGAAAAAGACAGAAAATATTTTTTTACTTTTAAGATATTTTATAATTCAACTTTTTAAACACATAAATCTGCTTATTTCGATTAAATTTACAAATTACTCTAAAATTTACAATAACTATGTGTTGGGAAACCTTTGTCTTTCCCTACTTTGTGAAGTCAAGATGGACACTTAGAAAACAAAGATAATGATAAAGCTCAAGAGTTTATAATTCTCCAATATGAAGATTCTTCCACTATACAAAAGAATGTGTTTACTAAACTACCTCACAATATAGTGACTCACCTAGACTTGAGGATTAAGAGAACTATCAAGCTTACTTCCCTCTTAAAGAGGATATCTCTCACTCAAAGTGGTGGATGTCTCTTAACTTGGATGGATGATGAGAATGGAGGTCTCTACCTCTATTTATTTGATCCAAATGTGAAGATTAGTTTCTTTAGAATTCTCCACACTTCTCTTCACAATCTAAGAAACTCTTCTCCCTTTCATATCATTCCATTTCATTCCTTAAGATTCCACACATCTCTAGAATGCTTCCGGAAGATTTTACAAGATTCTAGAGAATTCTACATTTCTCTAGAAAATTCTCGATTTTTCAAGAATCTCACCAATTAAAGAGGGATCCCAACACTATGTTATAGTCCTAGAAATTAAAGGTCATTACTCTCTTCTCTCCTCCGCTCCCGGCCATGTGAACATATTCTTGTCTTCTGAAAAGGCAGGTTTATGTCTTCTTTTTTCAACATTTGTCATAGGATGCAAAGAGAGGATGTTATTTGTCAATCTAAATTATTCTTGTTTCTTCCGCCCACCGGGAAAAAGAAACTAGGTGGCAAAAAAGTAATTTAATTAGTTAAATATTTTTATTTATATATAATTTTAAATAATGACAATAATAAAAGAGTGTAAAATAAATAACATTATCTTTAAAAATTTATAGGAAAAAAAAAATCATATGCAATATTAATTTTAATCACCTAGTGGCACACGATGAACTGCTCATAAGTACAGAAATTATATATGACATGTATAGATGGTGTACAACGTAATTAATTAACGGCGGTCCGAGAGCAAAAATTTTGGGTTACACGTGGGTTGAGAGATTCTCGTTCCATCAAGGAATCTGAGCCCCAATTAACTAACATCGGTCGTCTTTTTGATACATTCAAAAAAGTTACTAAGTTACCCAAGGATGCGTCAGTTGAAGGAGGCATGCTGCTGCTGCTGCTGTTCAGCTGGCCATGAATTTCGAAGCAGGTAACCAGTTTTTCCCAGTTCTTGAAATACCGATTCCAATATACTTGGATTCGAATGAAGATCATTGTAAGAAGCAGCATCGTCTTTCCATCCATTTAATATCGGAAGTTGCTCTTGTGACGGAGTTTGATTGATTCCTGTTTGTGGATTTAGTAGCACAGTACTGTTTTGATTCTCTACACAATTTTCTTCTTCATTATAAATCACCTTCTCGTTCCAGAATGCGAACTGATGATGCCCGCTTGAGTTATTGCTAACTTCATCAAAACATTCTCCGCTCGGCTGATCAAATGTAAGATTAGCCATTTGATTCCCAATCGTTTCTATTTCATCTTTCAGGGTGGCAACCTGCACTTAGAGTGAAGTGATATATATTAAAAAATTACGAAAGCTCTGTTTGAGTTATAATCTCTAATATATAGTGTATATATATACAGAGTTAAGTAGAATAAATGAGTTGCAAGTAGTATATATGAAATCACCTGTTGTTGGAGTGCAAAGATTTGAGCAACGCAGCCATAAATGGGATCTTGAACTCTAGCCAGAGCTTCATAAGAAATAGTAATAGCAGCCTCGCTTCGCCATTGAATAGGCAAGTGCAACAATAACTTGGAGACATTACTTGCACCGAATACCTTGTGCACCGCCGCAAAGTGAGTCGCTGCTTGCTCATAACTAAAATAAGGAGCAAATACACATTCTCTGGTGCACCTTCTCCTCAGGAACTTGCATGCTCCACATGAAGAAGAAAAAGAAGAAGAGCCCATTCCAGTCATTTTCACGATTGAATTTGGTATTTGGATGATATTGTTATATATGGTTTATAGGGCTCCTCCTCCTCCTGATGAAGTTAGCCAAGGGACACCTTACTTATAATTGAAAAGTTCTTTTTTTATAGGTCTCCTTTGTGGCCAACACTTTCATTCACAAATTTGGTAAGCTTTTCTACTTTGTTTGTGGCCTTTATATGTATATATATATTTAATTTTTCTAGAGGGTTTGGCTAGTATGGAATATTGAATCATCAACATCATCATTTACATGTGTTTAGGATATAAAAAGTGAGAAAATAATTAATAGTGATTATCACTCGTCTAATTAAAGTATTGTAGTGTATCAGGCAAAGTACAATAATCCCTTTTAATTTGCTAATAATAATGACCATACTCTAGACATAACTAACATATGCTTCCCACAAAGTAATTATTGGAAGGCCAACTGAACTGATCGATAATGATATTAATGGAAGCAGTAAAGAGGAGGGAGCACAAGATTATAGATGATTAAATAAGCCTGCCTTTTTTTTTTTTTTTTTTTTTGGTTAATTTTCTGCAACTAGGAAGTAAGGATATTCTTATTTAGAAGGCTTTTGAAATGATTACAGTAAAGGAATATATATATATTTTTAAAAAAAATTAGTTCTGTATTAGTGAATGTTTGGCAGTTGGCCACTTTGATTAAGTAATCATGGGCCGGTGCTGTTGTCATTTGTTTGAATTGACTCTACTCTCTTTTCTCATTTCCCAGCAAAACAAAAGAATACTACAAACAGGTTTTATCCAATTCTCTCGAGACCAAAAAAACAAAAGAGAAAAGAAGGAAAGAAACTAATTAATTGGAGAACAAAGGCCGACATGCATGCAGAAATGATCGAGGACAAAATGCAATTTGAGTAGAAAGATTTCTTTTTGTGACTTTGGGGTCTTGTCAAATGCTGCAGGAAAAGAAAATGGCTTTTCTTTTTTTCTGGATTTCGATCAAAATACATGCATGAAGGAGAAGTATATAATAAACATGAGATGGTGGAAATTGCACTTTCGAGTTTAACGATGAAAGTGTCTATCTCTATCATGAACCAATCATGCATGCATTATATTTATATTTCTTCCATATGCTATGGTAGTGGCTGGCTGGCTGGCTGGCTGCCCTTGTATCTTCCTCAAATTATTAATCTATAGCCGTACTTACTTCAGATATGCCTATATCAATAGTTACAAATTGTCGCTTTTCTAGCCTTCCTCTCTTTATACTTACTTTTTAAATTTTCACACTTTTTTAACTTTAATTATTGACTAGTAAAGACAAAAAAAAAAAAACATATCTTGTTTTCTCAAATAAAAAATGTAACTGTTATAAAACTAATAAAATAAACGAAGAAAAAGAGAAAAAGAATAAGTAATTTTAAAAAAAAAAATTATTGTTCTTTATTTGTATATAATTTATTTTTATAAGAACAATTAGAAAGCGTAAGTGAGTTAATAAGGAATTTTTTTGACTTAAGAAAATTTGAAGTCTAAGCTTCCTCTCACAAGGGATTAACCTAACTCGAATGAAAATTAGTTTGGATGTAGATTGACTTAAAGACACTCTCTCGTAAATATAAGAGTCTTCCATGCATATAATATAATATTTTTTATTAGTAATAGTCATTTTTTAAAAAAAAAAATTGAAAATTTAACTTGAATTCATGATTTCCAGATATCATAAGTGATTGAGTTAAGTCTTGTTTACTATTTTAGAAATAGTCTTATTTATAATAATAATAAATTTAAAAAAAAAAAAAAAAAGAATTTATGAATTCTGAGTTTGAAAATACATTAAAATTTCAGAAAGAAAGGAAATTGTCTTTGTGGATTGGATGATGCCAGTTTAAAAATTGGGCTAAGACATGGTAATAATGTAATTCAATCAGTGCAGAACTATTTTCCAACATGGATCTCAGAATCTACGAGCCATTTTGGGCTTGACAGCTGGATCTAAATACAATAAATTTTGACCCATATAATATAGATAGAATACTTATGGTTTCATTGGATTTTTTTTCTAAATTTTCTCTTGCTTTTATTTTTAGCTGAAGTACAACACCAGCAAAAACAAAAGATTTTATAGGGAATCAGAGAGTTCACATCAAAGAATGTGGGGAGGAAAAATCTTTAGGGTTAGAGCGAAATTATTTATTGCGTTCAAAAAGATTTTAATGTCTTTACCAAATTTATTCATTTTTTTTTTTTTTTTTGCAAGAATTGACATTATTCTGTAGATATATATAATCCTGTCATTAGAAAATCTTGTCCACATAAATAAAATTTTCTCATTTCTGGACCAAAACAGATATAAAAGAAGAAGAAGAAGTAGAGGTCAGTAAAGGTTGATCTATCTGTATGTGGATAGCACACAGCAACATCCCAATCTTAGGACAAAAATGGAACTTAACCAGCAAAATTAATTTAACAAAATGACAATCCGTACTTTTCACTTTCTTTATCTAACCTAAAACTCTCTCTCTCTCTCTCTCTCTCTCTCCTCATAATTCTACAGTCTTATGTGGTAAGAAAAAAGAAAAAGAATTATTTTTATTTTTTTTATTAAGTGGTGAAGATTAGAGCTAAAAGGGTAACCTCAAAATTGGTTATGAGAAATGAATGAGTGGCTGACATGTGGCAAGCGGGTAATCTTGATTGTGTGGCCGTTAGGAATTTCCAAAGCCCATCCATAGGATTTCAGTTCAATTTCTGTACACTCAACTTAGCTATAAGTTGAGTTCCCTCTACTCTCACTCCATCCTGTAGGAGAACAAAGCTTTCTTCCCACTCTTTCCCATTCTTCCTATCTTTTCATCCTACTTTCACTCCCAGCAATGGCGGCCGCCGTCTCCACTATCGGAGCTGTCAACCGCGTACTGGTAAGTCAAGTTGTTTTAATTTGAGATTTAAGGTTGTCAATTCATCAATTTCATAGCTTAGCTAAGCTAAGCAGAAGAATTGGGCATAAATTTTTCTTGTTTTTTGTTTTTTTTTTTTTTTTTATTTGATTCAGCTCAACTTTAATGGATCTTCTGGCCCTGGAGCTACGGTTCCGAGCTCTGCTTTCTTCGGTAGCAGCTTGAAGAAGGTGAACTCAACATTCACCATCCCAAAATCTGGCTCTGGAAACCTCAAAATCGTGGCCGAGATTGATGAGGACAGTCAGACTAAGGAAGACAGGTGGAAGGGTCTTGCCTATGACGTGTCCGATGACCAACAAGACATCACCAGAGGAAAGGGTATCGTTGATCCCCTGTTCCAAGCTCCCAGCGGACAGGGTACCCATTATGCTGTCCTCAGCTCTTACGAATACATCAGTCAGGGTCTCCGAACGTAAGAAATGTTTAAAACCCCCTGCATTTATAATACCTATATACATACATACATACATATATATAATTCTTTCTGATGGATGGTGCAGATACAACTTCGACAACAAAATGGATGGTTTCTACATTGCCCCTGCTTTCATGGACAAGCTTGTTGTTCACATCACCAAGAACTTCATGAGTTTGCCTAGCATTAAGGTGCGTAGCTTAATTAATTAAAAATTTACCCTTTTTCCCCTTTGAAAATATCCATCTAAGCATTGAAAAATCTAATTAAATTGGTGTTAACAGATTCCCCTGATCTTGGGTATTTGGGGAGGCAAAGGTCAAGGTAAATCTTTCCAGTGTGAGCTCGTCTTTGCCAAGATGGGAATCAAGTATGTCATCATCAATTCATCATATATACTTCAATTGTTCCTTTCTTTCATATAATATATTTTGATTGTAAATTTTCAGCCCAATCATGATGAGTGCCGGAGAATTGGAAAGTGGAAACGCAGGAGAGCCAGCAAAGCTTATCAGGCAAAGATACCGTGAGGCAGCAGACATGATCAAGAAGGGAAAGATGTGTTGCTTGTTCATCAACGATCTCGATGCCGGAGCAGGACGTATGGGTGGAACTACCCAATACACAGTCAACAACCAAATGGTCAACGCCACACTTATGAACATTGCCGACAACCCCACCAACGTTCAGCTCCCCGGTATGTACAACAAGGAAGAGAATCCCCGCGTGCCCATCATCGTCACCGGTAACGATTTCTCAACACTCTACGCACCACTCATCCGTGACGGTCGTATGGAGAAATTCTACTGGGCACCAACTCGCGAAGACCGTATTGGTGTGTGCATAGGAATCTTCCGCGCCGATGAAGTCCCCGATGAAGACATTGTAAGACTCGTCGACACCTTCCCCGGTCAATCCATCGGTATGTGTAAAATTTTTCAATAAATAAAAACCCATGGGTTACTAATTTGAATTTGAATTTGAGAATATGAATGTTGGAACAAATGGGTGCAGATTTCTTTGGAGCATTGAGGGCTAGAGTGTACGATGACGAAGTAAGGAAGTGGATTGGGGACATCGGAGTAGACATGGTGGGGAAGAAGCTAGTGAACTCAAAGGAAGGACCTCCGACATTTGAGAAACCAAAGATGACGATTGAGAAGTTGCTGGAATACGGGCAAATGCTTGTCCAAGAACAGGAGAATGTGAAGAGAGTCCAATTGGCTGACAAGTATATGTCTGAGGCTGCTCTCGGTGATGCTAACAGGGATCAAATTGATAGAGGAAATTTCTATGGTTAGATTCCTTCATCCTATAACGTACGTACCCAAAAAAGGGTTGTAGAAGATCGGAGGATGTTTTCATATCAGAAAATATAAAATTTTCTTTTTTTTTTACTTTTTGTGTGTGTGTTTCGACGCCATTAATGAAAGAATGAATGAATTGATTTTACAGGGAAAGCAGCTCAGCAAATAGGTATTCCAGTTCCAGAAGGATGTACCGATCCAATTGCTAAAAACTTTGATCCCACTGCAAGGAGTGACGACGGAAGCTGCTCATACTCTGTCTAGTTATATATTATATATATATATATATATATATATATATATATATATATATATATATAAGGATGCAGAGGATTCCAATCAAAATACCTTTGTTTCCTTCCCTCCCTCCTCTAGTTTTGTGTCTGTGTTATTTTATACACAAAGTCTTCGTTATCTCTCTATCCTTTTTTTTTTTTTTTCTTTTTACTTTTTGTTCCTTTTGAGGTTGTATTATTCTTGTTAATTGGAACCTTTTGGCAATTAATGAGGGTGCTTTGATTTATATCTTACCATCCATCATCTTCTCTCTTCATCGTATTACTGTAACCTGCAACTAACTTTTTTTTTTTTCCCTATTTACGATGTTGTTTTTCAAGTACCAGATTATATAATAAATAAAACAAAATCAGATACGGATAAAATGTGATCTAAACAGAGCTGTAGGGTAGGTTGAGGCTACTCCTCGCCCTGATCGAGTCCGGATAAAAACAATAATAATAAATTCTTTAAAAAAAAAAAAAAAAAAAAAAAAAAAATCATTAAAACCAAAGTTGTTTCTCGTACAAATTCATTGAATTGGGCCTTAAAAATAATTTTAATAAGCCCAATTTGATGTTCTTATTTTTAAAATTTTAATATAAGCCCAATATAAAAGAAACAACAAGGAGGAAGCCCAATATGACTTCACATTATATCTTTGGTCTCAAAAAGAACCAAAGCCCAATATTGATATTATTTTTTTGTGAGAATCAAGCCCAAGCCCATAGTAACAAAAAAAAGAGAACTCAGGCCCAAGTGTAGTAACAAGTTTTTTTTTTTCTTTTAAAAAAAGTTATTAATTACTAGGGGTTGGGCTTGGTTCTCTTGATTAAGAAACTTGTCAATTATTTAAATTAAAGTTAAAAAAGTTTAATAATTATAAAATGAAGAAAGAAAAAGATGTGACTTAAGATACGTAATAAAGAAAACGTTGTTAAAATGGTAGTATTAATCTAGTTGAGGTCAATAAAGTGTAGCTCAGTTGGTAGCATCCTCACTTATAACATAAGAAGTCATGAGTTCAAGACATAATAGAAATTATGAAAAAAATCCAGTTGAGAATATATTTTTATTTTGATTTAAAAGAAAAAGAAACAAGTTTGGTTGAGTTGAAGTAGACAGGACAGTTTGAGACGTGAGAACATATATTAAAATAATTGCTCACTTTTAATAAAGAGAGAGGATGGAGATTGTCAACATGATTTAATCTGCCCATTATAGAATTGTCAATTTTTACATTTTGAAATAAACCTTGAAAGACTTCCCCCCACTCCCGCCCCCCTCCCTACATACGCATATAAAATGTCATGCTCTCTCTTATATATAGAGAGAGAGTTGGAGGTTAGGCTTCTTTGTGCGCACACATATATATATATATATATATATATATATGAGAGAGAGAGAGAGAGAGAGAGAGAAATCTAGAAAAATCTAGAGAGGGATGTATGTCATCCTGAGAAAGATTAGGCTTCTGTTTCAATTGCTATTCTACTAAGAGTCTGTTGATTTAAATAGTAGAAAGTTTAATCGTTTTTAAATGAGTGTTAAAAGATATTTTTTTTATAATAATAATAATTTGATTCAATTTGGTATTAAATGGAACCTACAATAACCAAACACTGCAGGTTTTTATGACTAGGAAGAAAAATTGCCTTCTATTGAAAAATATAATCCGTTTTTAGCGGGGGGAAAAAAAAAAAAAAAAAAAAGAGGAAAATTGGCTCCTCAATAATTGTGTTAAACGTCCACCACCATTAAGGTGGCCTCACCACTTTGCAAGATTGTTGCGCAATTTGTGACCACTCCTACTTTTTACTTTAAAAAAAAAAAAATCCCTAAAATTAACTATTTATTATAATATATGACTAAAATTTGGGCATGGATAATGATAAATATTTACATATAGTAATATATATATATATATATATATATATATATATATATATATGAGAGATTTAAACTTAAATGCTTCACTTGATATGTCAGACGAAAGAAAAAACATTTAAGTAAGACAAGTCAAATCATGTAACATGGAGTTATTGATAATAGGAATGAATGATTCCATTTTATCCAGATTTACATCTCTTTTGTCCATCACAAATCTCAGCCACGTTAATTTTCCATAAAATGCCAAAAATATCAATCATTTTGTCACGTGAAATTTTGAATAAATAATTTGGAGATGCTGTCTGAAGTTTCATTTTCTTGATAAATATTACCGCACTTAAGCTAACCATTCATTCTTGTCTATTTCTAATTTTGGAAAAATTAAAATTAGTTATAATGTGTGTATTATTTATTTATGCTTACATCTTGAGATGCATGAAATTATAAGATTCTACTCTTAAATTTTTCTTACAATATTATTAGATACCCTCCTCTGATTTTGCTGCAAATTGTTATTCAAAAAGGCACTAAAAACTACAAACTACAAAGTAAAATGCTTGAAAAGAAAGAAGACTTTGAAATGTCAAGGAAAAGGTCAAATGTTTGTTTCTAACACCACTAAGGTCTAACCAACATAATATTTTTGTAATTATTTAGGATAATATACTATTTTTTTTTTTAAAAATAATAATAATAAATTAATAACATATAATTTATGTTCCTAAAACATTCTTAGTACCTAATAATTATTATAACACCAAAATTTTATATGATATATTTATTAAAGGGGGGAATAGAGAGAGAATGAATAAATAAGAAGTAGGTCAATGGTCAAAGGTAATAGAAGTGGAGCGAGCGTTGGACATCACATTTATTATATGATATATATCAGTCCTGCCTTCAATTAATCATTTATGAGAAATCTTTGTTGACTTTTGCCAAATTGTTCGGTAAAGCTTGTTTCTTCCGTATTTTTTCATTTTAATCATATTTATTCTCCAAAGAACAAAAAAATAAGGTTAGTTTTTATACTATCGAATTCCTATTATATTTTTTTTTATTAAATTTTAAAAATGATACCAAATTGAGAATCCAAAATCAATAGAATTAAGAATATCTTAAATTTCCAAACAAAAATATATATATTTTTGAGAAAAAATAAAATAAAATAAAATGATACCGCATGAATACAAAGCACTAGTCCACGCCACATCAACACCTAGTCTTCTCATCTTGACCAAAAATTTGGTCCGCATATATATATATATATATTTATCAATCTTCTAATCAAATCAGCAGGTTGAAGATTAAAAAAAATATATAATCTGATTCTTCGTCAAAAATTATATATAAATTTTATTTGAAAAGAATCCTTCTTCTATAAATAAATTTCTAATCAATAAAGTGGTCGTATGTTTCAATAAAGTTCCATTTTAAGCAACAAAAAAAATAAAAATTAATAATAATAATAATATTCCATGGAGGTGGACTAAGGACCACATAACCAGAAAGCCAAACAAACATTGAGTATTTGTGTCATTTATTGACTAATCCCCACCCATTATGCAAAATTTATTTCATTTAAATCATATAATATCAAAACTTCTTAACTTTATATATATATATATATATATATATTGTCACAAGTACAATTGCAATATATATATATTGAAGAAATATGTTTGGATATTCAGATAATCCACATTTTTAGGGATAACGTTAATTGTGGCAGCGAGGACCTAGAAACCATAACGCACAACACATGCTTAGCTAAACGGTTAAGAATCCAAGGAATTTTAGATCAAACAAGATCTTGTATCATTATTTATGTGTAAATATATATTAAAAAAGAGTTAACAAAAATTTAAAAACTAAAAGAGTAGTAGTTGTAATAAAAAAAATGTCACTTTTCCGGTTTTAAAAAAAAAAAAAAAAAAAAAATGTCACTTTTGATTGAATGCAGTGAGTTGAATTCAACGTCCTCCTCTGTCTAGACCATTATTCATGGAGGAGGAGTACTTGCATCAGGAAAAAATGTCCAATGCAGACAAAAACCCAGGAATTACAAGACAACCATAATCTGGGGGCCACCATTTTCTCTTTACAACCCATTCTCCTCTTCGTTTTCTCTTTTTCCCTCTCCTTCCTCTTTGTTTCTCCTAAAAAAAGACACAAAGAAAAACATGTGACACATTGAAACCATGTCTGATTTTAGCTACTAGAAGTAGCTCGCCCCCAACTAACTCCACCAATTCCAGATTAAACAATGGCCAAAATATCAGAGCTAGCGTTTCCGTTGTTCTTTGTTTTCCTTTCAACAATAACAATAACAACAACAACAACAACAACAACTGTTCTTTCTCAGAATAATGAGTTCGAGTTTCTTGGTTTTAAGCACCGGGAAAATAACTTCAGTTTGGATGGTATCGCTGAGATTGATAATCGTGGAATTCTCAGGCTTACAAATGACACTTCAAGATTACTGGGTCACGCTTTCTATACACATCCTTTATTGTTCAAGAACTCGAAAACCCGTAAAGTTTTCTCCTTTTCGACTGTATTTGCACTTGCAATCGTTCCAGAGTACCAGAGATTAGGTGGCCACGGGATGGCCTTCGTCATCTCACCCGAGAAGGATCTCAAAAGGGGTTATCCTAGTCAGTACTTAGGGATTCTGAGTCCAGGTGTCAATGGAAACTTTTCCAACCACGTCTTCGCCGTTGAATTTGATACCGTTCAAGACTTCGAGTTCAGTGACATCAGTGACAACCATGTCGGAATCGACATTAACAGTATGGTCTCTAATGCCTCTGTTAATGCCAGTTATTATACTGATGGAAATTCAACAAAGCAGAACCTCAATCTCAAGAGTGGAAAGACAATTCAAGCTTGGATCGACTACGATTCAGGCAGAAATGAACTGAATGTCACTCTCTCCCCGTCGTCTTCCAAACCCAGTTCTCCGATTCTTTCTTTTCATATCGACTTGTCTCCCTATTTTGAGGATTATATGTACGTGGGTTTCTCTGCTTCTACGGGTCTGCTTTCCGGATCTCATTACGTTTTCGGGTGGAGCTTTAAGATGAACGGGGTTGCTCAGTCGTTGGATCTATCTTCGCTGCCTTCTCTTCCGGTCGTCAAAAGAAATCAATTGCCCTTAATATTAGGCACATCCGTAGCTTCTGTAGCACTCATGGGTTTAGCGATTCTGTTGGCCTTGTACATGATTAAGAAAATCAAGAATATGGATGTGGTTGAGGCCTGGGAGCTTGATGTTGGGCCGCATAGGTTTCCCTACGAAGAACTCAAGAAAGCGACTAGAGGGTTCAGAGACAAAGAGCTAATTGGATTTGGAGGATTTGGGCGGGTTTACGGAGGGACTTTGCCTAATAGCAATACCCAAGTTGCCGTCAAGCGAATAAACCATGAATCGAAGCAGGGTTTGCAAGAATTTGTTTCTGAGATTGCTAGCATTGGTCGGCTTAGGCATAGAAATTTGGTTCAATTACTCGGGTGGTGTCGGCGAAGAGCTGATTTGCTGCTTGTTTATGACTTCATGCCCAACGGAAGTCTGGACAAGTACTTATTTGACGAACCCAAGGCCGTCTTAACTTGGGAACAGAGGTTCAAGATTATCAAAGGTGTTGCTTCCGGATTGCTTTATTTACATGAAGGATGGGAACAAACTGTGATCCATAGAGACATTAAAGCAGGAAATGTACTGTTAGATTCAGAGCTAAACGGCAGATTGGGGGATTTTGGATTAGCTAAGTTGTATGAGCATGGTTCCAATCCAAGCACAACAAGAGTAGTAGGCACATTAGGTTATTTAGCACCGGAACTAACCAAAACCGGTAAGCCCACAACCAGCTCTGATGTATTTGCCTTCGGTGCATTGCTATTGGAAGTTGTATGCGGAAGAAGACCAATTGAGCAAAAAGCATTGCCGGAAGAGCTGATTTTGGTGGATTGGGTGTGGGATAGGTGGAAAGGAGGGTCAATACTGCAGGTGGTTGATCCGAGGTTAGGAGGACAGTACGATGAAGCTGAGGTAATTCTGGTGCTGAAGCTAGGGTTAATGTGTTCTAACAACAATCCAACCAAGAGACCTACCATGAAACAAGTAGTTAGATTCTTGGAAGGGGAAGGGCAAACGCCTGAAATCGTAGAGCCACCGGATGAGGAGCACAAGCACCAGCAGGGAAAGAAGGGCGTTTGCAGTAGTGAATTTGAAGACTTTGTGCATTCCTATCCAGGATCATCCTATTTTGAGAAGGTTAGTACATGGTCCTCCGGCGACGATGTTGTTGATGTTGAAGCTGGTTCAACATCTCCCTTTTCTGGAAGAGGAGGAGAAAATGGATGGTCATGACACAAATGGGATGGAAGAAGATACTTCTCTTTGGTGGTTAGATATATATATATATATATATAAATATATTATATAAAATATAAATTAAGAGCTCGAGAGTTTTCATTAATGAACTCTTTGTAAATAGATCTTTCTTCTGCTGAGAAAAGTAGAGGTGATGTCCAAATTGATGACATCTTTGGCAATGAAAGATGATGCGCTAAGTAGTTTTGTGCATTCTGATGTTTTTTTGTGTTCAAGCCTCAAGATAACAACACAACTTAAGTGAACAAAGTGCACCAAGAATTCATTATATACAGTAAAAATCTAAATTCAATCTCTATCTGAGATTACATTGAATACAACTAAAAATCTATCTCATATAGAAAACCAGGCATATTACAACAAATAACCTCGTATACACATCCTGTCTGATTCGAGCAAGCAACATTTGTCAGGAACCTTCAAGACAGCCCTCCTTCATTCGGGAATCAAGTAAAAACGGTAGCTTTATTTGTCAAAATGCTAAATTGCAGCAAGTTGATATAAAGATAATCCAGCTCCAGTGACCTGAATGTTATTCTTCTCTACTGAATTTTTTAGTCCTGAAGCATTATTCTCCATTTTCTTCTTCATTATCTTTAACTCCATTGAAAATCTCATAATCATCAAAACCTGCATATTGACAAATTCATAAATGTAAATTGGCAGTTTTGGAATCTCAAACTCTTTGTAGGTACAGCCACCAATTACCAGCACCAAGGGCTTCAATATCATCAATTGGCAGTCCTAATAGCATTGTGTTGCCAATAGGTGGATCAACTGTCATCCAATCTGAAGTCTCCAAGTCCTCTGCACATAATGGCTTCCTGATCACCCAGTCTCCAGCAACATCAAAATTCTCATAGGAAATAGGGTCAATTATAACCTGTTCTTTGCTCCTTTGAAACCTGTGCATGATGAATTACAGGCAATACACAGTTTAATTCACCTGCTTTATCCTTGTTTTCAATTTTTCTCATAATTTCTTTTAACCTCAAAAAACCAAACAGTTTCCATATACTTACCTGTGTCTCAACCAAAAGTTGGTGCGAACAAATGCTAGGTCACTAAGCCTCTGATGCTCTAAGTTGTTTTTAGTTTCATGCAACTGTTCAAAAGGAATTTGATTCTGCTTACAGCTAATCAAGCTACACGTTTGGCTGAGAATTCGGGCAGACAGACGAGCCAGATTTGGGCAACCCCTCCATAAATTGACCACCACTCAGCTGCAAACACGAGATCCAGAATAAGTGATTCCGAACCAAAGAAGAAAAGGAGGAGAGAGAGAAAAAGGCAGAATCAGCTGGTAGCAGAGATGCAAACCAAATGAAATCTCTTATAACATTATATTGCCATTGCAAGAACACATGATGACTTGACTTCTCAACGTTCATAGAATATTTACTAACTCATTAGATATAATAAAATAGTTACATCTTTGAAAGAAAACACCAAAATCAAGTAATCTTCATCTAAAAAGGAGGTAAGAAATCCAAGCCAACCTTACAAGCCTTCAGGAGTTTAGTCTAGTTGTTGCTGTGCCAGTACATTTTAAACGTAATAGAATCACTTCATGGATAAAGAAACTTCCATGATATGATAAATGCAACCCAAGTACTAAATTTAAATGAAAACTTACCAGGGAGTGAAGTGTCTCTCGCTCTTAGAGCCATCTTTCTTCCAAAATCTCCAGCACAGTCACAATAAGACATGAGCTCCTTTGTTGCTTTATCTTGAATTTTTGGGTCAGGAACAAACTTTTCAATGCAATCGAGTACAGAAGACCGGATATGATCTATATTGCATTCAGAACTGTAGTAGAACTTAGGATTTAAGTAAAAACCAGCACAATGAAGAGGATGATGCTGAAGCTGTTTCCATCTGTGATCAATAATGTTCCAATAAACAGAGTAATCCTTCTTATCAATAAACTCCTTCTTAACTGTTTCTTTTGCTCGATAAATTCCTGCATAAACATACCCCATTGCAGGCCTCTTCTCACTTCCAACTATCCTAAGAAGTCGCAAGAGTGGATCAACTATCCGGATAATTGAGTCACAAGCTGACCAAAAAGATTGATCAGTGATAT
The DNA here is from genome assembly GCA_025388415.1 of Cynanchum wilfordii. Taxonomy (NCBI): domain Eukaryota; kingdom Viridiplantae; phylum Streptophyta; class Magnoliopsida; order Gentianales; family Apocynaceae; genus Cynanchum; species Cynanchum wilfordii. The sequence continues at coordinate 5,728,130 of JAHSUH010001079.1, forward strand.
AATCTATTACTGAGAATGCTTCCGGCTTCTTTGAGTATGGGCTCTCCATCCACTCCTCTGAAGTAAATGCAGAATGCAAATTGGTTTTTATATCAACCATCCGCTTCAATGTCATAAAATCAGTTGCAGACTGAGTAATGCCCAAATCAACTAAATCAACTCCAAATGTCTTTTGTCTCATCATATTCAAGACTATATTATGATTGTAGATAAATCTTGAGATAGCTTTTGCCTGTTCAAGTATTACATGTACTGACTCAAGTTTTCTGATATCTTCGAGCATCAAATCTATGCATTGACAAGCACAAGGAGTCCAGAAAAGAGAAGGATAAGAATCTGTCAGTCTCTTACCAGCTGCAACATATTGCTCATCGCTTTTAGTGATGATTTGTAACACATTTATCACCCCAACTTCTTCTACCACTTCCTTGAGTAAATTATACAGGGAATCTACGGAATTTATTAGGTCAGACATATCTACAGACCTTAAGAATATCGTCCCTTCTGGACAATATACAAAGAAACTTAGCAAAGTTTTACCCTTTTCTGATACCCATTCTTCAACCAAAATGGAGCATCCGGTCTTTCCCCATGAACCTGTGCATTGATCAACATCATTTTTTATTTCTTGAACTGCATTCTTCAAAATCCAGCTCCTAAGATCATGATAGGAAGGACCAGAAACACCAGGTCCTTGTGAAGCAATTGCATCAATCATTGGTTGGAAATAAACAGAATTCACAGCATCTAAAGGTACTCCAGCATCAAATAAAAACTGGCCTATCGCCATATGAACTTGATTATTGACCTTCTTTGATGCTATAATTGCATTACTACTTGCAACAATTGCATTAGGATTTACAAAGTTAGATGCTTTTCTTACTCTCCCTTTCTTCTTCCTACCACCAACTTTGGTTCCCAAGCCTTCTTCACCACCATCCACAAACAAATGCGGATTCTGGTCAATTCTATCTGGAACTGGAAGCAAGCTAACTTCAGTATTCAAACCACAGTTACTATCACTTAGAGGATCAACCTCGCCCACATTATAATTCATGATCTCCTCTGCAAGCTTTTGCTTTTTCCTCTTCTTCATAACAACACCATTTAAACTCTCTTGCATTAGAAGGCGAACATCAGGTTGAACTCTCAAACAACTAGACGCATTACCCTTTTGCCCTGCTAAATGTTCCTTAATCCTATGTATTCCACCCCCTTTAAATATCTTCCCACAATATATACACTTGAGGTGAATTCTTTCCCCATTCTTATACATTTGACAGTGTTTCCATGCTGGGTCATGCTTTTGTGAAGTTACGGGTACAGGCTCCAAATCAGAAGCCATTCAAATCTTTTAACCATAAATAACAAAAAAAAAAAAAAAAAAAAAATTCAATCCTTCCAAGAAACACCCTATACATTAACTGCCTCGTGACAATTTACTCTCAATAAAAGCATCAGAAAATAGCAATAAGTACAACGTTAAAAAATAAAATTATGGGTTTTAAGGAAAAAAAAAGCTAAGGATAAAAAACTTACTCGGTTCGATTGGATTTTCTTATTTTATTTGTGATTCGACGAAGGAGAAAGCCGAGTTGGGTGGAGCATGAGTGGCGGGCGGGTGTGGATCAGATCATGTATATATTCAGTTCAAGAGTCGATTGGATGACCGGACGGACCGGTTAGGGCAGCGGTTAGTGGTTTTTTTTTCTTTTTTTTTCAATTAAGATACATGATTGGGGGCATCAAGCGAAATTTGTGATTTTTTTCCTTTTTTCTTATGAAAATTTTGATGTTTTTTTATCGTCTTAATATTTATTATATTTAATTTTTTATAAATAAAAAATAGAAATTAAATAATTTTCAATTATAATTAATTTTTAAAAATTAAAAAATTATGATAAATTATTATATAATATTATTTTAGTTTCCCATACCTAATATATTAGGCCTTCACGGCTCTGAATCTGATCCGGGTTTTAAAACAAGTTCATTATTATCTGCGGTTCAGAAACAGTTAACTCAGGTGGTTACCATACTAAGGGGTTCGGTTGCCCATTACCGCACTGCAGGCCCGAAACACAGATGTGTCAGCCTGGACCGACCGGAACCACCATTGCAGACGATTGGAGCGGCAAGTTTGTCTTGTGTTCTAGAACTTGGGTAAAAGTTCCCTTGCCCTTTATGAAATGGGTCTTGAGCCCGAGGGCTAAGAATTCTCTTTGACATTATTAGGTTCAGATTTGGCTTAGATTTTGCAAGAATTTCTGATAGTGTTGGACGAGTTGAATATATCACCAATACGTTAATACCAGTTGGGAATTCAAGTTAATTAGAGTTCCTTTCTCCAATCTCCATGGTTGAATTTAAGTTCAAGGCTGCAATTGCATCAAGATCTTGAGTTCTTTCTTTTCTTTTTTTTTTTTTTTTTTTTTTCTTTTTTTTGGGGGGGAATAAAAGAAGGCATTTTTATGTACAGGACTTTTATAGCGAAGGCTGGACGGCATCAAATGGGGAGATTAGTTCTTATCCACATGGTTTTTGAATCTTAAACCAATAAAACCCACCTCGAAGATGCCTTGGTCGAATCAAAACTACACCCTAAAAGTGTAGCTTTTTGCTGCCTGTGGACGACAAAAGTGAAAAGAATCATTGCCTTTTTATTTATTGATTATAAAACTCGAGTAGTGATCTTAAATAGTACTCTTAAGAACATAATTGGATACAACTAAGCCTTTTTTATGCATGCATATTCTAATCACTATACTATAAAATTAACTGCATCAGAAGTTAATTTTACAGATGCAATGCGGTTCCAAGACGTTATAAAAAGCTTTCCCTCTCCTCCCCCACACACATTCCCTATACCAAGTTACCAACTTCCGCAAGGGGATTCAGAAAAAGATGTCCATCCATTCATACTGCATCTTTAGTATCTGCTTCTTACTGCTACTCTCCCTCTCAAGTTCTTGTGAGTGCTGCTTGCTAGTCTTCTTCAGAGAAACCTATTGAAGAATAATTTACTAACACTATCTCTTTTCTTGTGTGTTTGTTGCAGATGGAACTCAACTTATAATAGTGAATAACTGCAATGAAACCATATGGCCGGGGATTCTCGGCACTGCAGGCCAGCAAACCCCTAACAGTGGTGGCTTCACTCTCTTCAGCGGCCAAGAATTAGTCCTGGAAATGCCTGAAAGGTGGTCTGGGAGAATATGGGGTAGACAGGGCTGCTGTTTTGATCAACATGGTAAGGGTTCATGTCTAACTGGAGACTGCGCTGGTCTGCTGCTTTGCACGGGCACCGGTGGGAAACCGCCTGCGACAATTGTAGAAATGACATTTGGAACGTCCCAAAATCCGTTGCATTACTATGATGTGAGTTTGGTTGATGGTTTTAACCTCCCTGTTTCCATGGCACCAGTTGGTGGTGGTGGTGGCGTTGGCTGTGGAATTGCTGCTTGTGAGGCTGATTTGAACATTTGCTGCCCGGCTGGTCTGGTGGTGCAGAGGAATGGAAAGGTGGTAGGATGCAAAAGCGCCTGTTTGGCCACAGGGTCACCAAGGTATTGCTGCACCGGGGAATACGCTAGCCCGGCCAGGTGCAAACCTACAGTTTTTGCTCGTCTCTTCAAAGCCATTTGTCCCCGGGCATACAGCTATGCATACGATGAATCTACCGGACTGAACAGATGCAGAGCACCCCGTTATGTCATAACATTTTGTCCTCCTGTCCCTGAGGGCCGAAGCATATAGAGGATGAATAGATCCAATTGCTCAGGTTTCCCCACATATTTCGACATTCAATATGATTTGGCATATGATGTGTAATAATAAGTTAGCATTCCTTACCAGAACTATATTAAAGTTGTTTACCAACACCATTGAATCCACTTACTTGCATTGCTCCATTCCAAGATCCAACGGTTGATAACTGAGCATTGAGTCTTTGAATACCCACACAAACTCTCAGACACTCAAATCAATTACCAGACAAAGTAGTTGCATATAACAAATTTCCACACTTGAAAAAAAAAAAATGATTTCGGAAATCTGGGTGTATGTTTGGAAAATAAAACTGCTTTGAACATCAGAAAATGTTTCTTATAAAACTAAACTGGAAAATTATAAATCCATACAACAGATAAAAACTTCTGGGTCTCTCCTAAAACATCACAGGCTCTGCACATGGCAACATTTGTACAGTCACGATAACCACGTCGCGCTACATATTCCTCATCTTTACATCCTTATAAATTGTACAGTAATTTTTTATCACCACTTCAGGGGCGGGCTTCATTAGCTTAGCCACCTGAGCATCACCTAACCTGATTCTAGGTATATTTTCAAACTAACATGTACAATTTAAGTACAACCAACAAGTTTATTGTGAAAACAGCTGCTGCATCCATAAAATAATAGATGGAGCCATAGCCAGATGTGAGAATAAAAGGAGACATCGCTCATGCTAGCCTTTGTTAGCTGTACAATTTCCTTCCTATGTGATCTAAGCAGAATATGACGACAGAATCCCAATCCTCCTCTCTGCATTGACATTTAAAAAACAAAATAATAGTAAATTAATTTGTCAAACATTTTTCCATACCCAAAATGAGAGCAAAGAATATAAATGCAGGATTAACAAGGCAAAAAATAATCTTGTTAGTCTACATAGTAAATAAGAAAGGAAGAACATAATCATATATATATATATGGATGTGAACACAATCAATACCTCCAGCTGCAACAAGTTTCTCTACACGGGCAACTATATGCTTCCCATATGTATACTTCTTGAGAGCATTCAGATGGACTTTTATACGATTAAGAATAAGTTCAAGTTGCTGGTCATCACAGGTTTCCAGCACTTTCTGTACAACATAATTTGCAAACTGATCCTTCATCATTACCTAATGAACAATCAATGACAAGAGAATGAATATTGATAACATCAAAGTAAGAATCACAAAGAAAACTCATGAAAAGAAAATATGCATCAGAGACATACTACGTCACATTTTTTTAAACATATAAAGTGATTCAAGTGCTTCAAACTTTTATTGTACCATCCATATTACTTAATCAATCTCCAAAAGAATGACAAGCCAGCAGATAATACTATCATAGAATAAGTCCACCAGAGGGAGTAGAAGAAAGGAGCATGAAAAAAGAAACAAACCTGAAGAGGCTCATTTTCATCAGTGGATCCAAGCATCTCATCTACCAGGGTCTGACGCTCCTCAGGGGTTCCAAAAGTTAGACATTTTTCGACAACATTGGAGGCAAATTTTTGCTGACTCATCTGGACAATCTGTCCAATTAATTTATTGATTATAGCAGTACGTTCTTCAGGCTTTCCATGCTCCAGAACATGCTGTCAGAGGCCACACATTGGCATAAACTGAATCAACAACTACTAGATGAAGAATTCATTTTCTAAAAAGCAATTCACTAATAGATCAAATTCTGCAATAGTTTGCAAGAACTGCATCTTTCTCTATCCTTTTCTATAGGTGGAGATACAGATTTTAAAAATTCCAAAGCTAAAATTCACTAAATGATTGCACTTTTATTAATCAAAAAAAGTATATTTTATGATAAAATCCTTTGAACATTTAGTAAGGAAGCAAGTACACAGATAAGTGAAGGGATATCTTCAGGAAACAAGGCCCTAAGTATCCATGAAAATTGAAAACTTCATTAAGAAAGTTAATCTAAACACTGGGTTATCTATCCATTAAACACATTGTAATGTCAAAACACCTAAGTTTTCAAGGAAATGGCCAAACCTGAACCACATAATTCCCGTATTGATCTTGCGCCAGCATGCAAACAGATTGCAAAATCTCATCCATCACTATGCTTTGGGTTTTGGCATCATGACAATGCTCCAGGACTCTCTGACACATGATGCCACAATATATCAGAAAAATCCATTATTTTTTGCATCACTAATTTAAGGGAGTAAATGCAGATAATGTAGCTGACCTGTATTACACGGCAACCATAGGGATGAGTTGACAGCGTCACTACTTGATCATAAAATGTGCAAACAATGAATTGGATTGCATTTTCAGGAATGCACTCAATACACTTCTGGATGACATGATTCCCATTCTGATCCCGTACACAACGCATCACATGGCCATCAAGCTCCGCTACCATTTTAGTTTGCTGATCCAGGTCAACAACCTCAATGGCCTGGAAGAACACAATATAATAAACAATATAATCACAAGGATTTCCATAAGTAAATACAACATCCATTTTTACCATGTATAAGTTCCTCAGCCCAATAAATAATTCATACTATAAGGAAATGACATGCCTCCAACTTCAACCTTTAAGATGCTAATAGTACAAAATTGATTGATATACCTATTTCCAGAACTTGACCTTCAATCATATCACAGGAAGAAAAAAAATCCTAAATATCAAAAGTTAACACATACACACAAAGGGGATGATCTGAAAATGCAAACATCAATACTAAGAGCAACAAAAGTTTCACACACAGTGAATCAAAAATAAAGATAGTCCACAATGAATAACTTATCCATAAAAAAGAGGAGCCACAGAGAACAATCTACAGAGTATGCTAAAAGGAATGAAGTATCAAGATGACTCTTCCATAATGTTGGAAGCAAGAATTTGCAGATAGTGAATACCTTTTGGATCACTCGGCAACCATACATTTGAAGGCTCAGTGCTAAAACATGCCCAGTAAGCTGGTCTGCCAGTTCTCTAATTTGAGATGGGCTTCCATGCTCAAAAAACTGAAAATGGAAAAGCATACAGAAAAAGAATATATGAAATATTAAAAAAATCAATATGAACCAATCAGGACAGGCACGCAATTTTTACCAACCAGATGCAAGTTATACAACTATACCTTCTGGATCACATAGTTACCAAATACATCAGTCATCAGGGAAAGTGCTTGTGGCATAATCTCATGGAAGACCATGTTCTTCTCTTCAGTTGTGGCAGTTTCAAGTTTCTGTTGAATAAACCGACTTCCGTACTGATCAGCACTGCTCAAAATGGTTCCATATAAAATTAGAAGATTTGACATGCAGATAAAATTAATTTTTTTTTAAAGAAAGAAATCCCAAAGGATGGTAGAGCAGAATTTGTACCTGAACTCAACAACATGGCCACCAATCTCAGATAGTTCAAAACACTTTGTTTTATTGCTTTTGAACTGATCCAGTAAAGAGGATGCAAAGTTTTCTTCCAAACCAGTCCCAGGTTCCAAATGCCAGGTCCCCATAACATTTGCCAAGCTCCTTCCTCCAGATGGAAAACGCATATTTCTTTCACCATGTCTAGCAGGACTGCCAGATCCAATTGGAGAATTTGGAAGCATTGGACCCACCAATGGGCTTCCAGGATATGACATGCCAAGACCAAATCCAGGGTTCCCATAGTACCCATGATTCAGACTACCAGGTTTGCCAAGGTAGGGAAGACCATACTGTGACTTTTGATGCAAGAGCAATGACTCTAGGTAAGACTTCTGAAGCTCCAGGATCCCCATATACGAGTTACCCACAGATTCCCTATCTAATAGAGGATTGTTCAGAGCAGAAGCATACTCAGTCGATCTCAAGTATTGGAGATGCATTGGGTCCATCATTGACATTTGGATATCACTTCCTGAGTTCTGGTTGCCAATTCTATTAAGGTTCTGCAACTCAGCTGCAGCAGCTAACAGATTAGGTCCTAAAGTCAATCCTCCTCCAACAGCCCTGGAGTCAACACCCACTGCCCTTGCAGCAACAATATTGTCAAACAAAGGTGACATGCTACCACCACCAAGTTGATTCCCCAACATTGAGGGTGAAGCAGGGTTCACTGCACCACCACCTAATGCATAACTTGAAAATGATGAATTTGGGCTGTCAACATTTGGATACCGCGAGGGAGAATTTCCCCCACCATTTAGAGCAGGAGTTGAGGGACCCTTTAAGTATGAGTCCACAGAGGGAACAGCTGATTTGTGAAATTGCATTAAATCAGGCTTGTTCACAAGTGAACGGTGCTTGGTTGGATTCTGATCATTATGTAAATGGTAGATATTTTCGTGATGAATTTGTGAAGCTGAATGTTTCCCATCATCTACCATGCTATTGATGGACAAATTCATACCAGATAAAGCAGCCACAAGATCTAAAGGGGCATTCATTTCTTGCGGAACATCATCAGAAGATCTAAGAGCATTAGCAGTTCTCTTATCCAGTGTACTGACCCTTCCTCCCCCAACTGGAGGGATACGAGGACTAGGAGATTTTGCAACAAATTGAGGGTCAGGAGTAGTACTGCGTGATAACGACCCGCCCAAAGCAGAAGCATAAGTTTGAGATCCAGACAAACCAATATTTTGGAGGGTAGATATGCCATGACCCCCAGAGCGTATTGAATCTACAGACGTCAACTCCTGCTGGAGATGAGCAAATTGAGGCTCAGACGAATCCAGAATATTATCAAATGCCCGGCTAGCTGGGCGAGAAGGATGTCCAGAAACTGATGATCCATGGGATGCGTCATCCTGCATCATTACCAATTACTAAAAAGATGAGAAAACTAAAGAAAATAAAGTAGAAAGCACATAACACTTGTTTTGGCCATAATGACTATGTTAAAGGAGGCAGAGACCACCGCCAGTAGTTTAAATAAAAGAAAGGAGGATATTAAGTCCTTCAAGTAGAAGGAATGCCTAAACCAAAATATAGCATATGTATTAACAAACAAAACAAAGAAACGAATAAACTTTACCACGTGATAATCAGGAATGTTTTATCCATATTTAATACAAGATTTGAGCAGTGTAAATCTTTGAATTCATGAAAAAACAGGGATGTTTTATCCATATTTTGTCAATACAAATTTTTGAAAGAGATAATAAAAGAAGCAACAGTAGTTTCCTTCTTTCTACCAATATTAATTGCTTAAAACAACAAATATAATAAACTGTGTAACCACGCGTCCAAACAGAAGTGACACGTAAACGAGTTTTCAACCAAATCGTAATAGAATGCAACACTGAAATCTAGCAAATCAGATTCAGCAAAACCTATTAGTGATCCATACACTGATTCATGGAATAAACAGCAAATTCCCTGTTGACACATAAAAATTTGAATGAAGTCCAGAAATCAGACAGACTTTTTGTACAGTTCCAGAAATTCTCATCATTAGGACGGAAAGAGGCCAAATTCACACATCATCTTCCAATCAGAAACACACTTCATTTAACACCACCAAAAACTCAACCATTGGAACAGAGGGAAAAATGCATGGAAAATATATCTACAACAATAAATAAAAATAAAAATAAAGAAACAAACAAAATAAAACAAAACAAAACTCCATGAATATTACTACTATTTGAATAGGAAAGCCAGTAATCTCACAACATTTAAGCACATACATGTCAAAGTATTAGACTTGCAGAACCCTAAGTTATTATCATCAAATGAGGTTGTAATAGCTCTTCACCTGAATAATCTCAGCAAAACTCTTCTGCCGCCTCCCCAGTCCCATCCCTGACAACCCAAGAAGCCCATCGCCACCCCATTCTTTTCGAGCATCCATCACATTCTCTTCAATCATACCACCAAATTCTGGTTGCAAGGAAAACAGTGACCTGTCACCATTCGCAGTATCATCAACACCAACCCCAGCGACCTTCCTCCTGTCACCAATGGCCAAAGAGCCGGCGGTGCTACTGCCAGCGCCACCACCACCCTGCAACCGCTGTGCAAACCGCCAGTCCTCCTTAGACAGAAGAGGAGGTGGGAGCCGAGGGTTTAGGTTCACATTAGAGTAGTAATACTTAATGTACGACGGATCAGACCTTATCTCCTCCTCAGAAAGACCTGCGCGGCTAAGACCAGCGATGCCACCACCGAACAAACCACTGAGCGATCCTTCAACGGTCGGCGGCGCGGAGCCACTTCTATAAATGTTGAGTTCTCTCTCAACATCACTGGCTTCTTGCTGCCTACGCTGCTGTTGTTCTCTCAGCAACATCTCTAACTCATCGCCGCAATCATCACCTCCTCTCATCATCGATCGCATTCCCATTTCCGATATCAACTTCGAATAGCTGTCGGTAATCATCTCCTATTCATACAAATATCTCTATATCTATACAATTTTAAATATCTTCCTTTTTCTTTTTCTTCCTAAAAGAAAACCAAAAAAAAAGCACCGAAACCCTCCAACGATAGCCCTCAAAATTCCGATTTGAACAAAATTAGAGTGTTAAACAGATATAAATTCGATTTAATTCCATCTGCAGTTTGAACGAATTAAAATAAAAGAAAAGAAAACCTTAAGCTAATGAATTAAGGATAATTACAAGTAGTAGTAGAACTACGAAGTCAGGTTCATCACTGAAGTAAAAGTTGAAATCTTTTCGTCAACAAGAGGAAGATCGGTGATCGCGGAAAGGCGGAGAACAGGCCATTTTTCCAGATAGAGAAAGAGTGAAGAGTTTAGTTTAGAGAATAGTATGTGTTGAGTGAAGCAGAGAGACACAGTGAACAGTGAAGTAAGGTAGGAGAAAGGCCTAGGGATTATAAAGAGTGGGGGTAAGGTGGTAATAGCCGTTGGATGAAGTGGTGAAGGGCTAAGATTTAGAGTTGCAGAGGGATACTTCTTACAGCGGGCAATAGGCGTGGGGAGAATAGTGGGGACTGGTTAGGGTTTATATTTTCTTTCCCTCTACTAAGTATCTATATAGACTATAAGGTGGATTGTTTGTTGGCCTGATTTTCTTGGATATTTCTGTCATTTTAACTACCTTATTTGTTCGGACCATTTTTGTTTTTTTTTATTTTATTTTATTTTATGATTTCTCTTTTGGAAAGTATTAACTAAAACTGTTATTGTATTGGTAATACTTTAGAAATTCGAAATATTTTTTCATAAATAAATTATTTTTATTTTGGGTATTAAGAAATGTTGAATAATAGTTTTTTATATTGTGTCTCAAATTCATATCCGACTTTTAGGTATTATTGAATAATAGCTATCTCGATAATTTTAAGATAGTTTTTAAAATATATATTAATTTGATTAACTCAAAAATTAATAATTATTTTAATTTTTTAAACAAAATTATAATCACTTTAAAATATTTATATAAATACATCAACAACATATTTTATAATCCTTCAAAGGGAAAATAACTTTGTTAATTTATTTTTACGTTAATTAAATTAATAAGTATCCAGGTTTATTTAAATAAGTTGAGGATGGTTTTAAAAGATTTTGGATCATAAAAATTATGAAATTATATACTTAGATTTAAATCACTCTTCTTTAACATCCTTTATTTATATTTAATTTAATATTTGAAAAATTACTACAAATTTATTTAATATAGTAAGTGTGAATTGTTGTAAATAGTGTTTTAAATTTTTTTATGGAGTCGTAAGTGGAAACTGCAAAATATAGGCGTGTGACGGCACCGCCTAACGCCTATAGTATGGAAATTAGAAGATAAATGAAGGAAAGTGTGGGGGTTGGGGGCAACGTCATTACATACTAAAATTAGCGTTAAGACGAATGCATAATTCCACGCGCTGACTGTTGCAATTATTTTAATTTTTATGCATGTGACCCAATCACAGTAGTTATGTGTTGTCAGGTGTCACGTGTGGCCCACGCTTTCGACAATAAACACGGACGGTTCCACACTTCTCATTCATCCTCTCCCGCATGAAATTTTATCTCCCTACTTTTTTTTTTTATTATTATTATTTTATTAATTATATAATTAATTTATTATTATTATATTAATTAAAGTTTTGTCATGAATTAAAATCAAGAAAATTAGCATGAATTCCTTTACTGCCCTTGTAATATTCTTTAGTCTTCGCTTTTGAATTCAATTCTCCCTATTTTTTGTAACTAAGGGTGATTAATTTCTTTCCTCTCTCTTTTAATATATATAAAAATACATTTAATATCAAGATTATATATATATATATATATATATATATATATCAAGAGAGAAAAAAAAAATAATAATAGTCCAGAAATTTTTCGACGTACTGAAAGCATGCATGCATGAGCATGACTTTTCCAACTTCAAATCTTCAGAAGAAGAAGGCCGTGGCATCGTGAAAGCAGGTTTTGAAGAGAGGAAACAATGGAGTCATGATTTGTTTTGGTTATTAAGTTCTTCGGAATGCTCGCAGAGTTTAACTCTTATTCGAAAGTGAAAATCCGATCTAAAACTTTTTTAACATAGCGCTAACCAACTCGGAGAGATTCGAAAACCTCTACTACTTGAATGTGTGAAAGGATTTGAAAATGTAATGATGAAATTGCTGAATTTAAATAGTGTTTTTCTTCTATCTCAGTTTTTATAACAAGAATACTATATATATATATATACATTAAAAAAAAAACAATACAAATATTAAATATCTCAGAGAAATATAAAATCTTCAGTTAATTTTAATATATTTCAGATTTTTTATTCGTCGAATATAATGGTCCGTAAAATTTGTTTTTCATTATAATTTTTGGTGATACAACTGACTGACTCATTCACTATTGTGATGTTGCAATTGCAATAAAACTATACCCTACCCCCACTTTGTGATACTGCAACAATATGCGTACACCATTCACGAGTTAAAAAGATTCGTACCAATGAATGTGAACCAATCTAGGTGTGATTTTCTTTTTTTCTTTGACTCACAAAATCTAATTTTTAATCTATGATTTATTGATCTATAAAAAATTTTAACCATAAAAAAAAAAATTATGGTTAACAATAGGCTCAATTTATTATTGGTCTGTCTACACTTTAACCAAAATTTTGGATCCAAATTTCTTACTATGCAGGTAATTCTATCCTCAACCTACAAGTTTCTTTCTTACCAAAAAGAGATATGATAATAATAATAGAAAAAAAAAAAGGTAAAGAATGAAAGGGTACTTAGGTAGGATAGTCATCCATGTGAAGAGTGACTTAATAGTAAATTGAAAGTAATTGCAAGCACGTGACATGCTTCTCCTCTTCTGTCGCACCACCACTTAATTCCCTTTATATATACCTTTTCTTTGTTTCCCCTTAAAAACTTTTCACACTTTATATTTTTATCATAAAAATTATTGTCTTCTTTTATTAATCAAAATAATAATCTAAAATATTTCTAAAATGAATATAATACTATAATTTTTCTTTCAAAACTTTATAAAAATTTTAAATACACGATTGTGGACTCTTTTTTAAAAAAATTATTTTAATGGTCCATTTATAATATTATTTTTAAGTATTCTAAAGTTCAGTGCTCACACTACTTTTGGGGACTTTCCTTCCTTGGAAAGATTTGTGTAATTGTTTCTTTATAGTAATTCGTGCATCTTATTGATGTCTGTATTGAATAATTAAATTTATTCAATCTCGAAACTATGACACGACATCATTGTTTAAAATGACAGAATAAATTTTAAAAATATCAGAATACTATTTTAGTAATTGACTCCCTAATATTAGATACAGAAAATCTAAAAATATATATATTTTTTTTGGTAAATAGAAAATCTAAAAATGTATATATAGAGAGAGAAACATGAAAAATTTTACGGATTCCGAAGTCACAGAAGATAAGATCCACTATAGTAGGCAAACGCACATACAAAAAAACAACTGTGGCCTATTTTAACTCAGTTATAGCCCAACCCATCATCCAACTGTCCCGTTTCTTACTTTCAGACCATTTTTTCATGAAATGGAAAATTAGCCCCCAAACATTATATTTTATTTTTTTCATACCATCAATCTTACTTTAAGTTAGGAGAACTCTTTATCAACTCACATACACTTTAAGGTTGCCCCAAACATTTTTTTTTTTTTTGATACATGAGGGGGTGTCGATCTCCCAACCTGGAGGTTGTGGGGGTGGCACACTGCCATTTCTTCCACCAACAAGGTTGCCCCAAACATTATATTATTATTAAAAAAACCAAAGGATTAAATTATATGGATTATCTGTCCAGAATTAAAACAGAGGTTGAGTAATTATTAATTAGCTAGCTGTTTGTTTATATTTAGCGACATTCATATATATATATATATATGATGCATGGAGCAAAGTTTTTCTAACCTACATTTCGTTATTTTCTTACAAGTTTTCACCAGAAGAATGTATATATATATATATATCGTTTGCTAACTTTTTTTCATAATATTGGACAGATTAAAGATCATGAATTAAAGCACAAAAAGGTCTTATATGAGGTGTACTTCCTATTTTTTCTCATCTACCCATGACTTTTACATTCCTTTTCTATTACTTCTCGTAATATGTTTTCCCCAAATTCGTCGTTTTTTATTTTTTACTCTTTGTTTATCATAGAGTTATCTAATTATGTAAATTAAAAAAAAAAAAAAAAAATTTGCTGGATGCCAAGCTGTCGAAATAACATGCTGTCATGTATGAAATATAAATATTATATTTTGCACGTTATATATATACATATATATGTATATGTATATTGGTGATACGAGAGTTAGCTACAGAAAGGATGATATCTAACCTAGGTCAACGGTTTTATGTACTCTTAAAAATAAAATTAAAATACAATTTAATTTCATCCTTGCGTGTGTATATAATATATATTTAGTAATTTATTTATGTCCGGTAATCATTTTAAATTCATACTAAATTGAATTCGAATTGCGTCAAATTCCTATTTGGGGAAGTTTTTCATACATTTATCTCTCTCCATGTATATATATATATATACATATAGATAGACATCGATATACATGCACACTTGTCCTTTTCATGAGCTTCTGTGACAAATTTGGTCTCTCTGAAGGTCTTAATCGTTTACGCGGAAAGGTTGACCATGAACATCATAAATTAATTAAACTAATACTGTTTTTCCTTTCTTTTTTGACTTATCAAAAACAACATTAACATCTTCGTGCAACTTGCTTGTTTTGGACTTAGATTGTTTCAATGGTGTGAGTTATAAGATCATCAGTACTATTAATTAGCAGTTGAACACTCAATTTCTCAGTTAATTTTGCGCGTCTTCCCGTTCAAAGGCAAACAAAGAAAGTAGAAAGATTCAATAAGGGGAAGAAGAGAAGAATTTGTTTTGATAGACTGAAGAAAAAGGCAAAGCAAAAGCTTCTAGACTTTAGATGACGAATGACGATGATCGAAAGAACTGAATGAATGAATGAATGAAATATGCAAATTAATAATAAAGTGAACAAAATATACGTACGTGTATATACACACCAGGCAGAAGCAGAAAAACAATAGTGGAAACTAATCAAAACAGTTTTAATAAGGTACAAGCAGAAGTAAGTAACCTAAATTCCACGAAGGAGTATAGGTATGTATTTAGGTAGAAAGACACGTGGACCCAGGATTTTTTGGTCTGTATTTTTTTGAATAAGTTGTTGGGGTTAAGTAATCAATCTTTGCATGTTAACGTGGCGTATAATCCTACCGATCAACCCCAAGAAAAAAAGAAAAAAAAACGCGCACACAAAACACAGTCTCATCAATATAAATATGTGACTGGTACAAGATAGAAGGTAGTTGTAAACCGATAAACGGCCTCATTTTTTCATTAGAGCCGAGTCAATCTACCTTCATCTTACAACCTTTGTGTCCCATATAAGCCTTTTTGGGGAAACTGGGGATTCTTAACCAAATTATCAGAGAACCAAAAGTTTTAATTCTTGAGGGAGAGGAAATTTTAACGTCCGAAAATTAATTAACGTTGATATGGAGTCTGTTCTTTCTGTATTCGAGGGGACCCTTCTCAAGGATCCTGATCCATTTTCTTACTTTATGTTGGTAGCATTTGAAGCGTCGGGAATAATAAGGTTTGCTCTGTTGCTACTTTTATGGCCCGTGATTCGTTTGCTCGAGATTAGTGGACAACGTGATACGGGTCTTAAATTGATGATTTTTGTTGCCACGGCCGGAGTACACATGTCGGAGATCGAGGCGGTGGCGAGGGCTGTTTTGCCGAAATTCTATTACGATGATATTGATATGGATGCTTGGAAAGTGTTCAGCTCGTACGACAAGAGAGTTGTCGTGACCAAAACACCTAGGATTATGGTGGAAAGGTTCGTGAAGGAACATTTGCGCGCTGACCATGTTATTGGGAGTGAACTTACCGTCAATCGCTTTGGATACGCTACTGGTTTTATTAAGGAAGATTTTGATTCAATTTCTGATCACGTTGCTGCAATATTTGGGCACCAACGACCTAGTTTAGGCCTAGGAAGACCAGAACATTATGGCTCTGTTTTATTACGTTCATGCAAGGTCAGAACTAATTAATTAATTAACACATGCATATATATATATATATATATATATATAAATTATCATTTTGGGCAATAACATAACTTCATTACTTCAATATTGCAGGAAAGATCAAATCCACAGCGGATTAACACCGAAAAGGACGATGACCACCAGTTTATCCGCCCACTTCCAGTGATCTTTCACGACGGCCGGCTAGTGAAACGCCCGATACCATCAACAGCTCTAATGATACTTTTATGGATTCCACTAGGAATCTTGCTGGCAACAATTCGTATTACTATTGGTTTGATGCTACCCATGTGGGCCGCTTCTCGTTTAGTACCGGTATTCGGCGGTAATGTTATTGTCAAAGGAAAACCACCTTCTCCGGCATCCGCTTCCAATTCTGGTGTTCTATTTGTCTGCACGCACAGAACATTAATGGACCCCGTTGTCCTCTCCGCCGTCCTTCACCGTAGAATTCCGGCCGTTACCTACTCTATTTCACGTTTATCTGAAATACTATCTCCAATCCCCACCGTCCGTTTGACGAGAATAAGAGACGTGGATGCACAAAGGATCAAACAACAGCTGGAGGAAGGAGACTTGGTCGTGTGTCCTGAGGGAACAACTTGTAGGGAACCATTCCTATTGAGATTCAGCAAATTATTTGCTGAGTTGACAGATCGTATAGTGCCAGTGGCTATGAATTACAGGGTAGGGTTTTTCCATGCAACTACTGCTAGGGGTTGGAAAGCTATGGATCCAATATTCTTTTTTATGAACCCTAGACCAATTTATGAGGTAACGTTTTTGAATCAGTTGCCAGTGGAAGCCACGTGTTCATCAGGGAAAAGCTCGCACGATGTTGCTAATTATGTACAGAGGATTTTGGCTTCAACGCTAGGGTTCGAGTGCACCAATTTTACAAGAAAGGATAAGTACAGAGTTCTTGCTGGCAACGATGGAATTGTTTCAGAAAATTCTTCGGGGAAACGGCTTAAACCCTTGATGACCGGATTCAAGAAGTTGGTGGGCACTTTTAAGCCTTTTATAATTCACTAAAAAAAAAAAAAAAAAAGAAAGGAAGATCCTTTTCTTCCTGTTCTTTTTAATTTGTTCTAATCTTATATTCTTCTTACAGATATATTTTGTTCCTTTTTCTTTCTTTTAGCACGCAGGCGGCCATGACTATGTATTCTTTTCTTTTCCCTCTTTAATTATATTTCTTATTTGGATTTTTTTCCCTAAAGTGTTGAATAATGTATTGTATTGACTCATTATATACATGTTAATAGTAGATAACATCGGAGTATGAATATTAATTTTTGTTTTTCAGTTTTTTTAATATGATCTCTCCAATTTATCTCTCTAAAATTAAATAAAAAGAACTTAAAAAATTTAATTGATACAAAATATTTTTTTTTTTTTTTTTTTTTTTTTTTATATTTTAAATTAAATTTCGGGAGAAAGCTTTTCAATTAGTAAGAATAAAAATGAAAATATAATTACTATATTATTAGATTTCATTTCCATGTGTTAGAAATACTTCTAAAACACGCAAGCAAATTTGTTGACTAAATTAGCTATCAATGTTGACCATGGACAATTATTCTACGAAATTAACATCAAATTACATCAACAAGATGTTGTCTTGTCACGCAAGTAATGATATTATTATATTGAATAATCAAATTAATTTATTTCATTTTTCCATGTTCTAATGCATTTTTAATGATATATATATATATATATAAATAAAGTGTAAACTAAAGTCTAAAGAGACCTTAAAAGAACAATATAATAAGATATATATTTTTAGAATTTGATTAATTAATAAGTTTGAATATAGACATATTTTTTGAGAAATATTTAATAAATATTTTTAAAGTATTAAATTCTTTGATTTATTCAAATTAGGAATTATTTTTGCCATTATAGTGGTGGGTGCAAAGTTTGTAAATATGTGGTTGAACTTAATTTGACTTGAATAAATCACATATCCATTGAATTATTAGGTTATTAATTTGTCATTTTTGCAATATTATTTATTCCTCCTTGTAGGCTAATTAAGCAAGTAAGATTAAAATTTAAATGCATCATTCATAAGGATAATAATTTTCCAATTATTAAACTATTTTTACTTTCAACTTAATTTATTTTTTTCTTTTAAATAAAATTTAATTACACCATTAATGCTTAACTTTAATATGAGAATTATCTAAATATTTTTTAACATAATCGTGACAATCAAACTCTTGCCATTTAAGGGCATTTTCTTTTCTTTTCTTTTTTTTTTTTTAATTTGCAGTTCAGTCCAAAGCAAATATTTAAGGATTATAATCATAATTATTATCGAAATTAATTGCTTTCGATCACATATTCGAAGCTACTATTGGTGAACCGATTTGAACAGAAAAATTTAGTGTATGTTGGCAAATAATCCCCCACTTCAATATAATATATATATATACACACACTGTTTTTGGTTCAAATTTTAGTAATACAGCTTTATTGAATATGAAGAGTCACAAAAAAGATCGCCTGCAATCTTGAAAATTTAGAGCATATATTCTTTTATCTGAAGAATTTTCCTGCATGCAAATCACGCAATATATATATTTGTCAAATAAACCTACCAAGCTTTAAAAACATTTTATTATATATATATATATATATAGTATAAAATAGATAGTATTAATATAACCCATCTTGACCGTTCTTATGGCAGTTCATTGATTCAATGTTTAATCAATATATATACCCTTTTAAACTTCATGAATACTTTATGTGATAATTACCAAAAAGAATACTTTATGTGATGGATGAAATAAAGTTTTATCGTTATTTTAATGTTTGATGTATATAACCTATATATGTATATATATATATGCGCCCAACATTAACTATATTTAACCAAATTTGATTGTTAATGATGTTGTTGTAATAATGCTCTAATTTGGTTTATTTGATAAAAAATTAGATATAAGACGATACAAAAGTTTTATTTATTATTTTCCTTATCTCATTAATCTATTTAGATGATTACTAAATAAGGTATATATATATATATATATATATATATATTCTAAACCTACATAAAAGTAAGAATGAAAATGTACATAATGAAGATAATTAATCACATACATTTTATTACAAATTTTGTATAAAAATAAATTTTGTTCCAATTATATCGGAATGAAAATAGTTATGACTTTTATGTACTGTTGCAACATAGTAAACTAAAAGCCAGAAAATTTATTTTGAGATTTTATTGTTTCCTTTTCTCTTCAAACAAATTGTTTTGAAAAAAAACTAAAAATTCAAACTGTAAAAAAGAAAAAAAAAAAAAAAAGAAGGGAATAAGATAGGACTAATTAATTGCCGCTTCACAGGGAATAAAACCCCAAAAAATACGCCTCAAAACCATCTCACACACATCACCGTGGTTTACTGTGTTGTGTTCCCTTACATCCCACTTAAATACTCCGCTACAGCAACGTTACCGCCACGTGTCTCCCATTTAACGCGTTGATTCCACGCTAAATATCCCAGTCATCTCCATTACCTTTTTCTTTTTTTTTTTCTAATCCATTTTAACCTTTTGCAGCCCTCTTATAATCTCAATCCTCACATTTTTCTCCTTACCCACGTTCCCCTGCCCCCCTCAAACGACAACCTCTTTCCCCTCTCCTCCTCTGTCCTTCCCGATACACACGTCCTATCCACGCCGGAATATTCTAAGACCGGTAACCATAATTCTCCTTCCCAAATCGTAAATATACAGATTTATATATTTTTGTACTTTTGAATTATTATTCCTTTCTTTTTATTATCTTTTTTCAAAATCGAAATTTCAATTTATTCATTTCTTTTTTTTCTTTTTGGTTTTTGATTTGCAATTGAGTTCGATTATTAAATTGGGATTCCCCCCACCGGAAACCTTCAATATTTCTGTTCATTTTCTTGGATTTATCGAGTTAAAGCTTGGATTTTCGTTGATTTGCACCAGATCTAGTTTTTGAGTTGCGGAACAAAAAGAAACCCTTTTCTCTCCAATTTCTAGGGTTCTTCTTTTGGAAGAGGATACTTAAAAGTAGATGTCCATGGCTTCTTCATATTGGTGTTACAGATGCAATCGGTTTGTTAGGGTATGGAATCAAGATTCCGTTATGTGTCCTGATTGTAACCTCGGCTTCGTTGAAGAAATTGAGACTCCGACCCGATCTTCGCTTTCGGAGTCCCGTCGGCGTCGTTTCCCAGCCGCAGCGATGTACATGATGCGGAGTTCTGATTCTAATCAGGGGCCTAGTTCAGGTCCCGGGTCTGGTTCTGGTTCCAGCCCGGCCTTGCGCAGAAGCAGGAGGAACGGTGGTGACCGCTCTCCTTTTAACCCCGTCATCGTCCTTCGTGGACCCTCTGACGGAGGAGGCGGAGCTACGGCAGGGGATGCTGGGTTTGAGTTGTATTATGACGACGGAGCTGGGTTGGGCCTGAGACCTTTACCTGCGAGTATGTCAGAATTTCTGCTTGGGTCGGGTTTTGATAGGCTTTTGGATCAGTTGGCACAGATTGAAGCAAATGGTATTGGTAGAATTGATAATGCTCCCGCTTCAAAAGCTGCTATTGAATCCATGCCTACAATTGACATAGACGAGGGTCACATAACAACCGAATCATACTGTGCTGTTTGTAAAGAGGCCTTTGAAATGGGCACCGAGGCTCGTGAAATGCCCTGTAAACATTTATATCATTCTGAATGTATTCTTCCCTGGCTCTCCTTGCGTAATTCCTGCCCCGTTTGTAGACATGAACTGCCCACGGATACACGTGATTCAGGAGATTCTAATAGAGGATCCAATGAACAAAGTGGGGTTGGGAATGATGATGAAACTGTTGGTTTAACAATATGGCGGTTGCCCGGTGGTGGGTTTGCTGTGGGGCGATTCTCAGGTGGAAGGAGAAACGGGGAGAGAGAGCTTCCTGTGGTTTATACGGAGATGGATGGTGGGTTCAATAATAATGGTGTACCTAGGAGGATCTCATGGGGTACAAGAGGTGGTGCTTCACGTCAACGTGGAGGTTTGAGGAGGGTTTTCCAGAGCTTGTTTGCTTGTTTTGGTGGAAATGGCGGGTCATTAGGTTCAAGTTCAAGTTCAGATTCTAGGATAACCCGGAGAAGTAGCTCATTTTCTTCTGTATTTAGCTCTGGACCAAGAAGGCGTAGGTACTGGGGATTTGAAGTCAATAGTGCAAACCGGAGATGGTAGATTGGTAAAATTTGAAGGTAAATGATGACAGAGTCAGATGAATGTCTTCGACGAGGTTGTGGGGGTGAACCTCAAAGGCAATTAAAGTTTCTGTGTGAGGGAAGACATGATTCTACCTCAATGTAAATAGCTCTAAACGAGATCAGGGCTCTGAAAATTTTGAATCCTAAGAAATGCATCCTGTGATTTAACTATAATTAAAATGGAAGGGCCAGTGGAGAAGTTGCACAATGGAGTAAAACAGCTAGACGATCTCGGGTTATTGGCACCTTTGGCGAAGGAGGTACAAGGCCTGTGTTTCACTTACTGAACCTATATGATATAAAGTGCCTTTGATCATTTCCTTTTTTTATTTTTATTTTTTATGCCCTTTAATTTATTCTTGATATAACTTTTTTGTAGTTAAATTTATTTATTTTTCTGTTATATTAAGTCATTTCTTTACGGGGAACTTAGAATGATATTCAACATATTGAAAGTTCTATGACCATATACTTCCATCATTCTTTGGTGGACATAAATTTCATTTCTGCAACAGGATTTTTGATGTTTCATCTTCTCCTCTTGGCTTCTGATTAAGTTTGTTTGACTGGTCTCTTGGCTGCAACAGTGAGGAAGATTAGAATGTTCATTTAAGATATTATTCAGTTAAAACACAAGGGCAGCTCTGGAACTGCATTATTTGCACTATTTAGTGCACAATGTTTCTATGCTTGCTGCCCTTCTCGTCAATCCATTCATTTCATTGAAAATGGAAACTTATCTATTGTTTAAAAACTGGAACATTAGTAGCTTCTAATGTAACATGTGGAAGTGCTAATTTTTCCTTTTTCTTTTTTTTTTTTTTTTTTTTTTTTTTTTTTTTTTTTTGTGTTGAAGCGGATGCTGTTAAAGGCCAACAAGTTGGAGTATTATAATTTCTAGATTCTGTTCCCATCTGCTTGTGCTAGTTATATATAGTTCAAATATTTCCAACAGATTCAATGGACAATTGAAGCAATTGAGTGAAAAAATTTGGTTGATTTTGTGCAATTCTTTTGAAGTTGCTGAGTTAATTACAGAAGTTTGTTATAGGTCTGTTTCACTCCCTTGTGTATTAAGTAGTACTTTTATTGTCTTTGGTACATGCAATCCAAGTTAAAACTTATCTCCTCTGAGTAAGTCTCCTGTCCATGGTTCAATTGTTATTAACTTTCCAAGAGTGTTTGAATCTCATAAAGTATTTGGCACAGTTTGGTGTTAGAAAGTTCTTAATGTGGTATTTTTCTTGGCACTCTATGGTGGTTACATTCTTCATTGAATAGTCAAACCTCGTGGCTATGCAAATTTTTTTTTTGGGAGTTTATTTTGGGGGAAACCCAAAACCCAAGTGTTCTGTATAATTTGGATCTGTAGATAGTTGATTTCTAATATGCACTGAATACTTTGTCATTCTGGTGCAGGTTAATATAGTTAACCTAGTTTACTGTAAATGGGGAAACCCAAAACTGTAGCTTGGCTATCAAAGGCAATTTGTGAAGAAAAATATAATTTTATTGAAGACTGAAATTTTATCTAAAACCTTAGCCTAATGGAAGTAGGAAATAGAAACCTGAATGGAATATGCAAAATCTATCCTTTTAGAGTTGCTATGCCTAACATAGTGTTCAGAATCTTATCCTAAAACAAGTTCAAACTGACAGATTTAATAGTTATAAAATCATATAGGAAATCCTAATTAGAATAGTACGCCGAAAAATTTTAATCCTAAAATACACAACTCAATACTGTTACTCAATAATTTCTCCCCTTTATTTACTGAAAGAAGTCAATAGCTTCTAAATCTGTTCTGCTTCACACAATCCTGTGGGAAGTGGTGAACTGGAAGTTTCCAGCTATATTTAAAATCCCTGACCTGCATCACACTTGTCTTTTGAAACTGAAGTGGTGATCACCAGAGGGGGTGAGCAATTAGGTAATCACTGGTCAGTTGTTATTAGTTTTAATTTTAGATGTGCTGTTTCGTGGAGACACACTAAGTTCCATTTCCTATGTATTACGTTCCCCTCAGCCTCTTAATTCAAAGGCTGCAACATTGTTAAGTGATTATTGATGTTTATTTCCTTAGGGATTAATTTTGTTTTGTCAGGTTAATGAGCTCTACAGTTATTCATTACTGGTTGATGGAGTCCTTTGCTTATGGAATTGGGATCACTTAGGTGTCAAGAGAGCTTTTGAGTCTTTAGGCTAGAAGTTTTGTTTAGGATGCAACTATTTTCATTACCACATAAATGTCATGTTTGGCGTGGATAATAATTAGTTTTGTATTTCAAAAAAAAAAAAAAAAAAAAAAAAGAAAAAACAGAAAGAAAAACCTCATTCACAGTGTAAACATATTCGAGCAACAAAAAGAAGGCAGTGAAATCATTATGATGCTTATCTTCAGTATTTCTGAAGAAACGAAGTTGCTGAGCAATTTGCTAATGTTCATCTCATACTGGAGTTAGCACTGAGTTGATATATGTAGAAGGAGTTCTTCTTTCGTTTTGTCCTCCCCTTTTTCTTCCATAAAGGGGAACCTTTGACTCATTGACTGTGGGTAGTATTGCTTCTTTTATTTGTACTGGAGTGAAATGTTTTGTTGCGTCCATCTTGGAAAACCATTGTCCTGGTTTTTTTTGGTGACAGTATATCCTGAAACCTGATGGGAAACTTTAGCCTAAATTTGATGGAATGGCTGCAAAAGCTAACTGCATGATAACTAATGGATCCTCCATGTGTTGTGCATTGGAATGGTCTGTTGTTACATTATGCAGTGTTAAGATTTTTTTTGTGCCAAGTTCTGATCTTGCTGTGACATGATATTTTGGAAAGTTGTTTTTTGTGCAGGTTCAGCTTTAATTTTTGTTTGCATAAAGAGTCTTGAATTGAGGATTTGGATTAGATCATGTAGAATAAGATTGGTTAGATCATGAACTCTTAACTATTGTAGAGGTGTTGGTTTTGCTAAAACTAGTAGGATTGGCTACCATTAGTGATCGTTTTCTGTGCTGATATGTTCTCCCAAATGATCTTATTAGGATGATTTGGACAGTTAGCAGCAAAGTTGTCAGGAATGAATGCTCTCCTTCGCATGACTTCTCATTTTTTTTTTTTTTTTTGCGTAATCGATTCCTAGTAGGATGGAACAAAAAAGTGACCCTGCCGCCAGGGGAGAGGGTGGGGTGGGGTGGTTGTTGAGTATTCGGAATGAGCAGTTGTATGGTGATTGGAAATGGAGGTAGCATGATGGCTCATTATGTAATCCTGAAAAGCTTCATTCTCTAGATTGAACTTCAAAGCAAAAATGCAAATGATTTCTTTGAGATCAGAGTTCCCTAGTCTTAGGTCGAACTTATCAATTATACACCTTTAATCATTGATGTCTTTCTATTTTATAGTGATTTATCCACCAAATCACTATAAAATAGTTAATCAATGGAACTTCTCCATGGTCGAGAAATTGGTTAGTAGCAGAGAGATAGTAGCTACCATGAGATTATTATAAAGATTTTAGATATGGATAAATGTTTTGATGAGAATTTTGAAGACGCGTTGCATGGATACCTTTCTCCTTTACAGTCTGATTATTAATGGTAAAGACCTTTTGATTAAGAGATTACAACCAATTCTTTTGTTTCGTTTTGGTTGACTATACCAATTATTTTTTCTAATAATTCATCAATCAAATCTTGAATCCACTAGTGTGGATGATGATGGATGGATGTCCCTCTCTCTAATCTTCATTATTATTATTTTTTCCACCCTTTTGTCTTAATAATAATAATTATAAAAAGGAGGTCCTATTACAACTGGATGCCAATTTGTGCTGCAGAAAACACAGGTGCAAGATGTGGAATTCAGAACCAAATTAAACTAAGTCAATTTTCAATTAAGACTTTCCTTTCATGTTGGAGAAAGAAGGATTCATGATTTTTATAGAGTGAAATTTATCAAACAATAATTGAAACCCTAATTAAGTTTCGATGTTGTTATCCAAATCAAGGAACTAAAGGAAAAATGAAAAAAAAAAAAAAAAAGTATGGTTTCTCCGTGGAAAATGCTGAACCATATTAATTACTTGTTAGTTTTTATGGTATCCAAAAGGTAGGTTCATATAGACAGGTTCTTGAGAGTGAAATCAATCAAGAAAAATTACATGACTATACATAAATTAGACAAATTAAAATTTCTTTGTGATGGAAAGGAAAGTGAAAAGACCTCCAAACGTTAATTTATAGATGGCTGGCATATATCACAGACTTGGGTTTCTGATTGAACCCATTCATGAAACAATTATTGAAGCAATATATATATATATATATATATATATATATATATAATGATGTTGCCATAGAAGACTCTAACACAGCTTCTGCCTACCCATGATTTGATTGAAGTTCTTACCTAGTTTTTGTTTGCTTCCTTCCACCTTATTTTCCGTGAGCAGTAGTACAACTACTGTTGTCCTAAAGAGTATATAGTTTAGTTTGTGTTTTCAGACAGTAATCTCCATAGAGAAATTCTTTGAGTTCACGCTAAATAAAATTTACTTTTTACTTTTTTTGTGATCTATTAATAGAATAAATGAGAAAATTAAAGTGGGAGTTAGCGAATAAGTGGAGTATTTTCTATGTAAGTTTCATTAAAGTCATAACCCTTAATTAAATTGTTAGATAAAATAAAACAATCCAACTAATGAACCATTAATTGCAACTTAACCACCAACCACGAACAATATATAAAAAAAAGACTTTTTTTTTTTTTTTTTCCTTTTTTCTTTTTTCAAAGTTAAGATAGGGGAGTGTTCATATTTGATTTCCCTTAACTATAAGACAAAGCTTAAACTATATTAGAAGTAGGTGTAACCAAAACAACTTCTTGAGAGACTTCATAATATTATTTTTAGGACACATTTTTTTTTGTTTTTTTTGTCTTTTTTCCTTAAAATAAACCTCAACACTAACTTCTTCATTATGTGGACCAACTACCAGTTTATTATTGATTATTGGTTTTTTTTAAAGTAAAATTTTTAATATGAATCTTGTAAATAAATACCTGTACAGAAATTGGGATGCCAGTCAGTCAGTTGTACAGTACAGGGAGTATTTTCTAATGCTGAATGTCAGATTTGACAGAAAACACACTGGGAAATATACTAGCAGTATCTTTGTTCTATCCACTAATTTACTTTATTTAATTACTTTTAAAGAAATGACGCAATTAATGCCATAAAAAAAAACATCACATAGGATCCCAAACAATCCTTAGTGGAGAAGATATATATAATATTAAGTATTCGAAAATAATAGTTAGGTTTAAGAGTGAATTCTGTACAACAAAACATGGCCAAAGATAAAGACTGCTTAGCAAACTGAATTATAAAGCATAATTCATAAATACATTAGGAAAGGAAAAGCAGAAATTATTCTTGCAACTAATTACATCGTCAAACCAAAATTACGTGTAATGAAAGTAAAAAAGCAAAAGGATTGACATAATACATAGACATTTCTTCAACTTGGTTTTTATTTACATTAAATTAAACATTGACATCCAAGATCCAAGTTGGCAATTTTTCCAAAGACTAAAAATCACACGAACTCCCTACCCTATACGTGCCTATTTTAGTGGGACACACAATTGCCGATGGCTACGTTAATACCTTCGAAAAACAAAACATATTATGCCTCTCACCCCCCACAAACCATACTATTCTATATATATATATATTGTTTACCAAAGTCACCATTACATAAACGGTCGCCCATAAACCATCGTACTTCTTCCACAGACATTACACCCACCGCCACAAGAAAAACACTCCGACATATAATATATATTTTCAGCACCCACCATAACCAAAGATTCTTGTTAGCCATGGATGACTTCATTAAACTTGCACTTCTGCTTCTCTTCCTTTTTTGTTTGTTGGTGGTGGAACCAAGATTTTGCTACTCAGCAAAGCAACCAGTGATTTTGCCTCTCAAGGCTAAGGAAATATCATCCGGCTCCATTCCCAAGTCACCCAATAAGCTTTCTTTTCACCATAACGTTTCACTCACAATTTCTCTTGCGGTTGGGTCACCGGCGCAACAAGTCACCATGGTTCTCGACACCGGCAGTGAACTTTCTTGGCTTCACTGTAACAAGACTCCCGCCACTCCATTATCTTTCAACCCGAAAAGCTCTAATTCCTACTCTCCCGTCCCCTGCTCCTCGCCTACATGCAGAACTCGAACCCGGGACTTCTCGGTACCGGTTTCTTGCGACCAGAATAAACTCTGCCACGCCACTCTTTCCTACGCCGACGCATCCTCCGTCGAAGGAAACCTCGCCACAGACACTTTCCGTATCGAGAATTCGGGTATACCCCAATTGGTTTTCGGTTGTATGGATACGGGTTCTAGCTCAAACCCGGAAGACGCGAGAACAACCGGGTTGATTGGGATGAACCGTGGCTCGTTATCGTTCGTTTCTCAAATGAGTTACCCGAAATTCTCTTACTGCATATCGGGTCGTGATTCTTCGGGTGTCCTGCTTCTTGGAGAATCCAATTTACCATGGGTCGGACCGCTAAAATACACGCCTCTGGTTCAAATCTCGACCCCATTACCGTATTTCGACCGGGTGGCGTATACGGTCCAGCTTGAAGGAATAAAGGTAGCAAACACAGTTCTACCATTACCGAAATCAGTGTTGGTACCTGATCATACGGGAGCAGGGCAAACAATGGTGGATTCCGGTACCCAGTTCACTTTCTTGCTGGGGCCAGCATACAATGCATTGAAAAATGAATTCTTGAAGCAAACGAGAGGTGTTCTTAGAATATTAGGGGAACCGGATTTTGTATTCCAAGGTGCCATGGATTTGTGTTACAGAGTGGAGGAAAAAACAGGGACAAGTGTCTTGCCGCCATTGCCAAGTGTGACACTGATGTTCCAGGGAGCTGAAATGAGTGTTTCTGGGGAAAAGTTATTGTACAGAGTGATTGGTGAGAACAGAGGAAAAGATGCAGTGTATTGCTTTACCTTTGGTAACTCAGAGTTATTGGGAGCCGAGGCATATATTATTGGACACCATCACCAGCAGAATCTATGGATGGAATTTGATCTTGCAAAATCAAGAGTTGGATTAGCAGAGGTTAGGTGTGATTTAGCAAGTCAAAGGCTAGGTTTGGGACTATAATGTTGTCTTTCATCCCTTTTTTTTTTTTTTTTTTTTTTGGGGTTATATA
Organism: Cynanchum wilfordii; assembly: GCA_025388415.1. Lineage (NCBI taxonomy): Eukaryota > Viridiplantae > Streptophyta > Magnoliopsida > Gentianales > Apocynaceae > Cynanchum > Cynanchum wilfordii. The sequence goes on from JAHSUH010001079.1 coordinate 5,756,965, forward strand.
GATATTAGGTATACGTGGATGGTACTAGCTAGCTAGTTTTTCTTGAAATTTGTTTCTTTCTTCTTCTTCTTCTTCAGTTCTTTGGGTATATGTAAATCGAAAAATTTTTGTGCATTGTCGAATCAATGGTTCATCTTTGGAACGAGTCGATATCAGAGGTGGGGCATTGGTCGGACAATGTGGTCTTCAAAATTAATTGGAAGATTTGAAATGGTGTGAATTTCCTTACCTTTCGAATTTTGTATTAATGTTTTTTTTTGTCCATTTCCTTCTACATTTGCCTATAGGCTATAGTAAAGTATACATTTATTAATTAAGTACACTTGATATTCAATCAAGAAGGCCAAGTGTCTTTTCCGGTTTCAATCACTTCTTTGATACAAACTTGAATTTTTAATACAATTGAAATTCTTGATTCAATTATTCCTATTTGTATCATGTAATAGTTAAAAAGTTAAAAATGAAATTTTTATACAAACACAAATCAAACCATACAAGCATAATTTGATTTGAATTTAAATTAATTCAAATAATAACTTCAGTTATATATGATAAGTATGTATAAAGTATCTCATTTATTAGTGTTGAAAGTTTTTCAAGCTTAGAAAAACTCAGCAATAAGCCGGGATGCAAAAATACTATCATGGTATTATATCAAAGAGACTTTTTGAATGGGATTGGTCTTTGTATTTTGGAAGTTTGTTTGATTGATAAAGATGAGAAAAGAAGTGAGGAGAGATGTCTTTGAGAACGTGTGTTTAGGTGTGATTAGATTTGGGCATTATATAGTACCACTGAAAAGTAACATATATATGAGTATATTATGTTGGTCGTCGAATTTGTAAGGGGTTTAGATTTTTGACTTTGAAAATCAGGCACTCACTATGCAAAAGCTAAAAAAAAAAAAAAACGACAGTTGGCAGTGACATAGCCGCCGTATGCCGTCGTGATTGGTTGTTTACTTTTGACTCCTTGTCAAATTCACTAGCCTTTTTTTGCCCTTTTTTCTCATTTCTGCTATTTTTTTCCCTCGTCATTCATACAGGTTCCGGCCGAACCAGTCTTTTTTTCTTTTTCTTGGTGCAATGGCAGACAGATATTCGCAATTCAGATGAAGTCCAGAAATGTGGATATGCATGGCAGATGGGTTTCCTTCTCATCCGTCCGTAGCCATAAAAAAATTATAAAAAAAAAAAAAAAAGTGATATTGTGGGTTCAGCCAAAGCACGTGTTAACTGTTGTAGTTAATTGCAAATTGCGACAGTTTGTTGTTTTAATTGTTTGACAAACAAATAGTCATAAATGGAGGCACACACATACGAACAACTATGCCTTTTGTCTTTCTCTCGTCACTAATCCTTCACCAACTGTTCACACAGTAAATTATTTTTTTTTTTTAAAACTGTAATTTGGATATTGAGGTTCATCAATTTTCACGCGATAGTAATTATTATTATTATTATTATTTTTTTTTTCGAAAAAGTTGTGAATTTATATATATTTATTTATTTTAAAAAAAATTAATATTTTATAATGGTGTTGGATATGAGCGCCATTAATAAATCTAAGAATGGGGAAAAGCCCAGATTTACCATCGCAGGACCCGAAGTCTAGTTTTTCACCTCCTAGTTTAATTTGTTTGGCTGAGAGAGATAAATTTCAAAGAAGGAAAAAAGGAAACGCTCAACGCGCCGAGTCAACTCTCTCTGCCTCTCTGCTGAACTCGTTCGCTCTCGTCTGACTCAGGAAGAATCTAACCTAAAACCAGAAGAAGATCAATAAGGTGCTTTTTTCCCCTTTCTGTGAATTTGATTCCTATGATATCACCTCGATCCAATTCGTTTCAATGATTTCCTCAATCGTGGAATATGTTCGCAGGCATTTGCAGTTTTTTTGTATGTATACATACAATATTTGTACAATGTGCTTCCGTAAATATATCTCTGTGTTTATATCTATGCTGATTTTCTGTAGCGAGCATTTCATCATCATTTGCTTGAAATCTTTTGCAAATTTAGCTTCAACTTAGTTTTAAGGAAAAAACATTAATATGAAGATTTTTCCAATTTCTCAAAGGATTAGATGATGAAGGCGGTGATATTAGTATTCATGATTCACTAATTTTGTTAAATCTTATTAATTGTGGAAATTTTGTGTTATTAGTCGGGGAGAGCCAAAGCCCTAATATGAAAGGATGTTTGGTTTCCACTACATTGAGAATTTATGAAAAACTTTGAAATTTATATTGTAATTATTTTATTATTTTTAGGCTATAACGAGTAGAAAATCAAGTAATCTGTTGGAGGCTAAATGCCTATAATCAATTGATTGGGCATATTTATTTATTTTTCTTTTATCTTCCTTATAAAAATGTTATTCATTAAGTATTGCTTGCAATTAATTGTCTATCTATAGATCCATGTTGTGCAAATTTAGTCTCTGTTATGCAACAATTTAGTGAAGTAATGCATGCCATTGCAATTTGTACAAATTTCAGAAAATGATCCCTAGTGTTTGGTTAAGGCCCTTTCTGTACTAACTGATGATGTAATGAGAATAGAAGTATGATACTTTTACTATGTTATTGACATTGTGCATTCATTAGCAATGCTGGAAGTGAGTTCTGTGGTTTATTGATGTTTAGGATTAGGATTTTGGAAATATGTGGGGAATTTGTAGAAGTTTTTTACTTTAACCAGTAAGGTTAACATTTTACTATTTTACAGTCTGTTCAGGATCCAACAGAATTCAAATGGAAAAGAGTACCAACAATTTTAAGTTCAAATCTATAGCAAATCTAGAATATGTAGCTGGTTTAAGTGTTGTTATTTGAACTTTGAAGAGCATAGAAATATGTTACTCTTAAGATTTATTGGAATCCTAATTAGAAGATTCTTCTGACGCTAAATTTTAGCCTAAGTCTCCATTACCCATCTAAAACAGAACAAGGGGAAGCAGGGAAATAGGATGAAACAAAGGAAACATCAGTCTTGATTGTGAGAGCATTTTGGAAGAGAAAGAGTCCTTTATGCTCTACAAAAATGCTAATAAAGAATTTTTCTTCCTTCTAGTGCCCCCCCTACTTATCCTTTCTTTCCTTGCATGAATTATACATCTCATGTTTGTGTCATTTGCAGGTTATATTAGATTCATTTTCTGATAGGGCAGGACCATGAGTTTTGTATTTCGTGGGAGTAGATCAGATATAGAAACTGGGTTCCCTGGGTTTATTCCTGAGCGGCGTACTGTGGTATTTTCTCATACTTGGTGACTTTTAGCTTTGTGTGCTCAAATGAATTCAATCATTTACATCTGTAGTATTTATGAGGATTTTAACATGTATTATTGTTCATCATCAGCGTGTCCATGCAGCACGTCCAGTTAATACCAATTCGCTGGCTTTTCTCGTTACAGGTATAGATTTAAGATATTTGGGTGGTTGTATTGATGAGTCACTTTTTTATAAATTATATTCTCATACTTATGTTATTGTTAACAGTTCTCTTGTTGTTCATGATCCTAAACTCACACCAAATGTCACCTAACTTTCTGGTTTGTGTCCGATTCCACAGTAAAGTTACTAGTAAATTTGCTTTTGGAAAATGCTTAGTTTTTTAAAAGAGAAATTCCATTTTTTTAATCAATGCAGCTCTGGTTGGTGCTTGCTGTATTTTTGATGGCCACTACGCTGAGGATGTATGCGACTTGTCAACAACTACAAGCTCATGCACAAGCTCAGGCAGTGGCAGCAAGTGGCCTTCTTGGTCACACTGAGTTGCGATTGCATATGCCACCATCTATTGCAGTTGCAACTCGAGGTCAAATGCGAGGCCTCCGACTGCAGCTTGCTCTTCTTGACCGAGAATTTGATGACTTAGGTGAAGTTCTCTGTGTTCCTTTTCTGTAGTTATTTAGGTTTTTTATTTTTTATTTTTCCCTCTTGGTTGAAAAATTTCCATCTTTCCCACTTTCTCTTCACCAAGCCATTCTTTATTGGGGTTCTCACACTTTATTTTGGCCTTAAACATTTTGCAGGACCATTATTTTGTCTTGAATATTAACTTGGACCTTTATTTTAATCTTGCAGATTATGAAACTCTAAGAGCTCTGGATGCTGATAACATTCCTACAGGTCCTTCAATGACTGAAGAAGAGATAGATGCTCTTCCAGTTCACAAGTATAAGGTTTCGGGCCCCCAAAGGTTGGTAAATGCAGTTGCTAAGTTCCACCCAACCCTCTTTTAAACACACACACCCAAAAGTCCACAAAAGAAGCAAGTGAGAGAGGAATGAGAGAGGCTGTGATTCATTTAATGTTTTCTGAGTTTTTTGTTGCAACTTCTGCTTGTTATATCTGAAACTTTGTCTTATTCTTTTTTTTTTTTTTTTTTTTTTGTTTGTTTTTGGTGGGGTGGTGGTGGTGGAGGAGGAAGGGACATCTATGCTAATTAAGGATTGATAAGATTTTGGTAATCTGTTTAACCATATATTGTCTTTTCTTTACAGTGCTGCCCCATCTCTGCAGCAAGCTTCGTCTTCTTCTTCTGTTGAGGTACTTTCCCTCTTTCTTTTCTAAGTACAGATTGGGTAGACAAATTGGATATGTTTTGCATTATGCTAGTGGTATAAATAAACTTTGCTTTCTGTTTGATAGCTTCTAAGATATCATTGGCATACATAATATCTATCTTTCTACTATTTTTCCTATTTTCGTTTCTCTTTAGAAATATCTCATCGCTTTTACACTTATTGGATTTAGTTATGAAACTTTTTACTAGTATTGGAGAAACTCTCATTATTAGTGACTTGTTTGAAATAGTTATTTATCTGTGCCTTGGTTTAAACCCATAAATTTTATCCAGAAAGTTATGTGGATGGGAAGATATTTCAGTGACTTAAAAACACTTCAATTGCTGTCCATATCTGCATGGGGCGTGTTTTTATGGGAATCAGTGTCGAATTACATAGGATGTGTCTATCTAATGTTTGTCCTTTCTTGAACAGAAGCAGAACCTTGCTAATGTTGGAGGGGGCACTATGGCATCTGATGATGAACTGACTTGCAGTGTTTGCTTGGAGCAAGTTGATATGGGAGAGCTTGTTCGGAGTTTGCCATGCTTACATCAGGTTGGACTTTGTTTTGTTGTATTCTTTACTCCTGATTTTTTAAATTTCTTTAAATTTTTTTTTATTATTTTTATACTTTCTTGAAAGTCGTTTATGACAACAGAGAGCTTTTATTGGCCCCCTCCCTTATAGTAGTTTTTCAAATTGCAAATACTTTTGTTTTATCCAGTTTCATGCAAACTGCATTGATCCATGGCTGCGGCAGCAAGGGACATGCCCTGTCTGCAAGTTTCGAGCTACATCTGGTTGGCATCAGAATGGAGAGGAAATGGATGCTTCATACATGGTCTAACTTATGCATTGTAATTACTGTTATTATTTGTATTCTGTAGGTTACTCATGTATCTAATCGATGTTCTTGCTTCTAAAACTGAAGATTCCATTCACCACCTTTTAATAATTCTGTAAGGGGCAGTAATGCATTATAGCTATTTTCTTAATAATTCGATGGCTGGGTAACTTGTCAACATGTTAAAATAGAACAGAAATAGTATGTAGAAAAGAGGAAAGGCCGCCAAGTTAGTCAACCGAAAAGATAAAACCTACAGTACTCTAAAGCTTTTCTTTGCCCATATCTCGAATGTAATTTGCAACCGAATTAAAATGCTTCTGTATGAGTGAGCAACAACATGAAACGCAGACGGGATATATGCACCAGGGTGCTATCGTCTCTGCCGTACCATTGTTGGGATAGTAGGAAGCATTTGGTGAGAATTTATACAAATAAAGTATAGATATACTGAAATATCATTACATCCGACACTACTGCGCTTCTAGTTGGTATCTCAAGTTGATCACTGCATTTGCACAAATGGAAATCATGAAATTCTCCTTACTTCTTGCCCTTTCCTTTGCCCTGGCCCTTCTTAGATTCAAGTTTAGCTTGTATGCGAGCAGCTGCTGCTGCCTTAGCTTCTTCTCTCTTCTTCTTCTCTTCCTCTTTTGTAGCTGCAATAAGCTCCCTCTGTTTCTTCAACTCCCTGATTGTCAGAATCAATGCAAAAGAAGTTAAGGCACAAAATATGTTGCTTAAGCAGATGGATTATCTAGAAATGCAAAGTGGCGAACAGCCAACAAAACCAATGCAGGTACTTACTCCAGTCTGGCTCTCTCATCTGAAACACTGCTCAAACTAGCTCCCCTCCGAGGCCTACAGTTAACCAACTCCACCTCAAAAATGAGCGTAGCACTGCATCACATGATTGAAAAGACTACATTTAATTTGATTACACAAGAGAAAGAGAATGTGATCACACCAGTACAAGCAAATTTCACTTTGCGTTCCCCAAATTGGAGAAATTCTATAATGTAATACTTGTATAGATCTTCGCAATTTTCTAATTGTATCTTTGATTATGTCATGCCGAGAGAAAGAGATCGTATAATTCATCAACAGCGAACCTAGAAAAATACTTTAGTCATGTAGATCTTGGTTCACAGTGTTGAGTAATCTACCTAATTTACCTCCCTGGGCAACCAAATCAGTTTTACAAAGATGATGCATTTTAAACCGGAACTCACTTTCCATTATAACTCTCCTGATAAATATGGGAAAATTAGGTGTTGCATGTTAAGTGTTTTATTCCTTTCATGTACAATGCATATAGCTACCATATCAAGCCAAACTAACAAGAAGTAAAAGCTGAAGTAATTAGAAGGATCTTGTACTCTGGTGGAATATCTGGAGGAGAACCCGCGCTACCATAGGCATATTCTGGCTTGCAGGTTATCTTTGCAACCTCACCAACCTGGATGAATGAGTAAAATGAAATGAGTAATTGCTAAAATCCCTTGATTACTAATTTCTGACAAGGGCCAGGACTTGCCTTCATAGTTTTCAGTGCAATGTCCCAAGCCTTGATCACAGAACCATTTCCCAATTCAAATGTGAACACAGTATTATCTTCACGTGTAGTATCAAAAACTTCACCAGTTTCAGCTAGAATCCCTTCATAATGAACTGGTTCCAAGAGCATGAAATTTAAAAACAAAGAAGAATAATAATAATTGAAGATAGATGTTGACTAAAGCATCAACCATTTTAGTTGTAAGTATTTGTCTGCAAGTTCAATAAAATATGTAAAATGGCAATGTCAAAAAGCTTATTCAAATACTTGTCTATTGCTTATGTGAACTCACCATCCACAAGGGGAAGGCTCTCTGATGGAGCAACTGCATCTGGTTTGGCTTGGCGGATAATGGTCTTCACAACTCCTCCATCTCCAGTTAAGTTGCTGGCATCACTCATGGTTTCTAAACTTTTAAAAACCTAGTTATTGCAGAAACGTATTAGACACAAGAGGCGCCAATTTCAGCATGTCATTTACGGCATCAAATACACAGCATAAAACAGCTCCTAGTTTCCAGTAAATTCACCCCCAAAAACAATACTAAAAGCGGAATATACCAATTCTCGCACCAGTCCACTAACTGGAATGCAAAATAATACCACAAGACATCTGAAACTAGACAAACCAAGCAGGTAAATAATGAGAAAATAAGCCAGTTTACTTCCAATTATGAGCAAGTCAATCCCAACTGATAATAATATATTTTAGATCGGTTCCCTAAATCAAAAGACTAGTTGCATTTACAAATACCAACTCTCTTTTCTACCAAACCAAGGACAAATCCTAATACTGTCTTTTGGTAAAACTAGCAAATGATCTTCGTCTCCCAAAAAGTGAAAACTCCAACAAATTTATCGAGATTTCTGGCTCATATTCAGAAATAACTCTTCAAAATTTCTAAAGCCAAGCATACTAATTATACCAAAGGAAAATTAAAATTAAAAAATCATTTGCCTTGATTCCAAAAATGAATCAAATTAAACAATCATCGCATGTGAATGTGTGCTGGTAAATCTAAAACATTTGCCGAGTGATTTAAATACATTTTGTCCCAAAAATAAAAACCTAAGATAAACACACAGTATAGTGGTGAAATTTAAAATTAATAAATAAACACGAAAACATAAAAAACAAAATTACAGATAAAATTTTAAAAAAATGATAGTATAACAATACCTGGAGATAGTGGAAGGACGAAGGATAGAACAGTAGTTATGGAAGAGAGGAGGAAGAGGACGACGACGACGATGCGAAAGTTGACGACGGTTGTAGCAGCAACAAGAGTCGTCGGCCATAAGCTTCTATTAAATCTACCGTATTTGCTTTGAACCAGACATTTATCAACTCTTGGATCCATTTTTTTTTTTTTTTTTTCGGTTTCCTTTTCTATTTCTTCTTCCATATTCCTTTTTCTCTTTCCCCCTTTATGCGGCCCTTGCCCTTAATGTGGTCATCAGAGTTGAACTTCAGGTCCATTGAGGCCCAAAATAGTAGTAAATCATGATAGTAATCCACGGCCCATATACTTAAATTTAAGCCCAATAGTGATTCTCTGGAAGAAGCTGTACAGCTGTGCGGGTTAGAAAATTAACCTTCTTACCAATTTTTGTTTTCCCTCAATTTAGGAGTTAAATATTTAATCAGTATAATACTTTTTTTTTAATATATTTGAAGCTTAAATGGATAGTAGTAAATCAAGAAATTAAAAAAAAAAAAAAATGGAACAAACTTAAGGTTCAATTGAATTGATAAAGGATTTTTTTTTTTTTTTTTCTTAAGCATCCGGTATCCGAACCCACACGGGCCGACTAATCCGGATTCGACCTGGGGTGCACTCGCAGAGTCCAACTCTTACTCGAGGGTGAGGGTCCGGCCCAGAGCTTTTTAAGCTGGCGCTAACCCCCTCGGGGGGAATCCGCCCCGAGGAGAAGTTTTAGGAGTCCGCTTCCCAACTTCCCCAAATTGCTGGGTTATAAAGGATCTCTTTTTTTCCATAAGGATCCGGTATCCGAACCCACACGGGTCGACTAATCCGGATTCAGAGCGGGCCCAGAGATTACGGCTTTAAACTCCTCCCAATCGCGATTGTGAAGGATCAAACCGTAGTTCTTATACCAAGTTCAACCCTCATACGCCATTGAACCAACCAACGATTGATAAAGTATCTCTTTATTCACATGAAATTACAAGTTCAAATTTGTACGTATATATATATATATACCATAGATAACTTGAATATATTTTCTTTTTTTTTTCTATTTTTGAAATGGAATATATGTATATATATATATATATATATATATATATATATATATATATATATATATTAATGCAAATGATGCTGTGAATAAGTATGAAGTGCAGAGATAGAAAAATAAAGTAGAAACAAATAGTTTTTTATCTCTATCACCATTTTGTGCTGTCTTTGATTTGTCTGATCCTTTTAATAAAACAAGCAAACAGGCTGTCCCCAACATTAAAATTTTATTTTCTGAAAAAAAATAAAAATAAAAATAATAATAATAATAGAATTCACATTCATGCTGCCACAAGTGATGATATGATTGGATGAGACCAAAATCCAAAACTCACACGTGAGGTAGTCCCATTTAGGCCAGTCACCATTGAACTTAAAAATTAGGAATTAAATGGATCACTCACTATATTCATTTGCTATCCCTCTCCCCATGTCCATGTCCTTTCAATTCTATCTTCTTGTCACACATCACCTCTACATTGTTATGAATTTGATGTCATCATTTTTTTTTTCACGCGATATTTTAGATAAATTCAAATTATAAACGACATATTTGAATTATGTTTAATCAGAGGCATATAATAAGCGGTAGGAGCTCCTTCTCCCTTAACCAATAATTTAGGTTTCAAATCTTAGTTTGGGTATGAAAAAATGTTAGTCTCACCCAATGAGGTGCGCCCCCATGACGAGATCCACTCAAGACACCAGTGCGATAAGCAAAAAAAAAAAGAATTAAATTATGTTTACATTGAGATTAATCTTTATTTATGTTGATTGATTCTTCAGAAAAAAAATTAAACTTTAACCTAAAATTTTAAATGATTATATAGATAAGAACAAATTTAATGTCTCAAAACCTTATTTAAATTAGCAGATTTAAAATCGATCCTAAGGGGCTGGGGATGGTGTTGAAATGAGGACTAAGGAGGCCCTCTTTCTTCTTCAATAATTGTCATGAAATGAGTTAGTCTTTTTCATTGCAAACTTCTTTTCGTTTTTTTTTTTTTTTGTTTTAATAATACTATATATATCAATTTGGTATTCCTACCGGCGGGGGAAGTAAATAAGGGGGCCGTGTTTGGTAATATTAACCATAAAATGTGGAAACAAAATATCATGAGAAAGTGACAATTGATTATCGCTTTTACTATTTAGATTGCCAGTTCAAATTTAAAGCTAAAAGCTCAAAATGAGGGGACCTTCCAAAAACACCTCATGTGTATTTGTATTTTTTTCTTACTAGAATTCATTGCACTTTTTTTTTTAAAAAAATATATATATTATTTAAAAATTTGGAAAATTAGATATCTTTCTTATCATTTTTATTAATAATTTTTTTTTTTTAAAAAAAGTAATTCTACATAATTAAGAATAAAAGTGAGAGTATAAGTTCTAATATATTTATGATGTAAAACGAGATATCACATTAGCCCTAAATTCCCCTACAGGCCCCCAGAAACCACCCTTTTTATTGAGTTTGGTGTGATGCACAATTATTCTCATATATGATTCCCTCTTTACTAGAGCCCAAGATAAGACCACATTAACCTTCTTTGCCTAATCCCCCTACTAAGTCCAAGATCAAACAACAAAGTGTGACTATGAGTTTGGTGTGATGCACGATTATTCTCATATATCATTATCCATCTTTACATACATATGATATCGGATGAGATAATTGCAGTATATAGTTAACAATTATAAATTAAAGTTTATAAAAATGAATCTATATTTTTATTAAAATGATGTAATATATAAATTATAAATAAAATTTAATAATTTTGAACTTGAACTTGTGTGGTGTTGTCCAAATAGGACTGGCCAACATTTCGTAAGGATGACAAACAAAAATGCTCTCACCTCACAACCGTTGGATTTCATAAATATAATGCAACAGATGTTCTCCACGTGTAAGAATGGAAATATTGTTCTTCTATAAGCCCAAAGCATCTTAGATCTTTTTTTGATGTGACTGTTGACCAAATTACTGATCCCCTTTTACTTTCTTTTTGAGTTGTTGTATCGAATTTGGGCCCACTTTCCCGCCTACTTAGAGATTAAGGGCCTTTCTTCTATTTTTAGATTTCTCTCTACCCTTTTTTTCTAGAAAAAAAAAAAAGAATTACATGTTTCCTTCTTTAAAAAAATACATATATAATTATAATTAATAATATTAGTGGAATTTATTTTAAAATAATTTTAAAAAATTATTAGTGGAAAATTTATTATTTTGGTGATAAGTGTTGGTGGAATCATTTGACTTAATTTTGCCCCACTTTTGTTCACCCTCCATATATATTTATTTATTTTTAAGGGGGCGGGGCTAAAAAGACAAATGAATGAACTTTTAATCATATCTTTGATTCTTTTCTTTAAAGGGATAAGTCGTAACAAAGTTAAATATTCGGGAAAAAAATAATTTCAAAAGATTATAAAATATATATATATATATATATATATTATATAAAGAAAAAGGTAATTGTTCCAATGTAGAGCGGTCAATTTCTCTTGTTAATAATTGAAGCATGATAAAAAACAGTAATGGTCTATCAACATGTTATAATGAACATTATTGTTATAATTATATATTACCTCTACTTCCTAGGAAAAAGGTTTTTCCGCCATTAATCTTCCCATCAATAATCATTACCACATTTTCCTACTATTTCTTTTTTCATTTATGTATTTATTTTTTTTTATGCGCCAATATATACACTAACTATTTACACTAATTATTAGGAAAAAGGGATTTTTTTTGATAAATAATTAGGAAAGAAAAGTTGATGTATCGTATATTATCCTCTCGGCGTGCTGAAAGAATCACCCAAAAAAAATGGGTCAACATTTTTTGGGCATGTTTATAAGGACTATAAAAAAAGTTCGACCGTCTTTTCTTTCCTTTTTTTTAAAAATTTTTTTATCTTCACGATCACCGAAATGGATGCTAATCATTTCTGTAAATCTTGTTGGATTTATTGTTAAACTCTACTAATGATTAGTATCCCCATTATTCCCAAAATCCACGAATTTTGGTACTAATTTAGTTTGACCAAACACATCATTATTATTATTATTATTATTTTTTGAATAAAAAAATGTAGAAGAGTAGTGATTATAACTATAGTGAAAATCTCATTCTCAAAGTTTTGTGTAAAGTGCTATGAAAGTTTAAGAATAAATCCACATTCGTCTATGTACAAATCTTGAAAAAGATTCACGTAATCCGTGAGAAGATTTCGAGAAAATCCAACTCCATTATAATTTACATATTTGAATTTTTTTTTTTTTTTTATACATGAGGGAGGGAGACTTGGGTGTCGAACCCACAAAATAGGAATTGGGGAGGTGGGCTCTTGCAACTGTACCACACAACCTCGACTACATATTTGAAATCTTGTTGACTAAAGAAAATATACATGGAATTTGTGGAGACCGGAAACTAAGGTTTGGCGTGCAAGAAAATGTGGAGAAAAGGCAGGCCAAGTAGTCATTCATGATGGGAAGTAGTCAAAAATAAGTGAATTATGGAAGTTTGATGATGCAGATGCAGCTTGCCTAACAACCATGATAGCTAAACAAAATAAGCATGAATTTTTATTATTATTATTTTTTTTTATCAAAATTAAACCGATTTGTACCTCTATGCGTCATTAGTATTAATTAGATTGAATTGAATTGGAGCCAGTTGTTCGCGATCATGATAATAATTAGGAGATGAACTATTCTATTCTTGGAGGAAATTAAATGTCACATCACCTCTAACTATTACAACATTTGCCGATGACGAGGAGATGAGTCGATGTTTTTTCGTGTTCTTTTGCTTCGGAGGAGCCCTCAAAGCCGAGGGTAGGTAAAGCTATTTTTGGATTTTATTCTTTACAAAAATCTTACATCTTTTAGTACATTCAAATTTTGTATGGTTGAAAGAGAAATTAGTGGTCATCCCATTGATTTTTGGGTTTGCCAAGTAGGTCGTGGATGAATTCCAACCTGTTGTCAAGTAATCTATAAAGAGTCACATACTAGTGGTGATAATATGTTCACAACGTAAACATATACAAAGAAGGGAAAAAAAAATGAAATGTTTAGTGTGTTGCCGGATTCATAGGAGGAGTTTGGCCAATAGAAAAATGTAGAGTGTTTATCTACTTTGTGAATATGTACAATATTTTTTTTAACTATTTGTCACAACCAATTTAATACTATAGTACTTGATAATAACTCAATAATCTGACCTCTAGTTGTGATTAATGGGTCTAGCTCATTCGATATGCTACTTGCCACATCGGTTGTTCTATACACAAAGACTGTGTGGTCGCTTCAGTAAAATTAAATTAGTGTTATAAAAATAAAAAAAAAAAGGATTAACTAAAAAAATATGTGCTTTTATGTCTACAACAAATAAAAAAGAAAAATAGAGGGAGTACTAAAAGGGATGTAGAGGGAGGAAGCAAAGAGCCAAAGGAAGGGAGAAATCCAGCAAAGGGGTGTGTTTGTATGTGAAAGTGAGGCCCCCCATGTGTAGCTCTTGTGATTCTTTGTCAGCAATTGTACCAGCTTTCTTTTCCCGAAGCTTTTTTTTTACTAGTACTACTTATATATTTTATTTGTCCATTTCCCTTTTTTTTTTTTTTTTTTTTGGTCATTCATTCCAACCGAGTTTTCTGGCCTTGAATTAAATCTTCTTTTTGGACTTCTGAACATTTTTTATCTGGTTTTCTTTTTCTCTTCTTCCCAAAGATCTCCCATTTCCTAACGTTTAGTCAGTCAGCACGCACTCAGTTCCCCTTAAATCTCTCTCTCCCCTTCTTCTTCACCTTCACCAAAGCTCTGGAAATAAAGTTCATTAAGGATTTTTATGTGTTACTCCCATCATCTCAAATATGTATATACTATTAAATATGCCAAGTACAAATGATTTTAAAAAAAGAAAAAAGAAAATAAAATTTGGAGTTCAGAAGAACCTCCTAGGAGGACAGAATTCAAAGTGGTCCATTGATGGTCAAATGCAAAAACAACTCAGGCTTTAAAGGTAATTTTGGCTAAGTACGACATTGTAGGTCGAGCCCCATCACTGGTTCACCTATCATCCCCTGTTACGGTGTTGTTCACAAAATCATTTATAAAACTTCTGCACACTTTTTTTTTTTTTTTAAATGTTGAAGGTATTGCAATGGCAGAATTCTCCGATGCTCGGCCCTTTTGGGACATCCCAAGAGAGAGATTTTTCTCACTCTCTCTCCTCCCACGTTGAATCCTCTCAAATAGTTATGAATAATATTATAGAATTCGTGTTAATCAACCCATTTTGCAATAAAATAAATTAAATCTCTGACAAGAAGAATAAATAAATAATCATCTGCGTCAGCCGAGCACACCGGATCCACACAGTGGCAGCAGGTTGAATGGAATCTCAAAAAAAAAAAAAAAAAAAAAAAAAGACCCTCTTCTCATTTTTTCTCTTTCTGTCATTCTCCGGACTGTGTGCAGAGAGAGAGATCTGGGAGCAAGAGCTAATTAAGCATGAGAGCATACAATACAATGGATTATCTCACGAACTGCATTCACTGCTCTTATTTCCTTTCCTTTCAGGAAAATTAATCTTCGCTATTTCATCATCAGTGAAAATTTGAAAGCAACAGTTACATTAATTAAGAACCCAAAAATCTCCTTCAGTGGAGATGGTTTCCCGAAGAGACAGAGAGAGAGAGGGGGGAAAAAAATTGTAAACTAAAAAAGGGCAAAGAAGTAAGGTTCTCTTATTATATACAGATACAATAATATATATATATATATATATATGTATATTATGGTGCGAAATCTTCTTCTTTCTCTTCCTCCTCGGACGCCTGGAAAATCTTCAACAGAACGGACAAACAATCTCGTAGAAGAAAGAGAAAGAAAGGAGAAAAGAATAGTTGCTGTTGTTGTTGTAGTGAAGTGTATAATAATATATATCTCAAACAACTTCCTCTTCCCTCTGATGTGTTCAAGAATCACTGTAATCACGCCAGCAAATGAGCATAGTTACGCACCGCCTCATGATGTAGAACCTAGCTCTCTGTTCCTTTACTAGTCTTGCACACTTCCTTGTAAATGCACATCTTTTATGTGACTGAGATGGGTTCTTTATAAACGAAGCAGAAGAACAGCAACTCCTCGATGAGCTTTCCTTCTTTGACAGCTTCCATTTCTCGTCTAAATAGAACTGCGGTGGGTGTGGATTTTGTGGTGCAGAAGAACCAGCAGCGGCAGCAGTAGCCATTTCTAATGTCAAAATTGAAAAAAATAATTAACCCTTAAAAAACAACTTTGGAACCTGGAGATTTTTATGCCTTTGCTAATGAAACACACAGAAAAAGAAAGAAAGAAAGAAACTGAGTGTGACACAGTTGGAGGTTTGAGGATTGATAATGGGAAATAGGTTTGCTGTCTATTGTAATTTGTAAGAGAAAGGGAAGAACGGGTGTAGTTCTTGTATATATATACAATATATATGTAAGTATAATTAAATAACTGGAGAGGCAGTGGGTGGTATCACTATCACCTGCCCTTGGGCTGGGTCTCTTTTCTTGAAACACCCACCTTTTTTAATATTTTTTATTTAATATTTTAACTTTAATATTATTAAGTGTGACGTGTATAAAAACTACATTTATGAAAACGACTAAAAATTAATGAGATGGTTTAGGATGCACACGTCATCGTCTACTTAAATTAGTGAAAGTGATATATATATATATATACGGAGTAATGACTAATATATATATATATGATGTAGAAAGTATCTTTACTTAATTCGATTGTCGAAGGAAATCCCACTTCAGCCTTTAAGATGTAGCATTCACGGGCTATTTTCCTTCTTCGTGATCTTTTAGTTTTTTCATTTCACTGGGGACTTTCTCTTCCCCTGGTTTTTTTCCCCTTATAATAATATTAATACTGTACTTTTTAATGGCCAATTAAATATGACATAGAAATTTTAAAATTTCAAATTAAAGGTATTATTTTGATTTTTTTTTTTTTTAATTTGGTTATAATCCACCGTAAAGATTACCTTTGATTATTTTTCATATTATTTTATGGGATTCTTTATATATATATTTAAACTGACTGAAATGTTTCTACTTAAATCAATTATTCGTCTACAACTAATGCAGTGAATCATCCATCATTTTAACTTTTACCCCCCCCCCAAAAAAAAAAAAAAAAAAAAAAAGTAATAAATATCTTCAGGAATAAATAAATTATTGATGACGGCAAGAGTTAAAAGGTTATACGAAAATAGCCAATTTAATTCATGTGACTCAGTACCAGACTAATAAATTAACATTAGATTTAGACTATACTTCCTTTCAAATTTTTTTTAATTTTAAATATAATTCATAAAATTGGTGAGGCTGGGCCTAAATTTGTTCTCCAATTGGGCCACCTTAAAGCCTAGTCGCAGGAAAAGATCATTTCACGAGCTTCGGTGGCTCGGGTGAGGCTCGTGAATAGATAGATGCACGAGTTCACCTGTCGGTTTCTATGCACACGTGTCGGTTTTTAGCATTTTGTTAGAGGGGTTGTTCCAGGTCTTACAGACCAAAAGTCTTAAGAGTCTCTCTAATCTCTTTCTTTCTTGGACTGCCCTACTTTTTGTTTTCTTCTTTGTGTAGGAGGAAAAAAATGGAAAATATAGGTGATTTATCAAGCTGTATTCTATGGTAAAAAGTTATTCGATGTCCGATATTGCACCAAAAAAAAAACCCCCCCCCCTCCCCCCCCCCCCTCCCCCCCCCCCCCCCTCCTCCCCCCCCCCCCCCCCCCCAAAAAAAAAAAGTTATTCATTGTCAAGTGTGTTGTGGCCGAGTGGTCAACAACCACACTCCTTGCCCGCGGCCGGCGCCACCCCCCCCCCCTCCCCCCCTCCCTTTAGTTTTTAACCCACTTAAATAAAAATCTATTCTATAACCCACCCACAAAAAAAAAAAATCCCCCCCCAAGTGGTCAACAACCACACTCTCCCCCCCGGAGTTCCGACACCCAACTCCCTCTTTCTCCCCCCCGCCATTTGGGGTGGGATATTCGGGTATAACCCGGACACCAAAAAAAAAAAAAAGTTATTCGTTGTCGAGTGTGTTGTGGCCGAGTGGTAGCAACCACACTCCTTGCCCGAAGGGCGGGAGTTCGACACCCAACTCAAGCCTTAGTCCCTTGTCATAGTGTGTTGTCGGATCCGGGTGTGGATTATTCGGGTATAACCCGGACACCACACGGAAAAAAAAAAGAATTTATTCGCTCGTATAGATTAACACAACAAATTCAGTATTTGAATGAAATTTAAGTATGTTTCAATTAAATCTTATTGTGATTTTGTTTCTTAAAAATTTTCACTTTGACAAACTTGTTGTAAGAATTATATATAAGGTACGTATTCAAAAGAATGTCAATGCATTATTTTTATGCTTCATTCTCACTGCTTTCCCTTTTCACTTCTCATTCCATTAATGATTAGACACATCCATGTCCCCCATATACTACGAAACTGGATAACTGAAGTTAACAAACACTCGAAAGAATCAATGATCTTTTTTTTCTCCTACTAATTAGAACATTTTTTTTTGGTATGTGTTTACAAATACCGAGGTCATTAATTTGATGCATGATTCTCTGGTCCATACTATACAACCTTTCAGTGAATCAACACTCTTTTCTTTAGTAGAGAGCATTTTATGCTTCCTGCTAACCCTTTTTCTTTACCTTATCGAGGCCATTAAATAGGGTTGTTCCCCTATCTAAACCTTAGCCTTCCATGAACACCATCCTGGAAAAAAGCTTCACGCTTCTTGCAAAATTCAAATCTTGTTTTTTTTCTTTTGTTTGGTTTCTTTAGTTTAAAGTTGCAAATTCATGACCCCAAAAGCAGACACTAGTTTTTTTTCTAATCTTTTTGGAAAAATCTAAGTCTACCTACTCTGTAATCTGTATCAGACTGAGACAGAAAATTACAAAAACACACAAATTCAATCATGCATATATTGATTGTACAGAGAGAGAGAGATCCCTCCCCTTTCCTTCAACCCAATCATGAGCTTTGTTATTAATTGATGCCTCAACTACAGACTTCCTTCTTTCCTTCTTGTTGTTTTGTTTGAACCAAATAATACTACTGTTCATGGAACAGTTTCCTTAAACTGCGCCTTTGTCCACTATATTGGATGCTTGAACTTCAAAAATATTCACCACCACACATTCTTTTATTCTTCCTCTTATGATATCATGCGTTGTTTCATCCAATTCATATATAATATAATTAATATTAATTAGCAGCGTTGATTAGAAAAGACAACCTTTTATATCCTATATTTTACCTTTTAATTATATTCATGATCAGAGATTGAAGCATGAGTGATGAAATTTTGAAGAAATTTTACTAGTGCAACGGCGCACCAGCCGCTCAATGATTGACCGTTAAAACTACTACCGTAGCGTGTGAAAAGCAAGGCCTTAAGTACGTATTTGTATTATTTATACTTTTTGGTGCATTCTTGTATAATCTAATATTCGAACTGAAGGTTTTTTATTTATTATTATTATATATATAAAAAAACGTTAACACATGTTCCCATGTGAGCACATATATATATATATATCATGCTATTAATCTTAGACTAGCGGCGTTTAATTACTTGATTTTATGCAGAGAATTAATTAAGCAAGACAAAGGAAATGATTAGGAGACAAGAAACATGGATACTTATATAGTATATACGGTATTTGCAGTCAAATAAAAGCATTAATTTGCAGCCCACCAGCAGAAAGCTGCAGGGTGAATGGGTCATTAATTAAAATTTTTCTTTAGCTTATCTTATATTGATTCATAAAAGTAGCTAATTAAGTACTGCTCGCTACTTAGTATATTTTATTTTTTTTTGGGTTAAGTTAGTCAAAAATTAGCAGCCCAAAGATTCCAATGACTGCCCAATCAGAAAGTGAGACACCAGATGCAGAGAGTTACAAACAACGCTCTAGCTGCAAAAAGCTCTTGTGGCATGCATTCTTCTCTTAGGATTGGACTCAAGTGTCCTAATCTGCACAATTTATTTCTGTTTTTAATTACAAGAATTAGCATGAAAACGACGACGAAGCATAGATTTTTTAAGTAGCAGAGCACATGATTCCATGTGGGTTGACGTTCATAACCTTCTGACTCTGCCTTTTGATTTTGCAGAAACAAGCATTAATGGTCTTCTCTATCCTTTTCTGTTTTTTTTTTTTTTTTTTTTTTATTTTTTGGGGTTAGTACTACAAATTAACACCAAGATTTGGTCAAACTGCA
This sequence comes from Cynanchum wilfordii, assembly GCA_025388415.1. Taxonomy (NCBI): domain Eukaryota; kingdom Viridiplantae; phylum Streptophyta; class Magnoliopsida; order Gentianales; family Apocynaceae; genus Cynanchum; species Cynanchum wilfordii. The sequence goes on from JAHSUH010001079.1 coordinate 5,776,523, forward strand.
GTTTTGACCGGACTGAAGAGAGAGAATATTACATTCAATTTGTAGTATCGTTCACATTGTTTATAGTATATTTCTATTTCCTTCAAAGAAGAAAAATTCTAATTCTTTTATTTGGGGAAACAAGAATCCAAGAATATGATTGAACCGCATTGTTTGTTTCCTGTTTTGTTGTATTTGGCCACTGATTTCGTGATCAGAAAATCTGTGTACCGTTCCCATTTCTCTTTGGATTTTTGGTTCAACTTTAAAATCACCCCTTAAATAACACAAATAAAGTAATTCCGCAGGTCTGTGTCCAGATTAATCGCCCAATAATTATATTTTTTATATATATATATATATATATATATTTACAAAGTTAATGTCCAAATGATCACAAAGCCCCCTAATGCGGAAATAAGCTTTGGTTTCTCAAGTCCAGTTCCAGCTATTCGGGTCATCCTGGGCTGTGTGTTCCTCCGTCATAAGATTAAGAGCTCGAGTAGATACTACTAAAAGGCCCATATTACAAGACCGGCCCAAAATGAAAAATTAAAAAATTAAAAAAGAGTTTTTATCAGGACTGGAAACATGTCAAATGGGTTATGCCCAATTGGTCAGCAACATTGGAGATTATACTGAGTATAATTAGTATACTTAGTATAATTTGACATTGATGGACGTTGTTCACTCAACACTGCCCGTGTTCGTGTCTAAGGTGTTGGACGAGTTTGCTGATTTGATGCCCGAAGAGTTGCCTAAGATGTTGCCGCCGAGGCGTGCGGTTGATCATCGGATCGAGTTGGTACCTGGAGCAGTACCACCCGCTGACTAAGTATAACGCTATGACAGAGATCAAAGGTACTAATTATACTGTCAATCATCCTTTGGCATTTTAGTTGGTCGATCTCTCAATCTAAAGGTTGGGGTTCGACCTCCAATTCAGTCATAGTGCTGCAAGATCCAAGTAAATCACTACCAGACATCATAAATGTAATTCCTATGCCAAATATATATACTATTATAAAATATGTTTAATGATTCATTAAAATGTGGGAGTCCAAAATAAAATATTTATAAAATTTGCACTAGTAGTAAAATATTATTTTTATAAAATCCTCGTAAGGATTAAAAAAAGTTAAAATAAAGTCTTTTTCGAGTAAGACTTAAACTCGATAAACACAATCTGAATTAAATCATGTAGGTATTAAAAAGAGTTAACTTTGGTTGAAAATGTATGATAATTTACCCTAGAGAAATAATTAAGCACATTAAAAGCAAAAGTTTCAAACTTTCAGAGCCATCGATCCTGGAAACTGGTTTAGGGTTTATAAACCAATAAATGATTTAGGGTTTATAAACCAATAAATGACAAAGTTCAAGAATCGAAGTGATGAGGGCACATTAGGAATGAATTATTATATTCAAGAACAACAATATTATATACAGTGTTTATCCATCATATTCATTTGGTTTAAATATACAAGAACATAAAATGCCAAAATTCCAAACCACAACGAAACAATAACCAGCCTATATATATATGGGATTCATGAGGTTACAGCAGAAAAGAGGACAAAAGCAATATCTCAGAAGGTCATCATCGGATCACAAGGACATATATGTATCCAAACCCAAAACTCTTTAGGTAGGAGCTGGAGTGAGTCTTGCTTGCTGATGAATGCCATAAGATAGCTGCTCTGGCTTTTCTTTCCTCCATGATATCATCAAAATTACCAAACTATGAATATATACACATATATATATATATATATAAATTCACTTAATGACGCTACCTAGCCCTTTTTAGTTATGTTCACAAAGAAGCTCTCCCCTGATCATTAACAGATTATACAAACTAAAATTCATATTTTTTTTTTCTTTGAGAAATTATATAACCCCCACCCCCCCCCCCCCAAAAAAAAAAAAAAAAAAAAAAAAATTCTGCCCAGACATACGTCGCAGGAATTGACAGGTAAACCTCGTACACTGAAGGAATCCTTAAAAAATAAAATTAAGTTAAAACCCTGGAAGTACAAATTATAATATTATATAGAAACACAGATTTCATCAGCAATACCAAAAAAAAAACAAGACTATCGGTTTTTCATTTCACATTTAAAATTGTTTTAGTTACAAATCCTGCAAAGTAGCAATTGATTCAGTGATACTGGAGTCCAGTTTCTGCCCAAGCCAGGAAAAAAAAAAATATAAAAAAAAAAATCTAATGCTGTACTTTAAGGCGAGAAAAAAGAAAGAATAATTTATCCGTATTTCTTTCACCATTTTCTTTTTCTTTTTTCCTTCCTTTTTTAAGAGAAGGAAAAAAAAAATCTGAATTACCTGAGACTCGATCTGCTCAGTGTGGACTTCCTGAAATAAACTCGACCATCTATACAAAGAAAAAACCCTGAAAAAAATCAGACACAATTTTTATGAAAATTCAACAGATAAACAGATATTTTGATCATAAAAGGCGATTTTTTTCCCCTCCACCTTCCTTCTTTATAGATTCTGTTGGACTATCATCCATACCTCTGAAATATAATATATATATATATATATATAGTACAAACAGAATTAGATTTAGCCATTAATTGCTGCTGCAGCATCATCAAGATTCTCATTCAGAAGAGCACTAGGAGTCAAGGAAACCCCCCAACCCCCCCCCCCCAAAAAAAAAAAAAAAAAATTAATTAGATTCTCTTTAATAATTTCATGTCAGACTTAACTCCATGAAACTCTAAGATAGCTTTGTGAATCTTGATGATGCTCCAACTGCAAAAACTGACTGGAGTTTTTCAGTAAGTTCTCTGTTCATGCATTACAAAACTATTTATAAAGATCCAGACCAAAGAACCCTCAACAATATTATGCAAACCCTAATGGCCAAAAAAAAAAAAGAAGCCTTAGAACAGAGTGGAAAAAAGGGTTAAGAGAAAGAAAGAGGGGGGATTAGGTTTAGAATGTGAGAAGTCACAGTATGAGGGTGTGAGTATTTATAGAGTAGAAAGGTATAGAAGTAGAAGAAGGGGATGGATACATTGAGATATTATAGGATTAATTGGTTGGTGCATAGGAGAGAGAAGGAAAGAGAGAGAAACAGTTGGGCATCGCTATCCTAGGTTACAGAAAAATATATAATATATTATTAAATACTAATTCTTACAGGGGTCTGATCAATAAATACCACAGATGTCGTCAATAGAGAGAGAGAGAGAGAGAGAGAGAGAATAATAGGCATCTGAGAATGGAAAACGAAAACTTACCCAGTAATGGTTTCGTTCAGGTTTGGAGGATATCTTAACGTCCTTTACAAGCTTTTTCAAAACTAGGGAGAATTGACAGCCTGATTCAGAGCTCTCGTGAAGGGATTTTTGGTTTTCAAGAGAGAGAGAGAGAGAGATGTTCCGTGTTTTCCCTCCTCAATTTTCCATTTCTATATATATATACATATGTTATATAAATTAATTATTAATTACTTCATTAATTTTGTAGCCTGAAAATATATCATTGCTTCTTTTTACAGAACTTTAGCTCAGAGTGTTAGCGTGTTACAGTGTTGTCTCAAGACTCAATAAATTAATTAAAAAGGAGAAGTCATGAGTATATATATATATATATATATATTTAATTAACTTGTGACACATAACAATATGCCAAAAACTCCATCACTGTATTATTGATATTTGTTGACAATTTTAGTTGCTTTACAAATCAAAATTCAACTACCCGATGGACCGACTGATCACATGACTATATGATGGTTGCTAGGTAGCTAGCTACTCTCAACTCGCAAGATTTCATATCTCAAGAACAACAAAGTATAGTCGTCCATACGTAGTAATAATATTATAATTTTCAAAAATTCAACCAATTTTTTTTTTTTCCTGTAAAAACCAAGAGAATATTTCTTGGCCAGTAAGATAAGTCATTCCATGCTAGATAGTACTAATTGTAAATATCTGTTTCCAAAAAAATAATGTAAGGTTTTTTGAAACATTTAATTATATATTCAATAGAAGGATAATAAGTGAATGGTCTAGTACTATTGGTGAAGAAAAAGTCTTATAATTTAATTAAAAAAATAAATATAATATTCAAAAAGATGAGAATACTTGTATGATCTGCCAGCTTGATGATCGATGTGGTTTTATCGCTTCTTCTTAGGTTTGTTGATTGAATTTTTGCCAGATTTCAGAAAATGGCATTTCCATCTTTTCTAGCAAGCTGTCAATCTTAAAGCCTCCATTATTGTATGTGTTCATTAATTGTTTATTGATCAGTACGACCACATACGTACCCTGCACATATATATATATATATAATATATATATATATTTTTCTGTTTGCATATATTTCGCTTCCATATTCGTTATTTATAAAATCACAATATATATACATTGATGTGTAATATATATATATATGGGGTGTTTAACAATATTAGATCTTGATGATTATATAAAAAAAGTTCAAAATTGATTCATATATAGTTAATAGGTTTTGAGTCAAAAGAACAGATTATACAATATATAGGATTTGTATGTATATATTAGTATGTACTTGAACAATCCAAATCATTTATCCCTCAAAAGGTTATGAATAAAGAAGTGAATTATTGCTACTTTGAGAGAGAGAGAGAGAGAGAGAGAAGGCTTTGCTGGTTGCAAATGCATATATTTGTCCTTTTTCATGAAATTCCTTCTTTGCACTACGCACAATATAGTGCAAAGTGATGATACTCTCTCCTACGTCCTCAAATAAGTGCTACCTAAAATATTCTTGTTTCTAAATTAATAAATATTAATTCAACCAAAACCCTAAATTGTATATATACGTTATGCAAATAAAATTAATCCTTTCTTATACCATATATATATATATATTATTTTAATTGTATGTGAATTATAATTAGGGAAATTGATGGTCAAACTCCAGCTAATCCATTCATCCATCCTTTAATATAAATTTTCAAATGGCCTAATTTCGACCAATTTCTAATTAAGCCATCATCAAAATCTTTAGAAGCTCTTATGTATTGACAAAACGATCCAAATAATTCAGCATTTAATTAATTTTGCTGTAAATGCCTCAATATATATTACGTTATCCCTTTTGAAGTTCAAACTTTTCCTATGTTGTTTCTTTCCCTGGCCAAGAAATTAAACATTTTGTACTTACTCTTGATTGGAGATTAATGTAGATTCAACATGTTTTTTTTTTTTTTTTTTTTTTTTCCAGCATGCATCTTACTCCCCTTAATTACCATGTATTTGATATATATATCACCATGGCTTGCACCAAATAATATCTCTTATACTTACTTTTTAATTTAACCTATATATTGTGATTGAGAATTAGATTTTTCCCCCTATTTTTTTTAGAATTATAAAATATATTATTATGTCCCTCCTACGTACTACTGTGTTATTACTTAATTGTAATTAATATGTGGGTATTAAAATATGAGTTTGGCTTTGATCATAGAGACCCTTCCTGATGAGATGAACTTTCCTTGAAAAGACAAATACGAAAACAGAAACTTACTAAAGAGTTGGCGTTGATGATATATTTACATTTTGCATAAATTCAGAGTTTATAGATGACGAGATATATATATTTATATATATATATATATATATATATATATGTATGTGTGTCTATGTACGTATAACCGTGCTCATGCGTCAATTGGCCTGCAGGGACACCATCATGAACTGCATAATATAAAAAATAAAAACTCATTAATTCGGAAAAAATAATTTAGGGACTAAAACTTCTAATATTTTGCGATTTTCAATTAGGAGTTTATTTTGTTTTCTTACTGGTTATATATTGACGCTCCCAATTTTCATCATATGTTCGTAATTGCTTCATTTAATTTATTTTCACTTGGAGGGCGTAGGACCTCTATTCTCAGCTGTAAACACGTTAGGGTAAAAAAGATCAATGCAATCGAGAACCAATTAATGGTTCTACTGCTACGTCTTTAATTTTTGTTCTCATTTCATAAATGCAAAATTTTTAACCCACAATATTGTTGCTCCATATATGCATGCATGAGTTTGAAAAATTGTTCAAACTGGAAAGAAATTGACTGGCTTTTAAGTTTTATGGACGAGAAAAGCACAAGAAAAAGAAAAGAACTGGTCCCAGAAAAAGATTGAATACTCTTTTTTTTTTTTTTTTTTAAATCGTAAATTTTCCCTTTGGTACAATATGATAAAAAAAAAAAAAAAAGAATTTAATTTTGGTGCATTTTTCGAAAATTTCTGCATTTACAAGAACTTTTGATATGAGAACAAAAAGGGTCTCCGGCCGGAGGGGCAGAATCAAGAAGAAGAAAGCCAAAGGAACTGGTGGATAAATAAGGGGGTGGTAAGATAGGAAAAGTGTTTAATTAATTTCTACGTACTGATCGATGAGTGATTTGAAAATTTTCCATGTTAAGTTTTGTGATGGAGGATGTTTTGTATTTTGACTGTCCTCAAAACCCTGATTTTGTAATTCTGACACAGACGATGATTTTACCATATTTATCTCAAAAAGCCCACCATCAACGAGTGGCTGCCTGGTACGTACGTATGCATGTCAAATCGCACCAATATCATAATCTCTTTGCTTTTGAAATCTTAATAATAATAGCATCAAAGTTCGTCGCCTACGGCATCATCACATGCCACCCAGAGATGAGAGAGATGTTCTCTGCTGACATCTCTGCAACAAACAATGCACAATGTTCTTCTACATATAATGTAATTATATCTTATAAAGATGTATATAATAATAAACTTAGATGTTCATTGTCATATGAATATTTTATATAGCGTAGAACATGAAAATAGTTTTCGAGAAAACCGTATGTCAAATAATTAATTATTAGACTCATTGATATATTGCGGGGTCGGATGGTGATATGTATATATATTACATTGACGTGCGGATGTGAAATCTGAAGAGAATCCTGCGGTGTGTCTCTGGTCATTGAAGAGAACTTTTCAAATGCCTGTGGGGGCTACGTGCTCTTCTTGTGGCCAACAACCTTGTCCTTCCATAAGCTAGCGCTCAGGATTGAACCTCCCTTAGTCTTAATCAGTCTACACCCCCCTCAACCCAACTTTCATATTGTTTCTTTTTTTTTATATATATATTATATATATTGTTTCTAATGCATGCCATGGATCTTTGTCTATATTGGGATCCTTAGTAATGCTCTATATATGTTACATTTTTTTCTTTTCTTTTTGAAAATTAACATCTTGACATGATCATCTTCCCCCTTATGTTCATGACACTATACAAAATGGACACCTCCATTAAAAATAATGAGTGTTACCAACAAAAATATTTAAAAATCACTCAACTCTCAAATTATTTTGATGCTCTTTTATATATATACATACAAATTAGTATATTTTAAGTGTGGAAGTCAAGAATTCGATTCAAAGTTTTTATCTTTTTACAAGTTCTGTAAGGGAATCTCGCAATTACAAGAACTATATATATATATAGTATATATGTATAAACCACTATTCATGTCCCCGCGCAAACGCTTGATACAGAGTCAAGTACTTCCTCTCCCGTGAGTGAATGAAAAATGATAAAGGAGTCAATTGATCAGTTTCTTAGCTACGGTTCGTTTAAAAAAGGCTACAATATATATATACATATATACATATATAGGATACAAATGTTAGTTTTGAGAGAGAGAGAGAAGAAAGAAAAGAAAAGCCCTCTAGGACATGTTTTGACGAAAACATTGCATAATACATTGGAAAATGACTCATTTACTTTACTTTAATTAAAACAAAGGAGAATTCATGTTTTGTTGGTTACTAAAGGTTTAGGGGGAAAAAAAGGTGAACTGTTTATGCTTATATGATCAATGACTATTAATGTAGTGTTGAATTTGCTCATTTTCCAATCTCACATCGAGTCAGGGAAAAAAGGGAGAAGGAGACTTTTTTATACTTGTATAAAAAAGTGAATCTCTTTATATATAGTTTTAAAAATTACTTTTTTAACTCTAGTTAAAGTTTTTTTTCTCTAGAAAAATTATGTTATTTTTACATAGTAAATTTTCTTCTTTAGCATAAATTTTGGGAGGAAATATAGGTGACTAAATTCCTTGCTTGGATTTTGCAGCAAAAGTAGGATCCAGTTGAAATGATTTATCAAAGTAAACAAGAGCAAGCTAGCCCGGAAATCTCGTTGATGGATCGATCATACATACACAAAAACACACAAGATACTACTTTGCTTCCCCTCTTATCATTTTCTTGTAGCTTTCCTCATTTAGAAAACTCAAGTTAATTAACTAGTACACTTCCCCATAGCCTTTTTCTTTCACTACCCTGCTTGCTTTTCTCCTCTAAATGTACGTACGCCACACACACATATATTTTATATATCACACCTTAATTAATTCCCTTTTCTTGATTTTCTTTTTTCTTTTTTCCAACTTTCGTTGGTGGCAAAGGATTCAATCTTTGTGCATGCACATCCACCACCCATATATAAAGCTTAATTAATTAGTTTAGGATACAAATTTCAGTTTTAATTATAATATATATTTTTTTTTTGAATACGTACCTGCATGCATCAATCTTATCCTTAATTAGAAGTTATTGGTAAACAAAATATAAGGGTTTATATATATATATATATATATATATATATATATATATATATATATATATAGAGAGAGAGAGAGAGAGAGAGAGAGAGAGGAGAGAGAGAGAGAGAGAGAGAGTCAACCAATGGAGTTAAGGCTGTTTATAATAATAACAACAATAATAATATATAGTATATCTGCCAAAGAATCAGAACATCCATTTTATCCAAAGTGGAGTAAACGGTACCGATCTGCAGTTAAACTTGTGTGTGGTAACCTGTGAATATGAATAATGAAGAATATTTAGGAAGGCGTGTTCTTGTCATCGAATCACATCACCATCGATCATACATACGTTCGGATGATGAGAAAACCGGTGTCGCTCTCTCTTTTTTTTTTTTTTCTCTTCAAAAAAAAAAAAGAATAATGGCATTCATGGGTTTGATATTCAACAATATGTCTACCTTTAAATTCTTGATTTACAAATCGCTTGTGAATGTGGTAAAGAAAGTCAAGATTTAAGCTTTTCTCAAAAATGCTCCAATTTTCATAGACTGTATTTTTAATTGAGGGACAAGTTGAATAACCAATACATTTATTATTTATGCATAAGGTTACTACACCGTTTCTGCAACCATATATTCTTGAAATTTTGTACAAAGATTTGTAAGGCTGGATGCTCTGGAAGTGGAACCAGAATTAGTTTTTCATTTTTTCTTTTTTATAGATTGGAACCAAAATAAGTTGGCCCTATTTTCAAAGAACTGGCATCTCTATGAATACGTGGGCCTTGAGCTATAGGGTTTTAGGCCCACTTCGGACGAAAAGATCCAGGTGAGGGTGTGGCCTTGGGTAGAGGAATATCGTGTTTGGAGATTCAAATGTAAATAACAGAAAGAAGAAGAATATTATGTTTGGAGAGAGTTTATTTTAATAGGGTCTGTTTTAGATCGAATTTAATTTAATTAGACTACTAAATATGGATAAAAAATAAAATAAAAAACATAAAGTAGAAGGAACCCCCCCCCCCCACGGTTAAAGTCAATATTAATAATTCTATTAATATTTTGTTTTCTCATTATTAATCAGATAATATTTTTTCCTGTTACAGAAATTTTATCTGTTCAAAGTTCACAATGTGAGAGCCCTTTTAAATATGTAGATTTTGAAGTACTTTCTCTAACTTTTGTTGCTAGTGCCACGGCCACCTCCCACTGTGTATTGTGAATGATTTGCTTATGCCCCCAACTATGGCCTAACGCTATGTTTTCGAGTCATATATGTTAGGTTTTAATTGAATTCCTAAAACACATTATATATGGTTTTCAGGAAATCATATTAGTCAAAAATTTGGGTTAAACTCAGTAACTTGGGGAGTTAATAAGCGGACTCCTAAAACTTCTTCCTCAAGGCGGATGGTCGAAGATTCAAATCCCTTGAGGTGGTTAGGGCCATATTAAAAAGCTCTGGATCGGACCCTCACCCTCAAGTAAGAGTTAGACTCTGTGAACACACCCCAAGCCAAATCCGGATTAATCGATCGTGTGAGTTTGGATACCAGAGCTTAAGCAAAAAAAAAATTTGGGTTAGCGATCAGTCATGTAAAAGGATCGTGCACGAGTAGAGAGAGGTTCATGTCTTACATGGCTCTCGATTCCAAATCCTTTATCAGACGTGTAAAAATTGAATGAACTTAAAACCCTAAAACAACAAATTCACATTGCCTTGTTTAAAAATTTTGTAACAGTTATGGTGATTACCTGATTAGAAACAAAAACAGCTTTCTCCCAAAAAAAAAAAAAAAAAAAAACCTAGTTAATAGCTTTATCTTCCTCAGCAATTATGGCGGTAGCTTCCCCCGTCGATATAGTTTTGAAGAGCCGTTCAAGCTCGAGTTCATCAATGAGATGAACCTCGAAACAGCCATCTTCCTGCAAACAACTGTGTTTCTCCTCCACCACCACTATATCATAACCTCTTTTCCTTTTTGAAGATTGTGAGCAGTTGTAAAGCTTTTTCTTCTTCGGAGGCGGTGGGCAAATCCTTGGTGTCGGAATTCTACGGCTACGTTGCGGCGGCGTCCTATACCCTTCCTCTGCTACCAAATTATAACCGATCTTAGTACCCTCGCGTGTCGGAGTCCTACACCCTTCCTCCACCACCGCCGCATCATAATCATCACAAGCATCCAGACGATCAGAAAAGGTATTCATACAATCAGAGAAAATCAAGGGATTTTTGGAAGAATTTTAATATAGCAATGGAGGGTTCAAATTTTCGAAGTCGTTTCGTACTGTTGATTATCAATGTATTATTGCTTTTATATAGTAACATAGCATAGCAATGGCATGACTTCTCCAAGAAGCCGAAGAAGCCGTCTTAATCCAATCGTGCGGTGGAAGCAAATATCCTACGTGGATACTAGCAGCCTTTTTCTTTTCTTTTTTTTTAAAGCAAACTTAAAATTATATCTTTTGCAATCATAACCCTAAATTTTATGCATATTATGCATATTACCTGTACAGGCATACAAAATTAATTACACTTGAAAATCAATTTAAAGAAATAACTATAATTTATCAAGATTTTTTTTTTTTTTTAAATTACTCACTATTTAGTTATCATATTACAATCATAGTTCTAAATTTTAAAAATCTAAAATATTCTAGTTTAATTTTATTTAAAATTACTATAAATTAATATTATTATATAAAACAGCAAAATCTTTTTTAATATTTTTTTCAAGTAAGATTAGTATCCAAGGTCAACAAAACAAAATATAAAATTTTACAGAAAAAAACAAAAAACTCATTTGACTTACCTGAATAGAAGAAGCAGCAACTACTAAAAGCTTTTTCTGGTTTGATGCATGAAGTTAAATCAATCAGATTGTGTATCTAATTTGATATTCCCGCAACAAATCTTCTCCCTTTTCATAGTAATCCATCTTGCTGAATGTTTGCTGGGGAAATTGCCTGGAAGTGGCAAATACAGAAGCTCCACGCCAAGCATCTAGAAATGGATCCGACGCAGTATAGATTTGTATGGGTGTTCCACATGGCCGATTCATGCGAATCCCAGCTTCCAACCGTTCTTTCATTCCCGGAAATTGACAGCTTCCGCCAGTCAATAGGATAGAATTTGTTACCCTCTCGCCCCAACCTTGGTAGATCTCACCAGGTAACCTCCTTATTGAGAACCCAACCATCTCATCCAGTCCAGCCTGATCAATCCCAATTATGTTGGGCCGAAATAAGACTTCAGGACCCCTGAATCTTTCCACTCCTAAAGTTATCTGGAAATCTTCTTTGGTGAGAGGACGAAATCGTGGTGGCTCTGAAGTTGAGGATCCTGACTCCGATTTGGGGAAAAATGTCGGATCTATTCCCTGGAAAGAAATTATAAGAAAAATCTGTATATTTATTTACAACAAACTAACAAATCTCTCTATTTATTTACTCTACTAACCCGAAGTCGAGAAGAGAGCCGATTAAGCTCCACTTCATCCTCATTTGGTTTCTCATCATCATCATCCTCATTATCTCTACTCATCAGCTTGTAAAGTTGCCAATCTTCATCCTTGCTACCAAAAGTATCCTCACCCTTTCCCCGATCAAATGCTGCTGATGTCAAAAGCCGCATCCTTTCTCTATGGGCGGCGCTCAACCTCTCACCGCGTCCCACACCTCCAGAAACATTGTTATTCCCATTTGTGCTGTTGCCATAATTTGTCTTCAACCGTTTTCGCTGCTCCACTCTCTCATAAAGTTCCTCATATTTAGAACGCAACTCTTCTAAATATCGTTCTGGATTCTCCCTATGCATGACAAGAGAATAATTACAAATCAAAAATTTTACAAAGGAAAGAAATATTTCTTGATCAAGAATATAACTGAAAAATAGTTGCTACTTACAAGCGTTTTTCCTCCTCCAATTTCATTTGTCTCTCTCTTTCTAGTTCCTCTTCAAAACGTTTCTGTTTAGCTCGTTGTCTGGCCTCATTTGTGGACTTGAGAAACACTTGCCTCCTCTTTTCCTTCAACTGTCACCAACATATTAAAATAACTAAATGTTGCAAACAATTGAATTGACAGACTGTTGAGTTGAGTATCTGAACAGAAATGTTGTACGCAACTTCTGACAATTTGCAAATGCAAGTATTACACATTTGTTATCTCCAGAAGGGCTCATGCAACAAACATTTCAATGGTGATAACTATATTAAATGTTTAGTATGACAAGTTAATATAAAAGCTATCAGAAGCTTGTCACATGAAATATTTTACAACATATGTAAAGGAAAGGCAAACCTGGTCTGGTGTTAAAACTTCATCAGGGACATTGACAAGATTATACTTTTCACCCATAGAAGAATCCATCTTCTCTTCAACTTCAACTTGTTCACCCTTCGATTTCCGTAGAGATTGTGTTACTTTAGCCAATGCAGATTCTATTTCCTGTTTAGAGGTATAGCCAGTGGCTGAAAGGAAAGAGGCAACATCCGGCTCTTCAACTTGTTGGAGCTGCTGCAAGAGGAACTCCAAGCCTTTTTGTTCATTTTCAAGCTCATTTATTCGAGACGACCTCTTTGCTTCAGCCATCTCCCGTAGCCTTTGGCCCTGCCTCTCCTTTAGGGCTGCCTTTCTAGCTAATTCTTCTTCTGAAGGTTGCTCTTCAACTGGTGAAGGAGTCCAAGGAAGTTGCCAGCACCGGGTCTTTTCTTCAGCTTCCTTATCCCCTTTCTATTACAATATGTGTGAGATTAAATTTCATAAGCAAAGAAGAGTATTCTCAATTGAAAACAGAGCACTCTGCTACCTTAAATATTTGAACTTCTGAAGCATAATCTGACGCAATATAACAATGTTCCATCTTCAGGTCTTCAACTTTCTCCCAAGTAAGCTTAGACCTAACAAAATGTTCCAGAAATTAAGATAAAAAACAACCCGTTGAAACTCCAAGAAGGCTTACCAATAAACACAATTTGCCAAGCTTACACGTGATGAGGGTATTTGAGTGATAGAAGCTGTTTTAAATAGTCAGTGACATGGTATCCACCTACATTAGTTCGGCAACATGCTTCATAAGCTGGTTCTCCATTGATAAACTGAAATCAGGAATATGGACTATTTTATTATCATGCTTAAAAAAATCAGTTACTAGTTGACAACTTCAGGAACATATGGTAATGTGAAGAATACCGGAAGAACATGACTCGTCATAAATCCGGAGCAGATGGCAAGACCATCAATTTTAGATATTCCAAGTAGTTGATTGTACTTATAGCTGAACGCAGCATCAACACCAAATGCTGCAAATAATAATAAAATGATAAGAAAAGATGATTATATACATTGATAACAGCACCATACTCACCTAGACATAGTAATCCAAAAGGAAAAATCATGAAGAGACAAATACAACAAAGTTAATATTATTAAAAGAGAACATGTGGTGTATTTAGAAAAAGATCACAACAAAATTTCACAGGGACATGGGAAAAGCCTTTATTGAATTGTAGCGCACTGTCCATACCTATTGATGGAACACCATAAGACTCGAAAAGAAGTTCTGCCATCCTACAACGAGACTGGATAGGGTTGCAAGCACACTCTGTAATCAGGACAGGGTGATCAATCTGTCCTGCCAAGAAATAGCTTAGTGAGTATAAAACCACGAGAGAACTAATTCACTCACTTTCTCTTAAGCTGGTTATGATGCACACAAAATGAATTACAAAAATTCAATAAGCAAACTACAGTTAAAATGTATTATTAGAAAAACAAATAAATAAATAAAAAAATAAAGCATGGGTAAGAGAAGGAAACTTTATTCTGCTTCATAGAGCACATCTCATACAGTTGCAGGACTGCAAAACTAAAATTTCCAAAACAGGAAAAGTAAAAACCCACACAGAACTTATAAAATTATTCATTTGGTGATCTATAATCTAGCAAAAGTATATAATTAAATATTTATCACATAATGAAAGACCAAAGCTGCAACTTTATCGCATCAAAGAACAGATTTACTTGAAAAGGAAAAATAAAACAAGGTAAGAATAATAAGGAAGAACAAGCAGACTATAATAACATGATCCAGCCCCTTGATATAACCAGAAAAAAGAGTGGAACACAAATTTATAGATACCTGAGATTGATCAGCCCCTAACCGATCAAACCCAAAGTCAAGAATCTGCAAATGAAACAAAATACACAGGGGTGAATGCCTTCAGTTACCAAAATTGGATGCATAAAATGACAGTGAAATTCTACAAAGTTCACGAAGTTTTGAAAGAAGTTAGTATACAAACTGGACCAGGTATCAGACACAGGAGAAAATTAGCATATTTGGAAGATCATGCAAACAATACAGATCCTAATTCTAAGAGTTCAGACACTAAAATCAGTTCGACACATTTGGTTTGTAAATTCCAATACCAGTGTGGCAGGCATATAGCTACACAGACTCTTCTCTTTATTATTCTTTATTCTAGGAAAGGTTGTTAGAAAACTAAGCTGGACCAGGTATCAGACACAGGAGAAAATTAGCATATTTGGAAGATCATGCAAACAAGACAGATCCTAATTCTAGGAGTTCAGACACTTAAATCAGATCTACCAATTCATTCTCCTGTACAAGTAGGCGGCAATCGTTTCTTTATTCTCTTAAAATAAATCAGTGAAAAAGACAGCTAGAGTTTACAATTTGTTGCAGAAAATCAAGATTCATAACTGGCCTCTACATAAAATTAAATTAAATGTAAAGTAAATTTTCATTTTACCCATCCAATTGAAGTTTTACCCAAAAATCACTTCAAAATACTATACCTTTCCCCAAAAAGGGAAAAAGAAAAAAATGCAGTCTGGTGTTCTCATTCTGAGCTGATTGAGCTTCCAGATAGGTTTAAGACTACTAAGCAGATTAGTCGTTTGGAAAGGCTTAAGTGGTAAAAGGAAGACTAAATAAATTAAACATTTCAAAAACATGAAATACATGCATTGCAGCTGGCTGGGCATATCTAGTAGGAAAGTCACATAAAGAATGGCAGAAGACTTATTACTTCATCTAAGTCTAATTAATAAGTTAGAAGAAGAAAACCGCATCATCTGTCTTCACTTTAAGATGCATAACAAAAGAACAGGAGAAGACAAAGAACGTATTTTGTCTTGAAGAAGTTAGGGATGCATCACATCAGCAGAGCTTACGTGTTCCATAATCTCGAACTGATAAACCACATTACTGTCAAAAGCTGAACGAGGACCAGATCGTGTGCAATCAAAATACTTCAATAACGATGGATCGTGATCACCAACAATTGTGACTGTTTCACCTGCATAAGAGAAAAATCATCAAGATTCAACTTAATTAAATCCTTATAATAAACCGTAAAATTCTTCAGCTATGAAGAGTTTATCCTCTATCATAGTCTCATAGGAAGAGTGAGGATGCAATGAGGTTCTACTTTCAACAAGAAACTTTCTTTTATCAAAAATGTAAATTCATCGAAAATTCCCTTCAATGGACAGCTGAGTTTTCGTAGATGGATAACACAGTTGTGATTCAGTACTTGCAAGTAAAATTCTTCAAAAATTGAAGCATAATTTCAGTATCTTCGCTCAAGCAAAGGGAGAAAAAGAAAAAAATAAAATAAAATTTATAGTATACCAGTGGTTTTGTGACGGGGCCTCTGAACGATGTTCCTGAATATAACCCGAGGTTCATTCTCCCCTGCCCATCTTTATCAAAGCAGCAAATTTGAAAAATTAGAAACAGTTCTTACTGAAGAAAATTTCAATTCAAACACAAAATTTAGATTTTTTTTTTTTTTTTTAAAAAAAAGAAATATATTTCGTTTAGGGTTTGCTCACCCGATACGGAAATAGGAAGCGCCATTGTCGATGACTATGGGGACATCCGAAGGAAAGTCGCTGTAGTCTGCTTGCCTCTGTATTTTCGATATGAATGGCATTTTTGTTTGCAGAAACTCAGAGCATCTCTTCCTCTATATTTTTTTTACAGGCGATAAGCAGATAGGCTGTGTTCGCCCTAGTTTTGTACTTCCATTGAAACTGCTAACTTCTCATCTTTTATCTGCGATTTTGGGAGAAGACCGGTTCACCTCTGTGTCTAACCGGATTCTATTGAACCGTATCCGACCCAATGTTTGCAATTATAAATTAAGAGAATTCCGTAAATTCCTTGAGAAGATTATAATATTAATATTTTTTTTTTTTTTTTTTTTTGGTAGTTAAGATTATAATATTAATACATAGGACTAATATTCTAACTATAAATATTAATACAAATTCATATATATATATATATTTCCCTACTAGTTTATTTAGAGGAAATAATAACCGATTAGTTAAAAATAGGAGTAATACATATTCTCATAAAATGATTTGGAAATAAACTTTACCCCAAAAAAAGAAAAAAGAATAAATCTAACTTACCAAATGCATTACTGTTTCCTTAAAAAAAAAAGAGCAGAATCTCACTACTAACGGCTAGTTTTCTTTCTTATTGTCCAAATTAAACAAACACAATCAACCAAACGCGCCCCAGCTCTGTCCCTCTCTCCGAAGCCCACAAAGAAAGCTTCCACAACAAAAATGACCGTTGCTTACCACAACACAGCTGCCAGTCTTGTCCACTCCCTATATCACCAAACACTCGAAAATCTATAACGCCTTTTTTACTTTCTTCTCTGCTGCAGCAACTGAAATCTTCACAAAGAAACAAACAGAGCTTGTTCTTCCCCTCTCCCTTCCTCTCCTTCTTCTATTTCACTCACAATCACAGCCGGAGAGGAGGGACTTTTTTTCTTGAATTTCCTTCAGAAAGGAGATTGAAATGGAAAAGATGGATTCAACTCAGAGGAGAAAAAGTGGGATTAATCTCCCGGCTTCAATGTCTGAGTCCATTCTACGGCTCGATGCAATCTCATCAGGCTCGCCGGTTCGATCAGTGACAAATTTGCCGTCGCCTTTGACTATGTCTCCCAGGACTATATCAAATCTTTCCTCGCCTTCTTCCAAGTCCGGGAGTTGCAGTGACAGGTTTATTCCCTGTAGATCATCGTCAAGGCTGCATACCTTTGGACTTGTTGAGAAAGCGTCGCCGGTCAAGGAGGGAGGGAATGAGGCTTACTCCAGGTTATTAAAATCTGAGCTTTTTGGGGCTGATTATGGTTTTTCTTCTCCTGCAGGTAAAGGATCCCCAATGAGTCCCAACAAGAATATGCTGAGGTTCAAAACTGAGCATTCCGGTCCTAATTCTCCGTTTTCTCCTTCCATTTTGGGTCATGATAGTGGACTTGCTGCTGAAGTCTCCTCCACGCCTCCGAAGCCACCTCGTAAGGTTCCCAAGACACCACATAAGGTATGATATTTCCAGCCTTCCCATTTAGTGAATATTTACTGGATTTCTAGCATTCGTGATGAGCAACGCTTTCTTGATTAAATTGGGGGATTGCCAAATTTTCCAAAAACAAATTCCAAACAATTCAGAAATTTTCATGCTCTAAAAACAGAAGACTGAAATAAGTATGTGAACTGCAGGTACTGGATGCACCAGCGCTTCAAGATGATTTTTACTTGAACCTAGTTGATTGGTCATCTCAAAATGTGCTAGCTGTTGGATTGGGAACATGTGTGTATTTATGGAGTGCATCAAACAGTAGGGTAAGTAAAAGAAAACCATGAAGGTTTGAGAATGGAGAGAACTACTTCTTGCAATAAAAACTAGGTAACTAATTTCCTCTGACTGACTCACTCTTTTGTTTATATTTAGGTAACAAAGTTGTGTGATTTGGGACCTAATGATAGTGTCTGCTCAGTCCAATGGACCCGAGAAGGTTCATTCATATCAGTTGGCACCAATCTAGGTCATGTTCAGGTAGCTAAAGTTCTTTATAATAGTAGTTCATATCGCATATCTTGCTATATATTCAGAGACATAAAGCAAAAATTATAATATCAGGTATGGGATGGAACTCGGTGTAAAAGAGTCAGAACTCTAGGTGGACATCCAACGAGAACTGGAGTCTTAGCATGGGGTTCTCGAATTCTCTCATCAGGAAGCAGAGACCGGAATATACTTCAGCATGATCTTCGAGTCCCAAATGATTTTGTAAGCAAGCTTGCTGGCCATAAATCAGAGGTAACTTTTTTTTTACTTGGAATTCAACATGTGAACATCAATCAAGTCCTACTTGTATCGTAGATGCATAACAGGTGTGTTTCTTATGTCCAACAATCTCAGGTGTGTGGGCTAAAGTGGTCTCATGATGATCGGGAACTTGCTTCAGGTGGTAATGACAATCAGGTAAGCGTATTATTACTCAAATTTGTCGCGAATTGAACTCCAAGTCAATAGTTCTATAGTTGATAGGAATGCTGAAATTTTATTACCTATTGTTGTTGTGCACACAGCTTTTGGTTTGGAATCAGCATTCACAGCAGCCAATTCTAAAGTTGACAGAACACACTGCTGCTGTAAAAGCTATTGCCTGGTCTCCTCATCAGACAGGGCTCCTGGCATCAGGAGGAGGAACTGCTGATAGGTGCATTCGCTTCTGGAATACCGCTAATGGAAATCAATTAAATAGTGTAGATACCGGAAGCCAGGTTTGCCTTGAATGTCTTTTCAACCAAAAAAATACGAAAAAACAAATGGAATGGAGTCTACTAAACCTATTTCCTTGTGCTGACTACTTTTTTCATTGCTTTGGCCATCTCTGTAGGTGTGTAATCTTGTATGGAGTAAAAATGTGAATGAAATAGTCAGCACTCATGGGTATTCCCAGAATCAAATCATGGTGTGGAAGTATCCATCTATGACCAAGGTAGGGAACTCTGATTGATGATTAACCTTGGAACTTCTTCCTTACTCAGGAGTATTGGATGTCTGGCACTAAAATCATTGAATTTTAAATGTTCTTGAAAAGGTTGCAACTCTAACTGGCCATAGTTTGCGGGTACTCTATCTTGCTATGTCACCTGATGGCCAAACCATAGTGACCGGAGCAGGGGATGAGACTTTACGGTTTTGGAATGTTTTCCCATCTGTAAAATCACCTGTAAGTTTTCCACAGCTCTGTTGATACTCTGTTTATGTATCATTTTGCCATTAGACTTTATTAGGTGAAATTACATTTTCTTCTTCATTGCTAAGTGATGAACACTTTTTCACAGGCTCAAGTGAAAGATACAGGGCTTTGGTCACTTGGAAGAACCCACATTCGGTGAAGAGTCTCTCCAACATGTTCATATATACACAGTATACTCAAATCAACATCAGGCATCCGGACAGAACCAGAGGACATGGTGACATTAAGTACCTTAGGTTCTGTCAGGGGCAATAGGTCATTCTTGAAGTTGTAAAGAACTTTTTTTTTTTTTTTTTTTTTTCATTTCTTCTTTCTAAATAAGTGTGTATATGTGTGTGAATAGCTTTCCTATATATACTTACAGAAACAATTATGTCAATCTTGTTATAGTCTAGGATCATTCTTTTCATTAAATTTCCTTTCTCATTGCACATGTTGGATCTGATTCATTTATTTAATCTTGTAAAGGATTATTCATTATAACTTCCAAAAGTTCATTGTCACTAACAATTACAATTTCAAATTCCACATTTCAATGTCTGATGGGGAATTATTTCTCTATCAATAAGATTCTGCAACCTCAGCTGCCAAAATAGGTAACATAGTTTTCTTGGTGTACAAGAGAAGAAGTAAATTGACAATTACACTGTAGGCTAATCACCATGCTGCTATATAATTTACCAACAAAGGTCATCTTAAGCCTTGACAGATTAAATAAATCTCTCTAGAACATGACCTTGTAGCTTTTGGCCTCAACCATGAAGATTTCTTGAAAAGTGGCTTGCAAATATGTCCGAGTTCTGGGAAGCAAAATAACGAAAAGAAAGAATTAGTAAAATTACTTGGAGAAATGAAAGAAAGAAGAAATAATGATCAGGAATCAACCTTTCACATCTTCACTCTGTAAAAGCTTTATCACAAGATGACCCCCAGATTTAAGAATCCTATCATCCCCTGGAGAGGAATTACAACACTCTGATTGAGCACTTCCTTCAACAGAATCATCAGAATGGAACGAAACCCCTTTCCCAAGGGCCAAATCAAGCGCTCGCATCCCCAATTCTGCAGATAAAGCTGCATCCCTGCTTGTGATCCCAGAGACCAAGGGACACATATCAGAAAGAATGACTGAGAAACCTTCTTTCTGCAAAATGAGAACATCAAATTTTTATGAGCAAAAAATATGGCTTTTCACAAGAAAACAAAATTAATTGACAAAGACTAGAATTTATAGAGGGGACCTATTGCAAGGTAAAAGGGAACACATTGAAGATGAAGCATTTTGGAAAATATATTAAAAAAAAACCAAGGATTGAGCTTCTTTACTAGCAAATGCAATGCCAGCACATTCAGAAACAGATCCCAACAGGATGATCTTTAATTTAGAAGCAAAGGTTCACTACACTTGGACAACACTAAAATCATATAATTTATTTACAAGAAAATTTACAGTTACATATGCCTTATTCATCCTTCACAAGCTTGATTTGGCCTATTCCATTATTCAAAAAGCTCACTCTTCAGCTATGAATATCAGTCTTTGCTTGTGAACCTGATACAGAAAACCTATTTCTTTACAAAATATTCAGCAGATACTTGGATGTCTTAACTACTAATATTCAATCTAAACCTAATATGGCATGTCCATTATTTTCTTTTAATAATGTGTTGGGCATATTTGCATTTGTGATCATGATATGAGTTAGTCAAAACAACACTAGGAAGGAACCTCAACTGTTTCTACTGTTTGAGAGACTCTAACTGGAATTTGTCTGTGTGATAAAACACTTAGAATACTGTCTGAAAATATAAGTGAGCAGAATACTGTCTGAACTGCACAAACCAAAGTATAACCATTTTTTTCACAATACCTTTGGGGAGAGAGCCCGAAATTGATGCTTTGTTAGGCTCATAACATCAGCACAAACAGTCTGGACCCTTGTGTCACAATGCATTGAGGGAACCTTCACCTTCTGCTCTGAACCACGCACAACAACTTTCAGAACCATAATGAAAATTAAATAAATAAACTACTGCTTTAAATTCCTGCAGATGTCATGCACTTTGATAATCAGAAAAGCAAGTGAAGCTTGATCATCCTCCTCTCACCTTTAAATCAATTCCAACCACAGACCCGCCATTTTTTATTGGTCCCAAACTTTGGCATGCCACCTGCATGGAACGTCACAAAGGTTAACCAAAAGGTTTGTTTTTTCATTTTCAACCTCATAACAATGAACGTCATAGAAAGACCTGAAGCCAAGCACCAGGAGCACAGCCCAGATCAAGAACAGTAGAACCAGGGGATATTAATTTGTACTGTTTCTGCATCTGAAGCAACTGTTTTTCAACAATGGAGTAAATAAATCTTAAATTGAGAAAGAAAAACATTCCAAGATTTTTTTATAACAAATTTACATCTATTCTAGAATCAAGAAATTCAAAAATTTTGCCGAAGTGGGAAAATAAGAAAATGAACCTTGAAAGCAGAACGAGCAACATATCCAAGACGCTGAGCTTCTCTGTAGAAGAAATCTGGGGTACCTGCTCCACTCATACTTGGTTCCTCCCTCTGTGGAAGGGTTTTAGGTGGGAAGGGTTTATGGAAATGGCTTGGCTGAGGCTCGAGCTGAATGTTTTGGGTCGGGCCGGCGTTGGCCTGGCTGGCTCAAAAGAGTTGAATATATAATTTTACAGAATACTCCCTTCATTATAATTTGTTTTTTTTTTTTTTTAAATTCTAACTTCTATCATGTCTCGAACTCATGACATTTCATGTCGGAAGTGAAGGTATTATCAACTGAACTACATCTTCTTGACCTCTTCATAATTGATTGTTCACTTTGGTGTAGCATAAAAAAATAAAGAAGAAAATTTTATTTTAAGGAAATTGCATTAATGGTGTGTTATAAGAGTTTGTAAAAGTCCCTTAAATAAAAGAAGATTAAAAATTAAATTTTATTTGAAAAATATGTTTATGTTTATTAAAAAAGACCATTCATTTTAAAACGATAATGTCGCATTCAATTTCATATATAAATTTAATACATAATCCCATCTGGTAAAGAGTTCACACTATTAATGTATTGATAGGTCTTAAAACAAGTATCCAATAATATAGTTATATATATATATATTATATGTAATAGTTCCCCAAATAGCCGTCCAGTCAATGAGCTTTTGACAAATGAAGGTTTTTAGGCATATTTTTAAACCTTAAAAGTGATAAGTTTCCAAGCAAAACATCAACTGAATGGCAGAACCCAACCCAACCCAACCCCGCCCGCACTCGGTAATTATTGACCAACAAAAAAAACAAAAAAAAGTAAGCATCACTACTACTATTGCTTAAGGTTTAAGATTAGATAATGCAAAGGCTTTGATTGGTTGATTCTAAAGTCAAATCTACTTCTGATTCTCTAACCTAAAATAATAGTACCAATAATAATAATAATTTTTTTTTTTTTTTTTTTTGGTATACTAATGTTTGTTTATCCCCAGATCTTGACATCCTCCATTCAACAAAAGTAGTTAGAATCTTGAAGATTGCAAAAACATACGGATATGCTCTTTTTCTTTTGTTTTCTTTAAACTAATAATAATAATAATAATAATACTAATGATGTTTAAATGCATGAACCAGAAGATTGAGCTATTGCTTTGAAATAACGAATGTTTTGACCTTCTAGATACTCTACGATGGCTCATCCTTACCTTTTGCATAAGAAATTACAAATCTTCTCCAAAATAGCTGTTTCCATTATTATTATTATTATTATGTCATTTTATTTTCTATCATGCTTATATATAAGCACATTCATCCTTTTTATTAACACGTTTTTCAGTCAATTTCTCAAGAGATTGGATCCAAACCATTTCACTATTTCCACTCCAATATTTATGTTGTCCAACCACTACCGTGCTTTTCCCACTCAAAATGCAGAATTAATACATATAGGAGAGGAGCATGCAACAATTGGGCTGACGTTATCTATGAACAGCTCAATGGTTTGTCAGGAATGACACAGCAAACCTAATAAAACAATAATTAATGTTGTAATAAAGGAAGGATATCCAACAAATCCACTAGAGTTATACACTTTTACTCCCCAGTCAGATCGATAAGTGTATGCAGAGCACTACTAGTGCTCAAGATAAGATAGACGACAAATCAAACAATTATTATGATTTGGGAGTATAATTTATTACAGGCACCATCAAATCCATCCACACTCCTTCAGAATCAGGATCAGGTCAACACAAACATAAGCAAGGTTGTACAATCACCTCTTTCAAAATCATCAATTTTGCCATGTGAAAAAGAACAGTCTTCTAGGCATGTCCTAACCATTATATTTATGTTCATTCTCATGGAGAGAAATACATCTTCTTCATAAGCAAATCTGAACGCACTGATGTGTCATAGGTAGCCAAAACTGTAAATATACTTGAGACTACCCTGCTGGAGAAGATAAGTGGTGTAAGAGTAACAAAACATGATCCATAATAAATACATAAAACATACAAGCACTTAATAGTGGATTTAGTTGGTGATCTGAGTAGTAAAGAAGATCTTACATATATGACTAGCCGTGAAAAACCTAATCTTGATCTGATTTTTGCATGGGGTTTGATCCCAACAAGTCCAGTTGAGCTGGAGGGAGAACCAGGTGGTGGTCAGGTCAAATGCCAATAATTATCTTCTTGCCTTATAGAGGTGGCAGAATAAAAAAAACAAGTTGAACATCAAGAAGCCGACCTCCATGTTGAAAGAGCATACACAATTCTTCCTTTCCAACCCTGCAACAGCCATTGGCTATCTTCGTCTATTACAAAATCTTTGTGGTAGGCCTTCACTCGATCTTTTGACAGGTTCATGATCTCCTCATTCAAGGGAAGTTGTTTAAACCCAGCCCTCATATTTCTAACCTGCCATTGCTTGTAGGTTTCTGGTCTTTCTATCCTCTCTGCAGCTTCACATGCAATCACATTCATTGCTTCCCGACCAAATATTGTTTTCTCAATCAGCATTCTCTCGTGGATTTCACGGGGAATATTAGCCTCAAGCATATCAAACAGAGATGAATAATGAAAAAGTGCCTCCCTAAATCGAGTGATGAAGAAGGGAGCATTATAAGCACCATTAACAATCCCCAGTATGAAAACATCTGGATGTATCTTCCTAATTAGGTTCAAGACTATATTCCTTGGACTATTCACCACAACCGTCTCATCAAGTAGGTTTCTAAACCGATATAGACAGTTTACCACAAGTACCTCATCCTTATCTATCTTAAGATCCTCAACTGTAACTGTTTCCCACTTCTGTGCTATAGCATTAAATTCAAATGGAACTTTGAAAGTCTTGGCATAATTTGACAACCGATGACCTGTCTCCTCTACCCTCTCTGAAGGCCGAAAACCTGGATTTGGAAAATCAATTCCTGTGATACGAAGTTTTGGAGGTCCACCAGGTCTAGATGAGAGACGTTGTATGAGGCACGGCCATTGAAACCCATACATGATACCAAAATCGATAATATGAAGCCTTGAGGCTTTCTCTGCTGTATGCCAAATTGTCTTATTTGAGAAGAAATTGGAGATTTTCCTAAATGGACAGGCTGCAAGAAATAGTTGGTATGCTTTCAAGATATCAGCAGCAGAAGTAGGCATACTAATCAGGGCTTTGTAAATCTGAGTACCCGATCCAGCCATTCGTGCTTCAAGACCATCAGCAAAATAATGAGCCAGCCTTTGCATCCCATCCCCTGTTGGAGAAGAATGTTCTCTTATCTGCTTCAGAAACTCATTTGCAGTCCTTCGATCATCAGCAGCAACGGCTTGTGCACAGAGTGTTAAGAGGGTTCTCAAATCTACCATATTTCCTTTTCCACCTTGTTTCTTACTACGGGACTTCCCTCCATTAGATCCCTTTAATTGACTGTTTTGTGGAGTGTTTTTACTAGCTCCATTCTGCAAGGCTTTACGAAGATCAGACTCAGTCTTACCTCCATTACACAACAAGACCGTATCAAACATCTCTGGACTCACAATTGACTCGGTATAAAATGCAGACTGCTTATTACTTCTGCCTCCCTGATGATCCATGCCTTCATTAAGCGGATTCTTCTTTCCCCTAGATTCCTGAGGAGAATACACATTTTCTTGCTTATTCTCCAACTTGACACTAACAACCTCCCTATTCTGGCTCAGCAACCCATTATCTCTAAAATCAAAAAGCAAAGAATTTCCACTAGGAAGGAATTTGCTAGCTTCCTCGATCCCCTTCTTAAATTGTAAAACAGATTTGCTATCACTAAATATATCAGAAATTGTTAGGGTACTATCCGGAGAATCCACAGGCCCATCAGCCATGGCTCCACTGCTACATGATGAAGTAGTAAGGGATGACGGAGAAGTTGTACTTAATGGAGCAGTATCAACAGAGAAAGATGGAAAGTGAACAGAATCATACTCAATTTTATCAGAATTCCAATTTGGACACCAAAGACCACTAGAACAACTGCTACAATCCTCAAGATAGTTTTCTTCACAATTTGCAATCCTTGGCTTTAGATTGGGAACCTGATGATCAGTGGAAGGAGGATATTTCTCTCCAAGAACATCATAGAATGATTTCTCAGCTGCTTGAAGAGCTGCAGACTCCTGAAACATACAGACCTTATCCTCCATATCTTCTTCCATAAGCATCTCACTTATATAACTAAGAACCACATCGCTGAAGTCGTAATCTTCTGGAGAATCACCATGTGATGAAGGGACAAACATATTCGGGTCTAGATCGCTGTGACCTGACAAATTGGAAACACAATTTTGATCTGCCAGTCTGTTGTCAATACTCAAACTATACACGAGATTCGGATTAGAAACTAAGGATTCAACTTGATTGCTGAACTTGATTGCAGGTGTGCCCCCATATGACCCTCCCAAATTCCCATCCATAACCATTAATTTCTGCTAATGCTTCAGTGGAATGAATAGAAATATCTATATATTGATTGATATTTTCAAGCTTTATACCAGAAAATCCTCCTTTTCAATACACAGCTGGCAGACAGAGAAGATTCAAAACCTATTAGCTTTTCAAATACAAATTTACAAGAGAAACCTCAAACAAGCCAAGTGCATAATGTTCTAAAGCCATAATTTTATATATCTTCATCGTCTCACATTAAAAAAAAAAAAAAAAAAAAAAAAAACGTGATTAACAAACTCCAAATAACACACAGCCAAAAGGAAAATGAAATAGAATAGTTTTCGTTAACCTCAAAATTTTCTTTATTATGCCAACAGAATTAATCAATAACCATGGAGAAATGCTCAAGTGAACTTTGAAAAATAGAATTCAGCTCTTACTTTCTAACCAAAAAAAAAAAAAAAAATTTAAAAATGTGGAGGTCGTAGAAACAGTGGAAAATACCTTGGAAAAATAAAGCCGGATTGAGAGGAAAGAGTTGAAGGTAGAGAGAAAGGAGCAGAGCAGCCAGCAGAAAGAATGGATGGTAGCGAGGGAAGAGAAAATGGGAAAGGGAGAAGTACTGAATATTTGTGTTGGAATTTGAGATTTTGAGTGTTTTTATTCGAAGATGATTCAGAAGAAATCTCGGCCGTTGAAAGTCCAGAAGAGAAGAGGTTGTGGTGTGAGCGGTCGGATATAGTCAACTAATAATTTCTGTTGGTTTCTTTTTTGAGTAATACTAATAATATTTCTTCCCTCTTTTCACCTAGTACACGTTTAATGTATTTGTTGGTCTAATTTTAAGAAATAAAACAAGAGTAAGTAAATAAAACTGTTAATAAATTATTAGAATTATTTTAATTTATAATTTAGAGAAAAAAAAAAAAAAAGAAAAAAAAGATGATGTTGTTTTGCTAGTTGTTTGGAATGATAATCCTGAAAAAGTTGATACCAAGTTAGTTTTATTTTTCCTGGGTTTGTAATGTCAATTGTCTTTGCAAAGGCTCTCCTCGTGCATCCCAAAGAAGAAGGTTTGTAGTAATGTTTTGCTCTGAGGTAGTTGTTTTACTAAAAATAGATTCTAAAATCATGGAACCAAAAAAAAAGGAAATTTGTCAAAATAATGAATGATTAATAGATTGAAAGGTTTTGGGATAGTGCATCTTCATCATTCACCTGCTTCCCAAAAATTTATGAGTATTTAATTATGATATTGTCTCTATTGAAATATACTCAGAAAACTCTGACCGTTTGGAATTTGGAGGAAAAAAAAAAAAAAAAAAAAAAAGGTGAAGTGAGTGGGGGCCAATAATTGGTACAAAGCAGATTCATTCATTGGCTATTTTGCTGCCTTAAATCACTATAACCACACAAACCCTTTTCACACCAATTTTTTTTTTTTTTAAAATAAAAAAGGAAAAAAACTAACCTCAATTATTCAAAAGTTTGGAAGAGATAAGAGGAATTTGGAGGAAATGAAAATGACGAGACAGAATATACTTATGCCATCAAAAGAGACTAGTATGAGAGTAACATGCAGAACTTTCCAATATGAATGAACTGCCCTAATCGTGCATGTAAAATTTTCCCCCTAAACAAACAAAAACAAAACAATACGCCCATCATCAATATCAAGTTTTTTGTTTTCTTGGAAAACTTTCTAATCTCACGGCTTTAACCATATATATATATATATATATATATTTTGCATTAACTTTCTAATTTCTTAAATGTTATTTGATATATATTTAAATAAACGTTACACCAAAATGTTAATCAAACACATCAAATATTGTTTGGTCTAATAATTTAAACATATATAGAGTGAAGGTCGAGTTTTAATTAAATTTTGAATATAAATTATGTGGACCATAAAAAATTTTGATGGCAAATTTATGCAGGGCAAAGATTAGTGGGTGGTGGTTGTTAAATCATCTTCCAGGACTTAGTTTGGTCCTTGCTATCACTACTGTCTCTCTCAATCACTTGACTTGTCTGCAGACTGCAGGCTTTAGCTTAGCTAGGCGTGCATGCCTGGAACTGGTTTTTAGAGAATGTATTATTTGTTGTTTTCTCTCTCTCTCTCTCTCTCTCTCTATATATATATATACATGCACTGTTAGATATATATAAAAATAGAAAACTTGGACATGGATGGATTACAAAAGGTGCCATTATTAATTTTGTTTCAGTGGATTATTTAAATTTAAGGACATACTATGATTAAATTGTCACTTTCTTGACAAACAAACAAACAAACAAAATCATCCGCGTGGAAAGAACATCATGGGAAGGTAAGAGAGAAGTGGGTTTATAAATATATATATTATTGAATTAGTGAGTGCTTGTAGTGATTATGATCCCTTACTCAAAGAAAGGGTTTAGTAGTCAAATTTTGCAGATCAATTCAAAAGTAACAAGCATTATAAATACAATGAACCTTACTGCTTAACAACAATGCCGTTGATGAGATAATGATGCAGAAATTTAATAATAATGACTTTCATTTAGTCGAATTATTACACCATTAAAGCTTCAGAAAACCTGTGTTATTTTGGTACACAGAAATATGGTCCAAAATCAACGAGCGAAATTAATTTAAATGTAAAATAACTTGAATTCTAAGTAACGAGATCCACTCAAACAAAAATTGTCAAGAAACAAGGTCAAAAAAGAATACTTTTTTTTGTAGAAAAGCCATTAGAAATTTGTCGGTACTGGCACGGAGGACACGAAATAACATGCGAGTATCTAAACGTGGGCCCACGCCGCGAGTAGTAGTAGCTATCTGTATGGGCCAAATCTGACTTCTCCACGTTGGGTCTGAGTTCGAGTACCATCTATGAGATGGTCTCCACTTTTCTACCTTTTATTTATAGTTTGTACTCTACTTACTGTTCGAGAAGGAATGCAAATTGAAGCTTCTAGAAATAGAGTTACTGTATGGGAATTAAAAAAGGACAGGTCAAATGGGTTGTGACCGAGTGATCAACACTCATGTTCCCAACCTAAAGGTTGGAGGTTCGACACTCAATTCAACCATAGTGCTGCTAAATCCAGTTTCAAACCCCTTTATTTTCATCATGTAAGAAAATTTAAGGAAGACTATTAATATTCAGACAAAAATGATCCATTTCAATGGGCTGGGACTAGGAGAGTTTTCACAGTGGTAATTGATCCATTTCAAAGCCCAAAAAGATATTTCATTCATAAAAGGCCCAACTGATTTTCATTTTCCTTAATACTTGTGTGTAGAGAGACTAATTGGGTTGAAGTAATTTATGATTTTAACTAATATTTTATTATTATTATTATTATAATGTTTCAAATTCATGATATTTTAATAATATTCTAAGGTGTTTAATGAAGTTTTAAATAAAAGAATAATTAATTTATCTGTAAATAAATAAAGAAAGCATTGTAATTGATGATTTTGGAAATAATCATAATTGAATGTTGCAAAATACAGATAGGATTTGGTGGCGAGATTGGGAATAATATTTTTTTAAAAATAAAAATTGGAGTACCAAAGAAAGAAGAAGACAATGGAAATTTTAATACAGAAGAAGCACCTCCACCACTGTTACAGCCTTGCAGCTTTTATTCATTCAAAATATCTGTCTCTTCTGACTTCTCTCTCTTAAAACTCTTTTCTTTTTGTGCTTTGCTGTTTGCTTCTTACAAACGCAAATGTCGTTTCTTTTCTTTTATTAGTAGTCTAAGAGGTGGTTTTGAATCTTTCTTTCTTTTTTTTTTTAGAGAGAGAAACTGGGTGGGTGGTACTCAAAGCAAACAAATTTGGAGAAAAGCCAACTAAACTAACTGCCCCCAAATTCTTATCATATCCCCATCTTTTCACGCTACAACCCACACTCATTTCACATGCTCCAACTTTCCCACACACATTTTTTCCCTTCTCTCTCTCTTTCTTTTCTTCCATTTTTTTTTTTAAAAATCTAATAATAATATGGTAATGGATTGTGTTTGTTTCACCTTCTTTCCCAAAATACATCACAAGTCTTATCTTCTAAAAGAAAAGAAGGAATGAACTAACACAGTGCTTGGAACAAGTTTTTGCATCAAAAAAACAAATAAAAATAAAACCGTGAATATGAGAAAGGAATAATTTTATGAAATTTATAAATGAGAAAGCTCCCCAGCAGGGGAACTGAAATTAAATTGATAAAAAACGTATTACAAAAAATAAAAATCAGTACAACAATTCATTCATCTAACTCTCTCTACCTACAACCATATCAAAGAATAGGGGATTAACTTCTGAAAACCAAACTTACTTTATTTCACCATTTACATGTGCCACCCACCCATAATTCACAATCACCAGCTAAAACACGCCGGCAATAAATCAGTGTGTGATAAATTCTACATCAAATTTCACAATTTTTTTTACATTTCATTGTTATCCTTTTTACCTATCATAACTTGTTTTGTTTTTTTTTTACACCTTCATGACAATTAGAGAACTCCAAATTTTATGCATCCATGATTTTCAGAGGTTCACCATGATGCTTTCCGTGTTGCTTTGACTGGTGCTGCGACCAGTATCCATGGGCAGATAAAACTCGGTCCAACAGCTCCTGAGGTACAGGTTCTCCTCTTCTTTGCTGTGGAGAAATGCTTGCTGTATGGACCAAAGTCTTCCATTTATCCTGCAAGTTGCACCAACAAATCAGTTTCCTGCATGTTCAACAGCACCACAAACTCTACATCACTGACTGAGAGTTCTTACCTTCAAGTCAACATAAGTTCTATGATCTGCATTGTCAAAAGCACGCATTTTTACATCACGCCACCTGCACAATAGAAATAACGTCTTTTTTACAGCTTGCCAAGGAAAAAAACTTCAAATAAAAGGAGAAGCTTCAGTATATGCACACCTTCCAGTTCCTAGTATCTCAACAGCTTCCACCAGAGCTTCTACTTCAGATACAGAGAAAGGTCTTCGGATCCTACGCTGTGAAACTTCAGAGCGTTTAGGTTTTTGGTTCACAGGCACCATTGCAAGTGCCTCTCCACTGACTGAAGGAAAAGGAACCAAAGCTTTAGACTCTGGCGCCTCTCCATCTGTCAACACAGTGGCAGCAGTTTGAGGTGAAGGTATCATTTCCTGATCATTTTCATAATGTTTGTCCGCCTTGGGAGTATCTTCAAATGTTGCATTGGACAATCCCGAGTCAAGAACAGGGCTTGCAGGGGACCTATTTATGTGTAACATGACTTTGTCAGTGGAAATAGCCACAATTTAAAACATTTGAACTTTACTATAAAACGCAACTCTAACAGCGTCACTAACAGGTGATATAGTAATAGCATACAAACACATCTCCCATCAAAACAGAACGACCAACTTCAGAAACAATTGACTGAGAGGAACTAATGCCATACTATATAGCACATGGATATTTCATAAACTAGCTTGAGATCTTGAAAGGCATCTGAAACATGACATTACCTGAACAAGTTCTGGTCTGCGTCACATGGTAACTTATGAGGTGAATCTTTAGAGGATTCAGGCACTTGAGTAAGAACAGGTTCCAATACAAATCCTAAAGTATCAAGGTTCCCACTTTGCAGAATACCAGCCTGCTCTAAAGTCCTATTATCATCTCGGACTTTCTTTCCCTGAAGTACAACCCCAACACGTAATCCTCCACCGAGTATGGCAGTAACTGTTTCCATGACTGTCCTCTGTGTAAAACAAAGAGATAACCGATTAATGATATTCAAGGGTTTCAACACCATAAAATCTTTGATTAACGTATCACACTTTCAAATTTGATATTTTTGGTTCCAATTGTTACTGATAACTTGCTAACAGAAAAATTAGCCTACAATTTAAGAAGCACTTTGCACCAGCATCACATCCCCAGGATAAAACATGGCAAGCTCGTGTAAATCAGATGGGGCAACTTCAATGTAATTTAGTTGTCTAAAAATTACACATGATATTTAGCTCTTAACTTCTGCGGAGTACAGGTATAAATATTCAACAAAGATGAGCATGGTCCAAAGAATGGTATAGATGATAAACCCAAAAATGCAAGGATCACAATCAGATAGCAGAGCAGACAAACAATTGTATTGTATACAATAGAACACGAGATTAAGGTTCTAGATGCAGCTTAAGAACAAGAAGTTTGCTTTATGTAATTATATACCTTTAGTGAACCAAAGGTGGCTGTTTCAGGAACTTCAACGTAGAGCTCTGGTACCTTGAAGGACTTGATGCTCAATTTGACTGAATTCACAAATAAAAATGCAAGTAAGAAATGTTCTTGTAGTGAATCTAACAGTTCACATGCTAAGAGCAAAAGTATTCCAGGGACAGAAAAGAACATTAGCTAGGAGCTCTACCTTTATGATCCTTTTGTTTTTTATTAGCTTTATTTGAGGTTGATGTTCCATTTCCTGCAGTCAAGAAGGTAAAACAATATAAGATCATGGGATACCCTCCAAAACCTTCAAAACCAAAAGTTTTTTTGCATGCAGACCTCTACAGAGGGTAGCATCTGGGCTGCAATTATTTCCCTTTGTTCCCTTCCCAGGTGAATTAGAAATGCTTTCACTACTGGCCTCCTGGTCATATGCAACTACGAACCTACGGTCACACAGTTTCCTTCTCTTAGAAGGAGCTTCCCGTGCATATCTCTCACGTCCGTGAATGCTTTTCCTATTCCGATAGAAGGGCCTCATTCCATCATCTACAAAAGAATTGTAGCATTAAAAACAGCAAAGCAAAATAAATATGCATATAACAGATCTGAAATCCATAAAAGTTCATCTCTATTCAAGCACATTAATTGAACCAAATACTTACTGGTGTTTGACAGTTCATAATCTCTCAACTTTGGAGCCACTTTCCAGTATTTCGATGTCAGCATCTTCCTAATTCTTCGGTACCCATTGCGTTGTTGTTGCCTGAAGGCCCTAAACTTGGTGCTAGATTTATTGCACCTAAAAGAATTTTCATCATCATCTCTAATTCCTAAATTTACAGCATTCCTATGCTTGGGGAAAGAAGCACAAGGAAGAGGGTCCCTGTACAACAACAACTGTACACTACTATCTGAGTTAATTAGTGGTTTACTATTCATACACTTCTCCTCTGTATTCTTTACACTGCAAGGGTTAGTCACAGTTAGGTCTTTACCCTGTCTCATTTCATCCTCTAACTGTCTTACTGTTTCTTTCTCTGATTTACCAATGGATGAATCTCCTAAAGCAGAATTGCTTTCCTCTGCTCTCCCAAGAACATTCTCTTCTGCAGTTTTATCATTGCAGAGTCCCAGCTTTAACTCACAATCCACTTTCTTGGGGAAATCAGAGCTTAAGACAGTGGATGTGCGTTCTGAATAAGAATCATTTTCTGCACTCGGAAGATCCCCCAAACTAGGATTATAATTGTGCTCTTTGGGTGCAAGTTCTGGTATGAAGGCACTTTCCACACAGCTTCCCTGGTCAAGGCACTCTGACCTGAAAGTTTTGTTATTTTCCTCAACCCGTTCTTGTTTGATCACATCAGTGTGAATGCCAAGTAGATCCTTGGGTTCTGACGCATTACTAGAAGCAGAACTTTCACTCTCCTGTAACAACTTGCCAGCTACAGCAGCCAACAATTCAAATGCACAAATTTGGTGATCTTGCACTGATTTCTTAAAGGAACCACTCTTCTGAAAAGCATATGTGACCGAGAGATGCATGAGAACATAAAGCATAAAGAAGATAGCACAAAACCAATCAAGATCAGAAGACACTTACTCTAACTGATCTAGGAGCTCGAGGAAAAAAGGGAATCTGATAGCCATTGAAACCATACTCCAGCCTTTTCTTCAACACCATATTTCATGAAGCATTACAAATAAATATCATGAAAAACAGATCAAAAGCTTTCCAGACCAGACCTATTAAATTAAAAAAAAAAAAAAATTTGTTCCATCAGTCAACAAAAAAAAAAAAAAATCATAAACATATCACAAAAATAAGATCTGACCCAGTAACCTTATGAAACTTGGGAAAACATGTTGTTTCGACAATGCCAACAAAGTTTAAAATAAGGTATTGCAACTTATGCAATTTTCATAGACAGGATCAGAACGCACATAAAATTACTTGAAATAGGCGGCAAATATTCTTCCAAAAATAAAATAAAATAAAATAAAAGTTGTCTGATCTTAAAAAGGTAGGGAGATATATATGAATTGGTGACCACAACAATTCTATTGACAGAATCCAAGGTTTCAAATTTGGTCCCATTAAAACCAGATATGAGGAAATTAAACATTCTTCAATTGCCAAAAATTAAAAATAGCTAACATGCTTAAATAATTGATAAGGACAGTACAAGACCTGGCTTTTATTCATATACTCATATACAAAGATATGTAGTGTATCTGCAGAAATGCGAATACCTTTACATGTTACGGATGTGAACAGGTAAGAAATAAGAAGAATTACAAAAAACTGTACTTAGACCCGACCAAGCATGCAAAAGATTTACAAGAGAAATCACAAAAATCAGGTAAGTAACAGATCAGATTACAATTTCTAAAACAAATTGAGAAAATAAAAACAGATGCTTGGATGACCAACCCGAAAATGAAAAAAAAAAAAATGTCAAAACGCTTCTCTAGTTATGCGATTATAATCAAAATTCTCCTGAAAAGACTCCAGGCGTGAATACCGAGGCTTTCCACTGTCGGAATTATCTTAAAATTGGTCAATTATATAGCGATCAAGCAAAATTAGATCAGAAAACCCAATCAAATCTCATCAGATCTCTCCACGATCACACTCAATTTCACCGATAAACCGAAAATCCAACCGATCTCCATGATTCCCCCAGCAGATCAACCAAAATTCAAGTCCCAATAAACCCAAATCATCCCATCATCAAAAAAAAAAAAAAACACAAAGCAAACTGCCAATAACCTGTATCAACAAAATTCAAAATAATAATAATAAAAAATAAGTTACCTATATGATCCGTCAAGAATACACCAACCACTTCGGATTGCTTTACAACAAACCCTTTGAAAAGGGAACAAAAAATGAAGAAATTCTGAAAATGTTTCGGTTAAAACAAAAGAGAATCACAGGTACAAGAAGAAGAAGAAGAAGACACAGTAGCAAAGTAATTGTGAATTAGTGAAGGTATTTATACGAGAAAAGAGAGAAGTGAGATGGATGTAAAATTGTGGACAGAAATGAAAAACCTCTCTGGGTTTGGAGATGGAGGAGGAGAGAACCAAATCCAACCAACCATGAGTTTTTAACTGTGCGCTAAAACCTCTCTTTCTCTCTCTTCTTCCCACTTTCTTTATTTTTTTTGAAAAAAAAATATATTTAAATTTAACTTTATTTATTTTATATATTATGATGCAGAAAATACCAGTGTTACTGTAATAATTATTACTTTTGAGATAAATATAAGCATATAAGAAAGGCAATAATATTTATCAAAAAAAAAAAAAAAAAGGCAATAACAATTTTTTAAAAAAAAAAAAAAATTATTTATGGACCGGACTAAAAGGTAATTGTAAATTATCTCTCGCTTATAAAAAAAAATAAAAAAATAAAAAAAAAATTGTAAATTATCTCTCTCCTTCTTTCTACATTGTTGGATCGGACATTTGGACCACTTCCCCGAACTCTGCTCTTAGCACACACATCTCATCTGTAAGATCGATTTATCACGCCACGTGGCACGTGCTTTGTTAACTTTGTCTTTTTTTTGGCTTTCTTGATAAATAGTTATCATTAATTTTTTTCAATCATTTTTTTTTTCTTCTTTTCATAAAATATTCGCTGTCAAGAATCTTGAAATCAGATAAGAGATTTAATTTGATTCAATTATATTATTAATAAAATAATTAAAAGCTTTTTCTAATTTACTTTATTTAATAATATAAAAATATATAATTATTTATTTATTATATGTTAAAGCTAAAATAATTTAATTGATTAAAATTTGTATGGTTATTTTGATTTATTATTTTAACTAAATTTGAGTAAAAACATTTTATGTGGATACAATAATTAAGATTTAAATAATTATTTTTAAAAAATAGATAACAATGTTTGATATTAGTCAAAGTGAAAATTATACATTAAAATATCTATTTAAATAATAATTTTAAAAAATTAAAGCGGTTTTTTTTTTTTTTTTTTGAATAAAGCGGTTATAATTATGAAAGGAGACCACATAGTCTTTTGGGGATGACCCATTATTTCCCACTAATTCATGTATGTTTTGTTTTTTTTTTTTTTTTTTCTTGTAATGAAGAGAAAAATGGAAATTATGTAGTTTTTTTTTTTTTTTTTACATAAAAAATTGTTTTAAGAAATATTTTCAAAATAAAATAATATTTTAGGTAAATTATTTTTCAATTATTTGATAAATACTTTTCTTTATTTCCTCTATTCTCTTTATAAAATATTTTATAATAGTTAAAATAAATATTATTATAATATCGTAATTTAAAAACGTCAGCAGAAAGTACTTCAATAATGGACCATTTTGAGATAATATATATATTGTGAAATTTTTTTTGTTAAATCATCGATTATTCAAAGTAATTATTTTAATTATTTTGTATTCAAATTATATTAATATTAATATTTTTTTTTTTTAGTTTAGAAGAAGACTTTTTTTTTTTTTTTGATAATTATCTTGTATATAAAGATTTATAGGGTAAAAAATCTATTCCCACGGACTGACCACTTTATATATATATATATATATATATATATATATAATTTATTATTATATTTATATAAAATAAATAAATGAATAAAAAAGGCTTTGTCGATTAGTTATAATATATATTGGTTTGCTTGGCGGAGACTCAAATGGGCAGCTTTAGCTCCTCCGATTCTCTTTTCCGTCCTAAGGTATATAGAGTGCTTCTTCTTAATTATAAAATTAAAAAATATAAATAAAAATAAAAATGCTTATTCTTGCCCTTAACCTGCCCTTATCCGAAGTTTCTCTTATGGCCTAATGATTTAGGAATCTCTCATGGTCATTGGTTTAGAAGTTTCTTTCTTATCTCTTCACAAGCTAAGAGTTTAAGAGTTTAAATTTCACTCAAAGTTCTACCGTTCGAGATATATTCGATACCACCTCCAAAAAAAAAAATTGCCCTTATCCATTTGGGCAACAATTCATAATTTATGTCTTAATTGCATTTTGAGTGTGATTGCTTGTCTTTTAATGTTGAACTTACTTTTAATATTCTAAATTAATGATAGATATTTACACCAAATATTATTATTTTAGGTTCTTGATGTGAAATTACGTATTAATTACATAATCAACAATTAAGATTTTTTTCATTGTTCTTTTATTTGGCAGATGAGAGACCTTTCCACCTCACCCATCTCTAAATTTCAACATTAAAATTTAAAATTTCTTAAATTTATGAATATTTTCAATTTCAAAAAAAAGAAAAAAAGATTTAATTTATTCATTCAAACAAATATGAATCTAACCAGAGGCATGTGGTGGAGGTGTAGGAGCTCATCTTCCCTTAATCAATAATCCAAGTTTCAAATCCCGGACTTGAGTATGCAAAAATGTTAAATTATCCGAACAATTGTCCCACTCAATAAAGTGCATACAAATCAACGAGTGTGATTAATTTGAAGGTAAAATAGTTTGAAGGTGCCCTCAATACTGAGACCCACCCAGATACCCGTGCTATTAAAAAAAAAAAAAAAAATGAATCTGGCTAGGAATATCTGCTTTCCCTACCTAAGGAAATGTGCGTGTTTTAATTTTTAACAAAAAAAAAAAAAAAAAAGCATGCGTGTTGAGTATGGTGACTTTTTTACGTAATAAATTGATTTAAGAAAAACAAATCCGACAATATCAAATTGAGATTACGTTATTGTGAGATGAACTTATCAAAAGATCAAACCGACGCTGGAGTTGAATTGAATAATCTTTATCTTTTGTGGTTTCTTCCAGAATTTTCAATGTTCAAAGGTAAATAGATAAGTGGTAAGAAGGCTAAATCTTTGTTATAATATTTTATTAATTAATCTTTGCAAAAAAAAAAAAAAAAAAAGAGGAGGAGGATTGAATTGAAATATATATATATATATATATACATGTATATCTATATATGAAGGCGGCCGAATTTAAGATGGACAGAAGGAAAGAAAGTAGTCCACGTTATAAAAAAAAGACCCCCAATTTATAATAATATATATATAGTTTATTAAGAATTATGGTTGATTGGATTTAGATTATAAAAGAAGAATCTTGATATGAATACAGATAATACATACAACACGGCAAGTATTTAGAATTTCCAAATCCGAATTGTCAACTTTAACACCACCTTCCTCTTAACTCCCTCTTTTTCCCTTTTCCGTGAAAGTTGTTTCAACCCCAGCTCAAGCGACGTCGCTTTTATTTTTCTCACCTGCTTTTTAACCAATTGAATTTGATGAACTCTCCTATTACCCTTACAAATAAAATGCAAAAAAAAAAAAAAATCTAATTTAATTTAATTTATAAAATCTTAGTTTTTTTTTTAAAAAAAAAAAATTAATTATTGGGTTCACAAAAATACCTTTTAAAAAATAAGATAAGAAGATAATAATAAAAAAAAAAAAAAAAAAAAGAAAAAAAAACATGTGGTGAAAAAAGATGGGAGGGGGAATTGGGTTTAGAGGGGGTTTTAAGTAGGGGTTTGAAAGGGTTTGGCAGAAGAAGGCAAAAGGGAGGCACGTGGTATGAGGAGAACTGGTCAAAATAGTTCCTTATCGTAACCGAAACAGTAACGTGACTGTCTGTGTCTTAGGATAAGATAATAATTATTGTAATAATAAATATTTATTTATATAAAAAAAGAAAAAAAAAAAAAAAAGTGGGCACGGACCCATGGAAATCGTTGAATGGAATAACCGCCTCATCCCAAGTACAAATTTACCTTCATCATTTTGTTTTTTTTCGTATTTACACTTACATTTAATGATTATGAATTATTATTATTATTATGTATATTCATTTTGATTCATAATTAATAAAATTATGTATCAAATAATTAAATTTTATTATATTCTTAACTTATTAATATGTAAAAAAATGATTATACATAATTACATATATATGAACACGTAATTACTCGAATGTTCTAACAAATCTTTCCTAACACAACTCGTCAATAATGGAAAACTAAAGAAAAAAACAGAATCCTAACCGTCTAAACTCTTTCTACGTGTTATGTAAAAACTTTATCCACTTTTTTTTTTCTTAATCTAATTCTATATTCGCGATATAACTAATTTAGGCATTTTAAAAAAAAAAAAAAAGTTTGAGAACGCATATTGGAGTCACGTTTTTGCCAACTGGAGCATTTATCATATCCTTTTAATTTCTCCATCATATATATATATATATATGTTTTATAAATTATTACTCAAAAAGGATATCACGTTTTTGAGGTCCAAATTTTCCTAGCATAACTGTAAGTATATTCCTTTATCTCTTTTTTCTTTTCTGTTGATAAAGAAAAAAAAAAAGGGGGTACGGTGGGGGGAAATGGCGGTGACAGGTGGAGGAAGAAATACCCATATACTCATATCATTACTGACGAGAGGGGTGAGAGAGGGGGTAACGGGGAAGTGGATTTTGAAAAGGTTTTTGTAAAGTTAAGAGTACTTGACGGCGTAACTTATTAGTGATGGGACCCACAACGTGTACGAGCCTTTGATGGTACAACCAAACCAAACGAGTGGTCCTTAAGTTCCTTATTGTCTTCCGCTGTCTGTCTGAAAAATAAAATTTACTCGTGTCAACGTTATTTATTACCTCCTACCGGCTCTTCAGGTATCTCTACCCCTTTCCCAGGGACTGGGGTTGGGCCTTTTTTTGCGATTTTGCCGATGTTCGGAAAATATGAACCTTTGTTTAAACAAATTGAAAATTTCCCATTTTTTCTTTACTAAAAATATTTTGGGCCTTTTTTTTTCTTCTGTTTTTTTTTAAAAAAACTACTCTCTATTTATTCAATATTATCTATTATTTTAATAGAAAAATATACAATTTGATAGAAAAAAAATTGTAAAACTAAAATTTTATATTTTATCAAATCTTTTGACCATTAATCATTTAGCATTTAGCAACGGAGCTCCCAATAGTTGACAAGTGTGTGTGTGTGTGAGAGAGAGAGAGGAAGTTCACCTAATCCTTCATTATTTTTTTTTTTTTTTTTTTTTTTTGTGAATAATTAATTTATTTTTTCATACAAATTATAATTAAAAAGGAGAAAGGGTCTTTTTTTTTTTTGAAAGTTTTTGAACTCCTGTCGGCATGAAAATTGCTTGAAAAGGAGTTTTCGTAAATCAATAGGTTGCCTCACTTCCAATGGAAGTTCCCCAAAGTGCCCATAAATAGAAATTGTAATGAGTTGGGCTATCAACTCATTATTCCCGGCCGACATCCTCTCATTGCTCATTCATATATATATATATACTAGTTACACATTCCGCACTCAGGTGCGGAATTATCTATTTTTTATTTTTCATTTACGATAAATTATTGATTTAAAAATTATAAATATTAAAATAAAGTATATATAAATAAATTGATAAATTTTATCATATATAATTATATTTATCTATTTATTAAATATTTATATAATAAAAAATTATAATTTTATTATATAACATAGTATTTTAAAATTATAATAAAGGATACATAATTATTCAAATTACTAATAATGGTTACTTTACATTTCACCCATTAAATTATTTAAAAAAAATAAAAAATTTAATATTTAATAAATAACATAAATATGATTAATTACATATAAAAAATTAAATTTAAAAAATAAAGTAGAATACCAATGAAAAGTTTTGAAAGTTAAAATTTAATGAATTAAAAGAAACCAAATAAAAGTAACATAAATTACAATTAAAATGATATTAAAAAAATAATATATAAGAAGACAAAGATATAAAAAGACAATAAAATTCAAAAAGTTAAAGAAACTTACAAAATCATGCTATTAGAAAACTTAT
This sequence comes from Cynanchum wilfordii, assembly GCA_025388415.1. Classification (NCBI taxonomy): domain Eukaryota; kingdom Viridiplantae; phylum Streptophyta; class Magnoliopsida; order Gentianales; family Apocynaceae; genus Cynanchum; species Cynanchum wilfordii. The sequence continues at coordinate 5,818,259 of JAHSUH010001079.1, forward strand.
TAGAGAAGAAATTAAAAAAATGTGGATCAAAATATAAGGAATCTGTAGATCCAAAATAAAAGTTTGATGATGAAATTTTAAAATGAAAAATTAGGTTATTGCAAAACTAAAACTTAATAATAAACAAAATTGCAAAATTTTTATTAAGTTTAAATAAAAATTTAACAAAATAACTGAATTGCAAATATTAGTTAGCAAAAATATTTATTAAATACAAAATTTAACAAAAATTACTCTAAATATTTAATACCTTGATTTAACCAAATTTACTTCAATTCAAGAAATATCAAAATTTGCTACCACCTTAATTCTAGAGATTCCGGGCTTCCAACTACTTTTGTTCCTTACATAATTCACTACATCGGGGCAATAATCAAGCCCACATTTTCTCCGAATAATCTGCAAAAAACAATAAAATTTAAAATAAAAAAGCAAAATTCTATAAAAGTATGGATTAGAAAAAAAAAAAAACAAAAAAATATAAGCAATAAAAATAAAAACTTAAAGTTATATAGAGAAAAAAGACAAATATTGAAAAAAAAAGTATGACTTGAGAAGGAGAAAACAAATACATATATATATATATATATATATAATAGGTATATATATATATAAAAATGAGAAGTTTCAATATTCAATCATTAATTATTACAAAGATTAGGAAGTGAAAAGTTTAAATATTTATTTAAGAAATGAATAACGTTAAGGAATTCAAAGTATATTAATTAATTAATGAATCATAAATTTAAAAGTTAATAAACATTTGAATGAGACAAAAAGACCAAAGAAAATTAAGCAAATTACAACAATGCAATAATTTACCAAAAAAAAAAAAAAAAAAAAAGAGAAAGACAACAAAGTCCAAAGAGTTGGACAAAATTACAAAATATATGTCATTAGAAACTTACCATCTTATATATATAAGATATATATATATATTTTTTTTCTCGAATGAAAATAAATTTCTTATATTATGAATTGAAAATTTCAACTTCAAAACACTATCTGCAAAATGTCAAACAAATATACACTTTCTTTTTTTTTTCCTAAATTAACATATTTAAAAAATTATCACATGTCCATTAGATTTTTAAGTTAAAAATAATTTTATTGATAATTAAAAGACCATGAAATAATATTAGTTCTTAATTTGAAGTGGGGGAGGGAAATGGAATTATGTATTAAATAAGAAAGTCTATTCTAAACCAATAGTAGGAGCATGTGCTCTTACTCAACAGGAATTAATTACTTACTCCACAAAGTCTTTTAATGTACTCAATGTGTAGGAGGGATTTGACAATATATCTAACTCAATATACTGTTTTTTTTTTTTTTTTGGGTACTCACTTGGGTCGCTGAGTTCAACTATTACTCGAGAGTTAGAGCTTTGATTCGGAACTTTTAACATGACGCTAACCACCACTGGGGATTCGAAACCTCGACCATCCGCCCTAGAGAAAGCATTATGAGTCTTTTTACCAACTCCCTCAAGCTACCGGTTAACTCAATATACTTTTTGTTATTAATTTTTAATAAGATATTTGGAATTAATAATTTATCAAAAAAATTAATCACCTAGTGATTATTGACCAACTATTTTTCTCGCTTTCAAATGAGTTGCCGTTAAATTGGGCCGATGGAAAAAGCCCACACTACTTGAATTAATTTCGTTAGACAAGAGGAAAAAATACCCCTAAAAGCCTAATAAAATAATGGGCCTTCAGATCCACTCAAATGAAGAAGTTACAATCACTTAATAGTAATTGGGCCAAAATATTTGGGTCGTGAAGTTGTTAATAAAATACATTTTGGGCTTCATACTATGGGCCATAAAGAATAATAAATCATGCTCGTTTTATTTTCTCCAATATTTTTTTTTTTTCATAAGCATCCGGTATCTAAATCCACACGGATCGACTAATCCAGATTCGGAGCGGGTCCAGTGATTACGGCTTTAAACTCCTCTCAATCGCGGTTGTGGGGGATCAAACCATGGTTCCACCTACCAAGCTCAGCCCTCATGCTCCACTGAGTCAACCAACAATTGGTTCCAATATTCTTATTTATTAGTTTCTAACATTTGTCCTTACATGACCAACCCATGTTGACCCAAGTGGAAAGAGCTTAATTTTTCATCTGCAAGATACCTAAAGTGATCCAGAGTTTATGATCTAACAAGGAACGAATTTGTTGAAATAAATCATATATTCTTCTTTCCAATCTAGAATGTCAACTCCGAGCAACATCATAACCCTAAAGAGCTCTCAAATAGACCAATAATAATTATTCGCTAGCAATTGTTTATTGAGTGAAGGTAGTTATGTTAGTTATGGTAGAAGCAATTTTCATGTGCAAGTTGTGGAGTAGCAATCAATGTGTGAGACGACATAAATTGAGGCAATACTCTTTTGGAATCATTTCTTTTTTTTTTCCCCACCTACCAAAATAAAAATAAAATAAAATCTTTTGAGGACCCAGAATAGATATGCAAGAAGCAAAATTCATGTACACCATAGATTGCGTTGCAATAGAATGATTCCAGATTTGCTTGTAGGGAAAACTATATAGTAGTGTAACTTAAGAACTTTTGGTGCAGACGGATTGCGTAAAGCAGCAACGGAGAATTTTTGTAATTTTCATAGATTCACAATTCTTGGTAAAGAGAAGACATGATTTTATTAAAGCTCCTCCTCCAAATTGAATACAGAAATATATATATATATATATTATATAATGGCTTATCGGAGAAGTAGAGTGTAGTTCATGAGACCACACTAACTAATGCATTATAAATATATATATATATATATATATATATATATATATATATATATATATATTATTGTATTCATTTTGAACCACTATCATTAACATTATTCTTCATATATTGTCATCTCAAACAAAATAATTCTTTTATAAAATTTAAAAAAATTTACACGACTCGAAAAATTTTACGTATGTTAATAGAAAAAAGTGTTATATTTTTGTGTCATTTATTCATGTGGCGAATTGGGGAACAATAAAGCATTAAATTTTACCAGTACATATAATTCTAACTATAATCTGCGGCAATCTAATCATCTTCATAACTTCAAATCCCCGCCAACGTAAACAAAAAAGAAACCCTAAACCATAATGCCAAAAAACACTAATAATTATTCCTATCCTATGGTATATATATATATATATATATATATGTATGTATGAATATTTGTGGAAAGCATGCCGACCCGACGACCAATTCTCATAATGAACGAAACAATGAATTGTTTTAGAATTTCAAAATAAATTAGAATAGTGAACTCAAAGTTTATTTGGAAGCCTTTTTTTCTGCATTAAGATTTAAGAGGTCAACATTGACTTACAGGTTAGACTAACAGTCAAATATGTAGATATATATAGATATATAGAGAGAGATAAAGAAACACACACACATTCCCATTTTGAATAGAGTGAAAATCAAGAATAAAATTCGGTAATGGTCTCCATCCTGTGTATCACTTGGATCCTTCGTTAACATAATATATATATATATATATATTTTTTTTTTTTACTCAGAAATTCATAAATATTTAAAAAATTTCAGCGGTATTTAATTATTATTTTAGCAAAAATGTATATTTAAATTTTTGACTAAAGTCATCACACATGAAAACCTGTATAGTACGGCTAATGCACGGCGCAACGTCAGGACCGGTGAATGCGGAAAGCGGGGGACCCACCCGAATTCAATTTGGCGGGTAAATTCCTTTAACCAATCCCAAAAACGTCTTTTTTTTTTTTTTTTCGTTTTAAAAAAATTATGCTTCCTTTGGATTCGAGTTATATGAAATATGCATACAAAATTCAACTCGAACTTTTATTCATAAAGAAAAAATAAATCTCACCGAAGCAACAAATTGTCTTTAAAAAAAAAATAATAATAATAATTTCAAAATTAAAAAAAATATATTGGTAATTTTTTTTTTGCTTAGTATATAGTATTTTAGATGAGTCTCAAACTATGAGATGATACTTTTAAGTCAAATCTACATCTAGACTAATCTCGTTCGAGTCGGGTTGGTCCCTAACAGAAAGAAGCTCCGACCCTAAATTTTAAATAGTTACATACATAAACGAGAGTTCACCTCACTTAAACTATGAGAACGTCTTAGTAATTTTTATATATATATATATATATTATGTAGTGCAAAGTAGAGTCAGAAGGTGCATGGGTTCACCTAAATGGCTTTTTCTACACTTTCTTTTGAATTACTAGTATTAGCATAAAAAGTGATGCCCATTACACGATCAAATGTTGTTTAGGACGTTCGTTTAGTTATTTATTTATTTATTGGCGCATACAATGTTCGGAAAAAAAAAAAGTGACTTCTTAGTGGATAATCACCAAATTTCAGCAATTTACCTGCTTCTCTTCAACACAACTTTATCTACTTTTAGCGGCTAATATGGAATTTTTGTGGGCAATTCAAAGCCAAAGTTAGGTTTATCTGAAGTATCCCTATATATATATAAAAAAAACACACATAATTAACATAGGATTAACAAACCTTTGCGAAATTACTTTGAAATTTTGCTAGTTTCAAGAAGTTGGATTCTTTTTTTTGTCCCAAAAAGAAAAAGGAATCATGGATGAGCCGTGAGTAATGCTGCTAGGGCACTACTAGCTGCTACCACTGTCGTTGTTATTATTATTTGTTTGGCAAACAACATTTTCACTCTTTCTTTTTTTTAAAATTTTTTTTTTTAAACTAAACTCATTATAATAGCTAACTAACTAGAGGTCATCGAAATTCCTATTAGGTCTAAAAGTCTTTCCTTCAACTAAAAGGTTGAGGGTTCGATTTTTTCTTGATTATTGGTCTAAGAATTTATCTTTTACCTTCTCATTTGTCAAGAGTGTGCGAAGTATACTCGCATTATTGGGCCTTTTTGAGTGAATTAGGCCGAAAGGGCATGTGATACCACCTCCAAAAAAAAAAAAAAAAAAAAAAAAGCTAGAGGTCACAAATTGAGATAATGAGAAAGACAAACATGGCACTAATTATAAAAACTATACCCAACCCCAACGGAAATGGAAATGTGATTCATGAGTATTTTGAATAAATTAGTTGTAATAAATATTATAAAATGAAAAATAAAAAGATATAAAAAGTGACTATTTAATATATCTATATAATTTGCGTAACTTTTTTTAAGTAAAAAAGACTAATTATTGAATTAAATGAAAAAGAAAACATTGATTCTTCAGAAAAAAAAAAAAAATAGACGAGAAATTTCCAAATAAAGTGAATATAGATTTTTTAAAAAAAAAAAAAGAGAGGAAAAAAGAAAAGAAAAATGTACAAGTACGACTTTGAATTGAAGAGAAACCCAAGTGGTGTTTGATGGCACAACTTGCAATTCAAGCAAAGCGGCAAAACGGTTTCATATCTCCACCATGTGATTTTTAACTCTATGGCCCCTCTCTCCCTTTTTTTTTTTTTTTATTTCTAATTTATTTAAATTTAAATTAGATTCAAAAAAATTTTTTCCGTATAATAATCTTTTAAGAAGCTCTTAAACCAATGATTAGGAGAGATTTGAACCTTCAACCTTTTAGTTGAGGGAAAGACTCTTAAACCATTAGTTCAGGAGATGAACTTCGTATAATAATTTTTAAAAAGTTAAATATTTTTTATCAAATAAAAAAAGTTATTACATTCGATTATTAGGATGAATCACTTAAAAAAAAAAAAAACATGATAAAATACATTCAGTACTATAAGAGTACTGAATTTTTTTTGGTAAGTAAATACATTCAGTACTACAGTTGAATGCACAGTGCGTTATTTTATAGCCCCATATTAAGAAAGATGATTGCACTGTAGCCTCTAATCTATGCCATAAAATTAAAAGAGAAAAAGAAAAGATGTGTTGTAAAATTACTATAATTATAATATAATAAGAACAATATGAATCAAAATAACAATCAAACTTGTATATTTCTTGTTGTTCTCAAAACATACAAAACTACCTTCTATTTATAGGGATAACATATATGTAACATATATACACATATACATACAAGTTATGTATATATATATATATATAAACTTTCCATTATTCAATATGAAGATAGTGGAGTTGGTGGAATCTTTTAAAGCAAATGGACATTAGAGGTTATGAAGATAGTGGGTGGTAGTGAAAGTAGTGGAAGTAGGGACATACAAATATTCATAAAACTCCCCCTTTTTTGGATGTCCATTGTACAAGGAATATGCCTCATTAAAACCTTACTAGAGAAAAACCCAGGTGGAAAAAACCCTAGTGAAGGGAAAAGAGTACATCTGCTCCTTGTACACTCCCCCGATCATTACATAATATCTTTCAACCGACGCATTCCAATATTACGAACCAATCTTTCAAATATTGAAGTCGGTAATGCCTTTGTGAACAAGTCTGCCAAAATTGTTACTTGAACGGATCCGTTGTACATCAATATCACCATTTTTCTGAAGATCATGCGTGAAGAAGAATTTTGGTGAAATATGCTTTGTACGATCTTGTTTGATATACCCCTCCTGTAATTGAGCTATACATGCAGGATTATCTTCATAAATTATTGTCGGAGATTCCTTTGCACCTGAAGATAAACCACATGTCTCTCGGATGTGTTGAGACATGGATCTTAACCACACACATTCACGACTTGCTTCATGGATTGCTATAATCTCTGCATGATTTGAAGATGTAGCAGCTAGTAGTGCCCTGTTTTGTAGAACGCCATGAAATAGCAGTTCCTCCACATGTAAAAACATAGTCTGTTTGAGATTTTGCTTTATGTGGATCGGATAAGTAACCAAAGATCAGCATAACCAACAAGTTGTGGGTTTAGTACTATTGACATATAATAATCCCATATCAATTGTACCTTGGAGGTATCGAAAAACATGTTTAATTCCATTCCAATGTCTTCTAGTTGGACATGAACTAAACCTTGCTAATAAATTAACAAGGAAAAGCTATATCGGGTCTTGTATTGTTAGCAAGATAAATTAGTGCACCTATTGCACTAAGATATGGTACTTCGGGACCAAGAACTTCTTCATTATCCTCACAAGGTCGAAAAATGTCCTTTTTCACATCAAGTGATCGAACAACCATTGGGGTACTCAATGGATGTGCTTTGTCCATGTAAAATGTTTTAAGGACTTTTTTCAGGATAATTTGATTGATGAACAAAAATTCCACTTTCATCTTTCAAGTGCTCAATCTGCAAGCCGAGACAAAATTTTTGTTTTTCCGAGATCTTTCATCTCAAATTCTTTCTTCAAAGAATCTATTGCCCTTTAAAATTTCTTCGGGAGTTCCAATAATATTTAAATCATCAACATAGACAACAATTATAGCAAATCCTAAATTTTTTTTTAATGAATACACATGGACAAATTTGGTTATTTTGATAACCTTCTTTCAATAAATATTCACTAAGACGATTGTACCACATTCTTCCAGATTGTTTTTAAACCATACAAAGATCTTTTGTAATTTTATTGAATATAACTCTCGAGAATTTGATTTATATGCTTGGGCATTCTAAATCCTTGAGGGGATTTTCATATAGATATCACTATCAAGTGAGCCATATAAATAGGCTGTAACTACATCCATAAGATGCATATCAAGTTTCTCATTAATGGCCGGACTAAGGAGATAACGAAAAGTAATTGCATCCACCAAGGTCTTTGAGAAAAAAGTAATTTCTCATAATCAATTCCCGGTCTTTGAGAAAAACCTTGTGCAACAAGGCGTGCTTTATATCTCACAATTTCATTTTTCTCATTTCTTTTCCGCACAAATACCCATTTATACCCTACGGGGTTTGACATTTTCAGGTGTCCGGGATTATGGGTCCAAAAACTTCACGTTTTGCAAGTGAGTTTAATTCTTCTTGAATTGCATCTTTCCATTTCAACCAATCTTTTCTAAGTCTACATTCATCAACGGATGTAGGCTCATTATAATCATTTCCATTCATAACAGCTTGATGCTACATTATATACAAAAACACTATCGATAGTTATTTCTTCTCGGTTCAATCGTTTCCCCGTTAAGACATAATTTATTGAGATCTCATCATTCTCTATTTTCCCCAGATTTTCAGCTTCTTGAGTACTGAAGCCCCGCCTTCCGGGATTTCCTTTCATTTATTATGTCTCTTGATTCTTCTAGAGTATCAATCTCGGGGCTCATTATTAACATTTGCTCCCCTTCCTTTTTACGAGGATTTTTATCTTTTGAACCAATTGGTCTACCACGTTTTGACGTGCTATAGACCTCATTTGCTATTTCATTTTTGCTGCATTTTCCTATTGGGGATTTCAATCCGTATAGGAGCATTTTCAGCCGGTATATGTGACTTAGTCACTCTTCTTTAGATCGGTAAATGCATCCGGGCAGTTGATTTGCTATACTTTGCAAGTGTATTATCTTTTGAACTTCGAGTTCACATTGATTTGTATAGTATCAAGATGTTGCAAAGTATTCCATGTAATATTTTACCCTGCCTACCATGCGGTTTTCTTTTTCTCCCCTAATCCCGGGAACATTGATTCATCAAAATGACAATCGGCAAATCGTGCCGTAAAAAGATCCCCGTCATAGGTTCAAGATATTTTATAATAGAAGGAGAATCAAAACCAACATATATTCCCAATCTTCTTTGAGGTCCCATTTTTGTGCGTTGTGGGTGCAAATGCAATAGGAACATATACCGCACATCCAAAAATTCTAAAATGGGAAATATTTGGCTCCCGACCATAAGCCAATTGTAATGGGGAATATTTATGATAACTTGTTGGTCTAACACGTACAAGTCTTGCTGCATGCAAAATTGCATGTCCCCAGGCCAAAAGGGTAGTTTAGTTCTCATAAGTATAGGTCTAGCTATCAATTGAAGTCTTTTTAATAAATGACTAGCTAACCCATTTTGTGTGTGAACATGAGCTACAGGATGTTCAACACTTATACCAATTGATTGACAATAATCATTGAAAGTTCGAGATGAAAATTCACCAAAGATTATCCGGACGTATTGATTTAATTGTATAATCTGGAAATTGTGCTCGTAGTCTAATAATTTGAGCAAGTAATCTGCAAACGCCAAGTTCCGAGTTGATAATAAACTTACATGAGACCATCTACTTGGATGCGTCTATTAGAACCATAAAATATCGAAATGGTCCACATGAAGGGTGGATTGGTCCACATATATCACCCCTGAATCCTTTCTAAAAATGTTGGAGATTCAATTCCAACTTTAACCGGTGATGACTTAATAATCAATTTTCCTTGAGAACAAGCAAAGCACAGAAAATTCTTTTGATTGAAAAATCTTAAGGTTTTTCAATGAGTGCCTATGCGAATTTTCAATAATTTTTCGCATCATACTTGAACCGGGGATGGCCTAACCGATCATGCCGAATAGTAAATGTTTTTGAATCAATAAACTTGGTTTATTGAATGTATTTCAATTGCATTTATTCTTGTGTAGTACAAGCCAGAAGAAAACATATTTAATTTTTCCAATACTATTTTCTTACCCGAAACAATGCTTGTAATATGAAGGTACTCATCATTTCCTTCATTTATAGTCTCCACATGATATCCAGTTAAGACGAATATCTTTAAAACTTAACAAATTTCTTTGAGACTTTGATGAGAATAAAGCATTGTTTATATTCAACTTTGTTTCATTGGGTAACATTAGAATTGCTCTTCCGGAGCCTTCAATTATTCTTGTACTACCCGAAATTGTAGTAACATATGCATCACTCATCTTTAGTGCAATGAAATATTTTTTATTTTGAAGAATAGTATGAGTAGTTGCACTATCAGCAAGACATATATCTTCATCCATATTCTTCAAAAAAATGTAAAAATAAAAATATTATAATTAAAGAATAAGAAGATAAATGAAAACACAAGGAATAATAATAATAATAACAATAGCAAAATCATGAAGCAAAATCATTTGTTTATTTCTAAACCAACAACCCCTTCTTTTTCATTACACATTGTATGTCTCTAATAAGTATAATACATGTTACTTTAGATTCTTTTTAGTCTCTAATAAATATAATACATGTGACTTTAAATTCTTTTTAGTCTCTAATAAATATAATACATGTTACTTTAAATTCTTTTAATCTCTAATAAATATAATACATGTTACTTTAAATTCTTTTAATCTCTAATAAATATAATACATGTTACTTTAAATTCTTTTAAGAGCAAGTTGTATATAATATTAAGTATATATATGTTATTCATGTTATATTTTGGACTATGTGAAATTAAAAAAATGAACAAAAGTACAACTCATGAAAATAACAACAATTATTCTTGAAAACGAAATAACAATACTTGAAAACTGAATAAAAGTCTTGAAAACTAAACAACAATTATTCTTGAAATGTAAACAACAATACTTGAAAAACAATGTAAACAACAATACTTGAAAAACAAATCATACTAGGCCAAACGGATTTATGTATTCTCCGTCACTCGGAATATCAATATTTTATTGCGGATCAAAAAAATCTGACACATCTAAGTGTGTAGTATCGATAGGATCATTGTCAAGATCATCAAAGAAACTTGCAAAATTTGTTTCCACACCTTTTCCCTTTTCTTGCAATGAAGCTTGATAAAGATCAATAAGGTGTTTTGCAGTACGACAAGTTCTTGACCAATGTCCTTTCATCCCGCAACGAAAACATGAAGTTTCATAATTTTTAACAAATTTTTTATGTCCACTTGTGTCTACTTGTTTGTCCTCTTTATTATTCCATTTTTGATGGAAAGTAGACACATATTTATTATTACCGACCCCACCTCCAGCCCACGACCACGACCGTCCCCCCCCCCCCCCCCACACCCCGACCTCGCCCTCTTCCATTATTATTCATCATAGTCACATTCATTGAGGGGAATGGAACGAGCGATGGGGACGAGTTTCATGATTTTTTAACAATAACTCGTTATTTTGTTCACCACAAGAAGGCATGAGATTAACCGTGAGTATTTTGTAAAACCTTTTTCTCGATATTTGCTGCGGGAGAGCACATTCGAGGCATGAAAAGTAGAGAAAGTTTTCTCTAACATATCATTGTCATTTACATCTTCTCCACATAATTTTAGTTTAGAACTTATACGGGAACAGCGGAGTTATACTCACTAACAGATTTAAAATCTTGCAAACGCAAGTGCAACCATTCATAACGAGCCTTTGGAAGAATAACAGTTTTTTGGTGGTCATACCTTTCCTTTAGATTTTTCCAAAGAACAAGTGGATCTTTTATCGTTAGGTATTCGGACTTTAGTCCTTCATGAAGATGGTGATGAAGGAATATCCATCGCCCCTTTGCGCGATTTTGCATTGATGCAATATTTCCTTCCCGTTATGGTGTCTCCAAGACCCATAGCATCAAGATGAATTTCAGCATCTAGTATCCATGACAAATAATTCCTTTCCGGAAATATCAAGAGCAACAAATTCGAGTTTTGAGAGATTCGACATGATAGAGAATAACGTACCTTGATAGAAAATATCACAAAACAATTCTCTCCCGAAGAGCAAACTCGTGCTGATAACGTGTTGTAAAATTACTATAATTATAATATAATAAGAACAATATGAATCAAAATAACAATCAAACTTGTATATTTCTTGTTGTTCACAAAACATACAAAACTACCTTCTATTTATAGGGATAACATATATGTAACATATATACACATATACATACAAGTTATGTATATATATATATATATAACTTTCCATTATTCATATGAAGATAGTGGAGTTGGTGGAATCTTTAAAGCAATGGACATTAGAGGTTATGAAGATAGTGGTGGTAGTGAAAGTAGTGGAAGTAGGGACATACAAATATTCATAAAAAGATGCAATTAATCACAAAGGGTAGTTACAGTTATTGAGAGTTTTAATTATCGTTTCCGCCAATTTATGCCTTAATTAAGGACTTAGCAAACAAAATAATTTGGGTTTTCTTCTTTCTATTCATGATTTTATCCCAATGCCTTTTTTCTCCCCATCTCTCTATTTCTCTCTCCTCCCCATTTCTCAATAAGTAGCGGTTCACCTTCCCACCATTTCTTCACACTTGGGAGAGAGAATCAGGTCATAAATCCCTCTTCCTAGTTTTTTCTTTTCAATTTTTTTTCCCCTTTTCTTCTCTTCAGCAATGGCTGCCGTTATTGTTACCTCCGTCGTTATTTTCCTGTCTCTTCTTCTTCCACTATCTGAAGCTAAAATCCCTGGCATTTACAGTGGTGGAGCGTGGGAAAGTGCTCATGCTACTTTCTATGGTGGTAGCGATGCTTCTGGAACCATGGGTATGTAAATTACTTTTAACAATCCCTAGAATTTTCATTTCTTATACGATCCCCTGTTTTATTCACTTTTTCCCCCTCTGTTCCAATTTTTTTGGGTATTTTTAATTTATATGTATGTATGTATGTGTTGTTTGGATGTCGTTAACCAGGCGGTGCTTGTGGATACGGCAACTTATACAGCCAAGGTTACGGAGTAAACACAGCAGCACTGAGCACAGCGCTGTTCAATAACGGGTACAGTTGCGGAGCTTGTTTTGAGATAAAATGCGTAAACGAACCACAATGGTGTCACCCTGGTAGTCCCTCAATTTTCATCACCGCCACCAATTTCTGCCCTCCAAATTATGCACTCCCAAATGACAATGGTGGTTGGTGCAATCCTCCTCGATCTCATTTCGATCTCGCAATGCCTATGTTCCTCAGGATCGCCGAGTACCGCGCTGGCATAGTTCCCGTTTCCTTCCGCCGGTGAGCTCCCTATTATTTCTGTTAGTATCTACATTTATTTATTTATTTATTTATTCATTACGTTTAGCAGTTCGTCGTTGTTAGAGTAGTACTAGTAAAAAGTAAAGGTACAATAATAAATCAGTAACAGTAAATGCGAGTAGATAACTGATCCCCACAAAAAAAAACCGGGTAGTTTAAAAAATTCCGTTCAGATCAGTAGTGACTTTACTTTGTGCAAATCTTTTGGGATTTGAGACGAAATCGTTTTGGTAAGTATACATCTCAAATGACAAAAAGTTTCCCTCAGTAATTCTTAGTTTAGCATAAACTTCCGGTGTCTATTACTTCAGTTAAGAGTACTTGAAAGTTGCAAGTAGTTTAACAGCGAAAATAATTTAAAACGAAACCCTTTTTTTGAGGGTAGGAAAAAGATGAAGAAAGAGAGAAAAAGTACCAATCCATTGCCGCGAGGAATGGCAATTCTGATTGGCTCCTTTTGGCATGATTTTTTTTTTTTGAAAAGAACACAAAAGCAATCAAAATATTGGAATGGTGGGGCCTTACCCATCTAGATTACTGCAATCAATGTCTCTGTGAGATTCTCACAGTAAGACGACCACCAGTTGTCTTGCAGTATTATTATTTTTAATAAAAACAATATTTAAAATTTTTAATTTTAACTGAATATAATATTAATGGTGAAGAACAAAAGTATAGTTTTAAAAATCAAGTAAAAAAAAAATTTGTAGGAATAATTATTAATATTATTTTGACTCGTGACTCTTCTTCAGACATCTTCACCAACGACAGAAAAAAAAGATAATGATCTTGTGAAACTTTTTTTCCATAAACGATTTTCCACAGTACTTAAAAAAAAAGAACCAGAACCTTTGATAGCAAAAAATCAGAGGATCGTAGACTTTATATGTCCTAACCCATGTGCATGGTTGATAGTTCCCATCCATCCCCTGATCTTCAATCAGAGCCTGCCTAGTGTGGGCCTAAATATATATAAAAAAAAAGGTAATGAAAGTTGAAAACCGCGTTAGTACTGTAGAATCAACGACCCGAATATGATTCATCATCCATCATGATGACGAGATGATGGCACCTGATTCTGATTTGGCGCGTTTATATATGCAGAGTTCCCTGCCGGAAGCACGGTGGAATCAGATTCACCATCAATGGTTTCCGTTACTTTAATTTGGTGTTGATTAGCAACGTGGCCGGTGCCGGAGACATCAGGCAAGTATGGATTAAGGGTTCGAGGACCGGGTGGATAGCCATGAGCAGGAATTGGGGTCAGAATTGGCAATCCAATGCAGTCTTGGTTGGCCAATCAATCTCTTTTAGATTGAGAGGGAGCGATCGTCGAACTTCTACCTCATGGAACGTTGTGCCTTCAAACTGGCAATTTGGTCAAACTTTCACCGGCAAGAATTTTAGGGTTTAAGATTTAGCCCTCTTTTTTAACGAAAATTACAAGAAGAGGAGAAAAAAATGAAAAGCAAATGTTGAATTGCTGATGATATTTTCCCTTTTCCATTTTCCCTTTTCCCTTTTTTTTTTTTTTTTTTGGTTAAATTATTTTGGTCTTTATTTTGATTTTGGTTTTTTTTGAAGTGATGAAAGGAGGGGGAAGAGAATTTTGGGTAGTTTGAAGTTACAAACTTGAGTGAAAAATGGGAGTGTCTCTTCAGTGTGCTTTTTGTTATGACGACTTTTTGACGAGGAAATGAAGCAATTTGTAAGAGCTTGAAGTGGCTGCAAAACAATGTAGCCCGCAGCTTTACTTATTTATCACCAATATATATATATATTATACATAAAAGTACATTTTATTTATCTTTTTTCTTTTTGTTTCTATTTTCGGTTTTATCGAGTGAGTGGATGTATCATTTTACCATCCAACATCTTTGATTGAATCCACTGTCTCTACTTCATTTTGATCATCATCATTTTTAAAAATCATATATATATATATATATATAATGAAATTAAGATATACTATTTTTTATTAATTTTATAAAAAACATAGAAAATAATAGTACTTTTTTTTTTTGAGGAAATATAATTAATAATTAATAATTTAAAGTTATGTGAAGGGAATAGTTACAAGGATGCAAAGTCAAAGGCATTGGACATTGCACTTAAACTACTTTATGCAGAATCCAATTCCAAAAAGTAAAAATGAGAGGAGCGGGTACATTACTTGAGAGTATACACTAAATATCCATACAATTATGATGGGGTCATTTGCATTCTACTTTTATCAACCATACTATTTTGAATCTTAAATAATTTGTAATTTAGTCTCATTAATTTTATTTTTTATAAAACAAATTCTCTTTTATATCTATTTTTTATACGTAAGAATACACCGATTTGGAAATTGGTTGTCCTTCAATTGCCAGCAAATGACCAAAAAAAAAAGGTGTATTATTAGTTCCCCAATTTGAAAGTTTTCTTTTGGAACCTGTCCATATATTTGATATGATATGAGAGGTCCGACCCCCCGATTCAATCCTTTTTCATCAATTGTCAACTCTATTTACATCATCATCGTTCAAGTTTGAATCATGAGTGAAAAAAAAAGTAAAATATGAGAAATAATATATATATATATATATATATATATATATATATATATATATAATATATATATATATATTATATATATATATATATATGGTATATGTATCATAATGCCTTTTAAAAATTAAAATAAAAGAATATGAGAGGTAGTATCCTATCTCTTGATAGGCCAGAAGGAAAAGGAGAAACTCTTAAACTAATTATCAAGAAAGATTTGAATTTTTTGATTGAGGAAGAGACTCCTAGATCATTATGTAAGAGATGAACTTCATATGAGAAATAATATATATATATCTGCCATCTTAGTATTGTGAATGGAAAATTTTAGTATTTTATTTTATTTTTTGAAAATTTGAGTACTTGAGAAATTGAGTTAATAAATAAATAAATAATAATAATAATAAGAAAAGCGATAGAAGAGGGAAAATGGGAGAAAGTTTAGGTGGGATTTGTCTGTTTGCTTGTCGTCACTTTTTTGAATGAAACATTTTTATTTATCAGAAAAAAATAAAATAAAATAAAAAAGAGGGAAACATGTTTGGACGGACGGATTGATTAAAGGCAGGCAATTCTGGACGATTTTACTTTTTCTTTCTTTTATCTTTCTGGGTAAAAGAGTGCATTTTGTCCTTTATTTACTTTTAAATTTCTTAAAAATTAATTTTTTAACTTTATACAAATTTTCCTTACATAGGGTTATATCTTTATTCAGTTTGCAATTTCTTTTTTTAAAAAAGATATTTTTTTGTCCATTAATTCAAGATGGGAGAGAAAAATTTTAAGTAACATGAAATTATATGTTACTTTTACCCAGTTCATTGTGTTTTATTTTATTTTTAAAATTTGAATGAAAGAAATTGATTTTGAAAATTAAAAGAAAAAAAAAAAAAAAAGAGCAGAGCACATGCTCAAGCCAATAGCCAAATCACAATCTCGAAGCCCCGGCGGTAAGATGTGGCCGGAAAAGGATATATATTCCATGATTGAAGAACATCTGGAAAATCAAATTCAGGAAAAACAATAAATTTTGGGGGCTCATATCAAGTGTAAATTTTTTGGTTAGTCTTTCTTAGCGAGGGACTAAAATACTTATCAAATTGGAAGGGAGGGAGATACAGAAAGAGGAACACCGAAGAGATCTGAAGATGGGAGATTTTAAGCTGCCAAACACCACTTCCTTAAGAAGGACGGGCGGCAACTTCACCCACCTCAAACCTCCTTCAATGCTTTCGTCTTCGTCTTCCCTTTACCAATTTGACCTCCCCATTTGCAAGGGAGATTCCCTCACTCAAGCCCTCTCTCTTTTCAATCATAGCCCCCCGAACTTGAAGAAACTTATTGCAACAAAATTTTCTGAAAAAAATTAATACTCATTTTCGATGATTTCTTCTGCTTCAGTATTTGAATTCTGAATCAACTTATTATTCAAGCTCCCAGCTAGGTCAGGACTCAAGAAACGGAAGCGATGAAGTATTGGAGACAATGATAAGAAAAGCTTTATATGACATGAGAATTCTAGGGTTTTATCTCATATAATTCTTAAGCCCAAGCCTGAAGACCCAGGCCCAACAATCATACAAGTTGCTTCTTGTGTTTTTCTTTTCGTAACGTTAGTGTTATTTATATCATTTTGGGTTTGGGTTCGGAAATAGTAAAGTTTGAATATAAATAAATTTCAAATTAGCAAATGCATAGTTACTAGTGGATTATTTTTCTCTTGCGCTTAAGAGTCTGCAACTGCTTGGTGATGTATTCAATGATTTCCTTGAGGGTAGCTCTTCTATCCTCCTTTAAGTTCCATAATTCTGGAACTGGATATCTTCCGCTAGGGTTGTACTCGTTCAATTCCAACAACGCATTTGCCACAGCCTTGAATACCTCTTCACCACTTCCTTCTCTTAATTCTTTCAACTGCTCGTCATCTTCATCTATGATTTCCTGCACATACATTACAACACATTCGAAACATGGGGGGATCATCATGACTACAATCATATATATATATATATATAGGTTTATCAGGGAAACTTACAATCAATTTTCCATGGCTATTCACTCTCTTGAAAGGATGCCAATGCGGATTCCTGATATTTTTTTCCCACCATGAATACTGTTGAACTAATTCTGCTTCCCAATCTCCACCTGAACTCTTCTGTGAAAACATGGTTTGGAAAGGTTTCCAGTCAATCTCTCCCATTCTTTTAATTCCAAATGTTGTTCGGTGGTTCAACATGCTCCGCAAAACCTGTAATCGGCAGAATTACCCAATTATGTGCAGAAATTTTTAATTAGGCATCCTACAAAAATGTCCATGATAAGAAAAGAACCTTTATAGCAGCTACGCGCGCCCCTTGCAGTTCATCATTGCTTGTGCGTTCCTTCAGAATTAGAGTTTGATATACAGTTTTCATGTCTGCATTTTCATTTTCTAAGTCTTCTAATTTCTCTTTCAACTGCATCAGCTATATTATGAAATATGGATTTAATACAAACAGAAATAACGAACATTTGATGTTAAAGAGAATAATATACCTCATGATTTTTAACAGTAATAGACATTTTCATTGACTCATCATCTTCCTTATCCTGCTTCTCTGCTTCTGCAATTGACTGCACTATAGCTGTTATCTTAGATTCCTCTGTATTGCCTCTTTCACTGTTCTCTTTCATGTTGGATTCAATAGGTACAAATGTTCTCACTGCAAAACGTATTAATAAATCATTTCCATTTAGATTTCAGATAACATGAAAAACAGATCCAGTCAAAATGATCATCTTCTTACATTCATCCAGTTCTTTGGCTTGCTTCAAACATTTCTTTTTCTGGTACTCCATTTCTTCTATCAGCTTTCCGAGCTCCAGATGAAGACTTCTTTGCGCTGTTTGTGCTGTGTATAAGTAAGTCAAGTATGATATCAAAGACAAAATGAGAATATGAAGCAATCAAATTCTTTACTAATGCAATATAGTTTACCCAAGGAGAGAAATCTACGCTAGCATAACATAATGCACTTCAATTCAACACTTACAATCATCCAGTTCTTTGGCTTGCCTTTCATCTTCTTTTTTCTGTGAGTCCATCTCACATCTTATCTTTTCCAGCTGCAGCTCAAAGATCTTTCTTTTTTCCAATGCTGTGGAAAGAGTTATAAGTGAGATGGAATTGCAAAATGAGGGCATCTAGTAAACAAGTTTTGTACTAAAACTAAAGCATTATATGAATAACACCTTGTGATTTCTTGATCAATGAAACTAAAAGAAATAGCACTCATTTTTTGGATTTCATTACCTTCTTTAAGCTGCTTATCCTTCTCCTCAAGTTGAGAGTTGACATTAAATAACTCTGCATTTTTTTGGTCTATCTGCTTCATCAGTGTAAAAGTGAATCTGCAATGTTCTTGTTGTTGTTCCTTTTCATGACTGCACCTTGCCATTTGAAATGTATCTCAAAGATCAATCAATTGATGGAGTGATGCTTTAAATGCTATTTCATAAGCGCACTTCTTCATGAAAGAGTTAGAAGCCCTAATATCAGAGCTTTAGTCATTATTAAAATTGCAAACCACAGAAAATTAAGAATAAGAGCAAGACGAACGAAGGCTATTTAGGACATCACGCATGAGAAACGCTGCATCAAAATTGGACTTCTTAGACATGGACGGTTCTGGATTAGTTAAATGTAGCTTCCCAGTTCCAAGCGGGTGCCAAGAATGAACATTAAAGGTTCACCGAAGCTATATGTTGTACAATTTTGTTTTCGTGCTTTGATTGCCCTGGGAATTTCTTCTCGTACTTGTTCTTTCCCAGAAAATAGTACAACAAGCTCCGAATTGGTAAATTGTGCTGAGCCATCCGATTTTCATCCGATGGTGTAGGTCTTTTAGAGTTCAAACACATATATGTATATTTTATATCTAAAACGTTGTAAAATATTTTGCAACAAAAATGGTTTCAGTGGTTATATATAATCCCCTTCACCCTCATGCTTCTTTCCAACACTCTGCTATTTTAGAGTAAAAGGCAAAAATATGGATTTCACATCAATAATTTGAACTTGAAAGCCCAACTCTTCTCCACACAATTGGCCCAATCCAACTCTTCTAACCGCAACCCCATTTTTTTTTTTTTTTTTTTTTTATTTTAAAAGGCTATGGTAATATGAATCTACATTTTCAGAAGATTATTTTCTTTTGCATATCAATTTCAAATTTTTGAAGAAGAAAGAGGAAATCGAAATCTTCTTCTTTTGCTTTCAATCCCCATGGAGACTCCAATTGTTGAACAGGTATAGACATCAATGTTTTCTAGTGATATGGATTGAATATGCTGAGATAGAAGATTATTGGATGTTTTACATACTTAATTGAAAGAGAAATTCGAAATTTGTTTTTTACAGATAATAGAGAAACAAGTTTTGACGGTTGCGAAGGCGGTGGAGGACAAGTTGGATGACGAGATTGCAGCTTTAGATCGGCTAGACTCAGATGATTTGGAGGTACTGAGAGAGCGGCGTTTGAAACAGATGAAGAAATTGGCGGAGAAGCGAAGCCGCTGGATCTCCCTTGGGCATGGCGAGTTCTACGAGATCCCTAATGAGAAGGAATTTTTCAATGTGGTTAAGGCCAGCGAACGTGTTGTCTGTCATTTCTATCGTGACAATTGGCCTTGCAAGGTTCGCATTTCTCTATCAGGATCTGAATTCCAATAATGCTTTTATATATATATATATATATATATATATGCATTTCATCGTGTATATGACTAGATTATTGGTAATTATTCATATTTCTTTAAAGTGGGTGATCCTGTGAGTAGCTCCTTTGCTTTGGTTGATTACTACTGTGAATCCGTTTCCTAGTTCAAGATTCCAAGTCTCAGTGATGCTCTTGTATTATTAAGCAACATTGGCAAAGTCGGTGTATTGTATTACCTTTTCTGCTATGCTTATTACGGCGGAAATCCTTTTATCATGTTTTTAGAATTTGGAGCGTCTTGATCAAATCTGTGGTACCCTTGGAAGTCACATTTCTAGTCATTTCTGTTGATGACTAAGGAAGTGTACCCCAATGTTGTAAACAAATAATTTATTCCTTCCACGGGTAGGGAAAAATAGAATAGTAGGATTGTGTGTAGAACACTAATTTAAGGCTAAAAGTTTCAAGTCCATTGGCAATGTAATGTATTATTACCCGAGGTGTAGATATAAGGGTTGAAGTTTTCCTGTGAGTATACCTGACAAATTCATTTTTTATAGCAGAAGGTTAATTAGTATTCAGCCCAAGTTTAGGGCCCCTTTTACTTGTATAAGTGATGGTTCAGGGTATGTATTCTTTGAGCAGAATTCTGACATGGCTGTTTCTTTTTCTTCTAAAACTCCTTGCGGATTTCTTTGTCTTAAATTTTGGGAGAGAAGCTGGAGTTTGGAGGAACTTCTATCTCCAACATAAATACCGGTGCACTTTTGCAATGAGATTGGATGCTTGATGTTCCATGCTTATAAATCATCTCTAATGCTGTTCGACAGCTGAGGCTTAATGGAATTATACTTGGATCATCCTAAGAGTATATAATATGCAATATTAACAGGATTTAAGACCTAAAATCCACTAAGGTGAGTTGCTTAATTTCAGGTAATGGACAAGCATATGAGTATACTGGCAAAGCAACATTTGGAGACACGTTTTGTGAAAATTCATGCTGAGAAAAGCCCATACTTAGCTGAGAAACTGAGAATCGTTGTTCTTCCTTCTCTGGCGCTTATTAAAAATGCCAAAGTTGATGATTATGTGGTATGTTTTTAATGGACAAGCTTTATCAACTTTGGTTGTATTTGTGCTAATTTAATTATTCTGAAAGTTGTTCCCCTTATGCTCTCTAGGTTGGATTTGATGAACTTGGCGGGAAGGATGACTTCAGTACGGAAGAATTGGAAGAGAGGTTAGCTAAAGCTGAAGTTATCTTTTTCGATGGGGAATCCTCTTCAAATCAATCTAAAGCTCAAACCAAACGAAGCGTTCGACAAACCTCAAAAGCAGACTCATCAGATTCAGAGTAAATTTTGGAAATCTTAATGTACTCATATAGTCATGTTGTAAACAAACTATTATATCTTTATGATATAATATAATCTATATATCAAATTATCATTTATAGCTAGTAGTAAGTTTGGTTAATATAACACATGTTATTGCCACATTTTCGTTTTCTTAATTCTGTTCCAAAGGTTATAGACAGCATATGGTTTGGATTGCCACATTAATTGCAGTTAAACTAGCCCCTTTCCCATCACAGAGGAGATTGATGTGAGAATGTGACTTCTATGTTCAACAATTCAATAAAGCAACATGCAAAAGATACACATTATTTTGTTTTGATGTAAGGAAGACGATTAATTAGTATTACCATGTACTGAAACAGGGCATAGCAGGAGGATCACACAAGAAAAGATCTCTAAACCATGCATTCTAGTACTAATAAGCAGTTCTAGAGTTTCCTACTCCAACATAACCGTTCAAATGATATATCTACAGGGAACAGTGGACTGCACTGACTGGCTCTAATGAAAAGGGAAAAAATATGGGCAATTTACTTACAGAGACAACCAAATGTTGTTAACAGGGTCCCTTTTAGTTTACCTCCTCCTACGCTTTGAAGAGTTGAGAGCTTTCAGTTGTTGAATTAAGCATTGAGTTGCCTCTTTTAAACTAGCCCTTCTTCCTTCTCTAAAATTCCAAAGCTCAGATACAACATACCGTCCACTTGGATTATATTCATTCAATTCCAACAATGCATTTGCAACAGAATCAAAGACTGCTTCACCCCATGTACTCCTTAACTCACTCAACGTCTCGTCATCTTCATCAATTACTTCCTGCATTTCCAAAATGTGTTTCAACATCTTTTTTCAAGTGCTACTAGAGACAGTGAAAAGAGTAGCTGTTATAGATCTAGGAGAAAAATAGGAGAGAATCTAGAAAACTGGTGATTATTGAAGAAAAGGAAACACACCATATATTTTCCATTTTTGTACATCTTCTTGAAAGGTTGCCAGTTAGGATTATTAATCTTGGCTTGCCATGATGAGCTTAATTCCACTGTCCTTGTCTCCCAACCTTGACCTGGATAAGCTTTTAAGCAAGCATCTTTAAAAGGATTCTCATTAACTTCTCCCATCCTTTTTATTCCAATAGTTGTTCCTACTGGAAGAGTTGGGAAAACCTACATGAGAAAAAATGTCAGATGGGATCCATAAAAGATTATCCAGAGAGAGACCAACTAATGCTAACAAAAACCATAATCTGAGCATTTCCAGGAACAAGTAGTTTGGTTAACCACAATCCATAATCATTGAACAACAAAAAGGCAAGCTTACATTTATCAATTCCTTGCGGAGGTCCTGAAGCTCTTGGTTACTCATGTGATCCCTCAGAATGAGAGTTTGATTCAGATCTTCAATATCTTGAATTTCCTCAACTTTTTCAGCTAATTTTCTGTTCAAATCCTCCATTTCCTGGCTTTTCACCTGACCAGTTTGATCTGGTCAGTTATGTAGTAGTTAATCTAATTTTAGACCAGAAAAAGCCACTGAAGACACAAATAGAACGTAAAATTGTTTAAAGAACAGGGATCAAAATATCGAATACTAGGACAAGCAGAAGTATATGTTATGTAACAGCTGGAGTTATTTTGAACCAGTTTTTTTTGTATAGTAAACGAACAATAGGATAAATAAAAATTGCTTCAATAGTTATCTGCCAAAAGATAGTAACTGATGCAAACTTACCACGTAAAAGACAATGATTTGAAAGAAGCGTTCTACGAAATCACGGTATCCTGATTTTGCATTCTACCTCGGACACAAAGGTGAGAGGTAGGAATCAGGAGATCCATTTTCCTCTGAGACTATTTGGTAAAAGAATTGCTAGTCAGTGTTTTTTTTTTTTATTATTATTATCATTATTATTATACTACGCCTTAATCCATGATCAATTGTCTTCTACCTCCAGTGACATTCAGTACAAACTAAAATAGACTTAAAGGATTATGTACAGTTAAGAAGCGGATGATTTTAAATGGAGCAGTTATTGTACCTTGTCCTTCTCCACAAGTAAGGATATGGGCTCTATATCACCTCGACTCTCCATTTTAAGCTTCTCAGCTTGAATCTTCAGACTTTCTCGAATAGCTACCAACTCTTTTTCTAGTTTCCCATTTACTTTAAGCTTCTCAGCTTGAGTCGCAACCTTTTCACGCATAGCTGCCAACTCTTCCTCCAGTTTTGCATTCAGTTTAAGCTTCTCAGCTTGAGTCTCAAGCTTTTCTCGCATAGCCACCAACTCTTCCTCCAGTTTTACGTATGCTTTAAGCTTCTCAGCCTGAATCTCAAGCTTTCCACGCATAGCTACCAACTCTTCCTCCAGTTTTGCATTTTGCAGTTCCAACTTTTTCACTTGGCAATCAAATTGTGTTTTCAACTCTTCATTCTGCCGTTGAATGAAATGCATTTTTCTTATTGCTATAGAGACATGATAAGTGTATGAGAAGGACAACTACTGACGAATTATTTTTATTATATTTTTTTCAAGCCATAAATATTTCAGCAAGCAAAATTAGTCCCAATAAGAAAGTAGTTTGAATATCAAACTTCCATTACCTTTTCTGCTCTAGAGAAGGGCGGGCAAATAGTGCAGGTAAAAAGATATTTAATTTCCACAACCTTATTAACATAAGATAATCATATATTTTACAAGAAGATGTGACTGGTGACTTGCAAATTGACAATGGTAGTGACTGACTAACTGCAACACAATGATTTCCAAGAGCATCACTGAAACATATCTGATAGCAATTAGCTAGTGGTGTCTTCAATATACATACATTATCTTTTTTATTTGCCCTTCGCATTCATAGAAAAAGAAAACCCATTGATGCACAAATACAACAGAAGGAAGGCTGATAAAACAACATAAGAGGGGACAAGTAAAAATCTTTGTTTGTTCAGCTAATTTACCTAGAGCAGCCTTATAATTACCCAAATAGAGGAAGAAAAATATAGCAGTTCACAAAAACCCCAATCTTTCAATTTCATATGATAAAGAACAACATTTGTAGACGAAAATTTGCACTTAACTGGTTGACAAAATCCCTAAGAGATTTCTGCTAGTTTTCTTAACCACCCACAAATACAAAAACTTTTAGTTTAAAAATAAAAATAAAAAACTCCCTTTGATTTAATCTTCCTAATGTTCCAGTAATCGCAGGCATGCGGAAACCATGAGAGGAAAATGCATTGAAAGTAACGAATTAATTTACCTTCATCATAAGATAGCCGAACTCTGTCTCTCTCTGAACCGATTCTTCTAAGAGCCGCTGAAGATTCATCATACTTCCGACCCATTTCCAAGGACGTTTGATTCTTCAAATCAATTTCTCTGGCAAGTCTAGCAGCAAAACGCCGGGCCTTGTTAAGTTCTTCAACGACATTGACATTGCTCTTCTCCATTTCGTCAGGAACTAATCTGGGCCAAATTCTACCAACCCTTTTTAAATAAATAAAAAGAGAGAAAAAAGCAGCAGAGTAAAGTAGAGCTGTAAAGAAGATTTTGCTGGGTTAGTTCAGCAGCTTCAGAGTACTACAGAATTATGGCCAACGCGCCATTACATGGTAGAGAGGAACTCCTTTTGCTCATATTCAATCAGTCCAACTCTCTTTCCTACCGGGACGCCTTGATCTTGCAAGTACATTTCTAATTACATTACAATTGTCCGTTATTTACTTTCCACAGATTTTTATACACGGTACTAAAATGCTGAAATTTATTTGTCTTTTTATTGAAATATTAAAATATTATTTATTTTATAAAAAATTAATGAACAATAATTCAAAGATATTAAAAGATTTTAGTAATAAAATAAAAATGAGACATGTATTAACTTATAAAAATAATTTTTTTTCAAACTTAAAAATTATTTTACATATTTATGATGTAGAGGAACACATTGTATATATATATATATATAATAAAGTAGCAGGAGCAAGAAACTTGGAAGGAAAAAGAGGATCTTATTAACAATTGATAGAACCCAAATTGTAAGTGCATTAGAGTGGTGAAATTTTACAATACATGGTTACAGAAGCAAGTTTTCCTAGGTTACAACATATACGGGGGGGGGGGGGGGTTCTGCTTTCAGTCTCACACACGACCACGCACACTTCATCAATTGGAAAAAGAAAGACGAGAGAAAAAACAAAAATCACTCTTGAGTTTTGGAGGGGTTGAGGGAGGATATTATAAAATAAAAAGTAGTAAAAACTTCAGCTACAGAGATTTGGAATACAGACCCCAGCATCTGAATTTTGTTGCTCTTTCCATATTCTTCCTGTAACTCTAAGCTTCAGTTCCTTCCTGTCCCCGCCAGAAAAGAAAAGTGCCATGTTACGTTGGATGATAAGCCCATCATGACTATCCCTTACCTTCCGATGGCTATCTCGGATGCTTCTTGGTGTACCCTCCCATATAAGTTTTCTTCCATTAGCTCCTACTTCTAAGCTATAGCTGTAGTTCCTGGCCTCATTCTCATCACCCATAAACCGGAGAAAAGCCATGTACACAGGAGCCATTCCGAGTTGGAATGCTTCAAAATGAAGGCAGAAATATTGCCCAAAACAATGGAACACCTGGCAACAAAAGCAGCAAATCAGGCAAGATACATCCATTTTTTCTTTTTATTTTTTTTACAAATCAACTAGAGAATGCAACTGAGAAAAAAGCATTCACATCAACAACCCACATAAAATTTGTTTCAACATATCACTCGCTGAAAAAAAGGTAATCAATTGAGAGAAACCATCCATTGGAAGCATCCTAAAATGGACCATTCAAATTGCTACCTAAAATTAAGCAATTTTCAAATGCATACAGAGTATGCCAAAATAAACCTCAATTGGATTTACAAACTAAAACCAAGAAATTCTCAAGAGAGGCATTCTATCAATGCCCTCCAGTTACTAGAATCCTCTTTCCAGCTAGCTCAGGAAGCATAAGAGTAATTTTCAATTCAAATTTACTGCATTATTAACATACAAAATTTCCAGCTAGCTCAGCACAAGGTGTGAGCAAGAATTTTTTCCTTCTTAAAATCAGCTGAAAGTTAGCATACTGTAGAGAAAGGGATTACATACCGTCAACATCCATGTAGCATTTTCCACTTCACGGGGATTAGATTTTACATAGCGATGATTGAAAGTACATCCTGTGTGCATGTCCACTTTGTGGTCATCTCTCAAGTGGGCAACCAGATAAGGAATGTCCCCAGTAACTGAGCACTCAGATCCAGCGTATGGACAATTGTATGGTCTGTAGTTGCAAAGTGCCTCATGCTTAAGTTTGCTGTAGTATGGAAATATGTCTGGACAACCCAACGATAAATATTTGCAGGGCAGTTCAAGTGACTCTGCAACTTTCTCTAGTGCTAAGCACCTAATATCACCAAGCTCTTGTCTGCATGTAGGACATCTATTATGCACCCTAGTTTTACAAGTGGAACAGAGTGTATGGCCATTGTGACACTGCAAAAAAGAAAATCAATATTTTCACATCTCCAGTGGTTAAGAGGAAACATTACAATGCAAACATTACACCTGTACACAAAAAATTCCACTTCACAAGACTTTTTAATGTGGATGCTACCAATGTGCCAACTTAAAATTTAGTTAATGTGGAGAACAAGCTCTTCTCCCCTCATGAAATCACTACAATGCTACATACGTGAATAGTATGTACTGAAGCTATTGGAAGACCAGGATACATTGTAGCACTTCCAGTTATTCCAAATCCAGCCATTTCAACAAAGTAAAATTCTACGTTCCAGATCCAATAGCCATCCTTTTTATCATAATCTTGGCTGCTTTACCCATACTTCATGATCTCCAAACAAAAACCCAAAAGATGAATGAGGTCATAGGATATTAGAAGTTTCAAAGTTATGCAGAGACCCAAAATCTATTTCCAGCCAATACTAGAGCCATAAAGCCACAAACTAAGGAAATTTAGAATCTATTGTATCTAGGGAATACTGCTACCGAGTTAAATTATAAACCTGCATTTCGATCATCAACATCATCCTTTTACATACAGCTCGAAAGAGAGCGGGAATGACAATCACCACAACAATTTGCCGTATCAGGGTGCTCCATCCATCAACACCCCTCAACCTCTCTTTGTCTTCTTCGTTTTTTCTTTTTCTTTTTTGTTTCCTTTTTAAATAAAAAATTATAAATTAGGATTTCGATTCCACCAAAATTTAATTTTGAAACATGGGGCCAAACTGTAGGTTTTTGCCCCCTTTTATGAGGAGCGGATCAAGGGCAATATACCTTTCTCAGTTTCCAACCAACAAAACAAAGCCCTCCAACAATTAATGGAGAAATCCCACAAAAAAAAAAAAAAAAAAAAAAAACAGCGAAAACGGAAAGGAGAAAAGGGGGAAGCATAAGAGAGAAACGACCTATAATTTAGAAAGGATACAAAAGGGACAGACCTGATGAATTGGCGGGTACATAGAATTGGTGCAAACTGGGCATTCGAGCAATTCATGGACGCTAGTGGGGGCAATCCCAGATTGAACTATGGTATGAGGTTTTTGAGAAGCAAATTGATGCGGATGAGGTCCGTGGGGAAGATGATGCATCACGCCGGGATGATGCGTAGAAATTGAAGATTGGATCTCTTCATCTTCAATCCCATCTGACGAAGAGACGCACTCTATGTTGTCCATCTCCATTTTTTCCCTAAAAAGGAAAAAAAAAAAAAAAAAAAAAAAAAAAAGAAGGAAAGATCAAATGGCTCAACCCCAAATGAAAATTGAATGTTTTTCCCTCTAATTTGCCAAAAGAATTGGTATATTTTCTTTCGGCTTCTTTCACTTCTTCTCCGGGGGAGAAAAGAAGAAACAAAAGAATTCGAAAGAAAATCGGGAATCAGAAGAGGGAGAAGATAGAGAGAAAGAGAAAGAGAAAGAGACAGTCTCGGATTGATTTTGAGGAACCCAAACAGAATTAGAATTAGGAAGCCCTTCCTTTTACTTTCTTTCCCCCCTGTTAAAAAAAAAAAATAAATAAATAAATAAACTTGAAAAATTGAGGCTCTTTTCTCTTCTCTTCTCTCCTATTTGAGCTTTGTGAGGAGAGAGAACATTAAGGATCGCCGTCGAAATATAAAAGCGATACAAGGTGGATTTTCATCCAACGGTCTTCCCTTTTTCAATTATTTTGTTTGAATTTGTTGGTCAAGAAAGCCAGAATATGTCAGTAAACCATTTATATGAATAAATAATTCTTTTTTGTCATCCCTCCTGAATTTCAATTTTCAAACTATATTCACTTTCTCTAAAATTAAACATTTATATTTATTTAAAAGAAAAAGGTAAAAGAGGGTTTTTGGAATTGTAATTATTTGTTTAATAAATAAATATGAGTGCTTTTTATCTTGTGATTGAAGCCTTTTTATTAAAATATATATGTAGGAAGGAGTATGAAAGGTGAAACATTCTAGACAAATCTTCTTATCCTTCCTACTAAATTAGATTTGACATCTTTACTTTATTTTTTTTATACTATCATTTGTCTTTTATTTTAGTGCCTCATCCTTACCTCTTGGATAAAGGTGGAGCATTAGAATAACTCCTGCATCTGTATCCAATATATATATATATATATATTTTTATTTATTTTACTCGAGAAAGAATTAGATTATACAAATATAAATATAAAAAATAATTAGATTATACAAATATAACTTAATACACATAAAAAATAAGATAATTTAGAAATGTACCAGCATGATTTAGATTATGTTGTTGCATGGAGAATAAAAATTCCATAACTGGAATTGAAAGCTTGTGCAGAATATATATCTAAACTCTAAAGCAAAAAAAGGTATTGGCAACCTATAAAAGTTTATTTTTAAGAAACAATAATGAAGACATTGAAGTAGCACAGCTGGCTCAAATGATGTAAAGTAGGCACAGCTAAACTACCCATCTTTTTCTTTACCTTTTTTGCTAACTAGGAATATGGCTTCTTCATTTCCTTTTTATATTTTTTTAATTGGATTTGTACATTTTGATCAATTTAAAATTATATACATAAACAAGTAAAAATGGTAAAGTCAGTCAAATTTTTTATTTTTGGAAGAAAAGGATGATCAGTTTGGGAGGAAGTAAGCTTAAGCAACATTAGAGAGATTAATCCCATGCATGGATTATGGATCCAAGGTAAACATGGTTCAGTTGTTTTTGTCCATGAAATAAATTTAAAAGCATAACTTAGAGTCATTGCATTCAGTTGTACCTAAGAATTATCAATCTCTTCTCGGTCCTCTCTCTGCATCCAATTGACGTCTCCATTTATCCATCAGAAACGAAACTCCCTCCTTCAGTGAAGCTCTCCGGCCTTCTTTATAATTCCATAGCTCTGAGATGACATATCTTCCACTCGGGTTGTACTCGTTTATCTCTTTCATTGCATCCGTCACTGCTTTGTACGATTCCTCACCGTAAATCCTCTTCAGATCTTTCAGCCTTTCGTCATCTTCCTCAAATACTTCCTGAGACAGAAATTAAGGTTTCTAAATGAACAAAGGTCACTTGCAAGATGTACAAGAGAAATCATTTGAATGCGTCGTCTCGTCAGTTCAAAAGTATCAGGAGAACAATCCTGTTAGCTTAGCTCCTACCCTCAAAAGTATCATTGCTAGTCATACATCATTTTCTTTGAGAACACAACTAGGCAACCAAGGATAAGACTGTCAGTAAACAGGTCACTGATGCATGCAGGTATTTGAAACCAAACTCTAACTACATCATTGGGAAGCATGATTAAAATATTAAAGCAGAATTAAAATAGATGCAACATAAAGCATGTACAGACAGAAAAACAATAAATTTACATATGGACTTGTCAAAATCCTACAACATGAACAAAAGACCTATTTGACCCCATTTACATATGGTGTATGAGTGTATTGACATCTTAAAAGGTTTTTCAAGCATGTTGAATATTGACTATAACATTTCAACAAGACATACTACCAAGAATTTGTCATGTTTGTGACAGCACCTTTGTAATTCTGATTACAATATCCGTCTCACTAACAAGTCTTTTTTCTCTTGACCAGTTAATCTCTTATATTTGGTTGAATGGCTTTGTTTCCTTTTTGCTTTTTCTTTTTTTGTTTCCTCCCCAAATGCACACGAGGAAGAAAATGATTGTTGGACGAATGGTAACTCATAGCTATTGCATATGCATCTACCCATGAGAAAATATCAAGAATAAAAAGTCCATGTTGAGAAGCAACATGCATAATCTCCATGAAATTGTTAAAAGACTTAGTAGGAACAAAATGCACATGCATACCTGTTCCTTTCCATTAATCATTATCACTCTTATAGGATGCCATTCTGGATCCTTGAGGTACTCCTCCCACAATGAGCACAACTCTGAAGCCCTCTCCTCTGCTTCTGCTTCATCTCTGTATTTCTTCTTCATTGCTTCATAAAATGGCTTGCTATTGAGCTCCCCCATCCTCTTAATACCAATATATGGTGTATTAGGAAACTCTTTCAGCCCCTGTAAAGAAACTAATTAGTTATTGTCCACATCTGTGAAAAACCGCATGGCATAAATAGTCCAATTAAGTTGGAATGACTACTACCAAGAAAGATGAATGCAGGGCCACGCGGTGTTCAGCATGGAAAGAGGCCCCACTTGAAGGGAAAATGTCATGTTATGTATGCTATCATTTAGAGTTTACACCCATCCTTCATTTTAAACATAGCTCCCCAGAACTTTCCCCCTTTTTATTTTTTTTCCATTTTTTAATTTCTTTGAGGCATGAAAAGGATAACAATGCAGGATCACCTTTATTCTTATTTTAAGACAGAAATAAGACGCCAAGAAGACATACTTTCAAAACTCACATATCTCCATACTTATTAATATTATCAAGTAATTCTCAGACATTAACTACCAGCCACTGAAATTTTCATGCATAATATAATTTGCTACTCCCCTATCCAATCTTAAAAAAAAAGATTGAACAATCTACCGGTACTTGTAGAATGCCAATTTCATCTTTATATAAATTTTTTAAAAAAAAATCCAGCAAAACAGCTAAATATTGCAGATGACCACTGAACTGCTAGTAAAGAAACATAACTAGAAGCATTTAATTCCAAATTGTGAAACAGAATAAAGAAAAGCAATTGGGGAAGAAGTTACATTGGTCAATTCTTTGCGAGCATCCTGCAGCTCCTCGTTGCTCTTCCTCTCCTGTATAATTAGTGCTTGGTTCAATTTCTCCCAATCCTCAAGTTCTCCTTCCTTCTCTCTCAACATTTTATGCAGTCCATCCACCTTGTTCAAAACTTCCAGATCACCTTCATCTTCTATGTGCTTCATAACATTCAATGACCCTCTCAACCTTTCAATTTCTAGTTCTATAGCCTGTTTTTTGTCCAGATCTTTCTCGAGATAAATGATTCTCTTGTGAAGTTCTTCCTTTTGCTTCTGAAAAAAGAAAATGGCATTCATATGATATTTGTTCTGTACTCACTTGAAATAGTGTGCTAAAGAAAAAGGATAAACAATTGAAGAGTATACCCTCTGTTCTTCAGCCAATCTCATAACTTTTTCATCAACTTTTCTTTGCTCCTCAGATGCAGCCTCAAGTAAACTGTTCTCAGCAACATTCTGAAAAAACCAATAATGCACATTTCATCAACAAGCATAATGGCATAATGCTCGATGAAGGAATATTAATTTTTCCAAGTCTGCAACTAGTGGACAGATAATGATTGACTACTATTGGCCAGACTAGCATTTAGATATGTCATTATAGTCCATGGGCGTCTGTGGATTCAAGGTTAATGTTTTAAGAGACAAAGGGTACTGAAATGCATGTAGCATATGTAATAACTGTAATGAAATATCCATCCTAGATAATTTAAATGCTAAAACTCCCCCCTTAGGGTTACTTCAGCCACCAAACCAAGCAAGGTGAGCCCTAGAAAAGTACAATATCTTCTGACAACCTATACTATTGTGGCCCTGAGGCAGGGGAACCCATTGGTTAGATGAAGCCTTGGCCATGATTACTTTGTCAAAGGAGAAATGCTTTAATGGGAGGCCTATGCATTATGATCTATAACAAGAAAACATGTAATGTCATGTACCAGTTGAGCTTAGATGAGAACACATGAAGCTACAACAACAATGTAACCAGTGTTTGATGGACATGGAAATGTGTTTGAAGTGGTTTCACTGTAGGTTTAGAATTTAACAGACGAAAAAAAGGAGATAAAGAAAGTTATTACCTTTTCAAGCTCTTCCAACAGTTGTTTCCGGTCACTTTCATTTTTAGCCTCTCGTTTCTCCAGTTCTTGAACTCGAATATCAAGTTCTCTCTTTTGTGTTTCCAATTGCAACTTCAGTTTTTCATGGTCACTAAATATCTTCTGGAAATGTTCCCTTGCTGTTGATTGAAGCTTTTTTAGTTCTGGAAACACAAAGACAAGTTAGAATTCTATAGCAAGCAAACCAAAATTCCCCAGAACTGACTTCTTGAGTGCAGAAAGGTGATAAATACCTTCATTGTAAGCTTGATGAAGCTTATCCTTTTCATCTACTAACAAGCTTAGGGAACTCTCAGTCTCCTTGAATTTGCTTTTCATCTCTTCTAAGTGCATATTCTTGGTCTCAATTACATTAGTCAAATTATCCACAAGCTTACTTGTTTTTCGAGCTTCCTCTTCAATGATATCTGATATGGTTCTGATGTCCCCAATCTTACGAAGGTTCTCTCCAATAATGCCATCAGACTTGTAATCATCTGCACGAGCAACCCAACCAAAAAGACCAGATCTTTTAGCATTACTTGCCATCCAATCTCTCCTGCCATGGTGGTTACCTTCATAGGCCTTCTCAAATGACATAGCATTATTGAAGCCAAACCAATCTTTGTGAAATTCCACAAGGGCCGTTCCTGAATGCCCCAGATAATTCCACAGAGGCCGCACTCTGACAGGATTAAAGCCCCTTTCAGTTAACTCGTCCCTCAAATTGGAACCACTTTTACCCACACTGCGTCCATCCTTAATCTCAGTTGGGATATTAACGACAATTCCAATCCAAGGCCAGACAAACATCTCATCACGATCATGATCAGCAAGGGAATCAACCTCAGTTGTAGGCTGCGATGGACCAACATTTACAGCTACTTCCTTCTCCAAGTATTTTGCCAGTGCAAGATGATTTGCTTTGTCTCTTATGCTTCGCTTCTTCGAACTGCAGCTCCCTACACCACTTGCATGCTGCAATATTTCCTTGTACTGATAATCTCGCTTTCTCTTCTTTGGGCAGTATGGGCAAGTAAAAGTTTCATCAGATACCTTAACTTTATGATTTCCACTCTTTAATTCTTCAAGAGACTTATCTTCATACTCCTCAATTTCAGATTCACTTATATCAGTGTCTTCTTCAGAGCTGTAATCTATGTCCATTACATCCATGATTGCAAAAGAACAGATCACCTGGACCATCAAGTTAAAACCGTGATTTTCAGCTGTGAAAGAAACTTCCACAAGCTGTGTGCTAGAACTGATTCAAATTAGGATAGAAACATTCAGATAACATAAGGGAAACAAAGAAACAGAAGAATATCAAACGAACTGGAAAAGACTTCATTTTGGAGATCGTGCCTAGTTATTGGGTAAAATAAGGATGGAAAAATCAAGCATTTTGAACAGCTTTTTCTAAACTTCAAATGATGAGGTGGTACTGTAAGAACGAAAGAAGATCAAGGAGAGCCAAAAGGGAGTGTTTAGTACAAGATTTTCAAGTTTCTCAATCAAAAACAAATTATAAACATATTGAATTCATGCAGCAGAATGTTTCTGAGGCACCAGAATGTATGGATTTGACAATTAAAAGTCAGAAAGAAACAAGAAAAAGAATTGAACAGAAGTATACTCATTTACCCAAAGAATGTAAAATTTACCGCTCTAGAAAAATGCCAAGTGCCGAACAACCTTGTAGAAACCGACCGTTCAGGATGAGCAAGCCAAAACTCTGAAGTTTACCAAGCATGCAACAGCTGCATTCCAGATTCTATCAACAAGCGTAAGACTTGATACAGAAATTCTTTAAAATTAATTACCTGTTACATTACCGTTTTACGCGACGAGCAAATAATGTAGAAACGGAAATTGAATTAAAACGAAGATGTAATGAAAATTGCAACAATTCTGTACGAAAATGATAAACGGAAAGGGGGAAAAAAAATCAGAATAACGAGA
This sequence comes from Cynanchum wilfordii, assembly GCA_025388415.1. Lineage (NCBI taxonomy): Eukaryota > Viridiplantae > Streptophyta > Magnoliopsida > Gentianales > Apocynaceae > Cynanchum > Cynanchum wilfordii. The sequence continues at coordinate 5,853,056 of JAHSUH010001079.1, forward strand.
ACACCTGCATAAAACCCCTCAATTTTTTGTTCTTTTTTTCAAATCAAAATGCAGGAAGAGGAAAGTAAATCAATTCCTCACCGGTGGGACGGATAATTCTCCTTTTAACTCTCTTCCTCTTCTTCTTCACTTTGGGGATTGGAGGAAAATTAACAGAAGAAAAAAATAATAAAGGAGGAGAGAAAATATAGGGTTTCAGAATTCAGGGGCTCAGACTCCAGAGTGAGTTAATAAAGAAAGTGGCTTCGGGTTTGATGAGTACAGACAGAGACCAAAAAGTGACAATAAGAAGAAAACGACAGAATTAAGCTAGTAGAACATTAAAAAAAGTCAAGATTGATCCAAATTCATTACTGTATGCCATGGAAATAATGCAGCGTTAAGTGAGTGGGAGTGGGATCACGGCGAGGTGTTAGGCGGAGGAGCTCAGTGTACTCTCAGTGGAGAGGACGACTGTAATAATGACAATAATAATGACAGGATTAAAAGGGGAGATTCGGTAATTGTGAAGGTTAATTATTTTTGTGCCTTCTTTTGACTACGGATCTTATTCACGTGCTCGCTGGGTGTGCGAGTGACGTCACAGTAGTACTACTACTCTACTCTCCGTCTCTCTAAAACCATGGGTAACGAAAATTACCGGGTCAATAGTGGAAATGAAAATAAATAAATAAATAGTCATATGATTTCTGCAGGATTGTTGTATTTTTAGTTTTTTTTTCTTCTTATATACTATTTTTCAACTTATTTGTTATTCTCATTAATTTATTCTTATTTTCAGTTTGGGGATTTTGAGACTTAATTAGGTACCAGCACTATAAAAACTGAATATTCTAACAAATAAATTAATTTGATTTTAACAACTTTACTTATTCTTGAAAAGTTAAAGATTTAAATTTATTTTATGGTTGAAAAAAATAATATATATATATGTATATTTTGTTTTCGAAATCTTTTTTTTTTTTTTAACGGGAGAAAAAATAAAATAAAATTGCTAATTACGAACTTTATTATAGCAAACATTCTATCTCCTTCTTGAATGATTGGTCTTTAATACTTAAGTTACCAAAGATTTGGTATATGTCTATAGGATATTCGCATAAGTTTTTTCAAGTGTAGTATTATTTAGTATCAATCCAAGTTTCACATCGGAAAATAATGTAAAAATTGTTTAGAATATAAGTATTTTACCTACTGCATTAGTATAAGGCACATTTAAAAAATAATGTGCTTAATGTGGGAGTTATAGCACCCCCAAATGGCACTAACATTTTTTTTTTTTTTTTTTTTTTTTAAAATGGCACTAACATTGACTCTTATGTTTGAAGTATATGGTAGTCAAAAAAATACCAATAGATTTTACTTGCATGTCATATGAGATGAGTGAGACCTATCAAAATAACAATAATTCGAATCTCCTTATATATATATTATATATTTTTAAACAAAGTAAAATAATTTATTATTATTTTTTTATATCAACTTATATAAAATGAAACACCTAAGCATTATTTTTTTTTCAAAAAATAAAGTTTATTTTTCTTTAAAAAAATATAAAAATCCATCAGTCTTCTAATATCTGACAAAAAATTATGACGATCTCATAGAAAACTATCTAATATTTATTTAAATATTAAATTAATTTTGATAGAAAATAATAATATATATATTTTTTTAAGAATTTATAATAATAATATTTTTAAAAATTGTCCAAAAAATCGACATAAGAATTGCAGGAGCGAGATGCACCTTTTGTTAGTTATTTCGGTGGCACAAACCCCCCGCCCCCCAAAAAAAAAGAACCCCTCGGCCCTTCCCTCTCCCTCAATGCCCCCCACCCCCCACTCCCCCTCCCCCCCAAAAAAAAGGAAAAGAAATGCAAAAATAAAATTCAGATAAATACCGCAAAAGATTTTCAACAAAAGTTGTGAAAGTTAACCCTTGCCTTCTAAAACTGTTCATCACCTCACCCCCTTAATCAGTGATCCGTGAGGGCCATCGAATTTTCTGGTGGGAAATTAAAATCCGGTGATCTTTCTGATATCCATAAATTTATCCACTGTATTAATGTTAGAAAATGTTCACGCAGTTTGGGGCGACGGCGGAGTCGTTGAGTAAAGCTTCCACCATGGTTTTTCGGATCGGAACGGATGCTCATCTCTATGATGACCCCGATGATGTCAACATTGCGCCATTGCTCGATAGTAAATTTGATTCCGAGAAGTGCGAAGCTCTCAAGCGTTTACTTGCTCTTATAGCCCAAGGATTCGATGTCTCAAATTTCTTTCCTCAAGTAATATATTCTTATTCTCGTAACTGATTTAGCGGAAATCAGATTATTATAAATAGTACTATTTCTGTGCATTTTCGTGCTAATATTCTTCAGTGCGACTCAATTTGATCATGTGAATACTTCGACACTATTTAGGTTGTGAAAAATGTTGCCTCGCAGTCTCTAGAAGTGAAGAAGCTTGTATACTTGTACCTACTTCATTACGCTGAGAAGTAAGGCAATTACTGAAATAATTTTTCGTCTTTCTATATGATATATTCGTTAGTACGAATTTCAATTATGTGGTTCTTGTTGTTTTCTAATTCTAGGCGTCCAAACGAGGCATTGCTCTCAATAAATTATTTCCAGAAGGATTTGGGGGATCCAAATCCATTGGTGCGGGCTTGGGCCCTGCGCACTATGGCAGGTATCAGGTTGCACGATATTTCCCCAATTGTTCTTGTAGCTGTGAGTAAAGCTGCCAGGGATCCATCAGTGTACGTTAGAAAGTGTGCTGCTAATGCTTTGACTAAATTGCACGACTTACACTTGGAGGAAAACACTGCTAACATTGAAGAGGTTTGTAGACCTTGTTCCTATCAGGTCTAATTCTAGTTTGTCCGCTTTGAAACCCGTTCTTTAGTTTTTATTCCAGTTCTTGATGGTAGAAGTACACTACAAGAAAACTTCAACTTATGTTTCATATGTTCACTTGCCATTGCTGTCTTAAGAGGCTATAATTACCAATGAATATGGAGTAGCATCAGCACTTGCAGTTTTTTCACGAAGGTTGACTCTTTGCTGGATCATTCTTGGATTCATGTATTTCAAATGGCGGTTCCTGATAGTTAATTCTTTATAAAAATATTATCCTTAGTACATTTCATATTATTCTCATATATGCAGCATCCATTTTTTTAATGCTCTAATAGGTTACCTGCTTAAACCCTTCCAATACAAAAAAGAGAGCAAATATTAATAAATCTGTACTAGGTACTGTCTGTTAAAACAATTTCCATTTTCTGTGCATGCAGCTTGTTGGAGTTTTGCTGAATGACAATTCTCCAGGTGTAATAGGAGCTGCTGCAGCAGCATTTGCTTCTGTTTGTCCAAGTAACTTGTCTCTGATAGGAAGAAACTACAGAAGGCTATGTGAAACTCTTCCTGACGTGGAAGAATGGGGTCAGATTGTTTTAATCGGAATCCTTTTGAGATATGCAACTGCAAAGCATGGGCTTGTTAAAGAATCCATCATGGCACCTTCTCATTCTGACGACAAGGATGCATCTGGAAATGAGGGTTCTGACACTTATTTTGGAATAAAAGAAAACACTACAGAAAGTAGCAGTGGGTTATTTAGACCTGAACTTGCTGATATAATCTCAAGGAGTTACCTTGAAGGTTCAGACAAATATCTATCTAGGTCTGCTCTTGCCAATGGGGTATCTGGATTAGATGGGCTACATTTCACATCTGCCAAAGATAATGATGATGTTAAGATCCTGCTGCAGTGTACTTCACCCTTGTTGTTGAGTAATAACAGTGCTGTAGTTCTTGCAGCTGCTGGGGTGCACTGGATTATGGCACCACGAGAAGATATCAAAAGAATTGTTAAACCACTTCTATTCCTCTTAAGATCATCCAAGTCCTCAAAATATGTGGTATTCCCCATGTCTCATCTGAATATTGGTTTGGTAAAATAAGGTTTCCAACAATAAATTAGTTGAATATTTACCTTTAGTTACTTCGTCCATGGTTCCTTCTACTATACTTATGTTGTCCATTTGGACAATCATTATTTTCTAGTAAAATTTTATTAAAATTTTGACGGGAAAATTGAAATAGTATTTTATTTTTTTAAAAAAAGTTGAAAATTGAAAATTAAAATTTTAGTAGTTAAATATTGTAAATATCAATTAATATGCTTAAACATTTACTTTAAGTAAAAAAATTACTCAAATTTTTAGAAAATGACTTCTTAGAAGGATAATTGATCTCCAAATGGACCCTTATATATATAATTAGTAAAAAAAAAAAAATATATATTTTGAAATAGGGAAACTCTTTGTCTTACGACATGCATATGCTGGTAATGATTTCTATAACCTCCTGTAGCAATTGGGTCCATATGTGATCTAATGTTTGCAATGCTCTGAATTATAAAACTATTGTCTACTTTAGTATCAATACATAGAACAAGCTACCCAATGAAAGAAGTAGACCTGAAGATCACCATTAATGTAGAGGCTTAAAATCCTGATACATCAGACCTATCCATGATTCACAGAGGATAATGTCCTTTTACAACTAGTGCTGGAGTATTTAGGAACCTGCTACTACAAATGTGTCGTTTATGTATAGAAATTTACCTCACTATCTCAATCATATTAGTGTCACATGTGAAATTGTGATGTGCTCTGCCCCGATTGTTTCTGCTTCAAAGTCATTTATGAGATCAGATCTTATAATATCTTAGATGACAAACTTCTCTTTCTTTTATGATCCTTCTTAGTCTTTTTATTTTATTTTTTATTTTTTAAAAATAAAATTTTATTTTAATATGCCCTACTGCAGGTTCTTTGCAACATCCAAGTGTTTGCTAAAGGAATGCCTTCTCTTTTTGCTCCACATTTTGAAAACTTCTACATTAGCACTTCAGACTCCTATCAAACAAAGGTTTTGAAACTTGAGATATTATCCTCAATTGCCACGGACTCATCAATTTCCTTTATTTTTCAAGAGTTCCAGGTAATTCTTGTACACTACTGATATTTGAAATACTTTGTCTACTTTTGTCACTGCTGATGTACATGGTAATGAAGTCTATTTCGTGATTCTATGCTGTGAAGTGGTTCTTTGGAGAAAGATTCTGCTAAATTTCTTCGAGGGAACAACTCTCGTTTTAGCTTTTGTTGTCACAGTTGTATGATGTTTCTTGTGTCTGTAATCTATGCATCAGTAATGCCTGTAAAGTAAAACCACCTTTTAGTCTGTGTAGGATTATGTCAGAGATTCAGACAGAAAATTCGCTGCAGATACTGTTGCTGCTATTGGTTCATGTGCCCATCAATTTCCAAAAGTGGCAGATACGTGTCTGGAAGGACTTTTAGCACTGACATCACCTGGTAATTGTCAAAGCATTTTCTCTTTATGGCTGCTATGAAGATTTTAAAATTTCTTGTCTTTTTAACGATCTTCCTTATTCATAGTATTGTCAAAAGGTGATGTACCAGCTATGAATGAAGAAGATATGGTTTTAATTCAAGCAATACAGTCAATCAAAGTGATCATAATAAAAGATCCTTCAAATCATGAGAAGGTGAATTTTTTTTTTTTTTTTTTTCATTTTAAAACTTATCAAGTCTCTTGTTATGAAACAGCAATCTTTGTTTTAGGAGCAATATAAATAGGAGTATTATCATTTTTCTCCCTCTGATATGAGGTCTTGAAAGGGCTGGGGCTGTGCAATTGTTCTTTTGTGAGGAGTAATTTCTATGAATATCAATCAAGTTGTAATGGATTGATCAGAATTAATAAACTTTTGTTGATTAGGTTGTTCCTACAGATGTATCATTTAAAAGAAACTAAAAAATAAGAAAAGGAAAAGTAAGCAAATTTTAACTTTAAATGTGGTTAAGCTGAATGCAAATCATTCTCTATCCAAATAACACATTTCATTATCTGAAATAAATTTGTAAACTATTCTGCTGATGGTAGGCTTTTATTGTTTCACTGATTCTGATGAGTGCTGGAGGTAACCTTTCCAGAGACTATTAGTTTGCTTAACTGATCCTCACTGCATGGAAGCATATTAAATTTCCACCACGCATTTCAAGTTTGTACAACTTGCTTTAGCTTTGTTTCCAGAAACCTGTTTCTGAAATCAGCTGCAAATACAAAAAGGGTTTCTGAGCCACTAACTGTTTTTCATTTTGGTCAAATATGACATTAATTGAGTTCAAATGCCAATATGAGGCGTACACTTGAGCTTTAAAAACAGCGTAGAGAATTGTAAGCTAACTTTAAAAATAAGCTCTTTTTCTTTTTTTTTTTTTTGGAACCACTTCCTTCTATTCCATGTTAAAGAGTTGGCAAGAATGTCTTGTTGACTATACTTGAACATCAAAGATAAATTCAGCATGCATATGCTGAAGAGAATCATTTTGATACTAACATTGTACACAATCAACCAAGCATGTTTCTCCTTTTTGTTGGATTATACATTCTCTTCTGAAGTGACTGAAATTGGTTTCAGCTGTTTCAGTTATAGTTTTGAATATTTCGACACTGGTAAAGGATTTTCTGCAGAGTGCCAATTGCTTTTAATTCTGGTAGATTGCTTTACATTCTTTTTCTATGGGTGTATCTTCAAGTTTGCTTGTAAAATGTATTGAATTCAACAGTATTGGTCTACTAGACAATACTATATTGTGAAGAATAGCCTATGGCTCACCAAGATATTTTTGTGTAGGTTATTGCTCATTTGATTCGAAATCTAGATACCATCCGAGTACCTGCAGCTCGAGCTATGGTTATTTGGATGGTAGGTGAGTACAGTGACCGTGGGCATATCATTCCGAAGGTTTTACCTACTGTACTTAAATATCTAGCAAGGTGCTTTATCTCAGAAGAAACTGAAACAAAGCTTCAGATTCTTAGTGCTTCTATGAAGGTATTAAATCAAGAATTTATTGATCCTATTGTTGATATCCAATTACGGATCCTCGCATATTAAGTTGGACAAACTTATTGCTGCTCTTCTTCTACTTCTCTGAGCAATATGCTTGATTATTTAAGTTGAAATTGGTATTTCACTTCCTCTTTCTTGTATGGAAGATTCTGCCAAGAATGTGGCATTGCTTGGCAAGTAACTGCCTGCTTTTTCGACCTGAAGATTCTAATGATAATTTGGCATTACATGCTAAGTTAATTACCTGCATTTTGAACTGGCCCCAATTCCTCTCATTGTATTTGTGGTTAACTAAGTTTCTAATGGGCGTTTTTTATTTTTAAAAAATGTATTCATTTGTTTTTCTGAGTTAAAAATGGCTTTAAAGCATCTCAATGTGATAAGATACAATCTTAAGGGTGGTAGAATACCCACTCTATTTTTCTTATTTCTTCTTTATTTTCTTGGTCTCTTCTAGAATTTCTTGAGTCTTTTGCTCAAGTTCTGTTTGACGGATGATACACATAACCTTTGCCTTGTTTGAATATCTATGGTCTATTCTTATTTTAAATGGATCAATGTTTGGTGATTCCTTGCTGATCTTGGACAAGAATATTAGCTCTCTTATCTTTTAATGTGTTTTTGCTCAATCAACTGGGATTCCCCTCCCCTGTTTTCAGGTCATATTGCATGCAAAAGGAGAAGATTTCTGGGAATTCAGAAAAATTTTGTACTATTTGCTTGATCTTGCAAAATGCGACTTGAATTATGATGTCCGTGACCGTGCTCGTCTTGTAAAGGAACTACTGTCATCTTACATGGGCTCTTGCAATCTAGAAGAAAGAAAATTCCAAATAGAAAACAAGGACCTTCCAAGGGTAGTTTCAGAATTTATATTTGGTGGACATGTGAAAGCACCACCATTTGAACCCTTTAGTGTCCGATTCTATCTCCCTGGATCTCTTTCTCATATAGTTCTTCATGCAGCCCCAGGCTACGAACCTCTTCCAAGACCCTGCAGTTTGAATTCTGATGACTCCGGTTTTTGTTCAAACATTAAAGAATTTGAAGTGTCAGGGGATGGTGGTATTAAAAGTGAGTCATATGAAACAGATGATTCTGGTTCTGTCTCTGGATCCTTGAATGAGGAAAGTGGCTCTGATTATAGCTCTGATGATTCTGTTGGTTCTGATGTTACTGGTGGTAGTGCTTCAAGTGCTTTGGTTGACAAAGTTAATTCCCAACCTGTTCCCCTCATTCATCTTTCAGATACTGGAAATCCTGAAAAATATCAGAATTGTGCCTCAGGGGAGAATAATGCCCATTCTGTCTCTAATGATTTTGGGGAACTGTTATCAGGAAAAAGTTTTGAGTCATGGTTGGATGAGAGTCCCAGTTCACGTCCAAATGTATCTGAATCAAGTTGCATTAGTAGTTCATCAGCTAGAATATCAATAGGGGATATTGGTGGCAGAGTCAAACCTAAACTATATTCATTGCTAGATCCTGCCAATGGGAATGGTTTGACTGTGGATTACATATTTTCATCTGAGGCGTCAAGCATTTCCCCACTGCTTGTATGCCTACAAATTTCCTTCAAGAACTATTCTGCTGAGCTCATGTCAAACATACAATTAGTTGAAGAGGAATCTAACAAAATCCAAGATTCCTCAGATCAAGCCCTGGCCATGCCTGAGAGGTACTAATGTTAAGCCTCAACTTTTGTGAGTTTCACTTTTATGATTTTGTTTTCTATGCATCCATAATTTAACTCTCATGCACAGAATTTATTCATAGTTGTCTTTTCTTAGTTTGTCTGTTAGTAGTAAGTATTAGAGCAAGTACATGACACCCATGTTTTTGATGCAGCTGATGGTGCAATGATTTTGAAATCTAACGCTTTTGCCCCAAACTTTATAGTTTTTACCATGTGCAATATGTTGTTGGTCATCTGATTAGATCAAGTTTTTCTGTTGGATCCATCACCAAGCTTGTGTGAAGGAGACTAATCCCCTTTTCTTGTGTGTGTGGGGAGAGAGTTATATTTGAGATTTGAAGCACGATAAGTGCTATGTCGGGTAATTGAAAGATTAATTGGGAAATAAATGATGAATCACACTTGAGGGAAGTATAGAGCAGCATTTGCATGCACATTTACCTAGGGATATAAGGGATTCTTGATATTTCTTATGAAGTACCTATGAGATTTATTATTGAGATTGTTTTAGGATTCTCCTTGAAGTATATGTTGGTGGATTGTAAGGAAACCACATACAAATTCACATATGGAATGGGGTCTGTGTGACATGCATCTAATTTATCTTAATTCTTCAGGCCTGCATTTTATAAATGAACATAGTACTTTGGTCTAATATGCTTGAAGGTTTGCAAATCAGTATGGGCTACCTAGACGTCATTTATTAATCAAATTCTTTTGAAGGCGTGGTACCTTCTGATGTTTGTGCCAACTTGGTATGCAGTTCATCTCATGTTAATGTGCCTACATTAGTCCCTATGGAAGAGATCACCAACCTGGAGCCTGGTGAGACTACCAAGCGAGTGGTTCATGCTCGTTTCAATCATCATCTTTTGCCACTGAAGCTGATAATTTGGTGTAATGGCAAGAAACATCCTGTAAAGTTACGACCTGACATTGGATATTTTGTTAAACCTCTTAAAATGGATATTGATGCCTTTACCAGCAAGGAGGCTCAGCTCCCTGGAATGTTTGAATGCACTAGGAGGTTAGTTTTAATGACTCCATAGTAACAATTGGTTACGGTTAAATCTGTTTTTCGCAATCTTCTTTCTCTATTTCACCCTTCTTTGGGCATCATTATAGTGAAAAATGTTTTTTGCTGTATCCTAGGAATCTGTCTTGGTAACCTTAACCTCTATATCCTGTGCGTTCATGAGGAAAATATAACATCCTGTAGGAAACATCTTTTGATATATTTCTCGTTGAGTTTCTGAATTTTGTTTGCAAGCTTGGCGCTCAATAATGGTTTGTTACATTGCACTTGTAAAATACCTACCTTTTCTTTGCTTATACATGTCTATTGCCTGCCTCTTATGCGATAGCTTATTTTAAAGGGGGATAAGTTCAATTATCTGCTGTGTATGAATACTAAGTTTTACTGGATAATTCCTTTGTGCACATACAACACATGTGGATATAGACGTCAATCCATATGTCCCTTATAGTGATGCTCTCCATTTTCAAAATGTCAATAAATTTTTTATCCCTCTATTATACTGATCCCCAAGATGAAGTTGACTAATCAGAACTATGAGCATGGTTGGCAATGAAACATAAGGGGTCACCTCCACCTTTTTTTTTTTCTAAAAAAAAAAAATTTTTGTTTTTATTTATTTATTTTTTTTTTGGGGGTGGCGGGTGGGATTTCAATAAAAAGGGAAGAATAACTGACCCACAACCTCAGAAAAGTAGGTCAGAGAACAAGGAAATGAGATTGTAGAGATCTGAGGTATTCTGTACTTATGGCAAATTACATGTAAGCACTTGTTGACTGAGATGAATAAGTTCTTTTCCTAAATTTCATCTTATTAGATGCAAGTGCAATTTATACTTATTGTTCTCAAAGTTTGTTTCTTGACTAGATATTTACAAATTTTCCACTGATGAGAAACAGGTGTATCTTTATGGACCATATTGGTGAGGCAAAAAAGGGTGGTAATTCAAAGGACCAATTTCTTGTAATTTGTGAAGCTTTGGTACTGAAGATGCTCAGCAATGCCAACCTACATCATGTGTCTGTGGACATGCCTGTTTCTGCCAACCTTGATGATGCTTCAGGTTTATGTATACGGTTTAGCAGTGAAATTTTGAGTAACTCGGTTCCTTGCTTAATTACTCTTGCCCTTGAAGGCACGTGCTTTGAACCACTAAATGTTACTGTGAAAATCAACTGTGAAGAAACTGTATTTGGTCTGAATCTGCTGAATAGAATTGTGAATTTCTTAGGCGAACCAGATAGATAACAAATACCATTTAGTCTGAAGTTCAAAAAATTCTCCGTGTGCTTCTTTTCAACATCCATTATGCAGTGACTGTAAGTTCATCTGATTTGTTCCATATCCACCTCTCTTCCAGAATTCTTACGATAAATGTGATGTTCATTTGCTGGGAACATCAGGTATATATGGCTAAGGAATTTTTGAATTGACATGTTTAACTTTTTCTTTTTTTTTTGGGACTGGTGGTGGTTGGAAACTAGTTCTGTTACAGTGACTGTTTATGCTGTGTAGATTGGATGTCCTGCATTTAATGATTTCTACAAAATTATTGCCAGATTTATTACATTGATACAGGCATTTTTAGGTTCTGGAAAACATGGCATAGGCAGAATACTATATCTTTAATTTTCATTTATTTTTTCTGTATTTCAACTTAAATTGCATTCAAAGAGAAAAAACTGAGAAGATAAATGTAGAGCCAGATTGGTGCTGGTAACTAATAGTTATCATGGCTTTGGGCGGGAAGTTTGGGCCTGAAATCACGCCTCAGATGCGTTGCAAGTTTCACGGAGTACATGTTAGCAGGTATTATGACTTCGACCTAGCTCATTGTTTTGAGGGATACTCTGATCTAATTCGTTTTGATTAGAGCGAAAAATTGAAAACTAAAAAATGTAATGCAGGTCTTTTATCCTAAATGCTCGTTCCGTTTTTCTTCTTCTAATTATTATTTGAGGAAGATTTTACTTTATTTTTTCCTTCTCTAATATTACTTGTCAATGTATCAAAATTGTGTGAGGTTTATTAATTACTTTTTCTCTACTTTTTAGTTTTTATTAATTAAATTATATAAAAGAAGAAAACAGTCAAGATATTTAATTTTTTCTATAAGAAAATATTAATAGTAGCATTTTTTTTTCTGCCTTTTGATGGGTAGGAGAGTATGTATTTATAATGATATCAAATTCAGAAAGTAGGTGATTGCAGTTTCCATAAGTTCTGTTTATGTAGCATACTAATACTATATATATCGGTGAGTCAAAAGAGAGAGAATATCTGAATATGAAATGTATGCTAAGGAGCTTTTTGACTGGTCGCAGTTGCTATTGGCCTACAATGAGTATTGCTTATGCGTTACATGGTGAAATGTTTTTAGTCCTTTAAGTGCACTGTCAGCTTGGTTAAAATAGAGGAAAAGATGAGCACCATCAGAGACTGCTTGATGGTGCAAATATGTGTGTGTATTTTCTCCCCTAAATTAACTTTCTCTGGCAACTCCACCACCCCCACTCCCCCCACAAAAAAAAAACAAAAACAAAAAAACAAAAAGAAAAATACAATTTCAGCAGTTAACAAGAGGTTAATCTTCTCAGATAACATTTCTGTTCTTAGGAGTCAGGCTTTTCTTTTTTTCTCCTCAAGAGGCCTTATTGGAAAAATGTTTAAGTTTTTAGGATGGAATTACTCAAGGGAGGTTTGTGGTTTTCTGTAAGGAGGGATTCCTTTGCTAGGTCTAGGATAGGCTTTTCCTTATGCAGCCTGATATTTTCAGTCATAAAGAGTGAATGTAACGGAATTCATAGGCATAAGGCTGGATCTGGATCATATTGGGAACGGGAGATTTGGTATCACCATTATTAAGGCACTCCATTATCAACCCTTTCAGTGATCCTGATTGGGGCAACTGGCTGTATATCCACTCGAGTAGTGACTGCATATCATCTGCAAAATCTCTCATGTGCCACTGCATTAGTTTAGGGAGTAGAATATTTTTCTTGCTCGTAGTTCCAATAGAAGCTTCCAAGTATTCCACCTTGGCCCTCTCCAGTTCATTCACTATTTCATCTGCCGTATAGATTCTTAGCTGAAGAACATAAGGATGCCAAAGTTAGCACCATTGAGTTTTAAGTCTTCACAAAGCTAGAGCTAGTAAATTCAGCAGCTCATTTAACACAGTCACTTACTGCGGGAGAAGACCAGCTCCCTTTGCATAGTGCAAATATGACATTAGGTTCTGGATATCCAAGACCATAGGCACGCCTCAAGAGCATTTCCTTCTCGTCTGGGGGTCCCTTATGATCAGATTTTAAAAACCTCAGAGCAAGATTCTGATTGAGAACTTTTGTATCATCATAAAGACGTGCTTTGTTTACCTGTTTGGATTCTGAAGGGTGACGGAGGATAAAGTGTTCGATAGCCAAAGCATTCATCAGAACGCCTCCAACATTTATTGCAGCCTATGGAGCAAGTAAAAATTTGTTTTTACAAAGGTTAGTTTTCTTCTAGAGAGATTCCCCTCCTCCCCCCTCCCTTAATTGTATAATAAATACGACACTGTCTTGGTTAGTCTTGTCAACAACCAATGTAATTATGTGTTGCAATAACTTATATGCATATATATACCTCATTCATGATTGCAAGTACTTTCTCCTGTGCAGTTGGGAAACCGTGTTGCAGAAATGCCTGAAATAGAAAATACAATGTAGTTTCATATGCATGTAGCTACTTTAGTATGCAAATAAAGAAGCTTAAGAATTCTCACAGTACATGCATGATACAGGCATTGTACATGTTGATCCAGAATGCCAACTTTTGTTTGTAGGTTAAGTGAGTGAGATCCACATTACTCAATTCGTGCATCAAAACCCTGGAAGATATCAACAGAAAAATTATGTAGTTAACACCAAAATATGCATATGATAATAATAGCTAGAACAGTCAGTACAAACCTTAATTTTCGCATGTTAGGACGACATTCCGATAAAAGTGAGGTATCGACAGAAGTTCGTGTAATATGGAGAAAGTTTTTGTAGGGTCCCACATCTCTGGTAACTGTGCTATCTAAATCTTGCAAAATACAATATGGGTCAAGGTCTGATGTTGAGCTGTCATCCCAAGAAAATAGGGGTGATGTACAGCTGGTGAATGAAGATTTTGACATGAAACCCTTTGATTTTGAGGTGGAACGAGTATGCTTTGGTACAATTATGGGGGGCTTTATCTCATATGATGCTTGGTTCAGCCGTAGAAATATATCTGTCAAGCACTTAATCAGTTCTTCCGAGAGCTTATTAGGCTTTTCTATGTCAACATCTGTGTCTTCTAATTGGATATGGATATGATTTCCGTAGATTCTTGAATATCTTGAACTTTGAGCTACTTCTTCTGTTAAAAGAGAAAGGTTTAGTAATTTTAGTCATATATTATTGGAAATAGACAAGGAACAGAAGAAGATTAATTAATACCAATGGAACTCCGGAAAGATGAGGTTTGGAGGTCAGTTGAGGAACTACTCGAGGTTCTTCTTTCTTGTACGATTCTGCTTTTTCTGTGCTGACCATAATCTAATCGGTTTTTCTGCTTGTTAGACAACTGTTTGTTGTGCCATTGCCTCTGCCTCCATGCGGGCTGCATTTCCTTGATCAAGAGCAGTTCCCTTTCCTTTGTCTGCCTTTGTTCTTGACACAAATTTAGGTTAAGCTCACTGACCTTCCTCTCCAACTGAATTATTTCTTCCTCTACCATTTTAAGTTCTGTAAGCAGCATTTTTACCTGCATTAACTGGATTAGATCAGTACTCTTTTTCTCCTTGCATTAAAGTATCAGAGCTCAAGTCATTTAATGGAATGCAATTATAAACAACCAAACACTGCTATATATGTATATAGGGGAAGAGTAATGGCATTTGGAAATATGAGTGCCTTGATATTGTACTTTTCAGGTGAGCAGGTCTCAATATAATGATTCCTCCTGATATGCTATATACCTTGGTGGGAAGCATCAAAGAAGAACAGGGACATGAATGAACAGGTCCCTGCAAGGCACATTGCAGAACCCTCTTTAGTTCTATCTCCCCATCTAGCTCTTGATGCAATTTCTCGACCTGTGCCATACAAAAACCAACCATCAAAACTCTGTTTTAGACAAATATATATACATATTGCTTTTCTTTATGTTATTCCTACCAACCTCGTCTTGAAGATCATCTAGGTTCGGTTTTTCTTCGCTTGGCTGCTGCATTAACAGATCTTCAAATTTCATACCTTTGATACAAACACGACAACAACAATCATCAAACAAAACCTAACCAATATTATTTCTCTTCAGAAATATATATATATATATATATATATACGGAAAAGTTTCCTTGAGGATTTGAAAACGCGAGAGAGAGAGAGAGAGAGAAAGAGGAAAGGAAAGGAAAAGAAGTATTTGAGCTTGAGGAAGGCAATACAAGAAGAAGAAAGAAAGGTTGGCATTTGGGATGATAAATATAGTGAGGAAGATGAAGGGCATATTGATGAACGTGAGTTTCACCTAAAAACTATAAATTCAACAAAGAGGTGACAGACGTGAAGTCCATGAACAGTGCTGTAGTAATACTATCCCCAACCGCTAAGCTGTATACAAATGCTTATATATACATTATACATATATATTTTAATTTGTTACATTTAGTTGATTATTATTATTATATATATATATATCATTAAATAAAAAATATATTTTAATTTTTTTAATTAATTCAATGATATACTTTTGACTTTGGTTATCAATATCTCTCCCAAAAGTCCACCCACAAAACATGTTCCAATTTTGACCTTTTAAATTCCAAATCCGTATTTCATTATCCTCATTCTTTTCTTTTCATTTTTTGTGTATTGATTTGGTCGGAATTTTTATATGGTTTACAAAGTTGTTATTTCTTTTCGGTTAAAATATAAAAAATTCCTTTGTGTACAAAGTGTCTTATATTTAGTCTAAAAAATTATTGAGTGATTATTGAGTAAAGGTATAAAACTTTAAAATTTTTATTTAATACCACATGTGTAATACTCCATACAATATTAGATAAAAAAAAAACAATATTTTCTATATATATATATATATATATATTTCTAATAAACTAGACTTGCTACAACTCACAATAAATACTAGGCACCAAATAATTTACAAAATGGTGGGTTTTGGTATCTATACAATTAACATTACAACCTTTTAAGGCCAACCTACTCTTAACAGCGTCCTTAGCAGAAAGGAAAGCCTTGTTATTTTTAAGTCTTCTTCTGACTGTAAAAATTTTAAAGAAGTCATTTAATATACTCTAATTGAATACACGCAACATTTTCAACTATAAATATTTATTTAAAGATAGCATTTTTTTATATTAATTTAAAGATTTTTTATGTTGATATGGGAGGAGGTAGAGTTTTATCATTATTATTAAATTATAAGAAATGTTTTATTACAAGTATTTAATTCACTTTTTTTTTTTTTTCAGAACTTGGTACTGTAATATTATAAGTATTTAATTGGCATAAAATGTCTGAGACTCTTAAAAACTATTAACCAAATCTTAATACTTCATACCAACTCCAGGTCGTGGGTACCAAATCTGAAGCCCAATACTAATGAAAGCCCAGCCCTAAACTACTTGGTACATCCAGTAACTGTCGAGCCAAACCTACGCCCATTGACTTTATATAATCAATTCAATCATCAATCACCAACCAAGAACAGTCAAATTTACTTATAACTTCGGAAAGATGCGAATGGTTGGAATTCCTTTTTTTTTTTTTTTTTTTTCTCTCCAAAATTTTCAAATTTCCAATACAAAGTGACAATATAGCTCCTTTATATTATTATATTTTAATAATAAAAAGAAAGCATAAAACTACTGTGCAACTGAAAGACAAAGCATAACACTGAGTAGAACAAAATGATCAATTTAAAGAAAGCTTTTGACAACCATGAGATAAGCTGCTGCAGGCCCCTACCAACCATCAACATAGCCTTTACTGCATACATGTCCTGAAACACCTGTTTTGTTTTTGAGTCTTCACAACTCGGAGTTTGGAGTTTGGAGTTTGGTAGCATTCCGTACCATATAGATTTCAACTGACCTCCTCAAGCACCTGCATGCAGATGAGGATTGAACTATGAACCATACATCTGTATTATTCTAGTACTGAATCCCTCTTAAATGAATACATAAAATCTTGCCCCCACCATTTTTAATCCATTAATGGCTTCCAAGAAATTTAGGAATCACAGCCCCACGGAGTACTTAAACGACTTTGGTTTAGGTTCTCCCTCCATTATACACAAAACCACTCTCATGTAATAAGCAGGATATCACTCCACTTCTATATTTTCCATGCTAATTCACATTAAGTGATTCTAGCTTATGATGGGGACATAAGCAATTACAATTGTGCAGGACTATTAACATCAGATTCAATAACATTTTTAAGAGTCTGATATATGATTTGACGTGATACTTCCTCTCAAACAAACAAAGAAATAGAATAAATGAATCTTAATATGAAAGTTCTTACCATATTCTGGTTTCTCCCCTACAGCTGCCCAGCACCATTTTTTTTTCCAGTTGTTTAAGCCTTTTGCTCTCAAATCTTTGGCACCTGTAGAATAAGTTTTCAGAGAATTAAACATGCCCCATGTGTATATGATCACGTCCAAGTATACTTGAGGACACCTTATCGGTAACCAATTGAGCAATTTGACAAAAATTATACATTCTGAATGCTTTACATCCTTTTCTTTTAAGGATTAGCTGGAGCTGGTAAAAGTATTTTGAAATTTCGTACTTACTTGCATATTTGACATAATCTGCTTCGCTCAGAGTACCAACTTAAATCCTTCGGAAAGGAAATCATTTCTGGATGAAAAGATGAGAAAAGTTAAGCAAAGATATCATGTCAAATTTAAGATAAGGCAAGAATGGGAAATTATGACAAATATATTATGTTATTTGATGAACAAACAACAGAAAATCACACATATCAAAGTGAATGCAGTGTACTTCAAGTAGCAGCAAAAAGCAAGGAAGAGATAAATGAATATATATATATATATAAATATGGAGATCTTCCAACCTATCATTTCAGAAAATGAATTAGTATTAAGAATCCTATTTTTATCCTGCAAGACCATCATGTTATTCTCTTACGTCTCTCTCATGGAGCGGCAGGAAGAGCTGATATCTACTCAACTTAACTTCTTTTTTTTTAAACTGGTGGTTGTTTCGAAGGCAAGGATCTTGAGGCTGGGTGCTAAAGCATTTTGGGAATTTCAAAAGAGTCCAGGTTCCACTATTTATATTATGATAGAGATAGCACATGACTATATTTTTTCAAATCATTTTATCCTACGCCGGCAAAACTTTTTAATTCGAAAACAGACAACACAAGTTAGCAAGTACTACAAAGTAAGGGAGGGGAATTGACTCAAACTAAGTCAATAGAAACAAATAAACTAAGTTGACCTAGAATTTTCAGAGGCTGATGCCTGACATGGGGTAATTTTAAGTCCTAATGAAGTTAGATTCCATTTATAAACTTAGTAGTACTACCTTTTCCTCCGGATCTTCACATTTCTTTTGTCCTGTCGATTAGAAGGAGGCTTCTTGACCACATTATCACAGTCATAAATATCTGGTGAAATGAGGCTGCCCATAAAAATATTCGCATAGAATCGAAAGGGTAAACCGCGGATTGTAACCTCTCTAGTGGTTTTCTTCCTCAAATCATACCAAACTAGTTTCTCTTCATTCAAGTTCAAGAGGACCTCATCACCACTCTTGGAATACACAACTGGGGAGAGATAAGTGTAAGGCTCAATTTTTGGTGGAGCAATAGATAGCAGTTGAGTCCAAGATTCTTTAACACCGTACTCTTTCATTATCCATATCTCTGTTCCATGCTTCTTAAAAGGATTAAGTAAACAAAGAGATCCCCCCAAAGCATGCAATTTCAAATCCCCAGTAGAAACTAACATCTCTGGCTTGGGCACCGTATAGGTCCTCTCGGTCCTCAGATCAAAAGCCAAAATAGATGGGTCCAAGTTGTCAAGGTATGCAATTGTGTGTAAAGCATCATTTACATGGACAGCCCACTCTCTGGTTCGAGGGATCCGGTAGTTGAAATCGGGTATTTTTCTCCAGGAATTGGATTTCAAGCTATAAATTCTAGCCTCGGTACTGATCCAATCGAATTCAGGCCCTCTGAATTCCACCGCTCTTACAACTTTATAATCATCGTTCTGAGAATCATACCCAAATCCGTACCTTGTATATGCGGAGCTGGCATCAGTACCTTGGGGGTAATCCACGGAGACATCGGGTAAAGTCTTATACTTCCTTGTAAATGGATTCCATAAGAAAGGGGGTTGCTTATGCCCCATAGATACGAGTACGAGGCCGTTGCAAGAATTCGTCACATCAGAACTGGAGAACGGGGGATTGAGGGGGCGTGCAACATCGAGAGAATCCAAATCCACCGAATAAATACCTAAAAAACCGAGGATAAGGCTGGGATTTGAGTGGGACGATTTGGAGTGGGTCAGATGCAATCTTGCGAAATCCTTGCTATCAATCAGATCGCACCACCACTTGGATACACATCGGAATCGTTGAAGGGATTTGACGGGCAAGCGGCATAGGAGGTCGGTGATAATCTCCGGCGGGAGATTAGGCATATTGGGAAGGGACAATGAGGCAACAAATGCAGAGAAGGGATTACCAAAATTTGGGGGAAACCATATGAGGAGGAGGAGCACTGGAAAACCCACAAAAAAAGTCAAGAAGGAGAAATACAAAGTTATCAAGATTTGAGTACACGCGCCATCATTTCTTGCTTGGCGAAACTCGATTGTGTGTCGAACTCTTGTACGGCCAACAGATCAACTTCCCAATGCCACGGGGTTCGATTTCCGGTCAGATAACCCTAACTAACTACTTCCTTTATTTTATTCACCAAAAAAAAAAAACTACTTCCTTTATTTTTATTATTTATCTCATCCCTCTTTCCATGTGCGTCCACTCAATTTCTTTTCTTTTATTGGGAATTAAAATTAAAAATAATAGTTTTTTCCTCTTAAATATTAATCATTTTTTTTACTAATATTTATTTAAACAAAGTAAAAGTATGTAAAACTTAAATAAATAATTATTTATAAGTTTATTTTTTTTTTTTTTTTAAAAAAAAAACCATTTTATTATATTTGAGACAAATATGATTGGCAAAAATATAAGACTAATTATATAAATTAATTAAAAACAATAAGATGATCCATTTTTCTTCAAGTTTTTATTACAATAAAATTAAGATTAATTTTTAAGAAAGAATCAAAAAAAAAAAAAAAAAAAAAAAAAATCAGATTGTTACTAATATATTATATCTTACATTATTCATTCAATGTATACTATCTCCTTGCCTAACCAATTTCGAAGTAACATGCCTTTTGTGTATAAAAATTTACTTTAGAAGAGACTAAACTAATTTTAACTTTTTCTTTGAGCCCAAAATTTGTTTATCATGCTAATGAATTTTATAAATGTTTAAAAAAAAAAAAAAAAAATAAAAAAAAAAAAAAAAAAAAGTAGATATATGAATTATATGGTTGGAAAGCATTATCAGCAAGTTCCTAACTCAGGGTTGGTACATCGTCATTATCAGTAAACGTCGTCCAACAAAAACCAAAAGAGATGACCAGGACTACCCCACGAGCAACAAGGCAACAAACTGACGGAAATAGCATATGAGAAGCAAGATGTAAGGTTCTACAAATATATATATATATATATGTATATAACAAAAGCATCAGTTGTTGATTTTCCTTCGGAGTACTTGATTCTGTTGATTAAAATACTCAAATGGCTGCTAATACTAAATCAATAACTTGGCAAAGGGGCTCAACTCCCAAATATACTTAGTCAGTTCAAATTGCCATCAGCTACTCACCGGACCTCAAGCCATTCAATCACCACAAAATCAAAAGAAAATTTCATGACAAGTAATTGAGGAATTGATCTGTAAGAACCATGTTAGCTTAATGCTAAATTTACATACATAATCATTGGCTACATCAGATAGCTACTTCAGCAAAGTATTTTTTTACAGATAACAAACTCCGGACAACAGCTATCCTCTTTTCTTACATATTAGGCAAAAAGGAGTATCAAAATGTAGACTAGAGAAATAGTGCTTTCTGTTTGTAATGTTGTCCGGCATGATCTAGCCAACCAAAATCCCTGAGCAAAAAATGAGCTTCACAAGCCACAGACCGCCAATCAACACCCTACTGGAAACCACAATTAAATTAAGAAAACGGAGACATGCAATCTGTTTTGGCGAGGCTGACATTATGTTAATATAACCTATTCTCAATAGGTCAGTTTTTGATGAATAAAGAGACAAATAAAGCCTTACACACATTCTACCACAGCAATTGGTGTAATAAGGGTGTAGAAAAAAAAGTTAAACATACCTATTTCCCTCCATCCACTTAGGCTGCTATTTAGGTCACAGGACCAGTTTAAATCCCTCGGACAGAAAATCATCTCTAGAAGGGGAAGAAAATGGTATCAGTTATATTAGTGTAACAGGCAGCATTTTTTTATTTTTTTTATTTTTTATTTTTGTTTTGGGGTGGGAGGGAGGGAAAGTCACTTTGTTGCTTTTTTTTTCTTTTACAGAAAACATTTCACAGCAGAAACCTTAGCATCATCTTTGTCACCAAGCAAGACAGCCTCTCAACCACCACCCAGAAGGAGAAAAAATTATTAGATACAGACAAATTACAATTGCAGAAAAATATGTACTTGTTCAGGAAAATTACCTCTTTCCCTTAGATGGCTTCTCCTTGCTGTGCTCTTTGAAGCCATCTTCTAATCCAAAGCTGTGAACTGAAACAAGGCTCTCTGTACATACCTCAGCATAAAATAAATAAGGCAAGTTCTTAACTGGGACATAAGTAACAGTTTTCTTCTTCAGATCATACCAAATGAATCGTCTATCATCATGGTTCAAGAGGACCTTAGTACCATCCTGAGAATAAAACAAGGGGCATAAAGTAAGATAAGGTTCCAGCGGAGCAATTGTGAGTAATTTACACCAGGATTCCTTTATTCCATATTCCTTCATGACCCATATATCCACCCGGTATCGCTTTTTGGGATGCAACAAGCAAAGACATCCTCCCAAGACTTCCACATCGAATTTAGCATTCTTGCCAGCAAGATGATCAGGTTTAGGGACCACGCAGTGAGTCTCATTTGCAGGATCAAAAGCCATAATTGAATCTGCGGGAGGCTGTGTATTGACTGCTGTATGCAAAAGACCGTTAAGATGAGCGCCAAAGACTCTCTTGTAAGGAAGCTGGTAAGGAAAATATGAGGTTGGCTTCCAGGTATTACATTTTAAACTATAAATACTAGCCTTAGAGGTTATCCAGGTCAAGTCTAAACGCTTATATTCCACAACCCTAACCACTAGATAGTCATCAATCTCAGAATTATAAGCAAAAGCAAAAGTCGTATAAGCAGAGAAGACATCATCCCCAGATGGATACTCAACAGGGCATGGTGGTAATTGCTTATACTTTCTGATTGAGGGATTCCATATAAAAGGATTTTTAGCCAATACAAGAACTAATCCATTACAGGAATTGCAGAAATCAGAGAACGACAAGGGGGGCTTCATAAAGTGAGCAGAATCAAGAGAGTCCACAGGAACGGTGTAAATACCAGAACACCCAAAAAGAAGAATAAAAGTAGAGTCCGTTTTGAGGGATTGCTTCAAATGCATCTTTATAAACTCTTGACTGCCAATCAAAGAGCACCAGGGTTTTGATACGCACCTGAATCGTAGGAGGGACTTCACCGGTAACCGCGAGAGTATGTCGGTAATGATATCCTGAGGCAACATTTCAAAGGGTTTTCAGAGGAAAACCGAGAGTGAAGAGTGAAGAACAGTTCGATTAATCGGGGGGTGGGGGTAAGTTATCACCTCGCCTCAAATTGGCGGGCTGTTCGAATTGGACCCAAAGGATTAAAAAGTCTTTTTCCCCCCAAAAAAAAAAAAAAGGAAACTGAAAAGGCCCCACCAAATACTTTCCGGATTTGAGGCCCAATATTTTGTTGGAAAGCCCAGTTTGTATCATGGGCTGAATTGTAATAACACCAATATTCTATTCTATTGAGTTTGGAACTCTGAAGCCGTAATAATCCAGAAGGTTGAGATGGAAAATATAAAATGATTTATTACACATTCCAAAAATATGTAGAAGCCAAATCTCCATTGAGACCACGATTGGAATAGTTCTCAGGAATGAATTTGGCCTTCTTCTGGGGTTTGGAGTTACCACTTGCAGTCTGATAATCCGTTTTGTGCAGAGGCTGAAGCGGCACTCCAAGCCCTTAAGATTGTTGATAATTTAAAGTTGGAAAGGGTGACCATTGAAGGGGATGCTGCAAATGTTATATTGGCCCTCAATGGACTACCCCAATTTGAAGACTGAAGAGCTAAAAATGTATTGAAGCGGGCAAATCTATTCTTGCTAGTAGATTATTTTAGTTTTTGTCTTTTGCGCCTCGTTCTTGTAACTTAGTTGCTCATAACATTACGAAATAAGCGTCTGTTTCTCGTTTTTGTAGTCTTGTTCCTCTTAACCTCCCTCCGCTTGATATTTGGTTGGAGAATTATGAGGAGAAGATGTCTCTTTTCTTGTTTTTGTTATTTACTTCTGTTGTAGTTTTGTTTCGATTTGTTCAGTTAATAAAACTTCAATTAAAAAAAAAAAAAAAAAACCCCCAAATCTCCAGAGACACACACACACGGCCTCGGCTCCTCGCATTCAAAATTTCCCCCTGGATTTTTATGCAAATTGCCCCCCATTTAATTTTTGACAAGTTTACATCAAAATTCAAACCTAGCACCACCACCACCACCATATATGTATGTATGACGACATAAATCCATTTTTGGGTCCCGTTTATAGTATAGTATGATGACTCGTCTTTTTTCGGAGGCAATTACAGAGTTTAGAGAATTTTTTTAATGTGGGGTTCATTTCATTTAATATGGATTTAAAATCCTTATTAAAATATCTGGAATGTATTATTGTTGACCCCACTTTTCTTCCTAAGGAGAACTGTGGAGTCAGACATGATGTGTCAGCATGTGGTTGGAGGGGCCCTCTGCAGTGTATTATTGGATGCCAAATAAGCCCCTGATTATCAGATTCATGGAATATAGTTAGCTAACTAGTGGCTGAGGAATTTACAAAAAAAAAAAAAAAAAAACTAGTGGCTGAGGAATGAGGGGAGGGTGCCTTGTTGGCAGTTCTTCATCAACCCATATCCATGTTGTTGTGCCGCGTGTCCAAATGCTGTTTTTCCTTATTCTGACTAAATTTTTTTGAATACTTTCCATGTTTTTTCTTCTGCCCAATCGAAATTATCAAAGGCCAATTTAATAATAAATAACTGGTTTTTTATAATAAAAAAAAAAATAATATATATATATATATATATATATATATATATTATTCTCAACCTCAAAAACTCTTGGATCCAAGATTATGATGACATGTTAGTGTGTGGGGGCGGGATGAGACAATCAGTGATTCCCAATTCCCTGGATTAGATTTGGATTTGGATAACCTCGTTAACATTATTTAATTACAAATCCATTTAAACTTCACTTAATTTTTAATCTATTAGTTATCCGGTTAAGTTCAATATATTTTTCTATATAAGTCGATCTAAAATTAACGACCAAGGAAACTAATTTTCGATTTTTGGAAAATTGGGCGTTCCTTCCATTCTTTTGTCCATTTCTATGTAGTATGAAAATGTTGAAATTCAGACAAATTTCTTCCTTACATTTTTTACTTTAATTTAATTGTGAGGTAACTCCATACGCCACTCGCTATAAGAAGTACAATAATAAATAAGATAGACTTGTGCCTTTTTCTTTCTGTCCAGTCCCAATTTCCAAACTTGTTTTCTGCAACCAAAAAAAAAAAAAAAAAAATGGCTAGCGATCACCAAACGCCGCGGCCTGCCGAAGAGGACCATAAGACTCCTCTGCTTCCCGTTTTTGAACTAACTCACAGGTCATACAGCTTTAATTCAGGCATCCGATCCATTTTTACTTTGAAAAACTTTTTCATTCTGTTGGGACCTTTGCTCTGTGCCGTTATCTGTGTTTCTGCAAAGTTCGATGCTCCGGCGAGCAGTAGAAACATGTTGGGTGTTCTTGCGTGGATGTTTACATGGTGGATAACTGAGCCCGTACCAATGCCGATTACATCCATGTCACCTCTCTTTCTGTTTCCTATATTTGGGATTGCCTCCGCCGATGAAGTTGCTCATTCTTACATGGACGATGTTATTTCCCTTGTATTGGGAAGTTTCATTCTTGCTCTTGCTGTTGAGCACTATAATATTCATCGGAGATTGGCCTTAAATGTAAGTTTTAGTTAAGCACTGTTGTTTTTACTAGTTTTTGATCAATCGATCGATGATATGAAACACACACGGAATTCCTGAAATCAATCGGAGAAAGCTGGTCAGATCAGATTATTCAAAATTAATTAAAACTATGATTTGATTGGATTTAATACTGTATTTAGTATTAGATTATTAGTTAATTAGGTAGGAAATTATTCTTAGATGGATTATTCTGGACTAAAATGAAATTACGTGCATGGGCCACTCTCTGCAGATTACTCTTCTGTTCTGTGGTGATCCATTGAACCCCCCGCTGCTTCTGCTGGGGATTTGTGCCACGACAGCGTTTGTCAGCATGTGGATGCATAACGTGGCAGCAGCAATGATGATGATGCCTGTAGCTACTGGAATTTTACAGAGATTCCCACCGGCCGCCAATCAGACAGCTGAGGTCAACAATTTCTGCAGGGCAGTTGTTTTGGGTGTAATCTACTCCGCGGCGATAGGAGGGATGAGCACCCTCACGGGTACAGGTGTCAACCTGATATTGATTGGGATCTGGAAGAGTTACTTTCCCCAAGCTGATCCCATCAGCTTCAGCACCTGGTCATTCTTCGCCTTCCCTTTGGCCCTGATCATCTTCTTTGCCCTCTGGATTATACTTTGTTTGTTGTACTGCAGAAAGAGTTCTAGCAACGCCCTCAATCAATATCTAGACAAAAATCACTTGAAGAGGGAACTTGAATTGCTTGGTATGTATATATATAGAGCTAGCAATCAGATTCTATCATACTTCCAGATGCAAATTAATTTTGATTGTTGATTGTGGGTTGTGGGTGCTCTTTCTTTTGCGCCAACAGGTCCAATGGCTTTTGCTGAAAAGATGATATTAACCATATTTTCGGTGAGCTTTGCCTTTGTTTTTTGATGGTTCATGGAGAATTTGATTGATTTAAATGTGGAAGTAATTAGTATGGCATGGCAGGGGTTAATATTATTGTGGATGACAAGGAGCATAACAGATGATATTCCTGGATGGGGAGCCCTGTTTAAAGGCCGTGCTGGAGATGGAACAGTTAGCGTAAGTGTAATAATTATCAATTAACAAGGAGCTGATCATGATTAATTAATCAACATGGTTTTTGCTAATCCGGATGGATATATATATATGTATTCAGGTGATGATGGCAACCTTGTTGTTTATTATTCCGAACAAGAAGCAGGATGGAGAGAAATTAATGGACTGGAACAAATGCAAGAAGTTGCCATGGAACATTGTGTTGCTGTTGGGATCTGGTTTCGCCATAGCCGAGGGAGTGAGATCAAGTGGGCTAGCGGATGTGTTGTCAAAGGCATTAGAATTCTTGGAGAAGGCACCTTACTTAGCGATAGCTCCAATAGTTTGCCTGATTAGCGGAACTATTACTGAATTCACATCCAATAATGCCACCA
The DNA here is from genome assembly GCA_025388415.1 of Cynanchum wilfordii. Lineage (NCBI taxonomy): Eukaryota > Viridiplantae > Streptophyta > Magnoliopsida > Gentianales > Apocynaceae > Cynanchum > Cynanchum wilfordii. Next base: position 5,879,681 of record JAHSUH010001079.1, read on the forward strand.
CAACGCTGGTTGTCCCAATACTGATTCAAATAGCAAATACAATGCATGTACACCCACTGCTGCTGATGGTTCCCGGTGCCATTGGAGCCCAGTTCTCTTACTGGCTACCCACAGGAACTCCTTCCAATATTGTGGGTTTTGCTACGGGACACATTGAGATCAAGGACATGATTAAAACTGGGGTGCCCCTCAAAATTGCAGGAACTATTGCCCTCTCCTTCTTAATGCCCTCCCTTGGTAAGTTCCCCTACTCTCCTATATTATTGATTGATTTGATGGCAAAGAAGAGGAGACGACATTGGAAAATGCGTTTTTAACTTCAATAATTGACTTCCTTGTTCTCGTAGGTGCATTTGTTTTTAAAACTGATGAACCGCTTATAAACTTGTCATGGAGGAGGTGCCGCTGTTGAAGTAGATTGCATTACCTACATCTGCTTTTTTTTTCTTTCTTATATATCAGCAATATATATATATATATATAGGTAAATTATAAATCTTATATAAGAAGAGAAGCACGTATATAGATTTTTTATTGTATTTTCTACTGGTTTTGATGATAGGCCAACCTCTAATAAGGGAGTTGCTTGCTATATTGTGACCGTAAGCTGCTTATTGTTTATAAAATGGGTACGGATATGGTGCTCCAAAAGTTGTTATGGTCAATTTTTTTTTTTAATGTCGTCAGAGAATATGAAATATATCTAAAAATCTAAACAAAGTTAAATGAAAATATGATTACAAAAACTTTTATTGCTCAGTGCAATAGTGTGGGATTCTGAAAATATTAAATGGGCTAACAGCCCAGTTACCTAACTCTTGGCCCTTTAAACATAAGGGATGTTATTATTATTATTTTTTGTATCGCACATGTGTCCTGAATAGTTCTCATTATTGAGGGTGATATTTTCAAGTCATTCCACATTCAGGCTAATCTCTTTCGTTGATTTGTAGGTACCTTATTAGATGAGATAACTGGTTAAAAAATTTAACATTTTTTCATACCCAAACCAGAATTTGAAACTTGCATCATTAGTTAAAGGATGATGAGTCTTTGTCACCGCACCACATGCCTCTGGTTAAGGGATATTATTATTATTATTTTAAAAAAAAATTATCAAAAATATATATATTGTTGATTCAAGAAAGTTAATTTTCCTTATACAATATTCGATTGAAGAATTTGAATTCTAAGTTTCAATTATAGTTTAATTTCTTTTTTTGGATTTAATTTATATCTAAATTAATTCGAGATTGAGATAGTAATAATTGCATATAATGCATTACAAGTGTTTTTTTATTTATTTAAAATTTAAAATCTGTCTAAATAGTTAAGAAAATATGTATTTATTATAATTTGGCATTCCAATAATGAGTAAAACATGTAATTCCATTAAAAAAAATTTAGAACATTAATGCACCAAGACAAAGCAGAACAGAAAATATTGACCACAGCCTTTGCTTTTCATTTGAGTAATAATATCGGTAGACCTTTTTATAAATACGGCAAAAAAAAACAGAGAACCATATTAATTGAGACAGGTAAAAAACGTACAAAATTAATAATGTTACAAACTAATCCCTCTTTTCTTTTTCTTTTTTGACATTTTAAATTGTTGCACACAAATTAAAAATTGAAAAATGATATTTTTATAGATTTGTAATTAATTTTATAAAATAAAAAATAAAGGAATTTAACAAATTTTAACTTCAGAAGAGTAAGATGAATAAAGGTGACATGTATCATAAAAAAAAAAATTTTAAAAAAATGAATACTTACTAAAATTAATAAAAAAATATTTTAAATCATTTTTAGACTTTTAAAAGTCTTAATTTTAAGCTAAAAAATATATAATAATTTTAATAGTTTAAAAAATTTGCATTTAAAAAAAAAAAAAAAAAAAAAAAAAAAGAAAAGAAGAAGAAAGTAGAGTCAGGCGAGAAAAAATAGAAAAGAAAAAAGTGAAAGGTGGAAAAGAGTAAACTTAAGGATAGAGATATTAATGATGTGGGCCACCACAAACCGACATCATCCAGAGATTAGAATGCTGTGGAAACTGGAACAGACGTTAATATGTTTGGAAAACGTGATCTCAATAATATCACAGTTAGTCCCTACAAAAGTGATAACTGTTCAATTTTGTCCTTCATGTTTAAAACTTTATCAATTTAGTCCTTCTGTTAACTCCCCAAATCCAAAACTAACAGCCACCAAATTGTCAATATGACAGAATAAAGAGAAAATTGATCAGCTTTTTATTTCAAAACAGTAGAAAAACTGAGGGACTTATATGACTTTTACTATAATACCATCGTGGTGAAAGTTAAAATGATAAAACATGGGCACGTGCAAATCAAGGTGGGAAGATGAGGAAGAGAAAGGCGCGGATCAAGTTCTCCGCGTCGTATTAATTACTACCCATTATAAATAGCGCCCGCTCACCACTCCCTATCAAACAGACTCAAAACTAAAATCACCGATTTTACCATTTCCTTAAATTATCTTCCGAATTTCCGCAGGCACGTTCACCAATCCACTAACCAAATAATGGCTCCGAGACATTGCGCTCTTCCCTTCGCTATTCTCTCAGTTCTGGCGCTGGCTACTTGCTTGGACGTCGCGAGCACTCTGGGTCGCAACATAGCGGGTGGTTGGGACCCGATTAAGGACCCGAAAGACCCGGACGTGGTAGAGATCGGAAAGTATGCTATCGATGAGCACAACAAGCAGGCCAAAACTGAGTTGAAGTTTCAAGAGGTCGTTAAAGGAGAACGACAAGTCGTCGCCGGCCTGATTTACAAACTTGTTATTGATGCCATGGATGCCTCTGCTTCAAACCAATATGAAGCTGTTGTTTATGAGAGGGCATGGGAGAAATTCCGAAATCTTACCTCCTTTAAAAAATTAGATTAGATGTTATATGTGAACTATGAACTCGCAGATGCGTCTAATCTGTTACGAAACGAGATCTGCTTTCATATTATATCTGCAATTTTTAAATAAATGTATCTTCTTCTAGTACATTTAACTCAGAAATATTACAACTGCATTTTTATTTATTTTAAATTCAAAATCTATCTAAATAGTTTTTTTTTTTTTTGATGAATCTATCTAAATAGTATATATATATATATATATATATATTTATATTTATTATAATTTGTCGTTCCAATAGTGAGTAAAACATGTAATTCCATAAAAAAGTATAAAAAACATTAATGCACCAAGACAAAGCATAACAGAAATTATTGACCACAGCCTTTGCTTTTCATACGAGTTATACTTTTTTTTTTTTTTTCTCTTTTTCATACGAGTAATACTATCACATAATATCAAATAGATCTTTTCTAAATATGACAAAAAAATATATATTAATTGGGACAGGTAAAAACCGTACAAACTAATGTCACAAACTAATCTCTCTATTTTTTTCCCTTATTTGACATTTTAAATTGTTGCACTCGTAATTAATTATATATATATAAAGTAATTTAAAACTTTTAGGATGAATAAAAATGATATATATTATTTTAAAAATAAATAAAGAAACAAAAATATTTTAACTCATTTTTAGATTTTAGATTTTTAAAAGTATTAATTTTAAGCTAAAAAATATATATTAATTTTAATATTTTTAAAAATTTGTATGTAATTTGGATTCAGAAGTAAAAAAGAAAAAAGAAAAAGTGGAAGGTGGAAAAGAGTAAATAAGGGTAGAGATACTAATGAAGTGGGCCATCACCAACCGACATTAGCCAGGGATTAGATTGCTTTGGAAACTGGACAGACATTAATATGTTTGAAAAAGCAATCCCAATAATATCACAGTTAGTCCCTGTAAAACTGATAACTGTTCAATTTAGTCCTTTATTTTTTCAAAATTATCAAAATTTGGTCATTCTGTTAACTCCCATCTCCAAAAATAACAGCCATCGAAAGGAAAATATTGATAATTTTAAAAAAAGAACAAAATTAAAGATGAAATCGATCATTTTTTAAACAGTAAAAAAATTGAGGGACTTATATGACATTTACCATAATACCATCGTGGTGAAAATGAAAATGATATGACATGGTCACGGGCAAATCAAGGTGGAGGTTGAGGGTGAGAGAGACACGAGGATCGAGTCTCCGCGTGGTATTAACTATACTACCCATTATTTACCAAAAAAAAAAAAAAAAAAAAAAAAAAAAACTATACTACCCATTATAAATAACGCCCGCTCACCACTCCCTACTGAAGAGACTCAAAGCCAAAATCACTGTTTTCACCATTTCCCCCAATTATCTTCCGAATTTCCGCAGGCACGTTCATCTAGAGAGATCTCTCAACAAACCAAAAAATGGCTCTGAAACATGCCGCTCTTCCCTTCGCCATCCTCTCAGTTCTGGCGCTGGCCACTTGCTTGGACGTCACGAGCACTTTGGGTGGCTACAAAACAGGTGGTTGGAAACCGATTAAGGACACGAAAGACCCGACCGTGGTAGAGATCGGAAAGTATGCTATCAATGAGCACAACAAGCAGGCGAAAACTGAGTTGAAGTTTCAGGAGGTCGTTAAAGGAGAACAACAAGTCGTCGCCGGCATGAATTACAAACTTGTTGTTGATGCCAAGGATGGCTCTGCTTCAAACCAATACGAAGCTGTTGTTTACGAGAGGTCATGGGAGAAATTCCGAAATCTTACCTCCTTTAAAAAATTAGACTAGATGTTATATATGAACTATGAAGTCGCAGATGCGTCTAATCTGTTACGAGACGAGATTTTCTTTTATATTATATCTGCAATTTTTAAATAAATGCATTGCTAATTTTATCATCTTCTAGTACATTTAACTCAGAAGAGGAGATCTATATATATATATATATATATTTATATATTTTATCCTTGATGGTTTGAATTTTAATTATCTATTGGTTGAAATAAAATATTGATGACATATATAGAGGTGTAACGGATGAAGAGAGGGATAAGCATTTTGAATTTCCTGAGTTTCTGAGTCTGTTGTGTACATGTCGGGATTCGGGAACGACAGGACAAATTTTTACTTGGAATTTACTCAAAGTTAGGTATAAAAAATCTGGGTTTGAAGCAATAATACTACTACATATAAGCTTCTCGTGGCTTTTTGTTGTCTGTTTGCGAAAAGAAAAAAGCTCCGTTCAAGTTTTGAAACAGATAAATAAATGGGGGGTTCTCATTGATGTGGTTCAGGATTGATTGCGGCCACCTGTTCATGGGATATGACAATTTGTGCAAGAGAACCGAAACAATTAACCATTTGCAGGTATTTAACTCTTCAAATTGACTTGTTGACTGTGAGAGGTTCTGTAATTGGTGGACTGAATGATTTTCACATTAGAGCCAGTTCAGTACAAGTCACATGCTATGCCAAGCCAAATGGCCATCCCGGCTGGGACCATCCTCCACACGGCACTTTCATCTATGATCTGTCTGCCATCTTTCTACACAGTGAAGAATTTTATATATATATATATTTTCTTTTCTTAATGAATGCACCATCGTTTACGTGCTATATAAGAGTTTGCCCACCAACCGTAGCATCAATTTCAAACGATACATTTTTTTTTTTTTTTGGTAAATGAATTTCAAACGATACATAACTTAAAATATTATTTGTTTTAATATTTCAGTATTTAAATTATATTTTAAAAATAAATAATGGAAAGAAAGTTTTATTTAATCAAATCTGCTCAAAGATTTTGTATGAGCTCAGCCGACAACAGAAATTGGGTTGGGCCAGGGTTAGTCACGGGGACAAAAGGATATTTAGCCTCAACTGCCATTATCACTTTCATTCTCAGATTTGCGGATTTTCCCTTTTAAGGTTTGTGGGCTAAACAGGACATAAAATTAGGAGATAAAAAGCCATATCCTCTTCTACCAAACCCAAAAAAGGAAAAATAAAATAAAATAAAATCTGTCATATAAAATTTAGGTATATTTTGTGACAGATATATATATATATTTTTCCTCCATAACTTTTATGTTAATAAGAATATTTTATCTTCATAATTGTTCAAAAAAAAAAAAAAAAAAAAAACCAAAGGTGAATAGATTTGTATGATGGATTAAGCATTGATAATATCATCTACAATTTTTTTTTTTCTTTCTAAAGGTGATATTATTAAAAAAACTAATAGTAGCTTAATTTTAAAAAAAAAAAAATTACAAGCAGGATCAACAAAATTTTTTTACCATAATCATTAAGTTATAATAAAATATGTAAGTAAAAAATATATAATTTATCTATTCATCTAATAATTAACATTTTTTTTTAAAAAAAAAAATAATAATTAACATACTTTAAATTTAATTTATTCACTTATATATATTTTTTTCATTTCGGAACTAAGTATTATATTTTATTGTAAAAATATAGACAAGTGGATATATTAATATAATAAGAAATAATTATTTTATTATTATTATTATATATTTTGCATGAGCTAAGATTACACATCATAATTCATGATTTGGATAGGTTATTATTTCTGTTTATTGTATGTGATGATACATGCTTCATAAATGTTCTCACTCCAAATCTTGTCCATTCCATGATGGAAAACTCGGATTTCTTATGATCTCCCCAAAGTCAGGCGCAATTGAAATTACTGAATTGGTGCTGAAAATTTTAGGGATTGACCGACCAGCATCTATCCTAAGATTTGAATCCGGAATAACCGTGGGGTTTTTATCAATAAAGGCCATTCTCGGAAGGGAGACGGTAAAATTGGGGGAATTGGATTTCAGTTAAGTTTATTTTGGTTGAGATTGAACCCAATATGGATTCGGACTTTGGAGGAGATAAGAAAATTATAAGTTGAAAAATCATTCCTTTAACCTGTATATTTTTTCCCCTTTTTACTCTTTATTTTTAGTAAACTGCGATAACAACAAAATCAGCGTGGGGGACTTCCAAAATATCAAAAATAGGGGGTTGTTTATCGGGTGGGAGCTCTACTGCGGCACGCGCGGCCTCGGCGTCGTCCGCGGGGAGCCAGAGGCAATTGCAGAGGCTATCTTCTTCGGCAGCCGCAGCCGTTGTATCGGAAGGTGATAACGCCAAGATGAAGGCTTTATTTAAATCTAAGCCTAAAACCCCTGCTGACCTTGTTCGGCAGACTCGAGATCTGCTCATGTGCGCAGATCGCGCCCCAGAATCCCGCGATAACAAGCGTGAAGAAAAGGTAGAGTTCTATTTTTTATTTATTTGTTTGTCTTTCTTTCCGTCAATTTTGATCTGAATGGAAGGTTATGATATGTAAATCTGGACTGTTATATTTTGTGAACATACGTCGGATGAGTAATAAAATGTCAAATCTTAACCGAACTTTATTTTCTGAATGAAATTGGTCAAGATGTTCTGACTGATAATTGCTAATTGAATAAGAATTCGGTTCTCTCTCTTTTGTTTTTAAACAATAGTTCAGGGAGTTGGGCTATGTTCAGGATTGAGACTTTGAACCCCTACCAATACCTGTTTGCTCGGCATTACAAATTTTGTTTGTATTAAGGGTTTGCCAGACAATCCTGTTCTCGTTGATTGTATTATATACTATTTCTGAAATTGATTGATCACAACAGATGTGTTTGATTTTTTACTCAATATTGGTGCTGTCTCATTGATTTTGGCATGATTGGTAGATGGCGGAGTTGAGCAAACTTATAAGGGAACTCAAGTCTATTCTTTATGGAAATAGTGATGCCGAACCTGTAACTGAAGCTTGTATGCAGTTGACCCAAGAGTTTTTCCGAGAAAATACCTTACGCTTGTTGATCAATTGCCTTCCAAAGTTGAGTTTAGAGGTATCTGCCATTTCTCTTACCTGGTGTACTTTTATCTTTTTCCTAATAATCATAATATATATTTTTTTCCTTCTTTCATTCTTTAGATTCATGGCAAATTCATTTTTTAGCTAATTGTTTAGATACTGAAATAAATAAATTAAATGTGCAGACCCGCAAGGATGCTACACAAGTTGTTGCAAATCTGCAAAGGCAGCAAGTCCAATCACGATTGATTGCTTGTGATTATTTGGAAGCAAATATAGATTTAATGGATACTTTAATAGCTGGGTAAGTGATAGATGAACAGAGTTTTGAAAAATAGTAAGTTGTCATGCATGTAAATTCCTTGGATACTTCTCCTTATTCTCAAGGGGTCATTCATTTACAAGCTTACTCCTCAAACTGCTCTTGTTATTAAAAATTTGATCCTCTTCTCATATTATCATTAACTCTCTTTGTTTAGCTACGAGGATACAGAGATGGCTTTACATTATGGTGCAATGTTGAGAGAGTGTATACGCCACCAAAGCGTTGCTAGGTGAGCAAAACTATATTGTCTCTCCCGAAGACTAGACATGATAATTTGACATGAAGTAAAGGAATCAAAAGCTTTACAATGAATATTGCCCATCTAGAATTATTGAATTTTATTTATCTTCCTTTCATTGAAAAATAATCACATTTGGAGAACATGTATGTTTGACAAGCATTGAAGTTAGATTGTGCTTATATGAGAAATGGATATGAATGCTTTCACTTGGGCAGAGGGCTTTTGGAAGTTTTGATGATCTTTCTAAGCCTGAGTACTCTTGGAGGAGTTTCCATAAATACTTACTATCATGTTTTGAGTATTTTTGATTATTTTATTTTATTTTATTTTTTTTTGGGTCAACCAGTATTTTTGATTAGTTGTTTATATTGATCCTTAGGTATGTCTTAGAATCAGAGCACATGAAGAAGTTTTTTGACTTCATACAGCTTCCCAATTTTGACATTGCTGCTGATGCTTGTGCAACATTCAAGGTAAATTTGTTTAGACCACACAGGTGTTTATGTCCTTTTTTTGTACAGTTTTTGTGTCCCTATTGAGCTGTGTGTCAACTACAGCACCATATGCTCAAAGTGTAAGTTATTATATGGCTTTCTTCTGAATTGTAATGCATTTGGATCAATTGACCTAAAAAGGTCCCATAATGGTTATGTTATCCCACAATCAAAATTGGATGGTTTATTTAACAGTGACATTTCAGTTTGCTCTTATAAATTTTCACCTCCTCAGTGACTTGTGAATGGAAATTTTGTTTGTAGTTTTCCTATAGTATGTTTTTTACACTAGGATAACGAGGTGTGTCTGTTGCAGGAGCTCTTGACGAGGCATAAATCAACCGTTGCTGAATTTCTTTCTAAAAATTATGATTGGGTAATGATTTTATCTTTTCTGTCACTCCAAAATTTAGGGATATACTCTATCTGACAGCTGTGTATGTATTTTTGTGTATATGATCTCTCGCAATTATACGAAGCTCTGAAATTACTAGCTTTACTGCTGTGAAAATATTTTATTTATTTCTTGGATGTTTTGGTAGAGATTCCCAATTTTTTGATTTGATTATTTGCTTGCTCGATGGATTCAGGTTAATGATTGCAGTTCTCTTTGACTTGTTGATTCATGTACACGACTTTGTTTACCTTTTTATCAGTATTTTGCAACACTTCATTAAGTGAATGTTTCACAGCTGATTTAAGCATGATAAAGTGAATCTCACCTCTTGGTTACATATGCATTTGGATAAATTTAAATTTGACCTTCTTGTAATCTTGAAGGTGGCTATCATGTTTGTTTAGCTATTTATGGGTCTAGGTTTATGCTACTTTGAATGTTTGACATTAGAATTATATTGTGCTCGTAATTTTACATTCCTTAGTTCCTTGTAATATTATGGCAGTTTGAATATCTAAGTAAGATGTTGCTTGTGGAGAACTTTTTTGGCTGTTTGTTTGATAATGAATTCTGTTTGACTACACCCATACTAATTGCCTTTTTATTTACAGTTTTTTGCTGAATATAACTCAAAGCTCCTTGAATCTACAAATTATATTACCAGAAGGCAAGCTGTCAAGGTAAGAATTTGACTTGTTTTACATTACTTTTCTGTTGCACAAGTTACTAAATGGTCAGGAAAGATGTTAGATTGTGAAGATGAAGCTGAAATGTAAGATCATGATGATGTCATGTGTTATATGGTTAGTTGCGAATTTTTAGATGGAAACTATTGTTATATTGAAAAGGTGAACATTCATTTTGGGCATCCTGACATAAAAAATGTCAATATGTAACATTGGACTCGGGAGTATGTTAACTTTTGTGGTAGTGCTGTTTTGTTACACTTGTCTTCATATCAAAAGAAGTGCTAATTCTGAGCTAGTATCCACTTCTTACACCCATTTTGTGTGTGTTAATTGTAAGTGAAGCCTCATACTTTGAACATGCTTCTTCTATCTGTCACCAAAGATAATGGACACTGCCCTTGTTACCAGCTTACCCATGTTAAGTGTGCAATCAAGATGTCATTATTTTGCTTATAGGTACAACAGGAAGGTGAAGCATATGTTAACTACTTTATAATTATATAATGTAATGTAATGTGTTATTTCACTGTCTTGAGGCTTTCCTCTCGATTATTTCTAAAAATTTGAGGTTGTACTCCATGTACCTAAGTGCAATTCCTTATATGCTGCATGTATATTGTTAATTGTTGGTGCTTTTTTTTGTTATTACATATCAGAATATGGAACATATTTTCTTAGTGACTTTTATTCTCGCAGATATTGGGAGACATCCTGCTGGATCGCTCAAATTCAGCTGTCATGACACGATATGTCAGTTCTAGAGACAACTTGAGGATTCTCATGAATCTTCTCAGGGTATGTTGACCTTTTTAATTAAGTCATTTGAGTTACGGTTACTTGTGCCTCTTCCTTTTGAGTTATCCAAAGTATTTTTTCGTCTTCCACTCTCAAGTTAGTTACTGGTGCACACTTTTATTTGTTCCCTTTTAAAAGTAGGTAAACCAGTCTCTCTTATTCGGTTTGTATCCCGTCTCAGTTGTGACTTGTGCTTCTTTTAATTGTTGGTTGATATATTGTAGGAGTCAAGCAAGAGCATTCAGATTGAAGCATTTCATGTTTTTAAGGTATTTGACTTATGCAGAAATTATTAGAGTAGAACTTTTGCTGAGTTTAAATGAATGATCATGTTGGTTTTTGACTGAAGACATGCAAATTTTGCAGTTATTTGCTGCCAATCAGAATAAGCCCCCAGATATTGTTAGCATCCTTGTTGCTAATAGAAGCAAACTTCTACGCCTCTTTGCTGATTTTAAGATTGAAAAAGGTAAGAGAGAGAGAGCAAGGAAAAATGACTATTCAATTAATTAGCAAATTTTGATTGTTCGTAATAACCTTCATGTCTTGGGGTGCAGAGGATGAACAGTTTGAGGCTGATAAAGCGCAAGTGGTGAAAGAAATTGCTGCGCTTGAGCCCAAATAGCAACCATGAATTCGGCGTTAATTATTTTTATTTAGCCACCATGTCGTCATTGTTGTACATGTAGGCCTCTTCATGGTTCTTGTTTCTTCTTCCCTTCATTGTTATTCGCATTGTTTAGTTCCTTGTAACTAATTACCTTGAAAGACTACATTACATTACATTACATTTCTTTTCTTTATTTTCTCTTTCCCTAGCGTATCATTTTCTTTTCCATGGGATTCATAGTTTTGAAACGGACACCTGCAGCAGTACAAGGATTATTTGGCCATCATCAACTGATGAGCATGAGAAAAAAGATCTCTTGGACTCCTTGTCTTTAGGCAATCAATCACCTGGAAAAGTCGGGTGTCGCCTTCAGAACCTGTGTCACGCACGGGCCTCTGCTTGCGTTTCAAAGAAGCAAATAGCATATTCGAATATCCTTATGTTGCTTCATAGTTTTATGCCCTCGTTTCTCGAATATTATTTCCGCCTTGCGAAATGATTGATTGACCTCACATTCAAGCCTCTATGAAAGACGCCAAATGCCGTACACAAATCTTCGCCTTCTTCCAGATTAGCACCTCTTACTCAAGAAAGTTCCCATGATCAAAGAAACTCATTCGCCACCATGAACTCATCTACCAATATCTGCCTCCAAAATTAACTTCCAAAAAGTAAATTTGTGATGATGTTAATTCAAAATTGACAAAAATACATTATTCCATAATAGCAGTTTGTATAAAGTTACATTATTGTGTAGAAGAAGAAGAAAAAGGAAAAGAAACATTGGGAATCTAATTATTTTTAATAATAATATTAAAGGAATAAAACATGCAAGTAATAAAATAAAAATAAAATGTTGAGATGAATCATGCCAATCTGACAAAATTAAACTAAACCCCCTTTTTAAATCGAATTTTGGTTAAAATTATTTGGCTTTATAAATAATTGATATGGTTTTCGTTTGATTTCACTCATTTCTCGTGTGCTACGTGAAAAGCTTCCCCAACCAAAAAAACAAAAATTCTTCATCTCAACTCAAGCGCTTCTTCATCACCCATTGTCGTTTCTTCTTCGAGGCCTAAAATGGCGGAAAACTGTACGACTCTTTGCTTTATTTTCTAATTGTTGCGATAACAAATGCACCCCCACGCATTAATTTTACATTCACAAAATTTTCTGTTTGTGTGTTTGTGTTTTTTTTTTCCCCGATGGATAACAGTGGATGAATTGCTATCTGTTGCGGTGGACGCAGCTAAAAGAGCCGGAGAAGTGAGTCCTGCATACATACAATTTCTCTGTCTGTACCTTCTTTGGTTGTCAATCTTCAGCCACATTTCTAATAGGTTCTGATTTTCTGGGATTTGATTGTATGCTTTGAGCTATACAGATAATCCGCGGAGGATTCTACAGGCCAAAGCACGTGCAGCATAAAGGCCAGGTGTTTAATTTTACTTCTTATGACTTCAGTTTTTATTCCTTAACAACTAAATTGTGGAGTTAGGCATGTGGAATTGAATTGATTTTTCCTCTCAGAATCGATGTTAAAATCTAAGTGCTCTAATGAAGCATGGCTGTTCTAGATTTTTCATGTGGATCGAAAGGTCTCGGAGCAGTTCATCGGAAGATGGAAAATATGATAATCATGATTATTAGGCTGCTTGGAGATCTGGTTAACTAGTAGATACTATAAATTTTTTTTTTTTTTTGATTTTGTTTTACAACGTAGTCCAGATTTAACAGTGAGTTAACATTGATTCGCAAATTTAGAATCCTCTGAGAGTTAACATTGATTCTCAAATCAGAATTATCTGAGTTAACATTGATTCTCAAATTTGGAATTGGCTTTGAGTTAATATTGATTATCAAATCCGTAATTAGCTGTGACATTCTTCTCTGTATTGTTTGTAGTGTAGATCGTGAAGTTTCTAAAACATCGAGAACATTTTGTAGTGTTGTTTAGGAGCTGGGAATTTATTATGCAAAATGGTCCTTATTTTTGTATGGATTGCTCTGTGTATGAGTATTGAATTTTTGCATTTCTGTGCTATTTATTGCTGCAAACGAAGGTGGACTTGGTGACAGAAACCGACAAGACATGTGAAGATCTCATATTCAATTATCTCAAGGAACATTTTCCGAGCCACAAGGTAAGTTCTATTGACATCTAGATTCATTCATACAGGTGAAATTTTAGATACATGCTTCAATTGTAAGCACTAGTTTCTCCTTTATGGTTTACTCAGTTTCTTTATATTTTTTTTAATATGTGCTTGTTCTAGTTAATTGGAGAAGAAACAACTGCTGTTTTTGGTGCCCCTGAGCTGACTGATGACCCAACTTGGATTGTTGATCCACTTGATGGAACAACAAACTTTGTACATGGGTAAATTCTCTATTTACTTCAGTAGTGGAGGAATAATTTATATTGTACATCAAAAGCACTAGAGAATCTCAATTTTGATATTTTAACTGCAGGTTCCCATTTGTTTGCGTCTCTATTGGTCTCACAATTCGGAAGGTTCCAAAAGTTGGTGTTGTCTACAATCCAATTATGGATGAGGTGACACTTCATGCTTTTAGATATGGGTTAATTTGTTGCCTCTGGTATTGGATGAATTGATTTCGGACAAGAAAAATAACAAGGAGATTCAACAAGTGAATGCAGCTTCCTTAGTTAATTGAGATGCTTCTTAGGCAATATGTATAATGCATTAAATTGTCTCCCCACAATGTGGTACCATTTATGCTTATATTCCATTTGAGACCTAGGGCTTCTTCTAGAGGAAATAGAGTTTTAGGTCTCACTTATTATTAGCTGATAAGATGGTTATAATAGGGGATTTTTGCCTTTGAGGGTTTTGGAGTACATGTTTATGTAGTACATAGTCATGTTTTCTCCAAGGAGAGTGGGATAATGATTCTTATCTTTTTGGTTTTCCTTCCACTTATTTTTGATTTGTATGTTAACATGTAAAATTTCCTTTTTATGTTTTACTCCTTCAGGGAAGTAATATGTTTTATATTATTGTGTAGCTCTTCACTGGCATTGATGGGAAAGGTGCTTTCCTAAATGGGAAACGCATAAAAGGTAAGTTTTGTATGTCCCTAGTTTCTAGTTCCTGCTTTGCACATTCGTTTGCAGCCTCTTGACAGTGCCCTTCCGATGCATCTGCAGTGTCTTCACAGTCTGAACTTGTGAAGTCTCTCCTTGCTACAGAGGTATTGGTTATATGTGTATATTATTAATGCAGTAGAATACTTTGTTTAACTCCATATTTTTTCTTTATTTTTTCCATGAATAAGCATTGGATTCCTCTAATTTCTCCTTAAATTCTCATGAAAGGGAATATGCTTCTCTTTTCCAAAATGACACCTGATTTGTGCTTTCATTTGTAAATGAGGAATTTGTTCTAAGTTGTGGTGTGGGCATATGGAAGTAGCATATCCTGGCATATTTTATGAGTTAACTTTAAGTTTAGAACCTGATGCAGCTAATTGCCTAATTATGAGTTAACTTTTTCTTATTGTGGCGTTTGAAACTGTCTAATTGCCTATGAGGAAATAATGACCTGGCATTTCAAAAACTTATGAGCTCTGAAATCATTTGTTCTCCCTTCCTTGTCCTTTTGGTTTAACTCCTGTGATGCTTTTACAGCATACAGATGTTAGCATGTTCATATAGCAACTTAGGGTTAATGACTTCTTATTGCTCTCCTTGAAACCTTCTTTTACTGGGAACAGGCAGGAACAAAGCGTGATAAAAAAGCAGTGGATGCTTCAACGAATAGAATTAATAGCTTACTCTTCAAGGTATACTGATTATCATGAAAGATGAGTCAAGTTGTAAACTTGCTCTAGGCTTCATTCTGATGTTACCTGTTCCTCTGTGATCAGGTTAGGTCCCTCCGGATGAGTGGTTCCTGTGCATTAAATCTCTGTGGGATTGCCTGTGGAAGACTTGACCTATTCTATGAACTTGGATTTGGAGGCCCATGGGATGTGGCTGGTGGTGCTGTGATTGTTAAAGAAGCTGGAGGTGTCCTGTTTGATCCGTGAGTTTCTTGATTTCCTTGTTCTACTCAAATAAAAGAGAAAGGCATCTCTTTTTCTTCCCTAGTCCACATCTGCGTCTTTTCTTCATTTTGGGTGATCTCCCCTTTCATTCATTTTGAATAAACTAATGGGATATTTTTGAAAAGGCATGCTGGGGGGTCAGGATTATTCAGATGTCATTCACAATGATACCAGTGTGTCTTAAGCTGTGCTATGATTAGAGCAGTATCATGATATGTGCTAATTTTCATCCTAAGTATCCTGTCTGTTTGTGACATTATCAGTCTCTGTGCTGCTTGACACTTTTAAATTGCTTTCAAATTGTTTTTAAGTTTTTTCTTTCCCTGTAACAATGAAGTATTGCTTTTCTTTAGGTCTGGTAAAGAATTTGACATAACCTCTCAGAGAGTGGCAGCTTCCAATCCTCTCCTCAAGGAAGCATTTATTGAGGCATTGCTGCAATCAGAATGATAGAAATCTTCAAATGATCTGAAAAAGAGCAGCCCTGAGGAAAGTTTTCTAGGAATTCAGGAAGCAGCAAGTATTGATGTAGCCATTTGTCTTGAGTGCTTTAAGAGTATAAATAACTTGAGATATTGGTAACTTCTACCATGTTTTTCTTTGCTGGTGTATCTTTAATTTCCAAAGTGATACTGTTTTCATGATGTTAATAGAGAAGCATTGTTTCCTCCCCAGCATTATCTACCTCCTTTTTTGGGGGTGATCATGGCCTACTAAGGAGATTGGTCACCGTATGAAACTTTGATTGACATATATGCACAATCCCCTGACTATATGCTTGTTTGTGGTTTTTTTAGCATAAATTTGTTTCTGGACCAGGATAAACACGAAAACAATTGCTCATTAAGTTGAAAGATAAAAGGTTGAGAAAATGGCTATTGATTTTCTTGTCTGTTTCTGGCTAAATTCAAAGTATATCTTATAATAAACATAAGAAATGGAAGAGTCCATAGGATAAACAAGCATATAATGAACCTAGCGCATGAGGAAATCTGACAAATGCAAGGCTAGCGTACATAGGATTTGTCATGTGTGTCTGGTGCGAAAATATATGCCGTGCCCAAACTGAAATTAAGCTAAGGAAAAAGGAAAAACATCAAACTTAATAAAAAAAATTTTTAAAAAAGAAAAAATTAGACGGTTGTATCTGGACATCCATCTCATGATTCCCCATCTATACCCTTTCTTGTGTCCTTGCACTGAACCCATTGGTTCCATTGACCTTTTGAGGATGTGCAGCAGTTTTTTTCCTTTTCATAACAACAAACCAAGTATAAACTTCCAAGATCACAGCAGCGCATGCTAGACCCACAAGGATGCCAATGTAAGCTCTTTCCCATTTCTTCTGTGGACTTAGAATATCGAAGCCCTTGAAAATGTTGACAATGCTGAGCACTAGTATGGCATATCCAATTGAATGATGGTATATGTTCCAGTAAAATCTGTACTTGTGATCCTTCTTTGGCCTTAGAAGCACAGCAAACGCCTGCAGCAGCAGCAAAACCAGATCATTAAGAAAAAACAAGATAAGGTGCTAGCTACTACACTAGCAGCTCATAATTTTGAGCTAAGGGAACTTAAGCATACCTGCAGAGTTGCAAGACAGAAAAGTAGAATGCCAATGGTCCTGTGAGCTGTATGTTGAATTCCCGGAGATTGGCTACCAAGACGGAGGCCGGTAGCCCATCCGGCAACACCAATAACATAGGCTGAAAATTGGCAGGTTACGTGAAGGTAAAACCATGCAGGGTCTGCCGAAGGAAATACCTTTAAGTATCTTGCAATCAAAGCGCCCATAGGCATCATGATCCCCCAACTTACAGCATTTAGAATCCCATGAGTCTGAAAAAAATATCGGTATAAACGTTAATAAGAGAGGTCATTCATCCCAGCTATACAGTTCCAGTATGTTGCAATAAAGGAAAGATGTGCTTACGTTTTTCTTCTTGACTTTTGAACTCAGATCACCTGCACCTGGTGTGGTTCCAGATTCCCCAGAAAGAAGGTTGAGAGTCCCCATGGTTTGAACATTAGCACCAGAAATAGGATGCATTCCAGGACTGTCATTTGAAACAGGACCTTCTTGCCAAACATGGTTCAAAGAGGAACTGTTAAGATTTTGCAGCTTCAATGTAGCAAAGATGATGATTTCATTGTTTGATGATGAGTAGGTTGCCTTCAAATCTGAAACTGGAAAACTCAAATCTCCTTCCTGCAATCCAGTCTGGTAACTCGTGACTGGGGCTGTATAGGCCCTCATAGTACCATCAGATTTTTGGTAAGCCACGAGTGCCTGTGATCCAACCATGCCATGAGAAGTTGGATTAATAGCCCATGCAACCCACGTTGAGGATGAAACACCCGTGCTGCGGAAGGCAATTTCAACATCTTCAGAAGATGGGCTGTATTTCCAATGAAGATACGAGTTCAAATATGGGAGATCACTGCAGGCGCTGAAGTCTTGATTGCTAGCAAAATTGTATTTTGCACATGATTGTGCAGTAGCTGATAGACACACCCAAAACAGGATACAAGAAACTAGCAGTACTACTCTCATCATTCCTGAATCCTGATTCCACCCACCCGCCCGCAACTGTCAATCTTTTTCTCCCTGAAAATTAAGCTTAGATCAAATGATCGATGAATAGGAAAAAAAAAAAAAAAACCACTTTTTTGTTTATATTTTGTAGCTGGAACTGGATGATGAGAAGGGAAAGTTCATGTAGTGAGAGAAAAGAAGGGACATTCTTTATAGATGAGTGGTTAGTTGGTTAGGTAAGAAACTACAATTATATGGAAATTATGAGTTCCAACTTTTATCTAGAGATAGTTTATAATATAAGGGGCAGTTTTAGGCTAACAAACGAACCGCTGTCAATCCCAACACACAACAAAGACTTTTTTTTACAACCGTACATTTCTAACTTCAACTACAATTAATTTTTGTACAACTTTTTATGACATTATGTTCGAATAGACTCATGTCCACATTCAAGCAAACTTTGCATCAAAAATGAAGAAAAGGATCATGAAATTTTAGGTACCTAAAGCTTCCAAGGTGGAACGGAAAATATGGAAAGAAGGCGTAAAAATCAACCTAAAAATAGTCAGCTGAAACCATGCATCCTACTCAAAGATTCAGAGAAGAAAGTCAAATTCTTGATTAATTGAAGTCCAGTTCTTTAAACAGAACATTAACATACATTTCGTGTAGCTAATAACAGAATTTTTCAGATAGTTTTCTAGCTAGCAAGGGAGTCCATCAGTAACCAACCAACCAACCACCTCAATTTGAGAACTTTGAAGAGACAAATAATAATATAAATCGGAGCTCAAAATAATATTGCATCTGGTGAGAATTATTACCAATAAAATTAACAACTTGTTTCTTTTTACATGTTCAAAGGGAGAGGGCAGAGATAAGACATGATCTGTCGGATTGGATTAGGTTTATGCATATGATCCTACACACACAAACTGGTCAAACCAAACCCCCTTGTAAGTTACCCAGTCTTTTAATTTGGACCCTCGAATCCAGTGAATCTCCTGCAAAATTAATATTTTCAAATAATGGTTCTTGCTATATTTAATTAGTGAAACGGGGAGGGAGGGAGTACCGTCTCCCACGACTCCACCATCGTTTTGTTTTCATGCAGAAAAATCTATTAATTTAAGATTAATTAATATGTTGTCCTTTTACTCTTGTTCCTGTCCCTGTCCCCCTCCTCTCTTGACAAGATATGCACAACAAATTATCGTCTAGATTTGTTCTACTCCTACGTAACGTGCTTGAGGATTAAGGTTTTTTTATTAAAAAAAAAAAATAAAATAAATGAAAAGTATATAATGATCTATAATGGTGGTTTAGGAATGAATATAATAAACATGGACAAATAATTCAGAGATCCGATTTCTTGTCTAATAAATATTATGATATAAGAGATAAATATTATGATATCATAATAAATAAAATAAATAGAGTATAATATCTACTATTGTCCATTACATGTACTAAGTTCTTGTATTATTAGAGATATTTATAGTAATTAAAGTGATAAAAATGCATCTATACGGATTGCTTCATATGGGTATTATTCACCTAATATTCTTCAGCTTAGATATTACAATATGAAGTTAGGTCAATTCGTTGAACCTAAAAGAAATAATAATAATAATAGTACAAAAATATTATATTATTGGGAATATATATATATATCTAACACTTCCGCTTATTATTGCGAGGAGCCATTGAGAAATTGTAATAACTATTTCCAAGATTACCATTTTCTAGAACATTATATATACTTTCTAAAAAAGTATAATATTCAATACTATATTTTTTACTACATATTACATATAAGTCTATATAATAATAATTTCCTGTTTAAATAAATAAATAAAAAAAAAAGATAATTATTTCTCAAATTTAATCTACTGCTTGAGTATATAATTTAATTGACCAGCTAAATAAATTGGTTAGAATATTAGGGAAGGTCATCTTCTATTTAACAGAAACAATTAATTATATGCTTCGTTGTTTTCATTATTGGAAAATGATGCATTGCTGTGACAAGGTAAGACGTAAGCATGATAACACCGTTGCATCATACATGTGCCATAACAAATAATGTAATAAACAAATGTATATATTTGGGCTTAAAATAGGCTTTAGCTGTTTTAGTCAGCCCAACCCATTAAATCATAGTACCAATTAGTAGTTGGGCTTACAATAAGCTTTATGTTTTACACACTAAAGTTTTGGTTAACCCAGCCCAGACCAGCCCAGCACAGCCCATTAGTCCTACAATTACTGTTTGTTTATGTCCAGCAGGAAAATTAATAAAAAATAATTTAAAAAAATAAAAAAGAAGATGAAGAAGAATGTTACATAATATATTATCCATCGCAACATTTTCAAAGATTCGATTTAGACAAAATAAAGATTTAGACAAAATAAATAAATGAAACATTAGCGACTTTCTCAAGCATTTTCTATCGGACCTCTAGGCGGCTGCAGCTTGTAAGATCACCACCGGAGGACAGTGAAGATGGTGAAGTTCACAGCCGATGAACTCCGTAGGATTATGGACTACAAGCACAATATCCGTAACATGTCTGTAATAGCACACGTGGATCATGGGAAGTCCACTCTTACTGATTCTCTCGTGGCTGCTGCGGGTATAATTGCTCAAGAAGTTGCAGGAGATGTCCGAATGACAGATACTAGAGCCGATGAGGCAGAGCGTGGTATCACAATAAAGTCAACTGGAATTTCCCTTTATTATGAAATGACCGATGAAGCTCTAAAAGGGTTTAAGGGAGAACGACAAGGAAATGAGTACCTCATCAATCTCATCGATTCTCCAGGACACGTTGACTTCTCATCTGAGGTTACCGCTGCCCTTCGTATCACTGACGGTGCTCTTGTTGTTGTCGATTGTATCGAGGGAGTCTGTGTCCAGACGGAAACCGTTCTCCGTCAGGCTCTTGGTGAGAGGATCCGACCCGTATTGACGGTTAATAAGATGGACAGGTGTTTTCTTGAGCTTCAGGTTGATGGAGAAGAGGCTTACCAAACATTCCAGAAGGTTATTGAGAATGCCAATGTTATAATGGCTACCTATGAGGATCCTCTTCTTGGAGATGTCCAAGTTTATCCAGAGAAAGGAACGGTTGCCTTTTCTGCAGGATTGCACGGATGGGCGTTTACTTTGAGTAATTTCGCCAAGATGTATGCCTCTAAGTTTGGGGTTGATGAGTCTAAGATGATGGAAAGACTTTGGGGTGAGAATTTCTTTGATTCTGCTACCAAGAAGTGGACAAGTAAGAACATTACTGGATCTGCCACGTGTAAGCGTGGATTTGTTCAGTTCTGCTATGAGCCTATCAAACAGATTATCTTCACTTGCATGAATGATCAGAAAGATAAGCTGTGGCCAATGTTGCAGAAGCTTGGTGTCACCCTCAAGTCTGAAGAAAAAGACTTGATGGGTAAGGCCTTGATGAAGCGTGTGATGCAAACATGGCTTCCGGCAAGTGGTGCTTTACTAGAAATGATGATTTATCATCTTCCATCCCCTGCCAAGGCCCAGAAGTACAGGGTGGAGAATTTGTATGAAGGGCCTCTTGATGATCCTTATGCCAATGCTATCAGGAACTGTGATCCTGAGGGTCCTCTTATGATCTATGTTTCCAAGATGATCCCAGCATCTGATAAAGGAAGGTTTTTTGCTTTTGGCCGTGTTTTCTCTGGTAAGGTTTCGACTGGTCTGAAAGTCAGAATCATGGGTCCTAACTATGTTCCTGGAGAAAAAAAGGACCTTTATGTGAAGAATGTCCAGAGGACTGTTATTTGGATGGGTAAGAGGCAGGAAACTGTTGAAGATGTACCTTGTGGTAACACGGTTGCCATGGTTGGTTTGGATCAGTTCATCACAAAAAATGCGACCTTGACAAATGAGAAGGAAGTTGATGCACATCCAATTCGTGCAATGAAGTTCTCTGTTTCCCCTGTTGTGCGTGTTGCTGTTCAGTGCAAGGTCGCATCTGATCTTCCCAAGCTTGTTGAAGGCTTGAAGCGTCTGGCAAAATCTGATCCTATGGTTGTTTGTACTATTGAAGAGTCAGGGGAACATATTATTGCCGGTGCTGGTGAACTGCACCTTGAAATCTGCTTGAAGGATTTGCAAGAAGATTTCATGGGGGGTGCTGAGATTATCAAATCTGACCCAGTTGTGTCTTTCCGGGAAACGGTTCTTGAGAAGTCTTGTCGTACTGTCATGAGCAAATCTCCGAACAAGCACAATCGGTTGTACATGGAAGCCAGGCCTATGGAGGAAGGACTTGCGGAGGCAATTGATGATGGACGCATTGGCCCAAGAGATGATCCTAAGAACCGTGCCAAGATCTTGTCCGAGGAGTTTGGCTGGGACAAGGATCTAGCGAAGAAAATCTGGTGTTTTGGTCCGGAGACCACTGGTCCAAACATGGTAGTGGATATGTGTAAGGGAGTACAATACTTGAATGAAATTAAGGATTCTGTAGTTGCAGGTTTCCAGTGGGCTTCAAAAGAAGGTGCATTGAGTGAAGAAAACATGAGGGGTATTTGCTTTGAAGTTTGTGATGTGGTTCTTCATGCTGATGCTATTCACAGAGGTGGTGGACAAGTTATTCCTACTGCTAGAAGGGTTATCTACGCTTCCCAACTTACAGCAAAACCCCGCCTCATGGAACCTGTGTACCTGGTGGAAATTCAAGCACCCGAGCAAGCACTTGGTGGTATCTACAGCGTTTTGAACCAGAAACGCGGTCACGTATTTGAGGAAATGCAGAGGCCTGGCACACCCTTGTACAACATCAAGGCATACCTTCCCGTCATTGAATCATTTGGTTTCTCAAGTACATTGAGAGCTGCTACTTCAGGACAGGCTTTCCCACAAGCTGTTTTTGACCATTGGGACATGATGTCATCCGACCCATTGGAGCCTGGATCACAAGCTGCTCAACATGTTGCAGATATCAGAAAGAGGAAGGGTTTGAAGGAGCAGATTACCCCACTCTCTGAATTTGAGGACAAGCTGTAAACCAGCCCGCCTGCCCGTACTTGTTTGCTAGCTCATGGAAGCTTAATTTTGTCATTTTCTTGTTTTGTTAATTACTTTGTTCAAGACTTCACTTATTTTATGTATAATAATAATAATCTTGAACCATTAAACTTGGATCAAATTCTCTTGAGCAATATTTTCATGTAACATTGTACAGCAATCTCCTGATATGCATGAACACACCTTCATTTACATATATATATATATTACTTCAAGCTGATACAAACATGGTGGAAGAAAGATTCTCCTCGTTTTGATGCATGCACTCCACAAATATACTAGAAAAAACAAGAGGAGGGCAGGCATCAAAAAGAGGAGTAAGGGTGGTGAAAATTAATTTGAAAAACAAAGAAAAATTCAAGTTAATTGAAATAGTTTATTTAATGCAGTGCTTCTTGAAAAATAAGTTCCAAGTGAATTACTCTTTCTTCTGGGCTCTGTTGTTGTTGTTGTTGTTGGCAAGGCCTCCTTGTTGTTGTGGCCTTCTTGAGTGATAATCTGAAGCGGAGGCGACGACGACGTTGCAGTGGGTTCATGATGATGAATCCCTCCTTGCTTGTGTATGTAATCCCATTTGTCTTGAAACAAATAAAAGAATGCCATGAAAGAGACTTGAGCTGTGAAAAGAATGCTCCAAATGCTTATACTTTTTGACATTTTGATGTGATATGCTTTTAAACCTGTGTAGGTGTTAAATATTCCCACTATAGATATTGCTGTCCCAAGTATCCAGTGGAAAAAGTACCATGCTTTTCTAGAATTACTTCCCCTGCATCCAGAAATTCACAAGGATCAAATATAATGTATATACACACATATACATATAGAGTGAGGGAGTGAATTTAAGGTGGATTATCAGGCGATTGATCGATGCATGGCTAATTTTTACCTCTTTGGCCTGCGAAATCCACACAAGACTTGGAAATAAATGGCAACGTATAGTGCTAAGCCTACTCTTTGGTGGCAGTTGTTGAATGAATTCTCAAATTTCCTGATTGATATTACTGCTGCAGCAGTGGCAAGTAGCACAGATACCACCTTTACAATGAAAAATATATACATACATATATATATATATATATATTATGTAAACTAACCAACCAAATAAAGAAAAAAACTTGACTTGTAGAGAAAGCTGATTGTAATAAAATAAGACATGCAAAAATAAAATTGTGGATTACTCATTACTCTCACCTAACTCCATTGTCGTGATGTCCCACTGAATGAAATTTTTAATCCTTTTTTTTTTTTTTTTTTTTTTCTCTCACAGCCATTATTAAAGTTCATTCATGATTATGTAGGAAGGAAAAAGGGTGGGGAAAAAAAAAAACAAGGTGAGGTGTGTATAATGATTACATCTTCTTGTGACTCTAAAACTGCCCATGTGGATCAATTAATCACGTAAAAATTATAGTTATAATCACATTGTTAATTCAGAATAGATAGATTGCAGAGAAATTTACCTGCAAAATTGCGTGAAAATAGTAAAAGATTTTGAATCTAGTCCGATGAAATTCCTTAGTACTGACCATCCTGATAATGAGTACGCCCACAGGCATCAAGAAACCCATTGAAGCCCATAGAAGAATCCCATGAATTGCAATATCAAGTTTCCGGTGATAATCTTCCTGAATGTAAGAATTAAAACAAAAGGAAAACAAGTTAAAATTACTGTAAATTGGATTGAACCATCTGCAAAAGAAATGTTAGTAGTTATCTCACCTGCGGTTTGATGATATTAAGGCTGACAGTTTGTTGCTTGTTTTCCCGGGATGAGCATTCAACAAAAGGTGGATGAAGAAGAAGAAGAAGACTAAAACTTGCAGAACAGCAGAGCCGCAGAGCTTTAGGAACTGTATGCATTCTTCTTCTTCAGAAAGAAAGTAAGAAATATTTTACGTTGAAGAGTGAGAGAGATTGGAGAAATGTTTTCTTGAGAAGTAAGTGAGTGAGGGGGTACAGCAGGAATTGAGCTTAACTAACAATCCACTGGATTATGTCTATATCTCTTTTTACTGTGAATATCCGTGAAAGAGTTTGTTTTATATGCAGGAAGCTTACCAGAAAACATAAGTAATTGATTCAACATTTTATATCTTGGTAGTAATGATTGCATTTGGTCTAGATTTGACAAAAGGGAGATTATTTGCTTTCCTCTTAAAGATCTTTTTGTATAAAGCTAGCTAGACGATGATGATCCATATATATATATTATTGGACAAACTATGTATAATATTTATTCATAATAGATGGTGATGTATAATAATATTATGTTAAGTTCCAACTTCCAATTAACAAAAAAGTAGTAGAGAGCTGTAGAAAGAAATTAAAGGATGAATCCATCCATATAACTTAAGCAGAAATTTGAATGAAGTCAGAGAAAACCCTCCTAAGTCCTAAAGCATGCATGCATATCCCATTATGAGTCCCGTTGACAGGAAGAAGAGTAACTATCACAATTCCAATTCACATGTGGCTGAGAGAGATCAAATTCTTGAGCAAGTTTTTTCTATTCTTTAATTAATGTTTTTTTTTTCCTTTTTTGAATCGAACTCTTGATCCAATTATAGCAGTGGTGTTCCCTGGAGCAGCTTGTTTTTCAAGTGTGAAGGTCGTCCCCTGGAGCAGCTTTTGAGTGCCACCACAAGCCTTGTCCAACCCCATCATATTAGCCTTTAAAAAATATTAAGTAGGTAGGTGTGTAGTTTTTCATCCGGTTAACAGCTATTGAAATTTTTTGGATTTATATATATATATATACATGTATTCACTTTCTTCATAATCATCATTACGCCTACAGTCTGGCGTAGTTGTCCATTACAGAAGGAGACATTAAGTGGAGTATTTGAAATTTAAATGTTCTCTACCTGTATGCTTTAGGAGGAAACTCAATCTATCGTTAACCTCCTTGGCCCTTCTGCGTTGAAGGATAACACTTGTAATAATAAGAGAATCAAAATCGTATAGTTATTAAAGACCATGTTTTTTAAATTTTTTGTCAGTATTAAAGACTGGTTATTATATAGTAACCATATTTGTTTCTAATAATATAAAATGATGTAACCCATCCATCCCCCACTTAAAACCTAGACATGATCAACATAATTATTCTAATTCAAAACGTACCAATTGGAAACCCAACAAACAAATACCAAACTTTGAAGCAATTTTAAATATCTTTATAAAAACTGCACCA
The DNA here is from genome assembly GCA_025388415.1 of Cynanchum wilfordii. NCBI lineage: Eukaryota > Viridiplantae > Streptophyta > Magnoliopsida > Gentianales > Apocynaceae > Cynanchum > Cynanchum wilfordii. The sequence goes on from JAHSUH010001079.1 coordinate 5,905,903, forward strand.
TGAACCATCATTAATGTAAATTCTAGAGAACAACTGCTGAGCCTCTCAAAATATAACACTGTCTTACATGCTTCAAACCAAAAATCCATAAAATGATAACAAAATTAGAGCTTCTATCTTGTCCCAAAACTGAACGAATCACAAACTTGTTACATAAACAAGTTAGGTCGGGATGCCTTATAAGTAGTCTTCAGCTTCCTAGTAGGTGGCCTGACCTTCTTGGACACCAGAGGGAACTTGATCTTGGAATTGTGGAACTGTTTAGTGTTCTCCCTCTTACAAAGTTTTGCTGGGATGGTGGCTGTCTTAATAATCTGGATGCAATGGTGACGAACCCTGTGGCGAGAAGCCATCTCAGTGTACATCTGTTCCACAGCACCATTCAAAGTGGTATCCCTGTACTCCTTGTACATGTTATGGTAGCCAGTTCTACTCTGGTACCTCAACCAGATACCATAGTTCTTGATGGCTGTTGGATTCTTCTCAAAGATCTAAACACACAATATATAAATTATATACAATGATATCAGACAAGCATACATATCTCATATAGTATTAATTAGGAGCTTCACTAATCCAGAAATACAAAATTTAAAATGTTTACACACGATGGGATAAAGATTTACCACCGATTCTTTACACAATTTCAGGAAGTAAATTTGAGAATAAATAATGAACAGTCACCCTATATGCTTAGTTGAAATAAAAATCCAAAAGATTACTGCAAATGAATAGTACTTCCAACAGGAACCAAATTACAGAGCAAAAAATGTTGTGGACAAGAATTTTGAAAGAGAACAAACCTCATTGATGGCAAGAATCTGACCATTGCTCTTTTTCACCTTCTTTAGTTTCCTCAAAAAGTACCTGTTACCACAAAACAATTAATTTGGAATAACTGATGAATACAGAACACAATCATAATGCAAATACATTTTCAGCTACATGTACTTTTTTTATATTGTATTCCAAAATTAGAAAGCTCTAAGTGAGAAAAAAACTGCATTTTTATCTAATGCTTATTGATTAAATAAGGCGCGCTCACACACAAACACACATATATCAATATTTTTTGGGTCAATCATCCAATGGAGTGGTAGTGAGATAAATGCAAGAATTTTTTTTTTCTACATGGCGGGAGAAGTATAACCAATTCCAATTACTAGATTACAAAATTGCCCGAGATTAGGAGAAAGATCCATCTACAATATCCCTCCCACTCTACTCTAAATCCAGAAAGCTCCCGGAAAAATAAATCAGAGGTAGTGTATCATTGAAGGCATTCGTTTAAAGTACGGAAACATATAAGAATCAAAAGATCACGCCTTTTATCAAACCAAAGCAATTTCTATAAGTAGCTACTATACCCTCAAAGGCGTATGCAATACTAAGGGCACCCTCCAAAACAAGCGGCAGAAGATAAATGATCGTATTACATAAATACATATTATTTTAAAAAATAGGGTTACGCACCAGAACTTGGACTTCGAACGAACTTCGTTGGTAGCCCAGAGCTTCATCCGGTAGATCTTAGGATGCTCATCGGTCTCCGAAGGGAGACCTCTTCCGACCACCTGGTATTGATGAAACTGCGCAGAGACAAACAAATTCAGAAAAGAAATGAAAACCGTAACCGGCTACAAAACTAACATTCCGACATAGAGCAAGGGTGGAAATAAGAAGTACTTACTCTGTAGTTCACCATCTTCCTTGGTTCCTCTGCTCTCGCTCCTCCCTTCTCTCGTACTGATGCGGCAGATGACTAATGGAGGAATGGAGTAGGGTTTTAGTTTCCTGCTTTTAAATATTCGATAACAGGCCGAGAGTCGAAACCCTAATGTGGCTGAAAACTCTATGAGCCCATTGTTCTTTAGTTAAATCCAAATTCTAATAACCTACTTGTATTGGGCTTTTTTAACCTCTTTGGGCTTACTATTTAATCGTTACTACGTTTTTTTTTTTTAATAACTAATTATATATCTTTTTACTCCCCAAAAAAAAAAAAAAAAAAACACTGATTATATAAATTATGGTGTTCCGAAAGTATTCATACTTGTATTTTTTAAATAGAATAATGTAATGAATAATGCCTATCAAAATAATAAAAAAAAAGAATAATGTAATGATACAAAATTAGAGAATAAAGAAATACGTTATGGAAGTCAAAATTAGAGAAAAATTTAAAAAATATATTTAGACTAATCTAACACAAACCGAAAATTACTTAGCAAAAAAAAAAAAAAAAAAAAAAACACAAACCGAAAATTATCCTCTGAATATCTTTAAAATCAAGAAAAGGAAAGGGAAAACAGAGTTCCTAAAGAGTTCCTAAGTATATCGGGGACGGGTCGAGTGCCAGACAAGGAATACAGCTGTAGATTCATATCTGAGACAAGGAAGAAGAAGAAAATGGTGGAAGAAGGATCAGCAAAAGAAAAGCCCCAAAAGAGAGTGGTGGTAGAGTCGTTGGGATGGCTGACGGAATCCTCCATAATGCCCAAGAAGCACCGTGCCATCGAAGGGGTCGGAGCGTCTTCCATTCTGGAGCTCAAGGCCCAACTTTACCAGTCTCAGGAGCAATCCAAGAGGGACCGCCTTAATAGAGATCCTGTTCACTCCACCTCATCCTCAGACCACACCCTCGAAGTCCACCGCGCTAAGAAGAAGATCACCGCAAACGATCCTTTCTCCAACAAAAACTCCGGTGTTGAAGCCCGTGCCGCCAAGTAACCAATTTTATTTCCCTTCTCTCTATGTGAATTTTCTTATCATCCATTTTCATAAACCTGGATAATTTAGCATTAAGGGTTTTTTTTTTTAATTATTATTATTTAAAAAGTTTCTGAAATAAGAATGTAGAAATAAAATTTAGGATTTTCATGTCGTTGTTGATTGGTAATTGGAAAATTTTATGTTTTATCCATCCTGCACATCTGTAGATCAAATGTATGTGTAATTGAAGTTTCAAATTGACATTGACAATTTAGCGGTTACTTGCCATTTGTTTGTTCTATGAAGGCATGAAGGGGTAAATGAAGAGGACTTGGAATGCAGGTTAAGAGGAGAATTTAACTAATAAACCACCCTTACTGCCATTTGGCTTATTGGCCCCAATATCTTTGAGTTGGAGATCCTGAACTTTGGTTTTAATTTGTCAGTGAAGTTTAAGAATATGTATTGACAGTTTGCCCGACTTGTTTGTGACCAAAGAGTTCATATCTGAAAAAACCCAATTTTATTGAAACTAAAACTTAAATTTTAAACTTGGAAATCCAGACATTTCTTTTTAAATGCTCAGACTGAACTGAATTCAAGACACGATAAGTATGGTAAAACATCCAGGAAAGATAAAAATTTGGCAGATATATGCCATATGGCTGGAGCAATTTGATTTTGCTGTATTGTTTGGTCATTGTGCAAACTTTTAATTTGATTAGAATAACGGTAGTGTTCCATGGTTATTCTTGGCTAGGTTTATTCTTCCCACTCTAGGTTAGGAATTAGAGAGTCATCTACATTATTTTTTTATTTATTTTTTTTTCTAACTACCTATGGTTCAACATAAATGGAATACCTTAGGATTACCATTTCTGGTTAACTGATGTCAAATTATTGGCTTTCAGGGACAAGCTTGAGCTAAAAGCTGTGAATGATGGGTCAGTAAGTTATGCTGCACTAGAGAGGAAAGCAGTTTTGTATGATAAGCTAGTTAGAGGAGAGCTTTCAGATGAGGAGGACAAAGAGGTGTATTGTGTTGATTTTTTCAGGAAGGGCCTTGAGCAAGAGGAGTCAAGGCATCCTCGAGGGCATGAGACCTCAACTATGGAGGTACAAGGTGAAGATGGCAATGATGATGAGCTACATAATTTGAGAAATGTGGGGCTTGGCCGAGCATCTGACACCATGGACAGAAGTGAGCATAAGCGTTTTGTGATGTAAGCTTCAACATTAACCTAGTATTTATGTCTTATTCATTTCAAATCTTTATTATTTCATTCTTACTCATTTTATGCATATTTATGATAATATTTCTTGTCATAAATACAAAAGATAATGTTTCCCATTGTCCATGTCTCAGGGAGGTTCATGAAGAGGCAACATTAGCTAGGGAAAAAGCATCTGATCTCAAAATCCGGAGGCAAGAACAAGCTGCAGCACGTCGAGAGAAACTAAAGCAGGCCTATCTGCGGAAGCAACTTGAGAAATTGAAAAATTCCTCCAAAACAGGGTAGACGTAAACAGTGCAGGTGGTTCTCCAAACATTTGTAGGAGCTTACAGTATTCTACGATCTACTTTTTTTACCAAAATGCTTTTTTGATGACCTAAATATCAAACTAAATTTGTTGCTATCCTATTCTAACTTGTATAAAAAGTCATAGATATATGTTAATAGCTTAAAATGATGGCATATCTGTTTTGCAGTTACGTAGATATCCTAAATCCTGATCCATGGATGAATGGTGGTGACCTGAAGCATGTTCTCTTGGATTGCGTGTTGTTCAAAACCCAATGATAGCTATATTGAATACCCCAAGGTTATAAAATTGGGTGCCAAATGGGTAGGCAAGGATCCGAGCTATAATTCCATTTTGAGATTGTTTTACCAGAAGATGATCAACTTGAAGATTCTTGGACACTATTGTACTACTTTGACAAACGTGGAGCTGCTCTAGGTGCACCAAAGTAATCAGTAGGGATAAAAATATAAATTTTGGTACAAAATTTTTTAATTTACTATTGTAAATTTACATTTAATAAAAATTTTTGTATATAATCAAAGACATTATATCATACATGTGTAAATTTATATTTCATAAATGTATTATTGAGGATGATATCTTAAAAATTATATAAGTTAAAGGATAAAATTACTTTGACAAACGTGGAGCTGCTCTAGGTGCACCAAAGTAATCAGTAGGGTGAACAGTAACAATAACCAGCACTTCCTATTTTCGACTCCATTTTTCGGAATTCATTCCTATGGTGTATCAATTTACAATGCACTCCTCCAATTAGAATTTCAGGTTTCTATTATTCTGGCTCGATTTCTTCATCCTCCTTATACTCCTACTTTATTCGATGAAAATGGTTGAAGAATTAGAATATCAAATCTGGAAATTTGGGGGTGGAAAAGGAAGATGAGAAAAGTAAAAAGGGAAAGTGATCTTCGGATGTTGAAAGCCAAATATGAAGGGAACATTTTACCTTCAACACATCCACAATGTTTAAGGGTAAAATATATTTTGAAAAATATTGTGGAGGCTTTTGGGCAAGAACAAGGTAGAAAGGGAACACGTCATTTAGTGGATTTCGAGTGGAAAGTTTTTGTGATCAATGATCCCGAAATATGAAGGGTACAGTGTTGAAATGCCCAAAACCGAAACTAACCCCACCGTCAACAATTTTATTTTTTCCATTTTATTTTATTTTATTTTATTTTTGAGATGGGTTTCCCCTTTTTACTTTTCTCCTCTTCCTTCTCCACCCCCAAATTTCCAAATTTGAAATTCTAATTTCCATCCATAAGTCCTCCCCAAATTTTCGGATATGAGATTCTAATTCCTCAACCATTTTCATCTAATAAAGTAGGGATATGAGGGTAGGAGGACGAAGAAATTGACCCAGAAATTGTTGTTGACCAAAGCTCCTCCACTTCCTCACATGGATGCTTTTATCTTCTCCTTTCAAGAAAGCTTAAATAACTTTTCTTTTCAGTTTCCACAATCAACTAATTTTGTATTTTTGGGAGAAAACGATGAGAAGATAATGTTAGTAATGATGTTGGAGGTGGTGGTGAGGAGGAGGAAGAGGAGAAGATGAAGGGGAAGAGTAGAAACGGGAAACCCATCTAAAAATTTGGTGTTAATTGCGGTTTAGGGTTTAGGGTTTGGTTTCAAAATTTGGGAAGAAGATATTCTACTGATTCCGGGAATCGGTTTCAAGGGATCTAGAAATTTGGTGTTAATTGCGGTTTTATTTGGCTCTGCTTTTGGGGTTAGTGTCGGTTTTGGGCATTTCAACCACTGTACCCTATACTAATAGTAAACGATTCCTCATCTCATACCCAACTCCAAATTAGAGAAATGGATCGAAGAAAGTGATCTTCGGATGTTGAAAGCCAAATATGAAGGGAACATTTTACCTTCAACACATCCACAATGTTTAAGGGTAAAATATATTTTGAAAAATATTGTGGAGGCTTTTCAGCAAGGTAGAAAGGGAACCAGTCATTTAGTGGATTTCGAGTGGAAAGTTTTTGTGATCAATGATCCTGAAATATGAAGGGTACAAGTGTTGAAATGCCCAAAACCGAAACTAACCCCACCGGCCAATTTTTTTTTTTTCTTTTTTTTTTTTTTTTTTTTTTTTTTTGTGGGTTTTCCCCCTTTACTTTTCTCCTCTTCCTTCTCCACCCCCAAATTTCCAAATTTGAAATTCTAATTTCCATCCATAAGTCCTCCCCAAATTTTCGGATATGAGATTCTAATTCCTCAACCATTTTCATCTAATAAAGTAGGGATATGAGGGTAGGAGGACGAAGAAATTGACCCAGAAATTGTTGTTGACCAAAGCTCCTCCACTTCCTCACATGGATGCTTTTATCTTCTCCTTTCAAGAGAGCTTAAATAACTTTTCTTTTCAGTTTCCACAATCAACTAATTTTGTATTTTTGGGAGAAAACGATGAGAAGATAATGTTAGTAATGATGTTGGAGGTGGTGGTGAGGAGGAGGAAGAGGAGAAGATGAAGGGGAAGAGTAGAAACGGGAAACCCATCTAAAAATTTGGTGTTAATTGCGGTTTAGGGTTTAGGGTTTGGTTTCAAAATTTGGGAAGAAGATATTCTACCGATTCCGGGAATCGGTTTCAAGGGATCTAGAAATTTGGTGTTAATTGCGGTTTTATTTGGCTCTGCTTTTGGGGTTAGTGTCGGTTTTGGGCATTTCAACATTGTACCCTATACTAATGTAAACGATTCCTCATCTCATACCCAACTCCAAATTAGAGAAATGGATCGAAGAAAGTGATCTTCGGATGTTGAAAGCCAAATATGAAGGGAACATTTTACCTTCAACACATCCACAATGTTTAAGGGTAAAATATATTTTGAAAAATATTGTGGAGGCTTTTCAGCAAGGTAGAAAGGGAACCAGTCATTTAGTGGATTTCGAGTGGAAAGTTTTTGTGATCAATGATCCTGAAATATGAAGGGTACAGTGTTGAAATGCCCAAAACCGAAACTAACCCCACCGTCAACCATTTTTTTTTTTTCTTTTTTTTTTTTTTTTTTTTTTTTTTTGAGATGGGTTTCCCCTTTTTACTTTTCTCCTCTTCCTTCTCCCCCCCCCAAATTTCCAAATTTGAAATTCTAATTTCCATCCATAAGTCCTCCCCCAAATTTTCGGATATGAGATTCTAATTCCTCAACCATTTTCATCTAATAAAGTAGGGATATGAGGGTAGGAGGACGAAGAAATTGACCCAGAAATTGTTGTTGACCAAAGCTCCTCCACTTCCTCACATGGATGCTTTTATCTTCTCCTTTCAAGAGAGCTTAAATAACTTTTCTTTTCAGGATTCCACAATCAACTAATTTTTGTATTTTTGGGAGAAAACGATGAGAAGATAATGTTAGTAATGATGTTGGAGGTGGTGGTGAGGAGGAGGAAGAGGAGAAGATGAAGGGGAAGAGTAGAAACGGGAAACCCATCTAAAAATTTGGTGTTAATTGCGGTTTAGGGTTTAGGGTTTGGTTTCAAAATTTGGGAAGAAGATATTCTACCGATTCCGGGAATCGGTTTCAAGGGATCTAGAAATTTGGTGTTAATTGCGTTTTTTTTTTGCGCTGCTTTTGGGGGTTAGTGGGTTTTGGGCATTTCACCACTGTACCCTATACTAATAGTAAAAGATTCCTCATCTCATACCCAACTCCAAATTAGAGAAATGGATCGAAGAAAGTGATCTTCGGATGTTGAAAGCCAAATATGAAGGGAACATTTTACCTTCAACACATCCACAATGTTTAAGGGTAAAATATATTTTGAAAAATATTGTGGAGGCTTTTCAGCAAGGTAGAAAGGGAACCAGTCATTTAGTGGATTTCGAGTGGAAAGTTTTTGTGATCAATGATCCTGAAATATGAAGGGTACAAAGTGTTGAAATGCCCAAAACCGAAACTAACCCCACCGTCAACAATTTTATTTTTTTCCATTTTATTTTATTTTATTTTATTTTTGAGATGGGTTTCCCCTTTTTACTTTTCTCCTCTTCCTTCTCCACCCCCAAATTTCCAAATTTGAAATTCTAATTTCCATCCATAAGTCCTCCCCAAATTTTCGGATATGAGATTCTAATTCCTCAACCATTTTCATCTAATAAAGTAGGGATATGAGGGTAGGAGGACGAAGAAATTGACCCAGAAATTGTTGTTGACCAAAGCTCCTCCACTTCCTCACATGGATGCTTTTATCTTCTCCTTTCAAGAGAGCTTAAATAACTTTTCTTTTCAGTTTCCACAATCAACTAATTTTGTATTTTTGGGAGAAAACGATGAGAAGATAATGTTAGTAATGATGTTGGAGGTGGTGGTGAGGAGGAGGAAGAGGAGAAGATGAAGGGGAAGAGTAGAAACGGGAAACCCATCTAAAAATTTGGTGTTAATTGCGGTTTAGGGTTTAGGGTTTGGTTTCAAAATTTGGGAAGAAGATATTCTCACCGATTCAAGGAATCGATTTCAAGGGATCTAGAAATTTGGTGTTAATTGCGGTTTTATTTGGCTCTCGCTTTTGGGGTTAGTGTCGGTTTTGGGCATTTCAAATTCCTCCTCCCCTCCGTTTGAACCCATCCCAACAAAAACACCTTCCAACCGCAAGGTGAGGCTATGCCCTTCCCCTAGAATCCCCCCCGGGGGGGGAGAACAAGTACAACTTCTTGAGGCAGCCGAGATATTGAACAACCAACATTTGATTGAATTCCTTCCCCCCCCCCGAGATGAGAGGAAAGGTAGTTTTTAACTCGACCCCGGAAAAAAAAAAATTAAATTTTAAAAATAAAATTTAAATAAAAATTTCCTTTAATTTATATAATTTTTGTGATTTTATCTCTTTTTTATTTTTTTTTTTTTTTTTATTTCTTTCCCCCCCTAAACTTAATAATTTAATAAATTTCATCCCTTAACTTAAAATTAAAATAATAAGACTAAAAAATAAAGGGGTAAAAATATAAATTTTGGTACAAAATTTTTTAATTTAATATTGTAAATTTACATTTAATAAAAAATTTTGTATATAATCAAAGACATTATATCATACATTTGTGCTCTTCACTTTGACAAGCTTGGAGCTGCTCTAGGTGCACCAAAGTAATCAGTAGGGTGAAGAGTAACAATGACCAGCACTTCCCTCTGGTCTGTTTGTGCTCTTCCTATTTTCGACTCCATCTTTCGGAATTCATTCCTATGGTGAATCAATCTACAATGAACTCCTCCAATTAGAATTTCAGGTTTTTAGGTTATGAATGTGATCGTCTGAATCACACAACATCATTTCCATATTCTCACATAGCCATTTTTTCATCAGAACCGGTCATGGTTGAAATCTACTAGAGATAGCGGTGATTCTACATCAGGAGTTCGATGATTCCTTCTCTTGTTAGTTCTATTTGGAATGTTTTACTTTTATCTTCTTTTTCTCTTGTTAGATCACAAACTCGTTTTTGATGTACATAGTTTGTGTAAAAATGGTAAAAGCAGTATCTGAGGAAAGTAATTATAAAAATTTTGCAAGGATGATTAGATAAGTGATTAAAATGCATGTCCTTCTTCAAGAGGAAGACCACCAAGAAGGAATGCTAGAACAGTTCAATACAGCGAGGCTGAGACTGGAAACCAATTCAGGTCCAGAAATTGAGACTTCTAATCCGAAGTTGATTTGCATGGCTGCTCTGTGATTGACAATGGTATATTACATGGAGCTCACCAAGTACAAACAGAAGAACAAGAAGATGCAGATGCCACACAATTGTAACAAAAACGCTGAGGGGGTGGATAGAAGGGGGAAAAAATGAATAATAAATTTTTATTCGACTCCACTGGGGATCGAACCCAGAATCTCTGGTTCCGTAGACCAGCGCCTTATCCATTGGGCCATGGAGTCACATGTTAGTAATCTTGCACTTTAAGAATATAGTTTGTAATATCTAATTATATATAACTTTCTGTTGACTTCAAAGTAATGTTTTAGTAATTTGTTTTGAATTGAGAATAAAAGCCAAACAACATTTGAAAGAGAGGTAGAAAATGTTCAGCTTCTTATAGCCTTCTTAAGGGTGGTGGATTTCTTCAATATTTGGAAGCTCTCATCCTTAAATAAATTACACCTCCTGAGTGAAAATAAATAATAATTAGTAAAATAAGAGAGTGAAATTGATTAATCAGAAAGGTAACCATGAATCTGATCAAATATTGGTGCAACTGCAGAGATCTTGAAATGGCAAAAAGGCATTAAAGGCATTATGAACCGCAGCACATATTCCCTCACTGTAAAAAAATTCTTGTTGTTTCTTATTAATTTCATAATTTAATAGAATAATTATTAGTATATCACCATTAATTATAGTTTACGATAAACCTTGAAACTTGTTAAACACTCTCATCATCTACATATGTCTGTGAGTGTATAATGTGAGAGGAAAAAAGATAACATTGGATTTCCAGTTTTATAGAACTTTTTTCTAGTAAAAAAATAAATTTTTCCAAAAAAATGACAAATTAAAATAAATTGGAAAACACTACATGCCTTAATTATACAGGATCTTACTGATTTCATAATTTGAGACCAAGATCTAATTCTACCACATCCAATGGATGCAAACATGAAGAAGCACAAGCTGATGATTGATGCTAGAGGGGGCTATATCATGTCCTAAAGTCAGACAGACAATACTGCAGAATCAAGTTAAAAACATGCAACCGTGCATATGGTTAAGAAAGAGAGAAACAGGAGCATGGTGATTGCGACCCCTTTGCTCAGGGTGATGCAACATCAATTCAATCCAAATCTGTAGGTTAGGCATGGATCATTATGATGGCCTTTGGTGCGAAAATGACAAACTGCCACATCACAACAGAGAAATATCATCTGATCCCTTCAGATAAAGTATACAACATCTGCATCCCTATTTATCAACAACTTGTTTTCAACCTCCATCATCTGCTCAATAAAAAGTAACATTTAGCCCATCAGCAATTATGATTGTTTCACTTGTCGATACAGTAACACAATCATCCCCTTGTATAATCAGTTAACTGAAGGGAATTCATAGAAAATGAGGATTACCTCTAGCAGCGAAATAATCTCTCCCCTTGTACAAGGTGCCGGAGCTCCAGTATTAACTACAATCTCGATATCATTAATTGACATTTGTTCAACATGTTGTGCATGTCTATGCCTTCCAAGTGCTTCTCCAAAAGCTTCCAGCCTGCAAGAATATGGAAAGAAGATGAGCCTTCTACGAAGAACATTTATATTTGAACTCTGTTAACTATAAGGACTAGTTTTGTAGATGTCAAATATGTTTCACAAGAGAACTACCTCCGAGCAGACATATCGACCTCAGATGCAGCTGAACCATCAACTTCCATGGGTACTCTTTCACTAACCAACAGAGGAACAGCACAAGATGTCAATAAATATCTGAATCTATTTTCACTGGAAAGAAACCAGAAACTAAATTGTAAATTTGACCAGTTAGTGTTGTTGGTATAACCATATTACATATTTTCTCAAGTGTCTACTGAGGCTCGGATTAAAAAAAATAAAAAAAATGGTACATAAAGATGAATTCCGAACTGGAGAACAAGAACAGAGGTAAAGCAGGATTTCCTGTGTTATGAAATCCAATTATATATTTAGACCCCTTTATACGAAGACATTAAATCCTTAAAATGAGCAATGGGAATAGCTCATTACACTCTTATGATGAAATAACAGAAGGCAGTGGATATAGCTCACTCACTGCAGTCACCTAAAACCTTTTTTGGGTGAAAGCAAATGATACTTTACCAAAATATTATGTTTCCACAGATTGATGTTAGTAATCTAATTAATATGAGACTCACCCTCCTTTATCAGCAGAATCATCCTCTCCTGTTCCATTCTTTCCACTACCTTTGTGATGGGTTCTATCATTGTTACCAGAATCACGTTCAGCTCTTTGCTTTCTCTCTGCTTCCCTTTCTTGCTCACGCTCTTCCATTTCAGTTAGCTCTTGATGATATATGGCAAAGTTCAAAACTTGAAGAGCAGCTTCAACATCAGACTTCAAAACCTGCCCAACCATTTTGATCAAATTGTTAGATCATAAGATGATTACAAAATGCATAATACAATTAAAACGACAATAATTTGAGATGCTACACTTTGGAACAATCCATTGTCTCATAACAATACTAAGTAAAAATGCCATGACTAAACCTCGTACCTGTCTTCTTAACTTCAATTTGGCATGTGCCGTTGACAGCCGTATTATAGTCTCCAAGGTCCTAGCAGTGATAGGAAGTGTTCCACCTCCAGTCTATGTATAATACTAGGTTAGTTTGGAAGTACATAGTATCTTGGTATCACTGTTTTCAAACCATCACAAGGAAGAAACATGTACCTTCGCAGTTGAACTGGCACTTCTAAGCTCTGCGTAAGCAGTAGCAATTTCTTCTGATGCCTGTTCATGATATTTTTCAAGATCAAAACAGCATAAAACCATCAAGTGCATATGAGAAAATCTAAGAAGATGTGAAAATGAGTGCAATAACTGGCATGGAAACTAACAATTGGAAGGATAAGATTAAACTAAAAATGGATTTAGCTAACAATGTCACCTCATCAGTCAGATCAGGTTGAATCCTGTGTTTTGCATAATGGATATACTTCTTAAGGAAGTCAATAGTCAGAGTTTCACGCTTATGACTTGCTTTCCTTCCATGTAACATTCGGTTATACTTAACAAAGACAGTTGAATTTGTGTCTGCTTCATCTTCCTGTTCATATTGTGATCCATCATCAAGTGCTCTGCTATCTAAAAGTTGATGACACCATTGTTCAGTCATTTGCAGAAAATATAAATTCATCTAAATTTCGGCCTGTGAGTTACGGTTAACTTACCTCCTTCTTTAGTAGAACGAAATCGATGCATGCGCAAAACATGTTCAGAGATCTGACGATCAATATTGGGATCCATTTGATCAAGAACTATAAAGAGTAAATCAAAACGAGAAAGCAAGGAATCTGGAAGTCCAATGTTCTTTGTTGGGGTCAGTGATCGGTCATACTGAAAAAATCACAAAATTAAGGTTAAGAGTGCAAGAATTATCTCTGTGATGAGATTTTCTTTTAAGCATGGGATTTTACTACTTACAGTTCCATATATGGGATTTGCAGCAGCTACCACACTGCATCGAGCATTCAAAGATGCATGAATACCAGCTTTAGCGATTGTCACAGTCTGTTGTTCCATAACTTCATGTATAGCGACACGATCTTGATCATTCATTTTGTCAAATTCATCAATGCAAACAACTCCCCTATCAGCAAGAACCATAGCACCAGCCTCTAGCCTTCTTTCTCCTAATTCCAGGAGGCCCAGTTTAGTAAGTTGTCACGTACTTAAGTTTTAAATAGTATAAATCAAATGAATTACCTGTCTCTTGATCAGAAGTAACAGCAGCTGTCAAACCAACACCAGAAGAACCTCGTCCAGTTGTTGATATTGCCAAAGGAGCAATATTCATGATTGCTCTTAGTAGTTGAGATTTAGCAACAGAAGGGTCACCAACCATCATCATGTTTATGTCACTGTGAAACAGAAAACAAGCTAGAAAATGAGATTTTAGAATCATTATAGAAAAAGATTTTTGCCAGCATATTCTGGAGATGACAAAGAAAAGGGAAAAAGTGGATCCACAATATGGGATAATTTGCCACACATCAATTGTGGCTTGATCAAACACTTTCAAAGAATGAACTCTTACCCTCGGAGATGGGTTCCATTTTTCAAGTTCTTTTCAGTTCCACCAAGCATTAATAGAAGCAATGCTTTCTTTATCCACGAATGGCCATATATGGAAGGTGCAAGAGAATTAGCAAGTAGGTCAAAGGCATCATCCCTTTTAGATATCTTTATTATATTATCTCGGTCTTTGTTCCCAAATTGCGACACATTTGTTGACTTTTTGAGAGGAAAGATAGAGTTGGCAATAAGGACAGTCCTACAAGATATATCAAGGATAAATAATTGTATGAAAAGCATAAAGATAAAGCAAAGAATGATAAAGAGTTATGCATGAGTAGATGCACTTACCTGAATACTCCATTAACACTCCCTTTACTCTTTCCAGCCACTGATTTGTAAATCCCAACAATGGCAACACGATCACCAGGCTTGCATTTATCCACCAAGTCATCCTCTAAGATGACATCCACTGTCCGTGGAAGTTGACCAGGAGCAGAGTTTTCAGGAACTTCTTGCATTGATAATGTTTGGTGATCTTTATAAGTGCACAAGCCATACTCAGTAACCAATAAATTGCCACGATCATCCTGAAAAATGTCCATACTTCGATAAATCATAATGTATAAGAAATTATATAGAATTCTACCAGGACGTATGAGAATACCCGGGTTGGATACACGGAACCTGTAGGCAAACCCATGTTTGATGTAATATCTCTATATTCACGAGCCATAAATTCATGTGTTTCAGGGCAGTAATGGACACTCTTGACGACTTTTGGCCTCACAAGAGAACCTATGATAAAAGCACCATCTGTTAGTAAATGACTACGTAAACATTTCAATTTTAGAGAGTCAAGTGATAAGTAGTTGCAAATGATGATTAATAGACCATGACTTTATTTTTTGAATGGGATATGGTTTCAGAGTTTTAAAGAGCTTAATATAGAATCACACTGAGAACGGGCAATAAAACCAGATTAACATGCAAAAATTTGGTACACTACAGTATGATAAGAAAGGGAACACAAAATTTAAATATTTGACATCACAGTTTTCCTCACCCACCAAATAATAATAAGAACAACAACAGTATTAATAATAAACCCAAAATCAATGCAAAAGCAATATCATTCAAATGATTTAAACTAGCAGCCATCAATATGTCTGCTGATATCCTAATCACCCAAATAAATCTTAATTTTCATAACTCTAGAGTATCATAGTTCCACATAACTTGACACCAGTGCTCCCCACCTCTCCCCCATCAAAAATAAAAAATGTGGGATTTTCTTTCTTGAGACTCATTTACAACAACAATTTAAGAAAATAAAATGGTGAATATATTGCTAACAGTATCCACAGTTCTGACTACTTTAGTATGTGTAGCAAACATAAAATAATAAGCAAATAATAGCATCGCATGGCAATGACACATGATATATAAGACAATAAATGCAAGATTACATTTTGTAACAATGCCTTCAACACACACTATTGACCCAATGAAACCAGACAAAAGATCTCGTGGAGTCACTCTTCGGGAGACAAAAGGACCATCAAGGCCCACAAGGACTTGTTCTGCTTCCTTCAAGTACTTTGAATCATGGCTTCGCACCATGTCTGTCACTGCATCATATAGTGGTTGCATATACTCGCTCGGGCGTTGGAGAAGCCTGTGAGAAGTCAACCACAAAATATGAACATGTTGAGCTCTAAGACAAAAATTTCAATGAGAAGAAGAAAACAAATATGAATGACTCATATTGCTCAATATTACAGCAAATATTTATCAGGGCTTTCTTTTAACAATCCGTGTATACAGAAACTATAATGCATTTCTAGCTTCACAATGACATTTATCCTCACCAATATAAGCACTCAACTATATTTTCACGTGTTCCTTATGAAAAGCTAAAGATAAAGAGTAAATACGATTACAAGTATAATTTCATGGACTAGTCGCACACATACCATTGTTAATAGTTTAGATGTAAAACACAAACATATATATATATTATAAAATTACAAAAGGGATGAAGTACAAATTACAAGAGAATAGTCAAAGCGAGAAATCTGAGCTTCGAGTACAAAAATCAAAAGGTAACTAAGGGAAACCTGCGAGCAAGATCGGCTCCTTCTCTATGATTGTAGAAATGAGAGAGTTTGATAATCAATCGGCGCTCCTGTTTGTTAATCATTGTGTTGATGTCTTTCTTCAAATCTGTGCTGAGCTCCTGAAATAAAATCAATAATCCACATACATAAAATGCATGAGCAAAATACTAGATGGGAATACAAAAATTTACAACAAAAAAAAAAAAGGGGGGGCCGAAAGCAATTACACTTTGTTCGAAGAATTTAAGGAACATTCGCTTATGCGCCGCCCTGGCATCCTCGCTCAGATCCATCGCCTCCTCTACTCCTTTCGACTCTGCGTCTGTATTGCCGGGAGAGTTTGTTTGTTTTCGTATGAGAGAAAGTGAGGGAGTTCGCGAGACTGTGAGAAAGACTGGCGATTGAGGGTCAAGAATTTGTGGTTTTGGCGGGAAACGAGAGTGAAGGAACTCTTTTGGCGGGAAGGAGAAGAATGACCTTATTTATTTATACATATTAAGGGCTAATTAATTAGTACCGAATTCTGATACGGATCTTGCCCAAGTTTACTGGGTATTTGTTGAGTCGGTCCAAAATGAATAGTTTATTTATATATGTTAATAAATCGAATTTATTATTAGAAATAAATTATATTAATTTTTTAACAAATTTACTAAGATAAAAAAGTTTAATCTAATTTTCTCAATATCTTACCTATTAATTAATTCAAAAGTTATTCTAACAGTATTAATATATATATATATTATATATATATATATATATATTTTGCAGGAAGGAAGAACCATCTTGCATTTTGTTACTGAAACAAACATCAAACTAGTTTAAACTGTGATTAGATGATCATCAAATCCAAATATTATAGAAACTGCTGCTGCATATTGCAACAAAAATGTTGAAAAGAATCATTCAGGGAAAAAGGTAATTCTTATCAATGAAAAAAATACAGAAACTCAAACCATAGAATCCCTAAAGAATCTAATAAGCAAATAACTCAAAAACTGATGATTCCTCAGTACCTAACAATGGCCATAACAAGTTGAAAAATAAGAGTTGATCATGAATATCCCTTGGCTAATTAACCTTTGGCCCAAATCATCGCATGCTAATGCAGCAATCTGCACTAGATCAAATTGAACTCTATAAGTTTTTCCTTCTGCAGTATTAGGGCACATGTTAGGAAGATTTCTAAGGCTTGAATGCAGAAAAGGCCACGACAGAGTTATGTCCTCCAAATCCAAAAGAATTTGAAATTCCTGCATTTGACAGACCATACATGATTAATAAGTCAATTTAACAACAGATCCCAAAACCCATTTTTCTGTTGTTACTAATGTTTTCATTCAACAAACAGAACAATGATATTCAAAAGTAACTTACCAACATTCACTTCATGCTGCTGCTTTGTGTTGGCAACTGTATCAAACTCAACTGAAGGCTCTGGGTTCTGCATCATTTTATTCAAGAAACAGTTTTAGCATATGCACGTTGGTAATTCATTATTTAACATTTAGAATAGAGAGAGAGAGAGAGAGTAAGAAAATACAAATTGGTTTATTGTTGGATGCAGCCAGCCAGTGTTTATGGCTTTGACTGTTGCTATAGCTTCAAGACCACCAGCAGCACCAAGGCAATGCCCTATCATAGACTGCAAAGGAACGAAACGGTTAGGAAACACAGAATGAACTAAAACTTTGTGAGAATCAGGATATAATTTGCTTAAAGAAACAACATAATGATACAGAGAAGTATCATCCGTCCTTGTTCATGTGCTTGCTTTTGTGTGTGTGTGTGTGTGGGGGGGGGAGAGAGAGAGAGTGAGAGAGGGAGATCACCTTAGTTGCATTCATTTTAATCCCTGATGTATTCTTGAATACTTTCTTTACAGCATTCACCTCAGCTAGATCACCAACTATAGTTGAAGTTGCATGAGCATTTATGTAGTTAACCTGAAAAGGACAGAAGATTTCCACCAAGGTAAGCAAAGGAAATGTTCTTCAATACTTTCTGAGTAAATCGACAGTGATCAACATGGAACTAGTATCAGCATTAACAGTTTAGAAAATCCAAGGGACCTGATGTGACTACAGACAATTTAACCATTCAATCCCAACAAAGCAGTCAATTGCAGTTTCAATCCATGTGATTCAACATAATCTAAATTTCAATCTTTTACAACAAAAGCAAGTGCAGAATAAAGGTGAGGACTCCTGCTTTCTATTTACATATCATATAACTTCTGAAAATAACAGTTTAGTGACAGTCAGATTCTTCAATAAGACATGATATTAGTTTTTTTGGTTTTTCATAGAATGTGTAGGGCCTAGGAGTGTGATAGTGGATAGCTGTTATAGGTGTACAGAACATAAAAAAAGCATAAGAATGCATGCTTCCAATTTATATAACCAACGCACCTCCTCGGGTGAAACGCCAGCATCTTCAAGGCTGCTATGGATGCACGAAGAAACACCAAGCCCATCAGATCTTGGATCAGTCATATGATAAGCATCACAGTTCACTGCACCTCCTAAGTATTCAGCAATAATAGGTGCACCTCGTTTCATTGCATGTTCCAAGCTTTCCATTACCTGCCAAAAGTCAGCATCTCATATCAGTCAAAGACCTGTCCCATAATACAACTTCACACAGTACTTAGACAAAAGAAATAAGAATGAATAAAAGAAACACTAGAGAACCAATATTTAAACCCAGAGCTGTCACAGAATCCATTGATGTTACAAAGTGTTCAACCTAGGATCACTATCTTCATGCCTCCATAAATAAATAACTGGATAAATATCTTTGAAAGTTCTTAGTTCTAGTTAGATGTTTGAAGTGTAAGGCCAATTTGCATTTTTCAGAGTATATAAAAACAATAAAAGCCAGTAAAACACCCTCACATCCAGCATCAGTATTTCGTGCATAGCTCTAACCTTTCATTATCTATGCCATACAAAACCAGAGGCATGTAACCTTGATATTGTTGTTAAAATCAATATAAAGCCAACTTACCAAGATACCAGCACCCTCACCCATGACAAAACCATCTCTATCTTTATCCCATGGCCTAGAGGCAGTTTTAGGATCATCATTCCTCTGAGACAAAGCTCTGCAAGCAACGAAACCTCCTAAACCAATGGGAATAATGGCTGCCTCCGTTCCACCAGCTATCATCATATCAGCCTCACCCCTTCGGATGTGATTGGCAGCAGCATAGAAACAATAATTAGAGGTAGCACAAGCAGTTGAAATTGAGTAGTTTGGTCCCATAAAACCCAGATCAATGGCAAGCAGAGCAGACCCCATGTTCGTTATGGCGTAAGGTATGAAAAACGGAGTGATCTTCCTGTAGCCTTTCTCTATTAGAGATTGAACACCATCTGAGAAAACTGTAAGACCACCCATCCCAGTTCCTACGAGCACACCAGCTCGCTCCTTATCAATCTGTCATTTGCAATTAGAAGTTAGATAGCTTGTGTGAGATAAACTTTATTGCATCAACATGAATAAAGAGAATCAGAAATTTTCTTATCCCAGCTAGATGAATGGGTGACGGTTGCAGATATATCTTTATTTTTTAATCAATCCTTTTAAGTTTTTCTTCAATACTTAGCACAATGAATATGATGTCATAGTGATTCACTAAACAGAAAGATCCCAAGTGATGGAATTAACACATACGAGAATAAGCACACAAATCAGCATCATTTAAAGAAAAAGGCAAGTTCTGAAGTTCAGCGTTAAGACCCATCTCAATAAAAGATGTCAAGAAATGCAAAGAAAAATCTCAACAACAAATGCAAGCAGCCAAGAGTAAGAACCAATAGTAATTACACAAAAGGATCAGATAAAATCTTGAAAGAAGTACCAATATAAAGAAACCCTTAATAATAATAATAAATAAATAAATAAGGCATAAACCTTTCCAATTCTATCGGCGCCAAGATCGGCATTTTCGAGAGCTTTTTTCCCGGCAACAATGCAATACCTCAAGCAATCATCAAGCCTCCTATCATTTTTGCCATCAATGTAACCCTCGGATTTAAATCCCCGAATCTGACCACCAAAGCGGGTGGGGAACTTGGAGGCGTCAAAGCGATCAATAGGGGTAATTCCACTCTCGCCAGAGAGTAGCTTGTCGTAATAGGCATCAACATCGTTGCCAAAGACGGAAACAAGGCCCATCCCAGTAATAACGACCCGCTTCTTGGGATCCTTTTCACGCTTGGGAGCTGAAACAGTAGCATTGGTAGTAGCAGAGGCAGAGATGAGTCGGAACTTCTTGGAAGTGAAGGTGGGAAGTGGTCTGGAGTTAATTGAAAAGAAAGGAGAGATGGGTTTGCGAAGAGGGGTAAGCGGAGATGGCCTGAGAGAAGGTGATTGAACGGTGGTCTGCATGGTGGATGTAGCAGAGTTTCGATGAGAACGAAGAGAATGAATGTGCAACAGCAGCAGTAGCAGCCAGGAAGAGTAGTAGTAGTAGTAGTTCGTAGATGAGAGAGAATGGTACTGTGACTTGGCTGTGCAACTTTTCAAGTGAAAGTTATGGGCTTTAGGGGATTCGGCCCGGGAAAATCGAGGCTCTAAAATTATAGAGACAATAATTTATCCCATTAGAAATTCATTGTTCTAAATTAGCAAAAAAATAAATAAATAAATAAAATAAAATAATTCATTGTTATATGTAAATATGCTTATAACCATAATACGAAATTATATTAAAGAAAAACTATAATACAAACAAACCGTGTGGTGGGTGTTGGCAGGTAAGTTTGGTGGTGATGATGGTCTGTTTAGTCAAGACAGTGTATTGACAATTTTTTTTTTTTTTTTTTTTTTTGGAGTATGGGAAAAGATCCGCACGAAAGTGGTAAAACGGATGACCGAAACAAGAAAATAAAGAAAAATTGTGTTAGTTTAGGCCTTTTTTTTTTTTTTTTTTTTTTGTAATATATATAGTATAGATTCACTTATTAAAAAAATAAAATAAAAAAAAAAAAAAAAAAAAAAACTTGAGAGAAATATTGCAACCCATTTAAATTGTAATCCGGATCCAGCCCATCAACGCAATTATCTAAAATAAATAAAATTGGGTCCAGCTTGATAGGAGGCTTCAAGAACCATAGTACTAAAATAAACCTGGCATAAGCCAGCTGACCGTAAGTACCATCATCAACCAGCGAAAAATGGCGACGAGGAGAAGCACAAGGAACTGTCGGAAAGCTGCATCAGCTTCTGCTACTATCGAGAGCCCCACGCTATCAGCTGATAGGTAAAAACGGAATCTTTTCACTTTACTCTGCTGCGTGGCTGCTGATTTTATGGGTTATAATGAAAATTTCCAGGAGTATGTTGTTGAGAGTGAAATCAGCCGAGGCAATGAAGAAAAGGAAAGGAAAACAGGGGAAAACCAAGAAGAAGGCTGACAAATTGGATGCCCTTAAGCCCAAGAAACCTCCCACTGCTTTCTTCTACTTCTTGTGCGTTTTTATTGTTCTAGTCTATTCTCTCTCTCTCTCTCTCTCTCTCTTCTTTACTCTATCAAGTGCAATTTTAGATTATTCATTCTTGCGTTTAATTTCTAAGTACTTATTGTCGTTGCTTGTTTTTCTCTTGAATTTGAGGCTGCAGTAAGGTTGTAGAAGGTTCTTACTTACTGTGATATGTTATTTGTGACATTTTTTTTTGCTGTTGGAGTTCTTTTTTTTATTTTAATCATATCGGAAGGGAAAGTAATACCATTTGAAGAAACAGACTAGCTGTATTACTTATATATCTTTTTGAAGATTGAATTTAGGACTAATGGAGTCATTATGTAGACTGAAGTTTAGAAAATGATTAAAGTTCTTAATGGTTTCTTTGTTGCTTCTATAACTTATTGTTATTATTATTATTATTATTATTTTTAATGCTCTTTTGCATTTAGGAGCCATAAATAAAACCTCCCATCAACTCGGGCTCAAGGTGATCTTTTCATGTTTGTAGAGGGGTTCTATTATGATGTATGTGTGCTTATAGACATGATATGTTATTTATGTGGTTATTTGCTTATCTCTTCGTCCAAGACTGAATGTGCTCATTCTTATTTTACAATGTAAAAGAAAAATTGAAGGTCTATTTTATCTACATAAACACATTTTTCATATAATAGAAGAGAACTACATCCCACTAACAAATTAGTCAAGAATGCTGTCCTATTATTTGAACACGGATGATTCTAAAGTTTTTGCTGATTTTACATTTTGCAATGCAAAGGGAGGATTTTCGCAAGGAATTTCAAGAGAAGAATCCAGATATCAAGTCAATGCGTGATGTATGTTCTCTACTGATTCTTTTCTCTTTTACATATATATATTTCCTAGGATCTTTTGCTGCTTTGTTGGGCTTACTGATTCATTTCTGTATTTGTTTCTGTATGCTGTAATTTGGCGACATTCACTGGCTGCAGATTGGCAAGGCGTGTGGGGAGAAGTGGAAAACGATGACATATGAGGTTTTTGAAACAAGCATGGGATCTGTTTTGTTATCATTTTTTTTGGTTTGTTAAATTAGTTTCTCGTGTTCTTGCATGATTAAAATCAAACTTTAACCAAATTAAAGAAAACTGAAATCCATATCTATATCTTTTCCCGAAATTGTGCCCTAAAAGGGGATGAACAGTTTAGTACAGAACCAGGGCTGGCTGATGGGTACAGTTTTGTCCTGTGAAATTGGCATACAATTTGGAAAGAGTGGACGGAAAATTAAGGTTAAACAGAAGAAAATATCTATCATGTTAGTTTATTGTGGATAAGGACAACTTAGATAAAAGAAAAAATCATCAATCATCTTATAGTTCCTCCTCATTTCTGAGTATCTTATCTGTTGGCCCTTTCTTTCAAGTAATATGCTTCGGCACATCATGCATTAGTTTCTTAATGGTATTAATTGTCTGGAGTTTGGATTGTCTCTGTTATTACTGTTTGTCTTATCCTTTAAAATCTATGATTGAGGGATGGTGATGATCCAATGTTTATTGAATAACTCTATGATAGAAGGCTAAGACTAAATATAAAACACCATGCAGCTTTAGGAATAGCAGTCGTTTATTATACTCTTCCTTTGTAGGAAAAAGTGCACTATTATGATATAGCTACAGAGAAACGAGCAGAGTTTGACCAGGCAATGGCAGATTTTAACAAAAGAAAGGTTTGTTGCAACGTGTTTTACTATTTTGCTTCAAAAGGTTTTTTCAATGTATATATACAGATCATAGCTCTCTTGGAATGGAGCATTTAAAGCTGCACAATTTTATTTTAATTGATGAGTAAACATGTTGCAGGAAAATGGGGAGTACCAAACGTATGAAGAAGACTCTGACTTTGA
The DNA here is from genome assembly GCA_025388415.1 of Cynanchum wilfordii. NCBI lineage: Eukaryota > Viridiplantae > Streptophyta > Magnoliopsida > Gentianales > Apocynaceae > Cynanchum > Cynanchum wilfordii. Next base: position 5,929,386 of record JAHSUH010001079.1, read on the forward strand.
TAGTTAAGACTACTTCTATTTCTTTGATTAGGTGGTAGTGTGTATCTGTTTTTAGTTTGTACTTTACATTTTGATACCATCAGATTACCCCAACCTTGTAACCACTTTACTGGTTCTTTCCTGGCCTTTCTCAAGTGTTGGTACAGAAATTGTACAAGGAAAATATGTCTTCCCCTGTCGAGATATTCCCCGACTATTATTACCCTTTATGTAATATAATCCCGTGCATTCAAGGATGCTCGGTGTGTGTTCTGGGTACCAGCTGTTTACTGTTCTGTTTGCTACTACAAAACCTTTGCAACTGCAGATGCTGTACTCATTTCCCTGTTTTGTAAATAATTTATTCTAGTTTTCTGTTACACTGAAGTAGTTCTATCTTTCTATATATCTCAGCTAGATCAAGAAGTAGTCTTTTCCTTTCCCACACAGACAGGAGAACATGACTATAATCTCAAAGTTCTTTCATCGTGTACATTCTCAATTCTCGTCAATGAGTTTAGAGATTCTGCAATGGATTTGACCTCTGCAATCATTGCTACGACTTCATTCAGCTTGTTAACTGCAGAGCCGACACCCTGCATTATGGAATCACACATAGTTAAAAAAAGGTCACTGCTTTGCTCTGCATGTTTCTACAATTGGTTCAAAATAGTAATATGAGGAGACTGGGAACTTACCACACCGGCAGCACCTGCTGTTATTGCCATAGGGACTGTGACAGCACTGAGTCCAGATGAACACATAACAGGTATCTTGACAGCACGAGAAATTGAATATGCAGCTGCTAGCGTGGGTGTTGCCTGTTCAAGTGAACAGAGCAATCAATCCAATTCCAGATTGAAAATGAATCAGTAATCGTGATAAATATGGACTATATAAACCACGATCTAAAAAGTACCTTCTCGATCAAACCAAGAACTCCAGCACTAGAGGGGCTAGAACATTTTCCTCCTTCAGTTTGTATGACGTCAGCACCTTCACTCTCCAACCGCTCGGCTAGCTTGACCTATTTGTAACAACAAAGTAAGAATGGTGTTAAGCGAAAACTTCCATGTCGAATTCATAAGATTTTCAGTTAGAGTTAGCGTCAAGAACCTGATCAGGGAGGCTTAGTGTGTGAGGCACAGTAACTGACAGGGTAATAGATGGCAGAATCCGCCGTGTCTCTTTGGTCAGGTGCAAAATCTGTATACATTCATCCCCGATTATGAACCAGAAACAACTGTCAATGGACTACAAGTTTAATTTTATTCAGGAAATAGGATCAATTTGAAAGATTTAGTTTCATAATCTATCCTCAACTCCTCAATTGATTTGAAGGTTTCTAAAGAGCAGATTTCATAAAATCCTAAACCAGTTTACCTGCTCTGGAGAGAATATTACCCCCATCTCATAAAAGGAGTCATAATTTCCAATCTCCACCTGAAAAAGAAAAATATCCATAAAAATCCCCAATCGGGTAAATATCATATCGAACTGAATTGAAAGGAATAACATGCTTGAGTTATCTAACCAACCATTAAGGCCCCTGCTTCGACAGCAGCAGGAAAAGCTGCTGGATCCACTGAAGAAACACAAACCTAGAAAGGGGAAAACAAAGAAATGCTTAAGAAGAGTTGATTTCTAGCGAGACAAATTAAGGAAGACTGGATTTTTTTTTATTGTGTCATAAAAGGAAATGATTTACCGGAAGTGAAGTCAGGCTGCTTGCAAGCTTCACTAAATCCGGGTCACAAGCTATATCCACGTGAGTGGCGCCACCCTTCACAGCACAAATGCACAATTGAAAACAAACATTCATTCATTATTCATTGTGAGACCATTCTATAGAGACAGAATTCATTATCATAACAGGGCATCCAAATTACCAACCTTATCTGCAGCAGTAACAACTGAAGCAACATTATCTCTGTCAAAATTCTGCAAGCCTGTAATGATCTGCGGAAACAAATTAATAAAGGTGTCATGCAACATTATCTCTGTCAAAATTCTGCAAGCCTGTAATGATATGCGGAAACAAATTAATAAAGGTGTCATTTTTTTTTTTTTGTTTTTGAAGTACCGAGAGAAGAAGGAACACATTTCCTCCCTTGCGATGATGATAATTAAGTACCTTCAAAGCTTTACTCTGACGGAAATCCTTCAAGACTAGCTCTCTGGAAGTGGAAAGTAGAGCTTTTGGTGGAACGCTTGAAAATTTCTTCTTTCCAGTAGAAAATGAAAAACTTTTTGGGGAAAGAGACCGGTCGCCACCTAGGAAGGGATTGGCTATGGTCGCCACGGGAGAGCAGAGGGAAGAACACATCTCTCTTTCTAAGTAAGACTGGCAAGTTTCACTATGTGACGGTGGAAAAGGGAAAGCAAACGCAAGAGGATAAGAGAAGGTGGCGACTTCCTGAGATATTTCTTTTCCCAGCAAGCAAACAGACATTTCAGTAGGCCCCACTTTTTTTAAAAAAATAAAAAACATAAAAAAATGCACTCAACATAGGAGAAGTAATTTATGATACGGCCAATCAATAGTCAACCAGGCTGCTAAGCCGTCCATATCATGATTGATGATATAAATTAAGAGTAAAATTCAAAACATATCTTCAACTCTATTAAAAATTTTCAATCAATCTAAGTTATCAAATTAATACCGTTATTGCTCGGATGTTTAATTTAATCTCTTATTTATTACATGTTTCTATTATTCAAGCATAATACCGTTACCCATTTTTCATAAATAACCGAGGAAAGTAAGGGAAAAAAAGTGTAAAAATCCAAACAATTATCGAAATAAAAGGGATTAAAAAGGAATAAGTGGGATCTACGGACGCAGATTTCCATTTTTAATTTTTGGAAAGATTATGAAGGGTCGAAATAATATCGATGATTACAGGTAATCATTTTTTTTCTCAAAGTCAACGCCTATCTAATTATTCACCCGATTAATTCGGGTACATGTTCGTCTGTTATGTGTGTGTATATATATATATATCCTCAACCGTGAGCACAACTTACACAATTAAAAACCTATAATTAATAAGCTAGAGAGATCGAGTTGGAGATCGATTTATGGCGAAATTAATGACGATGAACAGAACTTTTTTGCTATGCGTAGCAACGATCATGATGATGAGCTTGCCGTGGGGTGAAAGCACAGCAGGCGGGCCCGTCGCTCAAGGTCCACAAGCGGTGGAGAAATGGTTCCAAGCGCTTCCCCATGCAAAAGAAAAGATGACAAAACTACACTTCTATTTTCACGACGTAGTGAGCGGGAAGAATCCTACAGCCGTGCAAGTGGCGCAACGGAAAAACGCTTCCAGCAACAGTTTGCAGACAGATTTCGGGTCAGTGTCGGTGATAGATGATCCGCTGACAGTAGGACCAGAACCGGATTCGAAGTTGATAGGAAGAGCACAAGGGATGTATAGTTCAGTTTCACAAGAAGGGATAGGTTTAATGATGACACTCAACTACGTTTTCACGGATGGGGAATATAATGGAAGCACTCTCAGCGTTTTGGCTCATAATTCCATATTGAGCCGCTATAGAGAGATGCCAATTCTTGGAGGTACCGGCTTTTTCCGACTGGCTCGGGGTATCGCTACTGCTCAAACGTATTTCTTCAATAGAACTTCGTTGGACGCCGTGGTGGAATACAATCTTGTGGTTCTGCATTATTAAATCATTTTTTTTTCATCTTAATTGTTTTGGTTTAATTTCCATGCCTTGATTTTCTTGTTTGCTTGTTTGGCCTTCTTTCTGATCATATGATATGAATAAAAGGCGATTCCTCTTCTTTTTTATTGTTATTATTATACGTACACGTCTTGGCTTTTTCTTTTGCATTCTGTGAGGGACGCACTAACATAATGCGCCTTTGGGTTGACTTTTAAACGGCCAGCAAGTATTAATATATCTTTGAGAGTTGGGAGGGCCAGAGAAAGTTTTTTAAAACAGAAAACTAATCACATGGAAAGTTTTTTTTATTTTGTTAATTAGTTAGTTAGTTAGAGAAATAATTTTCTATTGATGTGTGTATATATATATATATACATCACATATATAATAATTATATATATATCATCTCCAATCGATTCAAACTTATAAAATATAAACATAAAACTAATTTACTTTTCAAAAGATTGAAGAAAAGATTAAACTCAAAACAAACATGCCTTTTGTAAGATTCAAAACAATTTAATTATGAACAAGTGATATATATATATATATATATATATATATATGTATATCATTCATCCACCGTAATTGGAGCTTACAATTAAAACCTAATAATTAAGATCGGTAATGGGGAAATTCAGCAGAATATTCATGGTTATGATGAGCAGCAGCAGCGGTGTTAGTCGGGGACCAGAGGCGGTGGAGAAATGGTTCAGTAAGCTTCCCCATGCAAAAAGGAAGATTACGAAACTACACTTGAATTTTCACGACGTCGTTAGCGGAAAAAAAATCAATCATCAGTACCAGTTCGGCGTCCCAACAAGGATTAGGTTTACTGATGGAAGGGAAGTATAACGGAAGCACCCTCAGCATTCTGTCTCATAATCCCATATCGGAAAAGTACAGGAAAATGCCAATTCATGGGGGGTACTGGGGTATTCCCGTCTGGCTAGGAGAATCGCCACAGCTCGCACATACTACTAAATTTGGGCTTCGCTTTTTGTTGTTCCGGGAGCGGTGGCTATGCTCATCCAATAATCCAGATATTGGATGAAGCAAAGGCCCACTACATAATGGGCTTTATAATTTTAGAAGCCCATATTTACATGGGCTTGGATCAAATAATTTAAATCTTGTATAAAAATAATTAAACCGGATCACCCAAATTTTTTTTTTAAAAAAAATTTAAATAAATAAATGGTAAGAACATGGACTAGCAAAAATTTGTGGCCGGTAATTAACCGGAATTTCAAGAAAACCAAGAACAGCACTGGCAAACCATGGCCACAACTGCTCTCCTCAGACCATCTCTGTTTCATGCCTTGGCTTTCACCACCACCACCAAGCCCTTTTCTATAAGGAGGACTCGCTCTTTTCACCTCAGAGCCTCTACGGTACATTTGATTTTCTCGACAGCAGTATAAATTCCATCTAAGTTAGACGGAGTACATTCTGATTGCCTATGGTATCATCTATGTCTATGCTCATCGTGTTCCTTTTTTTTCTCGGTTTCAGATGGAAGGAAGTGAGGTTAAACAGAATCCACAGGAAGATGCCGGGAGTAGCGGGAAGAAGAAAATATTTGTTGCTGGTGCCGCAGGAAACACGGGAAAGAGGATAGTTGAGCAGCTCTTGGCCAAGGGTTTTGCTGTCAAAGCTGGTGTTCGCGACGTTGATAAGGCCAAACCCAGCTTTCCTGGAAACAACCCGAATCTTCAAATTGTGAGTCTTGTCTTTCCTTGTCAATTATTGTATTTATTGGTTCTTTATTTCATTAATGATTTGGTTCCTCGTTATACTGTAATTTAATTTCATTATATGCGGCACTTTGTTCAACAAGGCTGTACCCATCAAAAAAAAAAAAAAAAAAACAAGGCTGTATTAATTTTTGACTAGTAATGGCATTCCGGCCAAAAGAAGTATTTTATATTTGGATGAAGTGTATGAACGAGGATTGCCACTCTGTAGGATCATCTTAGCTCTGCATTCCTCTTTCTTTTCGTTTGAATGGATCTTATAGTGGGAAATTATATATCGTTTTTTCCCCCCTAGTTTTCCTTTTTTCAGGTTGTAAATCCCCAAGGACTAAAAAACTTCTTGCAATTAGGAAATGTAAAAAAAAAATTCCTCAACTAATTTAAAATAAAAAAAAAAAAAAAAAAAATTGAAATATATGCTTTAGCCATTTCTGATGTTTTTCTCTCTATCGATGTAATTGGTTGGAGTATTTTGTTAAGTTCAAGTTTTGTGTATATTCTGATTGTTGTGCCTTTTTAAATTTTTAAGGACTAAGATCTATTAAGTTGAAGGATCAGCGAATGAATGTATGTATAAGTTCAGGGAATGAAAGAAAGTGACCGTGCTGAGGTAATGTGATAAGAGAAATATGCTGAGTTACTGCTTCATTTTCAGGTGAAATCTGATGTGACGGAGGGTTCTACAAAACTGGCTGATACCATTGGTGAAGATTCTGATGCAGTAATATGTGCTACTGGTTTTCGGCCTTCTTGGGATATATTTTCTCCATGGAAGGTTGTTATTTTCAGCATATTTTCATATTTTCTTTGTATAAGTATAGCTTATATCAATTTGATTTTTCTAAATACTTTTTTTTTTTTTTTTTTGGAGTAAATCACTGAAATAGATGCCTCCTTCTTGTTTATCAGAGAATTTGACATATTTTTACTATAATGGACAATCTTGATGATGACCAGGATATATCCTTTGAGATTCGAGTGATTTAACTGTGGGTATCTGTGATCATCCTAAATTCAGGACATGCGAGCATATTTACTCCTTAAGTGTTGCTTAGTTTATGAACTTTCTTGTAATGAAATTATTACCGGGGTTTGGAGTACATGAAGGATACTGTCGTAAAACTAGAATGCTATACGTATAGTAGCTGCACAACCTTGAAACTCCATTTCAGTATTTTTGTAGAATGTTGTAGCAAGTGCTTGACATATAGTTGCAGTGGGGGAAAACATCACTAACTGTTGTCATGTCTGGGTTATTGTGTTTGGGATGTCTGTCCAAAAAATAACTGCTTGTTCTGTATTTTTGTGCAAATATATAATGCAGGTTGATAATTTTGGGACGGTGAGCCTTGTGGAAGCATGCAGAAAACGTGGGATTAATCGATTTATCCTTATAAGTTCAATATTGGTGAATGGTGCTGCAATGGGACAATTATTGAACCCCTCTTACATCATCCTTAATGTTTTTGGACTTGTATTGATAGCAAAGCTTCAGGCAGAGCAATATATCAGGAGATCAGGTATAAACTACACAATCATTAGGCCGGGTGGCCTAAGAAATGATCCTCCCAGTGGGAATATTGTAATGGAGCCAGAGGTAAGACAATGATGAAACCTTATAATATTTTAAAAATAATTTTATAAGAAGATTCTACTGTGCTTTTCTCATTGTTGTCGCCCTTCTGCTGCTTGTGCTTGTAGGATACTCTGTTCGGAGGTTCAATATCTAGAGATCAAGTAGCTGAAGTTGCTGTGGAGGCATTGCTTCATCCTGAGTCTAATTATAAAGTGGTGGAGATAGTTGCTCGTCCTGATGCCCCTAAACGTCCATTTGAGGAACTCTTTGGTTCCATAAAGCAGCGGTGAGGGGAGCATGTGATGTGATGTGATGAGAGTCAAAATCTTCGACTTCTTGGCCTTTACAATTTTGCATCCATCCGAGCATGAGAATGTAGGTACTACAGATGCAAGGGAAAGAGGTCAGGAAAAAGAAATTCTCATATATCTGCATTCTGCACTGAACATGACAATATCTAGCGAGGAGAAGTTAGCTCCAATGCATTATTTGGTAGATTTATGATGTGTAAATGGCCTTGAGTTGAGACATCTCCCAAGTAAAGTAGCATGGTTGTTTATAAAAAAAAAAGGTTGCTTGAAACATGGGATGTTTGAGTTTGATTTAATTAATTTTTGAATATTATTGAATTAAACTTAATCGCATGAGGAAGATGTTTGTACTTATTTGATTAATTATCCAAAAATAAAGCTGGTTTGACTCATTTACAGCATAAGTTGCCCTTCCCGGGGGCTTGCTTCTCATGATGGATGGTAGATCTGGTGATGTTATTGAAGTATGGACGGCCATTACCGACAAAATAGTAGCAAACATTTGGAGCAAGATCCTAATATGGTTTCCTTTTTGCTTTCCTTGGATTCTTCCCGAATCCCAACTCAATTTACCCATCACTAAACTAGTTGGTTTTGATTAACAACCAAGATTTCTTTTCATTATTCCGTTTTCTTTTTTGCACTATAAATTAATTAATGCTTGAATTTTAACATAAAATTGTTCAACCAAAGATGAAAAAAGGCCCTTCTTTCATTTGGAAATGATATATATATATATATATATACAGGTCTTTAATACGTGTAGTATGTGTTAGCTTTTCTTGAAAACGAGTGAAAAAAAAAAAAAAAGTAGATATCTTAAAAATGTGAAAAGGTACTAAAAAAGACATATGATGAATCAAATGAGTAATAATGGACTTCCAGTGAGGAATGCACCTTATATTAATAATAAGGTGGAAAAGGGAGATGATCTTACTGTCCTCCTCTCTCATCACTATTCACTAATGGTTTTTTTTTTTTTGTGTAGACTATTCACTAATGGTTATTTGCATGTATTTATTTCAATTTCTGGACAGTACAGGAATTGGAGGGCTGCTTTATTCCAACAGGAAAAAGAGAAGAGAATAGAAGGGGGAAGAAAATGAGAATATTTCTGGTAAATCTTCTCCATGACAACAACCTGGACCAGCAAGAACAGGTCTTTCTCCTCCTTTCTTTCAACCAATTTTATAATTGATGATTTCATCAATTATTATATATATATATATATATATAAACAATATTAATTTAATTAATGAAGCACTCACCGGATCAGATGTGATGTTTTAACCAGAGTTTTATAGCCTCCACCTTGAGATAGCCTTAAAATAAAGTAAGAACAGAGAAACCATTATAAAACTTGAAAAGAAATAAAATAAAGAGTACACCAAGTTAAAGTTAGGTGAAAGATGATGAGACTTTTTTCATTTATTTATTTTATTTCAACAGAGAAAGGTGAAAACATTTCTTTTTAACTCTGAAAAAAAAAAAAAAAAACTAACTTTATTGTTTTTGTCTAATGAATAAAAACTTCTATATTTTGGTACATTATACCAAGAACTTATATATATGTAATAATTGACAAGATTGTCCACAAAGTTATTATACCGACGTTCGTCTTGGAAGACAGTGAAAATACATATTATGATACCCGGCTGATGGGTTACATGATTGAGCAGGCTGATGGGTTCTCGTCGCTGAAGTATTGATCGCATCGGCTGACGTAACCTCCCTTGTTGTATCCATAACCGTAATAATCGTAACAAGGTGGCGGTGGTACCGGTCTTCCGTACCCCTCAAAACAGGGTCCCCTTGGATATCCTTCGTAACAAGGTGGCGGTGGTACCGGTCTTCCGTACCCCTCAAAACAGGGTCCCCCTGGATGTCCTTCGTAACATTGACGACAGCAAACCCCAATTGGAAAAGCTTGCACAGAGACTGGTTCTGGAGGTGGTACTTTTGGTGCTGGTGCCGGTGCTGGTGCTGGTGCTGGTGCTGGAGCAGGCGCTGGTGCAGGAGCAGGCGCAGGCGCGGGAGCCGGAGCAGGAGCAGGAGCAGGAGCAGGCTTTGGGACTTCTTTGGGCTTCTCGGGGTCTTTTGGTTTTTCCTTAGGCTTTTCAGGTTGTTTGGGCTTTTCTGGATCCTTGGGTTTCTCTTGTTTCGGGGCTGGGGCTGGGGTTGGTTTAGGAGGGTCTTTGGGTTTATCTTTAGGCTTGGGAGGGAGAGGTGGTGGTGGCTCGACGATCTCAATACTCTTGATGACTTTTCTACCTTTGCAACACAATTTATCGCGAATTTTCTCAGGGCTGCAGCAAACTACAATGATTCTCACTATATTGTTCTTCTCATCGTACACCTGGTCTCTAATTTCTCTTGTCCGAAAAAGTTGATCATCACACATACCAAAAGGAAAGAAAAAAAAAAAAAAAAAAAATCAACTTAGTCTTCCTTATCCAAAAACCAGAGCCACAATTTTATAGATGAAGTAGAAAAGGTTGTAATGAATGTGTATGATGGACTCACGAGGGAATTTGCAGAGAATTTTCTTGACCTTCTTGTAGCAGCAGGGGCACTGAAGATCAACCTTGAGCCTCATCTCGGTGACCTGTAGCGTACGCAAGTAAAACCATTAATGAATCTGAGAGTAGAAAAAAGAAAAGAAAAGAAAAGAAAAAGGAGAGGGTAAGGAAGACGAGAGAAACCTTCTCAGCCATAGTTAGTGAGAGCAAGAGAGAGAGAGAGAGCAAATATCAATTTGGATCTCAAGTAGTAGTATGTTATAAAGAAAATGGAGGAGAAAGAAATAAGAGTAATTAATTGTTAGTTAAAAAAGATAAAAGAAGAATGAAGGAAGGAAGGAATGAAGGAAGGAGGTGGAGAGTGTAGAAATAAGGAGTAGAATGGAAGCGAAAAATGGTAAAGCACGTCGGGCGTTGAATTTCATGCCATCACTAATTTTGTCTGCTTTTTCTACTGATCACTTCATCATCATCATCATCATCATCATCATCATTCAACCAAACAAATAAATAAATAAATAAGAGAGCTCTGTCCGGGTGTTTGGACATTTAGCCATGTGCACCTCAGCATCAGGACGACGGACGGACGGACGGACCTTTGCAATTTCTTGAAGCAAAACAATTTTTGCAAAGTACAATAATAATAGCGTAACGAACTTTCCTAATTTCTTATGATTGCTGACCTGTAATTATGAAACCCACATGTTCCTATCCTTACCTTACCAATACCCAACCCTACATTTGTTATCTTCTTTCTTCCCTCCCATTGCCCCTTTAGACCCAATTGTATATATTTTTTTATAAAGGATATTAATAATAATAATCAATATAAAATATTAAATCAATTTCATTAGATCAATTTCATTAAATCAAAAGTAAAAATTTAGGGTGTGTCATTAAAATTAGCATTCTAAAAAGGAGGAAAATATTGTGAAATATGAACATTATGTGACCTGATTGACTACTGATTGATTGATTCTTTGCTTTTTTAATTCATCATTTCCTTCTTCACACATCGATGATGCTGACTTCTCTACCCTTACCAATTAGCCCTAATATTTTTTTAGGGGGTTTTTTTTTCCTGTTTGAATCTACGTGTGCACATGTAATTAATTAAATATGGGATCCATCAACTTTTAACCTAACTATCGGACTTAATTTCTATAACCCAAAATATCATCATAAGTGTTTTTTTTTTTTTTTTTCCTTTTTTCTAATAATAATAGGGATTAGGGAGTTGTAAAGATGTAATACTTTTGTGGGCAAAAGTACAGAAAGAGGAAAGAAGAGGCAAAACGCAACCTTAGCATCCAAAACACATTGTTTCAATTTGAATGATTGATTGAAAAAAAAAAAAAAAAAAAAAAGCCTCCCCACATTTTCCCCAAAAGGCACCCTTCTTCACTGATAAACTATGACTATTTTTTTTTTTAGAGAGGGGGTCAGAATATTTTTAATAAACTAAGTATGGAAGAGTGTATTTAATTAAATTTTTTGGCTATTTCAGGCGTCAATTAAAACTGGTCAATTAATCATTTTCTAGTGATTGAATTTCCTTAGTTGGAAAAGCCACTTCAGATTGTACTTGACCCAACCTTTTATTTATCAAAAAAAATAAAATAAAATTGGTCAATTAATTATTATTATTGATATTAATTTAGTGCCACTACGAGGAAGGAAGGTAGAGGAGACAACTAACTCAAATATTGATGGCTTAGATTAGTTGCGGTATCCAATGTATCATATCGCATTCCTATTTGCCACCGACGCTAGTACGGTGGTTGTCGGCTGGACCAAGGAAACCAACGACGTGTTGGGTCTTATATTTATGGGCTTATATATATTTGGGCCATAACATTTCCTTTTTAGTTACTATTGTTTCTGTTTGCTCTATACAAGGGGCCCAATAGTTAAAGACCCCAAAACTGTCTGAATCTGGGCAAAAACCTAAACACACAAAAAAAAAAAAGAAAAAGAAAAAGGGATTTCCAACTTGGGCGGATGAAGACAGGAGAAGAATGGATATATCAATCACCTTTCTCTTTTTTTTTAGGGTTGATGTAAAAGTGAAGAGAGAGATGGAGATGATGGTTTTATCTTCACATGTGTCATTTACTAATTGGCTTCTCACTGCAGAAATTATGGGGTCCTTTACCTTTTCTTTTTTTTTGTTTTGTCATTGGAAGAGATATTAGCTTTTGGTTTATAGGGAAGACGATGGATATGGATCACATTTTCACGGGGAAACCAAATGGGCTCCATGCAATCATGTAATAATGAAAATTATAATCTATATATGATTCCATTCAACCCACCTCCGGTGGAATCCAAGCCAAAACAAGTCGTTTCAGTATTTTCGTTCAAAACCTTAGCATTTTGTAATCATTTCTGTTTTACCATTGCCTTGTCATCATCAACACACACTACTCCCAAAAAAAAAAAACTAACATAAATTCACATCAGTATTATACTACATATACATATACAAATCATCATATATAATTAATACTCGGTGTATGCACATATATATATATATATATGCAAATGAATTCACCAAAAAATATATATATATATATATATATATATGCAAATGATCCTGACATCGTCAAGCATTGATGGCACCTTATGTATATATATATATATATGGTTATTATGCACTGATTTAAATCAGTGTATGGACACGAGCAAAACATTCTAAATTGGGTAAACAATACATACATGTATATATATATATATATATCACTATCAATATTGCAACTTAGGGGTTTGGATTTAATTGTATATATAGCTGCAAGCCTGCAATTATATTATTCGGCCCACAAAGTACTCTCAGACCTATATATATATATATATGAACATGCTCGGCTACATCTTCCTCTCTTTGAGTATATTCAAAGTTAAAAAGCACACACTAGCTACCCTTCATCAAAAGATGACGAAAAGAATCAATCGAATCAAAATATAGAAAGAATATACTCCATTATTCTTTTATAAATATAATTTATAATAGAAATTTTTTTTTTTTTTTTTTTAAAAAAATTAATTTATGTAATGAAAAGAAAAGGTCGAATGTTGGTAGAAGGAGTGGCAGAGTGCCACCCCCACAACCTCCAGATTGGATTGGGAGATTGACCCCCCTCTGTATCAGAAAAAAAAAAAAAAAATAATGAAAAGAAAAGAATTTCTAAAATATTTTTATGGTGGAAATAGGAATAGGAAAATATGAGTAGGTGGATGAAACTGAAGAGCTGAGTCAGCAAATGAGGACAAATTCCAACGATAGGATTAATTTATTCAAAATAAAATTCCAACTCAGATTGGTGCAGCAACCACAGAGGACAACAGTACCATACATACCACAGAGCTCTCTCTCTCTCTTCTTAAATTAAATCTTCCTCCTCTGTTTCACTTGCCATTCTTTCTCTGCCACTGTGAGGAAGAGAGTAGAATACTAATAATCTCTTACTGCATTTCTAATTAAGCTCTGTAGAGGCCGGCGATAGGGGAGATTAATCGTTAGAAAGATATATATGGGTGAAGTAAGTTTCAATTTCTCTTATTATTATGAAATTCTGAGCCAGGAGTACTAAAACCTATTCTCTCTCTTCTCCTCTTTTCCGTGCGTCGAATAGTTATTAAATTAATCATATATAGCTTTGTGTGTGTGCTGCTGATGATGATGATGGTGATGTTCTTTATATATTTGTATGTGTGTGCGTGCAGGAGGAGAAAAAAGAGGAAGGAAAGAAAGTAGAAGGAGAAGAAAAGAAAGAAGAAGAGGCTGTGGAAATCGTACTCAAGGTTGACATGCATTGCGAGGCTTGTGCTAGAAAGGTCGCCAGAACTTTGAAAGGATTCCAAGGTTCAAATCTCACTGAAATTTCCTACTATATTCATTCAGTTCTTTCTTCTATCTATCATGCTTCAAAATTTCTTCTATTTTTTAAGTCCCTGTACTTGGAGGGGACTACATTCAAACTTAAATTATTATACTCATAAATTCATGTCTTGCACGTTTTTCAATTCAATTCTCTTTGTTTCTTTAATGCTACTACCAGTAATTAATTAAGTACCCACCCTCCTTAGTCTATGAGTTTATTTTCAAAAAATACCAATGGGGGGACTGACTACTTTCTTTCTAGTGGGCATATATTGTAAACAGAGACGAAAGCATGAATAAATAATACAGAATTCAAATTGCAGGAGTAGAGGATGTAACGGCGGACTACAAGGCCAGTAAGGTTATTGTGAAAGGGAAAACTGCAGACCCTATAAAGGTGTGCCAGAGAATTCAAAAGAAAAGCGGACGGAAAGTAGAGCTCATCTCACCTTTACCAAAGCCACCGCCCGACGACAATAAGGAAGAAAACAAGGAAACTCCTCCTCCGCCCCCTCAAGACAATAATAAGGAACAGGTTTTCTCTTTTCTTCTTCATTTTTCCATCGATCCATGCTTTCGTCGTTTATTTGCGGAACAAACAAAAAAAAAAAAAAAAAAATGTCATTAGCATCGATTACTTCACTACTAAAGAACAAAAAATCAATAATAATAATAATAATGGCCGTGTTTCTATTGATCAGAGGAACATAATTAGAATGAAGTTAATTATAAAGAATAGAGGAGACGTACGGGCGGGTGGATAGGTGGCTGTGAGTACTGTACACCACCAACCACCATGTTGATATTCATTTCATGTGCCTGTATCTGTATCTGTATCTGTCTCTGTAGCTGGCTGAGGATTAGCCACAGCCACAGCCAACAGATAGAGGGAGAGAGGGGCAGAAAGCAGTAAGACTTGTGATTGCGGGTCTGTGCTGACACATGAAAGCAACATATGCACAACGCCCTCCCATCACCACCATTACCATTTACCACCACCACGGTGGCACATTTTACGAGCCATGACAGGATACGAGTCAGGGACGGTGTTGTTGACCCTACTGTTCTTTTACCTCTTTTGTTGATGAATGTTGTTGACCCCACTGTTCCACTTGAAGAATTGCAGTCCTACCTCCGCACGTACGGCACAGTCTAATTAACTTATACGGATAAATGTGGTCAAGGCCTCACGTGACTCCTCCTCCTCATTCACCCACTGGAATTTGATAATCACTTCTTTACCTATCAAAATTCTTTTGCACATTTACGTGGTAGAAAAGGCCAAGCCGTCCTCCACAGCCCTTTCCTTATTATCCCAAGGCCCACAGGTTTCTTTTGGGCCTCCAAATCTTCATCTAGAACTAGGCTTAGGAACAACGGATTTGGAGGCCTAGGCTAAGGACTATTGGTACATAACTTTTCTGTGTCATTATTCTTTCTTGAGAATGGGTTCTGTGATAATTTATTTATTTCTCTAAATAATCTGGAGTAATTTCATTTGCGCTTCGACTATATATGCTTTTTTTTTATATAATTATTGTTTGTCAGTAAATAATAAACGGTTGTAATTACGAGAGCAAACATTCTCTGATGTATATGTTGTTTTACATGGATGGCAGCCTCCTGCTGTAATTACTGTGATCTTGAGCATTCAAATGCATTGTGAAGCATGTGCACAAGTTTTGCAAAAACGAATCAAAAAAATCAAAGGTACAGCGTTTATTTAATTAGCCTTATTGCCCCTTTCTTGATAGATATACTTTGCAAACTTGCATTTTTATGTGATTTTTAGAAATCTTTTTGTTCTAGACCTTCTTCTTGTAATGATTAATTATTAGGATAGAATAATGTAATCAATCTGCTACGAATTTTAAAGTCCAGATATATGTATGTATGTATGTATATTGCAGGAGTGGAATCAGTAACGACAGATGTCGGTAACAATAATGTAGTAGTGAAAGGTATTGTTGATCCGGAGAAGCTTGTCGCAGATATTTACAAGCGAACACGGAAGCAAGCATCCGTAATGAAAGAAGAAGGAGGAGGAGGAGAAGAGAAGAAGAAAGAAGAGGATGAGGAAGAGAAAAAGCAGGAAGAGAAGAAGGATGAGGAGAAAGTAGAAGAAAAGAAGAAGGAAGGTGAAGGAGAAGATGGCGGGAAGGAAGGAGGAGAGGATAAAAAGACGAGTGATATCAAGAAAAACGAATACTGGCCATCTAAGTATTATTATACGGAGTACTCTAATTATCCTCCTCAGTTTTTCAGTGATGAAAACCCCAATGCTTGCTCTCTCATGTAACCAGGTTGGTTGGCTAATCCCTGTTATCCCCAAGCATTTATTTTATTTTATTACTGCTACTCTTAAATTACTATTATAAGCCTTCCTGCAATTTTTTTACTTTAAAATTTTGTCTCACTCTGGAAAATTTCTGTCTTCGATCTGTTCAACGACGCTAAATATGTGTGTTGTGTGTATATATATAGTCAATCTATGATGGAGATTCCAAACTCAGTCTCCCTTGTGTTGTCATTAAATTCTTTCATGTCGTATCCAAATGAGTAAACACATAGGTTTAAATCTGACGATGTCTTTTATTGTACGTATGAAATCTTGAGTAATAATATTATTAAAAGAAGGGATAATGTTAATAAATAAATTAAATGAGTCTTTATTATCAGATGCCGGTAATTGCATAGAGTAGTGGCATTTGGGACGGAGGCATAGGCATAGGCAGAGGCATAAGGCCTTTGATTGAGTTTCTGGATTCTTCACTTTACAGAAATTCTCGGCTGATTGAGCTAGCGTCAATTCTCCACATACATTGTATGAAGATAATGTTCCTACACGGCTCTGCCAGTGGGTGGTATCACGTATGCCCCAAGACCTCAAAGTCACCATGGATGGCTCTTATATATATATATATAATATAAAAATAAAGGGATACTGTAGCAATCAGTTCTTTTGCTTTACTACTCAATGTGATTGAACATATCGCCCATTTGTAATTGTAGGGTAGGCCTTTTTTAAGGGTTTAGATTCGTTAAAATCAACTGCCTGAGAAATTCTTGAAGATTTCATGATTTTCCAATGGCTTTCTCAATCATCATTCATCACAAGAAGGAAAACACTAGCTTCGAATTAGACATTTCCTAATAATAATAATGAAAAAAAAGAAGCAGAATCACACTAATACCATATTGATCGAATTGTTGGTTGAATAGAATATATATTAATGGAGCACCAAAGTGGTCCAAAATTTGACTTGGGAACGTGGAAACAATCTAAAAGCTGGATAAAAGCGAGCAATATATATTCCTTGGGGAAAACTAATAATTTCCGTTACATAATCTTGATCAATAAATGTGAGACACAGAAGCAGAACCAGTGGGCGATATGGACCTAAGGCACCAACCAATGATAGAGAGACGAGATGCCCTTTGTCTTTTACGGAGCATCCTCTACAATGTTGCACTGTGCTGATGATGTCAAGCTTGCATCACTTACTCAATAACTAAACCAATGACTTTAGGCCAAGTGAGGTTGTAACTAACTGGTTCAAACCAGATTAGTTCTCACATAAATTTGAATTAAATGTGTCATTTTATAGTTTGTGATCTATTTAAGACATCTCGTGTTTTTAACAATAAATAATAAAAAATATAAAAAAATGAGATTTAATTTAAATAGTATTTGATATTCCGGAAATGAAACGAGATTGAAGGAAGGCATTTCGGAAACTTGGTTTATTGGAACCCCACTAGTGACTAGTGAGTCCACTATGAGTGAATCTAAGAACTGCCCTCCCCATTGAGGGGGTTCTAAGTGTTCTTCCTCCTCCTTATCATTCAAACCAAATCCCAAATACGACTATATCTTTCTTCCTCCTCCTAACAAATGTTACAACTTACACGCCTATTTCTCCAACCTTAAATACCTACCCTCCACTTTGCGCTCCTCTTTAACTTTCCATATCTCACATATAAATATCTTCTTGATTTTAGAATATATATATTTAAAAACCATTTTTAATATGTATCCCTTGCCTCCATTATGAGGAGAAAGGAAAGGAGGAAAAACTTAAAAAAAATGACAAAAAGATATGGGCTAATATATATATATATATATATATATATAAAGTAGTAATTATAGTTGGGGAGAAAGAAATTGAAATGAAAAAAAAAAAAAAAAAAGGAAGGAAGAGAATGGTGAGAATGACAGTTTTTTGTCGAAAACTATATATAAAAAAAAAAGGTGGCTCAAACTCACATTTCAGTTCAGTCTCTTCATTGATCCCACCACTGCCAGCCTTTCTGCAAGACTTATATAATAACTAAACTTCCAAAGTCGTCTCATTTCTAAGGTATAATAAAATTGACGTATTTCATTAATACTCAATTTAATAACTGTTTGTTTGTTGTATGTAGAAGACAGTCAAAACACCTCCTAAACCCTAATA
The DNA here is from genome assembly GCA_025388415.1 of Cynanchum wilfordii. Classification (NCBI taxonomy): domain Eukaryota; kingdom Viridiplantae; phylum Streptophyta; class Magnoliopsida; order Gentianales; family Apocynaceae; genus Cynanchum; species Cynanchum wilfordii. The sequence continues at coordinate 5,947,555 of JAHSUH010001079.1, forward strand.
AGATGATTTTAAAAATTTCATATCCACCCACTAAGTACACTACTATATCCTTTCCAGTGTACCTACAAACAAAAATCCATGTCATGTCTCTTTTTTTTAGTTACTGGACGATAAACTTTTTTTCTATCCAGCCAGCCAACCCAAAAAGGTCTACTGCATCATTTCATTTGCAATCATATAAAATTGTATCTTGTATGTACTTCCTTTCCCCGTACTGATATTTTTCAAAATATGATTTTATTTTTTCTTCTCTTTTTAAGCAGAAACAGATATGTCATTTATATTTTTTTCCTCTTAAATTTGAATATTTTGTCTTTACTGTATTTAAATTTAATATCTTTTTTATTATTAATTTATTTGTGTTTTTGTTTTTTCTTTTAATTAATGAAATTTCAGGGGGGAAAAAAAAGAAAAGAAAGAGGCGTGTAATATTTAGAATCTTTGTTGAGGAAAATGATCGGTTCCTAGTTATCTTCGGCCCATATGCCACGGGAGTCGAGAAGTGGGCCACCCCTCTTATTGGCTTAGAGTTGGAGAACATGAAGTCAATTGGAAGTGGACCAACCCACCACTAGCTTCATGGAGTTATTAAACGGACTCCTAAAGCCTTCTCTTCAGAGGAGATGATCGAAGGTTCGAATTCCCTTGAGCTGGTTAGCGCCACGTTAAAAAACTCTGGATCAAGCCCTCACCCTCGAGTAAGAGTTGGACTCTGCGAGCGCAACCCAAGTTGAATCTGGATTAGTCGGCCCGTGTGGATTCGAATACCGGATGTTAAAGAAAAAAAAAAGGAAGTGGGACCCAATTTGTGGAAAAAGAGCAAGACATGTCTTCATCTCTCTTTTTCTCATCTTCGCCACCTTTGCCAATTTAGTCCACATATTAAATAAATAACTCTACATAATTTTATTTTTATTTTAGGGAATCAAATTTTAATTACACAAATTATAAATTAAAATTTTTAAAATTATTTTTTATTTGATGGTATCCAATAATAATATTGTAATATGGTTAATTAATCAAAATAAAATTAGTTTTAAAAAATCATAACAGTTAAAAATAATTCCAAACCAAAACAAAATTAAGATTATATAGAGAGAAAGAGAATTGTTTTTCCAATAAAAACAATATAATATGGGACCAATATTCTTTGCATCTTCCTTCTTCAATAGTCTTTAATCTTTATCCTTAATTATGAAATAAATATACTTGATTTTTGTAAGAAATGATTGAAAAGATGGAAAAAACTGTAAGTTTTTTTATTTTCTTTTGTGTCTTTTTTAACTGAAAAAAAAAAGACAAAGAAAAATATTTTATTTTCATAAAGTCAAAACTTTAGTCTGGTTTAAATTCTTCTAGTGAAAGGACATTTTTTTTTTTTTTAATAATAATTAAGTTTCCCGTGACAGATAGGACTGACGACAGACAGGAGTCCAATCTGGCAGTAAAAAGTTTTTGCTGCCACGCAATCATAAAAGGTCTGTGCTTACTGGTATTCTTAGTCAGGGGATCGCATGCATAGAACGTGCATTGTTTTTCCTACGTGGCAAGAGGAAGTGGAGGAATTAACGGCGTGGATGAAATGCAAGAGTCCTAAACAAGGGAAGTGGGGCCGGGAAAAGCAGATGTGGCAGTGTGGATTATGTGGTAAGAAGGAGACAAAAGTGTGTAAGGAAGGATGGGAGCACGAGACAATCACGCGCCCCCTAAAACAGCTGTGGATGCCACCTTCCACTGCTTTCATTGATTGATCCTTCTTTGGCGTCTAATTTCCTTTTTCTTTTCTTTATTTATTTATTTATGTATAAATTGAAAAATTAAAGGCCAAACCAATTTCCCAATCCCAACATAGTGCTCTCCAAACTGGTTTAATCATAAATCAAAGTGTTTGGTAGAGCTATTTATTTATCTTAAAATAATTGATTGATTGAAAATAATAAAAATGAACATTATAATTTCTTTAAATTCATTTTTTTAAAGAAAATAGTGATTGAATAGATATGGAATTATTAATATATTTTTTAAAAAAGAATAATTAGTGAATTTGGTTCTAAATAAATTTATGGTTGTCAAGTTTAATCATAATTTTTTTTTATTTAGTTTTAAAGTTCCAAATTTTGTCACCAAAGGTCTGGGTAATCAAGTTAGTTTTACCTGAAATATAGATATATATATTTATATTTTCGATAATATTTCATAAATGAGTATCACAACCTTCTTTAATTTAACTTTGCAGATATCTCATGTAAAATAACTTGATTATTCTTCATTTAATTGACTAAAATCACATGAATTATTAAATCTTTATAAAAAATTCTACTAAATTTGTTTGGATCAAATTCACAAATAACCCTTTTATTTAAAAAAAAAAAATTTATTTAAGTTTAGACTCAAACTCGTAACCTTAAAGAATTATAGGTGTATTGTTAATAATTTCATGTTGATCATAATTAATTTTACACTCCTAAGATTTTTATTTATTTATTTTAAGGAAAAAAAAAATAATGAATACAAAGGACAGGGTGCAATGTACTAGTACTAGTAAAAAGGAGGAGAAGAAGAAAAGAAAGTGGAGGGAGAAGGATATTAAGGTAAAATGGGCGTTTTTCTGTCTTGTATATATTTGCAGACACGGGCCGCTCTTAACGACATAAGAGCATTGAAAAACAGAGTCACTGTAAATAAATCATCATTCGTTCGTTACTTTGTCCTGTCTACCTTCTTATCTATCTGTAACCATTTCTTTCTACTGCAGCAATGGTACACACGACCACCACCACTCAGGATAAGCTGAGTGAAGAATTGCCGGCACCGGCAGAAGAAAGATGTTCGGTGGAGGAGGTGGCGCTGGTGGTGCCCGAAACAGATGACCCGACGCTACCCGTAATGACCTTCCGGGCGTGGTTCCTCGGACTTACCTCCTGCACAATTTTGATTTTTCTCAACACTTTCTTTATATACAGAACTCAGCCCTTGACCATATCCGCCATTCTCATGCAAATATCTGTCTTGCCTATTGGCAAATTTATGGCTGCAACGCTACCCAGGAAGCAGTACACTCTATTTGGACGGTGGAGTTTCAGCCTTAATCCAGGACCTTTCAACATAAAAGAGCATGTTATCATCACTGTTATGGCCAATTGTGGAGTGTCTATTGGGGGTGGCGATGCTTACTCCATTGGAGCAATTACTGTAATGAAGGCTTACTATAACCAGACCTTGAACTTCCTTTGTGCTCTATTAATCGTCTTGACCACCCAGGTCTTTCTTCTTTTCCCCTTATTATATGAATTGATTGATATTAATTAGTGTCATCAATGTAGATGATGATTATATAATACAGGGTTTAATTTTTCTGTTTATTTATTTTTGCTAAAAGTATCAATCACCAAAAGTTCTACTTTTACTTTTTCAAAAATTTGAATTTTGAAGTAATTAATATTATTGTTTGGTCTTTTCCGATCTTGCCGAGTTCTTTTTAGTTTTTCCCCCACCTATAATAATGTTTATGCAGAAAAAGGAAAAAAATGAGAGAGAGAGTTTTTAATTGCTCTCTCCTCTGTCTCTCCTTTCCTGATTATTATTTTAAGGAAAACGAAAACGGCGGAGAATTGGGGCATCCGTTTTACCATTTTTCTGGTTTCGTTTCGTTTTATAAATATAATATGATAATATTTTACATAGTCGTCCCATCCCATTAAGTGCAGATATTGGGGTACGGATGGGCTGGGATGCTGAGGAAGTACCTGGTGGACCCTGTGGAAATGTGGTGGCCTTCAAACCTTGCTCAGGTTTCGCTATTCAGGTGTTTCCAGTTTCTCCTAATTTATTCAAACCTTCCCGAGTCCGCATTTTCTCTTTTAAGAAAAGTTTTTCTTCCTTGCATTTTTTTCTGGTCTGCTAAGCTGTGGGTGGTAAGGTAATCCACAGATATAATTGTTTAAAATTGGCCTTAGCTACTTGCAACAATGAAGAGAGAGAGAAAAAAGGGGGGATATGTTCTGATTCTGTAATGGGAATATGAAATTGGATTGTTTCGCTTTAAAAATGCAATATTCTCTCCAGGACATGTGAAGAATAAATTGTAAAAAAGAGTGTAGATTAATTAATGGTTGTCCTTATTAGATATGTGACAGTTAGGGTTTTTTTTCTCTTTCATTGAATTGTTCAGGGCACTCCATGAGAAGGAGCCAAAAAATGAAGGACTGACAAGGATGAAATTTTTCCTTGTGTTCATGGCTGCTAGTTTTGCCTATTATGCACTTCCTGGTTATCTCTTTCCAATTTTGACTTTCTTCTCGTGGGTCTGCTGGGCATGGCCTCGTAGTATCACCGCTCAACAAATCGGTTCCGGATACCATGGAATTGGCATTGGTGCTTTCACCCTCGACTGGGCTGGGATTTCTGCTTACCACGGCAGTCCACTTGTGACGCCCTGGTCTTCCATTCTTAATGTTGCCGTTGGCTTCATCATGTTTATCTACATTATTGTTCCTTTATGTTACTGGAAATTCAACACCTTTGATGCTCGCAAATTCCCCATCTTCTCTAACCAGCTCTTCACTGCTACCGGACAAAAATATGATACCACCAAAATCTTGACTCCCCAGTATGATCTTAATATTCCTGCCTACGAGAAATATAGCAAGCTCTACCTCAGCCCTCTGTTTGCCCTTTCCATTGGATCCGGATTTGCTAGATTCACTGCTACCCTCACTCATGTAGCACTCTTCCACGGAAGGTTAGCTCTCAGCCCATTCCCCTCAAAATGCTCATCAACAAACATTAAGAAATGGCTGCATGTTGTTCAAAAATCTTTGCTTTCATAGACAATAACAGACCTGTGCTGATACTGGTGTAATTTTTCATTCTTTTTTTCTAGTGATATCTGGAAGCAGAGTACATCTGCTGTGAAAAATGTCAAATTAGACGTCCATGCAAAATTGATGAAAAGTTACAAGCAAGTCCCTCAATGGTGGTTCCTCATCCTACTATTGGGCAGCATTGCCCTCTCCCTCATGATGTCTTTCATCTGGAAAAAGGATGTGCAGCTTCCGTGGTGGGGAATGCTTTTTGCATTTGGCCTGGCTTGGATTGTTACATTACCCATTGGTGTCATTCAAGCAACAACTAACCAGGTAATCTATGGTTTTGAGGTTTTTCTCTGTTAGGTAGTGAATAATAATAATATCCCAACCAGCTATCTTGTTGATATCCATCTAAATTGTTGTGCAGCAACCAGGGTATGACATAATTGCACAGTTCATAATTGGATATGTCCTTCCAGGGAAGCCTATTGCTAATTTGCTTTTCAAAATCTACGGTAGAATCAGCACCATCCATGCTCTCTCTTTCCTGGCAGACCTTAAACTCGGTCACTACATGAAAATTCCACCACGCTGCATGTACATGGCTCAGGTACTCCTCTTTTTTCTTTTTACAATCATGTAAAAAACTTATTGCTCTAACTACTACTATTACTGTCTGTGATATTGGAAAACTAAGATGATATATCCATTCTCATCAGCTTGTAGGAACACTGGTGGCTGGCACGGTCAATCTTGCAGTAGCATGGTGGATGCTGGAGAGCATTGACAACATTTGCGATGTTGAAGCACTTCATCCTGATAGCCCATGGACCTGTCCGAAATTCAGAGTGACTTTTGATGCTTCTGTCATCTGGGGTCTGATCGGACCAGAACGACTGTTTGGGCCTCACGGGTTGTACAGGAACCTGGTGTGGCTCTTCCTAATTGGAGCCATCTTGCCCGTCCCAGTTTGGGTTTTGAGCAAAATCTTCCCGGATAAGAAATGGATACCATTGATAAACATACCAGTCATATCTTATGGGTTTGCTGGAATGCCCCCGGCAACTCCAACCAATATCGCAAGCTGGATCATCACGGGAACAATCTTCAACTATTTTGTGTTTAAATACAGAAAAGGATGGTGGCAGAAATACAACTACGTGTTATCTGCTGCATTGGATGCTGGAACTGCTTTCATGGGAGTGCTACTGTTTTTTGCTCTGCAGAACCAGGGCAAAAATTTGAACTGGTGGGGAACAAAGATTGATCATTGTCCTCTGGCATCCTGTCCAACAGCACCAGGAATAGTAGTTAAAGGATGTCCAGTTTTCAAATAGAACATAGAAAGAAAAATGATTCTGTTCTGTCTCTCACGTCTCTGGTTCGTTTAGCTAGTACTAGTAGTAATTATAGAAAGGGAGTAAAGAAAGCTTTTAGACAAGAGGTTTCGATGGAAATGCTCTGTCTGTGCAGTCACCACTACTTGATTGAATCTGTTAAAGGAATAGCTTGCTTGTTCCCCTGTACATAAATTGCTACTTGCCAGCCTGTTCCCCCAACAAGGCCACCTGTTGCTACTGTTTCCAATATCATGATAAAATTTCACCCAAGTTTAAAAGGATTATTCAACTGGTCATTCATTAATTGCATTAATTGCTCAATGCTTTCCAATTTCCTTTTAAACGGCAAGAAAACATCTTGCTTCTTTGACAGAAATTACGTCGACAAAATGCATAGAACCTGTCTATCCTTCTGAATCGGCATCATAATAATCATCTTAGTGCAGCCTATAAAAAGAATCGGGAGTCCTGCGATGTACAAGCACCTGGTAATAACTGAAATCAAGTATGTTTTTGTTCAGTGACTTTTCTGAAGATGCAAACGCCACAATGTGCATTTGAAGATTTTCTATCTGAGATATTGCAGCTAATTAACTATGGACGGAGCCTGGAATGTTAAGGATTTACCTTTTCTGAATCGATTGAAATGTTGTGGCCGATAAACCTTCCTATCCTTTCTCTATTCAGGTCAGTTTTCTTGTATCATATTTCTTCTTAAGAACTGCATAAATGGAATGGATTAAGATGACAACAGTATGCAGCTTTTCTTCTTCTTGTAGAGAGTTTTGCCAAAAAGAGGTAAAGTTGGCCTGGCGGTGGTTTTGGCTTGAATTCTCGCTCTCCCCTTACAGTATAGGAATTGGAGGGCTGCTTTATTCCAACAGGAAAAAGGGAAGAGAAGAGAAGGGGGAAGAAAATGAGAATATTTCTGGTAAATCTTCTCTTTGAAAACAACCTGGACCAGCAAGAACAGGTCTTTCTCCTCCTTTCTTTCTTTAGTATACCCTTTCTTATGTCTAATGAATAAAAACTTATATATATTTTGGTACATTATACCAAGAACTTATATATATACTAGTAGTAACACTTCGCCCCAAATATGAAGTGTACCAAAAATTATATAATATATAATATATATAATATTATGTTTGTAAAATAATATTGTAAATATAATATACACTAAATAAATAATTGATATACCATAAATATATTTATTCTATATTTTATTTTATTATAAACATATAAAACTAATATTTTTTTAAGATTATAATATATAAATGCTTATTCAAGCTTCATGTTCTTTTTTGTTGGACTTTGTCGTGTTATTTCTTTAAACATTGTCTCCATTTGAAGTTGAATTTCTTTAGATATTTGTAGTTGAATTGGTACGATTCCTTCACAAATGAGTAGAAAAGAGGGTATATATTTAAAGTGTAGAAGATTAGTTAGACAATGAAGAATGCAATTTATAAATTGTTTTTTCCATATGATATATATAGTGATAAGTTAAATGTGAAAAGACAATAATCAACCCTAGAAAAGAATGAGAAAAGACAATAAAAATTAATGATGGGAATTTAAAAAGATAATAACCATCTAAAGATACTTCATCATATTTAAGCATTCAACATCATACCAGGCCTCCTCCTCAGCCATCTCCACCAAATTAAACCACCGTCACCAACCAAATGAATTCACAAGAAAACCACAAGGTCAGTCTCAAAAATCAATTTGGAGGCAAATGAATTCACGAGAAAACCAAACAAAAATAAATAAAAATTGACAACCAAAAAGAGATCTATAAAAATGGGGAGTTTTTTATTTGCACAATCTGTTCTTTATTTTTTATATGCTTCAATCTGAAATTGGAAAAGAACCACTAACAAAGGGGGATGTGTACAAAGTAGCTCTTCCCATGTTATCTTGATAACTTGATTAGGATGATGATCCAAAATGGACATAATTGCAATGGAGATGAGAAGTACAAAACAACAAATAAATGCAGAATAGCCCTTTTGAAGTCATCCCACAAAACTTGATTCAAAATTTCTGGATCTTATAGCCATTGTTCATAAAAAAAAACCAATTGAACAATCAAAAAACCCACATGAGAAAGTGGATTCATAGCAAATTCGGGAATTGACAGAAATTCATCACATGATATGAAACCCTTTGCCAAAACCTCCGATAAAGAGATACTATTACTTGTTGAGGAACTAATGAAAAACCAATGAAAAAATATGCAAGGAAACGAACGGCACCAGGTCAGAAAAAATATAAACAGATCTACAACCGACGCTTACTTGTTCAGTTGAGAGAAGCTGAAAGAATGACAAAATTTCGTCTGTTTACATTTCCTTTATTTTATTTTTCTTGAAATTGTCTGTTTAGATTCTTTAAGTATATTTTAAAATTACTAAAATGCCATCAAAAATTATAATCATATATAAACCCTTAAAATATTATAACTACCAAAATGCCATCAGAATCTACAATCTTTTATATATAAGATATGTAATAATTGACAAGATTGCCCACAAAGTTATTATACCGACGTTCGTCTTTGGAAGACAGTGAAAATACAAATTATGATGCCCGGCTGATTGGTTACATGATTGAGCAGGCTGATGGGTTCTCGTCGCTGAGTATTGATCGCATCGGCTGACGTAACATCCCCTGTTGTATCCATAACCGTACGGATAACCGTAATAATCGTAACAAGGTGGCGGTGGTACGGGTCTTCTGTACCCCTCAAAACAGGGTCCCCTTGGATATCCTTCGTAACAAGGTGGCGGTGGTACGGTTCTTCTGCATCCCTGAAAACAGGGTCCCCCTGGATATCCTTCGTAATCGTAACAAGGTGGCGGTGGTACGGTTCTTCTGCATCCCTCAAAACAGGGTCCCCCTGGATATCCTTCGTAACCTTGACGACAGCAAACCCCAATTGGAAAAGTTGGCACTGGGACTGGTTTTGGAGGTGGAGGGTTTGGAACCGGTTCGGGTACTTTTGGAGCCGGAGCTGGAGGAGGCTTCGGGACTTCTTTGGGCTTCTCAGGTTGTTTGGGCTTTTCTGGATCCTTGGGTTTCTCTGGTTTCGGGGCCGGGACTGGGGCTGGTTTAGGAGGGTCTTTGGGCTTGGGAGGGAGAGGGGGTGGTGGCCCGACGATCTGAATACTCTTGATGACTTTTCCACCTTTACGACACAATTTATCGCGAATTTTCTCAGGGTTGCTGCAAACCACATTGATTCTCACTATATTGTTCTTCACATCGTACACCTGGTCTCTAATATCTCTTGTCCGAAAAAATTGATTATCACACACACCAAAAGGGAAGAGAAAAAAATCAACTTAGTCCTTATCCAAAAACCAGAGCCACAATTTTATAGATATGATGGAAATGACAAAAAAATGAAGTAGAAAAGCTTGTGTGGATGTGCACTAATGAATGTGTATGATGGACTCACGAGGGAATTTGTAGAGAATTTTCTTGAGCTTCTTGTAGCAGCAGGAGCTCTGAAGATCATCAACCTTGAGCCTCAACTCGGTGACCTGTACCGTAAGTAAGTAAAACCATTAATGAAAACAAAATGAAAAAAAAGAAAAGAAAAGGAGAGGGTTAGGAAGACGAGAGAAACCTTCTCAGCCATAGTTAGTGTGTGTGTGTGTGTGGAGAGAGAGAGAGAGAGAGGAGTTGCAAAGTAATATCAATTTGGATCTCAAGTAGTAGTAGTATGTTATGAAGAAAATGGAGAAGAAAGAAATAAGAGTAATTAATCGTTAGTTAAAAAAAGAAAAGAAGAATGAAGGAAGGAAGGAAGGAGGGTGGACTGTGGAGAGCGTAGAAGTAAGGAGTAGAATGGAAGCGAAAAATGGGAAAGCACGTCGGACGGAGCTGTGGGCCTTGAATTTCATGCCATCGCCAATTTTGTCTGCTCACTTCATCATCCAACCAAACAAATAAACAAATAAATAAATAAGAGAGCTCTGTCCGGGTGTATGGACATTAAGCCATGTGCACCTCAGCATCAGGACGACGGACGAACCTTTGCAATTTCTTCCAAGGTTCTTTGCAATTTCATGAAGCAAAACAATTTTTTGGAAAAGTACAACAATAATAATAATAATAATAATAATATCATTGCTATATAATTGCTGACCTATAATCCATCAGCCTAATTTCTTATGATTGCTGACCTATAATTATGAAACCCACATGTTCCTATCCTTACCTTACCAATACCCAACCCTACATTTGTTATATTCTTTCTTCCCTCCCATTGCCCTTTCCCCCCTTTAGACCATCCAATATATATATATAGACATACATATTATTCTATATAAAAAGAAAAAATTAGCCAAATTCATTCTTTAACTTCTAGGAGCATTACGATCTGCAGCTCAAATGGTCTCTTATGAATATGAAGTCTCTATTGGTCTTATTCTTATTGTGCGCCTTGTGAGCGTGGGGACTCAGGTCGGGGCGCAGCGTAACTAAGAGAGCCATTCCATTTTGGGCGAGACAAAATGGGTGGCTTGAATAAGTAAGGCCTTGGAAAGGAAAACTCTCCTTTAATAATGAGGGGGGCTCCTGTCTGTTCATTCAAATGAGATCTTAAACTGACGTTCTCTTGAATCACATCTGCTTGGCTGGTCAACACAAGCGGGAAGGTGTTTAGCCTTCACGATTTTTTTTTTTTTACTCTTAAAAGGCTTTTATATTAATAGAGTAAATGTAATTCTTTATAAATTAGACAACTCTTATTTAATATTTCAATATGAGACTTAGGTTAACACACCAACCCTAACAAAATTTAGGGTGTGTCATTAAAATTACAACTTATACGCCTATTTCTCCAACCTTAAATACTTACCCTCCACTTTGCGCTCCTCTTTAACCTCCCATATCTCACATTCACCAACAAAGATATAAATATCTTATTGATTTTATTAGAATACATATAAAAACCATTTTTAAGATCATTATATATATATGTATCCCTTGTAATTTGGTAACATGTCAACTTCGGCAACAGATGCCTCCATTATTTTATTTTATTTTTTTGTATATGAGGATAAGGAAAGGAGGAAAAACATACAAAAAATGACAAAAAATATATGTATAAAGTAGTAATTATAGTTAGGGAGAAAGAAATTGAAATGAAAAAAAAAAAAGGAAGGAAGGGAATGGTGAGAATGACAGTTTGTTGTATGTAGAAGACAGTCAAAATACAACAACCTTCAGTATGTACTTTTTTTTTTTTTTTTTTTTTTAAATCATCCGGTATCCGAATCCACACTGATCGACTAATCCTGGATTCGGTCTATGTGCACTCGCTAGAGTCCAACTCTTATTTGAGGGTGAGGGCCTAGTCAGATTTTTTAACGTGTCACTAATCACCTCAGTAGATTCGAACTTAGACCATCGGCCTTGAAGAGAAACTTGATGTGGTATGTTTGATATTTTTCAAAATATGATTTTATTTTTTCTTTTCTTTTTAAGCAGAAACAAATATGTCATTTATATTTTTTTCCTCTTAAAGTTGAATATTTTGTCTTTACTGTATTCTTTTTTGTAAAATCATCTTTACTGTATTTAAATTTAATATCTTTTTTATTATTAATATATTTGTGTTTTTTTTTCTTCTTCTAATTAATGAAATTTCAGGGGAAAAAAAAAAGAAAAGAAAAGAAAAGAAAAGAAAGAGGCGTGTAATATTTAGAATCTTTGTTGAGGACCGACCCACCACTTGACGTAAAAAATGATTGGTTCCTAGTTATCTTCGGCCCATATGTCACGGGAGTCGAGAAGTGGGCCACCCCTCGTATTGGCTTGGAGAACATGCAGTCAATTGGAAGTGTGGGACCCAATTTGTGGAACATTTTTGCATTTGGCCTGGCTTGGATTGTTACATTACCCATTGATGTCATTCAAGCAACAACTAACCAGGTAATCTTTGGTTTTAAGGTTTTTCTCTGTTAGGCAGTGAATAATAATAAATATCCCAACCAGCTATCTGGTTGATATTCATCTAAATTGTTGTGCAGCAACCAGGGTATGACATAATTGCACAGTTCATAATTGGATATGTCCTTCCAGGGAAGCCTATTGCTAATTTGCTTTTCAAAATCTACGGTAGAATCAGCACCATCCATGCTCTCTCTTTCCTGGCAGACCTTAAACTCGGTCACTACATGAAAATTCCACCACGCTGCATGTACATGGCTCAGGTACTCCTCTTTTATCTTTTTACAATCATGTAAAAAACTTATTGCTCTAACTACTACTATTACTGTCTGTGATATTGGAAAACTAAGATGATATATCCTTTCTCATCAGCTTGTAGGAACACTGATGGCTGGCACGGTCAATCTTGCAGTAGCACGGTGGATGCTGGAGAGCATTGACAACATTTGCGATGTTGAAGCACTTCATCCTGATAGCCCATGGACCTGTCCGAAATTCAGAGTGACTTTTGATGCTTCCGTCATCTGGGGACTGATCGGACCAGAACGACTGTTTGGGCCTCACGGGTTGTACAGGAATCTGGTGTGGCTCTTCCTAATTGGAGCCATCTTGCCCGTTCCAGTTTGGGTTTTGAGCAAAATCTTCCCGGATAAGAAATGGATACCATTGATAAACATACCAGTCATATCTTATGGGTTTGCCGGAATGCCCCCGGCAACTCCAACCAATATCGCAAGCTGGATCATCACGGGAACAATCTTCAACTATTTTGTGTTTAAATACAGAAAAGGATGGTGGCAGAAATACAACTACGTGTTATCTGCTGCATTGGATGCTGGAACTGCTTTCATGGGAGTTCTACTGTTTTTTGCTCTGCAGAACCAGGGCAAAATTTTGAACTGGTGGGGAACAAAGATTGATCATTGTCCTCTGGCATCCTGTCCAACAGCACCAGGAATAGTAGTTAAAGGATGTCCAGTTTTCAAATAGAACGTAGAAAGAAAAATGATTCTGTTCTGTCTCTCACGTCTCTGGTTCGTTTAGCTAGTACTAGTAGTAATTATAGAAAGGGAGTAAAGAAAGCTCTTAGACAAGAGGTTTCGATGGAAATGCTTTGTCTGTGCAGTCACCACTACTTGATTGAATCTGTTAAAGGAATAGCTTGCTTGTTCCCCTGTACATAAATTGCTACTTGCCAGCCTGTTCCCCCAACAAGGCCACCTGTTGCTACTGTTTCCAATATCATGATAAAATTTCACCCAAGTTTAAAAGGCTTATTCAACTGGTCATTCATTAATTGCATTAATTGCTCAATGCGTTCCAATTTCCTTTTAAACGGCAAGAAAACATCTTGCTTATTTGACAGAAATTACGTCGACAAAATGCATAGAACCTGTCTATCCTTCTGAACCGGCATCATAATAATCATCTATGGTGCAGCCTATAAAAAGAATCGGGAGTCCTGCGATGTACAAGCACCTGGTAATAACTGAAATCAAGTATGTTTTTGTTCAGTGGCTTTTCTGAAGATGCAAACGCCACAATGTGCATTTGAAGATTTTCTATCTGAGATATTGCAGCTAATTAACTATGAACGGAGCCTGGAATGTTAAGGATTTACCTTTTCTGAATCGATTGAAATGTTGTGGCCGACAAACCTTCCTATCCTTTCTCTCTATTCAGGTCGGTTTTCTTGTATCATTTTTCTTCTTAAGAACTGCATAAATGGAATGGATTAAGATGACAACAGTATGCAGCTTTTCTTCTTGTTGTAGAGAGTTTTGCCAAAAAGAGGTAAAAGTTGGCCTGGCGGTGGTTTTGGCCTGAATTCTCGCCTTCCCCTTACCTTTATTTTGCTTTGGCTCAGGGGTGTGGCATTGGGACCTTAGATTCATTCTATTTGCAGAATGGATGAGAATCTAAACCCAAAAAACTCACTCTTGCAAAGAAACTAACTCATGCCAGCAATTTTTACCCATCCATAGATAAATTGTCAAAACGCATCTTCATCACTGGGTTAAATAAATATTTCGAAATTCCTTTTATGAACTTTTCCAGTTAATTTATGTAGCTGCCCTCAACTTCAACCTTAACATCCCAACCCCATTACATCACTGGATTTAAAAGGAGGAAAAAAAAAAAAGAAAAAAGAAAAAAGTGTCTTGACGGGATTTTGGCCACATTTTTTTTTGTTTATTTCATCTCTGTATGGACTTGTAAAGCACTACAGTCACATATTTGGATAGGAAGCGATTGGTAGAACCAAGTGCTACCACAGAAGGGCTGCTCCGGCCTTTTTGCATGTAAAGATGGTTCAGGACCACATGCTGAGGCTTCGAAAATGGAGGCTGTATCTCCATATGAGATGAGGGCACATTCAGCAGTGTCATTTGCAAATGTGGAGGAACTAATGGTGGCTCCTTTGCATAGTCCTCTGCTCCAAGTTGCAAGTTATTGTAACTCGAATCAGGGGACTGAGGTGGCTCAAAACCGGAGATACTTTCCACCTCTTCTGGAACATAATCCTGCAACAAACATTAGTTGAAACACTTCCATTAGAGGGCCATCACTTCCTAATAAAATAAAACCCAGCTAGCAACTTCCAAGATTCAGCATTTTCCACTTTTGATGTGCTTCTGCAAATTTAATACCATTTTCAGCAGATTCCAATCACCACAACAAAAGCTATGTATAGCCCACACTCTGTACCTTATGATAGGCACTCATATAACTGGATATGAAATTGAATAAATCCTTTAGTCACAGGTATATTTAGAGAAATCTGCAAGGTGGTAAAGCCTTTTAATTAACCTTAATTGTCATCCTCAAATCTTCTCTGATCATAATCAGGAATCTTTTTGTTGATGCAACATGAAAAGCCAATGGCCAATTTAAGGCCCTAAATCTCAGAAAATCTGGATGAAGTAATATTGTGTGATTTTGCCACCTATTTCAAATAGCCCTCTTCTCTAAGTTTATTTAATCTTTGGTCTATTTTCATATTCCTTCAGGTTACCTTCTTGGATATCATAGTTCAGCAAGACCAGAATCTAGTGGGAAGATTTATGTGAACTTCATCTACTTAATATTTTGGGGTATCAGACATTCAATGAGGAGGACTTGAATTCAGATTGAATATATCCTACTGTCACTAACCGCTTAATATAGCAAATTTTCAAACTAAAAACCAATTTACCCATAAAAACATCTATCTAGTGGTCATGCATTTTACTAGCACCTGATATGTGATCATGAATGAATCAGAATGACTCCCAAACAAAAAGCAGATAAGAAGTTTCAGAATTAAGAGGTATCGCTTCAAGCCATACAATGGAATTTGTTACATATTATAAAATAATGCCTCCCATGTTTGCTTAAATTTGTATCCTTGTTTAAGATAGGTTTCCAGGAGGGTCTCATGACTAAACTGGTACATTCTATGTCCTTTAAATTATCAAGTTTGTTTCTCTCATTTAAAAATTATTCCCTCACCAACATCTAATAAAGAGAGAAATAATACCTGCAGGTCCAATATGTTGTAAGTGCTGCCTGCTTCATCCTGAATCCAAGGCATATCTGGGGCATACCTCCATTGTCCATCAACAATAAACCTGTATTGGTATACCCCAGATGGGAGCACTTTCATGATAGTGAAATCTTTCCCTGATCTCTCCAGTGATGTCCTATTATTTTCACATGATACTTCTAGATCAGATTTCCTTTCATGACTGAAGCCAGAATTAAGGTATAAAAAGATGAAAAAATATCACATTTGACTACCTTGTTTTCCAGCTATCCCATGAACCCTCCACAGCGACATCCTTACCGTCATAGCTCCATGTTATCATTGTTGGGATTCCCTGTTCATAATACATATCTTCATACCCAGATGAGGTTTGCATCCATGAAGGGTTTGGAATATTTATCTCATCAGGTCTTTGTAGAGGCAACACTGGCGCCTGAAAACACCATTATGAAACATTTTACATGTAAATCACAATGGATATTGTGAATGATTCAATGAAACACCAATTTATGTCTAACTGACAATTATATATATCAACAGGTTGAGGGCTGAGTATGACATTCATTATGGATATCAAGAGGGTGAGAAAAACAAAAATAAAATCACCAGAGAATCACATATCTCCTAAGAAATGAAAGTGAGGACCAGAAGTACCTATCTTGTGAAGTTAACCAACTCAAAACTAGAGAGAGAAGAATATTTAAAGAACTTTCTGCCGAACCAAGACTACTGGAACCATTGTGCACAGATGAAATTTTTGTTCTGGCACATCATATAAATCAATCTCAAGTGCTCAAATTATTGGACAAGACTGAGGTATATTAATTCATGAAACACTTATAAATGGGGAAAAGAAAAAAAAGAAAACAAAATCAAAATTCTCCCAAAACTAGAGACTTTAACTTTGTAACATGCCCTTAAAATTTGTGACAAGTGTATGAAAGATATGAAAAGAATTGTAAATCATGTTTGACCCCAAGTGATGGGTTGTATATTTATAGTTATACCCCAAAGTATCTTTTATTGATGAACCATCCGTGGATTTGTAAGCTACAGAGTAAAGTAAAAAAAGGGCAGCAGAGTGTGGATGAATTTTGCATCAAAGTATAAATTGTATCCATCCTTCTCCACATTTCTTGTCAAACTTCCTTCAAGTTTCTACTCTTCTATATGTACTTCTCTACTGTTACTGATAAATCAACTAGGGGTCGATGCAAAGATTTCATCAGTGACCGGTGATTGAGCGGGGAAACATAGATAAGAAAATGAAACAAGTAATCCCATCGAGTAATGAATAACCAAAAAGAAAGGGGAAAAATAAGAACCCCACATTTGCCGAATAAATTAAATCCTTAACTGCATCTTCCATTTAGATCTACTAATGGATTAACAGACATCAAGCAGAGAAACATAAACCAAAAGAAAATATCTAAAACTAGTATAAAATCCCAAATAAATTAAACACAAAAAGAAAGTCAAAATATTTGCAATGGAGAAGAGTAAATCAAAGGCATAAAAGTGGTATATTGAAAAGAAAGTTGAAGACCTGAGGTCTGAACATCAAAGGAAAGTGAGAAGCCCTAGGACTAGGAGGTGGGGAGTGACCCATGAACTGGCCATCAGCATCGGCATGCGGATGATATCTAGGGTGGGTACCATCTTGAGAAGCCATACTTTCCTGCGCACTGGCGGCCTCTCCACCAGTAGAAGGGCTGTTGCTACCAGCGGCATCTTCTCTTCCATTAACATTCCCCATTAAAATGATTACTAATTAATTAAGGGAATTGCTATTACTCGCGGATTGTAGCCAAAAATGAAGAATAAAGAACAATTAAGAACCCACAAAGAATCAACGAAAGCAGATTCCTCTAAAAAGAAGTTCTTTTCACCGTACTCTTAACCCATCAACACAGTAAAAATCATTGTCAAGGAAGGACAGCGGAGCATAAATTCCTTTAAAGTGACATGTTTTTGTATGGGTTGGGGCCTGGGGGAGAAATTTAAAAAGAAGAGCAAGTTGTGATTCGATTTGAGACAAATGTTTAAAGAATCAAAAAGAAAAGGAATTGCGTTCAAACTTCAAAGACGGAGAGTGATGATGGTTCTATCTTCTTCTGGATTGAAGGAATCCTCTACCTGTACCTGTACCTGTATCTGTATCTGTATCTGTATCTGTATCTGTGTCTGTGTCTGAGAGTTTGAAACTTGAGATTTCGTGTGTGCTAAAAACATGCTTAAAGGGAGTGGGGATGGATATATATGACTGTTCAACAGGAAAACACTCTTTTTTAATCTTTTCTTTGGGTTTAATTAATCAGAGATAAATCATCATCCCCAATTTCTTTCTCTAGGGTTCTTTTTTTTTTTTTAAATTATTATTCTTACATGGGTTGATTTTTTTTCCTACTAATGCATTTTTTTTTTTTTTATCATTCTAAATGCCAAACACTTCTTTGATAAGTTAGGTTATGATTAGTTAAAATTAGATTAAATTATTGAAATTTGTTGTAATTGTAATATTTTATGATCCTTATTTTAAGTGAATTTATTACAAACATTAAAAAAGAAAAAAAAATGATAAAAGAATTTTCACTAAGAATGTATTTTATTTATGTATTGTGTTTGATAAATTTTTATTTAAAAATAGTGTAGATTTTATAACTTGGGTTATTAGCAAAGTTGAAAATATTATTACCCAAAAAAATGGGGGAAAGTATCCATTTTTGTTGGGACTTGGGAGGTGATGATTTATTACAACATCAATCCTATCAAAATTATGTTTCTCTTAGGGGATGAAATGGCTTCTTTTTATTGGTCCAAAAGCCATGATTCTTCTTTAAAATCGATTTTCTCTCTTTTTTTTTTTTTTTTTTTAACACATGTATGACATAATATGTAAAAGAAAATGTTAAAGCATTTATATTTTGTAAATTTATTTTATTATTAATGTAAAATAATATTAGGCTCATATTATTATTATTTTGTGCAAAAACACAAAACAAGACATATATCAGAGATTAAAAGCTTTGGGTCAAATAATTAATTATTGGTCTCTATGACTTTTTTTTTTTTTTTTATATTTGGTTGAACACATGTCTGACTTGGGGGGAAAGGGTTGTGTGGCCATCCACCATTTTTATTCCTTATAATTGTAAAAATCACATCAAACTATTATTATAATTTGTTGGGTTTCCAGAAAAAAGCAGAAACATGAGAGAAATTATGACCTCTCAAACTAATGCCAAACCAAGTTGGTGATATCCTTCCATCAGTTTGGTGATTTGTGCATTTTCTCTATTTTTTTTTTTTTTCTTTATTAATTTTTAAGCCCTAAATTGGAGAGTGATCCATATCACAAACTTGAAGAATCCAGGAAAATGGCGAATCCATATCACTCATGTCTTGTGTTTTTTAAGCCCAGATCATTAGGCAATATCAGCCCATTACGCGTGCCACGGACAATAACGAAAGAGGCTGGGGTCTGAATGTTGGATTGGATTGGATTGGTTCTCCTCTCTGCAAATTTCTCTCCTCTGGAACAATAAAGCAAACACTTGGTGCAGGTGCAGACTGAACAAGCTTCCATGATTTATCTTCTTTTTCTCCTTTTATTGCCCTACACTGCCTGTACTTTTATACTTCTTGTTGTCTCTTCTGCATTAGCTTTGTTTTCTTTAATCAATATTGTGCTTTACTGTATTTAATTGTAATGCTTATTGGTTAGAACCGATAAACTTGTATCGCCACCCCAATTGTTTCGTATATCGTTTGGTCCTTCACAACAGACCTAAAATATTCAGAAATTCTGAAAATGCGGTAGTTTTCTTTCTACAGATAACCATCTCTCTACTTGAATTAAATAATCACTACATTTTCATCCCCCAGAATGTTCCGTAGGAAAATAAAAGATATGAGGAAGCATCCTAAATTACATTATGATTTTTGATTTTTTTCTTCTTCTTGCCATATCCTTCCCAGCAGGCAACAACACAAGCACTGAGATAGATATAGTTGGGATTTTGTGATAAATATGCCTTTGTTGAATTGAATTACAAGGCAGAGGCTTTTGCATCCTGTTCTTTTAATAGCATAGATGTTTTCCCATTGGACTTCTGGAGCTTAATTCTTTTCCAAAAATACCACTTTACCAGGTTGCCCAAGTATGCAGAACCTAAGATCATCCATTTTGTGCTATACGAGGATCAGGGTGTCTATGATAGACCTGTTTCGCTCAAGATATGTGAATGGACTAAATAGTCTGGACATCCAACTACATCCTTGCAGTTCATTTTCTGGTGCCAGCAACAATCAAATAATGGATCGAGTAATTAGACTAGTGAAGAAATTTGACAATATTGATTCTAGCAAGGTAATGTGCATTTGTATGCTTTTTAGTACTTCTGTGATTAGTACAGTACATGCTCCATGAAATTACCAGTAATCTGATCTTGCTAGTTAATCTTTGCTTCGTTGTGGTCTACTCAAGTCTTTACAGTGATAAACTTGAATCTTTACTAGTCCATATCTGTTTGTTACATTATTCTGATATTCTGCACTCTCTCCTGTTCTATCCAGTATCTTTAGTTCTCACACTAAATACTTGGGTGACCTGTTCTGTTTTGTAGGTTACAGAGACTGCTGATTTTCAGAAGGACTTGAGTCTTGATAGTCTTGATAGGGTGGAACTTGTCATGGCATTTGAGGAAGAATTTTCAGTTGAGATACCAGACGATGAAGC
Organism: Cynanchum wilfordii; assembly: GCA_025388415.1. Classification (NCBI taxonomy): domain Eukaryota; kingdom Viridiplantae; phylum Streptophyta; class Magnoliopsida; order Gentianales; family Apocynaceae; genus Cynanchum; species Cynanchum wilfordii. Next base: position 5,967,934 of record JAHSUH010001079.1, read on the forward strand.
AGATAAGTTGAAATGTTGTGCAGACATTGCTAAATATATCAAGGATGCAGCAGATAGGAAGGCTACGGGAAACTCCTGATATGTATAGTTCTGGAATCTGGTTGTTCCTGCATTGTATATTTGGCACATCGTCGTTGAATGTTTTTAAACCCTCTATTTCTTGCAAAAGATTATTTCCAGTGTCAAAATCTTATTATTTAGTTGGACTTGTTTTCCCCCCGTAGTTTATGATCCCCTGGAAAGCATTTTCACCAGTTATATACTTTGTTCTGTTATAATGGTTTGTTATTTGGCAGCTCTCTGTTAAAGACTAATAAATTGTCACCCACTCTAAAAGCTTAAGTTGATATAATGAGTTTAAATTTATTCTCTTAACACTTTTTAAGGATTTGTGTGTTTGTATGTAAGAAGTTGGAAGTGGAAGGTTAACTGTTGCTGGAATAGGTTGGTAGCCTAATCTAATCCTCTCTCTCCAGACGTATTTGATTTTATTAAATTTCCTCATAAACAGTAACTTGGTTCCACTTCACACTTCCATCTCGTGTGGCGTTGGCTGACCACTTCCACATCTTGTATATATAGCAGGACGTTGTTTCCGTCTTCAGTGTTATGCTTTTTGTTTCCCTTTTCCAGTGCAAGCAAAAAAACAAAATAAAAAAAAAAAAATGTTTGTGAATATGACATTAAACAATATCATATTTTAGATAATTAATTGTGCATAATTTTTGAGCTTAATTGGTAAACTATATACTTAATTGCAATATTTCTGTTTTCAGTTTTCAAGAAAGTGTTGTGTGAAATTAACAAAAAGAAGTAAATCAAGAGCTAGAGTTGCAAATTCGGGAAAGGAGTGATTCACTATACGCAAAAGCCTATTCAATATGACGATGATGATGGAAATATAGACTATCATATTAAGGATAGTCATCGAGACTTGCCTTCATCCTGCATTCAACCCACATGTCCAAGTAAAATTGGCACTTATTTCTTCTGTCGATGCCATAGCTGTCAATACACTGCAAAGAAACAAGAAAAGTAAGTCAATCATCTACTTCAAAACAAAAGAAAAGTTTGTTAATATTTACATACATATGTTTCGATTCTGGGGATGTACATCTTTGGCTCTTAATTGATTTCCTTTTACAAATAAGCACAAGAAGATGCAGGCATATTAAGCTGAGTGATTCCTATAATTTGGAGTACTAGTTTAAAATAAGAGACTGACTAATAAAATAGGTTAAAACCAACCAAGCTCAAATTCAGAAACTTGGTCCTATTTCCCCAAAGACTACAAATCCTAAATTCATTCACATTCAACTAATAAATACAAACGCACAAATGATCAAATAGAGAAAGAGAGGTCACATACATTTTGGTACGCCTTCACATGCACATTGCAAGCAACAAAAGGATCATTACGGTTTGCGGGATCATATTCAGGTCCCCAACACCGACTGAAGTAAGGGCCCATTACAGCATTTACAGCATTACGGCCCACAACATTTCCAACACAAAAAGCAGTGACTGCAATAAGGAAAGTACAAAGAATTACACCTTGAACTATATTGTATTCAAGGGATCAAAACATGATAGTATCCTTCACTATCCCAGTAAGGAGAAATATTTACTTTTCATGCAAACCAGTAGAACAAAGAAAAGGAAGATAACCCTTGACACCAAAAAGCTTCTTTTCCACAACTATCCATTCCCCTTCTCATAGAAGAAATAAGTAGCTAAAGCATCCCACTTGTAAGTTGTAACCACCCAAAAATGATTATGCCAATAAAAGATTTCATTTGGAATACTTATACGGAACGTTATACCTTCAGCATAATCACCAAGCAGACGAGCATTGTCTACTGCAAGATATAAATATGATGTGTCAGAGATATGAATCTTAAAACCAACCAACAAAAGAATGGAAATGAAGCTAGAGTAGGAGGGGCTTGAGGAGGTGGAGCGCAGGCAGCAGGATGAGGAACGTGCACATAAATATACATATTTAAACAAGTAGCTATTTTTTTGTTCCATCACATACGGAGAAGTGCTTTCAGCACATATCTAAACTGATATATGAATTTATCTTCTACACTACTATGCCTGGAAAAAGATTTAAATCCATTGCTACTTTGAAACTCAAGTCGATTGTAACAGAGATAAGATTTAGAAAATGAAAATTTGATAGAAACAGCAATAACAATAACAGACAATGTAGACTTTAACATTGTTCTCATTCCTCCATAGAATTGTTCAACAAATGCAAGAACATGGAGTATTTTTCCTGTCCTAAACACAGGACAGCACACAATTAAACCTTTCTTATTTACAATTAAAATACTGGTCCAAGAGTATTCGGACAGAATACTACAACTCGTTACTTGTCAACTGTCCTATCAAAAGCGGTATCGGAGGACGCCGGGGATACGGAAATAAATATAAAAAATTATTATTATAATATGTTAATAAATACAAAAAAAATATTAAAATTTCTATAATTTTATTATAAAATAAATTATATATGCATAAATAATGTATATTATTATGTATAAGTATACATATTATAAAAACAATATAATATAATTATATTATATTTTTTCCGATTCTTCCCCTGAATTTTCTTAGGCTTTTTTTTAAAAAAATTCTCTCTTTTTCTTCATCCTTCACAGCACCATTTTTACAACAAAAGAGGAATGATTTTGAATGAGGAAATGAAGAGTAAAAAGACGTGGAATCTCACCAAGAAAGCTTCGGAGAGACATACTGATCCGGCTTATAAAGGAGTGGGGGCGGCGGTGGCAAAGCCTAGAGGAAAAGATAAATGGACTTATGAAGATTATTCTCGAAAACGGTTTTGCACATATATATAATAAAATCATATGGCGAGGGTATATCGTGTTTCCTAATTCCTCACTGATTAAGGGAGTTTTTTTTTTTTTTTTTTTTTTTTGGTAAGCCACTGATTAAGGGATTTTTTTTTTTTTGATACAAAGGGAGGGGGACTAAAGGGTGTCGAACCCCAGTGGCGCAGTTGGTGGGGGTGGCAACATGCCACTCCGCCATTCCAACTTACGACTGATTAAGGGAGTTAATTCCCAAAATAATGCTACTTTTGAAAAAAATTCTCAAAATGTTGTTAATATTTTTATCTATCTTCCAAATTCATAGGTTTACTTTGTCAAAATAGACTTTATTTTTTTAATAAAATTTTGAAGTCTACTTTGACAAAGTAGACCTCTTTTAAAAATAAAAAAATAAAAAAAAATAAATTCCACTTATACATCTATAGACAATTAAAATTTTATTTCCTGTAAAATTCAAAATTATAATAAATGTGACAATTGAATACAACAATTTTGAACAATTTAAATTTACAGGGTCCAATCTCTATGGATCCGTTGATTCGATCCGTCGTGGATCCGAGAGACGTTTTGGGCTTGTCTCGATCCAATTGATTTGATTTCTTCCGAGGGGTGTTTTGGCCTGGATCTCGGAATGGATTCGATGTCGAGAACAATTTGATTTCTTATCCTTCGAATATCTCTCAATTTCACAGCTTCTTAAGTGAGTGAGTGTGTGTCACTCTTTGTTGAGAGAATTTGCCCTCTATTTATAGATGGAGTGAGTGACAATCAAATGACTATGAAGCTGCACGTGTAACTCATCTAAAAGGTGAATATTTTAATATCTTAATATATAAAATATATAAATAATATTTAATTATATATTTAAATATATAAATAAAATTTATATATCTACAACATCATAAATAATAAATTTTAATTTTTTATAATAATTTTTATTTAGAATTTTTAACAATATAATTTTTCTTGATAATGTTAAATATAATTAAAAAATTTCTTGATAATGTTAAATATAATTAAAATTTTTCTTGATAATGTTAAATATACTAAAAAATTATAAATTAAATAAAAAATTATTAATTTATAATTATAAAAATTATGTATATTATTAATTCATTAAATTTTTTCTTGATAATATTAAATATAATAAAAATATAAATTAAATAAAAAATTATTAATTTATAATTATAAAAATTATGTATATTATTAATTCTTCAAACAAAAATTAAAAATATAATATATTAGATAATATGTAACTTAGTTGGAATTTATAAAAATGATCGGATATAAAAATGGGTAAGTTGGAATTTATATATGGTCAACAAACATCAATTTTTTTTAAAAAATATTACAACATATTATAATATTAAAATAATATTATACTTATTATGGCAAGATAAAATATATATTTTTTAATAAAAAATTTAAAATTTATTTTATCCTGATCATCAATTTTCTTTTAATAAAAAATTTAAATTCTAGTTTACGGTGATAGATTTTTAATTTTAAATTTAAATTTAAATTTTTTTAAATGTAGATGCACTTATACAACATAAATAATAATTTTTCATTTCTAATATGAATTTTATAATAAAAAATAATATTAAAATATAAAATATATATGACCTTCATATAATTATATATTTTTTATGCATATTTAATATTATTAGGTAGAATATTATTTTGATGTTATAATACATTATATTATTTTTAAAAAAAATTAAATTAAATTTTTAAATTTTAAACAAACTCGAATTTAACCCCTTTTATAATGAAAATTATATTATTAGAAATTATAAATAAAAATATTATAAAAAATAGAAATTTATTATTTATTAGTCTTGATAGCAGGGTGGAACTTGTCATGGCATTTGAGGAAGAATTTTCAGTTGAGATACCAGACGAGGAAGCAGATAATAAGTTGAAATGTTGTGCAGACATTGCTAAATATATCAAGGAGGCAGCAGATAGGAAGGCAACTGGAAATCCTGATATGTATAGTTCTTGAATCTGGTTGTTCCTGCATTGTATATTTGGCACATCGTCGTTGAATGTTTTTAAACCCTCTATTCCTTGCAAAAGATTATTTCCAGTGTCAAAATCTTATTAGTTAGTTGGACTTGTTTCCCCCCTATAGTTTATGATCCCCTGGAAAGCATTTTCCTCAGTTATATATACTTTGTTCTGTTAAAATGTTTTGTTATTTGGCGTCTTGCTGGGGTTTTGTGAGAGGTGAATAAAGTGTACAAATTTGATGTTATTTTTGGTATAAAAGATTATATATTGTGGTTTTCTCTCTCACACATTACATACAAACACACAGATACAGATATAAGCCTGGTATAAAAAAAATCCCTGCAAGTAGTTGTTATTTACAAGGTCAATAACACATAGCTCTTAAGTTGTGACTGAAGCGCCATCAGAAAGAGCAGCGACCACTTTTTTTTTTTTTTTTTTGAAAAGTTGGTTTAGTTAAGTCGTGTTCTTTTGCTACCTCCCAGACCTCTCGGCATGAGAAGAATATCGTCAGCTGTGTAAGCGCGGGCACCGTCCCCGATGGATACCAGTTTTAGGCCTTTGTGTTTTCCTGTAAAAGCAGGGCGGCAGAGAGAACTCTTGGGGAGCTGAAGAACTTTTACAAGGCATACCTTTTCTAGGTTCGGGATTGCATGCAGATGTGAAGGAAGATCAATAAAGAAATCTCCATATTCGTCCGAGGAGCTTGTTGCCCAGGATTTCTTCGACTTGCCACTACTCCCGCAGTAAACTGCAACGTTTGCCCCTACAAACAAAGCAAAAGCAAAAGCCATTCACCAGAATGATCATTTCCGTTATTATAATTAAAAATGATGATGGATGGATGGATGGTGTGTATACCTGAGACGGGATGTGTAGGAACTGGAAACTTTCCACCCATACAAGCGTGGCAAAGAACCTTTCCGGTGACCGTGACTGTGGAAAGCTTGTCTTCTCCGTATCCAGCAATATTCACTAACTCCGTTCTGCTAGACAGTTCTACCAATGGATTAACGTCATGATCCATGGCAGCTGCAGTGCCAGTCACCGGAGGATTTCCAAGAAACAAGAATATTAGGCCAATGAACACTACCATCATCATCCTTGCCTTGATCACAAGGAAGCTGCCACTGTAACCAGAAGGGCTCTCCATCTTAATTGTGTTTTATCTTTGTATCAACGAAACGCAAGATGGAAATGGAATGAAGAGACAATGAAAAGCTACCGTCCCTGGTATTGTATATATATAAGGCCAATGCATGGTTCACATGCCCCTTTCAGTGCCTAAATTTACATTTATGCCCATCGATTTCACAATGGTAAATTTGGTAATTTCATTTTCCTTACAATATATATATATATAATATATATATATATATATATATATATATATATATATATATATCAATAAAAATGCGGCGGAGACTTCAACCATAAAAGAAAAAATCAATAAATTATGCATTTCAGAATGAAGAAAAGATGGACAATTGTTGGTATGGAGTAAGAAAACAATTAATTATAGATGGGTAAAAAGTAAAAATTATGCAAAGTCATTTTCTGTTGTTATAGAAGAGCGCATAAGGATTTCCATCCATTGCTGATTTTTTAAGGAAAAGGTTTTAAAAAGAAAGAAAGAGACTTGAAGAAAGTTAGGATCTCAGCCTCATTACGAATTTTTTCTTGCTGGTTACTCTTTAAATTCTGATTTAGATATTAGAAATTAGAATTATGTGACCATTCCATTTTCTTCGCAGTGAAGTGAATATTCTTCTTATTATAATTTTGAAGTGCCATATATATATATATATATATAGAGAGAGAGAGAGAGAGAGAGAGAGAGACGACCTGGAAGACGGAGTAGGTGAAATCTTGCGTATGAGGGAGAACATAGAATTAATTCTATAAATTTAAGTAAGAAGAACGGAAGAAGGGAAATGACAAAGATGGACAAAGGATATAATAGTCCTCTCAAAAAAAAAAGATATATATATATATATATATATAAAAAGAAGTTGGAAATGGAAGGTTAACTGTTGCTGGAATAGGTTGGTAGCCTAATCTAATCCTCTCTCTCGCGGGCAGAAGCAGACGTATTTGATTTTATTAAATTTCCTCATAAACAGTAACTTGGTTCCACTTCACACTTCCACCTCGTGTGGCGTTGGCTGACCAATTCTTTTGGGGGGTCAAGCCAACTTCCTTTCCGTGCTGTGCTCTACTACTATGGAATACTGCAATCGTCTTACCCGTTTCTTGGTGGAGTTCAACCAACCAAAGACCTCTCCTTCTTCTCCAATTTTATAAACCAAAGAATACGATATGGTCAAACAAGGTGGTGTACTTTGGTTCTTTCCTTTTGCTTTCTGTTTCTATTCCACTAATTAATTATCAGCATTCCCTGCTCCAAAAGTCATTTTTGCTACACTATATTATTATAGATGCAGCCTTTGGAACTCTCACTTTCCAGTGTTTGTCTTTTGATTGTTAAACCATAGGATAGGACTCACCACACCACATTCTAGTCGGGAAAGTTTTGATTGATCTTCTCACCAATTCCAGGTTTCATCGGGTGAGCGATTCTGGTCACACAAAATTATATACAAGTCGGAAATCAATGTCTTAATTGACTGTATTCAAGCTGTTATAAGTAAAATAGAAAACACAGAAATTGACCCAAAAACTGTCATGAAAACTACAATCTTTATTATTCAATTGAGAAAACTTTTCCCCTAGACTCTATTTTCTTCTTTTCTTTTATGTGGGAGTGGAAATAATAAATCTTGTTCAAAAATTACTTCTGGTTGAGGCCACTTTTATTCAAGTACAAATAAGCTTGCTTCTCCGAGAAACTACTAGTTATAGGCACAGGAGTAAATCCAGCATATCGCCCTTCGTATTTTGCTAACCCCATCTCAGCAATATACTTCATAAGTTCGTGCTTCTGTACAAATGCCTGAGCTGCATACTCCGCGTAAGGCATCCACTGTTTAAAACAGACCACTTTGTTGTGTAAGGCCATTATTCTCATTCTTTGCAAGAATGTTCACAACAATTCTGTACATTTTCAGTTGAACAAATGAAATGATCATGCAGGATTACGAGCAACTACAGGGTCTGTAACTAATTTTTTTTTTTTTTTTTTGTACCTGAGCTGCTTCTATCTCTGCTTCCTGTGCTTGAATGTCAAAGGAAAGTGCCTCCATCATGCACATAAAGAACAAATCTGACTTCTCAAAGAATGACTTGTGACTCTGCCTGAAAATGCAAGACCCCACAGGAGGTATTGTAAGTGAGAACAGACCAAACAAGTGACTTGCAACTCCAAGTGTATTAAAACAATTGGTATATTTTTTAAAGGTGACCCAAAATAGAAAGGCATTAGACAAAAATGGCTGCACATAGAGAACATGTGTGGAATGGGACCAACTAAATATTTGTTCCAGTGGCATCCCATGCCCACAACTCGGTGCCAAGATAAGCCAGGAAATGGTGCCATGAATATGTGAATTTAGAATGCAAGTTAATCGGATATTGTGCAACAATCTTTTCAAATTTATGACTTGATTTGTGCTTTCAACACCACAAGGATGGTATGCCTTTCCTGGATCTAAGGAAAGGATGAATTTTATAGTATCATCAACTAGGAAGATGAAAACATGATATACAATATGCAAAATCAAATCAACAATAGCAAAAGGAACTGAATGCCTTTTCATATAATTACCTGAATGCTAATACTTCAATGAATTTTGTGTCAATCTGAAACAGAATAAAGCCTAGTAAATAACAAATATCATCCTCAGAGAAAAAATGCAGGCTGCAAAGTCTGAGATTACTCAATTTCCAATAGAACAGCCAGTTATTATAACGTACCCCTGTCTCTTCTTTTACTTCTCGAACTGCTGCATCACATATATCTTCACCCTGTAGAAACAAAAAGACTTCATATGTGCAAAATATACCAAAAGGAAATGTTTCAACTTTTTTACTGACACTATCTTCAGTACTGTTATTGCTCAGATTGGTTTACAACAGTAGTATAAAACTTACCAGATTTACATACCTCATCAACAACTCCTGTAGGAACCTTCCACACTCCGGTTCCAAGGAATCTTCCACTCTTTTCTTGTACAACCAGTATCTAAAGCACAATCATGTATGTGGATTTTAAAAGTTATCAAGGAAAATTTTGGTAGGATCTTCTGAAACTACTTTCAAGACACATGATGACCCCCTCCCTATACTGTCACTAAAACACAAAAACTAAGAAACATAAAGGCCATTGAACACCTCAAAAACGGCAGGACATACGAAGGGGCTACACTCAGGTGCAAAGCTGTACCTCATTCTTTTCATTTATAACAAAGGCACCAATACCCACTCGATGTGAAGCATTTGCTGGAAGAGTGTTAGCAGTACCAGGAAGCCAATGCACAAGCATCAAATATTTTGCTTCTGCATGGTGGAAGTAAAATCCCTCCTGCAATGTAAAATGAGAAAGATGTGACTATTGGGGAATTGAATAGACTAACTCTGGCTTCAATAACTCACTAATTTCTTCCCATGAGAATTGTAAATTAATTCACCTTAACAGCAGGTTCGACGAGATTTACAAGCTCAATTGGCAATTTGATCCATATGCCCTTCTTACCCTGCAAAAACATTCATCTATTACCAGCAATAAAAGAAGATAAAACCCACAATAAACAAACCATAAAAGGACTACTGAAGGTGCAAAGAAGTAGAAGATTAGATCCTTATATTAATTAGAAAAACAAATACTTTAAATAGCTTCAGCACAAACACTTGTGGTTAGATATGAAGAAGCATACAAGAAGTTAATAGTCATGTTTACCGCTGTGCAGAAGAGCATTTGAAAAAGGTGAATGACATTATGAGCAATATGAATAGTTAGACCAGTGTTTACTAGCACCACCAAATTTTCCTTCTGAGAATTATTCAAGGTCTCTAGTTGTTAGAATAGGAGGGAAATTACTATGGTACTATTCAAGATTATTGAGAGTTAATAAAAATGAGGAGGAGGTGATGCGGTGCAGAATCCTACAGTGTACCCTTTCCTATCATAATTTTTCAGCCAAAGTTCATCTCTGCAAGAAGAACAAAACTCTCTTTGCCTCTTTACTTTAAAGAGAAAATTGTTAACTTCTCCAAAAAAAAGAACAAAAACTGCAATTGTGAGCTGCAACTTTTTTTTACTTTGATATATGCGCAGGAGCCAAAATGTCTGCGTTTTTTAGGAACAAAAGGGTAAAAACTAAACCAGTCTGTGATCTTTTCTTTTGATTTTGAGAATACTCAACAAATTGAGAGTTATTTAGATGCCTTCTAAAGAATTTTAAACTAAAAAAAAAAAAAAAAAAGAGAGAAAGTAAAGAAATAGCAAGCAGGGAAAAATGCCCATATCCTAACAGAAAAAATATTGCAACTTTATTTTGATATGTTGATATTCAAATAAGCATTCCAATTCTATTCTATTCTGTCAGAAAAAAGATTGCAACTTTGATCAATCTGGAACAATTAGGAAATCACATAAATTGATATCAGGATAGAGCAAGAACGGTGAGGAAGAAAACATTCGATTATAGTATATATAGAAAAGCAATAAGTAATACCAGCTGCCTCCACTGGGAAATGGAGGCTCTAAGCAAAGAAACAAAGAGAGAAGGGTCCAAAGGTTCAGTTGTCATCTCGACAATAACTCCTCCGTGGTCATCTTCTTTGCCAGTTAACATCCGGTCCACCTGCTTCTCCGCCGGCGACGAGGACGAAGTCAAAGAGGGAGACGCCGTGGGGGAAGTCATTGATAACCGGGTAGGAGCGGTGTTAAAGTGGTGCAGTCGTAACCTTCTAATTTGGCTGAATTTCCCTGAAACAGATACTCCAACCATCAAAAAAATCTTTACCAACCGCTTGAAATAAATAAATGAATGAATTCAAGAAAGGAAAAAATAAATAACCAACCTTGATATGGAAGAAACAAGGAACGTCCGGAATGAATATGAAATGAATTGGGGAGAGATTTCCTGGCAGCAGCTGTTGCGAAGCAGAGAAGAAAAAAGGACGATGGCTTAGACAGTGAAACCCATGAACTCCCTATTATCATTTTTTTTTTTTTTTTAAATTTTATTTTCTTTTTCCTTCCTCTGTCTCTTTTTCCCAGACCCTATTTATTGGTTGGACTGACTGCAAAGATTCAATAATATAGACGGATCATTGTCGTTTTTACTTTGTAGGTTCTATTTTGAAAAAGATTATTTTTTTATTTTAATTTATTGATAGTAACAAATAAATGTGGAGATTCATTAAAAAAAAAAAAAAAAAAAAAAATTTGGAGAGTTTTATTTATTTAAAAAGAAAAAAGTAAAAAATGAAAATATTGCGTAAATAAATACATACATACCAACAGGTAACCTAATTTTTACTTTTCCCCTTCTTCGCATCTCCTTTTCACCGATTCTGCGCCGCAGTTAATTTTTTTTTTTATATTTTAAATAATAATACATCAGAACCTCCCAAATATGGAATTCTTTACGGGCGACAGCATCCTTCCTCAGACCGGCATTGTACCCTTTGCGCACAACTTAACTTCATTTCCTAAGAACTCTACACATATTTCTCATCCTTTGGAAATTAACCCAGAGTTAGTTCAAGGAAATTGTCCAGGAGGAGGAAATAACTTTTCCCATTTCTCCAACTCTGACAAAGATATTCATCAAAATTTGTATGGTTGCGATTTACAGTTCTTGGCCCAGCTTGCTTGTCAGGATAACTATGAAAATAAGTTTGTTGATCATGATAATGGCCGTAATGACAATACTTCTCCAGGGTTATTGCGAAAGAGAAAGTACTCCAACTCTGAATACTGGGACATGGCTTCTCTCGCCAGCTTTTGGGAGACTGAGCTAAGGTATAAATTCTTTTCTTCTTCTAATTAACATAATAAAATTTCATTAATTCACTTGCTCTTAATTCCTTTTATTCCTATTATGTAATAAAAAGCTCTTTTTCTCCATTGTTTTTTAATGGGAGTGCTGCAACATCCATGCTAGTTTTCCATCTACTGATAAGGTGGCATTAATATGTGTTACTGTTATTTTCTATTTTTAGCAAATGGTGAGTTTAGTTTTGCATTATAAATAAGCTAAACCAGAAAGCTGGTAAAAATGTAACAATTTGCTCAATTCAATAAGATTTCTTCTGTCAATCTTCACTTCATCGCTATTTCCAGAAAGCTATTTTAGCTAACAATATGTAAATTTTTAAAATGACTAATATGCGATTTGCTTTTTACTTTATTCTGTTTCGATGGCTCAATGAGCGAGTGAACAGGATTATATCATATTGTTCATATGGAATTCTGAAATAGGGGACTAATTTTGTTGATATGGAATTCTAAATTGTTAATTTAGTAATAATGCAGCTGACATCCTTGCTGTTTGGATTTCTGTCATCTTGTTTTGGTAGCATTACTATTTCAATTTGCATGGAATGTACTACTTCTCTCTTGATCATATTTACTTGAATTTTTCTCTGAATGAATCATATGCACTTTGTTTTTTCCCCTTTTCTACTTCTAAGTCCTCCTTTTGTTTGTTTCTTGCTATTTCATGTGGTTGCTTAAGGGGCGCCTTGATCCCTTGAATTTAAGGCTTCAAAGTGACATCTAAGTCAGTCATATGCAAGGAGAAAATAATTTCATATTATGCAATTAAAATGAATATATATATACATATTTTCTGAAGATGCATTTGAGTTCATAACTGACTGAACTTTGCCATTAACTAAGCCAATCTGATCTTGTTATTTTTGTTCTAGTTTGTCTGATGATGATTGTGAAGTGTCTGAGGCATCAGAAGGGGATCTGAATCCAGAGAAGAGAAGAGTAAAAATGCCAGAGCTCAAGAAATTGCTGCAAAACTTGATTAGTCAGGTGATGCAAAAGCAAGAGCAGATGCATAAACAGATGATAGACATACTTGAAAAGAGGGAGAAGGAGAGAATCTCTTTGGAAGAAGCTTGGAAAAAGCAAGAGACTGAACGGGCGAAAGTGGATGAGGAGGAAAGAAAACAAGAGACGTTACAAAGCCTGGCTCTCATTTCCTTCATTGAGAAATTGTCCTCTCAGGATATTGAGACTCTTTATTCATCAGATTCCTCAAATAGAGGAGACAAGGGCACTGGAACACAAAACCATAATTGTCTGAAGGATGGATCAAATAATAAAAGATGGCCAAAAACTGAAATACAAGCTCTTATAATAGTCCGGGTGGCTGTTGAGCAAAAGTTCCTGGTTAAGGGAGCTAAAGGATCAGGATGGAAAGAAGTAGCTGCTGTGTTGTCAAACATGGGTTATAATCGGTCTCCAGAAAAGTGTAGAGAGAAATGGGAGAACATTAACAAGTACTATAGGAGAACAATGGAGGGTGGGAGGAAGCAGCAGAGACCTTTGCCTTATTTTGAAGAATTAGACCTCATATATAAAAAGGGACTTCTATCTCATGGAAATGCCAGCTCCTAATGGAATAAAAGTGCAGACGTAGCTTCTGAAGCCCAAGATAGAGGAGCTTGCTTCAATTTTTTTGTCCGGTAAGCTACTTCCAGTGGGACGTCGAGCAGCTTTAGTAACTTTATGTCTATTACCATGCATGTGTACAGCTTTGTTGCTAGCTTATTTCTCTGCATACTTATATATAAGTTGGTAATTAACTTTGTCCATTATTGAAACTTGAAAATCTCAATGGAGGAAAGTTGTAATTTAAAAAAAAAAAAAAATGTATATTATAGGTTCTCTATAAAATTCTGTGAAATATTTAGGTGGTATAAGGTGATTTGTGGAGACCCTGCAGATATGGAAATAAAGGATACAAAGAAGATTCACCAACTAAAATCACTTAGATGGAATCACCCTGATTTCTGTATGATATGTTGAGTCAGCATATATGTATGTTTATCTGTATTGATTGGAAATATTTAAAAAGACTACCTCATTAGAAATAAAAGTTTTTATCTTACCATTTGGAGCTAAACTGTAAACATGAACAAGAACCACAAAGGTTGTGCTATTTTTAACTTGGCTTTTGCTAATGACAGCATATATCTGGGTGTTTCCATATTACATGCAGCCAGAACCAGCAGAAGAGCTTTCTATATGGTTCTCCCTCATTCCTCTTTCTTTGCTCTTCTATTTTCTCTTCTTGACAATCTTCATTTGGTTATTGCATCCATAGACAGGTCGTTTGCTACTGCACCATCTTGCATGTGTAAATATATATATCTTTGGAAAGAATCCTCTCTACTTGTACCTTTTCTCTTTCAAAAAATTTACAGGAATGGAATGGTTGTGCAGTAACAGTTTCTCTTTCTGCTATTGTGTTCATATAGATATCATTCTGTCATGATTTGTTTACCTATTGTTTCTCATTTGAATTATTATCTACATTTTGGAAATTACATTTAGAAGCTTTTCTAGATTTTTAATTATTATTAAGAAGAATGTGGGGATTTGAAAAAGAGGATCAAATAAATTTTGTTTTTGCCAATTTTATTGTCATTGATTTTAAGTCTGTATCAATAAATTAAGCATGGGGGTAAACTGTAAAGGGATCCATTTGATCCATTTCTCATGCTTAAAAAAGGTTTTGTAGAATGTTAGATATGAGTGACAATGATACAATGATTTTTATTTTATTTTACTAGTAAAAAGTTTGTATCCAACTTCTGTTACGTCTTCCATTGAAGACTAACTACTAAAATTGTAGCCAATATGCAGAAGATGGAAAACGTTGCTCCCCGCCCGCACTGTGTCGGCAGCATTGTTTGGCTTTTTTTTTTTAATATACTATATTTTATTTTTTTTGAGAATGGAGGGAACCAATACATACATACATACATTTAGATATGAGTAAAGGAAATTTAGGAAAGGAATAGATAGAGATGACAGCTGGCAAGATGGAATCAATAACTGGGACAAGTCAAATGATATTAATTCCAAAGGATTCAATTTTATTATTAAATAATAATAATACCAATATTAATTTATTGTTTTCAAAATTCCCCCCCGACGAACTTGATATTAATCTTTCTTAATTATATTGAATACTTTTTTTTTAAGAACATGAAAATTTATCTGTATTTTTCACAAGTTTGGTTGATATTGAAAATGAAAAGAATAATATATTTTTTTTAAAAAGTAAATATAACAGAGTAAGAAATTAGTTTTTTTATTTATTATTTTAGAAAATTAAGTTATACTTAAATAGTCAGTATAACTCAGTATGAAGTTTAAAATTAGAGTGAGTATTATTTTTTTAATTTGCTGACGTATATAGAGAGAGAGTGTGGCCGGTCAATGCTCCCAGTGGTGCCCAACTGTGAAGTCTTTGGTACCGGCGAATACGAGTATCTCGGTCATCACGCTAGCTGCCACGTGGTTGCATTCTCCTTTAGCCCTCTTACCACTTTATAAATGCAGCCCACCAATTCCCAACTGATTATTTTTTAGGGAGAGTGTTGCATGTGCCTGTAACTCTACCCAGATATGGAACTTGGAGGAAATGGTGGCTTCCATGGATACCGCAGGCTTCCAACCTCTACTCCTCCTCCTGGTACTTACATATATATATATATATATATATATATATATATATATTCCACTCATTAGCTTATACTTATATTAGTACCTACCTCCTGTTACTCTTTTTCTTTTCTTTTTTTTTTTTAAAAAAAAAAAATAATGCTGTGCAGGCTCTTCGTTTTCTCTGAACAGATTTCTATTTTATCATTTTTCTAGCTTGGAAAGAAAATCACTTGAATTCTCTTCGTGTATATTTATATCCCTCATCATCATGCATATGCTTCATGTGTGTATATATATATAATCATTTTTCTCTTTTACTGTCTGCATGGATGTGTCTCCTTGTCAGATTTAGATATATATATACTCATCAACTGTCTGTATACATATATATATATATATATATATATATATATATATATTAAAAGCAGTACTGTAGTGTGTGATATGCATTTTTTCTTTCTTCCGTTCGTTCGTTCGTTCGTTCGTTCATCATCAAAACGCTCCATCCTTGTAGCTTAGGTAAGGTAGGACCATAAAAGTTTTATATTCACCGCGTACGTAGCCAGCATTTCCTCTCCCCTCCCAGCTTCCCCACAACCGTCTTCTTCTCCCCCCTTTCATAATTTAAATAATATATATATATATATATATATATATATAGTGTATCTTCAAAATTAATATTCATCATCTTGACAAGCAGTACATATATAGGTGGTCTTATATATGGAAAAGAAAACCAGGTGCAGTGCGCTCCTTTCTGATATGTAATGGTTAATTTTCTGTATAGTTTTGATCATGATTGATGTTGCTTTGCAGCTTCTCTAGCTACTTTCCAATCGGCCCTACTACCCCCATTGCCCAGTAACTTATAATTAATTAGCGCTTTTTTTTATCTTTTTGGCAGAGAGATCAAGGGATCAGTTAAAGAAAATAAATAGTAGAGATCTTTTAGAAAATTTGAACAGCCGGATGAGCATAAAAAAAGGGAAAAAGAAAAAAGAGAGTTGTGTAACGGTAGCGCGCTGAGTGGTGAAATATGCTTAAAAGGCTGTTAGTTTTGTATGCAGACAAAAAAAGGAACAAGTGGCAAACATGCAGTTATAGACCCCACATTATATCTTCTCTACACCAAAACTACACATGTCGCTCATGCACTTCTTCTCATATCTACCACTCACACCATGCTGATTTGTCTTCACTTCAATGCCCAGCTCTCTCTACACCCTTATTTGGCCTACCCTTTACACTTCCTAGCTAGCTCCTCATATATTTATTTTATTTTATTTTATTTTTTCCTAATGAAGTCTTTTTTTATCATAATATTTTATATATGTCTGCAAGCTTCTTTTTCTATGTTAGCTAGCTACAGTATATGTATATGTATACCTTTAGAGAACCATAATGTATATATATGTATATATGGGGTGCTCCAAGAGGAAAAGTTTACTTTATGCATTTTTTCTTGCAATAAGAGTAGATCTGATGTGTTGTTGTACATGACATTCAGCAAGTGAATTGATGTAGTGGCCTGGATGGGGGTGGTGGGGGATGATGTTGGTCGGTTTTGTTTGGAAGGTTTCAGGGGAGTATAGGACGAAGAATGATGATGGAAGACAACCTTGAACTGCTTTTGTTCCTTTCTCCTTTCTCCTTTCTCCTTTCCCTCCAAAGTATTTGTCCTGTTTTCTCTTTTGTCGTCTGCTTTTATTTTGTAACTCCCCCATCCAGACCGACCGATCCATTACATTGCATTACCACCTCCCCTATAATTTGTTAGTAATCTCAATTCAATTAGCTTGATATACACATAATGATTAATTATGTGTTAATACTACTATTATATCCTCCATATTGGGGGGTGGATGTACTGCAGGGATGAATGTACGAGCAGACACAAGCAGCAGCATGGGACTACCTTCTCAAAATCAGATGAACAATTCAAGTGGTGGCGGTGGCGGCGATGAGAGTAGCACCGAATGCACGGTTCGAGAACAAGACCGGTTCATGCCAATAGCTAATGTGATAAGAATAATGAGAAAGATCCTTCCTGCACATGCAAAGATATCTGACGATGCTAAGGAAACTATCCAGGAGTGCGTCTCCGAGTACATCAGCTTCATCACTGGGGAAGCCAACGACCGTTGCCAACGCGAGCAGCGCAAGACTATCACTGCCGAGGACGTCCTCTGGGCTATGAGCAAGCTCGGCTTCGATGACTACATTGAGCCGCTTACCATGTACCTTCACCGTTACCGTGAGTATGACGGAGGTGAACGTGGCTCTCTCAGGACCACTACTGATCCCCTCGTCAAGAGGGCTGCTGCAGTAGTTGATCCCACTACTTTGGGCTATGCCCCTCCGCCTTATCACTACGCACATCATCACCCAGCTGCTGCTTTCTTTGGGGCTATGCCGCCCCCAATGAATGGCTATCTCAAGGATCCAAACTCCAACGTTAACGGTGCCTCCGCCGCCGTTGCCTCAACATCATCCCACCTGGCTCCTCCTGAACAAGTATTTGGGCACCCCAAGGAGTAATTATGTATATATATTTAATTATGAATGTTCGTTCCTAGCTATCTTAATAGTATTATTAATTACGTTGGATTTGGGAGCTTAATTAATTAATTGCATGGTGTGGACTCGTTTGTTTTGTTTGTTTGTTGTTTCCTTGTATCGTTGTTTGTTTTAGTTCAAGGTTTGCAATGAAACCGCAGAGAGAGAGAGAGAGAGAGAGAGAGATAGCTTATGCCTGCATTGCTGTTGTCCTCGCCCTCTTCTCTGGATTTCGTGAAATGGTTTAAGACTCAAATTGTGTATTATTTTGTTGTACAATTTCCAGCTTTAATTGGTTCTAGTTTATTTGGATTCCTTTATATTTTTGCCTAAATTTAATTCTTGTTTTCTTTCTTTTATTGCTAACGTTCGTCTTTCTTTCAACCATTTTAAATCCTTATATTTTATTTATTTGCGTTTATATATATTTTTTTTAAGTGACGATGTCCAATTTTTACTAGACTAATCTAACATTGGGATTTGACAAAGCACCTATAGCTGAAATAAAATGTCAAACTCCCACCCTTTCGGCAACGAGAGTGTTTGGGGCAGCAAAGGCTGCCAACTTGGCCCTTGACTTTATATCTTATTAACACTTATTTGAATCTTCAATTTGAGTGAATCCAATGAACATAGAAGGAGAACAAAAAAAAAAAATATCAAACTAAACTGCAAATACAATTGCAATACAAAAAGAATCTAACTGGCCTCTAAACTTCATTACTACAATACCTTTTATTATCTTGGTCATCACTTTTTCCATTGCTATCTTCCTCTTCTTCTCTGTTACTATTATGATGATCTTCCACTCCAGCCTCGCATCTTTTTCTTTGGGGAATAACCTGAAAGAAGGCGGTCTTCCAATCTCTCATTTCTAAATACTTGAGGAGTATCTCCATCACCTGATTTACAGTGAGAACCTACATCCAAACACAAAACGTATAAACCAACAGCATCTTGCAATTTTTTGGACTTAATTTTATGTTATGCTCAAAGTACAAGTATTCTCTGCCAGAACAGAAAGAAAGCAGGAGAAAGAGCAAGCACTACAAAACTCACGGAGGCTTTCTGCTGAAAATCAAATACATTCAAACCATGAAAACTATGAGAACTAATTTACATGTAACTATAGAAAAATCCACCTTCATCTTATAAGAAGACTAAAAGGCAATGGTTTACCATTTAGAGACCCTCTTCTCATTCGCTTCAACCTTTGTTTAATAGACTACTAAAGAAATAAGTTGTGCACTCAAAACTAGTTTCTCTTTCAGTAACTAAAATAGTAAGGATGCAAGATAGTTGTACATAAATTTACCTGTCTTTCTTTCTTTTTTATATATTATTTTCCACTACCACTCCAATAACTACATCAAATTATCATCAATAGAAAATTCAACTGTATATCTAACACTCAATTCTAACTCACTGCAATCATCATTTGTGCGAAACCCTACCACATGAGAAGAAAAAAAAAAAAAAGACCTGCCCGAAAAGAAACTCAAAACTGAAAAATACAAAGTTGGGGAGAGACAAAAAAGATCACCTGAGAACTAGACATCTTGAGGTATTCTCCTATAGGAAGCCTGGCTGTTTGAATGCCCTGATCTTTCGCCTTATTCATAGTTATCCCTTTCCACCGATTGTGATCCACCAGACCACCAATGATGTAAATTTTCTTTTGATCGAGTTCACCAATTGTAGTTTCTGAATCTGCAGTAAGATACACCAGGTCTTCCTTCCTATTCTCAAATGCTTCAATATATGGCCGGTTCTCCTTTTCAATAAACCACTTTTCATAGCCAGGGACCTTTAGCAGCTGGTTTTGCATTTCTCCTTCGCATCCAGTCAGCCAAAGATGTGCAGGACATGCAGATCGTCCATTTACAGCATAACAATACATAATCTGCATGGTATGCAAAATGTGCAGACAACATATTAAAGGATTTACTTATAATAACTTGCTGGTCATCTATAAACTCAACAACCTAGTCCTGTGTCTTAAGAGGTGACTTAGTTTTATGTATAAAAATTATACTACCAAAAAGATGTACAAGGTGTTGGATGGGTTGATACGATTATCATATCAGCAGAAAAAGAAAACTAAAAGGTAGACAGATCCAACAAATAAAGAAGCAAAAATCTGCTGAATAGCAGAAAGTGAAATATCGCCATAAGGGGAAGAGATAGCAAACAGAAGTCCTCTGTCTAACTTGAGTAGCAGGGAATTGAATGAACAAACTAAAGGCAGAAACATGAATGGCCAAGAAGAATCTGACATTATAAAATTCCATATAAGCAAACAAATCAATGGTAAATGAACACATTTTGTTCACAATTCCAGCTCGGTGATTGCTGACGATCCAAGGCAAATTCCATTCAAAGATCTCAGAAAAAAATTGCTTACAAACACAGCCAAGACTTCACCAAATTAACAATCTCAAATTTCAACAGAACAGAAGTGAGCATTCTTTGTGAAGAGATTAACAATTATCCTATTCCCAATAGCAAGTTAACAGCTTATATAACTTACAGGATGAAATAATCCAAAAACTTGGACGAGAAAAGAAGAGAGATTGTATTATTTTTAACCAACCCAGATACCTGTTGGAGGAGACTGCTGAGTTCAGTTGAGGTCATAAGATGAGCAAATTCGAGGTCGATAACAATGTTCTGCCCATGTTCTTTGGCTTTGTTGAGCCTTTCCATCTTCTTCTCTTTCTCCTCTGACCTTTTATCCATTCTCTCTTTTCTCAACTCCTTCCTACTCTCGATCAGTTTGCCCCTCTCTTCCTCGGTACCGACGGAGGCTAGCTTCTCCGCCCACTCTCTTTTCTTGCGCTCGGCTTCTCTCTTCTTTTGTTCCTTGATCATTGCTTTTTTCTCCGCTTTCTTGGCCTCATACCTTTGCTGCTTCAACAGTTTCTTTTGGGCATTCTTGGAAAGGATCTGCCCTGTTTCAGAGCAATTATCACCATTACTCTTCCCGTCATTATGCTCCGCCTCCATTGCATTCACTTTCTGCGCACACCCAACTCTGAAAACGGGAGCACGGGACCTTTACCTAGGAGGAGTGGCGGCGGTGGTCACCGGGAAGAGGGTATTGCTATTCGACATCGTATTGAGCTAAAAATTTAATGAAGATTCTTATTGCAACTTCTTTTTTTTTATATAATTTTATTGCAACTTCTTTTATTTTCGTGAATTTATTTACTTAAATTTAAAAAACATAGGTTTTTTTTTTTTTTTTTTTGGGTAAGAAATTTAAGAAACATAGGTATTATTTAATGTCTACTCAAATAAAATTTTCTAAACAAAATGACAATATTTTCCATATCTTTTTATATGTGTGTTAAAGCATCTAGAAATTATGTTCTAATAAAATAAAAAAAAAATGTAATATTTGAATAAAAATTTTGAGAGGTACAGAAGTGACAGTCCATATAGGTCGAGAATCTCGAAGTGGATGTCATGCATTAGGCCGACTAGGTCCCAAATAGGTTCTGCCCATAATTGACGGACAACTACAAATACCACATAGATGACATGATCTCTAACACTAACATATGTCCTGCGCTATGAAGCATTAAATACATTTGACCCGACAAATACTGTTTGAAGCCACCAATACAAATTGTTGGGAAAGATATTCAATATAAGTGTCACTTCCGTGTTAAATCTATCTTCAAATATAAATAGTAACCTACACACAACACATAACAATGAAAGTCATATATCATTCTACATTCCAAGTATTCTATTACCTTTTTTATCAATATCATATCATAAAAAATCGTAAAGGATATTCTAATTCCGTAAGAGCCTTATGTAGATATACCATCTTTTCTTCCTATAATTTTACAACATTAATTAGAAATATACAAACAAATCTCTAAAGACTCTTTTAAGGATAATAGTATTTAAATCTTCCCAAAATTTTATAAAGATCTTATAAGATATTAGGACATTTCTAAATAACCTTTGAGAATATAACAAATATCATATTCTTACATTAGAATTTATAAGTAGATTTCTCATTAATAATTTAATATTATTTATTAGCAACTTTTTTTTTTTTTTTTTTTTTAAAAGTTAATAAACATAGATCATTATTTCTTAAGGACTGAGGGACAACATAGACAAATTTTATGATAAATAATTTGTAGAGTCAACACTTCATCAATGGTCAACTAAAATATATATAGAAAATTAGCAATTTTAATTTTTAAATTCTTTTCAAATCTTTACTTTATATACACAAAATTATGGAAGTTCTTCTCGTGACCTAATGGTCTAGGAGTCTCTCTTTTAATCAAAATTGTTGGACCTTCTTGGGTGAATTAATCTAGGCCAGGAGGGTATGAGATACCACATTAAAAAAAAAAAGTTTGAATTAAATTATTAATAAAGTAATTTATAAATGTAATTAATTATGTTTATTTTTTCCCTCAATTTTAAGTATATTTGAAAAAAAGAAAAGAAATGTAAGAAAGAGAAGAGGGTAGGAACACGTGGCGGAGGATGAATTGGGAGGAGGATAAATACTCGGTAAAGAGCGCTGAAGTCATCTCGCTCTCGTTGTTGTTGTTTGTTTCATGTTTGTTTGTTTTATTTATTGATTCCCAGATTTAAATTTAGGATTAAACTGAGATGTATGTATTTATAATGGGACTTCATTAGACTTTCAGAGTGCAGTGAGCAAAATTGTGTACCCCTCTTTTGTTTCTCTTCTTTGTTCGAAAGATAAGTTGAAAGAAAAGAAAAAAAATAAAAAATAAAAAATAAACCCTTTCCCCCTCTTCAATCACCACCTGAAGCTCGCCCGTCGCGAGCAAAACGACCGCTTCTACACCCAATTCTTGCGCAAATGTGCCGCTGCTGAACTTCAATTGCTCTCAAGAATGGCCAATCAAAAGCTTCAGCAGCAACTCAAGGACCTGGGATCCAAGCTCGACACTCTTCCCTCTACCAAGGACTCACTCGTTAAGCTTTTGAAGGTTATTCACTCCTTCCCCCAATTTCCCCCCTTTCTTGTTTTTTCTCTGTCTTCAATTTACGGTTCTTGCATGCAAACCGTGTTTTTCCTTTTTATCTTTCTTTCAAATCTCTCTTCCCACCTGCTTCTCCTGTTTTCAACCTTCAATTAGGGTTCTCTCTCCCCGTAAAAACGAATGAATTCAATTGCCAATTTACTTTTTCTCAATCGTCATTGTCTAAAACTAGTATATTTACTCTTGAAGTAATTTTTAAAATTCAAATCACACACCATCCTTTCTCCCTTTACCTTCAAAGTTGTTTATAGTGTTCTTGTCTCTTTCCTGGTGGCTCTGTGAGTTTTTTCTTGGTTAATTTGTTACACCCCCTGAACCCCCCTTTTTTTTTTTTTTTTTTTTTTTATATATATATATATATATTTAAGTTCCTCGTAATTCAACCAGTTTTAATCTAATTTGCTTGAATTAGGGTTCCCGCTAGATGGTCTTTCTAGCTGAACTGAAGAATCTCGGTAACTAGTGAAAAAACTTATTATTTGCTTTCCCCAGAACGGGGGGTCAATGTTTATGTCTGTGTATGTGGAACATTTAATTTTTATTTTGTTTTAAATTTGTGTTTGAGTTGAATAATTTGTCCTTAGGCATCCATGCGGAGACCTGCATTTGATAATTCTTTAGTTCTGCAGCAAGGTTTTATATAATCTTACCGGCACTTCACACTAGATCACTTATTTCTGTGCAAATGTTTTTGCTTGCAGCAAGGTGCTTCATGTCTCTCTGAGTTGGAGCAATCACCACCAAAGCCTGTCTTGGAGTCCATGCAACCTTTGCTACATGCAGTTGTTAAACCAGAGCTTCTGAAGCATCAAGACAGGGAGGTCAAACTTCTTGTTGCTGCATGTATATGTGAGATTACTCGGATTACTGCTCCAGAGGCTCCTTATACGGATGATATTCTGAAGGTAAATTTTTCCTTTTGGAGACGAACGTCACTTGGTACCCTCTTTTTTGAATTATTATTTAGCGGTGATATGGTCCAATTAATTGCTATTTTATTCTATCTCCTTCAGGATGTTTTCAACTTAATTGTTAGCACTTTCAGCGGCTTAAGCGATACAAGTAGTCCCTTTTTTGGGAGGAGAGTTGTCATTTTGGAAACCCTTGCAAGATATAAATCATGTTTGGTGATGCTGGATCTCGAATGTGATGATCTTATCAATGAAATGTTTACTACTTTTCTGAGTGTTGCTAGGTGCGTCTCTTCAAAAAATTTCCCTGGTATTTATGTATTTATTTTATTTACTTTTGAACTTCTTTTGTTTATTTCCGCTCTTATTTGGCATCATGTTAAAAAAAACACCTATTTAAGTATAACTTCTGAAAGTAGAAATTATGTTTCGGTCTTTGAGGTAATCTCTTGACCTTCAGTGTTTTTCTTTCATGAGATTACTCTAGGTGATGGTTTTACAATTTTGCTGTATTTCTGTAATTTCTTATGCTATGGTTGTTTTGAGAATGAGAATACCTGTTACTTTCTGCATTTCTTTTCTGTAATATCTTCTGGTTGGATTATTTTCCTTAATTTGATATTTCAGATATGTGAACCTTTTGAATTTTCATTTCTATGTTTGCAGGGATGAGCATCCTGAAAGTGTTCTAACCTCAATGCAAACAATAATGGTTCTTCTCTTAGAGGAGAGCGAGGAGATTCAGGAAGATCTTTTGTTGATTTTATTGTCTAAATTAGGCCCCAACAAAGAAGTAAGGCCCTATACACTTTGATCTATACCTCTTCTACCCTGTGTAAGGTCTAAAGCTATCTAGACAGCAGTTCCGTGACAATGTTATTGTTTGACTCTATTCTTGTTATTGTCCTCTTCTTTTTTCCATTAGGATGTAACAACAGCTGCAAGGAGGCTTGCCATGAACGTGATTGAGTGTTGTGCTGGGAAGCTGGAGACTCACTTAAAGCAGTTTCTTATATCGTCCATGTCAGGAGACAGCAGATCACCTAAATATCAAATTGACTATTATGAAGTTATCTATGATATCTATCGATGTGCTCCCCAGATTTTATCTGGAGTAGTTCCATACCTGACTGGAGAGTTATTGGTACTGTAAAAACTAATTGCTCCTTGTCTGAATTTATGAGTTTTTCCTTTTTGTGTTATTATCTTATGGCTTAGTTGCTTACTTCTGTAATATTACTTCGGTTTTGGGAGCTTCTTCATGCTTTTGAGGCTATTTGGCTTGCCTTTTTCCTACAATTGAATATTCAGAGCTTTTGTTTGTTTTCTGTTTGTTTCAAATTTGCTCTTTGGTTGCAGTTTTTTTGTCAATTAGTTGAACAAATAAAACGATTGATACCCATTATTGGCTCATAAGATAGATTCAATACTTTTCACTTGCCATAGTTGAAATTTTTATCAAAATCTGAGCTTTTCACTTTTGTGTTTACCAGACGGATCAATTGGACACCCGTTTAAAGGTAGTGGAATTAGTTGGAGACCTTTTTGCTCTGCCTGGATCTCCTATTCCAGAATGCTTCCAGCCAATATTTCTGGAATTTTTGAAGAGACTGACTGACAGGATCACTGAGGTTCGGATGTCAGTCCTCAAGCACATCAAACTGTGTCTTTTATCAGATCCTTTTAGGTCTGAGACTCCTCAAATCATAGGTAAGGACCTTGAAAATGTAGGTTGTGAATAAATACATTTAGGTCTTCTCTTCTGACTTCATTTTACATTTTCTAGCTGTTCTTGGCGACCGGCTGCTAGATTACGATGAAAATGTACGCAAACAAGTTGTTGGAGTGGTTTGTGATGTAGCATGCCACACCTTATCATCTATACCAGTTGAAACTGTTAAGCTGGTTGCAGAGCGTCTTAGAGACACATCTGTATGTTTGATCTATATTTGTGTTGTGTATGATATTATCGTGGTATTCCAGTCCTTACCTTTTTGTTCCTCATCTATGGAAATATAGTTTGACAACTCCTCCTACCTCATATTTACAGCTTCTTGTTAAGAAATATGCAATGGAGAGGCTGGCTGAGATATACAAGAATTATTGCTTGAACAACTTAAATGGGTCAATGAAGTCTGATGAATATGATTGGATTCCTGGGAAGATACTAAGATGTTTCTATGACAAAGATTTCAGGTATCTTGCCATAGTTACTGGTTAAAATGGGTTTTAGATTATGTTTGATTGCTCTGTGATGCCAGAGAAATGACACCAACTGTTATTACTATGGAAATATTGCTTTCCACGTTATTAAGTTGGGAAAAAGAATACAGAAAGAGTGTAGAATATGGTCAATATAATTCGGACTTGTGTTGTTATTGTAGCTGTGCACCTTTTACTCAATGATTTTGAATAGCTCAAAATCATCTATTCTCTCTGCAGGTCGGATGCAGTTGAATCGATACTCTGTCTCTCATTGTTCCCAACTGAATTCTCTGCCAAAGATAAGGTTAAAAATTGGGTCAGATCTTTTGCAGGATTTGACAAAGTAGAAGTTAAGGCGCTTGAGAAGATACTGGAGCAGAAGCAAAGGTTTTATATTGATTATTGCACTTTTCATTAAAGAATGACAGCTTCATTAATTTATAGATGAGAATTATCCTTTTTCCTCTTTATGTTTTGTTATGCACTGATTGCCTGGAATTCCTATTCTGCTCAGGTTACAGCAAGAGATGCCAAAGTATCTTTCTCTTAGGCAGGCATATCAGGTTTTTAATTTTGGTCTATAATCCACTCTCTACAATGAGGCATGTGGAAATTGAAGATGATAATTTAACTTGTTTCTTGCTACATTGCAGGAGAGTGATGCTGCTGAGATCCAAAAGAAAGTGGCTTTTTGCTTCCGTGTGATGTCTCGGTGTTTTACTGATCCTACAAAAGCCGAAGAGAGTTTTCAGATTCTTGATCAATTGAAAGATGTAAACATTTGGAAGATCTTGAATACCCTCCTTGATCCAAACACTACCTCTTTACATGCTTCTAGTTCTCGGGTGAGGAAAAACTAGCATAGATCTTGTTTCCTTTGTCATTGTTTGCCTTTGAACCTTTTTCTGGATGCTTTTATTAAACAATTTTAACCTCTTCAAGTGGGGTTGGTTCTGAAATATCTCATCTTTAATACAGGAAGAGTTACTGCAAATCTTGGGTGAGAAGCACCGGCTCTATGAGTTTCTGAATCTACTATCCTTAAAATGCTCCAATCTACTTTTCAGCAAGGAGCTTAGCAAAGAAATCCTTCTTGAGTCTGACATGCAGAAATCATCTGGAAATGCTCAACTAATTGTGTCTTGCATGAGTATACTTGTGGTAAGGTTTTTCTGGCTGCTTGTTTCTGCAATGATACTTCACAATTGCAAAGTTGCTGTTGCATGATTTCATTCTATGGGTTATTTTGGTTAACTGATGTGTAAGATGATATCTTAAATGCTGTAAAATCCATGTAGGATTATTCTCTTCCATCTACATTTTTTTCTGGGAGAATAAATTTAATATCATACTCTAGGCTAAAATTTGATTTTACACTGCAGCGGAACTTTGAAATAACTTCAATTCTAGACTATGTTCACTTTGAGGGGTTGTTCAAATCAAAGGCAATGTCTTATTTAAAGGCTTAGGAACCTTTCAAAGAAGTTCTTTGGCAAAGATTCTTTACATTTTGCAATGATATTTTGCAAGATATATTCTGTGTTTACTATCTTTTATGTTTGGAACAAGATTGGTGGGAATTTAAAGTTATTGCTGCATAACGCCTTCACCAAGAGGTCTCTGTGATTTCTACTTTTGAAACGTTTAATGCTCTCAAGAAAATCATTTCTTTTTCTTTTCAATTTTTTTAAAATTTTTTTTTTTCCAAAACTATATTTTGCAGATACTTGCACGTTTCTGCCCCTTGCTGCTTAGTGGAATTGAAGAGGATTTAATACATATGCTTGAAGGTGAAAATGAAATAATGAAGGAAGGCGTTCTACATGTTCTAGCAAAGGCTGGTGGAGCCATTCGAGAACAATTAGGAGTTTCATCAAGGTTCATGTATTGATATGTATGACTTTTAATATACAACTACATGGTTCTATGTTGTTGACATGCTCTCTATATGCAGATCACTGGACCTCATGCTTGAAAGAATATGCTTGGAAGGTAGCCGAAGACAGGCCAAGTATGCTGTGCATGCACTAGCATCAATAACAAAGGATGATGGCTTGATGTCTCTCTCTGTGTTATACAAGGTTTGAGCTGACCTCGTGTTTTACATCTTCAGATGTAGTGGTGAATGTGCTTTGTCTTTTTTTATCGATCTTCCTCTCGAATCACATTCTTAAGATGTAGTTTTCTGGTATTGCATCTCTCATGATTTGCAGAGGCTTGTGGATATGCTACAAGAGAGATCACAATTGCCTGCTGTACTGCAGTCTCTTGGTTGTATAGCACAAACGGCTATGCCAGTCTTTGAAACAAGAGAAAGTGAGATAGAAGAATTCATAAAAAAAAAGATATTAGAGTGCAGCTCTGTATGACTTCTGAACCCACTGGATCTCTGTAGTATGTTGTGTCTTTTATTCTTTGCAATACATCTAAATTGTGTTTTTACCTCAGGCCTCAGAAGAACAAGGGAGGGACTCTTGGGATGATAGAAGTGAACTTTGCTCCTTGAAGGTTCGAGTCTTTGACTAGTTTGTGAAATATTTTGTTCTGCAACTGTTGATGTATTCTTTGCCTTAATGCTTCATTAAGCCTTTGTCAATGTTGGATTATATCACACAGATTTTTGGACTCAAAACATTGGTTAAGAGTTATTTGCCTGCCAAAGATGCTCATCTTCGCTTGGGGATTGATGATTTGATGGGAATTCTTAAAGACATACTCTCTTTTGGTGAAATTTCAAAAGATATTAAATCAAGGTACAGTTGACCTTCCAGGAAATAAGAACATTTTGATATAGTTAATTCTAAAATGTGCATTCAATTTTATCAGTTCTCTCGATAAGGCACATCTGAGGCTTGCTGCAGCTAAGGCTGTTCTCCGTCTGTCAAAACACTGGGACCACAAGATTCCCGTTGATGTCTTTTACCTGACCCTAGGAATTTCAGAGGTGAAGCTCAACTCGCTGCAGTACTTAACTGAAGTACAGATTTCATTGTTGTGATGCTTCACACATGTTATTTCCTTGTTTATCTTTCAATTCTTCTTCTTTTTCCTTTTCTCTTTCTTTCTCGCCTTTGTAGCCTTTCTCCAAAGCTGTTGTTCATTTTATATTATGTTGTTGAAACTCTATCCACAGGCAAGTTATCCTCAAGTTAAGAGGCTTTTCCTGAACAAAGTTCATCAGTACATTAAGGATCGTCTCTTGGACCCCAAGTATTCTTGTGCCTTCTTATTTGAGTTGGGATCCCAACCACTGCAGTCTGTGGAGGTATGTATCTGTCCTCAGGTTGTTTTATTTATTTTTATTTTTTTTTATTTGGATTACATTATGATGGTTATACCTCCTAATGGTATTTTGCAGGACAAGCACAATTTAGTTGATATAATCCAAATGTGTCAGCAAGGGAAGGCACGCCAACATGCTTCACAGAGTGATGCAAACTCAACTTCTATTTATCCAGAACACATTCTTCCATACCTGGTTCATGCTTTCGCCCATCATTCGTCATTTCCTAATCCTGATGAATGCAAGGATGTCAAAGCTTATGAACCAATTTACAGGTACATATGGTTCCTTTCATCTAACATATTGGTTATACAATCCCATGGAAATTTTTAGCAATCCAATGTTCCTGCTATCTAAAGCCTTATTGTAATTCCCCAAATGCTTACAGTTTTCCTTCTTTTGTTTTTTTTCCCCCACAATTTTGTTATTCCACTCTAATGACCGACCAACATGATTGTAACCGAGTAATAAATAATCTTCTCTTTTATTTCTAGAACTCTTTGTCAGCTTAATTAAGAATGGAAGCACCATTGAATCAGAACTACAAGATTGCACAGGATCGCTGATTATTATTTTATTAGCAATGTCATTTATTTTTTAAATGCTGCTGGAGCTTTTCAGGATAGAGAATGAGCTATAGAACTTATTTTGATGAGTCATTATTGTACTTCCCTGTGTATCCCCTTTGCCTGCCTGGACACAAAGGGGGAGACTAACAATTATTTTTGGAGTGGATTACAATAGTTAATGACATTTTGGTTAATTGGAGGGAGTATAATTTTGTAGACTCTTATTGGTTTGTTGGTAAAGCCTCAGATGTTAAACCATCTGGAAGCAAAAATTGTGAAGTTCCAAATCTTCAATAAGGTGTTGTTTTATTTTAAATTTCCTAAAATAAATACAAAACAGGAGACCTGATACATGTATATCCATTTTGGTAGTGCTAAATCGGGGATAAAAAAAAATTAAGCTATAGCTAGAAGTTTTACCTCTTTTGAGCACACATTTTAAATACTTTAACACGCCTCTTGTATTTGGGCTTGGTATTTCTTCTTTTGGCCCAACTTACGGACTTATTTTCCAAGATTTGCATACTAGAATTGTTCCTCTAATATCTTAGCAAACTACCAACTTACAATCTTGTAGGAGAAGTGTAATTAAATTTGACACATTTGATGCTATACTTAAAAACCAACTTAAAAACCAACTTAAAAACACATGTAATGAACATAAATTTTACATGCTGCCTGATGTTTTAGATCGTTTCTCCTAGGCTGGGAGGAAAGAACTATTGTCTATATCTCTATGAGATCATAGATTTGAGTTATCAGTAATTTGGAAATGAAAGAAACTGCTGTCCACTTCCTATTTGAAGGAGGTGCTACCAATTCTTTAGAAGGTTGCAACTTGTACTAGTCAGTTAAAATAGGTTCTTTCTCCCCATGCAGAGGTGTATTCCATTATTGTTATAGTCAAACGAGATTATGACTGCTCATTTTTTTGATCGACACAAAGGAAGCGATGCTAGTGGTGCCTTTAAGAGGGAAACTAATCTAGTCTAGTCATTTCTTTGTGCTGTTATTGTAACATGGAAACAAATCTAGTCTCCAAGTTCACCTGTGAACTAAGTTTGGTGAAATGAGAGATTAAATTATAGTCTTAAGTTGCCATTTCTTGGCAATAAATTCTTATGCATTAATGTCGCTTGTAATACCCTTCTGTTTTTTAAAGCATAGGTACAAGTTTGCCCCATGAAAGATCATTTGTCATCAGTAGGTGCCCATAATCCAACAGATTAGACAGTACAATGTATCTTTTAAATGAAATCCTGCTTGATTATACGAAATGTCACATACAATACGGGTATAATTGTTTTGTATTTGTAGTTCAATCCAACGAAGTGTTGGACAGTCTTTCAACAAACTTTGCTTGTCCTCTCTATATGTTGGTTTCAAACCATGTTTTAAGAATGGCACAAAAATAACGTTAGAACATGATTATGGGTCAAATTTTCATAAATTGCAAGCCATATAAATCCCAAATTTTAAAACTATAAATCTGCTAAGCAGTTTCATATCTCTGCTCCATTTTAGGCAATTACACTTTTTTCTGTCAATGCTGATGCATGGCGATGAAGATGGCAAGTCCGATGTTAGCATTAGTAAGGACAAGGAAAGTGCTTGTGCAATAATATCCATCTTTCAAAATATCAAGCGCTCTGAAGACAATTTCGATGGTACCAAATCTAAGGTCGGGTTTAGAATCTTGAATTCGTTTCTATGCTAAATTCACATCCATACCTTGACAAAAAAAAAAAAAAAAAAAACTGCTGTGGCATTGAACAAAATTAGGAAGGAGACCAAATATTAATGTGAAACATCAGTTTCTATGTTGTTTTCTGATGTGAATATTTGTGCACGTCAGAATTTGTATGCGGTATGCGATCTTGGCTTGTCTATTGCTAAGCAACTAGCTCCAAAAGACATAAATCTCGAGGACTTGAGTGCATCGGTGTCCCTACCAGCATCGCTATATAAATGCCAAGAGAATATTGAAGGGAATGACAAACAGGTATCCTCCTTATGTCTATTTTCTTTTACATAGGTTGGCTTTTTCCTTTTGTATCGCGTACCTTTTTTGTCCTTGCAACATCTGTCAAGTATTTATGACATTAGTCGTAACCGTCATAATTTTCTATATCTTGTCGTATATGATTATGGTAACAAGAGAGAGGGAAAAGCAAGGTAAGAAAAGCATGGACGACGTTATGCTGACGTCATAATTCTAATTAATTATCTATTTCTTTAAGGTTTCCTTAATGATATCCCGTTGAAAAGATTGGTGGAATATGCTTTATTTCTTTCCATTTCACCATTTGGCTATCTGCCAAATTGTGCATTTAAATGAAGTATAAATTGGAGAATTTGTTCATTTTCAATTCAATGAAACACATCCCATCAGAAGTAGAACATGAAGGCTTTTTATATTTCCACTGCATAGGCTTCTATATTAGCTGAGAAAATACTCGCGAAATATAAGTATGTGTGAAGTGCTACAGAAGATCCTTTTTTGCCAATCTAAGTTTGAAAGTTCGCCTTTCTTGAATTGGCCGAAGAGGAAATTAGTATCATCAGTCATTTAAGTAGTTGGCCTGGGATACTTCTATCAGATTGGAAAATAATCAACCCACGAATATAATTGCCCATTTTCCTGTTCATTCTGAATTTAAATTTGGTATAGAATTAGGTGGGTGAAACCAGATATCATTGACAACATTAATGGAAAATTGCCGATGTCATGGAAGTTACACAAAATTTTTACTTATTATATATGGTAGTCTTTTCTTTTGAAATCACATTTATTGTCAAATGAGCTGAAATTTATGGGCTTCTCTTGTGAAGTTATCTGCATGTGGATGTATCCAATTTTATCGTATCATCTTTTTGTGTTATGGTTGGGATATGTACCTAAAAAACTTGTCATCTACTTTTTCAAATAGGTTGGTGAATCTTCAACATGGCTGGCTGATGAAAGTGTGTTGGGTCATTTCCAATCATTGAAGTTGGAAGTTAACGGGAGTGTAAGTTTAACTTATATCTTCATGTGACAGTAACTGTTGCAATGTCATATTACTTTTTCATTCTTAATGTTTTCTGCGTGTCATCTGTTCACACCAGGTTACTCCAGAAGTTGCTGATGACGAGGTCATGAAGGACAGTGAAACTGATGGCAGCGAGATGCCTCTTGGGAAAATCATTAAACGTCTTAAAGCTAAAGGAGCTAAGGCAAGAAGAGAGTTGAAGACCGAGGCTCCACCATCTGGAGAGAAGAATGAAACTGGCCCTGATATCTTGAAAATGGTGAGGGAAATAAACTCAGATAATGTGGGTGGTTTTGTTAAATTTGAGTCAACCAATGGTCATGATGATTATGTGCCAAAGGAAAGTAAAACTGGTCACAAACTTCCGAAAAGGAAGACTGTGCTTGATGGATCAAATAATGTTCCTGTCCCCAAACGACGGAGATCATCATCTACCACGGGTCATAAGTTACACAATTGGAAGGTTTCTACCAAGAAGGAGCTGCATTCAGAATCCACTGATTCAGTTGAATTTAATTCGGAATCAGAGAATACCTCTATGCAGGGAAGAAGAAATGAACCAGCAGAATCAGAATTGTTGGTATCATGCATTCGCAAGAATTCAAGCTCCTCATCAAAACAGAAAAGAAAGCCTTCTTCTGGAGATAACAGTAAAGGGAATAAAGCTAGAGGGCCTGGAAACAAAGACCAGAAGGTGAGCCTCTATGGCATCAATTCTGATATTTATGTGCGAAAAGACATACACACTTTACTGGTTCTATGTTCTGATGTAAATTTTCGGTTGCAGAAATCTAAAAAATTCACAGAAACAGATGATTCTCCTGCAATTAATGATTCTAACTCGCCTGCCATTAAGAAGCGAAAGCGTAAAAGCATTGCTGGCTTGGCAAAGGTTGGTCCTTTGTCCTGTTGTGATCTGTTTTGTTGCTTCTCAGAAATAGTTTTTACATATTAGATGAGAAATATAAACTGGCGATTGTTAGATTGCTATTGAGTATTAAATTTTAGGCTTGTCTCCTGGTCATCCTACAGTATCTGAATGTCAGGGATTCTTATTTTCAGTTTATTTTCTTTTTCTCCTATGCACATGTCTTTCCTTTTTTATTTGAAGTTGAAAATATCAGAAAACTATGGTGATATCAATTGGATGGTGAATTATTGATATTTAGATTCCCATTGAACTAGTTTCCTTCAGTCAAGAATTGCTCATCTTGCTAAATAGTGAGAAAGGAAGTTATAGTTGTATGAATAGGAACATAATTATAGCGAAAGAAGAGGAGTAATATTTCGGATACTGCCATCTCTAAAGTCTCAGGTTGTTTAGAAGAGAGCTATGTTGGGATATCTGGAAGGGCCTAGATAACATGATAATTAATTAATAATGAAGTTTGGAAGGGCCTTACATTCTCTATCACTCTTTTTATTTTATTTTATTTTCAGTAGGTGTCCTTGACACAGTTCTAATTAGGTGAGTATTTTTTCCAAGAAAACCTATTTGGAACTTGTCCAATGGAGAACAATCTTTTAGAGATCTATTTCTATTCACATATGCAAACTATATTCCATTTCATGCTTTAGTCATGCACACAGAGACATACTGGGGACATAGAGCTACATAATCTGACCATCTTAGAAGAATATGTATATATAAATTTTACCATCTTAATACTAAACTGATCTCCTTATCTTTTCCCATTGACTTTTAGTGCTATGTTGTCCTTGTAGTGCACATCGAAGGACAGTGAAACTCCAAATGCAGAGTTGATTGGTTGCAGAATAAAAGTCTGGTGGCCGATGGATAAAAAGTGAGTCCTATCTTGATGTAAATAAGATGCTATTGTAGTTGTGAAGCTAACTTATAGTAAGGATAGTAGGAAGATCTGTTGGGTCTTTCCACTTTTATTCTTTTCATTTTTTTCTGCTCGTTTGCTCCTCTTTGGTTATTCATCTGATAATTAGCCCAACCATTGAGTTTCACATGTAAGCAATACTTTTTTTTTTCTTTTGCTAGATATATATTTACAAAACTCTCTTAAACTCTTGGCTTCTAGTGTCATATTTTTATACTGTACTGTTAATGATCTTTATTAATTGTAGTTAAAAGTGAGAACACATGAAGTAGGTTGAAGCATTTATTTTTTCTGTTGACAAAATGCTGTAGGTTCTATGAAGGGGTAGTGAAGTCTTTTGACACCGAGAAAAAGAAACATGTGGTGAGCTCCAGTTCTCTCTTTAATTTTTGATCCTATTATGAGTGAACTCTTCACAGTGCTACAGAATTGAAGTGTTATATTGTATTTCTTATGAATCTATTGCTTATTATTATTGTTGGTGTCGTAAATAGGTGCTCTATGATGATGGGGATGTTGAAGTTCTCCGATTAGAAAAAGAGCGCTGGGAGTTAATTGACAAAGGCCGGAAGTCTAATAAGGTTTGGTTTTCCATTCTGTGAATGATTTAACTTGTGGAAAATTCTTCATCTGAAGAAAGCAAGTGAATGTAAGTTGATATGTAACAACTTTACACCTTTTGCAGCGCTTCAAGGCATCAGAGAGATCACAATCCAAGGACATGTGAGTGTATAGATAACTGTTAATTGTCTGACATGGTGGCTGACATAGTATTGTCATTATTATCTATGCGTATATTTTGGTCTTGAACTTGGTTCATTTCGTAACAGTGGGTACCAACTTCCTTGGCTGCCACAGAGGATATCTACATAGACAGGATGGAGTCAAAGAAATTTGTTTGAGTTGCAAATTCTACTGGAATTTTAGAAATTTAAAATCTTTGAGCAAGTTAAATGTGAAAGGATTTATTATAGATATATATTTTTTGGGTGAGAATTTAAATTCTATATTTACAAAATATTTTAAGAAGCTTGTTGGTTTGTGCCCTGAAGCTTAATCCTTGTTTATGGGAACCAAGGAAGATTGTAACTGAACACAGGAGGGGGATGTGAAGGTTTCAAGTATATAGCAACATAAAACTGATTTTCTGCTGCCATAATGATACTTGCTCTGCAGTGTTTCATAAAAACATAAGAGTTTAGCTATCTTCAATATTTCTGTTATCTGTTGATGATGCAGGTTAAAATCTAACCGGAGAAGGAAGTCATCTGATGTCTCTCCTCAGAAGAAAAAGGCCTTTGACATGTGAGCTATACAGTTCCAATTTAATCACAAGGAAAATTGTTTAACTGTGTTTACTAATTAGGTTATGAAATTGATATTAGGCCTCCATCAAGAGGGAAAAGAACCCCGAGGAAAAATATTAAACAAGTACAAAAGGAAGAATCTGGAGATCAGGCTTCTGTAGAGACTGAAGGGAGCCTGGACGTTCCAGACCTTGAGCTTGCAAAGTCCACAAGTGATGGAGCACATTCAGGTGAAGGTATTATACTTATTGATTTTAAATTTTACACTCTTTGATGTAGACCTATTGTGCATGGGAGAAACACCCGTTTATTTAAAACAAAAAAATAAAAATAAACAAGAAGAAAAGAAAAAGCACATCCATCATACATGTGAATAATACTTATGCAAATCATGCCTTGACTGGAACTAGATATGTGGTTTTTATCCTTTCCTATTACGTTGCTTGAATGTAAATTTATAGTAAGATTGTTGAGTTTAGTCATCAACTTTTTTATCCTTTGTAACCTAGGTCCTTAACAAAAAATTTTCTAGTTTTTCGGTCCCCCCACCTTTTATTTATTGCTTATTTGTTTTGTTTTTGTTTTTCGTTTTCAATACTTAAAATTGTAAAAACTAGCATAAAAAAGTGAATAAGAACTTTGCTAATTTAACTGACAATAGTGATGTCTCTGTGGATAATTTCTTTGCTTCTATGGTTTTTCAGATGGAGAACAAACCATAAGTGAGATAAAGGGTTCTTCTAGTGGGGAATCTGGGAAAAATATTGCCTCCATCTCTGAAGGGAAAGAGGATGAGAACCCTGAGAACATCTCAAGTGCTTCGGACAAGGCTCCAGAAGATGAATGCAATTCTGAAAGTGTAGCAGTTAAAGATGTAACTGGCACATCACATGATGCTCATGAATCTGATAAAGAAGAGGTATCTTCATCGGATGAGAAATTGGAAGCAGATGATACTAGGGAGGACTCTGGAGAGGAGGCTGATGGACTAAATAAATCAGATTCTCTAGGTAACCAAGAAGATGATGATGTAGACAGTGTGCAAAAAGAACCCGATGAATCAACTGAAGGGAGTCCACCTGATTCTATGGACACAGAAATTCCCGATGATGAACCTCTGGTACCAAACATCTTAACTTCCAAAATATTGATAAAGTGATATTACAAATTTGTGGTTTCTGATTGTGATGTGATTGATGGTTTTTCAATGCAGAGCATGTGGAAGCGTCGGGTAGGGAAATGAGTTGGAAGGAATTGGCTGCAATTCCATTACATAGTTGCTTATGTAATCATTCAAAGAACTGCAGCAGAACTATATTAGTTTTGTATGTCATGTCAATTGGTCCAATTTCAAAAAGCTGACCATGAAGATTTGTTGCTTTTAAGGATGTTGGAATTCAATAGTTACCTGAATAAACCGTGGAGTATAGTTGTCGCATGTCAGAAGCAGGATAGATTATAGGACAGAAAATATATGTGCAGTCCCAGATAGATGCGTTAACTTGTATGTGTACAGCCATAATGTAACAGAGGGAATAGGGCAGCTTGGGTTTGGGTTCTTGTAGCTTATAGCATTTTGTACATCTCTAACTTGGCAAAAGTGATGTAATTGCATTTAGATTCCTGCACAGTAATTTTTATGTTTAGAAATAGCTAAGAATTGGATGTTTTGTAGCTCTGTGATAAAAAAAAAAAAGAAGTAAAGGTGAAACCATACATGCTATTCTGGGATTAGCTAGGATAGCTTAGATAGACTGTATTCATTGGAGCTTATTCCGTTTGTTATGGTGGTGTTTTGGTGAATGGCATTTAGGAGGGTAACTGATGGGTGTTATACCCTTTGTATGCACACTATTGGTTACCAATGCAATGACAAGTAATAGCATAAAAGGTCAGGCTGTAAGTTTGTGAAAACAAGGCCTTTGTTATTTGGGTTGATGCTTGATAATTGTCTATTTTTCTTCTTCTTCTTCTTCTTCTTGTGATGGTGGGGTGATGCCGAAAGGAGGCATTTTTAATTTTCTTTTCTGAGGTCAAACAAGAGGATGCCGGCGGCCATCTGTGTAATGGTATCCTAGAAATTATGGATTGATTGGGGAGTCTTGTAGAATCAGAAACAAATAATGTTAAATAGTGGGGGAAGTTGCTATTTTTCTGGAGCAACCATTCAAATATTCTGCATGACCTTAGAGAGCAGCAAAAAAAAAAAAAAAAAAAAAAAAAGGGAAAGGGGCAAAGGTAATAATAATTGCTGGTTGGGTTGATTGGTTAGACTAGAATCAGAAAAAATGGACCACATAAAAACACGTAATTATTTAGTTTGAAGGTTGAAAGAAGAAACACTTGAAACATCAACATTATTATTCATGGCTGATGTTTGCCCCAAAATGGATTTAGTTGATTAGATATATAATCTTAAATAAAATTAAAAATAGTTGTTATTCTAAGCTAACAATGTCATCTTAAGGATGCACTAATCTTTATTATGTCACGTTCTTAACCACCAACAAAATGGTTTAGGGCTTAGTAGTAACTCGATGCTCTCTATAAAGGCAGTTCACTTCTTTAATTTTTTTTTGTAATTATTATTATAGAATATAAAGTAAGGAATAATAATAATAATAATAATAATAATAATAATAGTGGGTGGGTAGATTGAAGAGAAGAGAAGAACAGACACAGTAGCACCGTATTTGGTGAAAGGGAAGGGAGGTTGAACTTGAAGCTCAACTGCTAGCTAACAATATTGCTCTGCGTCTACGCCCCAACCCCGCCTAGACTTGAAGAGTAAACACCGCTATTCCTCCATTTTGAGGGTTCCTTTTTTAAATTTTGGAAATCCAGGTATAATAACTATCTATGCATTTTATTCTCTGCTCCAAGGCCCTTCCTTTCTTGTTTCTACTGCATGTGCTTCCCCTTTGTTGATTTGAAATTGATGAATAAAAATGAAGTTTCGGCTCCTTCAATTATCTCTGTTTCTTTTCATTCATTTACCAGCTACTGCTTCTGTTTCTCTGGAAAGATTCTTCCTTTGGTCCTCTTACTACTTCAAGAATGAATGCCGTAATGCCTTCTTGGAACAAAAGTGTTGATTCTGTTGCCTTTTTAAATTTTAACCTAACTTCTTCCACTCTATGTGTTTGTGAACTGCAGCTCAAGCTTAGTGCTAGGTTAATGGGAGAAGAACTAGGGCAGATCAAAGTGGTCGTTGTACTTGGAAAAAGATTGGTTATCAGAGATTTCAAGAGCAGTGATCCTTATGTCATTCTTAAGCTTGGGACTCAGGTGCTTCTTCTAATTTTCTGATTTCTGCAACTCCTTAATTCTTTTTCTCTTGATTTTTGGTCCATCAGTGTCAATATACAACGGGAAAAGACATACTACTATCCTTGATAATACAAAATACTTCTAGATGTAAAACATGTAAACTGTCTTCCTCAATATTTCGTAACAACAAGGCCTATACTGATTGATTAAATATGACATCCCCTTTTCAATAGTTAATGCCTCATCCCGAGGTCTTTGATTTTGATGTTCTCTAAAAGGAAAAACAATTGAGCATTTGAGCAAAACGTTCGGATGTGGGTTATGTCATACTACACTGCAGTGGATCCTGCTCTTCCATCAAGCTCACAAAGTAATGTTCTCTTTGTTTTTATGTCAGACAGCAAAAACTAAGGTTATCAACTGCTCCCTGAATCCTGTTTGGAATGAAGAATTCTCTTTCACCATATCTGAACCTATAGGAGTTCTCAAGTTGGTAAGTCCTTATAATAGCATCAATTTCCTGCTTGAGCTATGCATACACGTTTATACACAGGATGAGAAAGAATATACCTACCCACTTGTGGCAAAATATTCCTCCTAACGTGATAATTACCAGAAAGAGTAGACAGAGGACAGTATAGTAGGTCTATAAAGTTAATTCACTGCAACATTTGCAATTTTGAAATTAACCTTGAAGGAGAAAGAAAGTAATAAAAAGGCGGAGTGACCCATGATTTGCATACACGTGTTCTTTCTGGCTAATTGATAATATGATAATCTGGGGGTTATGCTATCTAGCATGATTGATAATTATAGTCCGAATTCAATTCAGATGAATAAACCATTGCATTTGTCTAGTCAGTAGCTGCTGAACTCTGACCTAAGTCTTTATTAGGAGTTAAATCGTTAAATATTTGTTGTTATTGGTGAGCTATCAAGGAGCAAATCCCTGTTCTTTAACTTGCCAGGACAACAGACCCATAAACATCTAGCTTGGCTGTCGAACTGAACCATGATTGCAAAATTAGAGGGAAATAGAGAAGCAAGAAGGGAAGATAAGCTATGTCAACTAAAGATAGCAACCAGAATCTTGACGTATGAACTGAAAAATCAAGAAAAGGTCATTGGTTCTCTAAAACCAATTCTATACTGATAATAGTAGTTATCAAATTCTGATACTTGACTGATTCTTGTATGTTTAGCTACAACCCCTAGCTATAAAAAGAGAAATGGAAAGAATGATTCATGGTCAGATGATCTAGATGGTTCTGGAGGATTGGAATTCTGACCATGGTCAGTTGGTCATTTTTTTTTTTTTTTTTTCAGATGCTATAATTTTTAGATTCTTATGCTTGATATTCAAATGTAGAATCCTTTGATATCACATTGAATGATCGTAGGTTCTGGCAAAGAAGTGTTAACCATAAACAAAAATGATTATGATTATGAATATACAATTTGAACAGGAAGTATTTGACAAAGACCGTTTTAAGGCTGATGACAAGATGGGGCATGCAGAACTTAGCCTTCAACCGTTGGTTGCAGCTGCCAGGTTGAAGCAGATTCTTGGGGTTGCTACTGAGGGGATGACACTAAGGAAGGCTATACCTGAGGATGACAATTGTTTGGCTGCGGAGAGCTCCATTATTTGGGCAAATGGTGAGGTTGTTCAGGATGTCTGGTTGAGGCTCTGTGATGTGGAGTCAGGGGAAATACAGTTGAAGGTGAAGTTAGTGAAACTTCCACCACAAAGGCAGTGTGTGACTGTGTGATCAAAATGGGGAGGCAAGATGAGAAACCTTTTCAAAGGAGTCCCATGTTCATGGTGCAAGATGACCTGATTTTCTACTGGTAATGATTGTAAAATACTAGTAAGTGTATAAGAGTTTGTTTACTTTATTACAGACGGATGAAATTTATAGCCTATGTGTAATAATTTTAGTATTTCCATTCTGGTTCACAATCCTTAAAATTGTTTCCCTAGGTTTGTGATTGATCATCTCAATCACTCAGCTAACCTATGTTTAGCTATGTTTCCCTAGGTTTGGATCAAAGCCACCTTTACAAAAGAGGAGTTATTAAATTATCAAAATAAATAAACGCTAATTAAATAAAATTGCATTGTAATACTCTCTAATTTTTCACTTTTTGTAGATTTTGGGTTTCTTATTTTTAATCCTTTTCTCTTTGGTTATGGAAAAGAGGATAATATATATATATTTTCCTCTTTTCCATAACCAAAAAAGAAAAAGGTGCCGGATTCGATTGGGGGGGAATAGTGTGTGCAAACATAATAGTCATATATTAGGAACATCGCCATAACAATATGAAAAATTCCAGTGCAGTTTCTGGTAAGCGCCTTGAATTGTGGATTACTCCTCGTACAGCGTTGGGCGGTCAGAATTTTGGGTGGTTGTAAGTTGTAAGATGACGACGGTGACTAACTTAAAGCTGAGAGCAACGGATGAAGATGACGCCAATGAACCCCAAAGTATCCCCGGCGGAGGTAAAGGTACAGCAGCAACAGAGAAATGCGGCATACTGAAGGACCTAGGCAACGGAAGCCAGGTTCTCTATGTGTCCCGGTTCATATCCTACCAGCAATCTTGGAATTATTTCGACTATCTAAACAATAACATCCCCTGGACCCGTCCCACCATTCGCGTCTTCGGACGATCTTGTGTTCAGGTCTCCTCTCTTTCCTCTCCTTTTTCCCATCTTTTTGTCTTCGTTTTGCGTTTTTTGGAGATAATTTGCTTTTGTTACGTCTTTTCTTGGTTGGATCTCATTAACCTATCTCTGTAATATAAGATTTTTAACAATTTGGTTTCTGTCCCTTCTCTTTCTCTGCAACTACTGATTGACGCATTTTTCGGAAATTTCTTGTCCTTTCGGAATGTAGTAACATGAAAGATGGGTGCTTTACAATGTCTTCGTGGATTTTTACGGAGAGGATCACAGTGCCTTAAAACGCAATTTTCATGGCGATTTTAATGCTTGCTATACACTATGAGGATGCTTAATTTTTCCTCAAAGAATCGTGCTTTTACAAACTCAAGCTTGATGTGTGGGGTGTCTGCCTGAAACTAACTTTTACGATAGCTCAAAAATCAAGGATGCATCATCATTTACCAACTTATGGAAGAAATTATCTTAAGGCGCACAATAACTTTTAAGGACCAATTGAAATAGAAGAAGTTCTGATAACTTTTGGTCTCTTTCTGTGAACTTGTTTTATGTTCCTTTACCTGTTTCTGGATATAACACAAATCATTTTTATGTAAATTATATAGAATTTTGATGATGTTTGTTTATTACTCTCTACAGCCAAGGGACACATGTTATGTGGCGAGTAAGGGATTGCCGGAATTGGTTTACAGTGGATACCAGCCTCAAGCACATTCTTGGGATGAGTTTCCTCCTCTTAAGGATATCCTGGATGCAGTACGTCTGAGTCTGCTTTTACAATTTTGGATAAATGAATGCTAACTATTATGTCTATTTATATATATACACCATGATGCTATGATATAGGTCCATGAAGCTCTTCCCGGTAGCAGTTTCAACAGCTTACTATTGAATAGGTATAAATGTGGAAGTGACTATGTTGGTTGGCATGCTGATGATGAGAAGCTGTATGGGCCTACTCCAGAAATTGCTTCAGTTTCATTTGGATGTGAACGAGAATTCTTTTTGAAGAA
This sequence comes from Cynanchum wilfordii, assembly GCA_025388415.1. Taxonomy (NCBI): domain Eukaryota; kingdom Viridiplantae; phylum Streptophyta; class Magnoliopsida; order Gentianales; family Apocynaceae; genus Cynanchum; species Cynanchum wilfordii. Next base: position 6,011,140 of record JAHSUH010001079.1, read on the forward strand.
GAGACCAAGTAAAGTTATTCCCTATGATTTTATTATTTTGGTGATGTCTGCAATGTTGTTGATATGATTATCCATCATCGCAGGTAAAAGAGTTGAGGGTGAACCCCCAAACAAGAGATCCAAAAAGACTAATGATTCAGATCAACACAAATTCATGTTAAAGCATGGTTCGCTGCTGGTGATGAAAGGCTACACACAGCGTGATTGGCTTCACTCTGTGCCAAAGCGTGCGAAAGCAGAGTCTGTGAGGATTAATCTGACATTCAGACTCGTCATCTGATTGCTAAAGGATGAATTCTGCCATACTGGTTGTTATATATGACATTATTAAAGAATGTGAAGTGTAAGTGGCTGAAGAATGCATGTTTTGGAAGTAGAAGGCTTTTGATGAGAAGAAAAGCCAACACAAATCTGGTTGGCTTTTTGCAGGATTCTTGTGACTCACTTTCTTTTGGATTTAAATTGCTAGAAGATCAATATGATGATAATATTCATGGCAATTCTTGGCTTTGGCCTTAGCAAGAGACTTTGTTTTTTCTTTTTTATGGTTATTGCCAATTTTGTCATAGCTGTTGAAGCATTATAAAATTCTTATAGGAACCAGTTGTGCACCAGACGAACTCTCTCTTTGGTTAAGATGCCACATATTCTTCTTCATTCTGATTTTTTCCCTCCTACTCCTTTGGCCCCCAACAAACAAACAAAACAATTTTAATGATTTATGAAACTTTTTATCTTCTGAGTTGCAAGAAAGAAGTGATTATCCCTCTAACGCTACTAACTTTTTGTATCATTCTGAAGCTCAGTAAATGGTACTTCCTTTAATTCCAGGTGGTTAATTGCCGAGCCTCCGATGTACCATTTCTTCAAGGCTCCCCTTTCCACTTCTAGTTTTTTTTTTTTTTTTTTTGGTAAATAAAGAAAAATGACTTCTTGCTAAATAAAAATGTAATTGGATAAATATTCCCCTGACTGAAAAGAAACAGCGGCTATGGATTTTTTAATGAATCCGGTGCAGAAGTAGGAACCTGCACCGGGACCACATAAGAATTCCTCTTTTGATTGAGTACGACGAAAATTGAACCACAGCGACGTAAAGGCTTTGCAGTCTGCTGTTGTACCATGCCGTTTCGCAATTCACCGACTCGTTTCCATTTTCAAGACTCTTTATCTCTGTGAGTTCCAATTCTTCTTCTCGTTTGTTCTTTCCCATTATAAAGTACGTAAAATTAAATATCCTTTTGATGATACCTCTTCTGATGGATTGTGCTTTAATGTTTTTTTTTTTTTTTTTTTTTTTTTTGGCAGATTAATTTGGGAGCAGTGGCAGTAGATTTCCATGGATCATACAATTGATAATTCCATTAAGCCTAGAGGTCCTCTTCGATTTTTTCAATTCTTCTCTTTTTTCTGTTTTTGGATGAACGATATACGTTTCGAATTCTCTATACAAATAGGAGATTTCTAATTCCATGAAAATACTAAGGTTCAGTAATTGGAAGACTTATGGTGAGAGCATATCCTGTAAAAATTCTGTTCGCCCCTTAAAATTTATTAAGACAGGTTTCAGATTCCTGAAAACTTCTTTTGATCCTTATCATCATTTCTACTCCGAACAGATGTATGTATTGTTGGAGTTGCGAGAACACCAATAGGTAGCCTACTTGGTTCGTTGTCATCATTGTCAGCTACAAAGCTTGGCTCCATAGCTATTCAGTGTAACGTCAAAATATAACATATATCTCAGTGCTGATGTTTCTTAAACATTAGAATTTTGTATTTCAATAAAGCTCATCACTTTATATTATATTAGGTGCTCTTAAGAGGGCAAATCTTGATCCATCACTTGTTCAGGAGGTCTTCTTTGGAAATGTTCTCAGTGCGAATTTAGGCCAAGCTCCTGCCAGACAGGCTGCTCTTGGCGCTGGTATTCCTAATTCTGTAATCTGCACCACTGTTAACAAAGTCTGTGCATCAGGAATGAAAGGTAGGTTTCTTCTTCTGTTCCCTTCTTTTGAGACCACATTCTCTACCCAATGATTTGTGTAAGTGATGACCATGTATTTTGTTGGTTACTTCGCCAGCAACAATGCTTGCAGCACAGACCATACAATTGGGTATCAATGATGTGGTTATTGCTGGTGGCATGGAAAGCATGTCAAATGCACCTAAATATTTAACCCAAGCAAGGTTAAGTTTTCTGATCTAAAGTTACATTATGTGTTTTATACATATGCCTGCCTCCATTTGACTGAACCAGAAGCTTGATCAAATGAAGGGGCAGAAATAACTAAATAAATATAGATTATCCATACACTTTGGGATGTTTCTTTACATTTGACTTCATGTGGGATACCCTCGTGCATATTAGCAGATCAGGGTCACGGATGGGACATGACATTGTCATTGATGGCATGCTGAAAGATGGCCTGTGGGATGTTTACAATGATTTTGGAATGGGAGTTTGTGCAGAATTGTGTGCTCACCAACATAATATCTCAAGAGAAGAGCAAGTGAGTTTTGCTTGTATGTGTCTGGTTTTAGTTTTAGATTCAATCTGTTAAACAATCTTTCTTTTCTGCTCATAACTTGAACATCAAATCTTTTTCTAGGATAACTATGCTATCCAGAGTTTTGGCCGTGGATTTGGTGCGCGAAACAGTGGTTCATTTACTTGGGAAATAGTTCCAGTGAGATTTGAAAGTACAATGTGCTGTTATCAAAATTTTATCTCCTTTGTGTACATCTTTGAAGGTTTTAATTCCTTTCACATGCAGGTCAGAATTCCAACAGGTCAAGGGAAAAACCCCATTATAATTGATGCAGATGAAGGTTTAGAAAAGGTATAAGGATTATATGTGTGGAGCCATGTTGCACCAAGTGCTGTAATTCTGAACTCTATTAGTACATGTGAATAAGTAAGACTGGCATGATGATAACTGCATAATGCAAAAACCAAATGTTGTCCTCCCACCTCTACCCCACCTCAACTTATTTTCCTCTCTTCTGTGTGCAGGTGAAGTTATTTCTAATACGTGGTGTAAAGACCAGCTTGTCCTCACTTGGGCATGCCTCATTTCTATTTTTGCCGACATTTTTTCCAAAGAAATGTATATATTAGATCTGACCAATTTTTTTAAGTAAAATTTTTTAAGTATGTAAAATATATTATTAATAATTAACTTTAAAAATTTCAAACTGAAATGCTTTAATTTTTTTTAAAAAAAATGCATTTCTGAATTTCCTACTAAAATTTAAAATTTAAAAATTTTTTTTTACCTTGAAATATTATTGTTCCGATAAGTTTTGGATTAGGAACTATTTTAGATCACCCATCTTTACAGTCTTCAAGTAAACAAAATTGCAAATTGGATTTTACTATTTTCTTTATTTCATAGGTCTGCTACACTGCTCATTTAACATGTATTGACCCTTCACTTTCTTGTTTTTCTTAGTTTGATGCTTCTAAATTGAGAAAGCTTAGACCAAGTTTCAAGCAGGATGGAGGTTCTGTTACTGCTGGAAATTCTTCTAGCATTAGGTTCTCTCTCTTCTCTTTCTCTCTGCATGAGTCACATGTCCTATGCAATGCACATTTGTGTAAGCCTATGCATATGCTTGTAAATTGGGAGTTATTGGTGTCCCCCCTGTTCTTGGTGGTGTCTTTTGTGCGAGGCAATGTATTAAATAAGGTAGCTCAAAGAAAAAGATAAAAGATGTCTTATTAATTTAAGAGATTGACAAGTATTTTGGAATAACTATGATAGAAATAATTGACATAATATTCTGAATAGAAGGAGCACTTCTTTCTACATTTGATCATTGGTATTCTTATCCTGGACAGTGATGGGGCTGCAGCATTGGTGTTAGTGAGTGGAGAAAAGGCACTTAACCTTGGATTAAAAGTGATAGCTAAAATTCGAGGATATGCAGATGCAGCTCAGGTATTGTTTGGAACTAATTATTTACTATAATTTTGACTTGAAATTTATGACAAAGACATTTGGACAGGCACCTGAATTATTTACAACCACTCCAGCTCTTGTGATACCAATAGCCATATCAAATTCTGGTTTGGAGCAGTCTCATATCAATTACTATGAAATAAATGAAGCTTTTTCTGTAAGATTTATGCTCTACTTTTATTTATTTATTTATAATAATGATAAAGTTCTATTTTGATGATTGTTTTAACTTTTCTTGTGCAGGTTGTGGCTCTTGCGAACCAAAAGCTATTAAATCTGAATCCTGTTAGTCTTTTCTGGATCTTTACTTTCTGTTTTCTATGGAAATATTGATCTTGGGCTCATTAGACTATTTACTCTTAACTGCCTTTGCTCTTTCCACCAACAATGTGCCCTGTTTTGATACAGGAAAAGCTGAATGTGCATGGCGGAGCTGTGTCTTTGGGACATCCCATTGGCTGCAGTGGAGCTCGCATCTTAATTACATTGCTAGGGGTATTTTCTGGACTCCTTTTACTGCAAATTTTGAATTCTAATTAGGCATTCTAGTAGCCATTTGCCTAGGATGCAACTACCAACACTGATAAGAGAAGAGATAAAAGGAGGGGGGGAGAAAGAGAGAGAGTAATAATAAAAGTGAGAAATAGAAAAAAAATAAATAAATAATCATTGTTGATAAATGATGATGCAGGTAATGAGGCAGAAAAATGGGAGGTTTGGGGTCGCTGCAATCTGCAATGGAGGAGGAGGAGCATCTGCCTTTGTAGTAGAGCTCATGTAAGTTTTTTCTTTTTTTTTTTTCTTTTTGGCTATTGAAAATTCATTCATAATCATGCTTCTTAAACCAAAGAGAAAGTATATCGCAGCAACTCTATGAAACATCAAAGGGTTAAAGTCTTTGGCACGATACCTAACACCACTAAATGTGAAAAAATTAAGGGCACAACTAGCAGCAACATCATCCGTCTTCTTAGTGAATTTTAATTCTTGTAGTGTTATTTTTCAGCAATGGTTTCAAGAAATATTGCTGGATAAATATTTTAACAATTTTGTATTGCAGGCCAGAGGCTAGGGCGGCTCATGCATCACTATGAAAGATAGCTGTTCTTACTGCAACTTGTTTTATGTCTTGCTGATCTTTTATTAGGCTCATACCATTTTACATTCCAGCAGTCTCTGCAAAGAATGAAGCATGTCTGTGTGGAATGGCTTATACGTCCTTACAGAATGCTCTTTATAAGAAAGGAATAAGAGTGACTGATACAACATTGTTGTCCTGGTTTCTGTGACAGTGTCTTAGAGACATTTAAACATAAGATTTTGATAAATACTTGCATTTGGAGTATGCATCTTAGTACAATGCTAATAAATAAGCCAGGGAAGCCAATACAAGTGATTGGAATGTTACTGAGAAGGGCATCTGTCCTGTATCTTTCCGGAAGAACATGGCCTGATATAGTGGGAGGTTGATTATGACCACTGAGCCACTTAACATCATTTGTAATCCCAAGTCATCTATGATTGCTCTCCCTCCTGGATCTCTAATTGATCTTTCTGCTATAGAAGCCAAACTGAAAAGGCAGAATAATGCTGTTGTTGCCAAGATTTTGAACATTAGTGAGGGTGCACCAAACTCCATGATCTCTTGCTCATATCTGCGTGAAACATCCTCCTCTGCCACCTTCGTGGTGATCACAAACCCTGTCTTGGCAAATCCAATTAGTTTTAAAATGTTCTCAGCAAAGGCTAATAAGAAAGATGTTAGTCTCTTGTACAGCCACATTCTTTGATCATTCCACCATCCTTCAAGTGTGCTTCCAGAGCACATGAGCTCGGCTGCACTGAATATGCATGTTGACATGACAATGTATGCATAAGGTAGAATCCAGAGGCTTGATAGCTGCAGGCAGTGTGACCATTGACGATAACTCAGGTTACAATTTTCAGCAACTAAAATAATCTTATTATCAAATGGCAAAGCATGAAAAAGGAAAAAAACCTGGGGAAATAGGCTGATGCCTCTGATCAAGCAGAAAGGTCCCATGGCAATGTAAAACAGTGTTGGTAAACTACATGTAGGCCAGAGCAAGTAGTTGCAGTAGGAAGTTTGAAGCTTTAAAGGGATATTTCCGCGTCCTAAGAAGAAGGGGCAGTGTTTTGACAGGAAGATCTGGAAATCACCTTCTGCCCATCTCTTGTGCTGTATGAGCGTTTGTAGTAGAGTGGTTGGAGCCACTCCAAGGAAGCCCTTCCTTTTGGGATTGAAGTACGCAGATCTCCATCCCCTACATTGAATGGACAAACCTGTGATGACATCTTCCACAAGGCAACCATACTTCAGTCCCATCTACAATATATGTATATATATATTTCACGTATGCCTTAGTCATTGCTTAAAGATAGATCTGGAAAAGAAAAATTGCAGAAGAATTATGTGTGTGGAACCTCTTTTCCCCATTGGGTGTTTTGCTCATAAGTAGAGCTTGCGAGAACTTTGCTCGTCTCTAGTAAGTGTGCTGCTGGCCCTTTGATGACCTGATCATCAGAATTGTGTCTCTCTTTCCACTGGATCTTAGATTCTTTGGTGTACTTCATCCCTGTGAGTGCGTCTCTCCTGTGAAAGCACCCAGTACCAATGTACATTGGTCCTCCGCTGGCATTCATGCCTGGAAATTCCACCTGCACGAACCAAATAGGTAGAGGCAGATAGTTAATGGGATTTGGTCTGTGCTCATGAGATGAGCAAACAAATTGGGTTTGCCAACGAGAGAATCTTGCCTCGTTGAGGAGTAGTAAACCGTTTCTGTAGAGATCATTCTTGGTGATGTTATTAAAGTTCTGGGGATACTGCACAAAAGCAATTCGATGTCCCTGCTCTTCATCCATTAGAAAGCAGAGTGCATCCATGATCGAGTCAGAATTGTTGGAGTACATGTCGCAATCCACGTTTAGAATAACAGGGCTATTGCTTATCCTGGATGAAACCCGTATCTGCATCAAATAGTTAGCTATATAGTGAAGAGAAGAAGCAGTAACAAGGTATGCAGGTATATAGTTAGTAAGTGTTCTTCTACCAAGGCATTCATGGCGCCAGCTTTGAAGTTATGGTGGTGCTTGGGCCTCTTTTCTCGTGCCAAGTATACCAGAGTTGGCAAAGGCCTGCCTTCAACATCCACAGCAGCAGCATCCTCGGCGTCTCTACCATTGATTAGCATCTCAAGAATGGTCTGATGATCTCGCCTACTGGAAACAAGGTCCCATTCACGAAATCCTTTGTGTTGTTGCCTCAATTGGTCTGATAATAGGCCTGCCCTCGTGGCTTCCTCAATTCTTGTCTCCATTTCCTCGTACAGTTGCTATCAAATTATGATACAGAGCAATCATTATTTGCCCCCCTAAATTTAAAAAAAAAAAAGCTAGAGAGATATAGGATTTGCACTGACCTTAATAGAAAAGTAGTTGTTGGGGTGATGAGGTGGTGGTGCGGTAGAGAAATAGGCAGCTGGAGAACGTGGCTCTACGTTAAAGTCCTTGCAAAATGGGAGCCAGTACTTGCTGAAACGAGAGGCCTCCAGTAGAGCATAGAACATAAACTCTGAGCCGCCATCATCGGAGAGGTAAACGTTGAGCTTTTCTGGTGGGTAATTGTAAGCCATGAGCGAGAGAAGAGTGTTAATCACCATAACCGGTGGCTCTAGCTCGTGGTTAGCAGTGCATACAAATATGTCAACGCTTGGCAGAACCTCCTCATATCTGATTGTAATAGTCATAACTAATAAGAATGTTAGTTAGTAATAATAAAAAGTACAGAAGAAGAAGAAGAAGAAGAACCTTTGAGAGAGCCTGTCCTTGAATGTGCAATAATAGATGGGATTCCATCGTAGAGTTTGAGTGACGAACCAGTAGAGTGTGTACCAAAGCTCTGCCATGAAGAAGCCGATCCAAGCCCATCTCCGGAAGATCACTTCTTCTTCATCAGGCAGAGGCAGTGGTAGATGAGTCAGTCGATAAAATAAGATGAGCGCTATTGCAGCATATACAGACACTGCATACATCCAGTATCCCAAACGTCGTCCTCTTCCTCCTGATTTTGGTTCGAAAAGCGGATCATCTTTTCCCTTGTCCATCATATGTTGATATTGCAGCCATGAAAATAACTTCAACTTTTATATACACATATCTCATCTGAATCCTGAAAATGTCATGGATGACATTATTTTGAAGTTAACCCCTCTTTTTGTTGGTTTTCCTATCATCTTTTTATATTCTACACGAATCAATATATTATCCTTTTTCTCTTTTTCTAAACCAAAAATTCTCATAATAAGCCAAAACAATTTTAGCATACTCCCAAAAACGTAAAACAAAGAGTTACTGTATAATGCAAACTATATGTTAAAATATTAATTCATGTAGCTAGCTATATTACACTTCCTTGTCTCCAAGAAAAAGTAAAAGCACGCCTCCTTGTCCTTGTACTTAAATGGTTTTGCAGGCACTGCTGCTGCTGTAATAATATAATATAATCATATAAGGAAATTACTAGGATTAAATGCTGATGTGGAAAGCACCAATGAGGAAAGGGAAAGGATAGGATAGGTTTTATATGTGCTGCAAAATGCTTATATATAAAAGTAGCGCATGAACGCAATGCGATAATGAAGATTGAAGACGATGGTAGGTACCTTCTTTTTCGGAACTTCCATTTTAAAAAAAATAAAATTAGTTATTCATTTTACAGTTTTGCAAGAGCCGTTAAAATTAAGTGCGGAAATTTTGTAAAGAAAAAAGACTTGAAAACACTTCTGTTATAGATTTGGTGGCTGAGAAAAGGGAGCTACTTTCCTCCTTTATATTTATCCATTATTTTAGCAGATAAAGGGATTAATCCTTCAATGTTTTGATAATAAATCAGTGAGGAGAGAGAATAAAAAGATAATTTCTTCCCTGTTTTCATATTTATACTTTATAATAGATTCTTCAAGAAAACAATATCCTCTTGATTCACATTTTTCCTAGAATTTGTATTCAAGTTCGTATCTGAAAACCCTTGAGTCTATCCTCCAGCAATTAATATAAAAGAATTCATTCATTCATTCATTCATTCATGTAGGAAGAGAAAAAAGTCTTGTTGCTGTTGGATCTTAGCCTGTATATGAAGGAGAGCTAATTTGTTCGTCCAGGTTTGTTCTTTCTGCATGAATGTAAATTTCTACTTTTATCTCTCATAAATTATTCATACATTTCTGCGTTTTTTTTTTTTTTTTTTTTCTTGTAAAATCAATTCCTTCTTTTGAAAAAAAAAAAAAAAAAAATCTCCTATAGCTAGAGGTATCTTGAGGTTCTGTCTGACATCGTTTAAATAAAGTTTTCTTTTTTTATTATATTTCAAATGGTAAATTAAGGATTCATGAAGGGAGATACATAAAATCTTGATATGATGATGATGATGATGAAACAAGGTGGTGTATACGTCAATATATTGCATGCAATGGGTTATGTTTGTTTTACGTGTTTCTAATTCAAATGTTTTCACCTGTAGAAATTGTACAATGTTCGGCTTCAACATAAGAACTCGGCTAAGTGGCCCTGATTCTCCAAGGCCCAAGGATTCTCCAAAACCTGTTACTTCTTTTTCTTCTTCACCAAAACAACAAGAAACCTCAGGATCAGCCACTTCTCCAAGAAATGAAATTGGAGAGATTGATACCAGACCGCCCTTTCAATCTGTCAAGGCTGCAGTTAGTTTATTTGGTGATGCCGGCGCTTCTCCTAAGCTCAGGGGTTGTCCCGCAGCCATCCCCAAGAAACCAACCAAAGTCGAAGAGGTAATATTACTACTAATCATCTTCCTTCTTACTTATTACCACCTTAATAATAAACTTAAAAAAATTTCGATTTTACAGAGAGTTCTGGAGAAGGAGACACAACTTCACTTGGCTATGAAAGAACTGGATGACTCCAGGGCTTGCCTCAGAGTCACAGAAAGTACCAAAGCTCAAGCACTCCGTGAACTCGAAAAGGCTAATTGTACACTCAAAGAACTAACCAGAAAGCTGGAAATTGTTAGTGAATCCAAGCAGACAGCTATTGAGGCTACGGACTCTGCAAATCAACGTGCTACACAACTTGAAGAACAAAAAACCAGCAGAGAACAACTTGGTATTATTGATGCTCAGAAAAGTGACGTTGACAGCGAAAGAGAGCTATATAAGGCCTCCGCCTCAGAACTCATTGCCGCTAAACAAGAGCTCACAAACCTCAGACAGGACTTTGATGTGGCCCTGGAAGCTAAACTGGCCGCATCCCAACAGGTTTTAGATGCCCAACATACCACCCAACTTAACCAAGACAGAGTAACTCAGCTTTCCAGAGAAATTTCTGACTTGCGTGAAGCACATACTCATGTCAAGCTAGCCTCTCTTCAGACACAACAAGACCAAGAAAAACATGATGCACAAACCCTTCCCCGCCTTCAATCCCATAAGAATGCCAAGGAAACAGTCGACAGTAACATCAACTCCTTGAAACAACAACACGGTCCTGAACTTGACGAAAATCTTGAGGAAAAGCTCGAAGAAACAACAGAAGCCATCAAGGTTTTGCAAGAACAGCTGAACAACGTCAGGGAGTCAGATCTGTCTGCTTGGTCTCAAGCAACATCAGAACTCGATGGTGCTAAAAAGAAGATGCAAGAAATCCTAGAGGAAACAATACCACTTCAAAGCTGTGTTGATGCCCTTAAGCTGGAGCTCGACAGTATCAAGCAGGAAATTTTCCAGTTAAAGAATAAGGCAACTGATGCAGAGGTAGCAGCTGAAAGTTTGCAGACTAAACTGCAGATAAGCAAAACAGAGCTTGATGCAGCTCTAGCAGGAAAGATAGATCCCAAGGAAACTTCAGATATGCAAATCAAAATCCAAGAGCTATTATCAGAGGTCAAAAACGCTAACTGGGAAACAGAAGATATTCAGAAGACCGTTGCAGTCCTTAAGGAAGAGACTGAAGTAGCATGCATCGCAGGAAAGAATGCAGAGGAAAGGCTACAAATTGTACTGAAAGAACTAGAAGAAGCCAAGGCAGCAGAAAGGCTTGCAGGAGATGTTATTCATAGCTCAACAAAAAGTAACGCTGCTCAAGACTCGAACTCAGAAGTGAGTGGAAAGATCAAGTTATCGCAAGAGGACTTTGAGTCCTTAAACAAGAAGGTTGAGAAATCAAGCACAGAGGCGGATATAAAAGTTGCAACTTTAATGGCTCAGATAGAAACAATTGAAAGAAGTGAGAATGAGGCGGTAAAGCAATTGGAGACCACCGAAAAAGAGGAGGATGAAATAGATGCTGCAATCCAAGAGGCCTTAAAACAAGCTGAGCTGGCTGAAGCTGCAAAGCAGATGGTGGAAAATGAACTCAGAAAGTGGCGTGAAAAAGATATGGTTGGGGAATCTTCTCATACCCATGAAGATACAGACTGAGCTACATCTTTGGCAATTTAGTCAAAGAAGTGGCAGAATACTGAAATTTCCATTTTTCAGTGAAATTATATATGTTAAGAATGATGATTCTTGAGATATTGTTAATGAAGGTTTTGCTTACCTGAGCAGCTTTACAACATAGGGTGAAACCCAATTTCCCTGCACCTTGGAAAGGAACAGGATTACATTAGCATACAACTCTCTCTCTCTCTCTCTCTCTCTCTCTCTCTCCCTGCATCTTTCTTCCTCTTGGGATCCGCAATGTGCACTTAACCAATAAAAAATAGCAAAGATTTCAGGATCAAGCAAGTTAAAATACACAACTTTTATGAACAATTAGTTTCAGAAATTTGCCCACAACACAATTTATCCACTATTGCATTTATCAATTAGATACATGCCCATATTACCAAGTAGTAGTTATAACTGGAGCTCTATCCAGCCTAATTCAAGCTACTGCAGAATGTGGTTATGTCAGATATCAAGGATACTCAGAATTCCAAAAGAGGCACAAGGTATCCATTCAAAGCACATGGCAAAGTATGAAGTTTCTCCATCGATTAGTGACCATCTATTTTAACGTCATCTAATGATTTAGCAAGCTCATCTCCATTCCCAAATTTCTGCAATTCCGACTCCAAAGTTTTGGCAATCTCTAATTCTTCCATAGCAACCCCAGGAAAATCAACATGAACCGATCCCTGTTTTATTGGCTTCACTGGTTCACGAATTGCTGCTTGCTGTTTAATGTAGTTGTAAAGCTGTTGATGAAACGGATGGTCCAAGGAAAAGCAATTATCAGCAGAGCTGCTTGAATGATGGGAAGATCCTGAACCTTCTTTACGACAAAAATGTGGAAGAGATGAATAGTCCATTATCTACATTAAAAATGCAATATATCAGATCTTTCAGGTACTTGAAAAGAATAAAATAGGGTAAAACTACATTATGCTTTCTGCCAAATATATTGGGGTTTTCACTATGATGTCAAATCCAAACCATTACTTATTTTTGACGAATGTGCCTCAAGTTGTAACCATACCGTCAGATGTACCCTTGTCAACAGATCTAGTGGTTGAAGGAAAATGCAGGTCACCAACAGAAGTGCACCCATAAAAATATCCCAATTTTTATCTAATATGAAAAATTTAAAGAGAAAATACCCAAGAAACTAACACAATTAATTGAGCAGGATATTTGAGAAGCTCTACCTTCAATAACTCATCCTGTCCATAACCTGACAACACTTGGATTTTTCTTCTTGTTCTCTCCTGCAGAAGAGGCTTGACAACCTGATGATAGTCCAGAAAATTACATGCAGCAATAAGAAGACCACTTAATGATAGCAGTAAGTAAACAAAAGCAATCCAGAAAAGGATATAGTGGCACAACCTTCCAACAAGTTGAAAAAATAAATGGAACGTTGACAATGTAATATGTGCTTGTTTTTTCAGGATAGTTCAAGTCATCAATGGAAGAAATAATTGTCAATAGCTGCATAAAAGAAAAACCCAAACATTAGCAATCTCACAACAGTTCTGAGCAACTATGTTCAATGTAACACAACTATCCCAACTATTCCCACTGTCTCATTGTATTTATCCCACTTATATGTTATGTATATAAAGAAAGTTTTCTGGTTTTTGAATTTTTTTAATTTCCAGCCATTTCTGTTCATTGAAGGATCAGTGTCAACACCTTGGCAAAACAAGAAATTTAATGTTGAACCTCATTAAAGACAAAATGTCTTGAAGAGATAAGATCAACATAATTTTTATCCTAGACCAACTTGTTTTTCAAACTGCAACAATTCATACCTTTTAATCATTTGCATAATACTTGATTAATTAAGGTTACATAATGTATATATATACTTACACATATACACACACTTCATCCTCTTGCATAATTTGTTAAGAAGAAAATTCAAAATGTCATGAGAAAACAGAGGTTGTGAAATAAGGCACAAGCAAAAACACAGGCAAATAAAAGAAAAGGAGATACACATTATTAGGGTCTGACTGGTGTGTTACCTTTACTTGGCTCAAAGCTGAAAGCTTCAACCCAGTCATATCCAAAATCTTTATACACTTGGTAATAGGTTTTCCATACTTTTTGGATGCATCAGGCTACAAAAGAAGATGATAGAAATAGCACCATCAATAAAGTAGCTAGATTTTTTTTTTGGGGGGTGGAAATCTTGGATATTCTTACTAAAATTACACGGTCACGATACTCATTCATCTGAATGTGTGATTGCACGTAATAATGAACCTGAAATTGACAAGATGCTGGCAATTCAGAAATTAGGAAGAATAAAGAAAGAGCTGGGGCAAACACATATATTCAAGAAAAAACAAAAACATATTACAGAAAAAGAAAATAAGGAAATTAATGCTAAATTTTGAAAATTTGAAAGAAAGTGGGGTGACTTCTTTTTCTATATTGCTCGCATATTCATGTCAACGTGAAATAAAGTAGGCAGTTAATAATAAAAACAATTAATTAACTCAGAAGTATCCCTCTCTAGATAAGCTATACTTTTATTGCTCAAAACTTTGATGAAGAAAACCTGTAGAATCTAATTAAATTATTCATATACCTACCATATCAAGAGTCAAAGGTTAATCTGTGGTTTTTACTCAAATCTACATAAAAATGAAGCACATTTCTCATTACTTCAAAATCATAACATATTTCTATTTTGTGACTTTACCTGAATTCAACAGCTTAATGCTTTAGTTGATTTTTTGTCTTAAATTCCAATACAAAGAGTCAAAGTATGAAAGAAATCAAGAAGCCTTACTGATGCTTTGTCAAATGTGCTGAGACCTACACCAATAGCAAAGATTGGAAGGCCCTGTTGAAGAAATCAAAAGTACACAGATGAATCAAAAGTTTCATACTTAGAATGTATTCCAAATGCACCAGTTGCAAAAGATATCTCATATAAGCACCTCTCTTGAGTAACCCATAAATCCCACAAGCTGGGAATCACGTATCCCCCTGTAGAGATCCATAGGAATGATGGGCTTCTGGATTTAAATTGAGAACAGCATTAGAATTTATTTTTAAAAAAAAAAAGAGAGAGAGAGAGAGAAGAAGAAGAAGCACCTTGAGCTATATACAAAAACTTATAGATAGTCAAGCAATGTCTTCAAGACCATTACTTACCGCCAATATATCATCTATTTCATTTTGAACTCTCCACTTCAAACAATCCACCAACTGAAGTATCACCAATGATAACAAAACAGAGAATTAGAGAGTGGTCAATTGTCACTAGAAAAGAAATTTGGAAGGTAGTAAGGAGCTAGATCAAACCATATTATGGGCCTTAGAAACATTCCCTTCTCTTGCCTTTAGGAATCGCATGTAAGTATCAATTGGATATTCTTGATGAACATTCTGCAGAAAAAAGGAAAATCCTGACCTTAGCCTTTGAGATGTAGGATGCATAACTAAGGAAGTTGAGTTAGTAGAGAAAATGGAAAAAAGAGATGTAGCTCTCTGGATATGATCAGATATGAAGAATGCATGCATGACTACAGGAGGTCGTCATAAATTGACAAAGAAGGTAAGTTTAAGGAGCATGTGCAAGGGACCGTGTGGAGAATGGAGACATCTCAGTTAGTGGTGCAAATGCAATGGAATCCACCAAAGTGAGGGACCAACAGAAAGTCTGGTCCTATCCATGTCCGGATCCAGAAAAGTGGAATTGCCTGAGCCTGAGCGACATTCTATATTTCCTTTGTAGCCAAAAAATTGTCCAGAAGTCATAGAATCTAAGCGAAACCTATAGTCATAATTCCTATTCCTGAACAGTATTGCTTAAGACATTAGATTAGATTAGAACAAGTATGAGTATGACACTTACCGGTGACCAATCCATCATCATAATAAAGGATCGGAAGTCGGAAGAGAATGAAATGAAACAGAAATTGATTATGATAGAGATTTGAATAACTTAGAATATTATGAGGAATTCGGTGTTTGGGAGATGTACAAACGTAAGAGGGAAATTGAGTTGAAATTATAATTGGAATAATAATAATAATAATAATAATATATACTTACACTGTACATAATTGAGCAGCAGCAGCAGTAGTAGAAAGCAGAAAGAAGAAGGTTATAGAGGGAGAAGAAGAGTTGAGAGTGAGAGAGAGTACCTGAAATGTTGTCTTGAGTGGCTCCTCAACTGCAAAAGTGGAAAATGAGTGGGAAAATAAGAGAGAAAAAAAGAAAGAAAGAAAAGGTAAGGTAAAAGACCTTGCTCCATTAATGCTTCAAACTGACTGATGGCTTGTTCTGAAACCACACACATTGCCTCTATCTAACTATCACAACTCACAAGAAGAAGTATGTTGCTTGTTTCTCTTTTTGTCCCAAAACCACTGAATTTCTCCTTCCTGTTCTGATAATATCCTCTCTCTACTTAGAAAATTCTGTGTCAGTTATAAAAAAAACAAAATAAAAAGGAAAAGAGGTGAAGAAGAAGAGTAGAAGCAGAGCAACAGTCAGTCAGTAGAGATATTAAAGAAAACAATATTATATAAAAGACAAGAAAAGATTCTACTATTGTATGAGAGAAAGAGAAAGGAGTGATGACTATGAGGGGGTCATCAAGATTCAAGATTCAAGAAAGCCAGCACCAACACTAGAAACCTCTCTCTCTCTTCTCTCAGAAGTCAGAAGAGGAGACCCAAGCGGTGGTATATGCATTCACTCACCTCTTTTCCTTTTTCCATCTTTTGGACTTTATCATCATCTACTTTCCTTTTTCTTTTTCCTAAACCTTAATTCTTTTTTTTTTTTTTCTTTTTCTTTTTTTAATAAAATAATTATGGTCCATCTAAAAGAAAATTTTTATTTTTATTTTCTAAAATAAAAAATTAAAAATATTTTTAATTATTTCATTTCCGATTTATTGCGACAAATTATATTGTATTTAAAGGGTTAAAGGGTTAAAGGGTGAGTTTTTTTTTTTAAAAGTCGTGTTTGTACGTATTTAATGATACCATATTTACTACCTTCTTTTTTCTTTTTTCTTTTTTATTCGGTGAATCACTCTAACAACTTCCTTTTGTTTTCCCAATGTGCGATGATTCAGCATACTTGTATTCTATTCTTTATGCCTCATTATTATATTATTATATTAATGCACATGTCATTTTACTTTCTTTATTTATTTTAATATTTTATATATTGTCTTCCATTATCCTCTTTTCCTATTTGCAGTTTTATAATAGTAATGTTTAATTTATATGCATGCTGCTTACAAAGAAAGAATATGGTTTCTTTTTCTTTCTTTTTTTCTTGAGCGAAAAAGGAAAGAATATGGTTAAGCAGACACATAACTATAAATTGGTAGCTTTTTTTACATAATAAGGAGATTTTATTTATTAAGGATAGAAAATACAAGGTCTTACATCAGAAGTTCCAAAAATACAAAGGTCCAAAACATAAACATGATTTAAGCCCACTGTCATTCTAAACAAAAAGAGCCCAAATTCAAGAAGAAAAAGTTTATATTGGCCCATAAGTTCAAGCCCAAAAATAAGGGGTTAAATTTTAGTCCTTTTTATTTGGATCGACAGTTTTTTGTAATTGAGCCCAACTTCGGAACTGGGTTGGAAGAAGGAGGATCAGAGTCAGGCCCAAAACTAAAAGAGTAAAGACTTCATTCTTTTCTTTTTAAATAAATAAAAAGAGAGAAAAGAATATATCCCAATGTGTATGTATTATTATAATAAACAAATTGGGCATTGACATAAGAATAAAAAAGAGGGGAAGATACCGTTGCAAATTGGTATATTCCCTTTGGAATTTGTAGTAACAAAAAAACAATATATATATATAAATAAAATAAAGAACTCTTCACAATCATCAGCTAATGATGATGTTAGTCTCCGCCAAAGTCCTAAATAATAATAATAATAAGCAAAATAAATGATACAACTAAAAGGACCAAATTATAACAAAAAGATATTAGAATTTATCAAAAAAAAAAAAAAAACAAAAAGATATTAGAAGGTATTGAAATTTAAAATTCCATGCCTCAATATTTACGGAAGAGAAGGTGGGGCCGACTAAGAAAAGTCAAAAAATACATAAAAGAGTCGTTTTGACCTTTTACATATGGTAGGAGGAGTAGGACGGCGAGAGAGAGAACCATTTTGTAGAATAGTAGTAGTACTAAAACTAAAACAGTTAGAATGCGATCACATCCCAATTAGCAAAAAAGAAATTTTTGTTATTTAATCTTCTCCTCACAGTCAAAAATCCTCCCCATTAGTTTTGGGCATCATCAATTCCGCGATGATGGCAACAACAGAGATAGAAGGAGGAGATATGAACATGATGAAGCGTCCCCGTGGTGCGATCAGTGAGATCGAAGAAGAGCCGTTCAGTGATAATGAGCTGTTCGAGCTCAACACTACCGCCGCCACCACTGGTTTTCCCTTGGATACTATAACTGAAGAAGAGGCTAGCGTGTTTTCATTGGATTTTCAGCACAGCCACAACAACGGCCGGGATCAGGATGGGGAAGATGTTGTCTATGTTGCGATTAATGCCAAGTCCACCGAGGAGTCTTCCAGTATGGATGCACTTGTTTGGACGCTCACTCATCATCCCACCGCCCTTGTTTTTCTCGTCCACGTCTTTCCCGAGACAAAGTTCATCCCCATGCCATGTATTCTCTTCTTTTTACTACTTTGATTCTCCTTTCAATTACTAGTCCTTTTTTTTTCATTCAATTATTTTGATGATGATGATGATGAAAATGATGATTCCTGCAAAAAAAAAAAAATATATATATATATATATATATAAAGATACATATAAATATAAAAATCTTAAAAAAAATGGAAAGTCTCATCGTGCCTAAGCCCTAGCAGTAGCATCAGTTTCTGTTTTGCTTTTGTGTTCATTCATTATGTTTTTACATATTGTGCAGTGGGAATGATTCTAGCCAGTCAAGTGAATCCTGAACAGAGGGAAAACTACTTGGCTCAAGAAAGAAGCAAAAGGAGAGATTTCCTTCAAAAGTTCCTCAACGCGTGTTCAGCATCCAAGGTACATACATAATATATGTTTTTGTTCAGTAATAATTAATATTGATGAAGAACAATTTAATTCACATGATAAATTCATTAAAGGTTAAGGTGGACACCATACTGATAGAGAGCGATATGGAGTCAAAAGCAATATTAGACCTCATTCCTATCGTCAACATAACAAAACTAGTGCTGGGCACTACTAAATCAAATCTTAGGAGGATGAGAGCAAGAAAAGGGAATGGACCCGCGGAGCTGATCGTATGGAGAGATGCACCGCCCTTCTGTGAAGTGAAAATCATTTGCCAAGGAAAAGAGATGGTGGATTTGATGACAGAATCTCCTTCCCCTTCTCCCCGCCTAACAACAACTCAAGATCAAGACCACTTCTCTCACTCTCAGTCTCACCACCAACTCCAACCTGTAGTCAACACTGATTCTTTTACTTGCTGTTTCAAACCAAAAGTTGCGTCTTAATTAATTGTCTCCCCCACCCCTACACTTTTGCTTTGTTACATTGTGATTTTAATTTTATACATTGCCTATACAAGGCTAAAAATCAAATGAATTTAAACATTCAGTTTACACTTTGTCCAATCACTATACATACATACATTTACAACTAAACCTGCTACACTCGTCTGATCAAATTTATGTAGTTTGCTGCTTTGTGTAGTAGGCAGAGAGAGAGAGAGTTACACAAACTAAAAGATATGTAAATTTTCAGTTGTATTTCGCTTAACCATTCACTCGTTTCTGTAAAGGATATAAGTTATTGACTGGTTGGTTCATTTGTCTGCCACAAATGCTAACAGAATATACATACATGTACAAAAGCTTCTAATACTGAAAGTAGAGAGTACACACATAAATAATACATTTTTGCCTACCTGAAATAATATGCTTTCCCTCTGAAAATGTCAAGTATCAAAAGAATTAAACACCTAATGCAATCCTACTACCTATATATATATATATATATATATATATATATATTATATATATATATATATATATTTATATGATTCTGCAGACTATGCAAATTTCTCTGGTGGACTTACCTTACATCTGACTCCAACGTGTTTCTTAAACTTATCCCTGAAAACAATTCAGGAAACACCACCTTTCGCTCCACCATGCACGTAAATGAGGCAATATAACAATCATTATTATCTATAATTCAGGAAAACTCCAGTACCTCCCGCCCCCTACCAGGTACCACTAAAAATCCTTATCTTCCTTCCAAATATGATATTTGTCTTAATATCTGCTAGAAAAAATCAAACTCCAGGTAATTATCAGAAGCTTTTGGATTTGGAGCAGCAGCAGAAACCACCTTAGCAGTCTTCTGACTTGTTGAAGCCACTGGAGCAGGCATCCGATCAAACTCAACTGGCTTTGGGATTTCAGGAGGAGTAGCACACCGTATAAGGGCCCAATTCACTCCCTCGAAGAAAGGATGCTGCTTTATCTCCGTTGCACCTCTTCTGTATGCCAACCTGTGCTGTGGTTCTTTCACAAGCAAACCCCTAATAAGATCCCTAGCACCAAAACTCACAACTGGTGATTCAGGAAATCGGAGACCCTGTCCTACCACATTAAACAGCGTAGCACGATTCCCTGATCCTTTAAATGGAGTTTTACCAAACAGAAGCTCAAAAAGAAAGATGCCAAAAGTCCACCAATCCACAGCACTTCCATGCCCTTCCCCTTTTATAATCTCTGGTGCCAAATACTCATGGGTTCCGACAAATGACATAGAACGTGCACTAGTTGGTTCAGCCATCAATTCAGGCAGCGGGCTTACTTGGTTACCAAGCTCATTTTTTAGTTTCCTATCCTTCTTAGGCTTTCTTGAAAATATCCGAGGAGAGAAGCATGTAGTAGGAACCACACAAGATGGCTGAATACAGGATGGTTCAATGCAAGCTGGCTGGACACAGTAAACAGGGTTTTTCTGTAGGGACACTGCATCCATTGAAGAGGTATTAACAAGAGTTGGACTAACAGCACAACGAAGAGAAAGGTCAAAATCTGAAAGCATTATATGTCCATCTTCCCTTACGAGGACATTCTCTGGCTTCAGGTCACGGTAGACTATCCCAAGCATGTGTAGATATTCTAGACCAAGAAGGACCTCTGCTACATAGAATCTACAAAAAAAAAAAAAAAAAAAAAAACGCAATGAAGACTTAAAAGAGCATATATTTTATGTACATCACAAATAGATATTTTCATCAGATGAAATCCTAGTATCCACAATGGGATCAAAATTCTCAACATCTCAAGCTATCCATATCAAATAAACAAGTTAAAACCTTAGGTTCATTTGCACACAAGAAAAGCATAAAATCATACTTTACTGCCTGTTCAGAAAAGTATTTTCCTGGCTGCCTTTGCCTGAGAGTGTGCAGGTCTCCTCCTGGGCAGAACTCCATCACCAAACATGAAAACTTGTCTGTTTCAAAATGTGTGTAGAGAGTTGGAAGAAAAGGGTGATCGAGGGATTGTAGTATTTCTCTCTCTGTTTGAGCACGAAGAAGTTTCTTCCTACTTGCCAGAGATGCTTTGTCCATTACTTTCATTGCAAAGTAACACTTGGTTGCACTCAACTCTGCCAAATAAACGCTTCCAATATCTCCACAACCTAACCTTTTGAGCAATCTAAAATGGCTCAAACCCAACATGCCATCCTTTGCTCTGACTGCTTGGATGGCTTCCCATCTCAAGTCATTTGCTTTGTGGGGCTTGCTGATACTGCTACTGAAACTACTGCAAGTGCTTTCATCGCTGACATCACTGCTAGTACTTCCTCTACACATACTGCTCTTCCCGCTATCAACAAAATCAGCACGGTCACTTATCTTAGCACTTCCACTAGTCTTAGCAAGACTGCTAGCTCCATCACTGAGCTTACCAGAAACTGAACTGGTCTTGACACTTTCATGGCCAGATGTTTGCTTTTCTTGATTAAAAGGTGCTTCTAGAGAGTTTCTTGCTTCACTGGGTCCAGGGCTTAAAATTCTTGAAACTGGAGATATTTCTGCTGATGATGAATCCACAGAAACTTCATGATTGGGATTTAATGTATTTTCATTTTGCAAGGTTGCTACTGCAGTTTTCCCAGACTCTGGGAAATTTTGAGATGCATCCAGCTGGGATTCACTTATTTTAAGAAGCTGCAAAGGCAAAGACCTGTGGCTCTTCGCGTCTGTTGTTTGATGAGAATCAAGAGCTATATTCAATGATTGCAGGGAAGGTCTAACCGTAGTTTTTGACGCCATTACATGAAAAAGATTACCACATACACTAGATCTGATTTTATCATACTTCACATTCTGTACCCGCATCCATAGTGACTTCCATCATCATGGGAATATTTTAGTCAGACCCTGCAAAAGAAAGCAAAGAAAAATAAATAAATAAATAAGACTAACCAATAAAAGTGAATACTGTAATCAAATTTAAAAATGGGCATTCAATGATGAGTACTCCAGCTCCTGTAATTATATTTACCAAACTGAAAAAAAAAAAAACTACTTTGATTACTAAGTGATCATATAGACAGAAGTCAGGTATATAATAAAGTCCTCCATGAGTTGCTGTAGAGCAGCCAAAATCTAATCTTTTATGGGTAAAACAGCAGCTAGAGGGCCAAAATCTTGATTGAAAGAATTAGGGAAAAGCACCAGCATCAGCTCAAAGAGCTTACACACGAAGCTGCAGCTATACTCCACTGATACAAGTAATTCCACAGAAATAGATTAAAAGAAAAAGGAAATATAAGTTTTTAAAAAAAAAAAAAAAAAAGAGAAAGATTGCAAGTCCCAAATATAACTGTGGTTTTTCAACCAAAAGGAGTCTTCAATAAGAGAAGAAACGAGAGGGAGAGAGAATAATAATGAAAGGGTTGAGAAGAAATTAGATGCAATCAAGAAGGACCAAGAAACATGGGAGAGTCCATGAAGTCATCTCCAGAACAAAGTGCATCAATTTGAGAATGTCATCCCATCACTTTAGAGGCGTGTTTAATGGAGAAAAAAAATCTGTAAATGGATTCTTGGAAGGATTGAACAGGAAAGAGATCATAAATATAGAGAAAAGCCTGAATCAGATCCACATTCAGATAACACCCCAGATACAAAAAACGGAACTTGAAACAATACACACCAAAAGAGAGAGAGAGAGAGAGAGAGCAGAAGAAAAACACCTGAATCGCGAAGGATCAATACTCTGGCACTTAAGGGGGAAAAAACAGAAGCTCTGCAGAAACGAGAAAGAAAAATCTTTCTATGTTTATGGATTAATGATACAACAAGTGGGAGAGAGATGCTGGAGAGTTATAAAAATTGACTGGGCCCTTGCTTGCTTCTTAGAGAGAGAGAGGGGTCGGAATCAATACTAAAGGTGCAGCGCTCTTTATCTTTATCTTCTTTCTTTTTTCTTTTTTCTTTTTTCTTTTTTTTTTTCTCTTAATTTACTACTTGTTCAGTTTTTTTTTTTTTTGAAAACAATAACAATAATAATCATAAAGAAAGAAAGAAAAAGAGAAAGTGAAGGGTTCCAAACTTTTTTGAGTCAACAAGTTAGACTGTACAGTGTCACCTTTGTTTTTCTCTCCCTCATGACAAACTACTACTTACTTATTTCTGTGCAATAAGGAGAGGAGGAAGCAATGAAGTTCCATTAAATGTATTTTACTTTGTTAACGTCATGTTAAAAGTTTTGAGTCAGCTCTAACTTTTGAGTAAGAGTTAATCATGCAGCTTTTGCTCAAGTCCCGGGTTTTAAACCCAAACTAACGAAAAATAAGGCGTAGATTACAATTCAATAAATCTTACCAAAAAAAAAGGGGGGAGCGCAATGGTCCAAAAAATGTATTTTTTAGCGTCATGTTAAAAGTTTCTGATTAGTCCTCCCAAGTAAAAGATAAAAAACACTTCTACCCATTATAAAAAATATTTTACTTTATATTATATTAAAGTTCAGAAAAGTCAGAGAAGAGCAGAATTACTTTTTAGTTGTTCAATTAAATCTAAACTACGAATCCTCTATTTTTATTTAATAGGATTCAAAGTCATAATTTTCAAAATTGTAATTTGTAATTGCGACCACCCAAGTCCAATAATAATATAGGGATGTCACATAAACACAAGTTAGAAGAAGATGCCTAATAAAACTTTTGTGTGAACACACTCCCTACTAAAGCTACATTGAAATTATTCCTTTGATATCTTAAGATGATCGATGAGGTAAGCAAGCGGGCATATAAAAATGGTTTCTTTGTTGCAAGAAATGAGTATAATCCAGCTGAAGACATGTGGTATCCATGGTCCAGAACTATATTTATTGATGAGTAGTAGATAGGGAGGCTGGCATGCTGCATCCAGTGTTACTTACTCAACCACACGTACAAGGTGTTGAGGCCCTCAAATCTCCATCCAACCAACGTTTCCTCATCAATTATACCAAAAGCAATTAAGGTTTGGTTAAGATTCACAATCTTTCAGCTTCACATATTCAATTCTATTAAGAGCGGCAAAGAATTGTAGGTTGTAAACTTGTAAAGTTATAATAAAAAAAAAACGTGGTCCTAATCTCGTCAATTCACTTGTGACTTGTGAGAGTTGTTGGTTCCACATATGATATGGAGGAGGAGACCTGCTTCTGGTTTGAATCCTTTCCAAAAACACCTAGAATCTGCTTGTTTAGTGCCCATTTCCAACCTGGGTACGAGCTGTATTTTTTAAAAGTTTTCAATGATGCAAAATTCAGCCTTGTCCCACTCCCCGGGAGGAGAGGTGACTGGTGACTTGTGACTGATCCTTACCGATTAAAAGACAAACAAACGGGTCAGATCATCTTTATCTAAATTGCTGCAACTCAATCACTGACTTGCAGGCAGGAATCATTTGACTTGACCAACATCCTCCCAGATACGTAAATCAACTTCCCTACTGCATTCATCTGTGCCCACCCAATCCCCTCTCATCCACACACGTCTACAGCGGATGGCCAACCAAATTTATTTTAAGGTTAGCCCTCCCTCTACAGCAAATTTGACCCAAGTTTCTAATCTGGTTGCAAAGCGTTCAGCCTTTTAAACTTTACAAGTATTGTTTTCCTTGAACCAACCCATCATCACCCTTTCTTTCTCTGTCTTTTCACTTTTCACAAAAATTCAAGATTAAAACTTTAATGTAAGGCTACACCTCTTTTGAAATTTCATGCCACTAACTTCCAAAGTCAGTTCACTCAGTTATTTGATGATAATTATTAACTCATACAACTTGATTAATGTAAACATGCATATCCAACTAAGAGTTTAGAGAACCCGAAAAACTTCCCATGCAACACAAATGGTCAATAACTCGAAATCCATGCGCTTTGTAACCCTCAATCATAGCTTCAACTCAAATACCGTCCCTATTCAACCTTCAAGGGCAACTAACAACTCAGTGACCCGAAAACACCATTTGCAGAACCTCTGCTGTTCGGAGAATTCTGATAATGTAGCTTCCTTCCTTTTAAGCTAAGGCTTAGTTATGTATATACTTTTAAAAACAGCTCTCCCTCAATTCAGAATGATTCCTGAACTAATAAATTTAACCATCCTAAGAAACAGTTAATCATTTCAGGTATATCAGCCATCACTGTCCTCCTCGAAATCAGAAGATGAGTCCTCACTTCTTGGATCGGTCAATGTACTCATATCAAAGGCGCAATCAATTTCTACCTCTTCCATGCCAATCGTATCATATTGCATCCTCTCCTCAAATTTCTCGTCAGTACATTTAAGTAGCCAAGCAAGGGAGCATTTCCAGCCTTTATCTGCAATCATCTCATGTCTTGGTTTTATTGTTGATTCAAGTCCATAGGTGAAAAAGGCAGGGAAAGCAACCAAGTCATCTAATGGCCTAGCCATTGTGTTTTGGAAGTAATCAAAGTTCAGTTTCATTATGTCAAGATTTAGAGCAAGCAGCTGGGGGCACCCCACTATCATCTTTCTCACTTGTTCTGACGAAAACCCACACTCCTTGAGGAAATCCACATGCCTCACTATAGGCCTTTTGCTGAGGCTAAGTATCTGTGGCATCTTCTCTATAACTCTTCCAAAATCTTCCGGACTGAAATCAACGATGGAACTAAGAAAATCCCATTGACTGCGAATCTTCATGTCAACTTCAATTCCAATAATTTCAGGATACTGAGCAATCACTGAAGGGAGCAATGATTGCCGGACATTGAAATCTAAAAGAGATTTGACATTTGGTTTGACCCTTTCTTCAAGGCCAAATCCAAGAATATGAGGACGCTTCTCAATCAGTCTAGCCACAGCTAATGTCGGTATTCCCAAATCTTCTAAATACTCCACAAGTGGTTTGATTGTACGACCAACCCTCATCCCTAATATTTCAGGGAATCTAGTTAAAACACCACCAATTTCTCTTCTTGCTACCCCAATTCCAACTAAATAAGCCACCGAGGTACTCATAGTGCCCTCCAGTTTGAATCCCAGTACTTCAGGGTATCTCTCCAGAACTCGAGGAATATCAGCTAGCTTGATATCCATTCCTTGGAGATACTTAACAACTGGTGCTAAATCTACCACAACACTAGCATGGAGAACTTGTGGGTAGCGGCGCAAGAATTCAGTAAAAGTAGATTTTCTGACACCCAACTTGCCCAGGTAATCAAGGACAGGGATCATATTTTTCTTTACGCTGCAACCCAGAACAAGTGGATAGTTATTTATATCTTCAATTGTCAATCCTAATTTGTGAAGAAAGTCTACACGTTCGCGCATAACTTCAACGGTTACTGGAAGCTCTAACCCTTCAAGCTCATCAGGTACAATGCCAATCCCCCTCAAGAAGTCATAAACCCTAGCACGATTGGCAATCCTCTCATTCTTTATCTCTAATAAACTGGGATGTGTGTACAAGGAGGCAGAATTCTTTTGACTCTTAGTCCCATTAAATATATCTGCCTTGGAGACAGATATGTCTACGGAACTAGAAGAAAGTGCTCTACTGGAACCTGAGCAGTGCAATCGCATCATCAATCCATTCCTCTTCTCATTATAACTAAAAATGCATTGACTTGAAGAAGAAAACAGTTGGTGCCGACCCAATTTAATGGCAGGTAACTCATACGGCACCAGCATAAGTGTTGGTTTCACAAGGCTACCGTAGTTTATTATTTTCATGTTCTTCTCTGGGATTGAAAATAAGAACTGAACCAAAATGAGGAAGTGGTAAATTAGCAGTATGAAAATATTCTCGAATAAGTCATTCATTGGGACAACAAAAAGTACTAAGCAACTAGCAAGAGATAATTATAACAAGCAAGACCCTGTAAGCCAAGTCATGTAAGCAAATTCATGCTATTCCCCACTAGAATATATCTCAATATGCAATGATAAAGGAATAGTAAATAATAAGCCATTAATGCTCAAGTTTACAAGCAGAAAAGGATATTGTAGTAAAATTGGCAATTGGTGTAGAAAATGCATGACTCGCACTATAGCAGGTAATCAATAGAGGATAATCTATTAGTTAAGGCAAGAATAATCAAAAAGCAATCTTTTTTACGGGACAATCAGAACTCAATTATAAACCTAGAACTCAGAAAATCCATTCAGAATCGACCAGCTTCTAATTGGGGATAGATGTAATATCTCAAAGAGCCCAAAATTTAAGCGTACTACCTGACGACAAGTGTACCCCTGAGCAAAGTCTTTAGCATAAAAAATCCTACAAATGTTCAATATCATCATAAGAACAAAGAAGAAAAAGGAAATACAAAAAAATAATAATAATAATAATAATGAAAGACTAGAAGAGTCCATCAAATCAATTCTAAGACAAAAGAAGTTTTCAATCCCATATTCTATAAGCAGAAGTTCACAGGCCCGCATCCAGATGTTTCGACGACGAATTATAACATGGTTAAATTTTAACAATAGACAGGAAAAATTCATCGAAAAGAAGGAAAAATTCAGACGCGAAAAAACATGAAAAAATTCAAAAGAAAGGAAATACGAGCAAAGAAAAGTACCTGAATACAAATAAAAGACCGAAGTGCGCTAAGACATTGACAGAGAAGCCCCGGCCGGAAAATCCTCGGCTAAGCTAATACTTGCGACTCGAAACCACTCCGAAGGGAAGGGAGAAAAACTTTCAGTTGGCGAATGTAGATAAAAACCTTTCCCTATCGGTTCGCGCAGATAAGCCCTCAGTCCAGCTTGGCTGAGGAGCTCAAAGCCTCAAAGATATTTGCACACTTCCCCCCTCGGGTTTTATGTAATCACAAGACCTCTCCTCTCACCTTTACTATATATATATATATATATATATATATATATATATATATATATATATATATATAAATCTATAATTTATATAATTTTTATGATTTAATATTTTTTTTTTTTTTTTTTATCTTTTTTTTTTTTATAACTTTTCATATATATTTTAATTCTTATTTATTTTTTTTGTCAATCTTAAGTTAATTGTTATATTTAATAAAAATTATTTAATAAAAATAAATTTTTCAAAGATAAAAATATCAATTAACGCTTTAAAAAATTGGTCAAATTCATCCCTTAACATATATTTTTTGCGAATTTCATCATTTTTTAAAATTTTTGGATAATTTCATCCTTATCTTTATAATTTTAGTCAAAATTAAGAGAAAGAAACTGGCCAAAATTATAAAGATAATGGATGAAATTATGCAAAAATTTTAAAAAGGTATAAAATCGCAAAAAAATTTATGAGTTATGAGATGAATTTGGCTAATTTTTTTTTTCTAAGAATTGACATTTTTACCTTAAAAAAGTGATTTTTATTAAATATAACGTTGACTACCGGTTTACCCAAAAAAATTAACAAAATGATAAAATTGACTAAAATTATAAAGATAAGGGATGAAAGTTTCCAAAAAAATAAAGAAAATGGATGAAATCGCAAAAAATTTATAAGTTAAGGGACGAATTTGACCAAATTTCCTTACATATGTATGTATAATTTTCTTAGGTTAACTCAATTTTGGTTTCCTTAAAATGAAAAAATAAATAAATAAGAAGCTTTTAACAATTTGCTCAGAAAATTAAATACTAGTTACAATTTTCATTAAATAATTAGGATTTTAAAGCTAATAAATAGTAGTAAATGACTAACAAAAATTGCTGGAAAAAAAAGGTATATTTTTTACTAATAATTCTTAGGTAACTATTAAATTACGAAAAACAAAACAAATATAAACTCATCTATCTTTGACGTCCGTATTATAGGTACACAGGAAAATAATAATAATAAAAAATTATATGCCACTCAATATCCACCTCAGAAAAAAAGGATGCAATCACTAAAATCAAGCTCTAATCATAATGATAGGTAACAACAATAATCAACTATTCACCCCATTTTTAAATCTTGAAAAATCATTACAAGAAATACAAGGCAAATGATAGTTAGAAAATCTATTATTACTATTCAAATCCATTACCGCCTATCTACAATTGTAATGTAATTTTTTTTTTTTTTTGGGTTGAATCAAAGAATTGTAATGCTAGCAGCAAGTATGCATTAGCTGCCATGAGCTCCAACCGAACACATTTTTTTTTTCCTTTTTACATGATCAGCTGGAGAAACCAAACGTAAACCAACAATGAGACCCAGGCGTAGACCCACTTAAAGGATAAGCTATGGGCCGCTGAACTTCCGGGCGTATGACCTCGAGGTACTGGTATAGGCCGAATCAAACCAGAGTTGCCTCCACGGGTGTAGCTGCTGCCGCCGCCGCCGCCACCCGTAGCTCCTCCACCTCTGGCTCTGGTGCTACTACTACCAGCGCCTGCGCTACTGCCACCACCTCTCCGGCTGCTACTACCACCGTTCCTGGATCCTCCGCCTCGTCGTGCTAGTGCAGATGTAAGGAGGAGGCAAATGATGGTAAGGAGGAGGATGGATTTGATGAGCGGCTGTCGCTGCATTCTGTTGAAGAGAAACAGAAAAATTGGTCTTATCCAAAACTTTTACCGTATAGAGACTATATGTATATTGATCTTATCAGAAATAGAAATTATGAAATGAATAATCCAAAGGGGGAAAGGATATTTTTGGGTAGGAAATAGGAATATAATGCAGTAGCAGAGGTTAGTATTATTTATACATTTTAGCGGAGCCAAAATTGGAGAATTCCCAACTGCAAAAAAAAAAAAAAAAAAGTGTGGTGCGCGTATTTTGGAAGGAAAGCCAATAAAAAATTCCTGAAGGGCACATAATTAATAGTAGTAGTAGTAGTTGTTGGACTTTCTTTGCTCATCGTAGGTGGGGAATTTCCATTATTAATCCACCGCGTACCCCTACAGCCTCAACTTGACCAATTAAAAGTCAAAGACCATCCACTATCACCTTGGAAGAAATGTCTTCAGATAATTGGAGATTTTATTGGATCGTAGAAATTAATTTGTATACATATATATATATATATATATATATATATATAAAAATACACTTTCAAGCACACAATAAAATATACAAAACATATTTTGTCCAAATCGCTTTCTTTATTTCTTCATCATCTTATGAAATATTGAGGTGGAGGTGAGTGGCACTCCAATCCAACACCAGCACTGGATTTTATTATAATAGAAACTACATTGATCAAGTCTTTGACTGACCAACCAATGCCATCACCAGTTCAGAACCACATCCATATCTGGTCAAACCAACCAACCATTAAAAAAACAATAGCCTCCGGAAAATGTAAAAGCACGACAGCACAAGGCCAAAATATAATAAGAAATCTCCAACTTTTTGCAATAAAACGAGGGTGAACAAGTCAAGAACACCATCAAAAGGGCACGCTACTCAACCTTGTAATTTATGAATCAAATTCTCTGAGTCGGCCTTTTCCTACATTTTTAGCCAAAACCCAGTCCCTGGACGAAAGAAGAATGTTCAATCCTCTTCTTCTTCTACTACGTCATACAAATGAATCAATCCCCTGTTGTCTCTGTCTACTCTACTTAATGGGCAGACTTCTGCTTTCCATTGTGTTGAGAGAGGAAAATGTACTCCTCCTACTACTAACATGAATGAATATCATCATTTCGCTCATTCTACAAGTAGTCCATGAATATCAGACATCTGCCCTGTATAATAATCTGGATGAATTTGGTTTGCAGAATCTTCAAGCATTGACAAGGTTGTCACACCTGCAAATATTTTAGAAATTCAGTGCCAAATTCACCAGGAATGTATATGATAGGTGTCATTAAAGCTCAAATTCCGAATTAAGTTGACCTGAAAGCACAAGAAGTGTTTTACATCCTGCTCTCTGTCCAAATAAGATATCTGTGTCAAGTCTATCACCCACCATACACATCCTTGAAGTAGGGATGTTGAACCTGAAAATGATAAAGATTGAACTAAACTAAGCTAACTGACTCTATAAGTAGGGATCAAAGTTGCACGAAAGCAGTTGTTTTGCAGCTGAAGACAAGTTCATACTTACTTCTTTAACAAGTAGTCCATCAGAAACGTTGATGGTTTTCCAACTACAATAGGCTCTTTCTGAGTGGATCCACAAATTGCAGCCACCATACAACCTGCGCCTGTAACCAAGAAAACCCCTCTGAAAATCATGCTAACCTATCTATTGAATTTCAAGAATTACCTGGCCACTCTTGCATATCTGTCATATGCCCCACAGCATCACGGTTGGTTGCTATGAAAAGGCATCCTGGATTTTCACGTATGCATAGAGTTCCATACCTGCATGTGATCACCTACGGTTAAACCTTTCTCTATCTCACACCACAAGTAGTTTACTGAACAAACTTTCAAATGACAAATTAAAAATCTGAATTTGTCCAATTTCTTTTTCTTTTTCCTTTTTTTTTTTTCCCCCTAAGAGAATTGTTTTCTAAACTTTGGTCAAATTACTTATCTAAAAAGAAAATTTTTGAGCATGTTAATTACATTTTTAATATTTAACTATACAAATTTTAAATTTAAAAAATACATATATTTTTGTTTTCCACCAATTACTTAACTACAAATTTTCTTTTAATAAAAAATGATTGTCCAAATGGATCCTTAATATCAAAGCTTCATATATTCTGATATAGAAGATATAGAAGAGTTCACCATTTATGTGATTTCTCTCATTAAGAAGAAACAGATAGCAATCATAAAACTCTAGTTTTTTTCAAGTCATGATCTAAAAGTCAACCTCCACCCCCACCTAAAGAAATACAGGCAGAAAAGATAAGTGTTGATCTTTCAAGAATAAGAGATAGGTGTTATATACCTACAATAAAGAAGAGAATCAATCTGACAAACAGATACACATTCCTTAACTAATGCAAGTGAAAAACCAGCAAGTATTTATGAAGTATATGAAAACAAAAGCAATAAACATATGCAAGAGCCTATTTAACTAATAGAAATTTAGCATTCTGAGGCTAATATATATGTTATATGTTAACCAATAAGTGAATGTTAATAGATGGAGGGTAGGGCAAGGAATATGAACTTAACTGAAGTTTGTAATAGTTTATATATTGGTCGAGTCCCACTACAACAGCTCCAACCTGGGGGCAGAAATCACATTTTCTTAATCAAACTGCCGTATGAAATGTCTTGTATCATTTAACAGTAAGATGTTACGCTACACTCTTATCGTGCTCAAAAAGATAGTTCGGCTTCCATTCCTACAGTCTTTTTCCCATCCTCCTACAGAAAGATTACATATTCATTCAGTAAAAGCTTAAATATCCATGGAAATAAATAGAAGGAAAAACTCCTTAGATACACAGTTTCTGAGGAAAAAATTCATAAGCCTTTTGAAAACTTCAATCTATGGTAACTGGCTCAGTCATATAATGAATAGCGCCCACACCATCCTGAATTGAATATCACAGTAATCAAAAAATAACCAACTCATTTGAGCAACCATCAGAAGTTAATCTTTTCAGCAACCATCAGTTACAAGGTAACACACACAAACAGAAGCATAAGAAATTGAAACTTACTGGGCCACCAAGACCAGTATAACCTACGTACTCCAACTCATCCAATATGCCCTGGCCACCTATTACGTAAACCTGTTAAAAGAATTGGAGTTAGAGGCTACTGATATGGTTGAAATTACATGTCTTTGGAATGCTCTGCCTGAATTTGCTGGGGCACTTAAAATAACTCTCTTTTGAATTGAGAAATGCTTTTAGAGCAAAAGAAAACATACCTTTTTTTCTTTGGGAAAGTTATTTACTTTCAAGAACATGGCGGCAGCAAATGAAGATGAAAATATTTCATCCTGCCAATTGCAAGAGAGCATTAAGGTATACAAAAGCTATACAATAGTGAAATGAAAAATGATTGATTAAACAAACCTCTGTAACAGAAATTCCAAGGGATTCGAACTTGTTAGCATATTGCCTTCTTGATTTACTGGAGTTGTTTGTGACGAACACCAATTTTTTGCCCTATAAAGATACACCTTCGATTTCAACTTAAAAAAGCAA
Organism: Cynanchum wilfordii; assembly: GCA_025388415.1. Lineage (NCBI taxonomy): Eukaryota > Viridiplantae > Streptophyta > Magnoliopsida > Gentianales > Apocynaceae > Cynanchum > Cynanchum wilfordii. The sequence goes on from JAHSUH010001079.1 coordinate 6,044,177, forward strand.
ACACAAAGAAGAAATGGGCTTTGCCTCACTAGAATACGTATCTAGGTGGGGATTCAATTATTCATCATTTTGGCTATTTATATAAAAAAAAGGAGAAGGAATTAATATTAACCAGGCATATTATATATATGTCTAAACCTAAGGCTTGAAGGAAGAAAAATCATAAAATCTTCGTAGCAATGTTACGAGTCCTCGCTGGATTGGAGAGTACTTTTATATCATTGAAAATCGGGGAGGGGAAAGGAGGAGGAGAAGAGTTACTACCATAGAACGAAGCATATCCAGTGTACGTGGAACGCCATCGATGAGAACGTCACCCTTCCAGATCACGCCTGTGAAATTTGATAAAGGTAAAGTTCTGAGTGAGAAAATAACAGTGAAATGGTGAGATCAGATGGAGTGCGAAAAGAGTAGGCACCGTCGCAGTCAAAGAGAAAAGCATCAACAGAATCGACAAGTTGGCGAACGCTGTGCGCATTGAGAAGCTCAGGAGGTGAGGCGGAATCTGGTTGTGCCATCTTGAATTGGAAAATCAGTGAGAAAGTTAGGCGTCGAACGTACGGAGTTTTCCCCTAACCTCAGAACCAGGTACTGCAGCGGCCGGCAGATGAAGACATATTCGTTCATCCGCCGGATCACCCCCATATTTTTTTTTTTAGATGATATCTAAGACTCTTACAACCAAAATTAATCTAACCCTTCCGACACATATTAATTGTTAAAGTTTAAATTTTGAAGCCTCTTAAAAAATATAAAAAAAAAACTATAAACTAATGATTTAAGACATTCGAACCATCTTTTGGAGGAGACTCCTAGACCATTTGGTTGGTGAAGAGATGAACTTCACCCGTATTGTAGGTGGACAATTTTTATTTTATTTTTTCAATAGATTAATATTTTATTTTATTGATTAATATATATATATATTGAAGGTGGTTACTTGAAGTTTCTCTTTATGAATCTTACTTTATTAAAAGATTAAATGTTTAAATTTCATTCGATTAAATATTTATGAAAAATTCTCTGAATTATCGCCTTATTGACATTTCTCATTAAATCTTTAAAACAAAAATAATAATCATCAAATTTAATTTATTTTTAATACTTTACTAAACATTTATTATTTTTTCTATTAATATTATTATTAAATATTAAATTGTTATTTATAAAATAATGAAAAAATTAATTAATTTAATATTTTTATAAAATAATGTAAAAGTTTGTATAGAGACAAAAAAAAGGTAAAATAAAACGAAAGAAACATTATCAATAGTGTATTACTTTTCCTTTATTTGAGTACTGTTATTTCTGGATTTTCTTTTTCACTTTTCAATCTTTTCTTCTTTTTTTCTTTTTTTTCCTTGAGTTTTTAATACACGTCAAATGAGACAACTAGAAGAAAAGTCATAAATCATAATCCTATGCGAAACTTTGGAAGCTATTCTCTTTTTTTTTTTAACTTTGGAAGCTATTCTCGTAAATGTCGTTTCCTTTACCAAATTCATTCAAATATGGGTATCTTTATTCAGCAAAATAAAAAAAAATAATAATAAAAATATGGGTATCTTAAAAATGGCGCCGCGAAATAGGATTTACTATTATTCAACAACATCTTCACCCACCATAAATTTAATTTCTTACCACAGCAGATTTTTATCTCTTTTTTTTTTTTGTACTTTTCTTCTTCTAATGAGCCTTATACTAATTAGATTCTAAAGAAAAAATAGTGACTCCATAGTTGAATTAATGGGCATATACATATCAACTAAGGAATTATAATGGTTAGTCAAAAGTGTGTGCAATTTGACTTTTAGACTCCGAATAGGCACCTAAGCCATTAATTTTATAAATAATTAAAAAATAGAGTTTGTTAAGAAACAATTATATATATTAATTTTTGTATAATATGTATATTACTAAACTTACAATTGTGTTATAAAAATTGATATCAAAGCAAGTAACTAATTCATTTCACTATCTTAACTACATACTATAACGTATTGGTAACGAATCTTGCCATTAGAGTTAATTGACGTCCAACCAACTTTATACGATATTAATTATGTCCAATGATGTAGCCATTTTCTCCTACCCCTTTTGCTCCAATTATGAAAATTTGAGTTTTTATAAAAAAAAAAAAAAGCTAAATAGAAATTGTTCTAAAAAAACCATCTAATGCTTAATTTTTATAAATGATCGATAACAAGGGTTTAGAGAGAAAGAGAGCAGTGTAGATAGAGTTTCACTTACTTGTTTTACCTCTCATTGTATTTATAGATGATGTATTTGTGTAAGAATATAATTTTTCTTATATTCTTAAAAAATTTAAATTTTTTTTTTTCGAAATCTTCAAAAATTAAAAATGATCGTATAGTATATCTACCATCCAATTAAATTAACATGATGATTTTTTTAAAAAAAAAAAAAAAAAAAAAATCTAACTTTTTTAATTAATTTATGTCTCTAATTATTTAAAATAAAAAATAAATAAATAAAAGGAAATAATTGTCAATTAAGGCGGGTTTGTTCTCCTTTAAAAAGAAAAAAGAAAAAAAGGACGGAGTTTGTTGAAAAGGGCCGTCGAAGTTGATTCTTTTATTTAATTTTATTATTCTGGCTTTAAATAATCATAAATGGAAAACACTATCACCCTCCACCATCCACCACCAATTAAAATATTGTTATTTTAATACTCGTAACAGTCACGGATGAAACTATTTACCAAAAAAAAAAAAACAGTCACGGATGAAACTGACAAATTAGTCCCACAACCAAACAAGACGGCGAATCGATTATTTTCTTTTTTTTTTATTTTTTAATTAATAGCTTATTTTAAAATGACATAAATTTCAACCCAAGCTATTTAAAAATAATTTTGTAGTGTACTGGATGTTTATAATTATTTTACTTACTTTATATTCTGTACAATTTTTTTAAAAAATAATAATTATTTATGTCCAGTATATATATATATATATATTTTTTTTTTTTAATTTGTCACATACTAAATACATGTATATCTTTTCAATGATAGAATTATTAATTTAGTATGTTTTCTTCCTAGAGAAAAAAAAAAAAAAGAAAAAGAGTATAAGAAAAAAAAAAATATCCTTGAATCTTCTCCCATTGAAAAAATATCCTATTTTAAAACATAATATTTTAACGTGCCACATATTGTAACGTATTTGAAGAGCTAGAAGCATAGGCTATTTTAATGGGCTCCACACTTAAATATGTGGAGCGCATATTAAACTTCTCTCAAGGTATTTGGTCTAATTTAGTTACGTCATCATTTTTTTCAAAAAAAAAAAAAAAAAATAGTTACGTCATAATAAATATAGGTGGTAAAAAAATATTTTGATACAATTGTGGTATTTGAAGTTTATTTTCATAATGAATTTAAAATTAATTTGATACGTATGTCACTATGTTATAAGGGGCACTACTATGAAATCAAGCTATCTAGCACTACCTCATTGGTCGATCGTAATTGACACACCCATCATTTTATATAACTAGGATATACAAAACACAAATAATATAATGTTAGTGTCTCTATTATGTACTTGTTTGCTTAAGTGCAACATAAGACCAAAAAAAAATTGTGTTATGTTATAACTCACATACTTCATGTGTATTTCAACATATTAAAATACATAATTGACTAATAAGTTTTAAATTATCACTTAATAATCGATCAATGATATCTTAGATTAACAATATGTAATATTTAATTCACAATACATAATCCTATCATACATATTGATCATATTATAGTTTTAATACTTTAAGATCATATTATATGTTTTAACACTTAATAACATGTCATAATTTTTAAAATATATTATTGAATAAACAGCTCTTATTCGCAATAAGATAATATTGTGAATTAAATGTTCCATATAACTTACCTATAAAATTACAAACCACTGTATTAAGTAAATATTTAAAATTATTTACTCAATAAAATATTTAAAATTCATAGGGTGTGCAAGAAATTTATATAATATATATTTTTGATAAGTGGAAAATTCATTAAAATAAAAAAATATTTTATAAGAAATTTATATAATATATATTTGAATGATTACACGAAGTCTACATGTTATTTGTTGAATAAAGACAGAAAAAATATTATTTTAAGGCAATTTTAGGTGATGTTGCACATGCTTTGGAAAGGACAGCTGAGCTCCCCACCCCATCCAGAAACAAACATAACACGTGTCTTTTGGTGAATGGCCTCGATAACTTTGAGGTACTCACCAACGACAGTCTCACTTGGCGCCTTATTTCCAAGACTACCCTCAGCCAGTAAGTTATTACCATTTACCCCCTACCTCTTTTTTTGTGTAACATCAATTGCATTTTCCGTTATTTTACCATATATATTAATATTAATATATCAAATATTACTTTTTTTATATTAATAATTGAATAAAAAAAATTATTTTAATTCCAAAATAATTTTCTCAAAATAAAATATGATAAATTTATCTATATAAGGATTTTCATAAAATTTTGTATATATTCACAAATGAATGATTTGCTATTTCATTTTAAAAATGGAAAGAATGAGTATTTTAGTTAGTAAAACTGTATGATTTTGTTTATTTTTATAAATGAAGAAAGAAAAGAAAAAGGAAAATGCTGACTGATAGATAAAATACAATATAAAGAAAAGAAGAAATTATAGGGGAGCACCATTTTGGTAATAAAACACGTCAGATTTGACTGGAAAATTAGCGTTATAGAGATATTATATTTATTAAGTGGTAGGTCCGGGCGGGAGAAAGAAAAAAACAAGAAAAGAGGGCAAAGTCTGAAAGAAACGGCTGCTTTACAGTGTCTTTAAATTGAACGCAGAGAGAAGAAGACGATGACGACGACTGAAGCTCCTCCATTCACCACCAATTACAGAGGAGTCTTATAGAGAAGGAGAAACAACTGCTCTTCTGTTCTCTTACTTTTTTTAATCTATTAGCTGCCCACTACTTTGAGGCATTGTTGGCCTGGGAAAGCTATATTTCTTTCGAGATTCTCTGATTCATCTTTTCCTATATCCCAACTGAAAACAGCCACGCATTAATATGGGAGATCCCAATGGCTCTGTCCCTGATCTGCGAACCACATTCTTGAAGGTCTTTGATGTTCTCAAATCTGAGCTCTTAAACGATCCCGCTTTTGAATGGACCGCTAATTCTTACGCCTGGGTCGAGCGGGTTTGTTTCCCTTTCTCTCTCTCTCTCTCTCTCTCTCTATATATATATATATATATATATATATATATATATACTATACTTCCTTTCATCTTCTTTCTCATTCTTTAAATCTTCTTTTACCACATTGGAAATTTCATTTTATAGCCAGAAAGAGAGAATACTGAGTATAAAATTGTTACCTGTCCCCGATAACCATTCTTTCAGTTTCCTACATCTATTTTGTGCATTTTGCTTCCAAAAAATTCAATTGTTTAGTTATCAGCTCTAATCTTTATACTTCCATGCAGGTGCTGGACTACAACGTCCGTGGAGGTCAGAATTCAGTTTGCAGCCATTACTTGTGCATAGAGGCCAAAAGCCCCTGGGGGTTGGGGTTGCTGGAGGCCGTTTTCATTTCCTACACTGTGATTACTTATAATTCATCACTTTTAAAATGCACTCCCAACCTCTTTTTTTTTTTTTCCTTCCTTTTTTGCAGGGAAGCTTAACAGGGGTCTCTCGGTTATTGACAGCTACAAGCTTCTAAGAGAAGGCAAGGAGCTAACTGAAGATGAGGTCTTTCAAGCTAGTGTTCTCGGATGGTGCATTGAATGGGTAACTTGACATCAAATTTTATTCTTCTTTCTATTTATGATTTTTTTTTTTCCTTCCTGATTTTCTAATATTCATTCATGACTTGGTAAATCATTCAGCTCCAGGCATATTTTCTGGTTCTTGATGACATTATGGACGGTTCTGAAACCCGACGTGGTCAACTTTGTTGGTTTAGACTGAAAGAGGTTAGCACTATTTTTTACTCTTTATTTTGTTTACTTGGGTGTTGCCTTTAAATGGATCTAACTATTCCACATGTATTCTCAAGGTTGGTATTATTGCTGTTAATGATGGTGTTCTACTTCGTAACCACATCCCTAGAATCCTCAAGAAGCATTTCAGACAAAAGCCTTACTATGTTGATCTTTTGGATCTGTTCAATGAGGTAAAATGAATAAGCAAGGAAACCTAGTCTTACTAATTTCTACTCCAATAGCATCATTATCATAACTTCTTATTTCAGGTTGAGTTCCAGACTGCTTCAGGACAGATGATAGATTTAATCACCACCATTGATGGAGAAAAAGATCTTACAAAATATTCATTATCACTGTAAGCATATTAATCTCTAACCATTTTTGGCATGCCCCTTTTGTGAGTTTCTGGTGCTTATCTCTATTTTAACTGTTCAGCTCAGTATACTTCAGTTAGTTTAGCCACCAATGCTTCTGCCTAAAAATCAGAAAACACTAAATGAATCTAAACTTATGCTAAAGCAAGGAGTTTCTGGTGAGGGAGGCTCTAATACTAGTTCTTCCAAAACCTGACTTTTGCCTGAGATGCCTCAATTTTGAATAATTTCAACACTTTTGATGGCACAGTGTCAGCTTTGTTACTTTAGTGATGAATATCAACTTATTTGGAGTTCTTTAGAGATATTTAGGAATTCTATTTGCTTTTCAGTTCCATTTGTTGTATCATTTGTTCAACAACATACTATGTAAGATTTTTCATTGATATTAACCAACCAATTTATTGATATTAATGCAGTCACCGAAGAATTGTTCAATACAAAACTGCCTATTACTCATTTTACCTCCCAGTAAGTTATATACCTCATTTTGATTCATTTGAGAAATTGAAAATTCAACTTCACTTTTGAATACTTTGAATTGAGTGAATAATTTTTCTTTCCCAACCCTGTCTGAAGGTTGCATGCGCTTTGCTTATGGCTGGTGAGGATTTGAACAACCATTTAGATGTAAAGAACATTCTTATAGACATGGGGATCTACTTCCAAGTTCAGGTAAATTTCTGTGTTTGCTTGGAGTAGTCTCATGCTTTGACAATTTTGTGTATCTTGTTTCAGTTGTACCAGTGTAAATGTTGCTAGTTTGTCATTCTTTTATGAATTGGTAATGTTATAATGTTGAAAGAAAAATTGGTTAGATTCGTCAGCATGCATTCTAGAAACATTGGAAACAACAAACCTGTAGATCATTTTTCAGTCAGAAAGAATTGAACTGAATTAAGTTTACTTCAGAAATCTCCTGGATTCTCATTCTGTTTTCAATACTATTCTTGACTAAAGATTTGTGTTCCTACAAACTGTCTTTGAACTTTTCTGCATTCCGTTCAGAAGTAAGTGTTGCACTGCATTGTTTCGTTAAAAATACAAATTAAGGGGGCCTGATGTCTAAGAGCTTTTTTTAAAAAAATGATTCCTAGCAAAGATTTATATAATTGTTTCCTTTCTTCTGACAAGTTTTCTACTTTTTAGGATGACTATTTGGACTGCTTTGGTGATCCTAAGATGATAGGAAAGGTAATGAAATGGATTATGCTTTTGCAGTATCCATAAGTGGAATGTTTCTCAATATTCAACTATTTTAACATCCTTTTGTATCAACAGATAGGAACTGATATTCAAGATTTCAAGTGTTCTTGGCTTGTTGTGAAAGCGCTGGAGCTATGCAATGGGGAACAGAAAAAAGTTCTCTTGGTGATAAACACATCTTGTCTTTTAACCATTTTTTTCCATATATAGCTTGAACTATCTAGCTAAAGCTGTCTCCTTTTTCAGGAAAACTATGGAAAGGCCGATGAAGCCAAAGTTGCAAAAGTCAAAGCTCTATACAATGATCTTGATATACAGGTTTGAACTAGGACTTAAGATGTCAAGACAAAACAAACGACTTGAGTTGTTCCAAGATTCTTTTAGGATTCCCCTGCAACACCCCGTTTCCTTTGATCTGCATAACTGACTGGTGAAAATGATTAAATAACAGAAATAGTTATCCTTATGACATTTCACATAACTCCTCAATTTGTTTGATTAAAACATTTTTCCACATATACAAAATAGTTGATTGGACAAAAATTTGGGTATAACAGCTTTATTTCGTTTGTCCATATCTCATTTGAATTGGAAGAGATGTATTTGTGCAAGTCCATAGAGTTATAGCGAACCCTCATGACTAGAATAATATTTCTCTCTAGCTTTGAATCTATCATGTGCTTCTGAATCTTTGGATGAGTTTCCATTGGAATTTGTTTAGCTCTCTCCCCAGGTTGATTATTAATTACCAGTCATCGTTCTCTTATTAAAGCTGTTGAACTTAAAAAACTGTGTTCCACAACTAAAGAGTTAGGATGAGATATAATATAGATTGTTGACATATACTACTACATGAATGAAATGGGAAGTGTTTATGTGGCAAGTAACAAAGTACTAGCATATGATAATGTTGCTGATGGTGTTAAGTTGTGTTTTGCAATGTTCCAGACAGATATATATATATATATATATATATATATATATATATATATATACACTTATGTTGATATAGTTATTCCTGGAAGAGTTTGGTGTTTACTCTGTTGAATTGGACATTGATTTGGATATCCAACCATTACAGGGTGAATTTGCAGAATATGAAAGCAAGAGTTATCAAAAACTGACAAGTTCCATTGAAGCTCATCCCAGTAAAGCAGTGCAAGCAGTACTGAAGTCTTTCTTGGGCAAGATATACAAAAGGGAGAAATAGAGGAAGAGTTTCAGTAGTAGCGCTCATTGTGGTATGAGCAGCAAAACTGCCTGCAAATTGTGATGAGGTGGAAACAACAGTTGTTTGGGCAAAATCCCATTTGTAACTTGGTGGTGGATTGATTTGAGTTTCGGACTGTTTTAGCTTTAGTATTAGTTGCTGTTGTTGTTGTTGTTATTGTTATCTTTAGATTTGTCCAACTTTTTGGCAGCCAGTTGCTAACTAATAAAAATGCTCTTTGTTAAGCTTTGAAGTTAAAGTTTCACTTTTTCTCCTGGTGGTCATATAATATTGAGGGGATCAATTGAAAAAGAGAAAAAAGAAAAATTAAAATACAGATGCAAGCTGCATTATTTTCTACTGAGTGCCTCTATATAACCATTATTTATTGGAAGTTAATGATTTTTGGCAAAATGGGAAGGTTTATATCCAAACACAATCTTAGACATTTTTATATAAAAGTACACAAAAAAGAAGAAGAAAGGAATGTGAATCAATTGATATTAGAAGATTCAAGAAATAGTTTTATTTGGAATCGGAGGGTTCAATATATTGACTTTGACGAACCAACCTTCCTTCCTTCTCTCTTCTCATCTCATCTCATCTAATGGTAAAATTTAAGAGCACAGAATTTTTGGAAAAAGGAAAGCGAAGGACGCAAGAAGGTACGCGTCAACCAACTAATGCGATCTCCTCCCTTTAATTATTTAATTTTGCTATTACTGTGAGGAGGAGAGAAGAATTTAACAATTAACACACGCTCAGTTTTTTTTTGACTATAACTCCCCAACCTTTTTTTTCGAATCTTTGAGGGGACGATGAAAAGAGAAACCGTCACAAAGTTAGTTTCTCTTTCTGGAAACAGAAGAAAAAAAAAAAAAAAAAAAAAAGAAGAAAGTGATGAGGAGGATCTCTCTCTTTGTATTTGGGATTTTTATTTTTATTTATATGAACTCCAAACAAAAAGTCTTTAAAAATAAATAATATAATAATAATAATGGATAGAATAATAGTAGTAATGAAATTGTACTACTACTTACTGTTTAGGAAAAGTCAATGACCCCTTAAAATAAATAATTAAAAAAATAATAATAATAATAATGAAGACGCGCTGCTGCATTTGGAATTGCAAAAATTGGAAATGGCAAAAGGGATCAGGAGGAGGAGGTGGAGGAGGGGAGGGAAAAGTCCATGCTTGATTTCAACCTTGCCAATCCTCCACAGCCGACAAACTTCTCTACTACCTTCCGTTTAACACAATCCCATTCTCTGCACTTCTTCTTCTTCTTCTTCTTACTAACCTCCCTTCCCTCTTTTCCTTAATTGTTGTTGTTTCTTGTTTTTTTTTTTTTTTTATCAATTTTCCCCAATTATTACTTTCGAATCAAAATCCATATCATTCTGATTCCCATCTGTCTCCTCTTACCATTGGATCATATTCTTTTTCTTCTTCTTTATTCTCATCCTTTCTCCAATTTCTTTTTTTTTCTTTTATTCAAATCTTGTTGTTAATTGGTCTTCTTCCCACCATTCTTTCTTCTTTTGATCAAATCCTCTGAGACTCTTTCTTACCTTTATCTGATTTACCATTTGTCGTTCATGGTTTAAACACAAGACACCATCTTTAGTGTTGCATTTTTCATACATCAGGAACAACAACATTAAAAAAAAAAAAAAAAAAAAAAAAAAGGGGAGAAAAATCTTCTCCTCTTTCCCAATATACCATTATACCAGGGTAGGATTGCATTTTTATCCTTTTCGCTTCACTATGAAGCTTTTGGTTCGAGCAATTGAGGCAAAAAATATACCAGCAATGGACCCCAACGGGTTCAGTGATCCCTACGTAAAATTGCAGCTCGGAAAGCACAAGTTTAAGACTAAAGTGGTGAAGAAATCTCTGAACCCGTCCTGGTGTGAGGAATTCTCTTTTCGGGTGGATGACTTGAAGGAGGAGCTTCTCATTTCAGTTTTGGATGAAGATAAGTACTTCAATGATGATTTTGTCGGCCAGGTTAGGGTGCCCGTCTCTCGTGTTTTTGATGCCCCGGACAAGTCCCTCGGCACTGCTTGGTACACCTTGCAGCCCAAGCATAATAAGAAGCCCAAAAGCAAGGAATGCGGTATATACCCTTTTTCCTGATTATCTCTTGCTCCCTACTTTTCTTCTGAATCCCTTGTATACTCTACTTTGAGCCTTAGCAACTTCTTTACACACATAACACTGTATTGCCTGTTGTTTTGTCCTTCTCTTAAGTCTTAAGTGTTCAGGTTAACCTCTGCTGGCCTTTGAAAGCTTCTCATTGCAATCATTCATTCTTTGATAGGATAATTACTCTTTACATTTTTTTCCCCCTCTTAAGTCTTAACCCTGAGTTTGGTGTCAGATGGAGTTGGATTCCATCACTCGGATAATGTTATTTCCTGCACAAGACTCTAAACTAGGTTCTTATTTTGCCAATCAGGACTTTTAATACTCATTTTCTATATTCTGGTAGGTGAAATTCTACTCACTATACGTCTGTCACAAAGCAATTTATTGTCGGATTTGCAATCTGTTGCTGATCATGCACCTTTAACAAGGAAATCTGCTGGTATGGTAACTGAATCTCCTTCTAGGTCTGCCAGTGCCCTCCCGAATAGATCACCTTCTCCGATGAGACTGGAAGAAGCTGCCCCCTTAAAGGACGAAAAATCACATGTACAAACCTTTGCTGGTCGGATTGCTCAAATGTTTAACAAAAATGGGGATACAATACCTGCTACTTCAGTTAGAGTTCCTGATACGTTGGACCAACCTGAAAGTTCCTATCCGGTTGTTGATGAAAAAAACTCTGATGAGCAACCTTCTTCAAGCAATTTTGAAGAAATTATGAGAAGCATGGAAGCAAAAGAACAGGAAGTTGGTGCTCCTAGCAATTTACCTGGGGGTGTAGTTTTGGAACAACTACATGCAATTGCACCCCATGATCTCAACTCTCTACTATTTTCACCAGATTCAAATTTTCTCAAATCTGTAATGGATGCGCAAGGAGCTACAGAATTGGTGATTCCTCCTTGGAAATTTGACAATTGTGGCAACCCTAAACGGGTAATTACATATATTAAAGCTGCAAGTAAAATAATCAGGGCTTTAAAAGCCATTGATGAGCAAACTTTTCTGAAAGCTGATGGCAAGATATTTGCAGTTTTGTCAAGTGTGAGTACTCCAGATGCTCCATATGGAGGTACTTTTAAGACAGAAGTGCTTTACTGCCTAACTCCAGGACCCGAATTGCCATCTGGAGAACAGTCTTCACATCTGGTGGTGTCGTGGAGAATGAATTTCTTGCAGAGCACGATGATGAAAGGTATGATTGAAGGTGGAGCACGACAGGGTATAAAAGATAGCTTGGAAGTCTATGGGAGTTTATTATCTCAGAATGTAAAGCTAGTTGATCTAAAGGACATCAGTTCAGAAAAAGAGCAGGTTTTGGCATCTCTGAAGGTGGAGGAACAGTCTGACTGGAAACTGGCAGTTCAATACTTTGCTAATTTTACAGTCATATCTACAATTTTTGTGGGGGTGTATGTGCTTTTGCACATTTCCCTTGCTACGCCAGGAACGATTCAGGGGCTTGAGTTTGTTGGGCTGGATTTGCCTGATTCTATTGGTGAATTAGTTGTATGTGGAATACTAGTTCTTCAAGGAAAACGGGTCCTTGAATTGATGTCACGCTTCATGCAGGCCAGGGAGCAAAAAGGTAATTGGATCTGCTGCAGCTTCTGAACTTTTTACTCTTTAAATGTTCCCTTTACATGCTTTAGCTTAAGCTGAATGTGTCAACTTTTGAATGACTTTTCCTTTGCCTCTAGGCTCAGATGATAGGTATTGTCTGAAAACATGATTTACTATGTAGCGTGGTATTCGTGTACTTCGGTACCATTGTTTCTCTCAATAGTTAGTTAATTATTTTCTTCACATGCACTAACTGCAGGCAGTGATCATGGAGTCAAAGCACAAGGTGATGGTTGGTTGCTAACTGTTGCCTTGATCGAAGGAAACAATTTAGCAGCTGTTCATTCAAGTGGGTTTTCTGATCCATATGTTGTATTTACATGCAATGGGAAAACAAGAACAAGCTCAATCAAGTTCCAGAAGTCTGATCCTAGCTGGAATGGTAGCTGTTTTGTTTTTCTGATGCTTCTACAATCCTCTAAAATTTTTATGCCATTGGTTGGTTTTTATCAGTTCTTCCTGATACATGAACCTGCATTGAATTGATTCATGGAACCTGGATTACTTGCAGAAATATTTGAATTTGATGCAATGGATGAGCCTCCCTCTGTGCTTGATGTGGAAGTTTATGATTTTGATGGACCTTTTGATGAAGCTACGTCTCTCGGACATGCTGAAATAAATTTTTTGAAGACTAATGTATCAGATTTGAAGGATGTTTGGATTCCTCTTCAAGGGAAATTGGCTCAAGCATGCCAATCTAGGCTGCATTTAAGAATTTTCCTGAATAATACAAGAGGCAAGAACATTGTCAAGGATTATCTGTCCAGGATGGAGAAGGAAGTTGGAAAGAAGGTAAACTATCATATGTTTATCAATGAAGTAAATCAAATATGTTTCCTGTGGTCTCTTTAAAACATGTTATAAATGGGGAAATCTTGCAGATAAAACTACGGTCCCCTCAAACAAATTCAGCATTTCAAAAGCTGTTTGCGCTACCTCCTGAAGAATTCCTCATCAATGACTTCAGTTGTCACTTGAAGCGCAGGATGCCTTTTCAGGTGATTGATTATTTTAGCATGATTTTTTTTTTTTTAATTTTTAAATTTTAAGGTTTCAATTAGGCATTAATCATTCTGCAATAAATTGTATAATTTTTATAAGATGTTGAAAGTCTGCTTTGTTTGACACATATATCTTTTCGTTGTAGTTTAGGAAATGATATATAAGTTTTCAATTTAGAATCAAATACCTATTGCTTTAATCCAATTTCTCTTGTTGAATGGATGTTTGTTTCTCCTGATGCTTATGTATTTTTTGGGGTAGGGGCGTCTTTTTTTGTCAGCCAGAATAATTGGGTTCCATTCTGATTTATTCGGACACAAAACTACGTTTTTCTTCCTTTGGGAAGATATAGAAGATATTCAAGTTGTTACTCCCACATTGTCTTCTATGGGAAGTCCAAGTATTCTCATGGCACTAAAGCCTGGAAGAGGTTTTGATGCAAGACATGGGGCAAAGACCCAGGATGAGGAAGGAAGACTGAAGTTTCATTTTCACTCTTTTGTGTCCTTTAATGTTGCACAAAGGTACATTCAAATATTTATTATTATCATTATCTCAGACCAACTAAGTTTACTTGTGATGTGTTTGACATTGCTCTCATTAGATTACTTGTGATGTGTTTACTTATATGGTGTACTTCTGTGTCCTTAGCAATTTAAGACCATGACTTGTAGATAGTTGCTTTCTTTCGCTCTTATGTCTTTTTCCAAGCAGAGAATACCCTTTTTCAATTTTTTTTTTGGTTTTTAGGTTATCAACAATGTTTGTAACTAGAATTCATTCTTTGCTCCTTAACTAAGAAGTATGAACATCAAAATGGGAAGATATATTATTAGAGCATTAGGGGCTTCATTTTAATGCATGCCTTTTATTGTTGTTCTCTCTTTTTCCTTTATTTTTTCCTTCCCTTTTCTGGAAAATAAAAGAAAAGACAACCCTAGATTGGCTGCATAAGAATAGTGGTACTTTCAGCTGTTCTATCCCAATAATCATATATAGTCTTCTAATAATATTCTCACTTCTGGCACTTTTTCCCCCCTTTTTTATGGTAAATGGATTACTTCTTGTTCAGGATGTATTCCCCCCCCCCTTCTTTAAGTATCAAGTGTCACATAGATGTCAGATCACTGAAGTACATAGCATACTCAAAGTTCTGGCTTTCAAATTTAATCTTTAAGTGAAAGCCTTCAAGTTCCTTTTTTTTTTTTAATCCTTGCTCTGTAATCCTTTTCCCTGGTCCTCCCAGTTCTTTCTGTTCCAATTTCCCCACCTCTTTCAGTCTTTTTCTCTCATGCTTTTCTTCTGCTCCTCTGTGGTTTCTTGATGCCCTTGGAATCCTCCATCATGCTTTCCTCTTATTTTTGCCGTTTTCCTCTTTCTTCTGCTTGTGTTTTTCATGTTTTATGTCTTCACACAAAAAAAAAAAAAAAAAAAAAAGGAACAATATTTTGAAAAAATATCATTTGCTTTAATTCATACTATTCTTCACTTAGCAGTTTGTTATATAAGCCCATGGTTTGTATACTTGCATGCATGCACCTCTAACTACTATGTCAAATAGTGTCCCGACTTATTTAGTATGGTGGTGGCCTACAGAGGGCTAATGCAAGATAACTGTTCCTTCTGGGTTATTATGGCTGTTCCAAGATTAATTGTCAAGGCATTTAATATTATCTTTTGAATTTTACCCAAATGACATAAATTACAGATTGGGAGAGAGAAAGATTATTGTAAGGTTGTTTCCCATGGTGTTTTAATACGCTTAGTTATAGAATTTTGTGGTTCTTTAATATGCGCAGAGTGTTAAATTAGGCTGATTGTTCTTGGGACAGAAAGAATACTATTGTTTTGTTGATTGTATGTCGACTAAGACAATTTCCCCAAACATGCATCTAAAATGTCTGAACCTGGTTGTCCAAAATATTTTTTTTTTTTTGTAAGATGTTCTGAAACTAAATCTGGACATTTTGTACTCTTTTATCTCAAATAGTTGCTATCTCTTTTTCATCTTATCTTTCCTCTGATTTGCTTCCTTTTTCAGTCACCTTGTATACAAAAATGTCCCCATTGCATTGGCAATATGATGGGAAGAAAAAATGCTCAGACACTAAGATACTGCATTCTTGGTGCATAGTTCAGAATCTGTTTATTTAACTGCAGCCTTTGCTACCCAAAAGCAATGGATAAACACTAGCTTTAGATCTTTCGGATATTTGACTGTATAATTATCTTCTGAACAGGACAATCAAGGCTTTATGGAAAGCCAGATCCCTGAGCCCTGAGCAGAAGGTACAGATTGTTGAAGAAGAGTCTGAAGTTAAAAACCTACAAATATCTGAAGAGGATTCCATAGCTAAAGACCTTCAAGCAGCAGATGAAGATGCTGAAAACAAAAGCCTTACAGCTGAAGATAGTGGGTCTTATTTGGGGATTGAAGATGTTAAGATGTCCCTGGTCTACTCTTCTGTACTTTCTATTCCTGTAAGTTATTGGAGCAACATTTATCCAGTTTGAAGTTTTTCACATCACACGCTTGTCAATTTACAAAAACTAGTTGGTTGGCTATTTTTCAGGCTAGTTTCTTTATGGAGTTATTTGGTGAGAGTGACCTTGACCGTAAGGTCATGGAAAGAGCTGGTTGTTTGAATTACTCTCGCAGCCCTTGGGAATCTGAAAAATCAGATGTGTATCAAAGACAACTCTATTACAAGTTTGATAAACATATATCTCAATACAGGGGAGAAGTGACTAGCACACAACAGAAATCTCGCCTTCTTGAAAGAAATGGCTGGCTTGTAGAAGAGATTATGACACTTCACGGGGTTCCCCTTGGTGATTTTTTTAGTGTAAGAACACTGCCCCAATATATAAATTTCCTGCTCTTTATTTCCCATGTTTAATGTCTTAAGATCCCTTTTGTCAACTTCTCTGTATTTGCAGCTTCACCTAAAATACCACGTGGAGGATATATCCTCAAAATCCACTGGATGTAGTGTTCAAGTGTATTTTGGAATAGCATGGTCAAAGTATACTCGACATCAGAAAAGGATCACAAAGAACATTCTTTCGAATCTACTAGACCGTATACTAATAATGTTTAGTGGGCTTGAGAAGGAATACATTACAGGGAAAATAAATGATGGGTGATGGTGGAGTATTTTTTTGGGAAGCCTTTGGTCCATCTGTAGGCGCCATTGGCTCCCAATGATAACACTCAGTTAGTAGGGGTGAGATGCTCTCCTTCCATGTCAGTCAGCTTAGCCTAAATGCTGTGCTAGGAGACGTTGGCATGGTGATGCTGCTGCTACCGCTCCATTGTTGTTAAACTTAAAAAGCTACATGTAATTGGTGGTGCAAAGATTACTACTGAACTGAAAACAGTCTCCTGTGGTTTTGATGGTGAGAGAGAGAGAGAGGTATGTGCCAAACTCAAGATTGTGGGACTTGGAATCTCAGGAATCCGCTAGCTCTATCCCCAATCCCATCGAGACTAGATTGTATTGAATATTGTTTGTAATTGTAAAGTAGATCATCTGATACAAAAATACGGAATTGAAGCGAGTGTACATGGATGTATTATTTTGTTTTCCCGCATGTATAATCTCAATCAATTCAAATTTTTGAGAATTTTGAAAGACTACGACGTAATTCTATTGCTTAATAGCAATTTAATAATATTATGGGTTCGGAAGAAAATCCTTTTAAATCTTTAAAATTCAGAAGTTATGAAAATATTATTATTATGATAAAAAAAAAAATTAATATTAAGTTTTGATAATTAAATTTATTATTGTTATTATTTTGTTATGGAAAAAAAAAAAAAAAAAAATGTAGTTAGGGGAAGAGGCGAGGGGGGTTTGGAAAAGGTAAAGGCTGTTGGCCCCTGGACTTAATTGCTTCTCACTCTCTCTGTTCAATCTTTGAACCCTCAGATCGTATTCGTATGTTGTGTTAATTGATGATTCGTTACTCTCAACTCTCTGTACAAACAAAGGTTAAGGATACAAGGATTCGTATTGGGCGGCTGCAAGCCGGAGCTCGCCGTCGTCATCAATTTCTCGCGGGGATTCGGTTATGCTGAAGAAGAAATCTCTTTGCTTCTGAAGGTTTCTCTCTCTCAACACGTTAGCTTCTGTTTCTGTACCTCGTTACTTTTTTCCTGTTTCTTCTTTCTGCTGTTTTCCGTCATCCATCTTCTTCACTGTTCCTCTTATAACTCTCACAGACAAGTAAAATTATTTAATTCCTACTGCTTTCTTTCCTATTCGCCCTTCGATTTCTAGCAATGTTTCATCTTTATATTTTTTTCTTTTGTTTAGGATTTCTGTCCAATTTTTTTCTCTTAATACAATTCATTTTTTTAAAAAATAAATTATATTACTAGTTTTATTCTTTTGAGCACTCTGTGTGTGTGTATATATATATATATATATATATATATATTATATATATATATATATATATATATATATAGGTGAATTGAAACTGCTTAACATGTTTCTGTTGCTTCAGCAGATGATCTAATATCACGTTGGTGAGGTTGTCGTATGTTTAAGATTTAATTAAACTAACGCGAAAGAATTTCTCAGAAAAACTTTGAGATTCTGTAAAAAAAAAAAATGTATGGAAGAGCTGGTCTTGATCGCTTTAAGAAAGCTCAATCTTTGGAACCATTTTCAGTCAATGCCACTTCATCTACTAGTGTTAAATCTTCCACACAACCCTCCCACGAAGCCTATTCAGCATACTTTGCCTACTTGCTCTCAGCACCAGCAACCGCACCACCAAAATCAGCATCCTGCTGCTCCAGAGGCTGTGCCATTATCTCAGCAAGTGACTCAGGTTGGAGGGGGCCAATCGAATTGGCTGCCCCCTGATTGGGCAATTGAACCCCGACCAGGTGTTTTTTATCTTGAAGTCATTAAGGATGGTGAAGTTCTTGATCGAATAAATTTGGATAAGCGGAGGCAGATCTTTGGACGCCAGTTCCAAGCTTGTGATTTTGTGCTCGATCACCAGTCCGTTTCCAGGCAACATGCTGCTGTCGTCCCTCACAAGAATGGAAGGTGTGCATGCTCCACTATATCTTTCTCTCTTCGAGGATTATTCTTTTACTAGTCTACTTGTTACTAGGGATGGCTCATCGTCTCCCTATTTGTCAAGAGAGCTCTGGTGGTTGATGAAGTGCGGACAAAAGGAAGTTAAGTCAAGATATTAAGGTGTTAAAAGTACATTAAAATGACTCCACTCTTCTGGGGAGTGTCAGAGCCCATAAGGAGCCAAGCATTTCTATTCTTCCATTATTCAGCTACATGTGTCCTTACCTTTTTTTTTTTCCTTTTTTTGATAGGCATGCCCTTAACCTTTTAAGTCAAAGAAGCATATACTGTATTTGCGCCTTTATAAACCTGAGCTTAGGAACTGAAGGTTTATCATGCCATATTCTAGATTGCTTGTCTCTTTATGTGTGCATCACTTTTCTTTTTCTCTCTTTTATTTCCCATATGCTCTTTTAGGTTTTGTAAGCTTCTAAATTGTCGTCATATTTGACTTTAAAATTCTATTCTGCAAAGGATAAAACTTGAGCCCCCTTTTGCTTTCTCATAGGCTTTTCTAAAAAACTATTCTCTCTTTTGGTATTTTAATTCATTTGTCATATGGAGCCAAAGTAATAATAAATAGTACTCCAGGTGAATGAACCTTGCATTATGGATGGACACTGTTGCTTGGGTTTGCTATGAATTGGAAAACTTGAAGTTTGATTATTTGCATCATATGATAAAATAGTTGAGCTCTTCTACGTATCGAGTGGTCATTTGCTTCAATGTTTCCTCCATCTAAATTTAGTTTTAATAAATTGATTTGTGCAACCCAATAAGTTTATTTACTTTTACATCCATTGTTTAAAATTGAAAGACATTTTTGTTGTAATGTGTGGCTTCTTTGGCAGCATATATATTATCGATTTGGGATCTGCACATGGTACATTTGTTGCGAATGAGCGGTTGACCAAAGATTCACCTGTTGAACTAGAAGTTGGACAATCTTTGCGATTTGCTGCATCAACAAGAACTTATGTTTTGCGAAAGAATAATGCGGCTCTTTTTCCTCCACCACCAGAACCAACAGAAATCAATCTTCCTCCGCTTCCTGACCCTTCAGATGAAGAAGCTGTAGTGGCTTATAATACATTTCTAAATCGTTATGGGCTGACCAGTCCAGATACCAAATCTTTAAGTAGGTCTGCTGGAGAAAAAGATGACAGTCAACTGAAGGAGAGGGCAGCTAAAAGAATTAGGAGGACAAGAGTGGCCTTTAGGGATCAAGTAGGGGGAGAACTGGTTGAGATTGTGGGAATTTCTGATGGAGTTGATGTAGAAACAGAACCTGGTCCTCTGGGTGTGAAAGAAGGAAGTCTTGTTGGGAAATATGAGTCTCTTGTACAAATAACTGTAATACCAAGAGGGAAAGATCAGTCATCTTCGAAGGAAGTTGGTGTTTCTCAAACAGGTGTCACTGAGAAACTTCAGCAAGTCCTTAACAAAGTAAAAGCTCCGACAAAGGGTGGTATTTATGATGATCTCTATGGAGACTCCTTTTCTGCTAATGTTGGTTCTTCTTGGGCATATTCTTCTGTTGGATCTGGTGGGAGACAAGTTTCTCCGAGTAGTGATGCTGGAGGGAAAGATGGCAATGCCTCAAGTGAAAACCTAGAAAATAGCTCTGCGACTGCTGACAACGAGAATGATGATGATTTATTTGGGTAGCCAAAATGGTCGCTGAAATCCTCATTTTTCTTTTTGGCTTTTGAGAATATCTGAATGATGAATGGCATCCTTCTGAATACAACAAGAGGTACTTCTTTCTGTAAATGGACATTTTTGTTGTAGCTCTCTCTTTGTATTCTTTATCTAACATGATCAACTGAATGTCTTAAGATTCCATTCTTTTGAATCATAATCTTTCTCAGATGAATCTGTTTAAATTGAAGGAAATGGAAATGGAACTATGAAATATTCAGTCTCTGTAATTTGGAGAAAATGATTTTATTCCTCAAGCTAGATGTGATGCATAATATTGCCAACCTAATTATGTGTACAAAACATAATTATGTTAATCTATGTATTCAAGAACTTGCACAATGGCTGTAGTTTTTAAGGATGATCTTTACTTGGATGCTGGTTTAGAGTCAAAATTTTATTGAGCTTTTGGTGAATGATACTTGAAAACATAGTTCTGCATCCATCATTTGTGAATTCTCAAAATTTCTGGTTTTGAACTTTAGTGAAGAATAAAGTTGAATTTCTTATCTTCAATACCACGTTTTCTGATTATTTTGTTGTTATTATTAATCCCTCTATGTTTCTGTGGAATCTTTGCAAGTGTCTTACTTTTGGTGCGTCTCAGGAATGCAGAAAAAATCAATATTTTTTTTTTTTTTTTTTGGTACTACACTTAAAATGCTGCTGGTACACACATAATTTGTTTAGCTTAAAATTACATGATATTCTAGGTAAATTTGTAAGAAATTGACAATTTGGAATGCCGAAATCCTTTATTGAGGGGATGTCTTCATGTGAAAGAAAGCCAAGTTGGTTCTTTGGTTCCTTTAGTACTAATAATCAGTTAGAAGCAGCATTTTCTATAGTGATATTTTGGTCGTGATTTATCTGATTTCTTAAAGTTTGTTTTAAGAACTCAATCCTGCTCAGTGAAATGGAATTTGATATATTTTTTTAAGCCTAAACTGGTTGCTAACTTTTCCTAGTGATCTTTTTTTTAGATAGATTTTTTCTTTTCTATATTTTGGGTGGGGGAAGACTGAATAAGATAACAGAGGATTTTGGGGGAATCAGTTAATGATTTCACAGGTCTATGGGGCCTGAAATGCTTCTCTTCAATGGCATTGAAGAAAACCTTTTCCTCTTATCATCTTCAAGGAACTGTCAAGACATGTTAATTAGAAATTATTATTAAGATTATTTAGAACAAGGAAAGAGCTTAACTTAAGGGGGAACAGAATGAAATTGTTTTTACCATGAGGAAATTTTTTAGAAAACGATTCTTCTTACGGAGTCTCTGAAGCTTAGTTTTCAAGTTGGCTTCATGGGCCTAGAAAATTTAGAGTTGTGCTTTATCAATTTCTAAGATAATACAACAGTGGAGAGTTGCAAGCTGAGAGGAATTAGGAGAGGACATAAAAACACCTGTTTCTTTTGATGTGCCTTAGCTGCAGCTTCTCTATTTTTTATCTTTGTGCGCTCTAACCTGTGGGCCGTCTGCTCTTCCGTCTCCATAACACCTTTATATTTTCTCCTCTTCCTCCTCCAAATGTTCCGATTGTCCTTGCAGTGAAAGTATCTGATGGAAGTAACTCCAAAAGAAGTCATACTAAAAGATTGAGTTCCTTGGAAAGAAACAGTGTCTAGGTTGCTTAGAAAAGCATCTACCCCTAAGGTGGCACTGGTTCTGGCTGGATGGGTGTTACTACTTAGGAGGATATGATCAGGTGTTGTCATGTTTAGGCCTGAAGTAGAATCATGAAAATCATCCATATCCACGATCAAGTCTTGGGTTCCTTGAGTCAACTCCTCTATCATAACTTTGGTATCTTGAAGTTCTGTTGCAATGGATGGAGGAGGTTGAGAGTAATGTAGTAGATTATTGGTGGGTGTAGATTGCCTTTGGCATGGGGGTAGCATTTTAGTTTCATACTCTTCAAAATCATGCAAGACTTGAGTGAGGTGGTACTGAAGAGAAAGTTGAGAGTTTCCATTTCCAGATAAGAATGAGTCCACAAAATCCCCGAAACTTGAGATGATGCCATGGGAACTCTGCATTGGTACAATGCCTTGGAACTCATTAAGATCTTTCAGAAGCTTGTCGAGTTCATGGTCAGTGAACTTTTTGTGGGGTGTGTTTGATGAAATCGGTTCCATTCTTTGGAGAAGAGAAGAGAAGGGAAGGCTATCTACTAATCTAATCTGCTGTTTTTCTTTTCATATTTTTTTTTTTTTTTTTTTTAAAGTTTTAGTAATAATAATTACTTACCTTTTAAATTTAGAACATATTCTGAGTCCGCTCCAACCATGCATGTATTTCTTGTGTTGTGTGTCTTTTACTTCACAGTCCTCCCTACTTGTCATAAAATTCCTCCTTCCACCCCCACTTTATGTGTTTATCTAAAGTTTTCTTATTGTTTTATAAGCAAACAAATGGAGGGTTTTATTTTTCAAATCTCTTTTGTGATTATTATTTTAATCCTTTTTCTTAAAAATTTTATATTATTTAAATATTTTTCTGATTAATTAGGGAACTCAATTGATTGATTAGAAAAGGAAATTGCAAATATAATTGATGAATACTTAGTTTTAAGCAGTGGATAATGATGATTTTGTGAGATGGGGCCAAATGATTTTTGGTAGTCAAGTATTAGTTGGGTTGGGCTAACTAACCCAAAAGGCATTTGGACAGGTGTTGTGAAGTTAGTATTTAATTATTTATCCAGTTATTTAAAAAATAAAAATTCATCAATTAGTGAGATATTTAAGAGAAGATTTTAAATATACATTAGTAGTCAATTTGTAATGATTTTGAATAATAGAGGATGTTTGTGTTGGAAAATTAGGAACTCTTTTTAATAAATATGGTGGAAAGAGAAAGAGAAAGAGAAAGAGAGAGAAAGAAAGTTTGGTTGACATAATGAAGTGGTGGAATGGAAGGTTGACTAATGGCATTGATTGAGTATTTTCAGGAATGCACTCATCTAATTAAAAAAGCATTGTCATATATGTAGGCTACACCTCCCTTCGCGCATGACTCTAACTTGTTTCCATGCTTCCCATGCATATAACAACACTCACTCACTCACTCACTATCCACATATGGTGCATATCACTCCACACCCATTATTAAATATTCCTGCTTCTTTGGAACTTCTTTCCTCTCGTATTTATATCTTTTTTATATTCACTTAATTTCCTCCTATTACATTAGTTACAATTCACACTTCTTTAATTGCACATACATACACCACGTTCTGAGCAAAGAAAATTATTTATATATATATATATATATTATATATATAAATATGGACGTCCACTGCCATGCAAATTTTTGGAAACTTTGCATTTGCTATGTTGTCAAAGGAAAAAGGTGATGTAACGAGAGGCTATGGCTACCTACCTAATAATAGCTAGTATCGTAGGATCAGAAGATTTAATTGCTCGATTTTTTTTTAAAAAAAAATGTTGAAATATGATGATGATGATGATGATGATCTGGTTTTATATATATATATGATTACGATGATTAATTTATGGTGGCCATTAGCAGTGCTTTTTTTTTTTGCATACAACAACTCGCAATTCGTGAAATGATTTGAGTCCAAGACATTAATTAATATATTGTATGATGGATGAAATATATATATATATATATATATATAACGTGAAAATTACATATTGCTTATTACTATCATCAATCATCGATGACGATTAGATGAATAGAGAGAGGGGGGAAAGGATTCAGGAAGGGTCTGCCGGGCGGGATGACTCTGGGTTGTTGAGATTCTCAGATGGACTCTCGAACAACCCCAGCATGCGTATTACAATTTACACCACATCCGATTCCACCAAGAGAGAGATGGATCTTCTCTGCACCTCATCAGCCCCGACCAAAGAGGGGCTTCTTAATTCGTGGCCGACATAAATCAACAGCAACCTATTCCCCGGCCCCGCCGATCAGCTGGCTTAGGAATATACAACAATTAGTGGGGGAAAACATCATCAGGTATTGTACCCCTCCATTGGATCGATCTTTCCCAAGGACCCCCCTCCCCCTCCCCAATTTATTAGAACCCTAATTTAATTGTCCCCAAACCAACATTAATTCTGATTCATAACTATATATATGGAGTAATTTATGGAGTAACATTCTTTGTCTTTTATTAAATTATACTGTAGCTATATCGTAATGATTGATTAGTACTACTATTAATTAACAGCTAGCCATTAATTATGAGTTTGATGGTGTATTATTAATAATTCCTCTAATTAAGGACTGGACTGTTTAATCCAACACGCTCACCAACATAAATCCACACGTAAATTATGGTATACATTGAAAATCGCAAGAAAGTGACAACTTAATTAATTTGCTACATCTTTTTTTTTTCTTTTCTTTTGCACTCTCGATTCAAGTAGTTAATCATGGTGTGAGCTTTTGATCGCATTTCCAGGTTGACTAGTCCCATCTCTTATTGTTCCGTCTCTTCAGTTTAATTTTAAGCTGTTTTCAGCAGCAGCACTCTTTCGCTCTCTGTTGAGTGTGCTGCTTCTCCAATTAATATTCTCTGATCTGGGATGACTCTCCCACATGTAGGGTTTCTTTGTGTTTTCCAGCTCCCTTTTTGCTTCCATCTCCTTCTAATATTGTTTCTAGTTTTTGCATGATTACGTGCATGAATATTTTGCATTTTTTGGGGTTTTTTTTTCCCCCACTCTTCATTGCCCACTGTCGGTTCCCCTTCTTTATAAGTTATATATATGGGCATCCAAGCAAGTTTTAAACCCTGACAACTACACACATATCCCTTCACAGCAATGGAGGTCTTCCTTCGCTGTGCACTCCAGAGAATGAATTGGAAGTTTCCACCTGCAGGAGTATATATCTTGAATTAAATGGAATATCCATGATCATTCTTTTACCAGAATGTGTGTATATATATCTTTACTCTCTTTATATAATTGCACTGAAGGGTATCTGATTGTGTTACCGTGCATAAAAATTAAGACCTGCAAAGTTTTCTTTTCATTTTATTATTATTATTTTTTTTAGCTTTTCCGAATAAAAATATATAGTGGGCTTCTTTTTTCAGTATAGAAGCATTTGCTAAACGAATTCCTGTGATATATATACATGGTTCATTATTTCTTGCAAGCCCTTTTTTGTGGTTTTGTCTGTCTTTTCTTCTTCTTCTTCTTATTGCAGTTTCTCTTAACTATTTGAAGCTCAAACTTCTGCCATATATAACGTGCTTTTATCATAGTACATATATAGTTACCATTTTTGAAGATAATATGTTCCAATATTAGCTAGCGTATGGCCAAAATTAGGCATTTTTGTTAAATTCACGAAAGCAACCTCTCTTAATAGTGAATACCCAATTCCCATCCCACGAAAGCAAGGTAGCACTTATGTAAACCAGGGAGGAAGCCTAGAGATGTAAAGGCCAAGGATTCTCATGGAATCATTGGGATCTAAGAAAGCTGACCTCTTTAAAAAGTATGTTGGCTTCTAAACCTTGTTGTTTTGCGTTAAAGGAGAACATTCAGGGACAGAAACGAAATTTAATACTCTTCTGTGTTACCGCTGTCTGTCTGCTCACTGTGTAAAGGGCTCACAACCATATGTAATTAAGCATTTGCTTGAAAGAAAGATAGCAGTTAACCATATATATATATACATATATTATATTGCTGCCAACCGTTTTATACTATGATCGCCCTAAGTGCATGACAGCAAAAAAGTCCTCAGTGCTGCTTTTTCTAGGAGAACATTCTTTATGCATCCGAATGCCTTTGTAGGGCTCTTTGTAGGAAGTAACAAATAAATAGATGGGATCCTCACTGGATTAGTAGATTCATTTTTGGTGCCAATTAGCTCTCTGCATCTCTTTTTTTTTTGTTGTTGTTGTTGTTGCAGGCAAACTTCCTAATGTTTCAGTTCTAAATCCCCTCCCCTAGATGATTATATATATTAGATGATATTCTTCTCAATTGATTTCCTCCAACAGCATCTAGCGAGAGCATCAATTGATGATGCACATTAAGAAACTCAATTACAACTGACAAGTAGCAGTAAATTTCAAGACCACGCGTGCTGACATCTTTGTTAATGGAATATAATCACACCCAAAATGAAGTTTATGAAGCTTGGAACAAGACCAGACACCTTCTACACAGAAGAGGCTATCAGGTAACTCAATACGGATGTTCAGATTTATAATTATATAAAGTATTCCGTTTGTGTGTATATATACATTGCTATAGACAATTTTTATTCTGAAATTGCAGGACTGTCATTTCAGACGCTCCTAGTGATCTCACAATTAGCATCAACAATATCACTTACCTTCTTCATAAGGTATTTGTTATAATTAAAGATACAAGCAGAGGCATTCTGGTAATTGGCTTTCTTTATTAGAAGAGGTGGAATTGACTATACCTGACCAAATAAATTAGCTGATTCTTTCTTTTTGCACGTCTCTCTCAATAATACCAACCCTCAAGAAGATACATGCAAAATTTGATTAGTCTTAAGAATGTTGGGTTTCAAAACTGCTTTGGCCTTGGTAGGTAACGCTATACACTATTAACAGTAAATTAGTCTCTGTTCAGCACATTTAAGATATATATACTGTAAGGGTAAGGGTTGAGATGATCTTAAGCAATTGAGGGATCTCCAATGTAGGTAAAGCCTTAAATTTTAAGATGACTTTCTAAGCTCTGCTGTGCTGTGCTGTGCATACTATTATCTATCTATATATATATATATATGGAACTGCATGCTTGCAAGTCCTCATGTAATCAGATGATATCAGCATAAGATCTTCAATTTCGTTATGTCTACAGATTCCTCTTGTTCCAAAGAGTGGTCTCTTACAACGACTAATTAGTTCTGATTCTGATGACACCAATATTGCTCTTGATCTGCATGATATTCCTGGTGGAGAACATGCGTTTGAGCTATGTGCAAAATTTTGCTATGGCATCACAATCAGTCTCAGTGCTCACAATTTCGTATCTGCATTCTGCGCTGCCAAGTTCCTCCGCATGACGGAATCCGTTGAGGCGGGGAATTTCATCCTGAAGCTTGATGCTTTCTTCAGTTCTTGCATCCTCGAAGGTTGGAAGGATTCCATTATTGCGTTGCAGGCTACTGGAAAGGTGCCTGAATGGTCCGAAAATCTTGGAATTATTAGAAGATGCATTGACTCCATTGTGGAGAAAATACTCAAGCCTCCTTCAAAGGTCTTTTTTTTTATTTATTATTATTATAATAATAATTTATTTTTTTTTTTCCTTTTTTCCTTCTATGGAGACTTTGTTGCAGTTTAATTTCAATGGAGAGAGTGCGATGCAGGTCACGTGGTCTTACACTTACACTAGACCGGGGTATCAACGAAAGCGCCACCCATCAGTCCCAAGAGACTGGTGGACAGAAGATATATCTGATCTTGACATAGATCTTTTCAGATGCATAATTGCAGCTGTGAGGTCAACAAAAATGCTGCCGCCCCAGCTGATAGGTGAAGCTTTGCATGTGTATGCATGTCGTTGGCTACCAGAGATGACAACGAGTAGATCTACAGAGAATTATCCGGCAGATCATTCGGAACAACCAGTGGATAGGAAACAGCAAATTCTTGAAATGGTGGTAAGCATGATACCACCAGAGACGGGATCTGTTTCAATTGGATTCTTGCTGAGACTCCTAAGGATAGCAAATCTCCTAGGGGTGTCTCCAGCAACAAAGGCAGAACTGGTGCGGAAATCAGGCCAGCAATTCGAGGAAGCAACGCTGAATGAGCTGATGCTTCCTTCTGATCATCACTCTTACGACATTGATCTGGTGCGGGCAATGTTAGAAAGTTTCTTGAGGCAGCATTGGAGAAGGAAATCAGAAGAAAGGAGATCATCAAGATCAATTGCAAAGGTTGGGAAGCTAATCGACTCTTATCTTCAAGTGGTTGCAAGGGACGTAAATATGCCGGTGCAGAAAGTGGTATCACTAGCTGCAGCTGTTCCGGAAATCGCGAGACCTGAGCATGATGAACTCTACAAGGCGGTAAACATTTTCCTCGGGGTACGTACTAAGCATATATATATATATATATAAATATTCCCTACAACATTTAATAGAGTGCACATAATTTATAATATAATATATATATATATATTATATAAATCGATATGAACGTGTACAATATTAATTCCTTATATTAAAAATAACATAAACGTTATTATACCTACCTAAGTAGTAAATTAAGTAGAGCATTATTAGCATGTACAAGAGAGCCACTTTACTTCTGAATTTTTTGCCAGGAGCATCCTAACCTGACGAAAGCCGATAAGAAGGAACTGTGCCGCATTTTGGACTGCCAGAAGTTATCTCCTCAAGTACGCTCGCATGCGGTAAAAAATGAGCGGCTGCCATTGAGGACAGTGGTGCAAGCCCTCTTCTTCGATCAAGAAGGAGGAGGTTCAAGAGTGACCTCACAAATACTTTCACAAGAAGAACAGCACATCCCAAACACCACCCTCGACGAACTTACCGCATCAAAACCAACTCCAACTAGTAAACTAGTAAAACAACCCACAAAAACAGAGGGACTACTCAGGAGAAGCACCACAACAGGTGGGGGAAAAGAGGCAATTCATCCTAGACTGCGGAAGTCAGCAGATGTTAAACTGCAGGATACCCCCAAATCAGGTATGCCTAAAACTAAAGGTGAAGGAGAAGAAGAAGGGGTGAGAGACTCAGAGAAAGGTAAGGCAATTAGAGAAGACCGAATTGCAGCTGGAAACAAGCTCTATCCCATGAAGATCCCCCAGAAGAAAGTTGCCGAGTCTCAACAAAGCCACAGCAGAAGTAGAGAGGGGTAGCCAAATAATACATTCTAATTCTTCAGCGCTCATCAGGTATTTGGTTGGATCTCTGTCCACTGTAAACAACTGCCTCTGTACAGATTTCAACAGTCATTCTTGTACCCCTAAAGAGGGGAGTCTTAATAACTTTCGCCCACTTCCAATCAATCAGAAATTAAATGCAAAATCTCATAGATCATGTAACCGTCGTTGAGTGATATTTTGATATATTCCATTTTTTGTCTTCCAGATTTTCTTTTATTTCCCTTTTGCTTATAGCTAGTATAGTGAGAAAAAGATAAAGTTAGGAGTTTAAAAAGAAATATAGTTAGGAGTTTGAAAATTAAAAGTTAAACTTAACTTTCTATCTCCTTCCCTAAAAAACCCTTCAATTTCCTTCTTTTCTCTCCTAATAAAAGCTCTTATTTACTAAAATCTCTTTTTAACTTCATATTTTTTTATAAATAGTAATTAATAAATATTTAAAATATTTATTAAAAGAATATTAAAAAAATATTATAATTTTGTAGAGTGACAAGTGGAAAAAAAAAATCATTTTATTCTTTCTATAAAATGTACCCCAGAAGAACATTTTCAAGTACCTTAGCGTCATCAGAAATGCACTGCAAGAGTGCAGCCGCCGTTGCTAGCATACAACCTGTTGAAGTAAATTTCATGAGAATAATACTGGAAAATCCAATGGACAGTGGCTCTTTTGCAGTCAAATCCATCCTTGACAGGCTTGGTGGATAATGCATGCATAAAAACTCGTCCACGCAAAAGCCAACTGCCATTTAAGAGCGGTAATCTTAGGCATAAGAATAAGCATGCCCTGCCATCTAACATAATTCACCAACTAAAAGCAAACACAAAAAAGAAAATAAGCTAAAAGGGCTTGCTTGATTGGCAACTGATACTTTATGCGCTTCCTACTCCCTGTTCTTGTCACTGTCTATTCTCACATTTCAATCGAAGCTTCCCTCCGCCAAGACTTATCTTTGGGTGGTCAATTCTCTTCCACCAACCTGTTGGTACGCAAGGAAAATATAGCTTTATCAATTGTATAACAAGAACCAAATAAATGATTATTAATATATAAATAAGAATACTTCAGTAACTTTTGCTCCTAAAATAAACTCTTTAAGTCAAGACCCTAGTTATAATATATTCAAATAAAGAAACCTTCATCATCTTTAATTCATCCAGAAACAATCAGCTAATATAAAAACCAACAGGACACCAATGGCTACAACACCAATTTTACAAATTAATTGTCTTTTATCAGTTATGCATCTAGCAGATACTGCAGGTTCGGTCTTCTGGATAAAAGAAGAAAGTTAAGTTCCCAAATGCTGACAAGATATTAACTTCAAATGCTACTCAGAAAAAGTCTTAAGACACAAAAAGAAACTATCCAAGAAAATGCAGGGTACAATATGTTGTCAAGATTAATTCAGAACCATCCATCTAATTCCTTTCAGCTAACCAGCAATTAAGAACGAAAGGGTAGAATAGGCGTCTGAGAATCTTCGTGCAGGAAGTTACCATGATTGAAAATTATATCTAAAGAAATTAAGTGCTCCAATAATTATATAATTGGAATAGTAACAAATAGGTTCAAAATCATTGAAGAAAAATGCATCGATCACCAAAAGTCCCCACAGAAAAAATAAAATAGTTTAAAGCTGAGAATATCCTCTAGAGATCACCTTGCGATAACATTGTTTTCACCTACACATCTAATGATACCAATATAAATGAATTGCACTAAAAGTACAATTACAAGGGTGCTACATTTGCCAACAACTATGTTTTTAAATGGCTCAAAATATTCGAGCTGTGGATAAAGCTGTGGTTAATACCAGAGCACTCCAACAATTGGAGCAATTTAATAATTCTAGTTTTGAAACCAATTGTATGCTACCTCTGCCAACAACTGGGAATGGCAGAAAAGGATTTACAAATGTCAATTTGAACTATATGCCCACATAGTGAAAGTTTATCACAGCAAGAAAACCTTTTAATGTAATAGATCCAGTTAAAAATGATAATACAATCACAAAGAAAGCAAAAGCAAAATTAGCACATTATTTGATACACATGCAAAAACATTCTTCACGTAACTATCTTTTGAGTTACTGCTCTAACATATAACAGGAACAAAAATCTCACAGAAGTGTATTACCTGAGCTGCATATGACGAGGTGTCAGCAAGAAACTTAACAAACTCTTGCTTTTTTACTTCATAATTGTATTTTGATTGGTTCAACAACACTTCTTCTCTTCGCATATCTTCTAATAATCTCTCCTTTTCCCATCTTGACTGTTTCAGTTTATTTTCAATTTCAGAATAGTTGCAAAGTAAATGTGAATTTCCTGAGATTTTAGGAAACTTCACATATATGACTTTTCTGCATACAAAGATTTCAAAAAGCACCAGGTTACCATTAGAAAATAAAGCTGTAGATGGGAATTGAACTTGGTGAGAGGCTGCTTACTGGGATTTATCAACAGATATAATGCAGAAGTGAATGAATCTGTGAATTGTAGAATGAAGAATGAAAGAAATTGCGTACAAAAAATTCAGAAAATGGATCAAATCTAAGAAAAAGTATCAAGATGTGCCTAGGGTGCATATCCACCAACTGTAACTTTAGCAAAATGTACACTGTGCTTTCTCTCTCTCTTCTGTGTTTAATGTGTTTGTTTCTTCTCTCTTTATTTTTTTTTTTTTTTATTTTTCCTTCTAAAGGGAGTTTACATGAGCAATTATAACTATGGAGGTTGATGTTCAGCAGCCAAATTCACCCTGGGTTACATAGAAAATTGGCTGACGCTACAAAGTTATCTAGAAAAAGTTAGTTTTTAAGACATCAATCTCAAGAGAAACCTGATAATATTAATTTTAGACAATATTAATGTAGCATCTTTGAAGCTAGGGTCTTACCTATTTCCCAAAGAAAAAACCACCCTGTTTCTAATGATTCCACCATCCAAGGAAATGGCACCACTGCTTATTAAAGGACGAGCTCGGAACATGTCCTCCCTGGTTTTGTACACTTGTAAGTTTGAAAAGAGGTGATAGAAAAGAGTCTCTCTCAAGCCATGCCCAGAAGTTGTAACAAAGTAAAGATTCATATGATCAACATAAATCATATTTACAGCAAACCCAAGAAATCCAGGGGGAGTTTCCCCATTCTGTAATTTTGGTTTAACAAGATCAAGCCTCCTTTGCTGATCATCAGCTATGAAGTTACCAGCATATGGCCTACACTTGAGACAATTAGAGGGGAAGAAGAATGGGGGAAAATCATAAGTGAACACAAGTAAATAGAACAAAACACTAACCTCATATTTTCTAGGCAAATGACAACAAACGGATCATCCAAAGACCTTCCAATAGAAGTTCCAAGTCCATGAAGACCAGAACTTTTATCTATTGAGCCATCTCTATTATATGTTTCCAGAGCATTAAAACAGGTTTCCGTCTTGCAGACAACTGCCAGCATAGTTTCAATCCCCAAATATGCCGCCAGAAGCCTGTGATTCAGAATTTCATGTGGAACTTGTGACATGTAAAAAAAAAAAAAAAAAAAAAAAATACAGGACCATAACCATGGTGATTGTTCAACAATCATGCTTCTGAAGAACATCTTGCATTGCAAGGACACTTGGTAAACTAAAGAGCAAGCGGACTCATCTTGAAACTTAAACACCATAATAAATCTTATAACTCCCAACATGCTTGACTTTTCTACTTTTTTCCTCACTAGCCAAATAATGAATGTATCAATTTGGAAAACAATCTTTAGTTCATACTGATTTGACACACTAACATAAGTAAAGACAATCGGCAATTCCCCAAAAAGGCTTACACAATCAAACCAACCTGCTAAGGCTATCATCCACAAGTTTTCCAAGAGTTGCAACAATACCAATAACATCCTTCATCCATGGAACATTAGAAGCCTGAATTTGACGATGAATTTTCAATTGACATAAAATTCCTGCAGCAGAATTTGCATGCTTCAAAATACTTTCAGTCGTCTCCTCTTCACTGCTGCCGTCTTCCACATTCTGTTCACCAGCTGAAATATACTTGCCAAGAGAAACTGAAAATAGATTTGGCCAAAAAAAAAAAAAAACACATGGTGAATTAAGCAAATGAAAGTAAAATAAGGGACCTTACCACGTGAAAGGAATAGCCAGGAAGCTAAACAAGAAATGTCCACAAAAAATGCCCAAGACATCTATAACCTTTTCCTACCGGCCTAGACCTTTAATGATGAACCATTATTAGATTACTACGATTTCATTCAATACTTATGATACCCAATTTGTGAAGTGTGAACTGTGTCAGCAGAATCTCCAAATCCCAGCTATCTTATATGTGATATAGAAGAAGAAAATAAGTAGGAACACAGATTGCATTTATGAGATGAAGTTGTATTTACCCTGAATATCTAGAATTAAGTCATCCAACCGGTTCCTCTCAGCCTTTAAAAAACTGACACTTGCTTGGTGGTGTTTAAGTTTAGCACCAAGCATTTCTATATCATCTTGAAATTTCTGCAAACATAAATGAAAATTAGAATCAAAATCCACTATTTTCAGTTGGAAGAGGAAAATATAGTGCAAAAGAGAGACCGGCCTCGTTGGATAAGAAGAAGAAATCATGAAGGAAAAAGGAAGAAAAGAATGTATGTATGTATGTGTATATATAAAGTAGCCATTGAAAGGAAAATCCTGGATCACCTTGGATTCACGACTCAACATTAGTGATTGAGATACAGCTGTATTTGGAATTCCCTCCCTTGTGGCCATTGGGGGAATCACCCTGAACCACCTGATTTACTGCTGATGAATCCTGTGAAGTATTATTCAGTAAGAGCTATAAAAGGTAAACATATTGAAGCAAAATCCAGGGATTATAAAGCCTAAAAATAATGGGGGTAAAAATCATACCAGTGTGCATGAGGAAATTGAATTGCATGGTAAAGGAATAAACATAAGGCTCTATGTTAGTATAAAAGTAAATAGGATCCACCACACGTTATTGTGTATTTTGAGAAGAAATATATCTATCTATTACTACCGGTAAAAGGAAGCAGTATGATTGTAATACGGTTCTTGAGAATCCATTGTTTGATGGCTCAATGAGCATAGAATTGGGCAGAAGAAAACAAACATCGTGCTAGAAAAAAAGGAGGATAAAATGGTGGTAATTGAACAAGGAAGTCAGTAAAAAGAATAATTCCATTTAATAATTTCTGTTTTTTTACTTATTCTTTTTCCAAACAAACAGAAGTTAGAACCCCAATTTACAGACCAAAATAAAAAAAAATAAAAATAAATAAATAATAATAATAATAAGAAGAAGAAGAAAATGCCCACAATCTACGACCATAACTTAAGAAGACCACAGAGCAGTGTACCGCTACAGTTGGCAAACCAACAAAAACTAAAATGGAGGAATAGGGGATTAAAGGAAAGCCTGAGCAAGCTTACTAAGTAATGCATGTCAGTCCAACAACTAAAGGAAGGCGCACGCATACGACAGTAATTTGATGATTTTGAAGGAATGTAGTGATACCAAATAACCCAAATCTAAACCCAACCGGGAATTACAAAGTAGCAGAGAGAGTACCTTAGTGTTGTTACGGTTGAAGCCTTTATTGAGTTTTGGGAGCAAGGACTTTTTGCTGTTTAGTATCGTATTTGGATATCAGCCAGCCTCCGGGTCCCGGAGCAGCAGTCCGGAAAAGTAGTACTAACTATTACTACCTGAGAGGAGGTTAGCGGTGGTTTCTCTCGGCAGTCGCGGCGGCCGAAGTTAAGAGAGAGAGAGAGAGTGAGAGTTGCCTTTGTTTCGCTTAATTACTCTCTACTTTCCAATTTTCATCTCAGTCACGCACTCCGACTGTTTCCTAAAATTCCGTTTCAATTCATTCACTTTTCCCGTCTTTCTTTTCTTTTAAATCAAATTTATTTTAATGGATTATGTCCACCACTGACCTCATCATTAATGCACACTCCATATTGCCCATTAATTTTAGACCTTTTTTATTTTCTATAATAATTTGTGATTCATTATTAGTGATACATCTTGCACTGTGGTCTGTAATAAATATTTTGTGATTTTCTATATGAATATTTGATGGATTTAATTTTTAATTTGGTATTATTGTTTAATTAATTTTTTAATTACCCTTTTTCAAAATATTTGTAAATATGAGTATAAAAATTCTGTTTTACATTTTTTATTTTAAAAAAATTAAATATACCTAAAAACTTTGAATTGTTTCTTTTATTTTTTCCAATATAATTATTATTAATGGTTTATAATATATAATTATTTTTATTAAATAAATAAATTTAAATAATATTTTATTATTTCTAATATAAAATATATTTAATGTATATATTATTAATTATAAATAGAAAATAAGAGAATATTAAATACAAAAATTTGAAAGACTAAATAAACTAGTAATAATTATTATTATTTTGTTACATTGACACATTTGCCAAAAAGTTAAGTAGAAGAAAAATAAAAAAACGGGAGAGAGATTGGACAAAAGATTTTATTGTTTCCAAATTAGTATCTGATAGCAAAAGGTTAAAAAAAAAAAATAAATGTGTTAATTTTTTTTTCTTAAAAAAAATATATATATATATATATATATGTGTGTATATATTTCTGAAAAATATATATGTCCAAACGTACCCATTCGATCGACTATCAAAAAAAAAAAAAAAAACGTACCCATTCGATCAACGATCAAGAAGGAGAAAGCGAAGAAAGCGAAAGCAAATCGAGATCTCGTCATCGGCGATGACAGAGTTAGTTACTGGGAAAAAGTGCAGGGTGGAGCAGTCAGTCCCATTCTAAATACTACGGATTACCTGTAATAATTGGATTGGATTGGATTGGATTTTTCAGTTTTGGTTGGAGTTTGGATAATCGCCGCCTCAGCCTTCTGTTATTCTTCATCTGTTACAAGCGCGTTCCCCATGCTTATTAGTTTCTCGACGTTTTAAATGCTTCCATATTGCTTTCTAATTCTTCAAGAGCAAAAGGAGTAACTGTACAAATATATTTATCGCACACACCGGGAAGGTCCCCCACCCACCTGCGCTCCTCTTCCTCGGAGTTCTTTTTTTTCTTTTCTATTTCATTTCAAACACACCGTAGAAGAAGTATAAAAGTCAATCGTGATCATCATCACTCAGCATCCATAATGTTGGAAGCGGAATCCTACTTCCTTTTGTCT
The DNA here is from genome assembly GCA_025388415.1 of Cynanchum wilfordii. NCBI lineage: Eukaryota > Viridiplantae > Streptophyta > Magnoliopsida > Gentianales > Apocynaceae > Cynanchum > Cynanchum wilfordii. The sequence continues at coordinate 6,080,681 of JAHSUH010001079.1, forward strand.
CCTCCCTCCGCCATCCCTTCTTTTTTCTGAATGGTACGTCATTTTCCTTTTACATCGGTTCTCTCATATCATTATCAGACAAACAACAGATACGTACACGCTTGTATTGTAAACCCTAAACCATAAGCACTTTTGGACCTTCTCCCTTTGCCCTCCTCTATGGATCCTTGTGTTTAATTGTTTGATCCAAGTCCTCGTTCTGTCTTCTTGACCTTGATTTAATTTTTATTATTATTATTTTTTTTCCTAATCTAAAGCGCTCTGTATTTGTCTTTCCTTTTTACTTTTTGGACACCCGACTATTTAATCAAGAGATTCTCGAGAGTTTTACTCTGAGGGAAATACTCATCATCACTGTAGCCAGTTTTTAAGAGTGCGCTCTGTAATAAATACACACTATCCATGGTGGTAACCTAATGTCTCAGATCAGAGCAGACTTGGAAAACTCTTAGCCACCATCAAAATTTGTACATCTGATATTCTTGCAAGTGATACCTTACCACTGTCTAATCACTGTTTCATATCGATCCAGTTTCGTTAGGATGCACACGTCATACAATTATGCTATGTAGGGGTTATGGTATGTAATAGGACTTTGTTATCTACAATCACATAACTAGTCCCATTTCTCCAATTAATCACCTTCCCCTGCATGGATTGCCCAGATGTATATATATTTTGTGTTCATAGTTTTTGAGGCACTCTTTTTGATATTTAATTATCTCCTAGATTTCCCATTCATATCTTTATGGCCCTATTGCTGTTTCCTGTTGTGCTTCTTCATCTATGTCCCCAATACAAGAGTTTGCCATACACAATCTGAAAGGAGCCGACCTCAAGTCTCCTATTAATGCCATATCCTTTCTTCTGCACAACCACACTTTTGCAAACTTGTAGGCGAAAAGCTTTGGAACAACAGATTATGTTGTTTGAAAAAAAAAAAAAAAAAAAAAAGTTGGAGGCATTAGCTGCCTTTGAAAATGTGTTTAACTGTAGTGCACACACAAGCTTATGCATGCGTGTATTTGTATCTCCATTGCCTTGAAACCCTACAAATGATCTTAAAAGAAATCAGTAATTAAAAAGATATATTTCAACCTATATTTGTTGAAGGAAATGTTTCTATTAGTCATTTGTCATAATGGATTTATTTACTAGTGAAATTTTAACTTCTGATATACAGGTATGGATTGTTTTGATAGCTGGAACAGATCATGCAGTGCTTAGCGGGATTGAAGCATGTGCTTTCTTCTGTTGTCAATTGTTGTGATTCTGAAAATTATAACCTACCTCGAGTCTTGGAAAATCCTGAAGCTCTTGCCAGGGAAACAGTCTGTATGTCACTTGATTTTCAGTGTGTCAATAATTTATTTACAGCATTGTGAAATTGTTAGTGGCTTGTACTTGATTACAAATCCTCACTTTACCTTGAGGATTTCTCCACAAATGCACCAAAAAGAGATGTATTCATCTCTTTGCTGGATGAAAGAATCAGGTGTTAGAAAACTTCTTGCATTTTTCTTTTTGCGGCGGGGGGTGGGTATGGGGGCAAGGGGAAATTAAAGTTTGAAGCATGTAGGATTTGCTCATTCCTCGGCATGTAAAAGATTTAGATCAAGCTGAGCTCCTGTGGTTTTAGTGCAATACCCAGCTTGATCTGGTCTGAGTCTTCAAGCTGCAGCTGGGCCCTGCAAAGGAATTTTATGCATTTAGCTTTGCTCAAACAAGCAGGACTAAAACTTTAGCCTCGAGATTGATTTGAGACCCTAGTGTTTTCATTCCATCACTCAAAAGATACTGATAGAAGATAGAGAAATGAACTGACTTTGGGGCTCTCTAAGTTTTGGATCAAACTGTTGATTTGGTGCTTGAGTGACTCAGGTTTAGAATCTTTTTGGGTGATTGGTTTCCTGCTGGAGATCTTTTATGCATTTAAAATGAATTAAACATTGAGAATGGTGTGATTGATGGCTGCTGCATACTGATCATACTTGTTGTTTGTGAGGGTAATGTTGTCTAATTTCCATCATTGTGTTCAAGAATCATTTTACATGTAACTGTATGCATGATGATGCTTTACTCTGTCAGGGGGATTTGATGTTCTAATGCTTGTTCACATTTCATGCTCTCGTGGCTTTATGATGGAGTGTTTAGAATTGTGCTGAACAGGGCGTTTGTTTTCTTTAAATAAATAAATGCAGTTAGTGTCAGCGAAATAGAAGCACTATACGAATTGTTCAAGAAGATAAGTAGTGGTGTGATCAATGATGGACTTATTCACAAGGTAAGATGTGGCACACTTGCCCTTTAATTAAACTTGTTTATTTTGTAATCTCCTCTGTATTATGTCCCTCAGGTTTTCATTCAATATACTCTAACTTGTTATTTGCTTCTTTATTGTTGATGTTTTCTGCTGATGGATTTTCAGGAAGAGTTCCAGCGTGCTTTATTTAAGACAAATACAAAGAAGAGCTTATTTTCTGATAGGGTAATTTATTCATATGGAAAAGGTTTAAAATTAGTATTTACTGTCTTATGTCTCCAGCATTCTTGTGTATTAGGAGCTGTCTCTGTTTCTAAATCTGTAGTTTCATTAGTATCTGCCATCCCTCATTGCAGGAACCTCTTTCTCTTCCCTAGTTTCTTAGTCAGAAACTAAAATCATACAGTTTCTTCCACAACTAAATGTTTGACCATATCTAACTAATCCAATTTATTATCCCTTTTCATTTGCAATCAAATTTTCCAAGGTGCAGTATCTGAATCTAGACCACTTCTTTTTTTGGATTTCTTTTACATTGTGATTAAACTATTCACCCGTTATTTTGCTCATGTTCAATTTTAATTGCCACTGACTGAATATCCATCTACTTATTTCAACATTATTTATTATCTCAAAGACTTCTTAAAATCTTGCAGGTATTTGACTTGTTTGACACAAAGCATAATGGTATATTAGACTTTGAAGAGTTTGCACGTGCTCTTTCAGTCTTTCACCCAAATGCTCCAATTGATGATAAGATTGATTGTAAGTTCCAGTAAGAGTCCATTTACTTCATGTTTTTGTCAAGAAAACTTCCTTGTTTGCAATATGCAATTTGACCTTAAATGTGTAACTAAGCAGAATCCTTTTTTGACGAAGTAAATTAGGATTGTAGTGCTTATAGTACTTCTCTATTCCTGCCAGTGAAATCTTCTTGTATCTCTCTTGTTTTGATGTGTCACTTATATTGTCTATTTAATTTCATTCTCTGATCATTTATACTCTCCTATTTCCCCCAATGTTTTTGTTTTGACCACCCCAGACTTATCTTTTTGTAGTTTCTTTCCAACTATATGATCTCAAGCAGCAAGGATATATAGAGAGACAGGAGGTAACTCTTATACATTTTATTTTAATTCAGAAAGAAATATATTATTGTCCCTTGCAGTCTATGTAGGGAGACCGACATTTTCTCCTGAACTCTTTAATATGTATATAGATGATGTACATATTTTACATATATTGCTAGCATCTTGCACACATGCTCATATATTGATTTGTCTCTATTGTCTCAATTTAAGGGAGTTCTGTTGATAGTCTTTTTTTTTTTTTTTTTTAATTTGATACTTCCAGGCTTCCAGCTTCCAACAGTTCTGTTTCATCTTTTCTATTTATTTATCTGTTCCTTTTCTCTTTGGGTTATAAAATTCCTATCTTAAACAGCATAAAAGTTGTTTTCTGCATGGATTTGGAAAATTCTTCTTTAATATATTTATATATATTCTTCCAGGTTTGCTGGAAAGGATCTAATTTTTCTGCATATTTTAGGTAAAGCAAATGGTAGTGGCCACGCTTGCTGAATCTGGTATGAACTTAACAGATGACGTGGTTGAAAGTATTATTGATAAGGTGAGATTTGGTAGATTCATCATTTATCTTTCAATGATTGAACATCATTGTGAGGATCATTTCAATGATTCAATAGCCTTTTAAGCATCATTATTAACGTCACAATGCCCTTTTCAAATGCTAGACATTTGAGGAAGCTGACACCAAACATGATGGCAAGATTGATAAAGAAGAATGGCGTAGCCTTGTTCTTCGGCATCCTTCTCTTTTGAAGAATATGACCCTTCAATATCTCAAGTACGTAAAGTACCTGTTACCTTATGTCCTTGAATCATGTTAGATGTAACTGGCGTTAACAGTAAATAATTTATAGCTTCATATTTTGAAGCAATGCAAGAAACGTATGTTGTGTTATTGGAAAGTCCTTGAAAGGAATAACTAAATTTAATGTTGATCTTGGCAGAGACATCACTACGACATTCCCGAGTTTTGTGTTTCACTCTCAAGTTGATGATACCTGAACTGGGACTTGGTCGAGTCGGTGAGGGGGGAAGGAAGATAAAACATTAGGATTCTTTTTCTTTCTTTTTTTTTTTTTTTAAAAAAAAATTCTTTGAAGATATATTATCTCATTTTTAATTCAGCTGTCAGATGAGGGGGGTGTTCATTTTGTGCTTCTTATTACCAAGGACCATAAATTTATAAAAATGTAATTCTTTTTGGGGGTGGGGAGAGAAGCATAGATTTTTGTTATTAGACTTGTAGTTTAAATTAATGCCTTTATATGGTTTGGATGTTAGTATTAAATTACATTGTATTGTATTGTTTAGATTTCTTTCCAAATGGAAAGACGAAAGAGTTGGTTTTTGTGGGTACGGTGATACAATGTCTGTAGTATGTGATTACTTGAATTTTTTCTGTTAAGCCCCTATTTGTAAAGTGGTGGATACCTGAATCCGTCACTAGCATTGGGAGGAGTAGTATTTTATCAATGTCTACTCGAGAAAATAAGCAAAAAACTTCTGGAATTCTGTTTCCAATTCTTTTTAATGATTAAACAAAATTGTTAAATTTAGTTGATTTTTTGATGTTGTATTTTGACTTTTCAAGTTCTTATTAATTCTAGGAATGTATTATATATATATATATATATATATATATATATATTTGTTCTTATACATGATTCCATGATGCATTCAACCTTTTTTCTATGCTTTGTACTCTGGTTTATGAGAATCTGGAGGCACATAAATTTTGTTCGTGCCAAATGTAGAAGCTGCGACTGAAGAATTAGTTGTAGAGATAGAGATATTACTTTAAAATGATGGCCCTCGTATATTCCCTCTAGACTCTTAGCTTGTTGGGCCTGGCTTTTTTTTTTTTTTTAATTGAATTAAATATAGAAGTCCACTGGCCTTTTTTAATATCAAAACAATCCAAAAAATGAATCTTTTATCGCCTTCACCATGGTCTCACGCAAAATGTATAATGTATTGGTATTTATGGATTAAAAAAAAAAGGTTCAAAATTATAAAACAAGTTAAGAGTGCAGAAAGGGGGGTATTTTCGCGACTAGCGAAAGTGTAGGGCTAGGAATGTCAATTAGTAAAAACCATGCTGTGGTAGAGGCAGAATAACCCAGGCGCCAGTCCACCCCCCAAACGAGGAAAAACAATAGAAGAAAAACCACTCGAGAGTGAGCAGTGAAACTGAAAGGCTTGATTCCTGCCCGGATTTGCCTTCCGAAACGTTCAAAGAAAGAAATGGCAGAAAAAGGAGGAACTGGTTTTCCGAACTCTAAAGGTTCCCTAACATCTCCCGATAGCATTAGAATTCCATATTTCCTTCGTCTTCAATTTTAACCTCCTCTTTTTCTTTTTTTTTTCTTTTTTAAAAAAAGTTTCTTTTTCTTTTCTCGTTTTGAATTTGCCCATTTGTATGTCTGTGAGATTAGATATTTCTCCTTGTAAATACACAGACCTTGCTAATTTGTTTTCCTAATATCCATGACAAATCCATGCTATTTGCAACTGGAATAGGTTTTTTTTAGGAAATTCTGTGTTTTAGTTCCGTAACTTTTTTACGAGACTGGCCTTGATTTTTACGTGAAGGCACACCCAAAAAAAAAGAGGGGCGGGGGCTCAGGGTCTGAGGAAGAAAGAGATTTAATTTTCTTCCTTAGCTTCATATTCCAAAAGCAAAATATTATAGCCGTTTGGTTAATGGCTAAATTTAGCTCCCCTGTTTCAATTGATTCCTTATAGATGCATTTTCCTTTTCCTTTTCTCTTGTTTGCAAAGCAAATTCCTGTACATAATTGTCCATTCCCGACAAATTTTTTATCTACGTTTATTTTCTTGTGTGATACTATCTCAAACATTTTGGCTATCTCCAAAAGTTTTTGAACCTCTACTCTTTAAACTATGGTTTTTCTTTCTTTTTTCTAAATACAAAACAATAACTTCATGCAAAAATGCAATATGCTGGCCAAAAATATTCCCATACAATCTACTTTTGGAGAACCGAGAATATTTATTGAAAATACGTGTGTGTATATATATATATATATATGTATCCACATAATTTCTATTTCCTTTTTATCCCATGTAGCATCTCTGAAAGGGAAGGATGATAGCTCAACAAGGAAAAAGAGAGATAGGAAGGTCCAGTTTAGTTCTGAAGGTTTTGTTCATAAAAACCACTATGTATCATGTTTTAGTACATATGTTTCTGTTTCCTATCGCTGAAGTATTCTTAATTTTTGATTCATTAGATGGAACAATACCTAATGGGATGGCTCATTCTCCATTTTTCAAAGGTTTGACTTCCATTTGTCAAATTATGCTTTCATGTGAAGTTGCAACGCTTTTTGGAACTTCTTTGCTATTTTTGAAATCCTTTTATTCTCCCTCCTCGGCCCACTATCTGCAAGGTTTACTAACTATTATCATTCTTGTGAAGGTGATGGGGGCAAAGCGGAAAGGGCAGACAAAGCTACAAGCAATGCCAAGAGTAGCAAGGCAAAAGAATCTTCTCTCGAGCAGACAATTGATAAAGGCTAGTGCTTAACCATTTTGACCATTCCTCCAATTCTCTCTCTTTCACAATTTTGTTATAGTACTTAAAATGTATGGCAACAACCCCTCCATATTTTTTATCTGAGCTTCTATCTTTGCTTGTGGAGAAGTAGTGTATGGGTTAAGTTGAGCTGTTCTTGCTGTAAAGGTGAACCAGTTCCAGTGGTTGCTTACCTAGGAATGATTTGTTACATTGCATTAAATGAATGTGGCTTCTTGTTTGGAGTAGCTGAAGTAGTTATCATCTGGTGGGCAATGGATGGAACTCACAGCTTTAAAAAAGTTTGATTTGTTTTGGAGCTGTCATTGTAGGATCTGTATCATGGTTGGATAGAACCTGTTAAATAAAAAGAAGAGAAAGAAAAGGTGTTCGATGAAATGAAAAGGATATGGTTTAATCCCTATCAATTGCTCTTTGGACTGTGTGCATAAGCCAGATTTTGATGTATAGGACAAATATCTCCTTATCTAATCTGTTTGTGAAATATGATAATCAGATGGAATTTGGGGGTTGTACGTGGACTACTGATAGCCCTATGACTTTTCGGCCTGGTTCAGACCCATACTCTGTTCTCCTGGCCACCTTTTCTGTGTATATTAAGAGTCCTGTTGTAAAAGAGGTGATATTTAGGGGTGTAGCACCCCATTGAATTTATATTACAAAACATGAAAGGATAAATATTGTTTACCTACCTCTTACTAGGATATTGTTTTTTTGTTGAGATAGAGCTGAGTATGCTGTGTTTTCCTTCTGTAACATTAGTTTAACGGGTTCTCTCTGTTTGCTTACTTTGGTCTCTTTTCTGTCCTAAGTTTCTCAATGATTCATGTGCAGAACTTCCTGAGAATACTAAATGTTTGATGGACTGTGAAGCTGGAGAAATTTTACAAGGCATTCAGGATCATATGGTTGTGCTATCTAGCGATTCAGCCATAAAAATCCCTGTGTGAGCAGTTGTTATTCAGCTTTATGAGTTTGGAATAGTTATCCTTTATTTGTCTAACTTACTGATGCATCTGATGGATCTGAACATTTTCCAATTAGTTCATTTGACAAGGCACTGATGTATGCAAAGAGAGCTAGTGTTTACCCCAATCCAGAGACTGCACGCCAAAAACTTGAGTATCCTATATTGTGCACAAACATATATTTACATCCATATAATATAATGGTACATTATGTATGTCAACAAATTATTTTTAAGGTAGAGCAACTTTCTGATCTTGTAAGCTTTGGACTATGTGATTCCTTAATTCTGATTAGGCCTCTCAAGAAGTTGGGCATTTCAGATACTGAGGTATGCACCAGACCACTTTCAGTTTTACATACATATATATACACACACACAATTTTGATTAATTAATGATTACTTTTTCCTAAGTGTCGTTGAAGGAGTTTAAATGTTGTATATGCCAGATATGTATGATTGGGAATATACAAGTAGAATCTGCTGATGAAGTTTTTGCGCTTGTGCCATCCTTGAAGGTAAAAGTAAAATTTCCTGTAATTGCTTTTATTTGCTTACAAGTTGGATTGCTGTTGTGCTCCTGTTACTTTGTCAAACTGTTGAGATTGGAATGGCTTCCAAGGATAATATATATGTATATAAAAGATGTATTCAATCTTCTCAGTTCAAATCTCGTGTTCATAGCTGTCTCTGCTGTTCTTAGATGTATTGTGTAATAACACAATTATGTCTGTACACTGGATGAATTTAATTGTTTCAAAGTTAAATCTTTATCTGTTGGTGATTGATGCACACCTTTTTTTTTCTTCTTATTTTTGGATAGGGTAAGAAAAACAAGCTGACAGAACCCGTCCGATGTGTGCTGGATGAACTAGCTAAGCTCAAAAGCTCAGTATAAGATGTGAGTAATTCCTTTGAATTAGCTTCTCATGTGTGCGCGTTCCAAAACTAGCAATGATTTTTTTTTTAGCCGTAGTCAGGACACATAATATTTGCTTCTTGAGTCTGATACTCTGGTCTATTGTGGTGTGGTGTTGGAGACGTTTAGTGCATGGCTAGCCTCATATCAGTAAGTCTTTAATTGGCTAGCTTTTTGAAGTGCGGGCACTGATTGATGTCTGGGGCTTTTGTAAATGTGATATGGGCTCCGATCTTGGCAGCATGTATTCTCTAACTTTCCCACCATTATGGTAATGCACTTTGTAAGTATTGGCAATCAGTGGCCACTTTAAAGGATGTGACCTATTCAGTTAATGTCTTCTAAAGCTGATTAGCATTTTTTTTTTTTCCTTTCTGAAAACTTTTGACATCTTTAGAGAACTATATTGGAATCTTCATTTCATTTCTGCTAACTGCGCTGGTGCATTGCGTCTAGAGTTTCTGCCCATTATCTTATCTTAGAATTGAATGAAGATCTAGAATGATGTGCCATCCTTATCCAATTTTCACTCGGTTGATCTGATTGTGGCCTTACCCTTGGTCCCCCACCAGAAGGAATTGGAAAAAGAAAAAGAAAGAAAGAAAGAAGAAAAAAAAAAAAAAAAAAAAAAAAAAAAAGATGGTGTTGGTTCATGCATACAAATGGTCAGAATTTGAGGCTTGTAAATTCCAGAAACAAAATTGGTGTTTAGCAAGCCTGCCGCAATGTTTGACTTGCTGTAAAATCATAATTCATACGAGCTGGAGGGTTCCTATCACAATCATCTCAGCTTCCGGTAGTTCTATGTATGGGCTTTTGCCTCATATCCAACATGAGTCAACTCGATCCGATCCCTGGGGGATGGACATATTGAACTATCCTCCCCAAGTATAAATACAATGATATCTAGAGATAAATGAGGTCTCCACTATAAGGATTGAGTTTCCTTTCCATTTCTTCGAGTCGCTGAACTGAAAAAGGGTGAACAGAAATGATGAGAAAGGAAGTAGTAGTGCTGGCACTTGCATGGATACTTGTTGCTGCTGTTTGTGCCTATGCCCGGTTGCACACTTCTGATAACACAATTCGCCCCCAGGGTTAATTTTATTTATTTTGTTTTTCTGAATTCATTTACAACTTCTTTTCTGCTTGTCGGGTTGATAGTTCAAGCTTTTTTATTGCTTATCATAAGGATTGTTCTTCCATGAAGGTTGTCGATGCTGCAATTTCGTTTGGAAGCCATTCGTCCGTTGTGGGAGAGTATGTTGTGTACATCCGCAGTGCCTATCCAATACAATCAACATAGTATCCACTTATTGTCCCCATTTGTTGTTATTGTGTTTTCTATTTTTTGGCTGTGAGGGGATTAAGAGCGGCTTTGTATGATTTACATTCTCTAAACGAAATGGTTTTCACTAGACAGCAGTGCATCTTTTGCATAAAATTCTACCAACGTATCAAAAAGTCACACAAAACAAGGTCTGAAGTAATTGAATGGAGCAGGGATCATCCGTACTACTGCCACTGTTGAAGGCTAATTCAAATCTAATCATCATATATTATATTTAACTGCATACACTTTCACATCAGTTCTTCACAACCGTGCAATTGGAAATATTCCTATGGAGCTAAAAACTAACCCAGTATAATAATAATATCACCCTATCCAATTGTATACTTTATAAGAGGGAACCTGGAAAACACCCCTTTCTCTCACCAAGAAACCTATGATGAAAGATGCGCAGTCACCCAGAAGATCAGAAGATACATTGTCAACAATCCACCACGCAGACTAGAACCCGCTGAAGTTTTCCCATCATCAATGCCGACAAGAAATCTGCACTCCCCAACTGAAGGATCTAAGAAGGTGACCATGCCAAGGCCATCAAAATCACAGCTTTGCACATTCTGTTTCCGTGTCTGATAATAACTATTAAATGCATATGAAATATTCCCTTTTGTCCCAATATCATTACAAGATCCACCATAGTTGAGAGTTGTACAATCAGCGTAGCTACAAGCTATTTTTAAGTGATTAGCCACTCCAGAGAGATCCTTGGACGAATCTGCCACACACCATCTGGAAGGAAGATACTCAACATCTTCGGCATTCTTTAGTAACCCATGCCCAAGGTTCAACGGGTACTTGGCCTGGCCATCAAAAGAGAAAATGCCCCAATGCCGCTCAAAATTGCCTGGTAGTACACTTTTTGCCCCTTCGTCAAGCAGGCTGAAAAGATAGACATCCAATGGGGGAACACCTGGCCTCAATGGAGTCCCTTTGCCACTTAGAACATGATTTACGAGTCCTTGATTGAAAGCTCTTGCAGCAGAAAGATTAGCACTGACAGCTCCATCTGTAGGCCAACCAACCTCTCCTATAACTATAGGCATCTGGCCATATCCAATTTTGCTGAGGGCAGCAACTAAAGTGTCAAAATTCCCATCAAATGCATTGTAATAGACATTTTGTCCATCTGTCACTGGATGCGTTGTCCCTTCAAAGAATGCGTAGTCTTGAGGGAAATCTGAATTCCCATAAAGGCTAAGAAAGGGGTAGATATTGACTACAAATGGTGAACCATTAGAATTGAGAAATGAAACAAGCTGAGTCATAATTTGGGTCAGTTCAGGCCGGAATGCCCCTTGTGAAGGAAGGGAAGACTCGTAAGCATCAGCATTGCAAGGGACAACCAGCTTTACGATGCCGGCAAGATTTGCTTTGGCTAAGGACTGTTGTAAATTCATTAACGCGGGGACAACATAGGACTGAAATTGACCAGAATAACTAGTGAGGAAAGGTTCATTTCCTACAGCGATGTACCTACAATTGCATTCTTATCATCTAGTCAGCAGCGCCAAAGAAAGCTGAAAACTAATCAAACAAATTTAAGAGGAACTGGCGCTTTCCTTTTGACAAGTGACAAGTAGATGAAAAATTAGATAAACAGTCTCACAGAAAACACAAAGAAAGAAAACCAACGTCGAAATAAAGGATCATAGTTAGTTAGAAATTAGAATGCACAAATTCATGGATATACTTGCAACTCGCAATATGAATTTTGAAGTGTAATCGGAAGGGGAGAAAAAAATCTCTGTTGGCCACAGGCTTATGTTAATCATCAGTATTACTATGAACAGAAAAATAATCTCCATCCGAGAGAAACAACTGGTGGTACCGTATAATAGAAGATAAATCTCTGGACGAAGAATTATCAATTCAATTGAAAGTGAAACAGGGATTGATATACATATTGAGAACCATAGACATTAAATAAAGGTTAGTAGAGGAATTACATAAATAATGTGGGAATTAGATCTTAAAAATAGTATAGCAATCTAATTAAGAGAGAGAAATGAAGTGAAGCGTACTTGATATTGACACCACCGCCACCCTTGAGCATGTATCTGGAGACATTCTGAGAGACCCAGAGATCAGCAGCGGCAGTAGAAGAGGTGAGGAGAGGCAACATATCATTGGGGATCCCAAGCATGACCTCAATGGGAGAGGCCATAAGAGCCTTGAGAACGTAGGGGTCGGCATCAAAGAGCTTGACCTTGTTAATCTTGTTAAGTTTCAAGAGATTGAGGACAGTGGGAGGGGAAAGCCTGTGGAGGGAGAGAGTGCCCCAGTTGAGTCCAATCCCAGATTCGACCGCCTTCAGGAGTAGAGATGAGAAGGAAAAGAGGAGAAATAGAAAGCGGATAAAACATATGTTGGTGGTATACAACATATTGTGGGGATCCTTCTTCATCCAGCGAAGAGAAAAATGGTAGTCAGTAATATCTGCTCTGCGGCACAGCAGAATGCAGTGAGAACTGAGAAAGAAAGGAGGAGAGAGAGAAAGAGAGTAGTAGTAATATGAAGTTGGATATAATTTTTTTTTTTTTTTTTTTTGGGTAAATGAAGTTGGATATAATTATTAGTCACAAATGATGTCTCATCAATTTTCCCTCTGAAATTTAACTTACCCAACCCCAACAACACTAAGTAGTGTCGGTTTTTATTTTTCTCCTTTTTTTTTTTTTTTTGGTAGGGAAAAAAAAAAAAAAAAGAATGAAAATGAAGAAAACCCATAGCCATAGCCTTGATTTATTAAAAATTACCTTTAAAAATTAAAAACAAAACAAGATTATCATTCAGTAAGAAAGTGAAAAGCGTTAGTCAGCATTAAAACTTGATAAGCTTTGGATTCTTGAGAGTAGAGAGCCCAATCTATCGAAAGAATAAAAGGGAGAAAAATGAAGGAAGAAAATAGTATACTCTAAAAGAGCTAAAGAAAGAAGAAAATTGATGAAAAAGGAGCTGAGGCTGCTGATTACGCAAATACCCATAAATAAATAAATGTCCCTCTTCCACCTCCGTCTAGATAGAGATACATCTTTAAGTCTTAACAGGGATGATGACAGAGCATTCCCGGTTTTGCTTTTTTGCCGTTTTAAGCACCCTCCCTGTCCTACTCTCTTTTTCCTTTCCTTTCCTTTCCTTTCCTTCCTTGCGGAGGAGGTTAATTCTTCAATGGTTTTGACACAAATTCACATATGTTCGTTCGTTCGTTCATCATCAATATACTAAAACAACTCTAATTCATTATTCTTAATTATACTATTATTATTACATTCATTCCCTTAAGAGTAGTTAGCAGTAAGCCCAGGGAGGAGGGTATTTATTATTATCAAAAACCTACATTGCTGGACAGACGGACGGACTCACACTCTTGAGTCTTGACTTTTTGCAAACTTGATAAGAGGTTACCACCACGTACGCGGTACAAGCCAGATCCCCAAACTTTATCTGGATTCTGGAATTAAATTTTAAGAGCTACCTACGCGCAAAGTCAGGCTGGTTATTCACAGATCTGACCCAAGCCCACTTGTGATCATTTGTGTTCACTACATTCTTTGCCTCCGTTACTTCTTTCACCGGAATATATGCATAGTTTCCATTGACAGGACCACAAACGAAACCTGTGTACCCTGCCATTGCTCCATGAATAGCCGAGTGTGCCAACAGCGTGCAGTACAAATTATCAGTTGCGTTTGCTGCTACTGCCCGAATCATGTACGTGGGGTCGATGTATTTTACCGTCAACAGCTCCCCCGGATGATCCCTACCCCACCACTTCTTAAGCTCTGATTTTAACCACCCTCCAACATCTAAGAACACCGGATTCCCAGATTCATCCTTTTCCTCCTCCTCCTCCTTCACACTTGGTAATATTAAGTTTTGCCCAGCCCCTTCCGCAACTACCACTACTGCATGACCATTTTCTTTCAGTCTGCTTTCCAGGAATTCGAACAAACCCCCCTTTCCTTCCAAGTAAAACTCGTTCTCCGGAATTAAACAGCAGTCCACGTCACGGCTGCTTAAAGTTGCATGCAGCGCTATATGCCCTGTGCTCCGACCCATTAGCTTCACCAATCCTATGCCATTAACCCCGCTCTCCGCCTCCACGTGAGCTGCGCTGATGGATTGCTGTGCCATCTCCACCGCCGTCTGAAATCCAAATGATCTGTCAATGATCCCCACATCATTATCAACAGTTTTCGGAATTCCTGCCACTGCAATGTTCAATTTACGGCCTTTAATTTCATCGAAAATCTTTACTGCCCCGCGCATCGTGCCATCGCCACCAATTACGTATACCTGCAAATTATTATTATTAATTTTTTCCACCAAATTGTATTGTATATTTGTAATATATATTGAAGTGAGGAATGTATACCATCATAGGTTTAATTAATTATTATTATTATTATTATTTTCAAAAAAACAAATGATTTGGAAAAACAGAATCGAAATTAATTGGCATTGACAAGCAATTAAGAAGGAAAAAAAAAAAAAAGGGTATTGGTTCGGAAGTCGGAACCTGATTAAAGCCGTAATTCTGTATGGCATTGACAATGTTTTCCAGATCAAAGCCACCCCTTGAGGTCTCCAGGATGGTTCCTCCCTTTCTATGCAAGTCTTGCAACATTCTGGGATTCAGTGGGACCGGCTGAGAAGAATAAAAACCTCGGTAGCCAGCCTTAATACCAAAGATCTGGCGGACCCCATAGAGGTCCCATAGACCCACGACCAGCTCCCTGATGACGGTGTTCAGCCCAGGGCAGAGTCCTCCGCAAGTGACAATGGCGGCTCGGACTTGAGCTGGTTCGAAGTATATGTGCTTACGGGGACCAGCTCTGTGATAGGCAGAGTAGGGGGCAGGATAAGAGAAAGTGCCAGAGAGGTCGAAGAGGATATGACGGAGGATTACATCGGTAGAGGAGATGTAAAAGCCAGAGATTGGATGGTAAAATGGGTTGTGCTCCAAAGGGTTGGTGTGGGGTTGGAGGTTTGGGAGGTAGTGGGTGAGGTGGGTTAACTGATGCAGCTTCACGTCTGAGACAGGGAACTGATGGTCGCTACGGCCACCATATGATATCTCCTTCTCTTCCTCCTCCATTCTGTTCTATATATTTCAAGAAACCGGAATCCCTCCGATTGTAGTCTTGAATTACAAGCCCCTAAGGAATTTGCTGTATACAATATATATAAAAATATATATATATATATATATATATATATATATATATATATATATATATCAGATTCTAAAGGAAAAGGGAGAGAGAGCAGGGGAAAGAAGGACGGACCAAAGTTATAAGTTAGTACGTGGCAACTCTCTGGCTGAACTCTGAAGCTGAAGGAAATGCAACTGACTACGTGTACAGTTATGAGGGTAGACAACGCGTTGGAACTGCGGAATTCGCTAGCTGTTTGGCCCTCAATCCATCCTTTTGGGCTTTAAACCATGTTAGAACTATAGAGAGAGAATCACATATATCATTTTGGGGGCTTTAAACCATTACGATCTACCTACTCTAAGAGAGCCCAAGAAAGATTCAAAATTCAACTCAAGACAAGGCATATTGGGCTATTAAAAAAAAAAAAAGAAAAAAAAAAATTTTGTTATCACTGGTTGCGCTCTTTGTTTGATAGATCGATCGTTTGCTGTCTTCTTTTTTAAATAATACATAGAGTTGTATTCTTAATGGGAAGATTTATAGTTAGATCCATGGATAAAATTTACTATTAGTGAATTGGAATGGGCATCTCATAGGCTGGCTGTGTAACTCACAACAAAAATTTCTTTTGTGATGAGACGTCATCATATCATACTGATATCAGGAGGGGAATATATTATTACTAGTAGTGAACAGAGAAAGGTTGAACCAAACAATTAGTAGCGAAAACCCTAAAATGGAGAACTAGAACAGACAACAAGCTAAGGGGAGGTTAAACAAAAAAAAAAAAAAAAAAAAAAAAAAAAGAAAAGGGGTAGACAGCAAGACTATGGTGGAGTGGTCTGGTTTCTGGCTGACAAACCTGTCTGACTCCCTTCATGCCAAATAGGAAGACCACCAAACTATCTTGATAAAACTTCTTATATGGCATTCAGGGAGCCAGGCAGATCACAATTCACAAAAACACAATCATATACATAATACAATACAAAAGGACTGATGATTAGAGTTACCTAACTTGACAATCAATAGCCATTGGCAAGTGGCAACACCAGGTATTATTTTATTTAGTTATAAGAGAAAGAATTTGCTGAGGGGTGGAGGACCGAGGAAATAGGAATATGACATTATCTATTTAAAGAGGGGGTGGAGGACAACACAAGATACATATACTACTGCGTTAAGCCCCTCCACCAGAAACAGAAAGGCGGCAGCAATGCTTTTTCCCCTTTTCTTACTTACTAATGGTTCCAACAGATATTGCCAAAGCTGCCTGGGTTTTACAGGTAAGACTTTTGTTTGTACATTTTGCCCTCACCTACCACCATTTCTTCTTCTTTCCTTCCATCCCTTATGCATGGGATTCATGACATATCCCATGCTCTTCTCATATTTGCTTTCATTCTCCATGCTCTTCTACTTTTCTTTTTTTTTTTTTTTTTTTTTTTTTATTATTTTACTACATTACTTTTATTTAAGAATTACAATTTCCTTTCAAATTTCTCTCTCTCTCTCTCTCCATTTTTCCAAACTTCTTTTCTACCTTTTAGTTAGCCGGAGAGTTGGAACCGGAAACCTATGATATTAGTTTGGTAGTGAGGCTTCAAGTACTCTCACACTGTTTTTGTCCTGAAGAAATTTTTTCTTTAACCATTTTATTCGATTGCATCATGTTGAATTTAGTTAATACTATCGTCATCAGAGATTGATTGAGAGTAACTATGATATGAGTGGACTTGAATGTCCAGATATGATCTAGGGTCAGAAATGTACAAAAAATTTATAAAAAAATAAAAATGAGAGGACGTCCTATTGCTGTTGACTGATCATTGATATTTAACTCTTTCTTGTTCCAAAATTCAGTTACATATTTTTACACAATGAGCTTGTTGATTTTTCCACCCTTAAGAACTAATTTGCATCGCGCATCTCCGGTTCTTCTTCCCAATGGAAATGGTTTACTTCGAATTCGAACCCACAAGGCTGCCAGATTTTCTATGTTCCTTAAAACAAAGCCCATTGTCAAGGACGGTATTCTGAGCTTTAATGGCGCGGATGCGTTCACAGAAATACCAGATGATGTTATAACGCCACACTCTGAGTCCTCACTCTTCCTTGGTGCTACTTTTCCCGAGACCGGTTGTCGACATGTTTTCAAGATCGGAATCATCAAGTAAATTTTTTAAAATTCCGTACCTGCTATATACAATACATATAGCTCACATGTTAGTTCCCATTCAAGAAGATTTCTCAATGCAAATTAACACCTCTCCTCGTTTGAATAAGGATTATGTTGCTCATGCCATCAGGGAAGGAAGCAGTCATCTTATCTTATTTCTAATGATCCATTTATGTGTCAGACAGGGCTATACACAAATTTGGCTGTTAATTGCTCCTTTGTAATTATAATTCTGTTTGTATTGTGTAACGCATATGTCTGAACCATTGGCCTAAAGTACAATTGACATTATAATTATATTGGGCATCAATGATACAGGGAAGCACGATTGTTGAGTTTGTTCAGGTTCAGAATTTGGTGGATGATTCCGCGAGTAGGAAATTCAGCAAGTGACATTCCCATTGAAACTCAAATGCTGCTGCTAGAACTTGAAGCTAGTGAAGAATCTGGTTTTGTAAGTTCTAATGGAAACAATGGTTACATTGTTTTCCTGCCTTTCTTAGACTGTGAAATGAGGAGCAGCTTGCAAGGAAATTCAGCTGATGAGCTTCAAGTTTGTGTTGAAACCGGTATGAAAAGTTTTGTTTGTCCAAATATGCTTAGACGGGAATCCCATAAACTGCATTAGTTATAGGAGACGTGAAAAATCCTCCCTTGGCTAAATTAGTGATTTGAAGAAGTCAATCAAATTCTAAGTTACTTAATGACACATGTGCAGCAGCATCTGCTTGGCACTTATGAGGAAAAGTTAGTACTTCTTTAGATCTCATTTCTTGTGCACTATGCACCATCCAATCATCCACATAGGAGTTTCTTGTTTACAATTTTTTTGAGTAAAGTCATACCTCTTTTTGCTACTTGTGCATGCTCGTTCATCTATGTGTACAACCTTCTTTTTATTTAAATTCCACAGAGAATATATTAACTTGAACGCCAAGTTTTTATATTTTGTTTAATACATAGTGCTAACTAAACTTGAACATGTTGCAGGTGATCCTGCTGTACAAGTATCAGAGTCTCTTAAGGCAGTTTTTGTGAACTATGGAAAAAATCCTTTTGATTTGATGAATGAATCGATGAAGTAGGTGGGCCTCTGAGAAATCTAGCATATAGATTTATGTTGCATCTAGCCTGATAACTTTCATTTACATCATCTAATTTATTAGCTATAGATAGATTCTTTTCAAAAAATACATGTCATAATTCTTATGGGGGGAAAGATTAAAGGCAACAACAACGATAAATAAAGAGAGATCCTTTTGTGGGGTATCTGGACTTTATTGATGGGATGAATGTTGTTTTGCTTCTGATGACACACAGGATCCTCGAAAAATATTGCGGAACATTCACACTCAGGGAAAGCAAACAGGCAAGTAAGGTTTTATGGGAAATCTACCAGTTATGTTGGTAAACCTATGAATAAAAAATCTTTTTCTTCATCCAGATGCCTGGATTGCTAGATTGGTTTGGTTGGTGCACATGGGATGCATTCTACCATGATGTTAATGCTGAAGGAATAATAGAAGGGCTGGTCAGGTACTTACTGATTCTCTTCTATCTTCATCCATATATAAGTTATAACCTTGGTTTTTCAAAATATGCAAAAATTGTGTATGTTCATCTTTGTGGACAATTTACATAAGTATTCAGTTTTGAGTTTTAAGATCAGTGATGATCTTGCACTTTCATGGCCAAGTGCTCTCTACTGATTCCAGTTGCATAATAATGTTTGGTTACCTCGCTAAAATCCATATGCTAAGCAGATGAACGCATGGAAAAGTTTCAAATACCTCACGCTTCTTGTCACAAGATATTGTTTAATCATATTGGCAAAAGATAGCATCATCAATAATGTCGTACAAATTTGTTAGCATGTAGTGTTCTAGTTCTAGTCCCTGTTTAATCTCTTTATTACGATACCTACAAGTTTTCCAGCATGTGCTAACTCAATTAGACACAGCTTATCCAAAGGAGGCACTCCTGCAAGATTTTTGATAATTGATGATGGATGGCAAGACACAGCAAATGAGTTCCAAAAGGAAGATGAACCTTTCGTTGAAGGCTCACAGTATGTCTAGTTTTATTTCCTACCAATTTTTCCTATCAGTAAGTATATCTAATTATCAACAGTGCAGGTTTGGAGGCAGATTGGTAAGCATTAGAGAGAACAAAAAGTTTCGGAAGATATCGAATGATGCTTCGGGGAAGGTGCCTACCAATCTCAAAGAATTTATCTTAGATATAAAGAAAACTTTTGGCCTCAAGTATGTACTCTGCTTGGCTCCTGTGCCTTTCTTGTTGTTTTCTTTTGATCCCGACTTAAATTAGTTGTATAATAGAGGTAGAAGCATAAATTTTGGGTTCAATTATATAATCCCCATTTGCACTTTATATTGTCCAGTGAAATTGAATATTCATTCTCTTGATTTTTCTCCTTTTATGTTTATTATTTACTCCCCTAATTTGGATTGTTCCATATTTTGACAATGCTTATAATCTCCCTCTCTCTCTCTCTCCAGATATGTCTATGTATGGCATGCATTAATGGGATATTGGGGCGGGCTCCATCCAGGTGCTCCAGAGACTCAGAAGTATAATCCAACACTAAAATTCCCAGTCCAATCACCTGGGAATCTTGCACATATATGGGATATTGCTATGGACTGCATGGAAAAGTATGGTGTCGGTGTGATTGATCCAGCCAAGATATATGAATTTTATGATGATCTGCATAGCTATCTCGCAAAGCAAGGAGTGGATGGAGTTAAGGTGGATGTACAGAACATCCTAGAAACTATAGCAGCTTGTTCAGGAGGTCGTGTGAAACTCACTAGACATTTTTAACAAGCTCTAGAGAGCTCCATATTCAGGAACTTCCAGGATAATAGCATAATTTTCTGTATGGGTCAGAATACAGATTCTGTTTACAAGTAGTTGAACTGTTGACCCTACCTAATCTGTCATCAGTGCTTTCCGTGCTTTAAAGATATCATATATTCATATTTCCAAGTTGTAATGTAAATGTTATCCTGGTTTCTGTTGTTGCAGCTCAAAAAAGAGTGCTATAACCCAGGCATCTGATGATTACTATCCTGGGAACCCTAACTCTCAAACACTTCACATAGCTGCTGTTGCATACAACAGCATATTCTTCGGTGAAGTTGTTGTCCCAGATTGGGACATGTTCTATGTAAGAGATGATTTTTATTTTACGTCCTGATAAATATCCAGCCACTGAAGCATGAATGCTAACCTATATTTTTCTGCTAATTTGCAGAGCCAACACAATGCAGCTGGTTTCATGCAATTGCACGGGCAGTTGGAGGTTGTAGAGTCTATGTGAGGTAAATTTGCAACATCTAATAATTTTGTTGGTATAAAAAATCACTTTGAATGTGTAACTTGGTATATGTTGAGGGGATGAGTTGGCTGATCTTTCTGTCAACAAATTGTTTCTCTGACATATTTGTGTTTCTAATGTTAGGATTTAGGGTCCATTTTGAGTGGACATTTAATCTCACAGTAATTCATGTTTCTTCTGAAGTTTTTCCATCCGCCTGTGAACTCAATACTGATTTATAAGGAATTCTCTAAGCTAAGTTTCTCATGCCAAAAATCAAACTCTTCATAGCATGGTTCATGACAGTGATAAACCTGGCCAACATGACTTCAACGTATTAGGGAGGCTTGTGCTTCCAGGTCAGTCTTGAGAGCCAAATACCCTGGGAGGCCTGCAAGAGATTGTTTATTTTGTGATCCAGTTGCAGACGGTAGAAGGTAACAATTTATGCCGATTAGATGCTTACGAATTCCCTAAACGAAATTTTATCTTTGAGAAGCATTTTTCGAATAATACTACAGTTTTCATCAGTCTTATCTCTCACTTGGTGTAATGTAGTCTTCTTAAGATTTGGAATGTGAAAAAATATACTGGTGTTGTTGGTGTATTCAATTGCCAAGGAGCAGGAAGTTGGCCTGGTTTGGAAAACAGGGTTCAGACAGGAAGTCCTATACTCCTATGCTTTCAGGAAAGATATCTCCTGCTGATATTGAATATTTTGAGGAGGTTTCAGGGAAGTCATGGTCAGGAGATTGTGTAGTCTTTTCATTCAAGTCAGGTATGGTATAATGAGTTGTATAACGGACAGATATTTTCAATATATATGTATATATATTTCTTTTAATGTTTTCCATTTGCTCAACGATAAGATACCTTTCTCTCTTTTCTGGTGCGTGATGGGTGATGACATATTTTGTTACTCCTTCAGGGAACTTGCTATGATTGGCAAAGGATGACAAGTTTGAAGTTACATTAGGCAGTCTGCAGTGCGACATGTTTACTGTATCACTTATTAAGGTTAGCTGGTTTATGTGTCTGTCCTGTGTTTTTATGGGCAGTGGTGGAAAACGCATGAAATGAAACGCGTAAGTTTGTTTGCTGGTGGCTAATTCTTGGGATGGTCTGTTCCTTCAGGTGTATGCTGTAAAAGTAAAGTTTGCCCCTGTTGGTTTAATAGATATGTACAACTGTGAAGGTGCAGTTGATGGAGTTGAGGCTTTTGGGGAATCAGCTTCAAATGTGAGTGTAAGAATCAGGGGAAGAGGTGGTGCACGCATTTTTGCACTGTTAACATGAAAGAGGAGGCTTTTCAGTACAGAAGCCTCAAGATCAACTCTTGAGTATTAACATTCCAAGTGGCATAAATTCATGGGATATTGCTGTTCATTATTAAAGGCCTTAAGGAAGCTTGCTTCCTTTCCTTCTCCGCAAACAAAAATCTTAATTGTAACTCTTAAAAGTGTGACGCCCCTCTAAGGAGAGGAGGGCTAGCGGGCATATGATTTATTTATTTATTTATTTATTTAATAGATGTTATCAGGTGCTGATTGATTTCTTTATTCAGTGGATGCAGGAGTTCGTCGGTGACTAACTCGCCTCTACTTTTCCTTTTCAGTTTTGGTAATGGCCAAGCCCGTAGAATTTGCCCGGGCCTATTAATCAATAACGTGGTCATGGATGTCGATTATATATAATGGTTCAGGGTCCACTGCATCTATACCATCCATATCCTTCCTCCTTCCTTCCTATCCTATCCTATCCTGAAACAAGAAAACTTTGATATAAAATCGACGAAATGCTAGTTAGTTAGTATTAGTCCTTCAAGATATCTTTGATATATATAACATATATGTAACATGAAATGAAATTTGTACTGAAATATTTCAATTCTCTTGCTGGCTTGAAGTAAGTCTAAACAATTAAAGTTTGCACCCTTTATTCATTTCGCATTCCCAATATTTAGTTTCCTCCAAGTTGGAGAATCATATAGTGAATTGACATGATGATTGTTAGAAGTAACATTATGTCGTGCAAAGTGCAATATGTTTATATATTTTTCAATAATTTCTTTTTCTAATTATCAAATTCTATGAACTTTATTTTCTATCATTAATATTTTCATCAATTTAAAACAAAATTTTAAATATCTACATTGAATATTTACAAAGTGATAAAAAAAAATATATATTATATAAGGTAAAATAAATAATTGAATGCTATATTGAATAATATCCTTATATAAATTAGATGGTTATAATAAATAATATCACACTTTATTCAAAATTACTGTAAATTCGAGTCAATAATAAATAATTTATTTAATTTTAAAATTTTAAAATATTTTTACTTATTCAATAAATAAAATTTTGAAAATTTCTTAACAATTGAAGTTATAATAATCAGGTCATTGTAAAATAATAGTATTAGGTTGGATGGGTAATTGGAGAAGGATAATCAGTGGTAAAGAAGTTGTGGGTACGAAATGCTTCGCTGTAAGTACTAACTTGCCCCCAAAAACCACCTTCAGCCCCCAATAATATTTGATAAAACTCTCTCTCTCTCTCTCTCTCTCTCTACCACCGGAGCTTCAGTCTGTTGTCGGTACTGGTAGATCTTTGTTCCAACCAAATCCTCCCACAATCAGCTTCAAATTTCTACTTTTACTTTTGTTTTTCTATTTTAATGTGGCCGAAAATTTTCCATGAGATAGATTTTATTCGGGAATAAAGAGATTAAAAGAGAAAAAGAGCTACAAGTCGAAGAGAAATGAAGCTCAGAAAGCCGGTCTTGTTTTTGCTCTTTGTTACTGTTCTTGCCCCTATCGTCCTCTACACTGACACTCTTGGAATCTATCTTACTTCTTCATCTGGTAATCACTCTTAACCCCACCCCCTCCCTCACCTTTTTTTTTTTTTTGGTTAAAAAATAAAATTTGCTGCTTTTTTTTTTTTTTTTTTTTTTGGCAGCTGGAGATGATTTCATAGGGGACGACTCGACTTCCTTTGTAAGTTGAATTCTGCAATTGATTTGATTTAATTTATTTATTTAATTTGTTCCCTTTTATAATATGGTTAAATTCTTTAATGTAGACGTTTGGTGGCGACATCCGGCCCTTACATGTTCTTCCACAGGTATGGCTTTTCAGATTTCCTATCTTTTCTCTGGAAAATATTAGATCTCTTAATCTCTGTTTATTACTCAAAATTCTACTTTCAATTTCAATTTTAATTTTTTTATTATTATTTTTTTTTTTAAAAAAAAAAAAAAAAATCACAGGAATCTGCAACCATTCTCAAGGAACCTCCGGGCATTGTGTATTCTGCTAGCCAATCTCTTGCAAATACTTCTGACGCTTCCACCACCGACAACTCACGTATAACCAGACAGCTCACTGAAGGTTTTGCTTGAATTTGCTGAATGACAATCCCTGTTTTCTTAGTTGTTCGTTTCTCTAACTGAAACTACAATTTCCAGAATCAATTCTATCCACCCCCACCCATGGCGAAAATCCCATCAGGCTAGTCACTAACGCTGTAGATGAACCACAAAAGGTGGGAGAAAACTCAAAGAAATATGCATCTTCTACGGAAAGTGAAACCAAGACCACTCAAATTGATACTAGAATTAATGATGTTTCTAGGGGTTCTGTGAACAACTCCCAAAATTCCCTTGGGAAACTGGTAAATTGAACGCTACTTCTACTATGCTCTTTTCGACCTTTTTTTTTTTTTTATTTCATCCTGAGAAGCCAACAGTGTCTGCCGCCTTTTAGTCCTACTAGTACTTTGCTGTCCTTTTTTTCTTTATCAGAATATTGACAAACAGCGTCTAGTGAACCCATACACGGACTTCTGCCGATTAATGAAGGATTTACTTCTTAAGTTTAGATACATGAACACTTCAGGTTTTCAATGCGTCTAACATTTTTTAAAAAAATTCTTTCCTCCAAGGAAACAAAAGCTGAGCGGCAGTCTTCTAGAGCCTCTGGCAGAGAAGCAATGGATGCACGAACTGATAAGCGCAGTGAACAATCAGCTCTTCCTGATGCTCGTGTTCGCCAGCTTAAAGATCAACTCATCAGGGGAAAGGTTTATCTTTCCCTTTCAGCCACAAGAAACAACCCTCACTTCATAAGGGAGCTCCGACTGCGTATGAAGGAAGTTCAAAGAGCTCTTGGGGATGCCTCTAAGGATTCTGAGCTACCTAGGAAGTAAGTCTTCACATTAGGCTCGTGATTACTTTTCATTCTATTCCTGATCAAGTTGTCTAGATTTTCTTTTCCCTTTTTAGTTTCCAGCATAGTCTGACTGTATGCTTTCTCTGTAATTTTCTTCATGCATGTTCTCTCTATGTGCGCTTATCATGGTTTATAATTTTCTTGCAGTGCCAATGATAAGTTAAAAGCAATGGAACAAACCCTGGCCAAAGGCAAACAGATTCAAGATGATTGTGCTGCTGTGGTGAAGAAGCTTCGAGCTATGCTTCACTCAACAGAAGAGCAGCTAAGGGTGCACAAAAAGCAAACTTTGTTTTTGACACACTTAACTGCCAAAACCCTCCCCAAAGGTCTCCATTGTCTTCCCTTGCGTCTATCTACTGAATACTTCATGATGAATTCATCTCAGCGGCAATTTCCAAATCAAGAGAAATTGGAGGACTCCAGGTTGTACCACTATGCAATATTTTCAGATAATGTATTGGCTGCAGCAGTTGTAGTAAACTCAACCCTCTCTCATGCTAAAGTAAGAGATCTTTTCATTACTCTTGAATCTTGATCTGTCAAATTTCCCCTGATAAATTTTTTCCTGATATGAATAGGACGCTAGAATGCATGTCTTCCACATTGTGACTGACAAGCTGAATTATGCTGCTATGAGGATGTGGTTTTTGGCAAATCCTCCAAGCAATGCTACAATACAGGTTCAGAGTGTTGAAGAGTTTACATGGTTAAATTCAAGCTACAGCCCAGTTCTCAAACAATTGGGTTCTCCCTCCATGATTGATTATTATTTCAAGACTCGCCGTGTTGAATCTGATTCCAATTTGAAATTCAGGAATCCAAAGTATCTCTCCATCATGAATCATCTTCGTTTTTACCTACCAGAAATATTCCCTAACCTCAACAAGGTCCTATTCTTAGATGATGATGTAGTTGTGCAGAAGGATGTTACTGACCTATGGTCCCTTGATCTTAAAGGAAAAGTGATAGGTGTGGTTGAGACTTGTGGAGAAAGTTTTCATCGGTTTGATCGCTACTTGAACTTTTCAAATCCTGTCATATCAAAAAAATTTGACCCTCGAGCTTGTGGTTGGGCATTTGGAATGAATATTGTTGACCTATTGGAGTGGAGGAGGCAAAAAATTACAGACGTCTACCACTCGTGGCAAAATTTGGTAATGGATTCTTCTGTTAGAGCTCTTTCATTTCGAATTTTTAGCATTGACAACATATATGCGTGCATTAAGGTAGTGACTTTACATGCATGATCCTACTTTTAAAAACTTAAGCCTGTAAGATATGCATCTATGATTAGGTAAAACAACTCTAATACCCTTATTTTGGCATCATTAGTTTCCATAAAGCTCAACAATATACAAACACAGGTCCAATATGTGTCCCAAATTATTGTGTTGTGAATGTGGTTTCTTGCCACAGGTGTAGGGAATCACATATTCTCCGAAAATTTCTTCTCAAGTTTGGGACTTTTTTTACTTGTCTACTAATATAAAGGTAGCCTTAGATTTTTTTTCCCCCACCTCACGCTGATCATCAGTTTCCCATGCAAGTGACAAGAAATAAACATCCCCACTAAACTTGGATTAGCCAAAGATTTCTCAATGATAAATTTCTAAAAATGCTGATGGCTTCTCTCTAGTCGGTCTGATATAAAGTAAATAGCTTTGCTATGTTTCTGTGGGTTTATGCAATGCCCATAGTTTCATATATGTTCAGATGTTATTCTGACTGAATGTGTGCTTGCTACTTGTCGCCAACTAGGTTATACCATCTATGCAATTAGTTGTACTCAATTTTCATCAAGTATGCCTTATATTATGACTCTACTGTGGACTTGGATGATTGATGAAAATAAATGATCATAGGAAGAAAAGTTTGTTTTATGATGCTAATACCATGTTTTGTAATCATTTCATTTGCCCAAATCGAGTCGGAGAGTTCTCTTTGTCTTACTTTCATTCTCAGTCTATCTGACCAAAAGTTTAACTAGTCTTCCATTACACTAAGTCCAATCTGCGTCAGGTATAATTTCTTCCTTTCCACCCCCCCCCTCTCCCCACCCTTCTTTCCCCTCTTGTAACCCATTTATCTTATCCTCTACCAAACTTAAAACAAATCTAAGCATGGTCTATGAGTGAATTTATGTTTACCTAGTGTCAAAAGTTCCATTTGAGAGTGTCTTCACTAGTTTTATATTCGAGGATTTTGCTTTCCTTTTTTACTAGATACTTGTCCTTTTCAGCTTCAACAGGTCTGAATTAAGTGTCATTGTAAACCAATTCTTTGTCCTCTGTTGCAGAACCATGATAGACAGTTATGGAAATTGGGGACCCTACCACCTGGGCTAATAACATTCTGGAATCGTACTTTTGCACTTGATCGATCTTGGCATGTCCTTGGCCTTGGTTACAACCCAAATGTAAGTCAGAAGGACATTGATCGAGCAGCTGTTGTACACTATAATGGAAACTTGAAACCCTGGCTCGAGATTGGAATACCCAAATTTCGAAACTACTGGGTCAAATATGTTGATTATGACCAACTATACTTGCGTGAATGCAACATTAATCCATAAACCTGCGCCGGTAACTTCTGCAGGATGAGGCTGGTCAATTAGTTCATGGGCCCTTTTTGTTGGATGGATTTCTTCTTCTCAAATTATAGGAGTTAGTAGGTATATAATCTATAAGCATATAGTTACCTAGTTTACTGTTTCTATGATTGCCTTTTTAAATTAATTTCTTGACACCCATTCTTATGTGGCTCTGGTGCTGGATGCATCTGTAAATGGTTGGAAGATAGTACACACACCCCCCCCCCCCTCTCTCCCCACTTTTTTTCTGGTTTGGTTGGATTTTCTTTCATTCTTTTTTCTTTCAGAAGTTAATTTGTAACACGTTGGTGAGATTTATCAGTATTATTATCTTGGGTCCTTTATAAGCAGCAGTATGGCTTCCACAACTCTTTTCCCCCAGCAGTTCTCATTTTTATTTGCACAATTATTCCTTCTGTGCAGTATAGACTATAGATGTGTATTTCAAGCGTATAGGATGCTTTTGGATCTCTGTTAAATAATGTTGATACATTTGTAAAATAGTTTAATCTTTGTTATGGAAATTATTGTTTTTTGGCCTGTTTAGTACTTTTTGGTCAGCTGTAATCATTTCGGGGATGTCGTATCATTGTTTGAATGTAATGTTGTCTATTGCGGTGCACATGAAGCCGCTTTTAATACTCTCAAGTAAATCCTCGGTGTTTTTTTTCCTTTTCTTTTTTAATTTTTCTCCTAATATTCAAATATTTTAGTATTTATAGTTTTCCTGAAAAAATAAAATAAATATTATGGTTACAAGGAAATGTTGGAAAATATAATAAATTTTGTTGCAGTCAAATATCCAAGTTTTTTTTTTTTTTTTTGTTTGTCTATCTTTTATATTTATAAAAAGTTTATTATTCTTTTTCATATTTTTGTTTAGGGGTGTGTTAAATGAGTCCGTTTGAGTCGGATTAGTTTCTTAAAAAAGCTCCGATTCCAAAGTTTAAACAGTTGAAATAACATGAGTGAAAATGAGTTAGGATTTGATTCATGGCTCCTCCAAATTTCAAACAGCTGACCTTGGGGTTTATTCCTTTTCATATTATTCTCCTTTAATGTTCTCTATTTTTGTTATTTGTCCTATACGTTAATTAGTATTTTATATTTTTAATAAATTATTATGTATTTTAAAGATATTTTATTATATTCTAATAGATGTTAATGATTCGGTTTATTCTAATTCAATTTCTCTCTAGATTTGAATCTTTTTTTGTTTCCATAAATGTGCATGTGTTTAGCCTATGATAATGGATGCTGCTACTGATGGAATGAACCACAGCATATATTTTAAAGCGTCTCTCGTGCAGCGGGATTCAGCCAAAAAATGCTGATTATTTTCTTGATAGGAAGTATGCCACACCCAGATTTAAAGTTCTAATTGAGAAATCAAACAGACTGTCATGACCGCTACAATACAATAATATTGTTGAATTCATTGGTTGTATTTTGATATGATACAAAATCTAAAAAATAAAAGGTAAACTGTCAGTCGTTTTGTTTCATTGTTTATACAGGTTGCAGTTTATAGAGGACGATTGAGACAATGTTTATTTATTTTTTTTTTTTTTTTTTTTTTTTTTAAAATTTGGACTTTGAATTGTAGTTTTCTAGAAATCATGAAAATTTTTAATTTAAAAATTAATATTCATATTTCTAATTTTTCCATATATATTGGCTAAACATCCGATCTGCCCTGCTCAGCTCGTGTTCGGTGGTTAGTTCAAGTCTCTGCCATAAATTTAAGCAAATACACACGAAATCCCTGCTGATTCATCTGAACAGCAGTATCCGACTATCACCTTGTGCTGCTGCAACTTATCAAGACTCAATGCTACGGCCAGTGATATAGCAGGTACTTAACCAATAACTACCACTATCCCTCTAGTCCTCCTCTCAAAGACTTCACATTGCTTTAAAATAACAAATCCAACACATACTTACATCCATAATCCTTCAAAGTATTTTCCTTATTTGTTATGTGCTAGTCATTTTTGAGGGAGGGTAGAAAGAACATAACCATAGGGGTGAACCGCACATTAAGACCACTAGATCTACAAGAAATGAGAAACAATTCTCATGACTCTTAAATAACAGTTCCATTAGGTATCAGAGCATCCTTGATAACTGTGATAATCCCGCTCTTAATGAAGTACCCATCCGTCTCTCTTGCTGCTTCTTGCACATTGTCACTGTTGATGATCTGCAACAAAAAATTATTACACAAAGTTAACTTATATTTACCTGCTCCCTTTATCAACATCCCAATTTACTTCTGCAATATGAGTTGTTCCTTAACCAACAGTACTCTTACAGCAAGGAGTGTTCATATTTGCAATGAAGTAGTAAGATTCAAGGCACGATAAGCAACGTAAGCTACTGCTGACTTCTAGTTCATTACCCGAAAATTTTCAAGTATTCTTGAGTAATGATATTGATATGGATAGTTATTCAAGAAAATCAAGCATACTGTTAGGCCCCAGCAATTTTTTAACCTCTTCACACTACATGAGATTCATTCCTGCTCCCTTACATGCATGTATGCGAATGTCATCTCACAAGAGATAGGAATTCTAAAAAAGATCTTTTGGAACTTAAGTACTAGAAGAACCAGATATTAAGCATGACAAATGGAACACACATATTTTTAAACTAATCAGTAAAACAAAATTCTGATAGCCAAAATGTAATGTAAAAGTGTGAGCTAGGAACTATAATCCAGTCAATCACTTGTTATTTTGATAGCCTTGCAGGCCCAACCTTATCAACTTACACTTGCACTGTGTTCAATAATATGTTTCAATGAGCATAACCACAATTTATGAGCCCATTCTCAAAATAAATATGCAATTCATCAGGAGATTACCTTTGCATTATCTCCAATGCGAGCATTCTTGTCGATTATTGCTCTTTTGATGTGAGAGTTTTTGCCAATCCCAATAGGAACACTTCCTTTGGATGCTAAGAGTCTTCTGTCTGCATCTGTCTGGATGAAGGTATTAACAACATGATCAGGTTTTGACAAAACATGGAAACAGCGGACTCCAGATACAAGCATCAAAGTATCCACCTGATCTGCATAATATGCATAAAACTAAGCTGATACCTAAAGTGAACAAGAGACTTGCTCTCACCTCATAGTAATCAGCTCCCATGAGCAGACTGTCTTCTATGATTGCACCTTCTGAGATGCAAGATCTTAGACCAATTACAGAATGGTGAATCTTACAATTCTGTCCAGAAAAAGATAATTAACCCAAATAATCAATATAAAAAAGGTTAGGGAAGACAAACAACATATACAAATAATAACAATACATATTCATATTTTGGTCAAATTGCATGTTCAAAGATTTATTTTGCTTCAGGAAACAAGGTAATTGACATTAAAATTCTAAGAGAATTTAACTTCAGCCCAAGTTATACTACACAATTTTCATGACTTACCTTAATGACGCAACCCTCACCAATCACACTGTCTGTAACATTAGCATCAAGCATTTTGGAAGGTGGAAGGTAACGAGGCTGAGTATAAATTGGAGCAGAACGGTCATAAAAGCTGCATGTGGTGAATTTTGTTAAGTACAACATTTTAAAAAATGATTTAATAATGGCAAGGGTAGATAAACAGAAAGATGTAATGCTGTTACTGATATTTCCCCTTAAGGTAATAGACCTGAAATCTGGCACAGGCTTTTTCGTGATCCCCAAATTTGCATTGTAAAAAGCTTCAATTGTTCCAATATCTTCCCAGTAACCATCATACAAGTAGGCTTGGACCTGAAATCCACAAAAAGAAACTGAAGAAGAGGAAAACAGAGGATAATACAGAACTCAAACAAGATTAACAACTACTATAGTATGTGGCATTTGAGTACAGTATGCTGCAGTAAATCAACCATGTGCTATATGCCAAGTAACAGACTATGTCACATACATTGAGGGAAAAATCATTTATCCAAGTGAAATTAATTTCATTCAGCTAAAATTAACAGCACAAATGAAGCTGTCAAAAAGCCTAATGAAATGGATCAAGAGAGGATAAAACTTTTAGTGAAAACTAAATTAAAAAGAAAAGGAAATCAGATAAGGGGTCAAGACTATTCACCAAGGCAGGATGTCCTGGAACGAATTTATACTAGTTGTTGATACTGAAACAGAAAATAATGGCATAAGATATCACCCCCCTACAAACAAACCTTCACTTTGACCTTACATTTTTATGACCTAAATTGTCCATGTTTTCACTGAATGATTTCAGGTGGTAACCTCAGAACATAACAACATCCCTAAAGTAGTCATTTTGAGCACTATTTACCCGCATGCCAATTGATGTAGCGCCTGGAATAACTTCACTTCCAAAGTCATTAGCCCCAGGAAACTTCTCTTGAAGTAAATTTAGCATTGCTTCCTTACTAAAAACATATATACCCATACTTGCAATATAAGGCATTTCCTTTGCTCTTTCGTCATCAAGACCAAGAATGGTAGTGTCAACCTGGGGTAAATATGATGAAGAGAAAGTAAATAACATTCAGCAATTACATTTTTATATGGTACAGAAAGTAAGAAATTTAGAATTGGAAATAAGGAAACTGAATTATTTTTGCGGCGAGTTTACCCTCATTGCTTTCAATTGCTCTCCTTTTGGCTTCTCTGCAAATTCAATTATTTGTCCTTGCTCGTCAATTTTCATCAGACCAAAAGCAGTGGCACGTTTTTCATCCATGGGCAGTGCAGCAACTGTTATGTCAGCATCAGTTTCCCTGTGTGCTTGGATAAATTTCTCATAATCCATGCGATATAAATGATCCCCAGCAAGAACCAAGAATTCAAGAACATTATGCTCTTCAAATAACCAAAGATACTGCCTAACAGCATCAGCCGTGCCCTAAACATCAAAGGGCATTAAGTTATGCAGCTGAAGTTAGCTAAAAAATGACAGTTGAAATGGACTATGCATTGTAGGAAATATTCTAAATTTCTAATTCATGTTCCAGGAATAAATAAAAAATAATACAGACAGGAGTGGACATGTCAAGTTCCTGAAAGACTTGGTATATAATAAGAGGAGTTGTGCTCCGATCTACACTTTAAGCTGCGGATTAGTATGTTGACTCTCCAATAGTAGAAAATTGTAAAACAGGAGTATCAAACAACGTATAAATCCTACAGTTAGGAAACTCTAAATGGAAAATGTAAGCCTTTCGAAGTATCTAATAACAGTGGGACCAGGGATTTGAACACAGACGCAGAGTCGGTTGGTAATATTGGAACGAGTGTAACCCAAGTGAAAGTGAAACGGCAATTAAACTACTAGTGAGCCCCGAAGATTTAAGATGAATGTATGAAAGCAAGGTAAATAAAATACTTGGAACCAATTTGGATTTTCTGGACTTTGCTGGGCAGCAAGAACTTCAACGAACCCCTCATTCTTGTAACCACCCAAATTACTTGCATAGGAGCGCGAGAGATGGCGATTGAGCGATGCAGAGTTGAATTGGGTGAGAACATAAATTTTAGATATATTGCTGTTTAGACAATTACTGACGGGTATGTCAATCAACCTGTAATTTGCACCGAGCGGTACGGCAGGTTTTGCCCGTTTCTTGGTCAAAGGATAAAGGCGTGTGCCAGCACCACCACCAAGAATAATGCCCAGAACACTCTGCATATAAATAACATGTATATAACGTTTAAAACATGAGTGATTCTCAGACTCAATGTCCCTGAAGAAAGAGGCAATGTGGAAGAGTAGCATAACGAATTTTATATATATATATATATATATTTTTTTTTTTTAAAAAAAAAAAAATAAAAAAAAAAAAAAAAAAAAAAATAAAAAGGTAGAGAGAGTACAGTGCTGGCATCAGGATCGAGACAAGTCTGGGAATAGCTTGAATCGGACACAGCTTTAGGAGAAACAACCCGGGATCGGAAACGATGGCAATAAGATTTAGAGATGGTTGATCCGGTCAGATCATTACGCAAAAGCTCAGAAACCCTGGAACCAAGATTAATGGCCAATTTCGTTTTTGGCAGACCACGTATGCCAGCAGAATGGCAGTAACCCGATGACGACGGTAAAAGGCTCCTGTACCCACATGAACTGGAACAGAATGCTGACGCCACGACCTGAGGCATATTGCCCTTTCTGAATTCGGAAAAGCAAAGCCGACCTAGTGGTGCTGTGTGGTGTGGTGTGGGTGGTTACTGTAAGCGCTAATACATGTGCTGGAGAATGAAGCTAAACAATTTCTCAAGATGACCATTTGGTACTTAATATAATTTTATTTTATTCCTTTTACATTTTTTTTCCCCCTCTCCTTCTCTTTCTGCTAATAAAATCTGTTAACTATTTTTAATTTATAATTTGAAAAAAAAAACTATTTTCAATTTATCAAATCAATTAAGTTACATTCTGCCAGGACTTTTGGATTTTTTTTTAAAAAAAAGTACATAGTAATTTTTTATTAAAATAAATGAAATTGTAATAAAGATATTAATATATTATTTTAAATAAAAATTTATGATTAAATATTAAAAATAAAATTAATATTTTTAACTGATAATTAACAGGTATAAAATTTTGTTTTTAAATCAAAAAATAGTTTTTAAAAAAAAAAAATTTGTGTGCAATTGGACTTTAGTGAATTTTATTTAAAAATGACTTTTTTCCTGTTTAAATAACACAAAGAAATTAAAATATTTTTTGTGTCTCGTACACTATTATTAAAAAAAAATTTTATAAAGTGAATTTTACTTAAAAATGATTTTTCTCCTGTTTAAATAACACAAAAAAATTAAAATGTTTTTTGTGTCTTGTACATTATTATTAAAAAAATATTTTATAAAGTGAATTTTATTTAAAAATGACTTTTTTCTTGTTTAAATAACACAAAGAAATTAAAATATTTTTTGTGTCTCGTACACTATTATTAAAAAAATATTTTATAAAGTGAATTTTACTTAAAAATGACTTTTCTCCTGTTTAAATAACACAAAGAAATTAAAATATTTTTTGTGTCTCGTACACTATTATTAAAAAAATATTTTATAAAGTGAATTTTACTTAAAAATGACTTTTCTCTTTATTTAAATAACACAAAGAAATTAAATATATATTAAATTATTAAAAAATATTTTACAAATTGAATTTTACATAAAAATGATTTTTCTCCTGTTTAAATAACACAAAGAAATTAAAATATTTTTTGTCTCGTACACTATTATTAAAAAAAAATTTATAAAGTGAATTTTACTTAAAAAATGACTTTTCTCCTATTTAAATAACACAAAGAAATTAAAATATTTTTCGTGTATTGTACACTATTATTAAAAAAAATATTTTATAATAATTCAAATTGTTTGGTTGTAATGTGGAGGACTGACGAGAGGGATTTGTGTCTGATTTAGGTTTTTTTTTTTTAAATAAAAAATTTATGCTAAAAGAAGCTATCTTTTTTTCCTAGCTAATTCCGGAGCCCTAGTGAAATGATTTTAAAAAAAAAAAAAGGAAAGAAAAACGGAAGGAAGCTAATGTAGCACTTGGGGACGACGGCATGCAGTAGCATATATATATATATATATATATAATGCAATGATCGTTGTTGCGCAAAAATCAAATTGAAATTCAAATCTTGAAGGGGGGATGATTACTGGCATGTTCTTTTGCATTTTCCCCAGCTCTCCCTTTTCATCATCAAGTTGTACTAGTCTAATAACTAGCTTGCTTGTTTCTTTTTGTCTTGGTCCTTTCGAGAATACGTCAAATTTGATGGAAAAAAGACTCAGGAACTGCTGCTAGATACGTATGTTTTTTTTTTTTTTTCCCCTTAACTGTTATTGGATTTGGGGTGGGAGGAAGAGTTGAGCTTTCACTTTTTTAAAATAAAACTTTTTTTTTTTTCCTTTGTGTGTGTCTAGTGGGGGTGGGGGTGTTTGGCATTAGTTAAGAACGAGAATGGCCTTACTCGCGGTCATCGATCACCTCTTTCCACCCTTCCTAAACAGCAAAAGCAAAAGCGCGGGGACTGTGTTCCGGTCAGGGGACACAATGCTGACTTCCCTTCTCCTTTATTTTTTTTACACCCGTACTTTATTGGGAGCTTACATGTTTTATGAGCGAGGAACTTAAAACATGTAGATAAGAATGTTAAAAAGGGAAAAAAAAAAAAAGGGGTTATAACAACAAATTTTTCTACAAAAAAAATATATATATATATTCTTCATATCTGTAAAAAACGAGTGTCAATAATTTTCATTAAAAATCATATACGGAATATATTTTTCAAAACAAAGCTCGCCATAGGAAACGAAATGACGCCAAGATTATACTACTGCATCGCAATCCTCCTACGGGCCAGCACGCGCTTAATAATAAAGGTCAAAAGCAAAAAAGGGTCCCCGAAACGGCCCACCCTCTGGGGAAAAAAAAGAAAAGAAAAACAAAAAAAGAAAAAGAAAAAGAAAAAGCAGCTGAGCAGAGCAGTCCCTCTCAGGTCTTCCCTGGCCCTTGCTTCTTCAGGCAATGGTATCAGACTTGAGAGCGACGCACTAACATGTTACATTTCTAAGTGGAAAAACAAGATAACACTTTGTGCTACCAACAATAAATGGCGGTCCGGAAGCTCGGATTCTGATTGTCCACGGCTGCTTTCCCCCTCTAACCATGCTTTCATCACCCAAGATCCGATCTTTGCTACAGGTACAAGCTGCTGAAGCATGTGTACCTAGACACACTTCCCCCCACGACTAAGTTGACTATCATCATCACCGGTGGCCTTTCAGGATGGCCGGAGGAGGAGCATCGTGGAAATTCAAGAAGGCAGCCAAAAAGATACTAGCCCAAACATGCGGCTCCCTCTCTTGGAATAGGGAACAACAGTCTCACGCCCATCAGACCACTTCAAATGCTACTGTAACTCCCACACACACACTCTCTCTCTCTCGCCATCATCAACTATACAAAAGGGATTAATGTAGCTCCCCGTGTGCATTTTAATCTCGATGCAATCGGAATTTTAAATGAATGGATTTGCAGCTTTACTGTTTCTCTTCCCTTGCAGCAGTCCCTTGAATAAGAAAGAAAACCCTAATCCTAATTTTCTTTCATGAGTTTAAAAAAAAAAAAAAAAAACTGATGTTTTCCACCTTTCTCATCATCCGGTGCTTATCTCATTTGTTTCTTCTATTATTTGTGTTTGCCAGGTATCTCCTGATTCATATGATTTTGGCAGCATAATCTATTCCAATGCTGCAGATTCAGCTCTCAGTGCTTCTGCTAATAAGGTTGCCATAATTCCCTCTCTTCAATATGACTACTTAGTCATTTTCTTTTTACCTCCCTTGTTACTTTTATATGTAATTCCTCTGTATTTTCTCTCCTTTACGCATTTGCCCTTCAACATTTTGTAGTTCTTTCATTATTTGCTTAGTCCACTTTGTGAATTATATATATGTATATATTTGGTATGTGGATTTCTAACCTTTGAGGAATTATTATTTAACTTCCAGTGCCCAGAATATTAGTTTTTCAAGTTGTGATTTGATTAGAATCACATCCTCTTCATTCACCTTCCACACTTTGTTTTCCTTGATTCAAAAGTTCGTAATATGCTTACTTCTTCAGTTGATAAGTATACTATATGCTTAAAACTTTTATTACTGTGTCAATACAGTAGCTGAGTTGGTTGTGATGCACTCCTTATTGGGTAAACCATTCCTGATGTGTTAAAAAGATTTATAAAAAAAAATGTTTTTAATATTGTCTAATAACAATATGATGCCTTTTTGGTCACAAATCCTTCACTTATCCTTAAATTTAGAGGACACAATGTCTGGTATGTTATCCATATATTTAGCCTAAACTTTTGTTTTAATGAAATTATCTCACCATCTAAGCATATATTTTATTTTATTTTCAGATTTTTGTCCCTTCTGTCAAAAGAGATCATATGTTTTATGCTGTGTTAAATTCACATTTTTGGACCCTGAGGTATCAAAATTCTGTGAGTTGGGGGTTTCAAGTTACAATTGTGCTAAGAACCAACTAAAAGTCAATTATCAAAAATCATTTGAAATAGAACAAAATTTTGTCTTGTCAAGAAAAATCTCTGAATGCCGAGTGGTTGTTTTCCATCCAAATTTAGAAATTTTCTGTAGGCAAGTTAAATACTTTTTTCTCTCCTTGGAGAAATTGTTAATCCATTTCCCAAAAAAGATTATTTTATTACTTCTCTCTATGGAAGCCATTTCCAGAGATTACGAAACCAAATGTGACATTTAGCTCGACATTGAGGGGCCTTTTTTTTATTTTGGCTCAAGCATATACAACAATCATCATGGTTGAAAAGTATTTTTTACTTTTAACTTTGTATAGAAATTAAGAAGATCTTTCTATCATAGGTTACCATATTATTCTTGTTATCAATGTGATTAGTGGTGGACCAAATGTGATATTGGGATATGAATCTCTAAAATGGAAAAGATTGTTTTATAAAATTTTAGATAGAAAATATGTTTACTTTAAGAAAGTGAGAGGGAAGAATGTTTATTATGCTTTCATGTATTTACTCTTGCAGATTGTAGGAGTTAGATCCATGTGTCGTTTTGCATTGTAGAATGCCCTATATATTTTGCATCTGGAAGTTCATATCTGTACTTGTGCTACTAAGAGAATCTAAACTTTACATCTGATACATGAGAATTCTTGATGGTTGAGTTATGCAGGCAAGGAATTGGATGTTGGGATTTTTATCATAGACTGGACATTTCTGTTCTTTTTAGTTTTCTTCTAGTTTGTTATTATCTTTTTTCTTTCCCCTTTTATTCAATGAAGATGGATCTGTTAACCTTCTCTTGGCATTACACTTACGTTTCTCCTTTTGTTTTTTTTTTTTTTTGGGGGGCAGAGTCTTTGTGCTATATGTCTTGATCCTTTAAACTACACTTCCGGAAGCAGCTCTTGCCCAGCTATATTCACGGCACAATGCTCTCATGCGTTTCATCTCACTTGCATCTCTTCCAATGTCCACCATGGTAGTGTGACCTGTCCGATTTGTCGTGCACATTGGACACAACTGCCTCGAAATCCAAAATCTCAGTGTTCTCTTCATGGGAACCAGTCTGACCCCATTCTCCAGATACTTGATGACTCAATTGCCAGTTTCCGGGTGCATCGACGCTCCTTTCTTCGCTCTGCTCGCTATGATGACGATGATCCAGTTGACCCTGAATACGCATCATGGCATCTACGTCTTCATATATCTCTATTGCCATTTCAGCTTGCTCATCCTGCTATCCATTTCTTCTCAGGTACAAGTCCACCAGGCTGATTATATCCATCATCTTTGTAAAATTTCGTTCAACCATCAGTTGACAATTTTGTTGTCTTTTTTTTCTGGCAGAATCGACAGGAGAGCATCTTGCTGCAGCTGGGCAGAAACCTTGTGCGTGTGTATCTTCAACCAGAGCTTATCTTTGTGTAAGACTAGCACATCAACCAGGTATTGACTTGGTGTTAGTCGCTAGCCCTAATGGGCCTCACCTTAGGCTATTGAAGCAAGCTATGGCCTTGGTGATTTTCTCACTACGGCCAATAGACCGTTTGGCCATTGTGACCTACTCTTCTGCTGCCACACGCATGTTTCCCCTTAAGCGCATGACTTCCTATGGAAAAAGGACCGCTCTACAAGTCATTGATCGCATTTTCTACATGGGTCATGCAGATCCAATTGAAGGAATGAAGAAAGGGGTGAAAGTTCTTGGTGATCGCGTACACAAGAACCCCCAGTCTTGTATTCTGCATCTGTCCGACAGCCCAACAAGGTCATACCATCATTTGACAACAGAAATTCCCATAACAATCCATCGGTTTCATGTAGGGTTTGGTTTTGGCTCTTCAAGCGGGTTTGTCATGCATGAATTTGAGGAATTTCTTGCCAGAGTATTAGGTGGTGCAGTCAGTGAAATTGAGCTAAGGATCAAGGATGACAATCGGATTATTAAACTTGGAGAACTCAGGGATGGAGAAGAGAGGAGAATCCCATTAACCTTGCATAAATCTGGACAGATTTGTATTGAATATAGCTACATTGATGGTGGAAATGATGAATGCGCTAAGTCTGGAGAAACTTTAGTTAGCATACCCAATCAGCTTGGTGAGAGAAGCCATGGCCTGGATGCAATTGGGGGCATAGGCGGAAGGACAAGCAGTGTTGAGAGTTGGGATTACCATGACACCTTCATGGCAAGAAGATGGGCTAAGCATTTGCATGGTTACAGGCCATGGTATCCCCAGTAATTTATCACCACCTACAGACAGGTTGATTTGTACAATTCCATTCTTTGAACAGAGTACAGGATGCTTTTAAAACGTCTTCTGATTGACCTAGTAATGATTGTAATACTTGGATTAATACTTATATGGCCTAATTTCTCTGAAGCATTTTTGCTAGATTGAGGTCGCAACCCCTTTTCCCCCCCGGCATGTTGGCCTTCTTTTTTTAAAAACCCCTTTAATAATACACGATCCAATCCGATCAAATCAAGTATTTAGTACGTATAATAGTCATAGCATAAATGTAAAGCTTCTATTATTGTTATTTAACTATAGTAAAACAAAATAGAAAATTAAATTTTGTATTTAATAACATATTTTCATTAAAATAAATAAAATTTTAATTTTAAACAAATGAATAAAAGACATTGGCCTCTATCTAAAATTAAAATTGACCTAAAAAAAAATTAAAATTGATATATTGCATGAAATTATTGTTGAATATGAAGCACTTAAATTCTTAATTTGAGAAAAGCATATTGTGAAGGTGGAATTTATACAATTCTTTAATTTTATGGAAAACAATAATCATTTGTTTATGTTTTTTTAAGTAATTTCTTTTATATAAAACTTATTTTGCAAGAAAGACAAGAGTAATTATTGATCTTATTTTATTTTATTATTAGTAGTACTTGTTCAAGACTAAAAGCTTTTTCAATTTTAGGCATTACAACATATGATAACAATTACAAAATTGTTAGCATTTATGAAAATATAATAAAAGTGACCCTAATACTTAAAAGTATAAATATTAACTTTGTTTTGATAAATAAAAAGATATTAACACATCAATTTTTTTTTTTTTTTTTTTTATATGAAAAAACATATAATTTTATAATATTATAAATATTTTTTTTTTTTTTTTTTTTTTGGTTGTCGACGAAGTAACTTCATCTCTTCTCAAAAAATGATTATTTTTCTCCCTTGTGTGGAGAAAAAGGAAATTAGGATGAAGATCACTGGGGAAATTGCTAGAAGAAATGGGATTAATTAAATGAGATCATAACCAGAACAATCAACATTAACAGTTTTATGGAGGAAAAATATATCTGAGTTATGGTGGCGTCCTTTCAGTAAAAACGGAAGGGGATGGGGTTGAATGGGGGATTGGTTAGAGAGATGTTGATAAACACATGGTGCTGCTAGAGATTCCATCCAATTTCAATTTACAAGTTTTGAGAGAGGGAGAGAAAGAGAACTGGTTAGTATTCTCAACTGGCGCTGAGCAGGAAAAGGTTTCCATTGTTTGCCGATGCAGATGCTTCCCAGATTGATTCAACCCAGGGAAGCTGTTCAGGAAAACATCCATAATAGTCACGGCAGCAGGGCTGCTGCAGTTGAAGTAGGCGATCCCTGCTTAGTCCTCACATCCGATCCCAAGCCCCGCCTCCGCTGGACTGCCGATCTTCACGATCGTTTTGTCGATGCTGTCACACAGCTTGGAGGACCCAATAGTTAGTATTTATTTATTTATTTATATTGTTATTATTATTATTATTATTATTATTTTAATGTTGAAGATCTTTAATTTTTGTTGATATTTCTGTATTTTTTTTCCTTTTTATATTCTGGAGATTTGAGAAGCAACACCTATTATGCTTAGATTTTTATCTTCGAGATTTCATTTTGTGGTCTAAAAGCATGGTTAGCTAATAACAAGATTACAACAGGCGGAACAAATCGACAATAAACTTAATAATAATGATTCACAAATCGACAGAAACTAATTCTCGATGAGCCAAAATCCTTATAATTCTTTCAGGGGGTCTAATAGTTAACTTATTTTTGTATTTGTTGGTTTAGCTCACTAGTTGACTTGTGTAAGTGTAATGAGCAACTCCTGAATCTTGATGGCAGAAATGACTTGTTTGACTAATTCTCGTCTAAACTTTTTTTTTTCCCTCTCTCTTTCTTGTTTCTCTTACTATGTTCACCTTTTCATTCTTTCTTAACCTCATCACGCATCCAATCTACACATCAACTGATGTCATTGCTGAGCATCATCCTTGGTTAAGTCAGAATCATTTGTACCTAAAGCACTTTCCTTTATTTTGATCTGATGAATATAAGACAGTTATTCCAAGTTGCTGGTACATGATACTTTGCAAGTTAGTTAAAATACAATATAGGTACCTTCAAACCTATTATATGGGGTACAAAACAGTAAATCTTGACTGTCCAGATCCCTGTTCTCCTAGCCAATCTTTGGCATGTGAAGTTTTAAGTGATATTTCCTATTCATGAGAGTTCCCCCCCCCCCCCCCTTTTATTTGGCTGAAAGATTCATGAGCATGACTAGATTGAGTTACATTCTTGTTTTGTAACTTGATATGCTTTTGCAGCTATGTCTCTTACCCCCTTAAGTGAATCCTCTTAGCATTAGCCACATGATTCACCTCTCTCCCTTAGTCATTCTGATCCAGTCAAAGTCCATTGTTGGAAATTGGAATGTGATCTTATATCTTTTTTAAGTGATTATTGCGTCATGGTACTAATGCTTCTTCTAATGCATGTTACTTGCAGAAGCTACCCCAAAGGCCATAATGAGAACAATGGGTGTAAAGGGACTTACTCTTTTCCATTTGAAGAGTCACCTCCAGGTTTCTTTCAGTGTTCATATGAAATTAATTCATGGGGTTACTTCATATTTAGACCCTCTTTTGAAGTTATTTGACTGGAAATTTTCCCACATTATTTTACAGAAATACAGACTAGGTAAGCAATCTGGGAAAGATTTGGGTGAGGCTCCAAAAGATGGTAGGTTTAGCTGTAACTTCCATTAATTGTTAGCAATTGTGTAACTTCTCTTCTTCTCGTTCTCATCCTTTTCTCTCTCCTTTTTTCTCCTTGTTGCTAAAATCACTGACACTGAAGCTGTAAGTACCAGATTTAGTGGAATTATGTGTTATTTCAGGTAAATTACACCTGCACACGTATGTTGGTCTATCTGGTGGTGTTGTTGCTATCTTACTAGCACCTGCTTCTAATGTGGCAAAAATGTGGAGGCTGTTAATAAATTTAATACTTCTCTATAAGGTTAAGTTTTTAGACTAAGTGACAATTTGACACAATTTAACGCGGTATCAGATGAGGAGGTCCTGAATTTGAATCTTTGTTGTTGCTCCAACTGTTGACTATTTTGCATGTCTTGGGCCTATGTTATGAAAAATGTGTGATTGGCCAAACGTAAGGGTGTGTAAAAAGAGGTTAAATTTAACCTTCCTTCTTGATAAGTTTAAGCTTTTAGAGTATATGATAATTTGACTTGATTTAAATGAGATCTTAGAAAATGGAATTTATTTATTTATTTATTTTGGGTTCTGGGGTTGTTGTCCGTTTTAACTTTACATTTAACTTTGGGCCTGCTAAATGAAGGACTTGCTGCTGCATGCCATATAGAAATCCCTTGTGCCAATAACTCTGCTCTTAACCTGCCAACTTCTGACATGAATGAGTAAGACCATTTAATATTATTCTGAATTTTAGTTCTCTATTCTTATCATCAACTTTGTTGCACTTGTTTAAACTATAGATTTTTGTTTCTATGGGATGTGAATATCTTTTA
Source organism: Cynanchum wilfordii (assembly GCA_025388415.1). NCBI lineage: Eukaryota > Viridiplantae > Streptophyta > Magnoliopsida > Gentianales > Apocynaceae > Cynanchum > Cynanchum wilfordii. The sequence goes on from JAHSUH010001079.1 coordinate 6,124,241, forward strand.
GAGGTTATGAAGTGAAGGAGGCCTTGAGGGCTCAAATGGAAGTGCAAAGTAAACTTCATTTGCAAGTCGAAGTAAGCTCGCCTTTGAATTTTTGGATGGTTTTGACATTTGTTTCATTCTGTTAAATACTATATTTCCGCACTAAATGATCAGCAATAAAGGATCTACATACAGTTTCGCCAATTGTCCATTTAACATTTTAAATGCAGGCAGAAAAACACTTGCATATTCGCCAGGTTGCTGAACAAAAGTATATGGCCATGCTGGAGAGGGCCTGCAAATTGCTTGTTGAACAAATGGCTGGATGTGCAGTTACAGACCCTGATAGGGGGAATTATCAAGTAATGCGAAGAAAGACCCCAAATAGCCCTTCCCATCTTGCTTGTGGAGTAGATCCTTTGGGATCCACTGATGTTGTCAGAGTCCAGGGTTCTGAAGAATTCATTCCTCGGATCAATCCACAGGGTGCGGATTGTTCCACCGAAAGTTGTCTCACTTCGCATGATAGTCCTGCAGGAGTTCCTCTGGAAGGATCACCACCTGGAGGCGGAGGAAAGAAACGGGTGTTGAGCATGGAGACAGCATCTGCGTCTGTGGTATGGGATGAATCAAATTTGAGAACTTCGGAAGTGCACCTGGGGAAAATGAATTCCATCGGAATTTCTGGCTATGGTCACTGAAGTGATGATACTATTTTCTGGGGAAGATTTGTTGGTGATTCTGTAAATTGATGGCATTGGAGATGATCTTAACATGGTGATTTATATCTTGTTTGTTATTCTTTCAGCAACACAGAGAAGAACAGTTACTTTTCGAAGTTTCCACGTTACTCAGCCCCTAACGTATCATTGTCACCATGGATTCCTGGTTTCCCTTCGGGAATTGCTAAAGGCTTAAAAACTCTACATTTAATTTATACGCCTTGATGTCGATATTTCCATTTCAACATAAATGGTCTGTTTTGCATAAGATAAGCATCTTTTTCAAATAAATTTCACCGAAAACCTACCAAGTTAAGAAATTTTGCATTCGAAATCATTATGGTCATGGTGAACCTAATCTATCTAATATCTACATAAACATACTTATGCTATATTTCAATTATACACCATAAATTTAAGAGGACCTTGTACAGTCTCCCATCCCCATGGTCCAAGGCATCCTCCTCCTTCCCTATACTTGAGGACAGCGAACCTACTTTATATAATGGGTTGGGTCTTTACTCTGCTTGGTTAGCAAAAACAAGCTCCCCCTCCCTACCATATGTTGCTCGTCCATCTATTTATAAATGATGTATCCCGATAATAAACAATCAAATTTGTACCGATCAAAAAAAAAATGAGATAATTTGTTTTTAATAAAAAGTAATCAAGACCAACCTAATTAACTTAAGGGACAAAATCGGGGGAATTATCCGGTTCCGACCTTTGATTTTGAATGCATTCTTCATTCCCAGGATAGTTTTTCTGGAGCCATCAAGAGGAACTTGATTCCCTCGTTTTGGTCTTTCTTGCTCATTTCAAGAGAGTATTGCCATGAGTGCTGCTCATTCTGGAACCTCTACCAATACATGCTATATTTACATGCCTGCTCCTCCTCCTTGTTCCCTCAGGACAGTATGTTCACTAAACATGAGGATGAGAATGCAAGAGAGAAGATCTCTATCCTTTTCCTTTTTGCAGTGTAAGGAGAAGAGCCTTCGTTTCACCGTTGCATTTGACGCTACTGCAATGATAAAAACCTCTCAAGAACAAGAGTCTTCTGTTATTGAAATTCCTTCTAAATCGGTCGTCCGCCGCCGCCTTATCTTGCTTAGACACGCTGAAAGTTATCGGGAAAATCGGTCCCTGCTAGGTATTTGTGATTTTAATTTAATTATTCTATATTTTTTATATAATAAAAAATTTATTTCCGTGTGTGGCTTGAAGGTTATTTTTTCTCTCTTTCGTTCTCTGGCATATTTTCTTCTTAATTAAATGGTTTTGTCTGAGTTTTATAATTAAACTAAATTGGTTACTCAATGATCTTAGGCAAAGAATAGACCATTAGAGAACATGTCTTCAAAAATTGAAGAATTTCAGTAGACTCAGTTATTATGCTACCCTCTTTATACGTTCCGAACTGTACTTGTGGCTTCGTTTTGAGCTTATTCTTGCAATTAAAGGCCAGAACTTTTTAGTCCTCTGGGGCAGTTCCATTCACAACTAAAGATTTATTCTTGCAAGGGAGTTTCACATAGCTGCAGATATACATGTTGTTGGAAAGCAATGAGGTCGATAAAGATTGGAGGAATACATAAGGAAAATTCGAAAATAAGTCCCTGAAAGTACTATTGTGAATTGAAAAACGCTTCCGGTACTCTAATATTTGTAGTAATTCCTCAGTAAATCCTAGCCATTCGCTGTAGCAACCTTATATACAACACTGGTAAGCTCTGCACTGACTTTACGAAGATTGCGGAGCTCATGTTCCTGAGTAAATGGTGATCAAACCAACTTCAGAAATTTAAGCCAGCACTCACCAGAGGATATTCTTCTTTTTCTACCTGACCAACACGTGAACCATATAGTACAATTCTCCTGCATTAGGTGTTTAAGTGGGATGCTACCTTTTTATGCAACTAAATGCCATGGTTCCAATAAATATCAGTTATCCGAATATGTAGTTAAATACCTCCACTTCAACCTGAATGCTCCATACAAGAATTATTTCCCTCGAATATTATCTTTATTCATAACATTGCCCCCTCCAAAATCTCTGAGTCCTCGAGTATTGAAATAAACTACAGACTCAACATCCCCCCCAAAAGTGTCTTCTGCTGGACGGTTGGTCCATTGGACAAAAACCATTACAAAACCCAGTAAGGTACTTGTAGTAGAAGATAGCTTTGGATTCTTTCTAACTGTCATGGTGTTTTTTTTAACATGGGTTCAGCTTTAAAACCCTGTTATGTACTGTTTCATTTTCTAAATTTTTCCTACATTGAGCCTTCTCTCAATTCTTCATAAGTATTATTTCTAGTAGAGTCTTTCCTTTAAATAGTCAGTACAGCTGCATTCCTGACTGTCTTTTATTCTATTGATAAATGGGTGGTTTAGCCATAAAGTTATTCAGACGTGGTTATTTTTGTAGTCAAATGATGACTTGTAGTATTCCACTAATAATATGCAAGAGGAAACCACTCTAACCACTTCTTAGTGCTGCTAAAAAAAAGCATCTTAAGTACATCTCCACACAGTAACTCACTCTCTCTCGCTAATGATCAATTTGTGGATGTCAGGGAGATGAAATTTTGAGTCAAGATCCTAGAGCCTTAGAGAAAGTATGCCAAAATAAGCTCATGTAATTGTCTCTATCTGAGGTGATGTACATAGTATGCCATGCAACTTATGAATCTGTTTCATGCATAATTGAGCCATTTCTTGAGCAGTACATGGATGAGAAGGGGCAAGAGAAATGTCCATGGTCTACTATGGTTAGTTTTCTAGGCATTGCCTGGTTTTTTCAACTGAATAATTCTCATCACTGGTTTGTTTGCTGGTGCCCATTTATTTGTTCCAGATTGCTAAGTATATCTTATTATTGTATTCAAAATGATCATTACTTTGGTAGAAGTGGATCTCTTGTATTTTGTGTTTCAATATAATGGCGCCAACTAGCACTTTATTCTGAGAAACTTGCTCATCACTGGATAAATTGCTGATCTTGATTGGGTTTGATCAACATCTATTTCCAGATCATGATCGCCCATTGAGTAGTACTGGACAAGCAGATGCTATTAAGGTTTCACAAAAGCTCCATCTATTGGGATGGATTCCAGAACTTATCTTATCTAGGTTTGTTTGTCTGATCATGGTTAAATAGCATATCCTGCATAACTGATTTGGCCCATATTGTTGGAAAATAAATTGTGATTGTTTGGGTATTATCTCAACTACATCTGAATTGGTGTAGTGATGCACAGCGAACAAGGGAGACATTAAGGATCATGCAGGAGAAGGTTCAGGGCTTTTCAGATGCAGAGGTACATTTCCTTTCAAGCTTTTATTCAGTTGCAGCAATGGATGGGCAGACAGCAGAGCACCTTCGGCAATCTATCTGTGAATACTCAAGAGATGAGATACTTACAGTGATGTAAGTTGAGCTTGTACTTGCTTATTCTTCAGTGTTCCATTTCATTGGAGATACCTTTTAATTGTACAGGTGTATGGGCCACAATAGGGGATGGGAGGAGGCAGCATCAATGCTTTCAGGTGTATCTGTAGAACTGAAGACTTGTAATGCTGCTCTTCTCGAGTCTACTGGAACCTCATGGGAAGAGGTTAGGCACCTAAACAAAGAAAATTGTGATATTCTTCTTGATGCTATTTTCATGGAGATCCATTTTTTCCTCTCTTGGAAATCAAGGATGCTCAATCTCTCTCTCTCTCTCTCCTAAACATTTTATTTTATTTTTTGTGAAATGTACAAATAGAACTATTGTTGCTTTCTCATTCTATTTGGTTAATTAATTTGGGGTACCAAGTATAAGATACAATCACATGTTACTTTAACCTAACGTTGTCTCTAAAACAAGCATTGAAACAACTTAATGATTTTTTGTGTAATTGATGTGTGTTTAGCTTGGAACTGATTGAGTTTGGTTATTAAGCTTTGATGGGTGTCTCCCTTGACTAAAAAATTGACATTCAAGAAATACACTACAGGAAACTAATTAGTGTATGAAAAAATGTTTACCTGTTAAACCTTCTTTGATGTGAAGGAAATCTAGTGGTATAGTTATTGAAATTCTAGTATGCACTGTAAACTTGTCAAATTTTACCACATAAATTAGGTTAAATGTTTTTCCCTTTCTCCTGCATGGACAATTTTTGTTCTAGCTGTTGGATATCTCAATTGATAAATTATCATGCTCTAAAAGTTTAATTAATAGAGAGGAGTTTAATTTTTACACTTAAAACTCATTTAAAATCTAAAAGATAGGGTACTTGCAGAACACTGCTTTTGTAACTCCGACTTTCACTTGTAAATTTCTTGTGATCATGTGATGTGATGTTTAATCAGAATTGTCAGGGTTGCTCTCTTTTGCATAGTATAAACTCTACTGAATTTGTTTGATGCTCCATGCTGGGTGTTATTTGGCGCATTATTCCTTGGAATCCTGCCTTATTTAATTTTCTCATCTGCAGGCATTTTCTTTGGCAGGAATTGGTGGGTGGCAGCTCCTTGACATAGTAAAACCGGATACTGGCCTTTAATATGGAATTGACTATTACAGTCCTTGATTCAATCTCTACATAATCTTCTCTTCACACAAAATGCAGAGAGGGGCAGTCCAGGGGAGAAAAAGATATTAGTGTTCGTCAACTCGGTCATATTGCAGACAGTGAAGATTCAAGAAGATGGTTCTCCACCAAGTGAGTGCAACACTTGTGGTCCAGATTGGATGAGGGTGGTGATGGTTTGAATCATGTTGATGTGCAGTGCAAGTCAAAAGTTGCACCATGTGTGTAGATGTAAAATAAAGCCTGCGGAGGTTTCAGGAGCTTTTAATTGAAATGCTAAAATCCTGATTCCTTGTAATTGGTCTTGTGAAAATTATATTGGGATCACCTTTTTTCAGGTTTTGTGTTGTGTTGAATTTGTTGGTTAATCTTATATTTGGGCACTCGGTGATATAGATGCTTCTTGTGCAGGACGAGCTCACTCTCGTGAAATAAAATCTTTTGTGGGTTTCTGTTGAATGAGATCCTAAAATTAATTTAGCAACAATGTCTGTGATTTGGTCATAATAAAATTGGGCCATTTTGCCCGAATTTGCGAGTTTCCAAAAGTAAATGCACATTCAGCAGTTCAAATACATATTTTTTCAACAATACAGGGGACATTTTCATTTCTTCCATTTTTTTTTTTTTGATACTCACTTGGGGTGTTCGGTATCCCCATCTTTTCAATGAGATTAATCCAAACTCGATTTGCGGAGCGTTCGCAAAGTTCATCTCTTTGTCTAAAGCTTTTAACATGACTCGAAACTTTGACCATCCGCCTTAGAAAAATTATTATGAGTCCGCTTACCAATTTCTCCCTAAGCTACCGGGTTCATTTCTTCTTCACTTTTACTGACCATATTTTTGAGAATTCAGTTCGAAAAGATATGGATCTGTCTGCTCGTAGCAGTTCAATTTGGGATACTAGCTTTCCAAGTGAAATCAGCAACAATTTCTAGCCTCCCCCTCACTGAGCGGAATCATCAACGCAGAACAGCTCCCATGACACACGAGAACTGAGTCGCACGCCAAATTTATGCGGGAGAAGGTGCAGGTGCTACTCTAATCCTCATTTATTAGAATGTATGACTAATTTGTGTTATGTTTAATTTATAAATTTGGGGAAAAAAAAAATAGAAAAAAGGAGGGAGAGTATCCATTTAGTTTCATCAGTGGGATTAGATTAGATTAGATTAGATATAGTTTTTAAATATTAATTCTCAATTTCAAAATCACTTCCACAAACTGGTAAAATACTAGACAATATCATGACTCGTGACTAGATGGGTGCAAATAACTCGTCCGGAACGCTTTTTTTTTTTTTCCCTTTTTTTTTTTTCTCTTCTTTTTTTTCTTATGCCCCACTTACAACCCGCTGCCCGCTGGGCATCCGTATGTCTTCGAAACTCTGGAGGAGAGAGGAGAACAGCTGAGGGTTTTGTCAAAAGAGAGTTTCATCTGGTGCGGTGAGAAGCATTTCTTAAGGAAAGGAAGAAAGTCGTGGGGAAAACGCAGACATTTTCTATATAGATCAACTGATGTCAATAACAAAGTAGCACTTCCTTCAGACCTTTACGGGCAGCGAGTAATTGAGCCAAGGAACCTCCCTCGCGCTCCCTTTCTCTGGTAAATTGACATCGGAAATAGTAGAAGAACTTACTGTAAGAACACCTACAATAGGAGAACCAAGTTTTCCTTGGAGATTGTTGTCCGTTCCTTCAACTTGTTGCTGCTGCTGGCTTCTGAGTTGGAAGCATTATTGCAATTATCTGCTACTCCGAAATGCTAATGACTTACGTATGAGCTGTCAGTCAAGACTCTGTAACTTGCAACCATTTTCTTGAATTCTCACATACCCCAAAAGTCTTTAAGGTACGTTTTATCTTTAGCTGCCGATCTTCTGTAACTGCAGGATTGGTCTCTAATCATTCCCTTAATCACCATATGGGAGAATCAGTGTCCCCTAGTAAAACTTTCTATGAAGAAAGAGATAATTACTTACCTAGATCTGCCCAATGTGCATTCATCTTTCAGCATTTCAACAAATTTTCATCTTTCAGCCTTATTCCTCTTTTTCATTTCTTTAGTTTGTAGCTTGTTATCCAAATCCCAGATCGGAAGAGAGGAGAGAAGTTGATTCTCCTGCTTTCAGTGATAAACCATAATCCAGCATTTCGGAAGTTACATTTTGTATTGGTCAATTACAGTTCACTGGATTTTATTACTTTTCCAGGTTGCCTGTGGTGGCAATTTTTGCTTCTTCCCATATGCTACTCTTCTGGGACCTATGAAGGTTACAGATGCTGTGTATTGAATCCCATATTGTGTACTCAAATGATCTGCTCTAGCTCTTCCCTCCAAAGGAAGGGTTCTTTCTGTACCAGATGATTGATCAATTTATCAATTTTGTAATTCGCCCACCCAGGTAAAAGTGTTTTCTCTTTAGCTCAGGATCTTATTTGAGTTTTCTGCTTCTCCCAGAATCCCACAAAAAATAAAAAAATAAAAAACCTATTTGTCCCAGGGATTGCCTCTCCATGCCTTTGTCTCCTACACATAGTCTTTTGCGTAAACCATATCTCTTATTTCTGTTAGCTTCTGATAGTACTGTTGACTTTGTGTTTTCATGAGTTCTCCTTGACTTGAGCAATCTTGAAAAGAATGAATAAACCCACCATTTTGGTAAAAATCCATTGTGTCTGCGAACCTGTTGAAGAGTCATAAGCCAGCTGTCAATTTCCCATAAGAAGCTTGGAGAGACATAAATAGATGATGACTGCAGAGGCCACTGGGTTGTGTTTTGAAAGAGCCAAAAGAAAATGCTATAGATGTCTGTGCCTGCCCTTATATAGACCAGTTTTCCTGTATTTCACCAGAATATTAGTGTTTTAGCCAGAGACTTTGGATAAATTGAAGAGTTGAGAAATTTGATTCACGTAGCCTTTCACTGTATTGGCACATAAACTACATCTCTACTTTGCATTTTAAAGTTAATAAAACTCTCAAATCTTAACTTTTGTCTTTTGATGACCTCAGCCCCTGTCATTTTATGCCTCCTCCCCTTGTCACGGGACAATATTTTGTTTGTTTTGTTGGTCACATTTTTTTTTTTTTTTTTTTTTGCGTAAAACTAGTTTTGATACTTTGAACCCTTTGGTTTTGCCATTTTTTAGTTCTAACCCCTACCATGGAGCATTTTTATAATGCTGTTTTATGTGATTTCTATATCCTCTTTTCGTTTTAAATGTCTCAACTCTTGTTTGTTTGGAAAACAGGGCAGAATATAACCCAGATCAGTTTCTATGGGAGAAAAATTTTACTCTTGCAGGAAGGAAGTACAAAAGAGAAGATTTGGAGGCAAGTATGGGCTTCAATTAATGAAGCTGATCCTTTTTTAGGCTTATATGACTTTTCTTCTATTTGGATGATTTCATGGTGTTCTGAGTCTTTGGATCATCCTACATTTGAATGTTCAGCTAAGGAATGAAAGAGGACACACATTGCAGTGTAGTCATTATGTTCCTTCGCATTTCCCAGATGGCAATTCCCTTCCTTGTGTGATATACTGCCATGGAAACAGGTTTGGATTGTCCTTGTTAAAATTATTGTTGCTTTAGTATACCAGTACTACTGTACCTTAGCATCTATTAGGATGATTTACTGAAAATTAAGAAAACATTATGCAGTTTCCACTCATTCTAACTTTAGCATTCCTGAGTTTTGGACCAAGGGAGCTCTTGCTTCTTCGTGAACATCTTTAACATGAATAGCATCACTAACTATTTTCTTGTTTGGATTCTGCAGTGGATGTAGAGCAGATGCAAATGAAGCTGCTGTAATTCTTCTTCCTTCGAATATTACACTTTTTACGCTAGACTTTTCAGGTTCAGGCTTGTCTGGTGGTAATTATGTCAGTCTTGGTTGGCATGAGGTATGATTTCCTCTTTATCAGCCTATCATGATTTAGGTGCAGCACATGCTTCGTGGATGTGACTCTATATTTTGTCAGAAAAATGACCTCAAGATAGTGGTTTCGTATCTGAGGAGCAACACAAATATTTCACGTATAGGTCTTTGGGGCCGCTCAATGGGTGCTGTGACTAGGTATTTCATCTTTCATATTTAGATCTAGTTATTTGATATATCTCAATAGTGTACTGTTAACTATGTTTTAAACGATCTTATTCTTTTGCATTTCAATTTCACTATAACATATTTCTGATGCTCTCCAAACTTCTGAGACAAGCAACAAAATGCAAAAGAATTGGTTGCCACTATAGTTGTCCTGTGCGTGCGCCTATATATGTAGAGAGAGAGAGAGGAGAAGAAGAAGAAGAAGAGAATTTCATTTCAGTTCTCATATTTCCTTTTAAATTTAAGGAATAACAGTCACACATTGGGAAGTATCATAGTGCCGAGAAGACTTAATATTTCTCCGTGTAGAATTGGATGTCAGATGTCCTATTTTGACCTGTCACTATGGTCTTACAAAAGTACAATGGGGAAGTTAATACTTAACCATTATTAACAAGATAGGTTGGTAATGGAACTCATGCTTTTGGAGGACTTAGTTCCTTTTGATTGTCTGAGAGAGGAATCAAATCAAACTTTTTGAAAGTGAGAATTATCTAAGGACCTCCTTGAACTTTTCTAGGAAGATCATTGAGAAGTCTGGACCATCGTGTTATGAACCTGTTCATTAACATGTTGACATTCATGTCTCAAAGGAAATAATGTAAAAGAAAGGATTTTGGAGCAGAACTTGTGGTTATTAGACTTTTCCTGGAAGAAATTTCATCATTAGATACATTTGAAGAAAAGCTACTCCCTTGTGTGCTGTGTGCACTGGCAGCATACTGAGAGTCTAGAGAATAGCTGTTTATCTAATATTTATAAGACTTGAATGTTCCCTTGCAATTACCACTTCTTGCATTAATAGAGCTTCTCTTTTGTTTAATAGAAATTGGTAGGTTTAAAGTTTTTTCTAGAATAATTCTACTTATGGTTGAAATAGTTTCAAACTTAGCATAAGCTGGGTTGTCTAGGTATTTATTGTAATCATTGGAAGATCCGATACATGGTCAGCATGGCATATGCAGGCAAATAGTCTTCCTAGCCTCCTATTTTATTCACAATTCTTACCCTTCAATAAGAATTGCCACCCTATGTGACCTGTCATTTTATGAGGTGGAATACCTTAATTTGATTACTGCAATCCTGAAAAAGGATTCATTATACTGCACAGGAAGAACTTTAATGATCTCTCTAGTGTTGAAACTTACTAGTATTTTATTGCGATAAAATTTTCTTAGCATCTTATAGGCATCCCGTTCTATTATGAAGCTTGACCACCATTGATATAATTATTTTTGTCTCCTACACCATTTTAGTTTTTATTCCATCATGTTTTCATGTCACCTTTATGTTCATTCTCCGAGGGGGTGGCATATCCATTATTTGTGTGATGGAATATTAGCCTTAAGTAAAATCTCTAAATTATGGCGCAGAGAGTTTTGGTTCAGTACATGAAAGGGTCTTTCTGCAGGTTGACGTAGTTTTGCATGCCTATATATCATCTGGAGTTTCTGTTGCAGAAGCCTCTTTATGATTAGATTCTTTATAAGAGACTTGTCACAGAATGAAAGTATTAGATGTGGAACATTCTTTATAGAAAATGACCATCTTGTGAACTTCTAATATAATTCGTTGTGAGATTTGTTTATTTTTTTATTTTTATTTTTCTGCAGCCTTCTTTATGGTGCTGAAGACCCTTCTATAGCTGGAATGGTGTTAGACAGTGCATTCTCCAACTTATTTGATCTAATGATGGAGCTTGTTGATGTATACAAAATCCGACTTCCTAAATTTACTGTATGTAGTCTTTTCCTTTTCCATTTTAAGCAAATTTTCACACATCCATGGATCACTACTTTGGTGGTAGCTCATGGACACATATTCCGGGCTGAGGAAGTAATTTAGGGATGGGCCTTAGCTGCTAGGCTTCCTAGAGTTAACTAGCCATTTCATGTGGTAATATTGTCACTTAATTCCCCCATTGTAAGGTGAAAAGTGAGTAATTTTAGTTTTTCTAAATCTTTTTAGCTGCTAAAATAAAAGTTGAAGAACAGTGTAGGTTATTGTTGTCGCCATTGTTTTGGTTTTTCTTATTATGTCATTAATTCCTAGGAACTTCATGTTCTTTGTAGATCACATATATTACAAGTCATCCGCTACAAGTTTTATTTTGAATCAGGGCATAATTTTGTGTATGTGTTCCTAAATCTGTTTGTGCTTTTTTTTTTTTTTTTTTTTTTTGAGTTTCTGTTTGTGCTTTATTTTGTGTATGGACACACACCATCTGTTTGTATATCATTTTTCATATCAAATTTTGTGTGTTTGTAGTTCTTCCTTTTGCAGTTTTGTCCTTTGTAAGGGTTGATAACTTAAGTAAAACACATCACTTTTAATTGCAACTTGTTTTATGTGGGAATATTAAGTGTTATATGCCAAAGTAACTGATCTGTACCAGAGGCGTTTAGGTAAAAGCTTATCTTAATTTTTTTTGGATCGACCTTGCAAGGCAGTAAGGACTGCCTCCTTCTTCTATTTCAGGTTAAGGTAGCTGTTCAATACATGCGACGAGTTATACAGAAGAAGGCAAAATTTGATATTATGAACCTCAGTTGTGTTCAGGTTTGCATCTTTTATGTGATTTCTTTTTGGTCATGAAGAATGCATTTCAATTGATTGTAGTCTTTGTCTTGGAGAATACCTGTCAGGCTGAATTAGGCTGTATCAAATAAACACAATGACAGTTGGGCCATTAAATTTCTTTTGTTGGTCAGAATTTGGTGCTTGAATTATGGTACTTGTATGGTTTAAACCACCTGAATAGTCAGTCATTTTCTGCGTTTGAACATTAGAAAAAGGTCATAACCATCTTCAAACACTAGTTGCTTTGCCTTTAATCCTATTTGCATCCAAGTTATCCTGAAGAAACAATCGTTTTCCCCTCATATTTGTCTACACTACTTGCAGGTTGCACCCAGAACATGTATTCCTGCTTTATTTGGACATGCAAAAGACGACAAATTTATACAGTGCCACCATTCAGATCTCATTTTTCAGTCTTATGCGGTACTTCATCAGAAGATGATCTATGTCTATTAGATACTAGCTAGCTTATTTTTCTTTCTCTTCTTCACTTTTCCTTTCTTGGTCCTTAACAGGGTGATAAGAATATGATCAAGTTTGATGGCGATCACAATTCATCTCGTCCTCAATTTTATTATGATTCTGTATCTGTTTTCTTCTACAATGTTCTTCATCCCCCTCGACAACCATCTGCTCATTCAAGTAATGCAGACAAATATTATGATCTGGGGGACCTAAAGATCAATGCTAAGAAAGATGAGGTAATTTTCTTCATTGAAGTTTTTCTTTTTTGGTTTTGTTGTCTTTGATAAGAATACATACAACAATTTTAAAGATAATTTTATTTGCTAAGGCATACCAATTACCATTTCAACATTTCTTAATTTCAGTCTCCACTTCCAATTTCAGATTGTATGGTTTTTGCCCTGAACTACGAAAATGTAGGAATACTTACTGTTCCATCCATTTTGGCCATTAACATAGAAGCTGCTTGAGTATCATGTGATCATTTTATGCAACAAATTAGCCAATTAAGTCCCTGAACCTTTTCATTTGGCCAATGTGGTCCTAAAATCATTGTTTTTATTCCCCCCCTCTTTTTCTGTTATTCCTTGGTCTACTATTTTCAAACAACCTTTTTGGTCGTTTAAGTTAAAAAGGCTATGTCTCTAGCAAGGGCTTTGCATATGGGCATTTTTTGGGGGGTAAAGTTGGTGTTTCAGTGGATCATTTCTAATTAGGCCTTAATTTGGATCAACTTATATACCAATATTACCACTCAAAAGACGTTCCATGTGTGTGGAATGTGAAAGGCCTTGCCAGAAACGGCTGCTTTTTTGTTTGGCTAGAAATGTTTTGAAACTATTGAGGGACAATAAGTAGGGGCACATGCACAAGATGATACACAGAAATCAAGATAAAGAACAATAATTAGGGACCAAGTTAGTTATGAATTGTTAAGTGAATAAATTTAAGCCCACTCTATAGCTTAACCTTTTAGAGTAGGTGAAAATATGTTACTCTTTAACATGAACAACATAGATAGTTGAGGGAATAAATTGTCTAATTTTCCTTTCATCTTTTGGCTCTTTTCTATCTAAAAGGCAGACACTTTTCTTTTTGTGAGGTGTAACTGTTATTGCATCTATTGCTTCAAGATGCTAATAAAAATGACCATAGAAATATTATTTTCTCCTTTCCATTTCCTTATTTTCTTTCATCTTCAAAACTACCACGAAAATTGAAGGTTCATGTGTGCTGCATGTCTCCTGTTGCTACCAAAGCTAATAGTTCCTCAGGTCATGGTTGCTTTTCAGAGTTTTCAAATTACATCCCTTTCACCACATACAAATCAGACCAAATTTCTACAAACCCATTAGGTATTCATGTCTCCTGTTGCTACCAAAGCTAATGGTCCCTCAGGTCATGGTTGCTTTTCAGAGTTTTCAAATTACATCCCTTTCACCACATACAAATCAGACCAAATTTCTACAAACCCATTAGGCATTTCTTCCATCACCACCATCAAACCCTCTTAAGGGTTTGCATCAAAGTACCTTACCAAAGTACCACTCTAGCCATCGATGGCTCATCAAAGAACTCCGTGAGGAACATCATTGAGCTTAGCAATCTTGGTTACCTCCTATGTGAAAAATAGAATGATGAAATGTGGCAGAGGCCATGGAGTTCCCAACATCTTTGAGGATGACATTGTCTTTCAATGCTGAAGTCCTAAGGAATAGACCCTTTTCACAGGATAAACATAAGCCTTATAATGTTTAATCAGTGGTATCCAACAGATATTTTTAAACAACATAGTAAGACTTCTGGTACAAAAGAAATGACAATCAACTTAAGGAGATTGATTTGTATCCTCTGAAGCTTCATCTCAACACATATAGAAGCTCCAAAGGCAGGGAAACCTGTGCAGGCCAGACATGAATTTGCATCAGAGCTTTGGTTGGTGGATCTAGATCTTTATGATGTTGGATATGGATGTAATTTTGGCAATTGCTAGAAAGAAGCAAAAAAGATGATAATTTTTGTTCTTTCATGTGTATTTTCTTTGCACATTGCCGAAGTATAGAAGATTCAAGAAAAGGTCTACTTGTTTCTGATATGAAATGCAAGTATATGATAATTTTTTTCCCCCTGATGTGGTAATTCTGATTTTAGCCTTCAGAAGCTGGATGAATACAGGCAATTGCCTATATATCCTAGGAAGGACAGAACATAGAGACAAGTAGATGCAGCTCTAGTTGGTAGCAACCTCATCAATGAACGCTTCCAAGTCATGTTTGAGGGAAAAAGGGCTCAAGATTAAAAATAAAAATAATATTAACCCAATAAAAAGAAAGAAAAATAAAAAAGAAACATAGAATGCCTTTACCTTTTATTTTGATAATGGGAAGTCCTTGAGTCTAATATTGTGGAATCCATGAAAAATGGCGTCATGTTTCTAACTAGTCCCTGTTACTATGGAAACTAATGCAATTTCATGTCAATTTCCAGAATTTGTTGTATGAGATAATTGCTGGTATTCAAAGTTTAGGCGCTGATGTAGCAAGCTCATCCTCTCTGCCACCTTGTATTTCAACAGCGAAGTCTGTGGGTGAACTTCTTTCAGAGATTGCTCCAGTAGCTAGTGTACTTGTATGAATATTTTCCTTCTGGTGTCATGCTTGTTTCTGTTTCCACAGAAAATTCTTTTCCTAATTACTCTTTTATTTATTTTTTTATTTTTTTTATTTTTTTTTATTTTTTTTATTTTTGGTAAATATAACAAAGGAAGAAATGGAAACATAAAAAAAAAGATGTGGAATTAATTTAGATATTTGTTTGTCATTGCAGGATACTTTGATTGTTGAAGATGCTATGATTGATAGTCATGATTCCTCTAAGTTACAGGTATCTTCTTTGAACTATAGCTGAATTGATTTTCTTTAGCTTGATGGTTTTTTTTTTTTTTCCCCCCTTAGTATTTTGAACATGAAGAAAGTTTTAGCTGGGTGGAATTTAATCAGTAGGAAGCATCATTTACAGTATACTCAAATAGTAAAAATATCTGATACAACATTTCAACTTAACTCATTTTTGGAGAACCTTTGACCACCCATATTGTTACTTGGTAGATCTTGTCTTGTATGCATGTGACTTGAGTTTTTACTCCACTAGAGGAGCCATGTCTCCCTTGCCAGCATTTATGCCTTTGATGATCTCATGGTACCTTAATTCAAACCAAATAATTGATCATATATTTTCAACAAGTTTTCCCATGATATCTTTTAAAATATCCCTGATTTTCGTTCATATGCAGTGAACGACTATATCAATATCATTGATATACGTGCTCTCTAGGTGTATTTGCATTGTTTCTTAGAAATTCTCAAGTATGTTGCCTGATTGCCTCAGGACAAGCCATGTGGCCAAAATGAGGAGTCTTGCTCATATACCAGTTCAAATAGAGAGAGCTGGGGCAGATGCTCGTCTCTTGGCAGTGATGAAGAGCCTACTTCAGATTGTCCTGTTGTTGTAAATGGCAATCAGGTTTCTGTCATATTCAATGTGTTTGAGAGAAGCTACTAATTTTATTACCTTCACATAAAGCAAGTTCTGATAATTTGATCTGATTGCAGATAGCCATAAAGGTGTTAGCAACACCTCCACGAGATATGCAGGAAACTGCTCTTGACTTACCATTGGATGAAAAGAATAGGAAGAAAACCCCAGGCAGAACAAAGAAGTCCAAATGTGAAAATTTTGAAAAACTCGGGGCTCTAACCCATCATCTTCGCCATTGCATTCTGAAGAGAGTTAATCATCTGAGGCACTGCTCTTCATAACTAGCATGTAGCAGTAAGTGCAAAGTCAATCTTTTTAGAAGCATTTTTTAAGTTCTAGTATAGCAATTCAATTATACTTGTATTTCTTCTACCGTTATATTTCCCTGAAGCACCCTTGCGTGGTGTAATCACATTCACATGGCAGCGTCTCATGATACTGCACTTGCTTGGATATGATTGCAGCCTTACTTTTCGTGTTTGTCTTCCGGTGCCTCTTTGCAAAGAGTTCCTTAGATGCTTATTTAGTGAGCAACCAGCTATTAATTTTGATTGGGATTATCAAGAAATTGACAATGTTTGGCTTGGGGTTATCCCCATAAATAGGAAACTCAAGAAAAGCAATTTACATCTGGCTCCCGCAAGTCTTCCCAAGCAATGAAGTATGTGTAGTTCTGCAGTAGATCTTGTTTGTCAATGCTATAATAATTAATACATCATATTCAGTTTTGTAATCTGTAGCAACTTCCTTATCTCAGAATCTGCCATCCAGAGACTTTCTTGTTTCTGCTAGTTTCTCGGCAGATTTCTACTGCAAAAGTAAACCATCCAACTCCAAGCTACATTTTATGTTTTGAAACCAGCCTATGTGACACAATGGGTTTGCTTCCGCTGGCTGAAGTTTTCGAACTGACATCCTTTGCTTCCCTGTCAGGAAAATTTGATGTGGTTGCGGTGAAGTTGCTCCAGCTTAACTCGAAAATCTGGTGGCAGAGGATCATCCCCCTACCTGGTGAATCCTGCGCTAGAGTTTAATCTCTCGCATGCTAAATGTGATTCCTTGTAAGAATATCTTTCTCATTTTCATTTTTTTTCCTCCTCCATCGTTGAGGCTGTACTTTGAGAGTTTATGTTGAGAAAAATAACTTTTTCTTTCTTTGAGTTTGAAAAAAGTGAAATTTCTTTGTTCATATATATTGAGTTTTATGTTTAATAAATAAGAATATAATCATTAAATTTATTAAATTTATAATCAAAATCTAAGTCCATACTCCAAGATAAAGTATGGTAGATTTACAGTGCTTGTGTTAAAATTCAATCTAATTTCTACATAGATTTGACCACTTTTGAACTGATATTAATGTGATTTAACTACTTTTTAACTTTAAACATTAAAAATGAATTGAAATAACTATTTCAAAGATAAAGTATGGTATATCTCTAGTCTTGTATTCAAATTCAAACCAAATTTTACTTTTATTTGATACGGTCATTATATTTGATTCGTTTTAATGTGATTTTACTAATTTTGAGTTTTAAACGTTGAAAATAAATATAAATAACTTGTTATTTAAAAGATAAATTTTGGTAGATCTGTAGTTAATTTAGACCACTTTTGAACCGACACAATCATTATATTTGATTCATTTTAAGGTGATTTAACTACTTTTGAGTCTAAAAGATGAAAATAAATTCAAATAATTAGTTATTTCAAAATGAAATATGGTAGATCTACAGTACTTATTTTTAAATTCAATTCAAAATTCTACTTAATTTAGACCACTTTTGAAACAACAAAATCATTATATTTGATTCATTTTAATGTGATTTAACTACTTTTGAGTTGAAAATGAATTCAAATAGTTTGTTATTTCAAAGATAAAGTATGAAAGGTCTATAATGCTTATGTTCAAATTAAATCTAAATTCTACTTAAATTTGACCACTTTTGAAACGACATAGTCATTATATTTGCTTGCTTCATTTTAATGTGATTTAACTACCTTTGAGATTTAAACGTTGAAAATGAATTCAAATATTGTTCTTTCAAAGATCAAGAAATAATTTATCCGAGATAAAGAAATAATCTATCTGGAAAGGAAATCTATCTCGCTCAAAGTTAACTTAAATAAAAGAATCATGTAACACCAACATCAGATTTTTATTTATTTTTTTTAAGCCAAGAGTACAAGATATCTTAAATGAGTCTCAAACTATAAGAAAACACCTTTAAATTATAGGAAGACACTTTTAAACTAATATATATTCATATTAATCCTCATTCGAGTCGGGTTGGTTCCTTACAGAAGGAAGTCCTAAATTTTAAGTAGCTACATATATGAATCGAAATTTAAACCTTTATTTCACTTAAGCCGGAATAACTTCTTAGTAGCTCATTACACCTTGGTTCCGGCACCAGAATTTGATTTTTCAATCCACAAATATCAAATATGATGGCCAACCGAGTTAAAACTTTTACCTTTTTATTTTCAAAATTTTTTTTCTCCTAACAGATAAATGCAATTGGATTCTGTTTCCCGGACCTTTTATGATCCTTATGTTAGGAATATATATCTTGTTAATATATTGTGTATCTTGTTAATATATCTTGTATCTTGTTAATATATATTATTAGGAATATAAATATTATAGAATCCTATGTTTTAGGAAAGTATGAATTGTAATACATATTGGTTAAACTAGATAGTTGTCTTGTTATATTTATATTATATATATATATTTGTTTGATGAGAAGAGAAGGCAGATCCTTCAGTTCATATGTTTTCTAATTATCTTAACCTGGTATCAAGAGCCAAAAATTAGGGCACTCAAATATTTTTTTTCCCTTTTCTTCTTTTCTTTTCGGTCTTGGTTGTGTGCATTGTTTTTTTTTTTGTTTCTTTCTCATGGTGCTCTTGACTGTGATGACAGGTGGTGATAAGTCTTTCTCTTCAACAAAGTATGACTCTGTCACTCCATATTATCTTCATTCTTCGGAAGGTACAGGTTCTGTTATTAGCTCTATTTTGTTGATTGGTAAAATTTATGATGAATGGGTTTCGCTCTCTAAAAAATAATTTGCATGCTAAAAATAAATTGGGTTTTTTATTAAGCCTCCTGAGGCTCAATCTCTTGATTTTGAGCAATGGGGGATTGTTAATTCTATGCTTGTTGTGCGGATATATAATACTCTTGATATTTCTATTAGACAAACTGTTTCATTCCCTGATAATGTGAAAGTATTATGAGATGATTTGCATGACCGTTATTCCCAACGTAATGGCTAGGCTCTCGTATTCATGAGTTAAAAGGGTCGTATAATTAATTGCAAACAACGTGATAAATCTGTGTATGAATATTATGGTGAATTGCGCACATTGTGGAATCACTTCACAGGTCGTGTACAGGGACTGTATTTTGCGGAAGGAGACTTGCCAAGGATTGGAATTAGTTTATTATTATTATTTTCCTGAAATGTTTTTGTATTAAGAGAAATAATAATATTAATAAAAGATAGCAAGAGAAAGGTGTGTAAAATTTTAAAATTCAATCTCCCAGTATTAACAAGATCAAACCAACCAGAAAGAAAGTATACTTTTTTTTTTTTTTTTTTTTTGATAATAAAAAAATGAAGTAAAGGAAGTATACTTGAAGTATATATATTATAAGTATAAAAAGCTAGAAATTAATTAAAATAATGGTCACATTTGAAAAAACCCAATTAAGGAGACCACGACATAGCAACAAGGAATTGACAAACGTGTATATACCAGCCGGTTCCATAAGCTAGTCTCGAACCCATAATTTCTATCCCCCACTAAGCAGACCCCTGAAAGCTCAATGCCTCCGACCCCTATCATCTTTCTTGTTGCGGTTGTTGTGCAAGTAGAATTTTGAGTGAGAAAGGTGGTTTAAGTGGTGGTTTTCTAAAGGATATTTTTAAGGTCGAGGGTCGCAGTTGGGATGGAGACAGGCCCTCTGCAATCTTGTTACCTATTACGTCCCTCTGTGTGGTGACCCACTTTTCAACCCACAGCATTCACCTATCTTTGTCGATGCAGGTAAGCTGGATCTTCTATAAGCATAGGTCCATAACTCCACAAAAGTTTTTGCCCATTATTATAATATTTTTTTTTTCATTTTTCTTTTGATCTCTCTTGAGTCGCTGCTGCGGGTGCCTTTCGCTTGGCATCGACCTTCTAGCTAGTCTCCTCCTATCCCATCATCCCATGTCCATGAAGGGGGAGTATATAATTAACCAACCAGAACCTGAAATACACTAGCAGTACTACCACTCGATTGATTTTAAATAAGTTCCTTCCTTGCCTCAATCCCACAAGTCCCTCCATCTTCGGTTCCCCATATATATATACATATAAATTCCATGTTGTTCACGGTATTTCTGCTACTTTGAAGATTCTGATTTATTGGAAACGAGGATTCTATCCTCTATGCCAGAGCCAGAGTCCGACGGGATGAGCATATCTGTGAATGGACAATCCCAGGTTCCACCTGGATTTAGATTTCATCCCACGGAGGAGGAACTTTTGCAATACTATCTTCGGAAGAAGGTTGCATACGAGAAGATTGACTTGGATGTAATCAAAGATGTTGATCTAAATAAGCTAGAGCCATGGGATATTCAAGGTTATACTTACTACTCTAGTAACTCTACTCTTTTGCCACTTAATTAGTAATTTAGGCGTTTACATCTTTTATCTGATCAGCTGCAACCTAACGCTTAAAGTTCTTTCTAATTTCCCCAGAGAAATGTAAAATAGGATCGACTCCGCAAAACGATTGGTATTTCTTTAGCCACAAAGACAAAAAGTATCCAACTGGCACGCGTACTAACCGCGCGACGGCCGCGGGGTTCTGGAAGGCTACTGGCCGCGACAAGGTGATCTACGGTAACTCTAGACGCATAGGCATGAGGAAGACGTTGGTTTTCTACAAAGGACGAGCTCCCCATGGGCAGAAGTCAGACTGGATCATGCATGAATATAGACTGGATGACAATACACCAAACGCAGTCGAGGCTAGTAATGTGACTAACTACCACTTGCCACTTACTTAAACTTTAGCTAGCTAGTATATATATATAAGTATAACTCTGTCTGAAGAAGTCACCATGAATCATGATACATCATACATCATTAATTCTTAATTCTCTTCTGGTTAAATTACTTAATTCCTTCTAGTGCTACTGCTTGCCTACAGGTCTGCAATGTTAATGCCACTAGTGGAGAACCAGTACAGGAAGAGGGTTGGGTGGTCTGTCGAATATTCAAGAAGAAAAATCACCAAAAAACTACTGTAAACACCACCATCGGCATTTCATCAATCTGCAGCGGAGAGCAGAGGGTGAGTTCAAAAGATGAGGGGGCATTGGACCTTGATGATCATATACTTCATTACATGGGAAGGCAAAATGGCGCCAACCCACTCTACAACAGATTCCTAACGGCAGCCGCAAACAACAGCCTCCGCGATAGATTTGTGAGACTTCCATACCTAGAGAGTCCAAACTCTTCGGGTACTAGTAGTCAAGTGTATTCTCACTATCAGCAACCAATGAATACGCTTTTGCTCAGTGACAATGATGCTTCAAATTCAATAAGCAATAGCCATGTCAGCCAAGGGAGTGCCCTTAACGACCTTGATCGTCTGGTTGCAAGCCACATTAATAATGGAAACGATATATCTAAGCAGGACCCACCGCCCTGGATGGCTGAAACTGGCTTCAGTTTTTGCTGCCCCAATCCCATAGACCAGGATCTCCATTTACAACAACTGCGTTCGTCAGCTTCGTCATCTAACAAGGCTTATCCCGTTGATGCTCCAGATTATCATAAGGAATGCGAGTTATGGGCCTTTGCCCGACCATCTTTGTCCGCTACCGACCCTGTCGCTGACATGCCAAATATTCCAGTCTAACAGAATCATCCAAAAATGATTTTACTTTTATTTTATTAAAAAAAAAAAGTCTCTATAGACTAATAGCACAGACATGTGCGGTTGAAGTCAACGTTTATAATTATAACTATTGAAAAATAAAAAATTTTTACTTTTTAGCCGCAATAGATCTATGGATTAAACTTCAAAAAAACAATTACAGAAACTACAGTTGCTATGAATCTCTTGAGCAGAAATATTTAGGCTGGAATGTCGAAAGTGTTTTTTTATTTATTTTTCTTTAAAGTGGGTCAAGTGATACAATACATTAATGTCAATTTAATTAACTTAAAAAATTAATTCATCATTTTAATTAAATTAATTTTACGCCAACATACACACCATGGCTGTGCGAGAGAGGATTCTAATAGTAGACGAAATCTTGCTTAACTCAAAATTCTGCAATTGCAATAAAATGCCACCCATTATAATAGAGTTGGCTGAAGGTTTCATACTTTATTAGTATTTGTTGATAAACAAGTAACAATGGCCAGGCTGAATCATACAAATCTCAAAATAGAATATCCTATCGGAAAAAAAGTGTGTTTGAGCTCCCTCGTATTCTTGCAGTTCTCCATCAACAGTAAAAGTGTGTTCTTGAACATTTTATGCCAACAATGGCTGTGCCAGAGAGGATTCTAGTAGTAGGCGAACATCTTGCTAACTCAAAATTTTGCAATTGCAATAAAATTAAATGCAGAAAAAAGTGTTAACAAATAAAAAAGTTTGGAATCGTTAAAAAAAAAATGATAAAAGGACAAAAATGTGAATATTTGGACCAAAATTATCAATTACTCGCATATTGGAGGGTTAGTGTATTACTCAAGATAATTACAAAGTTCAAATATTTTGACTCAGAACTTAAAAGTAAAGATGATTTTGTATTTTTCTTTAAAAAAAAAAACAGAAAATATCCAAAATTCCTCAAATGATGAAATAATTTTCATCATCCCTTCTTAATATAGGTAAAACAAATAGAGACGTATGATATAGACAAAACTTTATGAACAATGTAAATCCGCCTCAAGTATCTTCAATCCTCATTTGTAATTTTCCTGTATATAAGAACAACTTCTTCTATAGCTTGCCAATAGAGGCGGAAGCATCATCAACCCCAACATAAAAAGCCAAAGGTTCATTGTCCTCTTCTCAACGTAGTGTTGGGAAATCACATGAGATATCTAGACATTATAGATATGTAGGCCAATTATATATATATACACAAACATATTTTACTAATATAATATTGATTTAAAAACTAATAATTGTTGGGAAACCTTGTCTTTCCCTACTTGAATAATTATGGAGATCAAAAGTTTATAATTCTCCAATATAAACATTTTTTCACTATACAAAAGAATAGAAGGATTACAAAAATTTATTTACAAAACTACCTCACACTATAGTGGCTCACCAAGGCTTGAAGATTAAGAGAACTCTCAAGTTACTTTTCTCTCAAAGATGATATCGCTCACTCTAGGTAGTGGATCACTTTTGTCTTGGATGGGATGATGAGAATGGAGGTCTCTACCTCTATTTATACTACTCCACCTCCTCAATGAATGGTGAAGATGTATTTGATCCAATGGTAGAGATTATTTCTCTAGAATTTTCCACACTTTTCTTCACATTCTAGGAAACTCTTCTCCCTTCCATATCATTCCATAAAGTTCCACACATTTCTAAAGTGCTCTAGAAGATTCCACAAGATTCTAGAGAATTCTACACTTCTCTAGAAAATTCTCAATTTGTCTAGAATCTCTCCGATTAACGAGGGATCCCAACAAGAAATACCTCATGCGCAATTGTAAAAACAATCCTTTTTTTTTTTTTTTGCGCAATTGTAAAAACAATCCTTGCATCTATAGTCAAACGTCAAGCATTCCAACCTAGACATGAAACTACACTAGATAACCTTGCGGAAAGAGCGCGACCAAAGAAGGCGGCAAAGGATCATTGGACTTGAGGCCCAAGCAACCCACCACACCAACTGGCCCACTCACGGCCCTTGGTAAAAACCCTCCTTGCATTGTAGCCCGAACCCACTTAGCATTCCGAGAGATGATAACCCTCATCCGGAGAGAAAGTGCAAGGCCAAGGATCTTGTTACCTAACCCCCCCAGCTGAATCGTTGACTGCCCGAACCAGAGTGTGATGTCCATGGGATGTGTGTTCCTTTAGAAAAGCCTTGACAATATTTTTCAAAATACTTTTTACCCTTTAACATTGCGGATGTGTTGGCGGCAAAAATTTCCCTTCATATGCCGCTTTCAGTTTCTGAAGTTCATTTTCTGCCATCAATTTCTCCAAATTGGAGGTTGATACTAAGAATCGCTTACGGTTTGTGTAGGGCACAGTTTCAAAATGCCAAATAAAACAGCAATTAATAAATTTCTAAA